>OV281296.1:10000000-12980697 GCA_923062465.1 Acleris sparsana
GGCATAGGGTAACACTAACTTTAATATATTCACGCAATTGGCAAATAATTACCTTTCAACTATTGTCATCACAAACAAAAATAATAATTGGGAATTGCTGAAACAACGCTCAGACATCGAGAAGAATAATGAAAGCCTTTGACGGTGTTTAATTAGGACTAAACGCAATAATGAGAACTGTCCGTTCGTTTTTATGAAGCTAAGTTATGATAAGCTAAATCATTTGTATAGGAGAGAACGAAAGAGGATTTAGTTCAGCGACGTGATTATTAGTTAACTATGTTGTATTAAAAAGTCCTGCGGGTTTACGGGACCGACATAATCGGCTATGGTGCACATGGTTTGGTCGGGTTTTCTTGCCCATGTCCACTAATTATGTCTGTTTACCGCGGCGTGTTAATGCAAATTAGATCTATAGAATATGGTCCTTTACAAAAATACTTTCTAACATATAATGAATGTGATGAAGGTCATACTCATATGTACATCTAGGCATACACATTTCTAATCCGCAGTCATTTGTTTTTTTTATAACTTTTCGCATCCCTGTTAGAAAAGTGGAACAGTTGGAAAGTTTTGCACAATTTGCATCTCGCTCGCACGGATCTGAATCACAATGAGCCACGAAAAGCAATTAATACTTGGAGTACCTCGATTCCGGTTTAAAACTAAGTACTCTTTTAAATTGTTCACTCCAGTTCGGTTGAATTGGTAGAAAATGGAAATAGGCAAACCGGAAAGTGAATGATTGAGCACTATTGGGATTTTAATCGGCTCTGAGACCACGGAGGGAGTTGAAAGACGATCGTAGTTTCATTATGCACTGCTACTTATTGAAACCAAAAAAGGGCATTTCGAGTTGGCTTTTGTGGGAATTGCTGACACTTGTCTTGAACTTGAGCGAAAGTATAAATATATGGTATCTTAGAATTTTATATGCCAACTTGTACGGTCAAGGATATCTCCAGAGCGAGAAGATTTTTTAAGGAGATGGTATGATGGACCTGAAAAATATAGTAATAAGTATCCATCTTAATATTATTGTACCCTATTCCCGGTTTTGGTATACGCTTTGATCATACGATCCCTGAATTGGCACAAGCATTACAGAGGTCAGATAGCAATGGGTCGGCTATCCTCATGAACTGCCTGTCTGTTTTACGTTCTATGATTGCGCAAATGTACGTTAAATAAAGACGTAGAGTGACTTTAATAAGGTTAGTCTGAATTTAATCCAATTAAGATTATGTATCGCGCCGGTCATACCTTAAACAAAAGTCGTAAACTGATTCCATTAACATTTACAATGCAAATTACTGTAAATCCTGATTGCGATCAATGTTTAAACTCCTTACATTTAGAAGCAATAGCCCATTCCAGGGAGCGCCATTCCGGCCTTCAGTACACATTGAGATTGCTTGTTTAATTTTAACAATTACCATATTTTTTAAATAAACACCATTTTGATTCACCCTTGAAGATTTTTAATTATGATTTTAAAAGAAATAGGTAATTGAAATAAAATGACATTTCTCAGATTTCACTTCTGCACAATCGAAGTGGAATCTCATCTATCTAAATAGTTTACGTCATTAACATGAAACTCGGAGACGTTTACATTTGTTAAACACCAATTTTAAGGATTTTAATTATTCAGCAAATTAGTAAGTGTTTACAGGTGAACTAGCCTTTGCCTGCGTTTTCGTACCCACACGCCCCATGATGAAATATTTTACCGAAATCTTATATCGGTGAGTTCTTGGAAATTTCATATTGCAGAGGAGAAGAGCAATTTGGATCGATTGCTTATCCAATATGAATCCACCTACAACAAAAAAGAAATCCTCAAAAAACATATATAAACCTAGTTGGTTATTTTTTAAATATTGGCCAAGTATTTGAAGGTACCGTATTAACTGTAAGTACAACAGGTAGCCAAGTCGCTCGCTGCACCGGAGACAAATTGCAGTAGTAATGAGAGGCAGCTTCCCTCCGATGTGTCTGGGCTGACAACTTACTGCCAAGAGTTATGGCTCTGCAGGTAACGAAGGAACGCGACACAGTTGTTTTCACGAGGTATTCCTGGTTAATTGGTATTGTGCGGTGCTGTGTATATCAGGCGCGAGTATATTTTATTACTAGATTCTGCCCGCGATTTCGTTCGCTTAGATGTAGATTATGGTTATAACCTAGTTTTTTTTTTAATTTTTGGTTATAAATTGCCTATGCGTCAATCCAGAGTATAAGATATCTCCATTTTAAATTTCATTCATAACCGTCTAGCCATTGCAGCGTGCACAAACACACAAACTTTCGCATTCATAATATTAATAGAAAGTAGGATAACATTAACGTTTATCTAAATAAATAAAGTTAGCTCTGTACATGTCCTGTACTATCCTATAAATCTAACGTATAACTAGTCATTTTTATAATGGGGGGATGTTAGGATGTTTCTCTTTCGATAACGCGGCTGTTCAAGTATGCGAAATCTGTTGCCTTCATTGTTTTCTTTTATTTTTGTACATACTTACATGTCTTATGGTTTTGTGACGAAATGTATTTCTTATTCTTCTTATTGTTCTTCTATATTCTGTGGCCGTATTCCACGATGCGCACTAGAGTGCGATTACGGGACGATAGGCAATTATTTGTTACGGACCTTTCTCTTGATTCTTTAACCTTATTTACCTATAAGACCCATTTTTTTGCGGCGGCAATTTTTCATATTCACCTTGCGCAGTTAAGCCTAACATTGTCCATCGGTATCCAAAATCAGGTATTGTTTGCTTTGTTGTTCGCACTAGATTCGCTCTGTTTTGTGTGACAGGGTTTTGAAAAGATTTAATACCAAGGTTCTAATGATTTAGGTGTTCCTAACTTATATTATAAATGCAAATGTATTCTTTTGTTGATCTTCATTTTACGTTGCGATGTGATGGATAGTAATTTGGCATCAAGAATCGGAGAGTGATGAGCGAAAACAGAAAGTCAGGTATGAGAACAAAACTTTCGTACAACAACAACAGTAACTTAGCTGTTATTTATTATTATTATTTATCACTGAGGTGAGAAGAACCATTAAAATTTGAGCTATTGTAGAGCCCCGTCATAACGTTATAGCGAAACGTCAAATCACAACAATGAAATGTTATCGTTAAATTGGTTTTGTACTTTTAGCGCCAAAGTTCTTCAGTAGCTTGAAAATTAAAATCCGTCACCGAGCATATCAACAAACGAATTGGAACCGTCTTTTCGAAGCTAGATAATTTGCTAAACTCCTGGTATAACTTACACCATAAGTTCCAGTTGCGCATAAGTAATAGACACAACGCGCGTTAGTTTGTGTAAAAACATAGCTTTGGACGACCGCCAAGTAAGCCTCCGGTGACCGTTGAAGTTTCCTCAGTCAGTTCCTGGCGACGCCAATGACCTGAAGTTTTCAGCTTGTTAGCGAAGTAACGTAATACCATCGGTTAAGATGTTCTTCTATAGTTAGTTAAAGAAGTTTTAAATAAGGATTTTCTAATACGTAGGTAGCTCTATTTTGAGGATAATGGGACACACCTTTCATCTTCAGTCGTAAGGGTCCTCAACGCGTTTAGTCTTGAGATAGTAAATGTGTATGGGTCTTAGAGCTCACTTACGATCAGATATCCTGTGTTCCTGTTTGTCTTCTCTATGCTAAAAAATCTGCTCCAGAACAGAAGTAAAACAACGAACGATTCAAGTAAGATGAACGTTGTTCTTTACACGGACATACCGACGACTAGCTCTAAAACGAGCCTATGTTGCCCTGTTAACGAATAAGGAGTGGAATGGAATAGAAAATAAGTATTTTTTTGCTAAATTGAGCTTTACATTGATAGTTACTTGCACATTGGTAAAGTTGATTCATGATGGAGCGACCCACCCGTCATATTGCGTTGCACGTTTGCGTCAATGTTTGGGAAAAAAATCCTTATTATTTCGTGTAATTTCCAAAAAAATGGACATAATTTAATGTGAAATAAAGTGAAATACGTTATTTTACGCTAGTATCAGATAGGATGACCACAATTTGTAGTATATTTTCAATGTTGTCAAATAGCCTATTGAATCATGAGTCACTGTGACACAGTTCTATGGTGGGTCAGGGTTCCGATGGGGTGATAGTACGTAAACACTAGTACAATTAGGTAGTACCAGGGCGCGCCAGCGTAGATTGAATTATAGTGCATGGTTATTTCGCTAACAATGAAAACATCTGGCATTAATAAAAGTTTGTTAGGTGTGACACGTCCAGAGTCTTTATGGACGTGTTACAACTAATGCAAGCCCCCCGTTAATGTTGAACTGAACCAATTAGAAAACAGACATAAAAGCCTGGCTTGGCCTTGGCTGGCTTTGTAGCCATTCTTTTAAAGCCCCACACCTAGCCAACCTAATAAACTCGAAGGAAGTAATCTAGTTCGTTTCCGGTTTTTTTCAGGTAAATTAATATCTGAAAGTAGCAACACTGGCGTTCGCCTCGTTGTCAAGTGCGAGCCGGTAGGTACATCGTTAGCCGAAGAGTTTCCTTTTGTCTCAAGGGTTGGAAAACTCGCTTGTTATTCCCGCTTTTGTTGGTGACCCGACGCCCGTGGCCTTCTTTTTACTTATTCATTGCAATTTTTTGAAGCAAGCCTTGTATAAAATATTTAGGCCAGTCTGTTCTGATAAACAGAGGTTTATTACTTTCTTTACGACTTGCATATTAAAGCGCGCGTTGATGGACAAGGGTGGCCATTTTTTTTAAGTTTGGTCGTCTTACCTTAAATTGAAGTGTAACGGCGTTAGGTTCCCTTGAGCAAATATAAAATAATATAGCGATTTTCGTAGATTATTCAACAGTTTGTGTTTCGATATATTTTATGAACTTTATTTCGGTTTAACATTTGTGGACATCAGGAACATAATTATTTATAAATCTGGATTGCATGCTGTCGCATTTTTGACGCGGGAAGATGTTGGTCTACAATAATCAAGAATACTACTCCGCATCCCTAACCTTACGTAATATATAAAAGAGATTGAATTTGCACATCAGCCAGTAAACGGTTTTACAACCGAAGTCATATTAAGATTCCAAGAATGCCCACAAACTTAATCCCACGCTTTATAATCACCATAAAGAACCACACGCTGTCCCGCCGTCAGTTAGGGACGTAAAATTTTCATAAACCACCTGACGGCCCGACCTGTCTCAATTTGAAGTCGGGTTGCTTTACGACCGTCGCAAAAACAGGAGAAGTACTAAACAACACTAATTTTATCTAACCATTCCGACCATCTCGAGTACTATCCCTTTTTCTCTTCTGAAATTACTGAATTGGGAGAAAGAGACATAGTAAACGAATTTTCAATGTAGATTTTGGGAGTATGCCTTTCTCAATGTGGGTCGTGCGCGTCGCGGTACTAGGGCGCTGGTGTTGCCAGCACATTCCTCAAAAAAGCAATATTGGCCAGTACCGGAAATAGATCAACATGTAATGGCCATTGGATATTCAGATTGCAGGGTTGGTTTTTCGAATTTATGGCTCTAAGTTTTAATGATTCTATGATTTATGCAATAGTTTTTTACGCCATTAGAAAAATGGTTCGGTAGAATGATGTAAACATAGCTACTGAGCGGCGTATAGGTGCCGGAGCAAACACTGAAAAAAACCTTTGCTTATAGCAGGTGGGTACCCGGGCTAGGACCAGCTGCCAAGTGAAGTAGCTATTAACTTTTCTCTGAAAAATTAGAATTCGTGTAAGTCTACGCAACCCGCATTCTTGGTCGATTAGCAAGGTAAGTCAGTAAATAGCATACATTGTCACAGCTCATCATTTCAAAAATAAAGAGTCACAAGCAACTTATAGCTAACGATCAACGGTGCAGATACTAAATATCAAAACATTCTGGGATAATTTGTTTTTACATGTTGCCGCATCCCCTTCTACGAGCAGTTATTAATCGTCAACGCCCATCTTGTTTTCTGTCTCAACTAAACAAAAGCACTAAGATAAAGTACTCGCAAATGCCTCATATGGTAACACATCGGTAACCATCTTTGCTTAAAAATTCAATATGGCTAAACGTACTTGGTGCAGGATATATCATGTGGAAGCAATTTGAACACCTCTCCGCCGAGCAGTAAACGTTATTTATGATAAGCCCTCGCACTCTCTGGATTGGCCACATTGAGTTGGCCGGATTTTTCGCAGCGCTTGTATTATCGGCGGTGTCACATATTGATTACAAGTCTCCGTCTGTCGGGTGATGAATGACTCGCATGAGTATTTGAATACCCGTTTTCTCGTTTTGATTTTGCCGTGCTCGTACCTAATGGTTTTTATCAGCTTTTACCAGTAAGTATGTGACTATGTAAGTGTTCCATGCTCATGTGAAGCCTGTAAATGTTTATTTCTAATTATAAGTGCGTGCTTTGTTTACTTTGAAATCACACGATTTTGGAAGACTTTTACCAAAATTGGTACTGTAAACATGAGTACAAAAGTTTCCACAAATTCCTACTGGGACGTAGCAGAGCATAATTATACGAAGTAGCTGCAGTAATCAACTAGTCTGGTATTCAAACACCAAGAAGACTTATAGGCTTTATGTGCAGAACTTTGTTTAGTTAAAATCGATGGTATTGGATGAAAGCACATCGGGCTAAAGCCCCAATTACTTAGCTCTAACTAACGTGCAGTCATTCCGGGCTCGTTTGCTAAATAATGTTTAGATAATTTTGCTAAAAGCGGCGTGTATGGCTAACTGCTGTTTAGCAAGGGTTAATAACGGCTTAATCATAATTATGTACGTAAAATTTCACGAGCTTAACGAGCAAGTGCTCAGAATTTCTTGTTTTTTGGTTATAGGTAAGTGTGTGTAAGCGTGATTGGGTTCAACAAAGCAAGGTTAATTTTGAACGTGCTTTCATAATCAGAAAAGCAAAATAAACGTAACTTAAAATCCGTATTAAAAAACTCACTCGAATTTCAAAACATAATAGGGTAAATTCACCAGTGGTCAGTCAGAGACCTGTAGTCGGCCTCTGCCTATACTTTGTATGAGTGGCAAGAGTGCGAATGATATATTTCCCACTCTTCGCACTCATATAAGGTCGACTGCTGGTCTCTGGTTGACCACTGGTCACTTTACCCTAAATATTTATAATATAAGAATGTTAATGCTACTTAAACTAACGAACGTAATAAATCGTCTTATAAGTATTTACCTAACTGCCGCAATCATAGTCAGTTAAACACGTTTCTTAGTGACGATTTTTCATAACCAAGTTTGAAAAAAGAACAAGTTTGTTACTTCTTCATTGTCTCTGAGTACGCCGGTTAATATTTAACTTTTAAAACTGAATGATAGTAGAAAAGAAAGTAATTATTAACTTGAGATGTTAAATGGATGAGGATGGATTCTGTTTATTAAGGCGATTTACTTCTCTCACTTCAAATTGACACGCGAACAAATTTGATTCCCTCGGGGATATGTTGGACGTACAACTCGTACACGTTGCTTTAGTAGGAAATACTACCTGTCTAGAGATATATCGGGGAACTTAGCAAATATATTGCTCTCACCCTGAGGCGTTACGTGAGTTAGCAAAAGGGCACATCCGGAAAAAATCAAAGTGTCTTCTTGTTTAACAAGCCCAGTTTTTATACTCAATTAAATAATAAAGAAATAGTGTACTATTGAATTGTTTTACTTTTTTAGCACTGCTCACGCGTTGTGTTACCGCCCTTATTATTTAGAATTATAAAAAATATTTTAAAATGTATATTTTGAAAAAGATATATAAAATTTTGGAGACAGAGTTATTGTACTCTTTTTTTTAACTTTGCATCGAATTCTGCATTAAATATATTTAAAACTGTTATAAAGTCATAAGATAACAACCTTTCATTATAGTGTTAATTATCCACGTAAATAAACGCAATCGTTTGATATCAAATCAAACAGAATGGCGCCTTCAAGTATAAACACTTTACGTCTATTTTTGCGTATGTAATATACAAAACCCAGACAGAATAATAAATTGGGAATTAGATAATAGCTTGACTTAAAAGAGATCTCAAAGTTAAAAGGACTCTGCAGGAGCTCGTCGCTTTGATTTGTCCTTTTGTACCTGCAAATGAAACGCCATTTGTAGATGACTATCTTACGGCCGGGATAATGACACCTCTTTGTTCAAATTATATCTCATTTTTAAACCTTCAAGGTGAAATATAATTTAAATGTTCAAGATTGGGAAGTTGAATTGTGTATTTATACAAATTGCATCATAACGAGTATTGTTATTGGCTTTTAATTTTAGCCACAGCGTTTGTGAAATGTACGTACCTAACTTGTATGGCCATAACGTTAGGAACTATTTCTCTATCATTAAAGTTTGTTTCTACGAGAACACATGAAGTTTAAAATTTTCATGTTGATTTTGTTAAATATAAATAATAAAGACCATTTATTTCAGCGTAACACATAAGAAAATAATACATTAAATATTATGAGCAACCAGGCTTCTTGAAAACGTTTTACATAGGAACGATCATCGGCAACACGCTTCGTGAAATTCCCTTAAGTGTAACAAAACGAAATAAAATTAAATGTAGGTTTTATTTAGTTTTATAGTTCATCCGCCATCCTGCCAGGATAGACAGTGGAGCTTTGTTTGAGCATAGATCTCGTGGGAGACACAGGATGACATGAAAGATAATTGAGCTACACAGGTAAACATCAGGAACCATTTATCTGAATACATTTCATAATAAATGAGAACAAGAGCCACAAATTCTTCCTTACTTAATATTTTCACAAACTACAAGAACGTTTAGTGAAAACGCTATGACCCCAACCCCATTCAACATTTTATCACTTTAAACACCCGCCGTATTTCAACGCAAAGGACTCGAGGGCTAAGAGTTATTGATTCAAAGCAATTTTTCTAATGCATCGACCATCGATGGCAATATCACGATTAAACCCCCTGTGCCCGGTGATACTTGTGCCAAGATTCCCTCTAAGCGATTGGATTGAAGTGGCAACCATACATAATGGAAATAATGTTGTCTCTATTTTACAGTTTTAAAACACCTAGAGTAGAGTGTTTCTTTGAGCTGCAATATCTTTACCGCCTTTAAGTATATTAAGTTTTTCTTTAAGATTATTTTTAACTGATTGCACGAGTGGGGTTATGTTTTTTGGGTGTTTGTATGTATGAATGTCTGCTTCGTTGGATAAATGTTATCGTAGTATTGTCTTAAACTTTGTTTTTGCCGTTAACTTGAATATATTTGAAGGTTAATAAAACGACCAGTAGGGTGTCTAGGCCTTGTTGTTCTTTTTAAGACATGATTAATTTGTTACGTAGGTATTTGAAGAATGGTGTTAAGATGTATTTGTAAACCTTTGGAATGGCTCGTATTTACTTAGTAAGAAACGTTTTAGAGACAATAAATTTGTTCCTTTTCAAACTGGTGTATAAAAAAATTGTCCCTAACAAACGACTTAATTATCATTAACTTATTCTGAATGCGGCCGTTAACCGATTAAACAGTTCAACAATAGGAATAAACGGTAATTGGACAAAAATATTTTTGTAACAAGTGAATCGTCCACAATAAATTTAACTAAATTTAGTGAAATAAATTCGCTAAACAAACCGGGTGTATAATTAAATGATCATTAAGTGGCAATGTTTGTTTGCAAAACAATCCTCCAAGGAGTCATTTCGCGGAGAACCTCGAAATATTTTAGTCAACAAAAATCCTTGCTGTCTCTGTAACCTACAGGGATTTAAAAGCATTAAATTACATTTGAAATAGACTGTGTTCAGTATTCAAATTTCACTTGTTATAATCTTTGCTAAGAGTTTTTTTATTTAAGGTATGACTGAACAGTTACAATTATATTACCGGTCACACTCAAAGTCGATTTATGACGATTAAGTCGTTCCCTAGTGTAGATTTTTCAAAATTTAAAGTTAATTTTCACTAAAATGGGAGGCCACTTGCAACGTTAAAAGATGGCGGATGTGTAATTTGCTTTAGTTTTGTATTTTTGTGTATTTAGGTGTTCAAAGTTTTTTTTTGTTACTTATTTGTGCTTTAATGCCTTTGTGTTTCACAGTGATAGAAGACTTGGACTTATTTAATTTATCTGGCATCTTACGCTTCGTTTTAAGTGGACTCTTGACCTCTGTCCTACATATCACGAAGAGAGACCGCTTTTGAAGACTTGGCTTCGGCCTCACAATCCAGAATTTTACTAAAAAACTACAAAGACTTGGCGTCGGCCTTGATTAAAATTGGATCTTAAAGTATGAACACTATGACTAGGCTGTATGGATCAATGTCCTTAGCCTTTTCCTCTGGGATATAACCTAAAAAAAACAACTCTAAAATGTCTCTGAGAACGGCGGTAGGCATTCGTACGTATGAAATTTGATAAATCTGTCATCACAAATCATTAATTATGGTAACTCCCTTCATCCCTAAAATGTTAAACGAATACATGTCAGCCAGCTCATCAGACTAGTCGATAAAATAGCTCGCTCAGCGAATAACAAGTAGGGTCCCGGTTGACGTCAGCCCTCACATAAATTTATAATCAACCCCCCTTCCCAAATGAAATTAAATTATACCTGGCACTGGTGGTACCTTCGGCAAAACATTTACATTTCGCTCCTTGAAAAACGCCTTAATTCATGAGCTCCATTTCACAGCTTCAAAGAGGGACTCACTTTGTCACTACCCCATAAAGGCTCTAAGGCTTCCTTCAACTTCGGTTTGAAAACGTGTTTATATGGCGTACTTAATTAAACTCTGATGGTGCAGTATTCCGGTTGACTTGCAAATAATCTTGCCATTCATCAAACAACTTGAGATTTTATTTAAAGCTGTACAAATTTATTATTTTAAAATCGTTATTTTTTTATTTAAATACTCAAACTCCCAAAATATAATTTTACTAAGCTTTGCACAAACAACTGCTCTGCGTCAATGTTTGTAATATCGCTAGCAGGTGACGTAGAATATGCTCGGCGATTTGCATGGAAAATCTACCCGCCAACGCAGGGGAAGTTTGAAAATATTCAAACAGTTCTAAAACTGAATTATTTTATGAAACATAAGATAATAACCACAAACTTGCGCATCACCCGAAATGTATTCAGCTAAATTTACATACCGTCGTTTTATTACCTTCCGTAGGTCTTAAAGTAAAATTCCGAGTAGTCATAAATGAAAACATCTCTGGATTTATGTGACGTATCAAAATATTTACTTGCGTGGGAATTCGGTTCGCACTATACGGTGCCTAATGTCTTGAGACGAAAGTTGGCGAAGTAGCGAAGTTTTACTGATAAGAGTGACGTTAAAACCGCACACTAAATACTCAGATAGTTCTGCGTCAA
The DNA here is from genome assembly GCA_923062465.1 of Acleris sparsana. Lineage (NCBI taxonomy): Eukaryota > Metazoa > Arthropoda > Insecta > Lepidoptera > Tortricidae > Acleris > Acleris sparsana. The sequence goes on from OV281296.1 coordinate 10,011,436, forward strand.
TAAATCACGAACTTGTTTAAACTTGCTTGCGCCTGTGGTATTTGCGTATATCAGGAGCACATATTCCAATTGAATCGAAACTGAATCGTAAAATAGCTGAAATCAATCCGGAAGTCTAAAATAATAATTCAGTTGACGTGAATCTCGTAGCATTCTGGCTCGTTCAAAATCGGCTCAAGTATTTCTCCCACGTTTTAAAAGAACGGACATGCATTAGGTACTTAATTAAAGTTAAAATTGACTATTGCTGATTGAAATAAAAGGTGAGTACTGTAACATTTATTTTCCTGTGCCTGAAAATTGTAAAGATCAAACTGCAATTTTTCTGTGTCAAGCTGTTAATAGGATTAAATGCGGAAAAGTAAATAAATCAGTCTTTTTATGCAAACTCGGAGAGGTTAATGCAAGGAAATATTGCAAGGGGAAGTTACAGCAATAGCGGTGAATCCCGAGACACCGTGCTCTTTTTTAAATATTAAAAGTTGAAATTTTAATTAAAAGACTCTTTGCGTGCTTCGTAACGACTCCAATTAAAACTATGTCTTCGCCTCTTGGAGGGAACATAAAAGAGTGGAGAGGTCTAAAAGGCTGCGCATAATTGCTGGCTCTGAACTGTGTATTTGTGGTTCGTCAATTTAAATATGTAAATTATCACCTTTTGTTCGCAATTTTTGTCACTTTTAATGATGCTTCGGGGAAATGTTTTTGTGAAAGAAATTTGTTTAGCGTGTTTTGAGCGTTTTGTGGGCGTTTTGACACCATAGCAATTACGCACATTAAAAGTGAATTGACACAGTGATGCGAAGTAACTTTTTTGTTTTATCAGTTATATCGAATTATTAGACACTATGGTTTTGGTTTTATTTCAGGTCTTCTATTCGACACGTTAAAACCGTATTGCTTTTGACGTGTAATGTTATTCTTGTCAATTTGGCCACTATTACTATTTATTTATTTATTTATTTATTGAGGATTTCCAACGGATAATACATCAGACTTATGTTAATATCTATTTTAACATCTAAATCGATGCTTACCCAATTATAGGAAACCACATCTTACGCCAATAAATATACAAATTGAACTACTTACTGCATAACTATCTGATACTATTTACTATCAAGTAAATAAGAGCTATCAAACCGTTGACAACACGGAAACACGTCAAAAACAATAACATTTTACCGTGTAGAATCGCATCCCAGAAATGTAGTGTTTAGTGTAGATTTAACTCTATTAAAACGCGCTTTAGTTATTTCAAATACTTTATAATTTCAACAACATACGTAAACTGATACAACACAACTTAATTGCAGGAACCCAAACAAAAAGTTAAATAAGTAAACGATCGCTGAACAACTTCTATACATGTACTTACAACTCCTCATAACGATTCAAAGAAATTCCATCCTTTGTTGTCGTTTGGATTACTTCCTCAGCTCACCGACATTCATTTTCAGAGCCCGAGCATCCGGGTTGTGACTCTCCCACTTTGTCTGATATTTTGTCACATTTTTTTCTCTCAACTAAGTATTGTTATTTTAAAAGAAAACGAGGCGTCTGATTTTATTAACATATACATTTTACAAGTAAAAATACATTGGTGTTTACGTAAGTTTATTGAATATACCTAGGACTTTTTACGAGTAGGCGATCGTTCCATGAAGACTACTAACGTTTTAGGTCGTTCATAGAATAGTTACTAATAACATTTCATAAGAATTCATTTCCATTACTGATATTAAAATTTGAGATTAAGAACCCTATTACTAATCCTATGCTGATCGTCCCTCCATCCCTTAGTCGTCTCTTACGACTTCCACAGGAAGGCATGGAGTGGCACTATTCTAAGCCGGCAACCACACAAAGGTAATAACTAAAAAGCGTCAAATTTTATATGATTATAGAAAAATCGCTTAAAAAAACAAAATACTATAAAAAATACAAGTGCGAGTTGAGCTGACGTTGATTCGATTCGTAATGGAATTCGAATCAGAATATCGGTACGAAACCCTCGGTACGCGAGTCTTACTCGCCGGCCAACTACGAGTTAGATTCGCATTTTTAAATTACTTGTGTAAACGGTATAAATATCGATGACCATAAAGAATAATACTTACCTATTTTGAAATACAACACGCGCATATTAAAAACTCATCTATATGAAAGCATATTGCTGATGTCCGGTGTGTAATCAAGAAAATGTGTTTTACTAAAAACGTAACGGCTGCTATGTACAAATGTAGTGCATAATTGTTTTCCATCGTATTTTCACGGAAACGTACTAACGTATCTTGCTATTTCAGTCGTTCACAGTGCAAAAAGTACTAAGGTTGACTGAATTAGCATGACAAATACGAACATTTCCGAGGAAATACGATGGAAAACAATTATGCACTACTTCCTTTCGTGTTGAATGCTACGGTTTGAATGTTTCGTAAAGCCATAAAGGTAATTATTAAGTCTATTCGAATATATTTTCATGATATGACACCCGAATCATAACAAAAATTTGATGAAATTGTATCACTAAGCGTTTCTGTTACAAGGTTCGTGAAAGACTAGATTTTTAATACGTTTTGAGTAGATACGTTAACATGATATAGGTTTTTCAAAGATCAGTCAAACATCATAAGAAACATCGGAATGTCACTAATACGTTTTTACTTTATTTCAATTCCTAATATCACAAGATCATTACATGATATCAAAATAATGAGGTGCTCCTTTTACTAGACATGTAAGATTTCCTAACAGCAAATGTTAAAACAGCTAAATTAAATCAAATTTCACAAGCGTTCGCCGCAAGAGGGACCAATTTTGCCATTCTGACGTTTAAGGACAAAGAAGGCACGCGTTTGTTTTACGGCCACCCTTATCTACTGGGCCCTAACTTTGTTGGCCATATGGGGGTTTGCGAATGAGGACCCTTATCTAAATATTAGCTGTTGTTTATCCGTACTGTCCTTTTATTCCAACAACGTAGCCATATCTCTGAGCGTCCAGATCGCCGGGATAGTAAGTATCGGTCATGCATGCAAACATCGAATATCTTTTGATAAATGTACCTATTAGAAATAAATTCAGGTAGGATGCCATACTGGAAGTACGCACGGATAGGTAGTATCGAGAACCATGGATCATTGAGTTGAAGTTTTATTCAAAAACATTTTACATGTGATTTAATTTATTTTCCACAATCCGGACTACAGAAAAAAAACTTTTATGCCTTTGCCAATGACTGTCAAACCTGTCAACTAAGTAAACAAATAATAAATTAAATTAAATCCTGGAGGCCATTTGCAATGTCAAAAGATGGCGGATGTGTAATTTGTTTTAGTTTTTATTTTTGTGTATTTAGGTGTTCAAAGTTCTTTTTTGTTAGTGTTTTGTACTTTTTATGCCTTTGTGTTGCACATTGATAGAAGACTTGGACTTATTTCGTGTATCCTGGCATCTTACTTCTCGTTTCAAGTGGACTCGCAGTGGTACAGAGGTTAAAACTATCTTGGCCTCTGTCCTACATATCACCGTACAACGTTGCCACCAATCTTCCTAGAGAAGATTGGATTGTGTTTTATTGCTATATTGATTTATACGTTTAATATATACTTGAGACTGGCGAAATCACTTAATTGTGGAAAAGCCATATTCCCGCGGTAGTTGGCGGTTTAGCTGTTCAAGTCCCCGCGGGGCAAAGAAAAAAGAAAAAAAAATAATCCTGTCAACGTAGCATGAAAAGAAGTACACGTATAAGAATAAAAAATCGGGAGAAATCTCAAAATACGTCATACTACACATTGGGGATCTCTGGTGTAACGCCTTCGCCGCAGCCAGCCCCGACATGTCGTGTTTCTTCGTTTACTGGTGGGGAAATCGACTATGTTGGGCAATGAGATCCCGAACTTGACCTTTTTGATGGAGTCCCATGGTAGACGTTCTGTTATAATATAACTTTAGTGTCAAAATCCTTTAATTCAATAAATATGTCATTATTCGGTCTTTAGAAAACAAGTAAATTTTTGTGTTATAAATATGTAATGTTGCAAATAATTTGCACCGATGATTTGGCTCATCTAGCTGTTTGTAGAACCTTGGGGCAGTGTCCGTTCGTTCATGAAAAACCTGCTTTCAGTTAAAAAACACCGCATGCAAATTGATTCACCCGTTTAAGAGCTACAGTTCCACATACAGACATACACACACAGAGGTCAAACTAATAACATCCCACTTTTTTCGTTGTGAAAAATTATTATTGTACACACAATAGTTAATTTCAAATTCTTTTACCAACCCGTTCACAAACCAAAACCAAAACCCAGACAGACCAAACCAAATGTATTTTTAACACGATCAATAGTTTAACGTATCATCAGGCATGGACGTAAATTGTAACAGGGCATGCAAATGGAATAACCGTGTTCCCGCGATTAGATGCGGCCCGGCCGTGTACCGGGTCGGATCAGCCCGGCGCTACGTACATACGTGGTTGCTTTGTCTTACTTGATCTTAATTAATGTAATGGGAAACAGAATCTTGCTATAAGCGTCACTTTCAATGACAACGAATGATTGTATACATGGTGTTTTAAATTTGGCCTTTACACTAAGATTGTCTTTTTGTTTTTTTTTTGTAGCTGTGCGGATAATTAAAGTCGTTAGACGTATCCCAACGCTGTAAAGGAATAAGTCAAGAAAAATCTTTTTAATATATTTACAAAATAAAAATCACTGTACATATGTAATTTTTGATTTTTCAAAATGTCATAAAATGATTTATGCATTTTCTCATTTGTATACCTGTCAAATTATTCTTAGTACTACCTTTAATATAACTAGTTGGTCGAATTAGGCCAGTAATTCTAGATTTCAAAAATTACATTTTAATAAGACTGGTCAAAGTTCATTTTACTTTTTAAAATAAAGTAAGAAAAAAATCTAATTTGGTTCAAAGTGTTCATAAAATATTAAACTCCGACCTGAGATCACGAGTTTCGCCTGTCTTGAGGAGGATATTAAAAATTTCATAGTGCGAGCTCGCGTAGATTTTGTGCTAGCAGAATACCTAATGTCTATAAAATACCGTGTAAAGGGTACCTTAGAAGATTCTAGTTTTAAAATTCACATTTATAAATAACAATTTGAAAAAAGGCGTGAACACATAAGGTGTGAAAAGAGGTCACTTACATTGATAATATATTTTTTTTACAATGGAATGAGATATATCTTTTACTCGACTGTTCTATGGGCATGCTTTGAAGTTGAGGGCCAATTTTTAAATTAAGTATTTTTTCAAAATACTTTTCCAAGGCGGCTTGGAAACCCCCTCGAAAGGCTAATTGATGCTTGACTTTGCAAAAAACCGTAGCGACTTGAATCAAATATGCCGGCCGGTTCACCGACATTGCACAAAGAATGACTTGTCATAGGGTAAAGTCCCCAGTGTCAGCCAGAAACCTGTAGTCGGCCTCTGCCTATACTTTGTATGAGTGGGAAGAGTACTAAAGAGAAATTTCCTACTCTTCGCACTCATATAAGGTCGACTGCTGGTAAATATCAAATAAATATCAGGGGACAATGTCACACAAATTGACCTAGTCACAAACTAAGCTCTAGGCTTGTACTATGGGTACTAGACAACGATATAAATACTTATATAGAGAAATATATACTTAAATACATAGAAAACATCCATGACTCAGGAACAAATATTGGTGCTCATCACACAAATATCTGCCCTTACCGGGATTTGAACCCAGGACCGCTAGCTTCGTAGGCAGGGTCACTACCAACTAGGCCAGCGCGTCGTCAATGGTCGTGGTGTCTGGCTGACCACAAATGACTTTACCCTAATTGACAAAAGTTAGGGAATATAGCTCGTATCAATCAGTACAAGCCTAGTGCTTAGTTTGGGACTAGGACAATTGTGTCACATTGTCCCATAATATTATTTTTTATTTTTTATTAGGAATTGTGAGACTCAAGTATTCACTGTGTGTCAGTGTTGCTGTTGCAAGAATCCTCTGGATGCGGGCAGGACGAGATGAGAATGTTAATTTTAGTGATCCTTGGGTTGGGTTGGGTTTAATTTTTGTATGTACGTATTATATAGAATACTTACCTATACTTTTTCAGGGTTCCGTAACCAGAGGATGCCAAACGGGACCCTATTAATATGCCTACGCTGTTCGTCCGTCGGTCCTAACTTCGGAGAGCTGTATCTTTTGAACCGCAATATATAGCGGGTTGATTTTATTTTCGGAATATGTGCTAACAGGGGATTACCTAAAAAAAAAATGAAATAAAAAAGGCGGTCCCCATACAAGAAACGTATTTTTATTTTTATTGTATCGTACAAACGGTAAACCAGCAAGCTTCCAACTTGGTATGACTATATAACAAACGCTGAAGAAAAACAACAATTACTAAAAAAAAATACAACTGCGAGTTGGACTCGCTCTGATTCGGTTCGAAAACAAATTCAAATTGAAATATGGTAATAAATACCTACTGTGCGGCGGTACGGAACCCTCGGTGCTGGAGTCCAACTCGCACTAGATCAGTTTTTTAATGGTATTGTGCAAAGAAGTGTCAATAAATAAAGAACAATACTTAATGTTGATACTTACTGGTTTTGTGATTATGCCTTGTAAAATAAAGCAATTCCACCAAGAAGCGGGTTAACCCTTTCAATAGCGGAGCATGACTTTTCCTTTTAGACTGCATAGCGCTTTCAAGGGACGAAGGCCACACAAAGAGCCGCTGACCTACTGCTGCCATTTTAATGCGGCAGTCAACGTTTCGGAGTTTAAAACCATTTTTTAATTATAAATGACAACTACGAGTAGATGTTATATGTACTAAAATACGTTATTTTCATTTTAAAGTCTGTTATTTATATGCCATGCAGAAAAGACACGACATGTGAATTCATTACATCTTTTGAAAATATGAATAAAATGGATCCTATGTTCATGTCGAGGTTCGTTAAAGTTTTTTTCCGGATTTCATTCGGATTGCAAAAGGTTTCGTGTTTTGTACGCGATTGCAACATTTGCAGCGCTCAAAGAGAACGTCGCTGGAATAAATCCCCCTGTGTACTTTGTGGGTTTATAGCGTATGTAAAGGTATTACAGTAATACATTGAAAACTATTAAAAATGAGGCTTCTATCTCTAACGGCAGTTAAAAATGAAGATTAATTTTACATGCAACGATTATCTACAGGGTGTAACGAAAACCCATAATTATTAATATTAAATAAAGGTTTGTAAGGTTACTGACCCCTAAGTGATAAAACTTGGAAATACGAATAAAAAATCCTACAGTATGAAGATATAAATCATTTTTGAAACGCGCCCATAGGAAACTATTTTTTCCACGAATTTCATATATTTTCCTCCTGCATTGTGCATGCATGCATGAGTCAGCAGTTATATTTACCTATTGAACGAGGTTTTGTTACACACTGTAAATTGATTTTTGAAATTGACGATTTTTTTAGCTTGTACAAAATTGTATCTTTGCAGCATAACTCAAGAGTACTGTTGCAACGATAGGTACAGTTTTGTAAATGAAATCCAGATTTACAAATATTAAATTAGTTACCTGAAGATGTTACGATCTAAATAAGTCCGATCGCGGAAGCATTATTAATTAACTCAGATAACTACCGTGCCAATAACTGTACGACTACCGGGGGTGGGTCACACACGTGTGAAGAACGTGAAGACTGTGCGTAGTAGGAACTATGCTTAAGAATTGACTCTTGTAAATGTACAGAAATATTTGTGGTCATTATTAATCATATAAAACAAAAAAAACGTCCTATTTAAGTATCGTTTAAAGTACTTTTTTTTTCTTTTTTTTCATACTTTAATTCAAAATTCCACGCGACTGGTATAAAATGAACGTCTTAAAATAACACACGCCTTCACGTCTGGCTCCCATTGGGGTAAGTAGAGACTATGAGACGCCAGGTGCACCCGTCCAAACATTCCTTTTTTGCTTCCTCTACATGCATCAATAATGAGATTACGTTAATAATTGGTAAAACATGGTTAATTAAGAGAGCTTTAAGATCGTATTAAAAAACTGAAATGAAACTCACTCAAGTTCAGATTATAAATACGGACCTAATTCATTCAATCTGGTCTTGAAAACGCACAAGCTCCTGGTAGCGGTACGATACCTTAAAGACGCGAGTACCTACTACCGGGTTTATATCGCCCGGATAGTGCCATTAGTGAGCAGGGTTGTCAAATTTGGTTTGCGGAACCCTTATAACAAAAAATATGATTTGGTAATAACATTAAAAAACGGCATATTAATACGTTTATCATCGGTTTCCCCTTGCTACATTACCACTCATATCTTATAATGTATCTCTATAAGTTTAATATTATCGGCAGGTATTTTTTACCACAGATAAAAAATTGTGGAGAGATACGGATACGTAGACATTGATTAAAATAGGTATCATAAAAGTTTGTGGTGGGCTGTTTCCCATAATTTTATATCGCCTTAAATTTGCATTGAAGGTCATAAGTCATAATGTCGTTCAAATCGTGAATGATTTTTCATCATCATCATTATCAGCCGCAAGACGTCCACTGCTGGACAAAGGCCTTCCCCAAGGTTTTCCACAATTTTATTTTTAGTATCATTTAAATGTCTAATTTCAGCCCAGATTAAGAGCAGATGGTTTTGAGTGTGAAAACAATATCGCTTCCCATAATACCTAATCCTCCCCAATAAACTACAATTTTCCTCGGTTTTGGCCAACCCTAACTGCCTCGGTTAGATTTACAGCCGAAGCCAGATGAAAGGGCTAGGTCGGCGGCGTGTCGGTTTATTAACACTATTATGTGCCGGATTTATTTTGTTTCGCTAAAAGTTCCGAACCAACAAACGAGGCTAATGTCGGACGTGTGGCGATGTTGGATTAGACCTTAATACTAATCTGAGCGGTATTAACAACATCCTGTATTGTGCGGGGACGTTACATAGGATGTTGTTATTTGCTTTTTCGTGCTCAGAATGTTGAAGTGATTATGATGAAATTTTTATACAATTTATATGTTATGTACTCGCAATATAGAATTGAGTTTAATCTTCAATTAAGTTCATGTTATTGTTGTTTATTATTCAACCAATAATTTTATATTTAACAAATTTAATAGTTCCTCTTGATTGTTATAATTATACATTTTAATGTTATTTTTCTAAAATGTTTCTCAAGTAACTTACATGCATCTTAAGGCACCGGTTTAGGTTGTGCGTTGTCTATCAGTTCGTCAGTGTTAGTTCTATAAAATAGATTATGATAGCTCAGTATATGATGTAAAGTCAGGGATGCAGTTTCCACTCCATTTTCAGGCTCGGCCTTGCAACTGGCTTTTAGAGTACATTTTTAATTATACGTGGATGATTTTTTTAATCTACCAATGTAATGAGTTGTATAAAATGTAATTATTAATTTGATTGTTTATAAATTATGTACTGCATTTGTCATTTTTTTCATGTACGCAGGGTCGCAGAGATTGTTCAATCTTTATTGACTACTCTCTTTTTTTTATCTGGTGACCAATGATGACCATGGCCATGGGGTTATGAAGAAACTATAACTTTTTTAAGAGCATTGTGAGACGACGCTTAAATTCCGTGGCAGCTGTCAAACATCTTCTATAGAAAAGCTCCAGGCGATAACGTTTCTCACTTCTAAATCAAGTCCAACTTCCACGATTTTAAATATGTCCATGTTATGAAAATGTGGGTATGTTTTCTTGGAAAAGAAATTGTACCGACCTAGTTTTTTATAATATCTACAACATATTCACAAGTCGTAAAAATTGGACAAGGTTTAACGGGAGAGAAACGTTATCGATGCGTTAGCTAGCGGCCCCGGGTCCGATTCCCGGTACGGGCAAATATTTGTGTGATGAGCGCGAGTATTTGGTTCTGAGTCTTGGATATTATTGTATATACATACATACCTACATTAAATTACGCCAGTTTCCCGGAGTGGTAGGTAAAAACGACTTCTTTCCACCTGCTACGATCCTGACAAATCTCTTTCGCTTCTTCCACATTCATACAGCGAGTCATGCATGCACGTCGTTTTCTGGTACTTAAGATTAGGCCCTTTCCCAGTATTTCTCTGTTTGATTTGATATCTATGTATTAAAGTATTTATTTCTCTATATAGGTAGTTATTTCGATGGGCCAAGGTTGCCACCGAATGGACTCCGCAAGATGGCCACCGGAGCAGAGGCAGACCAAAAAGGAGATGGCGGGATGACTTAGACGCGTTTCAAAGCGAATGGCGGGAGCATGCACTCAATCGGGACGAATGGCGGAAAAGAGGGGAGGCCTTTGCCCAGCAGTGGGACACCCGACTAGGCTAAAAAAATAAATAAATAGGTATTTAAATGGTTGTCTAGTACCCATAGTACAAGCCTCGAGCTTAGTTTCGGACTAGGTAAGTCTGTGTCAGATCGTCCCCTAATACTTATTTATTACTATTTATTATCGCATTAACCGTATTAACCGATACTAATGAAGCGAACCATTACTCTAATCAATACCTAGTATCCTTGTAATTAGTTCACCGATTCATGCAACAACGGCGCAGATCCGCTTTGTGTCAGTATCTCCAGCTCCCATCACCTGTGATTATCGTCTGGTTAAGCAAACGTCCTAGAAACGCACTCAGGTGTAAGTAATGCATTACGATTGCGTTTGAATCTTCAAACGTAGTCGTTAAGGGTTGATCTTGGGGATAAATGTAAGTAATGAATGTAGTTATGTCTGTGAAAACGTTGGTGCCGCCGACGTAGGAGCGTTTAACTGCTCTTAACGGTATTAAATAAAATGTCACGTAGGTAAACTAGCTTAACTAGCCCTATGACCAAACAGACTAACAATAACTCAAATATCAATCGAATAAGTAAAAAATACAACGGTTATATTTTGATATTTTTTTAAATGAAGTAAGTGAATAATCCAAATAAATTCGCAATGTACAGGGGCTCTATTCTCCTCGACGGAACTACATGTTATCGTATTTTCAACGTTACGCTAGCTCTTATTTACTTGACAGTAATGGTGGCCGAGTAAAACTAATAACATAACATGTCAGAAGCAAGATGGTTTTACTAAGTGGAATGGAGGGCCTGTTGCATACATATATGTATAAATATAAATGCCAAACGGCCAACCAAATAAACAGAGCTTAGGTCCTCTCAATAAAAGTAACCTTGTCACTCTGGACCGTTTATTATAACAACTCTTCTTCTAAAAAACGGTCCAGAGACCCTAGAAAAAATGCATTCGGCGTTCGTTATCGTTATCAAAAATGTATAGGATTGACGTAAACTGTCAGACAGCCGTGTCAAGCGCCTACGTCAATTCCATATATTTAGTCACTTTTCGAAATTCGCTTACGTTGACGCTATAGTGAAAGGTTCGCCAAAAAGTCGAGGGTTATCAAGTGTTGTGTAGCCCCTTAAAGCCTCACCTTGTCTTCGTCCGTAAATTATGTCAAATAGTTCGTCAAACAATTAGGTCAGCGCCTCTCGAGTGACTCGCCCTTTTCGGCACAAAGCGCTCCTTAATCGCGCGACTAATGCTGTCGCCTTAGTAAGCACAATGAGCTTCAAAATTATGTTAACTTCTCAAAGCCCTATTTTCAGTAGCCTAAAGCTTCTAAGCAAACTTCTAAAAGCCTCTGTGACTGTAATAAAACCTCAAATAAATATTCATCTTCGAAATGGAAATCAGCACGCCCTAAACTCATTAGGGAGTCATTTGAGAGAAACTAAAATACATTTCCAATGAATAAATGCGTGAATAAAATGGGTGTTTAAAAATTACAATAAGGATTGTGAATGTCATTTGTTTTAATGTTTCCACCAATAATAGGAAAGTTGTAGGAGTTGTTCGAGTTGAGTGCGTGGTATGGACATGTAATTAGGGGAAACGTAGGAAACATAAATAGAAGAGTGATGTCTATGAATGTGGATGGTAGAGGAAGACCAAAAAAGATTTGGATTGCGTGAAGTATGACATGTGTATGATGATGATGAGTGGGGACGCCGCCGAGGCAGGCGGGCGGTCGAGTGGCTCTCCATGACATGTGTATGATAGGCGTCAGTGCTGAGTTAACAGTAGATAGAGGAGAGTGGAAGATGAAAACATGTTCTGTCGACCCGACCTTGTGCGGGACATGGGCAGGAAGATGAGGAGTTCTATCGGAACGGCGCATGTTATTGTTCTGATAGTAAAATTTGAATGACAATTTAATACATATTTAGCTGGCGAAAAGACGTTATGTCGCGCGTAGTCGGAATAACGAGCGAGGGGCGCACCCCATCGCTGAGCCCTTATGGAAAATGAAATTATTTTTGACGAGCTCAAACGATTCGTTTTTATATTGAAAACAAAGTTGACGTGCTCGCAATGTCGAATAACGTTGCCCAAAATATTAATAAACTGTAGTATTCTTTTTTATACCTTCACGCGTTTAAAGGTTATATGTAAAAGAAAAAGAATTATTTAAGACAGTATTGATAAATATGAAAGTATGTAACTACATATCTACCATACACTTTGAGAAGGAACGCACGAAAATCATAAGTTCGCTGTAAATCAACTGAAACTAACACACCATGGTCACCATGTTTAATTTTTTGCGCCTGACAGTCCAAAATCTTTGAAGAAATGCTTGAAACCTTAAGAGAAACTGATTATCTATGTTGTCTAATATAATGAACAGACAGGCCAATATTGGCCAGTGGACTGGTTGTCCGTGGCCTTTTACATTATTAATTACTGTTCACGACTAAACTTACCGTTTCTCAATTTTCATCCTTAACTAGGTATACTTATTTTTGAAAACCACCATGTTCTTGACTCCACTTGTTTTATTAATCTTAGTAAGAAAGTTCGCTTTTCATTTTTAGCCGCAACTCCATTAACGTAATGCCACGATAACTTACCAGTTTTAAAGTATCAAGTATTCCAGTAAAGTTATATTTATATCTACCTGTTTTATGTCGAAACAAAGTTGGCCTTTGACGTTTATGACTTAAATAATTTATTTTCCTCCGAGACCACAATTCGTTTGAACCGTGTCTAATCTGTTAGTAGCAGTGTATTTTATTTTTACTCCTGATTCCCTATTTCAGTTCGGGCACTCTAATCTTCTTGTTCGGTCCTTTTCTTTGTTTTGAAGTATTTCTAAGGTTCGGCCTGATAGAGGCGTTTTGAGTGGCAGTGTTGATATATTTTGTATTAGGATAGCCAATCCTCTAGTAAGTGACGCGTGTTCAATCCTCTAATCTGTAAAATGTGAGTCGGCCCCGCACTATTACAATTCCGTATAGTTACATTTAACATTTATTTTGTAAATAAACTTGTAACCTAACAAAATCGTAATACTAATACTAAAATACTTTTTTTAAGTAATCTCATAAAGTGTTTTTTTTTATAAAGTGAAAAGCAAACACTGGGAAACCTAGTAGGGAGAAACAAACTTTACAACAAAAAAACGACTAAATAGGTTTCTAAATATGTAAGTTATAACTGAAAAACAAATGAATCAAAACATAAAATTAATGATTTTTCGTGGCATTTTGACATTCGTGACAAGGGAAAATTACAAAAATTCAGATTATAATGATCAATAGCTCCGAAACTAGTAAAAATCGCTGAACATACATAGGGGTTAAATCAATAGCTTTTTACCTGCTCTATCAGCCCTAGGCGCGTTGACGTCGGCTTCTGGTTTGTAATAAATAAACACCCTGTATAGATAAAACAACAAGAGAAGATAAGTATTCTTGTAAATATAAGAGATTCAACTGTCACTAGCTCGTTGCTCGTATCCTACACCCTACGATCCAAATAGGTTTAAAAGTTAAGCATATGATTATCATCATTTACTTAGTTCATCAAAACAATTAAGATCAACAAGTTCTAAACACGTTTCAGCAAAACTTGAATGTAATTAAAACTAATATCAACGTATTTGAGCATCCTTTAAAGTAGGTAGGTAGTAATTTATTAAATAAACCTTAAAAGCGCCAATAAATCTAACCTCTCTTAAACAAGCACAAGACCCGTCTGTCTTAATGCGAATTCGCCATGAGCCTCCATTTTAAGATTTCCCTCCAGAGGCAGCATCCGGCTTCAAGTAAATCTGGGATATCTCTTGTAATGTGTCCCTAGGCGTTGCTACCGAAGTCGTTGACCGTAAAATTGTAAAAACTACGATAAATCTTCCCTTTTACTTTTCCCCTGGCCTACTGAGGATCGAGTAAAGAGGTGGCCGATGTACACCTACTCAATAAATTTCAAAAAGGATGAACTAAATACGATGTTTTATGGGAAATACGGTGACCAGATTTTAGTTGAAACGCACAGGTTATTCCAATGTTTCATTACAAACATATTAACTGCAATTCTCTACATAAATGTATTTTAGTTTAAACCCTCACGTCATATTAGACGTCCATTCCAGATGCCATAATAAATAAAACGTACGTTTTACTAACTGACAGCGCTTTATATGGGCGCGGATATTGCAGCCGATGTCTCGTCTACAGACAATGCACTTGTATCCACGTGTAAATTGGCGCAAGTGACGTTCCATTGCCTTGGAGATTGCATGCTCGTTTACAAAAAACGTTGCGGGGTTATACTTATTATGTATTCCTGGGAGTTTAGGTTCTGACTAGCATTGAGGATGCGAATAATTTAAACTGATTTAAGGACGTTTTCTACAGCTTAATAAATTCCTACGCCTAATTTAATCGGGAATGCTATTTTGTTAGATTCGTGATAGTTAATTAATTGAAAGCGTGTGTTATTCGGAAGTCTTGTTCTTATTATTATTATTATTTTTACTGTATCAATTCATTTATCTCAGTTCAACCCACAAGAAAATAACCAATTAACACATTATCAGTAAACTAAATTTGCTAAACTCAATCGCGATTCTGGTATAACGAGAAAAGAGTTTATGTATTTAAGTTTACAGACATAGGTACCGTCGAGTTCATAAATATTTATACACTTTAGTACCTTGTCACTTTAATTGCTGTGACAATTCATTCATATGGCAGTTTAATCATGGCATTAAATAGACAAGGTACAACATACTAAAGTGTACACATATTTATGAACTCGACTGAACAAGTTGAATTTGGCCCATTATGGTGTATTTTTAGGCTTCCGTACAAAAAATGAAGTAAACGGAACCCTTAGAGGATCACTCGTGCGTCTGTCTATCCATCTGTCTGTCACAGCCAATTTGCTCCGAAAACCCCTAGACCGATTTAGTTTAAAATTTGGTACACATATGTAAATTGCTGACCCAAACAAAGATGTGCAAAGTAAATATTTTTTTTTTTAAATAAGGGTCTTTTTCGGGGGACAAATTACTGTGTCACATATCAAATGAACGGGCTTGTTATGAGGATCTCAAATATATTTTTTGTAAAATAAATAGTTTTAATTTTATTCACGATAGAAGACGAAACACACATTTTGTCACGCGATAAACGCAATCATACTCGGCCCACAGGACAATCTCTCACAAATTGATCGAGTCTTAAACTAAGCTCTTGGCTTGTGGGTACTAGGCAACGATATAAATATTGGACTTCTGGCTTCGTAGGCAGGGTCACTAACCAACTAAGCTAACGTTTGATTGCTTTTTATCTTGAAATAACTACAAACTAAAGCGGCAGTAAGATGATTCATGGGTAAAATCAAGTAGTCTATGGTATATAAAAGACTCATTTTAAGTTAAAAATAATACAATAACGAGGCCTATACAAAAAATATGGATACGCAATTATGTAGCAAATTGGTTTACAGTTATTAACTTTCATGAATCACTTAGCAATAAAGGCATTTTAATGGATACCTACTAAAAGTTATCCCTGAACGCAAAAGCACCGTTATTTTACTTTACTCTTTCATTTACAAACAAGGGGCCGTTAAAAACGACAATGGACGCAGGCTAAATATAAGTACACAGCAGTAAGTACTTAAAGTATTTTTTGACATTATTTTGTTATTTATTTAGTCTTCATTTAAGAGAAATAATAATAAATAGTATTTGTTTTCTTGAACGGTTTTTATCATTGAACAAACAAAACTAATCTATCTAGAAAGCTTTACTGAATACAAATGTCTTGTTAAGAAATAAATACTTTTATAATTCCAAGATCCTTTAGGATTTGAAGTTCGTCTGGATGCGAGTTTAGTGGCCGTTCGTTATAACCTTTATCATTTTATTTGATTGGACAGTTTTTTTAAAATATGTTGAACAAGAACCACAATAGACATCACATGCAATATTTAATTATTATACTTTACCTGCATTAACTAAACTTATCATAATCAATTTGCCTAACGTGGACAAATATGGTTTTCACTTCTCATGCTCGTAAAGTCCTTCTTTATGCTGGGTATAGGCTGCATAAAATCGTATTTTATGCACTAGTGCATAAAGTGTTGTCGTCATCTAGACTGAGACAATTAAGCCCTACAGCCAGACATTTATTTTATTTGCCTTCTAAGTGGCATCTAACAAAAAATAAATTTAAAACTTTTAAAAACAAGCATTATTAACAAAATCATTACCTATAAAATCAACGTTCTATGAGTTGGCAGTATTGTATTCGAACTAAGTTAAAAATCCCATGCAGTTTTTTTATTTTTTATTTAATTCAGTTGCGGGAAGAGGTTTTTGTATATAGTTTGGGCTAATAATTAGGTAGTTGTTTACTTTGCAAAATTTGTGGTGTTATTGAATTTAGTGAAGAGGAAATAATGCTGGAAATAATGCACACCTAACACACTAATAGAAAATAATGCAAAAGAACTTATTGAACAAACATTGCCGCCTAAATCCAAGAAAATTTATTTTAAAACGTATGAAAGTTTAAAAATCTGGAGAAGCGGCAATCAAGTCATGATACATTCTCATTCCTGTAAGTTTTTTTACGTTATCACTATTTTATTTCCTCGTAATCGAAGTGAAAAGCAGAGAGTATAACTCTGTCTTAAACCCATTTTATCCTTGACTTAATTATCCAAAGTCGCCCGCCGGCTCGGATGGATACCATCAGTCTCGGTTAAAATGTTTTGTTTTATGCCCTTGTTGTACAATCTACTATACGTCAGGTTAAAAGGGCATTGGGAAATTTTGTATAAAGAGAAAATTGACTTTTATTTTTTACCGGCCACGGTTGATTTTTATATGGTTATTTAGAGGACCTCTAAATACACATAGATATATATTATTTATGGCGTTAAATAATATCGGAGGGGAGAAATCGAAGATTTAAGTATTCAGTTTTTGGGACTCTCGGCTCCGATGAACTTTAGAGTATTATATTACATGACAAAATATGTTATTTGGAATAATTGTATAATAATTAACTACTTTTACGAATGGCCGCTCACCTTGAAAATGTATAACTATTGCAAATGACAACACTTTTACCGAAACCCCTTTGGCGGTCATTCAATTTTTATTTATTTATGGTTGTTCCTATTGTAGGGTTTCGTAACCGAAAAGTGTTAAACAGGATCTTATTACTTATGGGTCATTGTTCGTCGTCACTGGTTAAATACGCGTCAACACTTGCTGCAGCAGTACCTATACAAAACCAAAATGGTCGGTAACCCCGAGTTTGAAAACGGTTAACTGCTCCAGTGGCAAGTGTAGGCAGACATGCAAGCATTAAATATTCTACGAAATGAAACGTGCAACAAAGTTATTACGTATTATTGAGTCTTATTTGTGAGCGACGTGAATGCCTAGGGACCCAATTAGGCCGTTCATATGAAATTCAATGCTACAGAATTCAAGGGAAAACCTTTACTTGGTTTCAAAACTATTTCCTATATTGTAACGGATGACTCACTTAAAGTACCCATACTAGTATGCTTTAAATTCACCATCCGGGTGAATTGGCTTTATTGTGACACAAAGGAACACACCAACTAAAGGGTAATCAAAAATGTAAACGATTTAGTACCTTAAAAGTAAAATGAATCCTTACACTTTCTTTCTCCTCTGGCATATTTAATAAATAAATAAAAGTTCATCTCCAGCCCTTTAGGAGTTTCTGTTACCTATTGCCACTCGGGTGCTACGGTTTCATAGATGTTACACGCGACCGGCTTGATGCGACCTTTTAGTTTGCTTTGTGGTGTCTCGTGGCACGTACGGTCGAGGCTCGCACACATGCAAGCTGCTCGATATGACTTTGTTTAAAGACGAACTAGTACTGTTTATACTAAACATTTGGTTCAGTAACCAGAAGTGAGTCGGCCTTCGACCCGAGTTGGCGCCGGCGCACCCTGGTTTGACTGATCTTTTTCCAGTCTTCTGCATGCTGGGCGTGTATGCCTTCCTCCACAACATACCTACATTGGATATGTTCTCATGACCGCCCTATCATCACACTTTCTTGCCGAATATTATTAATGCGAAAGTAAAATTTAATACCTAATAATTTTTGTCTTGATTTTCAACCAAATCTGGTTTTTTTCCAAGAGACTGTTTTCCTAGACAACTTGGATAAAAAAATCTTGGAAGCCAGCATATCATTAAGTATTTATTATTAATTTTACTGTAATCAAATTGATTGCTTGAGTGTTTTACAAAAAAAACAACCTACACAAAAATTCTAAACTCATAAAATATGCATGACTAATTGCCAAGCAATGGGTCCAATCGATCACTTCCAAAACTGAAAAGTAATGAAATGAATAATTTAGTCCCTTCTGAATGACGTGACGTTATTGTAATTACCTTCGTTCCTGGAAATACACTTGTGAAAATAAAGGAAAACTTTTCTTTTAGCAACAACGAAGGTGTAACATCAGGAATCCAAGTTGGTTATTGCTTTGGCCCATTACCTGTCGGGGGTAAATTAGCAATGTTTGCCGCTCCCGGCTAACTTAATTATACTTTTTGACGCTGTTCCTTTTGAAAACTTCCTACGATACTTTAGTATATTTCATAAAGAAAATATTGTCTTATTTTATTACCTAAATTAGCTGTTTTACTGCAATACAATAACGTAATCACCATACTTTGAATTAGGTAATAATTTTGTTTTAAAAATGCGAAAAGCTTTTTTAACGACTGAGTTATCGTTAGGGTTTCTTATTTTATCGAGAGCCTTATTGTTTTTTAATCCATTTTTTTTTAAATATCATTCTTGTAGTAACAAATAATCAACGTTAATGTCACAAAGAGTTTTTTTTTACAATAAACAATAATAAAATAAAACCAGATTATTAAAAAGGAACACAAATTACAGGTGTTACAATTAGCTGGTGGTCCCACACTAGGTGGTGCGTGTCACATGGCGACCTGATTTGACATACAATAAAACTTTGTAATGTTTCGTATCTTCTGGGTATCAAGAAGATTGAGAGTAAATGTTGAAGCCATCGTTATTAATTAATTATTAGACATTTTGATTTTAGTTTCTATCTATAATATTTGAGTAGCTTATTTTAATTTTAAATTTAATCAATTATTCATTATAATTAACGGTATTAGGGATTGATATATACGGGCTGTTCCTAAAATCAACGATAAAGCGAAAATGAATGATTGGCCGATTTAAGAACTACGAGATAAAGTATTTCTCACCTTAGCAAAAGTTTAGTATCATAGTTTCCGAAATAAGGGCACTATTATGAAACTCGATTTCTCGATTCTTCGTTTCGAGGACTAACACGACTTCAAATTTAAGTATATTACAAATCTGTTTTTGCATGATGTTTCCTAATTATGTAGTGTCGGATGGAATAACTTTTTTTTACGATGGTATAATGCTGTACCAGTCAAAAAACAGTAAGGTTTGGCTTTTGATCGAGTTAAAAATATTTGTGAATCAACATTAAAGTGAAAATTCATCCGTATTCGTTTTATCGTTGCTTTTAAGGATAATCAATGTATGCAGGCCTACCAAAGCATACAAAATTTCAAGTCATTGACGGAGTCACAAGGTTTGCCGCAGCCTTTCTAAATTGTTTCCCTAAAATAATTATATTGTAAGTAATGCTCAAAAAGTATAACATAGCTATAAAAAATAAATTCGATACATTATTACCAGAAAACACTTAAGAGGTTCGAAAACAACATAATTTGTCAAACGTTTGGGAAAATGGTGCTATTGTTCTGTTGGATTTATATCGGACTTACGCAATTCCCAATGCGTATATAAACAGGAAAAACTACAGAATCATTTTGTTTCAATATCAAATAAATAAAATTTGCTCAGGGTTTTAGACGATTTAATGATACATTTTGAGAAAACTATCGTAACCAATTGGACAGAGCTCAAACAGAGCCATTCGGAATGTATTCACTGACTAGCGGACGATGGTGGTCGGGCTAAATACATAGTCGCCATCACATATTTTTTGTGAAACTTCGTGCAAACATCAATCCTTCCACGCATTGGTATGCAGGCGCCGTGGGCCGAAATGCAAAACACTTACCCCCGCTAGGGTTCAAAGCGTAAAACTTTTTCTGTCCCTAACATTATTCCGGTCTCGTAGTTCTGCAGCTTTGCGTGTTTGAGGTTTGAAGTATTTTTCGGTTCAGCTTTCATTAAAAACTTTACGCAACTAATATTCAAAGTGATAGAGTGACTTTCAATTACGCTGAAAAATTTGCTTAGTTTCCTCGTTTCGATGCATAACAAAATAATCAAATCAGTTTACATGGTCTTTAAAAAAGTTTGCGTTCATAAATACACTGAATATTTTATGTTCTCAGCAAAGAATGAAAAATTAAGTACATGGTTGCGAGTAATACACCGCACCGGCTTGTTTCCTATTAGGTTGCTCTGAATAACCAAAGACTCGAAAAAGTTTCTGAAGTCATTAGTGAGTACACGATCACCGAGCATAGAAAATTATTGTGTAATTTATGTATAAAAAGAAAATAAGAAAGGCATTGTTGGTATAAAAAGTAAGGGAAAACTTGGTGGCCACTTTGCGAAGTTTTTATTAGAGGCCAACTCGGCTTGCCCGCCCGCGTACGCAGTCGCGACTCAATCTCACAAACAACTTACTTTTTTTTTCATTTAACTTAGCGAAGTTTATTGCAGTATAACTCACGCTTAGACTAGATTTAGCTTGTAGTTTCATAATTTTTTAAAATACATATTTTCTTAATCAAATAAATTTTCAATCGGTGGATAGGTCTCGTTTTCCTTTGGCAAATAGTGTCTTCAAGAGATTTGGCCGTTTGAGAGAGACCATTTAAGTAGAATTGATGCTCTGCATGAAAGATTGTATATACTTACTTGCATTTCTTTTTAAGTTAAACTATTCTGTGTTTGTCTATTCTTCGACTTTACTATCAGGCGACGTTATGTCGTAAGTGTTTACAACGGTATCCCTGGCCACTTTACATTGTTCCTCAAAAATATTACGCTGCGAACTCGAACAATATTTAAAAACAGGCGACGTGGCGGTGGAAAAAGCTAGTTTAATATAATTTAGCAGAGCCGAAGATCGCCTGTGGATAAGTAGCGAGATTAATATTAATACAGGCTTCGGTCAAAACGTCTAGTCGGCACGATCCCGTGCGGGAAAAAGAAAAAGGGCCTATTATTAAAGCCTTAGGAAGTAAAAGTTTAAGCCGAGTTTCTTTGTACGAAGATTGGAGGCTTTAGATATCTTAGAAAGGAAACTTTTTGTCCGATAAAATGTTTCGTATGCGTGTGAGTAATCCTGAGATTCCACTTGATTTGTCTTCGGTGAGATAAAAGGCGAAGCGTTGACTATTTGTAATGCTCAAATGCACCCGAACATTGTTTACACGACTGCCCAAAAAAAGGATTGTAATGTTCTCAGGGTTCATGTATGTTATTTTAATGACTATATCGTTGGAACTATTTTCAAAATGGATTTAGATCTTATAAGAAAAAATAAACAATAATGCAGATAGAATTCAATACATAATTCTTACAAATATGAATTATGTACCTATGTATTTAATAGATGGTTTAATTTATTAACAATAAACTACATACAACAGAATTACAATCTGTATACAGATGATCTTTTTATATACAGTGTGTAAAATTATGTAATAAAATATAGCTAACTGGCACTGTCTGTCTTTTTAATTTCTAAATAGCCTTGTTTATTTTAACACCATGATAACCAACTACTTATGCAAATAACAACTTGATCTGATGATTTTCCACTGGGCTGACAACACAATTAACCGAGCGGAGACGGTGTTTTAAATTATGTCGTAAAATATTACAAGGACGTTGAGCTGGGAAGGCCTGTGAAATAATTAAGGAAGTGTAAGGCTTAGCATTTGCATAACAAATTTGTAAAGGTCTGGTGAAAAAATATTGCTAGTAAATCCTTTGACAAATCAGGCGTCGCTTTCGTCTCGGGTTTCTTTCTGATTATTTTCTGGAGCTCGGTTTTGTGGAGACCAGTTCGAGTAATTTATAGAAAATTTCATGTTTTGGTTCAATGTACCGGATTGTTGTTGTATATAATTTGACAAGAGTGAAACAGATATTGTAAGACGTTGTATCGTGATGACGAATGATACGACTGATCATAACAACATTTATCAACTACACAAAGTCTCTAATCTCTAAGCCAAACAAAATATTTTTTTAAAACAGGTTACTTTTATTTACTTTAACATTTTACTTTTACTTGCACCTGATACAGAGTGTTCTCAAATACATGCTTGTTTGTTACGTTAGTTGCAGTGTCGTGTCCATTCTGAGGGCCCCTATCGCGCCGGAGAGCCTTGTCCGTGAAGTTGACAAATGCCTCAAGCATAGGTGTTTGCCGTCGGCTCTCGACATGAGGACTTGTGGGCTATCTAAAGTATATCTTACCTCGGCACAGACTTTGGAACGGAAAAATGTCATGTAATACGAAAAAATGTTGGTTTTTATTCGGTATGGCTTATGTAACAAAACACACAATCAGCGCATTACCTGTCATTTTTGCAATTGCTGTTGTTTTGTCGTGGTATGTATTATGCATGTGTATGTATGTTTATCATTTCCCAAAGAATTGATCGAAATTTTTCATTTCCACCAATAACCCTTTAGCAGATTACTTACATATAATTTTCCCAACCCTACGTTATGCAAATGAACGAACAATAATTTATTTAGTTATTAAACAAGTTAAAAGAATGCGTCTTTACATTTCTATAATCAATCTGTGCTTTTTTATAACCCAATTTTTATGATCAGTAGGAATAATTTCCTTTACTTTCATTGATATTTTGTCTTTTAGTGCATATTAAATTCAACGGTGTCTGTTTTCCAAACACCACTTAAAAACTAGAAAAACAGACTGTTTTCTCATGTTGGTAAAAATTTAAAACAAGTTCCAACTTTGACAGTGACTTGTGAATTATCGCGGTCTCTTCGGTGTCATTTGTAAAGTTCAAAACAAGTTCGGTCTTCTGAGGGGTATTCTTTGCGATGCAACTTCGCTTCTTCCTAGGAAAAGTACTTTTCTTGACTGTTCAAAATTCTCCGCGCGGGTAAAATTAATGTTTTTTTCTTAATTGTTCTGGCAATAAACGTAAAATTACGTTTTTCCGGTATTTATTGTCCTTGCAATTTCTACTGTTTGACTTCTAATGTTAACGTGTTCTTAGTACTTAATTGTTAACAGTAACTACGCAGTTTTTTAAGAATTGAAACATCATCCCAAAAACTTCTAGGTTCATAGTTACTGTACAATAATTAAGTAATATAAGTATATAAATCGAAGGAAGTGACGTATTTTCTTCTTTTCGGACTGATGAATGAACGGTTTGCTCCTAGCCAAATAAAAATTAAATTAAATTTCAACGTATGATTTTATAAAACCGCGACAAAAGTGCGGGGATAAAATTCAGAACAAACATTTAATCCAGAGACAGTAACACGCAAACGAGTACACTCAAAAACAAATATTCAAGCCACATTATAAGTTTCCTAATGACAACAGATAAGACAAAGCTAGTTATTTCAAAAGTTTCTTCAAACTCAAATGACAAAGGTTTAAAGATAATTTGTTTTTCGTTACCTACATAAACTGTAGCTTTCACACTCAACCTTACAGAGACATAAATTATTTTGGTAGGTAAGTAGATAACAAAAACATGTTTAAACGGAGACGGCTCTGATTGGGTTTCTTGCGTCTCACGTGCGAGTACGTATTAGGTAAAGTTTTAATTGAGTTTTTGCAACACCCTTTACTTCTAACGCTGCTCGCGCCAGGCGTGAGTTTAGAATCTCTTTCTTTGTGTCAGAATCTATTGACATTAAATTATTTAATCAGGGGGTTATTATGACATAGCTATGCAGTTCATTTTACCGCAAGCGTAAAGGACAGAGCTTTAGCAGTTATATAGCTCTGTCCTTGTCTCTCAACGTAAACTGAACTGCATAGCTATGTCATAATAACCCCCCTGTCAAAAGTTCGTTATTTTTCCTTATTATTGATATACGTAATTTACGTACATATAATCTTATTGTAAATTAAAAAAGATAACAGGTTTGTACAATCGTGACCCCATTGTGGACCGTTTGAGATACTTTTTTCAGAATTTATAATGGCATATTTAAAGGTTCGCACAAAACAATATTGACTTTCTCGGGGCCGACTGTTGGCCGCCTATATTGGAATAAGTCCCGCTTAGTCGAATAAATTTTTATTATTAAATTTTAATCGACAACAGACAAAATTACAAAAGCTTGGATCATTGACAAATATCAAAAAGTAAAGAAACATTTAAAAAATAAGCGTATGTAGATGCGTTGCTGGCCTCTACTAAACTTATATAAGTTTCAGGGGAAAAAAGTGAAAAAGTGAACTTGTGCCTGCAGCAATATCCCTAACCGAACACAAATTTATAGTGATCTAGTTATTGTCCGCCATTTTTCTTTAAGTCAAGTACCGGCAGGCTGTTAACCGTAACATTCTACTTAATAAGATAAGTTATTTCGTAGTCATTAAACCATTTCATCAAAGCCCCGAAATTGAATTGGTTTTTAGCGCAATAAAGAGTTTACCTACATACATACATCAATTGAATGTATCTGACGATACATTAGCCTGGTAGGTAGTTACCCTACCTAGGAAGCTAGCGGTCCCGGGCTCAAATCCCGGTAAGGGCAGATGCTTGTAAGATGAACGCAAGTATTTAAGTATGTATTTCTCTCTATATAAGTACCTCAGTTTATCGTGTTGTCTAGTACCCATAGTAAAAGCCTAGAGCTTAGTTTGAGACTAGGTCAATTTGTGTGACATTGTCCCCTGATATTTACATGTTTATATGTTATATGAAGCAAAGCCTGAGGGAAGAAAAGTATAATCGCAACTGAGGATTCGTGCCTAGAAGAAGACTGGCAGCCAAGCAAGAGCCGGTAATGGAGATTCAACGTGCGTTGGAACATAAACACATCAGGCTATGTCAACGAAAGAAAAGGAGAGTAGCTAAATATGCAGGAAAAACAAATGGGAGGCAAACACCACAAAGCAGTTAAAAGAAGAAAGATTGCAGCTTGACACATCCGACATCTCCCTGACTTACATTGTTATGATTCTCTCACCTGATATTCACTGTTTGCTTAACCTGCGGACGGTATTTTAAATTGAATTACAGTGTGGGCGTCAGCATATCATCGTGTTGGAAAACATTAGCCTATTTTACAGCTACCGCCGGACGTCTACCTAGTGATACTGATTGAGAGGGATTGACCTGATGTTGTTAGCGGAGTGACGTGTCACATCGAGGCAATTCTCCTCACTGTTTCGCTAGTACTTTAATACCTTTACTATTACTATATATAATTAGCAAATATTTAACACATATTTTATGAATGCGAGAGATATCAGAGGAAGAATAATGTCGTTAAATTAATTTTCAACAATTCTATTTTAGCTCCGAATACAAACGGCCATTATTATGTTTTGCGTGATTTACTCCTCGCAATTCCTCTTGTCATTGAGGAACAGATTTATTGGGAGCTCCCAGTTTTTCATAGACGTCGGAAAATAATTTTCAATCTATTACTCTTGCCAGGAAAGGTTTTTTAAGGCTGTCACATTTTATTTCTAACTTAATTTATGTATCTAAGAAACATCGTTTTTTCACACTACATTATCTTTAACTTAGAATAACAAATAATTTTTCACTTCTCATGCTCTTAAAATGTTACTTTACGCTTTGCAAATCGGGAGTAAAGCTCCTAGGGATTAAAGTATTTTTTAAAAGTTACTTCCGGGAATCCCCTAAAAAGCCAATCGCGGTGTTTGTGAATGGAGTATTATATATAGCCATCTTCAGTGATTGTGTATACACCATTTTTAGGGCGTGGAAATAACCTCAAAATGACAACTGCGAAAAAAGAAAAATAAAACGATTTAATTAATATTTACGAATGTGAATCTATTTAATTATATTATGGATGAATTCATTTTATTATGCATGGTCCAATTAGTATTAAAATGCTTTTCAAGTTTGAACCTGTTGGCTAAATATGCAAGCAATTAAAGCGTAATTTTAGCGAAGTTCGAACTTTGTTATAATTTATATTGTACTTTTGTATAATTAGAACAAAAGTTATATTTTATTTTTTTATTTTATTTTATACGTCAACTATGCGCAAAAGCATTCCTCAAAAAGAAAGGTAAATTGCCTTACTACCGTTCAGTTACGCCGCGACCGCTGACACGCATGCGTCAAAGATAAAAACGTTTTATTACCGAAAAGTAACAAATATATGTCATACAAAATGCCGTGTTGTGTTTTTCAAGGCTGCCGAAATTATACTGTAAGTGTAAAAGGAAGAAAGGATATCTCATTATATTCGAAAGTACCTACCGTAAATAATTATTACCTTTAGTTTACATCGCCATGTTATACTTTGAGTTTAATTTGCACCGGCGTCACTGTACCTGTGAAACATGAGATACACAATTGTGACACTGTGAACACTTAAAGTTATCTCGTTAGGTAGTCTTTCTATTGTATTGTTAAATTTCATTATTAGACTACAAATCTAAAATTGTATCTTGCGTAGTAGGTTTGAGACTGGCAACCCACGACTTCACGCTAGTGGATCAGTCTCGATCCTATGATTTATTTAAACTTCCCCTTTATGGCGAAGTTCACTTCAACTTAGTGTGTCCTTTTTATGCGTAG
The DNA here is from genome assembly GCA_923062465.1 of Acleris sparsana. Taxonomy (NCBI): domain Eukaryota; kingdom Metazoa; phylum Arthropoda; class Insecta; order Lepidoptera; family Tortricidae; genus Acleris; species Acleris sparsana. The sequence goes on from OV281296.1 coordinate 10,038,675, forward strand.
TAGGTTTGAGACTGGCAACCCACGACTTCACGCTAGTGGATCAGTCTCGATCCTATGATTTATTTAAACTTCCCCTTTTTTGGCGAAGTTCACTTCAACTTAGTGTGTCCTTTTTATGCGTAGTAGGTTTGAGACTGGCAACCCACGACTTCACGCTAGTGGATCAGTCTCGATCCTATGACTTATTTAAACTTCCCCTTTACGGAGGAGTCCAATGTGTAATGATGTATTAGGAGTACTTTAGTTTATAATCGTTGTACGGTTAAATAAATGTAATTTGAATAGACTTGAGACTTTTATTTGAACGATTTCACTCGTTGACGAGAAGTAGGTCTGGCGCCCTTACTGAATATAAATTTGACTTACTCTTTCCTGGGCTGAATCTTACTCACACCCTAGTCTCACAAGCTCACCTATCCAGCTACCCTGAACTATTACAGTGGCTCATGAACTCATGTGATATCTAATTAGATATCACATGAGTTCTATAAAGGGACGTTTTTTCCTCGCATTCTAAGTGAAAAGTAGAGTGTTTAACAACCATACCTTACTAACACTCGACCATATAGCCACCCGTGAATCAAACATCTCGTGTCATTATGGCTTGTTTTAGTCCCTTGTTGAACAATCTACTATAAACTACCTACATGATGAGCCTTGTTATAAAACATGATGTGATATATTTTAAAAGACACTCAAATTGATTTTGTTAATAATTAAAGTGTCTCCGGATACAAAGCCTTCCGAATGAATAAATAAAGTATGTTATAACGTAAATAGTTATGAAACTAATTTTCTTATCAATGTAAGCTTCTTCAGATAATTACTTGTTAACACGTTCATTTCCCACTCATTACGTGTCCAGTCTCTGCAGAGTAGTCTAATCTTATATACTAACTCGAGAGTTAAATTTATGAGAGCATATACTAGTACATCATGAAACGAATTTGGAAGTACAAAAGCATCTTCATGCCAATTCTCATAAACTTTTTACTCAGTGGATTCATAATTTCTTAATAATGAGATATCAAAAACCTTTCAACTTTTAAATTAAGTCTTTCAAATTAAAATGCAAAAAATTCAATTAGAGACCTTAAGTAAAGCGGAAGGACTCCAATTAAAACTATGTCTTCGTTAAAAAACTGGCAAGAGGTAAGGAGGATAGACAGTCGAGCACTGAAAAGCACTTTACGGCCGGTTAAATAAAGGTTTCAAAGGTTTGAAATATCGTCAAATTAAAGCGAATTCGCAATAGAAAAATACACGAAACCGACCGGGAAGCACCCTTGAGTTAATGAAAAACTCTCTCAGAAATGTATTTAATGATTACCAAAAATTAATCTTTCTGAACTGTTTTGATTATTCATTATAATTTGAAATTTAAATTACGCCGGTTATAGGTATTTCGATTATTTATGCCGTCAGGACCTAAGATTCTATAATTCATTTGATTAATTCTTCTAAATCCCTGAAGACATTTTGAAATTCCAACCACTGCGCCGTTTATTTGTTAATAATTTGTTTCTTCTATAATAAGAGAAGATTTATTAAGTCCTCCTCTTCTTCTTAGTAGTCCTCTGTCTTTAGGGTTCTGTTAGTGCTACAAATGCTATAAGATTTAGCTACTTTTAGTTATTTCAAAGTTTTGTTATATTTCATTTAATTTAATGTTTAGAAAAAGTAAATTCTTTGAACTGAAGTTGTTAAAATTAATTAACTTTTTCGTACTACCTAATTACGTAGGCAACTTTGATTTCCTAGAAGTACCTCATTTAGTAAGGTAAATACGTCACCTACGCAAATACGCGTTCTCATAAGCCATGTTTTTTGCGCTTGACTGACTCAAACGTATATAAGGCTGGAATAAAGTGTTAATAAATCTCTTTTAGTGGCGTGGTGTCAGTGTTTCTAGGCTATAAACACGGCTAGCGGTCAACAAACAATGTGCCCCGTGTTGAAGAAGCGCCATTCGTTGTTCCGGCAAAAACTCTAACGCCCAGTGGCCGCTTATTGTAAGCAGATACAGGGTGTGTTATACCTATTTCGATGTTTTGCCGCGCTTAGTTTCTCAATACGTTTTTGTTTTGTTTGAATAGGAGAGCTTTGGTCATACGTTTAGATAAATTTTAACGTGCGTGAAATGTAAAAACACCTTTCTAATATATCTTTAATTTGTCTTTGAGGTAGCTAAATTTATGGCATGTGTATCAAACTTTAGAGACTTTTTTTTAGTGCATCCAAATGTTTTATCAACATCACTAATGCGAATATCGAAAACTTCATAAAGGCCGAGATTATAATTATCAAAGCATTGTTTTTAACTTGAGTAGGTGTACCCACTTAAGCTAGAGAACCTAATGGCGACGCTGGGGTTTAATTTGGTAAAATTCGATCATGAGTCGACACGCTACTAGACCGCCATGTGATTTTAACGATTGTTAATCGAAGCTTAAAGGAGGAAATATTTTTTTTGGAAATTCTTACAAATGTTTAGAAACAATTATTTTATAAAGAGAAAATAAGTTGTTTGTTGCATGCTGGGAAAAACAAAGGACTATCAAACGAAAAAACATATTTTCATATCACCTACTCGGAAAGGGGACTTTTCTTCCCTGCTAGGAGGGATCAAAGTGGCACTTTTCTGTTCAAGGACTTTTTGTTGCCAAATTTGATAATTGTTGTTAAGTGCGATAATTTCCTGTTGTTAAATTTGATAATTTCAGCATTTCTAAAATGTGTGAATAATTAAATTTGTTTTATCACTAAGAACTTTTATTTTCCTCATAGGTGATGTGAAAAGCAGTATGTGTCACACGGTAGCAAAATTATTTCCACCTTGGGCGTTAACACTTGAATCCCTCACTACGCTCAGGATTCTATTTTAGAATCCCTCGCTACGCTCGGGATTCAATTGTAGAATCCTTCGCTTCGTTCAGGATTCAATGTACGCCCTCGCCTTAAATATGTCATTTTGCTCCCTTGTGACACAATCTACTATTAAATATCGATCAACAATTGACGGAGAAATTGGTGAACATATATAAAAAACATACAGTGGAACATAGAACTTTCTCCTTTTTTGAAATCGGCTAAAAATATGTTTTTATACGAAGGTTTCTTCTAAGTGTCTCTCATGTAAAAGATAATGATTTATATGATAAAATGTCCTATGTTGTTTAACGTTTGTTTTATTTTCACATGTTTATAATCCGCCCAGGGAATACACAAAACAGGCCTACGCTGTTTTGCCACCTAGGGGTTAGTTTTAAGTTTTATAATGTTATCCATGTTAGTTTGTAAGGTACTTATTTGTAATGTTACTATGGAACTTGCCTCTAAAACATTTTTTAGGTATTCTTATGCGTAAAAAAGTATTTGTATACTGTTGTCATATTTCATATCGCTCTGTAACCGCATTTTTTTAGATTTTCTTAAATATATACCGTTACGTAAGGTTAGTTATAGTTTTCTTAAAAATCGTTATGACTTGCGATAATTATGATAGATCATAAATAATTATTAATGCTTTAATACCAAATCGTAGATCCGATTCACTGTTGTTCAATTTAAATGCGTGATATTATTTAGAAAAATATATAAAAACGTCAAACGTTTTTCAAGGCACCTCAATTTTAACAAAGGTACGAACGTGAAATTTAAGGGTTTCTAAAAATAAATCATAAAAGTGTTTTTCATCTCTTATTCTCGAGAGACTTGGAAACAACATAAATCCAATAATTCCAGTGTTGTCAGGTTACTTTGATGTTTGGTTTTGTTCTTTATATTATTTCAAGTGCCTTCTGAGCATTCGAAGTAGCGTTACCTCTGTTTGAATTACCACAGACTAGCTCGAGTTACAGCTCTTTACATTATGAAATCTTGTTACATAATGTGAAAATGGAATAAAGACTCCATTTACAAATCATCCCTGTACAAAGACGGGATGAATTTTATCCCACACGTGTTAACTAAACAACAGGGTGTTTCGTTTTATGAATCATAGCAGGATTTATTTATCACGTTTGTAAAATCTCAAGATATTTTCTCAAACTTCATCAAATTCCATCGGTGTTCAATTTGAACGTAACTTTATATTTTCTCGTTATGCAAACAATATTGATGAGAGTGCGACTTATCTATCCGTGTTTGAAACAACTTTCGGTAGCTATTACTTGGTCGTAAAAGTGCCCAGTTTGATAGAAGTCTGACGTAAAAGTGGAAAGAAGTGAGATGACGATAATTGAAAAGCCTGATCTCTCATTAAAATCTCTTCCGTCCTTTTTAAGAATTAAACAGCGGCATATCGCAGTCACGTCCGTGTTCTGCCAGTTTTTATGAGTCCGATCCTCGTTGAATTTTATCATGGACGATGTAAAATTACCTACAGTTGTATAGTTAAATATTATATTATTTTAAAGACTTGGTTCATTTGCAGGGTTAGCTTAGGGGCTGTTTAAATAACTAGGTTATGTACAACCCAACATGAAACTTTAAATAGTACTTGTTTTTAAAAACATTTGATATAACAAAGCCTTATAAGATACTTAACCAGGACTGGCTATTATAATGTTATTAGCAGCAGGGTAAATACGAAATGAAATGCTCTGGGCTGCAGCACAATTATGGAGGTCACTTCCAAGCACTGAAATCCTCTCTCATCCTCTTAATTGAATATAATTAATATTATCTATTATTTTTGTAAATTTATTTACTATCTTTAATTAATGGTGTTTTAAGACTATAGTTATACTAACATTTATGTATGTAATGTAACGTCTTAATTGAGTCCTTATTGTCAAAGTATCCTTCCTAAGTCACAATACGCGCTGTCCCAAGCAACGCGCCTGGGTACCCTGAAAACCAGCCAGGTTGACATTCTCATGCTAACCATTTAGGTGAGTGAAAACCATTTCGGCACACATCAGCCTTATTGTTTTTTTTTTTTTTTAATTCTTTTAGTGTCATTTGTTAAGAGAACTAGTTTTATTTGGTCATTGTATTTTTTGTATTAAGTATTTATCATTGTGTTCATGTGATAGGCGAATAAACGTTTTTTCTATTGTATTCTATTCTAAAATCTGAAAGTATCGCCCTCATAACCAAACTAAATTGAAGTCCATTTTTACACAAAAATAAATAACACCAAAAATGTGGCTTCAAAGGCAATGCGGAGTGAAATTCATTAAAAAATAAAATCTCGATGTTTTTATCAATATTTGACCCGTCACAAAGTGCTGTTGCTGCATATTTCGCGTGTAATTTTTGACGAGCTACGTTAAGCTTCATTTTAAAACATTAAATATTTTACCATCGGTATTAGAGATGGCATTTTTTTAAATATTGTAACATTTTTAGGGTTCCGAAGTAAAAAAAGGAACCCTTATTGTTTCGCCATGTCGGTCTGTTGGTCTGTCCATGTTCTTGATCAGAGACTCATGGCACTTCAAAGTGATAATTTGGCATAGATATACATGTAAATAAAGCCAATAAAGTTGTTTATCTTGTAATTCTATTTTCGAGCTCCTCTCATACATGTAACGCGAATAATTTTTTTCACGTTATAGGTTATAACATCATTGTCATTGGAGAGCTCTCACAAATCTATAGCGGCCGTTTAGAATAAAAATACTAGAAACGTTTCGTTAGAGATGCGTGCCCCCACGAAACACAAAACTACAGGTGATAAAATCTGTAAATTATACACGGCGGAATTTAATCGGTGATCAGGAATCCAAAAATCTTAATTATCAATCTACATAGAAACCAATACGTGAGATCTCGTGCAATATAGCTCACAATCTAATTAATCACACTTAATTAACATGGGTAAAATGTACACTGACTGAATAAATGGACACCCTACTTTTATTGAAGGGAAGTTACTCGAGTCGTAAGTGTACATACGTCAAGTGCTTGCTGGCTTTGGCGGGAAACTAGACAGATCAGACGTCAATAAATGATTGCCGCCATTTTTTTTACCAATATCTGTATTTGAAGCAATTTGTTATGAATTTGACAATGACAAATTGACAGCTTATTGCTCATTTATGTTTTAAGTTTCTATGGCTGATAGTTTGAAAAGAGGTATTAAACTTTTCAGACTAAACCATTAGTAGGGTGACAATAAATTTTAATTGAATTTTAATTTCAACTTAAAAAATAGTTATGATAAAAAAAAAACTTGGTTCCACTTAAGTACTACATAAACGTGACCGCCATTGATTACTGAATTAGAAAAATGGGTTCCTGTTCACCGATTAAATTCCACCGTGTATATATTATATTTTAAATAAAAGTACAAACTTATAACGAACTTAAACGGAAAATGATCACGATCAGTAGACTTATAACTTCTAAAAATCATCTAAGGTGGTTTCTCGAGATTTTATATACTTCGGAACCCTACAATGAGCATGGTCCATTATGCTCTTGCCCGGTTTATTTGCTTAATCTCAAATCAGTGCATTTAAATACACTCAGGAGCAAAAATAACGGGTCAGAGTGCGTTTTTCATACTAAAGAGGCTATTTCGAAGCCTTGGTTCCTCGCCAGGGAATGCTTTTAGTGAAATCTGATGATGAATACCCCGAGCATCGATATAGGACTTCTAGAGTGCCTCATTGATGAGTGAGTGAGAGTGATTCTTTCGGTATCCTACCCAACTGAATGAATCTGCGGTCAACGCCGGAATTGTGCATGTTCAGAAAAACATATAAAATGGCCATAAAATGTAAGGAAATCCAAGTGCTGACCGAAACTCTCCCGCTGTGGTGTTAACTGGTTATGCGATCAGTTAGGTATCTTAAGAACTTTTTACCTCCTCTATTGATCCTCGCAGTATCCACCATTAAAACTCACTCAAAACAACCCCTGGCGAGGAACCAAGGCTTCGAAATAGTCTCGTTTGTATGAAAAATGCACTCTGACCCGGTATTTTTGCTCCTGATTGATTTAAAATCAATCACAAAGTGGTTACATTAACCCCTTGAAATGGCGATTCTGAAACGCAAGTGTCATGCGAAGCTGATTCGTAAATTGGCCACACTTAGCGTTACCCTAGGTTGGGCTAAGTGACGTTGCATTTAGGGAAGCCCACGGCAACACGCCACTCACGCCACCTCGGTGCACTACAAACTTTAATGTAGCCTTAGCGTGTTTGAAAAAACTTTAAAAGATCGACCGATAAATAATTGGTGCCAGTGTGATTGTGTAACTTGGCTATTTCAACGCTGACATGCTGGCTGGCTGGAAAAGAAAATTACTTGGAACTAATTCGTTAGTTAGTTTTTATTGCTTAAAGGGTAGTTTTTTCATAGTATTAACACATGAACAAAATATAGTATAGTTTTTTTGTATGACGATGACTGTAGCATGTAGTCTTATTATAATGTTATCTTCATGTGGTTGCATACATTCGCAATAAATATTTTAAAGTATAAGTAAGTTTTAGAGTAAAAATATTTTATGAGATAAAATCCGAGAATAAAAAAAAACTTTTCAAGACTAAGTAACGCGTAGAAATAATATTATGAAATAAAATATTAAGCATAAATCAAGTTGGGGATAATTTCGATGAATAGAATAATTAAAAAAAAAATAGAAACGCAAACGGGTACCAAAATATCTGATTTCAATACAGGCAGGCAAAGCAGGTAAAAAATAAAATTTAAAATTTAAAAATATACTAATACGAGAACACCACATCACTAACATCATATAGGTAGATATTACTCTGTAGCAACCACAAACAATAATATTCTGTACAAAAAAATATTTTATATATTTATTATGTAACACATTGCTATGACATTCATTTTACGCTGAGAGAAAAGGACAGAGCTATACAACTGCTATAGCTATTTCGTTTACGCTCGCCGTAAAATGAATGGCATAGCAATGTCATAATATGTTATTTGTTAAAAATTGTTTAAATTGTCCTATTACAATACGAAAGATATTTGAATACCGAATTTATGAATAAACAGCGTTCCTGTAATAACCCTCCATAAATGAAAACTGAATTAATTAATGAAAATAACTGAAATATAATCAAACGGAGTACTTACCTACGTATTATATTAAGACCAAATCTTTATTATATCAACACCACGTCAGATTTAGCATCAATCTATACAGCTGCGGTTAGCTGATGTTTCAAGAAAACCATCGTTTTTTAGTGTAAGTTTTGTATTATGTTATGATTATTTTCAATTACTTTATGTTAAAAGGTGTTCGACTGAACAGGGCCAATATGTACAATTGTATAAAGGCCCTTTCAAAAAAAAAAAAAACATCAGACAACACACAATTACATGAAAAATCGTGTTACAATTTTCTTGTACTATGTTGTTGTTACTAATTAAGCCTTGGTACCACCATCGACACCATGCCATATTACTTCATATAAATCTGCCTAGGACAATAAATCTGGACAACAAAATGGTATTAAATCTATAGCTGTAACTCCATGACGTCACAGTGACGTCCCTCTCGCATCTACTCCGAAGCCGTGAGGTCGTTAAGTCAGTACAGAAATCGGAGATATGGCGCTTTTGTTACTTGGCTTAACATTAGTGTCATTTTTGTTCGCTCTACTCTATCTAGTTCTAAAATCAATGAGTATGGAGGTAGGGGACCATTGGGCAGTCGGGAGGTTCGGGCAATACCATATAACTTATAAGGTAGTGCCCCCGACTGCCCAATGGTCCCCTACCTCCCCTACAACTCAAGTCGCAATCACACTTTTGAATATGGCTGTTCATTTAACGTACATTTCATCAGTTGTGCGATGTCAAATTAAATTATAGGGCGCGTATTTATATAAAAAATATTAATTCAATCTCACTTTTATAAAGGTAATTACCTACGTTGCAGTAGTGCTGCAGTTATGAACTAACGAGTAATATTACGAGTAAACAGCAACTATGTTATACAAAAAACATTTGAAATGGAATTAGCGTTGTGCTCGCGTGATCGGGTAAAGTTGCTGAAACTTAAACAGGAATGCCATTAAGTTACTTCATATTTGCCTGACGGGATTTATAGAAAAAAATCTAAATGTGATATTCTCGTATTTCCTGGCCTAAGAGAAATAAAACCCCTTCAGATCACGATTGTTCCTACCGGTTTGTGTCTGTATGACCTAATAATTTTTAAAATACAGTATATCTCTTTGCTTGGCAGATGACCCCTTGTGTTGCTCACTTCAACAGAAAACTTACATCCGAAAATGATGATGGTGTTTCACGGACTGACTATATCCAAATTATATTATATTATATACAGTCCTAGTACTTGGCCAGCTTTGAACTTTAAGAACGCACATACTCGTGGAACAAGAACAAACAAGGCTTTAAGCGAGAGACTCCACATCTAAGTACCTTCTGCCGCGACAAGATCATAGTAATGCAGACTGGCTAGGTTAGACATTCTACATCTATCTATTGCCGTGACGAGATCATGACACTGCTCTGCCTAGGTTGGGTACTCTACAATCCCTAACATCTATCTATTGCCGCGACGACATCATGGCATTGCTCCGCCTTGGTTGGGCACTCTTCTAACAGTGTGTAGCGCTATGTCATCAGAGCAGCCTCCTCTGTTAAAGAACCGGGTTGCTTCCCTTTATCTTAAACTCTTTTAGTACTATCATATACTACGTGAGTTTTAGCAAAATCTAGTTTGTCGTTTTACTGGTTTTATCTATTGTAAGTACGTACTGTACCCGCACGGTACCGGCGTTAACAACTTAGTTTTCCTTTCTGTTTGATTTTGGACCCAACGCTCTGTTAATGGGCTCGGGGCTGGGTAGCAAATTGTTACTTGTGTGAGCGGTCGGTCTTATAAGTAGCTGCACATTTTAGTACTTTGTCACTTTAAAGTCTTGTTTTAACTGCTGCGCTAATGTGACAAAGGTATTACAGCGACAAGGTACAAAAGTGTGAAGCTACTTATAATACCGATGGCACCAGGTTCTGTTATGTACCTACTGTTAGTCAAACCACGTTATCACTTATTTTTACTTTTCTCAATATAATAATTAATAAATTAATATAATACAAAAATTGCTCGTTTAAATGTATTACATAAAAAAAATATGAACTTCATCTCAAAGGTGAAAACCAACAGGCATATAAAAATCATTTTAACAGTAATTACTGGCGCATGAACAGCGCCTTTGGTGGTGCTGAGGTTATTATTATGGCACTTTTGTTTTATTCAATCGATAAAACAGTTTTTATAAAAATATACTAAATTCAGTCGGAATTCAAGCCATTCTTACCTAGTTTAATCGTTTAAAGAAAGTTAGGCTTGTACACAACCGACTTAGGTTACGGACGCAGCTCTTAGGGTACAGCATATAGGCAGAGACATTAAAAAGCCTTTACCCAGTTTAGTTTAAGTATTTTCAGTTAAAATATTACTATTCAGGGGCTCTATTCTCATCGGTATAACCATGTTGCTTAACTCGGGCGCCAGTACTGTACTTTGCCATGAGTTACAATTACCGTACTCACTAGCGGTTCGAATGCCCTGTCCCTCCCACTCTTTAAGAATACTCGCAAGGTCTGCGAGGGACAAGGCTTCGACTCGCTTGCGAGTATGTTATTTGTTACTCATGTAAATTTACTTGACAGTAATGGTGGCCGAGTTTAAAACAATACGATAGTATGTTACAAGTGATATAGGTTTACCGAATATCCCAGGAAGCGGATGAATTGAATAATTTTGACATGAATAAAACACATTTTCAAGTGTATATTATTATTAATATTAAGGTGTCGTTGTTTTGCCAACAGTAAACAAACATATTGACGTTCTACCAATAAGTCTCTCATGTTCCAGGCGTAAGCGACAGAAAATTCAAAACATTCCTTATCCACTAACAAAAGCCATAAGATCGTATCCACAGAACAGAAAAAACAGTAGAAGTGTTAAGTGTAACGTGTGGCATAGTTACGCGGAGTTCCGAGCAACCTACCTTAGTTTTGCCGCGATCGCTTGTGCGTAAAAGTTGTGCGAATAATATTTCTAATATAGGAAATAAACCCAGAAGCATGTTATTTTGGAATGTACACTCAGGAGCAAAAATATCGGGTGAGAGTGCGTTTTTTATACAAACGAGACTATTTCGAAGCCTTCGTTTCTCGCCAGGGGTTGTTTTGAGTGAGTTTTAATGGTGGATACTGCGAGGTTCAATAGGTCAAAAGTTCTTAAGATACCTAACTGATCGCACAATCAGTTAACGCCACAGCGGGAGAGTTTGGGTCAGCACTTGGATTTCCTTACATTTTATTGCCATGATTTAGATGTTTTTCTATCTGCGGGTTCATTCAGTTGGGTGTTCTAGGCACTCTGGAAGTCCTGTATCGATGCTCGGGTTATTCATTATCAGATTTCACTAAAAGCATTCCCTGGCGAGGAACCAAGGCTTGGAAATAGCCTTTTTAGTATGAAAAACGCATTCTGACCCGTTATTTTTGCTCCTGAGTGTAGAAAGGATAGCAGCACCAAAAAAAAACTATGGTGGCGTATTGTTATGATTGTTTGAGTATTGGCGACAACAGGGTCTGATACCTACTAAGCGAAGCTCATGCCACTTCCACTGTTTTCTCTATTCCGTCTATCTTACCTACTTTACGTCTTTAAATCACGTAAATCCGCCGCGATACTTATTCAAATATCAACAGAGATAAAATGAAATTCCCCTATACGCATCAAGTAAAGTCATGGCATCTGAATGGCGTTTATAAATTTTAAAAAATATATTAAATCGCTCTCAAACGGAGGGTTAGTCAGCGTCAGACGCGCCCTAATACCTATTGCGCCCCAACAAAGACATGAAAAATGGTCGCTAGTGAGAAGACGTGAAAGGGATAAAGGTACCTCTTATCTGTTGGAAGATTCAACATCGTGTGTCGGAGCATTCACGTCCAAAGCTCTTTTTTAGGGGATTGTGTCTGTGGGTGCGGTAGGCTGCGTACGGCCATGTGTTATTTACATACATATGGTTCAATGAAAAGGCCATTGCTCCTTTCTACTTAGTCAGTTTTCGAAGATACATCATTAGGTATTTAGGGTGCTAATTATCAAAGTGCACTGAACTTTAATGGTTGTCCGTATTCGTGGCTCGCCTCGCGTGATCGCGACCGTGGCGTGTCGCTGTATTAACAGTCATTACAAAATTTCCCAATAATAAGTCCGTTGAAACATTAGCCGCCGTCGGCTACACGAAAACAAAATTATTAATGGGCCAAGTTGGTGGTTAATTTTGTTCAGCAGCTGCAGAAAATGTTGGAAAAATTCAACATTCTATCCCGCGTAGATAGGCCGTGTACACATTTGTGCACGAAGCGTAGGCGCACGCACGCAACCAACACCGACTGATACGACGACCAGAGCGACGACGAAAGCATTCCCGTCCCTGCTTTGTTTCCAGGACTAGTATTATAAATCTATTATACGAGCCAGAACCACGATTATAAACTTTCTTTATGACACAAAAGTTTCGCCTGCAATCGGTAAGTGACGTTGCGTGGTTGTTTCATTTACTGGCGTATGAAATATAACCGTCTTTTTTTCTTTTTTTTTAAGTAGCGTTACTCGGCTATTTTTGAATTTAACACTAGCGCTTACATTATTAATAATTCTGCAGCAATCGATGAATTGAATGAATACTACCCCGCCTTTTGCTTGGAAAGCCTTGTTTCCAGTGAGAATACATGCGAGTTAGGGGATTAGTGTTTAAAATATTTGAACACATATAATCATCATATCGCACAATCGCACTATGCAATCAAATTATTTATCAACGAAAATGTAAACCAGATACTGCTTACCAAAATGAAGCTTCCGAAATGCCTTCTAATTCCTAAGTCAAATCTGAATTAGCTAAAATAACACCGCAAATGCAAACCCGGCCTAATAGAAACCGTAAATATGCTCCCATTAACCGACCCGCCAATGTAAACCGACTTTATTAAATCAGAGAAGTTTTTCTTTGCGTTTCGAGCGGGTCCGGGCTGATACATCAATGTGTCTATTAGCAGGCCCGCGGGGGACTCGTTCTTTCATTTATTGAATTTTACAGAAAAGCACAGCCGTTATACGGGCACGGGTAGTCCATTACTTACCGCGCATTTACTTTTATGGTCAATAAAAGTCGATTATTTATTTACATGAACAAATTTTACCGTTTGTAAAGTTTTTTTGGGTATTATATGAGGTATTTGTATGCATTAGTTAGTACTCCATATTTATATTGGCATTAAACGTTGCTTTTGTGAGTAAAACGGTAGTATTTATGCCTAATATAGACCATCCTGGCTTTCTTCATGAGTCCAGTGCCCAGTCGCAGTGAGGTTAAAATTGTTCGTCTTTTCAAATCATGCTAGCACTTAAAATAATTACTTCCTAGCATATACGAGTAAGTCTTCAATTTTACAGTACTGCGAAATCAACCTTTTACCATCTACCCCAAGTAACATGATCTAAAACGAAATAAATCGTCTCGTCCAAATGTATCACATAAAGGGAATTGGTTCCGTGCAATTTCGGTAATGCACGAGTTGGCTGGCCAAATAAGGATAACATTCAAGATTTTGATTGAGGGAACGGATAAAAATAGAACCGTCCGTTCTCGTTCATCGCGATATAATGAACGCCACATTTGGCATTAGGCTTATCGCATTGTATCAAAAGAGTACCTAATGATAACATAGATCCATAGGCATATAGAACAGGCTAATAAAATAATTAATGGGATTCCAATGTCCTTTTTTAAGAGTGAACTCTAACCGTAAACTGTGACAATACAATTTATTTAAAAATAATATTTTTTATTTGTTGTGAACTGCTGAGTAAACTGTTTTTTTACACAGCATAGGAACAAGGCAACAAATATAATGAGCACCTAAATTGTCTTCGAGACTCAAAAACAGTCAACGATCACCAAATTAGGTTAGATTAGTTAAGTTTTTGGTGATCGTTTACTATTTTCGGCAGTAAAAGTGTTTTTTTGGCGTTATACTTTACTATATCTGGTGATCAGTCTATTAAACTTTATTTACTCCACCGTGATACAGTTTAACTAGTACGGGGAGTAAGGAACATTGTATTATCACACTCACGTTATATAGTAACACAATTTTCCTAAGTATTTAATTATAAGCTACATACATATTGTACTTATCATGTTTTAGTGGTTGTGTTTACTGGCAAATAAATAAATTTGTATTTGTATTTGAAACATAAGCCTAAAAATCATGAAAATTTAAAATTGTATATAAAAATAAATGAATATGAGAGGAAACTTTACTCCATGGTTTACGGCCCTAGACTTAAATATTATGTTAACATAAAAAACATCCAAGATTCAGAAACAAACGTACTATTGAATTTTAGGAACACACAAAAACTAATCAGATTTGCAGAACACTTTCAACTATTAAAAATATCCCATTGTTTTTTTAATCTTAACCTGACCTATTGTATATACGTTTTAATTTCCTTAAGGTTAATAAGAGTGTTATTTTTATATTAAGTACTAATTTCATAGCTACACCGCACCACAATAAATTACATGGGGGGAAATGAGCTCAGCGCTCCGGAAAGAGGAAAAAATGCTAATAAAATTGTACCTTCCCCGTTAATCTTAACCCTCCACATCACCAGTTCTCTTCAGATTTCAGCTGGAAGGAAATTATTTTTTCCTAAACAGAACAATTTTGTGTTTACTTAATGGCCGGTTGTTACTGGTTTTTCTCAATCAAATACTCTTTGACGATTTTTCATAATTGTAAATACAACAAAATAAATATCAATAGTACCTACATGCCTTTGCCTTCTTTCATCGTCTCATAAAAAAAATAAACATAGCATATAAATTTGCATTTCAAACCTCAAAGCTAAAATCTTCTTATACAGTAAAATCTCACATAGCAGAAAAACGATGCAAAGACCTTTTGTAACGGTTAAAGTTTCTAAATTTAAAACCATTTCGAGCTCGCGACTAAATACGACACTATAAAGAC
Organism: Acleris sparsana; assembly: GCA_923062465.1. Taxonomy (NCBI): domain Eukaryota; kingdom Metazoa; phylum Arthropoda; class Insecta; order Lepidoptera; family Tortricidae; genus Acleris; species Acleris sparsana. The sequence goes on from OV281296.1 coordinate 10,053,707, forward strand.
CAACACCGCCATAAGACTTAATCTCATTTGCAAAGCTAAGCCAACTTTTTTCAAGTGAGCTAAGCTTGGCCAACCCGTTTCGTTGGCTTCTTCAGAGTTGCGACAGTAATCTTCATTTTCATCCTCATCTGCATTAATTTCGCAAATAAAATATATTTAATCGTATTATGTATCTGGCTGTCAATATTTAGTGAACAAGCTGTATCAAAGACTAGATTAAATAAATGAAAGCTACATTAAACAAATTTCCGTAAAAACACGTCAAAAGAATAAACTTGTTTTCTGTAAAATAAAAATAACTCAAACAAACTCTAAATGAAATGAAAATGTTTGATTAAAGCTAACCACTCGCCGACTGAGCCATACGATGTAAAGTAAAAATAAAACTTGTATTCATCCGCAAATACATTCCCTTTGCCACCTTTTTCAACTGTGACTCTAAAATTCCAGTTTAATTAAACGGAAACAAGAGAATGGTGGGTCCGTCTCGTCACTGTTCCATTGGTTCGTTTTTATACGATGCTCCATCGCATATTCTGATATATTAAAAAGACAATGCACTCGTTCGTAGATTTATGGATGACTCTTCCGCTTTTTCGGAATCTATTACGCTGTCCGTGCGAATTATTTGCAGGTATCAGTGATACATTCGGTAGCTACGGTCGTGCGGACGGAATTGCATAGTATATTTTCGCTTACATTACCAATTCGTTGCTTTGCTTTTAGATTCACTGTCTCGTGGTCGTAGCATAGATTAATGGTAGGTAGTATCCCAGTAGAATTTATTTAAAGTTTAATTTATAGTCTACGGCAAAAGAAATTAATTTTGTAAAATTACTTCGAGGCGAATAGACATCCCGCATATTGTATGAAGCTTAAACTACGTAGGTGTTGTATTAAGTTAAAATAGTGCTTATGTATAATGTTTGTGTAAAAGTAACTAAGTATACGTTCCTCGAAATATTTTTACTTCCTATTCAGTCTCGCCAATTAAATATGATGAGCTAAGCACCTTTAATGTTAAAGCGAGCTTCTCTAAGGAAAATGAGGTTACGTTGGACGGGCTAAATTTAATTCATTAGTGCTCGTAAGATGCAGATTTTGCTTGAATTTTGAACTTTTATGGGAGAACCTGTTTACAGTCAAAAGTAAACTAAAAATGTGGATAGATTTAGCTAGGTATGAATATTTTACTGGCAATATAGCCCTTACTTTAAAATATTCTGTTTACATAAACGACATAGTTACATCCATAAATCTTTATACGAGTTTACTATCGTAACCACGATTCAGTTGTTCGTAATGTCATCAAGATAACCTACCCTGTCTGAACTCTCAAGTCTCAACTGTAATTATAGCAGATTGACTTATGCAAACAAAAAGACGGTCTGTAAAGAGGAATTTCCGTTGCATGTTTAATAACAATATGATTTCTGATTCAATTAATTCAATTTAATATATCATCGATTGCCACAATGTAATATTTTTTTAAACCTCTTGTTAGTTTATTGTTAAGTATAAATGTGTAGCTTGCTACAGGAGTTTTGTCTGAGATACCACCATTTGTCTTATAGCAGTGTAGTTAATTTTCTTTACTCAACTGACTAACGTTACTATTTGTTAATTTTAGTCCTTAATTAGCTATACTTTTTTTTTTAATCATCCGGTTAGGTATGGTACGGTTAGGTAAGTAATAATATTTAAAAGAAACTTGACTGTTTACAGTCAAGTTTCTTTTAAATATTATTACTTTTATACCGAAACACAAAGAAAATCGGCTCCCTAAACAATTCTTCATTCAAAATGCGATATTTTTTTCTCCCCTTAAAGTTGCGTTACGTTTTCCTTTCCTTAGCAAGAAACAAATTTCAAAATAAAAAAACCGAAACCGACAGACCCACTTCTATATAATTACTACAACATATTCAAAAATCGTGGAAATTGGACTTTGGTGAGAAACGTTAACGCCCGGAGCAAAATTTATATGGCTTTTTTGACAGCCACGCGATTTAACGGCGCTTCACAATTCTCTTAGAAAATAATGTTGAATCCGTCTATGCACGACTACAAAAGTGATACTCTTGTAGCCTACAAAAACCACATCGTTAACGTCCGTTAAAAACTTAAACAACTAATCAGGTGACTGCTTTTGCAAAGTTACATGCACGCATCTCCCTTTTCTCGCAAGGAGCTAATTCGCGCCAGTGAAGCCGTCCCGCTGTCAATTAGCTGCAACCCGACGGCAGGTGTCAAGTGCCGTTAATTAACCGCTGGATCCCATCGTGTGCGCATGCTTCACTATATCCATACTCTTAGAGTATTATAGCTCTTATGCAAGATAATGCATTTGTTTAATTTAAAGCTTGTTATTGAAATGCACAACTTAAACCTTCGTTTGTTTGTTGTGATTCAACATGTACCGCCACCGCCTACTGCCAAGTAGCAGTATTCACATTGTTGTGTTCCGGTATGGAGATAAGACAACCGGTGAATTCATAGAGACCTTCCTAAGAGGATTGTGAAGCTAAAATATTCCATACAAAATGCGATGACGTTTCATTCCCCTTAAACCTAGTCCGATAGCAACGCATTTGATGTTTTAGCATTACCGTCTTGAGATTGGATTCGTGTGTTTATTTGCCTTCTCTATATCATAAAAATGTCAATACAGTGTGATCCAACATTACGGTAATTTCGTGTAGTATCACTTAATTGCCGCCGCTACTATGCCGCGTGGTTGCCGGCTTAGAATAGTGCCACTCCATGCCTTCCTGTGGAAGTCGTAAGAGGCGACTAAGAGATTAAAGGCTTGTAGTATTGTTAGGCGATGGGGTTTCAACCTGTCACTAATATACACTGGCAAACATCTTAGCTTGTTTGTGCAAAATGTGGTTATAGAATTGACGACAAGTTGTTAGGAGTTGTTGGTAATTCTGTAGCTCTGCCTACCCCCCCACTCTGGGTTGAAGGCGTGTCGGTATGTATGTGTATGTATCACTTAATTTTACGATCAAACTCGTTTAAGTATTATCAAATTTATCTTTGTTTTTTTTTAAATAATAGCATTGTTAAACGTATCCTAGCTTTGTCTCAATGTTTTGTTCTGTTTCTGCGATTTTATTATCCTTAGCAACGAGTAAGAATAAAAATGTATTTATTAACCTCAAAACAGATCTCTTCGTTTGCTGGGCTCTCCTATCCTCGATGAATATACCTTTGATTTTCGAAGAAAAAAATTTTTTTTTTTTGTTCAGACCGTTTTACAATTATTAGTTTTTGTCTTTTGGTTCCTCAATTTACCTATTATACTCGCTGTTGTCAACTTTGGAAGTTTACAGAGCTATTATAGAGAATTGACAGCATCATATCCTAGCAGTCGGAGTGAGGGAATCGGGTTTGTGGCTACAGCCACTTCCATTGCCGAACACAGAAACATTATTAGATTCATCAACATTTAGAATTGCAACTTCACTCCGCTTGGGTGCACAATGTTGTGCTCCTCACCGCTGCCAGGGTGGCGCTATTGTCGATTGGCTTGGTTACCACGGTTTATGCTGTACTCGAAGTGCTGGTAGATTTTCTCTTCACTCCAGCCTTAATGATGTTATCCGCCGGGATTTTACGGGATACCAGCGCCAATAGTGCGGCAATTTTAGAACCAAATGGAAAAATTGGAAAAAAGTCCTGATGGGATGACTCTTGTTCCGTGGAAGTCGGGCCTGCCGTTGGTTTGGGATGCCACTTGCGTGGACAGCCATGCGCTCTCACACATTCCCGGAACAAGTACTAAGGTGGAATCAGCGGATACCCTCAAGAGGTGCAAATACAGTCAACTTGGGGTCGAAACTTTAGGACCATGGTGACCAGGAACACACCGTAATTTTAAGGATTTATTAAAGCGCCTGATCGAGACAACTCGTGGCCAAATGGCTGGCCTTTACCTACTTGGTACAAAGATTAAGCGTTGCCATTTAAAGTGGAAATGTTGCCAGCATTTTGGGAACAATGACTACTGGTAGCGGTTTTTTACATTAGTTTAGTTTTAAGTAAGTTTGTAAGTTCGTTCGTTTGTTAGATTAGTGAAGCTTTAAGTAACTTTTTAAGTTATCTCGTTTGTTTTTGTGAAATGTTAATGTATTTCTACGAATAGATACTCTTAAGAAAATATTATTAAATAGTTAGAAAAGATGAACAGGTTTTATTGTATTCTAAGATATCTATTAACTATTATAAAGCAGTGACTAGCCCTAGCCTAGGCATAGCCTGTTTCGTGGGCATCGGAACATAGGTACACGAGAATATAGACAACAATGCGGGAAATAACAAAACATGTGTCAGTATAAAATACGGTTACAAAATCTTAGGTATTCTTGTTGGGAAACTACGCGTATGTATAAGGACAAATTCAATTTAAGAACTACCTAACTTAAAACTTGAACAGTTCAAACTCTATAGAATTACAAATAATTCACGTTTGTATTCACACTCGTACATAAAATGGAAAATAAAACAGTTTTGTGGTTTTTATCTAGTCATCCTCATTCACAAGGATTGTGGTTCTCAATTTAAATTTCACAACCTGTCTAAAATAGTTTTTTCTTTCCTTTACTATTGCTACACTGTTCAGCTCCTCGAAATTAGAAGTCTCGTGGTAGAAGGTAGATACTTGTAAGAAAATTTGTACCCTTTTTCACGAGATTCAATTCCCTGCAACTCACGGCAAGAATTTTAATAAACCTTCTAATATCTCTGCAAGGTGAATTCCCAAGTATTCTCAATACGAATACCTTTAAAAAATTTAATCAACATGTCTGCAAGCAACATAATAAACAAAGAAAGATTGCGGCGTCAGCGTGCTTACGTATAAGAATTTTCGTTTCTCATTTTCTATCGCTTTGAATGCTAACCCTTGATTACGTTGAAAGAATGACAACAATGAAACAGGGGAAAGTGGGATGCGACGAGACTTCATTATACTTTTTTCTCCTCAACCCACCCCTCGTAATCATAGCTTTCCAATGGCGGCCTTGTGATTTGTAACAAAGATTAAATTAAGGACAAGGCACAATATGGCTTGGATAACATTTCAAGACTAGTTAATTAAGTTATATTGTCCTCTATAATACGTGATTGTGAGAATATAAGTAAGTATATTTTATCCAGATGTTATCTTTGTACAGATCGGTCCTCTAGGATACAGATCCCTTTAGGGCCGTTTGTGCATATACGTCCTTACGACGCATACGTTTACGAGCCACGCCACCGACATTTATTCAGATCATAGGACATAGTTTTTATTTCAAAAAACCCGGCCATGTGCGAGTTGAACTTACGTTTTTTTTAATTTTCATTTCATAGAATTTTTATACGTTTTCCTGTAATCTGCAAGCAATGAACTATTTTTCATATTTTTTTCAAAATTTTACGCTCAGTCGTTTTGGAGATCAGGTGGGGGGAATGGTCAATTTTCATATTCTTTCATGAATAAAATCAAAATATATTTGAGATCCTCATAATCAGTGCTTTGATTTGCTTTCATGACACAATAAGGTTTGCAAAGGTTTTTTTTTATTCCTAATTTGTACCCCGAAAATGACGCTTATTTAAAAAAAAATACTTTGCACGTCTGTGTTTGGTCATCAATTTACATATATTAATATGTACTTACCATATTCAACTAAATCGATCCAGTAGTTTCGGAGCAAAATGGCTGTGATAGACGGACGCACGAGTGACCCTATAAGGGTTCTGTTGTTTCATTTTTACAACGGTACCCTAAAAATAAGTACATCCGCAGATTGGACACTTTTTAAAAGCCCTGTATGTACGAGTTTAAGAAACGATCACTTTTTAACATACCCTTTCCAGGATCCCTCTAATGCCCGGCCCGGCCCAGCCTACAATCGCCTGATTCCCATAAACAACATGACCCTCATTGATCAGATACACCTAAAAAATATGTTTGCCGCTTCAGCCAGTCTCGTATGTTTACGCATTTCGACTTGTGGGTGATCTTTATGTTGGGTTTGCGCAAAAAATACACGTTTTCTAGCCGTTTCTTTGTAATTTTATCTTTTAACATCTTATTGATTTTCATCCTGAGAAATTCCTCGTTGATTTCTTTTAATATTTCTCCATGTCCGTTTTCAACCGTGTCCAAAATGTTCAAATACAGATCGGCGATCGCCAAAAACGGGTATTTCTAGTATTGGCACTCCGGGCAAAATAGTCTCTTGAAGCCCCGTGGCCTGTAATAGTACATTGTGCATCAAGGGTAGTATGAAGGGAATTACTAACGAGAGTGTTAGAAGCCCGACGCCGAAGGCGGAGGGCTTTTAATAACTCGAGTTAGTAATCCCCTTACTGCCTGTGATACACACAATGGTTTTCATCACACTTGCGAGGAAAAAAAACAAAGAGAAAACACTTTAACTCTGCAAAATATAAAGAAATAACTTTTGACGAACGGGAACGTAAATGGAAACGATTTTTTTTGTGACCACTACCACAGATAATAACTGCGTTTAGTTTCGACCTGGATTCGAGCCAGATTTAGCCAATTTGATAAAAATGTATAATTACTAAAATTAATGATAAATGTTGATATAAACTTGAAATAGGTATAAAAATATTATGCTTACGCGTACTCCTGGCTGAGTTACGGAGTTATTTTGTGGGGAAACAGTACGGATGTCGCAAAAGTGTTTATACTACAAAAGAAGTGTATTAGGATATTAGCAAATATTACAGACCGAGAGAGCTGTCGGCCATACTTTAAAAAATTTGAAATCCTTACATTAACTTCACTGTACATCTTAGAAATATGTAAGTTTATAAAAAAAGAGAAACACCTGTTTAACGTAAAAAGGGATGACTGTTTGAGGTCCCAGAATTTAAGAAAAAGAAATAAATTAGTTAGTTATTTTACAAATATGAAAATGGTGTATTCGGGTACACATCATATGGCTGTAAAGATTTATAATCAAATACCTATAGAAATAAGGGAAATTGATAAAGATATATTATTTTGTAATAAACTAAAAAAACATCTGTTAGAAAACTGTTTTTATAACTTAGATGAGTTTTTTTTATTTTGTTAATAAATAAAAGCTAACAAGATACTTTTGTAGAAGTAATATAATAAAATTAAATACAATAATACTAAGCTCCCTGCTAAAATTAGAGTTAGTTTTTTATGTATTAAGTATATTGCTGTGCCCTAACGGGGTTTATGCTGGATCATTGTACAATAATAGTTAAGAACTTGTAAAACCCATAAAATGCAAATAAATGAATTATTATTATTAAAATAATGAAGTTTAATGTAGCGTATAGGTTTTGTGTAATGTAAGTTAGTCTATAGCTAATTTTTAAAGATGAAATTAGAAACCGATTTAATTTTTGGCTGAAAATTAAACCTCCTTAGTCAGAAATGATGTAAGTACGAAAGAGTTGCAAATTTTAAAAAGAAAGTCATTACTCCCTAGGGATAACAAACTCGCCATAATTCCCGCGGGAACAATTTAGGCCATTGTCCTTCTGTATACAGGCATGGAATAACACCATTTACGAGCAACTGTGATGAAAAATAATTTAACATTAGGATGACCTGTAAGTAAATTATGCTATATTCAGTTAGCTGCTAAAATGATACAAAATGGCACTGAATTTTGCGCTTTCGATAACTAAATGCATTATATAGGTACGGATGAAACAGTAGATTAATTGACTCATGTCAAATGATCGATTAAACCAACAACGTTCGTATAACGGTATGCGTTTCGTTGGAGTGTTTACCTCCAGTACTTTTCTATTTCAATTTAAAACAAATTTAAAAACTTAATTTCCACATTCAATATACTTAGTAAAATGAAATGTAAACTGACCTACGATTGCCTTTTGCGGGAACCATTTCCTCAGCACGATATTATTCAAAATATCCTCTATAGGAGCGTCCTCCCATTTCATTAAGACTGTTTGCTTTAATTCCATGAACACTTTCAAGAAGGCATCCAACTTATCCTTATCGAGTTCACTTAATTGAACGTTGGAGCCGAAACTTAAGAAAACTACGCCATCCTTAGCGTTGTCTAAGACCTTTTGTAGATCCTGAAATAAAAAAGGCGTTGGATAGGTACCTACTTTCACGGTTCTACTCGGTCAATATTGACACTTTCTCACCAGTTACTTAAGTATTTCAAACAATTGAAAAGCTTACAAAGAATTGTGTCCCATTGGAAAAGTGCGCAAGAGAAAAATAAACAACATTTCGAGATTTTACGAAATTCAACGTCACGTGTTTTGAAAAGATAAATTATTATCATTTACTTTTATCACGACACCATTTTAAATTGCAATGGAAAATGTATTGAGTTCTATATTCCATGTATCTTTTCTTATTAAGTGTTTTCAAAAACAACTGATGATTGAAGAGTAACAGTAAATAGATTAGCATTTAACAATAATTGTGGACCAAATTATAACAATGATCGTCTGGCAAAGAACTTACATATTTTACAATGACATGTACAGGCCTTCGTTGTAAAATATTTCAGTGACAATAAGATCGATTTTGTGATTTTGTATGTCTTCCGATTCAAATACCACATCGTTTACCGAAAAACCAAACTTGTATCCAATAAATCGGGATTCTTCGAATAAAAAGTCCATGAAATCGAAGGTTTGCGGTTTGATATTGCAACTCAAAAAATAGTTTGTAAGAGATAAATAGCAAAAAAGGCAACAATGGTACTTAATCTCAAATTACTTATGAATTGTATTGTGTTACTATAGATTTGACAAAGGTTAGTTGGCTAAGGCTACGAAAAAAGTTTTAAAAATATTATGGGGTAGGTGTAGGTATTTATATTTTTTGCATCAGATGATGCAAAAATGATTGATGATGATTTCGCGGTTTTTACCAATAGTGACCTCTTTCCATTTAGGATTTTCGGTTCACTTCTAGCTACCGCTGCTAACGTAAATTCAACAAAAAGGTACAGTCAAACAATCCTTTTATATAAAAATTCAAGCACAGCACTTAGAGAAGCATTCAGCAACTAAACGATCACTTAACTTTAATAACATTCGATTGTTATATTTATTTATTATTGCAATGGGAATTGATTGAACACGTCATCCTTTGCGCGTCTGATTTCTCTTTTGACTACGAGTATAGAAACTAGAGGACCCCTACTAAAAAAACCTAGAATTCCTAACTACTAAAAAAACGTGCTAAGTTTTTGACGTTTACGTTACATGAAATTGCGGTTTTAGTGATGCTCTGGTGGTAGTAATCATGTTTATCGATAAACCGGATTACGTAATGCATACAGATTTAGTTTGACGTTCTAGTAACAGTCACGATTTAATTACGAATATCTGAATAATTTTTATTTTCAAAGTTCCTCTCTTATTCAACAAGTTGGCAGAGCCCTACTGAGCGGGGCTCCTATTTCTGGGCAGTTTGCCTTTCGTGCATTTGAAGCTACCTAGCAAACCTAACCTACCTACTTATTGTGCGGCTGTGTTTTGAACGGCACGCCTAAAAACCCAAATATAACATTAAAATAAAAAGTAAGGGCTAAAAAGGAGTAAAATAAAGTAGTATGCAGCTCAATCACTGTAATATATACGAAGGCCAAACTGAAAGTTCTTAGAATATCAAAAACTGAGCAAACTAGCAAGTTATTAGTTTTATTGTATCTTTTTAAAATAGTGTCCATCCATTCACATCACATTTTCAGTCAATGTAGCAGAATTATCTTCAGTGGCACATGCCACTGCAAAGGCTGCAAAGAAAATTACAGAATTATCCATAATAATATAATATCTAAGAAATGAAAATATTGGTAAGTCTTTGACATTTAACATTCTTAATTAATGTCCATAATGGCGTTTTTTTTAATTGTTTGGCAGAAGAAATACTCTGGGAATAAAATAACCGTTTATTTCATGTCAATAAACCTCATATGAGGGGAGATACTTCAGTTTGTTCCGATAGGGTTCCAAAAAAGACACTGTTTTCTTTTTTTTTGTAAAATTGCATCAAGATACATTCCTATTCGTCTGTGCACTCAATGTTACAAAACACGCAATATTGTTAAAACTGACCGATATTTCAATAAAAACTTGAAACTTACCGGTGCAATGTTAAACTTATTTGTTTTCCGATTTTTCTTTTTCCACATTCTAATACTCTCCATCTCGTCAGTATAAATAAAATGTTCCTCACATTTGGGTGTAGTTTAATGTTATAATAACTTAAAGAAACTAAAGTTATTTAATAATTTAATAGTTAAGCACAACGCATTGACAACTCACGTACTGTCAAACGGCGTTACACAGCATGGCTGACCTACCAAGGCTCTGCCGCATTAGGTAAATTTTGGCTTCCGACAAGAGTATAGTGATCATTTTTACTTATGAGAATACAGGTTAGTTAGAAAGAGATAACATAATGTATATTTGTTTGTATTTTTATGCCCGATCCTTAAGTTTCTTTAATTATTGGATCTCACTAACAGTTCGATATCCTTCTGTCACGTGCTCTGCTCCCCTTATTAATTTAGATAAGTTTTTTATTCACTTGCAGATCTTGCAGTGTTAAGTAAGTCCCATCGTGTTGGGATTCATTCGATTGATCTTTATAAGCAGATAATAATTTTCAAAGAAAACTACAGTCGTTGTCTGTAGCGATTACTTACTATAAAGTAACATCCAAAAGTACATACTTGTTGGGGCGTCGCAGGTGAATTTACCAGACAAGTTTTTTCGACCATCTTCAAAGTCGACTGACAAGTGACTTAAGTATGGTAGGGGGTCAGTTATTGCTCGGTATTGCCAGTAATATGTTTGAATCCAAAATGGGTCTTACCTCATTCTCACGTTAAGTGACGACGTGGTCAAGGGTTTTATTTTAAATGATAAAAAGCTCTTGAGACCAGCATTACGATCAAGCATCTGTAAATGTTGTGCATTTGCGCCACTTTTAGGGTTAGCACTGTTTGTGAGTGCTATTTTAACCGTAACTTAATTTGTTATTATGTAAAATAATAACAAATTAACTAACTTAAAATATTTTTTATTAAGTTACTATTACCATTGATACCACTCATCGAATAAGTCTGTTTATTAACCATCCTCGGCCAAGTGGCAGTGTTCGCTTATTTGTGTTCCAGTGTGGCGATAAGACAACCGGAAAAATTACTAGCATAAAGGAATTCCATCTTACAATTAGTCCTTACTTCCTCAGCGTTGGCAAAGCATTTGGAGTCTTAAGAGTGCGGCCTTGAGATTATAGTCTTACCATCAAATACTCTATGTGCTCGTTACCTCCATGCCATAATTGATAGGATAAATAAAGTAAGAAATGAAAAACTAGTTTTTAATAAAAACAGTATCTATCTATGATAAAAACATAATCGATAATTTAGCAATTGTATTTTTTCTAAAGGTTTCTATTACAGAAATAGTAGAATTGTTATTGTACTGATTATCAGTACCATAATATAACATTCGCTATATTATAATGTTCGAATAAATGCTTAAGCCTATCAGCAACTTTAGTCCCTTGCACTATCACTTCTTGTTTTGTTCTTGATGAATCGATAATGTACCATAATCACTATAATATAAACACAATACCTACTTTAATGTTTATGAGAACGTGGCTGCCATTATCTTAATTACCCATGCACTTATAACCAATCAAATCCAATCTAAGAGTGGACATAAGTATGTATATACAAGATATCTACTCAACATTCATTATTTTTTCTTTTGTTTTTTAGTCGTCTTTGTTTCCCGTAAGGCTGTTTTAATGACGTTAACTAATTTTAATAAAACATAAATAACAACGCCTACAGCACCTAATAAAAACAAGTAAACATCAATGTTTAAATATGTTATATAGCTTATATCAGGCGCTTTCATAAAATCTGCTCCTTTGTGTCTAATAACATACTCTATCCACCACGTCGCAGTATCTAAAGGTTTCATTGGCCTATCTTTAAACCTTTTGGCAACTTTTCTGGCAGTTTCCAAATATTTCTTGTCGTTTAACATTTTATTGATTTTATTTCTCAACATGTTCTCGTTAATTTCTTTGTAGTTTAAAAGTTCCCCATATCCTTGTTGTACTGTATCCAAGATGTTTAAATACTGATCGCCAAAGACTGGAAGTCCTAATATTGGTACTCCGGCAGTTACAGTTTCTTGAAGGCCCAGCAATCCACCGTGACCAATGAACAATTTGACATTGGGATGAGCTGTAAAACAATATTATTTACATCATAGGTACATGAACATGACATGCAGAAAAAAATATGAAGAACAATTAGAAATTTAAAAAGAATTATACCCATAAATAATCAGTAATACCCTAGCATAACACTATCATATTTTAGCATAAAATTACACTATAAGAGTAAAAAATAGTGTAAGAGAATGAAAAAATTGATTCAACTGACCTAGGACAGCTTTTTGCGGAAACCATTTCCTTTGCACAATATTTTTGGGAATATTCTGCAAAGGATCAACTTCCCATTTCATTAAGACTGTTTGTTTTAATTCTCCAAATACTTTCAAGAAGGCATGTAATTTATCTTCATCTATCTCACTTGTTCGAACGTTGGAACCAAAGCTTAAAAATACTACTCCATCTTTAGCGCTATCTAAGATTTTTTGAAGGTCCTGGAACAAATATTTAAAATTAAAGCACTTAAGTTTACACACATTGTCTGACGAATTCCTATCTGCAATATGACAACAATTTCTAAAACTTGGAATTAATGTACTAAATAATAAGAAAAATTTAAGCATCAGACACCAAAACAAAATAAACACGTTCTTGGGTTTAAGTGGGGCTGTGTACGACTATGTCAGAGAAGATGCAACAGTATTGCAAGTTTACTCACCTCTGGTAAAGTATCGTTTGTTTCTTTTATATGTAAACCACCAACTTCGATAATATTCGGTAAGTATGCGGCAGAAGTGTCAACGCTGAAATGTGAGTTAAGAAGCACCAAAGCGGCATTCGATGCGATTTCCTCAAGTTTTGGCACCGGTTGGGGTAAGTCCTTGAATTTCTGGAGTGCAGATTCTTGCTGGCGCGGGAAATACCAGAATTTAAGCATCAGCAGGTCGAAAGTCCATAGGTACAGATTGTACAGTCTGCCCACGAAACTAAGCGGTTCGATCGACCTTCCGTATTCGTGATACAAAGTTGACAGCTGAAGAGGGTTGCGCATGTAGTAATTCCCTTTAAGTGAGTTTCCAACCGTTGTCACCAACACAAGTGGAGCCTGGTATTTGTGGGCAAACATATAAAGGCCTTCATTGAAAAATAATTCAGTGATAACTAGGTCAACTTTGTGGTTCTGCTTTATAAAATTTTGCACGTCGGTTGACTCAAAAACTAGATCATTGACCATAAATCCTGATTTATACATCAATATTTGGAATGCCTCAATAGAGTAATCAAGCATGTCAAAAATTTTTGGTTGAACATCAACTAGAAAAAAATGATATATTATTTTAACTAACGTGTTGCGTTTTGCCCGCAGCAGGCAAGCAACAATTTCATAGACCAAAGTATGGTACTTAAAAAGAATTAAACTTACACAACTTAGTCCATACAGATTCGTTTGATGTCATGAGGTGATGGTATGTCGGTGGATGTTCGGTTTCTCTGTATGGCGTGATGGCGTAAACATCATGACCCCTGCTTGCTAACTCTAAAGCAAGAGTCTTCATTCCGATGTAGTGAGATTTAGCCGTGAATGGCATTACAAATAAAATATTTGCCGATTCACATGTCATGAATTTTAATATTAGCAGTGTTATTTCAAGGTACCGGTTCTTCATCTTCGAGGATAAACTAAAAAACAAAAATATAAATTAAGCTTAAAGGTAACCGGGCTCTATTCTACTCGAGCTAAACCTAATTGCTTTTGACATGTTATCTTATTGTCAACTTATGATAGCTCTTGTTTACTTGACAGTAATGACCGTTGAGTTAAAAATAATACTATAGCATGACTATAGCATATCAAAAAGAGTAGAATAGACGCCCATTATGTATTTTGTCGGGTAAGTTCGTATTTCCGAACGGGCTGGCTTGTCCGGGGCCCACATTTAGACAGAATAAGATGTCGATTGATTATTCACCGTATCCGCCGATTTATAATTTTCAAATTTACTTATTAAAATGAATGGCAAGCCAACATAAAATACACGTTTTTTTAATAACATTAATCAAGTATGAACACTACAATACAATATTTAATAATTAATGCCCGGTTGAATTTGACATTTGCTACTTACAAAATGTGTCAAATTTTAACGAGACGTAAGGAAAACCATACGTTTCTTGAATATAGGAACCGGGCATTAGTCGTTATCATATAAGTTGCCATGTAAATACTTAGCCATAAAATATCCATTAATATGATAGGAAGATAACATGTCACCCGATAAAATTTATGTAAATATGATCATCGTACGACTTTTTCACCTATACATGAGATAAAAGAGACGTACCACCAACGATCGCAGCATATAAGAATAATCAGGAAATGTATATGTTTACGTAGTTGTAACACAATTATGAATGTGTTATCAATTCATCCCATTTCAATTTAACGTGCGCCGACATTCCAGACAGGCGAACATGTGATGCGTTTATTTGTTTTCTTATCTTAGATACGGTTGTGATGTAAAAATAACGAGGCGTTTACATATTTGGTACGTAATGACAAAATAATAAATATCTACTCCATGAATTATATATACCTAAGCCTTAACATTTGTGTAATTAAAACCCGCCATAAAAATGCAAAAAATAAGTTATTATAAAATGGTAGGTAAGTCAGTCAAACTGTATTCGGCTTTTGGTTTAAGATATTGTAGGGCGCCGACTTCAGTTGGACTGACCTACCTGCCATTTTATAAGAACGAATTTTTTGCATTTTTGAACGCGAGTTTTGGTTTTTTCAAAGTTTTATTTTATTTTATACTTTTTAGCGATCCTATTTATGCTGTTATGTAGTTACACTTCTCAAATGATGAGAAACTTTAGAAAATGTCAAGCTCCGCCACAAGTAACGCCGCGGGAAGGTTATAGTCATATTTAAACAATTAAATGTGCTCAACTACCTTAATCGTGATATCTTATCGCCACCCTTCAAATAGGTACCGTTAAGGAGTTACGGTGGCCATTCGTGGTCTTCATCATTAGTTCCACTTCACTATATAGTACTTTTCAAAAGCAAATGCACAAGTAACAGTGAAAAATACCGAAATCGCTATAGGTGTGCCTATAATATTTGGGGTGTTACCTCAATTCCTCCAAGATTCCATCATCAGATCCTAACATGTTGACAATGGAACCAACTAGAATGTAAACCCATACAAACAACGAAAAAATAATCAAAACGGTCCAGTGGTCTTTGAGTAATCGGGGAACATACATAAAAAAAAGGATCCCGACGAATTGAGAACCTCCTCCTTTTTTTGAAGTCGGTTAAATATAAAACATTATTACAATATTTGCATTTTTGTGGGATTCACATGGGATCACTCGTATACTCCTATAATATTAAATTACTATCACTGTAGCGTTCATTAATAACAAATTTGCTAAATTACTCTGCACTGATGGATGCCGATTGTCACTCATACAATACTTTATATGTACGAATAATCACGGCGTAAGACCTTAACCGTATTGAAATAGAGTTCAAGCTGACGTACCTTTGGCGATTTTTTTTAAAAGTTTTATCCAATATTTTTGTATAACACTTACATGTGAGTAATTTAATGTAAATAAACGTGTGACACTCGAGGACGCCCACTATAGACGACGCGTCGAGAGTGACTAGAAATAACTTCTGGCTTGTCATCGCCGTTTACATCATCGTAGCGGCGCACGCGGCGCTCTTGACCCGCTGCTATTCGGAGGTTATCTACCCAGGACGTTTAGCTTATTAAGAGTTTTTAAATTTTTAAAAAAGTAGGTTCTCGATTCGGTTGTCTTTTTAGGGTCCCGTGTCCGAGAGGCCGGAACGGGCAGGGATCAATACCGGTATTGAATAAAATTGAAATATCTTCCTTACTTTGCAACATTTGAAATTTAGGTAATAACACTATATTATTATATATATTCACTGAAGTTCAAAAATGTTTAATAATAAGCGAGATACCAAAATTGAATACCGGTATTGTTGTATGAAAATAGTACGGTATACGATCCATGCCAACGGGACCCTATTAATATGCCTACGCTGTCCGTCCGACTGTCTGTCCGTCCGTCCGTCCTAACTTTAAAGAGCTGTATCTTTTGAACTGCGATAGATAGCGGGTTGTTTTTTTTTTCAGCATATTACGACGTAAAAAATATAAAAAGGGTAACAAAAAAGGAGGTCCCCATAGACAAAACGGTCTTTTTCAAACACTTACACTTAGGAGCAGGTTTTGGTATTTTAACCAACTTAAAAAAAGTAGGTTCTCAGTTTGACTAATTTAGTTTGATTTCTCCGTAAATTATGGTCCGATATCACAAAAAAAAAAATATATATTGAGTATACTTCCGAGGTGATCCAATTGTCACCAAATTGGAATGTGATGAGGGGATCTATGAGGAATTGAGGGAACTCGTCAAATATTATATTCATACATATATCAATTTCAGTATTTTTAGTAGCAAGTCTAGCATTTTCATTCAGGAAGTATCATTTGGTGAAGTGGAACTGATGATGAAGACTTATAGATGGCCAACGAAACTCTTCCACGTGCCTATTTCAAGGGTGGCGATAAGATATCTCGATCAAGATAGTTGAGCGACTATAACGTAGGGCATTTCATTGTTTAAATATGACTATGACTTTCCCGTGGCGTTACTTGCGGTGAACTTGAAATGTTATAAAGTTTCATATGACCTAATAAGTGGGACTACATAACAGCTTATTATGATCACTAAAAAAAACAAAATTAAATAAAACGCCGAAGTTATTTTTTGCTTTTTTGAAGGCGGTTTTTGTTTTTTTTTTTTTAACTATTTTATTATTAAAGATAAAAAGATAAAAGAAATTTATTCAGTAAGTAGGCCGCACGGGCACTTTTACACGTCAAGATACTACCAGCGCTTCCCAAGAGGAGACCACTGCTGAGAAGAAACGCCGCAAGAAACTCAGCAGTCAGTCATTTTTTAAACTTATTTCATATTTCATATTACAATGGTATGTACAACTTAATCTAGCATTATATAAAGCTACAAGTATTAAATTAAATATAATATCAAATAACAGTAGTTCAGCAGGAAAACATGCCAAAAATCTTACGGGAGAGAAAGATAGAAAAGAATAAAATAAAATAACTACAACTACCTACTTATATATGTGTATATGAGATGGTGCAAGATGACCACATAAAAGTTTCGATATGTTTTCCTGCATCAACGGTGTCCCCCAGACAAGAAACGGCAGGATAAAGCCTTTGCATTTGAACAAATTACTATTGACTAAGTTTCGGGTGTAGGCCATGCATTTTTGTCTGTTAGATAGTCCTCGACCCTATAATACGCTTTAGACATTAACGACCTTTTCAAATATTTTTTAAGTGCTGGAAAGGGTAACTTTAAAACTACTTCAGGTAATTTATTATAGAAATGAATGCATTGACCAACAAATGATTTATATACTTTACGGACACGGAATTTTCGGTGGTAGGACCTTGTGCAGGGTCCGTTCGGATCGCTACCACCATCTTATCCATTAACCTATCGCCAAACAGCAGTGTTCGCATTGTTGTGTTCCGGTTTGGGGATAAGACAGCCGATGTAATGGCTAGCATAGAGGTATTCCATCTTAGTCCTTAGGGTTGGCAACGCATTTGCAGTCTTAGGCTTGCAGTCTTGTTAATGCGAATGTCTATGGGTCACAGTTTCCACTTACCATCAGGTGGCCTGTGTGCTCGTTTGCCTTCTCTATGCCATAAAAAAAAACAAATTATTGTATAAACCATGTGTGTGTTAATTTAAGATAAATGATCTTGTGCAATTCCCGGCAGAAGTAAGGGTTGGTACTAATTGAGGGTTATGTTAAGCATATCGATAAACCATATCGAAAAAGATAATTTGTAATGCATGGATGGATAAAATATATTGTCAGTAGATATATATGGATGCTAAATACACAATGCACCACATAGAGCACTCCGTTTCCAGTACAACTACGCGTTTCGGGTGATAGTGGGGCTGCCTCGCTTCTGTAGCGCATCAGGGTTCGCAGCCGCGGGGTTGACTGTTTCCACGAATTCCCTCTATTTGGCATAACATTTATTATCCGAAACTGTTTTAGCATAACCGGCTTCGCATTATCGGTTTTCGGTAATGTGGTAGAAACCTTGATTGGCATAATTTTTAACATCCCGAATATTTATTTTATTTATTATTTTTATTATATTATCCGTTAATCCGGCATTGAATTCGCATACTATTATTATGACCGATTATTTTTGCGCATAATTCGGTTTAGCATAATTTTATTCGGCATATTATCAATTGTTCGAAGCTAAGTTGGTATAGATACTTACAAACTTAACTGCTACAAGAATAGTAGGTTAGGTTAGGTTTGAATGGTGACCTTATCAAAAACTGACTGCTACGTTCGTTTTTGACGTTTGTCGATAATTCAGCCAATTACTGTTATGACAAAACATACTTCTCCAACGATAGTGCTCGCCTAAAAAAATTTATTGTCATTAAATTTATGCGTCACCTCGACATGATTCGGAGCATAAAAAATATGACTGAATAGTATTAGTACTAAGTTTAGGTATTCTGCGTAATCAAACTATGCGAATGTAGATTCTGCGATAACAGTTTATGCGCGAAGCCAAATATGGCTGTACAGATTATGCCACAAAAATGATAATTACAAAATTATGCCACATCAGGGTGAACCCCTCAAACGGTCAGTAATAATTGTACACTTATTACACTAATTGCAAAGGGCATGTAGTCAATGACATATCTAAGGATGATAGTAGGGCTGGCCCGCACGCGGCGCACCAGGGTCGCTGCCTGTTTGCGTATGGTGGTGGGGAAACAGGTAAAGGCATAATTTTACTTAGTGTGAGTATAATAGGAAGCAGGGTAAATAGACTGCCCCTACATATGTCAGTGTGGCGGGCTACATGACCCTTGCAATTCGTTTAATAAGTGCACAATTAGTACCAACAGTTACGTTTGAGGAACTAATAGCAATGGTGTGTAGTTGTAATTTTCTCGAAAAAAATTATTTCCTTACTATTCTATTCAATTAGACTTGGGCTACTCAGTATTTATTTGCTTGTAAAGTTCAAACAGATTTTGATAAAAAGTAAACCAACATTTTTCAAATTATACCGAAGCAAACTATCCGGTTTGCGAATGTAGAATAAAAATATGAACCTCGCACGAAATTTCAAATTAGTCTTGGCAGTTGCAAATTGTAATGACTTTTTAATTCCACTGTAAGCTACGGGTGAAGCCCGAAACAGTTCCCGGCTTGATACGAAATTAACTCGTTTGTGACAAAACTGTTTATTTGCATAACAATTTGATAAAACTACTGTTTGCTTCAGAAATAAAAGTATTTTGCAGGCTGTAGTACTTAATGGCGGCGGAGTAATAATGATTTGCTATTTTATTGTTTGCGGACTCGGTTAGGTAAGTGATAATGTCTGATAAAAAAAACGTAACTTGTCCTATTTTTATTTACTTCACGACGTTTCTTAACTTTTTGATAACTTTTAATGATACATTTTACCTAGTAAAATTAGAATTTTTTGCTCGATTAACTTGTTTTTATATAACATTGTTAGACAGGGCCAGTAAACTTGGCGGTCGTGTTAGCATTAATTTTTGCCCAATTCGAACACCAATAACGCTAAAACAATTTCATTATTAAGGTACTTACAAGTGACACCGTGTTTTCCCTAGGCTCCAATATTGTTACATATCTCAAGCCTATGCATAAAAAAATCACATTGTCACACTGTCATGGAACTCAATATTAATACATTGCAAATTACGCTATTAATAATAAATACTCTCGTATATCAAAGTACGTAATTTAGAAAGATATTCCAAGTCCAAATACTTTTCAAACCTACACCAAGATAGTTTTAAGACTCACTACGATCGATCTTACTCCGCCACGTTCAAGTAACAAATTTATTAAAACAATCTTGTTCATTTAGTTTGAACAAACAGTGTTAGAATATGCTAGTTGCAGAAATCACAGAGTTGCCTCGAACGTGGATTGCAGAGCAATCGACTTTGTCGCTAGTTTCGTCCACTAGTTCTCGGTAAATTTTCCGCCATGTATCACAGAAGCTAAAGATAGATCGGCGTACAATTTGCCCATAATATTATATGGCTTTATTCATTTCCTTACGCCTCGCTTGTCATTGAACTAAATAAACAAAATAGGTCGGTTATAGCATACTGATATCAATATTGCGATATTGCATTTATACAAGCTATGTCGTAAGTTTTTATAACAATGCCATACCGTAATATCTAAACGACACGATACAATTTGAGAATGGTTCGGAGGGTCGTTCATCTAACGCGGCGTGCACAGACACAACTAGGAAAGGGTTTTGAGTTATTAATACCAGGATCCCTGATGAAAATACAAATGGAACTTACTATTGAGTTTTTGGCATTAATTATTTTGAGTGTGTTTGCTTTAGTTTTAAGCAAAGCAGAACATTAAAGTAGGAAAGAGCCCGCTCCCCGGAGCTAACTATGTTCTCTGGCTTGCTACAGTAGAAACTAACTTTAACAAAGACCCGTTTAATATCTCCATTATACACATTATATCCTCGTGGAGATGTATAAATGTGAGATCCTAAAGCCTTTAACCTATTTTCTCGCCAAATAATTACACCTTAGTCGTATTAGCTTAGCATTTTATGTAACTATAGCTCCATGCACATCCATCCCAACACGAGCGAAATGGTCTCCAATGTCAAATTCTTGCAATAAAACACATCCGCATCTTACCCGCACATGGTCCGATATAAAATTGATAACCGTATGTCATTCCGCATGGTCCTGGTGGCTGACGGCCCACACAATAAGGAGGAAGGTAACATAAACAAAGCCGGGGGAGCAAACAACTTGAGCCCCTCTTAATAGAATTCTGACGCTGTGGCACCTTTCTACGGAGTAAAGATACTTTACGTTGCTTACATAGCTTGAGAGTTTAGGCGTGTTTTTGAACACGGACAATGTCAGGAGAATGTAGAGAGCATTTAGGGGTGGACGAGAGTTATTATTTTTGTAGAGCTTTCTTATGTTTGTTCGTGAGATTTATTGGCAGTTAGCACGGGACAAGGAAGTTTCTTTGTGAAAGTTGAAAACTCGCGGCCAAGAAATGGTAGGTAATGAATGTATAATAAAGTTAAATATTAACTGGATATGATGCTGCTTTTTTTTTTCAATTACTCGCGAGAAGTTTAAGTGGTGTTTTTTGTTAGTATTTATTTACAAAATTTGATCATTAATGATGGTTAGAGAAGGCAGATAATTAGGTAAACTGTTGGCTGAACTGTGAACATAGGTACGCATTAGATATGGCGTTTAAAAGGTTGAAAATCCTCAAACTCTCTGTGCTTACCGGGAAAAAAATACCAATTATCTCCAGACCGATGACACGAAACTCGGCTATTAAAAGAGTGAGTAGCGAATATTCAAATCTCCATCTAAAGTCCCATAATTTATTTATTTATTTATTTATTTATTTATAATCCATTGATTGTAGACGTTGGATAATGGGATGTATGGCGAGACTAAAAACAGCCGGTCCGAGAGGATCGCCTTGCTGACACCCTACAGCTGAAGAAATTTCGTTGCCACTGTATGTTATTTTGATGGGAACCGTTACATTGCCAAAAAAAATGTAATGTATGTGTAAAATTGGAAATTTTGTCCTCAACTTGAATTAAAAGGGGCATCTAACCACAAAATTAAAAACGCATTTCTTCACATCCACCTTCAGCAGCACCTTTCCTCCATTTTGATGTGAGGGCATTTATAAATTCAACATTTTACCCACCAAAAATATAACTTTTCTGCTGTATTTCAAAGCTGTCCATTGCCTGTCACTGACGAAACCGTTAAACGTACATGTTTTTTTTCAAGAATTGAAGTGCGTTTGAATGTGAAATTATTGACGCTTAATATGATACTTCACCGGACCGTTTGATTCCAGTTTAGATGTCAGCCGCAAAATTATGCTGATTCATGAATGATTTATAAACACTTGTCCGACTGATTGCTCACAATACATGCTCAATGACCAATCAGTGCATGTTTGCCCAAAGTTTAATTGGGCCACCAGCAAATTGTGTTTAAACATACGTACCTATTATAATTTGAATACGTAACAATCATGATGAACCCGGAAAATATAAATTTTATTGAAAAAAAATATGTAAATTGAAATTCATTTTGTTAACTGTTTTAACCATGCAGTGAATTTGACAATGATAGTGAATACAATTGATTGACAGTACTTGCCAACGTAAACGTATGTTTGTAAACTCATTATGTTCATTCCTTTTGTTGATGCCGGGTGCCGGTCCGTTATTTAACTCTACAGTTTAACCCCTGTATCAATAAACGTACTATACACCTATTTTAGTTAAACTACACTTTAGTACTTTCTGTCAAATGCAAATACATATTTTGATCACACTTTGGCTATTGTGCGTTTATGAATATGAGGGTAAATAAACACACATCACTCGTCTATTTTATAGCAAATTTATATTCTGATTAACAATGGTAAAATTATTTGCTTTAATCCTCGAAATTATCATTTCTTTAATTGGTATAATCCACATTCTAATTATAATCACAACCATAAAAGAGTACGGTAGTAAGGTAAGGTAAAGGTTTAACACGTAATACTAAACACGTAAAACAAAAAACGCTACAAAATAGCTACACTATAAACTAACAAGATCAAAAACGTTACGCGTATGTTTAGTCCGAGGAAGCAGCACAAAAGATAACGAGGCAGGAAGAGCGGATCGCTGAACCAAAAGTAATTGATAATATAATTTAACAAGACGGGATAATATCTCTCTGTCACCGCTTGCTATTCGTCTCGCTCGACGGGTACAAATATTGGTAAATATATCTTCTAATCTCGGCTATTGACCTTATAACGTTTTGCTGGCTTTAAATACGAGTACGTAATGTTATACACTTTATTGTCCATTTGATTGTTCAGCAGTATGACATAATACGTCAATTTGCCGGGTTATACATTTTCCACATGTCATTAGTAGTGTCACGCCGGGAAATGTATGACACGGCGAATTTATGCGTTATATTAAATAAATAAATAATTAATTTCCTTGGCTATACTCGTACTAATAATACAGCATTATTTCACGGATATTGACATGACAAAAACAAAAGTAAGGCCAACTTCACCCTTTAAGGCTGAAAGAAATCTTTTACTGTAATATTATTTTTAGAAATATAATATACACAATTGACCAAAAATATAAAAGTGATATATTTAGTCTAAAAGATGAAGACTAACCTGTTTGATTAAAAAGACAAATGAAATAAATAAAGATATACCGAAAAAACAAAAAGCTTTTGAATTACATTTTGAGTTTGTTGGATGGAAAAGTAAGGGACAAAAATTATTTCCGTTAACAAAAAAAAAACATTAAAAGTAAATAGCTCTAATTACTGATGTCATAATTTCCACTTAGCTGGAAACCAAGTCATGGAGCGACACAGTTTAAAGCGTGAATTTTTGGTTATTAATAGAGAATAATCTTAATTATATAGAAAATGAAAACATTCAAGACTAAGGAACTAACACTCTTGCTCATTGTATAAATTTTTACCGTAGCGCGGCTGACTGGAGTCTTTGTAGGCAGTGTCACTACCAATCATGCGGCAACGTCTAACACATCAAAACATTGAACTATGTAATTGCAAACGATTCAATTTACTTTTCGAAATTTTAACCTCTATGGGCATAGAGTCCAATATCAGGGTGGCCTGTTCTTGTTTGCTTTCTCCATTACATAAGAAAACCAAAAAGTTATCATTTTCTTTGATTTTTTTAACAATTATAGTGGGGTAAAATGTACGACCACACCAACCCCCTTACGTCTATGACGAGTCTTTGATCCTGATCACATATCTTTTTGATTTCATGCGTGAGCTGGCGGTCTGTCGCACCCGCCACTTTGATGTAGGCTTCAGCTATAATTTGCTTTCGGCCTTCTTTTCCAGACGGCAATTAATTATTTATTGGCGTTTGACATAATATATAGCCCGTATATTTTACCTTTATAGGTTTTTTTCATGTATAGGATTTATTCAACGTTATCATCAGGTTGTGCTTTTTCAGCTTTTATTTTTCATTGGGTCGAGTTAATTCTGTTAGGTTACTTTGATATTGGTAGGAGTGATTATTTCTTATGAAGCGTAAAGATGTTTTAATGTCTTTGTAACATTGACTAAATAGGAATTACGAGTAACTTAGTTTAGTTTTGGTAATCATAAAGAGATGTGCAGTTCTCGAGAATACTAGAGAAACGATATTCCCAAAACATTTAGAGAACGGCATAACTCTAGTTATAACTGAATAAAATAATAATAGTACTGGTTTTACCGTATATTTCTATTTTGTAAATAATGTATTCTGTCCGATTTTGTGTTTTGTACCAATCGATTAATACACAAGGGCAAAAATATCCGCACTTTTACTCAAAATATATTTTTCACGACAATCATCAATAAAATAAAATAAGTAAATCTTAAATCTAAACCAAAATATCGCAAATATAACTGAACCCCTTAATCTCCGTTCTAACCCTCAAATTAAGAAGGATTTCAGAAACTGTAGGTGCTTGGAAGTCGTAAACAGTATCACGCGTGTAGGCTTAGAGTAAACATCGTACATTAAGAGTGAGTAATAGCTGGTTTAGCGACAGCCCTCTGTCACTTGCTCGCCGCAGAATGCGGGCAAGTGCCTAGTGCCAGTGGTCGGGCGAGTAAACTTCCTCTAAACCTTCTGTTGCAAGTTGCAAAGCTACGAATAGTTTATAGAAGACTGTTTGCCCGCTGCCTTACAACGTTAGAAGTATTTATTTGTTAAATAGGAATGATTATTCAAAACGATAAGAAACTGACTTAATTCCTCTCACCAAGCATGATTCGTTGTTCTAAGGGGCCTGGTATGGTTGCGTCTATCGCGTGACAAAATGTGGAACTAAAGTGAGATTTTTACAAAATTTTGTTTCCAAGATTTTTTCAACTTCCCATTGACCAATGAACTTAAAATTTGGTGATAATGTTTATTAAGTACGTATATTTTTTTTACTAAACAACAGAAGGCGCGTACATTTGGTACGGAACCCTAAATGTGTGGAGTCCGAGACACACTTGGCCGGTTTCTTGATATACTAAAAATACTGAGCCTAAACTTAATCTCAGCCTAATTGTGCAAAATGTGGTTACAGAATTATGAACAAGTTTTTAGAGTTGTAGGTAATTCTGTAGCTCTGCCTACCCTACCCTGCTCTGGGATTACAAACGTGAAGGTATGTAATGTAGTTATGTATGTAAAAACACTAAGGCAGTTGATGAAACAAGACAAGATCATGTTATCTTACCCGATAAACGTTATTCTACATTGCTTATCATTCGAAGACTTACAGTACCCGTTTTGTGGCACGAAGCACAAGTGCATTACACAAACAGTGCTCAGTCCGTTATTGGTAGAGTAGGAACAAGATTGAATCAGTCCTTCAGCAAACATGTCGTCAACGTACTCGGGTCTCCTTCAAGACATTACTTGGCTAAGGAAGCTGTGATGCGACCAGCTGAGTTACATTGACGGATGGAATCGCTTTACATATTGTTTTGCTAACTTAAATATGCATATTACCTAGTTGTTGTGCAAGGAATTTGTCATGGAACGGATAAAGACGCAAAAAAATAACTTACGTTTTTAATTAGCAATGTTTAGTAATAGACCACTTTTAGGGCCGTGTTAATTAAACTCATCTTGACAAGATACGTCAAAGTAAACGCCAAACCATAGAACACTGACATTTTTGACGCATCTCGAGACGAGCATTAGAGTTGAGATCAGTTTATGAATGCGGGCCTAAGATACCTACTATTTTGTTTATTTTGTATTGCAGTGGTTTTATGTTTATACATTTTTCTTTTATAGTAAATATTCTGCAACTTTATAAGTGCTCTAATCACGGGGTTTTAAAACACTTCGTTAACGAAAATAACGAAAAAAATATCAAAACATCACTATTTAAAAAAAAAAACGTGTTTTTTAATTGTAATTTTTCATCATAAACGGTTCATCTCAATTTAGCCTTTTCGTGTCACTGCAATAAACCTTATTTAATATTAATGCATGTATTAATTGGACCTAATAAATAATTTTAATTTAAAATGTGCTAGTTGCACAAAAAGTACTCATGATCGTTGTAAAATAACAGTTATTTAAGGCATGTTTTAAATCAAAACTATAGTATATTTAATTTAGTCATCAAGATGTGCCAGACATTCTATTGCATTAAAATTTAATGGCCCCGCTGAACTAAGTGCAAGTTCCTTGTTGGTTCATCACTTGTAATTTGGACCCGATGCGGGTTTAAGTAGACAGCGGTGTTTGCCTTCTTGGCTTTCCCGCCAAAGTTACAAAGTTCCTCTTTGGTCACTACTTGAACTTATCACTTCATTTAAATAAACCGTTCGGACCGATAAGACCATTGCCATTGGCTAATAAAGATTTTTTCAGTTGGATAATATTAATTTAACTTGTTTAACGTCATCGTATTGTGTTAAGAATTAATATTTTGATGATAGTAAACTATTGGCAAACTGTTTATTCTTCAGAATTTATTTTGGTGTTAAGTTTTCCTACCATTATTTGATTTTAATACAATAACCCCCACATCACAAACAGAATACACAATAAACCTATTTTAGTTAAAGTTCAAATTCAAATTTAATAATAACAGATAAGGGCAACGCATATTGTAAGCATACTTTAATTATTGCGAGTTTATCAATAAGAAGGTAAGTATTTATTATTTTTGAATTTTTTGATGCTTCTTTTAGGTGTTCTCGAAGCTTCGACTTGTTCGTGTAACAGGAAACCAAAAAAGTTTTAAAGTGTTTTCAATGTACTAGGCCGAGTCCCACTTCCTAATTTTATGTAAATTAACGAAACCGTGCCACGTTAATTTGAGTGGCGGGGCGCGCCTTCGTAGATTTAAAACAGTAAAGGTTTTAGTAAAGGTACGTACGCAATGCTGTGTTTAAATTATCACCTAAGTACTCCTACTTATTAAGTTTTTGCTTATACCCAAGTCTTAACAAGACACTGTACTAAACTCGAGCATCAATTATCACGCATTGTCGTTACCAAGAAAAACAAGATGTTACTACAAACAACGGCTCCCAAAGCCATTGTATCCCGCATTATATCTTATTTTCGATAAAATATAAGGCGAGAAATCTTTTCTACAAGTAGAACGGAAGCGGCACCCGTCGGAAATCGAGTGCTGTATACAGTGCTTTATTTATTTTAACATCTTGTCGGTAACATCCGGGAAACAAAGTGTTATCTCTTCTAAGGGAGATATCGGTAACACCCGGAGGGGAAACTGAATGGACGAAATGTGTAACGTCATCATTCACGTCCGATATCATCTTCGATACTAAAATATGTGACGTGCAAGTTAAGCTGCTTTGTTATTATTTAGAGCATAGTAGTCAAAACAACGATGTTTATTGTTTTTCATTATTTGATTAACTACGAGAAAAACGGCTAAATTAATAAGAGAAACTGTAAACAGACGTTGCAGTGCCGTTTATTTGCCCCAAATCCGTCCCCGTTTTTTTATACTCGGATATTAATACGAGTAAAATGATAATGTTGCGTATTTAAAAATGTTTACAATTTTTTTGCCAATCCAAATAGCCAACCATGTAAGAATTAACATTAAATATAAGAGAACCGTGACTACTCGAATAAACTCTGGAGTAATGACACACGGTTAAGTAAATTGCTTTCTAATTTATTTCCATGAGCCATTGAAATTACCTACAATTATTGGAACACAAACAATAGACATTGCATCCAGGACGATTTAAGTACTATAAAATGATTATACCTTTCCTTAATGCACTTCGAAGGACAAAGACGGTCATCAGCAAAATACCAGTAGTTATAACTAATTCAGTAGCTTTGTTTGTTTTCATTTTATGACAAGAGTATTTATTAAATGTTATTTATAATTTATTGCATATTTTTATCCGCTTTTGTAACTAATCGCAATATCACATGTATGCATGAACATGTTTCTTGATGTAAATAATACTAACTAACGAAGGAGACCGTAATAAAAATAAAATAAATGTAGGTAGTAGCGTGTGTATCATGTGTATGTACTTAATCGACAAGCCAACTTTCTTAATCTTTGTAGTAAAAGCAACAATAAACATGTCTTACATTGGCCGGGTTCTAAATTGCTTAAACCCACGCCACAATAGCCATATTGACAGGCTGAATGCCTGATAAGCCAGGTGTTCCAGGCCGGAGTTTCATCTAAATCGAGCGAGACAGCGTGACACCCGTCGAGACGTCAATTAACTCTCTTACTCTCTCGGCTAGCGATATGTGCAGCCAGGGTGCGATTAACGAAATTAGGTCTGTCTCTAGTACTTAGAGCGTGCACGGCCTGAAATGTACAAATTGTTTTCTGCTAATGCCAAAGGCAGTGGAAATTTAGCATATTACACAGGGCGAGCAGACGAGTAATATCTTCGCGGTGGCTATTTTCATCTATATCCATTAAATCACAGGAAAATGTAATACTTATTGTAGAAACATCTCTAAAATATCAACTTATTTTAATATGGGTGAAGTTGAACGCGATATGATCAATTGATTAGAAAATGTTTACGCGCGTAGCTTTACAGTCTTATTAATATTTTTTATTATAAATGAGTAAGTTTGGATGTTTTGATGTTTGTTACTTAATTACGCTGCAATCACAAAACGGATCGGGATGAAAATTGGCAATCGTAGAGGTTAGGTCCTGGAATAGGACATAGTAAAAAAAATATCCAGAAAAAATATCTCATCCTACGGGACATCAAATCAAGTTCTGAAGGTAGTGATTTATAAAATAACGATTAAAAACTTATAATTAGTACGTCTGAAAGAAAAAAATGTAAACGAAAAAAAAATTACATTATTTGCTTAGAAGTCAACTGATAGTTTCTATAGTAATTATTAAGATTTTTTAGTTAAAAAATTTCTTTGTGTGTTTCAAATCATATTTGTGCAGAAATTGATCATTAAATATAATTATAACCTACACAAAAGTTTAATTTAAATCATTTTTCATTTTAAACGATCATTCAGGATTTATAACGATTTAAAGCTTTTGTTCTTATTACATGACTGTCCAATAAAAGGCGTGTTCAGGGTTCGTTCATGTACGTATGTACGATTTTTTATTCCACCATAACTTTTAAACGGCTGATCCGATTTAGATGTGTACAGTATCGTTAGTATCCTTCGCCATCCCAGGTGACATGGGATACTTAAACTGTTGAAATTGAAATAACAACAATGGAAAAATGACAATTACCTAATAACATAGGTATATCGACGAGAATTTAAAAAATTCAGTCGGGTTTTTAAATCTTGATTTAATTTAGATATTCACAAACATTCAATAAATTTAGTGTTGCCACGTGTTATGCCTCGCTATTCAAGCAAATTAGAAAGTGACAGGTGTCCTATTGGGTCAAAAGTGCTAATCAACTTTTGTGTAACTAACAAGGAAAGGTACCCAACTGTCCGGCTCCGATTTTTTTGATGTTGATATATGTTAGAGAGTAGTTTAAAATAACAGACACGTATTTTTTTTAGCGGCCCAATCTGAACCTGTTTGGAGAAATTGACCTCCAAAGTACTGAAGAGTGACTAAACCCTCTAACTTAAATAGAGATATTTAAAAAAAAAATGCAAGTTTCATAGCGGTTTGATTATAAATGTTTAAGAAGATGAAAAAATAATGAGCACGTGTTTTGTTATATTGGCTAAAACTAATTTAAAAAAAAATACCACAGGAAGTGTATCTTCAATGATCTTTGAAGGGATTTTTTTATTAAATATGAGTTTTAGCCGATATAACAAAACACGTACTCATTATTTTTTCATCTTCTTAAACATTTATAATCAAACCGCTATGAAACTTGCATTTTTTTTGAATATCTCTATACAAGTAGAGGGTTTAGTCAATTTTCAGTACTTTGGAGGTCAATTTCTCACAACAAGTTTAGATTCGGCCGCTAAAAAAAAATACGTGTCTGTTATTTTAAACTACTCTCTAACATACATATATCAAAATCAATAAAATCGGAGCCGGACAGTTGGGTACCTTTCCTTGTAAGTAACAAAATCTAAGCACCATTTTTTTAATATTCTATTAAATTTTTACATAAAATACTGGGAAATGAGATGTTGATTCGGATTTCGACACTCATGGAAGCTTGTTTGCCTAAGTACCTACTCGAATGGGTTGCCTGTGGTAAGATTTGTAAATGACCTGAAGCATGCGCTAGATTTGCTTATTACATATTATACTCGTACAGATATCTGAACCTGTTAGTCCTTATTTTAAGCAGTGTTTAGAAACTTAACTGTAACCTTTTGTAACAGTGAATTAAGAGCAAACGCTGAGATCCCAGAATCTGTTTGCAATAAGAGCTTGTCGCTGGCGGCCTCAGTCCAAAACTTCTTAAATTATACCTCTGGTTCAAGATAATTTCCTTTCTTATGTGAAGCTGAGAGCTCTCTGAGAGATTTACCAACTTTTGGGGAGCTCTTAATTCCTTTATGCTTCTATTTAGTTATAGGCTGAATACAGCGAAATACTTTTAAAATGAATATTCGGCGTTTGTTTTTGCGTAGGTTCTTGAAGAGTAAACTGCCTTAGAACGATATAAGTATGCATTATAAAAATCAAATCAAGTAATTTTCTATGTAGGTATAAAATAATCTATACGACTCTACTTTCAACTAACTTTTGAGCTCATTTTAAATCTGCCATGTCGGGAAAAAAAACAGGTGCTATCATTGTTGCATGCGAACCAAGACTAAGTTTACGATATTTTGTTATTTTGTTATGTAGTTAAACATTGAAACAAAAACCAATCAAAATAAACAGAGCGCAAATGCATGAGCAGCCCTAAATATAGTGTAACAACCACATTTGACCACATATCACACGCCATAACCTTATTTGGTAGAGCACGGGTCATACATGATTGTTCGCTATTAAACGGACGCTATTCAAGCTTGAACCGCAGGCGATCAACCTGCCAAGCAACCATCGAGCAATCGCATGCATGGTTTCAGCAATTAGGAAACCACTGTAATTAGTATTGCTTACCTTAGAATAATAAACAGAAACCGTTTTTTTGTTTGCTTTGTGAAAGACTAATAGCAGCTAATCTCTATGTGTGTTTCTCTAAAATATAATAAATAAACATATCGGGACAACCTCACGCAAATTGACCTACTCACAAACTAATCTTAAAGCTTGTACCATGGGTACAAGACACATGCTTAAATAGAGAACTAAATACTAAAAGAAAACATCAAAGAATCAGAATCAAATTCTCGTACTCATAACACCAATATCTTACCTATGCTGGTAAGTAATTGAACCCGAGATCGCAAACTTCAGGCAGGGCAGGGCAGGCTTAGGCAGGGTCACTACCAGCTAGTTTAAACGCGTCTTCAAAAAAAGATAGAAGAGAGGGTTAGATAAAACGTCATGTTAACCACAATCTGTTCAAGATTGATTACTTATAAAGTAGGTACAAGCTTTAACGAAATACAATAAAGACATTAAACAAAAGGTAATCAAGGTTTATCCTACTTGTCTTACAAGAACGAACTACGCAGAGACTTGAGATCACGCTCAGTTTCAGATTCGAAGACACAATTTGCCCCATGGGAAATACCTTTACCTTATTCTATCTTGAAAAGATCAAAATGTTAAAACTACTTTTGTTACTTCCCTAAAATTCATTCTCGTTTTAAAACCAGGAAAGAACAAGTAAGAATATGTAAACATGAAAGTTGGTTTGCAATTGTTTACTGTACACCTGGGAAATTAATTAAAACGTAGCATCCGCCGCCGGTATGCCTCAAAAGGCGTATAGTTTTATTTTTTGCTCAGACATTTAGCAGTTAATATTCTTATGCTTTACATAAGAAAAGGATATTTTTATTTAAAAGTGGTCTAAATTTGTGTTAACAAGTTGTGATTGCATATGAGGTGATTGATTTCCTTGGTGTTTTACCACCTAACGAAGGATAACAGAAAAAAAATATTTGGGAACGATGAAACAGCGATGAGTCTTTAAGCGTTAACACAATCGTAATTCCGTACAACAAAAGTGTATTAAAACACCCAGCGACCGGGACTTCTGTCGGGTTGATTTCCGGCCTTTTAAGCCAATTGAGAACATTTCCAGACCTGCCGCCATGAAAACTCGAACGTTATCAAACAGTGAGAGATGCTCATAAATTTGGAGAGGCCTTTTTGCTATAATGCCTTTCATATTTCTCCGGGCACACTGCGGGTGCCGCTCAAATGAATTACCACCATCAATAAAAATCCCGGCGATGAAATCCTACGACTTATTTAATTTATATTCCATCGTGGATATTTATTAAACACGCTTTTAGGAAGATGGTCGGATTTGGGCGTTAACAATATTATTATTAAGAAGTTAAATAATAATATAACCATTGTTATACTTAAAAAATATTTTTTAATTGTTAGTACTCACATCTATGACGCTATATTATAATTGCCTAATGAATGTCAGTTATTAGATTTAACTGCGGAAGCAGGTTGAATTTTAAACATGACCATCTTTTTTATCTTTGAATTACCATTGATATTGGCCATAACTTTAAGTGTATTATATCTATACAGCCATCGTTTCAAATACGTGGGCCTTAATGCCAGTGGCATAAAGGTGAATAGATATTTTTTACGTCTTGGGAACGTATATATATTTTTGCCCTTGCGCTTTACATTCCTTCCCTAGGGCGAGATTTTTTCGGGACCATCTTGTTTTAAAAATACTTATATATTCAGAAATGTAATCCAATGCATTTTATCAAAGATATTCATGATATATTAATAAGCAACATATCATGTTTGTTGGAAATAAAAGTGATCCCTTTGATTCAGGCGAAGCCTTTGTTTAGCCTATTGAATCGGCACCGACAGCACGGAAATTGAATTCGGAAAACAAATTCATTTTCTCGTAACAGATGGCCAGAATAAAGACAATGGTATAGAAAGGCCAGACGAGAATGAGAGCATGTTGATTAGGTTTGGAGCTCAGTTCCAAGGAAATGTCGTGGCTGGAATATACTTCCTTTGAAATGGAGAGAGGCAAACTGACATTGGGATTAAACATCTAAAATTATACTAAGGTTCGTGAAATGGCATATGTTATTAACTATATCAATTTTAGAATTACTTAATAATAAGGAAAATCTAACATGTATTTGACCACACGTTTTATACATAATATATAAAAAAATACACTGAGTTTTTCTTCTTCATTTTCATTGCATTCCTTAATTGGCCACTGACTTAGGGTAAGGGGTTTTGAGTCGTGATCTCAAGGTCGGTACCTTGAACCCGGTAGTTCGATTACCAACAAACGCAACCAATGAGTTTTTCCAACTTATGTTACTCGAGATCAAAGAGCTGGTCATGACAAGTGATGCTCCTACGATGGAAGAGCATTGTGAGAAAACCTAGGTATACGTTCTGCTAACTAAATGTCTAAAAAAATAAATTTCACAAGAGATCCTAGTGCTTACAAAATGGCCCATCTAGATATACTAGATAAGATGAGATAGGTAGGTTGTTACATCTTTATCGACCAGGGCCCGTAATATGGCCGCCTTTATCGAAGTGGATAAAGCATCCGTCGCTTTTGCACTTACATACTGGTCAGAGGGGGATAGATGTTTTATCTACATCGACAAACACGACCGTAATCGACCGGCAGGGCCTGTATTATGGTCGCCTTTATCGAGGTAGATACAACATCCGTTACGCTTGCACTTACATACCTACTAGTCAGAAGGTGACAGATGATTAATTCATGTCTATTAACATCGATAAAGGCGACCAATATTTGATAATTAATACTCCGTAAGTTTTAAATATCAGACAATTAACGGTATATTTGACTATAAGATTATTTTTTTGTTTTGTTTGAGAAAGTTATTTTATAAAGCTATAATACGTTTTGTAAGTTTTTAGGTACAAGTTGTCAGTTTTCTGTGGCAACCGGCATTGAAAACATCCAAGGTTCAGTTTGAAACTGCGGACGCCGCAACCCTCTCCTACCCTTTAATTTGGGGGCTGCTGCTGGGTCGTGTAGATTTATTACACTTATGGTTTCAGTATCGAGCCATGTTAGTTCCGAAGAGTTGTGGGTTCGGAATTGATTCTACAAATCCGATAGTTTTTGGTAGCAAGTATTATTTAGGTTAATAAAATCTGTACTTACTTAAAACACGAATAAAGAGAGAACCAACTGACTTGAACGCATTATTAGATGTAATCATTTTATATTATTTCAAAACGATTCTTTTTAATAGGAGCAACCCCACCAGAATTACTTTCCTCTTACACTGTACGTGCGTTAAAATAGAAATACATTTTGCATAACATTTTAACAATTTACCGTAGCTGTACATTTTAGCACCTTGTCGCCTTAAGGCATTACAGTGAAAAACTACGATACTAAGGTATCACGTATGAGTTCAACCGTATCAGCATTACATATTTTTATTAACGAGTTGGTACAGTCTGCCCAAAATGTGGTCTACCACCTTACGGTTATAGTTTCTTTTCCCTTGCAATAATATTATAACAGAAACGACGTTTCGACCTTAGCGATAATTAGATCTCATAGAAACTTTTGTCAAAACTGGTAGACCTCTTTCATGGCTGACCGTACATTAATTATTTCCTTTCAAAAGACTGAAATACACACTTATTGGTTAATCCTAAACGTTCTTTATTTCTTATTACAAAAGTCCATTCATGATCATTCGGCTCGTTTTCAGGACCGCTACTATTTGCTATCGAAATGAGTTTTCCGTACTCATAAGGTAAAATCTTTTGCTGCTAACCTTTTTCTCAGTTAACAGTCAAGTAAGCGAATGAATAGTTACAAAACCAAGTAAGTATTTAATAGTTTCTACTATTTTTTCTTCTCATATTGCAATTTCAATTAATATAGATAAATAAACGCCGTAATGTACTTACCTAAGCATCAGATTAGGCACGTAGTCCGTTTTTTATTTTATAGTTTACCCTTTACAATAAAAAGCACCTGAATTTGGAAACAGGTGTTAAAATCAATGTAAAACTTTCATCATAATATAAAAATGTTGTATCCCTCTAGTCGCATAATGACTATTATTAGTAATAACAGTTTACGCAAAAAGTTGTTGCTCATAAAAATCTTTTGTCATGAATGATCAATATGATCATGCAAATAAACATAATTGTAATATGCTGCACGCTGGTGGTTAGGCTTAGGTTAGGTTAAAATAATTGCCGTAAAATTATAATCATTTGTACGAACATATTATGGCGATTTATATATGCCTAAAGTTTTTGCGTAATAAATTTTTGACAATTGACATTTTTATGCTCTCAAACATTATGATTAAATAGGTATATATGCAAACTAGTTTATAACTTAGTCAGTTATGCTTAGTAATAAGTATGAAAGAATATGACTTTACATTTTATGCAACCCAATATGAACCAGTGAAATTTAATCCCAGATTTCGAACGTGCTACCTACCTACATGTGTAATTCCAAGCTCGTGAGTATCGAGCACCCTGTACAACCGGCAAAGCTATCTGCTAATTGCTCAAGCCATCTTTGACCAGCCAGTGGTTTCATATAAAAGCCATATTGACATGCGAAATAGAGCTTGGCTTCAATACGCAGAACTGAGGGCTGAAACCAAGCCTATTTGAAACGTGGCCTTTGATGCGTGTCGAGCAAATAAGGCCTGTACTGCGGCTTTACGTAAAAATACGGACACGTTTCAGAACCAGGAATTCAGCAGCGAAGCTTTTTGCGTTTGCAATCGTTCAAGTTTTTTTTTTTTGGTGGTCTTGTTGTGTGTTTTAAATTTGTTAAACGTTCCTTGATTGTTAATTAAAGATCATGTCTCATTACTATTTGCTTACATTTTACCGAATATCTAATAGTTAGTTGTTGGAAGAATTTGTGCAGGGTTTGCTCCGTGTTGTAGTCTGCCATCTTGTAACTTGTGTGTTTCTTTATTAGGTACCTTGTAATGTTTATTTGAAGTATTATTGTATTTTATTATTGGAAAAAGTTTTTCTGCTGGAGTTTCTTGCGGCGCTTTTTCTCCGCAATGATGATCTTTCCGAAGCGCCAGTAGATTCACTCCATATTACCGTCTAGTAAAAGAGCCCTCATGTTCTGATTCTTCATACATTTTCTGGTTTATCATTTTTATCAGTGTTCAATTTGATGATACTTAATGTTTTGGAGTCATTTTTTACACACTAAAAGAAAAAGAGAAATGTACCTATGGTTAAGTTCCTTACCGTAGTACCAATAATATTACCCAGTTTAAATAGAGCTGTCACAGATACTGGTTTAATCTTTAGTGTTTGAAATAAATCTAGATATTATCTATCAAAATACTACCCAATAATTGGCTTGATATTGGCCATGGCAGTTTGCCGGTCGCTGGGATTAATTAATTTACATACTAACTCGAGTCATGCAAACATGTCGCCAAACTATCTTGATTAGAATTATATAAAGCATCATTGGCGGTAACGTTTTAAACAAATATACTGAAACCACTTTGAAATTTGAGATTATTTGTAATTAACTTAATATTACGGATTGTTTTCCCTGTAAAAAAATTAAAATTTTAATGAATGTACACATTCATCTAGCTGTATTACTGTTGCAAACGAACTTTTTCGACTGCATTTGCTTTTGACATGTTATCGTGTTGTCAATGTCACGATTGCTATTATATACTTGACAGTAATGGCGGCCGAGTTAAGAACAATACGATAGTATGCCGAAAGTAACATGGGATGTTTTACCTTTGCTACTGTCAATGTTTCTATAAAATGGTTATTAAAGTATTCAAAACAAGTTTACATTTCCAAAAAGCCCGTTATTCTGATCGTGTTTATAACACGAATAGTACAATCTTATATTCCAAGCTGGCCACTATTTTCCGTCCACTTCTGCACTGTTTCTGCAAAGTCATTCATATTCATGGAGCAAACGAGTTATCCTATAATAGTTCAAAAATGACAAAAACAAGCGGTTTAGATCAACGGAAAGTGTTGTTTCAAAAACACGCCCGACACAGGTGTTGCTTTTCCAATTTAGCATCGCTGAGCGAGCGCGGCGGTGCGAGTGTTAAGCGGTAGATAAAAACTTTAGCCGGGATTCCAATGCGGCGTATGCTACGCACGCATACGCTGATCAATTCGCAAGTTCGGTAGAACACGGACACAAGAAGTGCAATTGTGCTTTTGTTCTACCGAAGGTGCGAATTGTTCTGGGCGTATGTCACTGACGTCTTTTTTTTGCATGTTTCGCTGTAGGAGTATGTAGGAGTGTGCTATCAGCCCAATGGAACTGTATCACAGTGACGTTACTCAAGGGTGTACTGCCTTTTGGCCGAAATATGTTTGGTCGAATGCATCGTTTCCCAACTTTTTAATTTGGCAACCCTCTTTTATTTCTGTAACTGTTAATATTTCAGGATTTATTTCTGTACCTTCCTGTAGACCCTATATGTTAGGTTAGGTTCCTTTTTTTACAGTTCTTGAAATATTTACAGTTACAAAAATAAAAGTGGGTTGATATATTTCAAGAACAATCTCAAAGAATATCTGATTGGCCTACAATTATCCAATACATAGCAGCTGCACTGTGTTCTAATTCCACTATCGCTATCACATTGTTTTATTTCATCTATTAAAGCACCTCTCTGTGTATGTTTATACTA
Organism: Acleris sparsana; assembly: GCA_923062465.1. Taxonomy (NCBI): domain Eukaryota; kingdom Metazoa; phylum Arthropoda; class Insecta; order Lepidoptera; family Tortricidae; genus Acleris; species Acleris sparsana. Next base: position 10,091,926 of record OV281296.1, read on the forward strand.
TTTATCCAATTAATCTATTTATTTATTTATTTGTAAATTTTGTTTACAGTACCCGTTATTCAATTACCTTTATGTATAACTACGCTCTCATTAGTACATTATGAAACGACCAGCAGCGCTTTCTCCTCCTCCTCCTCCAAGTCTAGTTGCCCTGAAAATCAACGTCACGGTATTTATATGCCTGACACTTTGCTGAGTGGCACCCAATTTGGTGCATTATAAAATAGTTTTAAGATTAGGAATTAATTTCTTACCTGTATTTCATTTTATTATTATTAAATAAACGATTTTGTTTGATTGATTGATTGATTATACTGATATATATTGGACTGATGGTACTACCTTGGATGTCTATCACTTTTGTACGTGGGCATAACTAATGTACTGTCAGCCCAAGGGAACCCTGACCCACCTTAGACCTGTGTCACAGCGATGTTATGATTCAAGTCGTAAGAAGTCACAATGAGTCCGTTCTAGGGTGGGTCAGAGTTTCATTGGGCTGATAGTACAGACAGATACCATCTCTGACATTTGTGGCAGCCATAGAGAAGCGAATATTACTATATAACACTAGCTTTTCTAATTTGGCCCATAATAGACTTGAATAATAACAATATGATAAAGTTCAAGACTAAGAGCAACCTCGGCCGCTACTCGCTTCCCTCTCAAGCGAAGGCGTAAAGGATGTGCGCCGAGCTCCACTGATTTTCATTTCCCGAACATGCCACACGCCACACGTGGCGATTACAATGCGAACGAATTGTTCGGCTGGACTTTCCATTTGCTGATTGTACAATATGGTGTCATAAATCGTTGGGTCATTTGGCAGCCAAAATTAGTAAACATCCATAAGGTTTCACTTTACGTAGATTTGTAATATGCCACTTGTTCTGCCCACAAATGAACTGGCTAAGAATTTATGGATCTCTGCCTAAGCACTGTTTATCTGATTAAACTCTATTTGCAAACTTTCTGCTGTTTAAATGCCGTTTTCAATAAGCAAGCTTATTTATAGCAGAGCTGAGATCCAAACTTACACAAAAGATAACATTTCCACTATTCTCGTGGCGTCTATTGTCTTGTCTCAGCTATGAAGCGCCGCCAACATTACTCGTTTCAGGCCAACTTCCTTTGGAAAAACTTTGGGGCATCCCATCTCGGTCTGAGGAGAGATTGCGAAATATTTCTGTCCCCGCGGTGTCATTTGCTAACTTCCCAGTTTGAGTAAGCTTAAAATCTCGAAGTTTTTGTGCTGAAAATGCTTTTAGAGGTTTTTCTGATCCGCCATCTTTACTTGAAAGTTTTTTTGTAATATAGATATAAAACTTATAATGCTATCGTAACTGGTTATTTTTTGTTAAGAAAAACCTGAGCAAGGCACTTTCAAAGCATCAAATAAAGAACGTTTTATCCAAAAGGTAGTGGAGTTGTCGAGTCGAAAGGAATGTTGCTGGAGTTAAGGCTATAAATATAAGATAATGGTGCCATTTCTTGAAAAATATTATGAAAAAAGAGATCTGCCTTTATAAGAGCGCGCTATTGCGAGGTTGTGAAATATAATTGAAGGTAAATCCTTAGGAAAGTTTGCTGAAGAAGCAGCTTCGTGAACTTTACCAAACTTCACCTATTAAAGTTGGAATTAAATATGTCTTTAATGGTAAAAATAAGTTTTATACTTTGACTTAAATATTCGTAAGGGTTTACTAAAGATCGTATACCGAATTTCTAATGCTTTGTTTTTTTGTTTTTAATTGTATCGTAAGTTTTTACAAGTTTTTATAAGGACAGTTATTCGAAATTCATTTTGAAAAAAACCTAAACAACATTTTCTAAAAATAAAGCTACAGATTAAAGATGATACAAGACTGTCAACGTATCTCGACGTACGAGTATCTCGAAGTTTGATATAGAATATACAGAGTATGAGCACCAAGCCGCCCTCCAGGGGCTGCCGTTGTTGTTATACCTACTTTGTTAAAAAGACACGCTTATTTTATCATTTTATTCGCAAACATTATTTTTGTGAGTCTTGAGAGTCATGAGATCGTTGGTAAGTATTAAAACTTGTAGCTTATTTAAAATACTTCCATTTCAAATTGCTTACAAGGCCAAAGCTTCCAGTTTTTAGGATTCCTGGCGAAATGGTAAACACAAAGCCATTTCAGTTTCGTCGTATCCGCACACACGTATGTTTATTGGTCTTCATGTCTGTCTGTTTGTATAATACAGCTATTTTTCGCAGAATATTACTCGTAGGACCATATCACACAGTTCGTGAAAAGCTAAACGAAAAGTGTGCAGGAGGTATTCATGGAACCAAGTTTAGAGTTAACACGTCAAAAAGTTTTTTGCGTGGAATATAAATAAAAGGATATCATAGAGGAACTCTCTCTACCTAAAAGTCAGAAAATTTGTGTCCACTACAATGTTTAAAAAAAATATGTCCACAAATTTATGAGATTTTATCATCAGTTTATTTTGACTTATTATGCTATAGTTCTCTACAAGTTTATAGAGAGTAATTGATTAGTAAGATAACACCTTTTTATAACACAGAATTCCTAATGAATGCATGTTCGACACGCGCTTAGCCGGTTCGTGATTTCAGGTTTGAGATACAAAAAGATTCCACTTATCATCACAAAGTAATGCCAATATTATGCCATTGTAATCCATACCATACCATTATTGAAAAATTCCAAAAAGAAATCGGAAATTTGACACATTTCCTTGAGATTTCATCATTAGTTACGGTTTTTAACGATTAGTAAGTTTAACTACTGATCGAACAAACAAACAACAGTCCCATAGAAACAATATAAACGCGAAAAAAACGCAATAAAACACGAGTGCCCAACCTACGAGTGCCTAACCAAACCCACGATGACATTAAAGATAGTTTATTCACTTATTATCTTCTTACTTCTTACTTAGATTCTTCGTGTCCTAGACTAAAGGAGGTAACACAAACTGTTTCGTCAAGTCGAAGGACTTTTTAGTATTGTATTATTACAAAAGCAACCGTTTAGTATTGTATTAGTACAAAATAACCGAATAAAAAAACGCCGGATATAGGTACAGTGCCACATGACTATTCCTGTTCAATAATAAACGGTCTTTTCATTGCTATTTTTTGAAGATGCTAATGAGGGAGCTACTGCATGGTGGGCGTGTGGTCGGTGCAGTGGATCCATAAAATCCCCTGATAAAATATCTTTGAGTCAAAGTTATCACTCTCTTTATTTCTGTAATATGAAATAAAAGGCAGCTACTATAAATCTGCGGATACAATTTACTCATCCCTTAAGCGTTTAGAAAAATGTTTAGGTTGATGACAAAAAAAACAGAAAATGTACTAAATTGTATTAACTAACATACACACATAGGCTACACTACAAGTTATTGGTAACCGTGTGGCAGCAGGATTACAAGGACAATGTCTTACCCGTTTTTTTTTCTTTGTGCATGAACGAACGAACGTGAGGCATTTTTTTTAATTAGTTGGCATAGTTAGATTGTAATAAGGTTTCATTCTTTTTTATTGATTTAGAAGATTAAATGCTGACCTAGAATTAATAACGTTGCTTTTCTAAATGAATTTCACACAAGACAAATGTATGTGATAACTTAATTTTTAGTGTCTTAGTAAGCATCTTACGACGTCAGTGTGGAAAATGTTCCCAGTAGATGCGCCCGCGACGGAAGCATTGCGGAGGACATCCGCGCTATCTTGACACGAAAACACTTCTTAACTTCCCTCTATGTACGGTAAATACGATACGAGAATTGTGCAGTTGCCAGATTTTATTGTATTGCGGAAGAAAATTTGAAATATTTATGTCTTTATGCAGTACGAGTAAAGAGACTGGGTCTGTTTGTCTGATGCCAGTGTAGATAAGGTGGGTTTTGTCTATAAGACAGACAGTAAACTTTTGTTTTAAGAGAATTGAATGATGACGGGGATATAAATGGAGGTGAATTAATTGTAATTGTTTTTTTTTATTGTATTAAAATTTTATAAACTTATTTTTCTTTTTTCCCTTTAACGTGCATGTATTAACATAGGTTAGTTATACTAAATAAACCATAATACGTATAATGTATGATATTTTAATGAGTAATATTTAAGTTGTGTAAGGTTTGATTTTTATTATTATGTATATTTCCAAAAGTCAACTACTAATATATAAAAACACTGCGAATACTATGACCCTTGTCATCAAGTCAAAATAATATCCCAATTAAATCTAATAAACGTGTTAAAATGAGCCGCAAATCACAAGTAAGCGCAACATTTCAATTGTACCCTGCATTATAATGGACCAATCGCGTGTTAATACCTCATTCGCATTCCTAAAATAAACATTTGTCGTAGATATAATTACTTATACCAAAATCAGTAATTGCTACCCTTTGTTCGATTAGATACAATAAAAATGATTTACAATGGTGGCATTCGCGCGGTGTAAATATTGGATTGTTTGAAATCGGTACAGTTTTCAATGGACGGAGGAAGAATTTAAAAAAGGGATATTATTTAATTTGTAACAATTTAGCGTTTTATGTACTTGTTAAAACGTCAACCATCTTTCAGGTAGTGAAAGATAAAGAGCGATAGTCATATATCTCTGTCCATTTAACTGCCTGGCACTTGACAGGTTTTGACAGTTCATTTCACGGCCCCTGAACACCAAAATAAAAGTTTGCTCTGGTTTTCTCGGATCGTTTTTATCTGTATCTCGGATTTAGTAAGAAGTAATTGCTTCACTTAGGATCATCATATTTTTTAAAGCGTAATAATTTGGTGAAGTAATCGATATTTATTTCTTTGTCTGCTTTTAGTACTTAGTGATGTTTAGCTCAGACCGTCTTTATTCTCTATTTCCTACGAGTTTTTCATTTCAAATATTTCATAAAGAAACCGTCGGATACGATTACATAAATCCTCCGACCATATTTTCTCTCTCTAAAAATGCCTTTAGTACTCGTCTCCCGATTTCAGAGGGCCTTGTCATGCATAACGTTAAGTAAGCAATTTTCGAAAGTCGACAATATGTATAGGATTGACGTAAGCTGATGGCAGAACGTCAACTCCATAGATAACTCAAGTCGATAGAAAAGAAAAACGTTATCAGCGTTTGCATCTTCGCTACGCCCTCTGGTTTCATCCTGTTCTCTTCTGATATACTCAACTATTTATCTATTTAAAATGAATGCATTAATATTATATTAAATAATAATAGCTAAATGTAATAGCTTTCATTGGATTACAGGTCTGTCATGTCCGTCCCCGGTCTCTAGGGGCTACAGCGATGCCAAATGGGGAGTCGTCTCTTAAGTGCTTTTACTTGCATATCATACGGGTATTTGACTCACGACTGGCGTCAAGACCGACGCTCTTCTTTAATTATTCTGCAGTCTCATAAAAACAGCGCAACAAATATTTGTATCCTTAAATTTTTAATATGTTTTTACTGAACTATTCACAAAAGCAGTTATAGTGTATTGGAGAAAAAGCGAAGGTTAAAGAAAGTATAATCAAGTGGAAACCGCAGTAAAAATAATTAAAAATGGGATTTTAATTGATTGTCACGGCAGAACAGTTGTGTGTGAGATACAACCAATCCATGACGATCTAAAAGCTACATGAAACATCAAGAACAATAAAGCAAAGGTGTTTTAGAAATCTTGTTAATTTTCAAAGTATAATATTATAATGTTATGTATGTTAGTCTATAAGGTAATATTTGTTAATATGGAGGTTTTAATTGAGGTACAAAAACGTGATCACCTAACTTATATCTCTTATGATTGTTTCACGGTTCCTAGCTATCGTTAAAATTATATTTATTTATCTTCCAAGCGGCATACAGAACCCTCGTTCAGGTTTCCCCCTGACATTTAAATATTTTAGTGGATTCACGCCATGCACGTGTTTAACTTGATATTTAATGTGCTTTTGATGGCCGCGGTGGATAAACTAACACCAATGTTTGGGTATTTGTGTGGGTTTATTATTAATCAAACCATATTTCGTCATCACCTAAAATTCCAAGAACTTTCGTTAAAGTAAGTAAGTTCTCGAAACTTACCTGCGATAGTGTACTTTCGAGAAGAGGAAAAAATATCACAATCGGGTCAGTATCTATACAAAACATACGCTCTACTTTTTTATAATGCTAGCGTAAATTCAAATACTTATATTGAAATATTTAGGTGGTGGTAGGGCCTTGTGCAGGGGCCGTCCGGATCGCTGCCACAATCTTGTACTTTAACCTACCGCCAAGAAGTGATGTTCGAATTGTTATGTTTCGTTGTGGGGATAGTACAACCAGTTACATCACTAGCGTTGAGGTATTCCATCTTAGTCGACCTGAGGGTCGGCAACGGGTGTCCCCTTGTTTTACAGACAGAAAAATTACAGAATTTTGTTTCACAGAAAATGTTTCATATACTATTTGGTCCTTGTATTTTTGCTTCGAATATTATTATTTTTTAAACTATTTACTTGAAAGAAACACATTCCACAGAAAATCAATTCAATGAATTTTATAATTTTATTTTTTCATTACACAAACTTATCAAACAATACTATATTATGATATAAATATGAGTGAGCGAGAGAGCGAAGCGAGCGACCAAGACCTCTCTGGGCAGAACCGACTTGAATAGGTTAGGTTAGAAGGCTATGGCGGGAGCGAAGCGAAGCAAGCTCCCGCCTTAGTCTTCGAGGTTATTTTTTATATTAATATTAGAACAAAGAATATTTAATTTGCTATTCTATGATATGAAAAAAGAAACATTGATTTTTATTTGAAATAAAAAACGATGATTTAAATGTCTTCAAAGTAATTATTCTACATATTGATTATTCTATGAAATGATAATACGAGAAAAAATTTATATGAAATGAAATTCTAAACAAATTCAGTCTGTAAAATAACGTACAACCTCGGCAACGCATATGGAGTTTTGACAAATCAAATGTCTATGGATCTCAGATCCCAATTGCCATCAAGTGGCCTGTGTTTTCTTTGCCATGAAAATACTTGTTTATACCTAGATAATTTAAATTAAATATTCCCCTTCGTTAACTTTACAACAACCCATTTTTAAACTTAATGTACCCACTCAAAGTTGGTATCTCTAGCTGCATTTTATTTCGTTATCGCATTCTTTCTTAAAAGCCTTTGTTGCCAAAGTACAGGATGTTAACGAGAGCACGGATCTCGCGAACAAGGGAGGTAACATAAATAACTCTGAGCTGTATACTGAGATTGTACTCGGGGAGAAGTTTTTATCTGACGCATTCGACTTTGGCATTCGCATCACATTACAAATTATTATGATACACGTCCTTTTTTACATCGATGTCAAAGATAAAACGGTTTGTTTGACGGGATTGGTGGGAATTGGCAGTTCATTGGATTGAAGATTAGGTATACACTTTTTTTAACTGTCGCGGAATTATCGGGAACTCATATTTAAATGAATTCAAACCGTGGTAAGAATTAATTTAATAAAGTTGAGATTATTTTATACTATTATACCTCCAGTTTTTAATTAGAATTGTTATCAGAAACGCGGTGAGTCCGGAGCGGGAGTAGTGCAACTTGTTTTCTACCTTTCGGTTCACCTTATAATGGAGTCCTCATTTCCCTTTCATTTTTGTGTTGTCTACTTGACGTCTTTCAGGCAGATTAGCCAACCTAACCGTTGCTAGTTCCCGTTCGACCACACCCAAGCTTACCGCCTGACGTTTCCAAAAACAAATGTTGTTGCAACCAAACTTAAAAATTACAAGCAATTTTAATTAATACCAAAATCAACCCCATGACGTCATTGTCACCACACTCCGATAATTAGATATTGAAAACGTTTTCTCTGCGATAATAGTAGCAAAAGGCAAAGCAAAAATTGTTTTTATTTTTTATTTTCGCAATATTATTAATGAGTGATTATTTTATTCACTAAGATTCGTATTGGTTTGAAACTTAAAATAACTTCTCATAATTTAAAACAGGTATCTTGAACTCATAATAGTGGAGACACATAGAATATAGGGTAACCCCACATGTTAATTTTATAAACAATACGAATATGGCGGAGAGAAATCTCAGTTAAGTCGTCGTCAATAGAACTTGTGAACGATGGAAACAAATTAGTACTGTTTGACACATAACCTCAAATATTCTCCAAGCGTGTTTTTATTAAAAATAATGTACAATTAATAGTTATTTCATCTTAAACTTAATATGAAAATATAGTATAAATCATTGCAAAGACCTCACTATATCTTTAAAAGTACAAGATTATCGAGTAATCATGGTGAATTGGTTCGTTTGGTTTTTGTTTACATCTTGTGCAAGTTATTGACGGCGGCTTTAGCGTGCGTATTACAAGTTTTATAATTGTAAATAACTTAGCAGTCTTTATATAGGTAGTATAAAACGAAGTCGCCTCCCGCCGTCTGACCCTCTGTACGCTAAGAACATGCAAACTACCTAACAGATTTTAATGCGGTTTTCATGAATACATAGAGTGATTCAAGAGGAAGGTTTGGTCTGGATTATGTACGGATGTTACAGAAGACTAACATACACCGAAGCTGGGCGAGGGTGGGTTGTTAGTATATTATATTTATCGGTCAGAGTATCGTGTACTTTGTTTGATGTTATAATGAATTGTATCGAATTAATATGCATTGTGTTGATGAATATATTCATGTAAAGGGGCACGCGTTTATTTAGGATAGCGCCTGATTGTAGGAGACCACCTTATTTGCAAGCTTGAGTTAAGGGCTCGTGTCATAAATTTGTTATGATAATTATTTATACGGATAGAATAATTACCGCCAATGGCTGAAGGGTAATTGATAAGCATCTAAATGAGGGCCATTTGAAATATGAAATTTCGTGAAACAGTTGATTTGGCCGTTTTTCTAATTGTCAATATGTGAGATGCCAATCGGATCTACACTATTTTTTTTGTAAGAAATACATTTAAAAACTATTGAAATTTATCGTTGAATCTAGTGATCAACAATTTAAGCCTCGGAGTGAATCCTTGGACAAACCGTTGAATGTTGTTTGGGTTGTATGCCGTGTCACTGATCCGAAGCAACAAAACTAGACGTAGTTCGGAAAACTCGCACCACCCATAGACATTGATGCCCGCCTTTTTTTGTTTACTCGTGACCCGATCGGTGCAATACGATCGAAACGTCGAGTTATTAATACTACGCGATTGGGTACAGTCGCAGGTAAGAAAATTTATATAAGGAGCGTTATACACTTACCGTTTAATAATTTATTTAACATTTGCCTTAGATTTCTCGCACTTAGACATAGCCGTAAAACTTTTAATTTGTCTTACACTGACATAGATAATCCCAAAAGACAGGGATGACATAGAGGTTTGAATGAATTTAAACAGACTTCATTTACATTTATATAATGACTTCTGGGGGGTTATAATGACATAGCTATGCAGTTCAGGTTACGCTGAGAGAAAAGGACAGCTGTATAACTGCTATTAGCTCTGTCCTTTACGCTCGCCGTAAAATGTCATAATAACCCCCTTGATGTCTGTTATTTATTTATTAAATCTGCCAGCATCACGCTGCCGGCATCACACTGAGTTGTGACCATTTCATGACAAATGATGCATTTACATTAAAATCTTTTCCGTGTTAATTAATTATGTTTGTCACGAATAAACAATTTATTTTTTCTTTTCTGAATAAATACGCATCAAGAGACGATCTCACACAAATTAACCTCGTCCCAAACTAAGCTCGAGGCTTGTACTATGTGTACTAGGTAACGATATAAATATTTACAGATATAAATAAATACTTAAACTTAGACTAATAACACATAGAAACCTAGTCCGCGCACCAAAACCGTCAGACTTAAACTACACCATTCTGGTGTACTCGGCGATCGCCGCCTGTCAGTCGCAATCACGTCACACAGCGTCAACAGCTCCCGGATTTTTATTGATTATGACGATTTGTATTGTTAATGGGTGCCACAACACTTCAGACCAAGAAAATAAACACTATAAAATAACATTCCACGTGTAAGTAATATGTTTTGACTTTTTGTTTTACGTAAAACATTCACTAAAATATTAAATTACTTTCTAACGACATTACATGAAAATGTTGCCATTATAACGAAATTTTTCCCCCTAAATTGTTATAGTAAGTACTTGTTCTATTTTGTGATATTCTGTGATACGAATTGAATTACTTGTTTTTCTCGTTCAAGATTTCCTTCTAATCCGATTATTGCCGCACGTTGGATTGAAAAAATTAGGCTTAATCGAAATGAAAGCTGGTGGAACCCGTCTAGGAGGACAAAAATATGTTCTGTACATTTTAATGACACAGACAAATATCTTACTAAAGGTGGCTTGTGCAGACTACGTCGGGACGTGGTTCCTACTAAGGTGATTGCGAGTATATACTGGGTGTCCCTGGATAAATTGACAAACGAATAGGGATGATAGAGCAGCTAAAAAGCTATCGATTTAACCCCGGGAAGTGGGGCACATTGATACGGAAAAATTTAACCTTATATTTTGGGCAGTAAAAATGATTAAAATTATACCATTTTAGCATATGATCATAGTAAAACTAATTGGGATTGATATGGAATTTAAATTATTCTTAAAAAAATAATCGTTATAAAAATACAGAAAAAACTATGAAAAATGGAATTTGTTTAATTGTGCCCCACCCATGGGGCACCTTGATGCACATGTTTAATGGTGTAAAAAAGGTGTAAAAATGCTAACATTTAACAAAATGTTGTTTTGTTTCTTTTAAGGAGGCTATAGTCAACCTATTGTATTTTATATAGATTTCACATGACTTGACTTTTTCAATATATTATACTTATAGAATTTATGATCGATTTAAATTGTATTTTATTTTTTATTTATTTAAATTATCTTAAACGTATTAAAAATATGCTAAACAAACCCTATAACACTATTAGACATTTAAACAACACAGTCAATAATTACTTACTCCAACATTGATAGCACCAATGTGCCCCGTACCTTTGTGTATCGAAGTGCCCCAACGGTCATATTCGAAAAATATTTAAATATTAATAAAACCAGTGTACTTTAGAAATGTTAAAAATGCAATCCTGACAACGAAATAAAGTAACTTAATATTGGGAATTTCAAATATCTTATAAACAAATAAACACTGCAACAATTAACTATTACAGAAGGAGAATATTTTTAGTAAACTACACCAAAAACACGTTTTTACTTGTGAAATGCTAAAGAACAACAACCCAGCGATGCGATTACAACTGTCAAGCTCCCTTATGTATAGTCATGTTTAATGATATTTCGATATTACTACTATTCCTTTTTTGCGAAATAGTGCTGGTGTATTATTGTGCCCCATGCATCAAACTGCCCCGCTTCCCCCTATGTATGATTAGCGATTTTGACCCTTTTTTGAATATTTTGATGATTGACCCTTAAACTACCTACTTAAAATATGATATTTTATGCGAATTAGAAAGAGACAAAACATTTTCTTATTACATAAGTGTTAATAAACGTTTGTATTATTACTAAGTAACTACAAAAAATGATCGAATTTAACAAAAATGATTATATGAAAAAATCCCCTACTTTAGGGGGAAATGTAATCCGCTAGCAACATTATTTGTTTACTTGTGTGCGTGTTGTCGTGTGTTAGTACGCGTTGATTACGCCCACATGAATCCATTTTGTGCGACACTTTTGACGGGTTGGCTGTAGGAAACTAACATTCTATGTGTTATTATTCTAAGTACTTAAATATATAGTGAACATCTTAGACTCAGAAACAAATGCTATGCCCATACCGGGCATTAAACCCGGGACCACTAGCTTAGTAGGCAGGTTCACTACCAGCTATGCTATCACTTCATCCAACTTAACTATAAATCCCTTTCCTAATTAATTACTCAGTTATATTTTAAAATAATAGTGGAAGAAATATTACAGTACCAGTAACAAGTTCAAAGTCATAGAGAATATTTAATTGCCCACTTACATTATAATCTAGTATCTGCTGGTGCCAACCATACTGAGTTTAACACGGCTGTTGGCTAGCGTGCCGCCTATTCCGGCTAATTTGCATATTAGTTAGTATCCTTGCATTCTGCATCAATATTATCATTTTCTTTTGGTAACTGTGCGAGGTTTCTCTTTATTCAAGGATTTTTTTTTATTTGAGCTTTGCGTTTTCATCTTGAGGTTTTTTTCTGTTGGTTTAGTTTGTGGTTTGAAAGTGAAAATTATGCTAAAATTATAACCATTTTAAAGCTGCAAATTTTAATGCCATAGTGATAGTCTCATGGCAGAAGTTGTAAGAATTGGAGCAGGGCTCACTGAACAGCTTACTACAAAAATCTAATTGGCATAAAGAAAAATATTTTAACAATTAAGTTTTAAGCAAATCACGAAAACCCGGTTTAAATACCGGTTTAATAAGCCGCGTGGTACAGGCAACGCTGTAACCAGGCGCTGGGGAAATCAAAATGTCGTTCGTTTAGTTCAAGTATTCCAGGAAAAGTGGAAAATATGGAAAAGCAGGACAATTACTAAATATGTAAATGTGCGATTGTTGTAAATGATAATTAAAGCCTATTGATACATTTTGTTTTTTAAATAATAATAAATATTATGGGGTAATTTGAGAACTTATTTTAATTTAGAAGAGGAGCGAGGGAAAGGGAAGCACATACCCGGACACGGCTATAAGAGCTAATGCACTAGGCTTCTGTTCTAATGTTAAACCCTTTTTGCTTTTGACATGTTAATATCGCATTGTTTTTAATTCAGCCGCCATTACTGTCATGCAAATAAGAGTTATTGTAACGTTGACAATACAATAACGCGTCAATAGCAATTAGGTTTTACCGAGTAGAATAGAGACTTGGACTTGTTTCTATGAAATAAAAATAAAAGCAACTCTGTTCTTAACTTCACATCACACAACGTTTACCCTTTGCTTACTTAGGGCGAGTTGTTTGATCAGTAGTTAACTGAACTAATGGTTATAACTTAAAATCGAATAGGAACTGTGACACAATCGTAACAGTTGTTAAATCTAAACCAATTAGATTTAACAATTTAAACGATTTTTACTATTAGCTTGTTTAACTACAAAAGAAAAAACCAGCCATTAGGGCAGTTAAGCAGTATTACTAAGCTTTTTCATTTTCACGTAAATGCGTCAGAATGTTTTGAACCCCAACATAGAAGTGTTTTGAAGCAAGCTGCCATTAAGTGAAGTATTCTAACTTGATGCGTCGGCGTCGTGTGGCAACGTGAAACTTCTATCTATAAGGAACAACGGTTTTGCTTCTACCATGATTTCTGGGGTGTTATTCTCTTAAAAACAACTCACTTTTTAGGGTTCTGTAGTCCAAGGAACCCTTATAGCTTCACCATGTCCGTCTGTCCGGGGTCAGCTTTTAGACTCTTGGACTTTAATTGTTGAGCCACTCTGTCATAATGACAGCGTCAAGCCACATAAAAGGAAATTACGCCAAAATAAATGATTAACGTTATGCGACAGAGTCCCTTAGTGGCTCAGCAATTAGAGTCCTCGACTGTACTACAAAGCTGTAATTTGGAATAGTTATTAATTCGTAAGTATTACCCGGCATTCTCACGCGCTTCTAAGAACGCAACGCAGAGTATGGTTCTTACCGATTCGACCGAGTTGCTTTGTCAACGAAACGTGTTAATAATTATGTTCTGATGGGACAACATACGGTCTGAATTCAAAAGAGGATGGCCTGGCAGTTGGTTAGCGAATACACTTTAGTACAACCTGAAGGATGCTCGCGCCCTATATCGTAGAGAACTTGCTATCTATTTTACTCGCTCGTTTTTTCTTAACCATGGTACGGGTGGTACAGTTTACCAATTTGTTTAAGCAAAAAATATTTTTATGCCACACAATATATGATATGATATACTATAACAGCACGCAAATTAAAAACAAAAGAAATGTTAACGAAAGTCAACTGGCGATCTTATAGCTGAACGGCGATCTTTTCCAGAAAACCTTACAAAGAAAAGAAATTTAAAGATAAACTATACAAACTGGCAGTTGCAACATGAACTAATAAATAAAATAAGCAACTCAAGCATATAAACAAATAATAACTTTACATATAAATACATCAATATAAAACTAACTTGATTTGATTTCTCCCTCATCTTGTGCCTCCCTAAATTTGTACGAAAAAATTGACTCTGAAAATATGCTAAAACATGTTACAACCTTATTACATTTTGTTACTGGCTTTTCAATATGTAGAAGCAAATAGTAGGACCCAAGTGCGTTGTACTGTAACACAGTGAATTACAACTTGCCGAGTTAGGAGTTACTTTTGCTGTTACGTTTATAGAGTTTCTAAACATGTTACCACGTTTTGCTGTGTTGTCAGATAACGAATGTACGTTAATTAACTTACAACAATGTAATTAATGAAGGCTTGTATGTTAGCAATTAAATGATAATGTATTAAATAAATAATGCCGTAAGTATAATTTGAGTAGTTAAAATTATAAACGTTTTTTCTTTGTAATCATCTGAAAATGTACTGTCTTTGTAAAAAAACATGAAAAAATACAATCTACTTAAAGAATTACCAATGTCGAAGAAATTAATAAAAAATAAAAAATAATACTCAAAGAATGCAATCCAAAAGAGGCAAAAGAAAATTAAGTAGCACGCCGTTTAGCACTAAAAATATTTTACAAAGCGCACCGTAACGAGCGCGTCAAACAATTACACATTTCCCCCAACTTTGAACTTTTCCACGACAACTAGTTACATAATATTTATGTGCCTTCCAGATCATTATTTAACACTGCAGCTGTTACGGCAAATGAGTTATTACTCCTACAATGAATAAGTGTTATTTTTCAGGTTGCCTGTACCAAGGGAGCGACGTTTAACTCGTCAAGCCCAGGACTACAAATTGGGTCATTTTTGTATAGAAACCAAGACACGGGCACTGGTTGCGTTTAAAAATAAATTACTCAGCAGGGAACTTGCGAGTGACGTGAACACGCAATCTCGTGGAATGAGTTTAAATCAAGTATAAACCAATAAGTTTCGAAAAACTTCGGTTACATTCTCTTACATCTTTTATGAACAAGGAAATTGTTGAGTTTCAGAGAACCTTTTTAACATGCTTTTAAAAATTTAAGGGTGGAGGGGAAGATGGAAAACAATTGTGAAAGTAAAAATAACCTTTTATCCGGGCCTCCGTCCGAATAGAATTCATTTTCCGCTGCGCTGTTCTCTTCGGGACCAATACACTTTTCCGGTATTAAGAGGCTTAAAAAAATATTAAAGTGTTCAAATTATCTATTCGTTTAAACGTAATAAATCACCGTCATTATTTTGGTTTGGTTTGTTATGCGCGTCTTCGCATTTATGACTTGTCTAATACACCTTGTATGCATAAGTTTTATACTATCATTCGGTCATTACGTAAATATTGTCTCAAGCGATTGTATATCACGATCTCCAAAATAGCAGGCATATTATTAAACTAAGTTAGCTATTAGACAGAAAAGTACGAAACGAACACCACTTCTTTTAAATCTTTCAATTATTTCTAAGAGGAGCTGGGAAATTGCATGTTGGTTTGTTTATAAGGAAAATTATATATTTAAAAACCAAACAATATAACTAAGAAAAGCCAAGTAGTGGTATTTAAAACTTATTTTTTTGTCGGTTTTTGGACAAAATGTATTCGAAATATTTATAAAGGAAAATATTGAAGTATCCAGGGCCTTTATTCCACTTCGCTTTATTGCACCTTGATTTTTATATCAAATTATTGACGTTATGATTGTTTCTTATTCACTTGACTGTTAAAGTTAAGTTAAAATATTGCCACAATATAAAAGCAAGATGAACTAAAAGAGAAGAAGCTAAGGTCGGAAAATGAGGCGATGATTTCCTTGGGTCCGCTTGATTCCAAGGTCGGCCATCGTGTGGTAATCCTAACTTAAGCCATAGAGCCCTATCTTTCGTTCAACATCCTTACAGCAGGCATATTTCTTGCCACCTTACACATATGTAGGTATAATTCTCGCAATAGTTACGTAACTACGCCGTTCAATAAACTGTACATAGTATAATTCTACTTTGAAGATAAAATTAATAAGCCGTACTGAAATCACCTAAAACCTGCCATAAATTACACTAGAATAGTTATGGCCGCTGTTAAAAAGTATTCGTGCTAATATAACCTGTATTCAGGTTTATGAACTAGATTAAAATTTGTACCTTCATTGAGCGCACTTGCCTCCCAAAGTTATGAGAAAATTAAGCGAATTAACTCATAAATCTTCATAAAGCATCGTTTAATAAAATCCAGCCGGTATCCACGTAACAGGTTTATCAGTCAACATAAATTAAGTATATTTGTTTTGTTCATAATTTTCGAATGCGTTCAGCACAGACTGACTTATTATTTTTTATTGTCAAATTATGGTTGTGTTTTTATATGTTATTATGGCCTTTTGTCGACGTTTTGCGACTCCATGTGCGTTGAATTATTTTATCGCTGTGCCCTCTAGAATAAGAAGTATAACTAAGAACATTAATTATAGTCATGTATCACATTTTACATCAATCGATTAAGATGTTGAACCCTAAAGACGGAACAATTAAACTAATGCAGTTTCGATTTCATAATATAAAGATAGATATACCCTACTAGGCCCTATGACACTTAATATGACCCCCGTTTTCGTTTCGCACTGTTGTAAAAGAATCGCTTAACTCATTGCCTAGCTCCCAACACTCCTTACAAAATAGACCTGACATTGAGTTTCTGGCACTAAATAATTGGATACATTGCCACCTACTAGCGTTTGAATGCAGTTTAAACACGTCAGGGGCGTCACCGTTGAGAATGTGTTAACCGAAGCTTATAACAAAGGTGTTGGAGCCTCGCTGTACCGCGTCACGGCACGGCGCCCCCGGGAAGCGTAAACCATCTAAGGCCGGGAACACCTGCGCAGGAACCGATAAATAAGCACATGCGTCCCGTCGGGATCATTTGTCCCGCATGTTTGTAACCAGCTTTAATATATCTATAAAGGTAATTAGATTTTGAAATTTAATCATTACATGTTTGAAAGTATGCATTAGGCTTGAACTATACGACACTTAATGTTAAGAGTTAGTTCCGTTACTTGAGAAGCCTTTGTCGCTTTTTTTCTGTTGATTAATTATTAATTAAAAGGACTTTGGATAAAAGTGTTATCATTTGTAAAAGTCATACAAGTGAGCGGCCATCCGTAAAAGTGGTAAATTGTGATTACATTATTCAAAATAAACATATTTCGTTCTATAATTTAGTTACTCTTAAGTACATCGAAGCCGAGATATTTAAATATTCACCAACTCACTAACTAGTAAACGGATTAACTACATTTTAATAATTATAGTACCTTCGAATACTTACTTTACAGAGGTAAAATAAAAGGCACTATAAAGTATACCTACATGGTAGTAAACGTTTAAACTACACGTACCCACCTAATTAAAACGTAGGATAAAAACTTCCAGGAATACTTTTAAATGGTATTAATGGGAAGCACGCGTTTGGTTTCACAAGGGAAGTACACTCGCCTTGCCTCCTCAATATTTAATCACGAAGAAAACGTATCAACGTACAGATAGAAATTTGTCATTCTTCAGAAAACGCGAGAGAAATAAAAGGCCCCAAAGAAAGTAATAACGCTCTTTGAATTACGCTGCAAAAATAAATCTCGAACCCATATTACGAGCCTAAGAATAATGCTGGAGCACACGAGCTCCTCAAAAAAATACATCAGTGAAAATTGTTTTCCGCCCGGAGGTAGAATGTTTGCTAAGATTACTTTTGCTGATCGTCCGTTGCGGCCGATTTTCTTAGTTTATGGGACAAACGGGCGGAACGAGGAGGTGCGAATAGTGTTCAGGCCAGTAATTGAACGTGTTCCCGACGAGGCTCTTGTCTTATTTAACCGATACCGAACGTGGGAAAACTTGCGTTCGATTTATTTGAGATCCCCTTAAGATTTTTCTGAAGAGCGGTCGGCGCCTCGTCCGCACCTTTGTATAGCTCGTTATTTTTCCAAGAATTGTGCAGTGAATTTTAGGATTTTGTGGTTAAGAATGTAATTGCGGAATAAATTTAACTTAATGCTCTTAGGTGTAAGAGCGTACTAACGTAATTGCATGTTTAAAACCTGAAAATACTAGCTTTAAATGTAAGTATTCGAAAACCTAAGAAACCTTTGCAATTAAATTAACTTAAACGTTCCAATCCTTACCCATACCCGCAGTTTGATCGAGATAAGAAAACGGTCAAGTGCTTGCGACTTACAAAAACTCAAGGTTCCGCTTCCTATTTCCTACATATGTTCTTAAAATGGAGCTTGTAAAGATTAAATGTTTGTCTTCCACTCCCGCATTAAAGACTAAACGGATTGGATGAAAAACGTTATTACCTTCTGAATGTTTTGTTCCGGAAAGCAATAAAAAGGTTTTAATTCGCCGAAGTTTCATGCAGGTTAACAAAAACTTGTTTCTTATGTATAAATGGCAAAAAATATACAAGCTCCTTTATACCTAGTCGAACTATTTAAAATCATCATTACCACAACACCACAGGTAACTCAGAAGACAAAATTGTGGATGAACAATTAAATCGACCGCATATTCTTAATGGACTAAGTGTAAAATAGATGTGGCATGTGAATTTTTTAGACTGACGTGGCGAATAAGGTTTCTTGCCGTTTTGACCACGGAATCCTAAAAAAACGGATGGTCGCTTTGCCGTCAGATTCATGGTATATTCGGACCCGCCCGCGTTCGTCGCATCGCATTCAGGCACAAAATGGAAAACCCGGAAAGGAGACCCCGAGGACCGAGCTCTTTATGTAAATGCGACTGTACAAAAGGTGGAGCAACGTAAAGTGAGATTGGGCGACGTTTTCACGCAGGAACGTAACCGAAAGCAATCAGCACAGTTTCGTATGGTAAATTCAGAGCTACCTTAAATTAAAGAAAAACACACCGCGAATGGGCACTTTCAATATCCTTCGAATAATATTTGGGGTTGATGAATGGGGAAGCGTTGAGGTTGTTCTTGCGCTTGAGTTTGAATGAGTGAATTGAATATTTTGTCGCTGAACTAGCGAGGTGCAAGTGGCAGAAGCAGAATATCCCAGAATTTTGAAATTCTGTTTATGAACTTAGTACTGAGAACTTTTTAGAAACCGTTGAAAGTATTGAGAACGTTTTCTTTCTATTCAATATCAGAATGTTCTTGGAAACTACCGAGAACTTATAATAATTAATTTTCACTATTCAAGACGTTTCTCATCGGTACAATGGTACGCTGAATTCAAAACAAGGTTCATAAAGGTAAAAATGGCATCCTTGCTATTTTTGTTAACCTTAACTTTTTAATGTAAGCGTTGGACGCCGGTTATAGATAGATTTGGTGCAATACCGACTTCAATTCGTTTTGTCCTACTTACTTATTGTACAACTAAAACGCATCTCCAACAGCATTAAGTACTGCAGGTTTCACCTGATGGTCCCAACGGAAGACCAGCGCTGACTTATATTCCGGCATTACGCTGAGTTGGGAGCATTTCGTAACTGCATTATTTTTGTACATACTTCTATGTTCTTTGTTGTTAATTGTCAAAAATAAATGTTTTTCTTTCTTTTATTACGTATGTGCAACGACAGACTTTACCAACGATGTAAAACATTCAGAAAACTTCATTAGTACCTAACCTATCAACATTATCCTTTCAGCCGAAGTCCACTGCTGGGCAATAGTCATTTATTTTATTACCAATGCGGTGTTTTATCTTGTCTATGCGGAAACAAAATCTGTTATCTCCAGCAAAATGTTATTTTTTTTACCAAAACTGTTTTTGATACACCCTACAATAAACTGGTAACAGAATGAACGAATAGAATAATTCAAACAAAACTAGTTTGTTTTGGGCTCTAATTTATTTTAATGTTAATCGTTCGCAAATAATTTCGATAAGATGTGAAAATATTACTTACCTCAAACCGTTTTTTTGCAGTTTTATTTGGATGTATTAAACTACTAGGCTGTCTCCTACTATACACCGTGTTTTTTTTGATTTACGATAACTTCGGCATATTACTAGGTATATCTATAGAAACTAATTGGTAGATTAGATTTTTAAATATTGCAAAAAAAAAAAATTTTTCAGTTTAGAACAAAATAATGAAATCTTTTATCTTTGGTCATTCTAAAAGGGCCTTTAGAGTTACCTAGCTAATAATCAGTGTCAAATACGTCTATGTTGGCGTGACATACACACACAAGTAAAGATAACACTTGACTGGTACAAGTCACTTTAGATTGACGCGTATACAAACCTAACAATTGGAAACTCTTTACTCATAAGTATTAAAAGAAAATTGTTGTTATCAATTAAGAGCCTTTTACACTAGTTTAACGTGATTAACTGATTAAATTTAAAAATTAAATATCTTTAAAACCGTTAGACTTATCATTTGTCTGTCTTCGGGAAATTAACTTTGTTTGACCTAAAGAACGTTCCCTTAAAGTTATCGTAAATCAAAAAAAACACGGTGTATTATTGCTGCACGATATTTGAAATAATTAAAATATATATTTTCTATTTTAAGTGACACAATTCCGAAAAAATGCATTTGTAATTAGAAAACCAGTAAAGTTACCATACCAAAATGGACTTCTTCTAAACCTAACACCGTATGTTGCACCTAATGAAAAATACCGCAAGCTTCCGTAACTTTAGGAAACACCATGCATGAGTTACACGAACAATTTCCTCCTCACCTGCTGCCATCAATTAAACCGCGGGTGCAGGGTAATATCGGAATGGTTCCGAGAACTAAGGTCGGGTAAGGTTGAACTCAGCGTCAGGTAAGTTAGCCTCCTTTATTGCTTGGGTGATGTCATGTTCAGATCTGCAGCCGATATGGACCATGCACTGCAAGAACGTTGTCGTCAAATAAAAGGTGTAGGATTGAAGTAAGCTGCTGCACGGCCTCGTCGAGTACTTATTCGCTTTGAATGTTTTTGAAATTTGTTTACAGTAACGTAAAGTACGTTCATATTCAAAGATTTAAACAGTTTTCGGAAATTACAGATGTTAGTGTAACCCTCAGGGAAAACAGCAGAGAGAAACCACTGCTTTAGATATTTTCGTTTCATTATATGCTCACTTTTCTGTAACAAGTGCTTATATAAATATAAATTAGCTTTATATAATCTGACGACCGTTCCTCATCAACCAATTCCTTATGTAACTTATTATGACTATCACCGCTTGCTCCGAGTCGGGCCCGCCAGTCTTGTATTTTCTTTATAACCGTTGTTTTTTAAGTACACTGTTGCTATTATAATAAAATACTAAGAGGATCTACATCTACATAAAAGGAATGAGCAAGTAAATCAAAGAGAGATCATAATATTAAGGCATGGTCGTTTCATTAGCGTTATGTATCTATCTATGCCTCCTTACAACGCTCATCTTGGTGACAAATATTTTTTAACATCACACTTGCTCGTAATTTGATGATAGAAAAATCGACCGTAAATCCAAAATAATACCCCTGGGCCTTTCCTACCATTACGCCCTATCGTGAGCAATAGTTTAAAAAAAAAAAATACGTGGACTCAAACAAGCATTATACGCCAGGACCCGAATTCATGTGCCATTCGATATGAAGTTTCATTCGAGATGAAATGTCAGTTGCATTATTATAATTTTCTAAAAATCTCGCATATAAACTATTGATCTCGACTGTAACTAGAATCGTACCCCTGAACAAGTTTGACATTATCTGTGGTAAGTCGTAGACAATGATTTAGGCTGCAGCTAATTTATAAATATGATCTTTTGTCTGATTTTATTTCATTTCCTCGCAATTGTGATGAAAAACATTGTATGTTACACGGGTGGTAAAGGAAATACAAAGCTTGGGTCATTAAAGCCTCAACCTTCAGCTTCGGGCTTCTAACAGACTCTCGTTTGTAATTCTGTCATCACCACCCTTAAATAATACACAATGTATTGCTTTTGGCATAAATGTACGCCATCATATTTCATCATGTTTCATATTGACGTTTTAAGGATTGTTTTTCATGACATACTTGAGAGTAATTATTAAAGTTTCGAAGTCCCACGGCTAAAATTACAAAGCGGCGGATACAATTTTTCTCTTTACTTCATTCATCATATTTTTCCATGTAAAAATGGACGCTGCAAAGGCTTTTGTTGAGTCTTTTTTAGTTTGCCGGCGCAGTGTTCAGGTGTTGAATCAAAAATATTGCAACGACTTTGTATAGCTGAACATTTTTCACTGTCGTTGTAGAAATTTAAAAAGAAATATATTTAGGCGTTTGTGCACTACGTCAATGTATTTTGTTTTGATCCGATGGACCATGAATATTTTTGTGCCATTTTACGGCGGATCTCTGTTACAATGGCAACATTGTGTTTTAATATGAGAGCCATCACTAATTAGTCAATTTCAGGGGAAACAAAAAAACTGAGTCTGATATTTATAGAGACTACAAATCTAGATAGGTAAATAAGACTCGAAGATTTCTGAAATAAAATGTTTTAAAGATCATTAAACTGTATCCCAGCAATAAATCTTTTTTATACACTTTCTTTGTGAAGATAAAAGTGAATGTCTAAATAAAATCGAATTCCTTACAGTCGCAAATATTATTGTGTCCGTACCAATCTCATTTGCATCAAAACGCTCGAAGTCTTAGAAAACGAAGTATACCTTTACAAAAGCGTGTTTTATTTTAAAACTGTCATTTGTAATGTCTGATTTTTTCGACAGATTTGTATATTATTTCTAAGGGAACAATATCTGAGAGAAGACAGTTCCTTTTCGTCACAGGAAAATCCTAACAATGGATGTTTTCGTCTGTCAACGCTCCCAGATTCTGTCAGTTCATTACAAATTCATTGACAGCATCATCTTTTTCTTATGTTTGGTGTGTTTTATCTTATTCGGGTTATACGTACGTAAAAGTGTATATAAGATGTTTGTACATATTCTTTAGCCGTAATCACGGGAGAATTACCTCTATGCAATTTTAGTTTAGTCTACCCTTGATACTCTCAACCTTCATAGTTCAATATAAAAGCTAAAGGTAATCGCGGTCAATGTCCTGTTGATAGTGTGTATGATGTAATTAACCGTCAATTATTTATAACTACTAATTATTTAGGAACGTGTATATCTGATTTATTGGTTGTATGAATGATTAAATCCAAAGTAGTTAAATATTTAGGCTCTATTTTCGCTGCTAAATTAACTTTTTTTTTTCACATTAGGATAATAAAGATTAAATTCATGCACGTTTCTTTTAATAACGTAGACAATACTGAAAGTAAAACTAAAACTCTTCTATCCTTTATTATTAATTAAGGCAAAAACGTTTATAAAATTAAGGTCATTTAATTTAATCTAAAAAAAGTATAGTTTAAAATACATATAAGATTACCTTTTGTTACCTACAGACATACCCGTATGAAGTTGCACATTCTTGATACTAGCACAATGTGTTATGTAACAAAGATAACACCCAAGCTAAAATAGCCCGCATTTTTAATACGACTGGTGTGTTTATCTTCGATTTCACTTACCGTATATGTAAAATAGTACATTATCCAACGCAAACCAAATTATGCATGTAAGAAATGACTTGAGAGTATTATTAACATTTAACATCCAATAGTGAAGGCTGTACGGAACGCATATGTATAAAGATATACAAAATACAAGTTGTGTATTTATTTTTCAAAATATATTTTTTAATAGACCGCAGTTTCGACGTATTAATTGATTCCAAAGTAATTTTAATTATAATTTAGAAATTACTAATATAATAATAATAAATCATTTATTTAGACCAACGAGGATCATTGTGTTAGTAATACAAACAGATAAATTTACTTACGGACTAAATGTTAGTCAACACAAGAATAACTTATTTTAATTGCTGCACGTGAAGCTTCCAACAGTGCTTCACATACGGACAGTCGAGCCTGTCCGCGAACACGCTCAGGAGGCTGTTGGCGCTGGCCCGCACCCTGCGCACCAGGGAGGTACTGCGCTTGCGCATAGTAGCGTAAAATCAGTCTAATCGCGCGTCTGCAAACATCCCTGATGCAATAATAAGCAAGCTTTAAAAACGCAACTGCTGTGTACATAAGCTTTATGTTTTTTTAATAAAAAAACATTAAGTCGTAAATGTAATATTAGGTATCACGTATTTATTTTTAACTTTGCCAATTTCACAAATCAAAAACATTCCCTTCTTCCTTCGGCTGTCGGGTAAAAACAGGGCGGTATCCTCCTTCCTTAATCGAATCGCAAATTTTTCAACCGTAAAATTACTATTAAAACTGGTGGTTGATAGAAAGAACTTTGTCCTATTTCTGACTTTTTAAAACGGTCCACAGGGACAAAAATCGAATACTTGATAGCATTTCTCCTTGTTCGATGTCATTTAATCGAGTCCAGAGATTGCGGAATCAATTTGGAACAGGAGCTTATATTAAACGAGAGGAGCAGAAATCTCCTACGAAACTTGTTTCCAAATACCAAAAAATATTCGCAATTCTAGTTTAATGTAACATCACAACGATTTATGTTGCAATTTTGCGTATACTGTTTCTGCGATATGAAACTATGGCAATACTTTCTAGTGCTTTATTTGACTTTGCAAAATGCAACTGGGCGGACGTTTATTTTTCATTACTATAATTTACTGCGGTGCTCTTTTATGTGAGTAGTGTAGTGAACTGTCAAGTGAATATGTTTTAAACTTCTAGTGGTTAAAATATGGTTTTTGTTTTAGGTGAATCTACGAGTCGGCACCTTCTGTCTCTATTTGGTATTAGATTCAGTGAAAGAAATGGGTTTCGCAATAGACCTTTCTGGTATTCCCCCGTGATTATTTTACCATCATTGACACAAAAACAGAATGTCATAATAGAAAGTTCAAATGCTGATGAAAGTTATCAAGAAAATGGCGATGTGTTTCAGAGGCTTACTTCCGAAACCGAAGATTATACCGATTATACTGCAACAACTTCAGAAGAATTTGACAATATGAATTTTACTGATTTGAAAAATAAGGAAGTATTTAAAGACAGTGAAACTACGGAAGCAGAGGAAACAATAAATATTAGCTTACGGTCACGTGATAACGTAACAGATGTAACACTTAGTAACACCACTGAAGACATTCAACTGGCAAATGCAACTGCGATAACCACGACTCAAGAAACAACTACTGCCAAGCCAGTCACAGAATCACAAACACAAACCACTGCCGAGCCTAAAGGTTCATATTCGTCACCCTTTTATAACAACGAGTTTATAAACAATTTGACATTCACCACTGCACCTGAAGAAGTAAACATCGAAAGTATGTTGACCCTTCAAAAAAGTAATGACAATTTTAATAATTTTATAACCTCTTCGGAAGATCAATCGGAGTTGTATAATGGTAATGGATTGCTTCTACCTACTAATGATAATCGATGGCGTCAATTTTCTTCACCTGGTAGTTATATTTCTAACCAGTTCAGACCTATTGCTGGTTTGTACCACGATGGATTTCTTCATAGGCCTTTACCTATCAAGCAAGGATTTGTACCATCAAGGCAATTTTACTACTAAACAATAGTTATTGATTTTCAAGCCTAATATGATTGAATTCGTAATAGTCTACGCTCATAAATCCCTTCTAATTTTGTTAGTTGATAAGAAATTCCCGTATGTACAGTCAACGGCATAAATAAGTGATCATTTATGTACCTTGTCGCTTTAACGTCATGTTTGAAATGTCATACAAAATTGTAAACGATTGAAAGGGACAAGGTAGATAAATGATCACTTATTTATGCTGTTGACTATACAAAAATGGGTAACGTCCACCCTAATGCCATATGTTGCCAGATTCGAAGCGTCAGCAGAAATGTAACAAACGTCGATCGGATCATAACGTTCTCGCGTTTCCAACGGTGTCGGTCGTCGTAAAATCTGAACAATACCGGTAACTACTGCAACCCGACAAGGCCCTGAAATTGGTATTGTCAGAATGTACTCGTAAAGCAAGCACGGCTTTGTGCTCCGAGTCATATGTGTTACATTGTTACGTGAGGATCGTCAGCAAATGAGGGGTTTTATTGTTAGCCACAATGCGATCCGCTCTTAGCGTTGTTAATGTTTTGTTTGACTGTCAACCAGTGTTAATTTACTGTTTGCTAAATCTTTGCGTGAGTAAAACAATAAACGTATCAAAAATATGTACATATCAGCTTATTTATTAATCAAAGGGTGTCAAACGGGACTTACCAAGCATTCATGGTATGTCCATCCATCCTGATTTTAAAGAGCTAAGTATTAAGTGTTATATCGGTGGATTTACTTGCAAAAACATCTACATTAAAATCGCCTCTTATGTTTTACAGTTCTTTCCTAGTTCTTTTGTAGTTCTTTCCTAAAACACAGACAAAACCGACCATTGAATTTGGCGGTACGGAACCTTCGGTATCGACATGAGCTGAGAGTTTTTTTATGGTTATAAGTAGCTTATAGCAGATTGTTTTCTCTTGTTTGATTGGTTGGTTGGATATCACTAAACTTCAACGTCCTAATACAAAAAATATACCTCAGAATCCGAAAAAATGCCGTAAAAAGTTGTTTGCTTGACTAATCTCGAGCAAAAGGTATACAACTAACGCCGAGAACAGAAATAAAAGCGCGCAGTGAGTTTCCCCACATTCATTATTCAGCTGACAGAGTCACTCGCCATTGGAAGATTCTTGTAAAATCTACTCGCCAGTATATTTTCCTCTAAAGTATTGTTGTTGGTTCTCGGAAATCGATTCAGTACGCCCGTTGAGATTAGTTCTTCTAGGGAATTTGGTTTTGCGCAATATTCGTTGAAAACCTTTTAAAATAAAAACGTGCAATATTCATGTAAATTAAAAACTGTAGAATAATAACATCGCACCCGATATGTCAATATTTTACGTTAGAAATTCAATATTAACATTTCTATTTTGGAATCACCACTACTAACAATAACTATGAAATGTTAACGCCAGAAGACCTAAGTAACGCTTAATGTAGTTAAACCTTATTGCTTAAGACTTAAGTATTGGCAATATGAAAATATTTTAGATTACAAAACAAAGAGTATTGTTAAAATCTGATAGCGTTAAAATCCTTTATCGCTTTCCTCGGCATTCGAGCTTTCTCTATAGGAACCAAATTTCATTGAAATCGGTTCAGCCGTGTGAGCGAAACAAACAAACAGACAAAGTTACTTTCACATTTATAATTATAATAAGTCAGATAAGACGTATGTATAAATTTTTCACCCACAAACCGGGAAAATCATCAATATTCAAAGTCAGTATTTTGTCCCTTAAAACCCCCTGACTAACCACCGTCCAGAATAAGATATTAGGGGCCAGAACTTTCACGCATTGACCCCTTTTTAAAGGTTAATGCGTTGCGACGCCCCGCTGTCACCTGAATACTAATAACGCACTAAATGTCACTATGATGATAATTAACGGGTTCTTATTGAAATATTAAAGACCATAAATTATTTTTTAACGGACCGAGTCTTAGGTTCAAAATTGGTGGGTAAATCCAATAAAGAATAAATATAACTTTGACACAATGTTGTGTTGCCGATTTTTTTGGACAGTCATTATCTGATTGTGCTCTTTGCTGCAGTAATCTATTAAAGTACAGTGCAATAGCTCTTGGAAGGTGCTTCGGGCTTGTACTTGCCTCTCACTCGCTCTCATACGCTCTTATTAAGAGTAAGAGAGAGAAATACAAACACGAAGCGCTCACAGATTCTTGACCTCAATGGCTGTGACAATTGGTAGATAATTAAATGTGTAATTCCTTATAAGTAGTGCTAAGTAAATATTCAATAAATCAATCAATCAATAATTTATTTACCAGACGGAGCTACATTGGTGCCGTGGAAACTAGGTAGGGCACTGGTGTGGGACGCGACGTGTGTTGATACATTCGCCCTTTCTCACGTCCAGTCAACCCGTAATCGGGCCGGTGCAGCAGCTGAACAGGCCCAAACCATCAAGCGCTGCAAATATTCATCATTATTAAATAATTACGAATTTGTGGCGCTTGCGGTGGAAACAATGGGACCTTGGTCAGCTGACATGAAAAGTTTTATTAAGGCCCTGTCATCCCGGCTCATCGACACCTCCGGAGACCCTAGAGCTGGCGCTTACCTTTCCCAAAGGATTGGGCTAGCCATCCAGAGAGGTAATGCAGCCAGTGTCTTAGGGACCATGCCGCGAGCGAACCTGCTAGAGGGGGTGTTCTTTTTATAGTGGTGTTTATGTTTAATTTTTAATATTTGAGTAGCTTAGTTTTATTTTATTTTATTTTAAATAAGTTTAGTTTTAACTTTAACTTTTAAATGTAAAGTCCGTATTTATAGTTGTATTAAATAATTTATTGTTGTCACATAGAGGCACACACATTGAAAAGAAAAGTGTTTATTCAAATAGTAAAACCCCAAATGTATCAATAACGTCTACGGAAATAATAACTAAGTTTTCGAATGATTAAGCGCGATTTGCAGCGCGGTAAAAAGCTCATCCATCAAAGGGCTCTGTTTAATCAATTACTGTGAACGAGTGCGCTTGTATGCTAATTACCAAAATGAGATTATTCAACGGTTTGCTTTCACGGATCGACGGTGCAGCCAATCAACCAAAAAATCGATAGGGATGCAACAATGAACGAGACATCTACGGATCTACAGACATTTACAAAGCTACAGCTCTACATTTAGTCACAGTAATCAAATCATGATTATTAGTATCCCTAGTGTGTTTTTTTACGACATGGAGAAGGCATACAAGCACACAGGCCTTCTGAATCCGAGACCCATAGACGTGAAATCTCAAGACTACAATCCCTAGACTCCGAATGGTTGTAGCACAAAACGAGCCAACTGAAACTATTAATAATCGGTCTGGTCAGTATACCTATATTATAACGACCATTATGTATAATGCGCAGGCAGAAGCTATAGTGTAATATAATTTCGTATAACTGTAGTTTAGCATAGTTCAGCGGAGCTCGTAAGTGGTACAACGCTTTGTAAATAATAAAGCAAGCTGTATTAACATGAAAATAACAAGTTTCAGCACTTTCAGGTACCTACCCTTGAAAGTATCAACTATGTGCAGCAACCGCTCCCTCGTTGGTGTATCAAACTAAGCACGTTAGAACTACAACTACGTATAATTACAACTTTAAGTTGTACTTGAACCTCTAGCAGGAACGCAGACGATCGTTAGTGCAATTGTGTTTAGAGAAATTTACGATAAAGTATGTTTCTAATTCAAACTGGAAGCCGTTCTCAGCGTTCCGGGCTGTAGAATGCCGAATATTTACTGGATCCGCTTATTAAGAGCAGAATTAGATAAATATAAATAAGGTTTCTAATGTGTGAGTAAAGAGCGTCGGTGGCCTAGTGGCTTATGGGGTTGACTCGTGATCGTAAGGTGCCGAGTTCGAACCCCCGCAATCACCATGTACCAATGAGTTTTTCTAACTTATGTGCATTACCCAATGCTCTTACGGTGATGGAAAACATCGTGAAGGGGAACCTGCACATTCGAACAGCTGAGTGTGTACTGTGTAAGAGGGGTAATTGAACAAAAGATCTACGGGTCGAGGTGTGTATCTGAAAGGACACATCTGTAAGATAAGATAAGATACGAAAATGTGTTAGTATTTTGTTGCAGTGAGTATTTCATACTTTTCCAATCACTGGACCATAGATAGAATCCCGGAACTTTCGACGGTGTACTCGGACCTAAAATAAATACGTACTGGCGCTTTTGACAACTAAGGTCTATCTTCATAAGATCTTGGCTGAGTTGCACGCCACACGATACGTCAAAGTAAACGTCAAGCCATAGAAAAGTGTGATTTTGGTTGCATCTTGAGACGGGTATTTAAGTCGAGATCAGTTTCTTAATACGGCCCGTAGACACCAACCAGAAATTGAATTATTCTTAAACGGATAACCACTAATTAGTGTAGAATTACTGTGGGAGAGGGGAACGTAAGTAACGGGATTAAAGGGATGAAATATAATAGATTGGTAAACCGCACTATGGATGTAATTATGGCGTCTGCGGGGTCAAAATCAATAAATTTGGTTGTAATAGCAGACTATGAATATAACAATTAAAAATAAATTCCCTTTACCCATCATTTGATTAATTACTGTTAAATTGTGATAAATGCCTTTCGTTTTTACTGCGTGAGAGATGTTAAACAATAAAAACAACTTTTAAGTTAATTAAAAGATCACGCTCAACGAACCAATGTTCAAACTTGCAGTTAACTTGGCAGTAGTTTTGTCTAATCGTGGTGGTTTTTTATTTGACATATTGTCTTAGGATATTATGGAAAAAAGATTAGAAGCCCTTCAGCTTTTAGATCACGTGGTATTTTTGCATCTGTCCATTCCAATACATAATTATATCCAAAATACTAAAATTTATAATATATAACAGCAGCTACCTTTTCAGATGATGAAACTGCTTAATTTAAAATTTACATAAACATTTATATATTTTTTATAGTAACTAGGTATTATTAAATTTACAAGAATGAAAGGATACAAAATATTGATTTATGTTGATGTTTTATGTAATGATATTTTATTTATTTATACTCGTAACTACAAAATTGACTAACCGCCATACTCAGAGACAAATTTAGAGAAAGACAAATCGTCACTAAGAAACGCACTAGGTAATCGTCAATAACAGACTCTGAGTATGGTCGAAAGTTCATCGATTCAAACCAACACGTCCGAAAACATCTTTTGTTATTTACTCAAAATGTTACTTTTCACTCGAAAATTAGATTGCCCAACTGCGCAATATTACCGTACATTCTCACCATTGGCCTGAGGCGAGGTCGTCCTTTACGAGAAGCAAAGATGACGAGGGATAAAGTCCCAAACAAGTGCAAAAGGCAAGTTTTTGTCTGTTCTCACATCAAATACATACTAACTCTTTGCATAGAAAATTTACTTTTAGTACCCGCTCACCATCCACGGAATAAGTATAATACTGTAGAAACGTATAAAATTAATATGGTGGGTTAGGTATCGTATGTACCTACGAAACACTTTTAGCAATCTACTTGGACTACAAATTTACTGGATAAATACAATTTTATTTCGATACTTTTTAATGTACCTTACTTTTGTGGCTTCATTCTTATCGCAATAGGCATGAAGTTTAGTAACTTTGCCATAAAAGAGCTTGAAGACTTAAAAAAGTATGTAAGTAAAAATTAGAATCGCTAAGTAACTGCGGCATTTAAAAAAAAAAGTTTGATGTGCTGCGTGATTATATAAAATTTCAAGTAATGGGGCGGGGTTGTTAAAACAATAACACCTCTATAATTTTCAAATCTTTTGAATCATATATAAAATGAAAAATAAACAAAAGACAAATTTGCTTCATAGGAGACCACGAATTTATCAGTAGGTAGTGAGATTTTTCAGTAACCGCCTGTCATTCGCTGATTGATTATCAAACAGCCATGTCAACGTTAACACAGCAAACGTTAAATTAGGAACCAGATTCTAAAAACGCTTTCACGAAAACATCACGAATATCATTATAATGTATCACGTGATACTCTTAAATGTATTTCTGCGGGTAATGAAATCTGAGCTCGTTCGTCGCACAGGGATTCGCTGGATTATCGAACGGAGGCGTCAAGCTCGCACCCCTGCGGTTAGGGATGAGGAATTTTTAAAATATGCTCCTTTAAATGTGAGGAAATATATTACGCTTAAATCGCTTATGTGTTGGAAAGGGTCGTAACATGTGTTCAGTAAATGCTGGGGGTATTATACGTGTATATTCATGTGTCTTCATCATTATTTTTATTGGCACAATGACACGGAAACCTTTATTAGAAATTTAAATTAAGTCGTTTGGTTTTTGTTCAAATTTTTGTATGAAACTTGTAAAACTTGTAATATGTACCAACAATTTCCTTATAAAAATAAAACCTTACTCTTTGGTAAATAAAAAACAATCAAAACATTATCTGTACATGTTTGCTGACAATGTCCATGTTTTAACGATCCAATTTAAAAATGTTTCATACCACTATATCCTGTTTAACACGTTGGCTGCGGGATTGATTTACAGGTTTGTTATTCTGGTGCGTTAATAGGTCCAAAGAGCCCCTACCCTACTTAAACTTCAGTGCGGCACTAGGTCCATTGTGCCCCACCTCGCAAGAAAAAAAAAACTAGTTATTTTTCCGTGGAGGTTTACCGTACTGCATAGAAATTTATACCTAAGCAATCTACATCTGTTAAGCAATATGGTTCTGGCTTCGCCCCGGTCTCAGACATTTAGAAATATTAAAAAAATTTTTATTAAACTGTGGGGTCTTTTAGACCTTTTGCCGCACTGAATTGACCGAATTAAGGCATTTTAGGGATGGGAAACGATTACTATATTATCGGGAGAGAATACGTTTGCCTAAAGAAGGTTGTTAGACATCGCACAAACATATTCTCACCCGACGAAACCAGAAAAATTAAACCGTCGTAACTAAATAGTAGTTTAATTATTTTATTTTGAATGGTTTTCACTAAAACACTCTAAACATAATTGTTGACTGCATTCCGAGCATCGTGTTTTGATTTTTTTTA
Source organism: Acleris sparsana (assembly GCA_923062465.1). Taxonomy (NCBI): domain Eukaryota; kingdom Metazoa; phylum Arthropoda; class Insecta; order Lepidoptera; family Tortricidae; genus Acleris; species Acleris sparsana. The sequence goes on from OV281296.1 coordinate 10,124,817, forward strand.
CATTTCTTATTTGCCTCCTTACTAGATAGAGTTTCTCTTAATTTGCTGTAACAGCCGTTACATTTACCTCGGTAACTAAAATAATCGTCTATTGCGGTTCGTGTGCGGTGCATCACTACCCGTTGAAATTGTCAACATCCAGTGCGGATGGGGCGTGTGATGGGTCGAAGGTCTATTGGACCCCTTCCCGCACCTAAATGAAAAAAAAGTCATTCAGTGCGGGAGAGGTCTAATATGCCCCCCTGTAAACTAAGTATGCCATATTATCAAAATTTAAGAGCAATACAGAAAACAATATTTGTCTCTGTCCTACTACAACGATTGGCCAAGATACGCTCCCCGCACCGTACGAAAGTACACTATTTTCAGTGCCGCACAGGATTACGGCCACGCATGGGGCTTTTTGTGCCTTCTCCCGCAGCCAACGTGTTAAACACAAGCCATTTAATGGTATTAGGAATACAAAAAAACATCTCTAGAAAAAATACTAACGTTTGTTATATTTTATAACTCTACAGAAACGACCATCAAATCAGCGGCAACCCTACTGAATAACATATGATTTATTTTTAGCATACAGTTATTTGCAATATATTTCTTCCGATAACTTCTGCATCGAACCGAAGTACCTTCGCAATGTTGCGCATTAACACGATTGGTTGATTTCTGCCAACATTGCTTAAATAAACGGCGAGTTTGAATGGGGGATGAAATTGTCATGTCAGAGAAACGGGAAACCCGCAAGTGCGGTGAAATAAAATGTGGCATTGACTTTGGATATAGTTTAATAACAAGGAAATATTAAGACGGCTAATTTGTATAATAAAGTTAATTCCAGGTCTTTTAAAGTGATGACATGGTTGGAAACTGGTCGGTTTCTGCCAACAGTGCTTTTAAATAAACGGTAGAGTTAGAGTGGAGGGATGAACTTATCATTTCAGAGAAATACGCCTGAAGTAAAAAATACATTTGGCATACAGAGTGTTTTAGAACCCAACTAAATATAAAGACATATGAAATATAAGATTTAAACACATAATGAAATTAAATTTTAAATCTCACAAAGTGACGACATAGGAATCTCAGCTATACTCATCGCTTTTATTAAAACAACACCATAATGGTCCAGGATAGTCACATGGCCTTCATCAGGTAGTGATTTTAGTCCCACTTTGCGAACGCGTAACATAGAAAAGATGTGAAAAAACTAATTCAGTGACTCAAGGACGTACGGTTCAATCATATTTACGTCACATTTTCGAATCACCTTTTGGATAGGTAAGTAGGTATTCGATTTCGTATAATACTTTTACGTTTACCGAAAGTAAACTGCAAAAACCGTGCTAGGTTATACAATTTTTGACTTCTCGTTTTTTTTACGTACGCTTATGCGTATTTTTTTAAACTACATTCGAATTCATAGGCACATTTTCAGTTTTACACTTTATTTCAATGGAATACAATAAACAAAACATCTTTGACGTTGGTACAAAAGTACAAACTCAATAAGATTATTTCACTGTTTTTGGAATTGGTCTGAGCTATATAAACTACTACCCTATATAGTAGTAATTTATTTCATATTGGAAATTAAATTATTTTAGTCGCATAGTTATAATGAATTCACAATAAGATGGTCAGTGGGAAAGATAAAGTATAAAACAAATAAGTAATGCCAATGCGTAGGTACTAAAGTACTAATAATAAAAATGAAACAAAATATGTTGCAACATCAAGGCAAATACTCATGGTATTTTGATAACCACGTTTTATTCGCTCGCTTTCTTGTGGCGTTATCGCTATCGTCAACATACAAAACAACAAATTAAAGCCATCGCAATTGGGTCTTAGAACAACTGAATATATTATGGTCTAAGATCCGAATAGGAGACGACTTTCAGCGGGCTGTTTATTCGATAAAAAGTATTTTATATCAAATTTATTATGTTAAGTAATATAATGGTGAATAGGTAGGCTGAAAAAATTAAGTCCAGTGTATAATTACTTAATTTAAAAAAAAAACTTTTTTTAGTTTGCTTTTGTTTAATAGACAAATTACATTTCAATCGAAATTATGATGCCTAAGTTTGGTGCATATTATTATATTATATACCTACTCAATAGTTATGTATTTTGATAGAAAAAAACTAGTCAAGCTAAAGTTTGCATAATTATTCTTTTATATAGGCTTTATACTTTCGATTGGTATGAAATGTGTCTATTAAACAAGCAGTTGCAATTGAAAAAAAGGCCATTTTTTTATTTTTAATAATGTTATTATATACTGGACTGAATATTTTCAGCCAACCTATTCGCCATAATTATATTACTTAATGTATTAAATTCTATGTAAAATACTTTTTATCAAATAAACAGCCCGGGGATCCTCTACTAATAGAAATTCTTTCCTTGTTCTATGCTGACAGATCTCACTTTGTTTAGCCGGTTAAACATTATCATTTAAGGAACAGAATTTGAAATTAGATGGTCTTCGATTTAATTCCATATATTAACATGTTGTGATACTTTTAATCGCCCAAAACTAACTTGTGCTACTATTAAACAGGCGAATAAACAACATTAACTCTAATAATAAGTGGATCAGCCATCAATACAGCAACGGTTCTTTTCCAGTCTTCCTAACTTAAATATAACGAAACTACGATACACAAATAAACAACATAATATTTAAATCCCTTTTATCTCGTTTTATTAATGAATTTCAGATCTGAAAATGAAATGCTGTTTAAATAAACACGGATCCCACATCTCTATCGAACAAATAAGGTAAGCCGATGAGACTTATAATTACTTGCGTCTATCCCTCGGGCTGTTCCGGCCTGATGTAAAATTAATTTCTCCCCGTACACCGTACAAATTACAGCGCACTGCGAAAACAAGCTCGAGAACTGCGGTTTCCCAGGCTTTTTTAATTTGAGCTACATACTCGACGCAAAGCGTGAATGCGGTTTTTAGGGTACCGTTATTTGAAAAGTTTACCCAGCCATCATAAAAGCATTTGGGCGCAAACAACTGCACTGTTGGACAAATATTTGTATGTTAGTCAAGATAAGATAATACAGTCAGGAATAACTAGAACACCCTTTGACTTTGCAAACAATTTAGGGTAATTTGGAGACGTTTTGCTACCAGGTAAGCATAAAGTGGTATTACCTGAAGTACCGGGTCTCTATCTAGTTTGGCAGCGGTTTGTTCAAGTTGCCTTTGTTGAATTAAACCTTGTTTCATCTGTGTTACCTTAAAAGAGAAACCAAAAAGGGAAACAAGTCACTGTTTTACCAGCTACCTACACCTAAGTGAAAATCATTTAGGTCACGTTGACATGGAACTCACAGTAGGGCTAGCCAAGATGCAAACTCAGCTAACGTTTTGGTTTTCTAACAACTAGAAAAGTATACAGTTGCCATAAGCAGTCGGCGCAATCTGTCATTAGCTTACGTCAATTCCATACATTATGACGTTTTTTGTAAATCACTAACTTAGCGATATGCATCTTGACTGAGCCCTCAGCATCCGTGCGACTCATTGACAACCCAGTCTTTCCAGACTAAAAACTATACCTGCAACAAATTTCACGTGGATAAGTTGAGGTGTTGAACCATTAATGACTAAACCATTAAATTATCACACTGTTCCAAATAAAATAAGTTGCTTTTATGAAATATGGTGCAAAATTGTATCCATTTTGTTCTCGACCATTTATAGTCATTTGCCAAATAAAAACATAGAATACGGCTAAGGAACTGCACTAGTAAAGCATAAAGGTGCGCTGGTTTGGCCAACATAACAACAGAGGTTTTTGCACTGGCTCGTTGTTTATATAGCGCAGAGTGTTCTTTTTTGGTACATTATTTTCGTGTAAAATGTAAAAATGATAGTCTATTGTCTATGCACTGAGAAAATTGGAAAAAGAGCTGGTTTTTCTAAAAAAGAGTTCGTCGCTGTTTCAAAACGAATCGTCGATCCCATGATACCTACATTTGAAAAACAAAAATATGTCTGACCCTCGTTATCAACAACGTTAAACAGTTTTGGCACGAAATACATTTTTATTGGTTGCGAATTGAGTTGTAGCTAAATTAAACATGTCTGCAGATTAAAAAATAAATAGTGCATGTTGTGCTTGGTTTTAAATTTAGTGTAGCACGGAGGCTTGCGGCGGCACACGGCTAGCCTGAGTTATATAAGACTGGAATTATATCTAGTGTGGTGACCACAGCACGTTTGGACTGTTCTGCAGTTATTGCGTTGTCATTACAAGGAGTTGCTTAAGAGGCCACATATGATAAACTCGGTAGTGTTCTGCAATCCGGATTTTAACAATCATAAGGCCTATGTGTCTGTTTCTTGGATAAAAGTATTAAACTTGATCATATTTCCTTGAGATTTTTAAATGTGAGAACACAATTAGTAATAAAATTATCAATACATTTATTTTTCAAACATGACACACTTTGCGCATGTTTTTATGAATGAAATTTCTATATAAAACCTGTTTTGAATTTTTAACAAACGACTACCTAATAACCCAATGTTAAATACTACTTCTCTACGTTTGTATTACGAGGAGCATATTACATTAGTAATTTAGTAACAGATGTTTATTATCGCTTGTGTGACTCACAACGTGACTTGTTTAGTAGCAAACCATTCTTGTCGGCTTTAACTTTGCAAACAATTTGCTTCGTAATCAAAAGAGTATACTTTCAGTTCTTATTTTTTATTCTATTGAGTTAAAAATATACGCACCGTTAAAACAGATAAAATATGAAATAAAAAATATTTTTAAACTAAATAGCCGCACACAACTCACGCTTCAATGAACAGCCGAGTTTATTCCCCCTAGCCTTATTTATTCCCATTCACTTTATCCTTTGTCGTTGGGGTAATAATTTATTGATCCAAGTGAACGCATTGTAGGCACCTACTTTCCTAATTGGTCCCGTTGAAAGGCTCTCTGCAGAGACTTTTGGAAGTTAAATTGTACGGTAATTATAACACTGTGGATTGCCAGACGGCTCTTATTTGTATGGATGATGACTCCTCGTGGAGCCACTTTCGAATAGGTAATATTTTATACATTTGATAAAGACGAACAGCAAAGCTATGATTATGAAGCCCACGTACATTATTATCTTAATTTATCAGTTAGCAAGATAATAAGATATTGTGTTGGCGCCACATGAAAGGAATGAACTTATTTAAACCTGAGTTTCGCATTTCTATGAATATTAGACACTGAAGGCATTGTTTTATCTTGAATAATGAGGCACTGCTTAAATGAAATCAAGTTTGAACAAAGTATGTTTAACAACAAACAAAACTAGTGAAGAAAAGCTAAATTATTGCATAAAAAGGAAATAACGCTAACGGTATAAACTTTAGAAATGATATAAGAAAAAAATTACAACAATTCGTCATTTACAGTTTCGTTAATTTCAAAGTACAAAGTGGTACATACAACCATCAACAACATTCCGCCTGTTTGGAACCGCATATGGACAGCTCTCCCCTTCTCTTGTCGTTGTGAAATTGATTGAAAAGAAACAAATATGAAGGGAAAGTTTCAATTCCAATCCATCACTGCGTGGAAATTTGTGCGAAACAATAAAACCTGGGGTAAAATATTTGCTGTCAGATTGAGGGATATTATAACGTTATACGGCAATGAAGTTGTATCAAAGCTAACTTATCATATCGATTTATAGACAAAGTATTCTTATTTTTTTAACTTGTTTATTCTATACTTTCGAGGTATAAAATTGAAATTAAAATTTCGCCATTGCAAGGCCTGACAGACGGAGCCAGGCAGGTGCTAGTATGTGGTTGGTGATAATTTTTAGTAGACAATGTCAAAAGTGACATCGGTAGTCAGAAAGTACATTTTAATTGTAATGGCATAGCGGTCATTAGTAAATGCAGCCTTGACAAGCTCACGGTTTTACGTTTTGCCAAAAAACTTATACATAATATATACTGCCTATTGTTTTACATTCAAATTATGTTTTAGATTAGATACTTGGTTAAATTATGGTGTAATTAAACCAATTTTTACATCTGAATGCGGACAAGTGATGTAATGAGACTAAATTCGATTAAGTCTCTCGAATGTTAAAGATTCCTCCCTAATTTACTTAACTTCTCCTCATATAAATTAAGCATAATTTCAAGAAGGTCATGGGCTTGTTTTGATTAAGGATAGTTCAATTTCGGGCCTGAATACAAGTAAATTAGTATTTAAGATTAACTATAGCAAAGCGCACAGCTTGATTTCTTAATCCTATTATGTAAAAAATAGTATCAATATACAGATAATAATAGGAGATCGAATCTTAACTATTACATTAAATTTCGGTTATTTATTATGAAGTTTGGATCACTTGGTTTCTGACAAATTTTATAAGAAATTGTATAAATGTAAACAGTAAGAGCCATATATAAATGTACATAAACCCATTAAGGTAAATATTCCAAGTAAAAATCAAAATAACATAAATGTATTTTTTTAAAGAACTACCCTACCCTTTCTACCTACTACATTAAAAAGAGACATGGGTTATATATAGATTTAGCGTCGGACACAATTTTAAAGTAATTAAAATATGTGCGTTTTTTTTTTAAATGAACTGCAAACATGTAATTCATATGAACGGTGTCACGGACTTGTACATTTACCTAAATATACTAATACATTTCATAATTTGCCTTAAGGGAAAAGGGCGAATAAGTAAGCAAGGTTTTAAATGTTCCTAAGAGGAAGTAATAAAGCAGTGCGCAAACTTTCTATAATGACACTTTCAGCAAAATTTCACTTCCCGCGGGCCCCGGGGTATTTGCCAAGTTCCATATAAACAGATCTGTGGAAAGGTAAATAAGTTTAGTTTAACTCTCGTTTCGACACTCCGAGGAGACGTATAAACTTCGTACGTCGTCTAATTAGGATACAACTTCGAGCCATTTATTTCAATTTCGTTTTCGGGCATTGCTTGGGCTTTGCAAAGTTGGCGTCTGTGTTGAAAAGATAAGTATTGATTACTCACCCCGTTCTTCCCTGAGTTTGTTTTGAGTACAATTATGATTGTTTCATATATTTTACTACCTCACTTTTGAATAGGAAAATGATGGTGGTATTATTCAGCTAATTGTTTTTAGTGAGCGTTTCTTTAAAATTGAGCCTCCTTTTTTACCATTAATTTCTTTGATAGGTACTAAGAAAAACCTCCTTGAACTGAATATTTGACTTATTTTCATGAAAAATAAATTCATAGGAAAGATGAGACTGAACATTTATTCTACTAGATTTGGTTTTGGTTTATGCTGATATAAAGCGAGGCATGCCTACCAAATGTACCTAGGTAGATATCCTTAAGGCCAGGAAGATTTGGGTGATTGAATCTAAAGCAACATAAAAGGACAGCATTGTAACCTTTTTTATTGAATTAATATCGCATGGGCGCAGCTTTTGTCGTAGAAATCAATCGTTTGTCGAAATTTATCCGTTACATTCATGCCCAATCTAATAATAGAGACGGTGAAGGGTCGCGTTTTATTTCAACAGTGTTTGGATGTAAACGGGTTATTTTATCGCTTGTTTTATGCCATAGACAAGTTACAGCCGCCATGAATGACAGCGGAATAACGTCTTTAGGTCACTTACTATATTATACGCCACGGATGTAGATGATATTCAGTAGTTAAAAGGTCGAAATAATTGGAACTATATAATTCAGTTCATATTTAATCTTGTTTCCTACAATTGAAAACTACTATACCACTATATATTTACTTTTTATTTTATAGATAATTCCAATGTTTTTGATGCATACCAAATATAATTCAAATCCTCACACATAGGCCATCAGTGATTGAGAGAAAATGTAGTACCGCGTAGATAACAAATTATATAAGGTGCAAAGTACCCCCTAGCAAGTACCTAACAAGGAAAGGTACCCAACTGTCCGACTCCGATTTTGTTGATTTCAATATATGTTAGGGAGTAGTCTAAAATAACAGACACTTATATTTTTTAGCTGCCCAAACTCCACCTGTTGTGAGAAATTGACCTCCAAAGTACTGAAAAGTAACTAAACCCTCTAACTTCTATACAGATTTATTTTACTGTTATTGCTAGTTCCTTACTGGTTTTACTATTATGTTTAGGAACATGAAAAAATAATGAGCACGTGTTTTGTTATTACACATTGCTAATAAAATGATATCGTTATTAATTAATTTGAAACTCCCGCAACCTGCATCCAGCTGCGAGCCACAAACGCTCCTGTTTTAAGGAGCTTAGTGTTTAAATCACGGAGATTACCGCGGCCAAACACGAGCCTTGATCGCACCGCTTTTACAATGATTTGTGAGAAAAAAAGGTAAAATCGAAGATTTTCGTACACAATCCCGGAAATTTCCATATCTAAATGGAAAACCGACCCCGAACAATCAATTTATCCAGCAATATCCTCGAGCGGTTTATACCACCTGTACAATAAATATTTATACTTCTCCCCTCGATTTGTATCGTTTCGCTTATTCTGTATAGAAAACTGTTTCATGGCGATACTTATAATGACTGTGTTTTTATTTGTACAATGCTGATGGTTACCGGGAAGAGGTTACATTCATTGGAGTAAGGGATAAGTTCGCCTTTGTACATACCTGTTTTATTTTTGTCTATTTTATAATTGGTATCTCTTTTGTTTGTACAATAAAGTGTTAACACACATACTTACATAATTTACATTAGGTAGTACTAATTATTATATAAACCTTTTTTTTCACGTGACAATAAACTATATATATATAAACTATAATCGGTTCGGAAATTCATTGACTTTGGTCACAAATTCGAAATAGTAAAGATTTTTTTTAAGTTCCTTACTGTAAGTTGCTGTAAAAAAAAGCAGGCAGGATATTTTAATATTAATATGCTTGCGACCCGCCCTGGCTTCGGTTCGGTTAAAACAAAACATACCTTGAATAGTCACGGATAATGTAGTGTCATATGAATAATTTTAGGAGTTTACGAAATATCCCATACAAACAAACAAATAGGTAACACCTCATTATTTTACGTTTTAATCATCAATAAAAAAAAAATTGTTTAAATCTTAATATTATGGCAACAATCTTGCCGTTTAGATGGCGCAAAGCCGCTACAAACCACGAAAAACTGTGCTAACTCATTGTTTATTTCCGGCGCCATTGAGCAACAATTTATTTAGCGCTCGGCACAGGGTTGCGAGCTTCATAACTATGTTTTTTAAACCTCTCGTAGTAATCGTAGCTTATCTACTTATTCTATTTTATTACTTTTCGTAACGTATTTGTTTTTTTTTAGGGAATATACCTTTAAAGTACCCATAAATATGGTTTTAAAAACTTTAGTTGAGTGGAGTCAGATATTTTTTTTCTCGCCAAGCAAGCATGTTTTCTGAATTAATTTTTAATTTAAAATACATAATAGCAAAAAAACATAGTTGGTTATTTGTAGTTATTAAAAATTATGATTATCAATTTTTACTAAGCATTCATCTTTTTGCTACGGGATGCAAATTGCATATATGCATTTAGGATTTGGTATTATATTTTAGTCCTTCAATGAAAAAACTGAGTCAAAGTATCACAGGGCATCGCCTTTGATACGTTATCGTATTGTAAACGTTATTATCGATTTGACAGTAAATGCGGTCAATTTTAAAAATAATGTAATAACATGTCAAAAGCAATATTGTTTAAACCGAGTAAAATAGAACCCCTGTACATTTAGAGTAACAGTACAGGGGTTCTATTTTTATACAGCAGTATTATAGTAACGGAACGGAACTAGAGCGACAACCCTAGCGCGTGTCGCATAACAATGGTGCATCGGACTATAAAACAACACTTGATGAGTTTATAATGAAGAAACACAGTCACCGCGAACGATGCCACCAGTGTAAGCGCCGTACTACAAATCTGATTTGTGGCAGAATGTCCTATCGGTAATATGAGGTTTGTACGGAAAATCACATTACAAGATAGAGTACTGTTTTTTCTTTTAGTTTCTTAGCTCAGTTTCCTATTATTATTATTTTTTTGTTAAAGTGTTTATTATAGCTCTAGTCATAATGCTCTTATAATAAATAATGTCTGCAAAAGAATTAAACTTTGGAATGATAATAACATTTTGTCCAATGTCCATTAAGTCATTAATGTCATTATTCTAAGAAATATAGTAAACCTCAAGATGCAAGGTACTAATTATTATAGTTAGTACCTGTACTAATATCTAAATCTATATTTAATAAAGTCCAGCTTCATTTTGTAGTTGAATTTGGAATTTTGCAACCATTTTACCATCTTCTGTTACACTACACTTTAATACACTAGTAATGGTCTGCATTAAGGGAGCAACAGTGAAAAATGAAACCTAATTCTCAGGAAACTAGCTAAGAGAATAAAATGCGTTACTTTAAGTTTGCTCGGAGTTTCAGGCCAATAAACTCTTCGCAGTCAATTTAACGTCAGATATTTATTGCGCCTTTAGCGAGCACTTCAAATAGGTTTTCATTTTACGCAGCTGTAGCAGCCCGGGACCATACTTACAGGGTGAATAGAATTTGAGAGACCTTTCGAATATTATCTTTATGATGGAATCGAGTAATAATAATCTTAATTCTTACTCATACTAAGTAAATTGGCCACATAAGGGCTTTTTTACGTGTCGGTAATGTGGAGTGAATCTACAAGCGCCTCGGACAAGACCAGCATTGCAGAGAAGAAGCCCCGCGGGAAACTCCAGTTGTTTTTTTTTTTCAATGAACGCGAAAGGAAATTATGTTAGTTTCTCACTTACACTTAAACAATTAAACGTATTTCAATAAATTTTAACACACACGTGGTCCATATATTGGAATAAAAATAGAAAAGGGAATTTTCCCCTGCGAAAGATAGTACTTGAAAGAAACAGAAATGTAACAGAAATAGTTCAACTCGAATTTTAAGTTAATTCGAGTTGATCACAATCAAACTTGCCATCTTGCAATGAACTTGTAATCTATATTTGTATCGTTACTTTTAAACGCAAGTACGAGTAATTATTCCATTAGGTATATTATACTGGCCGTAAGAAGCAGTTATAGGTCACAGTTAATAAAAGTTTAAACGTACACGTTTACAATATTTTGAATGTTATATGTTTATTTTTCATTACCTAGCATATTTTAATCTTGGATTCATAATCATTTGAAATTTAGCATAAACATAGTATTATCGATCAATTCTTACATAACAAGTAAATAAAAACAGTGAAACGTCCACCCACACCATTCACGTAATGAGCAAGCAACGTGTCAGTAAAACATTAGTCGCGATATATTTTCGAACCACCTTTCGTAATCACCCTTATATTCCGTCTAACGCTTGGCCACTATATTTTTGACAGGTAGCAAGCAACTTTGCCGAGCCCGTAGCGTGAACGTCATAAATCTTTCCTTGAGAGTCCTTTAAGTGTGGAAACTAGGGGCTAATGTATGTGGAATAAATGGTTTCCCGAGTTTATTGTTGCACCTGTCAATATAACGGAACGAGCGGGTAGGCACATGTTTAATGTATGTTTTAGGAGTAGGACAGCAGCGTTTCTACGCTGAGGACATAATATATCGAATGATAACTCAAAAACTGCTTTCGTAAGCGAAGATACAGGTTGTTCTTTATTCGAAAAAACACGGTTACAAAAATAGAGCACCATATAGAAAGGACATTTTAAATGTTACAAAGTAAGAACTGGAAGTTATAACGAACCTGATAGAGTCGCTACTAAGTGTTAATTCCCGAGCGCCTAAGTTTACACAACATAGCAAATTTACAATGTAAAGCTGGACCAAGTGCTAACATTATTATTCAGAGTAGCGTGTGAGAGATTCATTAAGGCTTTCTGTATTGAATCGTTAAGGGCTACAATAAAAAATAATTGTCCTTTGTTCATAAAATTGGAAGAAATACGAAGAACAAGAGAGTAAAACTAAAAAAAGCAACATTTATTTGTGCTACTAAAGTAAAATATTTATTAGATGTGAAGATTTATTGATGCATAAAGCAATTTTGTCCGAGTGGCTTTCCGATAAGATAATAATTATACAAATGAGTCTCATCATACATATGACTTTATGTGAATGGACTAATTATGGAAATGTATTCAGTATATTTTCAGCCCTACCAATACGGGTCAAGGATATTTATGAATGAAGAAACGTACTCTTACTGATAATTCATATTAATAAAAATCGCTTGATGAACTTTAAAGTTAATATGCTACAAATAAATGTAAAAATATTGTCGATATCATTAATTTTTAGCGTCATAAATATAATTATAAATATAAATATTGGATTCCCAATAGTCGATTCAAAATGATTATAGGTTAATAAAAATGGTAAGTTTATTATTTTGTCGCAAATAGATAGCCAGTTACACCTTTGATGTATATAATTTAATTCCCTATACTTTTTGCTTCGACAGCTGACCACCATAAACAACCCCCCATTCTGTAATAACCTTTTTGTTTACGACCTCATATTGCGACAACCACTATTGGTATCAGGCAGAGAAATTTAGGGGAAAGACTATAGTATTAATCCGTAGGGACAGTGCAGTTAACGATGACCCAGTTTATCGATATTTCTTGGGGCCACAACTCCCCGCTCTATTACGAAGAACCGATATTAGTATCTATCGGGGAGCGATTGGTTAGAGCTTATTGTGTCTTGTCTGGATTAGTTGGGTAGGTTGAAACATTATACACGGGGCGTAATTACTTGCTGTACGATATTTATTTCGGTAGGAGCAAACAATTCATTATGGTCAAAATTGGTACTAAAATAGTTTATATACTTACAAGGTTAACACTAGGAAGTTAAAATTAGATCAAGATAAATAAAATAAAAACTAGTCGCGTTGTCAAACTTTAATAAATGACATCTCAGATGGCTGACTCATTTTTTCTATGATTTGCAAGTTTGTTTCTCTAAGATTTTTAACATTTTTTTTAACGATTTTATTACCAAATAGACAGATCTTGTGTAGAAACTTAGTTTTGTTTTGTATGATGGCCCTGAGACCAAGAACTGATGATCTTCTGAAAATTAAATTATTTATTTAGTTAAACGACCTGTATATTAACGTTTAGACAATCTTTGCAAAAATATAAATAACCAAATGTAGAAAACAAAGTTACCCGTTTCCAAAATAATTGATTAAAAATGTATTGTACACGTAGTTTACTTGCCGAAAAAGCAAGGCCATTATTGCCACAGAAACTGTTGGAAAGTGGAGTTTGTCTAAGTTTCCCGGATCTCCCCACTCCTAATTCGCAAGTGTGATAACACCTCAACATTATAAGTGGGAACGTATGATATATACATTGATTTCCGATAGCAAACACAATTCTGTTCAATCAAATGCACGAGCGAAGGCCTTGCCTGCGTAAATATCACGCATTATTTCATATCGCGGAGATTAATTCTTGTTCTGTTTGCTAATGGAATTGGTCAATGTATTAAATCGGTGTTCCGAACATTTGGCGTTATAATGCGCTTCATACCAAGCATAATACGATTATAGCAATTACTTTAGCGCTTGCGCTGAAATGACTAATTTTTCACCAACTATATCACCTAAAATACAAGTACAAAATCTTTATTTGCAGCACAAACGGGAAAAAACAATTAAGCTCTTTTTGTATCTTGGTTTATCCAATTCCTTACTCACTTGCTGAGAAAATTTACCGTTTTGTGCTTCCAAGGATTTAGACAAATCCCCTGGATTCGATAACGAATTGGATGCAGTTCTACCACACAGAGAGTACACTGGGATCGCTAGTGTTTACCCAGTATATGTATCGATTATCGATAGTAAAGTGCAATTATATCGACTTATGTTTATTGGTAGAATAAATTTTAACTGTTATTATAGGAGAGAATATTGCACATTGTAATGAAATTACAATGTGTTTATGTTCTGGAATATTAATGTTTAGAGTTAAATTTGATATTGGAAATATTATAATGCTTGGGAGTTAGTAATTACCTGTGTTGATCAGTGCCCGAATGAATAATTATATAATCATATTCAAATACGTGTTAAGTACCTGTAACTAGAAATTTAAATCCTATGTAATTTATAGCTCATTTTAGAAATCTGCACTTTGTTGAAAAAATATAGCCGCAAAAATATATTTTAGTCGATACAATTTCAGCGTCTCTAAGCCACAGAGAGTCTTAACTCGTGACAAGACGTTGCAGCGCCTCAGATGTCTGCGGACGGCATCACCAACATCGATGACAATTCGACAATACTGTTCATTCACAACGCTATCGTTAATTAACATTATAAGACTATTCGTAGCCAGTTCGATACCTATTTGTTTAGAAACCTGTATATTTTTCGGTGTCCTAGTGCAGTTTCATGAACAAGTACCCATTTCCCATGTAAATGTAAATACTTTACGAGAAATAACGCCTAACGTGTTAAACAATCAAAATTTTAGATAAACGCGTCAGCAAATTATTTCAAAGTTGCCGCCTTTAGCTGGAAGTTGACAAACTGCGAGTACACTAATTGAGTAATTCCTTTCAGGCATTCGTTATGATTATCAACTAGGGCAGGCTCCCTGGGGTTCAACTTTGAGAAGTACTTAGCACTTCTCCTGTGAATATGTGAGAAGCGCGGCCGTGAGACAGAGCACCGTTGAGCTATGAAGAAATGTGATGCGCTTTTCGTTTTGGAATATATTGTAATATATTAAGTGAAAGTATCGTGCGAGCTCTTATCGCTAAACATATCTGCTAGTAATTTTTGAACACCCTAAAATATTTCTTAGGAACACGTAACGTACAGTCCGCGCGCAAGTTGAATGCAGTCGGCGCCTGAGGTAAAGGGCGCCACGCCTCTCCTCTCCCGCCTGTAATGTGAACTACACTGTAAATTGCCGTCCCGTACTGGCACTTTTCTAAGCTCGGCATTCAACTGGCGCACATACTGTTACTAGTCACTTACTTACTTCCATATTACTCGGATTTCTATACATGTTTTTACGTTGGATTAATAGCGAAGTATGTGTATACTGAGGAACCTGTCGTTAGTTTTCATCGCATCAAGAATTCAAGACCTGAGTTTATGTCTAATAGGATTTCTATGCTATGTACAATGAGTAAACTTGACTACGACATATATTCGTATAACATTAAAGTTTTCAAATGCATTAAAAAACAAAATAAAATCACAAAAGAATACCTGCGAAGGATTTAACCTTTAATCCCCCTGAGTCTTTTAAGTCATCTGCTTTAAAACTTTGCAAATCTTCATTGACTTAAGTTTTCGTCTACGAATAGAAGTGAAATAGCACTATTGTGACCCTATGAATTCAACTTTATTTGTAAGCAGACAATTGCAAGGAAAATTCTACGAGCTGGAATATGTTTTGCGAGCACTATTGTTCTAACTTATCACAGAAGAAAAACGTTTTTTTTTTTCTAGGAAAGATGAAGTACCAATTCTTTAAGGAGGCTTCTATCTAACCAGTGGGGCTAGACAAGTTTCCATCGAATACAAACGCTAGCCTTTATGATCAGCTATCGCTTTGCGTTGTCAATAATGAAAAAGCTAGTCAAGTTGCCCTTAGGTACCGCCCTTAGATACCTTTTATTTTTAAAAAGAAACATAAACCACAATAAAAGACTTTCTAAAATTCACTTGTCTCATAGGGAATCGAACCAGCTTAAAATGAAATAAAAAAAACGCTCGGTATAATTGATGTTAGATTTCACGATCTTTTTTATTTCTTAGACTAAATGTTTAAATTTTTTAATTTTTATCTGGCTTGATACAATAAATTTTTAGAAAATCTTTGAATGCAGTGTTGTTTCTTTTTAAAAAGAATATAATATTTTCTTGAAGTAAAAATGACATGTATCCTTAGTTTGACGTGTAAATTGACATTACCAATGAAATATCTGAGTATTTGTAAGTTTTTTATTCCAGTGTAATTTAGTGTGAATTAGTTTTATTATAATATATCTTTATGTTTATCTTTATATTCTTTATATATTATATTAAATACAATACATTTTTCCTTCGCTTATTTTTTAAACCTTTTCAGCGCGACTCTCAGTGTAGAGACATTATTCGAATATCATATTTTGTTACCTAGTTACGGCTCTTCGTTACTTCGCGACGCAACGCGAGACACAAGGGGAGTTGCTTTGAAGTGACTTCCGTTTTCTGTTACTGTTATTAGACATACGCCCCGCAGTTTCTATGGCGTTTTAGACGAGAGTGGAAAGTTATGTCGTTACATATAAATGCGAATGTGACGGCATCTTGGTAATATACCGTTCTAAGAAAATGCTTAATGTAAGCAGAGGTTGGTTCTTGTTGTAGCTTGAAAAGTGAAGCTTATGAAAGTTATGCGTGTAAGAAGTTTAAGTAAAAGTTATGATACGCGGTTAGTCAACTGTGTACAGTCTGTTCTTATTCATTCCGTCACTATTACAAACAAATCGGTTACCATTATAAATCCATATTCGCTTGCTTTTTTATACACTTAGTAATTATCGTCATATTTATTTTGAAGTACCTAGTAATCTCTATCCCAACCTTGTATTTTTTGATGAAAAGCACTTTCGGTAAAATACCATGACACTGACTGGTGCTTGACATATACATTTTGTTTTCCGAAATATATTGACATGAAGATGTTTTGATAGTTTTGATCGATAAGAGAGTTTTTCGTCTTTGTCGCACTAAGCGTAATGATACGATGGTGATTAGGAAATAGTACATTGTTGCCTAGGCGCGGAAAGTAAGGGTTTTCCTGACGAGGTGGTCGCTATTGCTCGGCCTGCTAAAATACGAGTCAGGAAATCCTCGCTTCCGCCGAGGCATACCTACATAATGCTTTTCTCAAACATGTGAGGAAATAACACAAATACATTTTTAAAAAGCAAGTAATTTCACTATGCAGAATGAATGAAAGTTACCGACTGTCAATTGTTTTTAAATACTAACCATAGAAATTGGAGTGCAAATTCAAAAAGAAACACACGCACTGTGCTAAAAAAGCGAGCAGTTACCTTGGCTGTTTGGAATTTTTGTCTTGGTCCTTTTGATTTTGTATGCAGATTGACAGCATTTTTAAGAAAAATATAGACATGGATGGAAAGTGTTTTCATATGGTTTTTTTACTCCTAGGAGTAAAATGAGGCTCTTTCCGTCCTTGTCTTTCAATCGGAAAACCGTTATTTCCGAACATGTTTGAAAAAAAATAATTAACCATTTTAATAAACTAATCAGAGGTATCATTATTCTCATCACTATTTTATTCGGTATACTTGTTATTTTCATTGGCAGTCTGAATAGGAACAGACTTTAGAGACCCTGCCTATGAAGCTAGTAGTACCGAGTTCAATCCCCGGTGTATACTCGTATATATAAACTCGAATTGTACTTGTGTGATGTGATAGATAAGGACAATTATTTGTTTCTGAGTATTGGATATTTTCTGTATATTTACCTATGTGAGTATGTTTATCGTGGCCTGGTAACCATAGTACAAGCCTCGACCCTAGTTTGGGACTAAGATTAATTTGTGTTTGATTGTCCTCCGATATACATATGTAACTAATTTGAAATGCAACGTGATAGTTATTTACCAAACTAACAAATAAACAAGTAAAAAACTTGCACGTCAAACTAGGGATTTTCACCCGTAAGTTAATTGGAACTAGCGTGGGAAATTGAATTCTGTAATTAGTTCGTAGTTCCAAGTAATTGAAAAACATCTAAAGCTTGCTCAGCCTTTGTGTAGCTTGATCACTTTGATCTTGTTAATATTAGTTTTAAAACCATGTGATAAATTCTATTTGAGTGGTTTTTAATGTTCCGGTTATGTGTGCGTGAGGCCGATTCGAACTTTATTTTTTTATTTTTTTATTTGTACTGTCTTAAAACACACGCGATGACATATAATCAAGATGGTCACTATTGTGCGAGTTTCGATTCAAATGAGTACTTAAAAAAAATAGGAGCGTTGTACTTTAAAAAAATTACATATTTGCTACATTTATACTCGTATTCACCAACAATATTTAAGGGATCCTTCACTGACTAAACGCACTGCGTTCAATACAGCTTTGTGATTGGTCTTTTTTGACCGTCCTTTTGTTTATGAGACGATTTGACCCACCCTGTGCGTTCGTGAGCACTGTGAGACCCCATAGTGACGTTTGTGAATAAGGGTGTCAATTCAGCAAGAATTTTACGACAAAGCTACTAAGTTTACTGCCCAATAACAGCTCCTAGCTTGAGTATAGTACTATTCCAACACAGCTATATAATGTTTATAATCTCCTGCCAACATCGTAAACTCAGTACCAACACAACAAAAAGTTTGAATGTAGATCGATCGTGCTCCAGTTAAGAAACCGTAGCGTGCGCAAGCGAGTCGATTTGCCTCAAACAAGTTTGTTGCTCTAATTCTTATGGCTTATTAGTGGTTTCTGTGAAGTGCGGTTTTATTATAATGCATAAGTTCTATCGATGTAACAGATAACGCCATGTTAATTTAAATAAAACTGTAAGTTCAGGTAGGGTAAGAGCGTCAACGGGGTAAGTGTGACAAACCATAATACATGTTTTAGGACATATTGTTTGTTAGACGGACTTGCCCCGTAGACTCACTTGCCCCGTCAGGTGGGGTAAGAGCGTCAACGGGGTAAGTGTGACAAACCATAATACATTTTTTAGGACATACTGTTTGTTAGACGGACTTGCTCCGTAGACTCACTTGCCCCGTCAGGTGGGGTAAGAGCGTCAACGGGGTAAGTGTGACAAACGATAATAAATTTTTTAGGACATATTGTTTGTTAGACGGACTTGCCCCGTAGACTCACTTGTTCCGTCAGGTGGGGTAAGAGTGTCAACGGGGTAAGTGTGACAAACCATAATACATTTTTTAGGACATATTGTTTGTTAGACGGACTTGTCCCGTAGACTCGCTTGCCCCGTCGGGTAGGTAAGGTAAGATATATTGTTGTTTAGACGGACTGGCCCCAGAGACGAACTTGCCCCACCTTACCTTATACGATGTTGGTGTCAGAAGGCAAATGCCGCTAAAGTTTCTGTTTTCTATTGACTCGAAGTGTACGGAGTTGACAAGGTGGCCGAAGCGATCTGTCATCACCTTACTTCAATTGTAATTTTGTCAATTTTCGAAAAGGCATGCTTAGCGTTATACATCTCGACTACATTGTGACATTCTTAGAAG
The DNA here is from genome assembly GCA_923062465.1 of Acleris sparsana. Classification (NCBI taxonomy): domain Eukaryota; kingdom Metazoa; phylum Arthropoda; class Insecta; order Lepidoptera; family Tortricidae; genus Acleris; species Acleris sparsana. The sequence continues at coordinate 10,144,144 of OV281296.1, forward strand.
GTTGGAATTTTTCTCAAGACAATACTTGGTAACATTTTTAAGCAATAAGAATATTCTTTTTCATACAGATTATACCGAGAATGTCTAATAAGACTTTCACAATTTGAGAAGTTTCTCGTTGATACAGTCAGCGCCAAACGTAGTTGGCAATCTTCGTATTTTTTCGTATTAACACATTTGACTGGTTTGTCATTGCTTACGGTACTGTAAAGCGACAAGGTACGTAAGTTCGTACCTTTCTGCTTTTGATGCTGACTATACGCTTTCATTAAAGTATTAAAGCATAATTTTAATTATTTAAATATATCTGATTAGTTTGATCTTCTTAACTCCTGCGTCAACTTTGAAAACCAACTTGTTTTTTTGGCTACTGTTGAACAGTAAAAAATAATAAAACACACCTGTTGAAAATGAAAATAAATAATAAAGCATCTTAGTTAAAATGGAAGAAAATTTATTATAAAATCCTATTAGGAGCCAATAACCCCAAGCATTATAATAATAATGAACTTTATCTAATACTCATAAACTTGTACATACTAATACTGTACATAAGTTGAGTAACTAGACACCTGTTTGAATGTTATGCAATTAATGAATCGCTCTAACAGCGGGTCTTTTCATCCATGTTATTATCTATCGAAGCCGCTGTGACTTCATCGAAGAGTGCCAGATTAATTTGACCCATTGGTTGGAAGAAACTTGAAGAAATGAGGGAGCTTTTGCACTGTTTCACGGGCCCACTTGGGCAGGCCCGGCGCTTTCCCAAGTAAGGCGTGAATCTACAAATACACTGAGTTTTTTATGGGCTGGATTGCATGCAAATGATTTCAATTAATACAGATTATACAGAAAGAGAAGTACGCAGTAGCATTCGCCCTACCTAAACGCTCTTTTGTAACGACAGAGACCTTTATTTCCGTGGTCCTACTGCGTAGTGCTTCTGACTTATGAAATGTTTTTCCAATTCAAATTCAGCAGAGTCGACGGATTTCTCAGAGTTTTGGTCCTTCGGGCCAACTCTAGGGCCGATATGACCTTGTTATGATACTCATTTTGGTCAGTAAGGGGTACAGTGGACTACTTGTGGCCACTTGTCCCACTGCCATCGAGAAAACAATTAGCTATCGACTATTTTCTCGCTCAAGAAACGAACAAAAGATATAGATCCTGTGTCAATAAAAGAGACACGAATATTAATAGTTGATGGCTGGATGTACTCGCTTCCCGCTCGGCTCATCGTCGGCGGTGGGACCAGTGCCATAAGGTTGACCGTACCACGTAGTAGTGTCATCGACAATATGCTTACTGAAAGAACGTTTTCTAAAATTTATACTTCCTATTATAATTTATACTGTGAGCCGGATGACTCAGCGTTATACTTAGATGAGCCTCAACAACTCCTAGGTCACGTTGCTTGCGACTCTAAAAGTCTACATAGGCTGGTAGAATAGAGAGCACGTCGACTGTTTATTACGGTAAAGAATAGCACCACAGAACTCGTGAGTTAATGCAACAGTGCAACTTAGTACGGGTAAGTGCAAAATGTAATTACGTACGTGCACCTAGATTGTACAGATACGTATTTTCTTAGAACTTGTAGCTACTGCGCCAATAAAAGCAATGTTGCATGTTGTAAATTTTACGAAAAGCAGTATAAAATGCAATGGGGGACTTACTTTATAACGTGCCGATTTGTTATTAACATTTCCAACGATGTGGATCGTATAGGTACTTACTGTTCACCAACGCTATTCGCGGGGCATCTATTTTTTTGCATTCGGGCCCTGCGGGCAAGTTCAACTAGTACCGAAACTATACAATTTGTTAGCGTCTTTATTTTCTCTTAATTTTGTTATCCCCTTTAGAAATTAAAACTTGCCTACAATGTATAAAATGCGTGAATTAGATAACTACCCGCCTAAATAGCCTATGGTATGCGTAAATAATGTTAAGTGTTAACTGTTACCCATTGCGTCAAAATGATGTGAGGGGTCCTATTCAACGTAATGTCTTCCTTTTCCTTTTTTTCTATTGTTTTTCATCTGTGCGTTTAAGACATATTTTCTATTCTATTCTATTCTATAAATATAAAAATAAAATATTAATTAGTATTGCCTTTACAGCAATCGTATATTTCAATTCAAAAAGTAACCTAGCTTTTAACACAGGCAAAGTTTTGACAACAACGTCTGTGCAAGCGACACTAATTGGAATCCAATCAATTACCGACTTTATTCCTAGAACAATAAGAACATGTAAATTTTAGTGGCACCCCAACGTTGAGTAATGACTGGAAAACTTTGAACATTCATCTTGTTCTAATTAAGCCAATCGATTATATAGGTACCGAGGAGTTTAATTGCAGTTTTGCTCCCCGCTGAATGCTTATTAAACGAGATCCCGGAGAGGCTATATTTGCATTTAATGTTTACCTTCTTAGTGTTTTTACTTTGTTTAACACTATAGGGTGTCAAATTACACTATATATTTGGGAGTATTGCTTTTTGTTTCACATAATAGATAAATTGACACTATTTATAGTTAACAATCAACTATTGCTATTCATCAAACAATATGTTAGTCGTATTTTCGGTTTAGATTTATATATTTCAAAATACAAGTTACAGATATTGCAGACATGACAATTTTAAAGGTTTCATATTGCCTATCAAGAAAACATAAAGATACTACTAACGATACAAATTATACACGACAAGACAAAAATAACAAATAATGAAAATAAGTCACAAAGTTAAACTATCTTAAACGTATGATTAATGTAAATTCAAAAATCAGCGTCAATAAATATAATGCACTTATGGAGTAACTAAAATGCATTATCCAACAAAAAACAAGAAATTGACGCTTGAATGTTTCCTTTACTAGACTAGTTTATCAATTCAGCGGTACCTCCTGATGGTAATAATGGTAACATTTGTGTTTTTTTGTTTCATGTTAACCCACTTTTATTACAACAATAGCTTTAACCCGCGACCTCATAGGCGTAGAAGTCAATTATCGTTTTTTCCTCGAAAACTGTCCAATTTTACGAGATAAAAAGTAATATTTGTCCGTCTTCAGGCAGACGTTAGCAGTTAACACAGATATAATCAAACACATTCCGCATTAATAATATTTCAAAGGAATTCTTAACGCTGAATCAACTATCACACATTTTACAACACGACACTACGCTCTAGAGCTTCTAACAAAATGCGCTTTATTTGTATTGAAAATTGGAAGTTCTAACTTTAAAGCGTATTTCAGAGAGGTCGTCCAGTAAACACTACCCTTGGACCAAGGTAAATGTTCCATGAAATTACCTCAACATTTCGTACCAATGAAATTCTCCTCCGTCGAAATTTCAGCTTTATCCCTAAAGCTAGCTGCATTGTGTTCATGTACATGTTTCCTGATTAGGTTGTTAAAGTAATTGGAGGTGATTCTTTTAATGGAAATATACTGCGGGATTTGTATGGTTGTAAAAGGTTATTTAAACTGAATTTGATTTAGCAGACGTTTTTAAGAAGGGGATTACTGAAATTAATTACATGAAGAAAAGACGTTCCATCGAAACTGAAATTGGATTTATTTTTTTCTAGTACGTTACAACGCGTTACGGAATATCACGATGGTTCTACGCGTATTTGTTTGATTTTTTTGAGTGGCGAGGCGAGCCTTTGTGGATTTAAAAACTATACATTTACGGTGGGAAAATGATTTTCAGCATCATATTAAATATGGGAGATTGGTGCATGGTGCATTAACGACCGTAACGTTTTTTGACGACATTGAAACACCCCTACAAAGAGCAGACTGCATATTTTCAGCTAAGAGTAAATTTGTACTGATCACAGCAACAAATATAAAGCACTCAGCGAGATGTAAGAAATCGATTACGAGAGATTTATATCATACGTCACGGCTGCGATACGAGACGGCGAGGTGGGCCTGAACGGTCCTCTGGGACTGAGAATCGGAGGGGAGTCGTAGGTATAACAGGTGAGTAAGGAAAACGGGAAGTTTAGTAAAACATGCGTAGTTAATGTTTTGTGTTTTCGATATTGAAGTGGACAAGGAACTCGAATTCTCTAAAAGTGTTTACATTTATTCGTTTAAATTGTTATATTACATTAAGTTTGCCGGCCTATTTTAGTCGTGTTTATCGCGGTAAGAACATTACTTCCACATGGACCCGTCACTCTTATTTACATGCTGGCAGAAAGTGACAAATGTTTTATTATAAATTATGCCTGCTCAAACTAAAGGGATCTGTCGTTTAATTATTAAAATCAATACGTGTAAGTCAAGTTGCTTATTGATTTTATGAATTTAATAATAATTAAAAAAGAACGGAAAAATATTTCAATAATAAATAGACGGGTATGAGTACCAAAATAGTAGAAAGGAACCCTTATGGAGAGACTTTGTTGTCCGTCTGTCTGTCTGTCTGTATGATACAGCAGTTTTTCTCAGCAACTACAAATGCTATCAACTTGAAATTTGGCACAGTTATACAAAAAGCGAGGTAGAAACATGAGGGAAAAATAAAATGAAGTGTTAATCATTTACAGTTTTTAACTGTAAAAAACTTTGGAAATCTGTATTAAAATTTAAGCTAGTCAAAATGGGCCTTAGTATAGCATAAGCTCATAATAAAATAAGTTTTTTTTTGCGGTTACAAGCATTATCTTAAATACGGAACCCTCGGGGCGCGAGTCCGACTCGCACTTGACCGTTTTTTTTAACAAGCTTTGTTTTGTGATTTTGGGTTTACAAACATTTGTTTAAGATTGTAATGTTATTTTCAATAAACCAATATAATAAGCTCAATAGGGAGGCCAAGTAATAAAAACTTTTCAGGATAATCAGGATGAAGTCACAAGATGGTCGTCCCGCAGCATCTAAACAACCTTTGTACAGCGCCAGAGAGGCTCATACTTATTGATGACCCGTTATTTATTAGGCACCTCGCACTCAGTCGAATTGGGAATGCAAATGAAACTTGAAGGGTTACCCCAAGGTTAGATGTACGATTCGTGTTTCAAATAACAGGATCCGGGAACTGTTATCCGTAACCGATAATCTTAGATATGAAACATGGAAGACTTAACCATTATATTACAATTCTACGTTCTGTGTGACAACACATTTGTACCCCTGCTAAGGAGCTCAAATTACGAGCATTTTATTAAATAGTTTGCTTTTTCCTAAAGGTAGGGTGTGAGGCTCTATTTCACTTGGTTTTTAAACATAACATTTACGAATTCATGTGTAATTTGAACTGTAGTTTAATATTTTGCGATGTTGTGTCGATGTAAAATGGTTTACCCTTGAAATATCGACAAACGTTTAATCGAATTTCAGTTCAAAGTCAACTTTTCGCTTATTTTCATTTGATCGAATATTCTTTACATCTAACAATTAAATGATGTATTTTTAAAACACCGATTTTTAATGTTCCAATATATTATTTGGAATAAAACAAATCGGTTCTGACGCTCGCCGGCCGCTACCGCGGCACGCTCGCTTCGCTCGCTCGGCTTCGCGCGCTGTTAGCTCGCAGTTCACCTAACACACTCCTCCTCGCTTCGCTCGTCGTCGCACCTATTTGTACTCTGTCGCATAGCAAACTTCTGTTTACATATCAATGTGTTGCAATTCAAACTAGTTTTTAGTAATAGTAATTATATTGAGTTGTTCTGTCTCTTGAATAGTTTATGAAATGTATTTTTAAGCATTTATAAATCCATGTACCGTTGTTCTAATAATTGTTTTAATTTATAATGAATAGTCGATGAAGCCATAATACCACAAGAGATAATATTTATACTAAATATTCTATGAATCGTTTTCGATGAAATGAAATTCGATGAAAAGTTTGTCGAGATTTCAAGGGGCACCCATGTAAAATAGATGTCAACGTAACGATAGCTCATATTTACTTGACATTGAGAGTAATGGCGGTCGAGTTAGAAACAATGCGATAACACGTCAGATGCAGGATGGTTTTACCGAGTAGAATAGAGCCTTTAACGATTGTCTGTTAGGTATTTTCTGAATGTTCCCATTGAGACATTTTAATACCAATCTTTGTGGAATCGGCTGAATATAAATATTTAATGGCTCACAAAATATCAACTGCCAATTCCATTTTGTTTTTTCAGCACTTTACATATTCTAGGGCACTCGTCATCCGTCGTTTTGTTTTTTGTAGAATCTCATAAAGAGCTTTTATTGAAATGAAATATTGACAACCTTCTATAGGCAAATGGTGGATTTGAAGTGAATTATAAAAATATGTATATTCGTACTATAAGTAAATATAAATACTTTTTAAATAAGTAATAGAAAAATAATAACTAAATTATGGTGATGTTTATTTTGTGGCTTTAATGATACAGTGAAGATAAGCGAGTAGAAAAGGTACAAACAAGCAGGTCACCCGATGACAAGTGATATCATACATAGACTTATTGCTTTGGTGTGCAGGTACCATCAAGTCCTGGCCACCAGCCTACTCAGGTAGCTGAAACATTAACATAATTTAAAAAACTTGCAATCATCATCATCATCATGTCAGCCGAAAGACGTCCACTGCTGGACATAGGCCTCCCCCAAGAATTTCCACTCAGACCGGTCTTGTGCTTTTCGCATCCACCGCGGTCCCGCGATCCTGACGCGTTCGTCCTTGCAAACAGAAAACTAATCAAAATCTCCTTATAAACTTCTGAAGTTAATAAAATAAAATATTGAGAAAATGTGTAATTTTCACGTCATGTTTATTGAAAGCCAGCGCCTCTCTAATTTTACCTGATGTGGAAACGCTTGCCGGTTCGATAGGCTTCATACATCGACGACTATCTTAGTGTTCGTGGAAAACAGAAATGTTTTTTAGAGGAAAAACATTTTTTATCAAGTGTTACATTCATTATTTACAATACACTGAAGTTCACAATGTAAATATTAGTAGGCACTTAACCCTTTTGAAAAATAAAGTGTAAGCGTGCTTATAAAATTGGACAAAGAACATGTTTATCAACGTACTTTTTCTCCTATATCTGTATCGGAACAAAATGGTGTTAGAAGTGTCGTTGAACAAGCATGAATACATGCACTCCTCCAACTATTTCCTGAGTGTTGCGAAAGAAATATGACGCAATTTTGGTAATGCTTAGTTGTCGAGCCACAAGGGTATGAAAAATTCAAGGGGCTGGCGTACATTACCGCACACATTGCTAAGAGTATTTGTTCCCTTGCCGAAATTCAACTGAGAAATATTTTGCAAGGAGGGTAACAAATGGCATTCACTTGTCTATGCTGCTAATGCTCCATGAATCTTGGGGAGGATAGTTAGTGCACTTGTCTTGTAAATTAGCCTTTTAGTTGATGGGTCTATGTCAGAATGTTAATTTACAAACCCCTCATTTAAGCGCGTCTCTGCAGTCATACGTTGCATACTTGAATCGGTTTCATGTTCGCAAGGTTTCTTAATGAGATGTTATTTGAAAACAATATATTCAGCAATGGTTTTTTTTCGTACGGTTGTCATTAAATTCGTTATCTTATCAGCATTAACACACTTAATTGTATAATAGACAAGTAAAGTTAAGTAAAGTACAAATAGAACTACGAACAAACCGGTTTTTAAAGGCTCGTAACATTTGAGTTTTTTGTGAGGTTAATAACATTTTTATTTTTACCAATGAATAGCTTATGAATTCGATTGATCTCTGAATGTTATATTTAGTGCAGCTCCTATCAAGCTCGTTTTTTTTATCTACGTAAACTACTTGCCTTTAAAAATAATTTGGATTAAAAGTCTCTTAAGTAAAAATTAACGTCGTCATTTTCGAGTTTTTAAGAGTTCTGCGTTATATTCCAAACATCTAAAGTGCTTTTATTAACAGACACCCATTCAGCGTTGTTTAGGATTACGAGTATTGTCCAGAACGAGTAAATCTTTTGGACGCTTCCCTATCACGAACACGCGTTCCCAGCAAACAAAATGAGTTATGAGAACTGGCCGTGGGGAAACGATGCGGCGGTGTGTTCTTAGCTGTGTTATTAAGCCGGGTACTCACTAGCGAGCTGTTACTGCACGGGTAGCCGAAGTTGTATTTTCACGCTTATCGCTCTGTACATCTCTATCGTTACAGACTACAAAGAAAGGGAGATCCGAGCGACAAACAAGTCGCGGCGTTACAAATCGGTAGTGAGTATCCGGCTTTATAATTTTGTATTGTTGTACGAGTACACTGAGTAATCTTTGAAAGAAGTAAGTTCTAGTAGGACTTTGTGCAGGGTATGTCCGAATCGCTACCACTATCTTATCCTTTACAATACACAATTATTGAACACGAAAAAAACAAAACATGGTCAGTACATTTTAAATATAGGTATAAAACAGGTAGTTTCCTATTAAATAGCGATCCAGAGAACCTTGGACAGAGAAATAGCTAAGGAAACTTCAAACACTTACAGAATACTGTATACATTTGGGCAATATGATTGCGATTTTTTGATGTCAAATGCAGTTTTTTCATGAGTTACAATAAAAAAAAATAGAGTGAAGTGAAGATGATCTCTAAATAAGTTATTACGGCCCTTAATCCGCTGAAAACGCATCGGTTTCTTTTAGAATTATATTTTTTTCCGGATAAAATGTGCGACCTCAGAACACATCAGAACTTGAAGTATATGTGTACCGAATTTCACTAGAATAGTCGGATTCTACTCGTACCTGGTAATGAGTTAAATTTTATTGTTTATTTTAATTTATGTTTGTTCTGATGTATTATACAGGGGTTTAATATGGCTGCGTTTATCGCGTGACAAAATAAAACATCCGTCGTTTTTTGACACGTATATAAGTACGAGAGTGACAGGTGCTTTATTCACACTACTACCTAGCTGTGGGTACGCGTTTAATTTTATTGTTTATTTTAATTTATTTATGTTATACAGGGGGCTTAATATGGCTGTGTTTATCACGTGACCAAAATGTGGATAAAACATCCGTCGTTTTTTGACACGTATATAAGTACGATAGTGACAGGTGCTTTTTTCACACTACTACCTAGCTGTGGGTACGCGTTTAATTTTATTGTTTATTTTAATTTATTTATTTTATACAGGGGGCTTAATATGGCTGTGTTTATCACGTGACCAAAATGTGGATAAAACATCTGTCGCTTTTTGACACGTTTATGAGTACGAGAGTGATGGATGCTTTATCCACATTTTGTCACGCGATAAACGAAATCATACTAGGCCAACAGGAAAACAATAATTCTGACTAGCAAAGGATTTACGAATATTTTAATAACCGTCAGACCAGTATAATTTGTCCTTTTTTACTCGTATTTACTTACTTATTGACTTCATCCTTATTAGTCTTATTACCATACACTTATTAATATTATTGTTAAACGCATAATAATAATAGAAACTTAACAGTGTGTGCTGTCATAGTTCTGTCAGTTAATTTGTATTTCTATTACGTTGAAATGGAATAACATATTGACGTGTTATTATCATCAATTAAAAAGAGGTAAATCTTTTTATACAAAACCATGGATAAGAGGTCTTTTTATCTTTTTGTAATGTTTAGTCTAGAGATATTACGAGAACCTACCCGTACCTATATCGTAAAAAAACGTGTTTGAAATAATTAAAGGTATAGTATGTTCCATGGGTAAAACCTAGCTTATAATAACACCATATCTACAATTGTAAAAAGCTGGCAATGAATCAGAGCGCACGGTATGCCACGGAATTATAGTATAGTAAAATTTAAGGTCGAGATGCCCGGCCGGTATTCTAGGCGGTAAAAACGATATCCTATTTGGCCTGTTATGGATTTTTTTTTAAATCGGCCGCCATTACCGTCAATTATATAAGTGCTACCATAACATTGACAACACGATAACAGGTCAAATACGATTTTACAAGCAAGAATAGAGGCGCTAGGCGGTTGGTATAGTTTCAGTCGGAAATATCAACCATTTTCCTACTTTATTGCCGCTAAATTTTCTCATTTTAAATAAATTCAAATGCCTGTCTGTGAATAACTCTCCGCAATTAGCTCTTCGTTTAAGTAGTATGACCCGGTTGCCTTTTAGAATACGGCTTTTTAATATCAAGGGGCAGTTTTAAAATTACCCATAGCTTTATAAAATTTCTAAGCTACCTGATAAAGGTATGAAACTGCAAATGGTTTCATTGGCACAAATATCTATACCTATTAGTATTATAATTAAATTTGTCATGTTTGCACAGCTTATAATAGACGGATTTCAGTAAAATTCGGTATTACTGAAGTTAACTTTTTACCGCGAATAGCGATAAACCACTCCTACGCGGACGGATTCGTGGGCAACAGCTAGTATAAAACATTAATAATAAACAAAACACTTTTATTATTACTGAATTAATATAGAAAGTACGTTGAATATTTATTAAAGAGCAAATAAAAATCAGTGTTTTGCCTCGTCTTTTGAAGAATTGTCTATTAGTTTATTTGCTAATTAATCATTTTCAACATTGTTCGGCAAAACGATTAAAGTCACTACACACACACACTTAACAGATGTAATAAATGGGCCGTCTTTCATTTAGAGCACCCAAACCCCCTCTTATAAAATTTCCAAAAAAGTATAATATAATCCTTTCAAAATTCCATACCGTTTCGTTTCACAAACAAACCCATACTTCTTCATATTACTTAACGTTCACTTCAGTAACCGCTATAATTCAAGCCGTCTTTATAAATACCCAACCACGCCGCAGGAGGCAGGAGATCTTAAATTGATTCCACGCTACACAGAATACGGCAAAGTATCCGGATCGATCCATCTACCAATATAGAATGCTTCGGTTTCTGAATTCGGGAAACAAGACCAAATAGGTAGTTCGTTGAAAAAACTGCGGAAAGTCACGTTGATTTGCTTTGTTTTTGATGTATTGAAATTAAAGATCTATAAAAAATATATAACAATTTAAGAAACACTATCATTAACATTAGGCTGGTGGTATTTAATAATAATAATAATAATAAAGAAGCATGTCATAGTGAGTTCAATATTCTTGTATGTACTCTCAGCCTAATCCAACTTTAACTTACCATAGAACTGTGTCACAGTGACGTTATGATTCAACTCGTAAGAAGTGTCAAACAAACTGTTTTATAATGTCACTGTGACACCGTTCTATGGTGGGTCGGGGTTAGGGCATGCAGTACGGGCCCGGTTCCGAGAATTCGATTTCCCGGATTTAGGCGGGGACAGTACCGGGATTCCCGGCTATCCCGGGTCTTTGTTTTTACCTCAAATCCCCGCCTTCCACGGCCATTAGAAAAGTAAAATGATTAAAAACATTATGAAACAATATTTTTTATAAATATACAACAAAATCATGCATGTTAACAAAAACGTATCTTAATTAAGTAAAATACTTGCTAAAAAGTTATTTGTCCTTCCTTTGGTATCATGTTGAGATCAATTATTGCAAATATGCTACAAAATATGATGGATGTTGATGCGATCTTGCCGCTTGTGCCGGTGTCGTCACTCAGGAGTAAATTTTGTTATTTGTGATACGCGCCAAGATACTTGTTTGGTATTTATGGAAAGTTCCTGGAGAACCGGGATATAATCCTCAGTACCGGTTCTTTAGGCACTATGAAATTCCAGGAATTTCCCGGGAATTACAGAACCGGGAATTCCCGGGAGGATGCCCTAGTAGGGGTTCCATTGGTCTGATAGTACCTACCATTTCCGTCAAATATATTGGAAGAAGCAGGCAAGATGATAAATATTTGAATATTTCTGAGCAACACTTTGTTTGCTCCAAAGTTATTATTAGGTGGCGACTGTAATTATGATGAAATTTATTTATGGAAACCATTCTCGTAGTTGCAAATATTTATTGAGAAGAAAAACGTAACGTTATTCCTTCACAGCCACAAATAAGTTTGGCATTGCTTTGCTGCTGTCAACAATGTCAATAGTCAAAGAAACTTCATGGTCGGTAAAGTGTCAGGATTGACTTCTTATCTGCCTAATACTGTAGTCTCAAATTAAGCTTTAGGCATGTATCATAAACATTAAATTTTAGAGAAATACATACTTTAAAACATAACAAACAGGCTTTAAGAAATATCTACACATTTCAACGACTTAATAATTTAGTAGAATTAATAACGTTAAATCAAAATAGGTAATCTAAAAGTCTTTAACGAAAATTACGCATGTATCCGCTGAAATTTTCAGAATAATTAGTTGCGTAGAAATATTTTCTGCCCCAAAACTGTTCCACTAATGGGATTTTGATAAGAGCACATCATAAGGAATCTAATAACATTCTTTCCTAACTTATATAATGTACGTTATAGGAAAATAATATATTTTGTAGATAAGGCTGAGCCGGGAGAGAGGTAGCCTCGAATTTAAGTGACCCGGGATCGTGGCAATAAATTTATTGGAGCTTATGGGTTATTTTCGTTTAGTGTTTGCCACTCACGGCCAGGTGGGGTCTGAAGATATCAGATTGCTAAAGAATGTCTGCCTTTTATAAATAAACTGATTATAATTTTGGAAATTAGGTTAGATTAATATTTTTGTGCATTAATGTCAAATCAACATTATTATTTCGGTTAGTAGAGTAAAGATGTACTAGTTACATATTTGCTGGTTGAAGTATTATTAGCTCATTGGAACCATGACCCAACATAGATTTGTGCCACAGTGACATTATGATTAGAGTTATAAGAAGTTTCATACAAACTATTTTATAATGTCACTGTGACACCGTTCTATATATTCCGTATATTTATGGGCCGATCGGTCAAGTAACTTTTGACACGATTTTGACAAAGACTTTGATATTTTTTCCTAGTGTTTTATTCGCTTTAAAGAGCGCCAAAGCCTTTATTCCATTTTCCTCTTACTCTTTCCATATTAGGTCACAACTCGTTTCTTAAAGGTTGGCAACGTACCCCTGATTTTAATATTACGGGAATTAAGTTCATGTTCCGCAAGCTCATTGGTCTATTATCTGATCCATTTTAAATGTGTACAGTACATTATAAATTATTCCTTACTTGCATTAAATATTGTGTTGTAGCTTTAAATAAGTAATATGCATTTTCAATGTTTTTACGCCCTTTGCACATTATTCGTTTAACTACCTTATCTTGAACGTTAAGAGCATCCTAATGTGCCCTAAGTGGTCCTTTACAAGCTCCACTCTCAAGAATATATTCACAAAAAACAACGATCTTTAGTGCTTAAGACTGATTAGGTGTGATCATGAATTCATAAATATACGAGCGGAAACCGATTCACTCAGATTTAACGAGACAGCCAATAAAAAATAAAAAAAATATGAAAAAAATGTTTACGTTTTCTAAGGTCAAAGTCATAAAAATTGTATAACAAATATCAAATCAAACAAACATTATTCAAAGAAAGCCCGAATCCAAATAAAGGTACGGATTCTGTGTAACTTCCAGTCAAAGTGCTTTACCTCGGCGAGCCTTTACGTGTCGGCGTCGGCTGTGTGACGAGAATCGGAAATGGGCTCGGAATGTTTTGTGGTTATTTCCATTGGACCCTGAAAGGGGTACTTACTGTGACATTTCAAACCGTCGTTTCCTCGTTTAATGTAGGACGGTATTATAGTAGAAAATGCCAATTTATAAAACGATTCTGCCGCGCCTGCGTCGATCTGGAATCGAATCACAAAAGTCTCTGAAGGAAATACCTAAAAGGTTTCGTAAATTAATGTACGTTTTTAAATGTCGCATTAAACGCTGTTTTGAACATCAAACGGTCAAGTAATTACTGAACAAAGTGACTCCGAGCTATCGTAAAAACCCTATTAAGTGGAGCATGATCCATAAAATGAGTAAATAAAATTATTCACGAGCGTCTCCCTCCGTATTAACATGTAATATTCCGCTAACCCAATTGATATCCCAAGCCACTATCAAGTCGTTTATTATGCATCTCCCAACTCATGTTTAAAGCCAGCAGCTTTGACGTCGTTATTGTACCGCAGGGAGCGGGGAACACCTAAATAAATACCTACAAATAGACTCATAGTGCCTACTCGTAGAGTGTTGTTGACACAGCACTGGCTGCGTATTATTGATGGGCATAATTTATCGCGTTGCCCGCTGTTCTAAGGGGAATGCGAATGGAATCACGAAAGTACCAACCCTCTAAATTTATGATCCCGTGCCGGAACTTTTGATGACTGCTAATTTTTCAACAGTACCCTGAAAAAATTGACAGTCACCGACTTAACTTTCGGCGACGAGGTGCCAATATTAATTGTCGCCGATTCCGGTGTTAGAGCACGAACTTCGAACCGGGAAGTAATGACTGGTTGGAGAGAAAATCGTGAAACTTTATTGAGCTTATGTCATTCAAGTAAGTATTTTAATATTATGATCACTTTTTCGGGAGTATGGGCCAAGACTGAGCGATGAAGTTGATTGTATTGTAACTGTTTCTACGAAGATCCTTCAATAATAAATATTGATGACGTTAAATATATTCCATTAAATAACACCATCGACAAAATATAATACATATTATAAGGCCGTTAAAATTTGTGTCGATACCACTGTATTATCAAGAGAGTAATACAATTTACCATCAATATAGTTTACAAAATGGCCAGTATTTGTTAACACGTAATAATTAACAAACACGTGTGTTTGGCAATACATCGACTAAAGGGCCCGGCTGATAAAAAATAAGTCCTGACACATTGCACAACCATGAAGTTTCTAAATATGGCTAATGTATCGCAGTCAAACAATGCTGTTATTACTACGCAACCAATAAGTTTAGTATTGGTTTACTGCTGTCAACAATGATAATAGTTAGAAACTTCATGGTCTTCATGGTTCATGATTGAATTATTATCTACCTTGTACTGTATATCATTTAATGTTCATCGTTACAAATAATTTACTTGCTTATCATGTTTTTTACACACAATATTATAAATACATGCAGGATTCCACATTCCTCGGATAAAATAAAAGCACATTTCTTACATCTTTACCGAATTCGTCGCGGCTGTCAAACGCCAATCGCTGTCTGCACCAAATGGACAACCGAGAGGATCCAGAAAGCAATTTTCCCACTGAGTAGATAAGTAGGTAAATACGTAATTTCAAGCCGCATTAATTTCTAAGCAGATCATACAGCGAATACTGAATTTGCATTTATTTAGTTGTGTTGACGTTTGTTAAGTCACTGAGGGTTTGGAGGGGACGATTGATTACTCAAGGTAGCTATAAGTTATGATACCGCTCATATTATTAAATTATTATAACCAATATCAAAGGGTAATCTCGTTGTTATATGGAGAAATTTACTGTTAAAATTTGGCTTAAAGTTACAATGCTTTTTCATCATAAGTTATTTTATATTCGTATTTAGAATAATAAAACCATACACTTGATACCAGCATTCCGCTGAGTTGGGACCATTTCGTGGCTACATTCTTCTTGTGGGTATTAATCTGTTCTATGCTATGTCAAAAATAAATAATTTTCTTTCTTCTTTCTAATAAATATTTCGCTACGTACGTCCCGATGCAACACAGTGTGCTAGTAACACGTGAAAAATATGTACTTCATAAGAGTATAATCTTCTCGGTGGAAAACTAAGCAAGTTATTTATACCGCTGCTCGATTTGCGCTGCCAATTATTTTTAATATTTTTTTATCCGGTTGCCAGTAAACAACACGCAGCGTTACGTTGTAAACAAAAAATACATCAAATACATCTTTATCTAATAACACAGAAAATGTATTAGAAAAAGGAACGTTAAAGAAACACCTAATATGTCAACGTAAGATGTAACTTGGTGTAGGCAGCCAAGTAATCTTGCTCGCATTCACATTTTTGCGCTCGTGGGGTGTTTTCTGACCATGGCGCTGGAAAAAAGCCAAGCGCTCGTCATCTTATTTTATGCTGTTGTGGCGTGGCGAGGCATGGTCATAGGTTTTACCCAAAACTGATTGTAATTTTAAATACTTGCTTGGATGCCTATGACATATTTATTCATTTACTGAATTAATAATTAATAATTTCTAAACATTTCGTATATGGAAACTATGTCCAGAATATGATGTACGAGTATAGTCGACATAGTAACTCTTTTACCACTTTTGAACTATAATAACCTACAATTAGAGTCAAAAAGAGTTAAAGTAGTCTTGCTGAACTTGTACAGTCACCCAATAAAAATGTTGAGCATACTTAGAACCTTGTCATTGTGAATGTCATTGTCATTATCACGTGTGTCATTTGATGTTCTGTTTGAAGTTTACTATGGCAACGCACTAAAGTACGTTTTCGGACATTTTCGTGGGGATACTGTACATAATATTGTGCAAAATAAACGTAATGAATAGTAATAAAGTATAAGTGTATGCTGAACCCTGAATGAATGTAATCAATTATTATACTGGTGGACTAATTTGGCATTAATTATACTTTTCACAGAAATAATACGCCAAATGAAATGGTTCACAGCTGCAAGCGACTACTGTCTGACACGTGTCAATTTGCATGAATTGTAACATGTAAAATCAGTTTGCAGAGGTTGGTTCAAGTCTGGAAATAGTTCCACGTATATTTTTACTGAAATTAAGCGGAGACGGTTTTTATTGGTTAAGTTGACTGTCATATTTTGCGAAGTGTTGAGGTACTTATTGTTGGTTAGATAGAAATAAAGAGGCGTAACTAAACTAAGGAATATTACTTTCTTCTTAAGAATCAAACTGTTTTTAATCAGAAATTTAAACGGCAATTTGATTGTCTCTTACTTTTCTCTTATGTTTGCAATCAGAGTCACTTTGTATTTGATGAAAAACATGTTACCGCGAATCAGAGTCAGAAACAATCTCTTAAGCACACTTTTATCTCAGCGAACTTTGATCCCATCGTTTTTTCCCTTATTTACGTAGAAATCGTTTCCGTTTGTGTTTCGAGGAGCGTGGCCGTGCAACCCCATAAATATCCTGCCGGAAACATGACAAACAATAGTACAGTCGGACGAAATACAGCGTAACGCGAAAAAAAGCTTTTGTAGTTTGCTATATCACTACAATAATCTGTTTGGAGAAGCGCTCGAAAAATATCCCGCGGCAAAATGATAATGCCCTGTATATAGAGACTTTGTTATGAAGCCAATAATTTATGGCGCGTTTATTGAATATTGATAAATGTTTGCAAACTGCTATTTTAAATGAAATTAGAATGTGACATGTTAATGTATGAATCATTAAATTATTTAAGGTACGTTGTTGTTTAGGTCTTTCGTAAATGCATGCTTTTATTTTAAGCCTTTACTCAAAATACGCAATATAGAAACAATAACTAACATACGAAACATAAAAATCAACGTAAACGAAATAAAGACTGTTATACCTTGAACCTTGAAAAAAAATCAAATGTCAGTTATCTCTTAATTAAAACTTTGAAAATTAAGGTTTTACGAACCTCGTATAAAATCCTCTACATCTACTTATACAGGGTGTAATCGTTAAGTGTAGTCAGGCGATTATTCCGTAAATATAAGAGATATCTGAAAACTTTAAACTTATATCGAAAGTACGTTACCCAATGAGTAAAATCACATCAATCACTTTTTTTAATAAAATTAGTAATGAGTAAAAACCAAAATAAATGATGTATATAAAGACGCCATTTAAATGTCACTTAAATGACGTCTAACTTACAATTTCGTTACAAAAAAGTATGTGTTTGACGTTAATCGACAGTTTCGTTAATCGCCTGGGCAGACTTAGTAATACCTCTAATATTACGCCTCAGGGCTTTAAGGTGATTCGTAAAACTGTGTCAATATGGAAATGGAGATTCAATGGCGGTTGGTTGTCAGCATAGCTCGGACAGGTCATCGCAAAACAATCGCAACACGGTAATAGAACAAGATTAATAGAGTTGTTTTATTTATTATTTAAAAATCTATATATGTTTGTGAAGGTATTTTCACTAGCATTATTTTTTAAATATTATTTTTCTTTAACTGATCATTACGAAATTCACATTTTTTACACAATATTTCATTGACATTTTCATCATTAGAGAGCTCTGGTTAGTTCTTAATCCACTTATTAACCATTTCTAATTTCACCATTATTATAATATTTAGAAATAGGAATACCACTTTGACAAAATAATGACAGATATGAAGCTGAAAAAAATAATTTAATTACGATAATAACTGCTTTAGATAATCATAATCTTAGGTATTACGACTCTATTGAATCTTGTTCTATTTCCATATCTGTTTTTGCGATGACCTGTCCGACCTATTATGGATCTTAGATAGGTTTCATGAAAATCGGTATGTTTGTGTAAAAGATATCATCTCTGAACATAGGTCACGCTTTCCTGTTTTGGGGTTTGTAACCATTTAATAATTATTTTCAAAGCATTTATTTTAAAAATCTAGCATTTGATTAAAAGGCTAAATGTTGTCGGAGTTTTTTTTTTTTTTGAAAATTCAAACTTTTCCTAGTATGAGTGTCCCACTGCTGGGCAAAGGCCTCTCCCCTTGATCTCCATGAGTCCCTATTTGGTGCCTCTTCCGGCCAGTTGTTGAGGAATGCGTCCAAGTCGTCCCGCCATCTCCGTCTAGGCCTGCCCCGTTTACGCCGCCCATTTTGCGGCACCCACTTGGTACGCTACGCCAGCCCACCGGTCCGGGTGCATGCGGCAGACGTGACCGGCCCTATCCCACTTAACCAAACTCACTCCCACTTAGTCAAACTTAACTAAGCAAAATTTATAACTACGAGTTAATCGTCAATTATTGTAAATTCAGAAGTGTTTTGGTTTCGTCTTTATGCTTCAAAGCGTCAACCGATCGACAAGAAAGGTACAGAGACGAATTCTTTTTCCAGGAAAATCGGACAGTCTCCGACGGAGCGGTATATGCACCTTCTAATCGGATGGGTTCCCGGGAAAAAACAAGTTATTTACTACTATCAACGTCAGCAAATGTCACAACAAACTAATACGTAGTTATTTAAAAATAATTGTAAAACGCAATACGCATACCTGTATTTATCAATATCTAAATATGCAGCAGCTTTAGCTACCGGCTGGTTACCGACGTTATGATCCAGACAAAAGGCTCAGAGGCTCGACGTCGATGGGCGCCACAGCGTGCACCAACATCTTGTTCCGAAGGACGGCACAGAATGGATGCGATCAGCGTTCGCACAGCACGCACGTTCGGACACGTGTCATGATCCCCACGGGAGCCTAGGGATTACTACTGGAAACTCACTTAGTTTTCGTTTATGGGTGAGGACCATAGAAGCGTACGAGTAGTTAACAATAAACATTGAAGGCGAACAAAGTTCCGTTGTGCGACGAAAAGTGTCCCTAAATTTGTATGACTAATTTTTGTGTCATAATGGAAACGTTTCTTTATGACACGTGCAACAGCTAAAGTGTGCTCGAAAGGTGGTCTGTCCTTATCTGTCATTATGACATTCGAATTGAACAGAAAGTTATAAAGGCTTTTTACTAAAATAGGTTTGAGAGTTTTTGAATAAAGGGGTAAGTTTTAAATATACATTCATAAAACTCTTTCGTGACTTGACTAGGATTTGAAATTTTGAGAGAACTGGGTAACCATTAGGTACGCTTAGATCGTTCAAACTATGGAACGGATTTTAATTCGGTTTTCATCAATAGACAGTGATTCAAGTGGAAGGGTTTTATGAACATCAAATTCTGAATTATGTACGGGTATTACAGATAATTACATAAACCGAAGCTAAGGGCAGAAATCGCTAAAAATTGTGGCAAAACGTCAGTTTACTTTTTTATTTATAAAAAATAAAGGTTAGTCTGCTTTGATACAGTCAACCGCTCACTCTTTTAATCATCGCGCCAATTAGTCATCAATTTGTTGGTTAGAGCCGGCCGTAGACTGTCTTGTGATCTGTGATCGGTGAGCCTAAAATGCGCCCTTAGCTTCATATACCGACAAATTATTTAGTAATGGCAGACTAGCTTATGCCCGAGCCCGAGAACTTGAACTTTACATTCTCCGGGATGAAAAGTAGCTTGTGTTAATCCAGTGTATAAGCTATGTCAATTTCAAATTTCATCCAAATCCGGCCAGCTGTTGCAGCATGAAGGAGTAGAAAACAGATATATGAAGATCTTTTATCAGGACAAGCAGTACAGTCTGTGAGCACTGAGAAAGTGCTTTTCGTAATTCTTTCAGTCTCTTTTAATAAGAGCGTATGAGAGCGTGTGAGAGACAAAGTACAATCCTGAAACACCTTGTGAGAGCTAGTTGTCTCTTACGTAATACGTCCATGTCATTAATTGTGTGCTAATTAGGACTTTTAGCCAGTATTAAGTTGTTGTTGACGTTAATAAATTCCGTGCTACGATCGCTGATTTCCACACAAAATCGTGTCTAATATCGCAATTGTTTTGGGTTGCAACGGTAGTAGAGTTGCTGCTTAAAGCGGCCCGGGGCTACTGAGCTGTACGTCCATTAGGAGTCATCTCTCCGAATGCCGCACGTGAATTGATTCTGCTGGTTATGAATTTCACAAAGCGGAATACGAGGTTTAGGTTACGGGTAAATTTGAATTTTAATGGCGTTCGATTTGTGTTGGTAGTGTTTTGGCAATAGGATAAAGTAAAACTAGTGAGAAAAAATATGGATCGTTTTGTAAATAATAAAAGTATTTTTATTAGTTGTTATTGAGTATTCGTTTATTTTTTAGTGCAAAGTGGTTGTTTTAGTTTTTTTTTGTGAGTATAGCAGACTCATACGAGTGTAATGACCAAACAGCATCGCATTTTAACCGAGTTTGTGCGGATAAGGTCGAATTTCATGTGGCTTTCTCAGTTAGCTCATCGATGGATACACTACGTTATGAATGTAAATATTATTTTGTAACAACAGAATACCTCCAACTACATAGTATTAAAGGTTGAATTGGTTTGAGTTAGCAAATACAATTGCGGGGCAGGATTAAACTGCTTATCTTGCATCTCGCGTGGCGCGGGTCATAAGGGGTACTGCATCTAGCATAACCTGTGGCCCTAGTGGAAAGGGATACAAAATATATAGTCTTATACAGTTATTCACTTGAAACTTTGAAGACTTGCATCCTTTTTTCACTGGGGCCACAGATATTATGTTGCAGAATAAAACGCCTTAAACACTACAGTCAGTAGGTACGAGATAAAAAAACACACACAACTTCGACTGCACAGAAGCTAACTATGTATTAACAATGGTATTTAAAATAGTCTTCCATGGAAGTAGTAAATGATCGAAAGCTCAGGATTTGACTTTTCTGCACTTCCTGTCAAAGTCTTACCTACTTAAGCATTCACATTATCTTGGATATTTTAATGATATTATATGAATAATTTATTACCTTAGAGGTACTTTTGTACCTCCCGTATCCCCTTATCTTTACAGACGAGACCTGTTCGGGCCCAAAAACAATGACAATAAAAGCGCTTCTTCGCGTAACGCCAATCCACCCGTATTTACAACACCCTAATAAATAAGTAAATGTAACGACGCCATTACGAGGTTTTATTTTATTTACGCACCTCAGGTATTCTCAAGTAGGCGTATAAAGTGTGGGAATTACCGACTGGTAGCGGTGTCGTGAAGAACGGAGATAAATAAGTTGCCAGCGTGAAAAGGAACGTATCTCCTCAAGTCCAAGGATCCTCGAATCCAGGGCCAATTTTGAATTCACATATTTTTTAAACGACGTTAAAAACGTTTGGACAACCACTAAACGGTTACATGAAATTTAAACTCCGAATGCTCGGATTTAATGTAAAACGGGTACTTTTCACATGTTTAAAATACTAGGAGTTCAATAGTAAGAGCGTTTTATTTATGAACGGCAATTTTTATGAATGAAAATTTATAATAAGTATGTATGCCTGGGCCCGTATTATGGTTGCTTTTATCGCGTTGATAAAGCATTTGTCACTCTCGTACTTACGTATTGGTCAGAAAGTGACAGATGTTTTATCTACGTTTATCCTCATCGATAAACACGACGATAATGGGACCGCTGTCGAAATAATAATACAAGTGTAATAAGCAGTTGCAAAAATATAGAAGGCGCTATTCATAAACTTATATCAGTTAAATCATTTGGAACAAAACAATGGCCGTTTGTAACCGAACCATTGTTGGTAATGCTTGTTAGTAATTTGACGAATATCCAAGTAAGATTGAATATTCCATTGCGTGGAGATAATAATCAAGCCAGTCTGATCAGAGATTGCAGAGCCATCATCCAATAGGCCTGTGATTGTGATATTCTAAGTGACTAAGCACTTAAGGATCGTTCGTAATACCTACCGATATAATCCAGCTTTCAAGCCCCAATTTATGCTGTTACAATGCATTAGATCCAGCGTAATCCAATAAAGGAACCTTAATTAAACCTGCAGGTCCAATTTACCCTTTGGACTACTTAACAGCAATATGTGTCTTTGAAAGTAGCGAATATTCCCACGAAAACACACATTTAATACTACTAGTACATAAAAAATCCATTCGACTTTCCCAAGTTCAGAGAAGTTAAATTTAAAATCAACTGCCGACTTCCCTCCGCGGAAATCAAATTATATTCGCCACCGTGAAAAATGAGAAAACATTTTTTCTCTTTTGATCTAAGAAAACAAGTTGCCCTCGATATTTTAGGCCATCGATTTTGCGTAATGACTTGTTTCTGGTACGTTTCTTGTCAATCATTAAAGAGCGACGGGGGGGAATAATAATTCAAACGAGAGATTCACGTGTACGAGATCGTGTTTCACTGTCATTAGTTCAGTTTCTGAGTATATTTGTACAAAGGGTTTTACACACAATGCTTAGAAAGAAAGAAGGGTTGTTTTGTTAAGAGTTAATTGTTCATTAAATAAGCTTACGTCTTTTATTAAAAAGGAAACGTTAAGTGGCGTGATATGGTTGAGATTGTGTCCCAGATTTGCATTCTTCAAGGTACGGTGGGCAGCCATTCCATTTTCCAGGTCGCCGCAACCACGCGAGCCTGGTTTTATTTGCATACTCGTAATAAAGCAATAAAATGTTTTTCGCTGGAGCTCGTTCCTGCCGGTAGCGAGTAACTGCAGCTTCAAGGAGTCAGCTGCTGCACGCGGCTTGAACGGACAAAAAAAATCTGCGTAAATATAATAACTAGATATGAAACTTTTTGTATGTAACTGAAAAAGCCGGCTGTTCATTTTAGGTCGACGATGTCCGTCCTAATTTTATGAGATGTATCTTTTAAACTGGAATACATAGCGGGTTGTTCAGAATAAAACTTTCTTTTTTTAAAGAAAGTGAAATAATAAAGGGGGTCCCGATACAAGAAACGTTTTTTCCAACGTTTTTTCCAACGTATTTTTATTTTTGTGGTAATATAAAAACAGTAGAACATAAAAGCGTCAAATTCGGTATGATTGTAGTAACAATCCTAAAAGAACACAAATTATAAAAATGGTCAAGCGTGAGTTGAGCTCGGCGCGGCGTGGCGGTACCAAACCATCGCTGCGCGAGTTCTACTGGCATTTGGACTGTTTTTTTTATGGCATAGAGTAGGCAAACAAGCACACAGACCACTTGATGTTAAGTGGAAACTGTGGCCCATAGACATTCGCATTCACAAGACTGCAATCCTAAGACTGCAAATGCGTTGCCAACCCTGAGGACTAAGATAGAATGCCTCTATGCTAGTCATTACACCGGCTATTTTATCCCCAAACCGGAAAACTGAAAACTGCTGTTTGGCGGTAGGTTAATGGATAAGATTGTGGTAGCGATCCAGACGGACCCTGCACAAGGTCCTACCACCCGCCTATTTTACTGTCTTGCTTTGATTACAGTTATAAAAGAATAATGAAATGGTTATAATTAACTATAACATAGCCAATATGAACAAGAAGAGTTCAGAAAATGTAAGCTTTGTTTGTCATTTCAAAAGTAAAACATCTGTCCAGTTTGTACCTACGTTTGAAGACAAGGAAATGTGGCAAACCCGGGAAGTGAATAATGAATATCCAAGGAAGTCTCCGTAGGTTTATGCTTTTGTTCAGAATCACGGACGTGCTCTATGCCATTTGCAAGTAATTCAACTACAGCAGGACCAAACTGTAGATAAATAAAAAAAACAAATAATACGTAAGTTTCCATGCTCAATTTTACTTCAAAACACTCATTAAATCATCATATTAAATTGGTCAGATTGCTAAATTACTAAATAAGTCTCACAAAATTGCATTCACTACATTTGCATTGCATTTTAGTATTTGAATTTCTGTGTTTTGTACAATAAAGAGTTTACATACATACATACATACATACACTAGCGGCCATTCTCGAGTTTGCCGAAGTTAAATTATATACATAATAATTATAAATCATGTTCATCTGAAATAATATGTTATCCTTCCTTTGTGGCTCCGGGGTCCTTCCACGTATGAACTATCTCACTTACAATGTTAGGGTAGATATCTACAGGGTGTCCAGTAAATAATGGATAACCTTCTACCCATCCATGGGGCACCTCAGGCTGGTCCCTAAAAAGGACTTACAGGTTTGGTAAAAGTTGCATGGTTTTCGAGATAATTGAACTTTTCTATTTTCTTAATAATTAGCACCTTGCTTCACTGTAATGACTGCCAAGGTTACATTGACGACGTTATCTAAATTCGGTTTTTATTTACAAATATTATTGTTGATGTAGGTTTCAAGTATTCTGTGATTCATTATTTTGCAGTAATTAGACGTTGGTTTTCATAAGAGAAGCGTTTTTTATGATATG
Organism: Acleris sparsana; assembly: GCA_923062465.1. NCBI lineage: Eukaryota > Metazoa > Arthropoda > Insecta > Lepidoptera > Tortricidae > Acleris > Acleris sparsana. The sequence goes on from OV281296.1 coordinate 10,169,039, forward strand.
ACTAACCCAATCAAGTAAAGAGTTACTTATCGATAACTTGGTGTTTTGGTAAAATTCGCTCTTAGTGAATACTAACAGCAATAACTTTATCTGTAAAGACGTAAACACCATGTTTTATACCAGTTTAGAATCAGTATTAGATACACTATTTTTCAACATATTGGCCACTCTGGTCTTCATACAATTTTTTTTCACCACAATCAGTCAAAGTTGTTGCAAACTTTAAAGCAAAATGTGAAGTTATAAATTAAGATATGTTTAACAAGAAATTAGTGTCGCTACCATAATGATCTAAGACACATCCGTTAGCATCACTATTAAAGAATATTTAACAGCAAACAGAACGACAAAATCTCTTTATTTGTGACCTTGGCAGTCATTACAGTGAAGCAAGGTGCTAATTATTAAGAAATTAGAAAAGTTCGATTATCTCGAAAATCATGCAACTTTTACCAAACCTGTAAGTCCTTTTTAGGGACCAGCCTGAGGTGCCCCATGGATGGGTAGAAGGTTATCCATTATTTACTGGACACCCTGTATAGTATAGATAACGGACATTATTAAGGAAACGAAGCCTGAAGTTAGGTCAAATAATGTAAAAACCCTTTCATTAAAGAAATGAAAGTTCAAGATGATGCATTTTTTTTCGATATGACAATAACACTAAAAATCACCTTTACAATTTTCAACGAAGTTTTCAACAAGTTGTGTACGTTGACGATTGTACTTTTATTACCGCCTTTGTCTCGTTTTGCCTACCTACTGTATCCGAGTCTAGATAGAGCTCTTCGTTCTCCACTGGGATACGTACTGCCTCAAATGCCATCGCGTAGACAAGCCTTTGTTCAAAGCTAACTCTTAAATGAGAATATCGGATTCTTGCTCACGGAATGCAGTCTTCAAACTTGCCCTGTAAATTTTGATTGTATTGGAGTGAAGTGTTCCATATTTTACAGGTTCTTGTCACTGTAAAATAAGCAAAAGAACACTTCTTTTTAATTATTTTGTGAACAATCTCGTGCTCATTTGGTCCGCTGTCATTGCCAGCATGGGGTTTAAGTTCGTGTAAAACATATAACGTTCATAGTGCAACGTTTAAATATATTAGAGCAAAATTAACCTTGCTGGTTGTAGTATGGTAGACCTTACTCCCTCGTATATCTACGCATTTATTTACTTTTGGTGAGATATATTCAGGCTAGATATTAAACATTATTTCCACAACAGACAATATAATAGCCAACAATATATAGTAGTCGTACAACATTATGTTAAGCCTAACGCAGACAATTAAATTGTTGGTGACTTAACAAAAAGTACGTAACTAGGTAAATAATGCACCTATAAGTGTGCATATCGTCTAATAGTGCTCCAAACACCAATCATTCATGTTGTTTGATCATCTCACGGCGTCATTCCCAGCGGCTGAAGTCAGTCCCTAGACACGGTCCGTCAATTCGGATTTACGTTATTATCATTTCGAGCACGTAGCCACACGCGTCAAGCTTCCCAACGTTAATTGGTCTCAGGAATCAAAACATATCACCCCTGTTTAGATATTGTCCAATGATCACCTTGTGTAAAATTGTGACCGTAAAGTTGACGCGACGGACTGTTTAGGACTTATGAATTGATTTGGTTTGTGGCGTGAAACCGAGCACTATGTTAAAGAAATGTCTTTCACGAACAGAGAAGAAAAACAGATTTAGTTTCTGTATGATACACTTTTTTCAGTCAACCCGCGGGCGTGATGCATTCTGCGAACATTAATGCTTAACGAAATAAAAAATTGTCTTCTCTAAAGCGCTAGTAGATTTACTCCATATCAGAGATGCAGCTCTTTAAACAGACCGACGGACAGCTTAGGCTTGTTAATAGGGTCCCGTTGTTCTTCCTTCGGGCACGGAACCCTTAAAAGACCAAGACCGCTCTAAAATCGGTAGCATTTCACCAAATGCTTGAACAATATTTTCCCTTTTTACTCTTTTAACAAAAAGACGTCGACACTGTCAAAAGGAATCAATAAAAACGGTCCAACAAACTGGACTACTTATTTCACGATTTTGTCGCAACGGTGAAAATCGAGTTTCGAGTGCTGAGAGCGGTGTCAGCATATTGCCTAGCCCACGTTCCACTTGTATTATGAAGTCCTATTTTACTGTGACATTTTTCGTTCACTTCTATTCGATTGGATTTTTGAAATGTGTAAATTCGATAACACGGGGGTTGAAACGAATAAGTAAGTTCCAAGTACAATGTAACTATTTTCTAGAATTTGGGTGGAACGTCGTTGGTGAATATTCCTATGAGAATGTACAGTTCACGGCAGACTGTGCATATTTAAAATAAGTTTACTGACCAATAAAATAAATATTATACTGTTTGCAGCTAGAATTGCATAATTGTATAATGTATAATAATTTTATAACTTTACCAACCGATGACTATAATGAATGTCTGAAAGAAAAGTTTTCAATGTCAGCCGTGCACATCGAGCAGATTAGCTAAATTTATCTCTCATCCTTTAACCTACCGCCAAGTAGAAGTGTTCGCAGGTTTATGTTTCAACAGTGTGGGGATAAGACCAATGGTGAAATTATTAGCAGGAGGTACTCCATGTTAGTCCTCAGGGTTGGCAACGTATTTGCGGTCTTAAGATTGTAGTCTTGAGAATGCACATATCTATGGGTTACAGATCGTGAGCTGGTAAGTGATTACCATCAGGTGGCCTGTCAGTTCGTTTGCCATCGCCATTAAAATAAAATTCCTCTATACACAGAACTGCACTCCAACGTAGGTATATAAGTTCAGTAGGGTAACGGAACCAGTAATTGACAAGGACCAAAGATGAACAATTGATTTCAATTGACACCTCCGGAGACCCTAGAGCTGGCGCTTACCTTTCCCAAAGGATTGGGCTAGCCATCCAGAGAGGTAATGCAGCCAGTGTCTTAGGGACCATGCCGCGAGCGGACCTGCTAGAGGGGGTGTTCTTTTTATAGTGGTGTTTATGTTTAATTTTTAATATTTGAGTAGCTTAGTTTTATTTTATTTTATTTTAAATAAGTTTAGTTTTAATTTTAACTTTTAAATTTTAATGTAAAGTCCGTATTTATAGTTGTATTAGGTTTTTAATAAGCGTTTTATGTCTTTACACATAAATTTATAGTTTAATAGTACTTTATTGATTCTTATTTTACAGAAGAGGTTATTCATTTGTTTTACAACAATCAATTTAGGACCGCATGAAATTTGATTTAAAGATTGAAGTGTCCATTTCTGGTGCCTGTCAGCTTTGTACTACTGCAAATATTTTCGTAATGTCACAGTTAAATAAAAAGAACATCCTTGAAAGTGTCGATACGTTTTCATATGAAAAGTAATTTCACTGTAATATTGCGACAAAATATAAAGTCTGAGTTGACGATGTCCGAGGCGCGAGGTAATGGCGGGGCGTCATCAGCGGTAAATGCAACGAGGAAATTCCGTGGCGGTACACGTGCACCCGTCTTGCGAGAACTGGCGAACGTGTGGACATGACTTGTTATTAAATATTTTTAATAGGAAGTACTGTTTATGGCACTTGAGCCACTGATGACGATGAGCGAGAAGCGAATAGAGCCAGCGATCATCTATTAATATATGCATCTCTTTTATTGACACGAGATCTATATATTCCGTTCGTTTCTTGAGCGGGAAATCGTCAATATAGCTAACATTAAATTTAACATGCTGTTAAAAGTAATTCAAACACAGATGCGTATGCATCGCAATAATTGAACTCACTGGTTATGATTAATTTCGTTTAAGAAAAATCGTCTGTTAATATTACAGTTGAGTTATTTACCTATTCGGCACGTTGTAGAATTTGATGATTCATTCTAAATCATTGTCCTTTTTCCCCGACTGCGGCGAAGCCCAAAGAGGGTTATGTGTTTGACGTATGTATGTATTTCCGTTCCTATATCCCCTCGTAACTACTCAACGGGTCGAAGGATTTTGATAAAAGATAGGTCATTATATTTGTCTTAATGTCGCTTGTGTAACTGGTAACATAAAATTAGTAAAAAAACACTTTTCAAGCGGATTTAGTGCGTTTTAGTGTTTTTAACATATATCGACGACAATATCAAAAAAAGTAAAGCTTGCTTTATATATATAAAAAACCGGCCAAGTGCGAGTCGGACTCACGCACGAAGGATTCCGTCCATTATCTTACAAAACTCACGTTTGTTGTATGAGAGCCCCCCTTAAAAAAATATTTTACTCTGATTTTGTATTTGTTGTTATAGCAGCAACAGAAATACATCTTCTGTGAAAATTTCAACCGTCTAACTATCACGGTTCATGATGGACAGCCTGGGGACAGGCAGCAGACAGAGGGACTGCGAAGTCTTAGTAGGGTCCTGTCCATAGGGTCCCGTTTTTACCCTTCGGGGACGGAACCCTGAAAATGCACTGTCATGTAACAATAAACAAACAATAACGAGCAAGAAACGAGCTAGGGCCGCCGGAGGGACTCTTCAAGAAACGAACACTTGATTTTCGAAGTGAACTTTAATGTCTCTTAACAAAGGTGCAGATACAGTGAGGTTTATATAACTAACTTAATTTATTGATCCAGATCGATCACACGACCTTATGCTACCGCGATGGAGAACGTAAGACACTCGCGGCACCTTGATTCTCACCAAAGTCGATAATGTTCACTCAGCACTTTCGTGGGAGTCCGGCAATCGGTTATCGGGAAAATTGGGTGACTCAGTGAGTCACGTTGTCGCCGTGTGGGAACCGTATGGCGTAACACCTCCCCTCCTAGACGAGTGACTATTTGCCAATGCTTAATGCAAATGTCGCGGCTCGACGTTCTTCCAGAGTTTGGGTACCAGTGTCCATTCTCGGGAGTTCTATCTCAGTCTGCGTTAAAGTCTTCGGCCGGTGTTTGTAGTAGTAATAAAAGATAATCAGTAGAGTTGCACTGAATAAAATGATGCCATAAGTGGGTATCGTTGTATGGTATAAACTCGAGAAATTTGGTTCGTCTGTCACAGCTGGTTGTTCCATAAGTACTTGATGTTGAATATTGTGCAAGGTGTTCAAGTCGATTGTAGTTAGATTGTAACGAAGTGATTGTTTCGTTGAAGTCGGAAAAAATGCTGATTTGGGCAGCGTCATGATTTCGACAGCGTATCCTCGGGATTTGTCGTCCATGTTTATGATTGTGAATTCGGGTGTCCGTATTTTGCAATTTCGTGGGATAGTAGCCAAGAAACTTCCTTTAAGAGTACGGTGTTCCTCCTGTCTGCATGATATCTGTACTTTAGTTTCTGCCGGAAATGAAATTATATAATGTTGACTATCAAGTTCCAAAAGGGCTTCTTTAGTAAGTGATACGGGCGTGGGTGTGCATAGTGTGTCCATTTCTTGTTCGTGTATAAGGCGGGCTATACAGTCTCGTTGAGTCCGGGTCTGGTGGATGGTTTTTTGCTTGCAGATGTACCATGTTTCAATCTTAGGGCATTCAGCCTCCATGTACACAAATTCCTTGGAATTGGTTGCCATAAAGGGAGAGGGCGGTATAATGATTTGGGAATATTTATTAGGTGTAGGACATAGTCTAAAAAGATCGTAATTTTCTGGGGACAGGATGGGAACTTTAAGTACGATTACAATCTTGTGATCAATAAAATAAGATCCTAAATTAATCATATCATAGTAATTTCTTATATCTATGTCTAATATAGAGACAGGTCCGTAAAGAGCCTTTATCTTACTTATCATATTTCCTAAGTCACTTATCGTTAATAGTGAGTGGTGCATGGAATTGGTGTGACTAAAAGCTAATATATTTTCTAACCTAGTTAGTTCAGATAATAGATCTTGAACATTTTCACTGAAAATACTAATTATCTGGGACAAGTGAGTATACTCAATAAAAAGGTTACTAGTTCCCTTTGTGCTATTAATTAAATGTGCAACCGCTTTTTCTAGCCTGTTTTGGTTGTAAGTTAAATTATTTAGAATGTGAGTTTGTTGGATAGTCAAATCTTTGTACAAACTGATGTGTTTATTAAAACTTGTAGAAATTGCTTGATTCTCTTTTCGAAAGATAGCCAAAGTATGTTCTAATCTTAATGCGTCATCGTTATCCAGGTTACCAGTCACACTTTTAATAAGGGTACCGAGAGGATTGAGGAGACCACGTTTGATACGCTTTGGTTCAAAGGATTCTAACTGTAGCATAGTTTTATTTAATTTAGAAAATAAGTATAGGATTTGGGTTTTAAAAAACGGGAAGTTTTGGTTAGGGAGTTTGTTTGCAGCTTCTGATAAATGGATCTGTACCAGTTCTATTTGTCTTTGAATTTGGTCAAGGTCGATTTCTTGTATGAAAACATGGTCATGAGATATAATTTTCGTTGATCCCAATTTGAATAGTAAAATACCAGGTCCGTCAGAGAGGCTGTCAAGTTGTATGTTGTCAAGTGTCGGTGGGTGGCCGGCTCGGGCCCGAGTCAAGGTTGCCACGAGGGTTAGTATCCTGTAACAATTTAGAATTCGTATATTTTTTTGTCCGTTTAAGTCTGTTTTTTGCTATTGGTCCCCGTTTTCGGGAGGTATATAAGTGTATGGGTGAGTTAGATATAACCTTATCGCATGTATAGCGCGGCGCTAATTTTTGTCTAGACGCAGAGGGATTTCTTATATATATTTCTTGGTTCTGATCGTAATTTATGTCAGGTTCTCTATTGCTATTCCGTCTATTCATCATTTCAATGCGGTTAGAAAATGATTCATCGTGAATAATTTTGTATACAGATTCCATTTTTCCTTTATGTTGTTGCATGTACTGTTGTAAAAGTCTCTCGGTCAAGTTCAAGTCAGTCGGGTTCCTAGGGTCAAAATGTCCGGATAATAGATCGTAAGGTCTGCATTTAGTTAGGCTGTGAATTGAACTGTTGTACGCAATAAGTGCGTAGGAGATTAAATTTTGAGCAGGCTCATTCTTATGCTGAATTTTAAGTAATCTCAGGTGTTCCAAAAGTGTATTGTGAAATCTTTCTATCATCCCGTTTTCATTTGGTGTATGCGGGGCTGTAGTATGATGTTGAATATTATGGAATTTTAGAAATTCACCTACTAATTGGTTCGTGAACTCAGTTCCATTGTCCGTGGTTAACGTTATTGGAAAACCATGGTGAGTACCAAGTGTCATGAGTGACTTGACAATATTCGGAGCCGTGCCATCAGGTAGGCGGTACGCTTGTGCGTACTTCGAGAAGGCATCTATGAATGTTAAATACTTTTCGTGGTCAATTGTCAGTACGTCGGCATGGACGAGTTCAAACGGTTTGGAGGGCGGGGGAACGATTTGAAATTCAGGTCTCATTGGTACGCGATCATACTTAGCGCAGTTACATATAGTGCATTGATTTATATGTCTTGTAATTGATTCTTTTAATTTAGGCCAATAATAGCGTTGGGACAGGGCTAGGTAGGTTTCATTTATACCTCTATGGTTGGTTTTTCCAACATGGTATTTGGAAATGATGTCTTCTTGATTAATGGGTTCGGTAATATCTTGGACTTCATGTTTTACCATAATTAGGTTCATGGAAGAGTTTTTGAAGGTACGTTGCAAAATGGGGACAATTGTGAACATTTTATTGATAGGTTGAACCAAAATGGCTGAGCGAATTTTGGGGTTGACATGTTCCTGAATGATAGAAACTAGGTCATTTTCCAAATTAGTTTTAGAAACACAAACTATCGTTTTCTGGAAAGTGTCAAAAGGTGTGGTTACTTTCGGTTTAGTTCTGATGGTACCTTCTATTATTTTTATGATAAGCTGTCGTTTAAATTTATTCAATGGGTCGTCTGAGATTGGAATGTCTAAAATCGGGTGTTCCACGCTTGTATGTGCTGTAGATGCAGGAAAAATGATCTGTATTTCGTTGTCATCTTGTGAGCTTGTAAAAAGGGGTGGACTAAATAAATTAGGTCTTGGGCTAGGCGCAGTGTCAGTTGAAGAATTACTTCGTAAGGGTCTTAGACTGGGGGCAGTATCTGTTGAAGACTGACTGATAATGGGTCTATCGTCAGGTGCCGTAATAGTTGATATAGAGGATCGTCGTGAAGGAGAATTAACTACCATTGAATCTAGTTCTTCATTGTGAATTTCTATTCGAGATAGGGCATCTGCATTTGTATTATTTTTACCTTTTTTGTAAATTATGGTAAAGTCGTACTCTGATAATTTAAGTCTCCATCTGGTGAGGCGGGAATTTGGTTCTTTGAGATTTAAAAGCCATTGAAGGGGTTTGTGATCTGTAACAACTTTAAATTTACGACCGAAAAGGTAAGGTCTGAAGTATTTTGTAGCCCATACTATTGCTAGTAGTTCCTTTTCGATTGTCGAATAGTTAATTTCACTTTCATTAAGTGTACGAGAGGCGTACGATATTGGTCTGTCTGAACCTATTAGTCCTTGGGAAAGAATGGCTCCCATGGCCAAGTTCGAAGCGTCTGTAGTCAAGATGAAGTCTTTGGAAAAGTCGGGGTATTGTAGAATAGGGTCATTAGTCAAAAGGGTCTTACAGTGTTCAAAACATTTTACATAGTCAGGTGTAAGTGTAATCCTGGCGCCTTTTTTGAGACATGTTGTCATTGGCTTTGTAAGACGAGCAAAATCCGGGATAAAGCGTCTGTAGTATCCTAGGAGTCCTAGAAATCCTTTAATTTGTTTTGCCGTCTTAGGAATAGGGTATTTTAGTATTGCAGATATTTTATCTGGATTGGGCTTCACACCATCTGGAGTGATAACATGTCCTAGGTAAGGGGTCTCGTGTTTCAGGAATTCCGATTTGTCCATTTGAATTTTAAAATTTGATTCTCTAAGCCTATCAAGGATTTTCTTAAGATTTATCATGTGTTCCTGAAGTGAAGTGGAAAAAACAAGAATGTCGTCTAGGTAGACTGTACATATAACGTTTTGTAGACCTCTGAGAACATTATCCATCACTCTTTGGAATGTGGATGGACTATTTTTCAGACCCATAGGCATACGTAGGAATTCAAAATGACCATTTCCATCGCAGACACTAAAGCCGGTTTTATGTATATCGTCTTCGTGCATTTCTACTTGATAGAAACCACTGGCTAGATCTAATGTACTGAAATATTGGCATTTCCCAAGTTTATCAAGAATATCTGAAATATTGGGAATGGGGTATCTGTCATCGACTGTTTTTTCGTTGAGTTTCCTAAAATCTACAACTAATCGCCATTTAATTTTTTTAGACGCATCACTTTTTTTGGGTACAATCCATATGGGTGCATTCCAGGCTGACGATGAAGGCCTAATAATGCCTTGATCGAGCATTTTCCTAATTTGATTTTGAACCTCATGCCTATGTACATACGGATATCTGTAAGTTTTGCTATGAGCGGGAATTTCGTCAACTGTCCTAATTCTGTGTTTAATTTTACTCGTAAAGGTCAATGGCTCATTATCAAGATAAAACACGTCGGCATAATCTTTACAAAGAGTAAGCAAATTGGTTCGCTCCTCGTCATTCATATGTTCCGTGCGCAAGTGCGATAGCACTTCTCGGAAACGCTCGGCCTTGCCCTCGCTGTCGGCAAGTGTCATATTTGGTGTCGGACAACTCTGTTCGCTAAATATATGTGCGTTTAATGGCTTTGTAAAATTAAAACTAATGTCATCCTGGGTGGGGTTAAACAATTCTAATAAAGCATGATTCTTATTTGCGGTAGTTACACAATCTAGTATGTAACATCCACACATAGTTTGAAAGTCTATGCAGACGTCACCATGAGAAATATTAACTGGCACTTCAATCATTTGACTGGACTGTGCGGGAATTGTAATTGTAGTTGGCTTTAAGTTATGTGACTCATACATACGAATCGGATTGTCAGCAAATTCTGTTCGTAATGAGCGGGAGTTGAGATCTATTTTAGATCGCCATTGTTCTAATAAATCGAGACCAATTAATCCGTCGAAATATTCATGAAATTTGTATATATACAATTTTATAGGTTTATTATCTTTGATTTCAGAGAAACAGGGAACTATAACTGAAAAATCATTCTGGGTTGTTGCGTGAATGTTTGTTACGACAAAAGGGTCATAGTTAAACGGGTGATTCGAGAAAAATTGTTCTGCGGCTTCTGGGCTAATAAAAGATTTATTCGCACCTGTGTCAATTAATAGCTTTAACGGCGGATTGGCAATTTGTATGTACGGAAGCTGTCGCTTATCTTGTAGGTTAAGTTCTATTTGGGGGATGTCTGTTGAGGCTTCGAAGAAAAATTTTCCTGTTGGTTTTCATCAGTTTCCGAATTTTGATCGGAAGTTTCATTTTCGTACAACGTCGCGTGCTGGTCACAAAAATCGTCATAGTAATAGTCGGGGTAATACTCGTCGTCGTTATATTGGTAGTAGGGGTCAAACGAATCATTCATATTAATTTGATATTGTCCATTTTGTGGGGTAGGGGGCAAATTTCTAGCAATTGGATGACTCACGCCACTCATGGGTTTTGGATAATTTTGTTGAACACCTGGGCGAGGCGGGACTCTAAACCCGGTGGTCATATTCGATCGTGGTAAAGCTCGCATCATTTGTTGGGTCCTTGAAGGCCATTGCCCATAAGGGACAACATGGGGCTGGGAAGGCGGGGTAAATTTAGATACACTTGGGTTTTGATTAGCAGGGTACTGAGAATTGAAGTTGGAATTATTGTTAGATCGTGGTGGGTTAAAAATATTCATCGGAATTTGCGGGTTATGGGGCATCATTTGAGGGACGTTAAATCGATTAAAGTTAAAAGGTTTTAAAAATTGAGCCGGTTTTGTAGATGTAAAGGGAATCTGAGGCTTTTTGTTTTTTAAGTAAAGGACATTTAACTCCTCCTGTGCAAATTCTAAAGCTTTTTCTAAGGTTTCAGGTCGCATGCATCTCACTCGCGACCCGAGGGGTTCATGTAAACCTCTGGTGTATGTTTGAAGGGCTAATTTTTTGTACAGTTCACGCTTGGCGGAAACCGTAGTAGGTAATGATTCATGTAACTCACAATAGGTCATTATTGTACTTAATAAATTTTGAACTCGTTCGTAAAAAACGTGGGGGGTATCGGAACCTTGTGTTAACATGGATAAGTCAGTATACAGAGCAGATTCATCTCTATGATCTGAAAATGAATTTATTAATGCATTTCGGATGCCATTCCAGTCAGTTGGAATGCCGTTCGCTGCTAAAGTAGTGGCGGCACGACCAGTTATTTTATTTAATATTCCATTTAAAATGGCTGAATTGTTAAGGTTATTCCCGGGGGTTGTATCAGAATATGTCAAAATTAATTTGTCACATATGTCTAAAAATCTGATAAGTACATTTGAATTTCCATCAAACTCTGGTACTAATCTCAAGGCTTTCCAAATTTGATCAATCTTATCTACATTGCGTTCAGTAACATCGTTACCTGAGTTCGCCATCTCTACGCTTTCGTCTTCTAAAATATTTTCTAAAGATGATAGATCTCTATCGAATCTGTGCGTTCGCCACGAATCGGGCTTACTAACACGATTTGCGCGTGGGTGAAAAATTTTGGTTAAAATACTACTAGCTATCTAAGACAAAAGTAACTTAAAATGGGGCTGCAAATGGGGTTGACAGCTAAGTTAACTAGGATAGGTGGTGCTGATAGGGTTGGCAACCAATAGGATTCATGTAACTTCTTAATTCTAAACTCACAGTACAAGTATCTGCATTGCAACTGGAACTTGACGAATCGATGTGTGATACCGTTGTCCGCTGTTGCTACCGGTCACTCGGCCACTCGTAGGTTCTCCTTGTAGACGTTACGTCGACGAACGACTCTCAGCACAGCACAGCACTCGAAGTTGGAGGCACGCACTGATAATGTCCACAAGAACCGACTGCGCCAGAAACGAGCTAGGGCCGCCGGAGGGACTCTTCAAGAAACGAACACTTGATTTTCGAAGTGAACTTTAATGTCTCTTAACAAAGGTGCAGATACAGTGAGGTTTATATAACTAACTTAATTTATTGATCCAGATCGATCACACGACCTTATGCTACCGCGATGGAGAACGTAAGACACTCGCGGCACCTTGATTCTCACCAAAGTCGATAATGTTCACTCAGCACTTTCGTGGGAGTCCGGCAATCGGTTATCGGGAAAATTGGGTGACTCAGTGAGTCACGTTGTCGCCGTGTGGGAACCGTATGGCGTAACAAGCACGTAAACTTGTATAATGCTAACCACGTCTTCTTTAGCTCAAATCAAAATTCCACGCCCGATAAGAATGGAGAAACTATGAACAAACTTTCAAATACCCAGACAGGAAGAAAAGTACTTGTTTCGCATAATTTCCATGAATCCATAAATTTAGGGCAATAGTGAAAAACCGTTTAAGTGGACTTAACACGTAATAAAAAAGGGTATAAACGTAAACAGAGTACACTAGTCTTAAACCCTTTTTCACTTGATCTTCAGGAGACTTACAACCTTTTTCACTAGGACCCCGTAAATATCGCTGATGGCGGCCTGTAATAGGCATTGTTTGCCCTACTTGGCGCTATAATTGCAGTTCAAACATATGGCTATAGGTTTTATCTTTATGGACGTCAAGGCGTAACTTGGTACCTTGAAGTTACATATTTTTTAGGGTTCCGTATCATAATGGTAAAAAGGTCAACAAACAATAACGTCGCATAAGTCTTGACTTGTACGACATAAAGTTGGATAGCTGTCTTATAATGGTAATGAGATGACTACTAGGTCCTATAGACGTCTTTAATTTAACCTATTAGTCGTGCGACGAATATGTCATAATACACTGGTCTTAGCAACGTCGGTAAGACTAAACTATACGACGTTTTATTACAGTCTTAGCTTAAACGTTTGTACGACAACGCAATTGTCATACTAACTTTATAGTCCATTAAACGATTTGAACTGACCAAATTAGATGTTTGAAAAACCTTTATATGACATTTGTATAATGTAGCATTGTATAGACGTTTTTACAGTGACGTTTATAAAACAACCACTATCTTGTTTTTCTGCGGTTAATAAGCGACTCTTAAATGACTTAGTTGTTTATTTAAAACTTAAATATAACGTTTATTTGCATGATGGCCGTTTAATGTCATTTCCTGACATTAATCTAACCTGTAGTCGCATTTTAGTCAGGTTTTGACTTTAAAACGTCTAGGCCGCCATTATTTTACGGAACGCTGTATAGAAACTACGAAAAATGGAAGCAAAAAATACGTGGAGAACACTAAAACGTAGTGGAACTTTCAAAAGGAAAGTTAATAGGGATTTCCTGTTATCAAAAAATGCAATGCCAACCACCGCGACTAATGTCACAAATGTTGAAGAAAAAAAGTGTAAAACACATGAACAAAAAGAAGGTTCAGTATCAATTTTTTTTTACTGGATTGATTCGTTTTTTATCAGTAGATTTTGAAATTGATATTGAATGTTAAAATGTTTTGAAAACTGCACTGCACGTTTACTATGACCAGTTATTTCCTGAAATAAATTTAAAGATAATTAATTTTGGTGAATATTGTCAATTTGAAAAGGGTTTTAAGTTTTTTAAGGGACCCTAATAGCTAGCTGTCATGGCGTATTGCATGGTTTTAAAATAACCTTAATATGACTTTATGTTTTTACAACGTCGTAAAGAGATAAGTGTACGACAAAAGCAACAATTTCCTACATTTTTAGATACAAACATATTTTTATTGATAAAAATATAATGATTTAAACACAAAATTACGAGGGGGCATGAAAATCTGAATAGTATTTACATAGGTATATTATCATAAAACTTCAATTCCCAGTCGAACTAAACGGCATAAGAGACAGATAAAGTTAGTAAAATATGAAAGTTAAATAATTTTTATTTCCTTGTAACTATTTATTTTGCACTCAAATCTCGAAACACAATCACAAAGTGCCACTGACAAGAAAAATGAATAAGAAGTCTTACAGGTGTTGTGTTCCTTGACTCAAATAAAACGTTTTAGTCATTCAAAAACACCTGTACGACCACTATACGACAAAAGTGGTAATTCCATAACGTTTATGTGACTTTTGAATGACGTTAACGAAGACGGCTTGTGACTTCTGTATGACCATTATACGACAAAGTAGGTCGTATAACTGGGGCCATTTTCGCGTTTAGTAAACGTTATTAAAACATTAGTATGACTTAGCTATTACGATCAAAGGTATTAAGATAACGTTTGCGAAACTTTTGAACGACGTTAAATTGTTAGTTGGGAGGTAACCTTAGACTTTTGGTGTCTGTCTTTCGGTATGTCACGGCAGTTTTTCTCGGAAACCATAGAAGCTATCAAATTGAAATTTGGTATAATTGTATAACTTACTCGCCCGCAACTGTTTTTAGAAAAAAATATGAAAATATTGATGGTTGAAAAATGAAAGTGATTTGACTATAGCAAACGGGCTATATGAAAGGGCTCAATCAGCACATTTCAAAACTATTATTTTTATAATTTTCCTTAACGTCCTTTTTGATTTATAGACAAAAAAAAACCGGAATTAAAGATAACCTATTCATATTTTAGGCGAAAAACAAAATGAAGTAATATTTTACAGTTTTGGAAAAAATATGAAAAAACATTAAAAATCCATTTCAAAATGTAGGCTAGTCAAGTGCACCATATTCCATAGAAAATAAAGTTCATAGCAAAATGAGCATTATCTTTTGCGTTTTCCAACCATATAACTTAAATACGGAACCGTCGGTTCGCGAGTCCGACTTGCACTTGACTGGTTTTTTTTTATAGACAGGCCATTTTTTATATTGCCTAAGAGCGTTACGTTACGTAGCTGTACGTTCTTGTCGAGTACGTGTTTTATTTTGTGTTAGTGAAGTAATTGCCACTTTTCTCTATTCTTTTGCGAGCCTTTTCTCAACGTGGTACGAGACGGCGTTCGTCTTCCGTATCATTTAGCCGAAGTAACTAACCTTAAGTTTCTCTCTCTTTAAAATAAGTTGGCGTCGATAAAAAAAAAAGCAAGCGGTTATAGTATTCGTCATTCTCTTAGCAAATATCCCTACAAAACCAATAAAAGTCTGTGATGTCGGTATTTTTTCAGTTTTTTTTCTAATAACTCATAAAGTATTACAAAAAGCATAAGATAAGTTTTTTAAAAGAGTAACTAGGTAGGTAGGAATAATTTTTAAAATACAAATACGGTTCTTAGACAAACTATGTACCTACTCATACGTATGTCAATATTTAGAACATAATGTTAATAATTCATTGTACAAAAAACAAAACAACATATTCGTACATATGAGTAGTAGACTTGTGCGACGGTGAACTTATCACTTTAGGCCATCTCTTCAAGCTTTTTCTTAAACTTTGACTAACAAGAAATGCTGAGTTACTTTTCAACTTTTGTACTAGTTTAGAATTTGAGTATTATATAACTGATTAAAATGTAGTAATTTTTCAAATAATCCAATAATTTCTATTAAATCAATCTCGGAATTGAATGATGAAATTGATGAAGCCATTGTTCCACTCTCATTCAGTAATTTTCTAAAAAGTTCATACCCTAGACATGAATTTTATTGAAAGTAATGTATTTTTCAACACACTTGCTCAAAACGACCTTTTTATTCCACCGATTTTTGGCTCATAAACCTAGATATTAAACACGCGTGCTTTTTCAGTATATTACGCACAAGTGCCTTTACTTTATTAACCCAAACAATTTACATTTGTAGCCTAGTACCAAGTTGTAAGTACCAAGAAGAAGCGATATAATTTAGTCGGGTTATACCTTTTTTTTTCTTAGCAACAAACAGTTTTTATGCGGCAAATAACATTATCTACATATGGAGTTCGGCTGTTGCCTCGATTGGAAGCGGACGTGTTGCAGTTTATTTTAAATAATGGGTGGAACTTAATTGTGATTGGTGCTACTGTGTAATTTCAATTCCTTGTCGCACTGGCGGTCGCCTTATGGAATTGCTCCTCCCACTGGGCGTGACTAGAGGAAGACAGCTGTTTTTTCAAAGTTACATACCTGCAAGCGAGACCTCCGAAGATTGCCGATTCTCCACGATCGGTTTGTGAGTAGCGGGATTTGAACGCGCGACCTGCTGGATGCTCCGTACGTGAGTTTTTGCTGGCCGCCTGAACCACTGGACCACCAAGAGCGTAGCCGCTCGCCGCGAAATTCACCTACAATAACCGAGTTCAGTGCTGCGAGTGGGTGTGTGTGCTACGAGCCCTGTGCTACGAATTGTCGTAGCGCGCCGCATAAGTTGCTAGTGCTGCGCCTACCGAGGTTGGTGATTGGCTACGAGGAGCACTCGTAATTCTGATTAAATACCTTAACTTGTGTGTGGACCGGTGACAATGGCAGTGGTATGCGCGGCGTGCCGCAAACCTGTAATAAAAACACAGTCCATAACCTGCTCAAAATCAAATTGCAATGAATGCTACCACTATGCTTGCGCGAACATTAAGGATGGCCGCAAAAGGCAGGACTGCGATAATAACACATGGGTATGCCCAGGCTGTCTATGTAAAGAGCCAAAAAATGGCAATTTAAACTCACCTGCGCGGCCGTATTCTGCGGCAGATGATCTAGCCACTAATGTGACATTACGCCCACAAAACAAACAAAACATTGCGTCGACGAGCACCACGCTAGCGAGTGTCGCTGTCGCTGGGACTGATTTGGACCCCGTTGCTGGACTTGCGACTCAAATTAAGTTATTGCGCGAGGACATGTGGGAAGTAAAAGAACATCTAAAAAGCCTAACTGACTGCATTACAAGGTGCACCTCCCGCATGGATGATTTAGAGACGAGATTAATGAAATCCGACGCAAAAATTAAAGCACTGGAAGAGAAGGAACAGGAAAATGTTTTTCTAAAGTCACAAATAACTCAACTCGAGGAGCAACTAAATAGCCAGGCACAAGCATCGGTCCAAAATGAAATCGAAATTCTGGGTGTCAATGAGCTGCCTGGCGAAAATGCAGAGCATATCATTCTACATACTGCGATTAAAATAGGTTTAAACCTAAAATCGGAGGACATTGACTTCGTCACAAGAGTAGGCCCACGCCGTAAGGCCTTGGGTTCGTCTGCAGCAGAAACTCCACGGCCCCTAGTTCTTCGTCTACTGCGACGCACCAAGCGAGATGAACTCCTTAAGGCCGCCAAGGCCAGACGTAATTTGACCTCGTCTGATATTGAAATAGCTGGCCCCGCACGGAAATTATTTTTCAATGAGCGTCTTACAAAAGCTAACCGACTGTTATTTCGAGACGCTAGAGCACGTTCAAGCAAGGCGGGCTTTAAATACTGTTGGGTCCGAAATGGATCAATATTCATTAGGAAGCAAGAGGGCACCTCCGCGATCCCCTTGCGGTGCCCCGCAGACCTCGCCCGGTGCTTCGGCGTGGTTTCCAGTGAAGTCGCTGAGGAGCTTCAGGATCATTAGTCATAATTATACCACCATCCAGTTTAATAACCTTCATTGCATTTTTTTGTCATTAGTCATAAATATGTATATCGTTATGTGTTATAGATATTGCCCAAACCTGGAAACATTTACCCACTCACTACAAGTACACTATACCATACACACTTCAATTACAACGAGCAGAGCTACTCAGATGGATTCTTCGAGAGCGGTGACCTACTGGTATGTCAATAAGATCATTTATTACTTATCCAACAAAAATGGCATCACATGACCTAGCAGAAGAGATAGATAAATCCATGGTTATAGATTGTCACACACTCGATTCCTTAGAATATTGTAAAGATTTTTTGACACCCAAATATAGCCTTAAAGTTGCTACCCTTAACATAAGAAGTCTACAACGTAATTTCGACTCTTTCGCAATAACACTAAAACGACTGAATATTGACTTCGATGTTATCATCTTAACTGAATGTTGGCTGGTAGAGGGTTCAGTAATAGACCTACTTGCGGGTTACAACATGTTCCATACTTCAAAAATAATAAACAAAAGTGGCGGAGTGGTTGCTTACGTCAAGGACTCTCTGTCGGCGACGTATAGTGAACCTCCTATTGATGACGCGAATTGCCTTGCGATAAATATTAGCGATCACACACAAATTTTTGGCATCTACAGGTCTCCTTCTTTTGCAAGTATCGACAGGTTTTTGGGATCGTTGGACTCGGCTCTCAGGGGAACATGTTTTAAACAAATAGTAGTTGCTGGCGACATAAACATCGACATTATTGGCAGTTCAAATAACCAACAGTCTGAGTATCTGTGTTTAATGTCTGCGCATGGATTGCTCCCTGCGATCACCACGCCAACTAGGAAGGATTCTTGCTTGGATCACATCTTCATAAAAACTAGTGTTGATGCAGTAGGCGTGGTTTGTAAGTGTTCAATTACGGATCACGACATTGCTCTGGGCGGTTTGCAATGCTCTTATCCTAAAGTTAGCTGTAAAAGTAAGTGGAGGACAAAGATTGACTATTCTGGCGTGGCGAAGGACTTGACGTCGGCTGATTGGAACTCAGTTACCAGCAACAGTGATGTTAATATCGCAACTGAGAACTTTAATAATATAATACAAACGGCGATTCAAAACCACACGGAAAGAGTTAAAACCAGTCGCTCAAAGTTCAATCTTAAACCCTGGGTAACCCCTGGTCTGATTAGATGCATGAAACATAGGGACAAACTTCATATGAAAACACGATCTTCGCCTAATGACCAGGTGTTACACAACGTATACACGCGGTATCGAAATTTTTGTGACAACCTACTGTATAATCTTAAATCCGAGTATCAGCGAAATCAAATAAATAACTGCAAAGGCAAACCGAAGAAACTGTGGAACACCATAAAAACTATCTGCCAATCACCCAAAAAGCAAAATGATCCCGATGAACTCAAAAACATTGAACGCTCAGTACAGGAATCTCTGGACAATTGCAACAGGCATTTTTCAACCGCGGGTCAGAAGCTCGCTGACACTATCTTATCCAGGCTCTCTGAAACGCAGGCATCTCTGTCGACCAAATATATTCCTACCCGTACTGTTTTGAACTCCTTCTTTTTTCAACCAACTGATACCTTTGAGGTCGACACAATTATCAAAAATCTAAGATCTGATAGTGCGCCTGGAAGTGACAATTGTAATCCACCTCTTATTAAAGAGATTAGACATGCGATTATTATTCCTCTGACATACATTTGTAATCTCAGTCTAGAAGGAGGATGCTTCCCTGAGTATTGGAAACTGGCTGTTGTATCACCCATTTACAAAAGTGGGCCTAAGGATTGTCCCAATAACTACAGACCCATCTCTCTCCTTAGTGTGTTTTCCAAAATTCTTGAGAAATTAGTAAATAACAGACTGACTAAGTACTTAGAGAGCAATTCTTTGATCTCGCAGCGTCAGTTTGGGTTTAGGGAGGGAAAATCAACTGAGGATGCTGCGCTACTCCTCACTAACATAATATCGGGCCATGTCGACGCTGGTAGGTGCTGTCTGGGAGTGTTCTTGGACCTCGCAAAGGCCTTCGACACGGTCTCCGTGGACATCCTCTTGAGGAAACTGGAAGCGCTGGGTATTCGGGGAATTACTCTAGCGTGGTTCTCAAACTATCTGACAAATAGACAACAATATGTTAGGATTGGAGAATCTGTCAGCGGCCGACTTCCGATCTCCTTCGGCGTCCCACAGGGCAGCATACTCGGTCCCACGCTTTTTAAAATATATATAGATGACCTACTGCAGCTCGCTCTTCCACGTGCTGAGATCATCTGTTACGCAGATGACACTGTGGTTGTATTTAATGGCGAATCCTGGAAGGGCACATACCAACTAGCCGAGGATGGAATGTCAAGAGTGGCCAATTGGCTCGATCATAATCTTCTAACATTGAATGTTAAAAAGACTCAGTATCTGTGTTTTTCCAAGACAGCAACTACTTCTGCAACCGATTCAAGTCCCCTTAAGATACACGTATGTAAAAAGGAGTGCTCCTCTTGCTCCTGTAAGACCCTGAAAAGAAGTAACAATATTAAATATCTTGGCCTTCTTATAGATGAGCATCTCTCCTTCAAGGAGCACATACTTAATCTTTCGAAGAGAGCAAGAAAAGTGATTTACTTGATGAAAAGGCTGCGCGACTGCTCTCCCCCAGAAGTATTACAAGAGGTTTACTACGCCGTGTGCCAGTCAATCCTTCAGTACGGTATCGCAGTGTGGGGCAGCGGAGGTAAGACGGTGCTCATGGAATTGGAGCGTGCGCAGCGAGCAGTGATCAAGGTCATGCTCAGAAAACCTTTCCGCTTCCCAACTGACACTCTCTACAGAGAAACTGGTTTTCTAAGGGTAAGGCAATTATTTGTCTTGAGCGCTGTCATCCGAGTCCATAAAAGTACCAGAGAGCCAGCGGTGTACGAAATCCTAATGAAGAAACGAACATATAGAGTGCCCGTGCCCGCGGTTGGGTCGGCTTTTGCGAGACGCTCGCCCTCGTATGCTCATCCGTCGATATACAACGTGGTTAGTAAAGCCTGTAACATAAAACACTATCCAACATCCAAGGTTATCATTAGCTTGAAGAAGTGGTTTACAACTCTGTCATACAGAGACACAGAAGCTTTACTGCGTTCTGGTGCCTAGCAATCCCCCATCTACTCACGCTCCTCTCTAGCTCTCCCACCTGCTCAGACTACCTACACTCACACACACTCACACTCACACACTCACACACACACTCACACACACACACACACACTCACACACACACACACACACTCACACACACACACACACACTCATCTGCGTGGTCCTGGAGAAATTAATGTTATTTGTTAAAAGTTATAAAATATTATCCAATACCTTTTTTCCTTTTCTTTCGATTTTTATTTGTTTTGTAAAGCAGATGTATATGTAATAGTTTATGCATGTTGCACTGTTGTTCTTTTTAAGTTAATTCTAATTACCTACCTTTTCTGTCTGTAAACCGGCTCACTGGGCCCCAAGATACAGGCTCGGCCTAGTTTGGGGTCCACTGGATATTTTCTTGTATGTTCTTGTGCTTAGTTAATCAATAAACTTATCTTTATCTTTATCTTTATCTTTATATTTATTTCAATAAATTGGTGAAATCAGCTTTATTACTAAAAAATAACTCAATTTCATTAAAATCATTTAATTTTTTCTGTAATTTGTATTTTAAACATGAATTATTACATTTTAAATTTGGCTGTTGGCCGATCTCGTTGGCGCCTTAGCCTTACGCGCGCATCGGTATCGCGGTAAGAAAAAAAAACAACGCGCCAGCCGCCATTTTTCGTAAATAATTGACGGCTGTGACGAAGATAGTTTGGATTAATTATTGTGAAGTTTAATATTAACGAAAATGTCTTCTTTAAGTAAAGAAAATGAAGAAATTGTAATTTTACCAACTGTTTTAATAATTAATTAAAATTTGACTAAATGAAGTCTTGTTTCTTTTTCGCAAGTTTGTTGAAAAACGTCGTATGTAAACACGTGTGCCTGTGACCATAATATACGCGGCTTTCTTGTGGCGCACTCGCTTTCGCTCGTGCGCACACAATAGCGCCTTGTATGCAATGGTCAACTTAGCACACTTGTATCATAATGTACTATTATTGCATGCCAGTTTGCTTAGATTGATATGTGTAAGAGTATAAAATAAAACTAACAATTGAAGTCTCCTGTCCACTTTCTGTCCAGCACAATACAACGGTCGCAGGTAATATATTTGGAATTTTCCAGTGCTATGAAAACGTTACGTGATCTCGGGTGAGATTTTCGTCTGCAAAGCGGATCTAAACATCGCTATTAGCTGAATGGCCGCGTTCAAAATCCTTTCACGGAACCATTTTGCTGTATTTTGTTTCCAAGCATTCAGTGAAGCCTTGAACTTAAGTGTTTAAAAAAGTTTTAGAGATTCTTCTACAAATATTGTTCGAGAAGGATTACAATTTTAGATTAACATTTCTCTAAACTTTATCAATTGGATACAAAGAACAAATAATGTATTGCTGAGAGAAATTGAGATCGCAGCAGTTCAATTAGAGACGTAACTTTAGCAAAGAATATAATATAATATAAAATATAATATATATATTATTGCTTAGAGAAGGCAAACGAGCACACAGGCCACCTGATGGTAAGTGGAAACTGTGACCCATAGAAATTCGCCTAAGACTGCAAATGCGTTGCCAACCCTGAGGACTAAGATGGAATGCCTCTATGCTAGTCATTACACCGGCTGTCTTATCCCCAAACCGGAACACAACAATGCGAACACTGCTGTTTGGCGGTAGGTGAATGGATAAAATGGTGGTAGCGATCTAGCGATCCGGACGGACCCTGCACAAGGTCCTACCACCCGCAAATGATAGTTAATAATAATAATTACCAATATAACTTACCCTAATGGTTATGAAAAATAGAAAACAATCGAACAACTTGTGTCTTTATGAAAAAATAATATCTCTAGCTTTTTTACTGTTCAATTAACGCGTTGTTTATGAATTACTTCATAAACAACATTTATAATAGAACGTAATAGTTTTTGTTTTCAGTATTAATAAAATAAATCAAACCTTCAACATAATATTACCTCTGAACTAATGTATTCAGATCTCCTTGAAACAGAAATTATAACCAAGGGCTTGTCAAGTAACCTAACCCCTTTAACGTCAAATAAACTTGCCAGACGACGTAATAATGCGTGATTCAATCGAAGTTTCTCACTACCATTGATACGAACTAGGCTTTGAAGCACAATAGCAATTGTACCGGCTCGTGAATGCCTCTCGAACTGATATAGAACTTGTGTGCTCAGGAATACCTAACAGGTTAAAGATTCATTCAGTACAGACTGTCCTTCTCTTAAAAAAATAATAATATTTGAGGTCGACGTCAAATTGGTACTGACTCAAGGTAAAATGTGGTTTAAGTTGGTACAAAATTCAAAGAAGTATTTAAGTTATTTTAAAGATATATTAACAGTAACATTATATAACATAACATGGGGGTGTCATTATCTTTTGTTTCTTCATGTGTGTTTTTAAACATGACTGTGTTTTTACGGTTCCGTACCTCAAAAAGAAAAAAGTAGCCCTTACAGGATCATTTCGTTGCCCGTCGGTTTGTCCGTCTGGCAAGGCCCTTTTTCTCAGGAACGCGTGAAATATCATGTGGAAATTAATATCATATACAAATCAAATCTATCGAATCAAATTTCCAATATCATACAGCCGTACAGCCGTTCATGCCGCCTATTTTGACACTTGCAAGGGAATCAACGACCTCGTCAGGATCGCGGGACCGCGGTGGATGCGCAAAGCACAAGACCGGTCTGAGTGGAAAGCCTTGGGGGAAGCCTATGTCCAGCAGTGAACGTCTTTCGGTTGACATGATGATGATGATGAAGGGAATCAAAACCTGTACATAACTTCCCTTTGACCTGGCTAGAATCTTATTTTAATCTTATTATGTCACTGTGCCACCGTTCTATGGTGGGTCAGGGTTACATTGAGCTGATTACAACATACCTATAACTTTATACGGAACCCTCAGGGCGCGTCTCCAGCTAGCAGTTCACCGGTTTTTTTACTGTTCTTTTAATATTTTCCTATCGGAACATAAATCAAATCGTAAGAAATGTCAAACGAAATGTCACTGTGACACAGTTCTATAGTGGGTCCGAGTTCCATTATACCTATAATACGTACTTATTCGGTAATTGATTCTTGGCCTTAGAGTTTACATACATATTAATGTGTAAGTTAAGACCAAATGTATCTTAAGCAGTCTGGTTGAGTTAGTCTGATCTAGTTATCTACGTCTTCTATTATTAGTCTTTACCTTTAGTTTGAGATATTATTTGGTCGGGCAAAGTTGAATTGTTTCATTATTATGCCTGTAATGTTTGGTATGTACAATTAAAATGGTTTCATCACCACTAATGCGTTTTTGAGCTAAGGAATAAGTATACGGTTTTAGAAAATCTAAAGTCATAACATAATTTATGCTCGGCAAGTTAAAGTCGAGAACTTTTGTTCATTTCGAAATCGTGTTGTCATATTCTTGACAAAAGTAAGAAAGCAAATTAAATGCCTCCCAAATGCTACCCAATGGGGCCCAAATTAATATCCCTTTCTCGTCTTCTGATTGTATTTGTTTAGCTTCGTTAAGAAAATTCAAATCGGGGATACGAAATAAATTTCAATTTCTGAATCAAAGTTTTGTGCCCACCTAATATTGTTCTTTGGGACAAAATTTGTATCGTCGTTATTGGTTTTCTCGTTCTGAAGAGTTATATTAAAGAGAAATTGAGTTTGTGTTGGAGACCAAACAAAATGGCTGACAAAATTGATAACCGGAGCCAAGTTTGTTTTCAATTTCACGTTTTTATTAAACGGGTTAAGGTTTCTTTGAATCTGGATTAACATAATATTTTTACATTCAAGGATTGAAATCAAAACCAATTTACAACACAGATACTTAGGTACAAAAATAATGTTCTGGAGTGAATTCATTGTGCAACTCAGTGAGTTTAGTTCGGTATGTTACAATCTTACTACGTCGCGCTCAGTGAAGTATCGTCCAATTATGAATTAACATTCAGCCCTTTCTCAATAACCAACAGATTATTGACCTCTATTTTGTAATAATTCATGCATTCTTCATGGGGCTTAATATGGCGTGACGAAATGTGGATCAAAATCCGGCACTTTCTAACACGTATATAAGTATGAGAGAGACGGATCCTTTCACATTTTATCACGCGATAAATGCAACGATACTAGGCCCGCTGTTTTATCTTCTTGAGCCATACAATTTGCTTAATTATTCACGTTTGATTCCCTAACTTAACCTAATGGGAAGTGGACTCTGAAGCTCATATGTAGTCATTTTTAATCTAAAGTTTGCAATACTACAATGACAATCTCAATACTACAAATGCGTTGCCAACCCTGAGGACTTAGTTGGAATGCCTCTATTATTTCACCGGCTTTGATTTAAAAAACCCGGTTAATCCAGTCGCATACCGCGCGTGTCTTTACCTCACAAGTCCAAAAAACAAGTTGCTCGAACGCATTGGTTTCTCGACTCGCCGCTCATGGATTAAACCGGTTAATTAAGGTTAAAATTAAATCCTTAAAACGTTCGCGTTCCATAGAAAGGCTCGGAGCAAAACCGAATTAAACCGGTATTATCCGTTATTTTATTAAACTGGTTCCGAGCCCTGGTAAGATGGTGAAAGCGATCCAGACGGACCCTACACAAGGTCCTTCCACGACAAAAACGGTTGAGATGTTGTTAAATCTCCACCTCTTAAACTATGTCAAATGGCTTGTCTATCTTCCTAAAACAGCTCATAGCCCAGCCGCTCTACTCAACCGCAATCAATACGGCTCCCAATAAATGCATCAACTGAACTCGCACCGAAGTGCAAACGGCGACGGAATGTCTTCTAAATGCTCCACTCCGGTCTAATGAGGCCGTTCCATCCATTAAGCTGTTTAGTAATTAGGTGCGAGCTCGGCGGGTGCGAATGGACCACACCGAGTGCTTTCAGCGCATGAGATGATGCTGTTTTATTAGGTGTTTCAGACACATGCTCGTTTAAATACTGTACCCGCTTTTTACGAGATGTGGAGTGAGCCTAAACAACAAGTTTGAAGGGTACATAAGATCAATTTATTTTTTAGGATAAACAGTGACGCTGGGTTTATTTGCATTTTATAATTTCACATTTTTTATAGTAATGAAAAATTTCAATTCCAGTCCCTAGGCACCCCATAGTATCATAAATAGTTATGAGAAAGGTTTAGGGTATGTTAGTTCTACAGCTGCCACGGAGGGCAAAACCACCCTGAAAAAGGAGCTCCGCGGCATAGTATCTCGTCGATTTTCTGCTATAGTGTTTAAAATGCGAATAAATTGACTTAACACTACAAAAAAAACAGCTGAAAATGATAACCTAGTTTTACATTAATGGTACTTAGGCAGCCAATATTTATTGCGCTGCGAATAAAAACCTTACGTTAACGTTAGATATGAGAACTATGAGGTCGAAACCAATATTTTTACTGGTATAAAGATTGCTAATGCGTACAGGCCACCTGATGATAGGGTGGGGTCTGAAACCAATGGATATCAATCTCAAGTAATACTTATATAAAGAAATATATACTTAAACAAAAAACAACAAAACAAACAATCATGACTCAGGAACAAATATTCGCACTCATCACACAAACATCTCCCTTACCGGGTTTTGAACCCAGTACACAGTCACTTTACTACGAACTATGCCAGCGCGTCTTCAAAAATAATTAAATAACCTTACAAATAACCTTATAAATAAACAAATAAATAGATAAAACTTATTTTAGGAAATATCACATTTGTAAAAAAGACTAGAATTTAAAACTCAATTTAAATAAACAAACTTTGTAGATTGCAAATATTTTTTAGCACAAAACTTCCCTTAGCCACTTTGATCAATAAAGTCTGCAAGACACTTAAAGCTCATTATTTATTAATTTATCGAATACAGAAGATAAAATCAATAAAATGCGCATGTACCGACCGCCGGGGCGACATCAAAATTCCATCAAGGGAGGGTGCGGTCCGTTGATCTGAATTCGATGTGCGTGCGGCCCGGACCTTAACGCGTGAAACATGTACTATTTTAAGTACCTATGACGTTCAAATAGTGGGTTTTTAACATGATTCATTTATTGTTCATTCTTATATTTAAGCCGTACATCAGAAAGACAGTTCATAGATATCACTTACTTTTGCCCAAATAAGTTTTGTCAGATGTGTTAACAATGAGAAATACTGATTCGTATCATGATTCAAATAATATGGAAGAGTACCTGTTCAAAAAGCCCCCAGGACTACAGATGGAAGATAGTTAGTTCCCGAGGAGTGACATAGAAAATGCTTAAGACCATAATCCCTTAAATTTCACTTATAAAATGGTACCCGAAGCCTATAACCACTATATACCACTTGATACCACTGATAAAAAAAAATACACGCGTCGACTTGAGAAACTCCTCTGTTTTTTTTTCCTTAAAAAAGAGAGCGTAAGTATTTGTTCCTGAGTCCTGGATGGTTTCTATGCATTTAGGTATCAGTGTATGTATAACAATGTAGGTACTAGTATATCGCTTTTTAATACTCGTATTACAAACCTAGAGCTTAGTTTTGGACTAGGGCAATTTGTATTTATTTACTGATATCATTTATATGATTATTAAAATCTGAGGTGTAATGAAGCATTCCATTTGTTGAGGAAGTAAATAAAATAAAGCAACTCCATCAACCTGAACCGTCGAAAAACACATTTTCATTTTAACCCCGCTGTAAAAATAAATCGCAATTAATATAAATCCCAACAATGTCGTTATTTAATCCTCAAAAGCGCAGTGTTTTCGATGACGAATATCGAAACAATTGCAGGAAAGTTTAAACCCTCGGTATTATAACAAAGGCGGTTGGATATTGCAAAAAGGCATCAGCCGAAAGTTCAGACAATCCCTGGGGAACACAACATTCGCAAATGTCGAAAACGGGAATAAAAGTGCCGCTGTACTTGGTGTTGGCTTCAACCACAACAAATAAAATGAAACGAGAGATTTCAAACAAAATATGGCACTTTATAAAATAGTAATAGTTACATATTACCACACAACGCTTAAAGCTGGGCCTTTAATGCACATTGCATTATCACATTTTACCTTTATACTCACGGACAAATAAACAGGGGCTCTGTTCCACTCGTTAAAATCATATTGCTTTTAACATTATCATTGTATTGTTCTTAACACGGGCGCCATTACTGTCAAGTAAATAAGAGCTATCATAACATTTATCAAAAGAACGAAAGAAAGAAAATAAATTTATTCAGACATTTAAGAAAGGACAAAACAAGTACAGTCTAGGAATTAAATTTGTCACCTACTTTAGGTCCCAAGTCAATTCAAGTCAAGACATTCTACAGCAATAAGGTTGAGTGTCTCATCAATTACAAATGACTTGGCATCTCTAATGACAATGACACCTTCAAGCAGATTTTCTTTGAAATGGGTAGCTAATTAACGTCCGCGACCTACTAAACAAAAAGAGAAAAAACTTATGGTTGGCCAGATGCTATGAAATGGTCCCAGCTCAGCTCTGCATGTTGCCGGTAGTAAACCCAGCGCTGGTCTTCCGCAGGGACCATTTGGTGGAAAGAAAGACGAAAGACGAACCAGTGTTCGCATTGTTGTATTTCGGGGCTTGAGATTATCATTGTAAGATTTAAAATGTCTATCAGCTTTAAAGTCTTTCTGTTTGTCTGTATATCCGCTAACTCCTTTTGAACCATGCAATCTATTTTGATGCGCTTTTCAGTTAGATTTTTTAGGGAAGGTTTTTACAGAAAACTCACATAAATCGAAGCAAAGCGAGGGGAGTTAAGAAATATTATATGACATGTTTTTCATATATGTTCAAGAGAACCGTATTAAAAAAGGTTTAAAACCTTTGTTCTTAGTAGCATTAGTGTTGGCTTCACTTAAAAGTAACGGGGATCTCAGAAACTCGCTAAAAGTTAAGTTACTAGCTAGCGGACTAAACAATGTAGCGGCAACATTTTTTCAGTTCATTAAATTTAAAATATTGCTGCATTTTAGCTACACCTACGTATACCTACCAGCTTAAAAACACTGGTTAAATTCAAAATCATTATTCAGTTTATTTTTAAGTATTTTTATTAATTTAATGTAATGGGCATGACAAATTGATTTGAGTCTAGTTTTAGCATTTAATTATTGCTCATTCGTCCAAAGATTAACTTGAATAGATCCATTATGATATAGATAATTTATATCTGTGAAATGTTGCTGTTTTAAAACAATGAAGTTTTTATTTGACTATTTGATTATATTTATCTTAACCTCTTTGCACAGTACGATGATATTTGACTTTAAGTCAAATGACTTCAAGGCTACTGCGCCTATATTCTAGGCCTATACTGCGCCTATATAAAATCGTATTTGATCTGTTATGGTATTGCTTTTAACTCGGCCGTCATTACTGTCAAGTAAATTAGAGCTATCTAAACGTCGACACCAAGATAACAGTTCAAAAACGATTTGGTTTTTAACATGTTAAATGGAGAGAGGCCTTGGTATTCTTTACCAACAACCACATTTACCACTGACACAACGTACAGCATGTATACATTTCCACAATAACTGATTTTATCTTTATTATGAATACAGACCTGCCCATCTAAAAATCGTTATTAAATAAGAAAAATATACTAACATGACGAGGTATTTCATAAGTGTATAGGCAGAAACAATCCATAATTATTATCAAATTGCTTTGCTTTGCAGAATCAATATAATTACTTAGTTATCTAAGGGAATATTCATAATCAATCCCAAAGATGCAATATGCGGGTATAATAGGATCTTGAATCGAAAATTAACTAAGCCCTAACGAGGAAAGGGAAGGGAATTAAAACTTTAGTGCGTTATTAATAAATAAGCTTATCACATAGACTGTTTCCTACCTCAGAGTAATGTATAAACTCGTTAAATGAACGTTTAAAGTAGCTTAAATGATTAATTTTCGGTAAGGAATTATACTACTCCGATATAATCTTTGGGCTACTTATAGGTATGTGTATCTTAAAGTAATTGGATTAATTAATCCAATCATCGCGCTTTTGTGGTTAAATAATTAATTAGTTGTATAATGTTATTATTGATGCAGTGTGGTAATTACTAGGAATTATCATTTTTGAATACACTAGCTCAAGCAGATACATAATTACAATGATAAATGTCTGCGGCACCGTTGCTTTTCAACTTAGCTGTATTATTTATTCAGGGACGTAGTTAAACGAAAAGGACTCAATCCACGAAACAATCCGATGTGGAGTTATGTATCCCACGATAGGGTCTAAAGTATCAATCACCAAAAAGGATCCAGAAAATTATTGCGGCAAGCTATTTTAAAATCACACAGAAACTAACCCACATGTATGGCAGGAATGAATTTTAAATCTGAAAAAAGATTCAATCCTCTTGGATAATAATCTCCTCTAACTGTCTTTTCATAGAACCTTGCGTATATTTTACAAAGCAAAAAAGAACTCAAGCAGTGTGGATAGTAATGAAAACTGCGTATTGTTTTTGTAAATACGTAAAGAAAAACATTTGTCGCTTTTTTCCATGGTATAATTTTGTGTAAAATCATTGTTTAAATACTCCACTGAAATGACTTAAGTGCAAGTCACGGCGGATTGACGCTTTTTCGTTTAACTAAGTCCAAATATGTTTTTAAAAAAGAAGATTAATGTTTATCCCTGTATTCACAAAAGTACAATATACCTGTTTTAGTTTAACTTTGCTTTGTCACTTTTTGTCAAGTTCAAATCTCGCAGTGAGAGCGACAGGTCAGAGAATATTTTAAGCATAAGTACCTACCTACTTAAGTTATAAATAAGCGGGTAAATGTACCACCTTTAGTTGATAAATTTAATTAATTTCGGGATTTGTCAATTAATTTCAGCTCGTTATTTAATTACCAATTTTTTGAAAAATTATATAACGAAACCTGAGAAAATGACTAATTATTTTAAATTTCACGTTGACATCAAAGTTTAAAATTTAAAGAAAAAAGTATCTCAAACGGTTGTAATTTAAAGGGAAATTGTTTAAGGGAAAAAGGAAATTTATCTTTTGCTTAATTAGTAAAGTTGGCCGGACGTTGCGACGGGGAATTCAAGGCCGATAAATCAAGGTGTTGCTCCACTTTCAAACAAACCATTCTTTGCTTTTAAGAGTTCCATTTGGAACCCTCGTCGATTTTTCAGCTGTCGAAAAGGGTTCGCTACAGCTACCTACACCCACGCCATTCAAGCGGCACGCTATACAGAACTTCAAAATCACCCATTTCATACTTTATTCGGGCTCTTCAATAAAATAATTCACTTGAAATTTAGATTAACGATAAAATGAAAATGTCCAGACAAATTAAGGCGCCTTTTAGTTAATATTTTATCGTGAAAAATCTTTTCATTTATTTGGTAGTTTCAAAGCCGTCTGAAAAATATTTTATCTTCAATAAATTAAATTAAAAAAAAAATTTTTTTTTCTTTTTAGATATATTTGTGACATATTTAAATGAAACGTTATTGCTAGCTACCTACCGGCTCAAGTAGGTACCTATTTTTTATTTATCTCTTGTGCAACAAAAAATACTATTCTACATTAAAATAAACACCTCATGAGTGTTTTAACACTCATATGGGTTAGTATAATGATACAGACTAGCAAATACGGACAACTTAAACTCACCGGTTACTATTTCCGTCAAATTGTAAAGCGATTCGATTGAAAGAATCACCTGCCAGTATGAATACCTTTTATAAAAACGATGTTCAAACGAATTCTTTAAAGCCGTCACACCGCCGTATCCGCCGTTCACATGTCATTGAGTTTAACACTTACAACACTGTTCGATAATGCCTGCCTACGTGT
This sequence comes from Acleris sparsana, assembly GCA_923062465.1. Taxonomy (NCBI): domain Eukaryota; kingdom Metazoa; phylum Arthropoda; class Insecta; order Lepidoptera; family Tortricidae; genus Acleris; species Acleris sparsana. The sequence continues at coordinate 10,200,694 of OV281296.1, forward strand.
GTATTCTATTAACATTTGTTTTGAATCCGCAACGCACATGATTTGTACTAAAATTGTTATTCCAAGAGATTATTTCTCAAAAATACAAGAGGCCTAATCAAGAAGCATACCCTGAGTTATCGATTTTTGAAAATCAACAATAAAAACAAAACGATCCTGCATAAGATTGACACAATTTCGTATATTGCAGTCGGGCCAGCCCTCATGAAACGACCTGGGGTGTTATCTCAACAACGACGGTCGGACGGACGAACGAGTGAATGTCCAAGCGACAAGTTTACGTAGTCCCGTCCGTCCGAACAAAACACATTAGAGCGTGCATTTTCAATTTAGCAGCATTGCTTATTAACGTATAAGGCTGCCTAATTGAGAATGCACGCGCTAAATTGCATTTTGTTCGCTCGAACGGGACTACTTAAACTTGCCGCGGCGATTTCGCTCGTCCGTCCCACCGACCGCCGTTTCAAAGAGAATAACACCCCTGTACCTTGTACTAAAACAGTCCAAGCACATTCCTTTCAGGCTAAGGAAAAAATCTCGTCGCCCGACCCGGCCGGAAACCGTACCTACGCGTAGACCCTGCGAAATGAAAAAAAGTAAAATTTCGCTCGACTAGGTTTTATGTAGACTCCGTAATTGAAAAGTGACCCTTCGGTTTTAACGGATTACTGGCTAGGGCTGTCAAGGACCGGAGGGTTCCTCCAGGAGTGCTCGACGTCCTCAACCGTCTGACATATTACAGGGGGACGCAAAGTTATCCCACTTTGTGGGTAGCCTTAATGCCAATGGAATAATTATTGGACACCTTTTATGGACGTATATACCACAAAAACATATTACGCAGGAATTTTCGTGATAAAATTTTCAAAGGTATTCTGGTTTTATACATCTTTTGAATATTTTAGTTGAGTGATAATTTGCGTTATAAAACTAGTTCTATCATTTTATCGAATACTAAATTTTTCGTTGACTGAATATATTGTTATCAACGAGTGAAAGAGTTATATATTATATACAATTACCCAAGGATACTAACTTATAGATTTATGCTCTGGTTATAAAAACTTTGAATTAGTATTTGAAAATCAATGCTACCTTTTATTTTACTTTCTGCTCATAATTATATAATGCAAATCATCAAAACAGTATTCAACAGCAGAAACATTAGTGTTAATTTCTTAATATAATGTATATTCTTTTAATGTAGTAAATGTAGGAACGGTCAAATTAAAGCCAGTTTCGTAGTTTACATGAACAGTTTATGGTTTTAGATCCAACTAAAGGCTAGTTTTCTATTTTATACATGTTCTCTTTTCTAATAAACGTTGAGTAACGGTGGTATAGCTATACAGTGTTTTGTCCTTATCTGTCATTGTGACATTTGAATTTGACAGATAAAGACAAAACATTGTATAGCTATGCAACCGTTTCTCAACGTTTATTAGTAAGGGGTATTTCAGTACACAAACTCAGATTGTTCCTAAAAAACAGCGCCATACAAACTTTACGTGGACGGAGCTGCGGACTAAAGCTAGTCAATTAGTAATTTTGCTATAATAAACCTTTATAACTTTATATTCAAAGTTGTGGAACTTAATAAAAACTTTTACTTCTCAAAGATAAAACATTTAAATTAAATTAATAAGCATGAGGCTTTTTGAATCACCTTGTATAAACCCCGGGAGACAAAGTATATTGGAAGTGAAAAGGATCGGCTTGAAGTAATTGGGGTGGAATTGATAATTATAATTCCCGATAGGGGGTGCCCCAACCCCGTGTCGGTAAGAGCTAAATGTTAATAATTGAAATTGCGATACGCCGACGGATTTGTTGTTTAATCTCCCTAGTTAGAAGAGTGCTATTAGAATTTCTGTATTTAAGTAAAATATTTACAGATAATTATTATATTTTGGGGAAATAAAGGACTTAAAACTGACAAAGACGATAATTGGAAGTAATTTTGATACAATTTTTTTTTTTTAATTTTATTTCTAGTTTAAAACCTGAAAGTGATTTCAATAATTGGTAAAGCCGTTACGTCTAAAACTTTTGTATTAATAACGATTAAGTACTTGTTAAATGCTAGTAAGGACTAATGTTTCATTACTCATATAAACCTTGCAATTCAAGATGGCGAGTGGGCTTTGTTAGTGGTTGAACGTGTACATGCACATTGCGGTAGTGTGCGTGTCTGACGGAGCGATCAGTCGGCAGCGCCACGAAGTACCGTCAGCATGTCATCATGTTATTCATAGTGTGGTAGATAAAATAATGTATTTTTATTTTGAAAATAAATAAAAATAGTAAATTTATTAACAATTTTTCACTTGTTTATCGCGTGACGAAACGTGGATAAAACATTCGTCACTTTCTGACAAGTATATAAGTCCGAGAGTGACGGATGTTTACTGTGTTTTGTTTTGTTTGGTATGTTTTGTCGCGCGATAAACACGGCCATAATAAGCCCTCTGAAATAATGATAAAACTTACAGATATATTTTAACTAAGATAAAATCGTATTTAATTTAAGGAGGGAAAATACGGAGACATTACAATTATCATTTCCGCGACCTTGAGTTACATCAATTTCGTAGAAGAAGCAACAAAGAAGATCGGTACTAGGTACATGCATGACTAAATAGTTAACATATTGCGTCGACAGCAAAATAGTTTGTAGGAGATGTTTTTTTTAAATATTGTTTGTAGGGACGAGCTATGGTCGCCCAAGTCTTTCAGTTTCTTCAAGAAGAATATATTTTATTCTTTATTTTTTTTATGTTTACCATACCCACTTTCGCTATCATGCACACTTTGACATGTATACAGATATGTCTTTACCACAAGCAAAGTCCACTCGCCATCGTGAATTGCAAGAGCTATAGCTACCTTCTGTCAATTTCTAATTAGTTAAAGGAGAAAGAAAGTGTCGGTACGTGACTTGAGATGACAAAATTATTAAAAGTTTTAGCAACTGATATAAAATGATAAGTCTTTGTTGTTATATTCATACATAAGGAACTCTTCGATTATTTCGAAGCTAAAAATTACCTACTTTTAGATATTTGCATAGTTTTAAACACGATTTTTTATTTTTTATTTTACTTGTTTATATTTCAGGCATGTTTCATATCCGTAATCTTCCATTTTTTTTAGTATTTGCGTTTTTAATGCAAACTTGAATTCTATAATCTTTATAATATTTATCTAACCCAATAGTCAATTGGCTCTTTATTGAAGCAGTATTGAGAAATTGACTCCTACTTCCAAATTGATTGAGCCTTCCGCGACGAAGCAGTTAGAAGGTAGCCTTTGTGATTGAAGAAAAGGACACCATTATTTCACCCTTTTCGAGGACGAATCGATTTACATCTGAATTATTTATAGCGTGTCACGGTGGTTGGAGGAGGTTTTAACTTCCACTTGCAATATAATTATTATACTTACTCGTATTTCTTTATAATTATTATACCTACTCGTAGTTTAAATCTCGTACCTACATGTACAAAGTGATTGAAAATGTCGCTCAAAATCTGTTTCAAAATCTGTTGATAAGTGTTTTTTTTTTTGTAATTATGAGATTCTGGGTTTTATAAGTTGTCATTTGGTTTATTTAGTGGCTGAATTACACGTATCTGAAAACTAATTATACAATTAGGGTAAACAGGAATTGTATTGAACCTCGCACTCAGCCGGTTTTTTTATTAGTTTCACTGTGTATAGGTAACTACATAGACTATCACTTAAAATAGTTGTCATTTAGCGTGTGTTCTTAATTTGCGTAATTGTAGGCCGCTTCCCTTTGAAAAAGACCTTAATTTTGCGGCAAGCCCTTTTAATGTATGGCCACATTAAAATAATTCCTTGCTAGCAAAGTCACCAAGGGCGATGACTTATGGTCACTTAAAGTAATTTACTAAACACCAAAAGCTTATTTATTTTTCCCCGGTTAGCACGCACTAGCATAATTGACAAGCATACTAAAGATAAAGACGTAATAAGACCATTAACTTCCATTTATAAATCAACGGAGCTAATCCTCGGGAGTCGCACGCAACACGGAATTGTTCGGGCTAATAAATCTTGCGTTAACTATACCACATTCATTAAAATTTCTTCCAACGTGCGTGCGATAAAGCAGAAATACCATACCCCAAAAACTTCGACTTATCTCTCCCACGTAGACGGTCGTAACGCCAAAATTATGGCTCTGGTTAAACACATGCTACATTTACTTGTAAGTTCATGTAACGCTTGAATAACTTCTTGTTAGAGGAAGGGTTAGGACACAAAAACACGGCTCAACGGGCCAAGAATGAGCGGAATCATTTTCAGATATCGTATGGCGCTGAAACGTTGTTTTTATTCAAGAGATGCTTACCTACCTATTAAGTGAAGTGGTCTGCGTGTTCCAAGAGAGATAATGTTTTTAGATGTGTTTGTTATACTCAAGCACGTGGAATATTTGTTATAGAAAAGAAAAAGGATTCTTAAAGTGGAAAGTTGGTTATCAAAGCTTACAATTTGATTTGTTAAAGTTGTACCGTTGTGGAGAATTCTTCTTTATCATTATGACAACCAGTTTGCCCATTATCATTATCATCATCACCTAAAAGACGTCTCCTGCTGGAATGCCTTGGGTAAGGCCTTGCCCATATTTGGGTGGTTAACGCGAGTCGTCGAATCTTCACCGGCCAGAAACTGATTAATACTACTGCCGCTAAATAGCAAACAATAAAAAAGGGGTTCCATAAAAGTATCCATACGAGTCCGATGCGCACTTGGCTGGATTTTTACTTTTAATATTGCCGATGGCTTAACTAAAATTACTTTTCTATTGGTTATACTCAATAAGCAGCAGTTTTAAGATAAATTACACGTCAAAACACATAATCAAACAATATGAAATCCATTTTACAATGAACGGAAATTAACGGACCGCAATGCATAAATTCTGTAATGCTTGTAATTAACGAAATAATACGAGCTATGTCGGAATATTAATTAACCTGCAACATCAAAGAGAGATGGTGTGCAACCGATCGTGTGAAACGTTTTTACTGCTGAACATATGCGATGCTGTTTGAGCGGTAAACTGGCCATGTATAAAATGTTTTGAATATATTACAACGGGAGCATTCATACTGCATGCCAAAAGTGTTTACGGAATGGCACCACAATTTTACAACAAATTGCCGAAAATATACTGAGCCTCAGACCATTTAGAATTATATACAATAAAGATGTATTACCTACTTCTTAGCACAATAACGGTAATACGAGTATTAACACTGCGAGTTTAACTTTTCTTAATATCTCAAGGGTTAGCGGGAATAGATCCCTTAAAGAAATGCTTTTCCTTTTTATATATATATATACATATATATATATATTTTAAATCTTTATTGTTTTATTTTTGTTTTTCTTTTGTATAATAAAGTGTTCAAATACCTATATACACATACATACATTAACTAGGAGAGTATTTATCAGACACCTATACAGACCTATTAAATGAATAAATATAGTGTTAGCGTAAATATTCGTGCCTCCTATTCTTCAACATAAATTGTAAAATTATTATTGTTATTTATTAAGGGACCATTCATTACCTAGTTGCTTATTGATGGTTTTTTTAAATTATTTGAGTGCTATTTTTGTATTATTTTATTATTACTATTAATGTGGACGATATCAATTGAATTTAGGTTGTAATATTACAATTATAAATAAATAAACTAAACTAAACTGTTCATAATACATGTCATAAAGATTAAAGTTATGCATAAAGATTATTCGACCAACTAAATGTATGCGTAATAATTTCTGCAAAACGAAGCTATGCCATATGCGTTTCTGCTTGTGCTAAAAGTTATGATTACTTATTCAATTATTCCGAAAAAACCTACCAAACAAAGGGGAGCCGATTCGCTGACTAGCTTTTGCCCGCAATCTCATCCGTGTATTCGTTTACTGTTGTCAGGGCAAAAAATGACCTAACTCACTCTTCGGCGTTCTCACACTTCTTGAGCAAAAACTCTCGTTTTTCATTGCTCTGTTTTGACCTAAGAAACGTGTTATCGAACCATAATTTACGTTATATTTATTAGTAACTGTACATAACAAAAAGTAATGCAATTGCTAAGCTTTATTCTACTCTTTGGAAGACCATTTTGCTTCAATATCTTAATCACACAGTTGACATTATAATAACTCTTACTGATAAGTGAATAAGAGCTATGACAGCTTAACAATATAAGTACAATATAAAAAAGAGGCCTAGGTGTGTTAACAGTAAATTGTACCTACTGAAGAAATTTACTGCTACCTTTCTTAATACTCGTATAAAATATGGCTGTCACATACTTCCTGACACAAAAACGTGAATATTTTACCTTGCTCTCATTTATATTCTTATACTTTCCGTAAACAATATCTAAGAGAGAAGCTACAAGGTATAATTGAATACACAATACTGCTTTATGACGGGTGCTTTGTCCGAGGCGTCTTGAGTAATTTCGTTCTCCCATAGCCTTTGTGATAATATTTTCAAGAACCTAGGTATCATTCCTCGGAACGTACAATAAAGCAATATTACGAGTCTTGGGAAGTCAAATATATGAGTACTTCTTTGTTCGATACATTCTAATTTAAGGCTACATGGCAATAAACAAAATACGCCGATAAAAGTAATTAAGAAACACAAAGTGTAGGTTAATGTGACAAAATGTACCTTATTAGCGAACAAAATTATTTTACTTTTGAAATTGTCCTGTTCCAAAGTTTTTATTAATGACTCATTCATAAAATTGCCCTTGCTGTAAAATTTAATGAGTTTTCTCATATAATGCAACCAATTTTGCCTGAGAATTGACAGTCACATTGAATTATGTAAGTATAACACTAAATAAAAAGCTTGCTCTGGAAACGACGCATCTGGTTTATAACTCAATCAAAACGATTGGTTTCTTGCTTTCTTTTACATATTTCTGTTGACATCAATAAACACGGAACCATTGATCGAAGCACTTAGTCGATTAGGTTCTGAATCTATGTCATGTCCATCAAATCCATCAAATTAATGGAACCGTAAAATATTATAAGAAATTGTTTCATGAAAATTACAGCTTAGAATCAAATAATATGATGAAACGGGAAATGCACGATACTTTCAATTCGTTAATTTTCTGAAATAAATTACGCTTTGCTTTTATCGTCCTGTAACTCAGATACCACTTAAGGTGTGACCCCACCGCTGCGTTTAATACGGTGTCATTGCGTTAACAAAAGACGGAGTCATAGTAACAACTTAGCGCCGTTTTTGACGCACCGTAATATACGCATCGTTAAGCAGCCGTGCGGTCGCACCTTTATACGTACCACTAGTTATATTGGGTGGCGTAATGCTAACTTTTGACAGACTAACAAACATTTTAGGACAATTAATATTATGCGACACGAAGGGCACTAGTTCAATTGTCACACAACACTATCGGTTATTAAATTTGCCGCAGCAAATTAATCATGTATGTTCACGGCATTAACCATATTTGGTGGAGTGTCAAAGCCAGTTGGTATATTTTTCCGCTGAGGGTCGTAGTCGAAGCAGAACCTGTAATGCCCTAACAACGTCATGGAGGGAGAATCTCTATGTTTTTAGTGGGTATATTGGCCGCTCTCGGCTGGTGAGTCCAACTTAACCACCTTGGTCCCTCAGGCCCAGTGTTTATAATAAGCATTACCCAGCGAAAAAAAGTTGCTTAACTTTAAAAATTCATTGGTAACTGTTTATCAATATTTTTTTATATATGTTGCAGTGAAATGATAAAAATGGGGAATTATTCAAATCTCTAAATTAGTTTACTTAGAGTTGTCATTTTAACGTAGTTATGTAGCATCAAATTCACTTTTTATCATTTACTTGCGACATATACATTCATAATAATATCTTATCTTATACTAGGTTCTGCCCTCGACTTAATCCGTCTTGATTTCAATTATCGTTATTCCCTCGGGAACTTTTAAATTTTCCTGGATGAAAAATTGCCTATGTGTTAATTCAGAGTATAAGCTATCTGCATTCCAAATTTAATCCACATACGTCCAGCCACTTTAGCTTTAAGGAGTATCGAAAACAAACACAAATTACGCTCTAATTGCCTCGTAATAGGGAAATTTCAGATATTTTTGAGTGTTTTCCGAATAAGCTTAATAGAATTATAACTGAGCCAAATACTACACTTTGTCTTATACTATATTGTCATCAAACTTGGTTTAAATACTTCCGCTTCTGAGGACCTACTTTTTAAAGTTACGTATATAATAACAATTTGACTTAAACAAACTGGAAAATCGCCAAAATGGTTTAAGAGTTAAGTTCTCATCACCTGGAATTGGTTTATAAAATAACTACGTTTGTAGGCGCTCGTAACACTTCTAGGTAATCAGCTTAACGCAGTCTGGACGGTAAATGCAATTACTGAACGAGATGCCTTTAAATTATCTACCACAGAATTTTATAAAATGCAACAGCGATGCAGGCAGCTGAAAAGTGATAAAATAAAACAGTAAAACTAGGTTTACGATAGGTTCTGCTTTCTACACTGAATTTTTATTAATTTCAGATATGGTTCGATAAGAAAACCTATGTTTCTAATATTATGTTGCTATTTTATACGGCAGTAAAATCATATTAGTTTATCTTTCAATTTTGTTATGTTTTCCCCATTATAAAGCTATTCCCACCGCCGACGGCACACTCGTCTTTAGCAATGTGTGTTTTTTAGGGCTCCGTACCAAAATGGTAAAAAAGCAAACCGTCGTCGGTCTGTCTGTCTGTCTGTCACAGCAGGTTTTCTCAGCAACTACAAATGCTATCAACATGAAATTTGACGAAGTTATATAACTTGTTTGCCCGTGTCTGTTTTTAGTAAAAAAAAAAAACAATAATTGAAAAGGGGTCTAAAATGGGGGGTTAAAAATGAAATTGTTTTAATTATAGCAAGTGGGGTGTCATATGAAAGGACACAATTTACACATTCTCTTTCATTCAACAATCCTTTAGATTATTTTTAAATAACATTTAAATCATTCGCATCAGTCCAAAAAATCTGATAGGTACTGATTATGAAAACAAAGACGAGACATGTCTTTAAAATATATCTTAAGCTTAACCTTAAAAGATTGAGAAAAAAGGTCTTCTATCGAAGAGGCAAGTTTATAAGTTATGTTATATACATATAGGTTACAAGTTAAATAATAATAAATAGACCTTCGACTATAAGGCATGTCATTAGTCATTAGAAAACACCAAAGTTTAAGTTCAAGGTTAAGGTAAATCTTAATGATATCTAATATTTTTTTGTTAAACTATTAGTAATCTCTTTATAATCAGCTTACACGCTGACCCTAATACATTTAAGACAAGCATTACCTTTACTAATAACACAAAACCTACCTTTTCCACGGCTCTCTGCTTTTACGCTCCTTTCTTTTCCTTGTCTCTCCTTAATTTGAGAATAGGCAAACAGGAAAAGTCGGTCGTGCCCGTCGCCACCCCTCGACGCTGGTTTAATGATCCTCATTTTTTGTATACTAAATAAAAATATGTCATTGTCGTGAACAAAGTTTCTCTTCGCATTACTTAGTCTCTTTTCTTGTTTTATTACACAGTTGGGTGCAAAATTTGGACACGCTCTTTGGGATTGTTTATGTGTTTTAAAAACAGCATTTTTTGCTTACTGAAATGAGTAATGTTTCTGTTTTTGCTTGAATATGTTTCTTTAGTGAAAGTATTAATAATATCAGGGGACAATATGTCACACCAATGATAAAATTTGCATAAAACAAATAACAAATAGCAATTAACATTAAATTACTAAAACGAGAAATTATATTTGTAATAATAAGTAGATACGGAAACACGACAGAAAAATGGATCAGTTTTTGTTTTATTTGTATTTTGTAACTTTTTCGTTTGTTAGGGTCTCCCCACATGTATCCCCACGGAATCGGTTTGAACCGTTGAGAAAAAGTTTTATGTCCAGCCAATAAGAGCGAAAACGACGTCGTTCCGTTCGTATCGCTGAATCCGGCCGAGCCGAGCCGATTGACGTTTGTTTCGCTCTTATTGTGTAGACAAAGAGTTTTTTGATCAGCTAACGCCGATTCCGCGTCGATAGATGTGGGGAGACCTTTAAATGGAGGTTTAATATAATGTACATACAGCCAAAAAGTAATTTAATAGCTGAGTCATATGGAAGGAAGTCAGCAACATCCAGTTATTTTAATGTAGCAACTTTGAATGTAGTTAGAATAATCGCTAAATAAAAAATATCTTCTATACGATTTTCAACCATATTGGATGTTGCTGACTTTGCTTCTTTATGACTCAACTCTTATAAAGGTTTTCTTACTGACATTTGTAAAAAAATACCCGACTGCCCAAGAAGAAGGAAATGTAATTGAAGTATATTATATACTTATACGTATATTGAATAATGGATTATGGAACGACATTTTATATGTCAGATAAAATAGTAGCCATCGATAAGCCTCGCATTTGTAGTCCTATTATGTAAATATTATTTTAGAACTTCTGCGTTTTATACAATAAAGTGTTTACATACATACATACATAAGCTTACCGAGATTTCAAAATAAATACGAATTATAGTTCATTCGTTAAAATAGTTTGCATGCTTTGATGTGCCGCCATAATTGGCACAAAGAATCTGCCACGACAAAGCGGTGTCGGCGACTGCAAAGAGTTGTAATGCACACTATTTGAACGAACGAAATATACACGAAGGTACTACAAGAATTAAGAACATTGACTTTATTCTTCTAGGTAATATCATATTGCTTTCGACATATAATAGTATTTTGAACTCGGTCGCCGTTACTGTCAATTAAATAAGAGCTATCATAGTATTGGTTATATGACAACATGTAAAAAGCAATAATGGTGTTACAGAGAAGAATAGGGTACTTTGACCCAGTACTTGTGAATTGTTTTCCTAACCTTGCATGAGAAAATAGGTAACTTACATTTAATGTAGTGAAATCGCATTAAGACAGTGGAACAATTTATTCACTCTCTTGACAAGACCAGATTTAAAGAACTGACCGCTTGCCTTCAGTAAATGAAGATCGAGGCACCAAAAGCTAATTAAAAGTAAAACACAAACGTTTCATGTTATTTTTAGAAATGACTTTAATTTTCCTTTTACCGTGAAATAAGTACAGACTTTTAAAAATCTTAGTCGACAATTTATTCACAAATGTTACAATTAATTATAATACTGTTTTATTGTACACAAGGAAAATATTTACTTAACGTTTAAGTTATACAGTTTGTGAACGCTTATCTACCGTTTTTACAACCTATATCACATTTCATTTTATATTTTATTTAATACAGTATAATACTTACAGCTTCGTAAGTGATTGTATTCTAATAACTAAATAAATAAGGACTCAAATAATTAAAACACTGAAAACTAAATGGTTTACCAATCACAAACTACTATTTGTATGAAACACATTTGCATACACACTACTTTGGGCAAAAAAATTGTTCATCAGAATTATCATACGCCAAATGTAAAAAATATATATTATTTAAATTTCTATTTTTTTTCTATTTACAGAGGTTTATACACAGACAAATAAGAACCAAACCTTTTAATTGTGTTATCTAATTACTTTTACTGAAGTGATACTTAGTTATTAATTTGATGTCATGAGCTCCCTGCAGCCTGTATATACAAAAGGTGGGAGATATAAGTTTCAAGTTCCACATTACTTTATTTCATTCACCTTACAAGTGCTTCACACACAAATCGTTCACTCGTTTTTTGACATGACTAATTTACCTCTCAATACACTGTTTAAATTGTATCTTAAAATTGTATTGTCAAGCTTTTTATATACATTTAGATATGTTATTTGGGTACACAATTCTATACGATAGTGAAATAAATGAATCAGTTGTTTACATGATAGTATGGCTATTTTAGGTTAATTCATTTAAATGTAATATTTCGATTTTTATATTTATATTTACTATTTGCGCGAAAATTACTTAAATGAACACGGCAGTTAAATTTCAATTATATTTACAATTATTAGTATCTTATTGTTGAAGGACTTCAAATTAAATATTACCAAGATCACTACATGCATGAATATCAAAAGCCAGTGTTAGATTGTTAATACAAGTCCTATATTTTCATCAGCACAGTTTTTTTTTATAAAGATCCGTCAAATATTAAAGAGGCACTTTCGCCAAATCAGTCTTCATTCAAATGTTACACGAGAAGCACATTCATTTATTACAACGAAACGGCATTCTGAATAAAACGGGCATTCGCACTATACAGTGGTTTCTATAAGATCCGGGGAGGGTCAACAGAAATTGTCTTTGAGATCAGGATAGCCTAGATCGGGCATGGCTCTTCTGGAGCCGTTCCCTCCAGAAGCGTCGCGGAGGCCTCGCCCAGCGCGTCCTAAACTAGCGTACCTTGTATCCGCGAGCTTATCCCTCTGTGCTACCTCGTCGTAATATCTTGCGTCATTCAAACCAGCGCAATACTTTTGACTCAAACTGTACTTGTCAATGGTGGCGTATTTCTGAACTGTTGCGTACTGGCGAGTAGCTTCAGGGACGCCATTTGTTTTGGCGCGATCGTACGGTCTTTCTTCCGGGGGCAGCGCTCCATCTAACCTAGCTTTAAACTCCTTGTCTTTTCTTCGTCGCCTTCGACATGCGCAGAGTGCTACTGCGATAGCACAAAGCAGAAGACCGACGCCGGCGGCTGCAGCTACATATGGAGGTGGTAGAGATATGCGGAATGAACAATTTGAGTCATCTTCGTCGTAGCCTGAAGGACAGTGAGGACTTCCATCGCACCACAAGGACAGCGGAATACAAGCATTGAGCTCTGGACAACTGAACAAAAGAAAAAAGTGTTAAATATAAAAGTATACAAAGAATAATGAAGTAAAGTGGGAGTAGTTGTGAAAAACTTACTTATATCGGCATTCCAAAGACACGGAACTAGGCATGATATTAGAATCTGGATCATGTTCGAAAAGTGGTTGTTTCATGACCTCTATCCATTTAATCGAGTAATCTGCGGGCTCATGTTGCAGAAAGTCGATAACGTAGCTTCGGGCGTGTTGCTTTAGAGATGTTTCTAAAGGTGTTTGAGTTGACTTCCATCCAGGGGAAAATAATTCTATAGCTTTCGGTCCTTCGGGGCATACCTCACGAGGCGTGGAAGTGTCTCGAGCCTCATAAATAAAAAGTCTGTTAGGAGTACTACAAATAGGTTTTGACTGTGTTACTTCAAACCCTGGTACTTTTACGTACAAGTACCTTCCCTGCACAGGAGTGACTTCGTCTCCCCCAGGTTCAATAAGCCACGGCCTGTGAACGCATGCCACTTCTGCTCTAACGCTTTCTGATATGACATGTCTATCACCAACTATTTCTGGCGCAGACGGAGTTTGTCTTTTATCAAATAGCCTTATTTCACCACTGCTTCCTCTGAGTCTTCTCTCACCCCAGCCAGTTGAACAAACCGTTTCATCCCCTGGTCCGCTTGGAACAAACTTGTATTGACCTTCAAAAGTAAAGTCGTCGTAATCTTCGGTTATGTTCATCATTGTAACAGTGAAATTGATTTCTACAACGGGAGCCGTCAGAGTATGTATAGTCAAGGGTTCCGTTCGATTAGTGCACAAACAATCCCTTTGAATAGGCACTCCTTCCCAAGGATACTCGGTAATAATAATCTGAGCGTAGCCTTCGCCTCCAATTGTTCTTTTCGCAGGCCTATCACATTTCCACCGACCAGTCCGGGAGTCTTTGTATGTATTACAATTTTTATTTCCAAAGAAACTACTTGTAAAAGTTAGTTGTATTCTTTCTCCTTGCTTTGCCTCAAACCTGCAAAACAGATGCGTGTTCATTTTTTTGTCGTAAAATTAAGTTACAAGAGGTAATACTTAATAAGTTATGCATACCGTAGGATACACGACAAATTTTGTGCACCACCTCGGCCGTAGTAGAAAATAGCTCTTGGAGATTGAAACCGCCCCGAATAAGTCAGAGCAGATTTGAAAATTCTGTCGCAGGCTGACTGAGAATCGACCAACGGTTGTCCTTGCTCGCTCACGTCCACGAACTCGTACCGCAGTAAGAACGAGACGGGGTACAGCGCTGAGCCTTGACGGAGTTCCTGTGGGAAAAGAGACTATTAGGTGCTTCGCTCGAAGACAACGCATTATGTAATCCAATGAGAAAGTGTTTGATACGTGACATGCAAATAGTCTCAAATTATATAACACTTTCACAGTGAAATTTATAAGATACCTTGGTAGCAGAAACACCAAGGTCGGTTTTAACACGACACCAGGCGACGCGGTATAGTATAACTTCAAATATTTAGTTAAGGAACTTGCCTCAGTCCTTCCTCTGTTGAATTTAGTATTGAATAATAAAACAGTTCTCAACTTGTGACTTGAACAACTTGCTTAAGCCCAGGTTTCCTACATTAACTCGGGCTTTCCTGTACTCCTAGTGCAGCATACTAATGTGAGTATTTTTATTTAGCTCATATAAAAGTCATAGAGAACACTTTTTTGATTAAAATATGGAATATCTGAATCTAATTTGTACAAGCGTAACAAAATTGGTTCCACTTCAACGGTGCAGCCCAATAAAATGCATTTAATTTATATTGACTTTACTTTTAAATAAACCAATACATATTAAAATCAGACTTAAAGGAAATTTCACAAACTTCTTGATTTATTTATACCGGCCTTACATAAAAATAGTGTTTAATATTTTGAAAAAAAAAAAAAATGTTTCTGTGTTCACGTACACTTCAGATCCTTACAGTGTTTCGCGCGACAACACTAAAGCATTCTATCACGACCGGAGTGGAGTGGCGCGCACGTGCCACTTGCATTATTCACAATGGCAAATGCAATGCTTTGCTCGCACGTGACTTATCTATCTGGTGCCAGATGAATGTTTTACCGAGCGGAAAAATTCTATGCGGCTGACCTTTGAGGCATAGCTAACGATTTCGGCTTGCAGCTAGTAAAGTCACGAGTTAAAATTTCAAGTCTCAGTTGTTAATGCTAGTGACGAAGTTCTGTAATCTAGTTTCAGGAAACTTACTTAAATAATGTGTACTTATCATATTTAATGTTTCATCCCTAAATCATTAAAGTAAGGTTGAAATAACAAAACATTGATTATGCAATGCTACAATTCTCCCACCAAATGTCTAATTAATAATCAAATTTCTCATGTGTCCTAAATTTACCTATCTAATTGCGCCACAAGTTTGCCTTAGTTCTACCTAACTATAATACCTCTTACTCGTATTATTGTCACCACAGCTTCTTAGCATAATGTGCTATAATCTTCACCAATTACCATTTCTGAGTACTTCACCAAGTCTTGAGTTAACAATGAACGAAAATGTTCCCTAGCTCGCTTTACATTGAACGCGGGGAACGAAGTGAAGTAAAGTCAACGCGTGAACGAAGAGCGATGTTCTGTTAAGAAATAATTATCTCGTGGCAAACACGGAGCTGTGAGGCGTAAATGGGAACTATTCATCTGGTTCGTCTTACAATTAACAAGAAACACTGGTAGATAATAAGGAATCGTATAGAGCTTCTGAATGTTGTTCTTGTGTGTTTTTCTCGGAAAAGTAGTCATTTTGTTCCTCTTGCTGATTGAGTTTTCTTTCTGTTATCTAGTTGAATTTGTATCCAAGAAAATAACTATTTTATGCTCACATGTATGTATTCCTTAAATGGGTGATATTTAAATGTGAATCTAAAAAAACTTGGAACCTAACAAAAACTGAACTGTACAACAAAAAACAAAATGGTCATCAAAAGCGTGGTTTGATGAGCGTTTAGATTTTTTTGTTGTTTAGTTCAGTATTATTTTGTAGTACGGTTTACTCTCTTCATTTCAAAAAAAAAAGATAAAAAATAAAAAAAGACCGAGTATATTTAAAAAATCCATAGTAAACTACAAATTCATCATCGCTTGAAAATATGACAAAAAACTATTTATCGAACCCATTATGTAGGTATGGTAATAATTATTAATAGTGCTTAGTCGGAAAAAAAATCCTTTAGCCGTAGGTAATTACTTTCACATTAGTTAGAAACATAGAAATAAACAATGTATCAACGCATTGACATACTTTAAAAAAAAAAAACAATTTCCGTTAAAACAGCTTAGGGTTTAATTACTACTTTGCCTCTGTGAGGGGATAATGAAAATAACAAAATTAATATAAAGCTATGGAAGATGCTAACGATAATAGATCCATTTAGTTCACCATAGGGAGCTATAACATATCTGAAGTTAGGCTATTATCATACAGACGATTTGGTAGCGCATAAACAACGACGCTATTCTTCTTGAATCTTCTATGCGTTCAAAGTGCGCTGTGGTTATGCGGCGAGCACGTCACGTATGCACAAAATGTCTATCACAAGTGACAAGATTGTGCTTAACCGAATGCTTTTTTGGCAATGCTTGCAAATCGCCAGTGTAATTAGGCTTGTGTAGCTAAAGATATTGTAGGAAGTAAGGACAATGGTATATAGGCCAATGATTGGAGAACATTCGATAGCACGATGCAACGCACTGTCAGATTATGTTGCGCTGTCTGAGAATTGGTGGCGCTGTCATAGCTGGTTGATCCTTAACGTATCGTGAGTTGTCGCTAGATATCGCTAGGTTACCAAAATATTAAACGTACCTGTAGTATTGTCAGAGCAGGTCCAGACGTGATGTAGCTCTCGGAAGGAGCGCAAGGGCGAGTGGCTCGCGTGGCATTAGATAAGAGAGCGTGGTCACATAGACGTGGGGACTCCTCGCGGCAGAACGAACCTAGGAGCGATCTCTTGTCTGACATATCCAGCTGTTGAAAAACGAAACTTGTCAAAATGTATCTCTTATGAAATCGCATACAATATAGCATTTGAAGTCTTTACAATACCTAGGTATGTAAAAGACTTAAAATCTACTAAGGTAAGTCATCTCTTTATAGGCTAGGTGCCCTTTTTATTCATTCATAAATGTCATCTTTATTATTTTAAAGTGGAAAGACTAAGTTTATTTATATTTCTTTACTGATAATAGATTCCGAAATAACAATTAACGCACACGTTAAAGTAAATTTAACTTAACGACGTAACAATTGCTCTTGCTCAGGCAATAATCACAGCCATAAAGAGCCACAATAAACCGCTGTTAAAACATAAAAAGAGTCGTAGCTCCAAATCTTACTGCCAAATTGTTGCGTGCGCTATTATTACCTCTAAGCACCATATTTTCAAATGCATGAAATTTTGAGCATAACGTGCCAGTCTTGAACGAAACTGTACTATAAGCATGGTTAATGGTACCGTAAACCCTTTAACGGTCCAGACGAGGTGGGATATTTACAACACGTCCGCTAATAGAAACTTTTTCATTCAACTACCTACTAAATGACTCGAGTCAAACCGCTCCCGTTTATCTATTCTTAATGCAGGCGGAGGAATAGCAAATGAATGAAACGAAACACCGC
The DNA here is from genome assembly GCA_923062465.1 of Acleris sparsana. Lineage (NCBI taxonomy): Eukaryota > Metazoa > Arthropoda > Insecta > Lepidoptera > Tortricidae > Acleris > Acleris sparsana. The sequence continues at coordinate 10,218,312 of OV281296.1, forward strand.
ACTGCAGTTGGTGGAGAAGTCGGTAAAAGTGCTCAGACACATTAAAGAAAATTAATGTTTGGCTCCCGACGTCAAGTGGGGAGGTAGCGGTAGTTGGCAAAGTGAAATGGCACGAATAAGGCGGTGAGAATGCTACCCAATTTTATATCGCTTCAGTATTTGTACCCATCGCGTTTAGTCTTCCGCAGTGCGAAGGCTTCGCTGCTACGCGCAAAGTTAATCCACATTTCATTGCCCCATACGTTGGCGAGTTTTTGCCTGTTAAAATACGAATTTGGAAGACTTTATTGGGCGAAAATGGAATTAATTTTCACGGTTCTTCATTTTGAGAATTAAAAATATAGGATTTTATTTTATTTGTGTGGCATGTCCAACGAATATAATTATGCATTTTTCATTACGAGGGTTAAATATGTGAACAGCAGACAAATTCAAATGAGTGTCATAAAAATAATACACGCTCCACCTGAATATTATGATTATAAACGATGATAAAGTGGCTATTTGACAAATCTTTTTACTCCGTTCAGGAGTTTCTTGATCAAAACTGATCTATATTGTAACATTAATTACATGCCTAATTACTTAAGGTAGAACATAAGCATATTCTGTTCCACGAAGATCTCTATAACTATTATTTTCTGGCAATAAATGTCTTTGTCTTTTGTCTTTGATACAACAAAAAAAACTTAAAAATTGTAGGTCACCGTAAAAAGGTATTTCAAACCTTAAACATTAAAAGTAGCGAACAACCTTTTCAAATTAAACTTTTAATAAAGTTCTCCGAACTACAAAGTACAGTGGCGTGAGCTATGAAAGTTGAAGCGAAGTGTACTTGATTGCTGTTTTTATTTTTCAAAGTTTTTAACCTGTTTGCGAGATAGATTGTAAAGCATTTTTCATTTTGTACATAGTTGCTTCCACTATCAAAATCCTAGAACTGCGAGAGTTTTTAAAGAAATAATTTAGTCAAGATTTTATGCATTTTTAAATACAGTTAATGTTTTTTTTTGGGTAAGCGGGACGCGGGGGAAGGGGAAGAATTTACCTAAATAATATTCCTTACAAAAAATCAAATCAAATAGTTTATTTAATAAAACAAGTTTCATTACATATGACGTATCTTGCAGACTCCAAACTAGGCTGGGCCTGCATCTAGTATACTTATACGTTTATCTCTATTTTGCTGACAAATCTGATTGAACTCAAGGTCTCGCCTATGTACCGACATTATCAATAGTGATGCAAAATTGTTTCTGTAATTGTTTATGTGCAATAAAGAGTTAATATACATAAACTGTGTAAATTCTGTACATTTTGACACAACTCAATTATACCCGTACTTACTTAAGACTTTTACTAGATTTATCTTTGGAAAAGAAGAAGGCATATTCCGGACTGCTTGTAAACCAAACTGATTCAAACGGGCAATGGTGTGGATATCTGGTGCTCTATTCACTCGGTAAAACATATCGCTTTGGACATGTCATCGTATTATTTTTAAATCGACCACTATTACTGTCTAGTAAATAAGATCTCATTAATTCAGAGATCGGACAAACAAAGTTCAGGTGAGAAATCAATAAAATAATGTAATGTAATTGCGAGTAATGACGCCCATTTCACATGTCCAAATCAATATGGATTTGCCGAGTATAAGTAAGATTTGCAAAGTGCAGTTGCAAAGTTAATACTAATGATATACCTACTAAACCTAAGAGCAATCGTGTTACATAGTTACCACATACTGCAGGAACTTTGCCTAGCCGCGCCAACTTGATCATCGCCGTAACGTAACTGGCATATGCATCGTAACAATAAATTGATAAATGTTGGATGCTGTGAAGGTTCGTTGCTTGTAGCGTAATGGCTATACTGTCTATTTATGTTATAAGTACACTGGGTGGCGATTACAGCAGTAATATTCGAATCATTTGTGTATAATTGGTTTTTGTTAGAACAGTATCAGTCGCTTACAGATAGGTACCTAATTGAAGAAGCCCTTGAAGAAAAGTCTGTTTATTCATTAGAGAAAATCATTTAAAGTGCAAAGTTAAACAGCGTTATTATTTCTTTGTGTGAAACAAAAAGAAAGCGACAACTAAAGTATTTCGAATCCTTCTTACATTATTTAAGTTGATACCTAGGCTATTGCGACTGATACCGAAGGTAAACTATGTTGCGCGAAATGTATGTTTTATTACATATTTTTATGTATGTATGTATATTTATCATTTATTTGTGTGTTTGGGTTGTTTATTTTATCTATTATTTTAGTGCGCACCGCGCTTATTAATATTTTTGTTTATCTTTTAAATTCTCATCTTTAAAAGGTTATCATGGAAGATGTCACTATTTACCGATAATACTGCCTGTTGACTCAGTTTGTAAAGTTTATTTTGTATCGACTTTCCATACAGTTATTGTTTGTGGTGTTCAATAAATAATGTTTGTATTGTACTTTTAAGTACGGTAGGTATGTAATATGTAGGTATAGAATCTTGAATAATTTCACCAGCGTAATGAATACCAAACAGGAGTTCCATCCTAGTCCTGAGAGTTGGTCACGAGTCAATCATATGCGCATTTCGCAGTCGTGAGATTACAACCTGCTGAGTTACAGGCAGTGAACGGGATAGAGATGTAATCCTATCCTTTTTACTTCTACTTGACCAGTGTAACGTACGTTGGGGTAAAAGCGGACTAAATTTCGACACTTTACTTGTAGTAAGCCTCACAGCTTTTTTTTCTTTTTAACGATTCCTTGAATTGTAATTATTTGTTATAAATAATGTGTGGTATATATTTTCAATAGACACAATAACAAGATGGCATAGGCAGGTGTGTTGCCAGGAATCGAAAACGTTTGTTAGTTTAGTAGTAACTAAAATTATCCGCTCTTTACCCGAACTGCTCTTACCCGAACTTACTTTAAACAGCATAATATGGTCTCTGTCTGTTGTAACTAAAGATACCTTTCGTTCCAGATCTGCGTCAGGTGCAGCTCCATCCCATATAGTCAGCTGTGAGGAGCAGTCTTTTTGCTGGTCAAACCCAGCCGGTTCGGTGCCGGCAGAGTGGTACTTCACAAATGATACCCACACGATCTCATTTGGGCGACCCTTTGAACAAATGAAAAAAAATAATGTAAAAAACACTACGTGTCTTTATATGAAGTTAGGCGACTAAAGTTAGTGACAAAGTTTTCATTACCATACCATTCGAATAACTGTCGAATATTTGTCGAATTCATTCATCGATCTTTCGTCTACCGTCTAACTGCTACTAAATACCACTAACTTTGCTAACTTTATAATCTCTTGACAAACGGTCGACAACCAGCGTTCGATCAATTGGTGTGGTAACAACTTTACAGTTTGCTCACTGTGCCATCGAGATCTATACTTAGTATTGCGAATAGCACCTACCCTTACCATGAGTTACCATTACCGTACTCACTAGCGAGTTGAATGCTCTGTCCTTTGCACTGTATAAGAATAATGTGAGGGACGGAGCATTCTACCCGCTAGCGAGTACGGTAATTGTAACAAGAGTAAAGAGCATCTACACTAGCTTCACAGTAATTGGTTTGTGGCCAAACGGCTGCAGATTTACAGCAACACGACACTTCGCTTAGCTACTGTAGTTAACGCTCTCTTGATTATTCACTGCGCCGATCAGCGTCAATTTGCCGCTTAAACTCAGTTTGTAAAAGTACGCCACTAACCTGTAAGCGTGACGTAAAAACTGCTTTAGTGAGTTTACGCGTGAAGCGGTGTTTGCTGATTTATTTTGGATTGAAATGCTTTGTGATATTTCAATAACAATTTATATTAATAGGTACTCAAATAACAAAAACAGAAGACAAACAAATCTCTAGGTTTGATTTGGGACCTTATGACAGAACCATAAAAATTACTTTAATATAGGAATATATACAGAAGTACATACCTACTTACTAAAATTGAAAAGGTACAGGAGTAATTACAATGAACTTCATTATTTTTGTGTCCTCGTTTCCACGTCCATTTTAAATAATTAAAGCCTTGTAAGAACTACATTTCTTCGTTCTTCCTGAATCGCAAAACTCCCTTCAAATGCCGCTTTACGAATAAAACGTTGCTTACTTGAAAATAGTAGACGCACGAAGTATTCGGAGGTAGTGAATGCCGAGGATTTCTCAGTACTCCGCTAGTTTTGTCTGAAGAGCGCAGGACAAAGCGGCACCGACCGTCCAAACGCACGTACGAATGCGAATCTTTGTCCACGTACAGCACCTGACAAAGAAAAATATTTCAACTGCAGCCACGTAGAATTCTAAGCAAGACTACGACATTGGGGAGATGAAAATCGCATTGTTATATCGGTGAGCTGGCTAAACGAATAAAATTGGTCCGGTTTTCATTTGTTGCGGTTTCATTTGTTTTGGGCCAAATAGGTGTGTCTTGGGAATAAAAATAATAATTCTATGTAATAAGTCTGTCGGTAAGATTTTCAAAAAAGGTTGAATGCGTATTTTTTGCTTAATCAAATCAATCAAAATTGACAAATATAACGCGCATCAAAGTTCGGAAGTGGGCCTCCATTTCCGAACTTCGTAACGTGGTATAAAGTGTGGTATCTTCGTAATTTTTTGTTTTATTGACAACAGAAATAATATGTGTTCAATATTTTCTGATAACGACTAATTTGATGTTTTTTGGACACTAGCCTGTGCATAAAGATTTTGATTACCTACTGTTATGTAGAGGAAGTGAAAGAGGCCTTTTTGGATCGGTGCACCCGGTATATATGTATTTATGTCGGATGGCATTCAAAACGCATTTTGTTTCGCATGATGATCTTTTCGCATAATTTTTTTCGCATAACTAACTCCCTTATAGGCTGCATTGCAGCAGTTAATAAACGTCTATTATGTACATTAGGTTTTGTTACGAAAACCCTATCTATTGTACAAACCGTTTTAAGTTTATCGCATATAATACATTATGCGAAAAAACCATTATGGATTCCAATAGAGACCCATTTATGTCATTTGTTTTTTTACGTAACCATTAAAACGAGCTACAATCAGCCTTAGTGGCCAGTCAATTCACTTAAAAAAGCAATTGTTTTTATCCTTTAATATTATCTTTTACCAAAGCTGATTACATTTTGTTAGTATCCTAAGAACCCAGTTTTATACAATGTTTTCCAGTTTACCCTGAGAAAAAATGCCTACGCCCGTGACAACATTATTCCCAAGTGGGTCTGAGTATTCATGTAACTCAATCCTTCGCTTTCATGATAACGTTCTCTTATCCACTTTCTAAAATATCGAAATATTATACTATTGGAATTATACGTCAATTTACTCAAACATCTTGTCTTATGTAACATTTAAAAGTGGTATGTTAGGGCATTATTATAGACCCTTTTTTAGCACGAGTATAACTGTTTAAAAATTACTTGTATGAAATTAACCTAAGTACGTAAATTAGTCAAGTAAGCGGATGTCAACAAACTTTTAACGATTGTTTTTTTTAATACTTAACTTATACAATTCCAATGACAATAAAATATTCGTCGAAAATGTACTCCAAATATTTTTGTTAATTAAAAATCAGGTTGTCTGTAAATTAATTAACAACGGACCAGTAGGCCTAGGATTGAATGCTGAATACGTTGACGATAGATACAGTCAAATAAAATGTATAGGGTGGACATCATGGGCCGTTCTATCGCGTCGATTACGTAATCCATAGATTTTACAGTTTTCTAATATTATTAGCAGTGTTGTAGAATGCTTTTCTTCCAAACCCTCTGGTGCGATAAAACTTATCGCATACCTAGATTAAAACGACAAATAAGATTGCAAAAATAATGCTCATGGGTCAATTTATATCCGTTTATATAGTATATAAACAGTTGCCCATCTTCGCACGGCTTGCATGTGTGCGTACCTCGACCGTACGCAACGCGAGCCAACACAAGCAGACTCCATAGGACGGACCGAGCCGGTTTAGCGGGGGCCGCACCGTCGCCGCGTTTGGTTGCCTGGGTATTAAGTATCGAGCAAGCGACGCGTATTGACGCAATATTTTCGAGCCGTAAATGTCTTAACTAGCGCTAACGTCCGAGCGGTTATACGTAAAACTTATCTAAAAGGCCGCAGATAACCTTCTTTTTAACCGACTTCAAAAAAGAGGAGGTTCTCAATGCATCGGGTTTTATTTTTGTGAATGTTCCCCGATTACTCGAAGACCACAGTACCGATTTGAATAAAAACGTTTTTGTTTACGGGGGTATACATTTTCGTTGGTCAAGACGTCAGAATCTGATGATGGGATCTTGGAGTAGTCGAGGGAACTCCTCAAATATTATAGGCACACCTATAGCGATTTCGGTGTCATCGGAATTCCTAAACGGTACCTATTTCAAGGGTGGCAATAAAATATCTCGATTAAGATAGTTGAGCGACTATGACGAAGCACATTTAGGTTTAAATATATGACTATGAAATTCCCGCGGCATTACCTGCGACGAGCTTGAAATGTCTATAGATTTTAATAAATTGAGAAGTGAGACTACATAACAGCATAAGTAAGATCACTAAAAAGTATAAAATAAAATTAATGTTTAAAATAACAGCTGGACTGACCTACCTACCATTTTGTAGGAAGTTATTTTTTGCATTTTCCTCTATTAACTTACTTGAACTTCCAGTTCAAATCCAGGCAAGTAGCTCAGCGGTACAGGATGAAAAGGATTGTCATATGGTGACGTGTGAAACTCCAGCAGCATGTTAGGCCCTCGACTTATGATATCCGGCACTGCGTCGCCGCCACACAACCTGACCAACACTGGGGACTCGCGGGTGGAGCCATCCCACACAGTAAGATAGTCTTGAACGACGTTGCACTGGTCCCATATTCTGAAAACAAATAAAATGTGATCTTCTGTTTTCAAAAGTATTGTGTTTATTACACGTGATCGTCAGGATGCATATAACTTTTTTGTTTTATTTGTACAAGGATTCTATGACGTATGCCAATATAGGCATAGTCATGATGCAAACACTGTTAACGGTTCTGTTTTCTATTGTCTCGAACTGGGGTCCTAGTGAAGTCGACTAAACTCGAAATAATAAAGGGTATATACATGAACGGAACATACTAGACTGTTTTCAATTGATCTTCAAACGACTTAAACCCTTTTTCACTAAGGCCCCAGTGTATATACTTGACATAAGCGGTCAATCCTATACAGTTTCTAACTTTTCGAAAATCGCTAATTTTGGTTTGCATCTTGACTAGGCATGTGTTGAATAACATACATACATACATACCGTCAAGCCTTCATTCCCAGAGTGGGGTAGGCAGAGCAACAGAATTACCAACAACTCTAACAACTTGTTGTTAATTCTATAACCACAAACCATCATTTTGCATAAACAGGCTAAGATGTTTACCAATGTATATTAGTCACAAGTTGCCCATCGTCTAACAATACTACAAGCCTTTAATCCTTTAGTCGCCTCTTACGACTTCCACAGGAAGGCATGGAGTGGTACTATTCTAAGCCGGCAACCACTGAATAAACACCCAAATATTAAATAAAAAGAATACCTCCTCCGTATACTTACTTCAAAACTCTTTGACTTCTATCATATTTGACTATTTGGTCTTTGATATGTATTTTATGACTATTTGTCTGTCTTACTACTATTAAAACATGCTTATCCGACGGCATCTGAAAAATAGTACATTATTTAGTATGTCATTTTCTCATAACATGTCATCAATATTGATGTAATTATATGCATAATTTAAGTATACCTATACCATTATAGTTGGCCTCATCTTTAATTATACCTGCGTTAACTTATATTAATACAAATTAAATTTAATAATTATTATTATTATCAGGTGACAATCTAAAACAACAAAATTGACCTAGTCCCAAACTAAGCTTTAGGCTTGACCTATGGGTACTAGGCAACGATAAACTTACTTATATAGATAAATACATAGAAAAAACCCAAGACTCAGGAACGAATACTCGCGTTCATCACACAAATATTTGCCCGTACCGGGGATCCAACCCGGGACCGCTAGCTTCGTAGGCAGGGTCACTACGGACTAGGCTACCGCGTCGTTAAATTTAGTTTGTTTATTAGACTTTTCATAAATTCCTTATTAATAAAAAACAAATGACACGTTGAGGAGTTAGATAGGCAATAAATAAACGTTTCCTTTGTGCCTAGCCTGCTAGTTAACGGTTGCACTCTAAGAAGGCTTGCACATTTGTAATTTAGTCAAGTAGCGAGTATTTTAGTTACTAAATGCGTATGAACAACGAAAATTAGTCGAGTAACCTAGTCGACAAAATTACTACTAAAAGACTTGGTACTCGACAAAATTACTAATGTATGTACAAGCCTCCGGAGTCAGTTAATCACAATATGGTCGTTCCTTAGTGACGATATTCTATAATATACATAGAATTACAGAAAGAGAAGAGATGATTGCTCCAAAAAATGACCCTAAAAACATTACTGATTAAATTACGATCAGGGATTATCCAATATTGACCGGATTATAATATAATTAACTGAATTATAGTATAATATGAAAGTTTAATAAAATGTTTAACATTTGTTTATTTATGATGATATAATGTTGTACGGTGAGAATTTTATATTAATTATTAAATACAACAGCCACAAACCGCAGCTACACGCTTCGAACGTATTTCTGGTTTCACGGTAATTTTTAATTATACGCATTCAGATACGCAAGCGCTACAATATTTAACAGTTGAATCCTGTCGCATTCATTATAATTAACGCTGATTTATTTGAATTGTGACTAAGGATCGGTGACGCTTTTATCAAAAAGAATAATAATTTGTTTAGAAAGAAAATAGGACTTTATATTAAAGGAAGGCCTTGACACGAACATTATACCTCTGGCCTTGTGTGAAGTTTACATTATTGTTATTGTGCCTTTGAGTCGTCAAACCTTGGACTTTTACTAAATATTAAATACTAAATACTAAATACGTATTCCTTACTAGGTAGATAGCGGGGGCCATTTCTCGAAACTGATTATATTAATAATATTAGTCCATGCGATATGTGGCGCATTTCACTAGTAGACTTGTAGTAGGTACTAGGAAGTCGTTGCTTTAATACAAAAGCGACGCAAAACAATATGTGTCTGTGTTGCATTTGAAATCGGAATGCTATTATACTTTCAGTTTTAAATCAAACTATATTTGTTTTTGATTTGTGGCGCTTTTGTATTTAAGCAGCGAAGTGTACTACTCAAATTTAGCTGTTGTCAAACGTTACGGCGTATGTCATTAACGACGTATAATATATGTGTCATGTATGTATGTAACAATTGGTACCAGGTGACCAGAGTGGCAAAAGATGGCCGTATTCAATAATATTTAGTAAATATAGGCAAACAGCACAACTACAATACAATGTAAATACTTTACTAAATAAACATATTTTGCCATTATTAGCTTTTATCTTTATTGGCATGCAAATAAAAGACTCTTCGAAGAAATTCTCGCCCGTCAAAACAATGACAAACGAGTCGCGTACCTTGGTGTGTTCGATGCGGTATGTACAGGTGGCGTTTCGCGGATACACGCCTGGGAAGTTAGGTGACTGGATGCGGCAAGCGCGCAGGTCGCAGTCGCTTAAGATGCGGTCGCAGTACGTCCCCGGGACGCGCTCGCCCCGCCACGCCCCGACCGTCGCGTTCCCGTACCGCAACCGCGCCTCGCTCCGTCTCAGAAACTTGTAAGCCAACTTGAAGGCGAAATTGTATCCAACGCCCTACAAACACCAGTCAGTTAGTTCGTTATTAGTTACACAGACGTATTTACAGCGAAAGTATTTCAATTAAGCGCTAAACAAACGATTCTTTGTTGATTTACGTATGAATTTGAACGTTTAATAATCCCTAGGGCGCGCCTCGGTTCGCTTAATTAATTGATCGAAAGTTCAACCCTTGCATATACGGCTGCTAACGGCAGATAAAGGATAGGCAGCGACCTGTTAAAAGCGGGGTGATGTGAAATATTAGTCAAGTCACAGGCGAAAACACGTAGTTACGTCACGTCACTATAGAACACAAAGGGATGTTTAGTGAGACTCTAATGAAGATAAATATCGCAGTTCATTAATAAGGATTAACTTTACTATGTGCGAAAATATACACTTAATTAGCATACTCGCAGTTTAAACGAGTTTGTGAATAGGGGTGCCATCAGATTACGCTTAGGATAGATTAGAGTTGATACTATCTAGCTGATGTAAAATTCAAGAGCTAAATATGTTGTCTTCTAAAAAACGGTTTTATAAAAGTAAAAATACAGAACGTCCGCGCCCTCTAACTTTTAACAGACGATCCAAATTCAAACTCGTAATCGCTAAACATGCAACAATTCGAGGTCAATCAATTAATAATAGGGATTTTCGTCTGTTAATAATAAAGTCAACTTGACTCTTATGGAAAGCAAACTGAAACAATAAGTATGCATTACGAATATGTAGCAAACCCTAAAAATTGCATTTACTCAGTATAATTTCATACCAACCGATTGGTTTCATAATAATATCCTTTGCCTATAATTTTACAATTATTTCACTACCTATCTATTCACATAATTTTACATTCAGTTGAACTAATAAGCTCTCGAATGTATAACATAATTGACTTTTCCGAACTGCTCAGCACTTCTGAAGTATTAAATACTAGAATAAAGTGGATAAGCCCCGCTTTGAACAAAGGAATCAATACTTGAACTCGGCAGTAATTATTCCGCGAAGCAGAAGTGTGATTGTACATTTGTACCCGTGGAAATGGAATCGATATTAACATGTCAACGTTATTAGAAAAGTAAGAACCTATTGCTTTATTATATTTATGCTTCATTTAGCACAATTTGTTTTTGTTTTAAGGTAGCGTGGAGACATTCAGACTAAACACTCCTCTTATTCTTCTTTTTTAAAAGGATGTGTTCATTAATCAGTTGGATATGCACTCAATACACCTGAGGTTCTTGGACAGAGAAGGTTATGTAAAAACCTTCAACCTAAGAATTAATTCAGAACTGCGAATAGTCATATAGTTTTATCTTTGTTATACATTGAAAAATATTTAACTTTACTCTTGTTACCACGTTCAATAAATTTATTTATCTGACGTCAAAGTGATTATTTATTGCGTAAATTAAAAAAATATATTTGAAGACGTCTTTGAACCATAAGTGGGCAGAAAACGTACATCATTAATAAACAGACGATTAAAGTATTAACAGCTGTCAAAATATATAGGCAATTAATATTAATTACCATTTAACAACGTTTGGTGAAATTGGTACTAAACATCAGAAATATCAAATCTAATTTACTTTGATTTTAACATGACTTCACTATATTACACATTGAGCAGCATTTTAATGAATATTTTTATTTTCCGTCCTTTGTTTGGGAAAAATAAATGTCCAGTACTTTGTTCAACACAATTTAAACTGAATGAGTTTCATCGCATATCGAAATCCAGTTAAATTTGCATAAAAGGTCACTGAACTCATCAACAGTCGGTTGATTACACAATTAGCTACGAGACAGTTTTATGTTTTAATCGAAATAAAAATGATGCTTTGAAATATAATTTATTTAGGGTATCATAACTAGAGGTGATCTAGTTATAGTTTTTTTGACAATATTGAAAGTTGGTAAAATAAAGCATGTTTCAAAATTAGTTATTAAATACTTACATAAGTTTGTCTTGTGTTCTTTATCGGATTTTTAGGTTTAACTTTAAAGGAGGCACTAAAAGTACATCAAATACTAGTCTTAGGGCCCCGCTACACGCTCAATCATATTTGAGCAAATTCCAATTTTCACAAGCAATCATGTGCGTTAAGACGGCAAAACGGTATACCGCACAATTTCAATTCCATCCAATTCCAATTTTTGCGCATGCAAGTCGCTGCGTGTAGCCGGGCCCTTTCATCCCATATATTTCACTGATTTGACATACAGAATGAAAGAGATACAACGGATATGTTTACAAAAAAAAACATGAAACTGAATAAAACTAAGCTCCGTTGTAAAAGCTGTTCAAAACTATTAACGAAAATTTAATTGTTCACATGAATCATTTGACCCACCTGTTGGCTCAGCCGGTCGAGTCGGAGGGTCATATTGATCGAATCGGACTCGCTGAAGTACACCGTGTAGCCCCAGGCCGAGCCGCACCACTGGCCGGTGGGGGGGGAAGGGCTGCGCTCCACGATGGTCATGTGACCGTCGGGGCAGCCATCTGACGTAAACGACACGAACTTTCCAACTGTAAACGTGTCGAATGTCAGCTGTAACAAAGATTCTAGTTATTTTTGGAATCATTTTTTGACTTGGCATCAATTCTTATATGTTTTAAATATATTTCATGTCGACAATCTCAACTTCATTTCGCATATTTTGCAACGCATTTTTTTTTGTAATATTAGTAATGAATAGAGAAATTAAAGAAAAGCTTTAAATATTCTGAATAATTAACCGGAAAGGGACTATTACTTATTACACAAATAATTTTAGAAACTAAAAAGTTTATTCAACCGCAGTAGTTTCCACTCATGACACAGAAATAAACCCAACAAAATAATGCATTTAACTAATGAAAAGTTGAAAATTGTTCCTAATTAAATTTCCGACGTGCTACGAACGGCGCCGTCGCTACGTCGTAGCATCGTTTGCTACGCTTCTTACACTACGACTCAGGGGCTAAAAGGGCGGGGCGGGGTTCTTTTAAAAACACGTGCTTTGATTTAATTGTGAAAAAAATTCAATTGCTAGCTGTGAAATTGATTTTTTTAGAGTTCCGTACCCAATGGATGTCTTATAAAAGATTTCTTAGCCTGCGCTATCCGTCTATTTATCTGTCACACTGTTACTGTTTGTACCTATGGCTTTCTGTCCATCAGCAGGTTGGCAGGCAGGCTAAATACTTAGGTAGATAGTTGAAATTTTCAGAGGGTGTATTTCTTTAGCTGCTACAAATAGTAAAATAAAAAATGAAAGGGCCCATACAAGAATGGTACCTTTCGTGTGTGAGTCCGACTCGCATTTAACTGTTTTTTAATTGAAATACACGTGTTCTTGACCAGTCTTAAGTAATTAACTAGGAAAAAATTGATTCGACCGCAAAGTTATCATTGAAAAATTAAAAATACTATTCAGTTTTTTCCACCTAAAGTTCTTATTTATTACTTTATTACATATAGGTATTATGAATTTTATTCTAGATTTCATCTCATCATGAATGATAAAGAAGATTGGAGGGCCTAAATGTGTGCCCATGGGTACTCCAAAGCTACCTGTATAATATCCCCGTAGTTTCCTCCAGTGGCAGTGAAGTTGAGGTGGCAGACGAACGGCAGGTGGTCTTCACGTGGTCGCCGCACCTCCAGCTCGTATGTTCTTCCCACGTCGCCCATATACGTTCTGTTGCAGGCTGAAGCAAAGATTTAATTTTATTGTACCAACCAAAGAGGTTCGAAGCATTGTTGGCCTAGTTTTTTCAGATATTGACTCGTGATAGTAAGGGTAAATAGTTCGAACGTCAGTGGTGGTCGTGTACCAATATAGTTTTCAAACTTAAGTAGGTACAGTCGAGAACTTAAAATTGAGACCCACCTTAGGTCCAAAGTCAATCTGACATTCTACAACAATAAAGTTGAGTTTCCTCAAAGTTACAAATGACTTGACATCTTTAGTGATATGGACGACTTCAAGCATATTTTTCTTGAAATGAGTCACAAATTAACGATTGTGTTAGTGCACGGGGTAATGCGCATTACCCGATACTCTTATTTTGTAAATAAAAATATTGTGAGGAAACCTACACATTCGAACAGCTAAATGTGTAAAATAAAATAACATCAAAGATCCTTTACAGCAGCGGTTCTTAACCTTTTTCGGTCCACGGACCCCTAGGAAATCAAGCACCCCTTAATAAAAAAAAACAGCAACGCATTTCAGACCATTTATTTTAGTACTTACTGCAAATACAAAAATAATACTTATTCATAAAAAAATACGTTGATGTGAAGGTTGATGCTGCTTCTTCGCAACTAAGTTGGCGATATTCGGCTTGATGTTTAGTTTAATCTGTTTCTGTATTTGTTTTTAATATTTATACGAGAAGATAATGCCTTTTCACATCGGTGTGTGGGTTGGTCTTGGACTCCTCTAGCTGGCGCACGTTCCCCGAGCTTAGTAAGCGTAGCAATTACGTGACTTTTGGTGGCATTTCAAATGCCCCTACCCCTACCCTACCCTATACATGTTAAGAAACGCTGCTTTACAGGATAGTAAGATAAACCTAGAGGTATTATAGGTCGTAAAATATCTTGAAATTGCCTCAATTTTTTGTGGTGGTTGCTACAGCTAAACGCAAGCTTTTATCATCCCCATATTAAGCATTTCACTTAGAATTACTCGTATCAACCCCTTCTCGCTTATTCTATTTTCTGAGCGTATACGAAATATTTTCTTATCTAGAACAATCCTAATTTTTCCTCGTGAATGCAGGATTGTACAAAAGCAAACGTTGAACATACAAAACGTGAAACAAGCTTAAAATTAACATCTAAAAATGTTCACAGCAACAAAACAAGTGTCCAAAAATTATGCAGCAGATAATAAATTGGTGCGGGCTGCGGTACCTGTGTTGTTAATCCTTCACACACAAAAATGAGGAAATGAGAAGTAAAAAGATCGGAATAAACCGCGCCACAATAGGGAGCAGCCGTATTTTTACATTCTTTTAAACAAAAAAACGTCTTTTGTCTACCCTGACAGCGCATTACATGGCATAAGTGTTCACTTCGCCGTGGAACATCATTGTTTGCTTTAATATTCTTTTGTTTTTGTACAGGGTAAACGTGATATGAGGTGTTATTGTATTTTGGTGCCTCGACTTTAGGCGTCTATGAATAAATAATTCCGCGAATCTTTTCAATGAATAAAACGAGCAAGCAGATTCTCTGAATCCGTTACGTAAGCCATAACATCATGCATACAATAGAATTCCATATCGTAACCTCTTTTTAAGTTCAAGTCCGATGTGATTTAGTAACTATGTTTTAAGACCAGCTTAAATAGTAATAATTAATTCAGAAACCTAATACAGCAGACAATTTAGTATTTACTACAAATCAGCTTGACTTAAACTCGATACATAACATGACTCAGTCAGTTTGATTGATCGTTTCGTAAGTAGTGAGGTTCTTAACCTTTGTAAATTGCTGTGTTGAATTGATCAAACACTTAACATAAAGAAGGGCACCATTAATTTGAGTGGTAGGGACGTTTATTATTTTCTTATACATTTATATTTGCAATATTACAGCGGTAGAAAATGCAGACAAAGTTGTTGATAATGTTACGTATTACTAGAAACTGTTGGATTGTTTGAAAAAAATACAACCTGAAACGATATGAATGCTACATTAGTGTAAGATGCAGCAAAATTAAAATAATATCCGCAAAAAACATCTTTCCTCTTAATTCTGCATGCCAAATTTGCTTTTCCTCCCGAAGCAATCCTAGCAGGATTTTGATTATGTTTATGTTTGTAGACGACATTTCACATTTTTGAATGACAATCAAGGTACTAATGTTCCAAACTCTATGGATATCACATTTTGTTTTCTGCAAGATTCTCTTTATTTAGTAATGATGATAAGTTCACATAAAACCTTATAAATTTTGTAACCTCTTAAAATGGCGACGCGGTTAGCCTAGTTTGTTGTTAGCGTTCCTTGGTTCGATTCCCAATAAAGCCGAATATTTTTGATTGTGATGAGCAGTAGTATTTGTGTCTTGAATGTTTTCAATGTATGTAGGTATATATTTTTCTATGTAAGCATATTCATCGTTACCTAGTACTCATCTTAGTACAAGCCTAAAGCTCATATATATATATATATACAAAATGAATGAATATATAAATCAACCCCTATTTCTCCTGGTCACGCTATAACTTAAGAACGGCTTCACCGATTTCATTCATCTTTTTTTTAAATGTTTTCCAATACTTCGTAGAAAGTTCTTAGAATAAAAAACACTAAGAAAATAGCGCGGCAAAAATATCCATTGTCCATCGGAAATTTACAGCGGGGCAAAACCCGCTGGCGGGCCGCTAGTGATCTATAAATAGTAATTAATACCAAAACTAGAATATAAATTAGGTTTTCCAGATATTTAAAGTTAGAGAACGCTGATGGTGTATCATCATTACAAACAAGCCTAAAACAATTCGTTTTAATACAACAAAGCTACCTTCGCTCTAAATGGATGGATTTCTTCATTTTCCCCGATGCATGGAGACGTACAACAAATAGTCCATTCTACTAGAGTAATGGCTCACTTAGATACTCGCATATGTAGAACTTGCCTTGGAGCTTGTTAGAGTTGTTAGTGTTTCTTTGTCATTATCTCTCTCGGTATTGTTATTTTGTTTTCTACCAAGTGTTTTAGTATGCATTAACGCTAGAAACTTGTTTCTGTAGTAGGTATATCACATTACGCTGGTTTATTTATTAAACAAGTATGCATACCTCTTTAGCATGATGTTAATGATTATGTAGGTGCGAGTACCGCGTATTTCAAGTCACTTTTTTTTAAATTGTAATTATAAGTATCGTTGTGAATTATGATATTATGATATTTTTCTATAAAACGATGTAAAGTAATCTTTAGTGATACAGTAAAATAAAATACTTATAAATCTATGTTTAACAACTAGCTTCTGCCAGCGACTCGCCCCCGTTGAGTTCGTAATTCTGTCATCCCACGTGAACCGTATATTGTTCCGGGATAATAAGAAGACTTATTGCTATTCTAAACTTTAATCCATACTGTGCCTTTCATTCGAGTCTGTTCATCCGTTCCAGCGTTATTGTGTAACTAACATCCAAACTTTCACATTTATAACATTCGTAAGCTAAGGTAAGATTAAAATATTTTTTTACTGAAATAATAATGAAACCTAAAATAATCAGTAAAATTAAATAGAAGTGATTGAAAAATATACAAAAACCCTCGCAGTGGCATTGGAAAACTGGAAACAGTTTTTTTTAACGCGATATTATTATCTTTTTTTTATGGCATAGAAAAGGCAAACGAGCACACAGTCACCTGATAGTAAATGGAAACTGTGACCCATAGACATTCGCATTCACAAGACTGCAAGCCTAAGACTGCAAATGCGTTGTCAACCCTGAGAACTAAGATGGAATGCCTCTATGCTAGTCATTTCACCGGCTGTCTTATCCCTAAACCGGAACACAACAATGCGAACACTGCTGTTTGGCGGTAGGTTAATGAATAAGATGGTGGTAGCGATCCGGACGGACCCTGCACAAGGTCCTACCACCCGCAGAAATTGACGACGCTGTACTTAACGAGTCAAAATTAAGAAGAACTATTTTAGTACAGTATTTTTGTGTTAAATAGTAAATTTAATTATGTGAAAATTACACAAAACAGAACATGTATTCACACAGAACACACGTATTTCCACAAATCCCCGTCCTGCAAATATAAGAGAAACATATACAAAGAATGTAGTTATTCGTAACATAACCATTACGGAGCATATAAAAGGCACTGAATAGACGGAAACTAGACGGCGCGAACAAAAGTATTCGTCGTCGGAGGCTTAAGCGGGTATAATTGAGACATCTTAGCGAGGATGCTATTAGGAGCTCCGCTGAATGTGAACCAAATTGTTCTTCCGAACTCGGTGAGACACTAGGAAGACGTGTGACGGAGTACAAGTCGGATAAAAGTTTGCCTGTGCGTCTACATTAACGATGGTTTTATCTGGTAACACTCTAGTGCCTTTAGCTTAGTTTTTAGTTTGCTCTAGTAGTAGTAAAAAACACGGATGGTAATAAGCAAATACGGCTGACGTATCGTGTGATATTTTCATTAATCGAATATAGTTTTCATTTGCAAAAATAATAATAATGTACTTATGTACTTAACCAATTTCGAGCGGACTTACATTGTACGTATTCGTACTCAAATCTAATCAAATCAAATAAGTCGTTTATTGCTAGGAAATGAGTAAAAAAGGTGTTACATAAAATGTATTGATCTGTGACAATCTGCTAGTATCTTGTATCAAAAATCAAAATCAAAATCAAAATTTGTTTATTTGCTATAACATATGGTATAATAAGGTGTCGTTAGTTTATTATTCCTGTGCGATGACATATCTCGCTAGATACTAGCATGCAAATTTAGTTTTAATAAACATTATCGTTAACTGTACATAACATTTTTAAAATAAAATCAATAATAGTACACGGTCGTCATGGTTTTCCTTTAAAATTTGTTAGGTATATTTGCTTGTAACTGTACCAAAAATGAGCGCAATAATTATTTCAAAAAACGGATCCCTTGATCTAAAAATTGCATTTTTTGAAAGACTTTTCAACGACACCCCACACTATGTAATCAATCTTTCACATGTCTCACGTGATCGGTATGCAAAATCTTAATCTTAATCTAAATGTCACAATGAAATGACAATGAATGAATGAATGAATGTATGCAAAACAACATACTACAAAGAGGTAGGTACTCATCATATTTATTTGTTAAAAGTAATTTTGTAAGACGTGTAAAATATACATATCTAATGTCGTTTTTGACCTTGGCAATGAAACGACCGAATTCAAAAGGTATTAAAATAACAGGAGGTTTTAAAAGAGGGGTTCCGGGTGTATAATTTGACAACATTTAAACAAAGTTAACCTAAATATATTACACACGCTTTGCTAATTGTGTGCAAACTCCAAGCCGACGGCGAGTAACATTAGTGGAATTGGAATTATTCGCACCTCCATTTTACCGGTTTTGTAGCAGTTTACGTTAAGGTAACGAACTCGGAATACCCCGACATGCGTGTGAGGTAGCTATTTAACTAGAAAATCCACACAAATAAGGTGCATTGTTTTACAAAGCGCCATAGTTTGAGTACGAATTGACGTGATATCGAAAGAATTTAAGTTTCGCAACATATTTACGCTCGTGGCCGTAACACCATAGTAGCGAAATACCAGATTGTCGGATGCACCACATTCATTTAATATCGTATTCCCATAATACCTCATTTTCCATTCAAGTTTTTTATAAAATGTGGTATTATAGGAACGGTGGTACGGCCACGAGCGCATATTTATTACAAAACTAAAATAACTAACTACATTATTGTAAAACAAAGGCCCTGTCCGTTTTTTCACTAACTTCTCAAAAACAACGCTTTTTTGCGGTTTTATCATTACTTAGATATTTTTTCACTAATTTTTTTTTTGTATAATAAATTATGTTTTGTGTACCTACTGGTGTTCCATAAACCGAAATAAAGCGAGGGCGGGTTACTAGTAAATAATCAATTAGATTCATAAAAGAAAAGCGATACGATTAACAAAAGTGGTTATTTAAATTGCCGACCAATAAGGAATAACTACTTTATAAGGTACCATCACAAATTCACGAAGCACGACTTAGTCCATCAATTTCCTACCACAGCACTGAGACCTAGAAACGTCCGACGGATCCAACGATACTGAAGGTCACGCATTATCGAAAGAGCATTGTGTATTTTTAAACAAGAAAATACGCAGCCATAAATCCAGGTAGAGTAAACGTTCGTGACTAATGTCAGTCCATTTTGTAAACACCGCCACGGTAAACTTAACACCTTATTAAAGGGAGCGAGGGTTTTTTTGTTAATTGTAGCTATATTTCGGGTTAATGACCACCTTCGTGGGGCGATAAAGGCGAAAGCTCGTTTTCGGCCATCGCAATAATTAAAGGAGTGTATATTGTATTCTTGCTTTCTAAGTGGCAGAACGCATACAAATGTTTATCGTCGTGTTCCACAACTTCGCTGTTGACTAGACTTTTTTTTACAGTAAAACGGACAAGTGCCGTGACTTGTGGAGTGGATGTCATATTATACAACGATGGTGTTGTTGGTTTTTATATACCTGTACACCGTAAGATCACATTTCTTCAGGTATTTTTTTTTTTAAATATAAGTGTATCGGTGGCCTATGGCTTATGGTTTCAAATCGTCATCGTACTCGTAAGATCAGGGAGTTTATCTAAAACTAATATTTAGATAGTCATAGATAAGATAACATAATTTAGATATAAGATTTATTTGTTGCGTCTTAAAACTTGACTATTTAACGCACGAATACGCTACCTATATTACGGCTACATGTTTTCGATTTTACATATAACTATATAATAATCCACCGATTTAAAAAAAAACACGATGACAAACGAAGTTCATAAATAAAAGAAATTTTCAAACACGTTCTAAATGCGGGGTCGTTTTGTTCAAAACAGACTAGCGGAGTTTAAAATATGTACGAAAAGCGTCAGTAATAAAACGTGTTCACTGTAAAATTGGACAGAAAACCGAGTTGGGCGCATGACACTTCCTGTTTTAACAACTGAGCTAGTTTATCTACATACAAAAAGGTGTCATTTGTCGAGCCCGTCGATTTGAATCGCGTTGTTACCACTATAAAACAAGTTTATACAGAACACCATACATACATCACTATAGAGGACCTTTCATTTAGTTTTGACTCGTAAATTTTGAGTAAGCAGGTGAAATTAAATGAGTTTATAATCTAATCTACGTTTTGCAAAATTAGGCCAAGATGTTTACCAATGTATTAGTGACAGGTGGCAAGCCCATCTCCTAATAGTCTAATTCTAATATCTTAGCCTTAATACTAAAATGTTGTTACAGAATTATCAACAAGGCTTTAGAGTTGTAGGTAATTCTGTTGCTCTGTCTACCCCACTCTGGGATATCAGGCGTGAAGTTATGTATTTATGTATATAATTGCTAACGTAACTTAAGCTGAGTGGGATCCTTCTAATAGCATACCTTTACACTTTTTTCTGGAAGGGAGAAGACGAACAAGCACACAGGCCATTAGATGATAAGTGGGATCTGGGACCCGTAGACAATTGTATTCTCAAGACTACAATCCCAAGACTGCAGTCCTAATGCTGCAAATGCGTAGCCAAAAAGCAAAAGTTTTTTTTTTTTTTTTATGTCATAGAGATGGCAAACGAGTACTCAGGCCACCTGATGGTAAGTGGAAACTGTGACCCATAGACATTCGCATTCACAAGACTGCAAGCCTAGTACTGCAAATGCGTTGCCAACCCTGAGGACTAAGATGGAATGCCTCTATGCTAGTCATTACACCGGCTGTCTTATCCCCAAACCGGAACACAGCAATGCGAACACTGCTGTTTGGCGATAGGTTAATGGATAAGATGGTGGTAGCGATCCGGACGGACCCTGCACAAGGTCATAACACCCGCAAAAATGTAAAAAAATATATATGCAAAAATGTAAAATGTATGTGACATTTAGTCATATAATCCAATTGTCATATATTTTTGAGAAATTTGGATATGGTCACCGTATCAAACAAATTCCATTTAACAAAGATAAAGGTAGACCACCTGAAAATATTTTGTGTAGATGCATAGTTAAATGAACATTATATCGCGACGCGAATATTTTCTTTTGACATGTCGAGCACTCGGACGTTTAATAAATACATAGATTCACGCCTATCTCCCGGAGTGGGCCGGGCCAAGCATACCTCTTTGAACCTCTTCATGCACGTATGTCAGATTAAATAAAATAAGGTAGTGATAGTGTAAGATGAAATGTTAATTATAAATTGTCATATTTCTACATACCGAGATCAAAACAGTTTCAACACCAACAAAATGCTAGGTTTGTCACAAGTTCATACTAGTTATATTAACCCCTGGAGCGTCGGTGATTTTAGACTCATACATTTAGCATGGAACGCGTGGCAATTACACCGTTGACACCGACGTCCGAGGGGTCAAAGTTGATTACAAAATTTGCGGTGGCATTTTGAGTTCATTATTATTATTTATTTATTAAACCAAAAACAAAAATTGCAAATAAACAAAAGCTCTGCAAAACTGTTTAGGGACAGTTTGACTGCAGGAAGACTTTAAGAACATTACAGTACTATAATCTTAGTATTACTATACTTAGTAGTATTATTGACACAATAGTGTACCAGTTAATTCTACGGCAGCGTATCTAATAAATGTTTCTGTAGTATTCTTTTTAATATTCGTTTATTTTGCTCGAGACGGATGTCTTCACGTAAACCGTTGAGCATATATGGCAGGCGCTTTTTAAAGTTCTGTCTCTGTAATAGTTATTAACTCTAAGTACATCAGACTTACCCGCGGGCACCAGCCTCGTACTATGATTGTGTTCAATTCTACTCAGGTCATGCTGCCAAAACCGTGATCTACCAATGTGGTATGTAGACGCGTGCAATCATAAGATTTCAATGAATGAATAATACCTTTGCTAAGAGAAAGTTGCTCGTTTATACGGAAAAGGGAATTCAAGTGAATAAAAATTGCTCAAGCCAAATCAACCGAGTGTAACGTATGCTACGATACCCGTTAGTTCTTTGTCTTTTCCCCTTGCTCTCGTTATATATATTTAAATAATGCGTGATTTCGTCGGATCAAAGGCTGGCACAAGATTACCTTATTGAGTCGTTTTTTTATACATTATGTTGGCGATGGTGTATTTACATCTATAACGTACAGCCACAAATATTTTTTAACATGGTCTCAATAACGAGTTTGTGTACAGA
Organism: Acleris sparsana; assembly: GCA_923062465.1. Taxonomy (NCBI): domain Eukaryota; kingdom Metazoa; phylum Arthropoda; class Insecta; order Lepidoptera; family Tortricidae; genus Acleris; species Acleris sparsana. The sequence goes on from OV281296.1 coordinate 10,241,091, forward strand.
CGCAGTAAAACGTCTATTAGATGTTGTCACAGGTCTTGATATTTATATCTTTCCGACTCTAAACAACTATTGGAACTGAAACTAATAATGCTTGATTACGACCTGTCGGAATAGTATTTAGTGGGCATTTATTTTCTTCTTTAAATGCCTCTCCATCACTGAAGGCAATCATATTTTTGATCTTTTCCTTATCCATAGGCAGTCATTTCATTAATTGAGTTTGATAATCTTGGCAGTTTGTGTACAAAAAGTATTTAACTATAATAATAAAAAATGAGATATTGTATTACCAACCTTATTCTTCTTCAAATTTAATAAAAAATGTACAATCAAATAAAAATGGCCAAATTCCATGTTGAAGCTGTCATCGTCCGTTGACGTAGCAACCCTGCTCCCGGGGGACGCGGCATCGTGGAAACAGACAGTAATCTAGTTCTTTCAATCCCCTTTGTGAGGACATCTCGAGGTCTTTTGTGTAAGACAATTATCGTTCCGGATATTTCTAGCGTAAAAACGTATTTTACTAGAGTAAAAAGGACGCCGGGGGAGATACGGGGCGATTATAGCCTGCTCGCATTTGAGAGTTTATTAGTACAGCGGAAGTGCTGAAAACGAAGGAAGGTTATCCAAGGGACTGGACGCACCCCGTTGTAAGTTATAGCGGATTTAGCTTAAATGAGGGCCGAGCCTAGGATGTCGTTTATTACGAGGGCTTAAGGGTTACTTTGATATGCTATGCTTCATTGTAACTGTTAGTCACATAGTGCGCGGGGACTAATAGATCAATATCAGAAGGGATTTGAAACGGTTGAAATTTGGTCAGTTGCTTTTATATTGCTATGTTTTGTTTACTACTAGTACATACCAATCATTACACACAATGTTATTAGTGATGGGCCATTTCTGAAACATTGCAAAACTTTTGATAGATTTTTTTTTACAAGTAATGTTCATTTAAATTTCATGAAAATTTCCGTTACTTACAAGCCGCCCATCACTAGACACAGTGACTTATGTTCCTGCGAGCAAGTTGGAACGTGTGGACAATTATCATGTTTATAGTACGAAGTGACCCTGGATTACTTTGATTTGCTAACAACGGTTTAAAATGTAGCAAGCCGTATAAGCCGTTGATTTAAAATATAGTCTGCCCCAGCAATAAGAAGTAAATAAATAGCTTCTTATTATTATTAGTATGTAGCGAATAATTACTTTAGACGCGTAATCGTCTCTTATTTTGATGCCATCAAAATTCTTTTCTTGTAATAAATTAAATAGTTTTACATATTGACTAACAGTAAACTGTTTAATCTTCAACGTTTATTTTACGTAGTTATCTTAATATAACTGTGCACCGTGAGGCAAAGTAAGTCCTGAATACATCAGACATACATTTTGTAAAAGAATATAAAACTAGTCAAGAGGTAACAAAGGATTTTCCAAGAGCAGACGGCAAAACGCATAAATATAAAAAGTAATATGTTTTGGCCGTCTCTGTGCATAATTTTACTGGATGAATATCACTGCGCTATTCGAAAATAAATATAACTACGAAATTTAAGGAATAAAATAGGTTAATATAACTGTCACCTCAATAAAGATATTAAAATTAGTAAAGTAAATCTTAAAAATAAAATAGTCAGAAGTAAAATGATAACGACATAATCACTCATGAAAGGTAATTAAAGAGGTAAATCTGAAACATTTAAGCGACATAAATAAGTTCGTAAATGGTAGAAGTATTTCAATAAAAATACAAAGTCAAGACATGACTCCTAATTTTTACATGATAATGGTTTTAATTAATATTTTATTAACATGGTAAATTACTACAGGTACTATACACGAGACAGAACCGGTAGTAACCACGATTATCTCAAAAGATCTGTCAAAAACTGCGGGACTAGTGAAAAGCAACCTAAAGATAAAGCTAAAATGCTTTATAACTCAAATATTATCATAATCTATCTAAATATTAGTTTCTAACATCGCAGACTACATCGTATGAAAATGTCGCTGACGCGAATTCTGCCTCGACCGCGATTCCATTCTTATTTGAGCCACATCACAAAAGGCTAAGGAAGCCAAGTCGGTCCACGCCCGCTGACACAGCCACTCGCCTGCCATGAGAGTCCCCTGACCTTTTTAGGATTCCGTCGAAAATATAAATCATAACGGCATGAGATAACCCAATTCCTTTACATCATGACGTACATCTTGTCATCATGTTTGATCAATAACGGCAATATACATTTTTTAAATAAAATACAGCACCTTTAGCACACTTATTTTCTTCTATGGAGTAATTAACGTGGATGTATCACCATTAGAGTACCTAAGGCAAACGAGATCATACCAGTTTCGTACACTAACTACGTTATCGTCATCGTTACATTTATATTTAATATTTAAGAGTGTTTACGACGGTTTTCCTCTTAAAATATCAAAACTCATACCATACTGAACGTTTCATTTCATCGACGGGCATTTCCACGAGCAGGAGCTTTATTTTTTTTGTGGTCACAAGGTCTAACCTAATAACGGTTAAAAAAGAAAAATCTCGGCAAATCCCCGAACCCTTCACTTCAAAGGTAGTTTCTACAAACTTCGAGCTAACCGGGAGGGAGCATATTAAAATGAGTTTGAATAACCCTACAAACCAATAAGATGATTTATTCGACTGGACATAAAAGATTTATTTGCCTCACAGACCATCCGGAATGTTACGGAAAGCATTTTATAGTACCTATGTAAATCTCTTCATAAATCTGTGGTTTTGAAAATAGACATAAAATTATTATTAGAATTTCAAGATCTCCAACATTATTAGCTGGACATGCGTCAATATTAGAATTAAAAAATAAACCAACTATGATTTGATACAAATAAAACAGAATTAATACGTTGGTACTGTATAATATTTTGTTACTGGGAGGAGGCACTTCAAATAAATAGTCCAGGCTAAGTTAAATTTATATTATATTGGAGATACCATATGTTTAAATATTCTCTGTCTAAGCATACTTGCGGTGGATGCGAAAAGCATAAGACTGATCTGAGTGGAGAGCCTTGGGGGAGGCCTATGTCCAGCAGTGGACGTCTTTCGGCTGACATGATGAAGTATACTTTAAAGAAAATAGGTTTATAGTGCGTTTTAAGTTATAAATGTATGGCTTGGCCTGGACGGCGGTTGAATCCAGCGATTTAATTCTTTTAAATCTGCTTAGGTTGAAAATGGTACGGGTTAATGAGTGTGTACTCAGAGTGTTGCTTCTGATGCCCCCAAAAACAATGTTAAAAACAAAACGAATTGGTTTAGTTGATAATTTAAAAAGAAATAGAAATGCATTCAATATTCTATCAACAATTTACGTTTTTTTTAAACCTTTTATTTCCAAGATACCTAAAATTAAGTAATATGTGACTTCAGTATTGCATAAATATCTTTATCTTTCCAACCACACATCATAGCCCTCTTTATAATACTTTAAGAAATTTTGGCTTATCCATGATAAAAAAATACACTGAACCGTGTCATGCATCTAAATTAATTTAACACTTACGTGTACAAGACTTGGGCTCATCGCTTTTGTCTCCACAGTCGTCTTCTCCGTTACAGTACTTGTCCAGGGATATGCACTGTCCTGTATCACAAAGGATTTCGCTGAGCCTACACGGGTTCTGGGCATTTCTAGGGAATTTCACCTTTTTCACCGGCACAGCCATAATGTCTGAAATAGTTTCTAGGCTGTCGTCGTTCACGAATTCCTCGTTCAAGTCCTGAGGACTACACAGCTTTAGCGATAATAAAACTATTATGAACAGGAAGGTCCTATTATTGAATACATCTTGGAAATTCTTTAAGAGACACATTTTCGTAAGCTCCTTCTTCTCATGTAGGCCTCTTGTTTGTCACAACATTTTGCCGCTTAAGTTTCTTGAGTTCCTGGGTACCTGTAACAAATTGAACAACCTGTTATAAATTCACTGAAAATAAGTAGGTACTTACTTAGATTTCATTATCAATAGAGAACGAACCGAATTCCGAATATTTTCGTGATCGACTTTTGTTTTTTTCGATTCGATGTTCTGTTAAATTTATTGGTTCAAAACATGGGCTATTTCAATAAAGAAAGTAGTTTCAATCGAAAAGTTACGTACTACCTAAGGTATTATGAGAATTTGAGATTCTGATCAATGTGGTAAACTCTTGGAGTAATGTAGTGTACCCTTCTCAAACACATTTTCCTCTATTTAAATAGAATTTAGCTCAACTACTTAGGTACCGTTGTATACTTTAGCCGTCTGTATTTGACAGTAAAATTTACAGAAGTGAATTTATTTGCTACGTATTATAGATGTATGTCGTTGAAGTAATGGTATTGACAATACAACTTCTAAACACTATTGAAAAGCCATGTAAGACCAGAAACATGTATTAGAATCTGTATCACAATCTAATCGGATACATTGCTGACCAACAGATGAGCTCAATTTCAGTTGTATCAGTTTAAGAAGGAAAAAATATAAAACTAATAAGGTAAATAAATCAATTTGAATTGATCCGATTTGACACAATCTACTGCATTCCTATTTTTAACCAAATCACACAAGGTTCAATGTTTGCTGTGACCAAATTACCAAAACCATCCTTCACCATTGCCCAAAATTTAGTCATGCTGTAATTTGCGTAATTTCTATACTTCACATTCAAGGCCTTTTTCGGCCATCATGCCATCATGATGATTAAGCTTTAAACATTCATTACAATGTTATTGATACTTCGTTATCAAAATGTAATTTGACATTTAAATTCCTTTTTATGATTGTTACTGGTGGTACTTATGTTAGTAAAATATTATTTTCAAGCGTTGCAGGTAATGCCGGGGCACGTAATTACTAATTAATCGGGGTCAATTATCGTATCGCCCGGGCCGGCTACTCGTTAATATGGTAACACGGACAAATTTCACCAATTAAACTCGTGTCATACGTAGTTGCACGATTAATTGAAAATCTGCGAAGTGCGCGTCAAAACATAAACAATGTATGAGTCCGAATTGATAAACATGTACCTGGATATAATTCATACTAAATGTCACACCAACAAAATTAACCAGTTTCCAATAATAAAATAGGTATTGGAAGAATAATTGTTAACTCTAAAAGATCCAACACATGCCTACAGTTTTTTTCGACAATAGAATCTCAAGAGTCCCAAAAATATACACTATGCTTTAATTATTAGCAGTTTTATCGTCAAATGCTACTTTTTTTATTAGTGCAGCTCAGAAAAAACACATGCGATATTTTCAAGAGATCTTACGACAACAATTTCAACAAAACGTCCACACCGTTTGCCCTTTTCCTAACCCACCATAAAACTGTCAACCGAACAAAAGGAAACAAAAGAAAATCAAACGGCAGCCAGCACACGTAACCTTCCAAGCATACTACAAATGACATGTGTGAAAACACCATCGACCTTAGTAAGTAGGGCAATACATTTAGCCCTTCCCGCCATGTGTGGGGACCATAAATATACCGCGCACCTGTTATGCCAGCTAGATTGTGCCTAGATAAAGAAATTTAATATCGTATTTGCAGCATGCTTTGATTTATAGCGCTGAGCATGCATTTAGTATGATTTAGGGGTGGAATATGATCATATACTTAACGTTTGCTACGGTGAATTACTGTCTGTAATATCCAGAGCTCTTAATACAATATACAATTGCGTGTACAAAAGCTGAAATTCTGATTGTTAAAAGTACTACAAACACAATAAATTGTTGATTCATAAAATATGTAAACATTTTTCGACGAGCCATTGGAATGTCTTGAAAACAGAATAAACAAGTTTTCTATCTTCTACAATGTTGACTATGTCCGATTGTGGTTACAAATTAAATTTACATTTTAACCAAGTTTGAAACCTTAAGAAATAAAAAATACAATTTATAACTTGTGTGTGTGTTTTCCGAAAACTTACGACTATTGGGTAATTATGATTATAATTTGCATTAATTTAATGAAAGCACTCAAATAACGATCACCTAAAATCACACCTTAAGTATCATCGCAGATATTATGTTCCTTACTAATCCACAATATTATAATACAACGCCATAATTAAGTACACAAATCTTACACCGTGTTTGTTTATTTGCTTTGTAATCCGTTACTAATTGGTCTGCAATCATAACAGCGTGTTTCGCGCTATTAATTACCAATACAAACATGCGCCTCTCATAAAACGGAACTTAGGAGGACCACAGAGTAGCAAACATATAATAATAACTGATCAGAAATAGGTACTGTGTTTTTTTTCATCTGATCCAAACAAAAAAAAAACAAAATGATGGAGGCGATTTTTTATTTTTGAAATGCAATGTTGATCATTTGTAATTCATAGGTGTACAGTCGAGTTGATAAATATGTATACACTTTGGTACCTTGTCACTTTAATCGCTGTGATAATTCGTATATAGCAGTTTGAACATGACATTAAATAGATAAAGTACAAAAATGTAGATGACTTACGAATCCATAACATTATAATGGGCAGTGTCAACTACAGACAGTATAGCTTATTGAATTGTAATCGCGGTGCCACAGTCGATATTGGTTGAGCTGACCGATGTCGACTGCGGTACCTTGATTAGTATTGTCTTTTTGATAAAAAATACTGATTAGAGTTTGTTTATCGTGGTTTTATTTACGAGTAAATATTCAATGACATAAACGTATGCATGTATGTATGTATGATTTAATAAATATTATATAATAAAAAAAGTATACTCTTTATACAAGAATAAAAAGAAATTCAAAACACATACATACATCAAAAAAAATGGTGAACTTATCCCTTTAAAAGTTTCTTACATATACGTATAAGGGTTCCTGAGTCTTGGATGTTTCCTATGTATTTAAGCCAGTATTTCTCTTAAGAAAGTTTGCTGTCTAGCACAACCCTAGATATTAATTTAGGATTAGGTCAATTTGTGTGATATTGTCCCCTGATATTATTTTTATTTTTATTTACTTGTAATAATAACGTTTACAGAAATATTAACATCTTACTCTCCTTTCCGTAACAGATAAAAATAAAGCCTCTAGATATTAATATCACAATGCAATTATTGCAACGTTTCGGAAGTCACCGCAACTGCGACATTGCAACATGCAAATGACCGTAAAAGCGAATTTGTGTTCCCAAATGCAGAGCGTTTACAAAGGGTTGAAATTTGCAATTCTATTTTATAAGCGATGCAGATAATATGTTGAAACGTGAAACCGGCGGTTCCGTGAAACGGTCGAACTTTAGTGGCTTTGGTCAATATGTTTTCCAGCTTAATTCATCGTTATTGAAAAGTTTACGTTTTAACCCGGGGGTTGATTACAGAGTTTGATCTCATTAATTAATCATGTTTTACATAAAAATGGTTTGAAGAATAAACGGAATCAAAACTAGGTATCAATCAATAAGTTTCACTATATAGAATATGTAGGAAACCTGACGTATTACGAGTATTTTAAGCCTAGAAAAGTCCTTGTCAATACCATAGCAAGTACGTTGGAATATTCAAGTAACACAACCCCAACATTAATAACAATTTATTCGTTGTCCAGAAACAAACATTTTACCCCAACTTTAAAGTACAATATTAGTAATCTTAAGAGCCCTCGATCCCCCCAGGAAACAAGCTAATCTGGGGGACAGTGATAAATTAATGAGTAAATAAGCGTTGATAATGATCGGTAGCAAAAAAACGGGCCACAAGACACCCCACTGCAACTCTGACGTGACAAATGATAGGGCGGAAAAAATGAACCATTTAAAATTCCCGTCCCTCTTTCCCCTCCTCTGCTGAGGTTTTAGTACAATTTCTCGAGCTGTGACGCTAATTTAGGAGTTATCTAAGCCCCTTATCTATTTCATTCCTTTTTTATTATTAACAAACGGTTTGAGACGATTTTGAGGGGAGGACAAAAGTCCTTGAAGAAACGTGTTAGATATATTCGCAGGAGCTAATCAAACGAAACTATTTAAATGATCTTTTATATATAATTTGAAGTAAAAATTAATTGGCTTTTGCTGATATTAAATCTTAGATGGAATTTATTTGATTACATGCACATTTTACTAAAATTACGTGTTTTAGTCATGCTATTTCGAGATTTTCCAGCAAAAAAATATTTTACCATAAAAACCCCTCGTATTTCTAGATCTACGTATTCATTTTAGTCCAATCCGTAATGTTATGGACTTCTCTGGTCATATTCCGCTGTAATTCCGTGCAGCTAGCTCATTAAACTTGCAGTGGCATGGTGTAGCATAATAAAACGGAAAATTACAATTATTATTTAACGAGTTAAAGCATATACTGGGTGAATGCCAGTAATTACTGCAGTAATTCGTGAATAACTGAGTTGAGTTTGAATTGTAATCATAATGAGAAGTTCTATAAGAAAATTCGAATGTTTTAAAAAGTAAATATCATCCTATAGTAGGTCTGTATAAAAACGTTAATACTATTTCCAATACATAGTAACCGCTACTTTAAATACGGTCCACACATCCACTTGCGGCTTCGATGCGCAACGAGTGAAGATATAATTATAATTAAGTACACACAACCAACATTGGAATGATTGATACATTAATTACTACCCTGGCTACCTTTTCAGCTAACCAGCCAGAAATTATTTTGTGTGATGAATCTTAATTTATATTAAATCATCCAAATATATTACCAATATACCACAAACGATGTGCATGTGGGAAGCCGCGTTAGATTATTGGTTAAACTGGAACTTGTTAGTAGGCGTTTGGCAAATTTAATGCCATTGAGATGGTATTAGCCATCTTTTGTACATTTTCCTCCCAAAATGACATCAAGGCCCTAGGTTTGGGAACACATTTGCAGATTTTGGGTTGCAATTTGGAGACTGTTGTCTTGAGATTTGCCCTTTGTAATGAAAAGAACCATATAAACAAAGAAGTGTAGCCGGAGTATATACCTAATACCGAACGTCAACAATCAGCTGTACGTCACACCTAAACCGTCGTAACTGATAGTTCTTGTCTCACTAACCTGTCTCAGACACTAATTAATCGTCCCCGTATTCCAGTGGAAACCCTGCTTATTAATGCGAAACATTAGTTCGCAACCAGCCGCAGATGAGACACCCGTTCCGGTAAATTCTAGAATATTCCGGTTCATGCCAGAATTCGTCCGTTACGAGAAAATTTACTTGGAAACTTTCTTCGTTTAAATAAAACGTTTGGTTAAGTTTTATTTTAATGGAGTGCTTTAGTAAACGAGACCGTAACTAATTGTTAGGTGTCTAGTTTTCTGCTATTCGAGACATCTGCGTTTTTCGTTCCCAGCCACTTAATGCCAAGTTCTAACACAATAAACAGTAGTCACACAAAAAATGAAACACTGATGTTTGCCTTCGATTACGTCCGTGCATTTTTTTTGTTATTCCTATAGGAACTATTAAATTATCTGAGACTGAAAGTTTAGTACCTATGTTTAATGTGTATTTCATCAAAGTCATGGTATTTTTTTGTGTTCCTTATGGGGATAAGGCAACTGGTGAAATTACTAGCATAGGTTATAGGTTAGAGCGGGCTAGATTTCCACAACAAGACGACTTAAGTAGACCCACCCAGTGAACCCAGCACGCAAAAAAGGCGCATACACTTTTTTGCGTGCTGGGTTCACTAGGTGGGTCTACTCGTGACAACCCAGTTCTACCAGGAAGCCTAGCAGACCCTTGATGTTGCCGACGGCTTCTGGTAGCGTCAGGGTATTCCATGATATATATAGAGATATTCCGTCTTAGTCCTTTCTGTTTTTGAGGTGTTTGAGTGCAAATGCCTCAGATCTCATTTACCATCAGGTAGCTTGTGTGCTCGTCATTATCTTTGCCATTCAAAAAAGGGACACTTATGCATGATTGTAAGACAATTAATAAAATTACCTCCTCACATTTTTTTATTATTATACAGTTGAAATAGTAGACAAATGTCAAAAAACTTCGTCTATTACTGCTCTAGTTTTAAACTAACGTTAAAAATGCATGATTTTTAAAACGATTTTTATGTATGAGTTTATATTGGATTTTCATAAACTAAAAACGCGCTGTGGAGACCAATAAACCCCGATCAAAGTTAGGTTGTACTCGTTTAGCCCGCGGCGATTTAGGTCAATATTTGATTTTTTAAAATGCTGATCCATATTATTGGTACCCAATCTCACGCCATCATTAGGGAATATGATTAGGGGATTGCTGTGTTCCGGTGTAGGGATAAGACAACCGGTGAAATTACTAGCATAGAGGCATTCCTTCTTAGTTCTCAGGACTGGCAACGCGTTTGAGGTCTTAGGGCCATATTAATAAACTCATCTTGACATGAGGTCCGTTACAAGATACGTCAAAGTAAACGCCAAACCATAGACAGTCATTTTTGACACATCTCGAGACGAGCATTAGAGTTGAGATCAGTTTATTAATACGGACCTTAGGATTGCAGTCTTGAGAATGTAGTCTTGAGATTTGAAATATCCTTGGGTCTCAGATCCCACTTACCATCAGTTGGCCTGAGTGCTCGGGTGCCTTCTCATTGCCATAAAAAAATAATCAGTATTAAATATTTAAAGTGAGTGATGGTAAAATCCACAAGCCATACTAATTTTGGCTATTGACCATATAGCGCATGAAAATCATACAATAAAAGGCGTGTTGCCTTTCACTGGATGACGATATCCTGGTTTTTTTTAACGTCGTTTGTTTTGAAGGTGGTAACGATAATCCTAAGTTTTTCCAATTAATGAGTTATGATTCTTCATTTTGTTAGAGATTAGGAAATTTTGCAATTTTTTTCATCAGCTGCAAAAAACAATAGCCTACCGAAACCAATTTGCTCATGTTCTCATTTTGCTGCAGTCTACTTACTACTTAGGTGTTTAAATGGTAGTAAAAAAAATACAAAAACTGATATGATCCGGAACAGATTTTTAATAGAAAAACCCCTTATTTATATAAAATACTGAAAAGAAAACAGAACCACCTCATTCAGTGCAAAGCAAAGTGTGCCAATTCCGTGTGCTAAAAGGATAGATACAAAATCTATCATCATTTGATGAAATCAGTTTGACGGTTTCTAAAATGACTGCTACTCAAGACAGAAATGCGTGGAGAGATAATAGCAGGACCATGACAGACACATAGGTAGTGCTCATAATAATTAATTAAAATACTAATCTCATGAGTGTAGTCGTGTAAGCATTCATGGATTATGTTCGAATCCGTCATAGCACTCATAACTATTTAAAATACTCAGTTCCAAAACATTATAACAAACAAATTGATCTATTCCCAAACTAAGCTAAACTAAACTTGTAGTATGGGTTTGAGACATTTAGTTGATAGCTTAGAGACATAACAAAATACCCAAGACTTGGGAATAAATACTCGCGATATAGGAAGCAAAAACGCAAAGTTGTTAAAAATAAGTAATAGGATGAGTAAAGGTAAGGACACACTTGTCCCACGTACGCAACGTATGCAATGCAACGTGGGAGAGATTGTGTGCACACCTGTCCTACGTATACGACGTGTATTGACATCAGACGCTGTTGTTAGTTCTCCGGGTGCACTAATGTACAATGTTTTCCGACTCTGAGAGTGAATTTGAAGACGATTTAGCTTTTTTATTTTTAAATGAATATCTCCGCGTCACAAAGAAACAAAAAAGAAAGAACAGAAGATATTGGGTTCATGATATAAATAAAGAGAGAGAAATTCCTTATTCCTTGCACTTAATATTATAAATGGCTTCATATCGCCTAACCAATTCGATGAGTTGTTCATCTCCCATTTTTGCAGCACGAGCGTGTAGTGGTTTGACGTCTGACGCGCTAAGAACGTAAGATCTAGAAACACACTGATCGTACGCGTAGGAAAGCGTGTGCTTATCCCCTCCACGTTCCCACGCCGATCTGTCGCGACAGGTCGAACGTTGCATGGGACGCGTGGGGTAGCATTGCGTATGACAAGTATGTTTCTAAGCATACAAATATCAGGGTCCAGATTTCATAATGCATTGCATACGTTGCGTACGTGGGACAAGTGTGTCCCTACCTTAAAGGTTGCATCTACGGCATTTAAATTAATAAATCGAATCGCTAGGTGTGGTTTGTGGCAGATTTTCACTACGTTGCGGAAACATGCTAAGAAGACCTACGGCGTAGCGTTTGTAGCGTTCCTTGGTAGTTGATGTGTCCCTTTCTGAGACATTTAAGGGTGTTCGTGTTGTGAAAAGACAATTGCGAATTTGATCACGTTTACGTCGATTAACTTATCGTATAGAAATTAAAAGATTTCCTTTTTTAGATCTTAGATGGTCTTTCCTACGGTTGGCTACACATAAGCCACTTAATAATCAGGTGGCCTGTATTTTCATTTGCCTTCTCAGCTTTACTTCAGTGTCAATTAAAAAAGATTACTTTAAATATAGACCGCGATTCAAATACACGACACTTTTGAATCTTAAAACTAGAAGTAAGTAAATACTATTAGTCGACCAAAATACCCTAAATGCTGGCCTAAATACTACTAAAGTGAATATACGATTGTAATCCCGAAACTTTCTTCGTTAGGATCGAGTCCGATAGTATTGAGATGCAAATTTCCTAAATGCCTCTTTGGCTGGCCCCACTTAGCAAACTACTCAGCTCGCGAGCTTAATCCCTATATAGGCCAATTGCAAAAAACTTCAAAATGTAGGTACACATACTGAAAGTGATTGGTATCAGGGGCTTTACTGTCCTCGGTAAAACTATATTGCATTTGTCATGTTATCTTATGTATGTATGTAAACACTTTATTGTACTATTACTACTAACGATTACATTACAGTAATATTAGCATTACAGATATAGTAGTATTCCAAAGCAAACTTATCACCTAGCTAACTAAAAATAAATGAAGAAAATAATAGACATACACTAAAGTACAAAATATATATGAGAGGACACAATAGAAATCAACATGAAAAATGTTTAAATAGGCACATACTTAAATCATAATTATATCGTATCGTATTGTCAAATTATAAAGTTCTTAATTACTTGACAGTAATTAATTATTTGACGACGCGCTGGCCTAGTTGGTAGTGACCCTGCCTACGAAGCTAGCGGTCCTGGGTTCAAATCCCGGTAAGTGCAGATGTTTGTGTGATGAGCGCGAATATTTGTTCCTGAGTCATGGATGTTTTCTATGTATTTAAGTATATATTTCTCTATATAAGTATTTATATCGTTGTCTAGTACCCATAGCACAAGCCTAGAGCTTAGTTTGGGACTAGGTCAATTGGTGTGACATTGTCCCCTGATATTTATTTATTTATTTTATTTATTTATTTATAAATGGCGGCCGAGTTGATAACAATACGAGAGCCTGTCAAAGTAATTTGGTGTTACCAAGTAGAAGTCCAAGCCTGTAATTAGATATGACGTTTTTTAATATAATTTGTCTAGGTTTATGGGAAGAAAAACGTTATCGCATTTTGTTTGGAACTTTTTTGCTTCACAATCTTCTAAACGCATAACAAAAGTAAAACATAACTAAAATATCTAGGAAAAGCTAATTTGACGCAGGTTGCTTTTATTTGGGTTCGTTTTCTCTTTCATTCTTGTGACACTATCGTCACATTTTCTCACTTGCACACATTGGACGTCTACTTGTGTATTCTGGTATCAGCTAACTATATTTAATAGGTTCATGTTATTATTTTATTTCTTTATCAAGATGTTTTAGCAAACAAAAGAAATCATATTATAGAAGTCAATATGAGTAGGTACGTTCATAATTATAGACATCACATTTGTAATATTTACATCTAATCATGTGATTCGATATAAAGTTACTGCGACATGACAGGGCTAAGTAATAGCTGATGCAGCAATGAAAGCCCGTAATAGTGCATTTGTGTATAATTTCATATATCACTTAGTGAGACATATTCCTAATGACAAACTACTACCAATACATTTAAGTACAATGCACTCCTTTAACGAGTAGCCGGCAGTTGACTTTAATCTAGGGATAACAACCACCCAAGTGTATTTGACTCATTGTAATTGAAATCAAAACGATTCACAAATACAATTGTAATGATAACAAAGAAAATCCGATTCGACTTAGTGCGTTATCTAAAACAAAAGAAAATTGAATTGAATAAAAGCCAAATTGTACTTGAGAGGGATAAAGCCATCCTGCAAATGGCTAAATCATGTTTCCTCTCAAATACCTATGAAAATCTATAAAATTAATGGCCCTTCAGGCTCTTCTAACTTATAATCTACCCGATGCGCAATCGGTCGGGCCACATGATCCAAATTATACGGATGACGGGTAAAAATAGATCGACATTTCTCTTCGGCAAAGTTTACTTGCCAAGTTTTGAAGTAAGCAAGCCCTGGTTTATTAAAATGGGGGAAAAATACTTTCGACGGAAAGTAAAGACCGTCCTGTTAACTGTGAGATGTTTTTGTGACTGCCATTTCAATACGCTACAAGTCTGTAGGACGAGTAGAATAAAATGAACTAGCTAATAAGGTTAGTGAGAAAATGATACTGAATTATAATTACTCCTGAATTTGAAAATTACTCTTCAACAAAATAACAAAATTACTTTTATTTCTTACAAAACTTGATGTCAATGATCATTGAATATTTATGTTTAAATGAATATAAAATGTTCTTACGGTGTTTAGATTTGTAAGTAAGTAATGTGATGTAAAGTAGCATTAAGTCTTTTATTTGTGGTATTTTCTATACAGTATTGAAGTAGGACATTCATAACTAACATCATTTAGAATGGACTTCAAAAAAGGATTCCCAAATCATCAATCATAAGCAACAGGGTTTGATATAATTTGTCCCCGTATATTTCAAATTACGGCATTTTTATACTTCTTCTTTCATCTTTACTCACTTGTCAGAGACGTTCTTCATTGAAAGAAAAAATAAGGGAGGGTTCATCAAAAACTTGTACCAACTCCAAATGTTGCGGAGAATAAGTGGGCCGTAAATAATTTTACCAGAATTATGGATTGCCGAAGACCGTTTCATCAATGCCTGTTCAATATATCGCTTCCCGCCTCGTTTTTCGGGAAAAACAACTTTATCATTATGAATATTAGGAACATAATTCATTATGCTTATTTTCTGCTTAGCCTAGTTGATTATCTTTGCTCAGTAATGAGATTAATGCCCAATATCTAATGGAGCGTACATCGCGATGTAACGGCGGACCAGTCATAAATAATACACCATGTTGATACATAGTTATCGGTTTATCTCGTTT
This sequence comes from Acleris sparsana, assembly GCA_923062465.1. Classification (NCBI taxonomy): domain Eukaryota; kingdom Metazoa; phylum Arthropoda; class Insecta; order Lepidoptera; family Tortricidae; genus Acleris; species Acleris sparsana. The sequence goes on from OV281296.1 coordinate 10,256,476, forward strand.
TACGTCTAAGTCTAATACAACTTTAAATATTACTTAAGGTGTCCAATTATGGCAAATATAATTTTATGACTATACAAATTATGCTTTTTATGGTTCCGTGCCAAAATGGTAAAAAAGGAATCCTTATGGTGAGAATTCGGTATCTGTCTATCTGTCTGTATGGCACAGCAGTTTATCTCAAAAAATATAGAATCTATCAACTTGAAAGGCAAAGTTGTATGATAACTTGCTTGCCCGCATCTGTTTTTAGTAAAAACAATATAGGGGTCTAGAATGGGGGGTTGAAAATGACAGTATTTTGATTACAAAGTGTCAATTACTGGAACATCTGTGTCAAGCATTGGGTCATTTACCTTGCATGAAGCAAGAAAAGTAAACACTAGGTATTTGTGCGACGTAACTACTTTCACTTTCTTTGGAAGGTACCTATATATGTCTAAAGGGTGTTATATGAAAGGGCTCAGTCATAAAAATACGTGACATGCTTTTTGATTTATAGCCAAAAATGTACAAAAAAAAGACCGTCGCCCCGTACGACCCGCGGTTGCTGCTTTAAAACTAGAATGAAACAAACTATTAGGTATCGAAGTAAATAGCTATTTCGTGTTTATTAAATTTTTCGCAGTAAATACTGTTGTGTGCTTAAAGCAGAAACTTTGACTCGACTACACGCTCTTAACTTAATGAATTATACTTAATTGTTGAGCATAGCGCCAGGGGCCAACTTTTTTTTTAAATTACGTGATCAAAAAATGCCTTAACATTTATTGAAAACTTATGAAAGAATAATATTGAATTCAACTGCAAGTGAAACAAAGCTGCACAAAGAATTCATTATGCTTTTTTTAAAGGCATAGATGATGCAAAGGAACATACAGGCCACCTGATGGTAAGTGGGATCCGTGACCCATAGACATTTGCATTCTCAAGACTACAATCTTAAGACTGCAATCCCAAGACCGCAAAAGCGTTGCCAACCTTGAGGACTAAGATGGCTTTACTCTATGCTAGTAATTTTACCGGTTGTCTTATCCCCTCTCCGGAACACAACAATGCAGACACTGCTGCTTGGTGGTAGGTTAAAGGTTAATTATGGACCTTACTCCACCACTAAACGTACGAGTATGTATTCAATTATGTAGAACACGAATGTACATACAATGAAATGTATGGATTATAGCTTTATTAAAAAAAGGCTAAAAATAATTATGTCACACACGAAATAAAGTTGTATCGAGAAAAACACGAAACCCACAATTTTCTCAACAAACAGAATATGTTGGACACGGTTCACTCGTTCGGAGCAGTATTGTATATCGTCATTGTGTTCTCGAGCATTTGTTTCCTTACGAAACGGCAGTTAGGAATATTTATTGGATGAACTTGTGGCGTGGCGTCGCTTTTTAGCCAATTGTAGCTATTCTGTATCGCTTTCCTATAACTTCAATGTGATGTATATCAAAGGTTACGATGTTCTGATGGCAGTTTCAAACCAGTTCCAGTCTAACTGCGGCGATTAGAATTTGGAATGTGAAATTTAATCGTCTGTTAGCCTCAACCGTGTTGTACTCGTACGTCGAACAGATATGTTGAAATAAAAGTTGTTACTTAAATTCCTAGTATTAAACTTGACACTAGATACAAACATATAGTTTAAAATGAGACGTATTTAATCTACATTTTTTTAGGGTTTCGTAGCCAAATGGCAAAAAACGGAACCCTTATAGATTCGTCATGTCTATCCGTCCGTCTGTCCGTCCGTATGTCACAGCCACTTTATTCCGTAACTATAAGAGCTATTCTATGGAAACTTGTATTCGGTGAACCGCATTAAGATTTTCATACAAAAATAGAAAAAAAACAATAAATTTTTGGGGTTCCCCATACTTAGAACTGAAACTCAATTTTTTTTTTCTCATCAAACCCATACGTGTGGGGTATCTATGGATAGGTCTTCAAAAATGATAATGAAGTTTCTAATATATATTTTTTCTAAACTGAATAGTTTGCGCGAGAAACGCTTCCAAAGTGGAAAAATGTGTGTCGTCCCCCCCCCCCCGTAACTTCTAAAATAAGGGAATGATAAATGTAAAAATTAATATATGATGTACATTACCATGCAAAGTTCCGCCGAAAATTGGTTTGAACGAGATCTAATAATTAGTTTTTTTTTAATACGTTATAAATCGTAAACCGCATTTTACCTTTCATTCAATCAACTCCAATATAATAAAGAATAAAGAAAAACATTTATTTAGATGTATAGTGGTACGGAACCCTACGTGCGCGAGTCCGACTCGCACTTGGCCGGTTTTTTTTCCTCTTAAATTGTTAAAAGCGGAATACTTAATGAACAAAGTCTTAAACAAGTGCATCGCTGTTCTAATAGAATGTTAAATACTTATATTATATTCGTATCTAACTCCGCGATCTCACTGACCGCACGGGGGCCTAGGGGCCTAGTCAAGAGGCATAACGTTCAGTAAGCGATTTTCGAATATCGACAAATTAAGTATGAATAACGTTAACTTATGACAGATCGCCTCAATCGCTTATGTCTACTCCATACATTTTGAGTCAATAGAAAACAGAAACGTTAGCAGTGGTTGCATCTTACTGGACAGGATGCGTAACGCTAACGTTAGCGATTTTCATATGCTGACTAAATGTACGGAATGTACATAAAGTCAGCATATGGCCGTCGGGATGGATTTTCATTTTACATCAATCCTATAAATATTGTTAGTTTTAGAAATATGCTTAAGTTTTTAAGTAGGTACTTATTTATTTTAGGCTCCAAGAGGTCTACAGTAATCTACTTCACGCCAAAAGTCAGAGAGGTTGATTGGTCGGTGGAAGGTAAAGCTTACCCATTCAAACTGTAGCTGATATTTGCTGACAGAGTAGCTCTGCTTTGATAAAACGTAAACTTCCGTGGGTCGCAGCCGAATGCGACAAATGCGCGCAACTAGGAAGCCGCCGCGGAGATGCAGCAGTATAAAAAGTATGAAACTTTATGGCGCCGTTTCTGTGGCTAGCGGCCGACGTAGAACGAAACGCGCGCGACTGAGCCGCTAACCTCTGAATACATTTTCCAAGTGCTTATAGGCTACACTGGTCAAACGCCACGCGATCCGACAAATGCGATGCGTGCTGAGCCGATTAAAAATATTAACTTTCTCCGACCAGAATCACACTATATCCACCCGACGTGTTTGCGATTTACATGGTACACATAGGGTTTGGACACGTTGCGTCGCGTCGCGTTTCAACAGTGAGTTTCTGCCATTATAGTTACACTGTCGCATAGACCATGGCGCCACAGTTGCGTCCGTCAGCCACATCGGCAACGTGTAACCCACAGAAGTCTACCTGGGAGTTGGCAAAGTAAAACAACACAATACATACGTCCAGTTGAAAATATCTTCATCAACATCATAAAGTCTTAACGTTTTACATCAGCATCTTGCAACAGTTGTAACAAAGGGTACGGCTTATGCAAATGAGTGAAGGGTTCCAACGACCCTGTATCCTGGATTAAAGGGATGGCATTTCGGTCTGTTTTTAGAATGCCACATGGTGTCCCTGGCTTTGTAGCGGGATGTTTATAGTGGCCTAAATTGTTTGAATTGTGACTTTCTGCTACGGCCGCAATAAAATGATTTAAGTAATTAATATTTGTGTTCTGATCAAACTGGTGTATTTGTTGACTAAAAGAAAATAAGATATAGGTTTGGATGATATTTTTTTAAGTCTAATTATAATCGACAGTTATGGATATCATAGTTTTATAAAATAAATACTGTAGGTATATCATCGGAGTAAAGTGTACTTACCTAAAAGTTAAAAGAAAAAGAAATAGCTAATAAAAATAAGATATAAGCGCATGTTTGTTTTATAAAACCTATTGTTATTAATTCAAAATCGCTCACTGCAGCAAAACTCTTAATTAAAATTTACCCAAGTAACTTATCAAATGAAATATTATTTTCATTTGAGTAATATATTTCCCCGGACCGTCCCCTGACCCGGCGGTTATCTCAGCCTGTCTCTGCGACGCCAAGCCGTTAAGATATTTCTAGCGTCCCGCCTTTATAAGTACATATCGCTTCCTTAATCTCCTCTTGCTTTCACGTCTTTGTCTTACAAAATCTCCCTGGGGCACAAAAGCCTCGCCCGAAAGTACTCCAGTACATTATCTATGTCAATACTCCGAGAGCCATTTTTAGAGAACATTTTGGTTTATCGCCTGTATCCCTCCAAGTAAGGACACGTGTGGGAACCATTACAGAGATTTCTGGCCCACAAACATGCTGTATAATATCGGGTAACGCTGAACAAATTTTATTTACAAAGTAGCTTTATTGCGGTTGGCTTTACGGTGGCCTTTTAAGCATGTTCGGGGCAATTTATTACTCGTACTCGTAAATGGAAGTTTTGGTGATTAAAATAATGAAGCATTAAGAGTTTTCGTACTCTAAAAAGATAAAATGGGGCCGACATAAAATAGAGTCTGGGGTTAGGGTTTTGAAATGGACGAGTTGGATTCACGGCTACACGGTTTAGCCGTAATCGGGTTAGCGTTCAAGCACTTACTCTAGTTTTTTAGTCTTTTCAAGGATTACAATTAATTCTCGCTTGAGTAGAGCACACTTGAGCCAAGCCGGCTGTAGCACCTCGACCACGGAGCCTTATGAACATTTATAACAATTTTAATAAGTAGGCATGTTATGGGCGTGCCCCATATTAAATTGAAAAATGTATAATTTATTTCTTAAATTATACGTTTCTTAAAAAGTTGTTTCATTCCAAAATGTTTAAATCATCAGATTTTTCTCAGTACTGGCTCTAATTTTATATTGGAATCCCTAATCGACATTTGTTCTAATGCATCTTTTGACATAATTTTCGTTTATCCTAAAAATAATTTTAGACTGAATTTTGAAACTTTTTAGAGTTGTATATAATACAACCCTAACCTAACATAACGGCGGGTATTTTTGAAAAACCTAAAAAGTTATTTGACAGTTAAAATCCAGTTTATGAAACACAATAATTCGGACAAATTATGCGTTAGGACAAACGTTATTAGAGATTCCAAGGGACACTCATACATATAAGACGTATATACGAGTTTAACCACTATAAATAACTTTAGGAACTGTTTATCTGAAAATTCTAGAATTGCCTACTAAAACTATAAAAAATTGTCAAGTCAACCCTTGGATAAAAAATACATAAGATAAAAACCAGACAACCACCAAACAACGTACCTACGCTTAATACCTTTCTCGATAAATATTACTTCTAACTACACCCTGCTACTTACTGTGAACTTAATCCCATTTAAGCTGTACAAAGTAAGTGCTTCTAATATGGGCACTATTTCACGTAGATAATTGGCTGGCGAGCGGGCTGCCCCAGATTAAGGACCGGCGCACTGTGGTTCAGCGTGTATGGAGAAAGTGTCATAAGTCGATTTGTCCAAAACTTGCAACATTATTGGGATAAAATGCATATATTGTTGTTAATTATGAATTTATTTGATAAAATAAAAGACTTACAATTAATTTAATGTGTATATTATTATTTAATAATAAAAAAAAAAACAATTAAAAACGCGTCAAAATGCACTATATTTCAATACCGTATAAATACCTCTTATAAATAGTAAGTAACAAGTTTTCACTTAAAAATATAATAGACAATAGCTTAATACTATTTAATTTAAATAAAAACAACCTATATTGAACGCAAACATATTTACTAAGTTATGTGCAATTCATGCAGTAGAATGAACCGCACGTAAAGAGTTGTTATCTTAAAAATACTATAATTAAACTATCTAACACTCATTAGTGAAACTTTAATGACCCTAGCAATGTAATAAACTAATGACAGATTTAGATAAAACAGTTTTTTTTTTCCTAGGAAGCTTTCTAAGACCCGTAACTAGTGGGTCAGAATTTAATAAAAGTCGATTTAAAAGATCGGTATTCGTCGCAACGCGTGACATTTTTCTAGTATTGTTGAGCCTAAACGCCTTTATATTTTTATTTGTAGCTTCGGCAGCTTCTTCTGATAGTTCTCCTATGGATACCATCATGTGATCGAACTGATCGATTACTTCAGACCCATGAATCAGAACTTTATGAATGGACGCTGGCAAATTGTACCACGGATATTCCTCAACAAGCTGTCGAGCCGTGTCTAAAGCAAACGATTTAAATCTCTCAGAATTAATTTTGTAACCGGAATTGAGACAATTAAGAATTGTACCACACCGATCAATAAGCTCTTGCTTAATACCAGTAATTTCGGCAGAAATTTGATGTCATTTCTTGATCAGTAAACTTATTTTCTCTCGCAGATACCGACTCATTCTTTGCTATATCTATAGTTTCAAGGACATTTAACCATTTCGCATGTTTTCTGACTAATTCACATTTATTCCTTGCTGATTTTTTCCAGTAATCTGCGATCATTTGGATAATGTAACTAACGCGTTTACTTAGAGCTTCGATTTCAACGTTTTCAGCTTCCGGCACCATTTCCAAAACTTTCTCTAGTATAATTCTATATTTTTCTATCTGTGATCCTTTAGCAAGATGCCATAGTTCAAATATGTGCATTCTTGTAAACTGAACCTGCAAAAAAGAACCTGTAAGAAAGAAAACAAAATACATTAAAAATTGACAAATATCGTAGCATCTTCTACGAAGAGCGTAGAGGACGAATTAATAAAACATCTAGCAAAATCTAGCAGAAGATGACTATTGGCCCAGTAACTAGACTTTTAAACGCTTTATAAACAATCAAAATTATTAACCGGACAGAATCGCGTCATTGACAAAACTCAATGGTAATACAAAAACAATTCAAATATTTTTGTAAAATTAGGTGTGTCGTAGCTCCTAAATAAATATAAAATGTATAGTAAAAACAGCTAGTAAAAATATTATTATTAAAACACATACCTTTGTCATTAATTTCCATGATGATTCAATGGAGTTTATCACAACAATTTTTTAGAAATCCGTCAACAAACAACTTTCACTTTAATGATCTATTGATAAGAATAATTATGCGGTGTAAGTGTGTTCACTTCGGAGGTCTGAAAAACAATGATCCCGACTGATTATTTCAAAACTATTTATAGTTTTAAGTAGGCTGGTAATTAGTGTGTTATCAGAGAAGTACAAATCGTAGCTCGGCTATTGTTGATTTTTTGGACTTATGACCTATGAGCGGGACCATAGTGCGCTGGTTGCCAAACGCGTTAGATTTCATTTGGATAAGTACGGATTTCGAACTTATAGTATTCGTTCTTGGCTCGTCATAACTAAACGTAACGTTGCGTTGCGTAACAGATACTGTGGTATTTCTACGACGTCCACCGTAGCCAAAATAAGATTTAGCAAAAAAAAAAATTTTTCATAAAGAAAGTCTTGGGTGTTACCATGAAATACTAAAGCAGTTCAATTTATTTTGAGGTTATACAGCTCTATCCCTTTCTCTGAACCCAACGTGAAATGTTTTAGTACGTCATGGTAACAACACCCCTGGTGGTTCTGAGTTAATTTATAATTATAACATAATTTATAGTATTTTTAAAGAACGTCGGTCCGCATCAATGTACTTCGGTAGGTCAAAAAAGGATTTAAAGCAGTAATATGTGATTGAGCAAAAAAATACAGTATAACATAAAAGATGAAAGAAAAGACGCTGCCCCAATATCTAATGCATACCTAAATATCCAATACCGCCTGATAATATGTGGATAAAACTTCCGTCACTTTCTGACACGCATATAACTACGAGAGTGACAGATGCTTCATTCACATTTTGTCAAGCGATAAACGCAACCATACTAGGCCCGCAGATAACGTTCTTCTACAACTACAGCACTTCAGTAATAAAATGAACAGTATCTTTCAGTAGGGTTATTAATAAAGATATAATTCCCCTGGTAACGAGTGCGAATACCCATCCGCCGCGCAATTAAATCGCATGAAACGGTCCTCTGTCCACCGAGATTTGCATACAGATGTGATTATAGTCAAAATGGCTTTATGTGGATGACATGTGCGTCAAAAACGGGCCTAAGGTCCCTCGGGGCCCGGAAGACTGCGGGTTTTCTGTTGAACGAGTTTTGAGAGATATTTATATTTATTGCCTAAAATGATTGGGGTTTGTATTCTGAACCCGGCAAATCTGTCGGCCAGAAACCCTGTTCAGTTCAATGTTAAGCGATTTGCTTCAAATTAAAATGTTATTTGGATTTTAAAAACAGTAAATAAAACCAGATTTATCTACTTAATTATAAAGGTTTGTGGTGATTGACGATTATATGTTTAAGGTGTGACCTCTGCCTATGGACACCTGCAAAACTAAAGGCCTACGACGAAGCGGTCTGGAAATATCGCTGCATAAAAATCAATGTTAACTTAACTTATAATAACGTAAGACAATAGACAAAACTACTCTACTAAAATGACAGCTTTCACTGCCGTTTGACGTATGAATCATTGTTCATACAACTTTGCAAGAAAAATGCCGAAATGTTTCACGCTGTTGTAGGACAGTTCCACCTAGTACCATCGAACCCCAAATAAAAACTCCTGCGTTTACAAAGGAAAATACTAAATCATCAAAAAACCTCGCCTTTTATCCAACGCACCTACAATTTGTACAGTGATTGCCCGAAAAAAACATTTATGGTTCACGACGGAGGGGCATCTTTTTTTTAATTCCCCACCACCGTCACCACATGTTCGTAACAGTTTTTCAAAAGGCCCCTTCTATTTACTTCATAATTAAAACGTAGGGCGGTCTTTATGGCCGCCGCAGAATACTCTATTATACTCCGTACGATGCTCTTGAAAAGAAAAAAATATATATTTTGCCTTTTACGATTTACGTAAATGCTGCATGAATAATGCATTAAGGAAATGAACAGCATAAGACGGTATTTAATTAAAACTGAGGGATTAATTGCACTTAAAATTATACAACAATTGTTTTTAAGCTAGGTATGGTTTAATTTTCAATCTGTTATTTTAGTGACGGCAAGAATTGTATTTGTAACTGAAGAGAATCGCTTGAATGTGACCCACACGCTCAAACGCTGAGTCTTCCGTACTCGTGAAATCAATGATCAATACTATTTATAACTGCAAAAAACCACGTCTTATAAAAAAAATAACATGCCTTACTTAAAGGACACTTAAATATATAAAGTATCACGAATAATTTGCCAATTAACAGAAACCATAAATGTAAATTAAAGATTAAAAAAAACTGATACCAATGAATATATCAAAGCGTGATCTTATACTATCCCAATTTTAAATAAACATCAACCACTAACACATTTAAAGCTCTAACGATGGTAAAAACACGACGCGTGCTCGTCACAGCCCAAGGGCGAAACGCCTTATTAATTAAAAAGTAGCATCTGAAAAGGGCCTATCGATCAACTGACCGTGCCCCTACCAAAAATGGACACCCCTTACAATCACACCGTTAAATTGGGGAGCGGGAGTAAAATCTCTTATTTGAATTTTAAACACAATGAATGTTAATCCCCAACTGTGCAATTACACGGTATTGATTTTTATTTGATGCTACATTAATTTATAGGGGATTAGTTCTTTTGTTTGGCGTTTTGATTTCATGCTCATATAAATTTAACCCTCCTGCGGCGTTTTTAAAGCAGTTTGGGTATCTGAGATTTTATGCTGCATAAAATTTTAATTATAATACTAGGAACTAGTCTTTAAAACACTTTTTCAAATCGTTTAAAACTATTGTAATGAGTTTTGCGTATTTTGTTTGCAATGGGACAAAATTATTAATAGCCGAAACAGCAAAGACAGCTTTATAGGTACATATTTTAAGAAATATTTAAAGGAGTTTTTTTTTGCTGTATGGGGAATGGGCACCCAAACACTTAATGCAAAGTATATTAAAAAAACATATGTCGATTGGTACCTTCTAATTACAGTAAATTTGAATAACCGTGTCTAACGGGAATGCTGAAAAATATGACTGTTAAATTATGAATCTCAATACAAATGTGAATCAATAAACGCAACCGTTTCTAGTGGGCCCAAAAACAACTGACTCCTTTGAATTGGTAAAAATAATAATAAAAAGAAAGTTAATTTGCTACAACATAACATCAACACATAATAATTATCATATAGGAGTCGTTAATATAATAGGTTTATGTTTGTAATACAAAAATACTGTGATATTGTAAACTATTTATAATTATTATGTAATGATGTAAACCTTTTTCCTGAAAAAAATATACCTTGCCGAGTTTCTTACGCCGGTTCTTCTCGGGGCAAAGGTTTTATTTTTCGAACCGGTGGTAATGCTTTTTGACTTTCATAGGTGCATTATATTATGCCTAAATTGAAGAATAAAGAACTTTGACTTTGACTTTAATAACATTATAATAATTTTCGAGCGAAAACCACCACATTTATCTCTATTTAAGGTAGTGAAAATGTTATGAACAGAGGCATTCACACACAAACTGAATGTTAAAAACTGTAAGTAAACAAAGCGGGTACGAGCACATCACAGGGTGCTATGACATCCCCCACAATGGAGTGCGCGTCAAACAATGAGGCCAGTCGATCGGAGCATCGCAAACAGACAACTCGCTGTATATGCGGGGCCTAAAAGCGCTGATTGCATGTCGAAAATTACAAGTTTGGTTCTTGAATATGGACAATGATATTGAACAAAAGTATGATGAAGAAAAAAAAACAAATAAAATATTGTGTTAAATAGAAAAAATAATTAAAAATTGAAACTTGAGAGCACTTAAATATTTTAACACAATTCTGTACCAACATTGTTACTCTAAATCAATTTGAGCGTTTATTTTACTGGCTTCGAAACAACACAATAACAGTACTCGTATATTCTTATCGATGGTAGCCGGCAAGCAAATTAAAATGGCTGGAACTCCGAATGTTTGTACACTGGCCTATATTACAAGGCAGTGTTTGCAGATGCTTTGCTCTGCAAAATTGAATACACGAACGGTTTTGTATTATACACTTGTATTTTATTAATTTCTCTGAAAGGTTTTCGTAGCGCTAGTGTTAATAATTACGAATGGTAACCACATAGAACTGTTTTGGCAGTAAATGCTTAGGAAAGCGTTATGTTACTTTGGTTTATACAGAGAGTAACACAAGACATTTTTAGCTTATAACTATAACTTAGATGAAGGTAAAAAATTAAAATAATTCATTGGAGTTTTAATATGGAAAACAATAACAGTGAAAAAATAAAAATAAAATACGTCTGTACGCAAATAAAGGAATTACCAAACTAAGGACTGGCTCTATGCTTCTCGGTCAAACAATTCTGCTTGTGACATGTTATCGTATTGTTCTTAACTCGACTGCCATTACTGTCAAGTAAATAAGAGCTATCGTAACGTTGACAATACGACAACATATCAAAAGCAATATGGTTTTACCGGGTAGAATAGAGACACTGAAAAACTGTACACTAAACGCAGGTAACATTCGAAGAACATTATAAGAATAGAACCGTATCCAATAACAAGCGAGGTCGCGGTCTGGTAGTACAAGGAACATTGTTGTCGACAAACGTGAGAGCGAGTAAACGGCCAGGAAATTGAATTTAGCCGCGAAAGACGCCTGTTCGACAATGTGTTTTGTGAGATACGCATTCACTAAAGTTTTGTGCAGCAGCATTTGCGTTTTGTTACCGTAACACAATGTGGATATTACGAGTAACAAAACATTTTTTCAAGCTGTTATATATGCATATTGCAAGCAAATTGTAAAACGTAAAAATACAATTACAAACTTACTATACTATGAGTACTAAGTATGGTTGATAAAAGTGGTAACAAAATGGGAATATAATAGCCAACCAAACCTGTGCGCATTTGTTATCTATTAATGTTATTATTCTCAAATATTTAAAGAGAACCTCAATGCTAAGTTCTCGAATAGTACCAGAAATGTCAAGTTCGAAAAGTAGGCGTCAAGTTAAATCGTTAATAGTTTGCGAGCAAAACTTTTGACAGATAACTTTAGCGAAAGCGTCAAAGTTATACGCTAACGCTCCAATAACATGTAGCTATGATTCAATATTTCGGACTATATAAAATCAATTGCTTGAACTTTAAATAACTCTAGCTGAAATGATTGCTAAACCTAATCAAAGTAACATTTTTGTAAAATACATAAAAGTCACTAATAATACTTAAGGGATAAACGCACTGCGTTCAATACAGCTTTGTGATTGGTCCTTTTTGACAGACATTTTGTTTATAAGACGATTTGAACCACCCTGTGCGTTCGTGAGCACTATGAGACCTCTTAATGACGTTTGTGAAAACGTGTGTAACTTTATTGCAGAATCTATATTCCATGATCTGCCGCCGCCGCCGTTAAAATCTATAAATATATTCTCAATCACCCAAAGGTTAGCTGTAATATAACTAAATGAGCAATCAACAGGGTGTTTAAAATTTCCTTTAGTAATCACTAAAGGAAATTAAAAATGCAACGAAAATATAGCCTATTTTATTTTATACGTACAATGCCGTCAAAGCTAAAAAAGCGTGGAGTTGTTAGTAGTGCCATGCAGCAGAATAAAATATGCCAATGGGGTGTGAAAAATAAAACGTGTTTTTTTTTACGGCTCGAATAAAGGGTTTAGCCGCGTTGAAATTAAAACGTAACGAGAAATTGTCGTTAGAAATAGAAATATCTATTCGTTACGCTGACTTTCACATTATTTTGCCTTTCTAAATAAATTTTTTACGAATTCATTACTTTCATTAATTAGGGAGTGTTTCAAAATGGGCTATTAATATACTTTGTATTTTGCGAATAGATTTCAAGAGGTATGAACCAAACACGCCTTGGCTCATGTATGTAGTTATGTAAACACTCTATTGTACTAAATCAATTACATAATAAAAATAATAAAACAACAGAAACAAAATAAAGAAGGCCAAACGTACAGCTACTTATACTTTTAATCACCAGTGCTCATCAGGTACTTATTAACGATATAATACAATTGAGGAAAAGCATTGTGCTTTGTGTCTAATTAAAAGAGAGCCTTTATTTCTTTTCGTGTTTCCAACGAACAATAAATAAAAAAATAACTCGTTAAAATAATGAGTGTAAATCATACATTTATGTAGACATTTATTTTCACTGCAAATGTATCACCCTGTACCTGTGGTGATGTTTAAGGGCCGGTGCACATAAAGCGAAGTGCAGAGCAGATAATTTTTCACTGCCAAAGCATCATCGTCTTTAGACTACGCTGCGGTTCGCTGTATGTGTGCCGGCCGTAAATTTCAACCTGAAACCACGAACCGCAACTGTCGTATATTTATTAGTAAATAATTTTCCTACTGGACCTGTCCTGGGATTCAATCTATCTCCGTATTAAATTTCATCACAATCAGTTCCGCGGTTAACAAACAAACAAAAAGAGTAACTTTTGTATAAACATATTGATATGGATGCATGCCAAAATAAACTTAATGGTCTCATACTGTTTTTTTTATTACCTATGCATATAAACTCTTCCGTGATTGACTGACTGATAACGCATAGCCTAAACCGCTGAACCAAGGGGAATGGAATTTAGAGGTTATATTCCGTGGGTACCCTAGAGTTGCACCAATAAAGTATTTTTCGACAATCTACCCCCTACGAGAAAAAATAGGGGGAGCAGCAGGGCACTAATTGATAACAGTTACTTTTTTGACACTACGGCAGGTCAAACGAAAAGCAAAATTAAAACTAAAATTAAAAAATTGACGCGTCCGAAGTCGTGCGCCTCCTGTGGGTAGTTGTTAAATAAACATAAATATTTCTGTTCTTAGAATTAACGACACCCTGCTTTCATTAGATAAAACAATAAACTAATACATGGACGAGATTACCTGCCAATACCAATATGTTTTTTTAAAATTCTGTACCTATGTACTGAAATTCCACCCTAGGGTGAATATTCAGGCATTTCAACCGACGTCATTGCTGTCTTCAATATAAATAATGGTAACTAACAGCAACTTTTGATGTCATTATCAACGGACCCATTCGATTCCATTTAAAAGTACAAGAAATGTAAAAAAATGTCTTAAAAAGCAGCAGTAGTATTCGCATTATTGTGTTGCATTGTGGGTATAAGACATCATGTGGAATTACCAGTATAGTGACTTTTAATCTTAGTCCGAAGGGCTGAGATCGCGTTTGGAGCCTTAAGATTTCAGTCTTGAGACATCACACTTACCATCAGATGGCCGTGTGATCTTGTGATCTTTTCCATCCAAAATGAACCGATTAATATCTCCCTAAGATCATTTAACTTTAACTTTTTTTATATGTGTTCTTGTATGGGCATGAATGGAACAACCCGACTTCCCACGTCTCAACCTGTCCTAGTCAAACACGGCTAGTTACACAAATAATGGAGTATTAAAGATTTTCTACATTTCAAAAATAATCGCTAGACTATTTGTTTTTGTTTTTATCTGTTTCAAATATTTCTCTCTTTTATTTTATTTTATTTTACCTGAATAATACAAGAATTACAAAAACCTGTTATAGATAAAAAAATATAGCTAAGCTAATACGAGTAATACTAAAATATTGCTTAGAAGGTTACTACTAAATTTGTTATATATTAAAATAATGTAACAAAACATAGAGGTAATTAGAACTACCATTGCAGTAATTAACAAAACGCGTTCAAAATTCTTCAGAAATTAAACCTTATTTAACTTAAATAAATGTTTATTTTTTAAATACTTGTTTTTACTAAAATATTAACTAGCTATATCATAATTTAATCGCTGTATATTACTTATATAAAACAAGACCAACAAAAAGACCAAACTACTTAAAAATAACATTGAATTATAAATCAAAATCTTTGCTTCAGAATTACATGCAAATCAAACAAGCCTTAGTAATAGGTATTATTTACCTCACAGCCGTAATAGAACTGGAAAGAGAAATTCCATGTTGGCACTCGAAATTTAATTGTCTTTATTAATTACTTCCCACTGACACAAGCAAACGTCACATAGATTACAACATGTCAAACAGATTCGAGCCGCCTCGTCCATTAATATCACACACCGTCTCTGACGTCCCGTCCAACTGTCTCAGCCCGTCATTCGTATTATTAATACATCAATGTTCAAAAATTACGTTTGTATTACAAAACTGTCCGGTAAATGAACAAAGGCCGTCATCTTTTAGCGAGCCGTCTACGCTTTTTACGAGTGACAGCCACAAAGAGTCCCTTTTATTCACATCTAACAAAAAATAACAAAACGCCGCGACTCGTCGCCGGTGCTATTGTCCGATAGCGCTGGCGGAACACAATGCGCCCGCTACGCCGTAGCACGTTCTAGTGCCGCTACGACCGGCTCGCTACTGGCGGGGGCTAC
Organism: Acleris sparsana; assembly: GCA_923062465.1. Classification (NCBI taxonomy): domain Eukaryota; kingdom Metazoa; phylum Arthropoda; class Insecta; order Lepidoptera; family Tortricidae; genus Acleris; species Acleris sparsana. The sequence goes on from OV281296.1 coordinate 10,271,960, forward strand.
GCCGGCCCGGACCGTGCACCCACACAGACCCCCGAGCTCGCGAGCTCGTCCGGACACGCCGCCTAACGCACACAAACGCATCAATTACAAGAGGCCCGCGAGAGGAAGCGGGAGAGTAACATTTTTGGGTTCGTAAATGATGTACAGGGTGATTTACTCACACACGCGTGTGCCGAAGCACAAGTTTGTTCATGCCCATACACATAGAAGCGATTTAAACTTGTAATCCCTAACGATGATTTGAATTTAAGGGATTTTGTTTACCCTGAAACTTTACTTTCCCGGTGTTTCGCCGGTTAATACGATACGTGTATAGGAGCTGGCTGGCGTGGTTATCGACTTACGTCAGTTAATTTTCCTCGCTCGGTTAATCAGGGCTATGCACTATGGTCCCGCTCATAGGTCATAAGTCCAAAAAATCAACAATAGCCGAGCTACGATTTGTACTTCTCTGATAACACACTAATTACCAGCCTACTTAAAACTATAAATAGTTTTGAAATAATCAGTCGGGATCATTGTTTTTCAGACCTCCGAAGTGAACACACTTACACCGCATAATTATTCTTATCAATAGATCATTAAAGTGAAAGTTGTTTGTTGACGGATTTCTAAAAAATTGTTGTGATAAACTCCATTGAATCATCATGGAAATTAATGACAAAGGTATGTGTTTTAATAATAATATTTTTACTAGCTGTTTTTACTATACATTTTATATTTATTTAGGAGCTACGACACACCTAATTTTACAAAAATATTTGAATTGTTTTTGTATTACCATTGAGTTTTGTCAATGACGCGATTCTGTCCGGTTAATAATTTTGATTGTTTATAAAGCGTTTAAAAGTCTAGTTACTGGGCCAATAGTCATCTTCTGCTAGATTTTGCTAGATGTTTTATTAATTCGTCCTCTACGCTCTTCGTAGAAGATGCTACGATATTTGTCAATTTTTAATGTATTTTGTTTTCTTTCTTACAGGTTCTTTTTTGCAGGTTCAGTTTACAAGAATGCACATATTTGAACTATGGCATCTTGCTAAAGGATCACAGATAGAAAAATATAGAATTATACTAGAGAAAGTTTTGGAAATGGTGCCGGAAGCTGAAAACGTTGAAATCGAAGCTCTAAGTAAACGCGTTAGTTACATTATCCAAATGATCGCAGATTACTGGAAAAAATCAGCAAGGAATAAATGTGAATTAGTCAGAAAACATGCGAAATGGTTAAATGTCCTTGAAACTATAGATATAGCAAAGAATGAGTCGGTATCTGCGAGAGAAAATAAGTTTACTGATCAAGAAATGACATCAAATTTCTGCCGAAATTACTGGTATTAAGCAAGAGCTTATTGATCGGTGTGGTACAATTCTTAATTGTCTCAATTCCGGTTACAAAATTAATTCTGAGAGATTTAAATCGTTTGCTTTAGACACGGCTCGACAGCTTGTTGAGGAATATCCGTGGTACAATTTGCCAGCGTCCATTCATAAAGTTCTGATTCATGGGTCTGAAGTAATCGATCAGTTCGATCACATGATGGTATCCATAGGAGAACTATCAGAAGAAGCTGCCGAAGCTACAAATAAAAATATAAAGGCGTTTAGGCTCAACAATACTAGAAAAATGTCACGCGTTGCGACGAATACCGATCTTTTAAATCGACTTTTATTAAATTCTGACCCACTAGTTACGGGTCTTAGAAAGCTTCCTAGGAAAAAAAAAACTGTTTTATCTAAATCTGTCATTAGTTTATTACATTGCTAGGGTCATTAAAGTTTCACTAATGAGTGTTAGATAGTTTAATTATAGTATTTTTAAGATAACAACTCTTTACGTGCGGTTCATTCTACTGCATGAATTGCACATAACTTAGTAAATATGTTTGCGTTCAATATAGGTTGTTTTTATTTAAATTAAATAGTATTAAGCTATTGTCTATTATATTTTTAAGTGAAAACTTGTTACTTACTATTTATAAGAGGTATTTATACGGTATTGAAATATAGTGCATTTTGACGCGTTTTTAATTGTTTTTTTTTTTATTATTAAATAATAATATACACATTAAATTAATTGTAAGTCTTTTATTTTATCAAATAAATTCATAATTAACAACAATATATGCATTTTATCCCAATAATGTTGCAAGTTTTGGACAAATCGACTTATGACACTTTCTCCATACACGCTGAACCACAGTGCTATGAGTTGATATTACGCTGGATCCATCGGCTGTGCTAGCTCTGAGAATAATTTTCAAAACTGGACTTAACATGGCTCGGGTGGATGGATTCCCATTTATACATCCGTCCATCCATCCATAGTGTTTGAAAATTTTAATAGTGTATTTATGGAGTGCAAATATTCGTGGCTAAATAAGTCAAACTAAGAACGACATCATTTTTGGTATCAAGGGCAGGCGAACAATTCAGAAGTAGACTGAGAAAAACTGGTATACTGAGACAAGTGGATTAAGGGCTCTTAATCTTGTTGCCTGTCAGTCCAACGAACCAACTCCGGTCATGCTTATCGTGTCCTTTCCTTACACAGTTGCGCCACTTCTCTCTGTCTCCTGCTAGCTTTTGCTAGTATTGGCTGGTTCCAAAGACAGTCATATCTTACTTTATCTAATGCTTAAAACGAACCGGCCTTCTTACATCTACACTTTTCATTTACTAGAGCATCAATCAAGGCAAGACGTCATATTTGAGTGGTTGCCATACGGAATGCATGCCCTAGACATCCCGACCATTGGCTTAAACCAGCGTAAATAACAATTTGTGCTGTTGAAATATCTTAAAAGTGAGTATTATAACTGTGGGCAGTATCGTATTAGAAAGCAATCGTGTAAAATTATGCCATACGCATTACTGACAATAACATAAAAAATTCAAAACAACAATACCAACAAAAGCAAGCTTCATAAACCCCGACTGTTGATGCTGACCTACTTTAAATCGTTGTTAATCCTAAATCATCGTTTAAAATGAAAAACAATTAAAAATAAAGACGATTTTTAAATACCCATTTGTCATAGTTTGTAGACTTTTTTCTTTTTTACAATATGGCGTTAGCTGCCGCCATATTGAATTTAAATTATTGTTATATCTTTTCATAGAGAAACATAAATATATATCATAGATTGATAAACACACTACCTTCCTCGGTAGTCAGGTAAAAAGGGCTTGACCAAACAAATTTACGAGTAAATAAGTAGCGTATTTTTGGTCCAATTAAATATTTATTTATATTAATATACCCGTTCATATTAGACCACAAGAGCAGCAGAATTAAAAAGCTATTTAAACTAAATACTAACATATTTATAACAATTACATTAATTACAAAATGAACTACAATAATAACTTTTGTTTGCATGAAATGCACGCAAGATCCCCTTTAATTATATTTGAGTAGAATTATTTTCAATCATATTCGTCACATAAACTAACACATAAATACAGTAAATAAGCATATATCTATCTCGTTTTAGTCGACTATACGAGTCATACCTACACAGGGTATAAATTAAGCATTGATTGCTTAAAGCGGTCGCGTGACAGATCTAATTACAGATGTAATATCACTGTGTTTTGTCCCTCTCTCTCTCTGTTTCGTTTCGCAACTGTTTCTCTATGTCTTGTTCTTTTTGTGTCTATGTGGTTTTGTATCGTTGCGTCTTTTTATCTTTATCTTTCTAAACCTTTAAAATTAGATGGCAATGAAAAAATAAATAGGTCAGGGCCTCTATTCAACACGGTAAAAACCATATCGTATTTGATTTGTTATTGTATTGTCACAGTTTTGATAGCTCTTATTTACTTGACGTTAATAGTGGATGACGTCAAAACGATACCATAACAGGTTAACTTCGATATCATTTTTACCATCGGGAATAGAGGCGCAGGGGTTCTTTTCTTTGGCGGTAAAAACAATATTGTCTTTGACCTGTTATGGTATTGATTTTAACTCGCCATTACTGTCAAATATTTAGAAAACCGGCCAAGTGCAAATCGGACTCGTGCACAAAGGGTTCCATACTATTCTATACAAATTTATACAACAAATTTTGTTTGGTGAAAATTTCAACTGTCTAGCTATCACGGTTCATGAGATACAGCCTGGTGACAGACAAATGGACAGACGGTCAGACAGACAGACAGATGGACAGCGGAGTCTTAGTAATAGGGTCCCGTTTTTACCCTTCGCCCAGAATAGAGGCTCAGTACAATATCACTTTGACAAAAGGTAGGTAGGTAGGTAGGCATTTATTTCATATTGAAAATTACATTATTCTATGTCACATAATCATAATGAATTCACAATAAGATCGTCAAAATGTAAAAATATGAAATAAAAATAATAATGAAATGAAATAAACAAACGCAGTCAAAATGTAGAAATAAGAATTAAATTAAACAAAATAAAAATATAGCTAATTAGCTACAGTCACAAAATGTCAAAAAATTCATTGGGTAAAAAGAACAAATCAAATTAAAACCATCATGTCAAGAGGTAATAATATAAGTAATAATAATATGTAAAACAAAAAATACAAAAACAACAAATCATTAAACCTAGTTGTCACTATACTCTTTTACAGAATATAGTGATTGCGTCAATAAAAGATCTTTAAGTCGGCGACCAAATATTCCATCGGAAGATACGTTTTTTAGGTCTGCGGGTAGACGCTCATAGAAGGCGGGGCCTATTACGCGCGGGTTTTTGTCGAGCAGCGCCAGCCGCCGCGGCACGCGCTGGAGGCGGCCCGTTTGCCGGGTGACCCTGCCCGGGATGTTAACACGTTTGAACTGGTGTATATTGTGTCGTGTGTACATTATAATGTCGAAAACATATTGTGAATAATGCGTCATAATACCATATTTTTTGAAGAGTTCCCTACAAGAGTGCCTCGGTTTTACACTTGCTAATGTGCGAAGAGCTCTTTTTTGCAAGGTGAAAACTTGTTTGGAGTACGTGGAATTACCCCATAGGATAATCCCATATGATAAAACTGAATGGAAATATGCATAATATACTTGGAGCAGCGCATCGGCGGAAATTATTGGCTTGAGTTTGCGTATTGCGAATATCGCACTACTAAGCCTTCCACAGAGTTTAGAAACGTGGTTTTTCCAGTTCAGCTTAGCGTCTAACCAAAACCCAAGAAAACTGCAAGACTCGCAAAGTGGCATTGGAGTTTGTATTGGCGCGACGACAGTGGAGTTTCCGGCTGTAAACATCATCACGTTAGACTTCGCGACGTTGAGGACGAGGCCGTTCGCAGAGAACCAGCTGTGGAGGTGAGCGCACACGTTAGCTATTTTCTGCTCGAGCTGGTCGTACGTACACGCGGCCACGACCACCGTGGTGTCGTCGGCAAACAGCACCGTCAGACCCTCGGTGACGGAAAATGGGAGGTCATTAATAAAAATCGAAAACAGGGTATTTCCAAGCGCCGATCCTTGCGGAATGCCAACTTCTATATCCCCTGCTTCCGATTTCCAGGTTTTTCCCTCGATTTTGACTTGAACGGTCTGCTTTCTGCAACTTAAAAATGATTTAAGTAACTGAAAGCCTGTTTTGTTGATACCGTAGTGTTTAATTTTGTCTAGTAATAAGTCATTATTAATAACGTCAAATGCTTTTGACAGGTCGCAGAATATGCCTGCAACCTTGTACTTATCATCCAAAGCCGTTGCAATGCAGTTATAAATTTCATAAGCTGCCGCTGTAGTAGATTTATTTTTCCTATAAGCAAATTGTTTGTCAGTCAGTAGGTCATTTGTCTCAAGATGTCGCATTAGGCAGTTTGATAAAATCGATTCAATAATCTTTGAAATGTTTGGCACTATAGTTATTGGTCTGTAGTTATCCACAGAATCTCTTTCTCCTTTTCCCTTATAAACTGGACAGACCCGTGTGCTTTTCAGTACGTCGCACTATGGTCCCGCTCATAGGTCATAAGTCCAAAAAATCAACAATAGCCGAGCTACGATTTGTACTTCTCTGATAACACACTAATTACCAGCCTACTTAAAACTATAAATAGTTTTGAAATAATCAGTCGGGATCATTGTTTTTCAGACCTCCGAAGTGAACACACTTACACCGCATAATTATTCTTATCAATAGATCATTAAAGTGAAAGTTGTTTGTTGACGGATTTCTAAAAAATTGTTGTGATAAACTCCATTGAATCATCATGGAAATTAATGACAAAGGTATGTGTTTTAATAATAATATTTTTACTAGCTGTTTTTACTATACATTTTATATTTATTTAGGAGCTACGACACACCTAATTTTACAAAAATATTTGAATTGTTTTTGTATTACCATTGAGTTTTGTCAATGACGCGATTCTGTCCGGTTAATAATTTTGATTGTTTATAAAGCGTTTAAAAGTCTAGTTACTGGGCCAATAGTCATCTTCTGCTAGATTTTGCTAGATGTTTTATTAATTCGTCCTCTACGCTCTTCGTAGAAGATGCTACGATATTTGTCAATTTTTAATGTATTTTGTTTTCTTTCTTACAGGTTCTTTTTTGCAGGTTCAGTTTACAAGAATGCACATATTTGAACTATGGCATCTTGCTAAAGGATCACAGATAGAAAAATATAGAATTATACTAGAGAAAGTTTTGGAAATGGTGCCGGAAGCTGAAAACGTTGAAATCGAAGCTCTAAGTAAACGCGTTAGTTACATTATCCAAATGATCGCAGATTACTGGAAAAAATCAGCAAGGAATAAATGTGAATTAGTCAGAAAACATGCGAAATGGTTAAATGTCCTTGAAACTATAGATATAGCAAAGAATGAGTCGGTATCTGCGAGAGAAAATAAGTTTACTGATCAAGAAATGACATCAAATTTCTGCCGAAATTACTGGTATTAAGCAAGAGCTTATTGATCGGTGTGGTACAATTCTTAATTGTCTCAATTCCGGTTACAAAATTAATTCTGAGAGATTTAAATCGTTTGCTTTAGACACGGCTCGACAGCTTGTTGAGGAATATCCGTGGTACAATTTGCCAGCGTCCATTCATAAAGTTCTGATTCATGGGTCTGAAGTAATCGATCAGTTCGATCACATGATGGTATCCATAGGAGAACTATCAGAAGAAGCTGCCGAAGCTACAAATAAAAATATAAAGGCGTTTAGGCTCAACAATACTAGAAAAATGTCACGCGTTGCGACGAATACCGATCTTTTAAATCGACTTTTATTAAATTCTGACCCACTAGTTACGGGTCTTAGAAAGCTTCCTAGGAAAAAAAAAACTGTTTTATCTAAATCTGTCATTAGTTTATTACATTGCTAGGGTCATTAAAGTTTCACTAATGAGTGTTAGATAGTTTAATTATAGTATTTTTAAGATAACAACTCTTTACGTGCGGTTCATTCTACTGCATGAATTGCACATAACTTAGTAAATATGTTTGCGTTCAATATAGGTTGTTTTTATTTAAATTAAATAGTATTAAGCTATTGTCTATTATATTTTTAAGTGAAAACTTGTTACTTACTATTTATAAGAGGTATTTATACGGTATTGAAATATAGTGCATTTTGACGCGTTTTTAATTGTTTTTTTTTTTATTATTAAATAATAATATACACATTAAATTAATTGTAAGTCTTTTATTTTATCAAATAAATTCATAATTAACAACAATATATGCATTTTATCCCAATAATGTTGCAAGTTTTGGACAAATCGACTTATGACACTTTCTCCATACACGCTGAACCACAGTGCGTCGGGATATACGCCGGTAGTGAACATGCAGTTTATAAGTTCGACCAATAAACCCGACAAGGCTGGCCAGACGCACATAAGCAAGTCTAGAGACATATCGTACACGTCGAGCGTGGCGCGTGCCTTTAACATGGAGCGTAGCGCGCGGTCCAGGTCCGCGAGCGAGACCGTGGGCAGTTCGAGGTCAGGAACATCGGCGTCTTGTAGGAAGCTCTCGAGATAACGCGTACTACTACATTTGTCGGTTTGCACTACAAACTTTGACGCAACCGTAAGAAAGTGCCGGTTGAGGTGTTCAGGGATGTTGCTAGGTTGTATTTTGTTTCCATTTGCATCATTTAAATAAATGAAAGTATTCCTTTGCTTTGTAGATACCTCCTCGCTGACTACACGCCACATTTCTTTCGCCGGATTTTTACTGTTAATAATTCGCCTTTCGGTATAATTTTGACGTGCTGTTAAGGTTTCGGATTTAATTAGTGAACAATAACGAGTAATTGCGTTTGACAACGCAGCATTATCTGGGTATTGCCGTTTCATATCAGTTAAGTCATTATAATTTAAGATATAATTCGAAAGGGTGTTTGTCAACCATGGTATGTGTTTTTTCTTTTTTAATAATAAGTTTTTAATTGGGAAATGTATGTCAATGTAGTGAGTCAGTACATTAAATAATTTGGTAAACCTATCATTAATGTCAATTGAATTACAAAAAATAAAATTCCAATTATAATTATTGATGTCAGTGCGAAATGCGAATATAAATTCATCTTTAAATAATCTCTTCTGTATAAAAGAGTTTTGTTTGGCACGGCTAGGTGGTAGTATGGCTAAAGTGAACAGCTGAGCGTTGTGGTCGCTCACGACGGTGTCCAGAGGCGCCGCCGTGACGTCACCGCGGCCACAGGGAACAACTCCGCAGTCTATGGAGCTCGAACTGTGCGCGGATACACGGGTCGGAAAATCTACGCAATTAATACAATTGTAGCTTTTTAAAATTTCGTCTACCCGTTGCCGTAAACTATTTTCGGACAGAAAGTCTACGTTTTGGTCACCAACCAAGATAAAACTTTTATTTTCGTCTGTAAGTCTACCTAACAGTATTTCTAGGTTATTCAAATAAATGTCGAAGTCACCATTACCGGTGCGGTACACAACAATAACAATTAAATTAGAAACACAAATTTCAATAGCAGTGAACTCAAAATGAAACTGAACAGCCAGGCTTTGCAAGTCATTTCGCTGGCGATATTTAATACCAACCCGTGTGAATAGCGCAACGCCGCCGTGCGCGATGCGCGTGCGGCAGTAGCTATTTGCCAGCTCATACCCACATAACCTAACTCGCTCAATCTCACATTGCTTGCACCAAGTCTCGCTGCAGGCCAGTACATCAGGATTTTCAGCACTCAAAACCAGGTCCAGTAACGAAGTTTTACCACATATTGAGCGGACATTTTGGTGGACAATTTTGAAGAAGTGAGAGGCTAGTGTGGTTTTAACTTCGCGCCGGGACCTGTCGAGTTTTTTGGAGTCACAATATTGAAATGCCTAATCGACACGCCATCGGGCCAATACTTGGTGTTTCTTACCAAGTTGGCCTTGTCGGCGGGCACGTCAAGACGAAACGATGAATAGTGTCCCCTGGTGACCACTAGCTGCTCGCACTCTGCATTCTTCACGTTCAAAACGGACTGGACATGTTGGAGGACGTCTTTCGCAGAAGTATCTTCGCTAAGATTGAAGACGTGCAGGCTTGCAAGACGCGGCGCGGCGGCACGGAGGGCCCCGCACGGTGAACCACTGGGTGTCAGCGTCTCCGCGGAAACCGGCGAAACGCGCTCGCTTGTTACAGCCACACTTGGTTTGTTCGCACTAACATTGCCGCTTGGCTTTGGTGGAGCAGCAGCTCGGCGCGGCCGGCCACGGCGCAGCTTGAGTACTGGGTCAGCAGACTCCTTCGGTGCCAACGGTGTCGACGAAGTGGTTGGCTTTGGAACGCAGCTGATCTCGTCCCGCTCGCCGATTTCATCAGGTGTGTGATGTTTAACGGCAGTGTGTTCAATACTTGTGCTGCCTATGTACGCAAGACCTCGGGGACCAGACTCATTCAGTGAGACATTTTTATTTGTGGAGTGAAATATGTGAGGAATCTCGTGTACAGTGTGTAGTGGTAAATTTTGTTTGTCACCAGGTACATTTTTGATTATTTTTATTAATTCCTCAATTTGTGTCTTATATGACGTCATTTCTTGTTTTTGCAATAAGATCAGGTCATAGCAATCGATCAGTTTATCTTTCATTTCCTTCATTTCTCCTTCTAAATTCAAAATGACATCCACTAACCTTTTGTCCAGGTCCTCTTTTACGTTGGTTTTGGTTTTTGTCGGTGCCATCTTAATATTTATGCTTCACAATATAAATTATATAAAGTTATGTATAAATATTTCAATCGTAGGGCGAATAATGTATTAAAATGTAGTAAAAGAAGCAACAGGTATTTGCCACTTGACAGGAACATCGAGATGGCAGATGGCACAAGCAAATTATCGAAATGTAACATACCCCATGAATAACAGTCTCGTCAATATAATTGCTCGACTATTTTTATAATAAAATCCATACTACGCTACTTTCATAAAAAAATAAAAGAATTAGTACCCTTAAGAAATTGTTACTTTCCACTATTTTACCAAATATATGTAATGTATGAGTAGACCTTTAGAGTAGACTCGTCGATTCCTAGTAGATTCAATCATCAGATCCTAATTTTGTTGACAGTAAAATCACTTGGGGAGAACACCTTTTAAAAGATTTACATTTAACAAAGAAATAGGAAAACAATTAAGTAAATGACATTCATGTAGTTGTAACACATCTGTCTAGACCGTTCGTCGTTCTATATTTGAAATTTGACGCAAATTCTTATTATATTATATTTTGACCTAGCTTTGTAGTTTAGTTTACGTTGAGGGAATAGGACAGAGCTATATAACTGCTGTAAATCTGTCCTTACATAATAACCCCGCTGGGTTAAATAATATTACCTTTGACATGATGTTATTGTGTTGCCAATGTTACGATAGCTCTTATTTACTTGACGTATATGACGGCCGAGTCAAAAGCAATACGAAGACATGTCAAAGGCAATATGGTTCTACCCCGTAGAATAAAGGCCCTAAGCGGACTCCAACGCAACAAGAGATTGGAGCGTAGGGCTTACAGTCGAGTTCATAAATATGTGTACACTACTACTACTTTATTACCTTGTCTATTTAATATCATATTTGAACTGCCATATATGAATTGTCACAGAAGTAAAGTGACAAGTTACTAGAGTGTGCTAATAAATATTTATGAACTCAATTGTACATTACGTTATAAATTGTACGGTACCCAAGAAATATTCCCTTTAAATTTTAAGTTAAAAAATTCAGCAATGTTATTTATTGTTTGCCCAAAATTCATATGCTGTAATAATTATCATTTGCCCAAAATTAATTTGCCTGAATTTCATTTACCCGAATTTTATTTGCCCATTTTTTTTTCTGAAACTGTTAACTATTCAGAATTATTATAAAACTAACTTAACATATCGTACCTATTGGATTCTATACGACGGCATGTAAAAATTACCTGAAAAGTTTGCGTTTTCACAAATGCCAAATATAATTATGGCAAATGAAATTCAGACGAAGTGAAATGGGCGTTGTCAGTTAGTTACTCACGGGAGACATTTTTATGTTTAGGTTGAGTACAGTTCTTTCATCTCACGAAAGCGGGTTTGCCGTACTTGTGTGTGTGTTGATGCACGTGCACGATGTCTCTTTACCCCTACCATAAGTCACAATTACCCTACTCGCTAGCGAGTCGAATGCTCCTGGCCCTCGCACTCTTTATGAATACTGTCTATAAAAAGCCTCATGGTAAGGGTACTGCGTGCCTAGCTATCCTCACAAAGCCTCGCCGTAGTGAGGGTTAGGTAAGTTACGTAAGGCAAACCCGCTTTCGAGAGATAAAACAACTGTATCTCGTCAACTTTATCCCATAGCTCGTTGATCCATTTTTAATCGTATACCGGGTTTTGCGAAAAAAGATATTCTGGTTAAAAGAGCTTTTGGGATAATCTAGATCAGGAAATATGAAACATGTGCGATTGGAAATAACATTGGACATTTTATGCTTTACACAGCTGCTGCACTGTGATCAAATGGTAGTTACACTTATAAGGGAGACTTGCTTAACAATAAGTTGCCATGTGACTTGTATGTATGGTTGTAGACACTTTATGGTACAAACAAAAACAAAATCAGTACTATTAGTACAATGGTAATCTCATCACTTTTAGGTATCTCTTGCAGTTAACCTTTGACAGATTGTGATAAGAGAAACGTTTATTTTACAACGAAAACTTCTTCATTAAACAAGGTAACATGCCAAACAAAATCTTTGCTTTTTTTACATTTAGTCTACAGTACCTGGAAGACCATGCGTCGCTTAAGTTCAAAACTAATTTTCCCGAAAATCTAATGATTTCGACCCCGTAAATCCCTATATTGCAAACTTAGCTGTTTTCAAGAACGAGATTTTGCTTGTTTAATAGTATAAGGATAGAATAAAGTCTAGAACTGAATATTCTATTGAGTATGATGATCATCTTGTTATACTTTTTTCTAAATAATTTTGTGAAGAAAATCCTTTTTAGACAGCTAATAAACGAAGGATAAATATTAAAGAAAAGATTATTTTTACCTTAAACAGAAACACACGTCTCTAGCGTTTTAATGAAAAAACTTTCCTACGTTTCAATTAGAGTCCCTTCAAAGACTGTAATTTTCGACGTTAACGAGCTTAATTTTATCGAAAATTAATTGCGACATCTTCATTGAAAAGTTTTTACTCAACTTTGGTATCTGAAATTTGGAGAAGAGTTTTACAATGCAGTGTCGTTCTAAGGGTAGGAGCTATTCTTGTATCTTAAACAAATTTTCTCGTCAATTAGGTGTCAGTTTGAAATTTCTCGGAACTTACTTTAATTATAAACTTGGCTCATGTTTTTGCAGTTGAATAACGAAAGTTATAAACAGCTAAGAATAGAGAGGTTGACTCCGCTTTTATTTGTTTTGTTTAATTAAATTTAAACTAAAAGGAACATGCCAGGCAGTTGTCATTACAGTCATAATATACTCAGTTAATTTAATATAAACATCATTTTCCATCATAACATTTCTAAATGTACGTAAAAACTGAGTCAGCTGTTTATACAACCATTTCAAACGGATTAAGTATGACTGCCTATAATCTAGGAGAATTGGAGAGGAGTAAATATATTTTTACCGAAAATTTCAACATTGATCATCATTATTACTAGAGATAATGATGATACATCTATAATCTTATTTCAGCTTTATCATTATTAATGATACTAGGGTCACGAACCTGAACCTGTCAAAAAGGTATGATCAGGTTACGCCTGCGGTATTCAACACAATTTATTAGTTCGGATGTACCGAGTATAGAGCCTAGAAACCGTTGTCCTGGAAATGGTAGTGGTGAAATGCTGAATAAAGCTAGTTTACCTTCATCAGAATCCACTGATTCTGATGAAGTACCACTAGGTACCACTGTACCTAGTGTTTTTTAATCAACAGCTTACAATAAACTACCGAATTTAATCTGGTTATTGAAAAGTTTAAATCGGAATATATTTGTATCAGGCATGTACCTACCTGAAATGACTCGCAAACCATTTCGACTAAAAGCAAGAAAAGTCTGAACTCAGATATCAAACACAAATTACTTGTAATAAATATGTAAAAAATACTTGGCATGTTCTTTCCACAAACTACAAAACTCATAAATAACCATTGTGCGCTTAAGTGTTTAATTTAAACAATCCTCGATTCTTTTAGAACCAATAAAACTGCACTGCAATGCACTTTTCCCAGGCTATTCACAATCGGACCGGGCATTAGTGGCGATCGTTCCTTTATTCCCGGGCTTAAAGGACGTACAAGTAGTTGAAATCTTTAGAGGCATACTCTTTTTTGGTTTATCGCAACAGCGTGGCACTTCCCTGATCGGAAGGACGAGTAAAAGGGAAAGGTAAATTTAAGGAAGCATTGAAACGGAGGCCTGACACGCGATGGAAACCTGTGGTCTACAAATATTACTCGTATGTACACGATAGACTAGAATTATTTATATCTGAAAAACGACCTGGCTTGTGTAAACAGTTAAATGTTTTATGGGTAAACGCTTTTAAGAAATCACCTTGTATTCTACACTGCATGTTACATTTGTGTGATTATACCTCCAGCAAAATTAACAAGAGAATAGCAGAGCCATTACGAGTAATGCATTGAATCCAGCTAACAAAACAGCACTAGGTACTTCAGTACTACACCAATACCTTTTGACTAAAAGCAAATACTTTGGCATTAAAATAATTCAACCAAGAACTGGGATAGCTCGCTAAGTAAAACATGAACTTAAGTCATTGCACTAAAGAGTATTTTGCCTTCACTAGAAATTATCTGTAGAAGTGAGTTTTACTGCGAAAATGGTCTGGTGAAGAGGAAACACCGGACCTTGGGCAGCTTAAGATATTGCGGCGATCGGACGACCCTTTGAAAGTTCTGCTGGAGGAAATTTAATTTAATCGCATTTTCTACTTTCCGAAGCTACCCATCGCTGTCGAGTTTTCACGTTTTACACTATTTTATTTTTAATTTTTCGTTTTGTGTAAAGATTCTCCATATTTTTAGGTTTCTACGAATTAAATAAATCTATAGATACTATAATCAAAAACACTATTTACTACTAGCTGTCCGCGCCCAGCGCCGCCAGAGTTTTTTTTTTCACACAAATCTTATGAAATATACTTTACGACCCATTCTCATACCTACCAACAATATATAAAAAAACATAAAAATCTGTCGAGCCGTTTCGGAGGAGTTCGACCACAAACACCGTGACAAGAGATTTTTATATTTATATATTTATATATTCGTATATGTTTTTCTGCCTCTTTATATTTTAGCTAGTTAATATTTACAAATCTAGGCACAGACAATGATAATTTCTGGCCGAAAGACCTCCCCAAGCAGTACTTTCCCCAAGGAGCTCCAAAAATAAAATTGATCATAAAGACTACATAAAATCAACCAATAATACCATTGTGTTGCGTCACCAATTTTTTTTCATGGAATGCGTCATTTCACCCAAAGTCACTTGTGCTGAAGACCTTTTGTTTATTCTGCAATGTAATACGTTTTATGAAATGAATGTCGACATTAAAAAATCCTAACTTTAAGCAAGTAACATTACGTAAGCAGTTATTCATTGGCTGAAATAAATTGAAATGTAGTAACTTACGTCTTAAAATCGGAGTAATATTCTCCAACACGGGACTATAAGCAATTATCGTTAAAGGTATTGCACTGGAAAATTCACTCCAACATTATTACAAATTGTATCCTTTCAGGTTAACTGGCGGATCGAGGAGAGAAAATTGAACATCGGTAATATCAGTTATTACAATAAATTCAATATCATATTGCTTTAATTCAGTTAGTTTTCGTACATTTTTACTTAAAAACTCAAAGCCACAAGTAAGTAAATTGACGAATGATTGCTTATCACCTTAAAACAACACGATTTTCACACATACTAAAACTATAAATCGGGACTTAATCGCGTAATAAAGTCTCCAAAGTCGAGTGTCTTCGGATAAATCGTCGGACGTTGAGTATGATGATATTCCGAATGAAGAAAAATATGACCAAGTGCGGGTAGGTCGAAAAACTCTCACAGCAAGCAGACGAACACCTTCAGTCTTCTCGTGACCACGGCTGCTGCAACACGATGAAGTCCCAATTTTAAGTTTTAGCGAGTGGTTATTTTATAACCGACTTCAAAAGGAGGTTCACAACAAAAAAAAACTATAGTCATTTATTGATTTATCAACAGATACTAACATACAAATTAACAAATACCCGTAGGTACAGTTATGTATAAAAAACAGAGTGCTTATCCAATTATAGACAAACACAGCATGTATGTATAACATCGTTGAGTGGGAAACGGCTTAAATCACTAACAATAAGTAAGACCACTTACTACTACTTTGAACACGAAAGTGCTCGTTTGTTCTATTTTTACGGATCAACGCCTCCTATCGACGTGTTTGGTACATATGTAATTTGTAGTTCGAAGACGGAAACAGGAAACTTTTTATCTCAGAACATTGGACAGTTTCCAAAGGTTTAGAGATAAACGACTTCCACGCGGAAGGATTCGCGGGCAAGAGCAAGTAATAAGATATTAAAAATCACTTCTCTTTACAATTATTTATGGGCTACCCTATACTTATCGACGAACTTTCAAATAAGTCTGCTTCTTAAATGTGCAAGTATGAAGGTATATAGGAGAGTTGGCCTTATTAATAGCTGCACACTTTAGTAGGGACCTTGTCGTTTTGATGCCTAAACAGATTAGTACAGCAGTTCAATCATGACATCAAAATGACATAGCAACAAAGTGTCCAGCTACTTATAAAGCCGACCGTACTATGCATAAAGGTTGTTCATAAAATAGTTTCGGTTAATGCAAGCTTTTACTAATTTTCCTTCCGCCTGCGGACATCTCGGAACAGGTCTCCCCGTCCCACACAACTTTGTGCATATTTTATGCACGAGAACGTATGATGCACATGCCAATAATGTATAGAGTTTAGATGCAGCGTCCTTTTTAAATGACAGCTTTCCACTGCTTCATTAATAACGAAACAAACTTACCTGTACTCATATGTTTTACTTATGTTTTGTTACGTATATATGAAACTCGTGACTGGCTGATGGAAAACGTACAGTCTGCTAGATCTACGGACTTGAAATTTGGACGGAAAATGCTCTGCTAGATTCATAGAAGAAAGTTTTTTTTTGAAAAGCGGGTCGCTTTTATTGGTAAGAAATAAGGGGAACGGGATATGAATTCTTTCTAAATGAGCATCCTGTACATTATAATTATGACTCGTGAGATCTCTTTTAAATAATAATATTTAAGGTTTTCATAATTTGATCAATAGTACGTGTGGTTTGTCCGACAGATTATTCTTTTAAAGGGGCGTGACGATGAAATAAATAGTGTTACACTTTTTCTAGTTGCACCATTAACGATCATTAAATTTAGTGTTAAGTTACGCGTAGTCCCTTTTTTTTGGAAAAATTAAATGGGACTTAAGTTTTATTTTACATTTGTGCAACTAAGTGATCAATTTCTATCATTTCACTGGCCTGCAAACGAGTCACCATATTTATGCGTTTTTTATCAAAGACTCAAACAACGACACATCTTTAAAACTTATAAACTTGTGCATATCATGAAAAGCATCATAAATCACAAAGTTATATTATAGTCTTAGTTCTCGAGTCGCAAACTGTTTGCACTGACACTCAGATAGATTAAAAGCTCTTAAATACCAGTACTAACTTATCGGTTAGCCGACTGCACTGAAACTTGCTCACTGTTTCTTGCGAAACACGCTAAACATAAATCTTTCTTACTGTCATTGAAATTTAGCTCGCGCGAGGGACCGCACTATGAGGGAGCCTTCAATAAATCATTTACAAGTATTTTGTTTGTGCAGAACACTATATAACGGGATTGCTTGGGACATATGTACCTAATCAATGCCGATATGGTATTGTAAAAGACAATACTTAACATGTTCTAATGGCCTAACACTATATTCAAACCGTGGATAGATCGGCTTACTTCGGATTAAAATTTGACATAATAATAATTATACTGTATGGGCAAATTTGAAGTAAACCCCGCGGTTTGAATATTATAGAGTTAGGCCGTATAAAGAGAGAGGAATTTTGAACTATGAAAATACTTAGGTTTACTTAACCAAGCCCAAATGTATTTCTTTTAATGACTTGTTTATTTTCGGCACTTATATTTGGAAATTTACTGTGAGAGGCGTCCCTAATTATTTTTTAGTTCGTAAGTCTGGTGTGTAATGAGCCCGCTCTCTGTCATTAAACATGGGAATTGCTTTTTGTTATAAGCGAATTTTGTAATTAGCCCAGGGGAGACAATTTAACTCACGAAATAAGTTGCTTGCAAAAGCTAATAGATGAAATGTGATGTTGCGGGTGGTAGGACCTTGTGCAGGGTCCGTCCGGATCACTACCATCATCTTATCCATTAACCTACCGCCAAACAGCAGTGTTCACATTGTTATGTTCCGGTTTGGAGATAAGACAGCCGGTGAAATGACTAGCATATAGAGGCATTCCATCTTAGTCCTCAGGGTTGGCAACGCATTTGTAGTCTTAGGCTTGCAGTCTTGTGAATGCGAATGTCTATGGGTCACAGTATTCACTTACCATCAGGTGGCTTGTGTGATCGTCTGCCTACTCTATGCCACATTTTTTTTAATAAAAAACAGATGTACATTTTGAGTAACCATAAGCATATGTACTAACATTAACTTTATTTCCCTCTTGTTTATTATTTACAAGCTTCTCCCCGCGACGTTGACCGCATGGTATTGGTATTCGTCCATCCCATGTTGCGGTGAATTTCGACTATCGCTATTCCCCCGGGATTAAGCTAACTCCATTCCAAATTGGATCCAAACCCTCCAGTCTGCAACAGCTGTTGCAGCATGAAGAAGTAACAAACTAACACGCACACACACACAAATGAACTTTTACACTTACATAGTTTAAAACACTACATCAAAAACTGTTCTGTAAGCTCTGAAAGATTATATCATTCGGGCGAAATGAACAGATTTTGCGTAAGCGTCAATCATACCAAACATTCATTTACAATTCTAATTATAAATGAGTCACTGATATTTATTGTTCATGACACGGCCAAACGTTTTTTTTAATAGACTCATCGGTGACACAAACTAATTGTGTTTACAAGACAATTGGCCACACTAAATAGACTGCCAATTGAACGTTGGACTGAGCGCTGAAAACCTGGCCACCCTTTAAATTGTCAATTACCAGCCAGCGAGTTAACCTGCTGTCCGCGGTCCACAATCCGTATTGGAATAAAAAATGCCGGTGAAAATAGAATACATTGAAAAATAAATTTGTATACGTTGCAGACTTTTATTCTTAATAGTAAAAAATATGTGTTCTGTTTTATCTACGTTTTGTTTTAAGAGAATTGTGAAGACCCGCTTAAATTGTGCAGGTGTTCATACAAATTTTGCTACGGGCGATAACGTTTCTCATCCCTTAATAAACCTAGTTGTTGTAGAAACGTAATGACGTATAGTTCTTTATAACATAAAGAACTATACGTCATTACGTTTCTATTCTACAAGGGCACAACCATATTATTATATTCTTTGCCAGTTTGACTTTGCAGTTTTGTTTACGATGAGAGAAAAGGACAGAGCTATATAACTGCTATAGCTCTGTCTTTTACGCTCAACGTAAAATGAACTGCATAGCTACGTCATAATAACCCCCTCTGTTACCGTATTGTCAACATTATGATAGCTGTTATTTACTGGACATTATGTAGAACGAATCGCAAGCGAGTGCCCGAGATAAGGAAAAAGCCCAAAACCTTTCGGTTGTCTTTAATAAGACTTCAGGAATCAGTTACATTACCTACATTAAAATGAAACGCCTTAAATATCGCTTCTTACTAAAAGGTTTATCCCTTCCATTGACAAGTTATGTTTCGTCCTATTTCTATAAACTTGATAGCTAAATCTCGACTGTAGTAATTTTATTTCACAAACATTCGCATGTAGCCGCACCAAATTAGCTTAGATTTTCGAGAATTAGCATATTTATGAGCATTTTGATAGCTTCCTCGCGCGTTTATTCGGGTAATAGTACCTGAGATGTGCAGAATATAACATTAATAACAAAGTAGAGTAATTTTTTGAAGTCACATGAAAAAGGTATACTTTTCAGACAAAGAAATGCAATGTAAATTTTATGGGTCCTTTTGTCTTTTGTAAACCGCGCTTTATCTTAAGCGGTCATTCTGTGGCGTGAAAAATCCCTTGTTATAGTGTTTTCCTACTGTGGCCGATTCGGATCTGAGAAAATTGGACCCGAAAGTTTTGTATAACGATGACAGTCAAAGTTGACGGATTTTGATAGTAACCTTCGTAATATACCTAGGGGAGCTGATTACTAGTAATAACAAGTTTAGTCTTAATTGCGGGTCCGAATTAAAATTTTAACCTAAACAGGCTTTCAGCAGAGCCAGATCGCTTTTTATGTTTTTTGACAAAATATTTCAAGATAGCTTTGTTATGTTGTTGTATATAAAAACATTGTAAAGATATATTAGTATAAATTATAATTTGGAATAGTAAAAAAAACCCAAAACCCTCCTTCATCTAATTACACAAACGCTCATCAGGACTTCTGTCCCACTGGGACACCTTTTCATGTTACTTTCTTACTCACCAAGGTCGAAACTGACAGCATGGTAGCGGCATTAAAGTTAATGAACGGTTGTCCAACAGGCCATTATTTTTAAAAACCTTTACCAAACAATTTTAAAACCTGTAGCGAGTTGTCGATAAGTCCCTCTATTTTGTACAAAAAGACTAAGCCGAATGCTTTCAAGTCTGCAACTAAAATACTATTTTACCGAAGCGCGCTCATTTAAAAATTCTTGAGCGTTATTGCTCCATTAAGCCGAGTCATTGGTGTAAAATGAAGTAAGACTCGGTCGGTACCCTTTTAACAAAATACGTCGGGCTGTTGCTTCAAATATATCAATCCGCTCGTACGGACCAAAAATAAATTACTATATTATGTTATCTGCAGCATCTTTCTGTAAAACATTTTTATATTAGCTTCATTTTGTATCTTAAAAAAAAACATGGTAGGTACATGGCCACTTGGAGCTTCTGCCGATGAAGACACGAAAATTGGTGGTCGAAAAAATCTGTCAGATTTTTTTAACCTAGCTTGCAATTATTGCTCGACCATGTGATTTAAATTATCGAATCTTACACAAGTTACGTCTCCAATTAAAACGATACTTAGATTTTCTAACCTTACTCAGGCTTGGGCTCCAAATTTAAAAGCAACCAATGAAACTTAAATGTTTGAAGTGATGCACCGTAAAACGAGTACCTGTTCCAGGGTCCATTGGTACGCGGCTCACGTTCTGGGACACTTGCAGCCCTGTTCGACCAATCACCGGCTCTGTTTGGGATGGAATACGTTGCAGTACTCACTTCAATTGGATTTTTAACCTGACTGGGCTGCGCTGCGATATATAATTTACTTGGGTACATCGCTTAAAAGTAAGTAAATTATAAAACATATGCTTAATATTGTGTTTTAGAGTTTAGCTGATGATTGTTTCTTTTCCGAATTCGTCCGTGTGTTAATAGAAATTGCCTGACATGTGTTGCGTTATGTATAATGTTTTTACAATACGAAGTAAGGTAAATTTTAATGTAAAAGCAAAGTTTTAATCAAACTTCAATCAGATTTAACATTGGCTATCTTTAATATCATCGTCCTTTTACCGCTTTTACGTGTATTAAAAATTCTTATCAAGTTGATCGCTCCTGATGATAACTTCAGCATGAATAGCTTCAGCAAAACGTGAATATAACACTTTTTTATGGTTCTGTTTCGAAGTAATTTAATGAAAACCACATTATTTTTCACTTAAAAATACTACGATTTTAACCTTTGAGACTCCTCAGACTCCTCCTCTGTTCTTTACAAAATTTTAAAGCAATCTGATCAAATAAGTTTAAATCGACTTCCTGTGCTTGTTTACATAGGTACCTACTGTAAAATAAGCGTGTTAATTATAAAACCGGCCAAGTACAAGTTGAACTCGCGTGGAGAGGTTTCCGCACATAGGATTTTTTTTGATAGGATTCTTATAGGTTTTTCTGTAAACTACAACTACTTTGTATTATTTTTTTTAATTTTAGCCTCAGTAGTTGCAGAGATCGAAGGGGGAGGGGGGGAATGGTCAATTTTCGTAACAATATTAACAAAATTATTGTTGAGATTCTAATAACTAGCCCATTCATTTGTTATGTGACATAGATATGTTTGGTTTGAAACTAAAAAAAACGTTAAGAAGCGTAGCTTCCTAAATAATGCCATTTTGGAGGAAAGCGCAGCACGCGGGCAAAGCTTCAAACAAACTGTAGTCATAAATTAAATCCTATGTTTTTTTACAGATGTACCTAAGAAATCTTTGCAAAAGAAATGACGCAACCAGAACTTTAACTCACCCACAACTTAAAGTTTAAGCGTCAAGAAAATCGAAAGACGGCAAGGACGGGCAAAGCGCTCAAACAGATGTGAACAAAGATGAAAAAAGTTGGGGAAATTGGGAATGGGGATGATTACAGTACAGAGAATGGAGTTGCGGCCTTTTTATGAAGTCGCATTTGTACTGATTCCGAATGTTTCCTTTTAGAACTTCGGCGAACTTTATGGTTCATTCTGGAATGATATACACAAAAAAGTTCAATTTCCATTGTAACTTGTAATTTTCTAATGTTCTTGCATTAGAGGTTTTCTGTATTTTTTGATTTCGCTGTGTTTATTTAGATTCAAGAACACATTGTCCTTGATTTATATTTTTATAAAGTTCTTCTTTCATGACATTATAAGAAAAAGTAAAGTATTATGTTGCTTGAGGGAAAGTCAAATGTAAGCTTAAGTAAATTGTGTCAGAGGTGAATAAGTAAAGTTTAAAGATTACCCTTTAAACGATACGATACAAAACAAGGCTTTATCACGTATGAGATAATAATGGTAAAATATGCCATTCAAAAAAGGCAAACAATAACCAATTCCATAACGATACTGTATTATCCGTTATTGATAATGTGTAAAGCTAAAAAGTAAGTCGCAAATAATGAGTCCTCCCCACCTTAACATTAAATTTGCATCCATTACGAATAAAGTTTAACCTGAGCGGTACCGGTTAAAAATGAAGAGTTAAACAATCAAAGTTTGCATTGTTTTTGACCTTGGTGCCGCAACAAAACACTTAGTAACAACTTAAACTTTATCCATGCCGTCATATTATGCAGGAATAATGGCCGTCAAAACTTCCGCGTTCAAAACTAAATGCAATTAACGGCAGTCTTAACGTAATCAGAGTCAACACAAAGGCTTGTAAAGATCGCGAAGACAATAAACCGGTAGTGGGCTATTCTAACACGGGGTATGAGTATAAAAATATGAAATCACTAGCTTCTGCCCGCGACTTCGTCTGCGTAGATTGAGTTTATCGTTATTCCCTTGGGAACTTTTATATTTTCCGGAATCAAAAGTAGCAGTAGCAGTAGTATGTGTTAATGCAGGCTATGGGCTATCTCCATTTGAAATTCCATCTAAATCCATTCAGCCGTTGCAGCATAAAGGAATATAACAAACTAACACACACAACCTTTCGCATTTACATATAATATCTTTAAACCTATATTTAGTAGGATTCTACGGATGCGCAAATAACTAAAGTTGATCTCTTATTAATAAATGCACAACAGCTAAGACATGTTTAAAATTTGCTTTGTCCTTTTCTTTCATTGTGCATTTGCATCTGACAGAAAGTGACAAAGGCAACATTAACTAAAATAGGCTTACAGTGCGTTTATGAATACGGGAGTTATTTGTAAGTGTTATGATACGAATGTTAAGAGATTGATTATTCATTATTTTATGAATCATTTTTAGCAACTAACCAAAAAAAAAAAACAGCCTCCTTTTCACACCCCCTTGTATAATAACAAACTGCGTGGTCATTTTTATATTTTTGAAGATTCTAACCACTATTTTACTAACATCGGCAATATCGTAAGTTCGAGAACAACGCTTTTGTCATAATTCATAACAATCAGAATCTGGATGCTAAATTTATTCTGATAAGGCACTAAAATATGCAAGGATTTAAGTAGTCCCCGAAAAGATGAATAGCCCACCGTACCAGGTAAATAATGAACGAATGCGGTCGACAGAATGCCGCAAGAGCTCATGCAAAATGACATCTCAGAAACTTGATGACAATTCTCATTTCCGTCCTTATTTCGTCGAGAATCTAAAAATGAAATTCGCCGTTGACAGGTCGCGCACTTCCTGACATAATAATACCTCTAGGGATATTGAAAAAATATTTTCTCTTTTCATTTTATTATACGAAATTCATATTTGGTCCCGTTTGATTCGCGTGTGATTAAATTGAAACCGAAACGCTACATATGGCATATTAAACGGAGCGTTTTTTAACTAAATAACATTTTTCCCTAATCTAACAGAAAATCCGTACCTATTTAAAATGTAATTATTTTAATTTGCGCTTGTTTATGCCTCCGCGTGTTTTTTTAACAATTAAACTGTATAAGTTTTCTGCCGTATTATTTAAAAACGTAAGTAGCTACTTATGTCATTCAATTCATCACCAGCGTTTAGTTTGAGACCCGATACACTGCATTCGTCAACAATCATTAATTTTAGAATAAGTAAATGCAGTCAAACAGACAAATAAACGTTTTGCACTAAAACACTATTTCAGATTTTAAACGTTCAATTTTTTTATTCTAGTCGCTAAAACAATATTTCATATGACAAATTACCGTATTGTTACCGTTAGGGCCACTTGCACCAGACATTTAAAACTGATTAAAATTATGAGTTTTCGTATGAATCTGACGTTTACTAACTCAAGTTAGTGTCTTAACTCAGTGTTAATTTTTTGGTGCAAAAGTGGTCCTTATTGTAACTCTTATTTACTTGACAGTAATGGCGGCAGAGTTAAAGACAATACGACATGTCAAAAGTAATATTGTTTTAGAATTCTAAAACAATTGAGGTCCTATAAAAGAAAACTTTACAATTATCCTGTCTTGACTTTTTATACTGTCAAATATGGAGCAAGTTGTCCCTTGTTTTATTCAGAGATCGTTTGTCTATAAAAATGTTAAGGGTTAGTAAAACCGTCCTACAGAAGCGAGGTCATCGCAAAATAACTCGGTACAGTCTTCACAGAAAGGACAACTTGCACGTGCCCTTTTTATCTCGAGATGTAAAACCTTGTGTTTTACTACTTTAGCCTTAAAACAGAGACTTTCTAGATCAGTTAGAATCTGGGTTGATTAGTATTCTATTTGGCATAGTTTAAAAACAACTCTTGCAAATTTGGCGATATTGTATAATGCGATTGCATTTTAGTGAGCTAAGATCACTTTACGTCTTTTTGTCTCAAATTTATATGATAACGTAACGCAACTCTGTTTACATTTATGCTGTTAATAACTCTTCCCTAAACAACAATATCGCATGTTACATTGTTGTGTTTTGACGTGTGTTTAGGATGTGCGTTTTCTAAAAAAAAACTACGTATGTTACTCAGAAACCTGAACTGTTAAATGCTTTGGCATTTTAACCTGTACGTAAATTCACTTGTGCACTGCCTGTTCTGGAGATAAAAAAAAGGGTAAGTAACCTCAAAATCTCATTAGGGCATTGCAACAATATAAACACTATGATAGAAAGTAATAAATCGTTTTTTTTATTTTATTGAATACCAAATTTGCAATAGAAAACGATTAACATACTTATGTTGGGAAATAAATACTTAGAGATACAACATTTATTTAGAAACAGAGCTATTAGGTATATGGTTCCAAAACCGTTAAAACGCAAAAAACTGTCCTGAAACTATAAGGGTTCCTTGTGGACTACGGAACCCTAAAGTGAAATTGGTGTAGATTCCAGGACACGAAGGCTTACCCGGAAATTAAGCCCCGGACGAGCTAGCAAGGGACGGGTCCAAGGGCGCATACGTTGGACCTGATCCATTTGTGGTCTCACCGGGCACTATAAAAGCAGCTCTGAACAACAACGCCCTAGAAAACCACCAAAAAGAGTGGAAAACTACGGTAGGCTTAGGGCAAGTAAAACTCTTCATAGAAAGAGTTGACCAGAGCAGCTGGACCAAAACACTTTGGAAACTCAGCAGAAAACAACTTCGATACATTATTGGAGTGTTTACCGGCCACTTTTGGGTTAAACATCTCCTACGAAAGATGGGCCTTTATAACAACTCAGATTGTAGAATTGGCGGCGAAGAGGCTGAAACAATGAAACACTTGTGTGAATGTGATTCCTTCGCCAGAGTAAGAATGAAAATCCTCGGTTGTGGCTACCCAGAACCGAACGATTTCAAGGCACTGCCATTGCACTCCACTATCCGCTTTTTGGAAGGGGTGGAGGCTGCATTGGATTAAGCACTAAAAGAGGGGTAGTTACACCAAAGATCCCATAGGGTCGAAGTGTATCCGTACCCCACCGAAAAGATAATATAAGATAAGACGGAACCCTAAAAACTACATTCTCATCTTGCAAACATTGGCCTTTACTGAAGATCGAACCCGCCAGCTTCGTACGCATGGTTACTACTACGTCTAACTAATATAACCTCATCTTCTAATAATGTTTTCAAGAAAACAAAAAACTACAAGTTTTAGTTACTTCCTTAGGATTTTATTCAAAAAGAATTCAAGGATCGTCCCCGGAAACGAGACCAAAATCTGAATTACCATGGCGTGGTCTTACCTATTATTTCAGTCTAAGTGGCTGGAGCAACGCTGGGAAGCTGACACAAATTAATCCTATTTACCACCCTGTATTACTCGGTTTGAATATTCATAAAGCCTCAATAACGTTCTACTGTGATAATTATATTATTTCACTCGCAGTTGTTATATTCGTTCTCGCTGGGAGTTTTATTCCGGTCTAAAATCGGTAAATTATGTAGCACGACCTAAGTATATATTTGAAAGAGAAATTATTCGGATTGCTGAGGTAACGTTTAGTCAGAAGTGTGTGTAGTTTGGTCTTCATTTAATTTTGTTTGTAGCTTTCAAAACTAACAGACCATTTTAATGAAAATTATTAATAGATTAAAAATAGTTACATGACACTTACAGTCATGGCACTCTTGACTTTATAGGTATAGTGTAGCTAGTAAAATAATGTCACACAAACGAATTCGCCTATAAATACAATAAGTACATTGAAACTACCACGTGCTTTCGTAATCTAATTAACTAAACAAACCGGGCACTTATTATTTTATCGTGACTCCTTTCAAACAAACGTATCATTACACAGAATTTCCATTTCAACGAAAGTCATTTTTCCTCTCTTGAGTTTTTCTTGCAGTTGCTAGTCTAACGTAATCTAACCTACGTAATTAATATTTGTGACATCGTGAGAACATAATGGTGTCAGCAGAAAATTTCGTACTATTAAATTATAAAATCGATGAAGTGAAATTCGATAAAATGATAGGTTAAAAAAAACGGTCAAGTGCAAGTCGAACTCGCGCACTGATGATTCCGTACCGCCGCACAGTAGGTACTATTTAATATTACAATGTATACCAATTTCAAATCAAATTAGCACCGTGCAATACGTTGAAAAGTTGAATGTCCCCTGAACCCTTTATTATTTCACTTTTTTTTTTATTTGTTAGCAATTTCGCCGTGCGCGAGTTGGGCTCGCGCACGAAGGGTTCCATACCATTATATATACAACATTAGCAAAAAAATAAAATTATCTAGCTCTCACAGTTCATGAGATACAGCCTGGTGACAGACAGACGGACAGACGGACAGCGGAGTCCCGTTTTTACTCTTTGGGCTGAAAAGATACAGCTCTTTAAAGTTAGGACAGACGAGCGGACAGCGTAGGCATATTAACAGGGACCCGTAGGCTCTCTTTGGGTACAGAACCGTAAAAATTAACCCATAACGATTTAATTACTAAAAACTAGCGTGAGTCATTGTACGAATAAATTCAACACAGCTACTACTTCCTCACGTATTATATAGCAAACAGGCCTGCCATGTTGTTAACACTTGAGCGTTTGTTTTATTCATTATTCAAGCTTAACAAGAAATTAGCTAAATTGTGCTCAATAACACTTCCTCGAAAGCTTACCTCTTTTAATTTGTCCATCCAAGTGATTTCCGATAAATGCCAGCTTAGCTACACCGGCGTGGGGGAGCAAGGGAGTTGCTGTCAAATTTCATGCGCTAAAGCTCCTAGAAATGGTCTTCCACCCGGCGCGCTTCGAACAAGTACAGCTAGAACCACACGTGTGCCGTTTTAATAATAAATTTAATAATTTTATGTTAACTTAAATATCTGTACTGGTGAATGTTCGAGAGTTTTATATTGGTGAAAAATTACAAAGAATGCTTAAGAGCTGACCTTTGACAAAGTTGGACTGGTTAAATATTGAAACGTTATTTTTATTTCATTCTCTGGAAGCGTTCTTTGTTGTAATAATAGATAATTATGTGTTAACTTTAGTACACAGAAAGCTCATGCAAGAGATCTTTTAGATTTTATAATACTTAATTAAATAATTAAACATATTTTACATTTATGATATTAATCATCATTAACAATAATTATATCCAAGAAGACAAATTTAACGTTACTCTACAATTTAGTTGCACATCAGAAACCAATAACAAACCCAGTCGGTCAACATTTTAACCATTGCTTTCCCTTTTGAGGTCATACTTTACTACCTAATCCTAGTGCAGCAGTAAACTGTTATTGCAAATTGAAATGCCATAACTGAACAGAGATCAAGCCCCGTAGATACGCGTCGTGATACAATATATCCCCGTTTAAATTTTACGATATATTCAACCCATAACGCAAAGTTGTACGTGACTGTACAATGCACAGCGCCCGCCGACAGGGGCCATCCGTGGTCCTCTTTATCTTTACCATACACAGCCTGATAAGAAGCTTACAGGCAAACTTAATAAGAGTTGACGGGACTCGCTCTAGTACGAGAATGAATACCCTTTGTTGCAGAAAACACGGTTTAATTTCCAGTATCGGACGGGACAGGTCACCTGGGCAACGGTGGTTGAAAGGAGCATGCATAATAATGCAGCGATGTTTTGGGAAGTGGAAATAATATTGGGACGTGCAGTTTCATTGAAGTGCTGTACCTTTATCACACTAACCGGGCTACGTGTTGGTAGGGTTAAATTTTATTTAGTCAAACTTTACATTTACCTACTTGTCGTGACGCTCATGGAATAAATATAATATTTTGTCTGTGGAGATGTGTAATTGGAGTTCTAAATGAACAGCTGCTGTACGATTTCAAAAGAACTTCCTCCCGCGAACGCTCCGATTGTGGAATGAGGTGCTGAGGTTTCCCCTGGGGACTAATAGTATGCAGTTCTTCAAGAGAGGAGTAAATAGGTTTTAAAAGGGTCGGCAACGCGCATGTGATACTTCTGGTGTTGCAGGCGTCCATAGGCTACGGTAACCGCACACAACAGGCGGACTTTTAGAAAATTACGTAAGTAGTAGTATACCTACATAATGCGCATTGGGTTGTGCTAAACGATATGGTTGTACTCATAAAAATCCTTGTGGGGTAATTTTACTAATGGTAGCCTAATCGTAGAAAAACTTTTAATTTTATTTTTATCTTACATTCCATGTCAATTCTAAATTAGTTTAGTCTTAGGCGATTCAAATTCTTCAAAAACGGGTGGACGGCAAAAAACACGGAACTATCAAAGTGAATTAATCTCAACAAAACTAAATACTAACAATACAAGTGAGAAGACGAGTACCCTATCGCACAGAAGTTCGTAATCTCTGCCTACCAAGGGACCGAGGCCTGCCAAAGTTTGTATGGATGTTTGTATGTCAGTAAGGGGTTGTAAGTCGGTGCTAATTAATACGAATAAGCCTTGTAACGTGGTGTTCGCGGCAAAACTCTCCGCGTGATGGATCGGACCCAGGACAGCTCTGATTTAGACAAGAGATGTTTCGAGGGTTCGATTCTGATTCAAAAACTCGGAATTTTTGATTGATCTATTGATGTAGCCCTATTACTTCTCCGATTCCTACTTCGGCTCCGATACTTTAAATCGGAGTCGAAGCGCCGCAATGGCGGTCACCGTGAAAGAACAAGTTTATGCTTTTCACCCGGGGTAGAGCTATGACTCCGACTCCGACTCCAATTCCAGTTTTGACTTCGACGAACCAAGTATAAAAAAACCGATTTTGACTTCGGTTCCGATAAAACCATTTCCGTAACATCCCTAGTTATTAAGACATAGTTTGGATAAGTGCGTACCTATGGTAAATTATAATACAAGTATTACTAACTGGTGTGATTTATAAATAGCAAGCACATCTCTTTCTAACTCAGAAGCCATAATATATAAAATAAGGTCGAGCATAAAGATTTTCTGTTTTAACATATTTTTTAATTCTCCTTTTCTCTTCTTGTCCAGGCTTTCATGCCATACAAACTTTAGAAAGATAAAATATCACTAAGTTATTTCAGTTCGATTTTATCTTAATCAATTATTTGTGATCAAACAGTTAGGCTTTGGCGTCGAACACTAACTTTAAATTAGGTTTAAATCAATCACTGTCAAATTGTACGCTTAGCCACGTCAATATTGTCTCAATGAAAATAAATTGCACTGAAATAGTTTAAGGCTCTAAATTTAAATTAAATTTCTGAAACCACAGGGTATAAATGTTATGAAATTCGTTAATTACTTAATTCAATTTTAAGTTTGCCTTATGTTACCATAGGCAAAAACTAATATTAAAAAAAATACCAAAGAAAGTGTTCGATGATCTTTGAAGGGTATTTATTATTAAATATGAGTTTTAGCCGATATATTAAAACACGTGCTCATTATTTTTTCATCTTCTTAAACATTTATAATCAAACCACCATGAAACTTGCAATAAAATTAAATAAATCTTTATATAAGTTAGATGGTTTAGTCACTGTTCAGTACTTTGGAGGTCAATTTCTCCCAAGAGGTTAAGTTTGGGCCGCAAAAAAGTAATACGTGTCTGATATTATAAACTACTCTCTAACATATATCAAAATCAACAAAATCGGAGCCGCACATTTGGGTACCTTTCCTTGTAAGTAACTTTTAGGTTTCATCTTGTTATTTTACAAAGTTAAGGATTATTCCGAGAACACTTTAATGGTATTTTATGTAATAAGTTCAATCATATTCACTTTTGTTATACCTATATAATTTATTTCTCGAGAATTCAAACTTATTAAATTAGTGAATGGCTGAAAATGTATTATTATATTCAGTTACAAGAAAATTTGGGTACATAGATCAAACAAAGATCAAACTTTAGAATTTATGGTACCTTACAAAATTAAACTTAAACGTAAAAGTATAAGTAAAAAAAAGACAATATTTAAGTTAACACGCTTTTGTAGTTCAATGTCATTACAATCGTATGCTTACAAACTCTTTATGAAATGCTATAAAATATCAGTAAAATCGCTTCAGTGCAATGACTACCTTTTCACCATCAATCTGTTTGTAACGCGCTCTAAAAAAAGAAATAGGGCTATTTTGCCTTGAACTATTATGAATGACACTTGAAGATGATTAATTTACCACTGAGACTTGACACTAGCACAAACAATCTGAAAATAGCTCTACCAGTTTCGAAATCAATAACATCGTGTTTATATAACAGGGAAGTTATAGAAACACGAAAATTAAACACAATTATCTTACCCAAATACCAAGCGATCTTGTGCCATCTAAATCTGAGACCGGTCAATATACTCCACGAACCTCGTTAAAATTGTGAACATAGCAAAAGAGCGTACTGATGAAAGGATCTTGTGCGGTGTCCAGATTGCCAGCACCATATAACGCTGAGTTGGAACCATTTCGTCACAACATGTATTTTGTCTATGTCAGTATTTTGTTGCGTTTCGTTTGTCTGTTTGTCACGAATAAATGTTTTTTCTTTATTTTCTTTCTTTTATCATTTAACCTGAAATATTCCATATTAGCCTTCAAGATTTGCAGGCTTAGGATTGCAGTCTTAAGATACTACTCGTAGTATTTAAAAATACTAATGTCCACGGGTCTCAGATCCCACCTATACTATCAAGTGGCCTATGTGCTTACCTATAATTTTATTGCATTCACTTTGCCATAAAAAAGTACTCACAAAACCGAATTAGAGCATCGAACAAAATCTGTGGAGCTGGCTAATTTACTGCTGATATTAAAACCGCGAGCATTTCACACGTGTCCTGTCATAAATTTTGCTGCTCCATGTACTTTATGTTCTAAAATTAGAGCATAGCACGTTGAGGCTTTATTTGGGATTTAATTTTGAACACAACGTAATAAAATTTACACGATTTATAGCGCAAGGTTTAGTCAAATGGAGTTTATATTTAAATTACATTGTCCCTTTTAAAAACGTCTTTTTATATTTTGAATGCCTTATATGTTGAAACAAGTACATGCAATTTGAGTTTTTTCCTGAGTCGTTTTTTCCTGAAAATATCGATTTGAATATATTAACCTAACTGTTATCCGCGACTCAGTCCTCGCAGAACTCGTTTATCGTTACTATGGTCACTATACTTGCACATTTATAATATTACCATGGATAATGTTTTTTCTTAATTTATTTCTTATAGGAAAACCAACAGCTGATAAACTACATTAACCTACTATATTGATGTCATGGCAACTTACGATTATGTCGTTAAATATAACAATTAATTTATCTACTCTCGATAAAAAAAATGGAGCGTAAACAAATGTCTGATTGCATTTTATTTCTCATTTATTTATTTAAGTATTTCATTTCGATTATTCGGAAAAACGTCGACACAGATAAAACTCTTATTCCACGCCATCGCACCAAATCCCGAAACACATCAAGTATGATATTAAATTATCTTTGGCAGGATGAAGTCCCCTCGTAGAATTTAGTTTTGCTGACGCTGGATCCGATTACGTCGACGATATGATAAGCTCCTGTTATTAATAGTAAACGACAGCTTAAGTCGCATCTGTCGTTCAACAAATAAAGGGTAAGATATAACAAGCAAAAATAATCTAATTATAATGCAGCAACTCATCTATGAAATGCAGTCTTAATATAAAATAATTCCTTAATTCCGAATTGATCGGAATCCCGAATTTTTGAACCCGATTTTTATAGTAATTCAATTATGAACTTAATCTAAAATAGCTCCAGGATAACAAAGCTTTCAAAGGAATTAAAATTTGGACGTGAATATTCACAAAAAATAATCGACGTTTTAAAGTGCTGCCTAATAAAGAGTTTTTAAATGCGAAAAAGTGCTAAAAGGCCCAATTATTTGAAACTGTAATCACTGCTGTAAATATAATACGATTAAGAGTTTAGACATGTTGATTTAGATCAAGTTTGATATTTGAATTGTCTTTAAGAATTGGCGTTTGTAACACAAGAGATTGCAGTTTTTAATTGATTCCATCTTTCATTATCATTTATATTTGGCTTTTTACTACAAAAGGTTTACTAAAATAACCGCAATAATCCAAATTTATATGGTTAGAAAAGTAAAAACTAGCATCAAATAAAAAACAAGGCAAACAACCGTTTTAATTAAAACATAAACTTCCCTTGATAATATACGAAAACAACCTTTTATTCAATCTAACTTTTACAACGAATAGGGCCGAGTAATTCTGTGTTATTTCCTTATTAATGTGACTCTGAAAGTTAGGGGTCGGATTAAAAACTCTCGCGAGACCTCACGCCCACGCAATTACGGACGAGAGGGCTAAAGAGGACCGGACCTGTCTCCTCTTCCAAATTGAGATGTATCATTATTGGTGTACTGCAGTGTATCGGAATTCTAGTGGAGTATTTCAGCTCGGTTCATTCGTAAGATTCAATGCCCAAGGGATGGAGAAGAGGGCGGCTTAATGCGAGGCATTTTACCGGTAATTATAATAGATAACGGTATTTAAATATTAAGGTACTGTCAAGATGGGGATCTTATCTCTGAAATAATCAGTTTCTTTGAACGAACTTGGTATAGTTTATTCCGTTATGATGGTCAGATCTAATACATGGGGGTGCCTTGCTCCGTAGCTCGGCGAAGACTCAACAATTCTACTAAAAACAACGAGATGACATTCTATGGAGCTATTTGCTTTTGAATTTAAATGCTAAAAAGCAAATGCGACATATCTTATAAAAAGTACAGTGCATTAAGGTCTATTTTTCAAACTAAATCCTTATTGTACTACAGTACCTTGCAGTCTTAGTTTTTGTATTAGGAGTCGTAGTTGAAGTAAGATTATTCTTATTATTTCACAGCAAATTGTTATAATATGTTTTAAACTAGCTTGATCTTTTTTTAAACATTATTATAAAGTAATTTCACTTAGTTAAATTGAATTCAGTCAGGTGCATCCTTTGAGAATAACGCTCATAAAAGGCTATTACCATTTCTTATTAATATCATTTATAAGTACAAGAGCACTGTGAACCAGTTTGTTTCTTTACAAATCCACATAATACAAATAGGTACAAATAAAATCAAATACAAAGGCTTTATTACAGGCAACGAGGCCCATATTTATTTGCAAATACCTTACAGGCAAACATATTATACTAAAAATAACTTGAAACTAACACGTCAGCTATCCGGCAACCACGGAATTGCCGAAAACCCCAGGGGCCAGAATTCGTCCTTTAAAAAGGTCGACAGATCTTTGGTCCGTACTCGTAGGTACTACAACAAAGTATTTAAAATTCACTTTGAATGCAAATGCAACTTATTCAAGATTATGCGAATACCAGTGTTAAAAGCTGGTAGTTTTAATTTTATTTTTTGGTCATTCATCATCATCATGTCAGCCGAAAGACGTCCACTGCTGGACATAGGCCACCCCCCAAGGCTTTCCACTCAGACCGGTCTTGCGCTTTTCGCATCCACCGCGGTCCCGCGATCCTGACGAGGTCGTCACTCCATCTTGTTGGAGGCCTACCTACAGCTCGTCTTCCGGTCCGCGGACGCCAC
Organism: Acleris sparsana; assembly: GCA_923062465.1. Lineage (NCBI taxonomy): Eukaryota > Metazoa > Arthropoda > Insecta > Lepidoptera > Tortricidae > Acleris > Acleris sparsana. Next base: position 10,306,653 of record OV281296.1, read on the forward strand.
TCCAGAACCTTCTGACCCCATCAGTCCTGCGAGCAATGTGCCCGAGTATTTTTGGTCATTGCATTTCCTAATATTCGCGTTCTAACAAATCCGGTAAACTCAAGCTGGGTTGGTAACCTACATTTGACCGATACTGTATTCCGGTTGCCCTTAAGATTTTTTCACGCCCCGCCACAGACATTTTGTTTTACTTTTCTGTATTTGATGAAAAATAAATGGTCAATCCACATTCATACAAAGTAAATGAGGCAAATGAACCGCAAAGCTGGACCACTGTGCTTATTACTCTTATGTTAAAAAGAAACTAGAAAACATTTGTATTTACCGCAAATTGTAGGTATTATGTTTTAAAGATGTAACAAACTAAAAACCGACTTAATACCGTCACATTTGTTATAAGTAAATTCTGAGATAAATATACGTGACATAGCACCTTTATTCACTCGTTTTCAGTTGCATAATAACTATTGACGATGAACTGGGGCAGTTGGTCGGCCTCGGCAAGTTTCTCTACACCGGAGTCAACAGAATAATGAAAAAAAAGCTCCGCTCTATTAGACATTGTGAAGCGCCGGTTATGTGGTGTATAATGTTTTAAACTTCACTTTGTTCTCGAGTTTCATTGTATTTACTTGTGTTTTTAAACAAATAAACACCCATTAAGATTAATGTACTTTTTATTTACAGTTAGAAGGTTCGGAAAATACTGAAAAGCTAGATTTTTGCATGTCCCTTGAGAAAAATTCGGGAACCAGGCCTCTTTTCCAGTTTCTTTAAGCCCATCATGGTTCTATATGTTTATCATATTGTTGACGTTCGCTCGCTCTTATTTAAATGAAGGAGAGCTACTATAACTTTAAAAATATAAAGATATATGAAGAAGCAAGACGGGCTTCAACAGATTGAAATACAAGTTCTAGAAGTATATTTATTTATTTTATTTTTATGGCAAAGAGAAGGCAAACGAGCACACAGACCACCTGATGGTAAGCGGAAACTGGCAGTAGCTGGTATAGTAGTTATCTTTAAGGACCTTTGCGTTATTTAGTGTCAATTGTCCATTCAGATATTAAAACGACTTATATCTTAACATATAGTTTAACCAAAGTAGTAGTTAAACTTAAGTTCATGGCAATACATTTACAGTCTTAGGATTGCAGTCTCGAGATTGCATATGTGTATGAGTCTTAGAACCCATTTGCCACCAGGTGGCATATGACCTCGTTTGCCTTCCCCGTTCCCTAAAACATGTTTGCACTTGTAGGCCAGATACCGCAGCAACAATACAACCTCATAAGTACAGATTAGGTAAAGGTGTGACCGCACGTATGACACGTTTCGCACGCTCCGATTAGTTCGTGTCGGTTGTTAAGAAACAGGTAACTTTCACAATTATACACCGCCGCAAGGGTTTCGAATCTATTCGCTGTACGGGTTCGGAAACGAGAAGTTTTAGTTTATGGACAACATGCGGTGGTCGTTCTGTTACTTTTACCATTTTGAGTTACACTTTGACGAATAATTTTGATGTATTAACTGACGAAAGACGGAAAATTTGCGCTTAAATATTTATAGATTGAAAAATCATCCCTATAGCGGCCTGCACACCTGTAATAGTAAACCACAAAAAAAATTACGAACGGAACGGAAAATTAGAACGGCGCGTGGCGTTTCCCGCGGTCCGAACTGTACGTTTAAAGGCCGCTTATGTGTCGGATCAAATTTTGATCTGTCCTTTTCTTTCATATGACTGAGTAAAACGTTTTTTTATCTAAGGATTGGAAAAAATTGGCCTAACGCGTTATTTTTTGTGATAAAAACAACCAAGGTACTTACCGAAATTTAAAGAGGTATAATTGTAGTAACTATTTGATAGTTCATCAGATTTTATTTTATCTCGTTCGTAATGTTATTAAGAGGTTAAACTATTTGATTGCTCGTATTATACAAGATTTGTGGGAGATGCTCCCATTAAGCTTAATAGGGTAGTGTGTACCTATTTGTTCACTGTATCGCACTGCTTCAGGAAAGCGGCTTTTAATTACAAAAAAAAGGAAAAAAACAGTTCACATTTTTATCGTGCACTAAAAACTCAATAACATAAATAATAAAAAACACTTTTTACTCGTCAAATACAAACATTTTTGGTATCACATTTAATGTAGGTAAAACAAACAATATAAGCAATAAAGTTCTAGTGTGTCCACTACTCTTATTTGCGAGCGGGCTCTCGAACTATTATATACCGATTGAATAAAATCCGCATTTACTATGCGACCACTCAATCAACCCCGCAACGCGGACGACGCTAAATTTATATTCTGATGTAAATCCAGAACTTCGGACTTCATGTGTAGTTTACTAACGGAGTAAGGCGTTAGGGTGTACATGAGCACAACGCCTTTGATTTTGTGGGACACGTTAGTTCACTGCAATTTTAATAAATAGAAAATACTAATTCTGTAATCGTTTTTTTTTTAAATTAGGATTATGCAGAAGAGAATTATTATTGTTTGAAACGATGCGAGATACATTTTATGTGAATATGTGTATACACCTTTTAAATATCTTTAAATATCTTTAAAATAATATATAAATAAAATAAATAAAATAAAATAAATAAATAAAATAAAAAATAAAATAAATAAATTGTATATTAGCCTTTTCTGAAGGTTTTTTACTTTAGACTTCTGCATCGGATCCTAGCCTTAAGTTATATTACCATCGCGGCGTATTTCGGGACATGGTTTTTGATAGCATTGGGTAACGTTGCAACCTGCATACCTACTGCTATGTATTTTCTTCAATCAGTAGGTATACTTAATTGAATGGATCTCTGAGCTACCGTGGAAGTGCGTCAAAGTGATGGAAAACCGAAATTTTAAAAAGTTTTTTTGAATTGCCTATCAGCTGCACAAAACTAGGAATCGTTTTCAATTTACAGCATAGAATCGAAGCGATACGCGCGACAAGCTGCACAGTGTTACAATTGGATCGGTTACGTCGATACAACCTGTCCTCTTTGGACGATTTGTTTCAATTATCATGGACACATAGCTAAGTATAACAGAGTTGTAAAATAAAATATTTTGTTTGGAGAATATGAAATGTAATAAACGCATTATTGTCAGCCTATTTCGTTTTATTTTGATTTTACTATCCGATTAACGTCGCATATTTTTAGTAGTAACAAAATACTATTTCCAGACGCCTAGTTCTTTTTCTATTGTTATTGTTTGAGATGAAGAGAGCGAGTCAAACTCGCCACAGTGTGGAAGCCCAACAACTTAAGACGGAAACGCAGCAGACCTCGTCGGCGATGGCGGGATTAGTTTGATTCCTTTTTGAAGGACTAGCCAGAGACTGATAAGAAAGGAAAACATGAAAAAAGTAGGGGAGGCCTTTTCCCGGCAGTGTGACATCAGGCTCTTAATAATTATTATTATTAACGATAATAACTTGGTAAGGAGTCGATTTAAGTTCTATAGATGAAAATACTATAGATATTTTTATTTATTAATTCGGAAGAAACAAAGATAAATGATTTACATGTCACAAACTTGGTAAAATACCCCATTCTAATTGTAAAATGTTGTTTTAAAACATTGCAGACGCTTGTTCTGTGCAAATAATTCAAAAAATGTAGCTTGATTACAATATATGCCTACCGCTTCTATCTGGAAGAGGATCATCTGATTCACACAGAATATAAAACATAGCTGACTTAAGGCATGTCTTAAAACACTAGCATAATGCAAGAACACATTTTAATGATTAAAATCCGAACATGCGATCATTCCACGACTTCGCAAACATAACAAAGCTGCCAATTTAGGAAACTTCCCTCGTATATTATGAGACATAAAACTGTATGCCAGTTGTCAAATCAGTGCACTGTTGAGGAAAATTGTAACAAGTCATCGAGTTGTTTAACTCGCGTCTTAACGCACCATTTAGGGGCAGATTGCGTGAGCGGAATCTTGGTTATTTGCTTAATGTTGCCGGGAAAAACCGATTTGTACTGCTACGCTCTTTCTAAGATTATCTGTTAGGGTGAATGTATAGCTAGGATGTAGCAGAAACGGAGTTCGTTTTTGAAGATACACGAGTTGTTTTTACACCACTTCTCAAGGAGAATAATGTTTGTGTTTAGAACATTTTTTTAATTTAATCCGCTACATTAGCTATACCAGGACAACGCGAAAATTTCAATTAAAAAAACCGGTTACGTGAGGTCGGACTTGCACACCGAGGGTTCCGTACCGCTGCACAGTAGGTAGGTATTATTACATTCCGATTTGATTTCAATTTCGAATCAAGTCAGCACGAGCCCAACTTACTTTTCACCATTTTGTAGTAGGTTTTTATTGTTTTTCTTTAGTATCGAAGAATCGTACCAATGTAACTCTTCTAAGTTTTGCCGTTTTAGTGACACATAAAAAAAAAAACGTTGTAAAAGCGTTTCTGGGGAGCCCCTTTTACTTTTTCACTTGTTTTTAATATTTTTATTTGTTAGTATGTTCGTCGCAATAACACATACTCTAAAAAAAACCGCAATGTATTCAAAAGTTACACCTCAGCAAAGAAAGGACGGAGAGACAGCGTAGGCATAAGAGTAAGACATTAGCAATGCAAAACGAGTAGATGATGCATTCCATTTTAAAAGTCCAAAGTTATTATGTATTTAAGGGTTATTTATTTAGGAATAGGTATCATATTATATATGTATGTATGCAGTTTCAATGAGGACTTATATACGACGAACTCTTTTAAAAAATCAATGTTATTTTCAACCGCTGATCAAGTCAAATCGAAACTAAAGTCTCATACTAGACACTAAGGCTATTGCGGCGTTATGATAATATGCACGGCTCCATCGGTAAGGCCTGAGATTAATGTGTCCACATGACGTCTCTATCGCCGCAGTAGTGCCCGGGAGACGCCGCAGGATTACACTAGCTTATCTACCCGGGTAGATACACTCTCGGACATATTCAGAGGAACGCGAAAAAACATTCATAGATGAAACTTGGAAACTAAAAGTTTTGTTTAAATTGAGTCGAAATAATTACTTAGTTTGTATTGTTTAAACAAAATGAAAACGAATCATGACAAAATATTAGTTTCTGAATTATATCTATAGTAGATTTGAAATTTGTAAAGAATCTATTTAAAAATATTTCCTTCTAAAATAACTAATAATTAAAAAAACAATTACTTATAGATATTTCGACCGGGTTGAGTACAACGGCTGTGGTTACGAGGAGACTTCCGCTGATCAAGGTGCATAATGTGTAAAATATCATGTAAGTCTCGTTTTGGCTATAGCTTTAAATTAATTTACTTTTTGGCTTTTTATAAATGGCTATCAGCCAATTGTGGGCTGGAGAACGGATGAAAAGGCGAAGCAACAGACGTCCTTAAAGACATCTATCTCTGTTGCATAAATTAGAAGAGCATAAATATCTACCACTAAAAATAATTTTATTCCTTTTCTGCTATTCTAAATAATTATGTCCACGAGTGTAGATCCCGTTCAGTTTACCATGCTTTCTTGATAAAAAGATCACATCTACAACTTACTAGCCGAAGAATATTAAGCCCTTCACCGTTACACATAAAGCCGCAAATCCAGTACGTTTTCGACAGCTCATGCAGCCTTTGAATAAGGATTGTATTGACCCTCGTAAACTTTATGATCAACTCCTGAGACCGGAGTGGTTTTATTCTGCAAACGGAACAAAAACGAAACGAGATCGTTCGCAGAACGGCGGTACCAGTGACGTTTGAGTTTTCAAAATACGAAAGGGATGTTATACGTTTATCGAAACCTTATCAAAAATTCAACGGATCAGTTTTACATCTTAACATGAGCAAAATAAGTAGGTACGTTACTAAAGCAAGACGTGATGTCCGTAAGGCTTGGGATAGGTGAAAATTCGGTGTTCATTACATAACTATACAATGACAACGACCCTGCCTTCGAAGCTAGCGGTCCCGCGTTCAACCCCGGTAAGGGCAGATATTTGTGTGATGAGCGCGAATATTTTTTCCTGAGTCTTAGATGTTTTGCATGTATTTAAGTATGTAAATATTTATCTATGTAAGTAAGTTTATCGTTGTCGAGGCACCCTTAGTACAAGCCTAAAGCTTATTTTGGGACCGTTTCAATTTATGTGAGATTGTCCCCTGATATTTAATGTGTTTTTGCAATGTTTACAAGTTTTCACATCACTGGGATTGATATAAGCTGCGACATGTACACCAAATTGTCACCTGTCTCCTGTAATAGTCAAGATGGTGAAATAGGGAGTGGGTATTCATTGCTGCTATTATATTTTAATGTAGATTGATATTTTTTATAACTAGATAAGTAACTTGGTAGACAATTAATATTAAATAATTATAATATTAAGATGTTTTTATAATTCAGTACGTTAGTCATAACTGTCATAAGGTATAATTATGTTTTATAAGTATGTATGCAAGATATAATCTATGGGATGTGTAGTCTGAAAATTAACAATATTAGTCGATTGATTCTCATGGCTGATTTGATGCAGAAACATCGACATGTCCCCATTACTGTTAAATATCATATACTTAATATGAACATTTTGTTAAAATCACTTCTAACGTTTATTGACGGTAAATTACAACCGTGACGTGTGCAATTTATTCTGAATCAATGATGTGTTTGCATAAAAAAACCTAAACTCTCGAGTCATTAATCTATAAATAACTAAAATAGATGGAATACCCCCAATAGTATTGGTGTACCTTCCCAGAGATATATATTAGCTTAAACCATTTCTAATAAACTGTTTTTTTTTTTAATTTTGGGAGGTACGACGCGAAAGACAAACACGCAGATACTCATTAAACTTATAACACCCCTCTTTTTGCGTCGGGGGTTAATAAATAAGGTTAGTAAACGAAGATTGCCGATCTTCATTAAACATTTTGGTAGTACTGGTCCTACTTTAAACAGCGCTATAACTTCTCCTATCCACACTAAGTTAATATGTACAATATTAAAAGGTAAGCCATGCACACAGAGTTTTAGGTTGTTTAAAAAGATGCTTGTAATTGAATTAACAAATTCGAAATTTTCAGTAGAAGATAATTTAAAGTGATTCAATTGGTGATTCATGACAAAACACTATTAATTCCAGACATCAAATATTTCAATATGGATTTCGATTAGAATAAGAATTCCGATTCGGATTCAGTTGACAAATATTTAAATCGAATAATTATCGCGAGAGACTGAGATCGAATATCAAATTGAATTTGTTTCGAAGTTAGATCGACTATCTGATAGAATAACGATCTCTTTACCATGAAAAACGAATAGTTAAAAAGTTTACGAACCATGTTTAATTAAAAACGTGAAACTTATTTTAAATTAATTGTGTAACATAAAACTTTTATTACACCTGCAATAGACTTAGCTAGCCGTCAAACTTAATCATTATTAAATTAATTAAATTAATTGATTAAAGTTTAAACTAATCTACAGTAATTGTCGTTGACGTTTCTGTTCTTGCTATTTATTAAATTAACTGCTGTAATTTAGCATTATTATTAATTTGGAAACCCGTTCTCTATTCCAATTCGTTTAATCATTATTAGGAACTTTTATTAACATCTCGACGTAAGAACCAGCTCGTTATTATTGTGTTGGTAAGCTTTTTTTTGGGTTCCGTAGTCAAACTAGGCACCCTTATAGTTTCGCCATGTGCGTCCGTCCATCCGCAGTCTAGCTCAGAGACTCTTAGTACTAGAAAGCTGTAATTTAGCATGAACATACATACTAGTCACGCCACCAAAGTGGTAATGTAAAATCTAAGATTTATTTTTATTTTTATTGTACACTTTTCTCGTCTACCTCGTAGTATGGGATGTCGTTGAATAGGTCTTCGAAAAATATTGTGGGTTAGTGCAAACAAATTTTTTTATTAAAGGATCCGTTTACGATATATTAAGCTTTAAAGCGTTATTTTTTTTACAGTCAAGTGTCTCCCCACCCGCGTAAACAAATACTAAAAAACTAAAAAAATCTTAAATGAAAGCACATACAATGAATTTAATAGGAAAACTATCACTACTAAGTAGACTTCATTGGTTCCTGAGTTACAAATAGTTTAAATGTTTATACCTAGCAAAAACGTATTTGCGGTGTTGGTAAACTGACCGCGACCTATGTCAGTGTATAGGGACAACAGTTTCTAACTGCAAAGTTAAGTTTGGCGCGAGGTCTAATTTGATTGTAGTAACAGCTTCGGAACCCTACACTGAGCATAGTACAATATGCTCTTTCCCGGTTTTACAACATGACAGCATACGCGGCCAAGTTGTAAACAATACGATTACAAAGGATAAAGGATAAAGTGGAATACAGCCCTAAGATATATTCGGATGTGGAGTTCATTTGTTTCAACTGACCCTATTAATGATTGTAATTGAACATCGGTGTGCATTTTTTTACAGTACAATTTTTAGATCTTTTGTTGCGACAAATACGAGTCAAGGAAGGGTTGTTTACTTTAATTCAACCTGTATTATTTGGTGTTATAGCGAAAATATAAATATGAACTCTGTGATTATTTCAACTGTCTACCTATTATGGTTTATGAGATACATCCCACTGATAGACAGATGAACGGGCGAAAAGAAAGCGCGGGGGCTTAGTAACATTGTCCCGTTGGCGCCCTATAAAGGGTTCATATTGCCAACATGCAACTTGCCAAGTTCCAGATACTTAAAAAGGGATGGAAGGAGGGAAGGGATGGAGGAGTCTATATATGCAGCAATTTATCTATATCTATTTCACTGCCTAGAACTTGTCAATCTCCAATCACCAAAACACACAAGTCTTAGTAGACGTTTAAAAACACGTACTCCTTCTTTTCCCAAGTGGTATCACGCTAGCCAGCACTCGGCACGGACCCCTCGAAGCGATCTCTTTCAATTAACTTGAGGACCCTCGGCCCCGAAGCCCGACGGATATTTCCAAATTGGTCTTAGTCTTTGTCTAATACACATCGGACCTTTACACCTGGTAAATACATTTTCCGGAGAGCAATCTTGACCTTGTTTTATAAATATACTAATCAAATAAAATACAATACTAAAACTTTATTGTACAGGCAAGGGCATTAAAGTCAAAGCCATCGCGTCAAATATATGTATACACGGACCTTATTGCCAGTGGCATAAAGGTGTATAGATATTTTTGACGTCTTGGGAACGTATATATATTTATGCCCTTGACTGTACACCAAATAATAACATTACAGAGAACAGCACAATTAAAAGCAATACAGGTGAACAACAGGCGGCTTTATCACTGATTATATCTCTTCTTTACCTTAGATCTATTAGAAGGGATAAAATAGAATAAAAAAGGATAAAAACATTAAACACAATAGGTGGTTCAGACTTCTTGCGAACAACATTAAGAACCTTTGTTAGGTATTAAAATTAATTTGAAAGTAATAAATATACGAACATAATAATAATATAATATAATATCCTAATATATTTCCTTTTTTTTCCTTTAAAATCTGAATTGCCAGAAGCAACAATTAATTAGCGGTAACAGTCTCATTGGACATAGAAATAATATGACACCATAGTATGATAATATTTAGGACTTAAGCATCAATAACCAAAACATTCGCAAAGTACCTTATTTTACATTATCTGTACACGTATTATAATTAACTCGGTCGACATTACTGTCAAGTAAATAAGAGCTATAATAACGGAGCCATAGAGCCCCGGTATTATCAAAAGCTGCCAGAGTACTCGTACTACAAGAAATATTGTAATAATCGTTCGGTAGCGTTGTAGTTACGCATTTTCACAATAGCGATTTACTGTGTGATTGAAACGGTGTCCTGCCGTTTGACCAAAAGTCATTTGGCAAAATTACACTTGACAAACAACGTTTTGCAAAAAAATGTTTCGCCAATTGATCATTTTACTAGTTGTCATTTTAAAAATGGCTCACTTATTCAAATGATCAACAGTTAAATTTACATTTTATAAGTAATTATTTGACAAAATGAACATTTAGCAACGGAGTTATCAGACAAAATTTTAAATGCAACGAGCAAGACGAATCTGGGCAGAACTGACTCGGATAGGTTAGGTTAGAAGGCCAAGGCGGGAGCTTTGCTCCCGCCTTGGCCTTCGAGGTTATTTTTTTCTGCCCAGAAATAGGTAAACTACAGGAAATAATATTTGGTGAAATGGAAAACTGTCAATTGACATTTTATTATTTAACACATTTACCAAGTGTAGTGTTTGCTAATTGATCATTTGCTAATTGAGTTTTTGCAAAATGATACTTTTGTCAAATGTCACGTTTGCCAAATGATTATTTGGTGAAACGTTGTTTGTCAAATGATCATTTGTCAATATTTTTTTGGTCAAACATTAGTGAACCATTGAAACATACTTCAGTTAACAAAAAACCCTTAATTTTGTGGCCTGTGATTCGTGATAAACTCGCATGATTTTAGGCTAACTCAGGTTATCAGGATCCTTAGGACCTAGCTCCAGCAGAATTACTTATTTTGGCTGAAATAATGATAATAATCATGAAGTAATTGATGAATGCTTAATTTTGTGTGAAGCTAAAAAATGCCTCTAATTGGAATCCCTAGTGGTAATTTCTCCTAATGCATCCTTTGTTCGAATTTTCATTTATCCTAAATCCATTTCCGTCTGGATTATAAAACATTTTAGCGTGGTTACAATACAACTGTAACCTAACCTAAATATATTTTTGCAAACCTTCAAAAGCTATCTGACTCAGCTAAAAACTAGTTTACGGCAAACGGTAATTCGGACTCCCGATAAAGGTACAAAAAAGAAACCCGGTTACAGAATCGTGGGTACGCGTGTATTCTGGTTGAAATACAATTAGATATTTATCTCTGCTTGGTTAGACGCACGTTGCCAGGACAAGCGGGAACTCGTGCTTACCAAACGCCAGACGGTCACGTACAAACCCTGGATTTTACATACACATTCAAAGAAAATACAATTCAACCCCTGACTTTTGGGTTAATTTAAAATGAAAGTAGATTTGGAAAATTGATCCCGTTTAGTTTAATGGATTAGAAGATTTCAGTGGGACTGTTACATCAAGTCGAACAAGAAAAATATTTTATCTACATCCATATCATAACTTCCCTATTATATGTTTAGAAACGATAAGCAAACAGCCTATATTAAGAAACCTGTATCTGTGGTTGCACTTTAATGTTAACATTAAAGTATTACATGTCATTAAAGTATCGGTTATTGATGTAGTTGCATCTTAATGTTCACTTTAAAGTTTCGGTGACCGAAACTTTAAAGTGAACATTAAGATGCAGGTTCTTTAAGATACAAGGCAACATGGTACAATTTTCTCACATATTGTAGAAAACTTATGATATGCATGTAGATAAAGTTATGTATGCGACTGTACGCATAATTAGGCATTAAAACACTCGTGTGATCTTATTATGAAACTCACCTATCGGCTCGTTTCATAAAACCACACTCGTGTATTAATGCCTCTCATTATGCACCAGTCACATAAATAACTATTACTGTAGACCTTTAACGTGTCAGAAGAATGGCCAATGAGACGGTATTAAGTGTACCTAACTAACTGCGTAATATTTAATTTCGTGATGGTGAATTTACTTATCTTTTACAGGTTTTATTTTAACACTGATGCTACCTATGCTACCTGCATTTTTTTTCTTTTTTATGAACTATTATCATGCCGTTGCTTCACATGGGTGGGATAGGTATATGTATGTGTTATGCACATTAATCTTTCGGAATAGAGATAAAACTGCATCTAAATCTGTTGTGTAGATAAGTGAATTAATGTTAATACAGAAAATCGTACATTTTAAGAACATTTTACCTTGATAAAAGACACCAATCCTACTTATTGGTGGGTCTTTTATCAAGGTAAAGTGTTGAAAATACATATACGAGTATAAAATTGATAGATTAATTCTACTACAAAGAAAGCATTCGTAAAAAGCCGAGTGCTACCGACAAGCTCGGTCAGAAGCACAGTCATAAAACAAATAGCATCAACCGCATTTAGCTTGCGGCAAGTTGTCTACATATTCCCTTTCATAAAATGCATTTTTACACAAACACTACGTGCAATGCCACTGGCGTGTGCCGATGCACGGTTCTGTCTGAGTGAGAAATCAATTTGTTCCACCGTTTTCATTTATGCGATTCAAGCATTCCCATTTGTTCGAAAGCAAATTGGAAAGGGACTGACTGAGTTGTCAGCTGTAGCTTATGCAGCCGGCTCGACTTGGCGATCGACTGTTCAATACGATAATAAGGTTATGCAGAAGGTTATGGTGGTATTAATTTTGTTCCGTTTTTCTTCTTCTTAATACTATTTACTAATAAAATTAAAAAATGTTCGTTTTCCTTACACATAAAGTCAACTCACTATGTCTGGGTCTTAAAAAAAGTATTTACAATAACCAGATAGACGGTCAATCCTGAGATCTCGTTTATTTGCCACAATACAGTTACTATAACCTTTATTATGGCTCCCGAAAAAAAAACCTTCTGCTCTTAAGTGAATCGAAAAGTAACTAGGTACGTTATGAAAAATTTAAAATCAGAACCGGTGTGACATACAGAAATACAGACAGATACCGACATCTCACCAAAATGGTCCTTTTTTAATATTTTTGTAGTACCTTGTCTATATGATGTCACGTTTAAACTGCCATATATGAATTTTCACAACAGTTAAAGTGACAAGGTACTAAAGTGTACACATATTTATGAACTCGACTGTACGAACCCTTAAAATTCTTTGTTGTATAAATAAATATGAAAGCTCGAAAGTATTTTAAAGAAGTCTCGCCTTGCATTTTTCGTTAGTTAAGCGCGGGGCAAAGTGAGCAGAGAATCTGACAACTCGGAAAGTCTATGCTGTATACAAGAATTATAACAGAAAACCGAACTACTAAGATGTTACAAACAAGATGTTGCGACGTGACATCTGCCTGAAGTTGATTATCTGTGCCTACAAGACCGATATAGGAGCTGCAAACATTCTAAAATCATTGTTATTCTCACTCCTTCGCTTGTTTTATGACTCCAACTACAAAAGTTGAAGCGTACGTAAACCGGACACATAAAACAGTGGAAACTCTATATAAAACGTTTTTTTAGACTTTTTCACCATACCAACGGGAGCTAATCGAAAACTGTAATGAATCAAAGGCTGGTTGCGTAGTCCAGACAGCTTTTGCAGCGTGTCCTTTTATTTTGTTCGCAGTCTCGTTAGCTGGATCTAAATTGAAATAATCTAGTTATTTCAACTTTCCTTGCTTTGAAATAGCTTTTTGTCTCTGTGTCGCATGATTTCTTTGTGTTTGGACTGTGTGTTAGAAACACAAGCATTGAGCTATTTGCCAGTTAAAATCTAGCATCCTTTGAAAATTACTCACTTTGCAATGTGCAGTTTGAAATTTAAATACTTTTTATGACCAATAAAGGAAAAAACTTTGAATACTAAGTACACGATTGAGAAAAGAACCAAATTGACTGACAGCTCTAGAATTGCTAAATTATATGTCCTTACAAACGGAACACTAAACCACAGACAAATAACAATGACAATTAACTAGTTTTATTGGCAAATGACAATAACTAAAAATATAAATAATGCACCTATAAAATTGTAAAAATGTGTTTTAGAGTTTTTACCAATAAATACCTGAATCAAAATGAAGCGAGCTGCTGTTACATTTTCATGTAGGATCAATTGCTGATGGCGCATGAGCAATCTTTGGTAGTGAATGCGTAAAGGAAGAGGACCAGACTAGAGCAGTCCCCATGCATTAGTGAAGTTTCGGTAGTCCGACCATCACCACTTGTATTGCCACGAAACACCACCACCGCCATCGTAGACGAAGCTTACAATTAAGTTTCAATTAACCGTAACGTTGTCTTCGATATTTTCTTTCTTTAGCTACGTGTAAAATAAGTAACACTCTTATCTACTTTTAGGGTTAATATACTTCATTTACTTGTAACTTAAGTCGCCTTATTTTACACACTTTAATGTAACACGGCAAAGTGTTCCCCTAAACTCTTGGCGGCAGTCAACTACACGCTGTACAATGTAATTAATACCTAGATCACCATCAAAGTATACTGGACCGCAAAACTAAGTATCACACTTTAAATGACATGTTCTTTAAAAGTGGGATACTTTTGCGACCAGTGTGTATTAAAATGAATTCGTAATCGTTATTTTCAAATCTTTTATCTACCTATATGACAAGATTCTACAGCAGCCTATAAACTAAATGGATCATCGGATCAAATGGAAAAGTATTTCACGTATGAACATCATTAATATACTAACTACTTATATACCTATGCGATTTCGATATAAGTCTGAAACGTACGTCAATATCGGATGTAATCCACGTCACTTATTATTTTTTTCCCTCCCATCAATACGTCAATAAAAATCGGCTGTCAATTCGTCAAATTAAAATTACCGCATTATATTATTCCGTCGGAAAACTCAAAGGAATGCCAAGTTTTCCTCTTAATTCCATCTTGGAGCCCGGCATGGGATAGGAATCGATTTAGTACGTCTTTCCATTTATCTACATACAAATTGGAGTGGCTGGGAGGCTGTCAGTCGCTCTGTGCGGTTGTCGCGGCGTACAAAAGGCCGCGGCGCGAGCGCCTCTTTTTGCGCTCAACTTCCTTTGAATACATGTAGATGGCAGATTGTAAATTAACGTCTTTAACTAAATTAGATCTTTTAATTCACTTCAAGGCGAACATTTGCAAAGAAACGATACAAATTATTGAATGTGATGTGATTGAATTAATCACATTTGAATTTATTCTCCTCCCAAATAAAATTGTTCTTTTAAATTAATAATATTTAATATTTCTTGTTAAAGATGGGTGAAAAAACGCACCATGGTACTGCATAAGCGACCAATTCTAAAGGGCAATAAAGACTAACAGTTTGCTGGCCGATATTGGCTTGGCAGTTGATCGGATTAGAACACAGACTATCAATTTGTCTAAAGCAAGGATTTCTTTGTAGATTCTGTACTATCAGGTGGCTTGACAAACTTAGGACTGCAGGTAAACTGTTAGTTAAATGGCATCACCCCTTAAGAGAATCTCATCAGTAATTTCAGTCTGAATAAACATTTTGAACTCAAAGAACCTTAAGACACAGGGTGATTTAATATTATAAACTGAATAAAATGCTGCGCGATATCGATTAAGAGAATGACAAATCTTATTTTACTTGACTGAAAATTACTCAGCTTACGCAGGTTTATCCTCGTCGTTGTCAAGTTTAGGTTGAGAATGCCCCGATTAATCCCTCCACGTCCCTATTTTCTTCGTGCTTAAAACTGACGCACCCGTTACTCGGGTTCTCCTTTCACACTTTTTGTGGGCGTTCTTGTGACACTTCATTTATAATTCTGCTTAATCCGAGTGAGTGAGTCCTTACCGAATGAATTTGTAATGTAAAGATTAATGATGTAGGCACCCATGCTAGATTCTTTCAAAGCATTCCGTCTACTATTTTTATCGTATTTATCGAGCCAGTCGCCCTTTTGTGCGGCAAATCAAAGTAGGTATGTTTGTGGAATAAACTTACGGCATGTTTTGGAAGCACGTATAAGCTGGTTTTACTGTTATATATTTTTAATTTGGAGTTCGTACCTACATGCTACTTCAAATTCTTATCTATTTTTCACTAGGCCAGTCTATAATAACAAAAAAAAAGATAAACATCGCAAATCCGCATGTAACAATGATTTTTTTACATGTTGTTAGGTCCGTTGAGAGTATTTAACATCCAAGTTTAGTATGGGTACGGAATAAAGATTCTTAAAAAAACGATTGCTACACTGCGCCGCGCACGATATTAAAGACAAAATAGAAAAACTTGCAGGGGGCTGGTAATACCAATTGAAGCAAGCCTGGTTAACGACGGAAAACCTAAATCTCAAAAGCCAGAATGTTTTCCTTAAACCTCATAATAGGCTGGTCTGTTTTCAACCGATATTTGACATCACATGAAATATGAAAAAAAAAATCGATTGTGTTCTCTTTCGATATATTTTGTTCTACTTCTGCTTTGTTAAGGAAAGTAAAGGAGCAAATAGGCAACGTCTAGAATTATGCTCTGAAGTGAAACAAACGGTATCAACCATTTTATCCCCACGGCGCAGAATTCAGAACACGAGCCGAAACCGAATTGAAATTTTGGCAGCACAAAGTGATGATTGAAAGATAAACACCGGGAAAAATTAACTGATCCACATTGCTTATTGAAATGTTATGTCGAGACTCGAACGTCGGTAAATTTAATTGTCGAAGTTTGAATTGAAAAAGTTATAGCGGTCGCGAAATTCTACAAAACGAGGTTCCCTGCTCGCGGCGATATTATTAGATATTATGTTTGTTTTGCGCAATTTGGGTAATGTAGCTGTGTCTGCTACACTCCAGATTTACGAGCAAAATTTTCGAGAAGCACTTAAACATAGGTGGGAATTATATCCTCAGGCGTTAATGTTTCCATAAAATGAGACTTCAAAGTTTTACAACCACCCTTTTTTTGTATATATTTTTTTAATTAAAGTTGTGGGTAACTTTTACTTATATTAATCCTGTCGAACCAAAGAAATATTTTTCATAAAAAACCTGAACGATACTAAAATAATTGTTTATTTCATTGGACAAATTAATTATTTCTGTAAAATACATTTTGATTAACCAGCTTTTAGCTTAAGAAATTGATGGGTTGGCTATCTTAGATACAATAATTATTCGAGCACTTTCGAGTACTTTTCTGTACCTATTGTTAATTAATTGGCACATTTGTAATAATTTATTTTTTTGTTTAAAGTTTAATTCAACAGTCGTTAGCTATCTTAGAATGCAACTTCTAGCTTGACAGTTTGATCAAAATTAAAAACACGCATTTCTTTCAAAATTGTACATCAAAAGTTTCAAATTCCGTAAAGTGAAATCCAAAATTTCTTGTATAAGAAATTCCACTGAAGATCCAGATTATGCTGAAAATGGCATGAGCTTAGCACAGATCGATCTGATTGTAAATGCACGCTAAAAGCAACAGAACCAAGAAAGGTTGATAAGTAAGTGTGAATGCACCCTGGAGACGGGAATTGCCCGTGCACCTGCTGCCCGGGACTCGAAATGGCGAGGGAAAAGTCCCGCCATCTCTTTATAGTATGAATACAATTATCAAAATGAACACGGCTTAGGCTCGTGCAAAATGACTTTCTCTTAATCCAATTTGCGAGCTCATTAAATCAACCAACCATGTTATCAACCCGGTCTTCTAGAGCAGAGTTAAACCTGACTAAGTACTGGTAACGAGGCTTAGTTATCGATTCCCAAAGGGAAAGTTTTACACAGGGCCTTTTTTATTCCTTTCTATCATTCTCGTTCATAATAAATCATTTCCAATTTCATTGAAATTTAACGCTCCTGAAGGCAATGGCCCCGGATTATTGAAAGTCGTTTCAATAAATCATCCAACAAGAAAGTTCTTTTACTTTGAACCCACCATTGGCCATTTATTGTAAGTCGTTGCCGTACTCTTACTAACTTGACAAAGTTATAAGTAAAGGAAAGAGGGAAATAGACGCCGGGCTATGAAATCGCAACCAATATAAAGAATTATAGGAGTACTTAATCTCTATATTGCTATACCTATTGATCTAAATCCTAAATTTTTATTTAAAAAAATACATTTTATGCGTTCATCGAGGGTTCCGTGTCGCCAGTCGCCACACAGCAGGTATTATATAGGATTTCGAATAAAATCAGTGCGGGCCCAGCTTTACACTTAACCATTTTTACTACCTACTTGTTGTGCTGAAAGTACATACAAGCGTCAAAGTTGGTATCATTACCACTTACATAATATATACACTTACACGATACAGCACTTTTAAGTTAGGACTCCCTTCGAGTACGGTCTCGGACTTCAAATTAATTAACCACTATAGAACCTTATCGCTTAAAACCCACGATTAATTCCTATGTCATTTCTATCTCGTCACTTGACGCTGTCATTATGACAATTTACTATGGTGGAGAACAATTAAAGTTCTTGACCGTACCTATGGAACCCTAAAAATATTTTCTATTAAATATTACCACCCGAATGCGACTAAGCACGTAGATAAAGTTGTGTGTGTAAATGGAAAAGATTCACTATTTATAGAAGAGAATAAAATTGACTAAATACAATAAACCTCTTATTCATTAATTTGCAATAACTAAAATCTGCTTAAAATATACTTTTGTCCATATCTGTACAGACAATCTTAACAATCAGACAATGGATCTGTTTCTGTTATTTGACAGAAAAGGGACAAAGAATACTTTGACATAAATAGGTTTATTGTGCGTTTATGAATAAGGTTAGGGTTTATGAATAAGGCTAATAGTAGAGAAGTAACGGAAACGATAATATTTAATACAATTACAAAAAGGAAACTCAATCCTCGAAACAATACCGCTTGGAGCAACGTTTTCATGTACAGGGTGTCCATTACGCGAACAATCCAACTGCGGCCGAATTTAATCCGTTTAACCGAATAACGCTCGCGAAGTTATCTCTCCAACGAATGTGTGTAAAATCAGCCCAGGCTTAATGAGTCCCAAATAACGTAACACGCCGCGGCCACTTATTTCCATATACTCCTATTTATTTTAGTTCAAAACATTAATTTCGTTTCTGCACTTAATTTGTGACCGACCGCATTGTTTTACGATCGCCATTGTTGAAATTTAATATTTTGCCGTTTAAATTGAACGCATTTTTTGATGCTATAATAACTTGACCTGTTTATTTAAAATGAAATTATCTGCCAACACTTAATATGGTCAGTTGTTATCTTGAAGAAGACTGGTAAAACAATTCTATGCTGATGCGCTGGTGGACATAAGTACGTACGTACAATTTCGCTGTATATAAACAACATTATGCTGTATATCTATACCTATTAGGATTTCGACATAAGTAATTAGACTTATAAGTTTATAATTATGTGTCAATAATCATTTACATTAAAGGCTGTAAAAATAAAAATGTAATTATATTTTGTGCACATATTAAATCCTCTTTCTCATATCTAACTTATTCCGTACAAGAAAAAAAAACGGCCAAACTTTAACAACATCGCCGACTACTATTTCTTAAATTCCTCGTTATTTTTCGCACAAAATTGCCCAGCCCTTAGGATTAAGAGATTAAATTATTTTTACTCGAGGAACAAATCATTTCTAGTTCATTTATTTAGGATGAAATCTAACAGCCTGGGTATCTCTATCTGGGACGTTCACGTAGAAATTTCAATTTCCGGCTTGTCGTAGTACGCCGAAACGTACTGCCACTTGGTATAATATGTACATAAGGATTGGCGATGAAATTACGCAAATTTTGGTGGATTTCAAGCAGTAATTACAAGGGTGTTCCAAATTTTAATTAACATTTGTCTACTTTTAATTTGTTTTACCCACAATTCCGTTGACGTTTTCTCTCGAAAATGTATAGGCATATAGTAGGTATTCGGGATAGCAAAAATATTTTTAAATAGCCGGCCAAGTCGGAATCGCACACGTGGGTGCACATTCTTCTCATTTTTTGTGTTTATAGCAGCAGTAGTATCTCAATAGTTGGTAAGTGCTCTCTTTTTGAAAATATTACTAGGTCTACCTAGGTCGGCAAAACACGCAAAAAATATAATTTTCCTGTATGCTCCTTATAAGAAAATGATTGAATCCCATTAATAATACTACATTTTTTTAAACGTTTTTATTGATCTTATTTGTCTATAATGTGACCGCAACCTTACCTTTCACCTCCATGACTTTATGATTCTTACTCTCGAGGAGCAAATCGTGAAACGCAAACGCTTTGTGTAGCAAGCGTCCAGGAAGCCTCGTTAAACTTACGCCCTAAGCGCTTTGCAGCGAGATTACATGTTACTTTAAAATGAGCTTGTCTGCTCGCTTAGAAAACTAAACAGCTACAGTTTTAGTACATGCTGTATGTATAAAGTTTAATAACTTAAATTAATGCCTCAAGGCATTTGAGGTCGATATTTTATTTACAAGTTTGTAATAAAGCGACCAGTGTTTGTTTGTTTTTACGACATATTTGTAAAAGCAACATATAAACATTGAAGTTTATGGATGCAAGGATTTTTATTAAGTACATTATATAAAAAGAAAAACGCGGCAAGTAAAGACTTTGCTTCAAATTCTGGATCGTATTTTTTTTTACTCGCATTATTAGACATGTTTCGTACGTTATTACAAATATCAAACAATATGTACTAAGAAACAAAACATTTTAGCCAATTAAGTCTAACGACATATATACGTAAGCTACAAAACGTATACCTACATAAAACAAGCTTACCTTAGCAACGTTAGTCATAATCAAAACGCATGTTCCAACCCGACAATCCATTATAGTATAGGGATACGAATATACACAATAGTTCATTATGATACAAGTGTGCTAAGTTGGTCATTTAGGTCGAGTTGGGATTGCAGCCCAAGCCGTAGGTGAGGACGCAATGGAGCTGAGAGGGTACAATAATCAATGCGTTTTACGTACGGAAAACGTAGTACCAACGACCGTCTTAAACACGTTTCATAAGATGGTTTTTAACTCCCACGAGAAAGAAAATAACATTGTGCTTTTTCATATACATTAACGCGCTAACGCTTTTAACATTACATTTTAAAATGAAATGTTTATTTGTTATATTTTAACTGAAACTAAGATAGTTTATTATATTCGCAAAAAGTTCAATGTTTTACAAGACTACCTAGTGTGGTAATGTTTAAAGTAAAAATCACGCGTGTATAATATGCTGCATTACGACTCTTAAAACGCTTCAATAACTTTACGAGCAAGTGTGTTGAAAAAATACTTAATTACCAGTATTATTTTGTGCGCATATTCAAGTTCAAAGGGCTACTTAACTGCAGATAAACCGTTTAATACATACATTATATGCACATAACCAAACCCATTATCGAGTCGCAACCCCATTAGCTTAAGAGCTATGGGTATTTTATCCAAATCACTTAGTCACTGACTGTAGCATACATCAAGCGGGATTAAGGCGTTTACTGGAGCCTACTTATCAGGTGTATCGCTTGCTAATGATGCGATCTCCCGGCTAATCTGCCTGCTGCCAGGCCAACGGCACAGATAGCATAAGCAGATAGCACACTGGTACAGTTTGAAATCGTTTTCTAGCTGTAGTTCGAGCATGAACATTTTAACCCAGTCTACGAAGCTAGCGGTCCTGGGAATATTAGTGTGATGAACGCGAATGTTTGTTCCTGTCATGGATGTTTTCAATGTATCCTATTATCCTACTAATATTATAAATGCGAAAGTTTGTGTGTGTGTGTTACTTCGTTATTCCTTCTTGCTGCAACGGCTGGGCGGATTTGAATGAAATAAGGAATGGAGATAATTTTATACCCTAAATGAAACCATAGGCTACTTTTTATCCCGAAAAAACTGAATTTGAACTAAGCCGTAGCCTTGTACTAAGTATGGGTACTAGACAACGATAATATATATAAACTAGCTGCCGCCCGCGAATATTTAAAAAAAACTCGATTAATAGAGGCCTAGGTGTTAATCCAGGGTACCTTTAAGCTATTTATCACATTAAATTAAACGATTAAATCCGCCCAGCCATTGCAGCGTGAAGTAACAAACTAACACACACACACACACACACACAAACTTTGGCATTAATGATTATATATAAATAATTCGTGGGATTTTCACAATTACAGATATAATGAACGTTTCTGCGTTTATATACAGTACAAAACAACCAAACCTTTTTACAATGGAAAAAATGTGATTATTGCTTGTGCGATCATGTTGCCATTGAGCCGTGTCTTAAGTGTATTCACTAATTTGCGCTGGCTCTGCCAGCATCACGCTGAGTTGTAACCATTTCCTGACAATTTCTGTATTTATGTTCAAAATTATATTCCGCATTAATATACACCGGGCGTTTGAGAACAGTTCCCCGTCGCATGGCACTTGCGGGTAAGAACCCGCGTGTCATCGGTCCCACGTACTACGCCCGCCAAACTTAAAAATTTACAATGCGACGAAGCATTTAAACATCAGCTGAGAAACCTTTTATTGAATAATCCGTTATACTCCGTGGATGAATATATGAAAATGGAAATGTAAAGGACCATGGGCAGAAATGTCCCCCCCCACCAACAGAAATGAAACATGTCTCATTTAATAGATCTCAGCAACATTATGTATTTTTACTATGGAGACGATCACCAGATGTATGGGGTTTTCTTGGAAAACCATAATCGTATCGTATGGAATTTGTTTGAAAATGAACACATATATGGATGATTTGCCTTATTTGGCCCTTGTTTTCATTAAAAAAATCCCATTGATTTTGCTACTAAAATAAGTATTTTGTCTTTTTTTGGGTCCTTATAAACATATAGACATGCATCCCGTTACTGTTGGTGGGGGGGGGACAGTGCCCATACAAATTTGCCCATTGTCCTTTATTATTTTGTTGACATTTATTACTCATTGTACATATTTTGACATCGGACGAATCACCATTATTAGATGTTTAACTTTTATTGTTTTAATTTATGAATTATTATTGTATTCTATTCTTTGATTATTAATATTTATGTTTTTGACGATCTCAATGTAATTTCGTATTTTTTGACATGCAATGCAACTAATATTGTAATATTACATTGACAAATAAATAAACTAAACTAAACTAAAATGTTTCTCACTAATAAACATATTTTTTTTTATTAATACATAACTACAATCAATTCAATACACTACACTAATAACACCTAGACCACTATTTGTTCTTGATTAATTTGCAAAGTCTGTCATGGGTAGTCTGTGATGAGGGTAGGGCACTTTTTCTCGTTAATCCCTTCATTAGAGCATGTCCGGGCGTGCCAACATGCCTTCAGTTTTATCTCGTATTAAAGTTTTAAACTAATTTCTTTGCTTATATTACTCTTATTGGCACCTATTTTTAACGCGGTTAAAAAGCATTCATTACGGTTTTGAACTTTGTTTAGCGGTGCTGTGTTCTTTAAACATGTTAGGTACACCAGTTACTTACCAACCTTAAATTGATATAAGTACTTAATATTTTAATAAGACGAAGAACCTTTCATTTCCCTTCTTAGATTATGTAAATCGATTATGTAGATTATTAGCTGAGCATGGTCAAACATACTCTTGCCCGGTTTTTTAAGAGCTATCTAATGATATCTCACTCGTTGTCGTAATGTAATATTACGCCAAAAAACTAAAACCCGCCTTTAAAAATGCAAAAAATAACTTCCTATAAAATGGTTGGTAGGTCAGTCCAACTGTATTCGGCTTTTGGATTAAAATATTGAAATACGCCGACTTCAGTTGGACTGACCTACCAACCATTTTGTTTTTTTTTTGAACTTTCATTTTATTTTGTACTTTTTAGTGATCCTATTTAAGCTGTTATGTAGTCCCACTTTTCAATTAATTAGAAACTACACAACATTTCAAGCTCGCCGCAAGCAATTCCGCGGGAAAGTCATAGTAATATTTAAAAAATTAAACGTGCTTCATCATAGTCGCTCAAGTACCTTAATCGAGATATCTTATCGCCACCCTTCAAATAGGCATAAGGAGTTCCGGTGGCCATCTGTGGTCTTCATCATCAGTTCCACTTCACCATATACTTAATACGTACTTTTCAAAAGCAAATGCACGAGTTATTTAAATCGGTCCAGTGGTCTTCAAGTAATCGGGGAACATACCAAAAAAAAAAAAAAAACCCGACCAACTTAGAAACTCCTCCTTTTTTTGAAGTAGGTAAAAAAAAACGTGTTTGCTAGGTACCAGAAAAAAACACATTTTTATTTTAAAGCTATGTCGGCGTAAATTAAATGTATAACTATGCCACATTACAGCTTTGTAGTGGCAAGAATCTCTGACTTAAACCGCGGGCAGACGGACAGACGGGCATGGCGAAACTATAAGAGTTCCTTGTTGACTATTGAAAAGGCAGCTAAATGAAAAAGATTTCCAATCAAATAATATAAAAAGTCATGCTCCTTATTCACCCTTCAATACTCACCCTAAAAACGAAAGCAATATACTATTAATCCATGAAGTAAAACTCGACCGTAGCTGAAGAAAAACGACAAAGAAACAAATCGCCATACGCCCAGCGATATATTAGCGCGGGTCACATACTCCATCAATAGCCCGTCTCTTATGAGCCGCGCCGGTTAAAGTTAATTCGGACAATCAAATCTACGAAAGAGTGCCCCATTCTGGCTCCGGCTTGGACTGTAGAAATAAGACAAATGCAGCAGATCACGTAAGCATAAAGTAAAAGAAATACAAAGGCTCATACGATATGGGACACGTACCCAAAATTGTGCTCAAGTTTGATTTTCGGGTGCCATTATTTAAATTCCTAGTGGAAAAAGCGTTCTACTCTATTAATGAATTTATATCTAGTAATTACTATTAGTTAATAAGAATTGCATGTTTATCTTATTTAACTGAAAAACAATTTGTATGCCTTGCGGCTCAACATAGTGATACAATTTTGCTACTAACAACCTCATACCTACCTACCTACCTGTGTTGGAACAAATAAATCATTTTAAATTTTGAATTTTGAATTTGAATATAATTATATATTTTTTCTTTTATATTAGACTCATGGACTGACTGTTGAGTTTCTTGCGGCACTCCTTCTCAGCAGTGGTCTCTTGCGAAGCGCTGGTGATTTTTGACGCGTCCGTGCGGCCTACTTTCAGAATAAACATCTTTTATGTCTTATCTTTTTTATCATCTTATGCAAGATCAGTTAATAATACTCCTCTCAGTTATAGAACATCACGATTACTTACGACCATCCAGTGACCAATGTAACCATGTCCTACTGTTCCAGTGTGGACTGTGCGCCTGGCCCGGCTCAGTCTGGTCCGGCATTCGGACGAGTAGGTTGTAATATTTTATAGATATTGGACCGCGTTTTCTGTCATTATCGTAAAAGGAGCGTCAGCAAGAAAACTATTCCCCCGCCTCTATTACTTTCATAATACTTAAGTGGATCCGATAGTTGCGTAGAGGAAATTGAATCATTTATTGTAACGGCATAATACTGCTTTATCAGATAGGTTTCGGATAGACATATCCACGGGCTCGCGCGGGATCTCGGTTATCTTATTTGTGAAACAATGGAAATTTCCATTCCGCTCACATTGTGCGTTGAATAGAAAATCCTATTTCCTTGTACTTGTGGAGTGACGAGGCCTTGATTGTAATAAGGATTCCGTCACTTATTGGTCATTACTTCTCCCCTTTTAGGAGGGAGCAGAATATCTCGAGAGAGTTCTTACAAAACGTGATCCGTTAACTTGTAAGCAAGGGAAGCGGCTAAAGTATTATATACTAACTATAAGGTAAAATGCACCTTTTTCTGCAGAAGCGGGCAATTCTTCCTTTTATATGTTGTAAGAGATCGATGTTAGATCACACACATCGAAACTTTTATGTGGTCATCTTGCACCATCTCATATACACAAAAGTAGTTGATTCTATATTATTATTATATCTTGTCTCCCTATCTCTTCCGTAAGATTTTGGCATGTTTTCCAGTTATATGAAATATGAAATATGTTTAAAAAATTACTGACTGCTGAGTTTCTTGCGGCGTTTCTTCTCAGCAGTGGTCTCCTCTTGGGAAGCGCTGGTAGATTGTTGACGTGTAAAAGTGCCCGAGCGGCCTACTTACTGAATAAATTTATTTTATCTTTTTTTTCATCTTTTATCGTAATATATTATATAAATTGCTCACCTCCGCTTAAATAATATGCTGCTTATGTTGGTTGAGATAATTATAGATAGAGAGCGTGGTGTACAGCATTGACATGCGTTCGCAAACTGTTATTGACGACGCGTAGTGTAGTGTACTGATAGTGACCCTGCCTGCTAAGCTGGCGGTCCTGGTAAGGGCAGATATTTGTTTGGCGGATGTTTTCTATGTATTTAAGTATATATTTCTCTATATAAGTATTTATATCGTACCCATAGTACAAGCCTAGAGCTTAGTTTGGGACTAGGTCAATTGGTGTGACATTGTCCCCTGATATTTATTTATTTATTTCCAACCTGCTTCTTAATGTCAGTGATCCAACAGGCAGTTGCATCAACTCTATATCCACCAATAATATAAGTTCCGCATTAAGACCAGCTTATTTCAATTACCTTAAGGCTCTAGTGGTGATGAGTCCTTCTTATTTTTAATTGCTTCAAACACTTTCAATTGATAATAATGTAATTTCTAAAGGACATATTATTAAGTAAACTAGCCTCTGCCCGTGACTTCGTCCGCGTATATTTCGATTATCGTTATTCCCTCGGGAACTTTTATATGTTCCGAGATGAAAGGTAGCCCTTGTGCTAATCCAGTGTTCCAAATTTCAGATCCGTCCAGCCGTGGCAGCGCGAAGGAGTAACAAACTAACACACACACACACATACACACAAAGTTTTCCCATTTACAATATTAGTAGGATGACCCAGACCATAACTCTTACAATTTACATCACAAAAACACAGTAAAACTTTATTACAGTAAAGAAAAAACAACATGCTGTTGAAAATGGTTTAGATTTTCTACGTATTTTAAAAATCCAGCTTCATACGGCAACATGTGACGTGCTTTTTGCTTCTATCCTGTTTTCCGTTGAATCATAATTTATATCCTACATAGCACAATGAATAATTAATTACGTCAAACTTCAAAGCGATTTTGCGTCCGTAAAAATGTAAACGTAAATAATGAATTCTGTCATTAAAAATAGCATCGGTGGGCTTAGGGATTTTTTTTAACCGACAGCGCAAGAGAAGGGTAATGTTTTTCTTATTATTAACGTTAGCCAATTTTGAGGTGCAAATTTTGAGTTGCATTTGTCTTTATTTCAGGAGTATCTTTCTTTATCTTTTGCTAATATAATAATATAAATAATTACGATAATAGGTACCAAAACACAGTTAGTGCGGGTTTAAAAAGTATCTTCGTTTAATTTGTTTTATACGTGAAACTATTTTCAAAGATATTTTGGTACCATGTACCTAGTACCGTGTATGAAATTTCGCAGGGTGCTTTCCGCAATGGTCACTTACAACTTGCCATCTGATTCTTTGTGAACACTGAACCGTTTTTTTAAAGAGCATATTATAACGTCCAAAACTGGCAACATACATCTTCTCTTGTTTTTCAAATGTCTTTTCGTGGAGTGACTCCTTTCCATTATCGTGAGTTTGATTGTATACGTCAATGAATATAAATAATAAACCTAATTGAATTTGACAGTCACTAAATGTTAGCCAGCCACGCTTCTTTTAGCTGACTTTAAAAAATAAAACGTTTAGTTATCAAGTTTTTTGTTGTGTACATAAAATATATCGGAGTAGAGTTACTTCCCGTCTTAACATTCTATAAAAGGAATACTTTGCAGGTAAAAGTTGTCTCTTTCAAGGAGACTGACTGATGTTCAGTAGATTTTTAAAGACAGTTGCTGCGTTTTGTTATGCTTCTTCTTGTAATACTTAAATAAAACTTTCCAGTTTATAACTAAACATCACTTTGTTAGGGATTTAATTTTTTACATATTTAGTATGAATAAGCTATTTTAGGCAATTGCACATTTGCTAGTTTAACATTCCCAGTGGCGCGCATGACGCCGCATGCGTCAAACATTAATCTACGTATACAGGGTGCGCCAGTTGACCGGCGAAATCCGCGTACAGGGCGGACACAGCAAAGCCTGCTCTAAAGCTGCTTTGAGTTCCCCAACGGATTTAACAGGGAAGTTTGTTGCATTCTGTCATTTTAAATTTAAAATGACGTTAGTACACAAATTGGCACGTAAATGAGAGTCATGCTGTATATAAAATGTATTATTTCTTGGTCAATAAATGAAGGTTGATATAATAATAGCATGGTTTTATCGACGGTAATGAAAATGTAATTAGAGTATTTTCGAGGTATTATGTTAAATATGTGTTGTATTTTCTTGCTTCTGTCATCTAAATGGGAAAGGGTAATTATTGCCTGTAAGTTTATAAAAATCTAAGTGCTATGTATATTCATTTAGGGTCTTTTGATATTTAGTTTTGAATTTTTATTTTATTTTTTATTTAAGTGCATTAAAAATCAAAATAAAATCAAATCAAAATACTTTCTATTATTCACAACAACACACAAATAAAGTAAAGATACAAAAAGAAAAAAAACAGCTTCACAAAGTTGGACAGTATTACACCGGGACATACATGGTTGTTTTGATTATTATTATAGGTACTGAGACAGGTAAAAGGAGAAAGTAATTAACTTTTGCCGCCAAAAGTTATAATGAGCCATAAAAACACTAAGATAAAAAACGTCCCATACATGTTCATCATAAAATAAGTAATAATAGTTGGAATACGTACAAAATGGAAAGTAAATTAAATATTTACGTAAACAAATTCACGCTGTCAGCACCAGCTCCAAACCAATTAGTAAAATTATTGATGCTTTTGCAATTATGGGACACATATTTTTACTCCCCACGCAAAAAGAGTGTGGCATGGTACAAACGGATATACCTACCAATCCGGAAGAATGTTTAAAAAAAAGCTCGTAGGTTTTCGGTAGGCTTGATGAATTTTTTGGATAAAATTACGATAGGCGTTTTTAATATTTTTAATCGGTTGGTTCAGGTTAAAAATAAAAGAATAACAACCTGTTTGTCATATAATTAGTAATTTCACAGAAAAGTAGTTGAGTTGACCTCAAAACAATTATCTAACAACTCGTTTTTGTAAAGCAGTATTCCCCTCAAAAATAACACATATAAACTGGTACTTCTACTCTACACCTCCATTCGTTTTATGGTTCTAGTTTTCATTCCACGTGACGTCTCCATCAACCTGTCTTCATTCCCCCGGAATTCCTCTTGGAAGTAACTCATCACTTATTACGACCTGAAACTATCCCATGGAAAAACGATGTACAGTCTGCCGCAAATTTCTACATATTTTTTTGAGTATTGCCTATTTAATTATAAGTTACAACAATAAGTTTTTTTTTTTCAAATTTGAAATTAACACCACAACCAAAATCCAAATCATACCAACCATATTGCTTAAATGTTTCGTGTATTCAAGATACCCGAAAAAATTGTGTTTGTGCTATGCAGCGAAATTCAAAGATAGAAGTATAATTCTAGTACCTGTGTCGTTTTTAAGCGATTATTTTAGTTTCTTAACTTTAAACGCTTTGACGCATCGTATATTAATTGATTTTTACCCCACGGCCGAAGGAGGTAATGTGTTTATCGGCCTATATATGTATGTTTGTTCCTTTTTGGCGCTCTAGAAACTAAACGCATGTACCGATTTTGATGATTCTTATGGCAATCGATCTTGTGTCACCAAAGATATGACGGTAATTAAACTTCAAAATGGCGGCTGCTAGACGCCATATTAAAAGAAAAACAAAAAAGCAAGTCGACGAACTATGACAAATGGGGTATCATTAAATAGATACTTAGTAAAAAAATAGGATTAATATCGATTTAAAGTTAGTTAGCAACAACAGTCGGGTTTTTTAAAGCTTGGTTTTTGTCGGTATTATTATTTAAATACACATGCAGTAGGTAGGCGAATGATTCCGCCGTCAAGTACCAATATGAAAAAGAAACACAATCTCGCAAACTAGAAATTACTAAAAAATAACCGTCGCCCACTGTACCCAGACAAATTCCTCGGTGAACGATGAAACTTATAATTTAATGCACCTGGAGCCGACTATACCTACTGGTTATGCGTTAACTTGGGTCTTCAAATTTACTATTTGCTATAAGGCAACTTTGTAATAAGTAGGGAAGCTGTTGTACCCCGGACAGTTTACATTTCTTTGATTTTTAGAAAAAAAACGAGATGCTCCAGAATTGCCAAATGTGCAAATATGTAAAGTTGTACTATTGTACTACATTCCGGGATATGATATTAAACGATCCTTTAGTTAGTTTAGACGGGACAGGCTGATAGAAAAAAAAGGGAAAAGTGTCCATGGTACAACACCCCTGATTTACCTTGGACACTCGGTGTTGTACCTTGGGCAAATACCATTTTTGCCAAGAAAACAGAAAATAATCATCTAGTATTTAGTTATTAAGGATACAAAAGGCAACTCGGACGAAGACTTTTTATACCTTTTCATAGGTTGCTTAATAAAATTTACAAGAAAAGGCCATATTTTCCCACTCTCCTAAAACAAATGGAAAATCTCCCTGAGAACAATTAAAAACATAAACAAAAATGTAATCAACAATTAAAATAGTAAAAAATATTTAACTTGTCATAAAAAATGCAAAATAATGTAAGAATTAGAACACTTTGGAACTTTTCTACCTTAGTCCGTAGTCCAAGGTACAACGTAAGTTCGGTGTCCAAGGTACAACAAAGCAAGTTTTTTTTAAAGTAACCTTTGTAAACGCACTTCGTCTAAAAGTTAGGATGAAACGACTGCACTATCTGATAGCTACTTAATATAGTTTTAGCACGCATTATTCAGTTTTATCATATATATACGAAACACTAAATAAACGAATTTGTAATAAAGTTCTAAAAACTCATTTTCTGTAACAAATTTTATAATTTTGTAATTTTCTCGACGCACACGCCGCTCTCGAGTTTCGTGCTAACTTTACTTTCATTTTAATAGATAATGGTTCAAATGACATATATATTTCTTTTTGAAGAATGCGGGATACTTTAAATATTGTCAACTGTCCGAGGTAAAACTATGTCCGGGGTACAACAGTTTCCCTATCAGTATTTTTTTTTGATGCGACATTCACGCGTAACTTAGAAAGTTTCAATCTAAGTGCTAAGAGCACGTTATAGAGCCAACTTAGAATAAAAAAACCGGTCAAGTGTGAGTCTGACTCGCGCACCGAGGGTTGCGTACCACCGGACCGTACGTATAATAATATTCCGATTAGAATCGGATTTGCGCGAGCGCTAGCACAACTCACGCTTGACCATTTTTTAGTATTGGTTATTTTTCTTCAGGGTTTGTACAAACCATACCAAATTTGACGGTTGCCTATTTTACCGTTCTTACGTTTACTTTACGTTTAGGTACGTTTATTAAAAATACGTTTAAAAATAAGGGTTTCATGTAAGAAGACCTTTTTTTCACTTTCTTATTTTTTTTATTTGTTACTTAATTCGCCGTAAAGCATATTCTTGGAAAAATCGGTCTCTTTTACGGTTCAATATGTACAATATATATAATTCCAACCGAAAATTCAAAAAGGCTGGCACTAATTTGACAGTCCTGAAAGTCAAAGTAACACAGGCCTAAAATGAAGCGTATAAAAACGAGATTATAATACTTAGTTAACATTCACTGGTGGTAAAGGTTCAACTATATAAGTTTTCGGGGCCGATAATACCTACGACATTCAACTTAGGTAAAAGTTATCATTGAAGTGCACTCAAACTTCGCTTATTCTCCGAGTCGTAGGTATCTCTCGAAACTTAGCACGTAGCGTTTTACACAAATGTGTACCTTAACACCGTCGAAATAAATATCACCTGGAAGTCTCAAGGGACAATCTAAATACATTATTAAATGAAATAAAATGGTTTTTTATTCCGGAAAACGGTTCCATAAACAAATATAACCTAAAATGTGATTTAATTATACAGCCTGTATTTTGTAATGCTCTACGGAATATTCTTACGATGGGTTTTATCTATTTCTTATACAGCTATAGATAATTATATTGCTATCCTCGTCGTCCTGAGACGGCAAATTAATGATTGTTATTAAATATATATTCAGTACAAGAATTTAACTTTATAATATTAATAAAACATAATTTCATAAAAAAGTGACAGTAAATTGTGAAATGTTAATTGTTATTTTTTTAAGGCTCAAATGTTACCGTTGTTCAATTAATGAGTAACTTAAGAGGCACTTTGGTGCTCCAATGTTAACCAACCACCGTTAACCTCATGCCTACATGGGGTACTTTTTATAGACTATATTTAAAAAAAAATAAGATGAGATTGCTTAGAGATTAGATTTCTTTGTATTTATTTCCTTACCAAGAAAGGATTTAGGCACGAAAAAGATAAAAAAAGAAATCAGATGTTTATCCAGTATGTAGGCCGCACTCACTCACTTACTCACCCTATGCAACTTCAGTGCTTATAATATACGTGTAAAACCTATTTCTGTGTTACATCAAAAATTTCAGCTACAAACTAGCGCAGTGTTGAGTGCTCAGGGAACATCTGTCTAAGAGTGTTAAAGTATAACACGAAACTTCTGCTAGCCTATATTTTTGACGTTATGTGACCTAATAACAACTTGAGAGCTTTTGTTTGCACTACGCTCGTAAAAAAGCTTGAAGTTATTTAGGTTAGTTTGTTTGGCAAGCTGTATGTTTACCAGCAAGTATGACGTAATATCAAATAATCTTTTAGTACCGTCAACGTCATAAATGAGTGATTATTTATGAACCTTTGTATGATGATTTTGTACGACATTTCAAACATGACGTTAAAGTGACAAGGTACATAAATGATCACTTATTTATGACGTTGACTGTACGTCTTCCTCTTACTAATAAAGGTAAGTAACTAAAAGTTGTAGTGGGAAAGGTGAAACAAAATGATTTACAAAACAAAAGCAACATTTATTTTTAGATCTATACAAAAAATAACCTCAAAAATGTCATACCTAAAACACATATTTTGTACTGAGTTGACAGCTGTCAAACAGGGCTTTCAGAAGGCCGCGACTATGGCTAATAAAATTATTTCCACACACACACAAACAAACAACGTAGGAATAGAAAAATATCAACAGATAAACCACAATTGAACAATGCACTCGTAGCGACACCAAAAACCAGCCATGCAATAAATTTCTAACAATATTGAATTTCCTTTCAAGACGCGCCAAAGGTCAATATCGTATCTCATCCAGCAGCCCTGATTCATAGCATACACTCGATTCGAATCTCCAAGTTGGGAGCACGTTGTAATTCCGATGCACTTCAAGATAACTTTCTGGATCGTGCGAGCCAAACGAGCTGACAAAGTTGGCGAACCACCTCCTCTCTGTTACATTGTCACCACTTCAGTATAAATGAACATAGAACATTTACTTATCGCGTAAGATGTACAATCATTGACTAGATTGTACCAGTACATTAGTTATTGCAAAATGAAGGCATGAATGACTATACTATACCGTAGGGGTACGAGTTAACTAAGAGCCCCCTTACACCTAGTGTCTTTCGAACGTCAGCGTCTCATTAACGCCTCCGCAGCGTCGTTTTTCGAATCTCAACGTTTCAATAACGCCAGCGCGGCGTCGACGCCGCGTTTGCGCAGCGCCCGTACAGCGTCTATACACGTCGTGACGCTGCACGGGCGCTGACAAGACGTCCCGACGTTCGATAGTCGCCACTGACGTCACGGTGGCGCTGCGCGAGCGTTATTGAGACGTTGACGTTCGAAAAACGACACTGCGTCGCGGCGGCGCAGCGGCAACGTGGCGTTGACACCGCACGGGCGTGAATGAGACGCTGAAGGTCGAAAAACGCTAGTGAGTAGGGGCTCTAAGAGCCGGGGTGTGCATGAGGTGCGGGGAAAAGGCAACGGTGACTAGTAAACGTTTATCGCACCTCACTCCCCCACCTCATGCCTACCGGCTCTCAATTGAGTTGTGCCTACACTCATATCGTTTAAAGATGGCAAAGACAGAGACTTATTTGAACGTACTCGTAATTAAAATATAAAGTTGACTTACTGGGCTTACTGACTCCAAATTTAAATCAGTCATAAAACAAAAAGTACTTTTCCGAGCATATTATAAAGTAAACAATTGTATAATGTTTGGCAGTGAGTCGTGCATCCTGCATGAGTAATCTACGCATAAATCGACCTACGCTTAATATCGTGCTCCTACAACTGTGCAAAAATACTGTGATATTGTAAACATACATACGATGTAAACTTTTTCCAAAAAAAATAATCTTGCCGAGTTCTTACGCTTCTTACGCTGGTTCTTCTCGGGGCACAGGTTTTATTTTTCGAACCGGTGGTAATGCTTTTTACATTCGTTGGTGCATTATATTATGCCTAAATTGAAGAATAAAAAACTTTGACTTTGACCAATAATTGTCAAGATCAGCCGTATATTTTCTCACTCGAGGCCGCCAGCGCACAGCTAACTAAAAAGTAATGTAAAGTTTGAATCGGCACACATCTTACTAAAGCAATGAAACTGTTCTTCAGGAACAATTCACCAATAACGAGTGGTCATGGTAACGGCGCGTCTTATTTCAAGAGTTAATAATGTTAATTATGTACAATACAATACAATAGATACAATACTCTTTGTTGCGCACCACAGAGAGTTACAATTGAAACAAATAATAACAATTATGCAATAAATGGTACATACCATCGCAAGACTAATTGCATTTGAAGCTCATTCTATTGTACAAACGCGCTGAAACAAACCTGTGTTGCATCTATTAAACCTGTGTTACATCGACTGCAACAAGTTAATGCAATCTGATGAGTGAAATATTATTGAAATTTGTCTTCTAACTGTTCGGGGCTTCCTGACGACTTGGACTTGACGACGGTCCATAACCAAAGGCTCTAAACATCATAGTATGCTGTTTTGTGGAAAATTACGTAATAATTTCCTTTAAGTTAGTCTGGTATATAGTTTTTCTTCGAAATTAAATAATTACTTAATAAGTAAAATAAAATGACTTTGCGATAACCTTCAAAATTAACTATTATTACTTTCAGACGAGTCCGCCGTCACAGCTGAAAATTTTCCGTAAACTGTTATTGATGTTGGCCTCAACTTTATTGTGGGAGTTGAATAATTAGATTATTGAAATTTGAATATCTTCTTTGGTCGTTATTTAACGACTAAGTATTAAGAACTCGAACGTAAATTTCAACAACAGATTGTCATACAATTACATCGAGGAACATTTAGCAAAACTAAAAACGGCGGTCTTCGATTTGGATTAAGGTTAACAAGAATGAGTGTGAAAGAGTGTTTTTTTTATTAGTGTTGTTTAGTTCGTGTATTCAATTCATCCAGTTTCTATTCCAAAAGATTCATCTACATTATTCTGTGCAATACCGGCACTCTCTAATATTGTTAGCACACGCATAAATTGTCCAAATGCAACGCCCAACGTAATTTTTCAGTCGAAATAAAGAGCGAAGAATCTTGGTAAAAGCCCGTGGAGCGGACAATGGCGGCGGCCGCAAACCACGTTTACCCGGCCTTGTTCGGGGAAAATCTTTTTAATCCTGACTTACTATGGAAATGTAGTTATATTGGTAGCGTAGCGGTGAAGTCAGATTAAAGAAAACTCTATAGAAAGTATATTGCTTTCTATCAGAACTTAAAAATACTCGGTTTATTTAACAAACTAGATTTTGGGAATTTCTGTGTTTATACCGTAACAAATGTTTGTGCCTTAACAATTAGGTATGTCAAAAACTCCAGCATCGTTTTGCAAAATTAAGTAATGAGCATAATAAACAAACAGAATACACGTTGACTTTAAGCGGCGTTGAATGCGGCCAACTTGAACTGCTGACTGACTCGACTCATCTACGATATTTAAGAATATAGTAAAAATTTAAATGTAGTGTTATAAAAACAATGGATCGCTGAAAGAACACCTTTTCAATTCATCCCAGGTCACCCGAACTTAAGTCGGCATCATATTAAATTGCAAAAAAACCAGCTTTAGTTTGTCTGACCTAAAATTTAAAGATGGTATTTTCATTACTTTTGTTTAAGTCGTTTCTTTGTTCTCAAAGAAATACTTTTTCTTTCAACGGATCCGTCAGGTAGATTCTACAGCTTTAACGGGCGTGTATTTATCAATAAACTTTTACAATAACGTACCCATGCATACTTAACTCCAATTTGTATTGTGAAGTTTCTCTTAGCCGAGTCGATAAAGCAAATCGTTTTCGACAATATTACCGATTGCAACCTGAAGTTTTTCCCCCAAAGCCGTAGGAAGTATATTTGTTCTTATAATTCCCTCGTTCAGAAACCGAGCATGACGCACAACTGGTAGATTAAGATTAACGACTACCGACCTGGACGATATGTTGTTCCTTTGTATCGTCTGATTGAATGACTTTCCATAAACAATGACTTCACGTTTTCTGGAGCTGTATTGAATTTCCGCTGAGGAAAATGAAAGTGATATTATTTGGAGGGTATCTTTTATATCCTTTCCTGAATCATATAATAATACGCGCCAATCTTTAAAATTCACGTTCGACGAAAGTTCAGAAATTCGTCTAAATGTATGAAATTTATAGGATGAGTTCATTTTGGCAGAATGCTACTCGCTACTTGGCCCACAATTTACTAACAAGTAGACTCAACAACTGAAAGATAATACTCTATTGACAAATCATAATCTTTTATAAATCGATGCTATGAGGCTGGCCTTATCAAATTGCTGGCTATCTTTTTTTATACTCGAGATGTTCTCGAATAATTTTATCTTTTCACTGTATTAAAAAATATTTACTTAACCAATTTATGGGTTACCAACATACATTTAAGGTCTTTACAAAAGTCTCTTTAACCAAACTAAACCGGTAAAAGTAAGACCAAATTATGATCTTCACGATTCCCAAGATTTTTTCTGGGTAAATTGCGTAAATAGTTCCAACCAGCTAAACTTTTGCCACCCTTAACATTTATCGCCACGCAAAGCCGCAGTGCGAACGATATTCATAAAATAACAACCGAATATAAGGCCGTTTTTTCTCAGATCCCCACGTGTTACGACGCTCTCACGTCAAGTTTGAAATAGAAGGAACGGTGCTCGAGTGTACTCTCGTGAGAACCTCATTATTCGAAAGCACGGTTCTTTGTATGACGAAATAAGGTTCTTTAACAAAACCCACATAGGTATAGCACGTAAATATATTTTTTGCGTTAAGCACGGTAATGTGTGGGCTGAGATTTTCGTCATAAAGTGAGATTTTTTTGAAATGAAAGACCATTCTTTCTATCAACATTGTCATGACAGTTTTTTGAGTAGCGGGCGGTTTATTGAGTAATGGTGTTGAACTAGTTTTGCATCAGTTTGGAATGACAGGTCAATTAGGTACAGAAAACCACGAACAAAGTAATTGTATCTACTGTTGCCTCTGTCGCAAATAGTTGACAGGCATCGGCGTTATTTGATTTCAATGATTCTGTGCCCGTAACTGATACTCCTATCCTGATCATATGGCAATAACAAAAATGTTGCTACTTTGGAGTGACTTTTACTTTTCTACGTTCCGCGAATTTATCGCGAATAAAAAAAAAATAAAAAAAAATGTGACGTTACGTTTTGAGATTATACATAGGTTATATCAGTTAATCTCTTTCCTTTGTTGCCCAGTTGTTAGAAAAAATATTGTCATCGGGACGTTACTCTAAAAGGGTTTGTTGACCACGCATTAGTTCGATGATCGATTGCTAATCGATTACTTTGTCGAATCATTTCGTTCACCCACGCCAATCAATGTCGACTTCATCTTCTAACATAGAATATTTTCACATTATTTCTGGAAAGTAATAACCAAAAAACAGTGTTAAAGGGATAACTTATGTTCTTCATTCCGTTAAGCTATTTTTCACCGCTACAAAGCATCTAATTGTTGTTTCCAGACACAACACATTTCCGATTTACCACAGTTTTCCAGCTACGTATCCAGAGTTCTAATAAGGCACCGAAAGCTGTACACACGAACTATAGTATCCGTGTTACGAAATCTTGATTAATGATGCAAATACGGCTAGAGCTAGATTGCTCGCTGTTAGTTTGGATATTAAGTAAACGTTGCTAAGGCAAAACATTCAGTTGATGTAGATTAAGAGATATGGAATCCCTGTTTTAAATAAATTATCTTTACATCAACCCATTTGTATAAATTTTACGGAGTAGTTGCGTTTATTCGAGATATCGTTCACGTATTTATTTATTACTGTACCTACCCCGCGGAAAATTTTCCATTGTTCATTTTCCATTTCCATTGTTTTGTTTTGCCATGAATGAAGAACTAGTTAAACGCGATTTTGGAATTGATTTCATCAATCTAGAATTTAGGCCATCTCGAAGTCTAGATAGGTATGACTAATAATCGCTCACAAACTGTTTCCGCACGATGGATTTCACAAATTACTCAATAATTGCTTAAATAATTCAATTTAAATCCCTCTAGGGCATTTACTAAAACAATCATTCATTTTTTGTCTCCTAATACCTCACGTCAACTAGAGCGAGAGTGATTTGCATGGTAATCGCCCCGCTTTGTCCTCTTAAATTACTTTTAGTTGGGGAAAGTTTCCAGAAAGGTCTGAAATTACTATCAACATGTGCCAACATAGCAAAACATAAGGAAGGGAGCGCGGTTACCCATTTGTTAGAACGAGATAATCCACTACGCGATCCAACTTTCTCCCCCATTTATTTACATAACAGAGTA
Organism: Acleris sparsana; assembly: GCA_923062465.1. Classification (NCBI taxonomy): domain Eukaryota; kingdom Metazoa; phylum Arthropoda; class Insecta; order Lepidoptera; family Tortricidae; genus Acleris; species Acleris sparsana. The sequence continues at coordinate 10,345,423 of OV281296.1, forward strand.
GGTATTAATATAGCGAGAAATTTAATACTAATCAAAAAGAAACACCGTTATAAGTACCTACTCGTAATGTAGAGCAAAGGGTGAATACGATTAAAGAGATAAAAGTCTCGTGATATAGGGTTTAATTGGTTGTGTGATTGAAAACTCAATGTTAAATAATGGAAAAGGAATAAAATAAGGTCATGGTCATCCTTTTTTTCTACGATTCGGTACCAATGAGTGACAAAATAAGGCGTGGCAATTCTTATGTACAATAACGGCATATATAATTACTTGTTTGTAGGAATTTCCTGAGGTTTTATCCGTATTTGTATCTCTGTACCCCTCGAATTGCTCCCATATTCCAAAATATAAACCAGTCTTCATTCATTATTCTCTATTCATACATGTACCTATACGTTGCAAATCTCGTTCACAGTTGCGTAATGCATCAAAATATGAATTTCCCAACCTCATTGCTAATTTGAACACTTTTTACTACAAGTTATCATAAATGTTTGCTGATGTCTCAACTAGATAAAGGCAGAACACGTCCCTAGGACTGCGTTGAGGTGAAACAATACCACACCGAGTTACTAAATCACCTTGCGAAGGAAATCGGTCCCTGTCTCGAATGCGCGGTACACGGAAACGTCTTCGGTATGAATGCTATTTGGGCTGCAGCCTGTATTGGTGTTACAACAAAGCGCGTCAGACTCGGCTATGTATATTTATTTACAGTAGGTACACCTATTTCTATTTAAGGTTTATAAGGCTGATAGGGAGATAGAAAGGGTGATAGGAAATGGCAGATATATATTGATAATTTACACTATTATTACCGTGTCTGCGTGCTTAAGAATGTTAAATGCCAAAAGTGTTTCAATAAAGTTGAATTTGAGTATAAATGAAGGTAAAAATATCAGATTACTGTATATGCAATAAAAACGACATAATGGCAGGCTATTTTTTTGTAAAGTGTGTCAATTAAACAAAAAGCCATCCATTTCGAAAAAAAATGGGCAGGTGTTCCATAGAAGCAGTAAATTAACGTATTTAGAGACTTTTTTATTTATTTATGGACAAAACAATCGTTACAAAGGCATGGGTGCGAACAAATATAATACAGTATAAATTTTAAAGGCACATGTTTCTCGTTCGGAGCTTACATTTCTAATTTTAACGTTCGCGATGGAATTTATGACTCGTACATGTGTTGCCGTATAGAGTGGTGCCGTAATAACGTTCGGCATTTTCTGCCACACCGGCACGAAATTTGTTTTTATACAAATTGTAACAAATATTCCGATATTTACACTGCCATGGGGTTTTACCCCATCGTTCCCACAAATGTCGTTATGGACGTTTGAACATCATTGTGAGTGTTAGTCTACTTTGGAAAAGGGATCCTTTTATTTCCATAAAAAGTAGGGGCGTTACAAGCAAAACGAGTTTTATTGTCTTGTAAACATTAGTATAGAGTTTTTATTGAAGTTTACATGATACGTATCCATGCAGGTAATTAAACATATTACGAAATGGTTACTAATTGACCTGAATTAATAGACCTCGGAAAACAATTTTAAATGGTAGTAAAGAGAAAGTGGAATATGGAAGGTGTTGTGGCAGGACCTTGTGCAGGGTCCGTCGCCATCGCTACCACCGTCTTAGCAATTAACCCACCGCCAAGCAGCAGTGTTCGCATTGCTGTGTTCTGGTGTGGGGATAAGACAACCGGTGAAATTACTCGCGTTGCGACATTCCATCTTAGTCCTCACGGTTGGCAACGCATTTAAAGTCTTAGGATTGCAGTTTTGAGATTTCAAATGTCTTTTGGTCTCAAATCCCACTTACTATCAGGCGGCCTGAGTGCTCGCATGCCTTCTCATTGCCATAAAAAAAATCTGGAGCCGCAGAAATCCTACTTAACGAATATAATCAGTGAAACGGGGCGTAGGATCCCGGTTCAATTAATGGACTGGCTTAACTGATACCTACCAATAACTGGCTCAACACACTCTAAATGTCATTTTTAGCGTCATTTAATATGTATAATTTTCCCCCTTTTTTCTCAGGTACCTACTATAAAATTATACAAGATAAAAATATATTTATTACTCGGGCCCTTAACTATATTTGTGCCCATTTTATTAATTCCTATTCAGCCGTTTGTGAATGGTTGAATCACAAGCATGTCCATATCAAAAAAGCAACACACAACACAACATACAAACCTGTATACATATTCTAATCTGTAAAGTATTAAAAGTAAGCCAGCTATAGCTTTTCAATACATATGTTTGACACTGCTGGAACTACAATATTTTCAAATAAAAACAACATTCATTAAATCATATGTTCCATAAACAGGTTGCAAATACTGTGGTAGGTAAGGAAAAAGGCGTGGGCACAGCTAAGCTGAATTGAGCTCATCCGTATCCAGCCATGGAGAGATTAGAAGTTTTTTGTATAAAATTGGATCATGTTACCCTATTTTTGTCTGCAATTTTGCCAAACTATTTTTTTACCAAGGTTACTCTTGTAAATTATGAAACAAAATACCGCGTTTTAATTATTATGATAGCATTTTGTTTTTAATATAACGAAACTAAATTTTAAGCCAAGAACTGTAACCGCGGCGATATCGTGCTCAAACAAACAAAGCCAATAAGACATTTGACACATCGCCGCGCTAACGGCAAAAATATTGCCGTCCCGCACCGCACCCATGACGGGCGCCATTAACATTTGTACTGCCAAGGCCGATTTATTGCTCGCGTATACGTCACTGCAACACTAAATGCCCTGATAATTTATACCAAAATTCACAAATAGCAAGATTTGACGTCCCATAATGGTAACATTTGTAAATTTTGCCTGCAGCTTGTTATTTGGGTCCCGAGCTATGCACTGGCATTGTGTATATTTACGTTTCTTACAATAATACAGGTAAAATGCACTGGGCTACCATTATTGTTATTTAAAAGGATTCATGTAAGCTGCCGGTCGCATCGAGCGCTTATATGTCAATTCTAAACATTTTGACAGTTTTCTAAAATCGTAAGAGAGTCAAGGTACTAAGTAGGTACTCATCACTTATAGTTTTTATCTATCCAAATATCATAAACCCTCCATGATGCGTTCAAGAACCGCATGTTATGACCACCATAAAAATATACTGTTTTGTTAGAACAAATTTCTTATGTGTAAAAATGTTATTATTGCTAAATAATAACATCGATTTCTATAATATTATTTCATTCAAATTTCGAACATATCCACCATTGTCCACACAACCTACAATCGTGTTTAATGCCCTTCATTATTACAGTCACATTATAATATACACTTCACCGGTATAAAGGTAATTTAACAAGTTTTTCAGTATCTCTGGTGTGTTGTCATTACTATATTTTACTGACGGAATACGCAAATATTGACAGCTATCGTAAATTTAGTATAGTTTGTTTGTAGTAGAAATATAAACACGAAATAATAACAAAGAAAATAAAAGGACAGTCACAGTACTATAAACCGAATCCTCTTTAACGCATCTGTCTGGCGGCACACAATTTTCTACTTTATCAGTGAAAGTATTTGGACTTTTTAGTTTTTCCATTAAGCAGACTATTTTCACAAAATAATGAAAAATAACGTGTTCATAATGCATTCACTTGCCCCTGGCTTTCCGCCCGCCCTCCAATAGATATTAGTTTACATTATTACGATTATGTACCGATACATTAAAACGATTGTAACTATGGCTTTATAACTTGATAAACCTACACAATATCTTGTTAATACAGCACTTAATCTCTAGCCAACTTGGTCTATACAATAAACAGTATGTTATGTCTTTAGGATAAATAGTATTTGGAGCGTTAGTTAATCTAAGACATCCCATCTGTGTGCTAAGTCTCGTCTTAACCCGTTCTGCATGCTGATTATGCATTTAAACTCACAAAAACACACAAAGACTCAAAACATCTGAACTGAGGTCTAAACATTCAACATAAACATACATGTGACATACGTATGTCGCAGTCATAGTCCTTATATTCAAACCGTGAATAAAATTGGTCACTTTAGTTTAAAACCCGTCACATTTTATAGGTAGGGTGGTCTATCTGAAGTAACCGAGTCTATCCACGGATTAAATATAGCGAAGCAAAATACATATGAACACTTCCATGACTAACTTGACTGTCTGACAGCCAATGTACTAGGTAACTACTGAACTGAAGGTAGAAACGTATAATATTAAATATTATGCTCCTGTAGCGATGTGCAGTAAGAAAAGACTTTTCAAAATTCAAACGTTTACGGAAAGAATAGGGGTAAAACAGCTGCGAGAAAATTCTACCTATGATGAAACGCTTGAACTGCTGATCAAATTAGTTGTCACTTTGTGTTTCTGTTCTGCTAAGTTCCACACTTTGATGAGCGCATCCCTGCGTAATAATGTGTGTTTATACCCACTTCAAAGTACCCACAACGAGTGTGCCTAAAACCACATTTTTGCAAAACACTTTTAGGCGTATTAATTATAAATTTAAACGGCACTGTTAACATTTTAATTATACGAATTTAAATCCGCTGGTGTGAAGTTCCCATGGTGGATGGAATAATTTATTTATCACGTGTAAACCCTTTGCGCGGTAGCACTGGAATAATGCATTCCGTCAAGTAATACGAAATTCATTTGCATACATTCCTGTGAAGCTGGGAGGTCTTAGTTTCACCATGTACGCTGTTTCAAGCATCGTATTTCATTCCGCGCACTTATTCATATGGCTCTTTGATGTGCGAATAGTTTATGCTTATGTTGTATCGTTAAACGTAAAACGGTTTATTGTCTTTAAATTGGACATCAGCTTTTATACGGACAACGTAGGAGACATCACGCGAAGATGTTATTTGAGAGTTATTACCCATTTCACGATCTGTTTGCTCCTCCGCCCAAGAGAAACGCATGTCTCGTGTTATTTTGAATGTAATACAATTCTATTTGTGCCTTCGAAAATGGCTTTATAGTGTCAGTGTCCATTTTGTTGTAGATAGGTCTGTGGAAACTAGTGCTAAGTAAGTAACTAATCATAACCAGATTTGCATTACGCGGCCAAAACACGAACAGTGGCAAGTGGAAATTTTATAAAATGGGTGTCTCCTTAAAATTAGTTTTTAGGGTTCCGTACCTAAAGGTTGCCCAACGGGACCCTTGTGTTTAATGTCAGTTTACTTTTTAGCGTAGGTATTATGAACACTTGAAGATGTTCTTATGTTTATTTTTCAGTTATACCTACTAACGAGGGTTTTCTTTTGTTTTTTAATCATAATAAGTTACTTCTTCACGCTCAAAACCAGCTATAATTTACATACCATACATACATTAAATCACGCCTGTTTCCCAGAGGAGTAGGCAGAGATGACTTCTTTACAAATATTAGTAACCGGTCAAGTGTGGGTAAAATAATAATAGCCATAATTTAATTTTCAAAATATCATGCTTGTGTTTATTTTGCATTTATAATGTTAATATTGAAAACGATATTTACTGCGAGCAATCACAATCATTAACCAAATTTAAATTGAAACTTTACATTGCATTAATTTCAGTAAACGTCGCGCGCAGATTTAATTATCATATAAAAATCATCAATAAAGGCTTTTGGAGAATAATATTTGCAATTTGCAATCTCATTCAAGTCGGAGCACCCTGTTTACCTGCTCCTTGATAAATGCCTCTCACCGTCGCAAGAATTTGTCAACGACCTCCCTTTGTTTTGCCAAAATTATTGCGATTATATTAATGATATCGCTATTTCTGCTGTCAAACATCTTATCTCCCAAATCCCCGATGTCAAATCGACGCCTCGATCGCAGCCTATTTATTTCTTTATCGCCACGATATTAAAAAGGACTTTGCAGATTACACAGTTTCCTTAAGAAAGTAAATAATGCTGGCGGGAAGGAAGATATGACAGAATGATTTAATAAGCGGAATATTGTAATTTAAAACAAAGGTCGTCTATTTCGCTAGAAGTCTTTGTATTTCTTCATCGCTGATTTTAATTTACGTTTTTTGGCTAAGACACGATATCTCAATTAAATAATTAAATGTAAATTGGCGGCTAATTTTACGCCTGGAAAGATGACGATTCATTTATCATAAAAAAGTCGACGTTCCGAACTTTTCCCCGTTTGAAATTGTTTCCAAGTCATGACATCAACACGCCTACTTAATTTGACTTTTTCCCAAGTTACACAATAAACTGAGAGGCAACCTTTATTTTCATATTTTACGTTCCTTGTTTCAAACTTTAGTAAGTATTTTCGAGTTAAGAATTTAGTTTTTTTCTTTCTGAGGTCCGAGGAAGTCAATTTTAGAACAATACCCTCTGAGTTTTATCTTAATGTTAGGTTCTGAAACATTTTATTTTAAAGTTTTTAAGTAGTACTAATTATTATGTGTTGCAAAACTTGCAAATGGTTTTCATGAAGATTCACTGGCAAAAATATAGTAAGTTTACTTTGCTGCTTGCTGTCGACAAACAAGCCAAGGCCACATTTGTAACACTAACCCACGTGAGTTAAATCTATAGGATTTTTACTGTTAGGTTACATATGGCACCCTAGACAAGATGTTTAAGGATATCGTAAACGATTTTTGAAAACTCACAAGATGTATGGAATTACCTTCGGCTTACGTCAATCCTTTTGGGTAACGAGAATGTAAGATACATTCATTCGTCTTTATAATTGTTATAAGGCGTAAATATACACAAGGCTAGTGTATTGCTCTGGAGCCAAGCAACAAGCCGCCGCCATAGTTTACAAAACTCACGCAGCCACGTTAATCCTACACATTTTCGATAATGATAAGCCAAGCATTTTCTAAGGGCCTCTGTGGCCTTAGACAAGATGCATAACGCTAGTATATGTTTTTAAGAAATTTACAAAATGTTTGGAATCGACATAAGCGCAGCATACGTCAATCCTATACATTTTCCATAACGATAACGTTTTCCGAATGCATCTTGTCTTGGAGCACAGTTTACTATATACCTAAACACAGTTTACTATATTACTATGTACCTATTGGACCAAAAATATCTACTCAGTAAAGTCAAATTGTGTTCCTTTCTGTTAGAATAAAAATTAACAGAATGTTTCAATAAACTGCAACATGTCTAAATACAGAAAATTTGGAAAAAGCAAGGCGCGCCTCCGATAAAGTACTAGGGAAGCATAAAAGCGAACTTGTAAATCGATGGCCGAATTGGCGTAGGGCCAGACCTCGCTTACCAATACAGAACATTATAAAAATCTGTTGTAGCCCCATTTGGCAGCTCCGCGACGCGGGGGGCACGTACAAACTTTATTTAAAAGATTCTGTATGAACACCCCTCAAGCGATGTGACTATTAATTTAACGGTGGAAACGCTTAGTACCTACTTTGAATATAAAATAAATGTTGAATTCTGTCTGTGGAGTTCAATTTACGGAATTTAAAATTGAAAATTTTGGAATGCGTTTGTATCGCTTTAGATCTCGTTATCAGAGAGTTAAACAGGTATACAGTTTATCTTAATTTATTGTACAATTTAAGAGAAGAGAAGGGGAAAATTGACCAGAGGAGTGCAGCTTCTTCATGACAACGCCCCTGTGCATACTGCTCATGTTGCCAAGGTTGCTGTTCTTGAATCTGGGTTCGAAACTATTACTCACCCGCCGTACAGTCCAGACTTGGCCCCCAGCGACTACTTTTTGTTTCCCAACCTTAAAAAGGATCTTCGTGGACATCGATTTTGTAACGATGAAGCGTTGAAGGCAGCGGTGGTGGAGCATTTTAACACCAAAGACGAAAAAAATATTTTTATGAGGGGTTACATATATAAGTGTATAAACATAGGGGGGAATATATAGAAAAATAAAAATAATGTTATGATAGCTCCTATTTACTGAACAGTAATGGCGGCCGAGTTGAAACAAAACGATTACATTTCAAAAGCAATTCGATTTTTTCAAGTGGAATAATACCCCAGAACATAATCGCGTATAATGCCTAATCACTCGAAATGCTACGTCATCACCCCCTTATGCATGATTACTTCAAATATGGCGTCCAGTTCCCTATTTTTACTCGATCAAAGAAATAGTCACGCCCAGTTCAATTCGCGTTACAAAAACCAAAGCCCCTAGCAACTTTCACGACGTCTAACAACCTTAAATCGTGGAGAAATCGGCGGCATCCCTAGCGGCTTGAGCAATCGTGGCGCAGGGCTACAGCTGATTGCTGAGGGCATGTAAAGCGCGATTGTAGACGCGTGAGACGCATATCCAATCGACTAAGCTTATTATCTATCGGATAATGTTACTTTTTCACCAGGGATTTTTCAACCTTTTTGATTTAATTGATTACAATGACTCTGTACTGCGCATTAATATTAAAAAGAGATAACAGACACTTAGAGAGACTTAGACAGTTCTATACAGATATACCTAACTAACGGTTGCCTATCACCAGTTCTTAACTTTTTCGTTTGAGCATATTTCCATAAATTAGTTGTTTTTTCTGAAAATTATTAACTTTTATGTATTGATAAAGCCACGTACCTATCCTAACCCACAAGTTCTGTAAGTAGGTATATCACTTTAATTATTTCGAAAAAATGTTTTTCTAACTCATGAATTTTCGAACAAATAAAACAGCTAGTAAACTACCCTACCGAACTAAACTGTACTTAAGACTAAATATAGATGTTGTTTTGGCCGCATGTTAGTAAAAATAAAAACTGTGATTTATTACATTAAGTTACTCGTACCACTGCTTAGTCAGTCTTAGTCTGTCAGTATACTTATTATATTTCAACTCACTCTTGAAAGCTATTCCTAACTGAAACGATCTGCAATCTCCAAATTCATTGCTTCGAAGAATTCCAGTCTTAGATTCGAATCCGTTCGGGCATGCCAAGAATGCCGACGAGATACGTAATAGCCCCGGTGCATCGACGACGGACGAATTAGCGTCGCTCGAGGCAAATAACCGAACGAGACGGATGCCTTCGCCGCGGAGCGGTGTTAACACGTTCACTGCCAAAAAACCTATATCGGGTCTGATTTGTTAGGAAATCTGAAAACGTGGGAATGTATGTGGCAAAAGACAAACAAAATATTATAACATTACATAGCCAATGTGCAAACACAATAGGTACTAACGTTTTTCTATTCTGTTACTCAAAATGTATGTCATGACAGTTGACCACGTGTTTTATCGCTACGCAAGAGAATGTCATAATAGAGAAGAATAACGTTTGCATCTAGGTAGGGTCTCTGCTAACAGTTTCCTCGGGAAGCCTTACTACCTACCCTTTATGTTAGGGCGGCGACAAAAATCAATACGTACAGTCAAGGGAATGTATTCGCGTACTATTTTGACTCTCATTGTCATTGTGACAAGAGTGAAAAAGGTACGCGAATACATTTCCTTGACCGTATATAGTTATACAGTACAAGTACAAGGCAGATATGGAGTCTATTCACGGGCTTAATTCTACCCTGTAATTCAATATTACTTTTGAAATGTTATAGTTTTGTCACCGTTATGACAGTTTTTATTTACTTGATAGTCAATTTAAATGATAGCATGTCAAAAGCCACACATTGCACAACTATGAAGTTTCTGATTGTTGATAAATCTGACGAAATGTTTAGGCGCCGGCTTAGGAATATTTTGATAGATAACCCAGTCTATTCGGTAAATAAGTATATAGAACTTTTTTTTAAGTACTTTGTATTTGTGTTGACTTTTACCTACTATTATTATTTAATTCTATTTCTGACTACCTCAATGTAACTGCATATAATTTAACATGTCATGTTATTTATACTATGTTATATTGAGTAATAAAAACTGAATCTGAATCTGAATCTGGTGACAAAAAAGCTGTTGTTACTATTCAGACGCAATAAATTCAGTTTAGCAACATTATCAAAAACTGCATGGTTGTGCAATGTGTCATGGCCTCTATTCTAGGCGGTGAAAACCATATCACCTTTAACCTGTCATATTATTGTCTTTAACTCGGCCGCCATTACTGTTAAGTAAATAAGAGCTGTCAAAACGTTGACTATACGAACACGTCAAAGACGATAAGTTTTTTATCGTCTAGAATATCTGCCCTGGATTGACTTCTCATGTCCTAGTACTTTCTAACAGTTTCCTCAGGAAGCCTTACTTAACTAAATCTACCCTTCCTGACAGGGCGGCAACTCGACACCTCCTAAGTATACTGGTGCAAGTGATTTTTTGCGATTTTCGTTTTTTTGCATTTTTATGACTATAATACTTATATCTACCTTCCACTAAAATTTCGTGCTGAAATTCTTACTACTTTCAGAAATAAAGTGACGTATACTAATGCAAGTAACACATTTTGTAAATCAGTACGTTGTATACTGAGTCAAGTCGCTTGCACCACAGTACGCGGGACCGATTCCGTGGAGGGGCCGCGTGTGAGTGGTACAACTGACAGTTGGCTCAGTGTACTCGCTAACCATTCATGCAAGCGGACGTTGGCTCAGTATGCTGGGGTATGTGTCGACGCAATAATTACGTGTGATGTACCTCTTAAGTTCCTTTTTAAGTTATTTTTAAGTTAATGTTAATATTCAACACTCGTAACAAATCAAAATGAAGCGGACGAGAGGAAAACGATTAGTTGCGATGGTTTTAAATGAACCACAAGACAGGGAATCGAGTGGTAAGTAATTGTGTTATTTTATATTATTACTGTGATAATTCAGTTTATTTTATGACACTACGCTTTAATTATTCATATTTACGTTTTCGTACCCAAAGGGTAAAAACGGGAGCCTATTACTAAGACTCCACTGTTCGTATGTCTGTCGGTCACCAGGCTGTATCTCATGAACTGTGATAGTTAGACAGTTGAAAATTTCACAGATGATGTATTTCTGTTGCCGGTATAACAACAAATACTTAAAATTCAATAAAATAAATATTTAAGTTTGGGTCCAATACAACAAACGTGATTTTTTTGCCGTTTTTTGCTCGATATTAATAACGGCAACTGGTATGTATCTAATGTTGTATAGATAATGGTATGGAACCCTTCGTGCGCAAGTCCGGGTCACACTTGGCCGGTTTTTATTTATTATGACGTAGGTAGTGACCCTGCCTACGTAGCTAGCGGTCCCGAGTTAGATTCCCGGTCAGGGCAAACATTTGTATGTAAACAAGTTTAGTGTGATGAAAGCGTGTATTCGTTTCTAGTCTGGGGTGTTTTCTATGTATATAGTATTTATTTATCTATATAAGTATGTTTATCTTCGCCTAGTTCCAATAGTTCTAGCCTAGAGCTTATTTTACATAGTACAAGCCTAGTTTAGAACTAGGTCAATTGGTGTGAGATTGTCACCTGATATTTATTAATTTAGTTACTTAGAATAATTCATACTTGTTTAAAAGTTGATGTCTGTGGGTTGTTTGTTTGTTTGGGACAGTTAAATTTTAAAAGTTGTGTTTTGGAAATGGTTTTTAATCAATTTATTGGAAATAAATAACCAATCAAGAGTCATTAGCTTCTGAAACGAGTTATTAACAAATTGGGCTTATAACATTTTATGTTTATTTATATTTATTAATTTTCAGTGTCCCCGCTACCACCTGGAGCCGAACTTTTACAAGGCGAAATTGACTTCTTGGGAAATATCGATTTAGATGCGTTGGAACCCGAACACTTCTCTGAGACCATGCTTTTTGAAGGTATTATGCCAATGGAGCACAGCGACGCTTATTCAGATAATTCGTTCCCACAGTCTACAGAGTACGAGTCGATTTCTGTCGTTGCAGACGTGCATGAACCAAATATGAGCTAAGGCACAACTCACTTACTTTTAGAGTTTTGTTTTTGTTTCCTTTTTAGCAATAAGAAAAAGTTGATCTCAATCGTGATTGTTTTAATAACAGTATCAGTATTTTATTATAAGAGTTAATAAAGGTATTAGACTGAATCTTGTAAGATACTTAATTAAATTAAGTTTCTAGATTTGAATTAGTAATTTAAGAGATGAAAACCTTTCCTGTCATTGTTTTTTTTATATAAAATCTATCTAAGCGGTTGTTGAGTTATGAAGGTTAATTCTTTTAAGTTAACTTTTTTTTTTGAGAAATAAGTGATCTCAAAGTGATTGTTTTTAAAACAACATTATGTTATTAGGGTTAATAAAGGTCTTAAAATTATATTATTATTATGGCTGTTAAAAATTTAAGTAAGTTTATACCAGAATAAAACCGTTATTTTGCAAGTGTATCTTTTCATTTTAACAACACAAGTCAAACAATATTTTTAAGAGTCAACCCTTATTATATTCATACATAAAACTTGAAATATTACAAAAGTATACTAGTTTAAGTGACATGACTTTTATTGTATACTGGTACAAGTGATTATTATGCCCTAAAACAATAGTAATGGGTAACAGAAAAAAGCAATATATTATTTATTTATAAATGATACGACCCTTAATCACTTAATTACCTATAAAAATAATAAATAAACGCTAAATTGTAATAATTGCAACAAACGATGTATACTGGATCAAGTGGTAGTTGGCTCAGTATACTGTAAATTGAAACACACGTAATACGCGTATACTAGTTTATCTGCGATTTTCTCAAAAACTACCATAGTTATTAAAATTCTATTAATGTAGAAAAAATCGTAGTGGTTTCATTAAGATAAAACTAAAATTTCATTACATTATCTTTAAAGGAAAAAAAGTTAAGCATATGTTTACCTTTGCACAGCTCTCCTGTAAAACCGTGATTTTGCACTTGCATCAGTGTACTTAGGAGGTGTCGAACTAAAAGTCAATACGTACATAGTTAGCCGTCACTTACACGTTTTTACGGGGCCATAACACGTCCGCGACGTCTCACGACGAGGTTCCCTTTATTGCCCCGCACTCATTTATAAAACAATGTAACCGTATTAAACCCTGTTAATCCTATCTTGTGCTTAATTTTGTCTTTGTAGTTAAACGAGGTACCCTAAACTTGGGCTAGGGGGTAACATTGTTCACCTTTAAAAGTATAATTATTTTAATTGTAATGATCTTAAATTGTTTAAATAGCTTACATAGTTCCGATGCGTCATTTAATATAATAAAGAAATATTAATGACTGGATGTAAAAACAAAACATAGCCTATTTTCATCGGGGATATAGAATTCTAATGGTGGTTTAAAATCGGTTCAGTTGTTTCGGAGCCTATTCAATGCAAACGAACAATAAAATATTTCCTCTTTAAAATGTTTGTCTAGATGGATGAAAGGGGTGGCCAATGTTTCCCCCTAAGCCTAATGTACCTGAGTTTACAGGTTAGGTAAAGCTTTTATTTATTTAATAATTTTGTCCTCTACTCAGTTTTAGTTATGCATTATTAAGTTCGATATATCTTTTTGCAAAAAGCCACAGGTACAGATTATTAAATAATTAGATATTAAATAATATAATGACACTGATACGTCGTCGCCGCATCTATCATTAGCTCAGAAAATTATATATAAAATTTAAAGGACACTTTAAAACCGGCTACTTGTTTTGGACGGAATTGTCAACGAAAACAAGGACGACAAGGTCCAAGTTTGGTTAGACATTAATAAAGCATAAAGGTGTTTTTAGCGACCACAGCTAAGGGTAATAACATCTCCCCACCGCACCGGCACATTATCACAAGACTTTATAATCACTTACGTCATGTCATGTTAAAAATCAAGTTACAGTTTTCAATTTAAAAAATAATATATTACCGAAGCACAATGTTTTGTGCTAGGTATTAAAATCGATTTACGAGCTGGGCAGGATAGCAATTACATTTGATGGGATCAGATTAATGTATAAATCTTGCTTACAGTAAAATTTTATAGACTTCAAACAGCTCTTTGTGCATAAACAACTGGGTATATAAAGTTGCTTTCAAAACAAAGAGCCACCCTTACGGAATCTCACAAAATATCATTACTACGTCTCGTCGTAATTATTACCGACAAAACGTTACTTCCACCGGTTACGTCTAAATTAAACGAAGACTTATCGCAGACGGTATTTTAACGTGATTAGATATAACAGGTACCTACATAGCTCCTCCATCATAAGGTAAATCCGTTGCATTGGATGCAATAAACGTTGAGTACTAAATTCCGGTCTCGAGGCCTGGAGCTAATGGTGCGTAGGAAAATTGCATAACTTATAGCAATTTTCCCTCGACTTTACCGCGTAAATTCAAAACTTCAGTAGGCTAGGTGGACAGTTAAAAAGAACTGCGGTTTGTAAGTTTACGGCCATCATTGTAAAGTTTAGGAATGTCCTGTTTTTGTAATTAAATTTGGAAATGTAAGTCTTATTAAAAATTATGGCAACAGCCTATAATATGTAAAAGGAATGAAAATTTATTCGTTATTAAAAAATAGATTTCATCTTCGTCGTGACGGTTGCTAGTTGTTTGTGAAAATTCTTCCAATTCAGTTGGTAAATGGTGCTTTGAAAGATGAGAGTGTTTTAAAGATGTCATGTAACTTGAAAAAGGCATGTATACACTAGCGACTAGATAATGGGTACTGAGGCCCAACTTGCAATCTCAAGACTGGTATCCTTTAGACTGCACATGCTAGTAATTTCACTACTTTCTTATCCCACACCAGAATACTGCTGCTTTTCCGATTAAGAACTTAGTTCACCGAAAGAAAACAATGAAAAGAAAAATACATTTTTTATATACACAAAATACTTGTTGCCACGAAATGGTTCCATTTCCAACTCAGCGTTATGCTGGCGTTACAGCCAGCGCTGGTCTTACGGCAACTTCTATCTCTATAGGGTTCTTCATCAAGGTAGAAGTTACTATCTCTTAATTCTTCAATTTTAACCAGTCGCACCTACTGTATTTTGCCCGGTGTATCTTTGCCCCGTTCAAGTAACGCGTCATTTGCCCAACTCGTAGCATCGTCATGAAAGAAAATTATGAAAATTGGCTACTCATAGCGCA
This sequence comes from Acleris sparsana, assembly GCA_923062465.1. Lineage (NCBI taxonomy): Eukaryota > Metazoa > Arthropoda > Insecta > Lepidoptera > Tortricidae > Acleris > Acleris sparsana. The sequence continues at coordinate 10,360,473 of OV281296.1, forward strand.
ACGACCTCCGCCGTTTACGATTTGATTTATTACATCAAATATTGCTGTGATTCGCCGAAAGTTGAACCTTAACTGATCGCAGCCAACCAGTCGATTAATCGAGATTGATTTTCACTTTAATTTATGAATAATTGACGAATATTGTTCCAAGCTACAAATTATTTTGCCAAAGAACCCTTTACTTGACCCTCGAACCTCTTTGACTTAAATCCCAATTTCTTCAGGTGGTCTACATGCTCTTTTGCTGAGTCTAGTAAAATAATAAATCAGTTCTTGGTAAAAACACGGTTAAAAACTTGTACTAAATACTCGAGTGTAGGGTCAAAGACTTGTGACCCATCTTAGATCCAAAGTTAATCGGACATTCTACAACAATAAGGTTGAGTTTCCTATAAGTTACTAATGACTTGGCATCTCTAATGACACTGACGACTTCAACCATTTTTCTTCAGTATATTCAACACATTTTAACACTACTATTAAAGTCCAAGTAAAGGAATAAACATTGATTAGAAAAATCCTGTAAAAATATCTCACGCCACGTAAAACTCCTGTAAGTAATAAATAATTCAAAAAAGTAAACAGCCTCTTTCGCCTCTCAAGTCTAATTAAAATAGAAATACGAGGCCGTAAAAGGCAGGAAATCAATTTTCACCTTTTTATTGGCCTGCCGTCAGGTTTCGAGCCACTGAATATTTTAACGGTTCAGTTTACAACTGCAAAACACCGGAGGTGATAGATTTATGGTCTAATTAATCTGTAATCATATGCATAATCTATTTATTAATGTATAAGAAGAACAGTCAAAAAAAATACATGGTTGGAAAACCTTGCTAAAAACGTTACATTACGTTACGTTTTACATTATTTGAATTTTCCTTCCATAACAATAACCTAAGAACCTAGTGTAGGATTAGACGTCATTTTTAGGCTTCCGTAGCCAAATGGCAAAAAACGGAACCCTTATAGATTCGTCATGTCTGTCCGTCCGTCTGTCCGTCCGTATGTCACAGCCACTTTATTCCGTAACTATAAGAGCTATACTATGGAAACTTGGTAAGTAGATGTATTCGGTGAACCGCATTAAGATTTTCATACAAAAAGAGAAAAAAAACAATAATTTTTTGGGGTTCCCCATACTTAGAACAGAAACTCAATTATTATTTTTTCATCAAACCCATACGTGTGGGGTATCTATGGATAGGTCTTCAAAAATGATATTGAGGTTTCTAATATATATTTATTCTAAACTGAATAGTTTGCGCGAGAGACGCTTCCAAAGTGGAAAAATGTGTGTCCCCCCCCCCCCGTAACTTCTAAAATAAGGGAATGATAAATGTAAAAATAATATATGATGTACATTACTATGCAAACTTCCACCGAAAATTGGTTTGAACGAGATCTAATAATTAGTTTTTTTTTAATACGTTATAAATCGTAAACCGCATTTTACCTTTCATTCAATCAACTCCAATATAATAAAGAATAAAGAAAAACATTTATTTAGATGTATAGTGGTACGGAACCCTACGTGCGCGAGTCCGACTCGCACTTGGCCGCTTTTTTTAAACTAAATCCTTTTTACCTATCTACCAAGAAGGGTTATGTATTTAATGTTCTTTATTACCTCGTATACTCATCCAAATTGATCGACGGATTGCTAAAATTAAGTTATTTTTGGATTTCTATGTTTGTATATGTAATTCTACGTTTTTCAGTTTTTTTTTTTCATTTTTAATATAGTTTTTTTATTTTATTTTTTATTTTAATAATTAATTTTGTAATTAATAATACGTTCTACAGTAGAGTTGTCTATGAAAAATATGTTCACAGCCAGAGAAGGCAGTGAAACGTTAGAGTAAATATTTGTACTAAATAATAGTTACAAAATTGCCAACAACTCGATTTCGTGTCTACTTTACAAGGAAATCAGGCAGCTTGGCACTGAATGTGTTAACAACGCTGGAAGAACGTCACTATCGGAAAAAGTGAACCTACCGCGGTGCGACCCATAATCCTTTCGTGGCACAATTTATGGCCGGCGTGCATACACGCTGGATTACCTCGTACCCGTGTTTACGTGGCAAAAAACACCAAACATTTTTTTAACACCCTCTATAGTGAATGGTGCGCTATTCTTGTCAACTAGCACTTATTTCTACGCATGGTACAGACAGGGTAAAAAAAAAAACCACACAAAGGCTCACTCAGATGATAGATTTTATGACTACGGGAATGTTTTTGGTGAATTCATGGCAAATTACAGAGAAATATGGAAACGTATCTTAGTTGTACGTCTTATAAATTAAAACTAATACTTACTTCATTAAATATGGTTATGTATCTCATCTGCATTAAACATTTTATAACTAATATAACAAAACTAATTAAGTAGTTGCTTGCCTAAAATAACTTCAACCCCGCTAGTTTCCAGTCTTTAACCAAAACAAAACTAACTAGTAACAGTTTTAAAGCTGATTAAAACGTCGATAACGTAAACGTCAGTATGCGCAACTTCCGAACTCAGCATCAACCTATAGGTTGATTGCTAAAATAAAGACAGCGTGCTCACGCAAAATAATTATAAATAAAGCCTTAATAGAGCCGGAGCCATCAGTTTGAAATAACAGCGGGCTTTAGGGCTTAGGTTAGCTTCTATGATTTTATACGATGACCCGTCGTAACCCGGGCGGGATAAATTTTACCTCCGTAGCGGAGGCTTTCATACTGGCGTTCATTACGGTCATGCATCAACGCTGGTGATAGCCTGAACAATCAAGATAATGTCGCTGGGACGGTGTTGTGACGGAAAGTAGGTACGAGCTCTGACACGCTCAGGAATGTAGATGTTTAAATTATGAAATAAAGATAGTGTTATCGTATTGAAAACCATAGAAACAAAAAGTATCGCTAAATTGTGATCTCTTCCAGAAAACCTTGGTAATAATACTAGGGAGTTAGTGTAACAATGACGTGGCAAAATAGCAAACAATATTAATAAATATACAAGATAGTGTTTATCAGTGTACGAGTTCACACGTCTTGCGTGCGTACAGGATGTTCAAGTTTAAAAACTGCTTAAGTACGCCCAAGTTCACACTTCAGGGAGTGTAGTATGGCAGCGAAAGAGACCGAGTTTCAGAAGTTGTATAATTCTGTCCCTTTCTTTACTTGAACTTGGCAAGTTTTGACAAATGCAGCCTCAGTTGTATTGTATTGCTAAGGTTAAAGTCGTAAAGGAACTTGTTCAGGTGAGGTCACGGGCGGTCTGGCGGGCTGGCCTTGCTCCCTATGACAACATAATTACGTAAGCCGCTTAGAGGGTTACTTGCCTATTTCACGATAGATTTAATTCTCGTACAACAAGTTGCAAGAAATCGATGTGACTTAAAAATACAACCTTATACAAAATTGTACGCGTCCTCGATAAGACGTTAAACTGTCGTGCTCCTATTTATTTAGGAGTAACTGGCCAACACGGAGCGCACTGACTAAATGTAAGTACGGTCTGATTGGGACAGCTGGTGCCAGGACAGGGTATCAGCTCAGGGCGGCGGCGGAAGAACGTCTCGCACGTCAACGACGGCGCCCACGAGCCGAGTCAGCAGGCTCACTGTTCACCCACCAACCCGCACTGGACGAGCGTGGTGGGTTAATCGTCCAATCCCCTCAAAACATGAAACGCAAAACAAAACCAAGGCCCCTAGTGCCCGGTGGTTCCAGGGGTGCTGCCGATGACGGTACGCAGTATTTCCCTGGAACAGGGGGTGCGAAGAATCCCCGGGCGTTGTTATTATCAAACCGTTTAACGACCAAAGCAAAGAATACCGGACAAAAACTGAATATATTAACTTATAACGTGCGTACACTAAGAACTGACGAACGTATTTTGGAATTAGAGAACGCGCTTAGCACTATCTCGTGGGATATTGTCGGTCTGTCTGAAGTGCGAAGAGAAGGAGAAGACATCATTGAGCGCGAAGAAAACATATTCTTCTACCACGGACAAGCTGGTGGCCAACGCGGAGTAGGCTTTATGGTCGCTAAACGTTGGAAAGACAACATCATAGAATTCATTGCCTACTCTGATCGGATTGCTGTGCTTAAGTTCCGCATCACTGATAAGGAAAACCTCAGTGTCGTCCAAACTTATGCTCCAACGTCATCGCACTCAGACGACGAAGTTGAAGAGTTCTACGACCAATTAAACAAAGCCTGCGATGAGCATCACAGTGCTTGGAACATGGTGCTAGGAGATTTTAACGCTAAGGTTGGGACTAGAAATGAATTGGACAACGACCATATCATAGGACCATATGGGTTAGGTAACCGAAATGAACGTGGTTCTCGCCTCATCCAATTCGCTTTTGGACAAAATCTTAGTCTTTGCAACACATTTTTCTTCAAAAAACCACATCGTCGATGGACTTGGATATCACCCAGTGGCGAAACCAAAAATGAAATAGATTACGTTTTAACATCAACCTCTAATAAGCAAATAGTTGAAAATGTAGGAACTATCAATAGAATACAATTTAGTTCCGACCATAGACCAATTCGTGTACGATTATCATTCAACACCAAATTACACCGAAAACGTAAAATGTTAAATAAAATTAAGCAACTCGATAAAAATTCCCTCCTTTTGAACAAAGATCAGTTTAACTTAGAATTAAAAAACGCTTTCGACCTATTAAAATTAGACTTAAAACCAATTAATAACCAAAATACAGAAATAGAATATCAAAACCTAGAAAAGTGTATAAAAACAGCAACAAGTAAAATTAGAATGCAAAACCCAAAATTAAAGAAATTATCAAGTATTAGTCTTGACCTTATCACGCAAAGAGAGGAACACAGATCAAATGTCACGAGTCCAGAATATAGATTATTAGATAGAAAAGTAAAGAGAAGTATAAGGAAAGATATCAGGCACTACAATAATACATTAATACAAGTAGCAATAGATAGAAACCGCTCATTAAAACATGCAAAACAGGGAATAATGAAGGGAAAGTCATGGATATCAGGCCTACGCGATGATAGAGGTGTGAGACAGGGAAGTCGGGAGAAGATAATGGACATATGCACAAATTATTATAAAAAACTTTACTCGGACCACAATAAAACAACCACGTCCTCACCTATTGTAGGCTACTCCTGCCCTGATGCTATTCCGCCCATAACTGGCCACGAAGTTCATCTCGCAATATAACACGTCTTTCGTAAACTGGCGGCTGAATGGAAGGAAAAGGGTATTCTCGTTGGCGAGAGAAAGCTATCAAACTTGCGCTTTGCTGACGAAATTGTTCTATTTTCTTCCTCAGCTACAGAGCTCAGGCTCATGCTACAAGACCTTAGCAATGCAAGCCGGGAGGTCGGACTGTCGATGAATATGTCAAAGACCAAGCTTATGACCAACAGCACCAATAATAGGATAGAAGTAGATGGGGAAGGAATTCAATATGTCCATGAGTATATCTACCTAGGCCAAATAGTCTCCTTCCAGGCTAGACAGGATAAAGAGGTCACCAGACGAACTGAAAATGCCTGGAGGAGCTACTGGGCTATGAAGGATTACATGAAGGGCAACCTTCCAATGGCGCTAAAGAAAAAGCTCATGGACATGTGCATTCTTCCGATCCTCACTTACGGTGCACAGACTTGGTCTTTGACGAACATTCAGATGTCCACCCTTAAGGTTTGCCAGAGAGCCATGGAGCGTAGTATTCTGAGCGTTAAGCTTACAGATCGCGTCCGAAACACAATACTACGCTCCAAAACCCGAATTTCTGACGTAGCTCAAACAGCCGCCAGACTCAAGTGGGACTGGGCCGGTCATATTTGTCGCATGCCAGATACCCATTGGGCAAAAACCACCACGAACTGGATCCCACACGACGGAATTCGGCGTCGCGGCAGACCTAGGCGCAGATGGCGAGATCAGCTCGACGCTTTTAGAAGGGACTGGCAGGAGGTTGCACAAGACAGGGATGCGTGGAAGGACGAGAGGGAGGCCTTTGCCCAGCAGTGGGACACCGTAGGCTAACAAATAAATATACAAAAATATTTTAGAATAGTGTACGTAACTCACTTAGTTGATGATTGCAATTTGGTCGATATAAACCCCTGTGCAAAGTAAACGGATATATACGACAATTTCGAGTATTTTAAATTTAGTGTAAGGAAATGAGAATTTATGATACTAAACATTCCATTATGTTGTTATTTTCTTCGGAAATTATACTGTTTTCACATTATACCGTAAAGTCTCATTTTGTTGTACCTGAATATAAAACTACTTGAAAAAAAACAAAGTGCCCGTTTTCTTTGCAAGGGAATGTAGCTCTATTTTTAATCACAAACCCTTCAGATTGGTACTTATTTGAGGGTAACAATGAAGTTATTTATTCTTTATTATTATTAAAACAAGCCTACCTGAAGTATGAGTTGCTTATCATTAACCGCTAGAGGTTGTGTATATTTTTTACTGAGCTAGATTTTTTTTAAATTATATACATGATATTGAAATCAACCTGTGTATTAACATTTGCGCTTACATCTCTTATGATTTCATGTCAAATAAAGGACAAAACAAAACACTTGAGTGAGATAAACAAAAGAAATTCTGTAATAGCTCCGAAATTGATATTGACTGGTCGATAGGGAAGAAATATCGAGGGCTATTGTCGCACGGATCTGTAGTTTTCGCCGGGTTTGATCAATATCCCAATGAATCCTAATCGGACTCTACGTTGACTAATGTCTGGCTGCCGCGTTTGCAAAAGAGGTTTAGCAAGTTCTTTATCGTGAAAAATGGTAAAGATCAGTTAAATCTGGAATAAATCGGAGTTAGTTTTGTTTAAAGGTTGTCATGGAGACAAAAGGCAAAGGTTGATCAAATATAGGCTGTTTTAGCAATAAAGCAGAAATTTTAACTACGACAGAGGGTGCCAAACGGCACCGCTAGCCTTTAATGGGTCTTATTAAACACATTTAAACCTCAAAATGCATGGTCCTTTCTGGCAAGTAAAGAAACTATAAGTTAAGTTTAAGTTAAAATATAGAAGTAGTGAACAATCATACGACATCGTTATTGACAAAAAAATGGAATTCAGCGGCGGTTTCAGTATCGATGGATACTGGAACCGCCTGTTAAGCAAGATAAAATACCGAGCTTCTCGCCCAATCACATCGTATGTTTATTTACCACATCTGAAATTAACTCAGTACTGAAAACGTCTTTTGGGTTTGGGTGAAGTCAGATGACATGAGACATGTAAGATCTTATGAGAGCGAGTGAGATATAAATGCGAACCCGTAGGTTTTTTTAAGAGCTAAGAGGTACTTACGAGAATTAAATTACAAACGCCGTATAACATAACGGTATCTTATTGGATTTAATTGGTGATGTTCGAAATCTGAAATAAATAATACTCTATAAAAATCTCTTTATACTAACTAATCAAATCGATTGAGGAAAAAAATAAAGTTTACTAAAACACATGATACCTAAATAAAAAAATAAAAAAGTTATCGTTTGGCATCATCATGTACCTACACAGTACTACAGTGTTTTTTAATTCTGTATTTTTTCATGAATTCAATTAAAGTACTTCATCAATGATTTAAAGAAGCACTTAGGAACGACAAAGAAGCTGAATAGTTCCGTTTAATACTTAGGCAAAAATGCTTGTGAGCCCAGGGTTGTCACATTTCATAAACATCCCTCGTTATACTTTGCAGGACACAGCAAGTTTAAGTAAATATTTTCATTTATCAAGTTTAGTATAAACAGTTAAGTTTAGTATAGACGTATAAACTCTTAAATGAGGTTTGCAATGTCCTTTGATCTTATAAAAAAAAACTACGCTTTAGTAAAATACGTTCAAAATGAGGGTCAACTTCTAAGAATAATATAATGTCTATTCAGCATTGTAACATAGTTTAACAAAGACTGCGTTGTACTCGGTTGTTAAAGGATATTATTAATAACGGTGTCACTCACACAAATCCCTATGTCATTGTTATTAATTATTTGATGCGGTCGTTAGTTTTTTTTTTTAATGTACCAACCCTACACCAGTGCGAGACCTCGACCACACCGCTTCAATATAGCCGACAGACTCAGCAATTTAATCAGCTTTGTTCCTTATAAATAACCGACCCATGGCTATATACACGAATTCCCGACAGATGCTTTTAAAGCAGAAAGACTCCAACTCTAACGAACCTCTAACTCCAGAGATTACAGATCGCATGTGCATGTTACCAATTGAAAAAGTTTAGATTAAAAGTACTCGCTAAAAGGATTTGCCTTAATGGAAGAAAATCTTTCTTTGCATGAAAAGAAAACTGAGAACAGTACGAAATAAAATAACGAGAGGATCGTGAAGAAAACAAAGTTGGTACAGATCATGAGCTTAGTGCTAAATTGAGTAAATGCCGCAACTTCATTCAATATTAAAGCGTGTAGAAATAAACAGTGCGACGACGAGCGAAGCGATGAAAATACTGTTTTCTGCAATGATAGCCTTTCACGTGTTAAATATATTTTAGGAACAGAATAGCTCTTAGATATTTCCAATATTCGCATGGAACATCGACATTGAAGCGTAGATTCTGACAAATAATCAATCCAAAGTTTGATAGACGGCACGTAGCTGGTTCGTTATCTCGTTCGAACGCGCTGCACCCGCGGTAGACTTGCGAGAGCCGGGTGTATTCTCGAAGCGATTGAACCACGATATTGAATAAAATCCCCAAAGACTACTCATCTTAGAAAATAAAATCATGGATACGGAGTAATGAACTTTAGGCGAAGAATTATAGTGCAACTGGTTAGACAAATTTTATAACTTCTTTATTGTAAATGACATGTTAAGATGAGAAAGATCTTGTTATTAAATTGAGGTTTTTAGATATATTGACTAAATAACACAAAGCCAATTTAATAAAAAAAGGAACAACAGAATTTAACATAATAAAAAGCAAATTTTATCTGTACCTCAAATACGGACTTTTTCCTTCAATTGAGTAAATAACGTAAACTCATCATCGAGTAAATGTGAAATTGTAACAGCGCCCCGTGCCCTTATTTAGTAGACAGATGAGTCTGTTGAATATTGTGCTATGGATAGATTCCGTGAATGCCAATTTTTTTTAGCCTTTTTTTTAAAGAACCTGTTACTTTTTCAGGACTTTTATAAATCAAACCTAACCCACTTAGCCTTACAGGGTATGATACACGTTTTTAAAATGTATAAAGGCGATTCGAAAGCGTGATTGTGATTGAAATGTCCGTGCTAGAGCTACAGAACATGGAGAACCTACACCAAAAAGCAAAAGCATGAAAATATGCAAAGCAATGCACAATGAACCTATAACCACGCCGGTTCAATCTCGTTTCGATCCCGGAATAGATAGCACTCCAGGATGTATTCGGTGCAGCACCTGTTCGTCGACAACTCGCTAACTTCGGTGCACAAGTTTGCTTAAAGTATTACGAAATTTCAAGCGAACGTCCGCGTCGCCAACTCGCCCCACATTATGTTTGTGGAGCTGACGATATTGACGTACCACAAAGTTTTCAGGATGTGAAAACCGAGAAAAAAATCATACTCCGCATTTTGGGCATACAAAAGAAATTGGAATTGAAACTCAAAGTTAGAGTTAAGTCGCTCCCCAGCGCAGCGAAGTTACAGAGTTACTTCTGAAAATATCGGATAGTATTTCACAAAGAGCCTTCCGATAACTTGACAAAGCTTGGAAGTTGTTTTTGAATTTCTATTTTATTCAGAATATGTGTGCTTTGTAGCTACTGAGAACATGAGTATTGTACATGTTTGCTCGTTTGAAAGTGTGCCTTTGTACATCTTTTAGGTACTTACTAATTTCGTATGAAATAAGTATACGAGTATGTAAATGTTTATAGTAATCGAAGGTATAATGTATCCTTTTTCTATTTTTACATGGGTGTTTAATGTTGGTTTTCTTTTAAAAAACGCAGTAAAGGTATAAAGCACACCGTCCATTAGCACATAAACACACACATGACACTCAAATTATCATACTAAATTATAAAATTAATAATACTTAAATATAATTTAAATTTAATGTTCAAGTTTGCATGCTTTCTAATTGTTATAATTTTCGTTAATTTGGAAAAAAAGGGCTAAAAAACCTTTTAATAAAAAATAGCTATATTGCATAAATATTCTTTGCCAACATTGCCAATGTATTAAAACAGACCAAGAGAACAAAGCACCGCTCCCCCAAACAGCGGAGTCGTCACTGCAATATCCAAGAATAATCTTTGTCCAATTTAAAGTAACAAGCTGAATGCATGCAGGCATAATATAGCAGTGCTACGTGTCATCGGCTTTTGGAGGCTAATCACGAGCGAGACGGTTGATTGCATCGCGTGCATTTTTCTTTTTCACGGCGCTCGGGCGGCGGGGAACAAAGCAACTATCCGGATTATTAAGCCAATTTAATATCTAGCTGAATAAGCACTCTGATTTACTGATAAACGAGTTTTCCCATCAGAGGGCGTAGAATTAGCTCGGTATTTTAGAACGGGTGTTTGTGCAGAGATAACTTTAGCTACGTGTTTATTAATTACAGATATTATATGTATATGTTATACAGGGTGTTAGGTAATGAGTGGATAATCCTTGAACTACGGATAGAGGGCACTTAGGACGTTATGAAAAAGCTAAAATAGGTCTTGTAAAAGTCGCACGGTTTTCGAGATATTTGGACTTTTAGGTTTTTTTCGAAAATGAACACCCTTGTTCAATGTTTCGATTATAGCACCATTATAAGGTTATTTTTTATTTTTTATTTTTGCTCAATATTATTGAATACTTGTGTTATCAGATAGGAATCACCATTTTTGTGAGACATCAATAGATTTAAAAAAAAAAATCGCAAACATGAATTTTGCATTTTCAAACGTACATTGATCGAACTTTCAACTCTCATGGTGAAAAAAAATACACTACCGTCTAGTTGCCCATAAGCTTAAAAACATGCCAATTTATTGCCAAATTCAAAATAGTAACTACTTTATGAATTTAAAATCTAAAAGCCAAATAAATAAATAAAATACACGCCCACCCCCATTTTTCCAGATTTACTTTTTGTATCCCGGGCGTAGAGTTCAAAACTTTTTGTTGCAAAATTAACATTACTGGCCACTAATTTAAATGCCAATTATTCCAAATTTAAAAAATATGCCGCCTGCTTTTTGTTTTTTATTCGAATTCGATTTTCAATTTCGATATTATTGCGTAACGAATGGTGAATTGTGTTTAGATTGTGGTGTTGATTTTTTTGGTTTTAATGTTTAGATTAGAACACAATACACGTCCAATGAATATGCTCAAATGCATTACATTTATGGCGACTGCCAAGGCAACTCGAAGGGGCCAATCACTTCTCCGTTCAGGATACCAGTCCACAAATTTACCTTGAATCAATATTTTTTGTATTGTAAATCCATGTGTTTTTAAAGTTACATGCACTTTCCACGTTGTCAGACCAAGGCTATTTGCTATGTTCCGTATGGACAAAGAAGGATTTTCCGCTATTAAATCCAGGACATTTTCACCGTCTCCCTCCCTCGGTCTACCTTCGCTATGTCCTCCTACACCCTGGCCAAGAACTCTGCCTTCACTGTACGCGTTATGGATGCGAAGAAAAATCCGGTAATCGGGATGGCGTCTGTTTGGGTAGCGTTCAGGGTACAAAATCGCAGCAGCAGTAGCGTTGCCTTGGCAGTCGCCATAAATGTAATGCATTTGAGCATATTCATTGGACGTGTATTGTGTTCTAATCTAAACATTAAAACCAAAAAAATCAACACCACAATCTAAACACAATTCACCATTCGTTACGCAATAATATCGAAATTGAAAATCGAATTCGAATAAAAAACAAAAAGCAGGCGGCATATTTTTTAAATTTGGAATAATTGGCATTTAAATTAGTGGCTAGTAATGTTAATTTTGCAACAAAAAGTTTTGAACTCTACGCCCGGGATACAAAAAGTAAATCGGGAAAAATGGGGGTGGGCGTGTATTTTATTTATTTATTTGGCTTTTAGATTTTAAATTCATAAAGTAGTTACTATTTTGAATTTGGCAATAAATTGGCATGTTTTTAAGCTTATGGGCAACTAGACGGTAGTGTATTTTTTTTCACCATGAGAGTTGAAAGTTCGATCAATGTACGTTTGAAAATGCAAAATTCATGTTTGCGATTGTTTTTTTTTAAAACTATTGATGTCTCACAAAAATGGTGATTCCTATCTGATAACACAAGTATTCAATAATATTGAGCAAAAATAAAAAAATAAAAAAATTACCTTATAATTGTGCTATAATCGAAACATTGAACAACGGTGTTCATTTTCGAAAAAAACCTAAAAGTCCAAATATCTCGAAAACCGCGCGACTTTTACGAGACCTATTTTAGCTTTTTCATAACGTCCTAAGTGCCCTCTATCCGTAGTTCAAGGATTATCCACTCATTACCTAACACCCTGTATATGTGTTTGAAGGAAAATATATATGGTCCAGGCTCGTAACTCCTTCAACCCTAGTAACACTTTAGTTTTCCAATTAAAACGTTATTATCCAGTAAAAATCATTAGCGATGATTTATAAATTTAAGGAATACAGCAAGACAATCTGAGTATAAAATGGGTTGCCCTGCGGGCTAAACCAATACACGCACGAGAAAAATTAAATCGAGGACTTGTTGCCTACTCGAATCAAAATTCGACGAGTAAAGGAACGAATAATTCAACGAATGTATTATTCATTATTTTGACCAAAGTATAACGAATGCTTGAGTATCTCAGCGAATAGAAATATTATCCTCCGTATAATTGGACCCCATCACGGACTCGGCTTTGATATTTTCGAATTATTCAAAGACTCCAAAATTGTTAGCGAGCTTACCAAGTTTGGGGAAGATTTGTTTGTGTTTTGCATTAGTAATATCATAACTATAGCTTCTCAAAATTTAAGACAATGAGGTTTTGGCTAGCGAAGACGTTGAATTTTCTTAAAGATATTTTCAAACGCTCAGTTGTTCAATATTAGAATTTTGCCTATAAAGGACCTTTATATCCACTACACCAGGGGTCGCCGCATTGCGGACCCAGGTTTCAAAGTTACTATTTTAGTACTTAATGGCAGTTGTCTACAGTCTACTTCCAGTATGGTACTTATAATTTAATCGGGCGTTATCACTCTTTCTGTAATGAACCTTTTAAAATAGATTTTCGGCCTGTCATTCTAATGCTTGCTTTCAGACTTCGTTTCGCCGCGGTGTAAAATCGTTGTTATTTTACTTCCATTTTACCACCAATACCTCAACGCTTTCCGCTGTTTGAGAGTGAAAAATTGAGGACTAGACAGGGTGTAGTAGCTAATATGTGTAATCTGAATATTATAAATATCACACAAATATCAAATGTCACACAAATTGACCTAGTCTCAATACCAAGCTCTAGGCTTGTACTACGGGTACTAGACAACGCTAAAAATATATAGAGAAATAGTTACATACTCACGCTCATCACAAATATCTGCCCTTACCGGGATTTGAACCACAGTCCGTTTTGTAGGCAGGATCACTACCAACCAGGCTAACGTTTCGTCAATAAAGGGTGATATGGGTACGTGCTTTCTGAGTCTCGCCGCTCAGGGTGCTCAACGACATGATTGTGACATTGTGCATGTCATGTACACGTGTAGCCGGCCTCCTAACGACATCTAGCATGTTGCTTGTTACAGTATAATTGTCGGTTTAGCTGGCATGACACCTTGTCTAATAATAGCATCATCTATATTGTGGAATATAGTATCAAGTTGAATATTGTACTGTTGTTGTGTATTATAGTGGGACTCCACAGGGGCAGGGTCTTCCTTAATAAAATAACGCTATGGTTCAGAGGTCAAGAACAGAATGTCTGATGTAATGTGTGAAAGTAAAATAAAAGAAACAATATTATAAAAAAGAAGAGAATAGGTTTTGCAAAGAAAGAGCTGTAAAAAGGTCTCAAAAAGGCCGGCACAGCGCCAGCGCAGGTTATAGTATCTAATGTCTAATCACACGGATCTGGATTCTAAAGTTTTAGAATAGATCTAGACTGTTTTTGGAAATTTGTGATCAGAAAAGGCAAGGATATTCAACAAAAAAAAATACTAGATTTATATTTCTCTTGTAAGGAACCCTTCGTTTTTTTTATTTGTCTTGAATATCGTTTTCAGTGGCATTTATACGTAAATATCGATTGTTTGCGGAATTTTGTAAGCAATTTTAACATTTTGTTTTTTTAATACTTTTAAATCTTTTTTATATTGCCGATCTTTGCTATACTACATATATTTCCACAAACAATTTCAAATCTGGCCGCCATAATTTTGCCGTCACAATTTTTCCAAAATATAAAATTTCAAATAAAACTTGACTCATTTGCGTTTCGTTCGTGCACCGCATTGTGCTAGAATAATGAAGGACGTTACACACGGTGGCCATTAATAATCTCGCGGCCACAAAACGAGCCATCCAAACGTTGACAAATTACGGCCGTAACTAAGGTGTCATGCAAGCTTTTAACATATAGAAGGGATGATTTTTCAATCCGCTCCCATTATCTAGCGATTACAAGGGTGGGTCCAGACAGATTTGGGCTGTTTTTGCGCGTTCCCCGCGCGAGGCCGCCCCGGCCAATGATTTATTGAGGCTGGTGGCGAAACGTTTATTTTTTTAAACTTTGTTTATCTTTCCTGCGTTTTTTTTCAATCAGGGTGGTTTACGCGCACCGCCCACTCTACTCGGGCGCGGGTCGAATCTAAAAGTAATTTATCCGTTCGGTAATTCGGGAAATACTTGGGAGATAACGATGAAGCGAAATGATCAACGCGGTTTAATGACTATTGACGATCAAGCTCAAATTTTATAAAAATACCATTATTATTTTAAGAACGCACATGCTTCACTAACCAACTGCAATGCACCGCAGTTTGGCAAAGTTTTGTTAATTAAAGAGACATGCATTGTTTTTAAGCATTTCTAAATTTGTAAAAACTGTTTTTGGTCTTGAAATATTAGTATTAGTTTTGTTGAGTAATTTAAAGGTAATCCAGAATGCCAACGTTATCTGCAATATCACACTTGAAACATCATAAGTTTCACCTAAATTATTGACTAAAAA
Source organism: Acleris sparsana (assembly GCA_923062465.1). Classification (NCBI taxonomy): domain Eukaryota; kingdom Metazoa; phylum Arthropoda; class Insecta; order Lepidoptera; family Tortricidae; genus Acleris; species Acleris sparsana. The sequence goes on from OV281296.1 coordinate 10,375,705, forward strand.
GCAACCTTGCTTTTATCTATTATATACCTACTCGTATATAATGAATCCCTGTTTCTGACTCGAGATAAGTTCGACCGATTTGTTTTTTTTTGTTCGTAATTATCACGGCACGATTGGTATGAAAAAAGAAATACCCCCGCGCGCCGCCGGGCATGGACAGCTATTCTGAAATAATTCTAACGTTGCTCTTAAGTAGGTATATTTATTTACGCAATTAATGTATCATATACTATTTGCTATACGCAGTATAGGGTCATATTCCCTGATCAAATTAAGTATTAAAACTAAGCTACTCAAATGTATTTTAATATTATTCATTTAAATCACTGCTATCATCCGCTACGTTCATTATGACTACATTGTGTAAAATATTGTCTACGTTTACATCGGTTTCATAGTCTTCACTTATTCGACGCCCGGTACTATTTACCACCTGTGCCCAGTCTGTTTTAGTGACATGTGCACAAGCTTCCTGTAGTAATTTTAACATTATTGATGTGGTGAATGGAGGTTCTGTATTGTGTCTTGCTGCATATCCCTCGACTTGTGCCCATATCAACTCAATTGCATTGTATTCACAATGGTAGGGTGGTAAACGTATGACTTGGTGCCCTTATTCGGCCACTTGCTCTTTACTTACATAGCCGAAGAACAAACTCACGTGTTTGATTGTTTAAAACAGTATTTTTCGTATGTTTGAGCATAGTGACGAGATCCTCATCAGAAGCGTAAGCGGAGTCCAAATAAGGAGGTGAGACGAGGGCGTGGGTTGAAATAAAGAAAAAGAGGAAGCGGAGACAGGGCACGAAGAGGATCTGACGAGCAGCAGCGGTAATGAGATTTGGTTACTGTGTAAGTGGAGGGGGAGGAAGGCAGGTATGTGGAAACGGAGATAGCAGAATCATTGTTAGTTCGTGAGTACTAAGCAGACAGGCCAACTCACCTTAACAGTTAGGCTGACTTGCGTAAAGGGTTAAGCTAACTCATAGTAATAGCAGTTAGTTTACTTTCAATGTTTACTTCTTGAAGCTGTAGTAGGAATAACTGTGTATTTTAAATGTATGGTCTCCAGGACGAAGGTTTCATAATAATTTGAATATGGAAACGTTTTATTGTATGCCAAAAGAGTTTGTAGATCAAACTCTCGAAATAAACTTTATGGCTAAAAGAAGACGACATTGCCAGAAATATGAAATATTGAGGCAAAATATACAATATGTGAAATTATTGCTAAATGAGTGAATAAATAATCATAGAACCACGTTAACTCCGAGCTAAAACGCGACTTTGCTAGCAGCGGTGGCTTGAAAGTATAGTGACTTGATTGTCATACGGTATTGCACCAGTCAGCGGTCCTTTGTTATCAATGTTATCATCACGCGAATTGTTTTAATGAGATGTTTTTTGTTAGTTATGATTAAAACTATGAACGCTAGAGTGCGAACAAATAAAAACTACCTCAAGAAGAAGCTAGTTGCGAAATGTGTTTCGGTAATTAACAGCCCCAGCAGTACTTCACTATTCCGGTATCTTCAGTAATGAAGTTTGACATCTGTTCCTTTACACTTGCTGTCAATATTTAGGGAACTTCATGAGCGAGCCAACGTCAAAAGTGCCATCACTTGATGTCCCTACTTTATATATATATGATCACGGCAGCCGCACGTCCTAGTGAATGATAGGTGATCCCAGCCCACAAGGAGAGCCATTCGCCTAGACATTTGAAGGAGTTCCGTCCAAATATTTATGTTACAGACAACAATAAATACATTTCTAAGTGTCTATAATGTGAAAGGTAAGGGCCCACGGCATTATATTGAGTGTTTTCTACAATAGAGCGGGTGTTTTCATGTTACAATACAGTACTATACTGCTTTCAATCTATTAAGAACCGCCCCATCCATTCTACATACATACATTGATGCCACCTTGAAACGTCAATTTGATTAGTGGGGCGCGCCGCGCGCCATCACATGTCAAAAACACTAAAATAGCTAACTTTGTCATGAGAAGCAAACACAGTGAGATCACGTAACTAAAAACCTGGTACGTTTTCTTTTTTTAATATTTGGCCTCTTCCACTTTCAATTTATTGTATTGTCAACGCTAGGACAGCTTACAGTAATGGTCGCCTTATCGTAGAGTATAATCAAAAACAAATTATCCTATTGTATTGTAATCGTAATTACATTGTTCATAACTCATAACCTACTTAGGACTGTAGATATAATGTACTCTAACATCAAAACTATTATCCATTACAAAAGTAAGATAGGCTACGTTTACTTTCACACATCAAATATACACCATAGACTTCTATTTACAATTTAACCGAATAAACGAACTTTTACGTTTACCACTACAATTATGTATTATTATTATTATTTATTTATTTGCTAGCCTAGTGTCCCACTGCTGGGCAAAGGCGTCCCTCTCGTCCTTGCACGCATTCCTGTATGCAACCTCCTGCCAGTCCCTTCTGAAAGCATCAAGCTTACGAGTACATGTATGCCTAAATAAATAATAATAACAGGAACACATATATTTCACTAGTTACCACGTGTTGTAAACTAACTGCATATTTTACTCACCACAGTAAATAACTTAAAGCTCACTTACGAAATACTTTGCAGAATACAAGATTAGTAAACGAGTTCACGCCGTAGCTCCAAACCTGTGGTCTCGAGTTAGCAAAGCAAACTGCAGCAAGCTTCAGATACTTACTCGACCAGGTTTTATAACGTACAGTGCACACCGCCAACTTCTACACAGCAACGGTTTTGAACCTTGTTATCAAAGTCGTAAACTGCTATTTAAAGTACTGCCACTATTATAATAATCCAGGTTTCTTATCTAACTTACATGTAAAAGTTTTCAAATGTTTTTCGGAATTAATTACGTTGAAAAAGACATTATTCAGGAATGATAGTCTTTTAACTTCGAAAATAGAAACAAATTAAGCTTATAAAAACTAAAAATTCTTTGAAGCAAAAATCTCCAAGTACTGAAGATGAGTCGATCACCTCGCGGTCCTTAGATTTTAGACAAAAGTAGCATCGAGATTGAAAACATAGATTATTCATGAGGCCAACAACGCCTAACTAGAAATACTGGAAGTGACGTAGGGTTTGATAATGTTACTAGATTATAAATGTAAATTCTAGTTAAACCATGCTTTGTCCTGATCTGTCATTGTGACATTTGAATTTGACAGATAAGGAGAAAGCGTGGTTTAGCTACACCACCGTTACTCAACGTTTATTAGTAAGGCGGTAAATAATTTGCGATATCACTCCTGCGTGGCGTTAAAATACATACAATTCGTCTTATTGTGTACCTATACAGAAAAATGACTACATCAAACAAAACTGACTTAACGTATCACTTTCCTATTTCACAAGACAGTGCGCTTGAAATCCTGTAATATTTGCGCAATTTGCTTCGGCATGCAGGATGCTAAGCCGGGCATTATCAAGCGGCCGTAAGCCGGGAAGCCTCAATTTGATCGCTGTCTGACCGGAGCTTGACGAATGATAGCGGCTTGCGATGATAATAACTATCGGTTATTGGTCACCTTCGATTGAGCATGATAGAATTGATAGACTATCAAAATTGACACATATGATCGGATTGCAACATGCTCGTAACATTAACAAGCTAGGATATGTATATGTATAAAATATAAAATATGTACCTATCGAAAGAATCCTCAAATTATGTTACGATGTTCTTATTACACTGGAATAAGGTGCTTTGGGGCATATATTTGAGATTTTGCGTTCTGCCATTTTTTTCCACGTGACTACTACCTGACTCACTGTACGTGTGCACTGAACTGGAGTCCGGTTCCCAAAGTTTCCATATCTTTCAAAGGAAGTCAAAGTTTCCTTGGGTGCGAATATATTCTTCAGTGTGCATTTGTATAAGCGCTTTTAGTACCTAGTAAAATTGTACTGAACTGTTAGAATAGCGCACTGACATAACGTTACGTTACATTTCTATTCGAAATGAGTATATATAGATAATTATTTTACTGTATTTTTGTGGTGATAACTTCTTATATGGGAGGGTAAACCGCTTCGTTACGTAACGCGTTACGGCGCCAGTACAGAGGTAGGAAAGCATAGAGGTATATAAACAGCTAATAGAATAGTACTTTCGCACCTGTTACAAATGCCCTTCGTTAAAAAGAGACGTCTATATATGTCTTCTTTCAACAGTGAGTGTTTTTTATCACTCTGCATTAGTGTGCGTAAGTTTGCGGTCAGTTAAACAACTTCAATATTAAATAGTTCAACTGACTTAGATTAGTTTAAGCTATAACTTCTGACGGGCGTCCCGACACCACACTTTTTTTAAATCAAAATCCAGTTCTGATGATGGATGCTATTGATACCTGATATTTGGGCCCTCTGCTGGGCAAAGGCCTCCCCTCATCCCTCCTATCACCCCTGTCAAAAACGCGCTCCTGCCAATCCCTCGCAAACGCGTCTACTTAGGTTATCATCCTCTTATCGGGTCAGTAATAAGGGTTAAAAATATTATCAAAACGTGTAGTGGGCCAGCAAACGCAAGATAAGTAGCGGTTTCCAGTCACAAAGTGCGTGGGACACCGGATTACGCAGCTGCCGACTAGCGGCGGGTCTCATGCCCTAGCACGGGGCGTGTTTGCAAGCCAGATTTAATTTGCATAAATAGTCAAATACACAAGTCCCAAAGTAAACCATTCTAAATTCGATGGGCGGAAAGTTGTATCTCAGCAAACATGGACATTCGGAGCGGCAAATGTGACCTGAATTAATATTTGACCAGCATGTTTGAGCTCGACTACTTGGGCCTTCATTTGGCTGCGGGGGCTTTATGGCCGGTAATTTTGTATGAAGTCTAATTTTCAGAGTCAGCAACGTGCACGCTCCGTACCTAGTTGGTACACGGAATGATTAATTGTGGTCTACAATGAAACTCGCGTCGCGTAGGAGACTCTACAAGTAATTTGTACCGAACCTATTTCACGCTACTAGAGATGGCTCCAAAATTAACAGTATTCCAAATTGCGCGCTAGCAATTGTCAACTTATTATTGCACAAAAATATAATAAAATTACAAAATAAATTAAACACGCATAAAACACATGTCTACATCACATTAAATTTGTAAAATGGTTTGTATGCAATAAAGGGTTTACATAATAAATAATGATAATATATTCATTAAATCATTCCTACATTGACTATGTTGTTGTTTCAGGTTGTTTTGGTTTCAGTAGTGACAACTGAAGCAAAACAAACCACAACGCTATGAAGCAGCACAAAAAGCCCGCTATCACAGCATGCTACGTCATGATTTACTTTAATACATCCGTCGTACGATTTCCACAAAAAACTCGTTCCTGTCGCCGATAAAATATTAAATATCGTTGTCGGAACTCGAAACCCGCATTCCTGCGATAGGTATTAATGCTACGTTAGTGTACTGAAACGTTAGCTTTATCGCTGTGGCAAAAGTACCTATTTAGTTTATTTGAGAATAAATCGTAAACAACGTAGTTTACCGCTCGACGGAACAGGGGCGCAGCACTCAGGGTGGCGTTAAATATTTGATTTTAGAGAAGTTTTTATTGCAGTCACCGAACGTGTTCGCGATAAACGGAGAAGACGTGACTAGAGCCTGCTTAGAAGGTACGTTTCGATCTGAGAAAAGTAAACTTGCAGGTACAAATAATATTTTTATTAAAACTTACTGCTAACCCCTAAATAAGTGCGGTTGACTGGCATCGATTGAAACGTTTCCTACTTTTACAGTTTATATCTGAAACAACTTCTACGTGATATGCAAATTACTCCTACCTCTTGCATGTAGTTGTAACACACCTGTGTGCACCGTTCGACATTCTATATTTGAAATGACACGTAAATGCAATATAATTTTTGTAGACAACTACATGCAAGAGGTCATTTACTTGAGTTTTTCACATATAGATTAATTAACCATAACATTTACACGTGTTTCTTTTATCTTTTAAGGTGCAGATGGGTCACAACTCGTGACAGAAATCGCAGGTGCGTAAATTAACAAGAAAATGGGGTGAAAATAAAAAACCAGTAATTAGTAATAGAAGGAAGAGAGTTTTGTTTTTACCCGTCTTGTTTTGGAAACCATTGCTTTTTTAACAGTACTGTCGCCTTTGTTGTCATGTCAATGAGAGCAAACCAAAACAATATAAACGTTTGAAATTCTGTGCAATCCTAACTGCACATTATCTCAAAGTATTGTCTCAGTAACTATTAAAAATATAGAAATTACTTCTAAACCCAAATTGTAACGCATTAAGTCTTCTTAATTTCTATAACAAACAATTGTATTGTAAAACCCAAATTCAATAAAAACAAAACACAGTCTGGCTGGGTCCCGCCAGATGAGCGGACGACGTTAGGATAAGTGCTGATACCGGTTGGATGAGGGAGGCCCAGGATAGAGCGAGTTGGCGAGCCATGAGGCCTATGGCCAGCGGAGTGGAGTGCTATATCTGATGATGATGACAGTCTAAAAGTTTATAAGTTATTTATTTAGATACCATTTGTTCAAAAAGAAATAAATCAAAGATTATTCTGATTTATATTGCACTTGCTTTTGTTGAGGTTTGTGTTCGACTTTCACGTGGGACTTCGAATATCCGACGTTGAGAGTAGGGTCGCAAATTCGATTTCCGTCGCGGCACCAAACATTTGAGTACACAAAGGCGCGATGCTTGCCGCTTGTTAGTTTTATCGTAGTTTTTGGACTAGTTGATAAAACAGTTTTGTTTGCAAACGGAGTTTAAAAAGAAAGTAACAAACGTATTTAATTACAGAACCTATTTATTTTATTTTATTAGCTTCTCTTCTTTGTAAGGTTTTCCGGAAGAGCTATTTAGCGATAAAACCGCCTGTTGACTCGGTTTGTACCTTTTTTTGTGTTTACTTTCCAAGCTGTTATTGATTACCGATATTTAGCCAAGTACGCTCAAACAAACGTTATGAGTTTAACAGTCTATGCATACATAATATGATCAAACATTGGTTGCTACAATCTAGCTCCTAAGCTACACCTTTAGACCAATAATGTCAATAAATGTCATACGATTCGAAAGAAATCCACAAGTGTCTACTGGTAACTGGTAGAAAATGCCATTAGGTTTTTAGTTCCATCTTATGTACTCTAAAATATTCGCTGCCATGAAGCGCTACGCTCTTAACCGATCCTAGTGTCTTTCCACGAAAACTGCCTCCGAACAGAGAACCCTAGTTGGGTTCGCGGGTTGCTAACGCTGAATGTGTAAATAATGTAGTTTTTTGCACAAAATATTAAAATTGTCACAGACCATATAGAGATTATAAGCGTGCGTAACACCAAAATCAAGTTTATGTTTATAACTTGACGGTGATTAATTAGTTAGCAAACCTAATTTAATCCCGAAATCTCTAGAACGCTTCAAATGTTTATTCTAGTGTTTTTTAATCCATTTCGTAGTTAAGCATACGTATATTGACGCAACGAAGCTACGTCAATTAACACGTTCCCTGGCCGGGTGCCCCCAATGTGGGGTCATGAACCTTTTTTTCAGGAGTCCGTGCGTCCACTATGGGGTCACATCCCCGTACTGAATGCACAGTTGGACTTGTGACACTGGCAGATGGTTTTGTATGGAGACAGTGAACGTAATAAAATAGCACTACGCGCCTTCATGAATTAATATTACATACGACTACAAACAAATTCCTATATCCAGTGAATGTCTACCGTTTAAGAAGTGTTTTCTTTGTGTGGTGTTCAATATGGTATATTTTTGTATGTTATTTTTTGTAACGTCATTGAACGGGAACAGCGTAAAATTCCGAATTGTTATTTTTTTAGAATATCCATATGTCCGAATTATATTTTTTTCGAAAGGTATGTTATGCTGAAGTTTCTATAATGTAAGTAAAAAATAAAGTCTTCAATCAAAACATTGCATTCGGTATTATGACATGTTGTAATTATGAATATTCGTAATTATTTACTGTATCCGTCATTGAACCAACCACCTACTATAGAGTATTTTTCCTGGTTCCACTCAAAGTAATCGATGACCAGATTAATCATATTTGCACAGTTACTCGTAAATACAATCGTGTAAATTGAAAGCTGATTCCGCAGAATTCAGGATACCGCCCCGGCTAATTGCCACATATGTCACTCAACATTAAAACATTTATAGCACATGTCGCCCTTTGAGTGACGGAAAATTTTACTAAAGTTATATGGAATTATGTAGAACTTGGTTCCTCGGTTAAACTTCGTGTAATACGCATTCCAAGGGGCCTTGTAGAAGACACAAGGATATATTATCTAAATACCTAACTTACTTGTCACAAGAGACCGCTCAGTGCCGAAATACCACTATTTTAAAATACCAGGTTTTTAATACACTGGAATCACAGACTTCTCTTCAACTAAACATTTAAATTAAGTATTACACTCATACAGGCTAGGAAAAAAAAAAAATTGTTAATCATCCTTTCCTAATATTTCGGAGCTGGTGTTTTGGTAATCTGGTTATGAGAGAAGTCTGGTATTTTAAAATTCTTGTCTTTTGAGAATGAGCGCTAAATACTTTGCACGATTGTAATATCAGGTAGGTAAAGACTAGTAGCTTTTTTAACCCCAAAAAATATAGCAAACTCATCTGTAGATCTACCGTACGTAAGCGAACTATTTAAAATTCAGTTGCTAATGCCTTTTAATTATATATTTGGTATGTACTATACTCGGTTTGAGATAACAATAGTGGTTTAGACGTACCTACTGATGCGTGATACGCGTTGGTATTGCTGAATGAATAAAAAACAGCAAGGAAGGTCAGCTTTGCAAATCAAATCGATTCAACAATAGTTCTAATAATGTGAGTGATGATAATATAAAATCATAATTATAATGGGTCAGTACATCAGAGACAACCAGAGTTGGCCAATACAGTTAACCAATCTGATACCTAGCGGCCATTGTATAACTACAGAGACCTACTCGTAGTTTCATAGTGGCCTAGAAATCAAATTGGTTAACTCTTAAAAAGGGATTCAGGTCCGTACCTCTCTCTCCTTCGCTCTCATACGCTCTTACGCGAGTCTAACCGAGTTTACCCGAGCCCGAAAGAATCAAAATTTCTTGCACTGTACGTAGGTAATACTACCTCAATATAGCTAAATCCTATAGCATCTCATGAAGCATTAAATAAAATCTTGATACTTTGGCTTACATGCACGAAAATAAAAAGGAAACGTGAATTGTGATCCTGTCTCGTAAGAAACAAAGACCGCACCCCTCAATCGTAGGATGGAATGGAAATTATGTATCTTGCGTTATATATATATATATATACATATATATATTTAAGCGTTATTCACACTAGGCCCACTGAGGCTGCATGTTATGTGGGTACTTGGGTTAGTTTGGGCGAGGTTCAGGGTCGCATTTACTAAGCCTGCGGTGAACGACGGGTGCCAATCGACTGTTATCACCGCAGCTCACTCGGAGAGTTACCTCAACTAATTAACAACAGATTATACGGGGTGGAGGGGGGCGTGATCAAAACTTATTTCCGTTACTTAGTTTATGATGTTCACTTGATTGCATATAGTTTTTTTTAAAGTAGAAAAAATAATGTATGTACACTTCTAATAATGTTATAGTGTTGTAGGGTCTTACAAATAGAACCGTGAGTTTTATGATGTTAAAATACCTTATTCTAGTAAACGGTCTAAAAGCTTAGAGTTCGAAGTGTCTCTGCCTTTTAATGAGTTTTCAAAACTTAAGAAACAAGTTATCTTCCGTCGGAGAAACATCGTCAGGAAACTTATATATTAAGGTAAACGACCGTGTAAACATTATTGAATTGGTTTGCATCTGGTTTTCAACACGGTCGCTGAACCAATAATTACCTGACTAGCTGACTATTTAGTATTTTTGACAGACATAAAAATACACGATAGTGTAACGCTCATTAGTAGGTACTTACGTTTTAAATTTAGAGCCACACGCAAGAAACAGTAAAATATGTATGGATAACATAATGTATAATTAACATAGGAATTACCTCTCGATTCATTTAATACAAGCCGGCACGAATTTAATAAAAGAAACTACCATCTTTACTAATACTAATGTCATCACAATATACTCGTACAATAAACGTTCAATAAAATAAAAAAACAAATAATGTTATTTCTATTATGTTTAACTAATTCCTTTCCTGACCTATAATGTAACTTGCTACTTAAAAGACCAAATATTTGTTACCCTTTTTATACTCATACTCATTTATTGATAATATTATTAAATATTACAAGTCAAAATGGATTAAAAACAATTCAATAATAGTGTACAAAACAACATATTTGTTCATTTAAGTGGCAAGTTACATTAGAGGTAAGTAAAAGTAATTAGTTAAACGTAATAGAAATAACATTATTTGTCTTAAAGAAAACCATTAAAATCATAGAGAGAATTGTCGATTAGCCATTTCCGTAATTCATTCAGAAATGTTACATTTGATGCTAAATTTTTTAGGTGCGAAGGTAGTCTGCTGTAAACCTTCGGTCCCAAAAACGCATATTTTGGAACCGAAGGTTTATAACAGACTTTGGTAAACTTTCTTTCTTCTTTTAACTTTTAACTTTTTTTTTAAATTAATAGTAATCATTTTGTGAATTCATTATTCTATGCTACGTGGTAAAACCACATCGATTTTGACATTTTATCCTGTAGTCAATGTTCAGTTAGCTCTTATTTGCATTACAGTAATGGTGGCCGAGTTAAAACAATAGACGTTTAAAATGCTTTTGACGAAAAGCATTTTAAATTAAATGAAATGATTCCTTACCCGAAAGTTACTTTTGATCCTTTGAAAGACAGTAATAAATAAATACCTTATGCAAAGACGTGAAGCCACTCTTCACTCTCTGCCATTCCTATTAATCTACTTAACTAAATTCAGTAGATTGCGAAAATTGTTTTTCACCTGATATGTTTGTTTTAGACGTGAACAGGAATAAACCAACACTGTTTTTTTTTTAATTACTGTATATTTACTTTTACAAGACTTTGTATTATTTATTTATTACTGTCTTGAAAACAATCAAAATTATTTTTCGGGTAATGAATCAGTAAATATAATTTAATTTGTTTAATTAAAATCTTTGGAGTCATGTCCACATTATTGCCAATAGGTAAAGACGCCAACTTTTCCGATCACTGGTTATATGTTATAATATTCTTATTATACCTAATATTTTCTAAAATTTAGTGAATAATCATCAATCTTTTTGTACATACTCTTACAAAATAACCATCAACTAGGCAGCATGTAATATCATTTTTATTATGTTAATTACTTACTGATATAAAATTCTCATTTTTCTTGGATAAACCCGAAATATGATGAGCGCGAATTATTTTTTCACGGCTTATTATGGTTCACGATTCCACCGCCTTAAGGCTGTAACAGACAGGTTTACGATATGAAACCGGGAAATAACAAATAGCCGCGACTTTACGTTGCTCCAGCAATTTTCCTTGTGTATTTATAAGCATAATAAGGGGATTAAAAAGATAAACATGTGATATAATTTGTGATATAATTATTTTGTTGCAGCGACTCAGGCTGCCAGGCTTACCAACGACTTGGTGAAGGTTGAGATACTCGGTTGGGTGCAGACTAGATCCGAAATGATGATGGTGGAGCATACCTTGAGGAATCCATCTGGGAAGGACGTCTAACCACCGACAACACGATGTTGATAAAGACTATAGTGTTAAAACACAACTTTCATTCTTATAGGCAAGTAAGTACAGTCTGTGAGCGGTTAAAATGTGCTTCGGGTTTCTACTTCTCTTTCACTCGCTCTTAATAAGAGTGTATGCGAGGGAGTGAAAGACAAGTACAAACCCGAAGTACCTTCTAAGAGTTATCGCTGTCGAGCCGAATTCCGTGTCGTAAAATGAAATGAGTAACTAAACTAAAATTTGAAGAAATCGTGTGCCCCTCGCATGGATTACATTTTTATGTGCTTAAATTTAGTGGTCGAAAGTGTTTGGTATAATATTGAATGGCATACTTACTTCTTTTTTAGTACAGAGATTTCAAATCAGTCGTTATCAATATTCGGAATAACAAAGTTATACCAATAATACATTCGACAAAATAACGTTATTCCATGCAAATGTTATACTAAACAATTCTACAACCAAATATTATTTATATCTTTAATATTTGAGTAGCTTAGTTTTATTTAAGTTTTAATTAGTTTACTATTTTTTATTTATTGTATTATTGTTGAATTCATTCAGTAACGTTATATCACATATATTAATAAACCATAATAAGTGATATATAAAACCAAACAAGATTATGCAAAACAATTTTTGACATTTTATTCATTCCACAAATATCGATATGCAGTTTTTTTTTAGACCAATCTATTTTCGACCATCCAATAATACACCTTAGAAGGATCATTTAAATTCGTTAGAGCAAGAGTCGTGTAACTTATTGGCGCAATTTTCGAAAACTAGGTCACTTTATTTTAAAATAAAGTCGGACCGTTATTCAAGGAACTAGTTTAAAATGTTCAATTCCCTGAGGCTACAGTTTAATTGAATTACCGTGAATCCCGGATGAGCCTCTGGATAACGCCAGGCACAAAATAAATAGGTAAGTTCAAAATAATAATTCCGATTCCGTTATGTAGGTCAGGCAGGGAAGAAACGGTTTCATAATCATAATTTCATGCACTAATAATTTTACTATAAATTGATAGTCTCACATAGTGGCTGATTAGTGTTATGCATATTTTGGTATTTGTAATAAATTAAAATACCGTGGGGAGCGGGAGCCTCCCTTATACTCTAGCTAGGCCATAACTTAGCGCAAAGATTAAGCATGTGGCAAAGCCGCCAGCATTTTGGGAACGATGCCCACTGCCTATTAGATAAATGTATAATTAAGTTAATTAATATGTAGTTTTTTTGGGTGGAAAGTTTGTAATTTTTAGAGGTCTTTAGTTAAACTAGGAACGTTATAGGCTTGAATGTCCGTTTATCTATCTGTCCGTATATTTGGACGTTGTAGTAACTTTTTCTCAATAAACTATCAAAGTCACAAAACCGACTTTTTTACACACGCATAAGTACTAATTACATACATCGAGTAAGGTACGTTGGATAGCATCTAACAATCACAATAATATTGTCACCAATATTAACATTTGGGGGCGTCAAGTAAGGGTCTCCCCACACCTATCGACGCGGAATCGGCGTAAGCTGATGAAAAAACTCTTTATGTCCATGCAATAAGAGCGAAAACGACGTCGTTCCATTCGCATCGCCGAATCCGGCCGAGCCGAGCCGATTGATGTTTGTTTCGCTCTTATTGCGTAGACAAAGAGTTTTTTGATCGTTAATGAATTTGATGATTTACCACTAAGTGTAATTTTAGCTAGAAGTGTCCCAAACGGTACAGCTAAAACTACAAATACTAAAAATCCGTACTACTTAGCACATCATAACGACTAGAGTTCGTTAAGCATCTTTTTTTTTGTTATTTGGAAGGCAAACGAGCACACATGCCACCTGATGGTAAGTGGAAACTGTGACCCATAGACAATCGCAATCACAAGACTGCAAGCCTAAGACTGCAAATGCGTTGCCAACCCTGAGGACCAATATGGAATGCCTCTATGCTAGTCATTACACCGGCTGTCTTATCCCCAAACCGGAACACAAAAATGCGAACACTGCTGTTTGGCGGTAGGTTAATGGGTAAGATGGTGGTAGCGAACCGGACGGACCCTGCACGAGGTCCTACCACTTGCAACCGATCCTACGATTAGTGATGATGTTGGTATTTTTTGTTAATGTTTATCGAACGGAAAACGTTCAGCTACATTTAACTTTTGCCAGAAACGGAACTAACAACCGTATTGCAAAGATCTTTAATTACGAACATAACCGTTAGGTGTGTAAACCGCAATATCATCGCGCAATTACGTACAGTCGCTAATTTTGTGGCCCTACTAACCGCTATAACCTCGACTCTATGTACCGGTAATAAATGCTATTTCAGCGAATAATATATATTTGGGCAATATTGGGTAAGCTGTACGTGGAAATTGGTCATAAAGTGCAAATCTGTATTAGCTTAGGGACGCTACGCTATGGTTTATAATTAACTTTTATTTATTTACGTAGACATTTCGTTTTAAGGAATGGAATGTCAGGTGCGTATTTTATTAGCTAATCTTGAGCACAGAATAAGTAATAGTACATGTAAGTGTCTTGAGTAAGATCGTCGTCTTAAGACGCGTCAAAAACAGAGTTCTTTTACTCCACACTTACATTCCGTCAGTTTAATAATAAATGCGGTCCTATATTATTTATTTACCAAATAAGTTACATTTTGAAAACAAGCTAAAAGACTTCTTACCACTTTTTAACGGTTACCTAAAGTGTGCCTATAATAAACCAACGCTGCGTTGTCCGTACGTCTGTTCTGATAAAAGTGAGTCGGCTGGAACGGATCCCTCGGTGCGCAAGTCTGATTTGCACATGACTGTTTTTTTTAGATTTTACTTTGATAATGATTGTAGAGTTGACAAATATAGTTATAATAACGTGCTATCTGGCTTTATCTAATCGTATTGTGGGTTCACTAATGTTTGACCAAAAAAATATTGACAAATGATCATTTGACAAACAACGTTTCACCAAATAATCATTTGGCAAACGTGACATTTGACAAAAGTATCATTTTGCAAAAACTCAATTAGCAAATGATCAAATAGCAAACACTACACTTGGTAAATGTGTTAAATAATAAAATGTCAATTGACAGTTTTCCATTTCACCAAATATTATTTCCTGTAGTTTACCTATTTCTGGGCAGAAAAAAATAACCTCGAAGGCCAAGGCGGGAGCAAAGCTCCCGCCTTGGCCTTCTAACCTAACCTATCCGAGTCAGTTCTGCCCGGATTCGTCTTGCTCGTTGCATTTAAAATTTTGTCTGATAACTCCGTTGCTAAATGTTCATTTTGTCAAATAATTACTTATAAAATGTAAATTTAACTGTTGATCATTTGAATAAGTGAGCCATTTTTAAAATGACAACTAGTAAAATGATCAATTGGCGAAACATTTTTTTGCAAAACGTTGTTTGTCAAGTGTAATTTTGCCAAATGACTTTTGGTCAAACGGCAGGACACCCGTATTGTGACTTAGGAACCAGAGTTAATCATGATAACGGGAGCCTGCCGTTTGGCAAAAATATTTTTGCCAAGTGTATCGTTTCCCAACTTTTACATTTGTTAACCCAATTGTTATATACATTTCAGGATTCATTTGAGTACCATCGTGTAGAACCCTATAGGTTAGGTTTGATTTTTTAAAATCCTGAAATAGTAAAGTGGGTTGACAGATGAAACGGTTGGAAAACGATACATTTGGCAAACATATCCGCCGAAACAAACGTAACCCATGATAACGCATTCAGTAAGTTGAAAGTGCACGCATTCTTACCATAATTAATTATTATCCACTTCGAGTATCCTAAGTCAATAGCACCAACAGTAAGGACCTTAATAGACCTTATTTATTATTAACAGAAAATTAAAAGAAAACATTAACAGAATATCTACTTTGCTACTAAAATTGAAATAACGAATAGGATTACGAAATAAGTAAAAACATTTTCGCACATGAATTTAGGACATAATAGAATGCACTAATAACTTTATATTTTACATTCATTATAAAACAGACTCGGTCTCACACTTCTCTGTTACTTATTTTTTCCATTTCATTTAACATATTTGTAAAACCGGCTTCTTTGCGAAGACCCGCCACAGTTCTAGCAAATAAGCCGAGAAATTCGGTGTTCCAATTTTGCTACACCAATTTTGCACACGTCGCTACACAAATTTGCCTCAAATAAGTGGCCTGCGCGGTTATCGAATATTCCCAGCTGATAGGAATGTAGCACATCTCTGCATATATGAATGTTTTGATTAAAATAAACTTCTTAAATAACTTTGGAATTTCGTTAGTTGGAGATAGACATTTTTGAAGTCAGTTTAAAAGGGATATCTGGCTCTTATTACACTCATAAAAGAAAACCGTTAGAATCTTTTGCATCAGCTAGGGCCTGATTTAGAACGGTGCGAGCTAGGTACTAATTTTAAAGATAACTTTTTATATCCCTTCTTACATATACTACATTGTTGGATGTAGAGGAATATTCGGTGTCGGTAATAAATCATGGTGACATTTCAGCGCGACGGCGACATCGGTCGTTAGTTGGCATCGGAGGCCGATAGCAGGAAAAAACAGGCCCTTCCCCAAATCGTCGCCGCATTGGAGATTGGTAAAACCCTCTCCTTAACGATTATTTAAAATTTAATACTTATAACTGGACAAAATTGGACAGAAATGTTACGTTCAAATTTAGTTATCTTTAATAGTTTGTGAAATGCTGCCAACTGAGCATAAGGGGATTTTGAAGCTTGAATTTTTTTAGACAATATGCGATAACGTTACTCCGCCTTAAAATCTAGCCCATTGTTTACGATTTTTGGACTATGTTGTAGATATTATAAAAACCGGTCGATTGCGTGTTGGACTCGCGCACGAAGGGTCGCGTACCATCTAAACAACATTAAAAAAAACCAAAAAAACACACCTTTCTTGTATGGGAGCCCCTTCAATATTTAATTTATTCTGTTTTTAGTATTTGTTCTTATAGCGGCAACTGGAAAACATCTTCTGTGAAAATTTCAACTGTATAGCTATCACGGTTCATGAGATACAGCCTGGTGACAGATAGACAGACAGACGGACAGACGGACAGCGAAGTCTTAGTCAAAGGGTCCCGTTTTTACCCTTTGGGTACGGAACCCTAAAAACTAGGTCTGTACGTTTTTCTTTCCAAGAAAATATTTTTTGAAAAATCATCTGATTGCATTAACTTTATTAAGAATGATCTCTTTTGGTGTAATTACGTTCACAAGATTATGCGTTTTCTCAAAATAACTTAACAATTCATACACAAAGCTATGTTAAGATACGACGTTATTTATCATTAACAAAACTTCTATCATTAATCAAAAAAGTGTTTGTTTATAAGTCGTTCTAAACACATTTAAATACATCAAACTAACCATTAAGATCTCATCCAAGATCCTGGTGGCAACAAAACCACAAAGGATTGGGTTAGACACGTATTATCTTACTAGTATTGATGGATCGAAACATGTCACCTAAAATGTAAGTAGCTCGATCAATATAACCTAAGTACAATATAAATAAGTGTGGTGGTTGTCTTGCACTGTCATAGCAGAGTTTTTTTTTTATATTTATATTTTATATCTTTTTTTATTACTACTACTTATATTACTACTACCCTATGAAAATTCTTAGTTTTGACACATTTTCCTGCTCAAGCTACGCTTGAATGTTTTTAATTTTAATTTTATGTTAAATTCATTGTTTTATATCATGCTAGATTAAGCTTTATAATTGTATATTATCATAAGTAGTATTTAAAAAAAACGACTGACTGTTGAGTTTCTTGCGGCGTTCCTTCTCAGCAGTGTTCTCTTGCGAAGCGCTGGTAGATTTTGACGTGTAAAAGTGCCCGTGCGGCCTACTTACTGAATAAACATCTTTTATCTTTTTATATTTTATATATATTAGAGATTTTGACTGTTCAAGCCTCATACTTTAGATAAGGACTAGGACAATCAGAGTGAGTTTGTCCCCTGGCATTTGTTTATTCACATTAATTACACTTGTTTTAAGAAAGACAAAAGGAAAGAAAGAAATGTAGGTCGTGTTACGGAGCAGGGCTAACCTGTTCCTCCGCCGCCCTCTCCGGCAACACGAGCAACATGAAGCTGGCTGTTCGTGGCGCACCACGGCCATGGTTTCCGCTTTGGAAAAAATATACATTATACACGTAATAACTATTTTGTTAGGATGCCAAGGTTACGCCAAAAACAAAGTGTGGCTGTCTCTTTCTGCATTTTGTGTCGCGGGTAGAAAATAAAGGGTAGAGCTTAAGTTGTATTTTCTTCATTTGTCTGTCTTGAAACTATTCTTTTAACTTTTGGTTTTCGCGTTCAAAGTGGAAAATGTTTTCCTGACTGAGATATTTAACCACTTTATTTTATAGCCCTTGATATTATCTATATAATGTATAATTGTTAGATTAAAAATATTCAATCAGAATAAGATTAATACCGATAAATATTAAGCTCTCTAGCAACGTTTGAAGTATGAGTAGACGGCTTTTGTGTAATTGACGTGGGTAAATTAGATAAATATTTTGTAATTAAACTTAGCAGACTGTAAGACAGGTTATTGACCCCGTTTGCTGTCCTCTTAGGCCCGCTTGCACGTAAATGTTAACCATAGGTTAACAGGTCAATTTGTTAAAATTTATTGCTTTTATTAGATTATATAGAGTTAAACTATATAGGGTTGAATTTACGTACTAGTGGGCCTCATTATAATTAGTGTAATAAATCTTAAAATATAAAATTAGTGTAATCTTAGCCTAATTGTGCAAAATGTGGTTACAGAATTATTAACATGTTTTTAGAGTTGTACAGTCACAAGATTAAATTTGGGACCCACCTTAGGTCCAAAGTCAATCTGACATTCTACAGCAATAAGGCCGAGTTTACTAGAAGTTACAAATGTCTTGACATCTCTAATGACATTGACGACTTCATGCATATTTTTCTTAAAATGGGTCCCAAATTAACGCTCGTGACCGTACTACCCCACACAGGGATTACAGGCGTGAAAGCACCTGTACAAACTTTCACGTATGCAATAAAGAAACAGAGAAATAAATGAATTAAGAAATAAACGACCTGCGTAAATTTCTTATATCAGTATGTGTATAAGTGTACCTATGTATGTATGTATTTTCAAATCAAAACTAAACTTATTTATTGTGTAGCCATTCTACAAGCAGCTTATATATATAGCAGTCTTATATTTAACAGTCATTGCAGTATTATTAAAGTTTAAGGCGGCAAATTTGATTATAAGTTAATTAGATTAAATAATGAACAATCAACAAACTTTTATGGCTTCCCTTCTTAAATAAACCTTTGGACGATCGGAAGAATGAGCGTTACAAAAGAAAATGTTTTATTTATTAAATACCTACCATATAATTTACCCTGCAGACGAGACTAAATGGTTTCAGTACTTCACTTAATATTATATTATTATAATACGATTAGAAAGAATGGATACAAGTCGATAGAATCAACAAAAAATAATCGTAGATACATACATACATGATCCCTAAAACATTACCCTCCTTTTTTTGTGTTAAAACAGGGCAAGTGCCTGTTGCGACATGCTCAGTGTAGGGTTTGGCATTACATGAACAGACAAATAGATGGAAAGACGGACAGAAGAACATGGCGAAACTATAAGGGTTTTAATTGTCTCCTACGGAACCCTGAAAAGCTAAAGTAGATATAAAATTTTATATTAAAAATCACCTCTCATTAAACTTAATTAGCATTCATTTTCTGTTGACAAAAACCAAGTAAACAAAACTTTATTAAATTTAATTCACGGCGGCAAAACACTTAAAACTCACCTTCAAAATGAAGTACAAAGTTAAGATGCCTTTAACGACTTTACTGTGGAGACAGTCTAATTACTAAAGTTGTCTTGGTACCTAAATAAAACAGGGTACAGGCTGTAATATCCCTTAATATCAGTTTCAAGTGTGAGGCAGGGAAGCTCCCAACTTGGTGGAATACATAAAACTCGGATCAATATTTCAAATGTTCGCACAAGTTCCATCATAAAGAAACAGTTGAGTGCGCTTTTCCGCACTTGGCGGGTAGTCCTTCAAAGTTAGGATAATTCTCGAGTTCGCCCCAATTTATGTTTCATAGGTATGGGGCAAGGTGTTCGGCTCATATTCCGGAGCGGTTATTGTAAATTATTGCCAGTATCACGGTTTGCCAAAGTTTGTAATGCATTGCGTCCCTTGTTTGATATTGTTTTGTACGAGTACTTATAGTAGTATATTCTTCGGGTATTTCATATAAATGAGATGCGACTAATAAGGTGGAAGTACTAGTACCTACTCGACGCGGTACTTATACTCGTCATCCATACTTACTATTGACTTACATTTCATTTCATTATGAGAATTTTTTATATGATCACTATTATAAATACCATTTAACAAAGGTAAAAGTAATATCTCTCATAAAGGATGAATAAGTTTTGTATATGTAGATGCGTAAATTAACGTACTATCACGAAACATAAAATAAAAATCCCTTGCACTGTCGAGTACCCGGACGGGCACCTTATATCAATGTCTGTAAGGCATGTGCTAACCGCATCACTGTTCACTGGCCACTAGTAAGCCGTATTGTAAGGTTAACTGCGTTGCTGATATTACTGTGACAGGATAATAAATATTTTTTTAATACACAAAAATACCAACCCTCTTTTAAAGTTAATTTCAGAAATCCGAAAGACATCAACTGTATTTCCCTATAAGTCGTCAGTCATTATCATTAAGATATATTTATTTTTTAACCTTAAATTGTTCACACACTCACAAGAAATGCTTTGAAAAATGGGGAGGTTAAGTTCGTCTCAAATATAAACGCTAAATTAAAATCACCCGGTTGAGAAAGCGTTTTATAATCACAATATCTCAACCATTTAACCTTAGCGGAGCTAATAAACCGTTGTTTTCGTGTTCACAGTAAAATATACCTTTCTCATTCGTTACATTCGTGTCCACAGAAAAATGTATCTTACAAAACCAAAAATGAAATTGCCCCGCAACATGAAAGATTTAAATTGTGCACGCAAAAAGTATTGTTTACAACAAGCAGCTTGAAAAATACATTCAGTCCCTTTGCGTCTCTAACGGTTTATCCATCAATTACAGCACCATAATTAAACATGGAATAATTGCAGATACATAAATATATCTTTGAGGAGACAAGAGAATGGAATCTGGAGGTCTCATTTGGAGCGTCGCCCTTTGTTCCTGCGGAAAATCAAAGAGCGGAGGAATAAAGGACCCTTTCAAGACCAACAAATACCTGCCTGACCTCCGAGGTGAAGGCAATTACAGGTTTCTTTGAAAGAGATTGTCATTTCCAGATTCATTGCCAAATAGACAGCCATGAAACAAAACTGTAATATTTAAGTCCTTTTTCGCAATGGCAGCGGCGCGTGCGGCGGTTGAAGTCGAGCAAGCAGCAGGCCTATGTAGGGCTTACGCGATTGATGACATAAATTATATTATATTTATAAACTATGCTTTTGTATAGCAAAGAGTACGAAGCTGGTTTTTACATGGGGATCAAAATTCACAAGCGATTATGTGGTGATCATCATCACCAACCGGGACCAGCTGGAATACCCACTAAAAACCCTGCGATTCACCCTCCACACCATCGTTGGCGGGCCGCAGTTCTTTCTTGTCGCACATTAGACTACGACCTGCACCAACTTCAGAATTAATCATTTCTTCTCCATTCAAACCTAACATTTTAACGGCTACAAAGTAGAATGAAGATATCAAAGGCCACCACAACATCTGTAGACTTCGTCACTGATTACGATATCCATACCAATTTTATGAATAAAAATTTATTCGTGTTTCGACACCCACAATTGTTACGCATTTCCATACTAGCGACACTTTAATTATACGTAGGTTTATTTTTGTTTACAAATACATCATTATTTGACATAATCGCATGTAGGTACAGGGCGCGTCCACGCGTCATGCCTCATTAATCCGATCAGAATCAAATAAACGTACTAATCGATGCGCTCCGAAATATCCGAAACAGCCATCGAATTGAGGCGACGCCTCATTTCGGCCATGTCATTTCCTTCTCTCGGGCATTCCCGAAATTCGAGCGAGCCGAATTGCTTTGCAGCAAATAAACTTTCAAGTTATTACGACGCTTTAGCATTTCAATTTCGGTGATTATTTTCTACTTTTAAGTAGTCCATTTATTATAATCGAATATTACTAACATTTGATGACGCTGTATAGCTTGGTATAGCTATATACCTCTACAAAGCTGTTATGTCTTAGTGACTTAACACATAAGTTATTTGCAGAAAGCAGTAAGACTAGCAGATGGCTCCGTCCGTCTGTAGTAAAAAGACGATTAAAAAAAAAACCTCGCGAATAATTTACGTTTAGTAATTTGCCTGTTAAATTGGCCTGTAAAATTGACCTCATTACGTACTCGTACATGCCAAAATAAAATGTCACACAAAACAAGACACATTAAAACAGGCCAATTTAACAGCCAAATTACTAACTTAAAATAAAACATTGATCCTCAACTGACCCTCGAACTTAGTTACCAGGAGTTTTGCCCTCATGTTGGCAATAAAAGGGTCCAGTGATATTATATCGCCAACATAAGGACATTAAGAACAAATTAGGGTCAACCTAAAATTTGTGTAATTTTATTCACCTCGGTGCGTGGAAGGAAATGTATAAAGCCAATATAATTACACCTATGTTTATGAAGACAATTGATTTTTGATATCGAAATATATACACAAAGATTAATTAAGTATCATTTATTTTAATATCAAATTAACATTAACATAAGGGCTATTTTATGGTATTTAGTTTAACTTCTGCTATTTTTTCGGCTAGCTGAATACACTGTTTCATTAGTGAAGCAAAACCTATCAAGATGGCTTTTTCTGAAACAAGCAAATGAAAAAAGTTACAGGCTTAATTAATCATAGTGAGTTTTCTCCAGTGAAAATACTCGGCGCAAGATTATGTGTTGAAATTGAAAGTAGATACCATTCGTAGACATGTTTATCGCGACCCAAAACATTACCTCCGTCAACCGCGCGTGCCGACGTCCATACGTCGACCGATTGTTTCACATCAAATTGATTTCCACCCCTGAACGTCAAAAATTTCACGGACCTGACAATATTCCCGCGGCCATCGTCCTCGTCCTCCGTCCACCGGGACAGGCTGTTTTGAGAGAAAACACGGGACCCAACGGCAAAGGTAAACATAGCTTTGTCAAATATTTTACGAATGAAATTTCAAGTATTCTTTACTTATCCCGTTGGAATGTCGCTTCAGTTTTCTTTCGCATTTTGGACGATCAAAGGATAAATAGCAAGAAAGGACGAGTACTAGAGTCGGGTTTAAGTCATCTAAATAAATACATCGGAGGATAAATATTTATATACCTTTTTCAAAATTGTATCTCAAGTAAGTAATAACAATAAAATATCATGCACAAAGACACTAAAGCACCATTTCCACCAAACGGCCCGCAACGGATCGCAACGGAGACGACGAGCGGACGAAGAATTGTATGGTCTTTAAACGATATTAAATCATGTTGACAGTATTTAAAGTCTATATTACCAAGCCGTGCACAGCAACTTGACCGCGTGCGTTTTCCGCGATACGCGTATGTCGCCGTAAGTATGCTGCGACGTGCGATCCGCTCCGTCATAAATAATAATTTCAATAGAGCCGTACGGCTGTCGCCGCATCCGTACGTATCCTTTCCGATCCGATGCGATGCGAGCCGTTTGGTGGAAATCATCCTTTAATCATTTATCATACATATAGATTCGACTGGTGTGAATATGTATACACGCATTATGGACTTCTACTAATATTACTAATTGTAAGTAAGGCCAAACTAAAAGCATCTTACACATGACACTTGTGTTGACAATCGTATAATGTAGTAAACTTGAAAAATTTAACACACTCTCAGAAAACATAATTCTGACTTGGTTGGTTGGTTATGAAAACGTTTGAGAAAAAAAAAAGGTCACGTACAATTGAATGGGTTGCACAATTTGTATTTTTTTCCAGTGATCTTTAGGTAATTAACGGTTTTGAGAAGTCAATACATTCTACTTAGAGTTTGTTGTCATTACAACAAATTAGGTACAGTCAAAGTTATAAATGTATATTTAGCTACGGTCGGCGGTTGGTATATTTAGGTACGGTCGGTGTTGTACCAATTCTGACAAAAGTTTCTGTGAGATTAAATTATCCCTAAGTTTGACACTTGTCACTGTCATAGTATTATTGCAAGGGAAAATCAAATTTCTTGTATCATTACGTGCAAACGAACTTCAACCGTAGGGTGGTAGACCACATTTTTGGCCGACTGTACCTTTCCAAGACATTAAAAATATCTTCACGACTTTGCCGTTGACAATAAGGTCTAGTATAGGTATATAGCATTTGGCGCTGGCCGTATAGATAATTTAGACTGTAGGTACTCATTTTGTAAAATGACGTACCTACAGTTGAATGTCTTAACTTAACATAAGAATCAACGATTCGAATATTCGATACACTATTTTGTACCTACTCATCATGCAAAGTTGTCCTCTAACGGAATTCGATTGCAATATAGTACCTACTTTCAATTAAAAATCTGTTTTATTCTATTCATTCACCATAGATTGGTTAAGCAATTTTAAATCAAAACAATCCATTTATAAAATAGTTGTTCAGTAACAAATTTTTTAAATTAAAATTACTAACTAGTCTTCAAAACTATGCCCGGACTCTAACAAGAAGACTGAATCTAAAGAAGCCTGAAGTTTATCGAACAAAAGCGAACCGCCGAGCAAGAATGTTGGCTCGTGTGCTACCGATGGATAGCTCAGCGCATTTAGCACCATAACCTCCATATTGGGTCAATTTTAAATAGAATTCGATGAGATCGGTACTGAATGTGTTAAAGTGTGGGTTAAAAGGGGAGGTGGGGGTGTCCGTCAGTTGATCCGATCGCCGGGAAGCTGATTGATGACGCCGATTAGTGATGCCCAACTCGACCCCGAATAAATTGTCGACCTTTTTTTTGGTCTAAACTCTTCGTTACCCTTTTTTGTGTCTGGATTTTAATAAGGGTTTAAAGCTGGGCATCTAATTAAATTTCAGAAATAACGAAACTAGAATTTGCTTTTTTATATTTTCAGGAAACTAGAGAAACGAGTTCCAGCCATTCGTCATTCAATTATATTAATAGTTACTAGTTTAATATTTTCACAGAGTGTTTTATACGGGTTCCCTTCATCTGGCATAACTTTTTTTGGCATAATTCATCATTTCGCACAATCATCATTTGGCA
This sequence comes from Acleris sparsana, assembly GCA_923062465.1. NCBI lineage: Eukaryota > Metazoa > Arthropoda > Insecta > Lepidoptera > Tortricidae > Acleris > Acleris sparsana. The sequence continues at coordinate 10,400,937 of OV281296.1, forward strand.
TAAAGTCTTTTTTTCTGAAACCGTGTACTTTTCAGGATTATTTAAAATACCATTGCATAGAACCCAATAGGTTAGGTTAGGTTTATTTTATGTCAATCCTGAAAAGTACACGGTTTCAGAAAAAAAGACTTTATGCCAAATGATGATTGTGCGAAATGATGAATTATGCCAAAAAAAAATGTGCAAGACATTAGTAACCCGTTTTATACATATTTTTCGTTGCATTTGTTAGAAACAAATGTACCGACAACAAAAGATAAGTAACAGATTTTGTTTTGAATAAGTACAGCAAAACTGTTTCACAAAACAGCACACAATTATTTTATCGATACATAACCATAAATTCGTCTCGAACTATTGTTCAAACAGCCAAAGTTACCGAGTCACGGCGGCTACCTACGTTTAAGAGTTGAAATAATTTCGGCTTTACGCTTTATTTATTTTTCATAATGGAGCGTGAGCAAGCAATTTCCCTGGTAAAAACACAGAAAGTGGATTTACTTGTGGAACTTTTAAATTTGGAATTAAATTGTTATGCGCAACTGATGATCCTTCAAAACACAAACCTTCGATACTTTAACCCAGATGTTATTAACTATGTTCTTTCTGACACAACCCGAACTTAATGTGTCAATTTTTTAGTATGAAAACTAACAAAACTATTCAAAAGACAAATTGATGTTTAAATTCGGAAAATAAATAAATAAATATATTTGGCATGAACTAAAACTCAAATTGACCTAATGACAGTATCAGTCACTAATTTTGTGTGATCATTTAATTTAATTCAATTCGACCACTAACCACTAATTTAATATAATTTAATTTAAATTCTTTTTTTTATACCATCATCATGCATTTAATTTATTTTAGTAATTATTTGTTTTTCATAATGATTATTACAAAATATTGTGGCTCAATATTTATGCAAACAAATAAAGTAAAGTATGTCCAAAAAATATAATAAACAACAGCTTCTAGTTTTTCTTATAATATTGCCTATAAAACCAATATTAACAACGAAAAACCTTAAACATAACTAAATAATTCATGTTACAACATCGAAATAACATTACCAATGCCAAAAGCTAAGGCCCTAGCGTGCGATGGTTGCGAAAACTATAAACTATTACATCGGATGCTGCCAACATATCAGCAAGTACCTAGATAATAAATCGCCAACTAACTTGCCACCGCTGACCTCTGAGGAGTATGCATAGAGCAGACGCGATAAACGTTTGCCAAAAAAATATACAAGTGTTAATTATACAAACTATTACAATGGCACTTGAACGTATCTTTCTTACTCATACATTTTTCAGACCAAGCATAGGTACATGATTTTGAGCAAAAGTTATGCTTAAAACACTATAATATTTTTACGTTTGTGGTCATAAAATATGGTCATACAAAGACCATTTCGAAGAGAAATTTCACTAATCCACATTAAACTTTTGTGTGTTTATGTTGACGTCGTTTGTTTGATATAAAATTTTGCGGTTGGCATTGCACTTTTAATAGTACATAATTGTAGATGCTTGGATAATAGGGTACTGCCTGACGAGATGGTGCTAAAATTCGAGACAGGTAATTTTTTTTTCACCCAAGTGCATAATATATAATGCATTTAAACATATAATCCAAATATATTTATTCATATTATGTACTTATTTTATAAATTACTTGTTTGTTTTACTGATAGTAAAGAAAAAGATAGTGACTCACATCTACGAGGCAGTTAAAGGTTACTTAAAAAAAAACACATGAAAGGAGGGTGTAAATTACTCGATTCACGATTTAAGATAATGCAAATTTAATGTTGATGGCCTAATAGCATACATACATGAATTAGTTATTTTCATAATCGTGTTATAATAGAGAGCTTTTTAGTCGAGTACCGTGTTTACCGTGGCCTAAGTAAGGTACGAGATTAAAAAGCTTGATTATGACACTATTGTGAACAATACTTTTTGTACGAGTTCATTAAAATTAATAATTTAAGTCATTAATACAATCACCACCACATCGACATATGTATCAAACCACGGCGTCCGTAATTGTTGCAGTACTGTGCTGTTCTGTTGGCTAAAAACTAGCCAATCACAAACCGTAGTTTTTAAAAAAAAAAAATGCCCTGGATACAGAAGCAGGTTTAAATAGATTTTTGACAGATGACGCGACGCTGCTACGTTCCAAAACGACATAGATTGGCAATTTTCGAGTCTCCTTAAACAAGGGCACATATTATTGAAATACGAAGTTCTATTTTCAATTTTTTTTTCAGTTGTCTTGAGCGTATCGAAATGGTTATTTCGGTTGTTTCGGAAGTGTCAACGATGAAAAGAGTGACGTTGCAGTATTCTCTATGAAATCTTAATACACAGATTTTAATCGACGAGTACAAAAAAATATTTTCAATGGCTTTTATGATATTTTTTTAACAATGTAATAACATTAAGACTCAGACCATCTTTCAATGCCTTTAAACGTAGTACCCAACCCGAAGCCCATATTCACACTCATGGATCTAAGCCTTTACCCAGCTGTTGGATATAGAAGTTTTTTTTAAAATATGTAATGAAGTGTCACGTCTACATACCGCCATCATTGCACAGGGCGGGCGCGAGCGCTCGCACGTCGGCCGCGTCCGGAGCGCCCGCTTCCGGCGGAACTGACGCGTCTTCAAGCGCGCCGCCCGCTTCCTCTGCGCGCCAGTCAAAATTAAATCAATATTTTTATTTTGATATAACACGTTATCTGAGCTTGAACTTTTGCATCATCGAATATAAATAGCATAGAGCAGGCAAACCAGCACAAAGGGATCCATAGACATTTGCATTCGCAAGGCTACAATCTTAAGACTGTAATCCAAAAACTGCAAATACATTGCCAACCCCGAGAGCAACGATGAGCAACGAACACCTATGCTAGTTATTTCACCGCTGCGCTTCCAGTTCCCTTAAATATTTAATTAATATGCAAAGATATTAATCAAATAACAGTAAGAGTAGTCCCCTTTCTTTGTCGATAACAGATGGAGAGCCAAAAAAAAAAGAGTTCAAGTCACCATCATCATCATGTCAGCCGAAAGATGTCCACTGCTCTCCACTCAGACCGGTCTTGTGCTTTTCGCATCCACCTACAGCTCGTCTCCCGGTCCGCGGACGCCACTCCAGAACCTTCTGACCCCATCGACCATCAGTCCTGCGAGCAATGTGCCCCGCCCACTGCCACTTTAGTTTAGCTATTTTTCGGGCTATGTCGGCAACCTTAGTTCTACTGCGGATATCATCATTTCTGATTCTATCACGCAGAGAAACCCCGAGCATAGCCCTCTCCATAGCCCTCTGAGTGACTTTGAGCTTCCTTATGAGGCCCATTGTTAGCGCCCATGTCTCAGACCGTAAGTTATCTCATCACTGGCAACACACACTGGTCAAAGACTTCAAACACTGCGGAGTTCAAGTGGAAATGCGGTATTGCTGCTAATCTTACATACTTAAATTATAAATTGGGACTTAATGACATAATAAAATAAACATTTACCTCGACGTTTCGACTGTGTAAGCGAAGAAGTATGTTTTCGAATAAATCGCCGGAAGTTGTTAGTGTTGTGTGTCGGTATGATGACATTCCGAACATAGAAAGCATTTTTAGTGGTGATAGGACCTTGTGCAGGGTCCGTCCGGATCGCTACCACCTTCTTATCCCTTAACCCACCGCAGCGTTCGCATTGCTGTGTTCCGGTGTGGGGATAAGACAACCGGTGAAATTACTAGCATAGAGGCCTTCCATCTTAGTCCTCAGGGTTGGCAACGCATTTGAGGTCTTAGGATTGCAGGCTTGAGAATGTAGTCTTGAGATTTTAAATGTCTATGGGTCTCAGATCTCTGAGTGCTCGCGTGCCTTCTCATTGTCATAAAAGTAAAAAGCAAAACAAGTGCGGGTAAATCCAAAAACTCGCACGACTAGCAGACGAACACCCTCCACCTCAGCGTTCTCGTGACCACGGCTGTTGTAACGCAGTCGAAAAATTGTTTTAGCCCTTAGTTTATTACGACTTGATTTGCCTTTTTGAACAATAAGCTGCGTCTGGTAATTTGAAGTCAAAAGCTGAAACTATATGTATTCCTTTTTATGGGGAGTGATAGTAAAAATAAAAAAACCTACTTATTTCGCCGACAATTTATAAAACCACAAAAATCTTGACGCTAATTAAAAACCAATCCAAAAATAGTCAAGTAGTTTTCGTAAAAAAATAAACGTATTAAATATTTCCTAGCCGGTTTACAGCGCACGCGACTATACGGTTAATTAACTGCTGGACTTGTTTCATGTCAATCACATTGGAAGAAATAAGAAGTTTTATTTTATTTTTGGTCAAACAACAAAGTAAGTGTCGAGGAGGCGCACGCACACACTCTTGTTAAGAGTGTTTAATCTGAAGGTAGTTTTAAGTTTGTGGCTTTCATTGTATGACAGATGAGGGTAGAGTTACTTTTCCATGGTCATAGCATCGGATCCACGCGTGTGCTAACGCTGCGCTGCCAAATCTCTTCTCGTACTTTGGTGTTTTAAATAATATACCAGTGCTCGATCAGCTACAGTAAGTTATTACTTTTAACTGCATGTATAACTACCTACTTATTAAGGCTTAGAGCATGAACGTTTACCCTCTCATTCATAAAAGCACAACAGCTGGTGTGCTTGAAATATGCTTTGTCCTTATCTGTCATTGTGACATTTTTATAAGACAGAAAGAGACCACGCATAGTTTAACTATAAATAGGTTTAGTCCTTTTATGAATAAGGGGGTTGGTTTTTAAACGAGACTTAACCAATTTTAAATTATAATATTAACTACTTAGTACTCTCAATTTTTATTGGTCGCTATTTGGTACTCTTTGTTTTTGTCCCCTCAATACGTCGTCATCGAAATAATTTTAATATCATAAATTTAACACAGCTAAAAGTAGAAATAACTTCGCTAAGTGCCATTTCCTGCGGCAATCGCTTTTCATCAAATCTGACTCAGTATTTATACCGACGCTGTTTATTGAACATGCGACAGACAGATTCGGGCCAGGAGGTCTTAAATATCTTTAAGTTGCTTCTACACTATTAAATATATGTAACTGGCAAGATATTTTCCGACGAACATAAAATATGTACTAAAAATAACCTAGACATAAGTTAGGTATGATATAAATTCGCTAATGTCGAACTTCACCAACCACTTAATTAACAACCGATTAACATTGATTATCATTTATTATCGTTTAGTGAAATTGGTACTTCTACTTATCCAGTATATTCTTCATCGCAAAATAATTAGAAAAAAACAAAAATCACAAATGAATATAAAGGTTAATGACTGAATTTATTATAAAATAGAATGATCCGTAGCCTTTAATTTAGTAAATTGAACATCTTAGGAATTATTTGTGTTTTACAAAATAAATTTCCTTAAATAATTTCCTTTTAATAATGGGAACGCTGGCATTTTGCTTTATTGGAAGTGACAAGGTTGTCATCGTAGTCGGGTGGTGATGACAATAATTGTAATAAAACTGTCTTGCTAACTTGTCTTATTCAGAGAGATGAAAAAATAAAACGGTTAGACAACCCTACCTTTATACCACTTGTTCTAACTAGTTTACCTTATTTATAAGCAAAAAAGTGTATGAGGCACCATAACGTATCTACGTGGTAGACGTCTTTTCTGATTACCTACTTAATTCCCTTCCTATTTTTTCAGTACAGCACAATCAATTGACTCGTGAAACATTTAGTGTTCTCAGCAGTCCCGTTTGGTTCAATATTAATAATACTGAAGATACCTACAGCCTACCAGCAGTGTGTCGTCGTCCTTGTGAAACAAAACTAAAAATGGCACAAACGCCGTCTTTGAGGCGACTCCGGAAATAATATGACGCCGGCCGAGCCGTAAAGATAAGAGCCACTATTTCTGTGAATTTATTTTTATTACTCAAGTATGATGAACTCTAAAGTATATGACAATGTAGGCGTTTAAGTGGGTGTTCAAGTTCAAATTCAAAATAATTTATTGCGTGTCACATTACTTTACAACAGGTGGGACTTCAATCAAGTGACGCCCTGCGAGGGCACAGCAACATGGGGCTACTACCCATTAACTAGTACTTAAGTTATGTTCAATATTGCACATTAACACTATCTTAAGACAAGTCAATACAAATCATGAAGCCACTTCTTACAATAATCATTAAATTATATTATATTTATTCTTAATCTAGAGTCAGCTAATTAACTATGTCATTATTGGAAGGTCACATTGAAAAAGTCGTTTAGGTTATAAAAGCATTTTTTTATTAAGAATATTTTTAATTGTTGTACGAATAGCTAGGGTACCTATTAGAATTAAAAACCTGGCCAGAGCATGTCTGATTATGCTCAGTGAAGGGTTCCGAAGCCGTTACTACACAAAAACTATCTCAAAAACCAGTATATGAACTACCAAATTATACCAAACGATTATCGTACAAACCCTGAAGAAGAGCAACAAATAATAACAAAGGGTCATCTGTGAGTTGTGGTTGTGGTGATTGGAATATTAATAATACCTACTGTGCAGAAGTACGGAACCCTCGGTGAGCAAGTCCTGCTCGCACTTGATCGGTTTTGTTTTAACATACATAACCCACAAAATAGGCAGCTCAAACACTTGTAAGCGTTATATTACCAAGAACTGAAAAGTGACTATATGAGAGTTTCAAGTTCAGGTTGGCTAATTAGCAAAGTTTGAACGAGTCATATGCTAAGCGCTTATAATCTGACTTCCTCATTTTACACTTATCTACCTCCTTTGTTTCATTACCTAAAGTACCTGGAATACAGAGCGTCACTCGGATTGAGAACGAATTGACCACTTGATAGATTGATTATTCGCCCCGTAAATCCCAATATTGCAGTTTTCATCGAAATTATTTGGGACATTTTTGAGAACGTGATTACAAATGTATATATATACAAATAGTACTCGTTTATAGTATAGGATAAAACGAACTCGATTCGAGTCTGTTTGTTTGATCTCCTAAACCAGGCAACGGATTTTGATGCGGTTTTCACCATCACTTAAAACGTTAAGTCAGGGTGTAATGACTAGCATAGAGGCATTTCATCTTAGTCCTCAGAGTTGGCAACGCATTTGCAGTCTTAGGCTTGCAATCTTGTGAATGCGATTGTCTATGGGTCACAGTTTCCGCTTACCATCAGGTGGTCTGTCTGCTCGTTTGCCTTCACTATGCCATAAAAAAAAAGTTACATATTTTCCACGAAAGGTCTATGTATAATAAATTAATAAACTATGGTTTATGTAAGTAGGTACGGTCGGCCAAAAATGTGGTCTACCACCCTTCGATTTCCATAGTAGGTATGTGTAGCATATTTATTAAGAAATTGTGCTGTCTGTATAATTATTTACTCGTAAATCTTGAATAATGTCCGTGACTGCAAAAAATCTAAGATTGTAGTAGTTTTATTATTGTTAAACCCCGACGCAAAAAAGGGGTGTTAGCTAAAAGGTTGATGTGTGTCTGTGTATCTGTTCGTGGCATCGTAGTTCCAAACCGATTTGGATACGGTTTTTTTTAATTTGAAAGCAGGTTTTCTGTCGGTAGTTCTAGCTAGGTTTGATGGAAATCAGTTGGGCCGTTTACGAGATATTATAAAAGATAAGATAAAAGATAAAATATGTTTATTCAGTAAATAGGCCGCACGGGCACTTTTACACGTCAAAAATCTACCAGCGCTTCGGAAGAGACCCCTGCTGAGAAGAAAAGGTCAGGCTGGGTAAGCGAAACACCGGGGCAAGTGGAACACTTGCAAATATCTCTTAAAATAATAGCTTTAATAAAGCATAGACGCGTCGGTAAAGCAGTTATTGTCATAATAGTTCTGGATTCGAAAAAGAGATATCGGTGCGGTTTGCGGGTAAAGTAAACAAACGGATATATGTTTCACTTGGCCCAATATAACGTTTATATCTTTTCTATGCAAAAACTATTTTTTTAATGTTTCGAGGATCAAAATAGCTTAATTACTTTTGTACAAAACGTATTTTGCATTGAAAATAACTTACGAATGACAAACACGACTGTTACACTTGCCCCGATCGTGACAAAACAGTTTTTGTGTGCGTATAGTTTCTTTATATGCCTGTTATGAAGGCATTATTTTTTTAATTTTATAAATCTTAATTTTGCAAAGATACTCCTTATATTGCTACTGTGATAAACCTTACATTATATATAGTAATCTAGCATATTTTCTTTACAAAACAAATAAAGTACGTACCTACCCAACTCACCCAACTTGACCTTAGGGTTTTTGTCTATCTAATAGTGATGTAAAAAAATGCTTCTGAATCGGTCCATCTGTTAGGGAGCTATGATGCTACATACAGACACACAGACACACACGTTAATTGTATAATAAATAACCCTCGGGGGTTGAAAATACCATTGACTAAGATTGACTAGAACAAGAACGCTGCTGGTACTTCCATCAACATACCTTGTAATCCAAGGCAAATCATATTTAGTTCCATTCTTATTTTATTCAAAACTCTTACTTTATTAATTAAAATAAAACAAGTTCGAAATAATTAAAGAAATAAATAAAATATGTGTTCTTTACACTTGTGCCATATTTGACATTATGTCAAACTTCTCCAATGTGTCCATTTCCATAGAGAATATTTAATTATAGGTTGGTTAAAATGTCTATCTATAGGTATAGTCTGACATGTTGGATTTGAACCCCGGGTCCATCTGAGGGAAATGTCGCTAAAAGCAATAAAATGTACAGTCAGCTCACTGAGTATCAGCTTCTTGTTTTTTTCTATCTAATCTCATTTCATTTCATCAGGATTAGGAAAGCATCTAAAAAACCAAAAACATCAAAAATGTTTATTTGATTCTAAACCTTGATTTTTAACTCCGTAGAATTCTGACTGCTGTCACTTTCTGACTTTTTAGGATTTTCAATTTTATTTAACATGATTTAAGCATATAAAATACATAACATGGATTTGTAACAAAGAAAAATTAAGGTAAAAGAAAGGCCAAAGATTTGTAATAACAATGATCAGAATCATCAATCAATTAATCAAGACCAAGAAACGTCAGAACTCTACGAAATTAAAAATCAAGGTTTAAATATTTACCTAAAGTTACAATTCTCTTCCCTAGGCTATTAAATGGAATGCCTATAGATTTCGCAATTTAGGACCACTGACTTTAATTATAAATGTTCGTTCTGGATGGTTCTGGGATTCAATAAAAGGACTTTCTTTTCTGTCGCATATTCAAACAATATCCAAAAGTCAATGTTAATCATTTATCTAATTCAACGCAATTGCATTGTTCCGATATATTATTGGCATTATAAGTAACAAATATCGTGTCATTTCTACGTACATTGTCTCACTATGTTTTTCTTTGGTCGTCCCCCAATGCTTGGCAAAATAGAAAAGAGTTTGACGTGGTCACAGTGTGAACACTTGGAACCATGTTGGAACTATAATATTAGATCGGTATCATAAAAAAACTATCAGGTACAATCGGTGGTCGGTATCAGGTCAAGATGTAAATCAAGGCAAAGATAGGTCATGCAAAACCATCATTTCTGACGCGTGGGGCCAGGCATCTTGCTCAAGTTTAGTTTTTGGGTAGAAATTGGATTACGTTGCCAATCGCACTCCAAAAGGCGCGCCGTTTGTACGTAAGAAAGAAGAATACATCTAGTAACTAAGATATTATCTTAAATAAGTTACATATAGAAAAAGAAGCCAATTTAATACCTTAATGGTTGCAGCTATTCATATACTAAATTCAACCGACTCTCACTTCAATACGTTACTACGACCACGTTCTAAAATGTACTGCTACTGCAGAGTTCGCCCGTACCTAGTGTAAATGAAAGGTGATGCGGTCTCTAAAACTCTATGGCTGCATTCATCCGGTGAATCCATAGAGCTTACTCATCATAATTCCCGTGAAATTCCCTATCAGGACGGACTCGTTATCCCCGTTTCAACCTGAAAGTCAAGAGAGGATCGCTTTGATGTTTATATTAATTGGTTTAGTAAAATGAATCACCGCAAATGACGGCGAAAAGTTCCCTCCGCCGTCTCTCTTAATTTGAATGATTATTAATTAGTTCACTAATGGAATAGGAGCTGCCCTGATTTATTCTTAAAACCAGGGAAGCTTAATGAATTTCTATTTTGCATTAGGTACTTGTAAGTATTGCAAAGGGAAAACTGTTATTTGACAGAATTGTTTCTTGTCCTAATAAGTCGATAGATCGAATTATCACTTGTCCTAGATTATGAATAGTAGTAATATTATTACTATTATATATTTTAGGATTTCAAAAGCATTTGGTGAGGTCAGAGTAAAAATTTGTTAAAGTTAAGGTTCCATACCGACGGGTAGCCCATATACCTCCGCCGTCCGTCTGTTCGTCCGACTGTCCGTCCGTCCATCCGTCCTAACTTGAAAGAGCTGTAACTTTCAAACCGTAATATATACCGAGCTTTTTTTCAGAATATGTGTTGTTACGGCGGATTTACTAACAAATAAAAAATAGTACTTAAAGAAAGTAAAATAATAAAGGGGACCCCATATATGAAACGTTTATTCAACGTATTTTATTTTTGTTGTACAGTTAAAACGGTCAAACATACAAACGTCAAAGTTTAATCATAATAAAGTACAAACATGAAGATAAACAGCAAATACTAATAATTTATCAAGTGTAAGTTGCGCTCGCGCGGTTTTTTTTTGAAATCGAATTGAAATTCGAACCCTCGGTGCGGGAGCCCGACTTGCACTAGACAGATTTTTTAAACTTGCTTCTAAACAATTCCAAATCGGATGACTTGCCTGCCATCTCCATCATCGACAAGATCAACTATACAGGGTGCATTTGGAAGAGTGGGTCAAACGAAGCAGGTCGATAGAGGACGTCTAGACCTAACAAAACCCATGTATGTTCAGCGATTTTTACTAATTTCGGAGATATTTGATCATATTGATCTGAGTTTTTGTATGTCCATATCACGAATAATCATTAATTTCATGTTTTATTTGACAAGTTTTGTAGTGGTATCTTACATTATTAGAACCATTACGAATTCGCGAAGTTTTTACAAAAATTAGAAAAATTAGAAATAGATAGAGATTTATTTATTTATTATTTATTTATTTATTTAGATACGTCTAGATTTATTCTTAAATCTAAGATAAGACTGTCATTTTAAACATTTATACATTTTGACACAGCAAAACCGAACATTAAAACTAAACTTACATTTTTGCCGCAAGTGGCCCTTAAATGTCATCTGATCATTAAACTTACATACTATTAACCTTTAATTTTTCCCAGCCATTGCACATGACGTCACAGCAGGGAACTGAAATTCCGTCACCCTCTAGCTGGCGACACGCTTGATTGATGGTCTGGTGACTACACCAAATGCCAGCGGCAGCCGATAACGCGAGACATTGTATACGGGTTCAAAGGGGCTCGCGTAACAGTGGCGTTTTATTTTTTTGTCATACAGGGTGTTTCTGTTCGCAAAAGGTTGGAGGCTTATAGCCGCAATCAAAGCCAGTTAATGACGATTAAGTCGTTTCTTTGTGACGATTTTTCATTCATAAGTTTGAAAAAGGAACGAGTTAATTGTCCGTAATATCTCTGAGTACCGCAATTAGGACCACACGAACAAGGATAAATCTAGTTTTAGCCTCAAATCTAAGTTTAACACTGGTTTTTTTTTTAAATGGAAGTGGACCTAACAGTGTCAGTAATGCGGCTCTACCACTGACTAGGTAGGTACAGCTTGGCATCGTGAACATATTGAAAATGGAAAAAAACGAATACATAAAAATCAAAGCTAGCTGTCAATATTTTACAATGACAATTGGGTTCGGTATTTCCCTTCTTTAAATTTATAATAATATTAAATTGCATATGAAGTAGAAAAACAAAAATAACGCCAAGGCATTCTAGAGACTTGAGCCTCTGTCATGCATTTCTTGTACAATACTTGGCGCCAGTCATCGATCAAATAAAAATAATAATGAAGTAATACTTTCCTCCGCCATTTATTTACATGGGTTATTTTTTTTCTATTTGTTATTTTTACTTATTTATTTTTATGTCTACTTATCATATGAGTTCAGTGAAATAAATGTCAAAAAATGAAAATGAAGATAAAAAATAAAACACTTGTGGAAAACATTAAATAACTATTTTAAAGTCTGGAAACCAAATGTCGCCCTGTAGATAAACTATTTTTTTTTATTAATAACTTCACACTCACGCCTTCATTCCCAGAGAGGGGTGGGTAGGCCGAGCTACAGAATCTCCGACAACTATAAAAACTTGTTGTTAATTCTGTAACCACATTTTGCACAAACAGGCTAAGATGTTTACCAGTGTACATAAGTGACACGTTGCAAGCCCAGCGCCTAAAAATACTAGAAGCTTTCATTCCCTTAGTTGCCTCTTACGACTTCCACGGGAAGACATGAAGTGGGAGTGGCACGCGGCAAAGTTAATAACTATTAATTGTAAAATTACGGAGCACCCGATTATCGTCTGTGCTCGCTTCCCCTGTGGTGGAAAAGCACCTTAATTATGACACTAACCTAGCATATTAACGAAGCCTTTTATCATTTTATCGCTTGATCTAGTTTCCAAATTAAATGCAGAGCGACTGACAGTTGGCATACTCGTAGGTAGAATCAGAAACGGTGTGACGTATGACGTTTGGCTTTGTTGTTAAGAATGTAGGTAGATCGGAGTCTGTCATCCAACCGGAGACATGTGGCGATGAGACATGCACCCCATTTCACAAACCTGACAATGATAGGTGATAGGTGACATTCGGCATTTATTGCAAAGGTGACGTACCTACAGTACCTACACTCAAATGTTACCTATGTTCAGGTTCAAACAAATATAAAGAAAAGATAAAGATATTTAGTGCTTGAGACAGTACTATTACAATACTTTTACTGTACATTTATGTAAATATAGGCAACATAAAAGTTCCCCGCGTATGTATATTACCAAAATGTAAATAAATGGGCATAAAAGTAAATAAATTACACGTACCTTAATAAAAATTACCATCTCATAAAAATAATGACTTCCTACAAAGACAAAACATTTAATAAAAGTTAAAAATTAAGGGATATTTATGACACAATCATGGCCCCGTTTTCCATTTTGGGCATTAATGAAATTTTTCCCATTCGCGTTTTCAGCAGGAAAATGAGCGTTATTTGAGGTGAAATATGGGCTACCATATGTTTCCGCGAGCACCTTAATTGACTTACCCTAATGAAACGCCATTCACTTAGACGCGTTACGACGGCGAGTACATTCTTTAAACAAATCTAGTGATTTAGAGAAAAGAGATGGAGTGAAGTAATATTAAAATAAAGTTTAAAAAGGAAGCAGCGATATCATTCATAATCGTACTGTAAAAAGTTATAAAGAAATAAGTTAAAACGAATGAGTCCCAACATGGTGGGGTGAACTATAGCCGAAATCCTGTCGCCACCTTCCGGTTCCATCATCAGATCAGCTCCATTTCATCATAATATTGCATTGTCATGCCATATTTATAAGCATGCATAAATTCAGCTAAATGAAAACGGGAAGTGGGTCAAATTTAACTTGCAAGATTTCTCTACAGATACTGAGACACAGGCGAAACTAAATAAAAGCTGGTAAAATACAAGTGAGGTAACGGGAATAAACAAAATCCCGGGATCCGATTGGAACACGGGCGATGATGAGGCAAACATTGAACTTAATCGATGTCAGGGCCTTCACTCTAAGCGGTAAAAACGTAGTCTCCTAGTTCCATCTCATCTCGCTTGTAGAAAAGAACTGTAAGAAAATCATTCGGCTGATATCATGTTGATAGACAATGAAAATTAATGTTAGCTAATTTAAGTTAATCATTTGGCTGGTTGATATAATGTTTTAGCATTAAATTTTAATGCTTGAGCGAACGGGAAAATGTTCGTAAGGACTACATAATACAAACTGTCCAACTAATAATAATTCCAAATGAGTTCCCGCAGTCGCAAAACTTTGTGGCGAAAGAAATCGTTAAAAACACATTACAGGTTTTTTAAAGCTCTGGTTTGTAAATAATAACAAAGGGCGAGGTGAGAGCTAATAATCAAAAGCTTTGTCCCCTTAATGAGCTTTCACGGCAAGTCTTAGCTTGGCAAATATAAATAAACTGCTATTGTTTTGCCCACTGCGATAAAGCAGGGATGGGGTTAATGAGGATGGACAGGAATATGAAAATGCATTTAATGATTCCTTAAAAATATTATAAACAATTTTGAATGGAGTTTATAAAAATCATATTAACGACGAATACGAATAGTTCCGTTTTTAACTTACACTGACATATCTAAGTCACTTACTGTTTAATATTTTCAAACAAAAGACATTCTAGAATATGCTCAACCATAATGTCCTTGGTTTAATATGAAAAGGGCTTGAAAAATAGCTAATTGGATTAACGACTTTATTCTTCAGCTCAGACAGTTTTTGTCTATTTGATAGTTGCTAATCACGGAGTTCACCACCACAACCATGAAGATATCTTCAGACATCGCCCTACAAATACAAATAACTAACAAGACAACACTAGTTAAACCTTCTCGAGCGTTCCTCGTCAACTGCGCAAACTGCCCGGATTATACAAGATAAGATAAGATGTTTTACTGAGAAAGCTGAATGGAAACTAAACAGACTAAGTATTAAATAGATGGTAAACCCATTGATTAAAAGTTCTCCAAACGTCTCGTAAATATTGAACAAAGAGGCTGACCAGATCCATTAACGCTAACGTAAACGATTATCGAAAACTGTTGAAATGTATGGAATCGACATCGCATTCGATGCGACCGTCTGACAGAGTTATTTTGAGGTTAGTAAATTATAGTGAAAAGGAAATTATAAATCAACATGACACCTGTCATGTCATTGTCTGAACAAGTAATAAATTGAACTGCGTTCACGATTGACTTTTTATGGTCCTTTAACTACAACAGTTTACTTTTATTGTCATGTGTATTGAGCAGTAAGTCGAGTTCTTTGCGGTGTTTTGCACGCTCTGAAATGTGTTTTGTACGCACTGACGGGACAAATTAAATTCTGCGGTAATGTTAGCTATGTCGAGTTGAAAGATGATACGCTTAAGAGAATCAGATCCCTGCTGTTTAGCAAAAATAAATACTCTTTATGCCAGTGTCCCAAATAATAGCCTAAGTGACTGCTGCATATAAGTTTATATTATAATAGCTGTGGCTATTGACTTGGTAAACCAATTAGTGGCATCTCAAACGAAACATCTGTAGTCTACCTCGTTACTACTAACGTAAACGACATTAAAAAACGGACAAAATTGAAGTTGACTTAAGCGCGCGATTTCACCGTCGGGCAGCATCGTCAATCCATGACATGCATCCATATATTTTCGAGAAGAATTCCGTTCGCCCAAAGCATCTTGCAATTAATATTTCAAACCCATATAACTGACTGTTAAATTTCAAGTCTTTAATTCCCTTCCGCAAGTAATTAGAAAAAGAGATATGTTAAATGTAACTTTTAAATTAAACGTAAGGTATGGTGCGTTAGCGTTTATCAATTCCACACATTTTGACAGATTTTTACAGTCGTTCAATTTTACACTGTGCCTCTTGTCTTGCCTTACAGGTCTGGGATGACTTAAGAGTCAACTGAATCAAGCGATAATTTATCATCATAATAAATACATTAAGATTGAAAGCCAAATACGGCCGTAAAAAACTTTACCACATTTCACGTTTTCATCCCAACTTTCCCCTTTTAATTCATATTCACCAAAATAAATAACAGCTGCCGAGTGTTTCTGAACTAATTAAACCTTTTTTTTACGTTTCCGTGCAAATTTTAATAACGCAGAACTTCCCCTTTTTATAACTGCTTAGCTCCCCTTTCTGGAAACTTTTTATTGTTACTTATGCCTTTGTTTCAACTTAACTGCACTGTTTTCCTAATTAGAAATTCTGACCTAGTACCACAAGCATAAATTTATCCTAACCCTATTCAGAAATACTTTTAACGTTTAGAGCAAATAAAATAAATAGTAACCTAATTCCGCGCAAACTGTCCGAAAATCCGTTCAGCAAAATTTTACTATCTGGCTTATGAGTTATCTCTACATGTCATACACCGCTCGGCAGTATTCGGTAGTATTCAGGGGATTACGCGTCGTGTAAGCGCATTGGGCTGTTGGGCCTGATAGGGCCAGCCTGTCGGCGGTAGTTTAGCGCTTAAGTACCCGCGTCTTCCTGAGGCCAGCGATAACCGACCCGATAGTCAGGGAATGGTAAAAATACAAATAGTGTTGGGACGATATAGGAAAATGGGAGCCAGGGATTGTGCAGATAGTTGTGTGTACCGACGAGTATGAATGACAAATATCATTTGCAATTCTACACCAATCGGCCGTCTTAGAAGCGCTACATCGAATCGGTGCAGATATAATTTCGTTAACTATACAAAGATATGTACGATGTACGAATGAGTGAATACTAAAGTACATGAAGCAATGATGTTTGATGGCGACACGCGAGGCTTATTTTTTTATAGTTGTTGCAACAAACATATACGCTTTTCTATCCACTTGAAACATTATTTAGTATGAATATCTAATTCAAATTTCTTTCCAGCACCATATTTTGCACTTTTTTAGTGACTACTATCATCCTTTCCAAATAAAAACACTGAGTATAATTGTGGAAGTTTGCAGGGATTTTTGGATCATATTTATCTTACTATAGCATATTCAATGCCTGTATTGGGTCACTAAAAGCAAGAATAGCAAGGTTATACGCATACAGACCCTTGGCCAAGCCTGGCAATATAAGGAGCTTTGCTGTGAAGATGTTGTACAATATAGGTCTCAGGATTGTACCCTGAGGTAACCGGATTGAATGATATGAAACATAGACCTCGTTCCAGCATGTACTGTGTACCTTCTTACCCTCTCACCTACCACCAAAACCAGTATAAATTTCCATTGTTATATTCCGGCGTGAGAGAATATCTATGGCATAGAGGTATTAATTCTAAGTCCCTAGGGATTGCAATGCATTTGCATTCTTGGAATATCTTGAGACTCAGGGTGGCTTGTTTGCCTTTTCCATACCGTAACAAAATATATTTTGTTTTACTTTTACTTTATTGTTATAATGCAAACAATACATTATAATATATCCCCCTTATTCATAAACTCACTATAAACTATTTTCAGTTGAAGTTTGCCTTGTCACTTTCTGTCAGATACAACACTCTTAATGAAAGAAAGAAAGAAAGCAAGACAGAAATACATTAATTCACTACACAGAAGACAAAAAAATAGACAAATAAAGGACAAAGCATGTTTTGCATATTTTAGAAATGTTAGATTATGAATAAGAGCGTATTAGTTTACCTGTATAACAAAACTGTGCTACGCTAAACAGAACGAGATGAATACAGCACTTATTTGAAACTCCAAATATCGGATATTGACTTAGTGACTCGAACATTTTCGAACCTAAATAATTTTTTGGCTCAAATTTTTAATCGCATCACACCTTACTTATAAAACTGTTCACCAGCCAGTTTCCTTGCCGATCTACTTATCAAGACTAAACTAACGAATCCAAAAGTCCCAACACGGTGGGTCTACCTCACGTATGGCGAAGATCCTGCCGCCATCTTCCGACGCCATCATCAGATCAGCACTTAGATAGTATATAACAACATTGTATTGTAATGACAGGGTTTACGTGATAAAAAGTGTCGTATGTTCTTCCCAAATGCTTCCCATTAGCTTTAAATATTGATGAGATTCCGTCTTTCTAACAGGTTTTCCCAATTAATTTCAGCTTAGACGATGGAAAGTGCTTCTAATTACGGTTCCAAGGTTTTACTTAAACAAACTAACGTAAAAACATTGCAAGTTGAATAAAAATCTTGTACAAAAATAGCAAGAAACTTGAGCGGATGCTATTGAATTCTCAGTGTGGTATTACGAAGCATCTCAGCAAGCAAGGCAAGTGCACCGAACGGCACTCCAGACTAACTGCGTGCGTGTAAGCCGATGCAGGCGATGCATCCGATACGACCGGCGGCGACCGCTCGGAGCGCTCACGTTTACCTAAGCCCTCTACGTAGATTATACCGTACAGTTTTATAAATATTGTGTAAGGTTCGCTATGAGCTGTGAAATTGGAGATAAGTTTTTGCAATAAACAGGCATAAGTCTTCGGAATATTGTTCAAGTTATTATTTGAACGATAATAGCGTATTTACAATCAAAAACTTCGTCTACTGAACCAGTCTTTACGTTGACAGCGCATTCTGGGCTGATATTCTACACATTCGTAATTATATTGCTTTTGACGTGTTTCTGTATTGTCAACGTTTTGATAGCTATTATTTACTTGACAGTAATGGCGGCCGAATTAAAAACAATACGATAACACTTTTAAACGCAATAATTGTTTACCTACTAGAGTAGAGGCTCGGTATACATATATTGCTTTTATACGCAAAGCAATGACACAAGAACGTGTCGCACGAAATTAGGTTTCAGTTTGCTAATAAGCCATAATTGGTTTTGACACAGTAATGGCGGCTGGGTTAAAATCAAAACGATTACATGTTAAATTAAAGTAATAAAGAATTGGTTGCAATCACAGTGCTTTAAATAAAACAACGCCTTTATAATTTCAAATTATTTTAGCCTAGTTTGCTTCAATATCGTAATCATCGTAATGATGTTGTGCAGCTTTTATTCACTAAATTCCCCCTTGGCTGTAAGGCCTTGGTTTTTTTAATCTAAATTCAATCTTTCAATACATCAGCCACCGCGATCGTAGAAAATAAACACCCTATATATAATACAAAGACATCCGCAATATTCCAATATCCGTTGCAAAAGCAAACACGCTAACATTGCGTAATGGAGCTATTATTAGGTGCTGAATGCGTCGCCATCGACATATCAGGGCACAGATTCGAAAAATGCTTCATCAATTCATCCGTCCCGGCTCGCTGCCTGTGATCGATGACAACGACCCGATATTTGTCAACGGCACGACATGTAAAATACGGTTAAGTATTTTTCATCACACTTGCTCGTAAATGGTGTTATTCCATGCCTGTATACAGAAGGACAATGGCCTAAATTGTTCCCGCGGGAATTATGGCGAGTTTGTCATCCCTAGGGAGGAATGACTTAAAATTTGCAACTCTTTCGTACATCATTTCTGACTAAGGAGGTTTAATTTTCAGCCAAAAATTAAATCGGTTTCTAATTTCATCTTTAAAAATTAGCTATAGACTAACTTACATTACACAAAACCTATACGCTTCATTAAACTTCATTATTTTTATACCTATTTCAAGTTTATATCAACATTTATCATTAATTTTAGTAATTATACATTTTTATCAAATTGGCTAAATCTGGCTCGAATCCAGGTCGAAACTAAACGCAGTTATCATCTGTGGTAGAGGTCACAAAAAAAATATCGTTTCCATTTACGTTCCCGTTCGTCCAACGTTATTTCTTTTCGTTATTTTTTGAAGAGTTAAAGTGTTTTCTCTTTGTTTTTTTTCCTCGCAAATGTGATGAAAACCATTGTGTGTATCACAGGCAGTAAGGGGATTACTAACTCGAGTCATTAAAAGCCCTCCGCCTTCGGCGTCGGGCTTCTAACACTCTCGTTAGTAATTCCCTTCATACTACCCTTGATGCACAATGTACTATTACTGTTTGAGTTTGCATGTGACCCGGCCATTGCTGCGGAATACAAATAAAAATGGCGGTCAGTATAAAATGTAACTGCTTTTGATTTCGATATTTATGGAAGTTATGACAATATTGTTTAGGACGCGAATATTGTATTAGTTATTTTATTGTTTATGCTCTGTTCCTAAATAAAGTTGTACACTTGCCTACTCGGTGCGCAACCTTTCACTTTTTTCATTCTCTCAAGGCTTAGCTGGAAGCGATCCCTTAAGGGGTAAGGTCGCATTTCTATTGTATTTTTATTCTTCATTGTGTTGTTTTTCTTTTTCTTTTGTACAATTAATTGTTTACTTACATACATACATACGATCAATCTGTCCGAAATTCTTTTATTGTAGCCTTGCAAGAAAAAAAAGTAGAAAAATGAAGCTATAGAGAAATTAAGCAAATAATATCGAATTAAAATTAAAATTATTAATTAGTTTTTTTCAGGAAATAAGGACTATATCCAAGGATTTCAAAATTAGGCGGTCTAAAAGGGCTTTCTTATGCTGTAATATTTACTAGTACCGACATCAAGTTCTGGAATAGCCATTTAGGTATGTATAGGTAATTGTAATAGGGAGGTTGTTGTGAATAAATTTATTTTGATTTGTATTTGATTTGGATTTTAATTAAAACTGTCATTGAACCCTAGATCTACAAGGCCCCTTGAATACTTCAAATTCAAGAGTGAGTTTATTTGTTTATCAAATTGCAAGAAAAGAGTTAGTAATAAGTAAGTACATATTGTTTTTTAATTGCAGATCCTTTCCATAAACCCATTTAATTGGATCAGTGGCTTAAAAACTATTAGGTACTCTAAGTATGCAGACAAGTCGCATGTAAGGTATAGTTATAACTCGTTAAAACCGAAGAACTGAATAGTTATTAGCATATTCAAACGAATTTCTATCTAAATACTCAACTAACCAAAGTTCAGGGCCAAATCATATGGATTATCTGGTAGCTAGCCGACTTACTGGAAACTTCAAATTAATACAACTAGCTACATAGTTTTAACTATTAAGGCGTGTTATAATTAAAATCATCTATTGGACGCGTGTACTAAAGCCTCCCAAAGTAACTCAACCCCTGACTATCCACATGTTCAAACTAAGTAGCTTGACTCGAGACGGGAGCAACGGGTCTCCTTAAATTGGGTATGTGTAGTTGCTTGTCTGATCTCGTAGAAACGCCTTCTTGTGCTGGCAGGCGTCTTTAATTAATGTCTCTGCAACATAACACGAACTGTATTATTCTAAAGCACGACTATAATAGGTTATTGGAGTTCTTTGAATGTATCAAAGGTGTCTTTAGTGGATGGTGAGTAATTGACATCGATTCCATTCAATTCAGGCAAGCGAAGGCTAATTGACAGCGAAAGGATGCCAATTTGAATGCATTGCATTCAGCCCGGGCTTATACGTGCTTTACTACTATTACATTTATGGAAATAAGTATTTACGTTCGCGTTAGTATTTTTAAAAATGATTTAAGCGTTTTTGGATGTGATACATTAACGGCCGTACTCAAAAACATTTTTGAGATAACTCATTCCTTTTTACGAACTTGCTGTGAAAAATCGTCACCAAGGAACTGCTCAGTCGTCATTAACTGAGTTTGGCCATAAGATTTTTGATCCATAGTTACCAAAATGAACTTAGGGTGGATTTTTTTTCGATAGTAAGATATAAGAACTTGTTACCAAGATAAATTAAATCGAAAGTATAGTATGTGCCAATCGAAATTGGCAAAGATGTAAACACCACCAAACGGAGCAATTTACCATTTTTACTCAATAATCACGTGCTTTTAAAGATCATGGTAGGTAGGTGATTTTTTGTACACTTGATGTTTACTTAAATATTAAGTTTAAGATTAAAATAACTATTAGCTTTTCGTTATTTTAAATAAAAACACGCTTGATAAATATTTGAGGGTATGTCTCAAACAGTACTAATTTGTTTATCTTTAAAGGTTTCAATTGACGCAGACTGTACATGCAAATCTTTTGTTTAATTTAAATTAAGATATGTTAGTTCATAACAGTACTCGTATATCTTCCTAAAAATCAAAGAATTTATAGATCGTATAGGTTACAAACTAGTCGATCGGCCGTCGGATTATAATATTTAACAATGTAACAGCCCCTGCTTGGAGCCATAAATCTGTCATTGCCAAGGACAATCCTGATTGATGACCGATACGACATTACCTGTGTCCCACTATCAATCATCTGATGCCTCAAGAAAATAAGCAAAAATATACTGGGGAAATCCAGCGAGTAGAAGTTTTCATAATTATTTACGGCTACCGTTAGGCTATCGGCTGTGTAGTGGCCAGTATAGTATCCGTATTCGGAATACAATTTTTATGGTGATTTAAGTAATCTTTTTACAATCGAAAACTTTTTTAATTTTTAGCAGTGTTAAGTAATATTATTCTTTTCAAATCGGGGCGAAACTAACTTGGAATGGACAGTTTTACAACCTAATAATAATGATGTATCATTTGAGACGACTCTTCTATTATTAGGGTTGTATGAAAGAGACCGCTATGAGTGGTTTATGTGAACGTCTTTTACTTTACCATGTAAAAAATATATAATTATATTGTAAATAACTAGTAGTCCGTTTTTGATTTAAAAAAAAACAGAGTTACTTGTTGTAATGATTATAATAAGGTGTTTTCATCACCTTCGACACAATCTGTTTATCTAGATTTTATGCGAAGTCTCGCAGGATGTTTTTAATGCAAAACGTGTCGCTACTAACTTCGGGAAACTAACTCGTGCAGATACTAAGTTGCATCTTAAATCAATCTCAAATTTTGGACGTCTAAAGCAAGATAGAGCAGACTCTATCATGGGACTTCGTTATTCCACACTCTGATAGAAGCACGTTCGCTTCCAAAACGAACGTCGAAAAACTTATTACCATCACGTAGAATAGGTGTTTGAACAAAGAACTCTGTGAAAAGTTCTTCATATTTCTAAAGTTAACCGAAAGTGCATTATAACTTCCACCTGAGCGCCTGAAGCGAGGGCTTAAATAGAGACATGCCTGAAAGCTTTTGAATCTCTTCAGAATAAATATTTAAAAGAACAAATGAAAACAAATTCATCGCCACAAACGAAGATGAAGAGAGCGTTCTTGTGCCTTCATTTACATACATTCTGGTTTGAAATAAGAGTTGATGCTTAGCAGCTCTATCAAGTTAAAAGATACTCGTAAATACAATATAAAAAAAAAAGATTTATATATCCAAATATCATTAACCCTCCATGATGCGTTCAAGAACAGCATATTATGACCACCATGAAAATAGACTGTTTTGTTAGAACAAATTTATTATTGCTAAATAATAACATCGATTTCGATGGTATTATTTCATTCCAATTTCGAACATCTCTGAAAAACAAAAAAAAATGATTTTACCTATATTCTAACATCAGTCGAGATGAAGTTTAGTTCGAAAGTTGTCAATTCGCATACAAATTTGACAAATGTCGCACGTAAGTAAGATATCGAACGATATGATAGTTGGAGCCGACTCTAGTTTCTATCTGAATTATAAAAAAACTATGAAATATTTTAATTACATTAATTTAAATTGTTAGATTTGTCGAATTTAAACCATAAAATGAGCGATCAAGATGATTAGATATTTCGGGGATGCCTCCTGATATCCGTGACAAAGCAAAACACGTCATAAAATACTGGTAGTGGCCCTGAAGAACGCCGCGATGGCGGTCATAATATGCGGCCCCTGAATGCATCATGGAGGCTTATGATATGTGGGTAGATAAAGTAGTGTGTGTAACTGTACATAATTAGGTATTAAAACACTTGTGTGATGTTATTATTAAACTTGCCTTTGGCTCGTTTCATAGACCCATACTCGTGTTTAGTGCCCTTCATTATGTACAGTCACATAAACTACAATAATGAAGGATAATAACTTTACACCAAGATTTAAAAGTGTCACAAATGAAAAAAACAAAGTTTTAAAACTTAATTTAATGAATTTGAAAGAAATTAAGTAAAGAAATAAACAAATTCATTGTTTCAGTTCTTTAAATTATCACAGTTTTTATTCTAATACGAAAGTTAAGGTAGAAAACCAAAGTACATTACTGCAGAGGTCGTGAAGTAAGGGATTCGAGGATGAGTTTGGGGTAGTACGATGGCCATCTCAAGACGTGCAATCTTACGATGGCAATTTCAAGACTGCAATCTAACGATGGCAATCTCAAGATTTTGTAATCTTTCGAAAGCAATCTCAAGACTGTGCAATCTTATTATGGCAATCTTACGATGGCAATCTGAAGACTGCAATCTTACGATAGCAATCTCAAGACTGCAATCTCACGATAGCAATTTCAACACTGCAATCTTACGATAGCAATCTCAAGACTGCAATCTTACGAAGGCAATCTCAAGACTACAATCTTACGATGTCAATCTCGAGACTGTGCAATCTTACCTCGGCAATCACAAGACAGCACTACCGATTTTTTAATAAGCAAATTTAAAAACTTAGAACAGCAGCCTAAAATATTTTTTCTTAGGTTTTTCATACATTAGGTACTTCTTGGCATAGGCCAGTAAGTAATATAGGGAGCTACAAAAAAGAATCTTCATGCAAAATAAATAAAATATAATATTCTTTATTCACCAACAACAAGCAAATAACAGTAACAGATAAAAAATAAAACAGGAATAACAAAATTCCTGGTGTAAAGGTGCAGAACTCAGCTATGAAGCTGTTTTTCAGTCCTCACCTGGATACAGTATTGGTTGACGGCTGTCATAACAAACTGCAGCTACACTGCACCTCGTGACATTAACGCATACATTTCCGAGCATGTTTGAATAATAGTTATTTGTTATACAAGGGGGGAAAGTTGTATTTTACCCGCGAGTGTTCATTTGAAACACGAGCTAGCGAAAGTACCCTATGATTGACCACGACCGTAGCGAGTGGTTAAACATTTTTCAACACACGAGAAGTAAAATAACTTTTCACCCGTGTATAACACAAAACTTTTCACCTCACTACAGCGAGGAAAAATTTCGGATTCATTTTCTTCGCACATCGACTTACTTGGACTGCCAGAACATTTTATCCGTTTTTACAACAAGAATGAAGGTTAATGTTGAATTAGGGGTCACAAGTTGTAAGACCGTATTTAGTGTTTTTACTGTAACTTTAATTGTAATGTTAAAAATTCAGCACTTTTAACGTTTTACTTTTTGTTCGCTGTCAAATATCACTTAAGCTGCCTTCAAATGTCAATACTCTTTCTTCACATGAAGATAAAAACTGATTATCTCAATAGATATCAAACCAAAAAAAACGGGCTTTCCGAGCTAGTGGAATGAAAAAGTATTTTTCAACATACTTGCTCAAAACGACCTTTTTATTCCACCGATTTTTGGCTCATAAACCTAGATATTAAACACGCGTGCTTTTTCAGTATATTACGCACAAGTGCTTTTAGTTTATTAACCCAAACAATTTACATTTGTAGCCTAGTACCAAGTTGTAAGTACGAAGAAGAAGCGATATAATTTAGTCGGGTTATACCTTTTTTTTTCTTAGCAACAAACAGTTTTTATGCGGCAAATAACATTATCTACATATTTATTTCAATAAATTGGTGAAATCAGCTTTATTACTAAAAAATAACTCAATTTCATTAAAACCATTTAAATTTTTCTGTAATTGGTATTTTAAACATGAATTATTACATTTTAAATTTGGCTGTTGGCCGATCTCGTTCGCGCCTTAGCCTTGCGCGCGCATCGGTATCGCGGCAAGAAAAAAAAACAACGCGCCAGCCGCCATTTTTCGTAAATAATTGACGGCTGTGACGAAAATAGTTTGGATTAATTATTGTGAAGTTTAATATTAACGAAAATGTCTTCTTTAAGTAAAGAAAATGAAGAAAACTTATTATTAACTCCGCCGGAAATAATTGTTCATCGCCGACATTCACCCAAGACAATGAAATAATTAACAACATTACACAAACCGTAATGCCAAATAAAACTGTTCAGTACCGTTTTGAAAATTGTAATTTTACCAACTGTTTTAATAATTAATTAAAATTTGACTAAATGAAGAGTCTTGTTTTTTTTTCGCAAGTGTGTTGAAAAACGTCGTATGTAACACGTGTGCCTGTGACCATAATATACGCGGCTTTCTTGTGGCGCACTCGCTTTAGCTCGTGCGCACACAATAGCGCCTTGTATACAATGGTCAACTTAGCACACTTGTATCATAATGTACTATTACAACAAAAGTTTATGGCTGAAAAGGTATTGTAACTTAAATTTTAATAATGAATAACATATTTTTACTAAGAACTTAACTTACCAATTTCTCATAGATCAATTCTGATTTCGATTAAAATAGAAGTGAGTCCATCAAGTTATTAACAACAAATTTCCAGCAACCATGATAAGAATATCAATACCTCCCTCCCTATCTTTGGCAGTAGTTAGAGAGAAACACACAGAGGGATAATGTCCTTGCGTTAATAGTGCAGTAAGTTACCGTCAAGGTGTGGGCTGGATTCCATTATGACGGCTCGGCTATCAGATTAGATGAGTTATTGGGCATGGACGCAAATCGATACGATTAGCGATTGTAGACATTATTAACTGAAACGTTGATGGATCGTGATGGTTACAAAGCTTAGCGTTAATTATGCATCGTATTGTTCATTCATTTCGTGACACAATGACCACAGGGCTACTAGGAAATCCATGCTGCTTTCGACATTGCAATGATATTATGTTTAACTAGGCCGGCATTGTTGTCAAGGAAATAAGAGCTATCATAACGTTGAAAATACGATAACATGTCAAAAGCAATAGGTTTTCTCAGAGAAGAACAGAGCCCCAGGGTGCTATCGGAAGCTAGTACCTAACACGTACAGTAAGGCAAACTGAAAGACGTACGTTTTTCACTCTTATCGCAATGTGAATAAGACACAGGCTTGTTTGATCCATTAATAAATATGTGTTGTTACGTCACAAGGACTATTTGAAACAGAATAATATTATTTTGTTATTTCCGTGTTGGATTATACATCTATATATATAAAAATGAATTGCTGTTCGTTAGTCTCACTAAAACTCGAGAACGGCTGAACCGATTTGGCTGATTCCTTTTCGGTTGTATTAGTTGTTGTCAAGGCAAGGTTTGTATGAAAGAAAAAAAAAACACCGGGAAAGTCGGAAATTTGCAGCGGGCGAAGCCGCTGGCGGGTCACTAGTATACAATGTTTTTAAAGGGTGTATGTAAGCCCTAATGAGCATAGTATCCATTGTTAAAAACAAATACGCCTGATTATCAAGTGACCATGTTTTATTATTATTATAAAATCGATAATGGTAGCTAAACTTTATGTACGTATGGAACACCCACAATGTATACACATATATGTATATACCATGTGTTTAGTTAAGACTCAGTGTTGTTAAGCTTCCCGTTTATGTTAGTCTTCATCCGAAATCACTCCACCAAGAGTGTACCTAATGCCAAGGAAGAAACAAGAAACATAATTTTTGCAGATAACTTCATGAGGATAATTAAATTTAATGTCTCCATTACTAGGGTCGATCCCAGATTATTATCCTTCGGGATGTCTTCCCTTTGTTCAGCAAAGGTACCGCGGCCTTGTCTGTTTCACTAAGAAAAATTACACCCTTTTATACGAGCCTGTTTTCCAGATAAGTGCTTTAAAAGCGGCTTTGTACAAACAATAAATAAAACTGAACGCCCCCTTAGTCTTGGTTTTAAGGTATTCTGATGATGGAATACATTCCACTCTGCTTGATTGTGCATTTATAAGCTACTTTTATGCAATTAAGACATTGGCTTTGCAAAATATCATGTCCTTCAATTAGGTATCTGTCAGAGCGTCGCTAGCTAGGCGGTAGACTCGTGATCACTATATGCCAATAAGTTTTTCTAACTGAAAGGTGAAGGAAAAACATGTGGAGGAAACCTGCACATTAGAACTGCTGGGGTCGAAGTGTATCCGAAAGCGTTTTTTTTTGTCTTAGTTCTATTAGAATAGACCATAAGAGTTAACGAATTCAACTAACTTACCTACCTCACAAATTCTGCGTTTGTCATATCGGAATTGAGTAAAGCGATGCAAGCAAAACTATTTTTCAATCCAGCTCATTTCTTGCATTAGAATTCTGGAAAAGGCAGCCGCCAGCCGCTGCTATCGTCCCTATTTCCATTAGCAGACAGAGAGTCTGCACAATGGTAAGCAAGCTGTTAGGGCATAATGAAGGCATTGTAGTATCAGCCGCAGTACAGGCGACTACAGCAGACCTGACTATGAGCTGACTTAGTTTGTTTTGTATCTTCAATTAAAACAGTCGCAGTAGTAATACCGACTGACAGCAGCAAAACAAGGAAAAAAATATTTTAAAGTATACTTTCGAAAGGCGAAGGTGTAAATTATACAGCCTAGTTTCTAATAACATGTTTGAATCTACAATGTTTACCATCTTGCTCCATCTTTTTATTTGTTAGATTAATAGTTACCTTTGTTTATTTGATAGAACCACTCGCGAATAAACTTGACGAGCGAGTCGAACAAGTTCTTGGTTGGGAAGTTTCAGTTATTTTTTTCTCCAGACGGCGCCCCCGTTTCAAAATCTAGGGTCTCAAAAACTCAATTTTGCAATTTTTACAAAAACGAGGTTTCTAGCACGTCCCTTCCGGATGCAAAATCATTTAGAAGGCTTTCTCACAAATACGAGAACCTCGAAAACTAGTATCTAAGTATTTACACAAGTACACATAAAAACGGCCTTGAACATTTAAAAACCTAGTATGCCACTAAACTATTGCAATTACTAGGTTTTGAAAAAAACAGAGGCTTACTAGGTTCTTGATGTGGTCAAACGAGTTTGATAATGACTTTTTTGAAAGTAGTAAGTATGTGTTTTCTAATTGATGTTACTAGTTTTTGTCAGTCAATTTTTGATATTAAAATGTTTGGGGACATATCGCAGATACTGTTTTTTTTGTTCAGAATGATGATCCCAACAACCATGCATGTTTTTTCCAAAATCTGTAGAAAAATAAAACGGATGCTATTTTTTTTAAACTCCGCAGCTGCCTCTTCAACTAACAGTGAAAACCATACCGGTAGCCAAATGATACTTAATTAGCTAAAACGCACGACGCAAGTACAAACGATACCCCAAAGCATTATGTATACAGATGGACCATAGACTAAAGAAGGGTTTAAAAGTACATTAAAAAAGGAATTAGGAGGTCTCATTCTTAATATTTGAATAGTTGGCTTGGACGACTACCTACGACTAGTGTGCGTCGCTATCCAGCCTACTGTTCTCCTCGCCGCGACCGTCGTCGGTCCTAGATTGACGTCATTATCTGCAACCTCTCGCCGACTCAGCTGCCACGGCCCCGTCGCTCGCTGATATATCGCTAAGAGAAGCCGATTTATTGGCTCTGCGTGCTCGATTGTAATCGCATCGACTTAAATTTCGATTAGTCAGTGCGGATATGAAAGAACTGAGCCGGTTTTTTGGTTGTCAGAGGTTTTACGGATGGTTGTTGGATATCTCTTGGATGAGTTTAAAAATAGTGCCCTTTTTCGAAATTAAAAGTACCGTGTGGCTTTTAAAATCTAGAAGTGACAGTAAATAGTTCGGGATCGGTATGGTCAATAGAAATACCTTGGACATCAACCACTTAAACTTATGCATACTTAATAACCAACTTAATTTCGAAACGAGTATATCTGTGCGGTAATAGCTTCTGCTTTGTTTATCACACAAATTGTATTAATGTAAAAGTATTACGTGAGTGTGAGTTAGTATCTTACTCCTTCACGCTGAAACGGTTAGACCGATTTAGATTCCCTTATATTAATAAGGGCCTAGGCTACTTTTAATCTGAAAAAAAACACTGTACTCGTATCTTTACGGTCGAGTCCGTAATTATGTATACACTTTAGTACGTTGTCTATTTAATGTCATGTTCAAACTGCCATATACGAATTATCACAGCGATTACAGTGACAAGGTACTAAAGTATTTACAAAATTTATGAACTCGACTGTACGATGGTCTAGATGCGGAGAAAGTCACGGCCAGAAGCTAGTAAACGATATTTTTACATAGGTTATCGTACAAAAACCATTCGAAAGAATAGGCTTACTCGTACTAACCCACAAATTAACTGCCTTTTTTTACATTGTAGACATTAACATCTTTCGGGTAGTGTTAACATAAATTAATTTATTTCAACATATTAGATTCTTAATAAGTAGAAGGGTTCATTTTAACTTATTAATTATTTTCAAAGATCGACTTCAAAGCTCAACAGAACTGCAAGAAACATCTTTAGAAATAGAAAAATTGCCGACACAATTTCCCACCTTTGATTTACTCCGACACTAATGTAATTTATGCTAGAGGAACTCTTTGAGCACATACTGCTGAGCGGGAGCGCTAAATCACGTACAATTTATAGGATCGCTGGCAAATTCAATTACAATGTCGTGTAATCGGGATTTAAGTGCTGTTTCATTGAAATTGTTTGATTTATTATTAAGGAAAGCTAATCATTTGTTATAAAACACAAGTTTTTATAACAGAAAAAATCAATGCCTTCTTACTTTAAAAATATTCCTGAAAGAAATAGTAGAAATAGTAGAAATAATAGAGAAAATAGAAGCAGAATAATGATGGGACACTTGTCTCGTTGCAGGTGCTGCTGTCATCATCATAAGAAAATAGAAGTAAGGAATAGCAGAGGAAACCCAAGAAGAAATCTGGATAACAAAGAAAGTAATTCACACCACCTCTATTGTAAACGTCTAGCTGTGCTAAACGAGACAGACTCAGCATGAGCTGGCTCCTGCTGGTGCGAAAGACAGAGCGATGGTTTTCACTTAGACCTTTTTGATGCACTGTTTTTTTTATATAGCACTAGCTGTTCCCGTGCCCACTTCATTGGACAATAAAGATTTTTTGGATTAATAACACAAATAACGTGGCTTTCTATTGGTAAAAGAATTTCCAAAATCGGTTCAGTAGATCCGGAGATGACTCCTTACAACGTCACAAACATTACCTCTTTATAATATTAGTATACAAAGATAGATATATGTAGATAGATAAGTGCGGTTTAAGAACATACGACTGTATGATAAAGGGAAAGATTACGGCTGTGGCATAGCTTGGTCGTACCTACGAAAAAGTAAAACAGTTTGCGCAAGACGGCCGTCATTGCCGAATTTCTTCAATTAACATCTCCTTTCAAAATAATGCAATATAGAATATCAGGAGATAGCCTTATTCACTTTGCCTTCGTTATACAAAAGGGCATAGTTTAAAAAAAGCCCCATTTGCATGTGCGACCTTATTCTTAAGCTAAAAGGGATAATTTACGACTGCTATTTCGATGCAGATATAGCCTTTTGACTTATGATATCAGCTTTGTAACCGCGGAGTCAGCCGAAGAGGCTGCCATCCCGGCGCGGCGCGAGATTTATTAGCGCAGACATATATCTCCACTTAATTGGGTTAATCTATTTTAACCCGACTCACCTTCCAGTGGTATCTTATCAAATACCTATCACCATCGGTTTTTTCTTAAGTAAAAGGTTAAAGTTGTATTTAAGAAAAAGGTATCAATTAATAGCACTAATCCCGCAAGCATTACGCGGAGCAAAAAGTCCACTAAGGGTGCTACGAGGGTCAAGCTGAAAGTTCTTAAAAAATCAAAAACTGATTAAACTAGCAAGTTATTAGCTTTATTACATCTTTTCAAAATAGTGTCCATTGACGTCAATACATCGCTGCATCCGACAGAACCACTGACCAAAGCACTTTGCCCACTCGTCCTTAGGGGTCTCTTCGAGGGCCTTTTGAAACGCAGCCACAGCTTCCTCGGCGTCCATAAAACGTTTTCCTCGAAGTTTTTCTTTTATTTCGGGAATAAATAAAAATCGCAAGGTGCGAGATCCGGGCTATACGGCGGGTGACCCAGTAATTCCACGGCTGACGTCGCCAAATACCTAGTCCATCGTTCGCCTGGCGGTGTGTAACGAGGCGTTGTCGTGGTGAAGGAGGATCCTACTGCGAGGTCGTTTCTCCCGAACATTTACCAAGACAAGTGGCGAACTATTATTATTGTACCACTCTGCAGTAACTGTTTTTCGATCCTCTAAAACAATTGTCGCGTAATGACCTGTCCTTCCGAAGAACGAGTTTCCCACGCTTCGACCTCTCTTCACTTTAGTTGGCAACTCCTCGGATGGAAACACCTACTGAGCAGACTGTCTTTTGGTTTCGGGATTATAACAGTAAATCCAGCTTTCATCACCCGTAAGTATTTGAGTCACCTCCGTTAAATATTAAAACCATTTCACGGCACCAATCAACACGACGGAGTTTTTGGGCCTTGGTCAAATTATGAGGTATCCACCGGGCACAAAGCTTCCTGACCGCCAAATGTTCATGGAGGATTTTGTGCACTTGACTCATATCGATGCCCAAGCTTGTACAAATCTGCTGATAGGTCACTCTTTTATCAGTCTCTATCATACGCCGCACAACACTGATATTATCTTCAGTCGTTGCCGTAGACGGCCGGCCCTCACGCAAATCATAGGTGAGGTTATTGCGACCACGTTTAAACTCATTAAACCAATTGTAAACAGTGGCACGAGAGGGGGCTTCATCGTGAAAGGCCAGTCGTAGTCTATCATAACTTTCTTGTTAACTGCATGACACCGAAAGTCATAAAAAATCATTGCACGAAAAATTTCTCGCGTTAAATTCATGCTGACGTGACACAAACAACTTTCAATTTGCCGCCAAATCGTAAAACAAATGACACATGAATAAAATACATACTCAATAATATTGGCAGAGTTCCATTTCCAAAATTTAACTTATTTTTTTATTATACTGTTTACAAGTGTCCAGATCTAAAAACTTTCAGTGTTGCCCTCGTACATTATTCGTTTTTTCACCGAATATCTTATTACCATTTCATTAAATCCTTGAAATTATAGTATTAATTTAAGTTGCGTTGGGTAACAGAAAACTCATTATTTAGTATTTTAAGGTCAAAACTAAACAATTATTTTCATGAACAAGGTTTTATTTAAGACTAGAATTAGTAATTTTCTTCATTCCACTGGAAGAGTATTTTTTCGGTTAAAAGATAGCCTGTATGTGAGTTAGAGGTTAAGCTATCTCCTTTCCAAATATTATGTAATTTCAGTCACTATCAGTAACATAACAATACATGAACACAATCATTTGCAATTACTATGTTAGTCTGAGGATCGGTGTTTTGTTTTGCTACCAATTGACATTGAAAAACCTCTAAGAGTATAAGGAGTATTTTTTCAGAAAACCTTTGAAAAAAAGTTCCTGCTATCAATTATAACCTTAAACTTGCACTATAGCACATGAGTAAAGAAACGGAATGCGCGAATGGAAGACGCGATGCGCGTGTGTGCGTGTGACCAAACTCCTCGTCACGTACACGCAGAAACTGGTTTATACTAGTTCAGTTTGGTCACAAGCGCAGGGCGCGCACCGCGTCGTGTTCGATTTCAATGTATTTGTTGTGTTATAATGAGTGAATGTAAATTTGATATGCCATGTGAATGCTTTCCATTGGATTATTGAAAAAAACTGTTCATTAGATTAACGATTTATCATTCAATTAAAAGATATAATAAATTATTAAAAAACAAAAGTTATAAAAACAAAATCTTTAGCGTAAGTAATTTGTAATCAATAAATAAATAAAAGCGGCCAAGTGCGAGTCGGACTCGCGCACGTAGGGTTCCGTACCACTATACATCTAAATAAATGTTTTTCTTTTATATTGAAGTTGATTGAATGAAAGGTAAAATGCGGTTTACGATTTATAACGTATTAAAAAAAAAACAATTATTAGATCTCGTTCAAACCAATTTTCGGTGGAAGTTTGCATAGTAATGTACATCATATATTATTTTTACATTTATCATTCTCTTATTTTAGAAGTTACGGGGGGGGGACACACATTTTTCCACTTTGGAAGTGTCTCTCGCGCAAACTATTCAGTTTAGAAAAAATATATATTAGAAACCTCAATATCATTTTTGAAGACCTATCCATAGATACCCCACACGTATGGGTTTGATGAAAAAATAATAATTGAGTTTCAGTTCTAAGTATGGGGAACCCCAAAAATTTATTGTAAAATCTTAATGCGGTTCACCGAATACATCTATTTACAAAGTTTCCATAGTATAGCTCTTATAGTTACGGAATAAAGTGGGTGTGACATACGGACGGATAGACGGACGGACAGACATGACGAATCTATAAGGGTTCCGTTTTTTGCCATTTGGCTACGGAACCCTAAAAACTGATCGATATCATTTTATTTATTTTTGTCCACCAGTGCCAACCCTACCATATTAGGTATAAATTTTGCGCGCTCTTTAGAAGCTTAGTCTCTGTTCCGTTTCTTTACTCATGTGACTATAGATAACAGTAAACATGTTATTTCCGACCTTATTGATTTTCGTCGTGACGGTGTGCGCGGAGCGGACGCAACCCGCTTCCATGCAGAGTCCTGTGAGAGCTCGACTCCCGAGCTCAGGGATCCTAATATAGCGGCTTCATAGAAACAACGATACAGAGCCTCTATTCTACGGGGTAAAATCCATATTGCTTTTCACGTCTTATTAATAGCGCCCGAGTTAAAAACAATAACGTACTTACCATGTCAAAAGCAATATTGTTTTACCAAGTAGAATATAGACGCCAAGTGACCGGTGAAACAGTCGGAATAGATAACAAATAAAAGAATTTTTTTCTTGCATCATTTTACACTTTTTTTAACTGATCTGTGGACATCTAAAGATTAAAAATACACACAGTCAATCGAACTTCGGAAGCAAGTTCAGTTTTTTCAATGCCCGTTCAGGATGCCCTGTTACATTTATGCATTGTTTTTGCAACAGAAATGTTTTTCTTGCTTCCAAATCCAACCTTTCTTGCAGTAGGACGTTCAACTTTTTTAATTTTATCTGGTTCCTTGTGTTTCTGCGCGTCACATTTGGTGTTATCCTTTGGCATGGTTTTGTTATTTAGAGTATTCATCATTTTGTTGCAAAGCGTCTGGTACATGTCGACATTGAAACAGTCTATCGTAGATTCCAAGCAATTGATAAACTTCCCGGTGGTCATTTGCTGTTGGGTTTCGGCTTGCTCGAAAGCTTGTATAATACTAATTACCCCTTCCTTTCTTTCATCTACTTTTCGCGAGCTATCAAACTCATATTTTAAAGATTTTTCAGCTGACACTTTCTCCATATTTTTGCTAATGTTACTTCTTCCTGTGGAGACTTTCTTATTTTTGCAGCTGATGATATCACCTTTATTCCAATTATTCGTCCGATAAACCAGCTTTAGCGTCTTATCAACCGGAGGGCGTACGGCGATTCTAGTTTTGTTTTCAGTCATTGTAAGTGTTAGGTTATTCTAATAAAATGCTTGGTTGAATTTTGATGGCCAAAGGAATTGATGGTGCAAGAGTTTTTTTGAATTATTGAATTTTACATGATTGACTGATCTTGGACTGATGCACGACTGATCCGTGACTTTTAGTTTGACATCATTTGAACACTCAATTTCGTGCAGAAGTGGCACCTATAGAGTAAAAAAATTACTTAGGTGGCATCTAAAGAGGATTTAATTACTCCGTTTTTTAGGATTTTCAATATCCATCTGTCCATAAATTTTTAGTTCATTTAGATAAAAAAACTTGCATGTATGTGTGTCCAAAACTAATAAATATGGAATCAAACTAAATCTAAGACTACTAATAAAAAAAAAACTTAAACATTAAATCTAAGAATGGCCCCTGTTGCATTGTACCAACGATGCTGGCAGCATTTCCGCATTGAATAGCTAAACTAATTCGTTGAGCGAGGAAACTGCCAGCTCTTCGTCTTCGTGGAAGTCGGTGACGTCAATGAGTCTCTTTGCTAATTCATTAAAAAGGCTTAAAGCGCTAGGAAGAGAGGACTTGGAACGACAAATACAAGTTACTCTTAAGCAAGTATCGGACTGGTTACAAGATCATAATTTAAAATGCAACCTTGCAATATCTAAATTAATCCAAATTACCACGACAAAAAATACCCATTGATACCAACGTTTCGTATAAAAATAATTTAATAGAGACTGTTTCTTCATGTAACTTGTTAGGAGTCAAAATATGTTCAGAGATAAACTGGAAAGCTCACATTGATAAAATAATAAACAAAATAGCTCGTTTCACATATGCTCTCTATGAATTAAAAAAAAGTTGAAAGAGCTAATAAATTTCAAATTAACCTCAGGCAGAAAAATAAATTAATAAGCTCTTTTACCAATTAAAAAATGGTTAACAATTGTGTATAATCAATAATATAACAAAAATGTCTATATTTTTTAAATTTCAAAATGTTTTTATAAATTGGAAGAGATTTTAACCTTTTTTTTGTTAAATGAGGTTTAAAAAATATTGTTTGTCTGGCAACACAGAATCATTTTATAAACTAGCCAAATTGCATATACCACAGACAAAGCTGCCAGCTAGCAGTTATTTATTGACATTCAAGTACTTGCGTAATTTGGGTAGTTGATACTGCAAAAATCTAATTGTTTTTTTTAAGCGAATTTTAGTGTTTTTTAATAGTCTCGTATACACGTAGTAGAGATTACTTGCTGTATTTCCCACGTTTAAAACACAAAAATCACTTTGAGAAAAATATACAAATTGTCACAACGATTAAAGTGACAAGGTAATAACATGTATGTATGTACATAATTTATGAACTCAACTGTACCTGTACTTTATAGCTAAAAACTAATTTTAACGCCATCTATGTTAAGTTACGTGAAGTAAAATGCAAACGTAGTTAGATAACCATAAAAGCTCGCGATATACGTAGCTCGCTTGCTGTGAGCACCAAGTATTGAGTATTAAGTACTCCTCATAGATGGCGCTATTTGATAAAATCAAATAGGTTTAAAATGGGCATGAAAGCTGCAGTGTTCGACACTATGACTAGGGAATGCAATTACCGGCCAAATTTGAAAACCGGTAAATTACCGACTTCGGTCCGACAAAACCGGTAAACCGGTTAATTACCGGTTTTTGTGGTTTTTAAATAAAAGCCATTAAAATTATTGAAAATCGTTTATTTAAGTTTAAAAAGTCATTTAAAAGGAATGATGACAACTTGAAGTAATAATTGGAAACTTTGATCTAAGAAAATAGTAAATTGTTCAACAAGGGACTAAAACAAGCCATAATGCTATGACTGAATGATTGCTGACATGCACCAATGATCGACACTTAACGTGACGCTTATTTAATCTGTGTCTTAACTCTTAATTTAAAGATCATACGGTCATAAATTGAGTGTTACAAAACAAACGAATAACCCTTATATATCTTCTGTAAAATAAGAGTCAAGTGTCGATCATTGGTCCTTGTCGATTACTGGTTCCCTTACGCTACACAATTTCTGATAAATTATAGATACCTTCGGTTTATAGCCGTTATATTATGTTGTACAGGTAAGTAAACAATATTACTGCTACTTTTATTAATTTATTATGATCACGAACAACGGTAATTAGAACAACGGGCATGTGAAACCCTTCGGAAAAATACCGATTAAACTGTTAAAGACGCTTTGACATCATTTCATCACACAAGTGCAATAAGGCTAATGATACACGGAAAGTTGCGGCGCTGTCTACGCAGCAATGACACAGTACCGTCTAGCCTAGCGGAAAGGGAATTTTGTACCTCTATCACACAGAATAAGTAATAGTACAAGTACTTACAGTGTGACACTCGACACACTGTATATAAACGGTAGAATCTTCACACACTGCGTTCTCGTCGTCTGGGAGAAATGATAATACGGACGCAATTCGTTGGCCGTAGGATAATCTAAACGACGGTCTCCCTTAACAGACATACCTACTCGTAAGTCATTTGTATTTATAACAACAGGGTAAAACCATAGTACAGTCTGCAGCTATATAGGTACTCATAACAGCATGCATTGCCCTAGTAGACGTGGAAATACGAGTCAGAAATTATTGAACCCACTGTTGGCCATAAAATATGATTGCTTGTGATTGTTACCTTGGTTCTTGGGTTAAGGAAGTATGTACAGTCAACCAATTTTTGTCAACCAACCAAGTTCCATAGTGGCCCATGAATCAAATTGGTTGAGTATACGTGAAAAACTGCCTATAATAAGAATCAAACGATATTATATTCTGTTAGATAAACTCGTTTTTATCTTGCTTTCTCAGTTACCTTTAGTACCCGTCCATAAGTTAACTAAGAAAGCAAGAGAAATACTAATTAATCCGACAAAATACGATGCATATGGTGCGGTAGCTTTTAGAAAGTGCTACGGGTTTGCACTTCTCTCACTCACTCTTATTCGCTTTTATTAAGAGCGAGTGAGAGACTCTACATAAGTATATGGCTGGCTGTGTGCTGGCTATAAGAGGTATGGATGCGTATCCATAAATTAGGCAAAGCGGAGCGAAATAGATCGGAAATTACCAATCAGATTGATCTAACAATCTGTTTGTGTGCTATCGGTTATATCTAATCACATATGGGACTTAATGCCTTAAGGAATTCCCTACCGGGA
This sequence comes from Acleris sparsana, assembly GCA_923062465.1. Classification (NCBI taxonomy): domain Eukaryota; kingdom Metazoa; phylum Arthropoda; class Insecta; order Lepidoptera; family Tortricidae; genus Acleris; species Acleris sparsana. The sequence continues at coordinate 10,439,603 of OV281296.1, forward strand.
TACTAACAACCTTAAGAAAGAAAGAAACAAGTCATGGCTCCTGCTTGATTTTCATATTAAAATTCAATTACAAATATTTTGGACATAATCCATAAAAAATAAATATAAAGTTAAATTTCAAATTAATAACATTATAAATCAGTCAATAAACATTAAATAAGTAAGTCATAAATTAAATTAGTGGAATTACAAATAAATGGTTTGATATTTTAAACTTAGTTAAACTTGGTGGTTAAATTATTAGGGAAATCAGTAAAAATCCGTAGCCAAGTAGTGTAATGTAATAAGGTTAGGTAGTCTGATATAGGCTTTATCGCATTGTACTTTTTACTTGATATGTCTCATTTGCGTTTAAATTATTAAATGTAAAAGCAAATAACTGATTAGAACGGCCACCGTTTGTTTTGTATAAGATTCGAGAGTCGCTCCCAGGCCAGCGTGCGTGGCACTTCAATTATATGTATAAGTGTATAGCTGAAACAGTAAATAGATGTATGCAGTAAATAGATGCATGCAATAGATGTATGGTAAATAGCATTAACAGTGTTTCCGTCAATCATCCCTTATCCAGAGGAAAAAATTGGGTCAGGTTTCCCTAGATTTATTTATAAATCTAAACTAACTTCCTCCTCCTTCATCGCCATAAATGTGAAAGTAACTTATGGTCTGTTTGTTACGCTTTTACGGCTACGCGCTGAACCAATTTCAATGAAATTTGGTGAGGATATAGCTTCAACCCGGAAAAAGGACATAGGATACAATTTCTTTCGAGTAGCGACAAACTTTTTCGCAAACGGAGTCGCGGGGCAACAGATACTTTTTGTGTATGTAAATGAAAAATAGGAAATATGTATGGATTTTTAAAATCACATTTCTCAAAATAATATGAAAGCGTTAAATTTTTAAATTAAAGTCGTCCTAGAAATACGGATGATAAGAGTAAGTACAAGTATTTTAATCTGCTAATTAGACAGCGATCAGACAGAGATGGCGTCATGTAACAGGTAGGCCATATAAACTTCATGTTAAATTTTGTTTTGCCAGAAAGAGATAAGAACAAATATTTGTTTTAGGGGGCTTCTAAACGAGCAACATTTTCACGGCAATGTGTGGCCGGCAACTATACGCATCCTGCTCTAACATACGAAGTAAGAGTAAGATAGCACTAGTTGCTGGCCACAAATTGCAGCAAAACATGGCCCGTTTAGAAGCCCCTTTATATCTTCGCTTTTTTTTCAACTGTTACTACTCTATACTCGTATGAATCAGCTTTTATTGAAGAAGTGAAAAAACGTCATGAATATTCCTTATTTCACGAGCACATCAAAATACAGGCTGTTTTGTTTTTAGTTGAGAGACTTGCTCCTAATTAGGTCTTCGTACACGTATTGGTTTACCGCGGGCAACTACGCCGTACAGTGCTGTTGTTGTAAAACAAGACATTATATTATATTCATATTTTGCAACTCATTAAGGTGCTGCTGCTATAGCTTTATTATAACTAATTAAAGCATAATAATTAAATTATATATTTGTATAATTAAAGCAGAGGTTTAAGCTAGTCTTAAGTTAAGAGTTTATTGTTATTTTTTAATTATTATTGTACTGAATAAATGACATTTTACAATGCATATAGGTGTTTTTATACATGTAAGCTATAGATACTGTTGGTTCCCTCTTTAATGAGAGTACCTTTTATTTCTCTTTATTTACAACAAATAGATACACGCGTATATTACAATGTAGCTTAAAGTACTATTGTTGACTTGGTAAATGTGCAACTGTAGGTTGATAACTTTTCTCCCAGGATGACCACTTGGCCGATCGATTTCTTGTCCCTCTAAATCCCTAATTCGTTATTTTAACTAATACCTATCGTTAGAGCCGTTTTAGAGAAACCAGTGTATGTAAAATGTACAGGGTAAGCAATTCAAAATGTCAAATAGGTCAGTATATTAAATTCGGAAACTGCAAGAATTAGGGTACTTGGTATGTTCTAGGAAACAAACCCTTGAACCAAACGTATGTTCTAACCGGAAATCGAACCCTCTTTCGTCGTATTTTTTGCGATATCTCGGAGTTTTTATTTACTTTGGCACAGAGCTCCAAAACAAATCGTTCCTGACTACGAGTACATACACCATCAATTATGGCGACAAACATGTACATTCGCACAAAATATGGTTGAAAATATAAATGACTAAATTAATTTTGAGCACCCTTTACAAAGTACAGTCACGAAAACGCACGTAGGATTTCCCAGAATATTCGTAACGTGACTTTCATTTATGTAACTATAGTAAGTCCAATTAGAAGCTATTTGCAAATTCTACCTCCATCAGCAACCATTCCAACTACCTACATTTCATGTAAACGTCGAGTTTTAATAACAGAGGTATACTAAAACTTCCAAAGTAAATATTTAGTAACGAACGAGGAAAGCCAATCTGTAAGAGGAGCCCTATTTCAATCAATTTCAAAATTTTGATCTGAGAATACGTTACAGAAGAAAGATAGTAATAAAGTGGAAAAGAGGCTTTAAGGGTTACCTTACCTAGTTCTTTTATCCACTAACCCGCGTCGCTATTTCCTAACGCACTCGCAATCAGAATCGGCTTCATAGCGGAAAAATTGTTTTCGTTTTATATTTCCTTCCTTGCATTCGCTTTTAAAAATATAACGATTCCGATTGAGAGTGCGTAGCGTGGTAGAGGCAATAGCCCCTCTGGTTTTGTATCGGGAAACCGTACCAATAACCCCATTCATATAGATTCCTTTGGTCACGCCCTGATTCGAGAATGGCCGTTAACCACTAAAAGGTAAAGGATTTCTGCTATGAACAGATTCCTCAAAAGTGTCCTAAGTACACAAAAACAAAAACGAAAACGTTCGTGTTTACTATTCAAAAAGGTTTTCGAATAGTGAAGACGATTCGAAAATGTGACGTAGGAATGATTGATATGTTTGAGCTTCGAGTAATGGGGCATACAGTAGTTTAGTTCTGAGTAAGTCCTTTTCCTCGCAGATCACATCTATTTCTATAGAACTCTATTGAGTGCTGTAGCATCAAATACTCTTGCAAGAACATTTCGGTACATCAAACATAAAGCTTATCGCAATGTGATTGAGCGAACCTTACGCACGATGGCGCGGGAAATTGGAAATAGAGGGAGTGATAATTGAAAACGTGTTAGTCTTTGTTCCATTTTAGCACAGTTATATATCACTTTTTGACGAGGCTTTGATAAAGCTTAGCCGTTTTGTCAGACGATGTTTAATAGGCCCAGGTCGATGATTCTTAATCGCTTTTAATTTGCCAACGCTTTATGAGGGGCGCGAAAAAAAACGGTGAAGTTTGCGTACGACCTTGTCAAGTAAAAGCCATGAAGTTACAAATACATGCATGATAATTATTAAACCTGCATTTTAATACACAAGTTTTGTATAGGTATTTTGATTTTGGCATCTAATGATTGTTGGGAAGCCTTCATAATTATATAGGGACACTACGTAGGTAAGGACATAACGCCTAAACAGTCACTGCCTAGGAGGTTTAAAACAAAAGTTCCACTGAACTAACAGTATAGGACTCTTTAAAAATTAAGATGTTTAATGGGACAACGCACAGATAGCCTTGTTAGTGGCTCTTCATATGGTTTCGACTTCCTGTAAGGGCAAACATTTACATATGTGATGTGCGCGAGTATCTATTCCCGACTCAAGTAAGTAGGTAGGCCTTTATTAAGTATGTATTTTTCTATTACTATTAAAGCCCTTTTTTATTCTATTAAAAAAACCAAAATCGAGCTTATTTTAATAAAGAAACTGACAGATTGCATGCACTACTGTTAGACGGAAAATATCGAATAGGAACATCACTAATTTCGTTAGTCGTTTGGCGCCACTGTGTGCTCTCTACACTAAGTTGTGTTTGTCCTAATAAATAGTCTTTAAAACCAATTTGTGTTTAATACTACTTATAAAGAAAGAACAAATTCCTAGAAGAATCACATTTTGGAAACACTTGTGAATTATTTACAGCGCCGATAACATGCTAAGGGTCACAGCAGGGAGCGTCTCAAACGTCAAGCGGGCTGCACGATATTTTTACGATGTTTGGTCATTCAAAATCCATTCCAAGAAATAACTGGAGAGCTTAACCCACTTGAGCTTCATAAATAACAAAAAGGACTAGTTCATTTCGTCTATGACATTTATTTGCCTGCTTTTTTCAACAAACGCAAAAGTTCAATCCAAAGTTGTGTGCTTTCTACGAATAAAGAAGAAGGTCATTGTTTTTTTTTTCATTTCATTTCAAATGCAATGTGTATAATCAAACCGCCATTAGAATACGATTGGGAAATAGCGTTAACACAACACTACTTATAATGAATAAACATAATTATATTATAAGTCAATACATATAATAATGTGATAATATCATCTTACTTTAAGTGCAGGCAGTTACAGATAATAGATTTACAAAGTATGCTTTACTATAAACAGTCACAACATATTTCAACTCTATTCTTGGTAAAGTTGTGTCTTTTGTTAGATAAAAATATGAACATAATATTTGACAAACCTATAGATATAAAACCACATTAAAATCCGTTGCGTAGTTTAAAAGATCTAACCGTACATACAGACGGACAAATATTTCCATTTAGTTGCACACCATCTACCATTTACAATCTCACTTCATGTATTAATTCAACAACGACATAATAATATGTAATCAATCCTTTTCTAATAGCCGTTTGAAAAAACACTTGGCAGGTTTTTAGGAGCTCGATCGTTTTTTATTACTGCAAACCGTAAGTTTGAATGAATTTCGATTCGACCATTAACTACTTAGAAAGTTCTGAAAATGCTTCACTCCTAGCAGCATCAGAGAACAAAGGTCAAATTATAATTCAATTAATTTCATAGATAACGATAGCAACCTTCACAAACAAATCTTGGTTTAGTTAGGCCAACTTAACATAAACTAAAGTTTGAGCTGACAATGAACCGACAGCGCCCTCTATTCTAGGCGGTAAAATTGAAATCGTATTAATTTTGATCTGTGGTATTGTTTTTACTATCAAGAAAATAAGAGCTATGAAAACGTTGACAATAGGTACGATAAGGGATGATTACCACCAAATGGATTCCACCACGCGTCGCATCGGGTCGGAAAGGATACGGACGGATGCGGCGACAGCCAATCGCGTCTATTTAAATTATTATTGTCTATTTATGAGCATACATCGGGGTTTTCGGTGCGGGAATGATTTGAGAAAGAGTAGAGATAAACAGATAGGCCAGTCTGAGAAAAATCATATTATGCCTAATGAATGAATAACTACCTATCTTGACGCCCGATATCTATGAATATTTACTGATAGTGATAAATGAGTAGGGACTTAACTGAAGAAGTTGATACTGACTTTATAGTACCTATATCTATGATTACTTATTGTTTTATGTTATTCAATTAATTATTCATGACGTAGAAACCTACTAGAAAACCCCGATGTATGTTTATGAGGAAGCCGATCGCGCGTCGCAGCATTCTTTCGGCTACGATCGCGTGTCGCGAAAGACGCTTGCGGTCTAATTGCTGTGCGCGGCTTGGTATTATAGGCTTAAATACTGTCAACATGATTTAAATATCGTTAAAAGACCGTGAAATTCTTTCCGTTCCGATCCGTTGCGCGCCTCTATTCAACACGGTAAGAACAAAACCGTTTTCGATCTGTTATCGTATTGTCAACGTTTTGATATATTCGTCCTCGTATTTCGTTCTGTTATATTCTTGACAGTAATGGCGGCAGACTTAAAAATAATATCGTAACGTAAAATACGCTATGCTTTTTACCGCCTAGAATAGGGCTTCAGGTCAAAGACGATACGGTTTTTACCGCCAAGAATAGAGGCGAGTGTTGTAACTCCGATGCTTTTACGGCGTAGAAAAAATATGAGGAAAGTTGCACATTCGAATTCGAGTGTGTTAAGGGTAAATGCAGAAAAGGTCACAAAGGGGGTCGATTTTTAAATTTTAACCGGTGATTGAGTCTACAGTAAGCAAAATTATCAGTGATCGGGGAAAACGGTGCAAAACTTTAACAAAACTTATAAAGCTGCCATAAAGGAGAACTTGCAAGTCTTGCAACGAAGAAAAACAACAATATTATTTAAAAAATAAGAATAATATTGGTAGATTAGTGTTCAATTTAACTCCATATCAGAGTCTCTGATTTGGTATAAGGATTATTAATAGTTTCATGGCTGTAATGTAAGTTTTGTTAAGTTTTGTTAAAGTTTTGCATCGTTTTCCCCGATCACTGAAAATTATGCATGAAGGTGCATACGGGTAATTACTATTATGTATTCTGTGCCAAAATCAGAATTGTTGCATATTCCAGGATATTTTTAACCTCAACGGTGAACGCCTTGAGCTGTCAATACTGCCCGAACCTTTCGTAAAGACATCACCACCCGACTTGTTTATAAATTAGGTATTCATTTATAAAGGGCAAAAATGTAATTAGTAGTATTTTGTTGGAAACTTAACCTTTAAAAATAAAAACCGAGTAACGGCAGAATGTTTTATTAAAATTGTTTTACTTCACAAGGGCCGCAATGGCAACGGTTTCTAAGACAAAATGCCACACGCCTACGTTCATCTCAAATCCACAACGCCACTGAAATTCCTGAAGAATTTTAATCACAAATCCCAGTGGGCGTGGAATAAAAAACCTTTATCACAGCGTCCATTTTGATCGAAAATGCATCAAATCTAATGCAAGACCTCATACTTAAAATATTGACCTCTTGTAATCACACCAGGATCCCTATTCCACTTGTTTTTACCCCCTTTAAATTTATCATGACGTTAACAATACGCTCACGATATGGACAAAGTGGAATGAAGGCTACATGCACAACTCATACACACATTACTTCTTGAAACTGCTGCTGTATATTAAGGCGGCATTTCACCAAACTGGAATAAGACTTACTCCGAGATTAGTCTGTACAAATTCGGCGTTTGATCTAGGTAAGACCTTATTCTTGTTTGCTCGAATCTGCCCTAAGTACCTACTGAATTTTTTTCAAACGACGCCATTTCATACACCAATTTTAAAAGCTTCTCGGTCGACTTAACTATTACCAATTTAAAAATTATATCGACCCGCCCTCGCTTCGCTTCCGTTTATGTCAGATATCTGTAACACCCGTGCATGAACTATAATGTATTTTACATAAAATCCTTTCTCTTGAATCACTCTGTCTACAAATTGATAAAAATCGCTTTAAATTTGTAACGTAGTTTGAAGGTTCTAAGCATAGGTAGGAAAATACATACAGAGGGACAGACCGCGGGAAGCTGTTTTATCTTTATCTTTAAGATTTCAAGGCAAAATCGAGGATATCCACGGTAATTTCCCAGTGTTCTTGAAACTGTGCCAGTCGTATAGAAACCGGCCGATGACCAGAAATAAGAGCGTCGCGAGGGTGAGGTTCACTATGTTGATGGGGCTGATGGGCATCTCCACGCCGCTCCGGCAGACGTTCCCCAGTGGCAGCGTACTGATCTGAAACAAAGAAAAACTATAAAACGATTTATTCTTTAGCTGTTAAATTGCAGATGTAACCTTTTTATACAAGAGTGATATGATAAGTAATAAATGTTGTAATTTTTTCAGTCACTGTGCTTTTTCATCTGAATTTGTACTGTGTTCTTGTTTAGTTTAATACATAATCCAACAAAAAAGACATAACCTTAACGGTGAAATTCGTCACATAAGGAAACCGTGGTGGTACTTAGTGGAATTCAGTAAAAAATACTTCTTTTCTGTTAGTGGAATTCAGTAAGAAATAGTGATGTGCCGTGGGAATATTCCCGGGAATGGGAATTTTCCTATGGGGAATATTCCCGGGAATATTCCTTTATTCCCAGGAATATTCCCAAACCAGGGGAATATTGCAATACAGATTGGGCATTTTTTTTAAATTAAACTTAGTCAATAATGAAGTACTCAACAGAATTAAATGACTTTTGCTCAAAACCTCGTGTTATGGTTTTTTTTATCAGTCTTTTTTTTAACTGTGCAGTACGAATGCATAAAAAAAAATGTCAGAGTCGTCCTAGTATTTATATCGTAATAAGTACTGCTGCAGTACTTATTACGATATAAATACTAGGACGACTCTGACATTTTTTTTTATGCATTCGTACTGCACAGTCGAGGCGTTCGTACAAGCCGATTATTTACGGCTTTACCAAAAATTCCTATGCATAGAGTAGGTATACAAACAAAACGTAAAACCGAAAATAACCCGGTATACTATAGCTTTACCTTGCATTACCATCTTCATAATACGATGCATAACCAAAACGCAATTTATTTACTAAGCCGAAATCTATCGCAGTACTCGCTCGCACATATTCACTTACCTACAAGAAAGAAACAATAACAATATATTCGTACACACGCGCAGTTACATTTCACTGCGCGCGAACTTACACCCACAAAATTATTACAAGTCCGGCCGGTCCGGCGGTCCCTCTTCGCTGTACTTGAATTCAAACATTCAAACATTTTTCTAGCGCTTCGAACTCACACAACAGACACGGCAGCATGTGAAAACAATAAAAATCAGAGTGAGAGAACGCTCTAGTGCGCAATCGGGCGCCGGCTTATTTCAAACAATTTTCAACTTTAAGTGTATAGCACGCGTCACTTTCTTTTCTCGAGGACGCCGTCGCCGCCACCTACGACCTTCAAACTTTAATAATATTTTGCATCCTTTTTTCATTACGCAATATTACGCGACGCCATTACTTTAGTTCGCGTCGTCGCGCAAAGATAGTGTAATTCTTGTGAAAGTTTTTTTGAATTACCTATTTATTTAGTGTTTTATGATTCAAGTAACTAGTGAAATTTAGCTCGCTGTTCGTTCTGTGTTCATGTGCTGTGTTTGTAGTTACCTACTGTTTGGATTATTTGTTTTTGTTCACGACGACGGAGGTTGGTGTTTCTATTCTATTTTTAATACGTTAGGTACCTATAGGTTTTACCCAAATCTAATTTAGGTTATATTCGTGGTTTTTCAATATTTTTGTCTGTCTGTAGGTACTCAAAATATGGCCGCATTGGTTTAAATTGAGTGTTGTCTTGTCTTACAGATTACCTACTTAATGAGCTAACAAGTTTTTCAAGGTTATCCTTTGAAAATAAAAAACATGTCATTAAGTTAGGACGCGCTCTCCCAGACCTAAAAATTGATTATAAGCGTAGAGAAGGATTCTTCAAACACTTCCATAGTGAATTATATGATAAATACAATTGGCTGACTGGCAGCTGCAAATTAAACAAATTGTTTTGCTATTCGTGTTTGCTGTTTTCTCTAGCAGTGTTTGGAATCGAACCGGTTTTGCAGATATCAACAATATATATCATTCAGCTAAGAAACATGTTCAAAGCGAGAAACATATACGGAGTTGTATATTATTACATAGTTTAGGTTTACTTGGATTGTTTGGCGCTTTATTCGTGTCATCATGGTTTTCTTAATAGGTACAGTAAGGCGGGTACGGACGGCGCGGTTTTCTTTATTCGGTTGATTTTGTTGCACGAATTTGTAAATATATGTTTAATTAAGTCTTTTTTTTGGTTTCTGTGTGCAGACCTGCAGTGCATGTATTTAATTTGGTTTATTTTTGTTTTGTTTTTAACAAAGGACAACTTTTTATTTTGCATGATAGGTATTAGCAAGCTAATTTTTACTGTGTTTTGATTTCTAACGTAAATTAACTATATTGTCTGTGTGTTTAATGTGTGCGTACGCAACTAACGGCTTTTTTCAAAGCCACTTTTGTCATACTTGACATACACTGTTCATGTAATACCAGTGATGTCATGTATGGCGAAGGTGGTGAACACTAACTGCAAGGATCGCACGTAGAAACAGTTACCGCACTTACTTCAGCACTGCTTTTTGGGAAGTAAAAGATGACATCTATTTTATTAAGGTAGGTAGGTATGGTTTTTTTAATAATGGAAGGGGCAAACACGTACACACGCCATACACCTTTTTTTGCTCCGGCTTGTCTATTTATTTACGTGACGCTTCGCCACTGGTACTGCATCGATACAAAAACGAAAGTACATAATTTAATGTGATTTTTAATGAAACTGTGATGATTTGTATAGTTATTGCTAATAAAAAAAAATACTTTTCAAAAAATGTTTTATTCAACTTTCCTAGCAATTATGGGAATATTCCTGGGAACATTGGGAATATACCTCGGGAATATTGGGAATGTTCCTGGGAACATTGGGAATTTACTTTCGCAAGTGAGTTACACTATTTAATGTCTCGGTAAATAGTTTAATGAATAACGTTTTGATATAATCCTCAATCACACAATATGTGAACCTATACACTTTCAAAATTCTCCAATGTTCCCTTTGTGTGGGAATATTCCTGGGAATATTCCTGGGAATTTTCCCACCTACGGAATATTTCCGGGAACGGCACATCACTAGTAAGAAATTCCAAAATAAACACATGTGGGTGGACCCAAGGCACAACTTACCTAACCCGAAACCACCATACAAGTAACCAACAAATTACAAGTTACCACTAGACAAGTAACCAATCGTGTCGTGTACCAAAGAAACCACCATTCCGAAATTTTTATGGTCGAAGAACGTCCGAATATATTTTGCCTGATTTAATAAATCAAATGCCAGATGAATGGAAAGTCAAAATTACACCAACCAATATCGCAAAATATCTTAAAAAACAAATGTTAATTCAATTAAAAAATGGTCAAAGTCAGATATAACTAAACAAAATCACATTCATCAATATATTTTTAAATTTAATTTTTAATCATAATTGGATCATCCTGAGACGGGCGAGCAAAAACCGGTTCGGCGCGCGGCGGCGCGCCCGGCCGGCGGGAGATAACGATAAGACACTGCTTCTTACTTACTTACGTAGTTTGTAATTTTAGTTTTTTGATGAGTTGTACTAGATATATCATATTATACATAATAGATATATGTAATATTTTATAATATTATAAATAAATGAGTATGAGTATGAGTATAAGTAACTTATTGTTAGTTTAAACACTCTTTATGTACATTTTATTTGATTGTAGCTGTTGTGGAATGGTGCATCGAGACAAACCAAACTGTGGTTTAACGGTGCAGTTTTTAATAATTTGTAAATGTTTGTTAAATTTATTCCAATAAAAAAAAAAAAAAAAAAACCATATCCCGAATGTGATAAGATATTTATGACTATGTGGTCAAACAAGTAAATGATTTTAAGGGAAAAAATAATATATTATTTTAGTTTTCTGTAGCTAAATAAATACGAACGAAACCCTTATAATTCCGTCACGTCCGTGTCCTTCTAGGCGGTAAAAAGCATACAATATTATTCTTCGCAGACCTATATTGTATTGTTAATACTATATTATTGTCTTCAACGTGTTTGGTATTGTTTTAACTCGGCCGCCATTATTGGCAAGTAAATAAGAACTATCATAACGACCATACGATGACATATCGAAAGCAATAAGCTTTTACGCAGTAGAATCACGGCCCGTTATAATTTTGTGTTTTGCAATTACTAGGCACGCGAGCACTCAGGCCACCTGATGGTAAGTGGGATCTGAGACCCATAGACATTTGAAATCTCAAGATTACAATCCTAAGACATCAAATGCGTTGCCAACCATGAGGACTGAGATGGAATGCCTCTATGCTAGTAATTTCACCGGTGGTCTTATCCCCACACCGTAACACAGCAATGCGAACACTGCTGCTTGGCGTTATTGTTAACTTTATGATGACTCTTATTTACTAAATAGTAATGGCGGTTGAGTTAAGAACAATACCATACCAGATGAGCGACAATATCGTTTTACAGTGTTGACTAGAGGCCCAGTATTTATCTCCATCTCAATTATAAAATGATAAACAAGCATTATCTGATAATCTTTCAATTACATTATTTTTCGTTCATACGTCATTAATTCTAAGTCTCTTTTTCAATATTGATTTGCCATAAACTACAAATTAAAAAGTAATTTAAGCAATGACTGTAATTTAACTTCAAAATACTTAATGGCGTTTATAAAAGTTTAGTTATTCATGAACTCACCCTTGACCTCCCTAGGTCAAGTGCGAACTCATCTTTGACAAAAACCCGTCCACTGTCGAAATGTCATAATTTCTTGAAAGCTTTTTTTTACGGCATTGGGAAGGCAAACGAGCAGACAGACCGCCTGATGGTAAGTAGAAACATTGACCCATAGACATTCGCATTCACAAGACTGCAAATGCGTTGCCAACCCTGAGCACTAAGGAATGCCTCTATGCTAGTCATTACACCGGCTGTCTTATCCCCAAACCGGAACACAACAATGCGAACACTACTGTTTGATGGTAGGTAAATGGATAACATGGTGGTAGCGATCCGGACGGACCCTGCACAAGATTCCACCCGCTAGGTTTTCGCACTAATTAAAATATTTTAATTAAAAGTCGTTGATTGGCCTCACAACTTCATTTGGAGGAACTAATTATCACATGGCTTACACGAAGTGACTTTTCAATCATCCTGTAAATGAGTTTCCGTCTAAATTGGCCGCGAAAGGTTTACAGATCGAATAGTGTACGTTAACATCTGTTTGCGTATATAACTTTAGTTAGTTTCTAGTCTACTTTACAATAATTGTAGCTACAAACGAAAATCGTTATCTTTACGTTAATAAAAAGTAGCAAACATACTATACGACTGTCCTACGGGTATATGTAGGTACCCGAAGCGATCCGTTGCCACTCTTTGACGCATACTGACTGAGGTTAAAAAAAAGTGCTTATCCGATACTCTACTCAGCTCTCCCGATTAAATATTAGAGAAAAAGATAATATCGAGGAGAGTTTTAATTAAAAAAGTTAGGCATCAAACCACGCAAATGCTCTAGGGAACTTTACTAAAAGTAATAAATCCTCCGGTTAAAAACTTGCGCTAATATCTCGTGAATTGCGTAAAACGGAATAATTGCTATATCACAGAGTAGCAGTTTGTCTTCTCGATACTTACATGGAATAGGTAACTTAGAGTTTACTTTATATAGCGTTAACGCCTGCTTAAAACTTCTATTAGGCTTCGGAAGCACCAAGAAATATCCTGCTATCCTGCTACGTCTAACTCAAATAGTTACACTGCGATCTGCTTGATTAAAGGGGCTATTCCCACTTGTAAATACTATTCACATCCCTTAAGTTACAAATGGGATTTTTAATCCCACCTATAAAAAGGGGCATCGACTGGGAATTTGTCTGATTTTTTAGTACTTGTAACAAGTGAGAATGATTAATATTTGCGCTCTGAGCCAAACCAATAATCCTAGTCTCATCTGTTATTTCCTATACAATACAATTCAAACACTTTTTTTAACTGTAGCACGGAGAAATCGTGGTTATACTCGTAACTGATTCAGTTGTATCGTATATAGATAAGAATAACCACCCAAACTTTTTTAAACGTGGCTGAATACGGAACTCAGTTCGTCATCTTGAAGTTTTAGGATAAAATATTGCTAAGACAAATTTCAGCTCTTCTCTTTCCGCGAGAAAAGTGTTCTAAAAACTTACTCAGGCCCTTTTCCACTTTAAATAAACCCATCTTGTTATCTTGGGCTAAGATTCTACATAGTAAAACCAAGGGTTCGTGGGGTTATCGTGTTATTAACGTTTTTATAGCTCTTATTTACAAGACAGTAATAGCGAAGAAACGAATATAAATGAAAATAATAAATGATACTATAATGAGTCAAAGGAAATATGATTTTAGCCTGCCCTACCTACTCTGGCCCTGTATTGTGATGTCATAGACGTAAGAATTTAAGTCAGTAGAAATTATTAAAAATCGGCAAATCTGCTAAGCTTTAGTAACCACAGGCTGAAATTCAATTCAAGAATCGTCCCTCTGGGCGGCAATCCCCAAAATCGTTATTTTAATTTAATATATTTTCATCATGTTTATTTATTGTCAGTATTAGGTATTTACAAAAAGTTTGAATCAACTTACTTGGTACTTGGAAAAGGTTAGGAAACAAATTCAATTGCCAATTGTTGTAGGTATATATACAAAGTTGAGTTTTATAATGTCAGAGTTTTATAATTTAACGCGAAACGACGTTCAATCGAAGTAGGTCCCGAAATACCTCCTTTGTGTTTGAATTTCGTGTGAGCCCGTACATTTGATTAATTAAGTGGTAACCTTAAGGAACGACAAGGTCGGATTTTCATTTAACTTCATAAGGCCTACCATACAATGAAATTTGTCAGTGGAATATGAACCTATTGAAATAAAATCAATTGTACGTACCTACTAAAATTATAAATACGAATGTTTGGATGTTTGTTACTCAACCAAAACGCCAAAACCGCTGAACGGATATAGATGAAATTTGACACAGAGATAGATTATAGTCTGGAATAACTTGTATGCTACTTTTTATCTTAGAAAATTGGACAGCCTCCGAGAGAATAGCGATAAGGACTTCAACGCTGACGGAGTCGCTCGCTCAATAACGTAAGTAAGTCATAAAAACTAAAAGCACTACTTTATTTCGTTTGCACTATATTTTAAAGGCCTTATTATGTTTTTTTTATTTAAATGTTACTTATTGGAAGAAATTAATTCAAGACTTCATGTAATTTGCCAAGCTATTATTAGAAACCTTATGGCCCTGGTTTGAACCCGAATCTTTATTGCTTTGCATTGTCAACTGCCTATCTTTCAGCAGTTGGCACCGTGCAAGTTGGCAAAGCCCTTCCAACCTGCATTTAATCTCACGATCTATAACACATGTTTTAGCTGTCTTGTATTAAGGTAATAGTGAACATTAATTTCCAACGCCTTTAACTGGTAGGTAAGTACGAGGAAAGTGACTCTATTTTATGTTCCTTAGATTAAAACAAATGGCCACCGTTAACGCAGTTTATTTGTTTTACATTTCGTCTATTTATTTTCTGAATCTCGTATCTGATCGAATGGTTAGATAGGAAAGTAGTCTTTATTGTTTAGGAAACAGGTTGAGAAAGTAAACGGTTGATACTCGAGTTCGGTTTAGGGTCAAATTCACAGCGGGACGCAACGCGACGCTGCTGTAGGTGCATAAGACTCAAAATATACTTTATTTAGAGGTACTACACGAAAATTCATTTTGAGAATTTAAAATACCTTGCACCATCATTCTCACAATGAAATGTGTACCTTTTCGTGTAGTAATTAAAGTATATTTTGAGTCGCATGTGCGCGCAGCAGCGTCGCGTCGCGTCGCGTCGCGTCGCGTCTAGCTGTGATTTGACACTTAGGGTAGCCTTGTGTTCGGAAGATATTGTGGAAGTCACAGTCACACTTGGTAGCTACTAATAGGCAAGGGTTCTGTTTATTCTAAAAACCTTGTTGCTTTTAATACGTTGTAGTACATGCCTATGGTTCTTAACTCGGCCGCCATTACTCTCAAGTACGTAAGACCTATCATAACGTTGTCAATAACATGCCTAAAGCAATATGGTTTTACCAAGGTGAATAAAGCCCCTGTTAGGTGATTCACTTGAACAAGTCACTTTTAACTGGACAACGAATTATGAACCCGGGTAATAAGTAAAATAAATATTTGTTTTCAAAAAGTGCGAATATCAATATTGCTATAAGTTTTTATATTTAATTTGGTCACAGGCTTAGTTCCGTTCGCAGGCACATAACTCTCCCTCTAGCTCGCCGTTTCCGTCGACATATTTAAAAAGAGCTATAAATTTGGTAACGAGTGAATTACTACATCGTTATCATGTGGTCTTAAAACAAAGTACCCACGCTTAATTTGGCCCTCAAATTCGAAGCGAAACGCGACTACGTATGAGTTTTACGGGATGGGTAGATAATCCGGAAACCTTTTACGAATTCAAAGACCGGATTCTTCAAATATAACGTAGGCGCCTGCCTTTTGTAAAGAATTTACTTTTCAACCCTCTGCATACCCACGCTTTTCTACAGATTACGCCATGAATATAATATAAGCTGTTTCATAACGAGGATTATTATAACAGATTGTTTAAGGCTCAATCAAAAATAAGCAAATAATAACATTATTAAATCCCACCTGTAAAAAATATATGAAGTAAAATAGAATTTAAAGAAAAAATGTCCAAATATTCTGGCTCTAATGTTTCTCAATAAGGCTCAGTTTCATTGCGCGCAAGCCCGCATACTTTTCATGATACATTGCGTCGCTGCAATAGCTCTCGGCTCAAAAATGTTAAAACAACTCGTCAATGGATTCGTACAAACATAGCCCGTATGCTTATTGGGAGACATTAGATACAGAATATTTGGATAACATTTCTCCTTTAACTTCTACTTAACATCATAATGTACACTACTGACGGGATTTAATAATGTTATTATTTGTTTATTTTTGACTGCATATTTCATTAGTTCATTACACTAGTATACAAAAGGAACCTAATGCCTTAAGGCAGTTTGGTTTACCCTTAAAAGTATATTTACTTGGTTTAACCTTTATCTAAATAAATAACTAATTGTAAGTGTATATAAGTAGGTAGTATTTTTTTTAGTCTATCTACTTGGAATCTTCCTAAGTGAATTCCGTCATTTAAAAAAACCTACTACACTAATGAGAATCAGCTACCTACCTACAACTACTTAGGGTTATATTAGTCATTTAATTCAAAAGTAAAGTTTTGTGAATTCAAAAATAATATAACCCTGTGAAAAGTGTAAAGAGGCAACCGTGAATATACAACCTTTTTGTTGATTCTGTCCTTACCGCCGAAACAGAATTACGAGGAGAAAACAGCTTAAAGAAATCTAGTATAATCGAATTTGGCCAGCGTTGAAAAACATTGGCCTTTATTTTGAAGTTAAAAATATTTACGGTTATTTTATTTACATTTTGATCTGTTTATAGCATTATGGCGTTGAAATTTAAGCTAATCAATCTCTCTGGTTGGTATTGTACGACTCTGGGTTCTATTCTTAATAAACTCATGCTCGTACTATGTATGTACCTACTTAATATACATATAAATATAACGTACCCTCGACATCAAATAAACTGGAGTTATAGAAGGGTCCGAAAAATATCTAAAAACGCTATAATGTTATTAGCAATAAATAGTATATGATCTAGCAGTTTCTGCCAAACCTATTTTGTCATGTAAGTAAAATTTATTACATATATTTTGTGACGGAACTATGAATTAAAATCTTGCATGGTCCTACGCCCCCAATAATTACTGGAGCCGCAGTGATATGTGGTACTCAGTGAATCCGTCCGATGTAATAACGCTCCTAAATCACCTAATTAAAAATGCTAAACTTGTATAGCGTTATAGTCTGGTCCTGCGACAAGCGCATTTTATATCTGGCAGATCTCGGATGACCCGCTATATTTCAGCAGCACCAGCGCCTGGGAACGCCGTAAGTACTGGCAGTCGCATCACTATACGAGCACCTAATATCAGGAAGATCACGAATGACCCGCTTGTATTTCAGCAGCAGCGCTTGGAAGTGCGGTGCTGCCCAATATAACAATGCTATTACCTGTACAAGCGATATACTCTTGTCCTGCGACTTGGAGCACCTTACCTATATATCGCCCGCTTGACCCGCTTGTAGTTCAGCAGCAGTGCCTTTAAGTGCGGTGAGTAGTGGCAGTCACACCGCTGTCCAAAATAACAATGGTATTACCTGTACTAGAGATATACCTAGTCTTGTCTTGCTACTTTGAGCATCTTATATCAGGCAGATCTCGAATGACCCGCTTGTATTTCAGCAGGAGTGCCTGTAAGTGCGGTGAGTTGCGGCAGTCGCACCGCCGTCCAAAATAACAAAGGTATTACCTGTACTAGAGATATAGTATTGTCTCGCGACTTTGAGCATCTTATATCAGGCAGATCTCGGATGACCCGCTTGTATTTCAGCAGCAGCGCCTGGAAGCGCGGGATGAAGTGGCAGTCGCATCGCCAAGGGTTGTGTCCCAGGAACACATGCATAATGTTGTTGTTGCTCTGGAACGCTTTGTCGAAAGCATATACGGGGATCTGGAACAATATAGTATACCATTGCAAGTATTGTTGATCTTCACTTTCAGAATGTAATTTAAGAGAAAAACGATCGCGTGGATGGAATACAAGTGGACTTTTGTTTTAGTTTTTAAAATGATGTCTTTTAAGATGATGAAGCTTTACGAATTTTAAGAGGACGAGATTTGGTTTTGGTTTGGAAAAAATAACAAGTCAATCAGATCAATTCATCAATTGACGGTCTCCAAAAAATCTGTTTTAAAAAATTCACGTAAATTAATCTTGCTCTTTATCAAACTTAGGTATGTACACTAATAAATAACCATTCATACAAAGTGTTAAATAAATAAATAAGGATAGCCTTTGCCAATATTAAGTTTGCACTTAAGGCATTGAGGGAATTCATAATCCCCAAGCACTCTTGCATCGATATTTCTATAATTAATTTAGTACAATGGATGGTAAATCCTTTTACATTGAAATAATCATTTTTACCCGAGGGTAGACGTATTGTCTCTGAGATACCCTCGGCCTTATTAAACAACAAACAACAACGATTATTACAGTATGGTATTATAAAGTAAACAATTTTCGAGATTCGGCTTCCTTAAGTACAAAACAATTTCAATTACTTTACCCACCGGGACACAATGTTTGATCATGAATACCTACATTATATTGAAGACTCCAACCACGGGTGTGTACTAAAATTAAAAATGACACAAAGGATTGACATTTTTTTATTTTAGTACAGGTGGTAAATTATTACCACCTGAACTCGACTCATACTCACTCAGAGACAAAGATTTGAGAGCGTGATCAGATATTTTTGAGCACCATGTCTGCCTTAATTTATTTGATAGTGACTATACAACAGCTTTAGGTACAACTCAATAGAAAGACGAAGGGAATCGGTGAAAATTATATCGCATAGTATCATTTCCCATCATAGGTTCATTTCGGCTAATGATCATTTAGTAAAAAACTTTCGGCACTTAAACTTTTCGCAACTGAATGTTCTGGCAAACAGTTTTATAAATAAGTAAATGGTAATTTTTCAAAATGCCAGTTTTCGTCGAAAATGTCGATTGGCATAACATACTTTACCCAAAATAAGTGTGCAATATGAATCGTCCTAATTTTGACACCACAATTCTGACTTATCGAAGCAACTTGTTTTTTTTGTAGTCACAGACACACAGTTCTAACCTAACCTTAAAGTAAAGTACGGAATAAATTAATACGCAAAGTGTTAATATCAAACAGTATTTTCCGGCACTAAACAACTACGAGTAGGTATTTACCAAAAAGGAACTTGATATTATTATGTCATATTTTGCCGAGTGATGACTTAACTTTGAAAAATTGCATATAAAATAGCTGTACAGATTGGTTTATTAAATAAAGGTCCTGCGATAGATTAGCTGGCAATAAATTATATTAGACGATATAATATGTATATTTCGCCGGAACGGCAGTACGACGGGGGGAGAGGTTCCGTTTAAAAAAACTCAACGGGTAACTGATCGATGTGGAATTCGGTATAGTTTTCACCCTAATATAATGGACAATTTCCGAGGAAATAGCTATAAACGACTTATGTACGGACTTTATCGCAGGTAAATATAATTATGAAAGTCGATAATTAAAAAAAAAAACAAAAATATCCATGCCGCGCGCAACACCGCACGACCGTCATTTTATGCACGTTTTGCAAATTTTTTAATTTAAATTTAGTCCGATTTTTAAGGTTTATTTTAATATGTTGTAGATTTTCCGTTTCTGGAAAATATGTATTGCAGAGAAACAAATACAATATTAATAACGGAAACGTATAAACCTAGTTTTTTCATAATATGTACAACATATTCTAAAATCGTGGCATCTTAGGGGGTGAGAAACGTTATCACCCGGACCTAAAGTGACATGTTTTTTTTGGGGGCTTCGCAATTCTCCCCGTGCCCGTAAACAGTTAACAGCTAACTTAGATTTACTAAGACATAACTTATGTGACAGATAGTGGTGTATAAAGTTTTAAAAATCAACCCTTTTAAATACCTACGAGTTAATTCGCATTCAATTGGTTCATCAAAGTAATAGTTGCCACCTTACGAGAAGGAGGAAACTATTACTTCACATACATACCTTATAGTACAAAATGGTGGCTTTGTTGCTACTTGCTTAATTAACGCTTTTACGGTCTTTAGCCCTTTGAAGTGTTCCCAGAACTTTTAGCACTTACTTAACTGACTAATGGCAGGTAAATAGATTTCATACCCTACATCTATTTCGGGTATTACCTATACCTTGTTTTAATAGTTATGGCACCAAAACAAACTTTAATTTTAATTATGGTTAATTTATATAGGATAAAAAGTAGCCTTTGTAATCTATGTATATGCCAAATTTCTTCTAGTTCCGTTCAGCCGCCCTGGCGTGATTGAGTAACAAACATCCAAATTTTCGCATTTTTATAATATTAGTAAACCAACCACCAACTTGACTTTCAGACCCACATGTAGTTTTAAATAACTATCGATTACGATTGTTAACTTCAAGTGATTTATTACTTATTTAAACAAAAAAAAATACGTAAACAACTTGGAGTTTATAAACTTAAGCTAAGGAACTATACAACAAGCAGCTATAAAAAAGTGATTTCGTAAATTATACGAAACTTGAAACCTGCTGAGGGCCCTGCCAAGATGCACTACGTATCGATCACGTGACTTTTCGTATCACCTCATCTACCAGTGACGCGATGGGTTTAAAAATGGAACGAATAGAAACGCTAGTTATTGTCGTTATTTCGTTATTCCCTCCGAAGTATTTAATTCATAGCGATAGAAGAACCTCTTTGCCTTGGTATATCTATAGGGCCACTATTCAACACGGTAAAAACCATATCGTTTTTGATTTGTTATCGTATTGTCATCGTTATGATAGCTCTTAATTTAGGTCCAGCGCTTTAAGCCCAGCAATAAAATGAATACAGTAGTCAGCCGTATCAGTAACTGCACACTATTGTACCATGTCGCTTTAACGCCTTTCCGCTGCAGGAACTCGGTGAAAATTTAGAAACAGTGAACTAACTCGATCTTTTGAACTTTTAAAGTGTCATTTCGCTACAGTTACGTGTAACCTACAGCCAAAAATACAAATTATAAAAATATGAAAATTATATTAAGTGAATGAAAAATTATAACAAATTTAAAAGATAAAGACAAAGTAGACTTCATTACGAAAACATTTACCTACAAAATTCAAAAGAGCTTAGACTTGTTAGTCAATTTTGCACTACGGCATTGACGTATTGGCTTTAGCAATACACAGTAAACTCGAGGCAACTGACCTGTTTGAGCATGTTTCCCCGTAGGCTCAAGACCCTGAACGTGTTGAACCACTCAGAACCCTCCAGCGCCTTCACCGTGGAGATACTGTTGTTGTCCAGATGGAGATCAGCCAGCCTCTTGTAGTGCGGGTTTAGGAGCAGCATCCTTATTGAGTCAATCTGTAGAAAACACGGAACTTTGTAGTGAAGAAATATTATTGAAGGAGACAATCTTACACATTGTATAGTCCCAAAACTTCCAAACTCGCTCTAGGTTTCTGGGTATATGAATATACAGGCGTTTCAAACATATTGACGAAGAGTATGATAGTCAGTTTTAAATAATACTTAATAATAATATCAGAGGACAATGTCACACCAATTAACTTAGTCCCAAACTAAGCTCTAGGCTTGTGTGTAGTATGTACTATGGATACTAGACAACGATATAAACATTTATATAGATAAATATACACATATACATAGAAAACATCCATGACGGGTATAGATAAAAAACTTAAGTAAGTAAATCACCTGTTGCATGTAGTTGTAACACATGTGTATAGACCATTACACATTATATTTTTGAAACTTGACGTAAATTCCATATTACTTTGGGCACAACTACATACATGCAACAGGTGATATGCTTAAGTTTTTCACCTATAGCTTCGTTGGCAGGGTCACTACCAACTAAGCCAGCGCGTCATTTTGAGTTAGTATTGTTTTGTTTGTTGTTAACGTAAGAAGAAACCGGGATGTTTCCATTTTATTCAGACTAGGTACGATTTTGATGTAATTAGAGAATTTCTTACGGAAATAGTCATATCGCGTCAAATTTTGTTGACGCGAGCTAGGCAGTTGTATGCGAAGCTGACTGGCAATCTCAAGTAAGTGGAGAGGAATTCCAAAAAAAGGACAATGGAATTTCCTAGAGTAAATTGTAGGATATGTCCTTTTTTCATTTCGTAAAATGTAACTGTTTCTGTAGGAATAACATATTACGAGTTTTACTTCAGTCGCGAGCAACCGCTTACAGATTGTACCCGGATAAAACTTGACCTCTAGTTAAATATAAAGTAAACAAATCCAAAGCTATATTGTTGTGTTCTCGTATTTACATTGAAGGAGAATTCCCAGACAACGGAAAGGGATTTGCATAAACTTCCATAACTAAACTAGGCCCATGTTAACTGCTTCAGGAAACAGCATGAACAAACAAACAGTAATATACTACTTATACCTATAACAACTACTCGACACAAGCCTATTGGATTGATTGATGATGTAAAAATGTCTTTATGTGCCTCGAGTGTAACTTGCTGTCCCCGCGGCAAACCGTCTCGAACGCGTAAGTGACTATGTCATTTATACGAGAATAGCATACGCGATTGAGACAATTTTGTATATGTAATGCCATGACTACACTGTAGTCCGCCGCATGCGGTCAACGTATTTGGATCAATCTGCTTTCATTTAAAGTTCAGATTTGAACCAAATTCGTTGGCGGCATGGCCTGCATGCGGCAGACTACACAGTGTAATTGTGCCATAAAAATACACTAGAGGCTCTGTTTCTACGGTGAGTATCTTTAAACAAGAAAAAAGGAACAAGAAAACGTCTTCTAAAAAAATTCTTCAATTAAACGGCAAATCGCGTAAATCACAAAGTTGGCGTCGTCGCAATTAAAAGTTATTACTTCTTGGTAAGTACCTAATCAAAAACAAAATTTGCTTTTTGATTTTGTATTATTTATAACCTACTTTCTAAAATACGTTATTGCTACTTCTTGGGCATTGGTATACTTAATTAAACCTTTAAAGCTCAAGAGCGCTTTAAACCCTATTTTAAAATTCTATTTACTATACGATTCTCTAAAGGCAAACTTTTGATTTGTTAGATTAAACGAAATGCTCAGGCCTGCGCTTAATGACAAGCAAGACATTTAAGGGGGCGGGGTAAAACTTTTAATTGAAAGAAGATATTTTGTAACCGATCTTATTGTAGGCGAGCGATAACTACGTTTTTTTATGGCATATAGAAGGCAAACGAGCACACAGGCCACCTGATGGTAAGCGGAAACTGTGACCCATAGACATTCGCACTCACAAGACTACAAGACTAAGACTGCAAATGCGTTGCCAACCCTGAGGACTAAGATGGAATGCCTCTATGCTAGTCATTACACCGGTAGAAGTAAATGTAAAGTGTACAGAGTATGCAGTAGGGTTTTATTTATTTCAAAGCTCACTTCGCTCTCGTGAGTCGTCTCACGTAGCGTTGCCGCAGCACAGTAAGCTTTAAGTTCATGATCATGTTGGTGGTTCCATCCAGCTACTGATGGTCGCGCGTGCTATTCACGCTATGGCTAGGTTATGGATTCGTTTGTTTGGGTTCGTGAGTCCTCTTTTCCACTACGAACTTACGTGCAGCTGTGTATATCCGTGACGGACCTACAATATTCTTCAACGTGTCCTTGCGTGTCATCATGCTTTCTATGCGCTGCGTTAATTTGAATAAGACCACAGGCGTTGGTGTCTGCGTATGTTAATTTGTTGTGACCCATTTAAAAAAAATAGGCTTGAAGTCGTCAATGTCATTAGAGATGCCAAATCATTTGTAACTTATAGAAAATTCTACCTTATTTTTATACAATGTCAGATTGACTTAGGACCTTAGGTGGGTCCCAAATTTAATTACTTGACTGTATGTATAATGCGGTGTACTCTGTTCCATGCGCAGCGATTGCATGTGGCGCAGTAGAAGTATCTCGAGCGTAAACTCCAGTAGGCTTCCGGCTTTAAAGAACTAGGTGAATCATGTTGTTTGGAATATTGTTATTCAAAATATAACTACCCAAATGGGTAATATGACGAAACTTACCCTCTATTCTTGCCGCCATCAAAAGTCTTCGCGTTGTTTTGATTCGAAGTAGAGGGTAAGATAGCCGATAATATAACTACCATTACGGTTATTCATTGGTTTAAGAAAACACAACGCCTTTGCTAAATATCTTGAATTTTCCAATCATGGGCGTCAGAACCCTTTGTCATAACTGGTACCAGATAACCTGTGTGTTTCGTCATCTACGTGATGAATAAATAAATAGACTTATGTTATGATTTTTAAAGGAGAACGCCACCAAGTTCTCGGCTGATATTCAGAAATCAAGTAAACAATTAACTCGCGTTTGCATTCATTTGCATTGTTAAAGAGTGGAAGTTGTTTCATCCGTCTGCATTTCCAGAAACAACTTAGAGTTCTTAAAGTATTACCTGTCCAGCAAGTTCATCCTCGGTCTGCCCGTTACCATCCGGAGAGATAGGATAAAGGGTAACTTTATTTATTTTAGTCTAATACTACTATGGACTAGTGATATATGTCAACGTCAAATTGTAAACCAAATCATGAGAAGTCTCTTACGTTTTGGTCAACTGTCTATTTATAATAGTGGCCTATAAATCAAATTAGAAGACTATACGTGTTTTAAGCTAGCACCTACTCCATTTGGCATTCCGCAATTTCTATTAGGTATCAAGAAAACCGTTTGATCTAATTTTAAACTCCAAACTAGTTTTGGAACTTATTTAGGTTTGGGATCTATCAATAGGTACAGGTAGGTACAGTATTTACTGAGAACAAATATAAGGAGTTTTTATAGTAATTTTAACCCCTGACACAAAAAGAGCGGAGATATACATTTAAGGTGTATACAATATCTGTGTATATGTACTTACTATATACCAACGTTAATTTAAGACCCATTTCAAGTAAAATATGCTTGAAGTCGTCAATGTCATTAGAGATGTCAAGTCATTTGTAACTTTTAGGAAACTCAATCTTATTGTTGTAGAATGTCAGATTGACTTTGGACCTAAGGTGGGTCCCAAATTTAAGTCTCGATTGTATGTCTGTCTATCTGTGTTGTATTGTGTATCTGTCTGCGTCGGTTCACTAGTGTTTCACCGAACAACGTTTGGTCGAATGTATCGTTTCGACCAAACGCACGTTTGCACGTTTATTTCTGTAACTGTAAATATTTCAGGATTTTTATAAAAACTGCAGCAGAGAGGCAACAGTTCCAGTGGGGCTAAGGGTGGAGAGGTGCTTCTGGACTTCAATAGTTATTTATGTGACTGGTGCATAATGAGAGGCATTAAATAGGTGAGTTTCATAATAAGATCACACGAGTGTTTTAATGCCTAATTATGCGTACAGTCGCATACATAACTTTATCTACATGCATATCATAAGTTTTCTACAATATGTGAGAAAATTGTACCATGTTGCCTTGTATCTTAAAGAACCTGCATCTTAATGTTCACTTTAAAGTTTCGGTCACCGAAACTTTAAAGTGAACATTAAGATGCAACTACATCAATAACCGATACTTTAATGACATGTAATACTTTAATGTTAACATTAAAGTGCAACCACAGATACAGGTTTCTTAATATAGGCTGTTTGCTTATCGTTTCTAAACATATAATAGGGAAGTTATGATATGGATGTAGATAAACAACCATAAGGTGCCCACTCGCCACTTATGCAACACATCCACCCTTCGAGCTATAGCTCTTGCGACTACACTCTGACCGGCCAATAAAGGCAAGCCAGAGGTGAGAGTCCTCGTCATCGTACACTCCAGCCGATCGGTGAAAGCAAGCGTGAGATGAGGAACAGGACCTACCCACGGTGGCTCTTAGGTCCATGATGTCCCTACTCACCAACAGCTCACCACTACCTGGCCTTTCGGCTAAATTATTAGGTACTACTTATACAGGATGTCCTGAAAACCTTGTGAGATATTTGGCGGGGTAATAGTTCGCACGATTCTGATCATGGGGGTATGGTTCATGTTTATTTCTGTTAATGTAAAAAATAAGGTTTAATTATATTCATTTTGTTACTTGATGTATCGCAGCCGATATCTTAACCTTGACATTTTGACGTTCGTTTATACTACTCCAATCGTTCGTAATAACTAACGTCAAAATTCCAAGTTCAAGGTCATTGACCTGAGACCATACCTACAGTCTGTGAGCACTTAGAAGGGGCTTCGTGTTTGTACTTCTCTCTCACTCGCTCTTAATAAGAGAGTATGAGAGCGAGTGAGTGATAAGTACAAACCCGAAGCATCTTATATGAGCTATCGCACTGTACGTTATATACATGTTATGTAAACAAATATGCTCCACGTGAACAAGACCCCCTTTATACAACTAATTAACAAACAATAAGTTACTTTAACCTACTCCTAATTGCTAGATTGACCCGAATGAAACGAAATGTCCAATGTCGAATACCGATAACAATACATTAATATTATTGTACTATTGAGCTGGTATGATGGATGGTTAAGACGAAAGGTGGCTAATGGCCATAGGAACTCCTCTGGTCTGGTCTTTTGATAGTGAGTTCATTACCAGTATTGGAAGTACAGTCGGCAATATAATTTGTTATAAAAACGTTTATTTTCAAGTTTTGAAAGATAAGTCATGTTCGTTTATTAAAGCCCTAGACAATATGCATAACGCTAACGCAAACGATTATAGAAAACGGACAAAATGTGTATGGAATTGAGATAAGCGCTCGACGCAACCGTCAGCTTACATAATCCTATACATTTTCTAAACCAATAACGTTCACCAAATGTATTTTCTTAAAGACCACCATTTAGTTATGTTAAGCGAAACGCGTTTCGCAGAAAACGATCTAGTCATTAACCTAGCTTGACAAAAAAAAACATCATAAATCTCACCACGTTTACAACGTATATGAATTTCAAGTGATTTCTAGTAAGCAGGGATAGAACTCGAAACGTAACTATTTCACAGCACTTAAATTGACACAGCATAACATAAATTCATAGTTCTTATGATCGTCTTTTGAGGACGTTCGTTTTGTTTTTAATTTTTAGAGAAGTGGCTGGCTGGAAGTGCCTGCACCACTTGACATTTTGGGGCCACTAATGTAAGTTGGAAATACGTACCATTTCTTACACGCTTTTTTTAATTTCACATGTTTGTTGGTATGTTAAGTGCAATTCTAGCAAGTCAATTTCGAACCAGTTCCCGATATTAGAATGAGCCGAAATTATGTAAACCCGATAAAAAGTACAATACAAGTGAAAAATTAAAAAAATACGGAACATTTTACAATATTAGATCATTCTAATAGTATGTCCAATTTATGTGCTTTTAATATACGTAAAATTAAGTACTTAGTGGGGGGCAACTACTATCGTTACTCTATATTCTATATGAAGGAAAGCCCTCATGCCGGTAACACACAGTCGAGTAACAATGGGCAACTCCTTAATGTACCTACATGTTTATTTTAATTAAAACAAGAAAAAATAGTACACCCTTGTTTTTTAACAAAAAATAATAAATGCATCAGCCCCATTTGACGTCTGACCAAAATGAGGATCGAATACATTTAGTTCTGTCCTGTTCTCTCGCTTTGGTTACGAATGGAGAAAGAGTGTGACGGAGCCTTCAATTCTTCGGTGAAGCGTGAGCGTGCGTTACGTTTCACTGCTCCTGCACTTTGACATATGGACTATGGCTCGGATCATTCGATACTTTTCGGCATGGAATAGTAGATTGATAACCAAGGGTTGAAAGTGACCCATTTCACCCGAGATATTTCTGGCGCTCGAACGAAGTGAGAGCGCCAATAGTTCGAGGGGAAATGGGTAATTTCACCCGAGTTAGACACTCTACTTTTCATTTCGACTGTGAGGAAAAAAGACACGGTATACCTAAATATATTTAATCTCGTTTCCCGCTTTATCTATTGAAAACTTTTTTTTTCTAGATTCATAAAAAAAGTTAAAATACACATGCTGCCAACATTAGAAACGTTAAATCGAGTTGGTCACGGCCAAGGAGCATGACTTCCATCTCATTCTTACCCTAACTAAAGAAAGAGATGGAATATATTCGTGACGTAATAAGGGTCAAATTTCTTGTTTGGAACGGATGTTCGGTGCTCAACCTCCTTGTTGTATAATAAGCTCCTTGGTCGTGACCAACTCGATTAAACTTTTCTAATGTTGGCAGTAGTGTATTTTCTAGATGGCCATGCCGAAACGTGAAAGAAAAAGTGTCATGCTATGCTATCACGGCATTATGGCGGGCAGCAGAATAGAGGAATAATTTTAAATATTGATTTTCTGTTATTGCGAAAAAAATAGACCATTCTTAAAATGATTTTCATATGAACCTATAGGCCGTAATAAATACATCGTTTAACGTATAGCCGAGTTTAGATACATGAAAATCTTTTATTTTAATAATATGACGTAGCTCAATTATCTTAGACTCCGTGGCCAATCGTAACTTTAAAAAAAAATTACTTTCCACCCTAGAGATGAAAACGCAATTTTCCACCCGGCTATCCACCCATTCAAATTAAACTTTCCGAACAGGAGAGATGAAAAATTATTTTGTTTTCAGATTCATCTTTTGGATTGTCTTAGATTTCTTGTCTTGGATTTTGCCCCTGCACCAATGTATACCTTGTACCAAGTAATAACTATGTATACTGATTACGATACTTACACATAGCTCTAATACGTTGATAATAGTTAAAATATACGAAGTTAAATTACAGCGTTACGTTGGTTTACTTCGACTTAATTATAGCTGCAAATAATTACTTATACAACATATCCTCATTAGTTAAAGCAGAAGCCCTCATGCCAGTAACACACTGTTTATCGCGTGTCAAATGTGGATAAAGCATCCATCACTTTGGTACTTATTTACGTGTCAGAAGGTGACGAATGCCCTATCCAAACTTTGTCACTCTATATACGCAGCCATGTTAGGGCCCCTGATATAAACAGTATGCTGCCTAAAACAGTGTAAAAGATAGAACGCGCTGGCAGTCTTAGGACGGACCCCTAAAATATAAGTATTTATTTCTCAAGCAGCTAGATGTGGTCGATGGTTTGACTGAACTTTACTGAATTTTGCCCACGCTTTGATATTGTAACCTATTATAATATCACAATCGATATTCTAAAAACATAATCAAACCACCGACCGCCTACATCTCGAGGCTCGACTTAAATTCCGATAAGTAGTTGAAATTGGGAAAAATCTTTGGCAAACCATTTGGCCGATGGGCCACGAGGCCAAATTAATACGATGATAATTGTCTCTCCCTGTTTACCGAGGTCATCAAAAGTAATTAAGTGTCTGTAGCTTTGTTTTGTTTTTTTTTTTTTTATTAATTTCTATTTATATAACAGCCTGGCCTAAGACAAGATGCATTCGAAAAACGTAATCGTTATTGAAAATGTATAGGATTAAAGCAAGCTGCCGGACGATCGCGTCTAGCTCTTATGTAATTTTAACCATTTTGGCAATTTTTTACGCCCAGCGATTTAAAAAAAAAAACATTATAGCGAAATTTTAGTAAAAGATTAATAGTTATATTTGATGCTTCAATCAAACACATGCAATTGTCACAAGTGGAAAAGTAACAATAGTTATCAACTTATCATTATATCGAATATGTTGATCGATAGTACCTACCGATATCGATTGAAACGCCTGAATATGGAATCCCACACCCAACATCAAAAATGTCATACCGTGTTACCTTGTTGCCCTCCAGCCGTACGGTGGTGGTGCTGGGTGGGAGCGTCTCCGGGGGCTCGAGGAGGCTCCTCGCAGCGCAGTCCGCGGTGATAAGGGGAATCAGCGCCCCCTGGGGGTCGGAGACCACGTGTGTCATGGCGCACGAACAGGGCTCTGGGCAGGTGTGACGCACCGTCTGCAGACAAACACCAAATTTTACACGCGTACGTTACACAAGCGGTGTGCCATATTATATGAGAACCATTTGCAGGTGCTGTTTACATCGCTGCACGTTACAAATTTAAAACATAAAATGAAACAATATTTACTAAATATCCAATTGGCCAACATTTAGCAGACGTCCTGTATTCATAACATGTCCATTTTTTTAATTATTTTTTTGTGATTCAATTTATTTATTTACTATTAAAAAATAATATAAACATACACACTCGCGCGCACACTCACACACAAACACAAACACACATATACAAGCAATAATTCAGAAGTCTGGAATAAACAATTGTTAATAATTTAGTTTCAGATGTTAATAATTTTATTATTTTTAATAAATAGTAGTGAAATGGATTGGGAGTGCCCTCCTCTCTCTTCAATCGGGTGGCCCTGAAAACCAGCGTCAAGGCTAGTAAGCCTGACACCATGCTGAGTGGCAACCTTTTCGGTGTTAATTTTAGATTAAGTACTTTAAGTTTGTTTTACTCTACTTTTTTATTGTTTTTTTGCTATTGTTTATGTTCATTTTATTTTTAGCACTGAATAAACCATTTATATTCTATTCTATTCTATTCTAAGCTGCTACTTAAAATATTATCGTCAATTTAACACGTAACGACGACGCCGCCGTCATATACATAGATATTATTTATTATCATTGACGTAGGCGCCTACCTATAGATATTTTTGACGCCTTAGGAACGTATACAGTGTGTAAATGGTATACGGGCGTTTATTAAAACTGGACATAGATTAAGACTCTACTAATCATTAACAGAAAGAATTATTTTGATTACGCTAACGTATACACTGTTATTAATTTTTGAACATACTATCGACCCGCAATGTACATCGAAGTCCATCTGTCAGGTAAGTACGTAATATTTACTTGTGAAAATGTTAATTGCATTTTTCGTTATACATTACTTGTTAAATTATTTTGTATAGTTATTTTTTTTAATTTAATTTTAACAAAAGCTGCCTAAATGTGCTCAGTAGGGGTTATACTAACCACAGTTAAAAGGAACGCCCGTACCTATACCATTTACACACTGTATATATTTATGACTTTGACTGTATTTCTCCCTCATTCTCAAACGCTATTATGAGAGTCTAACTGAACTTACCTGAACCCGAAATACTTTAACAACGGCTCTACGACATCGACTAAACTTAACGTACATATTTACATTACGAAACTCCGTGGTCAATGGCGGCGACTAAGCTAAGTTCAAATATGTTCGTTGCTTATGATCGTTAGTAATCTTTGTTAGTCTTTCTTTGTATCAGCAATATACCTAAAAATAGAATGTAGAGTAATACCGACGACGGTAGAATTTAGGGTTAAATTGCAGGACTGTTATAGTCTTAAACTACGTAATCGCAGATAATTTTTTATAGTTACTGTAAACCGTCTAAATTGAGACGACTCCGGGTCTATAAAGATAAAAAAAGGCCGGCCTACAAGACATACTGGTACCCATCACTATTCAGTATGAGATATTCAGTTAAAAAAGACACATAACACACCAATAACTCATTTTGGTGCCGAGGACTGAACTTCTAACAGTTATAAAAACCTTGCTATAAAAATTACTCAAACGAGTCACTAGACAGACCGACCAAGAGCCGTTGAGTTGTTCCTATGCTATCTTTTGTCTCTATCATCCTACTAACTCTATGGTACAGTCGCCATCAGATATATGGTAGCGGTCAAGCTACTCAAATATTTCGGAGCAGCATTAAATTTCAATATATTAATTACGCTAGATAAGGTCTATAATATCGGCCCATATAATTCGTCATAACTTTAGGAGCGGCGACTTTTCAATAAATTCGTAACATACAATTAGGTAAAGATATCGGAACGGATAGAAGTCAAAAGTATCGAAGTAGCCAGGATGATCATAAAGATCGGAACATTTATGGTAAATATACCTTAAGTCTGTGTTACATAGTTCAAAATACTTTACGGTGGACCCATTAAAATAAGGTTTCAGACACGCATGATTAATATGTTGTCAACAATTTGAATTAAGAATAGAGTGGATTATTGTGACATGCTCCGAAAAGAGTGTGGACTTGTCATCGTGACAAATACTTATATTTATGTCTCTATCGCGAATTGAAAGGATATTTTAACTAAACCCCCCTTACTAATAAACGTTGAATAACAGTGGAACACTGTTCTGTCCTTAGCTGTCATGGTGAAATTTGAATTCGACAGATAAGGACAAAACAGTGTTTAATTATTCCACTGTTATTCAACGTTTATTAGTAAGGGGGAATGTCTTTAAAATCGATGTTTTTATAACAGCAATATATCGCAATGGTACTTGAAAACTTCTCATGTATCTAAAATACTCACTCACCCACAATAGTGGTCAAAATTATCTTTGACATTGACAACTTAAGTCAATATATACCTACCTACTCATGGACAAAATTAGCAGAACGACGAAAAAATAAAAATAAGCTCAATCTGTAGCTTATTCAGTAAGCTGCAAACTCAGCCTATTTTTATATTTTTGCATGTTCCGCTAATTTGGTCCATGAGTGTAGTAAAGAATTCAAATATGAACTATGTGACAGAGACTTAAGGTATATTTACCATAAATGTTCCGATCTTTATGATCATCCTGGCTGCTTTGATATTTTTGACTTCTGTCCGTTCCGATATCTTTACATAATTGTATGTTACGAATTTATTGAAATGTCGCTGCTCCTAAATTTATGACGAATTATATGGGTCGATATTATAGACCTTATCCAGCGTAATTAATATATTGAAATTTAATGCTGCTCCGAAATATTTGAGTACCTTGACCGCTTCCATATATATGATGGCGACTGTACCACATTGTTGTATAATGATACATACACATTCATACTATGTGTACCTATGAATAATTAATATAAGTATTATTCTTGTTTAATATTGACATTGTACTATCAGCCCAGGGCACCCTGACCCAACATAAAACTGTGTCACAGTCATCATCATCATCATCATGTCAGCCGAAAGACGTCCACTGCTGGACATAGGCCTCCCCCAAGGCTTTCCACTCAGACCGGTCTTGTGCTTTTCGCATCCACCGCGGCAATAGCTAAACTGAAGTGGCAGTGGGCGCGGCACATTGCTCGCAGGACTGATGGCCGATGGGGTCAAAAGGTTCTGGAGTGGCGTCCGCGGACCGGAAGACGAGCTGTAGGTAGGCCTCCAACAAGATGGAGTGACGACCTCGTCAGAATCCCGGGACCGCGGTGTCACAGTGACGTTATGACTTAATTCGTAAGAAGTGTCGAACAACTTGTTTTATAATGTCACTGTGATGGTGGGTCAGGTTCCATTGGGGTGATAGATAGTACATTATGTTTTTTTCCAGTTCCTCATCAAATATAGCTTACGAATTTAAATAGGCTCGAGGCTCGAGCTCAAAACATAAAATAAGAAGATTGAAACAAAAAAGTTAAAAATAACAAACTTTTTGCCCTCTTTGTTTTTTTCTTTTCGACAGTGCCTAATTAGTTACTCGTTTTTCCTTAGGGATTGATCGATTTTCAGCTAAAAAGTTGTCCTTACAGGGTAAAATTTCAATCAGATGATGCTAAAACGTGAAGCCAAAACAAACTATCTAATCAGAAATAATTCATGTGGCCGTTAATCTATACAGAAACGGTTATAAAGTGTCGACTGAACTACTTATGCCGATACGAATCCAGGCCATCGCCTTGAAGTCACGTATAAGGAAACAAAGGACCAACTCATTCTTACAATGTTGCATTTGAAACTACAGAAGCTATAACAGATGTTACGGTTATTAACCTAAATTAAGAAATTATAAATTGCGTTATCCTACAATGTTGCAGTGTAAGTTGCGCCCATTTCACTTCTCAATAATTAATAATATAATAGAATAATTACTAGTCTGTTTTTAGGGTTATAGTTTCACCATGTCCGTCCGTCCGTCCGTCCGCAGCCTAGCTCAGACATCCTTAGTACTAGAAAGCTGTAATTTGGCAAGAATATACATATAAGTCACGCCAACAAAGTGGTAAAACCAAATCTTGAAAAAACGTTTTTTTAGTATTTCTCCCCTACACGTAACGTGGGAATTATTTTTTCTTGTATACCCCAAAGTGTGGGGTCTAATTTGTTTGTAGTGACGGCTTCGGAACCCTACACTGAGCATGGTCCGACGTGCTCTAGCCTAGCTTTTTTTTGTAATAAACTCTTAATTAGACAAAAATATAGCAATTACAACACCTGGTTATGATGCTATTCCTGATACATAATTACTCGTAATTTTTTAACAGCAATAGTCAATTTAAACATTAGTGCTCACCGGCAAGTACACACAAGACACTAAAACGGAAATTGTGAGACCGACCCGTTTATCAAATGCTTGTACCTAACATCTGTTACAAGCGGGAATCTCCTTCCTATCAAAAGGCGCTGAAAAAAAAATCCGTCTTTTTAATTTCCAGCCACCACGTTTAATTTATAATAAATAAAGTACAAAAACGATCCCTTCATCCAAACATATTATAGGTACGAGTATACATACGAACATATGTAACTATGTACATACATACATATATGCATAGGTTGCCAAAATCATTACCTTGCTTTGCTTTGCCGTAGTCAGTTTCAAAATAGTTAAACAACACGCTGTATTATTGCTAAACGTTGCCTGTGGGGGCTGTAGGTAATCGCTCGCTAACACACAACCTTAGAAGGATACGAAGAATTATTAAATATAGGTAGGTACGGTCGGCCAACAAAGTGGTCTACCAGTTTTGAAAACAGTTTGCAGAGAGATCCAATTATTAGGTTGACACTTGTCACTGTCATAATATTATTGCAAGGGAAAATCGAACTTGTTGTATCATGACGTGCAGTGCAAATGAACTTCAACCGTAGGGTAGACCACATTTTTGACTGTACTTACATACAAATACTAACTGACAATTAGAAGAATATACTATTTTTATTTTATTTCCGGTGAACATGTAAGATCAAATAACACTAGAATTGTTTCTAATTTTGCATTTTAAAGTCATAAGATAAAAACGTACAATATGTTTACCGTGTGTACACAAGGCAATAGACAACGGAGATGGTTCAATAACGTCGACATAGTAAGTATGGAGATTACAGGCATTCTAGTTTTAATTGAAAACCATCAGCCAAATAGGTATAATGGGGAAAGAACGGATGAAGAACGAAAATGTTAATATCACTCTTTAGTCTATTAGGTCCTTGTTAACTTTGGCAGGGAACTAGTTAGAAAAGTTTTAATTGTTCTGCTGAACAATTATTCAGTACAAGCAGTACATCCTAAACTTCGCTTTTAATAGATACGGTAAGATTTTGCATAAAATTAAGAACTAGGGACGCAGAACAAATTATTTGTTCAATTATAATTATTGATTTCATAAAGTTTTCTATTTTTTTTTAAATTTAAGCTACGACTCTTAACAAGGTAAGAATATCAGGGAGCTTGCACGCAAAAATTAATCTAGCCACGAGCAGTGCTGGTGTAGTACTATCGCTACTAGGCATACCCAGTACAAAGATAGTTAATTTGAGAGAGATTGTCCCCTGATATTTAGTAATTATTATATACTTACACGGAAAGGCATCCAACTGTCCGGCTCCGATTTGGTTTATTTTGATATAATGTTAGTGAGCAATCTAAAATAACACACACTTATTTTTTGTTAGCTGCCCAATCTCAACCTTTTGGGAGAAATTATTGTCCTCCAAAGTACTGAAAAGTGACTTCTTTAGGGAGAGTTTTTTTTAAATTGCTTGTTACCTATTGGTGTTATTATATGTTTAACATCATGAAAAAATAATGACCACGGTTTTTTTATATCGGTTCAAACTAATATGAGTAAAAATAACACCAAAAAAGTTAATATTAAAAGCTTTTAATTTGATGAGAAATTAAACTTTGAAGGGTCTATTTTTAAACATGAGTTTTATTCGATATAATAAAATAAGTGCTCATTATTTTTTCATGTTTTACACATATAATCAAACCAGTAGATAACTAGCAATTTTTCTTTTTAAAATGTCTATATAAGCCAGCCACTTTTTAGTTTTGAGTACTTTGGAGGATAATTTCTGCCAACTGGTTGAGAAGGGCAGCTACAAAAAAAAATGTGTCTGTTATTTTAGGCTACTCTCTAACATATTAAAATAAACAAACAAAACAATCGGAGCCGGACAGTTGGGCACCTTTCCTTGTTAGAAAATTCAACCCCAAAACCAATGTCTTAATACTGAGTACCTAACTTGCAAGTTGCAATGCAATTGTATGCAAATGATGTCAAAGGAGACGGTACGGATGCGGTGTCAATAGGGTTACGTCCGTGTTTCCGTGTATCAGCGATCGATGGAGAAATTTGCAAGTCAACTGCTTTAACACCATTACATTATACAATATACTTGTATACTTAGGAAACAAGAATTACAACATTATTAAATATCGAAATGCAAGTTCTGCAACTTGTGGACTGGTTATGTAGGTACTGTATTAATTAAGTTTCATTTTACTTTGAACAAAAATCTATTAGTAAGCATTCTAAGTAACGGTTTCTTATTCAAGCTTTATTCCGGAAATTATATTTCATGATAAGCCATTTGATTGACGACATCGAGAAGATTTTGAAGTCTTATAATAACCGTGATAGTGACAAGTGACAAGCTTGCGTCTTGTTGGGAAAAGGTGGGAATTATAAACATCTGAGTTGTAAATGGTAAATTCTGTGTCTCTAGTAGAAAATAAAACAAGTTTTTTTTATGGCATAAAGAAGGCAAACGAGCACACAGGCCACCTGATGGTAAGTGGAAACTGTGACCCATAGACATTCGCATTCACAAGACTGCAAGCCTAAGACTGCAAATGCGTTGCCAACCCTGAGGACTAAGATGGAATGCCTCTATGCTAGTCATTACACCGGCTGTCTTATCCCCAAACCGGAACACAACAATGCGAACACTACTGCTTGGCGGTAGGTTAATGGATAAGATGGTGGTAGCGATCCGGACGGACCCTGCAAAAGATCCTACCACCCGCAGAGTTAACTTAGGCCGTAATTAATGACATTTTACTAACCTAATGATTTAAGATAAATTGTTGGTAATTCTGTAGCTCTGCCTACCCTACTCTGGGAATGAAGGCATGAGTAACATAACAATCATATCCGGTAATTGGATGAGATTGAATATCAGTTGCGATTTGCAATTGTAATTCTTTCATACATCTTTACGCACACATATTAAACCAAGTCTTGTGTGATGCAGAAGTCTCGGTTCGTAAAATGCATGACCGTATCATGCATTTTACAAACATGCAGATATCTTAGCAAATGTAGATTTAAATTTACACTTGAATAGATCTACAACAGTTTACTTGATGTAATCGTTCAGCGAGTGAATCTTTACCTTTTACCAAGTAAGCAACGTCATTTCGAAAATGTTTAAGGTGATTCGCACGGGTTATCGTATTAACAACGTTTTTATAGCTTTTATTTAGAGACGCTGCGCGTCTGTTCTTAGTTTTGAAAAGATGTTCTGTTTAAATCATACTTAAAGAGGTTGGCTTGAAAATCAAACTATTTTATTTACGATAAAACTAAATAAACCAATGTCTGCTAATTTCGAAAGAGCTTAAACGCCACATGGTCTTTTCTACGTCACAGCAGCCAAACGCGGTACAAACAAAATTACGTCACTCCGATCACTAGTCCGCGGCGTAGCTAACACTGATAATATGCAGTACTATTTTTCTCAGTCTAAATAATCAATAATAATTGAAAAAAGTAGTCTGGTTTTGAGACAAAACTCTATCTTATTTTTTATCAGTAAAATCCTGTTGTCAATGTGTTCATGACGGGTCGTACGACGAAATTTTACACACGTGTTGCTCTGCTTTGCTTTCATTGGGAGATGTTTAGATATGTATAAACGGGTACGAATAAAAAAATATAAAATAAGAAGCTGTAAAATGATTAGAGTTAAATACAGCTTAATCGCAATGAAAATACGGATCACGGCGGCATCATTTTTTTTTTCACCGCTCTCTACTAAAAATGGCAATTTGAGACAATTTTCTTTTATGATTGTCAATGCCATAATTGTAGTTATGATGACTATTTAATCAGATTAATTTTTATTACAACAAAAAAACGTTTCTTTAAATGATGATCAGATGTTACTCGATGATTTTTGCCACTGTTCTTCTCAATGTCAGGTTCGTTAAACTTTAATAAACGTTTGTAGGGAATGCTGCGTCAACTCATATCG
Organism: Acleris sparsana; assembly: GCA_923062465.1. Lineage (NCBI taxonomy): Eukaryota > Metazoa > Arthropoda > Insecta > Lepidoptera > Tortricidae > Acleris > Acleris sparsana. Next base: position 10,478,213 of record OV281296.1, read on the forward strand.
CAATCCACATGCATATGAGTCGTTCTCTGGGGCTCAAGTGGTTTAGTCGTTGTAATTAAAATAAAATATAAATAAAAATTGTGATCTTATTGGCGTTACCTACCTAGATTAAGTATTATTCACCAATTACATAAACTCCCTATATATAAGGTTATGCAAGAACTTGTTCGGCGATACTCGAATATTTCAACCTTTCAATACTCATTTCTTTCATTTTTAATCATATTTGATAAATGACGCCAATTGACGTCATCGGCATCAAAAGTACCTACAACCCCTGCTAATGGCTTAAAGAAAAATCAATTACTTACTGACTATGAGAAATGGAAACATCGATATCAAGTAAACAACTAACTAACAATGTTCTAATGTGATGAGTAAACATGTTGTACCTATATCTAAATAAATAAACACCTCACCCCTTTGAATGAAGACTGGGGAGTAACGCCTGATTTTTGGGATTTTGAAGATATGCTTGTTGAATGATGTCCAGTGTCTTCATGTTTATCTTTTGTGGCGTAGGTATTTGTTCTGGTGGCGACGACGTGATGTACTGACTTGTTCCTTGATGACGTAGTATTAGTCGATTGGGACAGCGTTTACAAATTTTATAAATGAGGTATCCTAACATTGTTAAACCTAATTTCAGGTAAATCCAGGAAAATGTGTACCAAGAAATGCTTTTCTGAAATTATTTTTGATCGATTTTTGTCTTTTTCTTCTTTATATGATATACATGATTTTTTGAGAAGCGAAAGACATTTGTTAGGACGGTAGCAGGTGGAAAGAAGTGGTCTCTGCCTACCCCTCTAGGAAACATTTGCATGATTTTTTAATGATTTCATTAATACTTATAGAGACATTTCATTGATTTTTATAGGAATTAGGAGAGGAGTCTCAATATCTTCGAATTCTTAAAAATAATCTTCGGTCTGGATATCTGGCGCAATGATGGGATATAAATTGTTTTCTTCTGTAGTTTGGAATGCTGTTAGTTAATGTACTGAATCCTGCATGGAGTTTACAATAATGTGGAAAACACAGTAAGTATGCCTTGTAGTTGATGTTATGGTATGTGACTTCCATTTTGTATTTAAGAACGCAGTTGGTTTCTTCCGATAGAGCGAAGAGCCATTTTAGATCGTTAATTTTCTGAATATTTGCTTCGAACGTAGGGATGGTGCAGATTTTAGGTATAGCCTTCGAAATGCTTGACTTGGACTTCGTATAAAGGACGTGCTGTTGCATCGTAGGTGACGAGACCGGTACAAATGCGCTTTTTAGTAGAAAATTTAAAAAAAAAAAGGTGTGCGTCTCGGGATTCCGGACAGAAGTGATAACTTAAACTAATCTAAGTTGAACTATTTTATCTCACGCACACTAATCCAGAGTGGAAAAATACTTAATACTCTATGAAAATATAGTTATTGTTGTTAATATCTAACGTTTGTTATATTTTATGCACGTTTTTATTATGAAATTATATCAAAGGTTGTTATATGTTATAAGACGCCCCCTATCCAAACTAATGCAATTGGTGAAATGTCATCACCACGACATGACATGATTGTCATGGCAACGCCCGGGTGACACCTCTTTTAAGTGTAGTAATTGTGTTGACAGTATCTTTAAAAGGTTCAAAGCTTTGTATGTACTCGTATGTCATTTAAAAGTAAGCTGATGAGCAGAGCTCGGAATAGGTAGTGCCTATTTACCTAAACTTCGCGGGAGGACGTAACTAAGAGTGGTTACAACCACCAAATAATAATAATTTATTTTTATTTTATGCGGGATTTCGTGGGATTTACTGTATTAATCTAAAGGCTTAATACATTTAACTTTACTATAAAATGTGGTCTCGATGGTTAGGTAAATAAGTAATACCAATTCCGAGCTCTGCTGATCAGTTAGACTTACCCTGATGATATCCATAACTTTGTGCAGTGGCTTGCCTCTATACAGCTGCTGGTGGCACACAAGCTTGTAGTAATCTACTATCCTCCTCTTGACCGTGCCGTTGTCTCTTTCCATCGCCAACCAGTCCAGACCGCCATCACTGCAGTCCCATTTGTTATCTAAAATAAAGCGTTAATCATTTTTAATTTATACTTGGTAGTTAATAGTTCTCACAAAACTCGAGGAAACTAGACCAGGTTGTATATTAAATACTTTAATTTTTTTAATAGTTACTACACATAGTTCCGCAGAGCAGCCGAGTTTAAAAGGATCAGTACCATAAAAAAAGCAGACGCAATTGACGACGCATTGGCCTAGTTGGTAGTGACCCTGCTGCGAAGCTAGCGGTCTTGGGTTCAAATCCCGGTAAGGGCAGATATTTGTGTGATGAGCTAATATTGGTTCCCGAGTCATGGAACTCATGGATGTTTTGTATATATTTCTCTATTTAAGTAGTAAGTACCCATAGTACAAGCCTAGAGCTTAGTTTGGGACTAGGTCAATTTGTGTGACATTGACCCCTGACGCATCTATTGCGTCATGTTTTTTATGCGTCGGTTTGGTCATGTCCAAAACAACGCCATGTTATTAGTATTACTTTTGCGATTTCGACGCAGATTAGAAAGATTGTGAATCTGAAAATTTCCCTTTTTATCCCCTTACCTAGTCTGGTTATTACGATTTTTGAATAAGTACGTTATACGAGTAGATATCATAAAAAGAAAATATTTCTGGGAAAGAAGCCAATTAAAGACATTAAAAACTTAAACCTAGTTTTTAATAATAACTACACAATATTAAAAAATCGTGGAAAATAGGGTGAGAAACGTTATCGGCCGAAGATAAAGATAATTAGTATGGAAAAAATATGACAGCTACGTGATTTAAACGTCGGTACTGTATAATTATTATGGTCGACTCGACCTTTAAATTTCATTGACCGTCATGTACAATCGGCAAAATAAGCCGATTTTCCCTAAAATTAAAAGGTCACTAAAGTCTACGCTTCGTATGTATCTTATCGACTGTATTGTATTGTGACGTGCAAACTAAATTCATCAATAAGGTAGCAGGCCACATATTTAACAATCAGAATAAGAATAAAAATAAGAAGTATTTATATTCAAGTAACAAGTTATTTAATACAACTATAAATACGGACTTTACATTAAAATTTAAAAGTTAAAGTTAAAACTAAACTTATTTAAAATAAAATAAAATAAAACAAAGCTACTCAAATATTAAAAATTAAACATAAACACCACTATAAAAAGAACACCCCCTCTAGCAGGTCCGCTCGCGGCATGGTCCCTAAGACACTGGCTGCATTACCTCTCTGGATGGCTAGCCCAATCCTTTGGGAAAGGTAAGCGCCAGCTCTAGGGTCTCCGGAGGTGTCGATGAGCCGGGATGACAGGGCCTATTTATTGTCACCCAACACCAGAAAAGTACTAACAATATTTATATAAAAAAAGGTGTGACGAGTGCTCGAGTCTTCTCAGCGCTGGTTTTCAGTCTGCCCCTTTCCGCACTCAGACTAGTTTATCACAATTTAGCAGGTAGATCAGATAGCATACAATTTACTTATACAGTCTTAGATGGAAAATAATAACTAACTAAAAAAAAAATTGCCGCCTGTACCTACTGGTAATGGTGTTTAGTGTTGTAGGACCTTGTACAGGGTCAGTCCGGTCGCTACCCCCATCTAATGGCTTAACCTAACCCCAAGCAGCACTGTTCGCGAGGTTATGTTCCAGTTTGGTGTTTAAACAACCGGTGAAATTACTAGCATTGAGGAAATCTAACTCAGTCTTCCGGATGGGCAACGCAATTGGAGTCCTAATTCATAAACACACTATAAACCCTTTTTAGTTAAAGTTTAGTTTATCCCAAGTCATAACCGCTTACTTTTTACTTATCAAAGTTTTCTCGTTTATGCATTAATAGGTGAATATTACTGTTAAATTTTATCTTTTTTCTTATGAATGTTAATATAAATACATACAAATGCAGTAAAACAGTATCCCATTACACACACAACACAACAGACAACAGAGTCCTATTTCTCGGAACTTAGGATTTGAAACATAAGACTCTGTTCAGTGCTTTACGGGAGTAGATTTTTGGTTCACTAATGTTTGACCAAATCATCATTTGACAAACGTATCATTTTACAAACTTTCATTTCACAAAGTGATACTTCCCGCCGTATTATTTTCAAGTGTTTTTGGTCGATATTGTAACCTAACCTAACTTATTTAATAAGCTGATTTAACCTGTGCAATATGTAATGGTTTAAGCACAAACACGTTTTTGCGAAATGAAAGTTTGTAAAATGATACGTTTGTCAAACGTACTTTTGGTCAAATGAACGGACCCCAGATTTTTTCCTCTGCACAGGTATTGAGTTATTACTGTTATTACTGTCTCAAATTTCTAGGGAAGTGGAATACCAATGTGAATATTGATCGGTCAATGGTTTCTCTATGCTATGTTAGGTATTAGTAACTTATCGAGATTATACTAAACGACTTCAAACTCGGTGGGTCTATATCAAGTATAGCGCAGATGCTGTTTGTGGTTCATTTATTTATTAGGAACAGTTCTTATAGACATCACTACATTTTGATGTCATTGAGACATTAAGTTAGCAAAAGTGTTTTATATTTCAGAATAGTTCCTGATTCGCCGGATTCCTGATTCGCCGGATTCTTGATTCGCCGGATTCTTGATTTGTCGGATTCTTGTTTTGTCGGATTCTTGTTTAGTCGGATTCTTGATTCGTCGGAAATATTAATATACAAAAAAATCACCATTGTAAAGGAAACGTATGGTGATATTTTCTTATCGTATGAATTGCTATTGATTTCTTTTTAATATGCACGTACTCATGATTAAGTATGTGTGTATGTAGATAAGTGCCTACTACCGACAGTCGGCACCTACGATCAAAATATTCTAAAGAGGTTCTTATCATTGTACGAACATTGTGTTATGGTGAGTGGATGTTATTTTCACTTCAAGAAAGCTCTGTGGAGAAGGGCGAAGCAATTAGGTCTGGTAGAGACTGAAGAAGGAAGAGTGTATACTAAATTATGCACACGCCTGGCATTATTGCCCAAGGAAGCTATTCCAGGAGCTTATATGGAGATTGCGGAATCGTTATCAAACTGGAATCCAATAGTCCAATTCCATAATTACTTCATGGACTTCTGGATGCGTAAAATTACGAGCTCATTGTTTTGCGTTAGTGAGGAAGAATTCCGAACCAATAACGCCGTCGAGGGATGGAATAACAGGATAAACCATAGGATCCCTAAAAAACCGTCCGTCTTTCAATTTATAAAATTACTCAGAGCCGAAGCACAGCTGCAAGATGTTGTTATAAGAAAAATGCAGCTACATTGCCCCGATGTAACACGGGTGCGTCGAATTAATATATCAAGATATCGACAAGAAAGGAACATAGTCAATGACTACGTCGAAGGAAGAATAACAGTCGTAGAATGTTTGAGCAGGTTATGCCAATTATCTTAATTAAATGTTACCTCATTAGGTATTTAAATAAATGAATAACAAATAAATATTTTAATTAATGTAACGAAGTGTCTGCCTTTTATTTAATAGATAGGTAAAGCCGCGATATTTCTATAGTAGTTCTTAATCAAAAAAAAGTGTCGAATCAAGAATCCGACAAAACAAGAATCCGACAAATCAAGAATCCGGCGAATCAAGAATCTGGCGAATCAGGAATCCGGCGAATCAGGAACTATTCATATTTCAGCCTGTTCCAATAATAAAAAAAAAAATTATCCCCACATACGTCAAGGAACGGATAAACAAAAAATAAATATAAGTCAGGTTGTAACGGTCTAGATGTGCCCGTTCAATTCACAAATATAAAACATTTCAGTTTAGGCTCTAACAAGAGTAAAAATCATTATACATTAAAGATTAGTTTAAAAACATTATTCCATATAGAATATCAATACGTCTAAATATAACTATTTACAATCAAGCGTGATGACATTAAATTGAATCTCGAAATACAACCTTATTGCTATTGTAATAAAGGCGCTTTTGTTCCTTGCACGTACGAACGCGAAACAAACAGAAACTGATTAATAATTACAGAACATATATGGAGACGGAATGGAATTAGATATCGCGGATCGAAATACGACTGTATTCTAAAATCGACCTTATTTACAACTTCTGTAAGCTTGAAACAAGACTAGCAAGTTTTTGAGTTGATGAAAGACATGGCGCCGATGAGACGCGCCTTGGAGTCGAAGTTGCCATTGTACGCTACCGATTTTTATGACTGTCTACAGATAGTTTGGAATTTTTTCGCGGAAACAGGGGTAAATATGCAATCGGCCGAAATCGGGAAATAAATCTTATGTAGAAGCAAATTGGAGTCTATTTTAGATTAAGTAAGATTATATTGCGCAATGTGGCTGGCGACTTAACCCTGTGAGGAATGTCGATATACAACGAAAAAAAAGGGAATGGAAAATTATGGGATGCACTCTATATGGGGTGTGTAAGGATCACAATTGCAGGATTTAGGACTAAATTGTAGAAACTTCCAGACTGGGAAAGATATGAATTCAACGAAAAGGGAGGGGTAAAGGAAAGCTGGAATAACGGAGCAAAAACACTTTGGCGGGGGACTTCGAGGAAGCAACAACGAGGCGATTACGTTAGCTCGCGCGCTCGATACTTACCTATACTCTCGGTATTTACGTGATAATTTACGTTGGTTATTTTATAGTGTTATCGTGTTCGTGTATTGTGGATCGTTACATTTTTCGGTGTAGATTACGTTTGTATAATCCCGGGTACTTCGCGGATAGGAGAAGAGCGTTACGTTAACAGTATAACTTCATTATTTGTTCTAGCAGTGATATTTAGCTTACTAGTTAGGTACAGTTAGTATTTGCGGACCGGTTAAGAGTGTTATGTAGTTTGAGCTACGTCGCGTTGCAGCCTTACATTAAACACCGTTCTGTGTTATTATATTAGTGATTTATTTTACTTCATGTAGGGAATATTGCGGAGTCGTGTAGCATTCGTCGGCGTCAGACGTTAGATTCATGTTAGTTCAGCTGCGGTTCTGTAGTGTACGGTTATAGCGGTGTAGGTTTATAAAAGGGGCTTTTAGATACAAATTTATTAAAATTAAGCCGCAAGGTTTTAGGGACAACATTTCACTTAGGGAATAGGTAATAGGTAGTATTGTGTGGGGAATTGCCTTCTCGTCATGTATGGGAATGCAGCATGAAAGCTCTGTATTTTTATGTATGATGGGGGACGATTGGGGTCTGCACATTAGTTAAGAGATTTACTTCAGTCAACAGGGGATGGGTTTTTATATAAATATTAATAATCTGGGTATTTTGGTGAGATAACTCTTATTAACTTTACTGTGTGAATTTTTATTTGATTTTATTTGTGTTGTATTAATTAATTATTTCTGTGTACTTTTCAGAAGCTTTGGGTTAGTTATCATTTATGTCTGGTACATTGCATTAACTAGTTGGGGGTTAAGCTGTAATTTTATTACGGCGGAGGGATTGCCTTTTTTGTTAAGCTAGATTAGCATATGATTGTACCAGAACAGTGATCAGGCTACCACTAGTAAGTGTCTGACAAATCCGAGGTAGCTTAACGGAGCCTTTGGTTTGGAACTATTAGATTCTAAAAGAGCCTTGGGCAAGCCCAGATGATCTCTTTACCAACATAGACATCTGTAGAAATGCCTACTTATCCTCAATGTCAGCCTTCAGAGAACAAGTGGGGTCCACAAGTTGGCACGCCGGCGCTCACCCACTGAAGCTCTGTTGGAGTTGAGAATGGGTCCCGATAAAGCTATTATGTATATACTAAACCACACAATAGGGGGCCTTACTCTTGCTATCTACCAGACTGCGGTCTACCAAAAGCAAGGGGGGAGGTACACACAACGCGAGTGTTTAGGTTGCCTTCTCAGCCGACTCAGCTGAACTGTCCAGATTCCATAGGGACCTAGCTAATTACTGGGAGAGGTAAGCCCATAGGAAGTAGTTCGTAGAATAGGCCTATACAGTAGGAATAGGGACGCTTCAACGTTAGGGAAAGTAGGAAATTAGGTACATATATATAATCTGTAGGGATTCATCTAGGTTTGATAGTAACCTTATGTGTTAAAAATAATCATTTAAACTTCTTTGCGTTTGGTGTTATACCGCCACTATATTAGTGAAGGAAGTAGGAAATTTACATTAAATAAGTTTATCGTCATAACACTCATAACTAATAAATTAGGGAGGGAATAACTTCTTATTTTTATCTAATTTTATCTAAGGAGATCTCAGCTTATTGTGACTCAGTTTATCATTTTCTAAGCTATTAAGGCTTATGGAAGCCTATCAGAAAGTAAATATTTCTAGTCTATAGCAGACAAACTCCGTTTAAAAGTAAATATTTAAAGGGTTCACTAATGTTTGACCAAATCATCATTTGACAAACGTATCATTTTACAAACTTTCATTTCACAAAGAGATACTTCCCGCCGTATTATTTTCAAGTTTTTAGTGGTCGATATTCTAACCTAACCTAACCTATTTAATAAGCTGATTTAATCTGTGCAATATGTAATGGTTTAAGCACAAACACGTTTTTGCGAAATGAAAGTTTGTAAAATGATACGTTTGTCAAACGTACTTTTGGTCAAATGAACGGACCCCATTTAAAGTCATATTGACGAGTTGGATTGCCTTCCCTCATTTGATCTTCAGAGGCAGGTGAATTACTATGCATACTGAGATACGTCTCTGCTGTCACTGTCTACGGACACCAGCTAGTCACTGTGTGGTAACTTTACCAGCCATTCCTACGGGAATTTATGCATAAGAAAATGCACTACAATGACCGAGGTCGCTCCTTCTTGTGAATGTACTTAAACCAACAAAAAGTTCAAGACTGGAAAGCTTTACTATACCTTCTAATCTACAATACAATTGATTGAGACTTAGTGAACTGGTGTCTCCTAGCAGTATCGGACAAGTTACAATTCCAACAAAACAGCTTGTTCACTGATAGTCCACAAATTGAAATGTATATCAAAGTAGCAGATGTTCGTTAAATACGACCGTTCCAGAATACCTAAAGATTGAGTAAAGTAAACTCATGATACGTGATTATTTCTAGTCTATGGCAGATAGCCATTTATACTTCAACACGAAGAATGATCCTAAGGGATGGACTGATTTCTCTCAACCTATTGAATATTTTACGTCAAGTGCTTTCTCTGTTTACACTATGGGTTACGTACCCTGCCTGGTATTACTCAAGGGTAAACCGGCCTTATAGTCTGTGAGCAGTTGGAACCACTAACCCATTCCTACGGGAATATACTTCATTAAATATCTACAAATTATGATTGACAGTTCGACTTTGACATGTTAATAGTTGAACTCCTAGTGAATTTAATATGATTTACAAACAATACCATTATTTTATATTTCTCTCCTGCAATGGAGTAAGGAGCCTTTGTGAATATTCCCTCTTGTCCATTGAAAACTGATGACAGACTATCACTGACTCTATTATTAACAACTGACAAAGACTGTAAAATCAATGACCCACCTGGAAAGAAAAGATTTAAAGCGCTGAAGGGATGACCAGTCAGGTAGACGAGTCCCACAGTCTTGAGCGGGGAGTCATGGGCTCTGACCATAGGCGCAAAAGTAAAATGCCTTAAGCATACTTTCCAGTTTCAACTTAACAACCACTAAATAGACCCAGACATTGACTGACCTTTTATTATTTATAAGACCAATTAATCATTCTCTTTTATTAACTTCACTTCACTTCTCTCTTAATTCTGTAGGCTAAGGGTAAGGCTTTATTCATGTAACTATACCAATCTTATATGCATGAAAAGTTCTTAGGTTACTATCTAAAACGGTTCACAACATAGGTTCCTAGACACTACACGATGATGTCGACACCTGCAAGGAAAAACATTGTAACTCATTTTTTAGCTGTTTTGAGTTACAATCATATTCGTGATCGCCAAGAAAATTGCAATTTTTAGCTCTTATCGTTGTATCTCAATCCCTTTCCGTTTAAGAGTTAAGTAAATTAAAAACATTGTAAGTAACGATCCACTGAGGTGAGTAACATAATATCTTTAGTTGAGGATGGTTTTTCATACAGTTTTTTTTAATATGACATGAAAAACATTGTACTACAACTTCGATTTTTTTTCAAGGACTGATTTAAAAACAAAATGTTTATAGTTCCATTGTAACAAAAGTTACAATTTTTTAACTTGTAAATATCGGAAATAAATAAACGTGATTACATTGCAACTTGAGTTACAATGACTTACTCTGTCATATTTCGCATTTTAGACTGACAACCCTCGCTTAATAGTTTGACTTACGATGCTTTGAATCTCGGTTTTTCCCCGCGTGTTGCCGTTATAGATTAGTTGCGACTTGTTTGTTTGCGGAAGGTGCAGAAGCTAAGATGTTTAACGTTCAAAACGGTGTTTAAATTTATTAATGTGTGTTTAAAATGAGTCGTCGCAGCAGGATTATTGAATTAGCATTGGCTAAAAGTGAAATAACATCAGGAAAGGACAACAATGCAGGTATTTATTCACTTTTGAGTTACCGGTACGAACCTAGGTAACCTAAAAATTAAATAGCCTAAACAACTTTGTCTTGATTTGTTTGTTTGCTGGCATTATTCTTATACTTATTTTTCGTTTTAGGAGAAAGTAGTCAAATGAACAATAGACCTAAAGACGGCTCTAGTCAACCGAAACCGTCGCTAGTGTTTTTGGAGACAGGTAGGTACCTACATAACACAAAAATAAAGCCCGGTGTCGTTTCCAACTGTAGTTATTCAACAATTGTTGGTAGTTTTCTTCTTTTCGTAATGCGATTACCAAAATAGGTACAATTGCAACTTGGGGTCATTGCCCTACCTATTCCGATATCATTTTCAAATAAAAAGCACGTACCTACTTATTAGTTTGTATTCTATTTTGTAGAAACACTTGTAAGTAACAAAAGGTGTATCCGTGCCGGACTTCTCGTCCACACAGATGTTGGTTTTGCGAATCGAGCTGATTTGATGATGGAGCCCGAACGCCTCAATAGCTAGTATAAATAAGTAGTACATCCGATGAGTTTAAACTAGTTTGTTTTAGGTACTCTTGAATTACTTATATAGTAGGTACTAGTCTATGATAAAAGTTCAGTCGATAACAAGCGAATTGTACTTTTATAATAGAAATGTTACGTAGGTATCGGTTAGCTGAGTGGTGTAAACCTACAACCGAGTCATGAATAGCTTCGATTCCGCTGAACGAAACTGATAATACTTAGATACTTACGTAGGTGTAGGTAGGTGGGACATCGAGTTTCGTATTTCAACAGTCGTCAAGAGTGGTATTAAATAAAAGTTTATTTTCAGGACGTGATTTACTTAAATTTAAGCATTATCTCCGAGAACGCAGTCCTGTAAAGATACAGATGGAACAAGTATTTAGGTGTGGCAGTGACTCTCCAAACCTATTAAAGTTTCAATGTGATTCTTTGAGTGACACTGAGATGATTATTGACCTAGTACAACAAAGAACAGTAAGTCTCAGAGCAGGTAATCGTCGTCGTGTTAGCGAGGAAACTTCAAATAATGAAATAGAGCTACCATCAGTCACTATTTCAACGGCAAACAACGCTTTATTACCTATATCTCTTGCTAAATATAAAGATTTAATGAGCTTGTGTAAAAGTAACGCTATTCCAGCAATTTATCATAACTATTACTTTAATTTGCCGCATCAGAACAGTGCTCAAAAAAACAATATGTCTGATTCCGATTAAAAACCATTAAAAACTAAGAAGATGATTATTTTGTTAATGCTGATTATGTTTAGTTTGTGAAAAACACCTTTTATTAATAAATATAAAACAGATTTCTAATTATTTTACCTTTGTTTTATTTTAATCGTAATTCATAATCTATGTTAAATAACATAATTGATGTTGTATCTCAGAGATAGTATTGTTTGTCTCTAAGACTTTGTCATATTTACACATTATTATATTGTATGTCTGAGTTACAATATCATTATGTAAGACAAAATGTTGTGGAATGTCATTGTAACTCACAGAACATCTGAAAATAAGCTTATATTTGTTAATATAAGCAATTTAATGTTAAGATTATCATTCATGGATAACATTTTTCAAGGTGCGATTGTATTACAACTTGTCAATTTTTTTAATTTTTTTTTTTAAACTTTGACATGCTCTCCTGTAAAGTTAGTGAAAATGAGTTACAATGTTTTTCCTTGCAGGTGTCGATGTGGCCATTTCAACAATATTTATTCATTCTTACTCTATTATATTAAAAGACAAGAAATTAATAGTAGCTTTTCTTAGAGTCGCTTTTCATAGTTTAACTTTACATAGGGTAACTTTCACAGTTTCAGGTTTCAGAGCTTAGTAAGCTCTAGGTTTACTTCTAGGCTTTACACAGGACATAGGTGTAGGCTTTAGGTTAGAGACTAAAATTTAGGCTCTAGGTTAGAGACTAAACCTTAGGTTAGAGAGACAAAATTAGGTGAGAGCAAAATTTAGGTAGGGTAGACTTTTTTTATAGGGAGGGTTACAATTACAAGGTACAGGCGGTTTTCGCTAAATAGCGATGTCTTCCAGACCATACAAAGAAGAGATGGTTTAAAATAAGTACACAATGGAAAACTTCCTAGGTGTATGAAACATACTAAGAAACAACAAACATGACCGTGACATTGAAAAAAGCTGCCGTTACTCACCAAGAGAGAGACACCGAAGTCTCAACACAACAAGAGTTACTTTTTTACCTTTTTAGTACGGAACCTTTTATTAGCTCGTAAAAATACCCACTTGAATATAGGTACCTACTGAGAATGTATGTAATTGGTTAAATCAGATCCCAACGTAGCCTTGAACGTTTTTAAATTGTCAGACGAATATTTTACATTCAATCTCGAGCAAAGAGCCAGAGTAGTCTCGCAATTCCAGTAATTTCAGCCTAGCTGGGATTACGTTTATTGTTCGAAATGATAGAACCTACTTAATAATTCAGTCTGGACGCTGCCAGGGCTTAGGACTAGGAAATTAAACAAGGGGATAGTCTTACAATATCCGGATGGTACTTATATTACAGCTCAGTCCTAGAACTTGACGTGAACGTTACAAAACAGGAAAACCTTTTTATACTGGCCCAGCAAGTTGTACTTTTTCGCTTGTCGCTCAGTGCGATTCTAACGTTACTGTCTAGATAAAAAGGGAGATCCGAGTGACAACTAAGTTAATTAGTTAACATACTAACCCACTTGTTTACTACACACCTTTATAAAACCATAAACGCCAAATGATCAATTTTTTTTATTAAAAAATATTATACAATACAACTTCAAATTGGCACAACATATTTAATAATCAGTGCAATCCGAAGCATTAAAAAGTAGTAATATCTTGGTTAAGGTTTTAACAATACTGGGAAAGAACGCTAACGTGAAAAAGTTACAATTATATTCTGGACCAGTTGAGAAAGTGCTTTCCTGTGACATGAAATTTTCGCAAGTTCTGGTAAACCATGTATAAGTATGCCGCAGTACGGGGTGAATCCTTCCAAAGTTCAGGCAAACGATACTCAGATTATTCTATGATGATTATGGGTAGCTCATTTAAACACTTAATCCTCTTATTTCTTCAAGTTTACATAAATACTACATCATCGGTAGAAACTTAGCGATGCCGTTGAGGAATTTAAAAAAAACGCCTATCAACGATATACGGCCGTCATAATCATCTGATTATAACCAACAATGAAATAGAACTTGAGCCGATTGCTTTTGTTTTATTCACCAACAAGCAGAAATATCTATTTACACATATAAAACATGGGCGGACGTTCAAGACGATGGTAACCATCAGACGGCCCGTCCCCTCGTTTGCTATTACAAAACGTCAATAGTGAGTGATTGACGATCATTCACGATCGGAAATTGACGCTATCAAGAAAAATAAAGGTATGTTATCTCGATGTAATGCTAATGACAATAGTAGATTGTGTCACAAGGGAGCAAAATGACATATTTAAGGCGAGGGCGTACATTGAATCCTGAACGAAGCGAAGGATTCTACAATTGAATCTCGAGCGTAGCGAGGGATTCTAAAATAGAATCTTGAGCGTAGTGAGGGATTCAAGTGTTAACGCCCAAGGTGGAAATGATTTTGCTACCGTGTGACACATACTGCTTTTCACATCACCTATGAGGAAAATAAAAGATCTTAGTGATGAAACAAATTTAATTATTCACACATTCTAGAAATGCTGAAATTATCAAATTTAACAACAGGAAATTATCGCACTTAACAACAATTATCAAATTTTTCAACAAAATGTCCTTGAACAGAAAAGTGCCACTTTGATTCCTCCTAGCAGGGAAGAAAAGTCCCCTTTCTGAGTAGGTGATATGAAAACATATTCAATGTCACATAGATCAAAAGAAACCGTAAGTACTATCAGCCCAATGACGTTATGATTCAAGTCGTAAGAGGTGTCAAACAAATTGTTTCATAATGTTACTGTGACACCGTTCTATGGTGGGTCAGGGTTCCATTGGGCTGATAGAACGTGCACGAAGAGGTTGATGAATGTAGAGGAATCGGAAGTTGTATGTTTAGACCCGTAGTCTATGCCTAGCCCATTTTGAGACAGCCGCGAAGGCATGTATGTATGTATTAATACTGAAAAATACGTTGGTTCATCTTTCGAAGATCGGAAAATATACCAACTGATCCGTAGTCACACCAATTGGCCACACTGGTGTGACTATGGTTCATTTTATTTATCCGTAGTCACATGAACACATAAATAGGAGGAAGGTTTAGGTTAGGTTCGTTTTTATATCAGGCCCTGAGGGCCAGAACAACCCAGAAATAGGAGCTCCGCGTTAGCGGAGCTCCGTTGACTCTGTTGAGTTTGATTTTGAAAGAGAAACAGACTCAAATTCGGTCTTGGTGTGACTACGGGTAAATAAAATGAACCATAGTCACACCAATGTGGCAAATTGGTGTGACTACGGATCGGTTGTGGATAATACTGGGTTGCAAATTGATTAGTTTAATGGATACAAACTATTAGATATTTCTGAATCAATTGGTCGTTTACTTACGTTGTTGCGTGTGAAGCATCTAAGTAATCAGCATAGTACTAACGATATGAAACTTCTCCGATACGAATTATTTAATATTCTTAATGACGACTCGTTAGCTCAGTTGGTAGTGGCCAACTACTAAGCTAGCGGTCCCGGGGTCAAATCCCGGTAAAGGCAGATATTTGTGTGAAGTACGCAGTATATATTTCTCTAAATAAGTATGTTTATTGTTGTCCTGTACCGATAGTACAAGACTAGACTAGTTTGGGACTAAGTAGGTCAATATGTGTGAGCCTGTTCTCCGTTTTTTTTGTACGTAAAAAGAACATTATCAACGCGCTCTAACGTTTTCGAACATATTCTCAGTATTTTCTCGAGGTGATTTTCAAATTTCTGGGACTAGAAACGCGAAGCTAATCCTAAAAACAATATTTTTCGTTATTCGTGTGTTTGTTAAACATCGTTACCAAAATTCAAGTTAGCGATACGAGTAACGTTAAAATGCGCTAAATAGTTGGGAGCGTTAACAATGAACTGATCTGTGAGGTCCTTGTGTTATATGTCCTAGTTACGAATTTCTTCGGATCGGACATCGGATATAACGGAATAATAGAAATCAGAACACAATTAATATGGTCTGCGTCAAAGCGCTTACGCCGTTGTCCAAGAGTCTATTATTGATAATCCACGTGCCATTATTACTTGTGTCTTGAAACCAAGAACTTTAAGATTTCGCCCGGATTACCATCCTTATAGAATACTATCGTATAACATACACATGAGATATATAGTCACGGACCAATAAATAGCATTAATTTAAAAACTACTTTCAAACAAATTGATGAAATGGGACAATTGTTTTTGGGCCTACTAGAAACGGTTACGTTTATGATTCACATTTGTATTGAGATTCATAATATAACAGTCATATTTTTCTACATTCCGGTTAGAAACGGTTAAACATAATAAGAGGTTAAGAGGTACCAATCGACATGTTTTATTAATATACGTTGCATTACGTGTTTGGGGGCCTATACCCCGTACAGCACACAATTGCTCCTTTACCAGCATAGTTTTGAAAGCTATTATACTAAACATTCCAAGCCAAAAAACATGGCTGTATAGATAAAAATGCTTGGAGTCCTAGATATCGTGCGTGATATATGAGAACCCGTAACTATTCTGCGTTGGTAGGTACCTACCTACGAGCTTGGCAGTGCCGCGTCGAAGAAAGCATCGAATGTCCACCCGTCGAATTCCGCCGACGATGTGTTTTAACAAAACAACTTCCCTGACGAAGCACGTGCAGCGTCAGTCTTTAGAACTAGAATGGCTAACCACTTTAGGTGCCAACAACTGGTACGCAATTTAATTTTGAATGGCCTAAAGGTGTCACCGGCCCTGAATAGATTATATTTCTTAATAATCAGCCTCATTTTGTTTTTGTAACGAGTATCAATAATCTGACTCCACATGACGCAATTGTGAAACTTGACCCGTCACTTGACTCTTGTTTATTCAGCCAAATGCAATAAAAACGGATCACAGTGTACGTAACTTTGCACGTAAAGTGACCAGGTTTTACCGCCCTTGAGTGTGACCCTTCCGAGAAAAAGGAACGTCAAGTTACTAGAAAATAAATGGTTTCCACGAAACATGACCCAACTCAGGATTGTACACGTGGAGACAACATGTAAGTAATGCAATCCAATATTTTGTTGCTACTACTTATACGACAGCTTAGCCTTATAAATACAAGTATCAGGGAGACCGAGTCGCTCGTGTTGCAACCGATTTTTCCCGAAGATGACAACTTGCCTGATCAATTTCTTGACTAAATCCATATTCTGCAATTTTCGTCAAAATCGTTAGAGCCGTTTTGGAGAACGTTATTACGAATATATAAATATCATTGCTCGGTTATAGTATAGGATAGGATACATTTGTAAGTAACATTTCTCGCGACTATGTTCGCGTAGATTAGTTATCCTCGATCAAAAACCGAGGCAAACGAAATTGATTAAAATTCCTCGGTTCGGTTCCGTTCATTTTCGTTTCGGTTTCATGGCTAGTGTGCTACGAGTAGTTCCAGTGAACGGACTAAGTAGTTTATTAAAAAAGTCCTTCGATATTATGTTACACAAATAAAAACTATTTCTCAAATTTCATTTTTTATCTTTAGCCTATGGCTATAATTGTTTTTTTGTCAGGTAACTCGTTGTTTTGGTTTATTTCCCAGCAGGCTTTTTTTAATAATAGTTGGTGAAATGATGAGGCACTTCAATAGTTCAACTTCACCACGTGCTTTGACGAGCGTGAGTTGCTTAGGCGCTATCCGTTGAAAAGTCATTGTTGCGGAGAAAATCACCGTTAAATACACAAATTACATAAAATTTTATTATATCCCATAGTTTTGAAATGACAAAAATACGTTAAAAACATTTTTTTAACGTATTTTTGTTGTATGGTAAAACGGTAAAACATTCCGAGCGTTAAATTTGGTATGATTAAGACTAAGTAACACCATGTTTCTTTTTCCGTTAATTTTCGCGTATTATTGGTACATCTATAGAAACAACTTGGTAGATTAGATTTTTTTATATTGCAAAAAATATGTTTTTTTTTTGTTTTACAACAAAGTAAATAATTTAATGTTGTATCTACATTCATTGTAAAAGGGCCTTTTAAGTTAACTAATAATTAGTGTGAAATATATCATTTTTAACCATAAGAATTACCACGACAATTCTGTGACACTGTTATATTTAATGAAACGTGACCATAGCAACCTTTTGTAGCGACCAATAAAGACAGAGTTCAGTAACCAATAGTGGCTGTTGTTTATACGTTACCGTAGCAACGACCAATAAAATATTAATTATAATAAAACATATTTCACTTGTAATGTCCCATTATTGGCTTTCGCTTGTTCACGATCTTAAGTGTTACTCAGTAACTAACTACACGGTACCTAAGTCTGTATATCTCTGTTCTAAAATGACTACATGGTTATAAAAAAGAGATAGGTCTTAATTTATACACGTATAAGGCAGTGAACTATGTAGATCCCTGGGCCACTATGGAAAAATACTTGACTGTAATCATCATGCATAAAAAAGTCTCCCGTTTGAAATGCCGAAGAAGATAGGACGCGGTTACGCAATAATGAGTCAATCCACACCCATTTACCAATAAAGTGTCAACCCTTAATACTAACATCGTGGCTTGAAACTTTATTGCTAAATAATTGTGGAATGACACATTTTTGCGTAACAGCGTCCTAATACGTTAGGTATGTTATGTTACATAAGATGGCTGGATGGTTTACCGACTTTGAATATAATGAGGAAAGTTGTTGCAATATCTTACTGCAGGTATTATATATTTCCGTGGAAGGTTTCCGTTCCAAGTTTTAGCTCCAGAAGAAATCAATACAATACGCGCGTGGCGTTTAAATTTTATATTAACTTTGTATCAAAGGTAGCTAGATAGCTAACTCTATAGAGCGGCACACTAAGATGCTACGAAGAAAATGACTGCAGGATTGGAGAAGCCAGATTGTAGACACCATATAGGTACAGTAAATAAATAGAGGCCTATAGGTAGGTATTTAAGGAGAGCAAACGACGAATATGAGGATAAAGCCAAAATTCTACGGCGGCACACATTACGCACGCACACGTGTGTATAAATTCGCTTAGTATCTAATTAAATCTACCTACATAACTGACGTCATTTTGTACGTGAGCCGCTTATCCACACTGTAGCGGCACTATGAAATGACGTCAATGGATCACGTTGCAGCCAGGGCTCGGAAAACGGTATTTTTTTCGAAACGGTTTCGTCTTAAATGCCTAAGGAACGATTTGTTTCGGTTTCGTTCGCAAATAACGTTATAGAAAACGTTTTTGAACAAGAACGAAATTTAAATATTTTTTGATCCATATAACGTTTTTTTCCATTTGCTGGGTTCGGTAGTATCTAACATTACTAAACAAGTTCATGCTTGTCGCCGCTTTGAAGCCGAACGCCGCGCGCGGCCGAGTCCCGTGGATTAAACCGGTTTTTGATAACGTTCTCGTTTCGTTTCCCTTCCGAACAAAATGTTGAACAAAGAACGGTTCGAAACGTTTTTAAAACGTTATTTTGAATAACGTTTCCGAGCCCTGGTTGCAGCTTGGGCGTGCGTAGCGTGCGCCGCAACGCAATTCCGGCTTTATTTTCATATACGTCCTTGACTTTAAACATACCTACATACAAGGATTCTATATTCTACAATAACGTTATAACTCATAACTTTATAGGGCTAAAGTTATAAGAAATAAAATAAAATAATAATATATTAATTTAAAACAACATCTTTTACGAAATAAATTTGAATAAAGGCCTTTTTATGGTGAGAGAAATATGTAGGGTTCGTGCAGATTTAGGGTTTCGCCAATCATGCGTTCATTGTAATGAAAATTTCGACCTAAATCACAGCGTACATATCTAACGTGTAAATTCAATCACGAATTCAATTAAGTATATGTAATTAAGTGTATGTTAGTAGTAGTATGGGTTCGAAGAACTCAACCACTGGGGGGGAACTTGTTCTACATTAACTTTACAAGCGTCCGCCCGTCCGTGCCTAAGAAGGTCTAGTACTAATTTGTCACTTAACTAAAACTCATTGCTAAAGTTGACCTGCTTCAGTAAGGTGGCCCCTTCAGCAGTCGGGCCTTCATATGCCTCAGTTCGTTCCTCCGAAAGTCCAGTCCTAATTCGTCGTTTAAATCAACTCGCCGCTAAAGTACACCTCCAGTAAAGGTGGCCCCTTTAGCAGCGGGCCTTCATATGCCTCAGTTCGTTCCTCCAAAAGTCCAGTCCTAATTCGTCGTTTAAATCAACTCGCCGCTAAAGTACACCTCCAGTAAAGGTGGTCCCTTTAGCAGCCAGACCTTCATTTGCCTCAGTTCGTTCCTCCAAAAGTCCAGTCCTAATTCGTCGTTTAAATCAACTCGCCGCTAAAGTACACCTCCAGTAAAGGTGGTCCCTTTAGCAGCGGGCCTTCATATGCCTCAGTTCGTTCCTCCAAAAGTCCAGTCCTAATTCGTCGTTTAAATCAACTCGCCGCTAAAGTACACCTCCAGTAAAGGTGGTCCCTTTAGCAGCGGGCCTTCATATGCCTCAGTTCGTTCCTCCAAAAGTCCAGTCCTAATTCGTCGTTTAAATCAACTCGCCGCTAAAGTACACCTCCAGTAAAGGTGGTCCCTTTAGCAGCGGGCCTTCATATGCCTCAGTTCGTTCCTCCAAAAGTCCAGTCCTAATTCGTCGTTTAAATCAACTCGCCGCTAAAGTACACCTACAGTAAAGGTGGCCCCTTTAGCAGCGGGCCTTCATATGCCTCAGTTCGTTCCTCCAAAAGTCCAGTCCTAATTCGTCGTTTAAATCAACTCGCCGCTAAAGTACACCTCCAGTAAAGGTGGCCCCTTCCGCAGTCGGGCCTTCATATGCCTCAGTTCGTTCCTCCGAAAGTCCAGTCCTAATTCGTCGTTTAAATCAACTCGCCGCTAAAGTACACCTCCAGTAAAGGTGGCCCCTTTAGCAGCGGGCCGTCATATGCCTCAGTTCGTTCCTCCGAAAGTCCAGTCCTAATTCGTCGCTTAAATCAACTCGCCGCTAAAGTACACCTCCAGTAAAGGTGGCCCCTTCCGCAGTCGGGCCTTCATATGCCTCAGTTCGTTCCTCCGAAAGTCCAGTCCTAATTCGTCGTTTAAATCAACTCGCCGCTAAAGTACACCTCCAGTAAAGGTGGCCCCTTTAGCAGCGGGCCGTCATATGCCTCAGTTCGTTCCTCCGAAAGTCCAGTCCTAATTCGTCGCTTAAATCAACTCGCCGCTAAGGTACACCTCCAGTAAAGGTGGCCCCTTTAGCAGCGGGCCTTCATATGCCTCAGTTCGTTCCTCCGAAAGTCCAGTCCTAATTCGTCGCTTAAATCATGTCACCGCTAAAGTAGACCTCCAGTAAAGGTGGCCTCTTTAGCAGCGGGCCTTCATATGCCTCAGTTCGTTCCTCCGAAAGTCCAGTCCTAATTCGTCGCTTAAATCAACTCGCCGCTAAAGTACACCTCCAGTAAAGGTGGCCTCTTTAGCAGCGGGCCTTCATATGCCTCAGTTCGTTCCTCCGACAGTCCATTCCTAATTTGTCACTTAAATCAACTCACCACTAAAGTACACCTCCAGTAAAGGTGGCTCCTTTAGCAGCCAGGCCTTCATGTGCCTCAGTCCGTTCCTCCAAAAGTCCAGTCCTAATTCGTGTTATCATTACTCTGTTTTTCCAGCAGAGCAATCTTGACGAATGACGGCCCAATCGATTTAAGCTCCGCTTGTATTAGAAAGCACACATACTCACAAATATGTACTAACATCATAGATAAACAAAAACGGACGCTTGTTGGATACGACAAGTCGAAACTGGTTTTCTTAGCGCGATATCTATGGAGCATCGAAGTTTTTTGTTTGAACGTTTGAACACAAATAAATTATGCGTCTCGTCTGAACTTGCTTAAACGGACCTGTTGGTTCCAAATATGACACGTTATAACTTGCTTGTTTCTCGAATATCTTTAAAGTTTTTATATTTTCTTATCCAAATTCCTAATGCTAAACGTTTAAACTTGCTTTAACTTTAAAGCCTTTTGATTTAAATTCGTAATAAAATACAGAAACTGAGACATTTCGAAATATAAAAAGATATTTATCGTTTTAAACATACCACGTCTATTATTTTTACCCTCACGACCCATGTCAACGTAACTGTATGGATTATTGCCATTTCAACATAATTCTGGTAGAATTCGCGTGGGAATGAAGGCAAAAACTTGATCCTTAATAAAAACAAAACTATAGGACCTGTCGTACACATCAATAATAAATAATAATAGACAGTCAGTTAGGTTAAGTTTTTTTTCTACTAACTACCTATCACAACACCAAACAAAAATACTCAAAACCAATTAGGGAAATGTAAGCTCTTTTTTTGAAGGCGCCCTTGTCATAACTGGTGGAAAATACCGGCGAAGGGAGTTCGTTCCACAGTTTCACTGTATGAGGCATAGAGTGCCAAGTGAAACGCACGGTGGAAGAACGCCATTCATCAAGGTGATGATGATGGAACCTGGCTTTACGACGAGTAGCTCGATGGTAGAACTCAGCGGCTGGTTAAAGTAGTTCAAGTCCGAATCATTATTCAGAACACTCCCCGTTGTAAGGCTTATATAGTACGCAAAGTGAGCTGATGTCCCTTCGGATAGAGAGGGAAAATAAATCTACTCACCGCTAAAGTAGACATCCTCCAGTAAAGGTGGCCCTTTCAGCAGCCGAGCCTTCATGTGCCTCAGTCCGTTCCTCCGAAGGTCCAGCTCCCTAAGCACTTGCATCTGAGCTATAGCCTCGGGGGGCACCTCCCAGAGTGACGTCAGCCCGTGCATCTTAATTTTCTGCCAAAAAATAATAATTTAAAAACACATTCCGTTTATCCCAGTGGTCTCCAAAGGGGTCTCTATCGACCCCAAGGTGTCGACGGTCGACGACGACCTACAAGGGGCCCATGTGAGCGGAAAAAATTAACGGGGGTCCATGAGATGAAAATTTATCCACCAGCATGGATCCCCATTTAAGCAGGTCGTGACTTTAATTTTGGCTTTCGCATAATAAAATAATCAATACTTATTTATACACAAATAATAAGTACCTACTTACTCACGTAATACTTTCTTATAAATATAAAAAAAAACAATTATTATCTATATAAATTATGTTTCAATTTTCTCTGTGTGTAGTTTTTTACTTCCTAAATACCTATTACGTAAGCAAGGGGTCCTCCTAAAATCGAAACAAATGCCAAGTGGTCTTAAGATAAAAAGTTTGGGAACCTCTGGTTTATAGCCTGCAGGTCCGTTTTTAATTTATGTCACGTTAGGTGTGCGTGTTTAAAAACTTTCAAAAATAATGTTTTATGGAAAACAACACAGGAGGATTCGTATGCTGTTCGACAATAACTTGAGTAGATAACTATTGTTGATTAGTAGAAGGTCCCGGTGGCAGTTAATTCGTTATTTAAAAACCTTATGGCATTATGTTACGTATCATTTTTAGTCGTGCTTTAAGCAAACAGTTCGTTATAACAAATAAAAGTGTTTATGGTTATCTCAATTGATTGACGTTATTCATGCTTCAGAAAATAAAAGTCGGTAAAATAATGTTTTTACCATTTCAAGACACAGAAAATGAGGAATCCTTTTGTGATACGAGTATTGTACCTTTCTTAAGTGTTTAAGCAACATTAAGACTTTCCGCCCTGAAAAAGTGGTCAGTGTGTCAGTGTGTGACATCCAAGTGCGCCTTGAAATATTTTTGGTGAGTATTCTCTTGCTATTGTTTCACTTTGCTACGTGATTTTTAATAACTCACCTTCAAATGAGTCATCATCAGCATTTAACTTAAAGCTGGGTACTGACCAACGTTACGAGGTGTAATGTAACATGTTACACAGCGAGCATTCATGTAGTCAGTACGTAATTGCTCGCTGGTTCCCCGTAACACTACGTACTGACTGTATGAATGCTCGCAGTGTAACATGTGACATTACATTACACCTCTTAACGTTGGTCAGTACCCAGTTTAAGAGCTAGGCTCTTTTCAATGGAGTAATTGTACTTTCTTTGCCCTTTGCCAGCTTTTTCGCCTCCTCAAATACGCGATTGTGCTAATGTTGAATCCACAAACTAGGATGTACAGTCGAGTGTTAATATATGGGAGAACGAAACATCTCAAAAATCTGTATGTATGTATGAAAACTCTTTATTGCACATAAACAATTACAAATCGTCTTTGCATTAGGTACTATATAGGCAAACTTATCCCATAATTATAGGATCTCTTGCAGTTAATCTTGGAGTAGCATAAGGAAGCACAATGCACGAGAGGCAAGTTTACAAAATAACAGAAAATAAAAAAGGTATATACATCCGCAAAACACATAGTAATAATATCTGCTTTAATAAAATACATACATAGGCAACAAAATATACTAATATATACTACAACATAACGTAAACAGCAATTAAAACCTACAACAACACAAAGGAACAACATTACATCTTGTTCGTTTAGCCACAGCTTCTTTAACCTTTCCTTAAATGAACTGATAGATCTAGTCCACCTAAATATAGCCACCTTATTCCAATAACTAAGTACTAAGAACTTCATAACATATTAATGAGAGGATTCCTTCGATACATATTTTTGCACTTGTCTGTACAGTTGTACTGCGGTCATGATGTGATCTTCACAAGTTTAGATTTATCTAATAAATTGTCAAGATACTTTTTCTTGAAATTTACATTCGTAAACAAGTTATCTCATGATACGTTTTGCGTAGAACTACATAATTCATAATACAAGGGCTATAATATTCTAAGACTCATCAAAACATTACGCACGACTGCTTTAATATATATTTTACTTGGCATCTTGAGCTCCGTGGACCTTTACAAAAATGAATGAAAGCATGTGGAAAAATAAACATACATATTATTATCGACCCTTCGTGGGTACATTAAGGACACACGGTATCCATGGAGGTTCAGTCAGGTGTACCTATACATAACTTTATCCTCGACTGTCCTCGTAGACCTTGTAAGGTCTGACTTTTAATTGTGTGCAGGAGAATGATAATAGCCATTGTCAAACCCTATAATAATAATACCACATTTAAACCAATAGCGACGCATAACTAATTGGCGACATGATCCAATTTTTAACCAAAAACTGTTGCTTTTGTGGTCGTTGCCACTTGAGAAAATGTAGTTTCACATTATAAAACTTAACTATATAAAATAAAAAATTGCACAAATGTTATAATCACGAAAGTTTAGGTGTAAATTACAACGATTTCACTCATTAAGTAGGGTAAATCGTAAAGAGTCTTGGAATTTGATTGATTATTTTGATATTGAGGTCTGTAGTGAAACATAAATTCTTTTGGTTCAATCAATATGCACAATTGAACACCTACCCACCAATGTTTCACTCATGAAATAATTAAATTAATGCAAACTAAACTGTCCGAGTCGCTGAAATAAATTGTATGGAGTAATGATTCAAAACAATATTAAACCTTAGATAAGTTCTATAGATAAGCGCATTCTCAGATTAATCCAAGTTATTCTCTAACATTCACGAGGAAAAAACTCTTAACGACTTTTTGAAAACGTACGTCATACATAAACTATTGCTGGTTGCTGGTACACTAATATATTTTAGCTCATTGCGGCCGTTTGAAAATCGGAATTCAAAATATAAGTTAGCCGTTTTACGCGGTTTAGTGGCGAAAGACGAATAAAAAGGACGAGAAATATGAAGTTTCAAATTTAGCGAACAGTTGTTTTGAGCGAAATGAAACCGTGAACAAAATCCTTTTTAAGAAGAACCTGTTTTCTTAAGCGAGCCGCTCGCGAGTTAACATGTATTGTCGGAATGTTTAGTATTAACTGCAAAACGAGCAATTTGTAGGAAGTTGTAAAAATGTAATTACCTACCTATATTCGTGAAACATTATCCAAGATTACGATATTAAGAAATATTGCTCTCCGATTTCTCCGAATGAATTCTACACGTAAAGGAGCTTCCTTTACGTATAGAATATTTTCTGCGTCAATATTTGTCGATTTCTTTAAATATTACATTGTAATCTGCGCAGATGTTTCATTATTTCCTCATAATCAGCATAGCTCGAAAATCTCCAGGACTTTAGAAAAAAAACAGACAAATAATGAGCGAAGAGTATCTACGTTTGACGCTCGATGGACTTATTATCGATTTCTTTGCTTTGTGTAATATGTTAATTTCTAGAAGCGATATTGCAGGAAAAAATCCCACATAAGGCACTTCTCCCACTGACGCGTCATGATGGCGAGATAGCGATTAGCTATTGACTATTTTCTCGCTCAAGAATCGAATAAAAGAAATAAATCATGTGTCAATAAAAGAGACATATATATAGTATTTACTTATTATTTATTATTATTATTTATTTATTTATTAAACCAACAACAAAACTTAAAAATAAATCAAAAGCCCTGCAAAACTGTTTTAGGACAGTTTGACTGCAGGAAGACTTGAAAAGAACAAGAACAGTACTATAATCTTAATGTTATACAATGTTTAGTTTGACATACCAATTATATAATTCTAAGGCAGTGTATCTAATAGATGTTTCTTTAGCTTTCTCTTAAATATACTTTTATTTTGCTCAAGACGGATGTCCCCAGGTAAACTGTTGAGAATATATGGCAGGCGCTTTTTCAAAGTTCTGTCTCCGTAATAGTTGTTAACTCTAGGCACATCAAATTTACCTGCGGACACCAATCTCGTTCCATGATTGTGATCAATTCTACACAAGTCATGCTGCCAACTGTCATGGTTATTAATAGCCAAAAGGTATTTGTGCTTTAAAGTGACGGGAAGTATCTTACATATTTTGAACAATTTTCGATAGTCACTTTTACAGGTATTTTTAATCTTTTGAGAGACAAGAAATTTTAAGAAACGCAGTTGCAAGGATTCCAGCTTATCTAAGTATGTTTTAAAAGTGAGACCATAACAATTGAGAGCATACCCCAGTACAGAATCTACCAACGCATAATATAAACATTTTAAAGTACCAACAGGAACCCTGTAACTAAGATGGTAGAATTTACCTAGCAAAACTCTTAATTTGTCACAGATGTAATCCACATGCTGAGACCAGGAAAAACTAGTATCTATTTTAACTCCTAAATATGTAACACAATCAACTTTATCTATAGGATTACATTGGCAACTAACTTGGTTATTATGCAAGCACTGATAACCATGGGCCACCAAATGAAAAGTAAAATCTGGTATTTTCAAATAAGGAGAGTGAATAACAAGTAGGTTAGTCTTCTCGGCGTTCAACAAAATGCCGTTGTCATGAGACCATCGCACTATTGCATCTATATCAAGCTGTATAGAGCGACTCATGTCAACAAAATCAGTCCCGGCAGACACAATACACAAATCGTCAGCGAACATGTAAGGTGTACTGTGACGTATGACTCCACCTATACTATTTACATGCATCAAATAGCATACTGGACCACATCCAGAACCCTGCGGAACCCCACAGTCTACCGCCACGTCATCACTGAGCACCTCACCCACCTTCACACGATAAATCCGAGACATCAGGTAGTCACGGAACCAGCCATTCAGCGGCTGCCTAATGCCGCATTCGTCCATCCCATTTAAAAGCGTATCCGGTACAAGAGTGTCAAAAGCTTTTTTATAATCAAAGAATATTACTGCAACTACTTTTTTACTTTCTAAATGTGAGTTAATTTCATCTACAAATTTTGCAAGCAGAGTATGAACACCTTTACCTTTTTGAAACCCGTGTTGATAAGTATTAAGGATAGAATTGGTGTGAAGGTAATCTCCTATTTGATTAACAATACATTTTTCCATTACCTTCTCCACACTTGACAAAATTGCTATAGGCCTATAATTTGAGAACACTTTCCGGTCACCTTTCTTATGGATTGGACGAATTACAGCTTCTTTTAATTTATTTGGGAACTGATTGTTTTTAACTGACATATTGATTAAGTTAGCGATAACGGGACTTACCTTATCAACTAGAAGTTTCAGGTCAGTCATGCGCACGAGGTCGCTGCCGGGTGCCTTTTTTGCATTCATTCTCATAATAACTTTTTTAACCATATTGTTATCCACAGGCTGCCACCTCATGCTCACGTCAGACCTACTCACATATGTGTCTCTATCTAACCATTTATCAGAACATACATGTTTAATTTGGCTGATATCATTTGAAAAACAATGCGCAAACGTATTACATATTCCTTTCAGACTACCCTGGTGGCTCAAATTATTGAGTATGCCATTATCAATTGACTGAATATTTTTCCCCAATAAACTGTTTATTTTGTCCCAAATCTTTTTGATATTCTTGTTACAATCTAAAATACATTGCCTATCATAATCATTGTTACACTTTGCGATAGCCTTATTACATCTATTCCTGTATCTAGTGTAATCCAATCTTTTCATCATATTCTTAGGGTTATTGCACCATATCGTATACAGTCTATCTCTTTCTATAATCATTTTTTTCAAATTATTATTTATCCAGCACTTGTTGTTTCTATTACTCATATTCACAGTTATACATGTTGTGTTCACAGTTATACAGTTATACATGTTCACAGTTACACTTGTTGATCACTAGCTGTTTACACTGACAGCGAGAATTCTCTTCACAAGTCTGTATCTGTGTATATAAAAGAAACCCTATATTTATCGTTAATCGCTGTCTCAACTCACTTCCCGCTCATAATATAATATATTTTCTTTAATTCACTGAAAGGAAAAGAAAAAATACACGATTTAGAAATCAATGGTTTAAAATGTGTATTGTCAGTGCCGACCGCCGAATATAGATCCTAAGGGTCAATTCACACGGAGAGGCGACGCGACGCTGCGCGCACATACGCCTCAAAATATATTTTATTTACTACACGCAAAGGTAGACATTTCACTGTGAGAATTCATGCTGCGTGGTGCAACGTATTCTGAATACTCACATTGAAACCACTTAATGCAAAGTTCATCATTTAATAATAATAAGTTTTACTACATTTAACGCCTGTTTGATTGTTAGTAAAGTCAGCACCGAGTTGGTATTGTTGCATGTTTTGTTCTAATTCTATTCTTAATTTTCATTAACTAGCTGGTAGATTTTGACGTGTAAAAGTGCCCGTGCGGCCTACTTACTGAATAAACATCTTTTATCTTTTTTTATCTTTTACTATATCCAATAGGTGCGGATGAGAGTCGTCGGTAAATTACATATATAATTTCAAGGGAAAAGCTCGAAAACAAACCAAACAAGTACAAAGTTGGGAAACTATTTCAAATCTATTACTAGGAATTCATTAATCTAACCGAGCTTATTCGCTAAACTAGCACTGCTCACAGTTTCTAATTAATAATTATACTATGTAAAAAACTTAATCCGTTTTAAATCTAAATTGTTTTGCTATGCTAGCACGGATGAGGACAAAAAGTTTTTAGTTCATCGGGTTCAGTTCATCCCAATTCGCTTCGTTCGGATTTGCATGGGTTACCCACGTTTAGGTACGTGCGATTAAATGCAAATAATGCGTTAGAAAGGGAAGCACAGAGTAGCCACAATGTTCTTACCTTAACCGTGTTTTTTTAGGAAGCGCCACATTAAAAACAGTAGTGCGTCTTCAGACAAAGATATATCCCGCGGCTTGCATGTGTGCAAGCTTCGACCGTACGCGCCGCCAGCCACCACAAGTAAACTCAATAGGACGGACGAGCCGGTTCGGTGGCGTGCGTATTAAGTATCGAACAACGCGCATCGACGCAACCTAGCGTCTGAGCGGCAATAGGTAACACAAACTCCTAACAGGTCAGAGACGGACTACTTTCCTGTTTTATACTATGGGAGCGCGCTCTATGTATGTATGTATGTATACTCTTTATTTTACAAGAATAAAAAAGAAATACAAAACACGCAATAAAACAAAAAAAAACGCGAACTGATCCCTTTAAGGGATTGCTTCTATGCCTAAAGCTAGTTAACTACGTAGGTTTATGTGTTCTTACCTCTATTCTACTATTGGCATCGAAGTGCCCCTTGAACGAGTGTAGGCTGGTGCAGTTGATGAGCTCCAACTCCTGCAGGGAAGGGAAGTGCTGCTGCAACCGGCCTATGTTAAGGCACTCGCCCGGCCAGGCTTGCATGCTCAGGAACAGTATTTCGTGCCTGTTGAAATAATCAAAATAATAATTCAATAAACATTAATAATAATCATCATCCAATTAGACACAAAACACAACAAACAAAAAAATAAAATTAAATCGGTCCTGCGGTCTCTGACTAATCACTAATCAGGGAAGATACAAATAATAATAAAAATAAAAAAAGATCCCGGCGAATTGAGAACCTCCTGTTTTTTGAAGTCGGTTAAAAAACATAAAGCAACCAATAAATGTAAGAAATTGTAAAAAGTAACCTAACCGATGGTACTGAAACAAAGCAGTAGGTAATTTTCACCAAAAATATCTCTACCTCGGGGTAAAATATATTAAAGGAACAGCTTTTAACTATTTTTATTCACTTGCTAAACTAATACGTTAAAAGGGATACCAAAACATTTAATGTAAAACTTCTTTGGGAAAAATTATCAAGAGAAGTTTTTGAATATATATCCATATATGAATTATACATCCATATCGATACAAGTCAAGTACCGCCAAAGTATACCTGCGGGCCTGTTATGGTCGTGTTTATCGATGTGAATAGACGTGGATAAAACATTAGTCACTTTCTGTCCAGTATAATATAATTATGTAAGTGCGGGAGTGAGGGATGCTTTGTCCACCGCGATAAAGGCGACCATAAATACGTAAATACGGGCCCATAGGCTTTATTCTAAACGGTACAAAATAATTGCTTTGACATGTTCTCGTTTCGTCAGCGTTATTACTTGACAGTAATGGCGGGCGGGTTGAATGAAATACGATAATTTGTTTAAAAGATGTCCCCTATTTCAACAGCTTGACAATGACACGTGACAATTCGGTATACATTGTAAAGTTAACACGCTGATACATCACTGGGTCTCATATAAGCTTCGCCACTCCACTGAAATGTCACCTATCACCTGTCATTCTCGGTATGCATATGGTGAAATAGGAGGCTGATCTTGCTTCGATATCATAATTACTAACGATATGGCAGCCCTAATTCTAGAGCTAGAATTAGGGCTGCCATAGCTAGAGCTAGAGCTGTCAGAACGTCAAAAGTATAATTACGTGAAGCAGAATGGATGAGTCCGTGTAATAAAAGCCATATTGCTAGTAAATGATGGCAATATGGCTGGCATATTCCCTATTGTAAATTAATATTTTAAGTCCGAATATTTAACTACGAATATTTCTTAACTAGCATTTGCCCGCGACGTCGTTCGCGCAGAGGTCGTTTAGGGGTATTATTGGAGAACTGTCATAGTTTTCATATTCATTTAATCCTTGCAACCATGGAAAAGACTACCCCTACGTAAACGACAGTATCGCTGCTCCTTTCGATATGTTTCCGATTCGTCAGATTCCTGTTTCATTGGATTTTCAATATCAAACAAAACTATGCAATTACCGTGGCTCCACTTATGTCTTACCTATTCGGGAATAGTAACTATACCACCCTTTCGCGTAGAATAGCAGAGTTATTATATGAATAAATTTAATGGCGTCCACATTTTGTTTTGGGCTGTCAGTGCTGTCAAATTAACTTAACACTAATATCCTAAATACAGATATTTTCCAGTTCTATAGAATACCTACTTTAAAAGTAAGTTAACATAACTGAAGTTTAGAAATTGTTCCGTTTTAAAGCATTTTTTTTTCCTGTGTAATACCTACATACGTTCATCATTCGCTCTACTAGTTCGAGCTTTGTTATACCATATATAGCTTTACCTTCGATTGCAAGGAAAAACGTCCACTGGTTTAATCGAGAGTAAAAATGTGGAATAATTATATCCCTAAAGGGCTCTACCCACTACACCGGTCCGTACTAGTAGGGGAGCCCACGACACTAAACCTAGTTCGATAAGACTACCGGACGATATATATAGATATATTTAGTCTCGTCATTAATGGGGGAACACGAAATGGCAATGCCTGCAGTACGAAAAACCTGGCACAACATTTTTTTTTTAGTTTTATGTTCGATGTCTAAATGCAGCAGTGGTTTATCTTACACAGAAATTGATGATCTTTCAGATGAGCCTTGGTTTTTTGAGGAGATCTATCATAAAATTTACTTAAAAACGAGGCTTCTTCTTATCATGCTGCTGCCAGATTAGGCCAATCAGGGGGTTTGCAGCAATGCATTGTCGTATATTCTTACCCCTCCCCTGTTCCGAAGATTAAACGAAACTTTCCGTCACCGACCAACATTTTAATACTAATTACCTTCCGGGCCTGATACGTTCATAGTACGGTCATGGTATGGTACGGTGTAGTGGGAAGACACCTTAATATACTTAGTTTTATTCGCGTAATAATTCAAATTTGGTCCAATCCACCCTAAATTAAGTAAATAGTTGAGGTTATTTTTCATTTGATGATTTGTTTTTGAAGTGGACATACCAGTTCTTAAATTCTAGGTAAAACTAACTACGAAACACGATAGTTCTGAATTCGGTATTTCTGGACTAAAATATTTTGTTTAACATACTTGGAATCCCTTCCCTTTCCGAGCTCGCCGGAGCGCGAATAAATGTATTGAGTAAAATGGACAAATCTCCAAAAGCGACATCAAATTCATTTTTACCAAAAATATTCTTTACTTTGTGTTATAAAATAATGTCATGGTCGCCACTGCCTAGATAAGATTTTTAAATATGTTAGACAATCGAATGTCTATGCATAATAAAGTTTCAATATCACTTAATTAATAATATTATAATATATCTAATATATTATTCCTGAGCCCACGTCACGTACAAAACATGCTACCTATATGTTTATACCACGACTTAATGTTGACTTCATCAGATATAAAAAGACGTAAAAGGGTACATCCAAGATAAATCCTGTTTTTAGGGTACTAGAGCATAAGTAAATGAATAAACGGTATAAATCTTATTGGTACGAAGTATACTAGAATAATACCCTTTTTCACGTGATCATGAGAAGCTTATACCCTTTTTAATTCGGACCCCAGTATTTTGTTACTAAATGTAAAATCATCCGCATTATAGGTATTATGCTTAGTCTATTAGCACTTAGAAGGTTCTTCGGGTTTGTACTTCTCTTTCACTCGCTCTTAATAAGAGCGTATGAGAGCGAGTGAGAGCTTCAGCTTTTGTTTCTATAAGTATATTAAAACTTTGTATTTATTTACAGATAATTACGTATTATATAAATATTATATATGAAATATGAAATATATTTATTTTAAAAAAATCCTCTAAATATGTTTTAAGTTTTAGTTTTATCTCTGTCTTCTTTTTCTGTGCACCCACTATGTAAATTTCTGTTTGTTTATTTGGTCGACTGGTAGAATGTCATTAGGCATTAGGTCCGCCATTTGTACTTATTTCTGTGCAACAAAGATTAAATAAATAAATACGAACCTTCTAAGAGATATCGCACTCTACTCTGATTATCCTTAGGGATATATTCTGACAAATGATTGGCATTTTAGATTTTGATCTCGGATTACTTTCTTTGCATAAAAGGCTTTTTTTTTGGCATAGTTCTAGGATTTCAAACAAATATTGTGTTTCGTAATACTGGTAAAGACGCGGCTTTAATCACAAATATATACTGCAGCCCTAATCCAAAAAGTAATATGAGCCATATTATGCACTTAATGCTCTTGCTCTTTTTCTTTATGATGATGGCAGAATATGAACCCGCTTTCCTGACAGTTACTGGCATAGGGCGTACCATCTTAGTCCTCAAAGTTGGCGTGGCCGTTTGCAATTCCAAGATGATGGCCAGTGTGCTCATTTATCACCATGTAACTTACTGTATCTTCTTCATCCATTGATTCGAGATCCCGCCTCTGCAGCTCAACCGGCTCAGCGTTCGTTTACACACAGCTGAAGTAGTGTGCTCTACCAGGGAGCAAGGCCGGTTCGTGTTCCAGTCCGTGTCGTTCCGCCTGTACAACCCTGGGGCCACCGACGTGCTCAGGCTGATCAGAAATATTGTGTGCGATACAACTGTAACAAAAAAAACGTACGCTATTGGAATTGCAGCCATTTCGGGGATATAAATAGCCTTAAAAGGCCTAAGGGACCCCCCAAACCAGGTGCATAAATTACGGTCGGTCAAAATTGACGCCATGGCCCATTCTTTTGTTTACGTAACGTCCCCGTATTTTACGCGTCGGTGTGGCCGATCCTTAAGGCTGTATTAAAACCGGTCAGTGGCTATTATTCTTCTTTTATTAATGGCGGTCCACCATTTTGCCAATGTCGAGAGTGCAAAGTAATTAAGTAAAAATGTTTTAAAAAACCAAAACCCGCCATCAAAAATGCGAGAAATAACTTCTTATAAAATGGTCTGTAGGTCAATCCAACTGTATTCGGCTTTTGGTTTAAAATATTGTGGGACGCCTACTTTAGTTGGACTGACCTTCCTACCATTTAATAAGAAGTTATTTGTCGGTTTTTCGAAGGCGGCTTTTTGTTTTTTTATACATTTATTTTATTTTATACTTTTTAGTGATTCTATTTATGCTGTTATGTAGTCCTACTTCTCCATTATCGAGAAACTATAGAACATTTCAAGCTCGCCGCAGTCGCTAGTCGCTCAAATATCTTAATCGAGATATCTTATCGCCACCCTTCATATGGGTACCGTTAACGAGTTCCGGTGGCCATCTGTGGTCTTCATCATCAGTTCCACTTCACCATATAGTACTTTTCAAAAACAAATGCACGAGTTACAGTCTCTGTGTAATCGGGGAATATACATAAAAAAAAGATCCCGACGAATTCAGAACCTCCTCCTTTTATTGAAGTCGGTTAAAAATAATAAATCAAAAGTAAGCCGGACATGTTTTAGGGCGAGTTTTTTGATCAGAAGTTAACTAAACTAATTGTTAAAATTCAAAAATCAAATGGAAAATGTGACACATTTGGTTCAGATTTAACAAAGATTTACGATATTTAACTATTAGTATGTTTTTGTACTCGTCGATTAAAATCTGTGTATTAAGATTTCATAGAGAATACTGCAACGTCACTCTTTTCATCGTTGACACTTCCGAAACAACCGACCGACAACTGAAAAAAATTTGAAAATAGAACTTCGTATTTCAATAATACCTATGTGTCCTTGTTTAAGGAGACTCGATCCGATACAAAATTGCCAATCTATGGCGTTTCGGAACGTAGCAGCGTCGCGTCATCTGTCAAAAATTTATTTAAACCTGCTTCTGTATCCAAACATAAAAAAAATAAAAAAACTACGGTTTGTGATTGGCTAGTTTTTAGCCAACAGAACAGCACAGTACTGCAACAATTACGGACGCCGTGGTTTGATACAAATGTCGATGTGGTGTTGATTGTATTAATGACTTAAATTATTAATTTTAATGAACTCGTACAAAAAGTATTGTTCACAATAGTGTCATAATCAAGCTTTTTAATCTCGTACCTTACTTAGGCCACTCAGCAAGCTTCGTGGCCTAAACACGGTACTC
Organism: Acleris sparsana; assembly: GCA_923062465.1. Classification (NCBI taxonomy): domain Eukaryota; kingdom Metazoa; phylum Arthropoda; class Insecta; order Lepidoptera; family Tortricidae; genus Acleris; species Acleris sparsana. The sequence continues at coordinate 10,513,719 of OV281296.1, forward strand.
GACTAAAAAGCTCTCTATTATAACACGATTATGAAAATAACTATTAACTACTCGCAAAGTCGGATACTCACTAGCGAGCTTAAGCAATCGCGTCACTGGTAGATTTTAACACGTGACTTTTCTTTCCACGTTATCTACCAGTGACGAAATAAAAAACGAATACAAACGCTAGTTAGCGTAGTGCATCTTGGCAGGGCCCTCTGTTCTTCACTAGAAGCTCGTTACTGTAACTGATACGGTTACGCGCTAGTGAATACCCGGCTTAATACGGCCTATTATCACAACTCGGACCTGCAGCGAAGGGTGGTCTGCGGACAATCAACCACGTACTGTGAAAACTGAATATAACTAGTACTCGCGGGGCTGTCTGTCTGACAGAGAGGGACAGCCATAGACAGCAGAGTAGGTACTATGATACTCTGGGTTTACTGTAGATTAAATAATTTTCCAAAATAGAAGACAACGAAATATTGTCTAAATGTAACGATGCTATAGAAGAAATGATGTAAACACTGGAACGTTGAAAACAAACCGATAACCACAAATTTCAATCAGTCTCTTCAAACAATCTGCATCTACTTAATTACAAAAATAAACTTAAGCTGTTGTCGAAGTAAAAAGTGCCAAGATAATATTGTTGTTTTTATTTTACGGATTTTGGCATTAAAGTGGGTAACAGTAAAACGTATTTACTGTCTCCACCACAAAGGATACAGTTAATACAGTAACTAAAATTATTAACTTAAGAAAAGGTAACATAACTTTTGTGGTGCAGACTGGTGCCCAAACTACATGGAACCTAAATTTCAGGTCACCAGGCCATCCTGAGATTTTCGTATAGAATCGGCGCAGCGTGGCGCTTGGTTGTGACATCTGAAAAGCGTTATTTGTTTTCGTATGAAGGTATCAGCCGGGATAATTCTACGAAAAGCCCCGGGAAAAGTTTAAAATATAAATCCTATTACAAATAAAATTCATGGAATTTAATTTAAAACAAGTAATTTAATTCTTTCAATCCACAGTAAATAAATGTCAAGAGGTTTTTCCGCGACCTATAGACGCAGAAATAAAAATTAAAAAGGATTCAATAGAAAAAGCTAAATGTATTTGTACTAGTGTTTAATTAACGCTATGAATGCAGCAATACTTACGGTTCAACATCGCATCAAGAAATATTTTCTCGTCTCGCACATGGTCAACAATCCAGACTATTTCCACCGAACATGCGCAGGAGCAAATCAAATTATTCAGTCCCATCAAATCTAATATCATTATAGTTTTTACATAAGCGGTAAAATAAAACAAAAAGAGGCCACATGTTCAACCATACAATGGCATACAAAACACTAAAATATATTAAAATCTCCTTTTTGAGACCGCCCTCAAAACTGTACTATTTACCTACTTCTTTCTAGTTTTAAGCAAGTTGTAATGTTATTGTGTGGTTTCAAATAAATAAATCATTCATTCATTCATTCATTCATTCATTCATTCATTCATTCATTCAAAACAAAACTACCTTAAAATGAGGGATAAATCAACACCTAATAATAATTAATACTGATAAGCGAGACATTTATCCGTACAAATTATTTAAAAAATCATTTAAATTATAAAAGGTTTGATCTGCAAATTCGATTTTAGTTTTCTTTTAAATACATTTTTATCTTTACTTTGATGTCATTATCATTATGTAAATTATTACGGATTTAAATGCTTATATTCTAAACTATTTTGTAATTTAAATAATTGTTTGCAATGTCGGATATCATTTTCGTTTCCAAGCCTAATCTTTCTATTATTTCATTTACAAATCAGTTTTAATTTGTTATTATAGATACAAATAAAAACTCTTGCACCGCTTTGTTTCGCCTCGCCTCGCATGTGGAAAAACACCTTTTTTTTTGTACTATAACAATAAATAATACAAAAAAAGGGGGCGTTTTTGAAATAATGCTACAGTCACCAGCAATAATATATTATCCAACATTAGGTTTAAAAAATATCTGACACGTCTTTATAAGTAGAGGAACAACAGCGTGTCAGACTCAGATTTTTGAGTCCAGCAATGTTGAGTAATATAATTTTGCTGGGGACTGTACGGAACCCTCCTGTCCGAATCTGATTCGCACTTGATCGATTTTTCTCAACCTGAAATTATAATCAAAGATTCTCATTTAGTTTCCAGTTTCAAATCAAATGAAATTGCTTGCGAGAATTTCGGGGAAAAGGTAAGGTCTGACATTGGATTTTAGTTAAAAATGTTACTTGGATTATACGGATAAAATAACATCTGCCGACGGGAGAAATATTGAAATCCTTAAAGGGCCATTGGGAAAGTTGGAATGAACGTTATTGTCGTTGTTTTTAGGGTTCCGTACCAAAATGGTAAAAAAAGGAACCGTTATGGTGAGACTTCGTTGTTCGTCTGTCTGTCTGTCTATCTGTCTGTATGTCACAGCAGGTATTCTCGGCAACTACAAATGCTATCAACTTGAATTTTGCATAGTTGTACAAATTGCTTGCGCGCATCTGTTTTCAGTAAAAAAATAAAATAAATTATAAATAATTGATAAGGGGTCGAGAATAGGGTGTTGAAAAATGAAAGTGGTTTAATTATAGAAAATGGGGTGTCATATGAAAGGGCTTTATCTGCACATTTCAAAACTAATATAATTAGTTAGTAAAAAAAAAACAGAAAAAAAAAACATTGTAAATCTGTATTAAAAATAGGGCTAGTTAAAATGGATCTTATTTCAAAGCAGATAAAGTTCATAACAGAATGAGTATTTTCTTTTGCGGTTACTAAGCATATTATCTTCAATACGGAACCCTCGGTGTGCGATTCCGACTCGCATGTGACCGGTTTTTTGGCTTTAGCGTTCAGTACGTAATTAAATGGTTAAAAATGCAATCCTTATGGTTTAGTTAGGTACTTTATAATTTATACCATGATGCCTAGATCTTCGATGTTGTGCGATTTGCGGTACTTTCAAGGTTAAACACAAAAGTTACCGATGTTTGGACATAGTTGCTGGACATAGGCCTCCCCCCGGGTGTGCCACAAGGACCGGTGTTGCGCCGCGCCGCCTAAATCCATCGGTTACCCGCAACGCCGCAACCTTAGCCACGTCGTCAGTCCACCTCGTTCGAGGTGGAGGCCTACCTACGGTACGTTTTCCGGTACCAAAGTCACCGACATAGCCATAAGAATTGCTATGCTTAAGTGGCAGTGGGCGGGGCACATCGCTCGCAGAACAGATGGCCGATATGGTTCAAGGCTTCTCGAGTGGCTAGACTAGCTCATATTAAAATAACGTTATTGTATTCCTTTTTAGCCCAGTCCAATCTACTCCCTTTTATATATCATGACTTTGCAAACGGAATTATTCATGAGTTATTAAGAACGACATCCGATGCCAGTACAACCTCTAACACGTATTACGTAGTAGTTAATAGGTCGATATTACCTAAGCGACTGTTGCCGCGTGGCGAATATAATTGATATTAATTCGTGAACTATTTCATTGAGTGTAATTTAGCGAAGTCAGGTATTACATTTGAACTATTATATAACACGTTATCAAGATACACGACCGCCGATAATACCTAGTTATAATTGCCGTCAAACTTCTTGAACATTAGGCGAGGTAGTGGGGGAAAGTTCGAGCATCGTACACATACGTGCAAAAAAAGTACCTAATTTTTGTTACAGAATATTTTCAAATCTTAGGATAAATGATACACAAGTGAAAAAAAATTGTTTATATTATTATTAGAATAACACAAAAAAATACAGTAAACTATTTAAAATAGATTAGTCTTGAACTAAAAAGGATATTCCTTCCATTAAGTCAATACCAGCGCTGGTACTAGGTCTTGGTTCAGGGGAGCTGGAGGTAGTCATTGTTTCTTGACTATCATCAATATCATGAATATCATTCTCAAATTGATTCAAAAGTCAATATCAAATTATGACAAGAAAATTAATGATAACAATCGGCTTTATCAGTGCACGCAAGTGTACTCGGGAGGCAGAGGGACGTAGACGCGGTGCGGGACGCAAACGTCATTGACCAATGGTGCGTGCGTGCTCCCCCGCCGCCACCTCCCGCCGCCCGCGGCTCCCCTCCCAACGAAACCTAAAAATCGCTTCTGCGCAAGCAAGGTTACGTGTTCAAGAAGTTTGCCGGCAACTATACTGTCAAACTCAGAAGTAGATGTAGGCACATCATACCTTAATGTTTTAAATTTATATTAAGCATGAGTTACGTAGGCTAGGTTTGGTTAGACCTGGGAGCATAAACGCCAGTCGACGATGAAATGAAAATTCGGCGAAAACATTTCATGAAATGAGTGTAGGTGATTCAAAGATTGACTATTTTTATAGAATATTATGGTCTAGTGATTTGTTTTGCTACCATCAATTTATGCCTGTAAAATCTTTGAATTAAGAGGTAAGTGTACAACACTTAAGATGTCATCTTCCTAATCACTGAAATATGTATAGTTAATACTAATTTGCCTTGATTACGTCTCTCCTATAAGTCCTATAACACACCGGGTCTCACGAGAATATCAATAGCTGGGACAAGATAATTAAATGTACAGTTAGAAGGTCGTCCGTTCCAAATGAACGGGAACTACTTAATCAAATCACGCCTTTTAGCGTAGATCAAAACGACTAAAGTAGGCCCGGTAAATAAGTATCAACTTCATTTGTCAGTAAGGTTTTTTTTGCCGACTATACTTTATTTGCACAGTGAGCATCACAAGTCGTACGTTGAGTGAAACGAAGATCCTATTGTTACCTTCCATCTAGATCACCGCTTCGGCACCATAATATACCTGGGTACATATATCGTGTTTAAAACTGACTTGGAATATTAAAACTAAAAAACACTACTGACAAAGACACAGTAACGTTAAACTAAAGCTTCTAACAGGTGAGGAATCCATGAAATAGGGTACCTTAATGCTTGAGATTAGGATCTGAAGCCGTTTGCTTTGGGACCTGACCTAGCTAGTAACAGGTGAGGAATCCATTACATAGGGTACCTTATTGCTTGAGATTAGGGCCTGAAGCCGTTTGCTTTGGGACCTGACCTAGCTAGTAACAGGTGAGGAATCCATTACATAGGGTACCTTATTGCTTGATATTAGGGCCTGAAGCCGTTTGCTTTGGGACCTGACCTAGCTAGTAACAGGTGAGGAATCCATTACATAGGGTACCTTATTGCTTGAGATTAGGGCCTGAAGCCGTTTGCTTTGGGACCTGACCTAGCTAGTAACAGGTGAGGAATCCATTACATAGGGTACCTTATTGCTTGAGATTAGGGCCTGAAGCCGTTTGCTTTGGGACCTGACCTAGCTAGTAACAGGTGAGGAATCCATTACATAGGGTACCTTATTGCTTGAGATTAGGGCCTGAAGCCGTTTGCTTTGGGACCTGACCTAGCTAGTAACAGGTGAGGAATCCATTACATAGGGTACCTTATTGCTTGAGATTAGGGCATGAAGCCGTTTGCTTTGGGACCTGACCTAGCTAGTAACAGGTGAGGAATCCATTACATAGGGTACCTTAATGCTTGAGATTAGGGCCTGAAGCCGTTTGCTTTGGGACCTGACCTAGCTAGTAACAGGTGAGGAATCCATTACATAGGGTAGCTTAATGCTTGAGATTAGGGCCTGAAGCCGTTTGCTTTGGGACCTGACCTAGCTAGTAACAGGTGAGGAATCCATTACATAGGGTACCTTATTGCTTGAGATTAGGGCCTGAAGCCGTTTGCTTTGGGACCTGACCTAGCTAGTAACAGGTGAGGAATCCATTACATAGGGTACCTTATTGCTTGAGATTAGGGCCTGAAGCCGTTTGCTTTGGGACCTGACCTAGCTAGTAACAGGTGAGGAATCCATTACATAGGGTAGCTTAATGCTTGAGATTAGGGCCTGAAGCCGTTTGCTTTGGGACCTGACCTAGCTAGTAACAGGTGAGGAATCCATTACATAGGGTAGCTTATTGCTTGAGATTAGGGCCTGAAGCCGTTTGCTTTGGGACCTGACCTAGCTAGTAACAGGTGAGGAATCCATTACATAGGGTACCTTATCGCTTGAGATTAGGGCCTGAAGTCGTTTGCTTTGGGACCTGACCTAGCTAGTAACAGGTGAGGAATCCATTACATAGGGTAGCTTAATGCTTGAGATTAGGGCCTGAAGCCGTTTGCTTTGGGACCTGACCTAGCTAGTAACAGGTGAGGAATCCATTACATAGGGTACCTTATTGCTTGAGATTAGGGCCTGAAGCCGTTTGCTTTGGGACCTGACCTAGCTAGTAACAGGTGAGGAATCCATTACATAGGGTACCTTATTGCTTGAGATTAGGGCCTGAAGCCGTTTGCTTTGGGACCTGACCTAGCTAGTAACAGGTGAGGAATCCATTACATAGGGTACCTTATTGCTTGAGATTAGGGCCTGAAGCCGTTTGCTTTGGGACCTGACCTAGCTAGTAACAGGTGAGGAATCCATTACATAGGTAGGGTACCTTAATGCTTGAGATTAGGGCCTGAAGCCGTTTGCTTTGGGACCTGGCCTCGAAAAGTACTAAAACAGAAGTACACGAAGCACATATATAACAGACCGATTTCAGCGCCGGTTTTGCGCGTGATTCTTTATATAATCATAACTTTTTACAAATATTTTAGCAAGTCTAAATAAAGCGATATATAGTATTATGAAGAGCTCTCATGTGAATACATTATTTTCTCCGACCTGTATTTGTTACTCACTGGCTTAAGTTGCTAACGAGGAGACAAAAAAATATATCATAAAGGTCAGGGTTTAGCTACGTCCAATACTTGCTGGGATTTGATATACTTATTAGTATAAGCTTCGCCCACGTAAATTCGAGGATAGAGTAAAGGTTACTTTTATTCTGGCTTGAGATGGTTTGGATGGTTCTGGCTGGAAATGTAACTTACATTTTTAAATTAATAGGGTAGAAGTCTAGTAGACCTTTCTGGTCATTCTACCCTATTTGGCCAGTTTAGGTCGAAATGAGTATCAAAAATACTGTAAAATTAAAAATAATATTGATAAATAGTTAAGGCTGAAGATTAATAGAAATATTAAATACAAAAAAAAATGCATAATTTCGTAATTCTTTAGATATTAGTTAAAATTTAGAGTTGCCAAAAACGGTGTAAAGATCCGTCCGGATTGCTAATCACCATCTTATCCCTTAACCAAGCCAAGCAGCTGTGTCCGCATTGTTTTGTTCTGGTGTGGGGATAAGACAACCGGTAAGAATATTATGAAACCGCAATTAGTTTGGGATTGGAATAGCTGTCAATTCGTATGCACGTTGACGTAAGTATATGGTAAAACTGTCATCTCTAATCACTTTCTAATCGCGGCTAGGTAACAAGCGTAGAGGTATTCCATCTAAGTCCTCGTTTAGAGTAAGGATTACAGTCCTGGGATTATAGCCTTGAGAATTCAAATGTCCTATGGGTCTAAGATTCCACTTTCCATCAGGTGTACCTGTATAGGTACAGTGCAGGGCCGGATTTAGAGGTGTGTAGGCCCCGGGGCAGCAAAGGAGTGGAGCCCCCCAATCATTTTTAAATAGGTTACTCGAGTTCTTAAATATGTATCTTGTCACTTTAATCGCTGTGATAATTCGTACATGGCAGTTTGCACATGACATTAAATAGTCAAGGTACTACCTAGTGTATACATATTAAGAACTCGACTGTACCTAACAGTTTATCTGTGGCCCCGCTCTTGTGAAGGCCACGTGCGGTTGCCCCGCTTGCCCTCCCTTAAATCCGGCCCTGACACAAAGGCACACGTGCTCGTGGGCCACTTGCGATATATTTTTATAGAAAACCACATTGATAAGATTAAAGTCTATTCCATAGTTTTTATTCATATTTCTGATTCACCGCCGCCTTGCTCAGTGAGATGTCAGGGACATATTACAGACAGTTAAATTAAACTCGTTCCTTTTTAAGTCGCGGCGCAAAAAGGGGTATTATAAATTTGACCGCTATATGTGTGTGTGTGTGTGTGTGTCTGTGTGTGTGTGTGTGTTGCTCTTAAACGGGTGAACCTATTTGGACGCGTTTTTTTTAGTTGACAGCAGATTTTCTAGCAGTAGTTCCTACAGTCCGCGGGCGAGAGTGTGGCAAGGTTTCATGAAAATCGGTCTGGCCGGTTGAAGGCTGGATTTTATAAAGATCCGTTAGATAACATTTCGGTCGTGAATGTCAAAACTTGTTTGAAGTTACTAAAATTTGATCTGACATATTTACTAACGGGCCTTTATAAAACCGACTCTGAAAAAAGGGGTTATCATTATAACGGGGGTTTTTAGGGTTCCGCAGTCAGACTAGGAACCCTTATAGTTTCGCCATGACCGTCCGTCTGTTCGTCCGTCCGTCCGTCCATCTGCAGCTTAGCTCAGAGACTTTTTGTTCTAGAAAGCTGTAATTTGGCATGAATATTACATATTAAATAGTTAAGCCGACAAAGAAGTAAAAAAAATTAAACCAAAAATTGGGATACTTGCCCTACACGTAACGTGGGGATTTTTTTTTCTCGATTACCGTATTGTGCTCGGTCTTGAAGGTCTTTCAAAAATGTTTCGGGTTTGTGAAAACAAAAAGTGTAAGTTTTTATAAAAGCCAAGCAATGCCAAAACAACAAATACAAAAAATCTAAAAAATCTGCTTCGTAGGCAGGGTCACTAATAACTAGGCCAACGCGGCGTCGACTAGTTCATATTTTTTGTTATTTCACATTTTTGTGTAGGCTTCGGAACCCTACACTGAGCAAGGTCAGACATGCTCTTGCCCGGTTTTTATCTATCTAATACTTTATCATCCTTAAATAACTGTAAGTTTATAAATAGATGCGAGAGGATTAATAGTAGGTAATACCTAATACTGAAGTTAACAATTAATTTCTCTCTAGGGACGGAAACAAAGAGCCGACGTAAATAGAAACCAATTATGTAAAGGGGTTTTAATCGAAGTCCAATCGAACGAGGTCCGTATCATATTAAATATATTAGCTAAAGCATTACCTTCAACTCAGCCCTATTTTTCAAAAACTACCTTCATTTATTTAACAATTTCGAGTTTCATAATAAGATCGAGTGTTATAATACCTAATTATTATGATTATTATAATTACTTACAGTCGCATATTATAACTTTATCTACATGCATATAGCTCATGCAATTCACGATGGCGAGTGGGCTTTATTAGTGGTTGAAAGTGTACATGCACATTGCGGTAGTGTGCGTGTCTGACGGAGCGATCAGTCGCGAGCGCGCCGTCGCTCAAGTCACTTGTGCATATTGTTTCCACGACGATAACTGCCACGAAGTACCGTCAGCATGTCATTATGTTATTTATAGTGAGGTATAATAAAGTATTTTTATTCTAACATATGCTAAAATAAAAATAGGTCATTAATTTAGAACTGTGGGGCCTATTCGTGTTTATTGCGTCCCAAAACGTGGATAAAACATTCATAACTTTCTGACAAGTATATAAGTGCGAGAGTGAAGGATGTTTTATCCACGTTTAGTCTCGCGATAAACACGGCCCTAATAAGCCCTCTGAAATAAATAAAAAACCTACAGATAGATTTAATTAATATAAAATTGTACGTAATTTAAGGACAGAAAATACGAAGACATTACAAATGATACCTAGTTACATCAATTTTGTAGAAGATGCAACCAAGAAGGTTGCTGCATACATGACTAAATAGTTCGCATATCACGTCAAAAACACAAATAGTATGTTGTTTTCAATGTTTTATCTTATTTTATATTGTTTGTAGGGACGAGCAATGGTCGCTAAAGTCTTTCACTTTCTTCAAGAAGAATAGAATTTTCTCTTTATTTTTTATGCTTACCATACCCGCTCTCGCTGTCACGCACACTTTGACACGTATACAGATATGTGTTTACCACAAGTAAAGCCCACTCGCCATCATAAATTGCATGAGCCATAACCATCATAGGTTTGTGAGAAACCTGTATCTATGGTTGGCCTGTGTCTTAATGTAACTGTATCTTTTCTTAGTATCGGTCTCTAATACTTTTAAGATGCAACCACATCGATATTGACATGCAATACTTTAATGTTAACATTAAAATACAATCACAGATACAGGTTTCTTTCAGCGCATAGACTATACCTAAATAGGCAAGATATCGGAATGACTTGGACACTTCCCTAAAATAATTCCTGTAAGTAATATTGCAAAGCCGGAGGATGCAATAGACAGAGAGGCCTGAGCCCAGCAGTTGAACAAAATAATAGGCTAATATGAATAAAATGTGTTATATGAGACGCAACACTCGGTACCCAAGTCTGACTTGCACTTGACCGGCTTTCTATTTCACTTTAAATGCTTCTTTAGTACCTACTTCATCATATACTCTTACCATCACATTTTTCACGAGAATGCAATATTCACCAGCCGAGAGCTGCGACATATTATTTTGCGCAAAACAACGAACATGTACAAAAGTACCGAAGATACATTCAGTGCCAAGGTTTCTTTACACGTATCCATTTTGTTTGTTTATCGGAGTGTCCGGCGCCGAAAGCGTAAATGATATTCACAATTAATTACCATGAAAGTTTTTGGGTTCGTATTTCAATTTGTAAATTGCTTTTCGTACGTAACACCGGATGTTTATTATTCTGTTCATCCATCGCAAAAACACTATATATTACACAATCTGGTTTCTCACTGTCATAAAACTTTGGGTATTTACTATATAAATTGCGTATTTCATTGATCTGAAATGTGATTTTAAACAAATATGTACGTCATGAAACTTTGTTTAAATATTTATGGCAAAGGGAGCGCTCTTCGTTTACTCTTGTCTTAGAACTCCCAAAAATAATATTCTTTATGGTTTTAGATGTGTTTGCGGATCGGTCATTACCTTGATATTGGAATTTAGTGCGGTTATTTTCATTTGTAAGCTTCTTATCCAGTGCTACTTCTTAGCTAAGTTAAGGTAAGGTATAGCTAATCAAAAGTTATCACCAGCTCATATCCAGTTTTACATCGGTTTATTTAATACTAATGTCGCATTAACCCTAATTACATCTCCCTAATTGGCTGGCAACGCACCGACAACTCTTCTTGACTTGCTGGTGTTTATGGGCGGTGGTGATTATTTCCCATCAGGTAACCTAAAAGCAAATTTGCCTCCCACTTTTATTTAAAAAAAACTATAATATACTTGTTATAGTATAACTTCGTAACGTTATCTTATTGTATTTCCTTATGGAAAATATTCCATTAACAATTCCCAAGCTTGTTTAAACAAGTAATACAACGACGTTTGTGTATTTATGGGGAGGAGGAGCTTTGTTCTCTTCACTTTGTGTTTGTCTTATTGTTCAGTTACATAACGATATCACTTATTATTTGTTTCTAGCGTTGCCTCTGGCATTTTGTATTTGTTTTGAATGTAAGCGTAAAATAAATAAAGAAGCAATAGTTTTTTCCGGAATAAAACAATTTTATCCAGTCCTTTCGACTGGCTTATAAAAATTAGAGTAGTCGTACAATTTTATCATCAAATAAAATAAAAAAAACAAATAGAATATCAATTACCAATTACCACTTTCTGTTTATAATAAATAGGTTATTCTTTCTATATCTATCTAGATTTAGCCGCAACTGTACTAAAAAGTAAAAAAAAGTTACTTATAAAAATGTTAGAGTCAAAGATTGCTGTCATAGTGAAGACAAAAAAACTGACACGTAAAAAGGTATAATATAAACACTCTTGGTTTAAAATATTGTTGGACGCCGACTTCAGTTGGACTGACCTACTATTTTATAAGAAGTTATTTCATAAGTAGGATAACTAAAAAGTACAACATAAGTAGGATAACTAAAAAGTACAAAATAAAATAAAGTTTAAAAAACAACAACCCGCCTTGGTTTCAAGATCCCATCATCAGATCCTGACATGTTTGTCAACCAACCAGTTGCTTTTAAGTTAACCCTTTAATATATTTTTTTAGTTTATCTAGGGTGTATATCGGTATTTATGTATGCGTTTTATTTTTATTATTATTTTCACGTTTATTCTTCCGCTATAAGTATTATGTAAGTAGTTTACATGTATAGTATAGTATGTTTGTACAGTGCTCCGTGAGTCACCGCCGGTACTGGCTGAAAATCAGCGCTGTAGGTGTCTGACACCTCGGCATTTTGCTGAGCCAGTGTCCGTTTCACTGCCGCGAGGACACACAATTGCGTGCTATGCCTGTTTTCTTGAATCATTTGTATATTAGTGTGTCTTATGGTTAGTGAATAAATGTATTTCTTCTTCTTCTTAACATGGGACCAACTAGAAAGTTTACCCATTATAACAAAAAAAAAACAAATCGGTCCAGTGGTCTTCGAGTAATATGGGAACATACATAAAAACAAAACAATTAAAATTATCCCGACGAATTCAGAACCTCTTTTTGAAGTCGGTTAAAAATAAATACAAGGGACACTCAACTACTTATAAAATGTAAAAAAATATGTATTTTTATAAAAACAATATTATGCACTAAAATACACGAAAAAGTATGGTCAGGAAAAATATCACGTGTGATGACCGCGAGTATTAGCTTCTGAGTCTTGGGTGTACTGTACTACAGTATTTTTCAGCTACGATGAGTCCTGTGACAGCTCATATAAACACGTATTACACTTGTTTCTTTGACTTGACATAAAAACTACACTGGTACACACCTGGGGACGCCGTTCAGAAACTTAAATAGTTAATCACCTATTTTTAAATACCTCGCATGTGACTGTAGTAAGTGATAGAAATTACGAAATACGGCTGTCACAGGACTCATCGTAGCTGAAAAACACTGTAAGTATGTATACAAGTATTCAGTTCTCTATATAGATACGGTTATCGTTACCTGGTACCCATACTTAGTAAAAACCAATAGCTTAGTTTGGGGCTAGGTCAATTTATGTGAGATTGTCCCACGATATTTATATATGAAAAAATCTGCCCTAATACCATAGAAGGGGGATCACTGCATAGTAATAGTATAAGCATCATAAATTTAATATGCTTTGCAATAGAGTATAGTATACTTCTACTATTATGAAACTAGCTGTCAATTCATATGCACTTTGACGCTAGTATAAGTATATGGTAAAATTGTCACCTCTAATCCCTTTCTTATCGCGGCTAGACAATACTACATTGCAGAAATATCTGTATATTCAACCATACAATCTTAACAAACGAGTAGGAATAGAAAGATTCAGGAAATACTAACAGACACCAAAGGACGGCTTCCGCACGACGCGTCACATGAGACAAGACTTCGCTCCGTAAATGCTCTTTATTAGCTCACCCCCACCTACATATTAAGTTCAATTTTGCATTGGAACATCGCATGCAAGTGAATTGTCAAATTGCCGGGTTACAACTGCATAAAATGTCCGAGTTGTAGCTTTATTAAATATATGTCCTAGTATTTCATAAGCAATAAGTAGCTGTTGCAAAAATGCACTTCAATTGTACATTTCAACGTACATTCGTCAGACGCAGGTATGGTTGATGGTTACGCTTCTATAGGTAATATTGTACGTACATACTTATGTTGTGAGTGGTTACCATTTGTCCGGATGTCCGGACTTTTGGACTCTAGTCCGGACTTTGCCCGGCTCTTTAAATTGTCCGTATTTTTTTAATTAGCTAGAATATGAGTTATAAAACGACATATTAAATGACTACTGTAACTATGAATGTAGTAAGCAGTTTCTTCACAATCAATCAATAGACTGAATCACCTAACATACCAAATAATATTCCTTATGTTGGAAATTTCTAAGTTTCCTACAAAAGGCTCTGGCACGCTCTACCAATAAACAGCAACTACTTACGGGGCCGCAATAAAATTAGAGCCCCTTTATTTACATTAGTCTGATACATCCCTAATAACGTCACCGTGACACCCACACGCCCTTACGAGTATATCACCAGAATATATTTACCACTAAATCAGAGATTATATTCAAATGTCACAGTAATTTTCGGAACAACGGTTAATCTAAAAAAAACAGTAAAGCTTAAGCTATATCGACACGACGAAGGGTTTCTTTATACTACACTCAGGAGCAAAAGTAACGGGTCAGAGTGCGTTTTTCATACTAAAGAGGCTATTTCGAAGCCTTGGTTCCTCGCCAGGGAATGCTTTTAGTGAAATCAGATGATGAATACCCCGGGGCATCGATACAGGACTTCCAGAGTGCCTAGGATACCCAACTTAATGAATCTGCGGTCAATGCCGGAATTGAGCATATTCAGAAAAACATCTAAAATGGCAATAAAATGTAAGGAAATCCAAGTGCTGACCCAAACTCTCCCGCTGTGGTGTTAACTGATTGTGCGATCAGTTAGGTATCTTAATAACTTTTGACCTCCTCTATTGAACCTTGCAGTATCCACCATTAAACCTCACTCAAAACAACCCCTGGCGAGGAACGAAGGCTTCGAAATAGTCTCGTTTGTATGAAAAACGCACTCTGACCCGGTATTTTTGCTCCTGAGTGTAGATATTATCAACATTTTGAATTAAAGTCATGAATATTCGCTATTGCGTTGCTAACCAGGACTTAGATGGAATGCCTCTATGCTAGTCATTTCACCAGTTGTCTTACACACCGGAACATACCAATGCAAATAGTTGTTACTGCGATGCATCAATCAACAAACTAACAAACCAACATCGCATCTTTCGCATTTGTAATATTAGTTAGGTTTTATCTATATCCTGGGCAGTTTTTCCTTTCGCATAAGAAGCAACCGGATGATCGTATTCTACCCAGACCCACCCAGAGCCCACTTAACACAACTAAACGCATGTGTAGATACGACAATGTATCTCTGAGGTAAATCTTTAGATTTACCGAGTCGTTATCATCATCATCATCATCATCATCATCATCATCAACATCATCATCGTCATCATCATACACTTATCCCAACATTATTTGGGGTCAGCTGACCACGGATTATTCTTCCACACACATATTCCTTTTGTTTTGCATATACTCTTCACACATTCCATCCATTTTTTCTTACGTTCCCCTTCCATTATAGCCCTCCACATTCATTTTTAAATCTATTCTCGTATCATGAATTTCATCGCTTCTTATCGATTTCTAGTAAAAAATCCGAAATAAAAGTTATCAAAAACACTTTTGTAATTTTTGGTAAATTCTATAGTTTAGTTATTAGGATTTACAATAGTTCGCGGTTTTACAGTCTCATACTTAGTTACCTATACGAGTAGATCGTTTAGCTTCGTTCGTTTAGGTTTAATCGTGTGGTCAACCAACCATCACAAACCAATCATAATGTGGCTCGTTTGATACTATAGCGTCATTTTTCTTGACAATATGAGTATTTGTTTACGTAGTGTTCTAATGGCTCTAATGGTTAGCCTTAAGTGAACAGCTAGATAACCACTGTCTTGTGTACAGTCAACGTCATACAGTTGGTAGCATCCAAAGTAGCCAAATAGTACGTTACACGTCATTATTACCGTAGTAACAAGGGCGTGTAACGAACTACTTGGCTACTGTTGATGCTACCAACTATATGACGCTGACTGTACGGTCTCGGGACAGCGGAGCCGATATCATTCATTATCTAGCTACATAGTGTAGTTCTACTTCCGCTGCGCTCGCTTAGTTTAATTAAATCCCTTTATAGGACGTAGTTTAATTGTATTTATTTACACAATATACTATACGAATTGGTGTATCGTTCAGGGCTTGGAAACGGTTCGAAAAGTACCGGTTAATTATGGATCTTAACCAGGTTTTTGGTAAACCCTCGCTCGGAGCGGAATCGATTCGCGAGCGTGACGATCGCTGGGATAAACCTGGTATATTTCGTTTTTGATTCTTCGTGCAGATGGATAGCAAGGCGACTTAAAATAAGGCCGGCTTGAATTCAAGCAAGTGAAAATGCAACTAAAAAGACAACTTAAGTAATAGGGTACCAAAGCCGAGGCCGCGAAAGCGGTGCGAACAAATTAGCGAGTGAAATTAACCGTTATTTCGAGCAGGAAAGTTTTTTTTGCGCTTTGATTAGAACCGAAAAAATGCTCTTTTTGAAATGTATTGCGTTTCTGACAAGCGGGTTAAAAATAAACAGGTTTCAGAGTCCTGATATCGTTTGACGACCCGGCGGTTGTTTCCGCGCTCGCCGCATTAGCTGCTAGTCGCGGTGCTAACTCAATTTCTAATCGGTAGGAGATAACTCCTAAAGTACAAGGTAACTCCACTAGTGTTCGAATTTGGATATTTTCACCATTATATTTAGGTAAGAAAATCAACAATTTGCCGGTCAATGTGTAACACAAATTATATTATTCTTTGGGTTCCGTACTGAAATGGTAAACGAGGAGCCCTTAAGTATAAAGACTACGGTGTATGTCTGTTTGTAAGTCACAGTTATGTTTTATGTATGTATTTTATTGTATTCGAATTTATCTACCTCTTGCAAAAATTAAACGACATTTGAATATTTTAGTGTAAAAAAATAATTAATAGAAAAATGTTTTTATTATTTATGCTTAGTACTTATATAAAACGTAAGATAGTGGATAGTGGTGGTGGTGGTTTTAGGAAAAGTAGGCTTTGTTGCAGATTCTGGTTACTGTGCGTCTTAATATTAAAATTATGAAAATTGGTTTGAGCTAAAATGCAAATAGTAGATTAAAACTAAAGTGCATTTTTCTAGTAGGTACCGTCGTCGTCAGCACGAGACGTGACAAGTTATGCACCAGACGTGATGTAGGAAAGTGCAAGAGAATGCACGTTGCAGTCAATTTACTGCAAGGTTATCCATCCATTTGTATGTATAAAAAAACAAAAACCCGCCTTGAAAAAAGGAAAAATAACTTCTTATAAAATGGTAGGTAACTAGGTAGGTCAGTTCAACTGTATTTGGCTTTTTGACTTCAGTTGGACTGACCTACCTACCATTTAATAAGTTATTTTTTACATTTTTCAAGGCGGCTTTTTGTTTTTTTAAACTTTTATTTTATTTTATACTTCTTATTGATACTATTTATGCTGTTATGTAGATTGTAGTCCCACTTCCCACTTAATGAATAACTTAGACAATTTCAAGCTCGCCGCAAGCAACGCCGCGGGAAAGTCATAGTCCTATTTAAAAAATTAAATGTGCTTCGTCATAGTAGCTCAAAGCTCAACTATCTCAATCGAGATACCTTATCGCCATCCTTGAAAAAGGAACCGTTAAGGAGTTGCGGTGGCCATCATCATCACTTCTACTTCACCATATAGTACTTTAAAGGGTATGAAGGGTCAAAATTCCAAATTAATCAAAATCCCGATTTATCATAATTCTGAATTTAACAAGGTTTTATTTGTTAATGTCGGCGTATAAATCAAACCTAACCAAATCTACGTATAGCAATTAAATCATACATTTAATCTAAAATAGCTCAGGGGGCCTTATATGACCTCCTCACTTTTTCACACGAGTATAATTGTACGACATTGACGGATGCTTCATCCAACATTTTATCACGCGTTAAACGCAACCTAATAGGCCTACACACAGCGTTCGATAAAATAAAAAAATGGAAAAATGAATATACTGCTGTCTATCACTACCGCTACTACACTTGCCAACCCTTTCACCCCAGCAACTCTATTGAAAAATGGAACTTTTTTGTTTTGGTTTGTCATAAAGGTACTTTCTTTTTAATTTCATGTTTTCATTTATTGCAAACATATATACTTACATTATTTTCACGTCACTGCCTCCTACAACGTTTCAACATACGAAAACGAAAAAAAATATGTAAGAGGATCAGGGCCTCTATTCAACACGGTAAAAACAACATCGCCTCTGATCTTTTATCGTATTGTCAACGTTTTGATAACTCTTATTTTCTTCTTTCTCTACAGGTCAAATATGATTTGAATTTTCCCGCCTAGAAAATTGAACCATCTCGTCTCCGAGCACTCGACAAATTTTCACATTTTCCCATTTTCCGTTTGCATGAGCGAGCACCCGCAATTTGGATGCTTACAAAAATATGGCAACACGTTTCTTTCTCTTCTAGCACGTTAAATAACAATCCCTAAGGAGATTCACTATTCGATCGAATTCTACGATTACTCCGGTCAATTCAGGAAACTTTTGTAAACAACCAATATTATGTTTTCTCGGAGGAGTTGGTCGTGACAGGGCAATTTACTAGAAATCATCTGTCGCGACCTTCGTTACGTGGATACGGTTAACATAAGCATGTTAAGTACCGCTAATACATAGCGCTTTACATAAACGATACGAAAATAAAGTGGACCCATTTCTGTTTACGATTGGTCGTAACAGACAATTATGACCATACACTTCTGCCTTTGCTTCATTCAATCTATTTATAATTGGTACTTAAAAGGCAAAGAATATACTGTTATTAATTTTTTGTTTTTTTAATAACTAGCTGATCCCGTGCCCACTTCGTTGGGCAATAAACATGTATTTTTGTGTTATTAGCCTATGACACTCACAAATAACGTGGGATTCTATTGGTACAAGATTATCCACTGTACGAACTCCTGCTAGCTCGTATTATTCTTGATGGGATAACTTGATAAATGACAGGAAAGACTTTCTTGACAAATAACTTTTATTAATCTTGTTAAATAACTATGTGTGCACACTATGTATTGAACGTGATCTAACTTACAATTGAAGCAGTTTGAGTTAAAGGTAAAATGATGTCAAAGCTGATACTTACTAAACCATGTACGATGTATTCGTAAACCCCCTACAACACTTTACCATACCTCTTCACAAATCCCAATCACAAACTTAACCTCTTTATAATATTAGTAAACTAACTAAAATAAATAAATATCGGGGGACAATGTCACACGAATTGACCTAGTCCCAAACTAAGCTCTAGGCTTGTGCTATGGGTACTAGATATCATAGAACACAGATAGAAAACATCCATGACTCAGGAACAAATATTTTCGCTCGTCACACAAATATCTGCCCTTACCGGGATTTGAAACCAGGACCGCTAGCTTCGTAGGGGGACACTACTAGGCCAACTAGGCTAGGCTAGGCGTCGTTAGAAGTAAGAAGTATAGATTAATGGCCAAGGTGGCAGAGTGTTTTTTTCACTGAATGTCAAAACTCAAACTAAACTAATAAAGATAGGTAACGTAGATGTATGTCCGTTCCAAATATTGAAACCGCGAATTAATTTAACTACTTCAGATTAAAAATGTACACATTACGTGGAATATGTCAAATATTAATCGAAATAACCAAATCTATCTGCGCTTTGTTTATTGGGAATAAGCGATAATGTAGGTAACGTTTATAATGTTCGTGGAATTTATCACATCATGAATAATCGAAAACAAATTACGCAACCTAATTTTACAAGTGATTTTTAACTACGAAATCCAACGTTTTAGCATATTTTACATTTTACTGTAGGGTCACAACCTCATATTGTAACAGCAAATATTTGCTCAAATGCATCGAATTGTAATCAGATGTAATGAAATTCTAGTTATTTCTAGTTTGGCTGGCGTGGTAAGGATGCGCCAATTTCATTTTAATTTTTTTTTGCTTGCGTCGAGACAGTGCCTATCTTATAACATAGCTCCGTATCCGCTTTCTGAAAATACGCTGTCATGGCTTTACACATTCATGAGAAGATAATATTATTTTCACTTTCTAAGTTGTACCGCATGCTAACGCCGCTACACTATACTACTAGGTACTTGCTAAAATGACGATTAAGTTCCTTGGTGATTATTGATACATAAGTTTGAAAAAGAACGATGTTATTGTTTCTAATATGTCTCATTACAGAAAATTACACCCATAGGCATAAGTGTGGAAATTCGATGACACGCAAATACACGCAATTTATACGCACCATCTCAAATTATATTACGCTCGTCGATGGGTCATGGGTCAGCGAAGAAGGACACTTTATGCCTGTGTGCCATAGACGATAGGGTAGGAGGACCCTTCTCCTCGGACTCTGTTAAACATGACCCGTTATTGGATACCCTAGCCCATAGGCTCCCAAACTTTAGGGGTGACAGCCCACTTAGCAAGAGTATTTTTATAAAGCCATCAAAAAAAACATTTAGAAACATAAGAAAAGATACCTTTTACTACCAGAAAAATGGTACAACAATCAACATTGGATATTATTAGGACAGAAAACAAATTTATCTTCTTATGAGGAAAACTGGATATGAATTAGGAGTCGAATAACACCATATACTGCTGTAATTACAAGTACCTACTAAAATACATTAATTGCAAAATCGATTGTACCTCATTGTAATTTCGGTTTAAATTATATTGATTGCTGTTTGTACTCCACTTTATTTTATATTTTCATTCAGCACCCCCTAATATTTCCCCCGGATATCTTCAGCAACCACAGGCGGGTGGTAAGGACCACTTTAGGAGCCTACGCCCTAACGGATAATAAATAGAATGCGTAAACGATTTTTTTCCAACAAAAAATAACGGTCGTAGGCAATGTGTTCTAGTTAAAACGCCTACGCCTTCTCCACGAAATCTAAATGACTTTTACCTCTTTGACGCCATGTCAAATTAGAAGTCATCACTTAGGCCCGATCACCTTGCGAAGTGCGAGTGCGAAGTTTATATCTTTGCTGTTAAGTGGCAAGGAACACACGTATTAACTTCGCACTTGCACTTAGCAAAGTGTACCCATTACACGCCAATGAGGGCTGAAAGGCAACACGAAACTTACGGCTTTATACGCAGGGCGTAAACAATTATCTCTTTTATTAACTTGTGATCTCTTTAGCCGACTGTGGTTAACGCAACCTGCGCGCTTAAAAGTAGTAGTAATGAATGAATAATGCTCTGGCAGGGCAACTTATGAGTTGGCTGGTCAAAAATTCGTCGACGACGTACTGACTGAAAAGTGAGTTGTGGCATTCACTGCCGGCATTGTTTTTCGAACTATCACCAGGAGCCGCATTTTTTGTTTTAACACAAAGCTCGCATATTGTCACACATTCGCGTTCAATTAAAGCGCGTTAACGTTTAACGCGTTCAAGTTTAACTGAAAAAGATTTTAAAGGCAATATGGTTTTACCCAGTAGAATAGAGGACCAGGCAAAAGCACGTCAGTTTAAATAAATAAATATCAGCGGACCTTCACACAAATTGATCTAGTCCCAAACTGAGCGCTAGGCTTGTACTTACTAGACAACGATATAAATACTTTTATAGAGAAATACATACTTACTTAAATACATAGAAAACATCCATGACTCAGGAATAAATACTCGCGCCTATTACACAAATATCTGCCTTTATCGGGATTGGAATCCAGGACGGATAGCTTCCTAGGCAGGGTTTATAGTAACCCTACCAACTAAGCTATTTACCGTGTCTTATTTTTGCAATCATTAGTCATTGAAGTTTGCGTAGTGCAACTGGTGTAGGCATCCTAAAGACTCTTGAGTTGGTTTTGAGTCCTCACCAAAAACTTCCTGAAAAGCACATTAGTTAGATATTTACGGTACGCTCCCAGTTTCTTGATCGCGTTTGGATTGCTATCACATTTGAGATGGCAACTGATAGTGGGTATATTTGTGACTCGTGTATCAGAGGAACGAAGATTAGTTATCGGCAGATATCTGTTACCTATGTATAAATGTGAAATTTCAATTTTTTAAAATTTGAGAAAGAGGATTGGGAAAAGTTAGAATTATCCCTCTCTAGAAATAGCATAGCGCCTGACTAGGGCTTTCTGTAAACGAGTATAACGTCGTTACGCAAGATTTTCATTTCATCGAAAAGTATTTCAAACGCAGTTCAATCAGTTTTATCTGTAATCACAAGTCTAACCTAACGAAGAAATGATACAATCGAAGAAGTGTAATTCAGCGCCCGACGCAATGATATTACATATTTATAAAAAAGAAGTTACTCTGTAATATAATTGGCCCGACCTTAGTTCTCAAAGCATGATGGTTTCTCACTGGTTTTTTCTGAGACAGAAAGATTAAGAAACACCATCAATTGACACCTTGAATCCCGGAAACTAATTTATTGTATTTAGCATAGCAGAAATTGAAATAGGAAAATAATTTAAAAACCCATCTGATCCTCTAAGTGGTTCTATTTAGTGAGTTCTAAAGGAGCTATTCCAACGGAAGCTAATTTATTGTGTTTAGCCACATGAGTAATGGTTTAGCGTTGCAGAAATTGAAATTGGAAGTTAATTTAAAAACCCATCTGATCCTCTAAGTAGCCCTATTAAGTGAGTTCTAAAGAGCCTATTACAAAGGTCAAGTTAATAAGGAGAGGTAGGAATATCAAAGTAAAACATGCAGGAGGAACCTTTATTCTACTTTACGTAAAAATAATTTATTTCTCATTCTTTACGTAGCAATGGTTTCTTGACATTGCATTGCTTGGAAAAGGTAAAGAAGAAGAAAGAAAATGTAGTCTATACATACTATTTATATCTGTACTATATAAGTGAGAACAGTTCGTTAGTTACTATGAACGATATAAGTCTTTAGTCGTAAATTTACGTTCGGAATAATAATTGATTTATTTCGGAATATTGATGAATTCGGAACTAGTTCTCGTATTAGTTGTTGTGTACGTTTCAAAGAACAAAGCAAAATGACTCTAAATGCATTAAACTGTTCAATATATGCAAAACAACGCTATTATTCGTGTCACGTTCTTAATTGGCAACTCGTTCTCGGCACGTAATCACATAATTTCACGTTTCTTAATGTAGGTATCACGATATACGTCTCCATTTGCTACGTAACACGAGATTCAAAGTAATTTTAGGGAAATTAAGCCCCTCATCTTTTTACTACGCGCATGATGGACTTTACGGGAAAATTGCCCCTTAAAAGATAAATTCCTTGAACTTTCCGGATGACGCGTGACGGTGAGAAATGGAATTTTTGCTAACAGCATTTTAATCTTCATGGAGTACTAGGAATTCATATGGAACATATTTACTCCATGTTTCCAAAAATTCTTGTGCAGTCAACAATAAAAATAATTATTTAGGCAAATAACAAAATTGTGAATGCCAATGTAAACTTTGTGATCATCATATATTATTTTTTGGCATTATTAAAAAAAAATTAAGAGCATTATGAAGCGACGGTTAATTCGCGTAGCAGACATTTTTTTATACCAATTTAGATGTGGGCGATAACGTTTCTCACCCCCTAAATCTAAGATTTCCATGATTTTTGAATATCGTAGTTAAAATAAAAAAATAAAGTTATTATTTACGTTTCCGTTTTTATTGGTTGATGGTTTCTTTCCAAGAAATACCTATTTGCTTGGACTTTTACATAATATCTACAGCATATTCAAAAATCCTAAAAGTCGGACTTCCCCCCTAAGATTGAAACTTGGAAATTTATTATAACCCCATGCCTTAACAATATCCATCCATGTAAAGCAAAGACCTTTTTAAGAAGGAATGGAACGTCAGAGTTTAGAGAGAGAATATACGTTGTTTATTTCCTCTTCCGTAAGCGTTTAAAGCTTAATTAAGTGCTAACGGTGTTTGTTATAATGAACCTTTAATCTGGCTTCTAGTAAAGATTGCACGTCCTTTTATTTGCTTTTGCGTATCGTATAACTAAGTATAAACATAAAATATGCGGAACATTAATAAATATTTACACCTACTTCAGGGTAAACTGAAGGAAATCCGGTTTCGTTCATTTTAATTTGCCATCGGACATTATTATAGTAAAACTTACCTATGTACCTTAAGAAAGCATTTGTTTAATAGTACCAAGAGTCGCCATCAAATGTATCGAAACGTATTCTGCCCTGCTAAGCCAAAAGGCAGTAACTCAGATAGAACTCCAGTAGCAATATTAACCCTATTACTAATAGCAGATAATTGAAACTGCTTTGGTTATTGAATTTGGGATACGGCTTATTAGCTTAGGAGGGCAGTATTACAAGTGAGCACCATTATACCTCAAATATTTTATGGTGACCGTAGATTTGTTCACGGACTTTAATTGATCAACCACTACAGAACCTTGTCGTATAAAACAAATAAGTTAAATTCCTATGTAATTTCTATCTCGTCACTTGACGCTTACGTTATGACAAGGTTCTATGGTAGATCAAAAATTAAAGCCCGTGTAGTTATATTGCCGGAACGGCATCGTGGAAACCAAAATTTAAATTCATTGCTTCTAAGGCCCATGGTCATTTGCTATTATGCTTTCAATTTTGCCAACCCTAAGCACTAAGGATGAACAATTAAGTCGTTTCTTAGTGCCGATTTTTAGGTTTCCGTAGTCAACAAGGAACCCAGTTTCGCCATGCCATATCCATTGGTCCATCTGCCCGGCTGTCCGCAATTTAACTCAGAGACTCTTGGTATTAGTCAGAAGATGTAATTTCAGTTATACATTTAAATTACGTCGATAAAGTTGTAAAATTAAATCTTGTTTTTTTTTATCTAATGTGATTTAACGGCGGTAAGGTCGAATGCCTGTATGCTAGTCACAGTCGTGTTACCGCAAACCGGAACAATACCTATACGCGAGGACTGCTGCTCAGCGGCATATTAGTGGTTACGATGGTGGTGGTAGCTGTCCGGACGGTACCCACACAATGCCATTACCACCACTTAACTAAAATGCCTCTACCTAAATAATATAATAAAACATTAGTATATATTTTTTATAATAATTAAGAACTTAGCTTTAGCAAACCACAAGATTTTAAAGTTTTTAAAATATCTCGCCGTCGTTAAATAAAAATCATAAATCCCAGTTTATTTAAAAAATGCTACATGCCCTACAAATTAATTCAATATGAACCACACCTACATAAAATGCAAAAGACGTTTATGAATTTAAAATTTCACTTACCATTCATTTTAATACAACTGACGGTTAAATCCCAACTAATAATTCTTAGTAAATAAGAATTTTAAAACTACCCTCACACGTCAAACAATATTTCAATTTGGAATTTACGAAAAGTTTCGTATATAGTTTCCCGAAGTATCCCCCGAGAGGGCGTGCGGCGCGGGCGGAAAACCGATCTCAACTGAAAGCGAAGCCTGAAAACTGAAAATGAAAATGGTAAATGTTTACGAGCTTGTACTGCGAGCCGCGTGACAAGTGGGCGAAACCATTTGATAAAAAAACGTCAGATACCTGTGAATGACAAGCGCAAATATCTTCGTGGGATTTCGCGGGATTAATATCTAGGTACGTAATGATTGATTGATTCCACGTATTTATAACTGGGATTATTTTCTTTTATGGACGGAAATAGAGGCTAGAATACTTTTTATCGCAAACAATTTTCTAAGTTCCAAGCAAATTATAAGAAAGGGTTGGTTTTAATTAAAATTTAATTAGTATTTTTTCATTGGGTAATTTTAAGTAATAGACACCGTTTAATTACGTTAGAAAGCGTTAATATTGGCCGAGATTTTTCGGATCAGAAAGACAACTTATCTTTGCTTTGATTTTTTATACTTTTTAGGTACAGATGAGACGGACTGTCAACTTCAAAATCATTTATGTTTATTTATTAATAGGTATTTTACAAAAATAAAATAAAATGAGCACAAAAGGTAAACTTAATCCTTAAATTAAATTAAATTTAAGTTGTATTGCTACTGATAGCTCTTTTAGGATTTCGTACATCTACTAAATACTTAAAAACGGAATGACTGCTATCCGTTTGTCCATTGGTCTGGCTAGATCTATTTTCTCTGAGACTGCTAAAGCTATTGGGCTGAAATTTTAAATAGGTCACAAGAAATGAGAAACTATTTCAGAACTCTGTCACATAAAATGTAATTTATCATTTAAAAGCTTTCATGATTACAGGGTAGAAACATTGATAGCTCAATGTGAAATGCAAAGATAGGCGAATATATAAACATGATTTCATGGTTTTACTCCAAAAAAAAAACAGTCACTTTATAACTCACTTATCATAAATATGATAAATATTGTCACAGGGCAAACATGCCTGTGCCTTTAGCTAGTGCGCACTTATGAATAAGAGGGAAAGACGCAGCAGGACTTTATTTTGCATCTAACATTTCATACTAATATGACGTAGCTAAGTTGGTGCGGAACCCTCGGTGCTCGAATACTTGATCTATTTTTAAGTAGCGTTAGAAAGACGCTGCTTCTATCTATTTGTTCATTATAGATCAGTTCTTTTAAGCTTAGCCAAAGATATTCATGCGATTTTTACTATAATTTAGAGAATAACAGCCGGTACTATAACCCCGGCAGTCTGGATCTGTCGGTTTATTAAAGGTAAGGTTAAAGAAGCTGTGGTTAAATGAACAAGAATAAATAAATGAAATAAATATAAGGGGACAATGTCACACCAATTGACCTAGTCCCAAACTATGCTCTAGGCTTGTACT
Source organism: Acleris sparsana (assembly GCA_923062465.1). Lineage (NCBI taxonomy): Eukaryota > Metazoa > Arthropoda > Insecta > Lepidoptera > Tortricidae > Acleris > Acleris sparsana. The sequence goes on from OV281296.1 coordinate 10,540,266, forward strand.
ATGAGTATAAATACTTATATAGAGAAATTTATACTTAAATACATAGACAACATCCATGACTCATGAACAAATATTCGCACTCATCACACCAACATCTGCACTTACCGAGATTTGAACCCTGGATCGCTACCTTCGTAGGCAAGGTCACTAACAACTAGGCCAGCGCGTCGTCAGTGGGTCGTGAGTGTTGTTTCTTTGCCTTGTTTTAGGTTTTAATTGCTGTTTACGTATGTGGTGGTATATATTAGTATATTTTATTAGATATTTATGTATTTTTTAAAGTACATATTATTAATTTTTAACATGTCTGTTGTCGCCTGTATGTATTTATTTTACTTTTCTGTTAATTTGTAAATTTGCCTAGCCTCTCGCATTGTCCGGAAGAGATCCCATATGGGATAAGTTCGCCTATGTACATTATCTATAGTGATGCAAAGTGTTTTGTATTGTTTATGTGCAGATACACAGTTTACATACATACATACATATATACTATATATGCATATACAGGAGCAGGTCGCTATAAAATGATGTGTTTGTGTTACTATCATTGTGGATGATGTGGATCAAACAAAAAGAAATATAGAACCGACCTTTGTTTGTGACATGAAAAGACACGTCGGAACTACATAGTTTTCTTAGCGCAATATCTGCGGACCCTCGAAGATTATATTCTTAAATACAATTTAAAACGCGTCTGGTTTGAACTTGCTTAATCAACACCTGGGGTCTAATATGGTCGCGTTTATCGTGTAATAAAATGTGGATAAAACATCCGTCACTTTCTGACACGTATATATAAGTACGAGAGTGAGCGTTGCTTTATCCACAATTTGTCACGCGATAAACGGGACCAAACTAGCCCCAATATGACAACGTTACTTCTAACTTCTACTTGCTTGTTTATCGATTATCTGTAAACCCTCGGGAGTTTTTATTTTTTCTTATCCAAATAAGGAATGCTATACGTTTAAACTAGCTTAACTTTAAACCCTCTTAATTTTAATATGTAAGTACTAAGTATAATGTCGTAATGTACCTATCATCATCATCATCATGTCAGCCGAAAGACGTCCACTGCTGGACATAGGCCTCCCCCAAGGCTTCCCACTCAGACCGGCAGTGGGCGGGGTACATTGCTCGCAGGACTGATAGCCGATGGGGTCAGAAGGTTCTGGAGTGGCGTCCGCGGACCGGAAGACGAGCTGTAGGTAGGCTTCCAACAAGATGGAGTGACGACCTCGTCAGGATCACCGTACCTACTCGCTAGCGAGTCGAATGTTCTGTCCCTCGCATTCTATAAGAATACTTACTGCGATAACGACGTAGATAACTGCATAAAAAAACCCATTACAAAAACGTTAGTGGCTATTGCATGGGAATAGGGCAAAAACCTTTGAAAAATAAAACGTTCTAAAGAAATAGGCCACACCAAAAAACTTATTGTAATCTATTTAAGAAAAAAAAACATCAATTAGAATCTCCCTATACTCAATAACAAGTAACTAACTTTTAACTAGATAGGTAACATGACATCGTTTTGTAAAAAAAACATTCTAGCTTGCGTATTCAATTGGTTCTCAAAGTTGGAAAACAATATTATAGGCCAATCGGCAAACAGCCCGACGAAACCATTTATGTCGTAAGCCATAAAGGTGTTGATATGTGACCCGCCCGAACCAGACCATCTTTGGCAATATTTCCGAGTAGTGTTGAGAAAAAAATATTTTTACATGATGAACTACTAAATTAATTAATTTAGTTTCATTATTACTGACGGATAGACGTGACGTGTCAGACTATAATCAGAGAAGTAGTAGGTATTTGACTTCCATCTTAAATGTAGCCAGCCAAAATAGCCGTCCAGCAGGTAAGGAGGTTAATAGAGCATTACCTACCTTGTAACGAGGTTGTTACAACCTCTTTTTTGATTTCGTTCCTCCTAGCCACTCCAACGTTTCTTTCATTGATCTAAATCCCTCAAAATTAAAAACTATTATGATTGATTCAGATATCGATCGATATTCTCATTCTCTTAAAGACCTTCAGAAAAAACAGACAGGGATCTGGGGTTTCATGCTAACAACTTAGTATTCATTTATTATTTAATTTATTAGTGTGTTAACTTACTATTATCGCAGTAGGACCCTTTACGCCGAGAATGTATTTGTTAAGCGTGCTTGTAAATTATTTAATAACAATGAAAAACTTATAGACATGGATATCTTCAACTGTACGTATGTACAGTTGAAAAATGCATTTAAATGAGTGGACTTTTGTTATTTATAGAATTATAACATTATAATTAGGTATGTTAAGTTGATTAGTTACTTTGCTTGATACGTTTATGCATACCATGCCTTATGCATAACATCATAATTATTTTATTTATATTTTGATCTGTTCTCTTCAAGTAATATATCTCCTCTATTGCTTGTAAATCTGTTTGCGCTTTTTGCCATAGTATAAAATCGTGTTTGTTTGCAATGCTGGTCAGATCTGTGTAATGTGCAGCATTGTATTAACACTATTGCTCTATTTTCTGGTAATTGTATCTGCTCATGTTTATGTACGACTGCTTGTTTCTAAATAAATAAATATAAATTATACGCATAAATTATTAAATATACAATGAAATTAAATAAGATATTTATTTATTCACAACTACACAACATCCCGTCCCAACATCAAAAGCGCCGTCATCGTGGTGGCGGGGCTATGAGATGCCCAATGCTGTCAGAACCTGCACAGCTTTTATGCTTATCACTGTTTTTTTTGGTTCTTTCTCTTTGGCGGCCTTTTTTAATATTTTTATTTAGAGAAATACCTACTGATTTGTCTAGTAATTACAAGGCATGTTTACCAATCATCCTTTTTGTGTGAGGTTCTGAATGAATTTTGGTACCTGGTGGCGGTAATTTCAATGTGCATCGTTCGTTTTATTTCCGGGTAGGTACAGTGCGATAGCTTTTAAAACAACCTTAAGGTTGTGCTATGTTTGTAATTCTCTCTTATTCGCTCTTATTTCCTCTTAAGAGCTATTAGGCTATTACACTGTAGGTACCTTACCTATTCGTACCTGTTCCTATTAGTTACCTGTACCTTAGCTGTTACACTGTACTGTACTGTCAAGTTTATAAATATGTATACACTTTAGTACCTTGTCTACCATATACGAATTGTCACAGCGATTAAAGTGACAAGGTGCTAAATTGTATACATATTGTATTTATGAACTCGAATGTACCTTACCTTTAGCTATTACCAACTCTCTATAGGTAGATGGATTGTTCTTTAGTACCTACTTAAGGCCAGTTGAGTTTTCAATGCTTATTATTCTTTTGGTTTTGGTTTTTCTTATGTTTAAAAGTTTATCTTTACATTCGGAATATGATATTATTTTATGGGCCATTAGATCAATGCTTATCATCAATCTTATTTCCTAGGGTTACCACATTTTGGGAGGTCACAAGAATGTTTGGCATGATTTTGGAGAATGCTTTTCTTGAACTTCAAATAGCCCTGATGGTGATGATGATCTCCTTAGGTAATCTGCTAGCTTGGAAGGAGCAAGCGTAATGAAAATGATTTTATCGAGGCGTTTTACTTCTACGCCTTTAAAGATAAGATAAAGATAAAGTTTTCCGAATTCTTCCTTTAAGATGGGTACAAACGTTTTTTCATAATGCTTAGATAATCTAAAATAAGCAGGTAAGTACGAAGTCTCTTGTTTACTTTTTTTCTTAGTATTCTGTGGGTACTTTCAAAGGTTGACGACATGGGCTTTTTAGAGCTACAGATTCTAAGAAAGTTTCTTTTAAGAAAAAAACCCTTTGTTCGCGGCGGAATTGTTTTGTTTGTGAGAACAATTTCTTGTAACAATGCTGGATTACCTGTTTTTATAATTGGTACGAGGTTAAAAGGGAAGAGGTTTAAGTCGGTAAAACCCCATTAAAACGATGTTTGAAATTTAAACCTAGGTTTTCTTTTTGTAATTTTATACCTATATTCTTTACTGACACTTATAGTAGGTACTGGGTAGATACGAAGTCGGAAGTGACACATTGCACAACCATGAAGTTTTTTAATACTTATTGATAATGTCGACTATTCCTTCAGCCAACCAATAAATTTAGCATTGTCTTACAACATAGTTATACTGCTCCGCTGTCAACATTTACAATAATCCAACACTACATAGTTTACTTTTTTGTTAGAATTCCGTCGGCACTTTCAAAGGTTGACCACATGGGCTTTTTAGAGCTACAGATTCGAAGAAAGTTTTCTTTTAACAAAAAAACCTTTTGTTCGAGGCGGTATTGTTTGAACATAGTTTTACTGCTCCGCTGTCAACATTTACAATAATCCAACACTACATAGGTAGTTTACTTTTTTGTTAGAATTCCGTCGGCACTTTCAAAGGTTGACCACATGGGCTTTTTAGAGCTACAGATTCGAAGAAAGTTTTCTTTTAACAAAAAAAACCTTTTGTTCGAGGCGGCTTTTGTTTGAACAATTTGTGAGAACAATTTATTGTAACAATGCTGGATTAGCTGATAAGACTAAGACTTAGTTTAGTTATAAATGTTAGGTATAATAAGATAGTTTATATAACTAAGTATTTAAGCCTAATATTGTAGTGCCCGACGGGGTTTCATGGCAGAACGAAAATTGTACCTTAAACACCACTGTACCTACCCATGAAAGCAATGAATAAACTGAATAAGACCCCAGTAAAACGATGTTTGAAATTTAAACCCAGGTTTTCTTTTGTAATTTTATATCTATATTTTTTACTGAATCTTATAGTACCTACTAGGCAGATAAGAAGTCGGTCGTGACACATTGCACAACTATGAAGTTTTTAATTACTTATTGATAATTTTGACTATTCCTTCCGACAACAAATCAATTTAGTATTGTTTTACTGCTGTCGACATTGTTTTACTACTCCGCTGTCAAAATTAACAATGAAGGATGATTTCCACCAAACGGCTCGCATCGCATCGAATCGGAAAGGATGCGGAAGGGTGCGGCGACAGCTGAGCAGATCGAATCTATTAAAATTATGATTGTCTATTTATGACGGCGCCGATCGCGCGTCGCAGCTAGGGAATGCAAACCGGTTAACCGGTTAACCGAAAAACCGATTAACCGAAACTTTTTGATCTCGGTTAAAAACCGGTTTTTTATAACTTTCCCCGGTTATTAACCGAATTGGAACTTGCCCTTAAAAGACTGTAAATTGCCTCAATTAGATACCCCAGAATATTCTTCAGACTATAAAATGACGAATACTTATAGCGTGGAAAGGAAACGTATTCTTATTTTGTAAAAAACAAAAATACATTCTCGATTTTTTCGTGTAGCGAATAGCAAGAAGTTTTATTAATTTAATTTCTTCATTAACGTGCTGAACTACTGATACAATACACGAGCTACGTGAAAAATTTACATTGCTGGAGCTAATTTATATAGTACCTACTTATTCCCTATACTAATTGAACAGCTTTAAACATTAACCACCCCCACTCCGTTTCAGTAATGCCGCGGCCGCGTTAAAAAAAAGAGCAGAAAGGGTTTGTTTGTGGCTGGGCTGGGTAAACCCTATTGTTTTAGTTTGCTACCTGCTCCTGCCGCTACCACTAGTATCACTACTCAGTTAGAGTTAAAACAAGTTGACGAAAGTGTGGTGTTTGTGTGTGCAAATATTAAAATAACACGTCGATGTCTGAAAGCCGAAAATTTCAAACAAGTATGTATTTTATTTTTCCTAATAATTAACAGTGGTATTCTTCATCATGTTAAATTAGTACAGAGTAAATCATTTAAATACCTATTTACATCTAAAAAAATACGCCGTTTACACCAAGAATAGTAAAATTATCGTGTAATTCTTCGATTTCAAATAGTTTGCAAAAAACCGGTTAAACACCGGTTAACCGGTTTTGAGTCCGTCGAGGCGGTTATTAACCGGTTTTTTTATTTTCACCGGTTTTTGCATTCCCTAGCGCAGCATACTTTCGGCTACGATCGCGTGTCGCGGAAGACGCGCGCGGTCAAATTGCCGTGCGCGGCTTGGTAATATAGACTTTAAATACTGTGAACATGATTTAATATAAAGTCCATAAAATTCATTCTGTTTCGATCCTTTGCGGGCCGTTTGTTGGAAACAGTGCTTAATCCAACACATCATGGTTGTGCAATGTGTCATGATCGACTTCTTTGGCTTGTACATACTATAAGTAGCAATAAAGAATACAGGTATGAAAGTATATAAAGCAAATTTTTGAATACTCATATTCATTAATGATGCCACTTCACACATCACACATTATGAATCATGAGGAAGTGGGGGTCCTTAAGTTAACCAATCATAAGTCCGTCCGTAGTCCGTTTTAATGATATCTAAAATCAACTTAATGATCCTGTCCTGTCCTATGAACTACTTACTGAATAAATTTCTTTTATCTTTTTTTATCTTTTTATCTGTCAGGGGCATGACGTCCTTAAAATCCACCAATCAGAGGATTTGATTTTAGAAACCCAAATAACGACATAATTTATGATCATAATGAGGACTTTACATATGATTTATTAACACACATGTATACTTACCAAACCCTTTTATAGAGGAAGGAATTTCGACCAATTTGTGTGTTATGGTTTCTGATGTGCAAATGCGGAACTGCTTCCGGAACTCTAACACGCTTGTATTAACCGTTAATAAAATAAGTAATACCTATCTATATATTTTTTGTAGTGACGCCAAAACAAATCTAACTTTCGTAAAAAACTACCACTTATTATGTCAACGTTAGTTTTGTAACTTATGACCTGTTTTTGTGGCAAAAATCTACTAGTTCGTTGAAACACAATCAAAGTGCAGCACTTGAGACAAGGTCCAAGGTAATGTTGTTTTTGTCTACATTTTCCCTTTTTGTTACGAAGAAATGACACAAATGTTTAGTATTTATCACCCACTTGGCGTTGGCATATTTTTTGTGCACAAAGTTGTGTGTGAAATGAATGTTTGGCTGGACTTAACTCTGATTGGTTAATTAGGTAGGGCAAATATTATTATTGTACACCATACTCATTAGGTAGGCAATATTATTTTATTTTAGTTTATATACTTATACTATATTTGAACTGGGTGCGCCAAAGTTGAACTAAATTTTTAATGTCGATTATCGGAAATCCGAAAATGTTGTTCCTAATAATTTACATCCTAATAATCACTACTCATATCTACTTTGTTCCTAACGCTCTGAATTCCTAATCATTCAACTTCATAATGTCCGTTGCAATAAACATCGATCATACTACTATTTGTTTTCCTATATTTTCTCAACATAACCATCTTTTACACTATTGTTCATTGTTATATTTGTTTTATGTAGAATGGTTTTTATTCCTAAAATTGCACATTATTATAAGTACATTAAACTTATTTATAATTGTAAAAATGTCTTATTGACACTATTTTTTTATAATTCTACCATATAGAATACGTTAAAATAAGCACATTTTACTTGAAAAACTTTTCTCTAAAGTTAATAGTGACTGAGATCCTAAGGGTCCGTCATTACGTAGGCAGTAGGGAATAGGGACTTAGTGGCAAAACCGACTCGGATCGCGGATAGGTTAGAAGACGAAAGCGGGAGCTTCGCTCCCGCTTTCGTCTTCGAGGTTATTTTTTTTTATAAAAGAGCATTTATAAGAATACATTCGGAGTAAAATTTTTTAGGTGAGCCAATATAGACCCAAAAAAAATATGATTAAGAATGTTATTTAAAAAAAAAATAGGAGTTTACAAAAAGTTACATCAGTGACATTAGCACTTAAAATTTTAAGAGATATGAGTTTTATGAGCTACGTTAATAGTAAAATAAATTGTAGGAACGAAATTTTTAGGAAAACATTTTTTAGGAGCAGTGATCATTAGGAGTACAAATCGTTAGGAAAATCAATTTCGGGTGATAAACTTTAGCGAAGCCAATATGGACCCATTTGAACTACACACACTCCGGTACACGGAGGCCCCACTGACAGCCAGTCGAAGGGTTATTGATACTCCAGTTATATTCCCGAGCGTGCAGGTATCTAAGGAGATTCTCGGTGAGTCGTATCCATTTTATAACATTCATTTGTTTATTTTGTGTTATCTGGATTGTGAATTATTTATGTTTTATTACTTGTTTATTATTTGAATTAGGTTTAGATTAATTCTGAATACAATATTATTTTACACAACGTAGAGGGTCCTAATTTAGTTTTATTTTAAAATCTGATCGATCACATGTTTTAATACAAGGCCAAGTTATTTAATTACACAACGTAGGTTATTTTATTCAATTCTATGTGGCCCCGGGGTAGGAGTGTTACAGAACCCTCGGTGCTCGAGCCCGAATCCCACTTGACCGGGTTTGATTTACGTTTTTGGTCCGAAACCCTATTTTACGGTTGACTTGTTGATGATTTGTCCTGAAGTAACCCAATTTTATTTATTTATTTTATTTTATTAAAATAACGGTACCTATCTATTCAACTCGGCAAAACTATAGTTATTTGACATGTTATCATACCTATTGGGTTTTAACTTGGCCGCCATTACTGCAAAGAACATGAGCGCTATCATTACATTGACAATACGATAACATGTCAAACGCAACGTGGTCCTACTGAGATAAGTTTATCCCCGTGAAAAATTGAAGACGTGGTCTCATTAGTTTGACAACTCACATTGAGTAATGAACAAACACCAATGATGGGCACTTGATTATTATGTTACAGAAGATAAGGGTTATTCATTTATTTTGAGACCGACAAATTATAACCTGATCCTTGAATAGAGTCAAGTGTGTCCATTATGCCTTCAGCTAAAAGTGTCCAACATCGGTGCAAACAAAACATCCCTAAAGTAACGGTATTTTTCGCATAAGCGGAAATAACTTTTTAATGTTTTTACACATGTTTGTGCGGCACACCGTACATTTGGTTAAGCTATTAGCAAATGACCGAGCGTTGTTAGCCGAATTAACTCACGGCACGCGGTGACTTGGTAAACACACAAAAAGTCACGTGGGACACTTTAGCCCAATACATATGGTAAAAGATGCTCATATCTTCTGTAAAAATGTACATTGGCGTTCAAGGCTCTGCTAAAATAATAAATGGAGCGCCTGAAGACCGCGGACCTTCAGGTGCTCCATTAGCGGTTCAGACCTTTGGCTCGCTGCCTCGTGCGGTTTTACTCCCAATAGACAGAAAAGTGCTTAAACAGAGTGAGAAATTTAAATTGCTCAGTATGGGTAATTTGGCAACCAAGAGTCAGATTTAATCGAGATATTCCCAGCTATTACGACCGATTTGTTACCACTGGAAACAGCTGCAATAAAATCCCACATGTTACTTCTACTGAGAATAATTATTTTCTCCCTTTTTTTTATTTTACCAAAAAATAGTTGTAATGTGCCAAATTTATTTTCACCTGTAAACCCCTAATGTTTCCTATGATAGTTTCCCTATAGGTACCTATCTACTAATAGTTTCGGATTTCCCCATTATTGTCGATCCCAATGAACAAAAACACACTGTAGGTATAATGAAATCTACGTTTCGTTTCATACAACTCCTACACATTTCGTTAACAGCTCATATTATTTCCTCCAATGACACATCTACAATAATTTTAAAGTAGGTACTTAATCATAGTCATATATTGGACATAGATTAATTGTTAAAACAACGTTACCGATTACCACCCGCCAGCACTTCCTCTAAGTATGATAAGAAGCGTGACTAGAAGCGTTTTGGTTCGTTTGGAGATAATCATAATAAATAACATTCATGAATCACATTTTATTCCATAACCAACCACATCTAGCACCCGCTCACCATATACAATGCATTCGATCAGAGCTCTTCTTAGACTGGTACGAAATGACCTTGAACTGTTAATATCATAATTATGTCATCCTGTGATACGGAAACACCCAAACGCCATTACACCGTTTTTAAACAACTTCAAAACAGGAGGAGTTTTAATAATTTATTTATTTTTTCAATTTATATAGTTATACTAGCTTTTGCCCGCGACTTCGTCCGCGTGGCGTGTTATAAAAGAGAGATCTTTGTGTGTGTGGGAGAAAGGTTAAAAAATGCTTAATTTTATTATTTTTAAATGAGGTTATTTTATAAGGAGCCTCTAACTCGCTTCCCGTTCCCAGGGGAATTTTTTACTTTGCATTCACTAAAGTATATGCATGTCAAATTTCAAGCATCTAACTTATGAAGTTTAGATTTTTTCATTTTTCAAAATACAGCCATAACTAAACTTATTTACTAAGGTATGCATGCATGCTAGATTGAAAACATCTATCTTACGTGATTTAGATTTTTACATACAAAAGTTTTTTCCCAATAACTCCCGTTCCCGTGGGAATTTTGCAATATTGCGTTGCAAGTAAGCTTTACGTTTATTAGGGTACCTGCATGCCAAATTTCAATCATCTATCTTACCCGGTTTAGATTTTTACATACAAAAGTTTTTTCCCAATAACTCCCGTTCCCGTGGGAATTTTGCAATATCGCGTTGCAAGTAAGCTTTACGTTCATTAGGGTACCTGCATGCCAAATTTCAATCATCTATCTTACGCGGTTTAGATACAAAAGTTTTTTCCCAATAACTCCCGTTCCCGTGGGAATTTTGCCATATTGCGTTGCAAGTAAGCTTTACGTTCATTAGGGTACCTGCATGCCAAATTTCAATCATCTATCTTACGCGGTTTAGATTTTTACATACAAAAGTTTTTTCCCAATAACTCCCGTTCCCGTGGGAATTTTGCAATATCGCGTTGCAAGTAAGCTTTACGTTCATTAGGGTACCTGCATGCCAAATTTCAATCATCTATCTTAGGCGGTTTAGATTTTTACATACAAAAGTTTTTTCCCAATAACTCCCGTTCCCGTGGGAATTTTGCAATATCGCGTTGCAAGTAAGCTTTACGTTCATTAGGGTACCTGCATGCCAAATTTCAATCATCTATCTTACGCGGTTTCGATTTTTACATACAAAAGTTTTTTCCCAATAACTCCCGTTCCCGTAAGATTTTTGCAATATCGCGTTGCAAGTAAGCTTTAAGTTCATTAGGGTACCTGCATGCCAAATTTCAATCATCTATCTTACGCGGTTTAGATTTTTAAATACAAAAGTTTTTTTCCAATAACTCCCGTTCCCGTGGGAATTTTGCAATATCGCGTTGCAAGTAAGCTTTACGTTCATTAAGATACTTGTATGCCAAATTTCAATTATCTATCTTACGCGGTTTAGATTTTTCATACAAAAGGATTTTCCCGCTAATTCCCGTTCCCGTGGGAATTTCGGGAATTCCTTTCTTAGTGCACCTCTACGGTACCTAAGCTACGTCCCTTCTAAATTTCAAGTGCCTACGTTTAGCCGTTTAGGCTGTGCGTTGATATGTCAGTCAGTCAGTTTCTCCTTTTATATATATTTAGATTCGTAATTAGTTTGAAATGTAAAAAGACCATTCCAAATCATAAGCGCTGCGCTACAAAGATGTCAGATCCCAGCACCGTGTTGATTATTTATTATTTCAGGTTTTAGATGTAACAACTAGAATTAGGTCTGAACTTTAAGTAGGTAATTAGAAACTTTATTTTGAATGAAATAATTACATACCTACAAAGAAATAGAATACAAATAGAAATGTATTTATTCTCTAATTAAATATACAGCCTTACAGTATTCATTTACCAGGAGTAAATACATAGCAAAGCAATGTTGTACGAGTAGGTGTAACATTTAACAAAGAGTTAATGTGAGTTATCAATGTAGATAACACTGGCTCCTGGTCTCTGTGTCTGCGTCTGCGTCTGCGTCTGCGTCTGTGGCTGTGTCTGTGTCTGTGTCTGTGTCTGTGTCTGTGTCTGTGTCTGTGTCTGTGTCTGTGTCTGTCTCTGTCTCTGTCTCTTTGCCTCTCTGCCTCTCTGCCACTCTGCCTCTGTCTCTCTGTGCCTCTGTCTCTCTGTCTCTCTCTCTCTGACTGTCTCTCTGAACGTGTGTCTGTCTGTCTGTCTGTCTGTCTGTCTGTCTGTCTGTCTGTCTGTCTGTTTGTGTGTCTGTATGTGAGTGCGCGTGTGCGTGTGAATTTATAAGCCAAGGTGGCAGTTATGTATTGTATGTATATGAAGGGGTAGAGGAATTTGCTGAGTCTTCTGTCAAATGCAGACCTGATTGACGACGTTGAAATTGTTTCGTTTTCGTTTCGTTTGACAACTTTATTAGTCTAATATGCAGCTTCACCAAAGCACTCAATATGAAATTACCACGAAAACTGAGGACATTAATCTGTCTGTCTTGTCTTTGTACACTTGTTTGGTTGGGTACCTGATGGGTTTTTGTATTTAAAACACCACGCTGAGCCCTCTCCAGTAATATAAGGTATCTTATAATCTTATAATACAGTATGTAACAACGAATTGAAAATACTGATGAGGACTGTTCTAACAAGATGTCTATCAGCAGAATTGCGTAAAATTTTGAACACATAAGTAAATTAATTTGTGGACCCGGTCTGCAGTGGCTGCAATGTGTTCTCTGAAGTCAAGTTTTTCATCAACGAGAACTCGAGGTACTTGATTGAAGAGGATCTACGAGGATCCGATCACATGAACAACAGCGCAACGCATTTGAAGGACCGGTTTGCAATTTTGTATAACTCATTGTAGGAGCCGAAGCTTTCGTCTTGTGAAAACATTGGACTTTGGTTTAAGAAAGGTTAAGAGTTCGAAGGTTGCGTTAAAGCCAGGCTGTTATTGTTTTTAATCGTTGTTCAGCGGTGTTCTTTACTTGTTTCCATGTATTACCGTGAAAAACAATAGCGCTATCATCTTAACAGATAATGTCCGTATCCTTGTAATCAGCATTTGCAATGTCGTTGAAACAAAGAGTGTTGGTCTTAAAATACTCCCCTGTGGTACTCCAAAATCTATTTGTAAAGGGTTCCTCATGTCTTGACTTATCTAAACATATTGTCATCTATCCGATAAATATTGAGCCAAAGCCTTTGAGCCAATTTAAAGGGATGCCTCGCACTCCAACATTTTCCAACATTTTAAGGAGAATGGAAATAGAAACCGTATGAAACGCTTTTGCTAAGTCCAAGAAAACACCTTGGTGCTTTCGTCCTTTGTTGATCTGTTTGCTCGAAAACCAAATTGCTTTTCTGAGATTAGGTTATTTTTTGCAAGAAGCAGTCAATCGCTTGCTTACCAGTTTTTCCAGGATTTTAGAAAATGACCCTAACAAAGAGATTGGTCTATAGTTACATTAGTTACTGGGCACAGCAGCACCCCTGCTTTGTGAATCGGGATGACTGCGGTCAGTTTCCATTCGGCAGGGAAAATTCCCTGGAGTAGGCCAAGATTGTAAATGTGAGTAAGAGGTTCAATGAATTGATTTTTAATTGCGTTTAGCAGTCGGTTTGTAACGCCATCGATACCTGGAGCGCTATAAAGTTTTAGTCCATTTACCCAATCTCTGTTTCATTAGTTGGACTGAGGAATAGCGACCGTAAGTGGGAAACCCTGGATCCAGCCTTAAATGCAAGCTGTTCTTCTCTTAGCTTTGTTTCCGACAAAATAGCGTTTGCTAGGCTTTTGCCAATGCTTGACAAATATTTGTTACAGTAATCAAGGGAATCTGATACTGATCCGCAGAGTTGAGTCAGCTCCAGGGGTTCCTTTTAATTTCTTTGAGTAGATTATGGTTTTGATTCACTCCCAGAGTCCCTTGGTATTATATTTGTTTGCCTTTTGTAATAAGGTCTACCGATAGACAGTTAACAGTGTGGGCGATGGTACAAATAATAATTATAATTACTTGGGAACGACCATGAATGTTAACAAGCGGCAACAGGTTCCCTGTTCCAATGAATCACACATATGAACCATATGATCCATACGTTTACGTTTTCTCGTACGTCTGATAAATTCATGAATTAAATGGGGTCAAATTTGAATATACTTTACATACAGAAGTAAGCTTTGAACGTACGACGATGAAAATGCACTCTAGTAGCGCGAACCTTTTAATGGAAATCAAAACTTATTGACTATAACCGCATTCAATTTGAAAAACGCCTTACTGATTCATGTTATGTTCTTAAAAAGTTGTAAAACATTACAGTAGCGAGTAATTTTAGCCCTTGACTAGTTATTCTCGGATAACGACACCATACGTGAAATTGGACATTCTGGAGATATATTTATAAAAACTGATGTGTAGTAACTAGATATCATTAATAAGCGTCGATAGGTATAACGGAAAATAACCAAAACAATTTGCCTTTTCCATGATCAACATGTCTGTGACATCACAGTGCGTTCTTTATTGAAGTCAAGCTCGTAAATAATTATTGCGTAATTAGCGGGCCAAAAGCCATGCGTAATTAGCGGCCATAAGGGCGTAAAACCCATAAGGGCGTAAGTGCAGGAACATTATTTTGTTTATACGTCCCTTTGGGTTGAATCCACGATTGCAACTTTCAGGTTAAGTAATAATATTATTGCGGCTTTGGATGTCGGAGATGATAACAGTTAAGTTTAATGAATGTATTCCATTCATGAACAGACAGATAGGGTCATTGGTCAAGCTACTACATTTACTCTACTTCTCTTATCGAGTGTACTATCAAACACATTCATGCAGATAACTACAATGATCTACCATACCGAGGCTTAAATAACGCTGTAGCTGCGTAATTTCTGGGCTCCTAGTTGAGACAGGGTATAAGTCTCCTGAAGATCAAGTGAAAAAGGGTTTGTCTGGTAAACTCCGTTTTTGTAGGTACATCAACACCCTTTTTTAGGGTTCCGTACCCAAAGGGTAAACACGGGACCCTATTTTTTTTTTATTTTCAAAATTTCAGAACAAGTTCCATATGTTGTTAGTAACATCAATTCTTATTCTATATTATATTACTAAGCCTTCACTGTCCCACTGTCCGTCTGTCTGTCACCAGGCTGTACCTCACGAACCGTGATAGCTACTCGAAGACAGTTGATTTTTTCCTAGATGATTTATTTATTTTGCCGCTATTAACACAAAATGAAAATAATATTTAAAGGGGCTCTTATATAACAAACGTGATTTTTTTAAAGATAATGGTACGGAACCCTTCGTGCGTGCGTGTTTTATTACAAGTTAAGTCGACTTATACTCTTTTTCTCTAGGTGCCCAGAATAGAGCTACGTGAAAAAGTAATTTTAGTGGTATACCTACCTACCTACCTACCTACCTACCTACCTACCTACCTACCTACCTACCTACCTACCTACCTACCTACCTACCTACCTACCTACCTACCTACCTACCTACCTACCTACCTACCTACCTACCTACCTACCTACCTACCTACCTACCTACCTACCTACCTACCTACCTACCTACCTACCTACCTACCTACCTACCTACCTACCTACCTACCTACCTACCTACCTACCTACCTACCTACCTACCTACCTACCTACCTACCTACCTACCTACCTACCTACCTACCTACCTACCTACCTACCTACCTACCTACCTACCTACCTACCTACCTACCTACCTACCTACCTACCTACCTACCTACCTACCTACCTACCTACCTACCTACCTACCTACCTACCTACCTACCTACCTACCTACCTACCTACCTACCTACCTACCTACCTACCTACCTACCTACCTACCTACCTACCTACCTACCTACCTACCTACCTACCTACCTACCTACCTACCTACCTACCTACCTACCTACCTACCTACCTACCTACCTACCTACCTACCTACCTACCTACCTACCTACCTACCTACCTACCTACCTACCTACCTACCTACCTACCTACCTACCTACCTACCTACCTACCTACCTACCTACCTACCTACCTACCTACCTACCTACCTACCTACCTACCTACCTACCTACCTACCTACCTACCTACCTACCTACCTACCTACCTACCTACCTACCTACCTACCTACCTACCTACCTACCTACCTACCTACCTACCTACCTACCTACCTACCTACCTACCTACCTACCTACCTACCTACCTACCTACCTACCTACCTACCTACCTACCTACCTACCTACCTACCTACCTACCTACCTACCTACCTACCTACCTACCTACCTACCTACCTACCTACCTACCTACCTACCTACCTACCTACCTACCTACCTACCTACCTACCTACCTACCTACCTACCTACCTACCTACCTACCTACCTACCTACCTACCTACCTACCTACCTACCTACCTACCTACCTACCTACCTACCTACCTACCTACCTACCTACCTACCTACCTACCTACCTACCTACCTACCTACCTACCTACCTACCTACCTACCTACCTACCTACCTACCTACCTACCTACCTACCTACCTACCTACCTACCTACCTACCTACCTACCTACCTACCTACCTACCTACCTACCTACCTACCTACCTACCTACCTACCTACCTACCTACCTACCTACCTACCTACCTACCTACCTACCTACCTACCTACCTACCTACCTACCTACCTACCTACCTACCTACCTACCTACCTACCGTGGCGTTCTTTTGAACGTGACCACACATAGGTCGGAGTAAAAGACGCGTTGTAAGGCGTTGTAGGATAAGTGCGTAGCAGCATGTAAATAATATACTTTGGCCTTAATTACTCATGACATAATTAAATTAATATCTGGCAAATCAAAGTACCGGCTAATTACGAAACATATTTTTTTTTAAGTACCTACCTACTTGCTTGATAGCTAATTAGGTATCAGGTCTCTATTCTACTGGGTATATTCTAGGATACCCATATTGCTTAGGACATGTTATCTTATTATATGACGATGAGACGACGATTGTCACAATTACGAAATTTTGCACACAGGGTGCTCTCATTTAGCAGATGTTTGGGTAAGTAAGGTTTACAAATAAAATAAAAAGCGGTATAATTAGCAATGAGTCCGTAATGCGAACCGCTAAAACACACTCACTTTTTAATTTCATATGTAACTGTTCACCTCACTATTCATATTTCATAAACGGATCCCTTAATCGAATAATTGTTTGTACAAACCCGCAATAATTTTGAAAGCCCTATCCAGCGACACCCCACACTATGGGGTAGACGAGAAAAAAATGAAATCCCCACGTTACGCGTAGGGTAGAAACACAAAAAAAAACTCAACATTTTATTTTGCCGCGTTTTTGTTTTGGCGCGACTTATTGCCAAATTACAGCTTTCTATTACTAAGTGTCTCTGGACTAGGCTGCGGACGGACGGACGGACGGACGGACGGACATAGCGAAACTATTAGTTTGACTACGGAACCCTAACAATATAAAATTTAAGTAGGTACCTAAACGTTTGTCAAATCCGAAATAATCACAATGACATAATAATCACAGGAACATAAGAATTCCATTATGTTAATTATAACCATTGTGATACGGATCCATAGAAATAGTTGTTTTATATTGCCGACTTATTTATGACCAGACGGCCAAGGTCCCAATATTTATTGGCTAATTCCTCGAACACACTGTGTTATTATTATTCTAAGGTTTATCCTTACTATGTTTATTTTAAAGTTTAATTTTAACTGCGTTTTTTATATTATAATCTGGGCCCTGTAACTCAGGGTACCATATACCTACCTCAGAAGTACTCAGAACCCAGCGAGTAAGGTATGTTGGGGTAAGATCAGACTAAATTTCGACATTTTGGTAAGTCTTCAGTTTTTTTTCTGAAAATTCCTTGAATTGATATTTTTTGTTATAAATAAAATATGGTATATATTTTCAATACATATTTTTGATTTCTTCACACCTATAAGCAGCCGTTGTTGTTTAATCTATGTGTGAAATCAGTGTTAGTGTTGTTTTTTCCCGGCAAATATCGGAAGTTCTCGGGGTAACATCGGACTATGTTCTAAAATGTCATTTTGGGCGGATAGCCGGACAGGTAGGTACTATACTTAATATGCTGTTTAAAAATCAAACATCATTACAATTCTTGGCACTGAATATAAATATGCGCTCACACTGTCTGACTTTAAACCTCGCCGTTTTAAAATGCTGCGTTCATGCAAAAACACGTAGGTATGCCGTGCAGTCTGCATATACCTACTCGTAAAATGGGTTGATGACCTGGGTTGATAACTGACGCGACTACTACGCAGCAGACATCGGATCCAGACGGTCAGAATGCTATAAAAGTTTCATAAATATTAATTATTTTTTAACCCGTTGACTGCCACAGCGTATTTTTTTTTACACGCGTTACAATAAAGTAAGCCAGCGTAGGTAAAGTGTTTAACTCACTGACCGTTGGGCGTCGCGTTGGGCGCGTGAGCGGGCGTGACGTGTTTTGCCGACGAAGGAGCATGACCACATGACCAACAATTTCAGCAATCTGATCAAAAGAGCCCGCTTTTACAGACAAAGTTCATAAGAATATAATTCGGTACGGTCAACCAATTCGATGTCTAGGCTAGGAACGCAAAGATTAATCCTGCCAAAGGAAATCTTTTGTTCAGAAAAAGCGGTAGGTACCTATTTGACCTTTTTATGTCGTGTAGAAACGCAACTTCTTACTAGTAGTACAATAATAAAAAGGACATTTTTCATATAGGACCCGTATAGGAAGTATATATATAGAACCTTACGTAGGTACCTAGGATGGATATGTATTTATTTTGAAACAATAATAATTCTACGGTCACATTAACTACCCTATATACCTACGATGATGTAGTAAATAAAACTAGCAATTAGGCTAAATAACCTAACCTAACTAAACCTACCCGCAACATCGTATTTTGACCAAAACCCTCGTTATTCACCTTGCTTTCTCAGTTCGGGTTCAAGGTCAGAATCCATTAATAAACTGCTATTCATAAGGCCATTATTGAGCAAGCAAGATGAATAGGTACAAGCTTATCCACAAAATACGCGTTAGATCGTACCTAAGTACCTAATATGCTGTATGTATTTTTACTAGGTAGGTACATCTGTGCAGTCTGTACTCACTTATGCCTACCTAACCTAAAAAAAGTTTGTTAGGTACGCGATTGTTTTATGACCTACCTGTAGCAAGATCGCAAAGTGCATTATCAGTGCGTAGTAAAATAATTATTGGGATCAGTGCATGTTACTTGCTACTTGCTCGCTCGCTCATTTCATTTCCTTGCATATCGCATTCTTTTGTTCACTCGCACACTCATTCAGCTCGCTGAGCAGCATGGCTTAGCTTAGCCCAGTCACTGCGCGCGCTACGCATGCCATGCGCGCAGGCGCAAGCGCAACGCAACCAGACCAGTCACGAATGAGCGTCGGCTGGTGCCGCACGGTTGAGTGCCTGTGCGCCGGTATTATCGCGTTGATACCAAATCTTTTATTCAATTAGTATATAACATAGGTATACTTTACCTATATGATAATTGAAAATAAATATATTATTGTATTATTCATAAAACTTTGATAACCGTTACCAGTGAAGTGCCTTTGGATTTATCGGATTTGCAGTGAAACTTGGAAGTTTTGGTAAGTTGTTTAGATCTTTACATAAACTCTGAATTTCATAATTAGATTCCATGAAATCTACCACAGTGTTGCCATTGAAATAGAACATTCCAATATTAGTAAATTTACTCTTGGCGAAAGAATGCACGTAAGTAATTAGTTAATTATTTTGTAATATTAAGAGTAACATTTATATGCTGTTTAAATAATCATGCTTTAATAAAAACCGGGTGTATAAACAAAGCTATATGCCCGTTCCCGCGCAAGCCCAGCCCATTTTTAATTATTATACCTAAAATACGTAAATTCGAAAAAAAAACACTACACTACGTAGTTGACTAGCATTCTAACTGGAGGAGGGCGTTAAACCATCTCGCTAATTAAAGCGAAACAATTAGGGTCCTTTTTCATTCATGTCAGCCGAAAGACGTCCAGTGCTGGATAGGCCTCCCCCAAGGCTTTCCACTCAGACCGGTCTTGTGCTTTTCGCATCCACCGCGGTCCCGCGATCCTGACGAGGTCGTCACTCCATCTTGTTGGAGGCCTACCTACAGCTCGTCTTCCGGTCCGCGGACGCCACTCCAGAACCTTCTGACCCCATCGGCCATCAGTCCTGCGAGCAATGTGCCCCGCCCACTGCCACTTCAGTTTAGCTATTCTATTTAGGGTCCTTTTTACTTAAGCGCAATTCACACAGCGGGCGAGAGCGGATCGGGCGCCGCGCTGGTGATCGCAGGATCGGAGGGTAATGAATGATATACAGTAGAACGAGAAGAATGGTGTACTCGCCAATACCATAGTATAATTAATGTGCCATTACCGTCCGATCCCGAATGCCCGCCTGCGATCACCAGCGCGCGGCCCGCGCGATTCGGTGCTCTGTGTGAATACGACGGCCGGTGCGGCTCCCGCGCGGGTCCCGCCATGCCCCGCCCGCTGTGTGAATTGCGCTTTAGAATTTAGGAATGTATGAATATAAATGTTTATTTTGATACATAACAAACATCCAAGAATTAACCTATAGCCGACAAATTTAACGAAGCCTCTACGTTTATGTAATTGTATAGTGTCTGTGTACAAAAAAAGGAAACTACCTGTATTTGAATTTTGACGTAACTTCCCTAAATTATCTACACCACTACAAAGACTTTCGTTAAGTTTTTCACCTGCAGTAAGATAATTATATTTTTTATTGTTAAGAAATGGTTGGTGGCGTCTGGACCGTCATACTGGCATTACTGGTAGATATGATGGAATCTAAATTATCACGTTCACTGTCCCCATATAAAACGATCTGCCAATGTCACAAGTCCAACTATGCATTCAGTATGGGGATGTGACCCCATAGTGGAAGCTCAGACTGCTGAAAAAAAGGTTCATGACTCCACATAGGGGGCAGGGCACTCGGACAGGGAACGTGTTATGAGTCAGAGTTTAGTATCAAACAAAGTCACTTCCGTCGTCTTTTAGCTTAGATAATAGGTAGGTAGGTACTAAACTGCACAACGGATTATAATGCAGTTTTCAGCAATAGATATAGTGATAAAGAGGAAGTATTTTTTGAAAAAATGTTTTTTTCTACTAAGTTAAATCGATAAAAGTAATTTCTTTTCAAAAAACGGGGGTGAACTTTTTGCGGGATAAGTAGATCTTAATACGCTCTCCTCTCTATAACTCAACACACATTTAACAATTAAAATGCTGTTTTAATTTCATGCACGGGTGACCTCTAATATTTTGTTTATTTTTATATATCGTCATTGCTTTGAAGAAACCTCGGATCTCAAATTTCGTTTGGTGTGCCGGAGCCTTTAAGTTTAAAATCGTATTTGAAACTTAAAGGCTCTGGCACAGCAAACGCGCGTCAGTAGCGTCGCTACGCGCCGCTGCTGCCCTGGACAACGAAGTTGTATTAAATACGGCCGCCATGTTTACTGTCACACTGCGGCGCGGCAGCAGCGACGCGTCGGTGCGGCGTCGAGTGGTTGTACTTTTTTACAAACGCGCGTTGATCACACCGATCGCAACGGCAGCGCGTTAGCAACGCGGGCACGCGTTGAAGCTGTCGCGCGCCTGCGATGTGCTGGATGCCGCTAGATAAATAATTAGGCCAGGAGAGTACTTCAAACTAGGTTTAATAAACACAACTACTGCTATCGACTAGCCTAAGACAATATTACCTTTCTTAAATTAGTTACGCTATTTATAAGTACAAAACAAAAGAGTTACAAGTGTCGGTCACGTTTAGTACGTGACGTTGTTTCAGGAAGTTACGGAACCCAAACCCTCTCGTAACTATGATTTCCAAAAAGGTTCATCATAGAGAGCCTTAACCAACACGTTATTACGTGACGTAGAGCTGCTGATGCCACAGTTAGTAACATGTGTATAATTTAATAGCATCAGCAGACTTCCTAAAACAACGTCACGTACTAAACGTGACCGACACTTGTAACTCTTGTTTTGCACTTATAAATAGCGTAACTAATTTAAGAAAGGTAATATTGTCTTAGGCTAGTTGATAGCAGTAGTTGTGTTTATTAAACCTAGTTTGAAGTACTCTCCTGGCCTAATTATTTATCTCGCGCCTGCGATGTGCTGGATGCCGCGCTGCTTACACGACCCTGCTGACACGCGTTTGGTGGCTCCGCCTTAAACTAAAAGAGAATTAAGTTTAAAATCGTACGTCACGAAATTAGTTTTTTTTCTAAAGTAGGTACTTTACGATACGTTAGTAGTTTACGATAAGGGGAGACGGGGTATCCTGAGGGACAGTAGGTAGGTACCTCGTTTTGACATTAAGGCCGTGTGTTTTTGTACACTTATCCACATCTTTTTAGGGTTCCGTACAAGGAATAAAAAAACTGAACCCTTATAGGATCACTCGTTCGTCTGTCGGTCCGTTTGTCTTTCGCAGCCAATTAGCCCCGATACTACTGGAGCGATTGAGTTGATATTTGTGACACATATGTTAATCGATGAACCAAACAAAAATGTGCAGTGTTTTTTTTTTAAATAAGGGTAATTTTCGGTGACCAAATTAGGAAATTAAAAAAAATAGTTTTGCAAACCTTACTGTGTCATATATCAAATGAAAAGGGATCGTTATGAGGATCTCAAGTATATTTTTGTTATTATTGTAAAATAAATAGTTTTGATATTATTCTTGAAAGAAGACTAAAATTGACCATTCCCACCCCTGACCTCCGAAACTACTGAGAATCAAATTAAAAAAAAAATACAAAATATAGTTCTTTGCTTATAGTTTACAGGAAAACATATAAGATATCTAAAAAATAAATTAAAAAAATTACCTATGTACGGAACCCTCTGCACGCGAGTTGAACTCGCACTTGGCTGTTTTTTTTACATATGCTTTGTATGGTTTCATCTAATACATAAACATTCCTGAAATGTTTCCAGTTATAGAAAAAAAACGTATTGGGAAACGATACATTTTGCCAAAAATATTTGTGCCAAAAGGCAGAGAACCCAAGTAATTATGTATCTGTGTGATGAGCAGGAAGATCATAAGAAGGCTCAAGGCACTGAAAGAGCGATGGAAAGAGCTATGCTGGGTGTCTCCTTGCGCGATCGAATCAGGAATGAGGAGATCTGCATTAGAACTAAAGTAACTGATATAGGTAGCTCACCGAATCGCAAACGGTCTGATAAAGGTCGCGGGAAACCGCTGGATGACAGCAGCAGAGGACCGATCGTTGTGGAAAACCTTGGGGAAGGCCTTTGTCCAGCAGTGGACGCGTTGCGGCTGATGATGATGAAGTATGGCGAGTAGCCACTTTCAGTGTTGTGCAACTTGTGCAGTAACACAATAGTTTACTGATACATAAACGCATATTGCTTGTCTCAGCGCAACCCAACTTGTATATATAGTCATACATTATCTGTATTAAACGTTCTCCCACCCACCAACCACCAACCCCAGCCACCAACTAGCGTACTCATTGTCCCTAACCAGGACCTCCACCCAAGACCCTTCCTATATTACAATGATGTGATGAGATGAGAGTCATGGATGTTTTCTTTGTATTCAAATATTGATTTATGTAGGTATATAAAAACGTATAGTGTCGCCTGGTAAACGAATTAGGTCAATCTGTGTACTGCGTAACATTGTCCCCTAATGTACTTATACAAGAACCTAGAATATGATAAAGCGAAAACACACAGCGCGGGCGCGGGTCGGTCGCCCTGCGGGTCAGAATTGCGGCGGGTGTTTTAACATGGAGTTATACCTATGGAGGTATTCAGACACGCGTCAGGCGCCGGTCGGGCGCACGTCAAACATGCAACTCTTCGTACCTTCCTTCCTACAGCTCCGATCACGACTGGAATGGGCCAGTGCAGCAACGCGCCGCGCCGCCCAAATACAGTTACACCATCGCGATATTCGCGATACCGACACCGCAACGCCTACGCGCCGGTCCGGCCACAAAGTTTTCCCGCGCGTTTGCAATGCGGACTCTCATATTTTATCGTACGAGACAGATAGTACCGCATACACAACCGCGCCGCGCCGCTTCCGCTAGTACGTTTGCGGTTACGATATCAGGTCGCCATTACTATCGTTCTAATCATACGTCGGTACCTAATTATAATGCGCGAATTATAATTGGTCTCTGGGTCTGTCTCGCAGAATCTGGGTCGGTTGGCGCCTCATTTGACTTATTATGCGTTCAGACATAGTACAGTACTCCCAGCTTCTTAATAGAGTTCGGCTGGCAGACGCTATCACCCTTGCACTCGCATCTGACAGTATATATCTGTCACTCGTGTTTCATACAAAAACGAAGATTGCCGATCTATATTAAGAAATATACGTACCTAATTAATTAGCATTATGTCCTTGGCCAAAGCGGTTTTCGCTGCGGTCATTTACTTCCTACTAGTTTCGTTATCAACAGTGGTATCGACAAAAAATATGGAAAAGTAAAAGTAATGTGAATTACATCAAAAATCTAATAAGACGTGAACATTTAAACAACGAAGAACGCGAATCTCTAGATAAAATAGTTTCAGGATATTCAGATATTTTCTACACAGAAGGCAAGCCACTCACATTTACAAATCATACGAAACATTATATTCCTACCACTACCTCAGATGTACCAATAAACACTAAAACTTTTTCCCACAAATCCATCAACAAGAAGTAAAAACACAAGTAGACAAAATGTTGGAGCAAAACATCATAAAACCTAGCACATCTCTATGGAGTAGTCCGATATGTGTAGTTCTCAAGAAATTAGACGCCTGTGGTAAAAAGAAATGGCGCGTCGTCATTGATTACAGAAAACTAAATGACGTCACCATAGGAGACAGTTACCCTTTACCAAATATCACTAAAAGACTCGACAAACTAGAACACTCGGTTTATTTTACAATGTTAGATCTTGCATCCGGATTTCAACAAATCGAATTAGATCCTAAAGATATCCCCAAAACCGCCTTCAACACACCATTTGGACACTGAATTTTTAAGAATGCCTTTTGGGTTGTAAAACGCCCCTGCCACATTCCAACGTGCTATTGATAGCGCACTATACGGCTTACAAGGTGAACGATACCTCGACGACATCGTATTATTTGCATCCAGCCTTCAAGAACATGGACAAAAACTAATTGAAGTCTTTGATCGCCTTAGGAAACACAGCCTAAAAGTAAAAGCTCGACAAATGTGAATTCCTAAGAAAGGAAGTCGCTTATTTAGGTCACATAATTTCAAACGAAGGTGTGTGACCGAATCTTGATAAAGAGAAATCTGTCCGCGAATTTCCAACTACTAGATCACGTAAAGACATAAAATCATTTAAGGCCTCGCAGGCTACTGTAGATTTATTCCTGACTTCAGCAAACTCACGAAACCTCTTACAAGCCTTCTGAAAAAAGACATATCTTTCATATGGGAACAAGCACAGAACAGAACAAGCCTTTGATTCATGTAAAGAACTCTCCTCTCCTCACCACAACTCGTCTATTACAATATCCCGATTTCACTAAAGATTTCGTTTTAACAACAGACGCTTCTATCCATGCAATCGGAGCAATCCTTTCCCAAGGTGAAATTGGAAAAGATCTACCAATCGCTTATGCGTCACGTACTCTCAATAAAGCTGAAAGTAATTACTCTACAATAGAGCGTAAACTACTAGCAATAGTCTAGGCTGTAAAACATTTCCGGCCATATATATTCGGTAGAAAAATTAAAATAGTCACTGATTACTGATCATAAACCACTCACATGGTTATTTTCCATCAAAGATCTAGGATCCCGCCTTGTCCGCTGGAGACTAAAATTAGAAGAATCATCATCATCATCATCATGTCAGCCGAAAGACGTCCACTGCTGGACACAGGCCTCCCCCAAGGTTCCCCACTCAGACCGGTCTTGTGCTTTTTGCATCCACCGCGCTCCCGCGATCCTTACGAGGTCGTCACTCCATCTACTAAGACTCGTCGTAACTAGAAGAATACGATTACGAAATGATTTACAAAGTCGGAAAAATCTAATGCAAACATAACTATATAAATTCTTGTGAAATATGTCAACGTAACAAAATCCAAAGAAGAACTTGCAAAGCCCCAATGGTAATAACATCCCGATCTTCCGAACCTTTTGAACGTGTTTCTATGGACTTGGTTTCCTTTTCAGACATAAGTGACAACAATAACAAATATATCCTGACATTACAAGACGAACTGACCCGAAACGTACAAGCATACCGGGGTCGTTTTCAAAAAAAAAGTACCTAGTTAAGGGCTTTAATTAAAACAAAACTTAATTGATTCCTTTGTGTAACGAAAGTTATCCATATAGTTTGTATGACTAACTTTCGTTACACAAAGGAAGCGATCGTGATTTTGTTTTCAATAAGCCTTTAATTATGTACAAATTTTTTGATAACGGCCCACCGAACCGATGTGACAAAGAAGCCCTCACAGTAGCTAAGCAACTCCTTCACTTTTGCCAACACTACGGGGTTCCCATCCCAAACGCTTTAATTCCGATCAAGGCACAGAATTCATAAACTGATTGAAACAACTTGTAAGATTTCTCGGCACCAGCCAAACCTGCAATACAGCTTACCATCCTCAAACTAACGGTGCACTAGAGAGATTTCACGGTACGCTTCGGGAGCATATTCGAATGTAACAAGCACGCAAACTTAAAAACTGGGCCCAAATCATTCCATTGGCGATTATATGCCATAACACCTCTGTAAACTACTCGACTGGTTATACTCCTTACGAACTTTTTTTCGGCTTCAAACCACGTGCTTTCTATTCCTTAAAGACAATTCCCGATTACACAGCATTCCATTATATTAGAGACCTAAATGAACGACTCAGAGTAGCTCGTAACATCGCAATGCAAAATGTTCAGAAGATGAAAGAAAAAAGCAAAGGAACGTTATGACGGATAAATTAAGAATCTTGCAAAATTCAATGTGGGAGATAAGGTCATGATCGAAGTACCTAATCCAAATAACTTAAGTAGTAAATTGGAAGGCCCATGCGAAGTAATAAGGGTAGGATTTAATAAAAACTATTATTAGGAAAGCAGGTAAAAACCAGTTGGTTCATGCCAATCGACTTAGACCTTTTGAAGTGAACAAATCCGATAATTAAGACGACTAGTCTCGGTTAATATTGGTAATTAAGTCACATAATCATCATTATAAATCATAATCATAATCTTAGTCACTAAATCTAGAATAAAACATAAATTACTTTTACAGGGTCATCTGCCCTACACTTGCTCAACCAATCCCTCACACCGCCTCTTCAGTCTCATACATAATAAATAATACCTATGTTAGTTTTATCATATGTTATATAATCAAATTACTATAACGTCAATATACGTCGAAGTTAAAACTATAATGAAAACAAAAATAAATTCTAATGAGACTAATCTCTCAGGGCTCCCGCCTCGGCAGAGAGAACCACCAATCAACTCGTAAGCCAACTCCCTTCCTATTCCGGTTTATTCTTTAAAGACGAAGGAACAATATTTGTAAGCGACGAGTCGTGGAGATCGATAGTTTATCGAGGTTTAAAACCACTATTCATTGCAAAAGAATCATTGACACGTTTATCAACAAAATTTCGATTTATCTCTTCTAAGTACCATAATTTTCCTAATGTCCAATCCACGAAATCGTTCCTTAAAGTAAATCTTGATAAAACCGAAAATCGTTTAGCCGAACTCAATATGTATTTAGGTAAAAATACCAGGCAAAAGCGAGAACTATTGGACGGACTTAGCCCAATTCTTAAATGGCTCATTGGTACGCCAGACGCTAAAGACGCGAAAAGGTACGACGATTGTATAAACGAGGTCGAGAAAGGCGAAACTGAAATTTCAAGGCTCATGATAGAAAAAATTCAAATCACTTCATCAGCAATTAAAAACTTTAACGAAACTCTATTTAAAATAACATACAACGAACAAATAATTAATGAAAACATCGACCGACTTAATAATTATTTTTATTAGTCACAGAAAAAATATTTAACCTTAAGGCAAGTGAAGATTTATCAAGTCTCTCTTCAAATTTTAGAATCTGTTATGGATCTAGAAAACAAAATCAATTATTGTAAACGAGTATTTTATTCGCGAAATCGAATACTATTCATCCTTCTATTATTATTTTAAAACAGTTGTATGAAGAACTCCTATCTAATCATATTCGCACCAATTAGCATATGATTACAACTGTCACTATCGAAAATATTCATAATACCCAAAATCTGCACCATTTCTACGTCGAAGCAAAAATAAACACATTCCAGAACATCAATGACAACAAATGGCTCTAAATCCTTTCGGAAGAAACCAACAGCGTTCTTCAATGCAAGATGGAAGTCACACACCATAAACCACAATTACCACAAAGCGCAGGTATACTGTCTCTTCCGCAAAATTGCAATAAAATTCCATACAGGATACAGTACGTTGACAGCATTCAAAGCTACAGAAGAAAATATTACATATCCCATAATTATGCCAGACATCCGGATTGAAGGTTGTTTTAAAGAATACAAAGATATTAAGACTCCACACGTAATTCCCATGAAAATCAACGAGATGCCTTTAGATTCATTAAATCAATTAAAATATCACGTGGACAAACATAAAGAATAAATCGAGAAAATAAAGTCAAGAACTTTTACAGAAAAGAACTCCTCGACATTTTCCTGGATTTACCCGACATTGGGTTTAACGATGTTAGGATACCTCATGTATAAAATTTGTAAACGCTGCCTCAATGGACTACTACTACGTCGTCAAGGACAAACCGTGAAAACGGTTGCGTTCAAATTTTTAACTACTGCATCGCCAGTATATCTCGTCGTCGCCAGAAAACTCAAGTATCCGTCCCGATGACCACAATTTCAAATAATACATACGTCACTGAGGATGAAGATGAAGAAGACATTGGACATCATTTAACAGACATATCTCCAAAATCACAAAGATAAGGCGCTAACGCCCAATCTTTATTCTAAGGGGGGAGGTGTTATAATATTACTCATATTCTCACATTAAACTTGAACTTTAGTCTTAAGATACGACATTGTTTACTCAGCACATTAGGATATTTTGTTTACTTAGTTTATCAGTTGTTTACTATTATCAATGTTTCCATTTCTCATAAGTCATTAAGAAATTGTTTGTTTCCAACTGTCATCGGGTTAATCAAATGTAACTATTAATTAGTTTACTGTTCCCGAGCTTACCCATATAAAGTAACCCGTTGTAGCTAAATAAATCAGTTCACATTCAAACGTCAAACTGTGTTTTACTCCGCCACATAACATCTGTCCTATAGAGTTTTATTATGTGACCGGCTGTTGGATCTTACTGTCTTAGGCCGCATCAACAAACTTGGAATAGGATTTACTCCAATAGTTTATAGATCGAAATTCGGCGTTTAATCTAGGTATAAGACCTTATTCCAGTTTGGTCGATTGGAAATGCAACCTTAATCCCAAAAGAAGTAAACAAAAAAGAAAGCAAAATACATAGTACAAAAAACTGTTTTCGTCCCTTTAGGTATTATCTTATTATATTTTACGACAAAAAATTAAAAGCATGAGATGTGAACTGATTTATTTTTCCCTTTTACAGATCATGTGGAAGAATATAGACGACAGCGCAATGGAAAGTAAGTAATAAAATAAGTACATTAGAAATAAATATATATATATATATATATATATATATATATATATAATTTACCGATTCCAAATAAATTAAATTATATAGGTACTTATAAGTAATTAAAATATGTACGTATATTTACCAATACATAAATAAACTCAATAGCGAAGTTATCCTTCGTGAGTACCTACTTATGGCTGAATTCTAATTATATTTAATTTTTGTAATACGATATTAATGATGATATTTATAATAAGAAGAGGAAAACCAACAGCAACTTAAACACAGTAGAAGTTTTAAATAGTAACATAAAGCCAATAACAGGAACTCGCCGATAGCAACAATCAAATGTTAGGTACCTAACTACTAATTAACGAGAACATGTAGCAAGCAACGCATATAAAGAACTCCTTTTCATTTGTATCACAATCAAATATCCGTATCCCGTTAATAAGCTTAAACATACATTCACACATACGTGCACACTTTGCCACATACGTACTGTTACTAAATAACGAGTTAGTCAGTTAAAACATATCTTCCTTGGCCTTCGCTTCACGGATTGGGCGCTGCAGAAGGCTGCTGGATATGTCAAAAGAAATAATTCGAAAATTTGTCGAAAGAAATTATTAAAAGGATTGTGAGACGAGGACGCTTAAGCGGCGTAGCTGTCTAAAATGTTCCTTACAAGTTTTGCTCCGGGCGATAACGTTCCTCACCCCTAAATCAAGTCAGATTTCCCCGATTTTTGAATATAGTTGTTACAAAAATCCATGTTAGTATGTTTCCGTTTTTCTTTTATTCTTTTTTTTTCTTGGAAAGGAAAACTTACAGACCTAGTTTTTTTTTTAATATTACAACGTAATTGGTTTTTTTATTAGTTTGGGATTAGGTCAATGTGTGTCATATTGTCCTCTGCTATTTTTTTTTCCAGTAAATAAAAAATATTAGAAAGCGGAAGCTCTAGTTTTAAGCGACGAATATAATTTGTACGCTTTTTGCATGTGGAGTAATTGTTTTAACATCAAATAAATATAGCTTATATATTCTGTTATTTTGAATATAATTACAAACTTATTTATGTTTGATTTTTGTTTTAGGTAGCTTTCTACGCGATTTGGCTGATTTTGATATCAGTGCTCCAATAAAATTCACGGTATGCTTTGACATCGACTGTGACGTAACGAGTGACATACTCATCAAAAAAGAAAACGACACACTTAGCAATCTTGTTGAACGTAACGATGTAGAAAATTTTGCTAGTGTCCACGATTTGAAATCGAAAGAAGAAATAAAGGAAGGGTCTTTAGAATCACACGGAGCAACTGAACAAATAAATGACAAAGAAGAAACGGGACATATCCTTAAAGAAATCACGACTCACCAGGCTGAAGAAATACAGAATAAACTTTCCAATAAAGATGAGTCCAGGAAACGTAAACAACAGCAATTGCAAATATATAAAAATAAAAAATCTGCAAAGATGATCGAAGAGAAAAAAACTGATGACAGAACAGAACAAAGGGATGAGAATGAAGCTCAAGAGAAAGTTAACTCTTTTACCATTGAGAGTTCTCTCTTGGTTTATAATCAGACCCCGGAAACATCACCGCTGTCCCAACCACACTTGAGAACTGTATTGCCTAATCCATCTATGGTGCCCCCACAACCTGACGTCCATGTACAAGCTAAACACAAAGCAAATTGTGAAACAATGTTGACAGATCTAGCGGATCATATGCGACATATTATGGAAGCTTACAATTTTCAAAAACATTTCAATACTTCTAAAGAAACCTTCATACGCCTTAGAGACACATATTTTAATTTATCCTACGAGACCGTTGTTAAAATGATACTGCCGATGGAACAAAATAAAAAGTTTATAGACATCATTTTGAAAGAGATCCAACGTCGCGCTAATGAGAAATCTTATTACAAATGTGGATACCGAGACTACGCAATTTTACTAGACGAATTAATGACATGGGTACGAAAAAGAGCAAATTTTATGAAACAGAAATTTAACAACACTAGTCAACCAACAGAAATTGTCGAAAATGCTAAAATTCAACAAGAACTAAATCAACGACAGTTAGGAAATAACAAAAATAATGTTGAGAATAAAAGTGCGGAGGTAAATAGTCTATGTATTTTCTCTTCTGGATCTCCTGGAAGTGAAATCAGTATAAACATTGATCCAAATATAAATCGATATATTACGTCGGCAATTGTTAATGAAACCAACAAAGAAGTTAGAAATAATCAACCTCCGCCAGTGTCAATAGCAAGCCAAAATCAATCGCAAAATAGTAATAGTGTAGTCACAGCACGGACAAACAACAAACAACAGATAGTGAATGCTATAAAACCATCGCCTTGGTCATCCTCTGCAAATATGCTGTTAAAGGACTATCAGCCGCCCCGTAGCTCGCGTAGCCCTGAGCCAAACAGGAACCAAAGTAGCTTAATAGAACTCTTGACAAGTATCGATATACCTACACAGCCAATTCAACCTAGATTACCACAAGAAATGCAATCTGTGCAATCTCATCATGAGTTACAACAAAGTGTATATCATTCAGCTAATGTACCGGTGCAGTATGGACAATCGCCAAGCTTACCACCGAAGTATGGACAAACAACAAATCTACAACTTCAACATGGACATTCGCAATCCGTGCAACAGCAGTATAGAGAGCCGGGAGTTGCGATACCATTACATGAACAACTACTAAATAATCAGTTACAAGTAAAGTCACAGTATGGGATACAGCAAAATATGCAACAACAAAATAAGCATTCTGTTCAAAACATGCCACAATATAGTCAGTCACAAAACAGACCGCAACTAGTTGTACAATCATCACATTCATTGCATCAATATGTTCAATCGCATCAGGCGCAGCAACAACGTAGTCAAACGCTTCTACCAAATTATAATCAATATCATAATATACTCGGTCAACCACAGGCACAGTCAAATCATATGTTTCCGCATGGAGCTCAAACACGGCCTGTTCCACCGCCTTATCCACATTATGCTCTCCAACAACATAAACAACCAAGGAATTTGCCAATACAAGTTGGACTTACGAAGCCAGTGCATCCTTGCTACGAACAGCCTCAACATGTACTGCCACAGAATCAGCAGTCGAAACATGCATCATCCCAAGCTGGAAAACTTCAACAACAAGCTTATCACTTAAAACAACTTCTAGATAAACCACAACGCCAAGAATGGCCCCATGAGTTTACTGCTATATACAGTCAGCCGAATATGCAACAACAGATTCAAAAAAACACTCCTCGGTCAGCTTCCACCGACAGCGGTTTCATAAGCCCGTTAAACTTTAATGTTTCCGCGGACCAAACGGTATTTACTTTACCTTATTTTTATTGATTAAAATGTCTGAATGTTTGACTAACAAAACGGGTATCAGGGTATCTCCATATAGAAGGCGCAGATATATTAATTAACCAATGAGTGGGTGAAGGTACTAATCTGCTATTTTTACTTATTGTGTAGATAGATAATATGCACACACCATAGTAATATGTTTATTCTTATTATAATTCATCGTCTTCTATTAACATAATAATTAACATATTTAGAAATAAAGATATTATCAGTGACATATTTTATCTATTTTATTTTTGAATATTTTTTATCTACCTGAGGAGGATTGGTTTTTAATCATGAACAAGGAATACCTGGAGGATCCATAACATCCAACAAAAGTGCTGACAACCAGCGATTAAATCAGTATGTTAATATGTTTAATTACTTCCCAAAGTATTGAGTCTAGTTTTAAACTACGTATTACAATTTTCCCGATAGAAAGTGGCTGGCAAGAAATCGTAAAGCACATGGCCACAAGGTCATGATACGGAATATACTTTTTCTCAAACATGCAATGGAATTTTGGTGTTATGTTGGTTATTTTAGGCTTCAAAGTATCACGTTGCGGGCAGAACAATTCGAGAGAACTGTAAAGGAATTTCATACAAAATTGAAGGCCTAGGTCGGGAAGATTTTTTATTTTATTTTATCGTAGACATGGCGGCTGTGTTTATGAACAAGCTAAATATCTGGTTTTTTTTTAAAATATACCACCATATAATACAGCCGCGCATCCAACTTTGCATGTTTATTTAAAAGTACCAGGAGAACAAAGGTAATTAGGTGTGCGTACCGCAACTTAGATCGCATGCGATGTAACTCGGTGCGGCGCAGCGGCGGCGGCGGCGCACCCGACACAGCGCGGATGACTATAGATTACTGAGCACTGTGGGTTACTTGTAATGTTTATGCACTCCTAGTATTTGACGTTGTAATTTTTCTTTTAGTTTTTTTTTGTGAAAAGCACTATACATATCTCGCCGTGAAAAGGAGTTGCCAGCCTGTTAACTATCCCCACAACCCCCTACTTCCCAGCCTCTGTAGTAATGTACTCATCACACTTGCTCGGAAAGGGTTTTATAACACGCAGACGTTTAGCCGACTTAGCTCCCGTGGGAGTTATAGATTTTCATAACTCCCTAGGGAGTTTTGAGTTTAGTTTTAAAATATAGAATCCACTTGTACATCATTTCAGACCAAGGAAGTGTAAAATCAGCCAAGGTTTATTTCCTATATTCAAAACTTGGCTACAAACCAATTTTACTGTTTAATTAAACTTATACGGCACATTTGTCTGCATTATATTTCTATTTTACCATTATTTCAGAGACATTCGCAATTATTTTATTAAATTTCATTTTGAAAATTTGTACAATCTGGCAGAATGGCCTGTATTTGTCAAGTTTAAAAAAAGCAATTCTAAGCATTATCTGTGGAAGACTAAAAAAAAGTTGTCAAACTCTTTTAGCTTAGCGAATAGAGTTCGTTTAATTTTGTTTTCTTCCATTTGTTTTTTATTTCCTCGCTAATGTGATGAAAATCATTGTGTGTATCATGGGCAGTAAGGAGATTGCAAACTCGAGTCATTAAAAGCCCTCCGCCTTCGGCGTCGGGCTTCTAATAGTCTCTCGTTAGCAATCCTCTTCTTACCGCCCTTGATGCACAATGTACTATTCCTCAATCATGCTCGGAAATGTATGCTTTAATGTCACGAAATGAAGACATGAAGTTTATTGTTTGTGGCCATCGAAATATAATAAGTATGGAAGAGTAATGTAACGTCTAACATAAACGACTGTCAAATCCGCTCCAAAACGCCCACTTTTTGAAATGAAAAGATCT
Source organism: Acleris sparsana (assembly GCA_923062465.1). Lineage (NCBI taxonomy): Eukaryota > Metazoa > Arthropoda > Insecta > Lepidoptera > Tortricidae > Acleris > Acleris sparsana. The sequence continues at coordinate 10,575,298 of OV281296.1, forward strand.
TATGTATCGAGTGGTTTCAATAATCAACTAAATAGTAATTGGGTTAAGGTATGAAGTCATTTATGTCAGATGCTGATATAACGTTTGAGTAGACAGTAATTTCAGTAAGGTTTTATACCGTTTGAAAGACAAAAATCTGCAATTGGTTACAAGCTCTCTGACAGAAGATTTCCATTTGTCAATAAAAAAATTCATAAGGGTTATTTGAACGCGGCCATGTCTTTCAACATTTGACGTGAATGGTTTAATACAAAAACAACACAGTAATTGAATAATGAATTTTATTAATATTTTTTTATAGTAGTGTTTTGACAAACTTACTGATTGTTCCCCTTGAATCATTTAACATACTTATGTTACACGTGTATTATGTGTATTATAAAGTTGTAAAATAGTATATCAGAAGATATTATGTTGTAAGAGTAGTCAGCGTCAAATAGTCTTTAGCATCTAAAGTGCCAAATATATTGTAACCCCTTTTTTATTCTTATAGGCATAAAGATACGTGACAGTATAATACCTATATATAGTCGCTTTGGATGGGACAGCCTATTTGATGCTGCCGATAAAACATGACAAAAATTAAACGAGTAGTAAGACGAAAATATCACAAATAATCCATTTGGCACTGTTTCTATTCTACAGTTAGAGATAGCTAAGAGCTAACTCTTAAGTTAGATCATATACAATAGAGTATAATTTATATTTACAATTTTAGCTTTACCAACTCCATTTTTGTACAAGTATCAATTAATTAAGCCTATTGCTTTTTAGGGTTCCGCACCTCGAAAGGAAAAGGGAGGAACCCTTATAGGATTACTTTGTTGTCCGTCCGTCCGTCTGTCAAGACCCTTTTTCTCAGGGGCGCGTGGAGGTATCAAGCTGAAATTTATATCAAATACTCAGGTCTACTGTCCCTTGGAGCTGTGAAAAAATCAAACTTTCAAGCCAATGCAATCAAAAGATACAGCCGTGTATGCCGCAAATTTTCGAAACTCGCAAGCGATCAAAATTTGATACGAAGCAACGTCTCATAGCCAGTGATCGGATCTCGGATGCAATTTGGGGTGAACGACCTCAAACGTTATGCTAACATGGATGTGACACGGGATTTCCCGGGATTTTGGGAAATGGGTTATTTTATTATTAATAATTAATAACTTTTGTCGAGGGTTAAACTAAATAAACAAAATGAAAATGTTCGCTATATCTATCTATAATAGGTCATTTATTTGACACATACTTTTAAAACATATACTGTAAAAATGTTGTTATTAACTTATTAACTACATATTATTTTATTACTTTTATAGTGTAAACTACTTACAATTAAAAGTTATTCACCTTTTTATAAATGTAGGTATCAAAGAGACTCGCGGGATTGTAAGTCATATCCATGTTAAGATAACGGACTTAAATCCCGGGAAATTGCATCCGAGATCCGATCACTGCTCATAGCACAAATAAAAGAAAAATTGCGAAAACCGTATATTTTCATTTACATCATACAATAATAAATATTTTTAAAGTTACTACCCCTTTCCTCATGAACGCGTAGAGGTATTAAACTGAAATTCATATCAAGGTTTGTACGGAACCCTCGGTGCGCGAGTCCGACTCGCACTTGGCCGGTTTTTAATTAACTGCATGTTGAATTTTTTCCTAGAAAACTCACCATACCTACAGCCTCTTTTTATGCCAATTCTCGTTTCGCAATTCGCGACGAACTGCATCCACCCAAGCCAGACGGCGTTCTTCATTTTTTGGAAAACTTAAAAAGATCATATAACGTTTTTTTTATTATGTACATAAACTAACTATAGTAAAGATGACATAAAATTTAATTTCCTATTCATTCGAAGTAGTTGCATAGATATATTGCATAACATCGGCCATGACATTTTGGTATGGTAATATTAAAAATTCAATAACTTACTAATGAAAATAAATATCGCTTTGTTTTGCATCTGTGTGGGTCCTGCATCAATTTACAATGCAACCTGGCATGGTTGCAGCATCATTTAAATTCGTTAATCTTTAATATCGTTTTTTTCTTTTGTGTTTGTAAACAACTGTTTGACACTAGGTCAGAACGTCGACTGATAGACAGTTCGGCACTCATTAATAGCTCCACCCCCGCCGGCACTAAGTCAGTGGGGCAGATTTTGAGCGTCGATTACTCTTCCATACTTATTATATTTCGATGTTTGTGGCTCCCTACATTACTTCATGGCCTAGACCTTGGCCTAGTAATGTATGAAAAACCTAAGAATTTTTTTTTAGTGGCCGTTGCTCTAACTTCTTATATTTGCTTACTAACTAAACTGACAAAGGAAAAATTACTTACTGCTAACAACCATAGACACTGTAACAATATTTAATTTTTGGAACATTAAAAAAAATCCGTACTATATTTATGTGCACTTTTGAGATTGCCATCGTAATATTGCTGTCTTTAGATTGCCAGTCTTGAGATTCCCATCGTAAAATTACAGTCTTCAGATTGCCATCGTAAGATTACAGTCTTGAGGTTACCATCGTAAGATGGCACAGTCTTGAGATTGCCACCGTAAGATTACAATGTTGAGATTGCCATCGTAAGAGGGCACAGTATTGAGATTGCTATCGTAAGATTGCACAGTGTAGAGATTGCAATCGTAAGATTGGAGTCTTCAGATTTCCATCGTAAGATTGCAGCCTTCAGATTCCCATCGTAAGATTGCAATAATGAACTTTTAATACACTCGGCGTCAAAAATATCGCCCCTCCGCGAAAATCAGATTCAAGCTAATCTAGACCTTAGCGAAATTGTTACATAATTAATATTAGTATCAATTAAAAGCACGTTTAATGTGTTTTCAATTAATAATGTTTAATTTAAACAAAACGTAATGGCTTGTGAATCAGAGCGTTTCGAAAAAAAAGTGCACAAATACTCGTTTGAAGGGTCGCGAGTCGTGCCCGTTTCCAGGGGTATAAAATGCCTGTACAAGGTCAAATGTCAATCATTCACTATCCGGACGTCGAAGAGAACACATCTAAGGAATTCAAGCAAGAAAACAACCCTCGAACATGGAGACCACTGCTGCTGAATCAGCTCAAGTGGTTGCACTACTGCAAGCAGGAGTTCGGCAGTGTGATGTCGCTCGGCAACTCAATTTAAGCCGTTATGCTGTCCGCCGAGTATTTCAGCGGTTCCAGGAGGCTGGGGGCTACATCAGAAGACATGGGGCTGGTCGGCGACGCTGCACATCCGAAAGAGATGATCGCTTCATCGTGACATCATCTCTACGCAATCGCTTCGCTAGTGCTGTTGAGGTGCAACAACGCCTCAGAGAAGCTCGGACAACATCAGTTAGCATCTAAGGGAGGGAGAAGGATATCGTGGCTCACAGGGCTGCTACAGGCCCAATGTTGACCGCACAGCATCGCAGAGATCGCTTGCAATTTGCCCGCGACCACGTCGATTGGACGTTTGAGCAATGGAGGCAGGTTCTCTTTACCGATGAGACGAGAGTCTGTCTTTATTGCAACGACAGGCGGGCCAGAGTCTACAGAAGGTCGGGCGAACGATTTGCTCAAGCCTGTATTGAAGAGACAGTGGGCTACGGAGGTGGCTCTTGCGTGTTCTGGGGGGGGCATGTCTATAGACGGCAAAACCGACCTTGTCTGCGTCTCCAGGACTGGAGGCACTCGCGGCCAAGGGTCCCTGAATGCTCGCCGATACATTGCCGAGATCCTGGAAGAGCAAGTGACGCCATATGCGGGTTACGTCGGCTCTGGGTTCACATTAATGCACGACAACGCTCGCTCCCACACTGCATTAATTGTTCGGGATTATCTGGAGGAGGTCGGGATTCCCGTTTTGCCGTGGCCAGCCAGGAGTCCTGACTTAAACCCGATTGAACACCTTTGGGACGAGCTGAAGCGACGGGTTCGGTCACGAGATGCCGCCCCTACCACCCTGCAAGATCTTCAGGACGCAGTCATCGAAGAATGGGGCAACATTCCACAAGACGACATCGTATAGTTGGTGCGATCAATGAAAGACCGTTTAGAGGCAGTGATAAGGGCAAGGGGGGGTAACACTAGGTTTTAAGTTAATTTTAGGCACTTTTTGTAAAAATTTGTTATCCATTTGTTGTTGTAAATTTAAACTTGAATAAACATTTTTCAACTGTTCGCAATGTCATTTCCTTTAATTTTTGACCCCAAGGAAAAATCCTTTTTTTTTTAAATTTTCCTAAAAAAACACTTTATTACCTTTCAAATGATACCTAACAATCATATTGTTGTCCTTGATCAAATAGGGTTTAAAGTCGGTTGAAATTATTTTCCGAGGAGGGGCGATATTTTTGACGCCGAGTGTATTTCCTCACATTGCTTGAGAAAAGCACTATACAATACTCGGCCGGAACAGGGATTGAAGGACTCGGTCTACCCCAAACTTGTCCTTGAATCCCTTCACGGCCTCTGCAGTAATGTACTTACTATACCTACGCACATATCATAAGCCCTCTATTATGCGTTCAGAAACCGTAGGAAAAGACCAGCATTATTACAATCAATTTTACTATGAGAACTTTCTTGTCTGTGGTAGTTAAGGTTATGAGTTTAAATTTGGAACAGCTGTCAAAACTCAAGAGGCTCTCTATTCTAGTATCCATAGTTAATATCTATACGAAACGCCAATGTGTATTAATGTATATTAAAATAAACCGCACGACATTTTGATCTCGAGTGACATAAGAATAGGAACTTCATTCGTTTGTCTATGATTTAAAAACACCCTTCATATTCGTGACTCTGACACAGCACAAGTTTATGCAACTGCATGATAAAGTAGTGTATGCAACTGTACATAATTAGGCCTTAAAATACTCGTGTGATCCTATTATGAAACTCGCTGACGCTCGTTAAATAAAACCTCACTAGTATTTTAAGGCCTCTTATTAGTTGCAATAGTTGCATAAACTACTATAATTTAGCAAAAAATCCTGCGGTTATAGCATTACAAAAAGTAGAAGTTTGGCGGCATTTATTATCTCCCGATATTATTATGGCGTAGCCGAATACAAGTGCCTAGCTCAAATTTCAACAGAGGTCCATAATAACAGTAAACCTTTATTTTTAGTTCCATAAAATTCTGACGTTTCTTGGTCTTGATTAATTGATAGATGAGAATCATTGTTATTACAAATCTTTGGACTTTTTTTTAAACCTTAATTTTTCTTTGTTACATGTCCATGTTATGTATTTTATGTACTTTTTTTTTCTTTGCCCCGCGGCGACTTGATCAGCTACTACCGCGGGAATATGGCTTATGGCTTCCACTATGAAGTGATTTCGCCAGTGTCAAGTATATATAAGCATAAATCAATATAGTAATAAAACAGAATCCAATCTTCTCTAGGGAGATTGGTGGCAACGTTGTACGGTGATATGTAGGACAGATACCAAGATAGTTTTAACCTCTGTACCACTGCGAGTCCACTTGAAACGAGAAGTAAGATGCCAGGATACACGAAATAAGTCCAAGTCTTCTATCACTGTGCAACACAAAGGTATTAAACGTACAAATCACTAACAAAATAGAAGTTTGAACACCTAAATACACAAAAATAAAAACTAAAACAAATTACACATCCGCCATCTTTTGACGTTGCAAATGGCGTCCTTATGTACTTAAATCATGTTAAATACTGAAAGTCCTAAAAAGGCAGAATGTGACAGCAGTCAGAATTCTACGGAATTAAAACTCAAAGGTTTAGTTTAGTTATTGTTAGTCTGCTAGCTAAGAAGTGCTAGCCTGTTGAGGTTGCAGATGTCGGCAGTAAGTATAATACTAAGAACTGTTACACGTGAGAGGTCGAACTCCCTAGTTGCTCGTCGACGATGATATTATTATGTTAGGATTGACACATTATCAGCAATTCACTATACTGGAAGGATAGTATAGTAGAGTGCAATATATTGTTACGTACGTGGGGGTAGGAAACTGATAGAAATGCACGAAAACACCGATAATCAAAAGTAGACTTTAATAACGCACTCACTTAAACCGTTACAAAACAATGATCGCACAAAAACTTCGAAGACTTAGACTTAGTACGCTCTTGATCGCAATGTTCACTTTCCAAGTAAAGACTGACTGTGCCCACAACCGCGGTCCACCTTTTATAGTTCCCACGTTATTCCAGAACGCCTTCCTTCCACCGAATCTTCCGGAACGATCGATGTAGTTTGCTCCGCCGAGGACGACCGAGACTATTCGTTTCTGTAATGTTCTACGCCTTGACCTGCTCGCTCCGTTAACAATGGCGACGTCCTTGGCACACGGGTCTGGAATGTCCTGCGCATCGCTGTCTCATTCCCAATAGTGTTATCTCTTTCGCTCTTAGTGAGTAATGATACGCCTTACCACATCGGCGTAACAATATCTATTACAACCAGCGCCACAGTTGCCTCTGAGCACTAAGAGTGCAATTTTATTTCTGACCTGTTATTAGTTGATAGGATGATAGGGTACCACCAATTTATATAAGTGGTTAAAGTAGTAGGTATATAGTTTACTGTTTTCGCGGCAGGGCGGGGCACCACCTGCGTAGCAGACTTTTTTGGGCTTTTTTATTAGAAATAAGTATACGGTTTCTGCGACGGATTCATTTTTAGGTGTTTTTTAGTTCTGTCCTCTGTCAAAATGGGTGTCGTGATAGGTACCTAGTTAGTAGAAAAAAATACCTTAAGAGGCTTGTGAAGCGCCGCTAAAATCGCGTAGCTGACAAAAAAGCCATACAAATGTATAGTCCATTTCAAATACGAAGGCCCGATGCACTTGAAACTTAACAATAGGGCTCATAATGTTTGCCTTTTGTTATCTAATTAGGAGCACTTCAAAATGGCTCGCGTCGGTGCAATCTGCATGCAACTAAAGCGTGACTAAAACATTTTGGTACATGAAAATTATAATGGTATGGCATCTTTATAATAATTGAATTGTTAAAACAAAAAATGTGTCAATGAAACATTTATTTATATATCTATATAATTTTTTTTAATTGTCTCAATTAAAAAATAACAATCAACTTTCAGATAACTCAAGATAAGACTGACTTAATTTAATTACGTAAAACATAAAATTGTGACCTTTATGGTAAAACATAAAATTGTGACATCTATTTATATCTATATACATATTATTATTTTTTAAATTTAATACAAATAGCTAACATTTGTTAAAACAAAAATTGTGTCAATGAAACATCTATTTAAATATCTATATACATATTAATACTTTTTTCAGGTAACTTAAGACTAACTTAATTTAATTACGTTAAAAACATATACATTAATTACATAAGATTTATTCGATTTCTGACGTATATTCTCCCGAACTTGAGGTTTTGCAGGTGTTTATGATGAACGGATACACAGGGTGGGCTAAAAACTCGTTCTCCACTTTGATGACATGCTCACAAGCATTTTTCCAAAGCGTAGGATTCGTGATGTCTACCACAGTTCTTAAATGTTGAATCACAGAATCACCTACTGTTGGTCTTACGAATTTGTTTTTTGAAATAACTCCACATAAGCTCGATTGGGTTTAACACACAATAATAGGGGGGAAGCCTCAATATTTCATGCCCAGCCTCAGCCGCTATTTTCTCGATGAAGTATTTCTTTTCAAACTTTTGACTTTGTACAATTTCCAACAATTTCTTAAAAGTTATTTTTTCAGGTATAGCAATATGACGCTTTCTCAAAAATGCCACTATGTCAGGTTTTCTTGTATTGGTGTTGGGAATCTTTTCCTCTTGACGGCTATGATAAGACGCATTATCCATAACGATAACGCTATTGGCAGGGATATTGGGTAAAAGCTGCTCCACAAACCATTTTTCGAATAACTCCGAACACATCTTCGTGATCGAAACAAGAAGAGCCCCTTGAATCCAACCATTTTCAGTGCCTGCGTGCAGTATAATGAAACGTTTGCCTCTTGAACATGGGGTATTTGTCACACGATTTTGAGAGTCGTCTCTGTATCCTTTTTTCAGTGTGTCGTGGGTATCAAACCAAGTCTCGTCCAAATATACCTACAATACTTTTTCCAGTAGACCTCTTCAATCGTATATCGGCAATAAATTCTTCTCTTAATTTTTTAAGCCGTGATGTTTCCATAATGATTCTCCTTTCGTTTAACTTTCCATAAATAAAACCAAGTGTTCGTAAAAGTCTCCATAGTGTTGTTTCTGAATACGGAAATCCCACTTCACTTGCTAATAATGCTTGATGAATCTCTGTGGGCGTTGGAACTGCATTTTTTCTATAAAAGTCGTACGCAGTTCTCTTCACAACCTCTTCTGTAACTTTTTTTTTTTAAAGAAGCTTTAACTCGTTTTCGAGCGAGGTATCTCGGTCCTGATGAGAGTGATGAGACAATCCTTTTAACTGTCCTTTCCGGAACAATGGTGAATGTAGACGTTTCTTTAATTAAATTTCCCATTCGGTTTAACAATGTGTTATAAACACTTATCACCACATCTTGGGCGTCCTTGCTTAAAAATATTTTCTTACGTTGCTGCAAACTACGAGTAACATCACCACTGGACGGGTTACTTGTGGGTGTTTCCCAAGGTCGAAACATAATTATTTACAGTATACGTGTACTCACAAATGTAGTCAGATGACAACTAACATGAAATATTGTTTACATTAATAAAAATTACTAGGTTAAACGATCAAGATCATTAGGTGCCACGCCGCAAAAGGGTCCGGCCAGATATCTTTTGTTATCACTAGACCCCGTTATCTTGTCGCACTGAAATTGTTTTTCAGTAGAGCGTGAATGATGTTTTTATCGACCTTCTTGATATCGATATAAAGAAGGTCGATAAAAACATCATTCACGCTCTACTGAAAAGCAATTTCAGTGCGACAAGATAACGGGGTCTAGTGATAACAAAAGATATCTGGCCGGACCCTTTTGCGGCGTGGCACCTAATGATCTTGATCGTTTAACCTAGTAATTTTTATTAATGTAAACAATATTTCATGTTAGTTGTCATCTGACTACATTTGTGAGTACACGTATACTGTAAATAATTATGTTTCGACCTTGGGAAACACCCACAAGTAACCCGTCCAGTGGTGATGTTACTCGTAGTTTGCAGCAACGTAAGAAAATATTTTTAAGCAAGGACGCCCAAGATGTGGTGATAAGTGTTTATAACACATTGTTAAACCGAATGGGAAATTTAATTAAAGAAACGTCTACATTCACCATTGTTCCGGAAAGGACAGTTAAAAGGATTGTCTCATCACTCTCATCAGGACCGAGATACCTCGCTCGAAAACGAGTTAAAGCTTCTTTAAAAAAAAAAAGTTACAGAAGAGGTTGTGAAGAGAACTGCGTACGACTTTTATAGAAAAAATGCAGTTCCAACGCCCACAGAGATTCATCAAGCATTATTAGCAAGTGAAGTGGGATTTCCGTATTCAGAAACAACACTATGGAGACTTTTACGAACACTTGGTTTTATTTATGGAAAGTTAAACGAAAGGAGAATCATTATGGAAACATCACGGCTTAAAAAATTAAGAGAAGAATTTATTGCCGATATACGATTGAAGAGGTCTACTGGAAAAAGTATTGTAGGTATATTTGGACGAGACTTGGTTTGATACCCACGACACACTGAAAAAAGGATACAGAGACGACTCTCAAAATCGTGTGACAAATACCCCATGTTCAAGAGGCAAACGTTTCATTATACTGCACGCAGGCACTGAAAATGGTTGGATTCAAGGGGCTCTTCTTCTTAAAAGGCGAAAATTCAATTGCATGCAATTGAATTTTCGCCTTTTAAGTTACATATACATGAAAGGTAGCCTATGTGTTAATCCAAGGTTTAAGCTGTCTGCATTCCAAATTTCACCAAAATCCGTCCGTTAGTTTTTGCGTGAAAGAGTAACAAACATCCGGATACGTACATTCTTCATAATTTCGCGTTTATAATATTAGTAAGATATATTTTTATACAAAAGTAATAGAACCTAGTGACTCCTCTTCGAAATTATCAGTGACATATACAGTATCGACATTTAGATAGTCGATAAAAAAACTTTCACGCTCTACTGAAAAGTAATGACAGTGCGACAAGATAACGGGGTCTGGTTATCACTAGACCCCGGTATCGGAGGTGCAAAATGGTAGCTGTCAAGTTCTTAGGGATGGGTAATCATATTTTTGATGTTGATATCGATACACGATTTTTCTATACATTAGGTTGTACACAGTTATTTTTTTTTGATCTATGATAATCATTGATCGTAAAAATATAAAGTGTACACATATTTATGAACTCGACTGTACAACAAAATATATATCTATGGTTGCTATTACTTTTCTTATGGTATGACCTTTGGTGAATATAAAAGAGTTTATATTTTGTTTTAAATTTATTTATGAATGCTTTATGCTAAGAAGATAACTAAAACTTCTTAATGATGAAAGATTTTTTTTTGTAAATAATAAAAATGTTCAATACATGTTGGTTTTGTAATTATATAGTCCTACTTTATAGAATAAACGCTATCATTATGATATAATAAAATATCGACATATAACTATGTTTATCGACATGAAGTTAATATTTCAAAACAATGTTTACCCTTCCCTAGTAATGGCTCGAAATTGACAGCTACCATTTTGCACCTCCGATACCGGGGTCTAGTTATCACTAATCCTATTGTTAACGCGTAATGACCTATTATTCTTTAAAACGTTTTATTTTTATTAAGGATCAGGTGTTTGCCTTCATTCCCACGCGAATGCTACCAAAATTATGTCATGGATCGTGAGATTAAAAATAATAGACGTAGTATATTTAAAAAAATATATTTTTCGACGAAGAAAACCAGTTTCGACGTGTCGTATCCAATACGTCTGTTTTTGTTTATCCACGACACGATGTTAGTACGGGAGTTTGTGAGTATGTGTGCTTTTTAATAAAAGCGGAGCTTAAATCGATAGGTCATTCATGCAGATTAGGCTGTTGGAAAAACAGTCCGCCGTCATTCGTCAAGATTGCTCTGCTGGAAAAACAGTAGGTTCTTAAAGTGGTTGAAAGTCTCGTAGTGCCAAGTTCATTGTTTTCGGGTTTAAGTTTGAAAATCTGTGCCTACGAGATATAATGGAGGTAAGCTTTATATAGGTACACTAAGTGACTATTGTACGCATTTATATAAACATTATATATATTACTATTTGTATCCATCAGCGTCTCATAGATCTTTTCTTCTTTTGTTTTAGATATAGACTCTCTTGAGTAGGTACACTATGAAATGTTATTATTATGGTAATTTGAGTGAGGATGAAACCAGAACCCCGAAAAGAAGCAAAAATATTGATTTATTGTTTGACATGCCTAAAAAGAAACTGGCTGCCGAACATTAATCGACGATTGTACAGTGTTCAAAAAGAGGTACCAATTATATATATTCTCGCGTAGATGATGTTTCAAAGACCACTCACCTCGTTAAAAAGGACATCTATGATACAAAAAAGTTGCGAGGTATCCCGAACGATCAGCACAGGAAATTGCCGGATACTAGGATCAAATACGAAACTGAGGACGATGTCTATTATTGTACCACAAAAGAGTTAATTTACAAGATCACGAAACATATTGCAGGTAAAAACGAAGGAAATAAAAAAAAAACATGCTAAAAAAATAGAATAAAAAACCGACCAAGTGCGAGTCGCAACGCGCACGAAGAGTTCGGTACCATGATCTATACAACATTATCAAAAAAAGGCAAACAATTACCGCCACCTTTAATATTTATTTTATTTTAATTTAATTATTTATTTTTAAATTGAATATACTATTAAATATTATGTGAATATTTCAAGTGTCTACCTGTTGCCGTTATTAATATCGAGCAAAAATCTGGAAAATAATCACGTTTGTTGTATGGGAGCCCCCCTTAACCTCGTAAGGGTCTACGTCAAATTTCGTTAGTTCGAAAAAGAATCTTGTCAGTCAACTAAAGTCTAAAGTCACTATGACAAATGTCCTAAATTTAGGACTTCGGGCCTTACGAGGTTAAATATTTAATTTATTAAGATTTTTTTTTTTATGGCATTGAGAAGGCAACCGAGCACACAGGCCACCTGATGGTAAGCGGAAACTGTGACCCATAGACATTCGCATTCACAAGACTGCAAGCCTAAGACTGCAAATGCGTTGCCAACCCTGAGGACTAAGATGGAATGCCTCTATGCTAATCATTACACCGGCTGTCTTATCCCCAAACCGGAACACAACAATGCGAACACTGCTGTTTGGCGGTAGGTTAATGGATAAGATGGTGGTAGCGATCCGGACGGACTCTGCACAAAGTCCTACCACCCGCAAAAAGTTTTTAGTATTTGTTGTTATAGCAGCAACAGAAATACATCTTCTGTGAAAATCTCAACTGTCTAGCTCATGAGATACAGCCTGGTAACAGACAGATGGATAGCGGAGTAATAGGGTCCCGTTTTTACCCTTTGGGTACGGAACCCTAAAAAAGGCATAGGTACATCCCTTCAACTCCCGCCCACATCGCAACCCCCCACCAACGAACAAATGATTTTTGGGTTATAAATATATATATATTAGTCACTACGCATGCTAAATATATATGTAGTAACTATGCGTTGCGGCAGGTTATACAGGAGACCGAAGAGTATAACTTCCCCCTTCGCCTTGCATTTGTGGACTACAGACAGACAGACTAGAGACATGGGCTGTGCTACAGTCTCTCCAGCGGTGCCAAGTTGACTACCGATATATCGAAGTGTTGAAGTGTCTGTACGAAAACGCCACTATGTCCGTCCGACTACAGGACCAGAGCACGAAGCCTATTCCTCTGCAGCGGGGAGTCAGACAAGGAGATGTGATTTCTCCGAAGCTGTTCACCGCTGCATTGGAGGATACTTTTCAAGGTTCTGGACTGGAAAGGACGAGGCATCAACATAAATGATTCACACAACACCTTCGATTTTCTGACGATATCGTAGTCATGGCTGAGACCATGGAGGACCTCAGTGCAATGCTCGCTGACCTCAGTAGAGCTTCCCACCGAGTTGGCTTGAGAATGAACATGGACAAGACGAAAGTCATGTCCAATATCCATGTCGCGCCAACTCCCGTGATAGTCGGAGGCTCTGCGGTCGAAGTTGTTGACGAATATATTTACATGGGACAAACGGTCCTGTTAGGTAAATAGGTAGGTCCAACTTTGAGAAAGAGGTCATTCGTCGAATCCGACTCGGCTGGGCAGCGTTCGGAAAGCTTTGCAGCACCTTTTCGTCCAAATTACCGCAGTGTTTGAAGTCAAAAGTCTTTGACCAGTGTGTGTTGCCAGTGATGACTTACGGATCTGAGACGTGGGTGCTAACATAAAGGGTATGCTAAAATTAAGTTTAGAATAGAAAATTAATCTAATTCATGTAATTTTTCGTGTGGTTTGTGTAAAAATGAAAATTGAATGATTATAATAAGTTTATTGGTTACTGTTTTTTATTTCAAAAAGAAGTGGGCTTTTTAATAAATTATGAATTTATATCGGAAGTAAATCAGTTTTATTTTCCTGTATGTACCTATTCTTACATAATGAAAACCTACTGTATATATATTTTATTCATATTTTTATCTTTGCTTTATTTAGTTGGTTAAATTAAGAGAGGGGATTTTTTGTGATGAACCATTTTATCCACCATTTACGGCCATTATTGCAGGTCCAAGTGGTTGTGGAAAATCAAACTTTGTCACTAACTTTTTGAAAAATGTAGTCCAAATGTGTAATAAGGAATTTAATAAAGCACTGTGGTGCTATGATGAACTGCAACCACTTTATAATTTCAATGGCATTGATTATGTTCAAGGTATTCCCGATTTAAGTATGTTTGAGGAAAAGCAACCTAAACTTCTTATAATCGTTAATTTAATGACAGAATCAGACGGTTGTATTGAGGCTATTTTTACCAAAGTCATCACAGAAATTGGTGTTTTTGATATTACACAAAATGTATTTCTTCAAGGAAGAGGACATTGTGACATATCTTTGAACAGTTCATGCATTGTTTATTTTAAAAATCCAGAGATATAACCCAAATACGCTACTTGTCACGACAAATTTATCCAGAAAATTATATTTTTTTATGAAGAAGCCTACAAAGATGCAACCACGTCAGCACATGGTTACATGATGATCCATTTGTAACAGATCACTGATGATTATTATATACCTATGCCGTTTTAATATTTTATAACCTCATTATAAAAATTGTTTTTGGACGTTAAAAAATGAATCGACTGTATATGTTACCCGTTACATGACAAATTTGATTAAAATCCTCTGTTTTTCTTACCAATTTGCATATCATTTGAAATAACCGTCTCATTATATGAGACATTGCTGCTAGGAGACCAAGTTTAAAAAAAATAAGAATGAATATTCAAGTTAATTACGCTTTTTCTCAAATATGATTTTAAAAGCTAACTAATTTCGATTAACTAGTCGATTCCTGAATTAATCTATATATATAAAAAATAATTGTTGTTCGTTAGTCTCACTAAAACTCGAGAACGGCTGAACCGATTTGGCTGATTCCTTTTCGGTTGTATTCGTTATTGTCAGGGCAAGGTTTGTATGAAAGAAAAAAAACCACCGGGAATGTCGGAAATTTGCAGCGGGCGAAGCCGCTGGCGGGTCACTAGTTTCTTATAATAATTTAAAAAGACAACAGTTTTCATCGATCAAAGACAACTTAAAATAAACTATACTGGTATTAGACACAATCAACCTTACTATTTTTAGCATTAGCACCATGTTCGACAGCAGTTCTTATGGTGAAGAAGAAATACTGCTTTTACTTTTATGCCAAGATAGGTACTCCTGCGCTTCTAAAATAGTATGGACCCATGACGTCAATGCAAGGAGACAAAACATAGTGAATATCCAGCCTATGGCTTCATATTTGCCTTATATGCATTCATATTCTCGCACAATTTCAATATTTTTTCCTTTAATTCGAGAGTCATGTTTAAAACCTCCACGTGTTCCGGCCAGTTGTAAATAAACACAAGAGATGATGGACCATGGACTATAATAAGCTCGTTTTAAGTTTAAGTATCTGGCAGTGCTAAATGGTACAATTTGTAATTTTTGGTGAGTGGGTAGGTAGGGACTCGTAACTCTAGCGAAATTGACTCGCAACTGGTATGTCTAAGGAACCCAGAAACTATGAGAAACTAAATATAAGGCAGTTTCTAATGATACACGCAGTCGTCCTAGTTGATTTTTTTTCCTAATACCTAAACCTAAATCTTGTGTGAACGCATGTTTATATTTAAGACCATATTACCATGGCGCTTTATTAAACCAATCAACGACACCGCTAATAGCCCAGTCAAATGAGGAAAAAGGGTCGACCTCGTATTGAGAGATAATAAGCTGGTAACTCGTTTCGTTTCGTTTCGTAACCTTCATTTCGGCGTTTAAAAGTTGTCTCAAAATTCACATAATATCTCCTGTCAGCGTCGTAATTCAAGATCAAATTTCACAAAAATCGGTTATTCACGATTATCTATGTTTCTATAGCTCATGCTGAAGTGAAACTCTTATTTGGCCCTTTAGGAGATGAATTTCCAAAGATCCCTTCTTATTGCACCCCTAGACCTCATAGGTAAACTACGTGCAGAATTTGGAATCTCTAGACTCAGCGTTTTGGGCTGTGCGTTAATATCTCAGTCAGTCAGTAAGTCTCATATTTTAGTTTCATAATTACAGTCCGCGCGAGAATGGAATGCGATCGGTGAAGGGTGCCGTCCCGTGCTAGCTATTCCTACGCTTGGCATTCAAATCGCACGCGTACTGTATTAGTGTTTTAGACTGAACCATCGTCGCAAGTGTCGCAGCTGACATGCAGTTAGGTACAGTCAAGGTAAAAGTAAATATCTGCACAAACGTATAACAATATGTACACATAAACCTAATTGCATGTAATACCTACTCTAAATAATTGGTGCCCCTGACGAGCCCTGACTCATGCCACCGGTACAGATGTAGTGGATGTTCGATTTATTTTGCTTTAACTACGCATGTTATTTAATATTATATTTAATTTAATATTTGTAGCTTTATATAATGCTAGGCTAATTAGTACCGTTGTAATATGAAATATGTTAAAAAAAAAAAAAAGTGCTGAGTTTCTTGCGGCGTTCTTCTCAGCAGTGGTCTCCTCTTGGGAAGCGCGGGTGCGGCCTACTTACTGAATAAATTTCTTTTATCTTTTTATCTTTATCTTTCTAAGTCAGCGGGCCTAGTATGGTTGCCTAAAATGTGGATAAAGCATCCGTCACCTACGTGTCAGAGAGTGACGGTTGTTTTATACACATTTTAGGCCCCCAGTTAGTACCCATCGTTAAGCTGATTGAGAAAGCAAGACGGAAACGAACTTACCTGTCAATACGATGTCGTATGATTGAGCACTACATATCGCACGTTCAGAACAATAGTGACCTAAATCAGAAATTTTAAATTTCGAGTTAGGTCTCTATAGTATTAAATTTAAGACTTGAAGTTTGAAAGCTGAAATTTTGAATTAGGTCACTATTGTTCTGAATTCTGATTCATTGTAGTGTTGGCTTTAAGGTTGCACGCTTTAAACTATTATGTCGCACTTTCATAGGTCCCACCGCCGCCAGAAACTGAAACGTCACCGCTTCTAATAACCCACGTGACTTCGCTTAACCCTCAAGTGTCCTTCATTGAAGAAGGAGAGTGCATCATTTGCAAAAAGCGCACCAAGAAGATGTGTATGGGCTGCATGGAATATTACTACTGCTCCTATGATTGTCAGGTATGGCACGAATCGAAATTTTAAAACAAAATAAACGTTTGTTTAATTTATTTTATGCGTTACGCTCATAGCCCAACGTTTATGTTTTCAGTAATACTTACCTTTTTTTTTCTAGGTCAAAGATTGGAGAAACCATCAAGAAAATTGCAAAGCGGGTACAATAAGGGGCAAATAACAAAAACTAAAATGTATAACTTTTACATTTAAAATAAATCTCTGAACAGTGCGTGGGTACACAGTATTTAGCAATCACCTAAGGATAAGGCAATCACTGTTAAATTATATGAGGCCAACCAATACAACACAACAGTCTCGTTAAAAGCAAGCAGCTATAACTTAAGTACGTTTACGAGTACGTGCTACTAGCCCGCGCCTCTATTCTAGGCAGTAAAAAACAATATCGTATCGTAACGAATAGTTTTTCACTCAGCTGCCGTTACTGTCAAGAATTATAAAAACGCTGACAATACGATAACAGAACAAACACGATTAGCAGCCCTGGGTTCAAATCCCGGTAAGGGCAGATATTTGTGTGATGAGCGCAAATATTTGTTCCTGAGTCATGGATGTTTTCTATGTATTTAAGTATTTATTTCTCTGTATAAGTATTTATCTCGTTGTCTAGTATCCATAGTACAAGCCTAGAGCTTAGTTTGGGACTAGGTCAATTGGTGTGATGTTGTCCCGTGATATTTATTATTATTATTATTTGTACTTCTTTACCAATCACGGGAGTATGGGAGTCCCGGACCTTTGGAAGGCGTACATGGGAACCGAAGCCAACACGCAGAGGCCCTTTAGACAAGTTTAATTTAGTAAAGTTATGGGACACCAACCGGCGGTTGTCCCTGAGTTCAAACTAAAGAAGTATGCTCCCATGAACAACCACCGGTTAGTGTAAGACTATTTAAGAAAGATGGGAATATTAATAATAGGTTCTATGAATGAACTGATATGGATTGGTGAACTAGGCTATTGATGAAACTACGGCGCCTGCCTGGCCAATGCTAATTACGTTGGTTTAAATGGTAGGCGGTGACTCGCCAACTCAATGGAATGGACCTCCCGAAATACCCACATATATATAGCAGCAGGGAGGCAACAGTTCCAGAAGGGCTAAGGGTGGAGAGGTGCTTCTGGACTTAAAACGACCATAAGGTGCCCACTCACCACTTATGCAACACATCCGCCCTTCGAACATATAGTTCTTGCGACTCCATTCTGACCGGCCAATAAAGGCAAGCCAGGAGTGAGGGTCTGTTCGTCGTCATTGCACACCGGAGCCGGCCGGTGAAGGCGAGCGTGAGGTGAGGACAGGACCTACCCTCGGGAGCACTCAGGTCCGTGGTGTCGCCACTCACCAACAGCTCGCCACTAGCTGCCCTTATTATTATTATTTTGGTTTTTCTTGATTGGTCTTGAGCTTGACAATCTAATGCCTGTATTAATAAACTGATCTGAACTCTAATGCTCGTCTCGAGATGAGTCAATGACAGTGTTCTTCGGTTTGGCGTTTAGTTTGACGTATCCTGTGACAGATAGGCCTCACAGTCAAGATGAGTTTATTAATACGGCCCGAGAAAATGAACAAAGTCTCCAAAACACTTCTACTTCTCCTTTGATCTGCGATACATGTCGAGGCCAAAAATTAAAATTAATGATTATTATCGATGAATTTTCGACGATATCATATTTGGCCATAACTTTAAATATAATTATCAAACTATACCAAATCTTTTATTATAATTTATAAAAGGGCAGCTCTATTTAATATTTGCATAGACATGATAGACATCGGCATCAATCATTCATAACAAAAACAATAGGAGACGGAATAGTTATTTTCATAATCGTGTTATAATAGAGAGCTTTGTAGTCGAGTACCGTGTTTAGGCCACGAAGCTTGCTGAGTGGCCTAAGTAAGGTACGAGATTAAAAAGCTTGATTATGACACTATTGTGAACAATACTTTTTGTACGAGTTCATTAAAATTAATAATTTAAGTCATTAATACAATCACCACCACATCGACATTTGTATCAAACCACGGCGTCCGTAATTGTTGCAGTACTGTGCTGTTCTGTTGGCTAAAAACTAGCCAATCACAAACCGTAGTTTTTTTAGTTTTTTTTATGCCCTGGATACAGAAGCAGGTGTAAATAGATTTTTGACAGATGACGCGACGCTGCTACGTTCCAAAACGCCATAGATTGGCAATTTTGTATCGGATCGAGTCTCCTTAAACAAGAACACAATATTATTGAAATACGAAGTTCTATTTTCAAAATTTTTTCAGTTGTCTTGAGCGTATCGAAATGGTTATTTCGGTTGTTTCGGAAGTGTCAACGATGAAAAGAGTGACGTTGCAGTATTCCTTATGAAATCTTAATACACAGATTTTAATCGACGAGTACAAAATAGTAGATTGTGTCACAAGGGAGCAAAATAACATATTTAAGGCGAGGGCGTACATTGAATCCTGAACGAAGCGAAGGATTCTACAATTGAATCCCGAGCGTAGCGAGGGATTCTAAAATAGAATCCTGAGCGTAGTGAGGGATTCAAGTGTTAACGCCCAAGGTGGAAATAATTTTGCTACCGTGTGACACATACTGCTTTTCACATCACCTATGAGGAAAATAAAAGATCTTAGTGATGAAACAAATTTAATTATTCACACATTCTAGAAATGCTGAAATTATCAAATTTAACATCAGGAAATTATCGCACTTAACAACAATTATCAAATTTGGCAACAAAATGTCCTTGAACAGAAAAGTGCCACTTTGATCCCTCCTAGCAGGGAAGAAAAGTCCCCTTTCCGAGTAGGTGATATGAAAAGATTATTTTATACTGGTTTAATAATACTTATAGGTTATCATACAAATCATTTGTGCTGCATCTGTCGCAGATTCGGTTAAAATGTATTGCAACAATTGCAAATATAATAATACTTATGTGTACAGTGTTAATAGTTCCTTAATTATAAGCTCTCGGAAATGATGGTGTTTAAATTAAACAACAAACAAATATACCTACTCTCAGTCATAAGTGCGAGTGTGATGGCGATAGCCAACCGGTGGCTATAAAGGAGTAGTATGCGTGTTAAATTAGTGAGCCTTTCTAAAATATTGCGGCAGCAGACCACCAACGCCTTATGTGTATATATGGCATTGTTTTGTTTCTGCTATATTTTTTGAAGGTACATACATACAAAGGTGAACTTATCCTCTTAAGGCCTCGTTCGGACGAGGTCTTTTTCAACGCGCGTTAAAAAAGCGTTTTAAATTCAAATGGGCAAATATACACTCTAAGTGTACCGCTCAAGGTGAAATAAAAAAGCAACGCGTTCAAAAATCACTCACGTGTGTGTGGTGAATGCATCCATAAAATACTTTTGTTCTAAAACGACGTTTTTTTAACGCGCGTTGAATGAGGCCTAAGGGATCTCTTCCAGTTATCCTTATTATACGTATAGTATAACTTTCGCGACGTTCACATATACTGTTATATATCTAAAACGGTACAAATCAGTGTTGTGTGTGGGTATTCTGATAAAACAAAAACAAAACCATGTGCGGGTAGTTGGTAAAACTCGCACGCAACAAAGTCAGCACCAGCCCTCTTCAGTCTGCTAGGAACACGACCGTCGCAACACGATCGAAACTTCGAGGTATATGTACTTACGTGATTGAGTCCCGTTTTCCTCGACACTAAACATATTTCGATAAGACTTCCAGATATATATATTTATCCTCCTAAGTATTTCGGGTTGGTCTAAGGTCCGTATGAGAGCAAGTGAGAGAGAAGTACAAAGCCGCGTTTCGTCACGTATAGGCCACTTCCTAAAACGACCACATCGCAGAAAGACCACTTCCCATAATGACCATTCCTATAAAGACCGGTTCCCAAATTGACCACTTCCCAGAAGGACCATATCCCAAAACGACTACTTTCATATTGCCTACTTCTTAGAATGACCAGTCTCGTAACGTCCAGAACATGCACTGACCACTTCCCAAAACGACCACATATCTGAAAGACCACCTCCCATAATGACCGTTCCTATAAAGACCGGCTCCCAAATTGACCATTTCCCAAAACGACTACTTTCATATTGCCCACTTTTTAGAACGACTACATCTATCAAGACCAGTCCTTATGCCTACTGGTAACTATCTGCAGTCCTCACGTTACAGTACGGTAGCTTTAGGTGTTTATGTGGACACACTAGACAAAAGCACCAAAAATTTTCAGGGACTAGTTAGGTGTTGGTCCAAAGCTTTAAGTTTTAGTTAGAGACCACTCAATACTGATGAAAGCTAATTAAATACCTTTTTCCTCGTGGCCAAACTGATTTGCCAAACTGGTTTGGCCACGGGGAGTTAAATTTCCTTGTGGTCAAACTGTGGATTATTTAAACAAATGTCTACACCCGCTATTTTAAACGTTTGATAGATAAAATGAAACAGACATCAGTTAGCCAATATTAAAACTGGATTACGGAGAGTAGACTGGCCAAAATTCAGGGGCTGACTCGTGGTCACACCAGTTTGTCACACCACTGCTATTCGCTTTAGTCGGTTATTCGTCAGAAATCATTTTTATTCCGCAAAAGTAGGTAGGTTAGGTTCGTTAGGTATCTTAAGATGCCCGAAGGGCAAATCGCTCAGAAATAGGAGCCCTGCCATAGGCAGGGCTCCGTCGAAAGGCACTGGTGTGGCAACCTGGTGTGACGACGAGTCTGCACCCTATATTATACAGGAGGAAGACAATTTTGAGTTTGGCCACGAGGAATCGCATCCTCGTGGTCAAACCAGTTTGGCAAATTAGTTTGGCCACGAGGAAAAAGGGAATTAAATTTGGTACAGGTTTTACTCACTCAAGTTTTTCGATATCTTGTAACGTTTTACAGATATAATTAAAAATAAAAACGAAAAATGGTACCTTCAAAGTCTTCTTACGTATATAAGGGTATACAGACGACGTCAAAAATACGTTTACACTTTAGTACCTTGTCACTTTATCCGCAATTACAATTTCATATGGCAGTTAAAACAGAATACTAAATAGACAAGGTAGTAAAGTGTAAACATATTTATGGCGTCGACTGTACATAATACTTTCGATGTGTTTACCTCCTAACTAGGTAGGTAGTCCATACAAATTATCCCTTAATTATCCCTTGGGAAAAATTGGTGCTTTTGTCTTGTTTGTTCAGATAAACGGCATTTTGTTCTTGCAATCTGCCGGACATATAATAAAGTCTCCTACATCAAACATTGCAGCTTCCCTTACAATTTGAGGTAGACTGTAACAATATTTTAAGTAGGTAAATAAAGTTGTAAATAGGTCATAATATTTTTTGTTTTTTTAATCCGTAGACATACTAATTTGCCACATTGGTGTGTCTATGGTTCATTTTATTTACCCGTAGTCACACCAAGACCGAATTTGCGTCTGTTTCTCTTTCAAAATCAAACTCAACAGAGTCAACGGAGCTCCGCTAACGCGGAGCTCCTGTTTCTGGGTTGTTCTGGCCCTCCGGGCCTGATATAAAAACGAACCTAACCTAAACCTTCCTCCTATTTATGTGTTCGTGTGACTACGGATAAATAAAATGAACCATAGTCACACCAGTGTGGCCAAATGGTGTGACTACGGATCATCCGTTGAGAGGTTGGTTTTGGTTGTGTTCAATTTGGGAGTTGGGAGACTTGAGAATTGACTATTTTGGAAAAATGGTCCTTCTGGGAAGTGGTCAATTTGAGAACCGGTCTTTATAGGAATGGTCATTACGGGAAGTGGTATTTGAGACATGTGGTCGTTTAGAAAAGTAGTCATTTTGGGAAACCGCCATTATAGGAATGTGGTCAATTTGGGAAGTGGGTGACTTGAGAATTGGTCGTTTTGGGAAATGGTCCTTCTGGGAAGTGGTCAATTTGGGAACCGGTCTTTATAGGAATGGTCATTATGGGAAGTGGTATTTCTGCGATGTGGTCGTTTTAGGAAGTGGCCTATACGTGACGAAACGCAAAGCCGAAGGTAGTTTTATGCTCAATCGCACTGTACCTATCAACTTTAACGCCCCTTCAATGTACGAACAGCGACACTCTTAACTGTACATCGGTGGACCTTATTACAAAAGGCATAAGGTCTATCGATGAACAATTAACACTGTGGGTGATGGTACTTTACATAAGTACCGCCAAATGTGGATACCTACTTGGGACACAGTGGGTACTTAAGGAAGCTATGATGTTCTGGCAATACAGCTCTTTGGTCTACGGTCCATCTGTAATGCGTCGGGTCTAATTGGGATGTAATTTACATAAATAACACACGTTTGACGGTAGTCGATTTTAAAGCATGACCGTGACACCAGTCAGGAACAAAATAGCGCAGTGGTAGGAACAGTGGACCACAATGAGATGTATCAACTTTTTCTCCTGTGGGCCTAATGTGGCTGCGTTTATTGCGTGACAAAATGTAGATAGAACATCCGTCACTTTGTGACACGTATATAAATACGAGAGTAGTGATGCTTTATCCACATTTTCACGCTATAAATGCAAACATATCTGGGCCATTCCATATGATTTCAACAAATCGAGTGTGCCGCATGACATTTGATTTGAATAAAAAAAAATGAGGATATACTTTATGGTGACAGAAGAGCTGAACCATCACCATTTATTTTTTTTATTTTTTTATTTCCGAGTTTTACTCATTCGAAGTAAATAGTGGGGTCAAATTCCTGCTTGTATATAATACGCTCTAACTTTTTTTTTTGAAAAGATAACCAAATAATTGTTGCTGTGTTTGATTAGGTGAGAAATATGGATGTCATACTGTATGTAAAAAGTTATCTAAATTAACTACAAAAAAAATGGTGTCCATTTGAAATGTTCAAGTAACTGGTAATTTTTTGCAATTTTAATTCATTTTTGTGCAAACCCTAAAGCACATTAGGGATAACTTTTTTCAGAAATATAAAGTACTCGTTTTGTTCATTCTGTAAAATAAATATTATCGTTTTAGAATTATAATTCGAACAGAAAAATAGTAGTGAAAATTTAGAATTTTGAAAACTGCTTATGTTTGACCCCCAAAAAACCCATGTGGAAGAATAATTAAAAATTTGAATTTATTCAGAAAATATAGTCCATGTCTTTGTTAATTAGATTCAGTTTAAAAAGTTTTGTTATTTTTGCTCGTTTAAGAAATATATTTTTTTAGGTGCTACTATAATCCTTATCAAAGTTATATATAGGAGACCGTACTTAGGAGATAATGAAGCGGTGCAAACTCTTTGTAGGAAGTGCTTGTGTTATTTAACATGTTTTCATGTATAGTTATTGTTCGTTATATACCACTGGTTGATGAGAAGTTGACTTTTTATTGAATTGTCATCTTCGAAATTCAGTTATTTCGACAATGGAGTCTTGTTCGGTTGGAATGTTTGAATGAGAAGATTGTCATAAAACGACTTTTTCGCGTTCATCATGGCTAGTCTGCAACGCACCACAGGTAGTGATAACATTTTATCCCCTGAAGCTATGTACGAGTTTTGTGTAAACAAAATTCTTAGAATCATGTTCTTTTTCGTCTCAAAATCAGAAAAGTCAAAGTCAAAGTCAAAGTTCTTTATTCTTCAATTTAGGCATAATATAATGCACCTATGAATGTCAAAAAGCATTACCACCGGTTCGAAAAATAAAACCTTTGCCCCGAGAAGAACCGGCGTAAGAAACTCGGCAAGGTATATTTTTTTCAAGAAAAAGGTTTACATCATTACATTATAATTATAAATAGTTTACAATATCACGGTATTTTTGTACAGTAGGTGCACCTTTTTTAAGCGTAGATTACTCATGCAGGACGGACGACTCACTGCCAAACATCCCTATCCATGATATAATCGTTTACTTTATAATATGCTCGGGAAATTAGTTTTTGTTTTACGACAGATTTAAATTTAGAGTCAGTAAGTTCAGTAATACTTTTTGGAATTTTATTGTAGAATTTTACACAATTTCCCAAGAATGATTTTGAAGTTTTGGCCAGTCTATAAAAAGTGGTTTTGAGCTTTCCTGTGCTCCTGGTTGCTTTTGGCTTATCAATGTTCGTTGGGAAATTATGTAGATTCTTCCTAACAAAGATGATTATTTCAAATACATATAGCGACGGCAGTGTTAGAATATCTATTTCCTTGAAGAATTCCCTCAATGACACAAGCGACCCCAAGTTATAAATAGCTCTAATAGCCCTTTTTTGCAAAATAAACACTGTACCGATATCCGCAGCCGATCCCCACAAAATAGTAAAATAGAAGTCGATGTAACTGAGTTGTACTTATCAGATCGATTTAAAAATATGAGAACCATAAGAAATACACGTTCTTATCATAGTTTCGTTCCCATTTCTCAAAATGAATTAATAGTGCGACCTTATTCTACTTCAGAAAATTTCGAAGTAGCAAAGGTTTGCAAGTAATGTTTTTTTTTCGTTTTATATATAAGTATTATCAAATATATTTAGTAAATTTGAACCGTCTGGCTTATATTTATTGATTTTTCAGCGTGTGGTAATTGATTACCATACATTTAAAAGTTATAGTCATAAATATTTTAATCTGCATAGGGTAAGAGCACCAAAAGATGAACGATTAAGCGACTACACCAACTTTAGACAGTTTATATTCAGTGAAAGTAACAAATTTCACCCTATTTTATTTTTTTATATGGTACAGTATATGGTCTAGATTGAAAATGACTATTATAAAGCCTGTTATTATATCTCCGTATTTTTCTAAAAATCATTGAAACCAAAAATGTACCGATTTGCCCAAAAGATGAACAGCGTGCCCTAATTCTGAACGGTTGGGGCCCAAAAGTTGAACTAACATAATAAAATACCTATGTCATTTTAATTCTTTTAATTTTTAGCAATAAAATGCGAGTTAACGAAATATTCTTTATTTTTTAATTGTTTACATTTATTTAATATTAATTACGTACATAAGGTTCCTATTTTTTATGTTATTTGTGTCATAAAAACAACGAATTAGTATTTTTTATCAATAATCATTAGCAAAACTACTTAGTTACTTATCTTTTTAAACAGATAAACCGACAAAAAGTGTTACTTTAACATTTATAATATTAGTAAACATTTCCATAAATACTACTAGTATACTACTACTAGTGTTCATATTATAAAACTATGCCTCAAAGTTGAACGACTGAATTTACTTAGTTCAATTTTAGGACACAGAATTTATGAAATGAACAAACAAAATCAATTAGGTGTTCACATGTTGGAATAGAATCCAAAACATGAACTAGTAAATTTAATTCGTTCAAGTATTAGGCACACATTTTTTATTGAACAGTGATAGTTTTCATAGTATTTAAAACTCCAAAATCATTGGATTAGACATCAAAAGCTATGTTCATCTTTTGGTTTAAAGATACAAGAGCATTTAACGATCATTTTAAGTTTTAAATTTTCCATCTGTCATTTTGGTACGATTTATTAAGAAGCTTTAAAAAAAGTACGCCTTGCCTAGTAGCTGAACACCGTTCAAGTATTGGCTTAGGTATATATTTTTGAAACCATTACTTGAACGGCATATTTCTCGTTAACTAACAAGAAAAAAGAAATATCGTATAACTCCAATAAAAGAGTGATTAATCAAGAATACATACCAAGCAAATCCTTCTAAGACTGACAATTATTGAATTTTATACGTAATTAAAAGCTTAAATTTGGAGAGCACTGTCCTTAGCTATTTTCCCATACTATCGACGTTTTCGGCGGGAAGCTCCACAACGACGACCGATCACGGCCAAAAAGAATATAATACTATGTTAAGATTTAATGGAGGTGTAAGCAAAGAGTTGCTGTTTAAGAAAAATAAATTCCGAACTATGTAATATTTGTCAGGATTTAGTTATGTGATTATTTCGATCGAGTGTTCAGCTTTTGGGTGTCGTTCATCTTTTGGTGCCCCTACCCTATATAAAAACGATGAGAGAAAATTCACGAGATAAGCAGTTTAAAAAAAAACATATATCCAAAAATAGAGATAATAACAAAACTTTTTAAACTGAATCTAATTAACAAAGACATGGACTATATTTTCTGAACAAATTCAAATTTTTAATTATTCTTCCACATGGGTTTTTTGGGGGTCAAACATAAGCAGTTTTCAAAATTCTAAATTTTCACTACTATTTTTCTGTTCGAATTATAATTCTAAAACGATAATATCTATTTTACAGAATGAACAAAACGAGTACTTTATATTTCTGAAAAAAGTTATCCCTAATGTGCTTTAGGGTTTGCACAAAAATGAATTAAAATTGCAAAAAATTACCAGTTACTTGAACATTTCAAATGGACACCATTTTTTTTGTAGTTAATTTAGATAACTTTTTACATACAGTATGACATCCATATTTCTCACCTAATCAAACACAGCAACAATTATTTGGTTATCTTTTCAAAAAAAAAAGTTAGAGCGTATTATATACAAGCAGGAATTTGACCCCACTATTTACTTCGAATGAGTAAAACTCGGAAATAAAAAAATAAAAAAAATAAATGGTGATGGTTCAGCTCTTCTGTCACCATAAAGTATATCCTCAATTTTTTTTATTCAAATCAAATGTCATGCGGCACACTCGATTTGTTGAAATCATATGGAATGGCCCATCTACTAGATACCAAAAGTACAATTTTCTCACATCTCAATGTAGTTGACTGTATTTACCATTATAAAATGACTCGAAATAACCAATACGAATATTTTGCCTTTTTGAATTTATGGCCTTAATGAATGGAATTGACTGCGTTATAATAAGTAAAGACTTGGCGTCCATAACTTCGTCAGAGTTTATCGTATCTACTATAGTAGCCCTCAACCAAAGTGACGACTGGGGCCATGAAACCCTTGAGCTCGCGTTATCAGTTATCCATTGTGTTGCTCGACCCGTGCTCGGGACCGTAAAGCAGGTAGTAAACGCACAAAACGGGATGTCGATAGAATTGAGTGATAATTTAAAACACGGTTCTTATGAATGAATTTAATAATATATTATTGAAAGTGGCAATATTTACAACATCATAAAATATTATTACTATTAAAATAACGAATTACTAATATTCCAAAAAATAATTGCTTTCAAACGAAAAAATTAATTTAATTAATTCTTTAATAATAATTAAAAATAAAACAATATGTGTCTAAATTAAATATTATTTTCTTCATATTCGCTGTCACTGTCGTCGTCTCGGAGGTTTATTACTAATCGTCGGGTATCTGCTAGGTGTGCCTTTTCTAAGTCGTCGTTTTGAAGGGCTTCAAAGTTGTATGTTCTTTGTAAGTATTCGAGACACGAATGACGTATACCTTACAAGACTATTGATGTTATATCAACAAGTCTAATTACCTAATAGGTTAAAAGTCGGCAATTAAATGTAAAGCTCGATAATTACCCATCAGAACTGATTAAACACCGAATGCGGTGTTTAATCAGTTTGCATAATGATGTGTCATTGATTATGGTCAACACAATTTAGGTAATTGTTGACTAATTATCTCATTAGAAACTAGCTCAAAACATCTTATTTTTAAAAACCATAATAATTAAATAAATAGGCAATAATACATAAACTCAACAAAATATATTCATTTCATCGACGTTTAAACCTTTTCGTTATCGATACGTTACCCTCACTACGTCCGTCGAGGTTTATGGCCCACGCCCGGAATTTCATAGCCCCGGTCTTCACTTTGGTTGAGGGCTACTATAGGTTTTGTGCGTTTCGTCACGTATAGGCCACTTCCTAAAACGACCACATCGCAGAAAGACCACTTCCCATAATGACCATTCCTATAAAGACCGGTTCCCAAATTGACCACTTCCCAGAAGGACCATATCCCAAAACGACTACTTTCATATTGCCTACTTCTTAGAATGACCAGTCTCGTAACGTCCAGAACATGCACTGACCACTTCCCAAAACGACCACATATCTGAAAGACCACCTCCCATAGTGACCATTCCTATAAAGACCGGTTCCCAAATTGATCATTTCCCAAAACGACTACTTTCATATTGCCCACTTTTTAGAACGACTACATCTATCAAGACCAGTCCTTCTGCAGTCCTCACGTTACAGTACGGTAGCTTTAGGTGTTTATGTGGACACACTAGACAAAAGCACCAAAAATTTTCAGGGACTAGTTAGGTGTTGGTCCAAAGCTTTAAGTTTTAGTTAGAGACCACTCAATACTGTTGAAAGCTAATTAAATTTGCTACAAGTTTTACTCACTCAAGTTTTTCGATATCTTGTAACGTTTTAAAGATATAAATGGTACCTTCAAAGTCTTCTTACGTATATAAGGGTATACAGACGACGTCAAAAATACGTTTACACTTTAGTACCTTGTCACTTTATCCGCAATTACAATTTCATATGGCAGTTAAAACAGAATACTAAATTGACAAGGTACTAAAGTGTAAACATATTTATGGCGTCGACTGTACATAATACTATCGATGTCTTCACCTCCTAACTAGGTAGGTAGTCCATACAAATTATCCCCTGGGAAAAATTGGTGCTTTTGTCTTGTTTGTCCAGATAAACGGCATTTTGTTCTTGCAATCTGCCGGACATAGAATAAAGTCTCCTACATCAAACATTGCAGTTTCCCCTTACAATTTGAGGTAGACTGTAACAATATTTTAAGTAGGTAAATAAAGTTGTAAATAGGTCCTTATATTTTTTTGTTTTTTTAATCCGTAGACATACCAATTGGCCACATTGGTGTGACTATGCTAGGACCGTGGTCATCTGACAAAGAAATTTATCAAACAAGTGTCAGAATTAATCGGCGTGTCTGGCGACCACACAATTGGGTGTAGTGAAGGGTTTTATTTTATAATATAAGTTAGCTGTAGTGCGAATATAATACAAGGTGGCGCAAAAGTAATCACCCTATCGGAAGATGCTATAATTTAAAAAAATGGCGGCAAATATCAGTTTTGCTTTGACATTTGTAAAGTAAATAGTTACAAAATACACGTCAACAAAATATGAATCGCTTTACTCTTCAAGAACGCGGAATAATTACTTCGTTTTTTTTGCGGAATAATTCGTCGGTGGTGTTGGCGCAGCGTGAATTTAGGCGCAGATTTCCCGGTCGTCCGACGCCAACTGGGCAAACACTACGGCGTTTAGCCACTCGCCTAGAAGAGTATGGGACATCACAAGATGCTGCCAGGTCTGGCCGTCCCCGAAGCAGTCGTTCTGCTGAGAATATTGCGGCTGTTGCTGAAGATGTCGCAGAGGACCCCGGAGTATCGACCAGACGACGTGCCACGCAATTGGGCATCAATCGGCGCGGCGATCTTTACAGAGAATTTTGGTAAAAGACTTGAAGATGTTCCCTTACAAAGTGCAGACAGTTCATCAGTTGTTAGCAGTTGACCGCCAAACGCGAGTAACCTACGCTCACGCCATCCTGAATCTCGACCACGAGGAAGATAACTTTTCATCGAAAATTATCATGAGTGACGAGGCCCATTTCCATCTCTGTGGATACGTGAACAAGCAGAATTATCGCTTCTGGGGCACCGAAAATCCGCGTCTAACCCACGAAAAGCCATTGCACCCGCTAAAAGTTACTGCATGGTGTGCTGTTTACGCTGAAGGCGTTATCGGGCCTTATTTTTTCGAAAACGCCGCGGGCCAAACTACTGTGAACGGCGAGCGTTACAGAGCCATGCTCAACGACTTTTTTCTTCCTCAAATGGATGAATTGGGACTGGAGAACATGTGGTTCCAACAGGATGGAGCAACGGCGCATACTGCACGAGCCACAACCGAAATTCTGAGGACTGCATTTCCAGGTCGCCTAATCTCTCGTTTTGGTGATTTGCACTGGGCGGCAAGGTCGCCCGATTTATCCGTTCTAGACTTCTTTCTGTGGGGTTTCTTGAAGTCACGGGTTTATGTCAACAAACCTCAGACTCTTGAAGCCCTCAAAGAGAATATCCGACAAGAATGCGAGAACCTATCGCCGGATGTTCTGGCAAGAGTGATGAAAAATGCCATAAATCGGGCCCGCATGGTCATCAATTCTGGCGGCGGCCACTTGGCCGAAATCATTTTCGCGCCTTAATGGGAAAAAAAATAAGACATCAAATAAACACAATCCAAAAGCAAAACCCAAGTTTTTGATTTCAAAAAAAAATACAGCCAAAGAACATCGGGTGATTACTTTTGCGCCACCTTGTATTTTAGTACCTAAGGGAAAATAAAACCAATTTTTAGTAAATAATTTATTTCGATGGGTATAAAAATATGAACTTGTATACATACACAAAACCGTTTCGTCACGTATAGGCCACTTCCTAAAACGACCACATCGCAGAAAGACCACTTCCCATAATGACCATTCCTATAAAGACCGGTTCCCAAATTGACCACTTCCCAGAAGGACCATTTCCCAAAACGACCAATTCTCAAGTCACCCACTTCCCAAATTGACCACATTCCTATAATGGCGGTTTCCCAAAATGACTACTTTTCTAAACGACCACATGTCTCAAAGACCACTTCCCATAATGACCATTCCTATAAAGACCGGTTCTCAAATTGACCACTTCCCAGAAGGACCATTTTTCCAAAATAGTCAATTCTCAAGTCTCCCAACTCCCAAATTGACCACAACCAAAACCAACCTCTCAACGGATGATCCGTAGCGTAGTCACACCAATTGGCCACACTGGTGTGACTATGGTTCATTTTATTTATCCGTAGTCACACGAACACATAAATAGGAGGAAGGTTTAGGTTAGGTTCGTTTTTATATCAGGCCCGGAGGGCCAGAACAAACCAGGAATAGGAGCTCCGCGTTAGCGGAGCTCCGTTGACTCTGTTGAGTTTGATTTGGAAAGAGAAACAGACGCAAATTCGGTCTTGGTGTGACTACGGGTAAATAAAATGAACCATAGTCACACCAATGTGGCCAATTGGTATGTCTACGGATTAAAAAAACAAAAAAATATAAGGACCTATTTACAACTTTATTTACCTACTTAAAATATTGTTACAGTCTACCTCAAATTGTAAGGGGAAACTGCAATGTTTGATGTAGGAGACTTTATTCTATGTCCGGCAGATTGCAAGAACAAAATGCCGTTTATCTGGACAAACAAGACAAAAGCACCAATTTTTCCCAGGGGATAATTTGTATGGACTACCTACCTAGTTAGGAGGTGAAGACATCGATAGTATTATGTACAGTCGACGCCATAAATATGTTTACACTTTAGTACCTTGTCAATTTAGTATTCTGTTTTAACTGCCATATGAAATTGTAATTGCGGATAAAGTGACAAGGTACTAAAGTGTAAACGTATTTTTGACGTCGTCTGTATACCCTTATATACGTAAGAAGACTTTGAAGGTACCATTTATATCTTTAAAACGTTACAAGATATCGAAAAACTTGAGTGAGTAAAACTTGTAGCAAATTTAATTAGCTTTCAACAGTATTGAGTGGTCTCTAACTAAAACTTAAAGCTTTGGACCAACACCTAACTAGTCCCTGAAAATTTTTGGTGCTTTTGTCTAGTGTGTCCACATAAACACCTAAAGCTACCGTACTGTAACGTGAGGACTGCAGAAGGACTGGTCTTGATAGATGTAGTCGTTCTAAAAAGTGGGCAATATGAAAGTAGTCGTTTTGGGAAATGATCAATTTGGGAACCGGTCTTTATAGGAATGGTCACTATGGGAGGTGGTCTTTCAGATATGTGGTCGTTTTGGGAAGTGGTCAGTGCATGTTCTGGACGTTACGAGACTGGTCATTCTAAGAAGTAGGCAATATGAAAGTAGTCGTTTTGGGATATGGTCCTTCTGGGAAGTGGTCAATTTGGGAACCGGTCTTTATAGGAATGGTCATTATGGGAAGTGGTCTTTCTGCGATGTGGTCGTTTTAGGAAGTGGCCTATACGTGACGAAACGCACAAAACCTATAGTAGCCCTCAACCAAAGTGAAGACCGGGGCTATGAAATTCCGGGCGTGGGCCATAAACCTCGACGGACGTAGTGAGGGTAACGTATCGATAACGAAAAGGTTTAAACGTCGATGAAATGAATATATTTTGTTGAGTTTATGTATTATTGCCTATTTATTTAATTATTATGGTTTTTAAAAATAAGATGTTTTGAGCTAGTTTCTAATGAGATAATTAGTCAACAATTGCCTAAATTGTGTTGACCATAATCAATGACACATCATTATGCAAACTGATTAAACACCGCATTCGGTGTTTAATCAGTTCTGATGGGTAATTATCGAGCTTTACATTTAATTGCCGACTTTTAACCTATTAGGTAATTAGACTTGTTGATATAACATCAATAGTCTTGTAAGGTATACGTCATTCGTGTCTCGAATACTTACAAAGAACATACAACTTTGAAGCCCTTCAAAACGACGACTTAGAAAAGGCACACCTAGCAGATACCCGACGATTAGTAATAAACCTCCGAGACGACGACAGTGACAGCGAATATGAAGAAAATAATATTTAATTTAGACACATATTGTTTTATTTTTAATTATTATTAAAGAATTAATTAAATTAATTTTTTCGTTTGAAAGCAATTATTTTTTGGAATATTAGTAATTCGTTATTTTCATAGTAATAATATTTTATGATGTTGTAAATATTGCCACTTTCAATAATATATTATTAAATTCATTCATAAGAACCGTGTTTTAAATTATCACTCAATTCTATCGACATCCCGTTTTGTGCGTTTACTACCTGCTTTACGGTCCCGAGCACGGGTCGAGCAACACAATGAATAACTGATAACGCGAGCTCAAGGGTTTCATGGCCCCGGTCGTCACTTTGGTTGAGGGCTACTATAGTAGATACGATAAACTCTGACGAAGTTATGGACGCCAAGTCTTTACTTATTATAACGCAGTCAATTCCATTCATTAAGGCCATAAATTCAAAAAGGCAAAATATTCGTATTGGTTATTTCGAGTCATTTTATAATGGTAAATACAGTCAACTACATTGAGATGTGAGAAAATTGTACTTTTGGTATCTAGTAGATATGTTTGCATTTATAGCGTGAAAATGTGGATAAAGCATCACTACTCTCGTATTTATATACGTGTCACAAAGTGACGGATGTTCTATCTACATTTTGTCACGCAATAAACGCAGCCACATTAGGCCCACAGGAGAAAAAGTTGATACATCTCATTGTGGTCCACTGTTCCTACCACTGCGCTATTTTGTTCCTGACTGGTGTCACGGTCATGCTTTAAAATCGACTACCGTCAAACGTGTGTTATTTATGTAAATTACATCCCAATTAGACCCGACGCATTCCCCCAACCAGCAAAATTATGTGCTATAAAAGTCGAGACCACGTTCCTATTTTTGTTTTCAATGCTATAAAAATGCTAAAAATACTCGAGTAAAAGCGCTGTAAACGTTTACTCGGCCAGGATTAGGCGCAGTTTATTCAGACTTAAGTGCTGTAAGAGTGGAGTAAGTGCCGTATAATAAGCAAAAAAGTGCTATAAACGTTGAGTAAAAGAAAAAAAAATAACGATTTGTTCCATTAAAGGGAGAAGTTTATCTTTACTCAGCAAATTTAATCTATAATAGCAACTGTATTGCTTTTACTCAGCAAATTTGTTCTATAATAGCAACAGAATTGCTTTTATCATCAAATTTGTTCTATAATAGCAACAGAATTGCTTTAACTGAACAAATTAGTTCTATAATAGCAACTGAATTACTTTTACTCAACAAAATTTGTTTTATAATAGCAACCGAATTGCTCTTCTCAGCAAATTTGTTCTATAATAGCAACGGAATTGTTTTTACTGAGCAAATTTGTTCTATAATAACAACAGAATTGCTTTTACTCAGCAAATTTGTTCTATAATAGGCAGCCAAATTTCTATGATTCGATACCAATGCTCTGCCATCAATAATTTGGGGCTGAATCGAATCTGAGAGAAGTTCAAGACGGAAGAAAAAGTACCTAAGTAATGTTCTTAAAACCTTACCATAATATGTTCTTAATATTTAAATATTGTTTACGTAGTG
Source organism: Acleris sparsana (assembly GCA_923062465.1). NCBI lineage: Eukaryota > Metazoa > Arthropoda > Insecta > Lepidoptera > Tortricidae > Acleris > Acleris sparsana. Next base: position 10,610,377 of record OV281296.1, read on the forward strand.
TTAATTATATAGAACAACTTGCTAAAATAATTTTACTGATTGAACCAGAGGTCGTCGTTCATATATATTTATGCGCCTTCCCAATTCCTTAAATTTAAATAAACTATAAATATTTTATTTAGAATATTTTTAAAGTAAAATACTTTTACAAAATGTTTCCTATTCAATTTCTATTACATCTCATTTATACGACTATAACTCGAATAAAGGTGTTTGTATTACAATTAAAGCACATGGTGCAGCCATGTTAGAAACATTTTAGGGTTCCATAAATGGTAACAAAAACTCTCATGTTTGATTTCTACTTGGCATTAATGTTGTTGTTATAGTTGTTTATAGAGCATTTTATATATTATATACATCTGCGGAACCACTATCAATTTTTTGTGCTTGGCTCGTTTCTGTTACAAATTCAAAATTTCGTCCATCCTCGTTACTATGTGGAAAATTTGAGTCTACGGAACCACTAACAACAGTACTGTTTTCGCTTGACGATTGACACATTGATATTAAATTAGGCTTGATTAAATTTTCAGTTTTTTTCATCTCTTTTAACGTTTCATTAACTCTTTTACGAAAAGCACCACTTCTTTTTACTTTTTTCCATTTTTTTATCCATTTTGTCACAATCACAATTAATACACCAAGAACTTCTATGTTAATAAACTTCAACCCAATATGGACGAATTTGTGCTGTAAATATTTTTCGATGCTTCTTATAGTGCTCTAAGCTGAGTGAAAGTCGACTAAAAGCATTCTATACAATTCAGGTACTATTAAAGAATTTGACTTGCCTTATCATATAAGCAGCCTGTAATAGCGACAATGTTGCTAAAAAGTAAATAGATTGCTTTTACTCAGCTTTTATAGAATCGGAATAATGTTTCGAGTAATAGCCGCATAAAAGCGCCCAAGCGCAGCAAATTAGCAATTCAATAGCTGTTACATAACTTTAATAGAACAAAAATGCTGAGTAAAAGTAATGTGCTTAGCTTTTATAGAAATGGAACAATGTGTAGAGTAACAGCCGTATAAAAGTACCCAAGCGCAGTCAATTAGCAACACAATAACTCTTACATAACTATTACCACTGCCCGTACCCCTAGTGGTACGGTGGGTATTTCTATATCCCCACGGTACTACCATAGTGCTGAGATACAACATAAATTATAGTTACAGTAGGTAGTTAAACGATAACACTAACTTCGCCAATTTTTTCACTTAACATTAGGCCAAATACGTAGGTAGGTTTAGGCTATGTTAGTTTTGCAGCATGCCCCGAGGGCCAAAGCACCCAGAATTAGGAGCTGAAATTAGACGGTGTCGACGGAGCTCCGCTACTTCTGGGTGGTTTGGACCTCCGGGCCGGGTAGATGTTCGACATCGGGTTATTCCCACCTGTTACCACCAATTTGTTACCACTGGTAATAGCTGGGATTTTTTTTCCCACCAGTTACCACTGGTAACTAGTGGGAATAAAAATTCTATTCCACTAACTACGGGGATTTTATTTCCAAATTGGTGGTAACAGGTGGGAATAACCCTTGACATCACTATTAATCGTAGTACCGTGGGGATATAGAAATACCCACCGTACCCCTAGGGGTACGGGCGGTGGTACGGTGGGTCCGGAAGGCCTCAGTTGACCTTACCTACATCGCTAATAAAATTCAAACAGTAGGTCTAATCTTCGTAAGTCCAACTTAAACTCCAACATTCGGGTAGGATTCAACCACAAAGGGAGCCAACCGCACCCTATTATTTAACCTCCGTTCTTCGGTTGTCTCTCTGTCAGCAGGCAGTATCAGCTCATGAACCGTAATAGACAACACGCATCTAAAATGACCGAGAATCATAAATTATAAATATTCCTACATTATTTTGATATTTTAAAATGTTCCGTTGCGTTTGCGTTGCGACTTGCGATGTGTGTAAATAGAGATATGAAATTTTCAATAAGCGAATAATTCTATTGCCGCTATAAATCACAATTGATACAATTATAATAAAATAAAAATGAAAGTGGGCACTGGGCAATACAAGCATAGTACGGAACCATTCCGTGTGCGAGTCCGTCTCGCACTTGTTTCTCTATGGTCGTCAACTGCTCATCAAGACCAACTTACGGAGATAGTCGATCTATGTTAAGAAATGCGAAAATCCTGTACCACTACTAAGCTCCATCATCATTCATCAGTTTTTTAAACAAGTAGACAAATTAATATTATTATAATGGTTTCAAGTTTACACCCGCCAGTTCGTCGAAGCATATCTACTTACCAAACTGCATATCATTACAATACAGGAACGATCAAATTCAAAGTTTACTTGTAAGATTTAAATTTCGAAGAACGATCTCGCAAACATATAAATCAACAAAGGTCGCACCGCTGCGACAAAAACAGCGCCATACTACTATGACCCCGTCTTTTGTTTACGCAACGACACGACGACACCGTAAGTCGCAGCGGTGGGGTCGCACCTTTAAGAAGTTAAGCCAATAAAGTCAATTTTCACTTATTGATGTATTTTTTTAAAACGCAGATTTTCTGTCAATAGAAAATCGTTAATTTCTCACGTACGAGTACGTACTTACTTAGTAATTTGCCAATTTTTGCATGACTGATTGCTAACTGCAATGAAATTTTTACAAAAGATTTATCGTTAATTAGCGGAGTTTTTTGGAATTCGTTTGTAGAAAAACACGTTATGTAGGTAAACTTAGTCATCATTAAATTTATTTCTCTTACTAAAAATAGGTAATCATTTTGACCGGCGACATTATACATAACAAAAATGTCAGACCTTAGGTACAGCTGTAGACTTGACTGTTTAAATTTTTAACAGCGACGAAAGGACTAGGTAGGTGCATATGAGAGGGAAAACTTTCAAACAGTAATAAATCGCTGATCACAGTGATCACAAATCAACAGGTCTTTGTCACGGGTCTTGGTGCCTTCTATCGACCAGCTTCGTTTGGTCCTCGACCGAAATTACACCAATAATGGTGACTAGGTTGGTACGTAGGTATCTATGAATAAATGAAAAGTCCTGGACATATTTACATACATACCTGTATACATACACTCACGCCTTCATTCCCAGAGAGGGTTAAGTAGGCAGAGCTACACAGTTACCAACATCTCTATAAACCTGTTGTTAGTGTTGTACCTGAAATAGCGGTAAACGATATCTATGCGTGCCAACGTGGGTGTGCTATATCATTTTACAAAAACATTACGTACTACCTATCCTTCTTTATGAGCAGTCGGGTGAAACAACTCCCATTGAATGAAACACGAAATAACAAACTAGAAATAGGTGCATGTAGGACATACACAACTCACAAGATACGTCCACCGACAGCTATCAGCTGTAAGTGAGCCTGTTGGACCTGTAACCCTTGTAAATTGAAATGGCAATAATTTATACAGTTATACGATGACATGGGTCGTGTGGGGAAAAATAACAGACATAGTATATTTAGGACGATTTTTTTTTTATATTACGAGATGTCTCAGTTTCTGTATTTTATTACAAATTAAAATCAAAAGGCTTTTATTGAACAATTTTGAATATTGTAGAAAAAACAATCAAACAAGAACTTCTTATATTAGATCAATATACCTAATGTAATATAAGGCATAAGAATCATAAGAATATACAAAACATATGGTTTCTTATTTCAAAAATTATACATAAAAATAGCGTGGGATTGAAGACAACAACCTGATCCTTAATAAAAATAAAAAGTTTAATTGAAAAACACACTAAAACACTTATTGTAATCTATTTAAGAATAAAAACAACAAAATAGGACATATATATCAGATATATCGGAGCGGTCGAGGTACTCAAATATTTCTGAGCAGCAATAAATTTCAATAAATTCTTTACGGTAAATAAGGTCAACAACATCTGAACATCTAATTCGCCATATATATATGAGCAGTGGTTTTTCAATTAAATCTGAACACACAACGAGACAATAATATCTGAAAGCACAACTCGTCAAAGTTATCTCTGCACAGACAGGGTGATCATAAATATCTGAACATTTAGGAAAAATATACCTTAAATCACTTAGCATACAGTGTAAAATTCTTTAACGTACTACGCTGGAATACATTTTCTACACAACCACCATTCGGTTTTATCAATGTCAAAGTGAAGTTGCTTTTCGCAGATTTATATTTTGTATACCTACTTATTTTGTAAAAGGAAAATTCATTACATCTGTACGATTACATTTAAACTGTATGCCTAGTGCTTTAAGGTATATTTTCCTTAAATGTTCAGATATTTATGATCAACCTGTCTGTGCAGATAACTTTGACGAGTTGTGCTTTCAGATATTATTGTCTCGTTGTGTGTTCAGATTTAATTGAAAAACCACTGCTCATATATTTGTGGTGAATTGGATGTTCAGATGTTATTGATCTTATTTACCGTAAAGAATTTATTAAAATTTATTGCTGCTCAGAAATATTTGAGTACCTCGGCCGCTCCGATATATCTGATGGCGACTGTACACATCAATAATAATAGACAGTCGGTTAGGTTAGGTTAGGTTAGGTTAGGTTAGGTTAGGACCCTGCAAAATAACAGTTCTATAATTATTATTATAGCATTGTCTTCACCATGGTTACGCTCATTCCGGATATCAGTGTTCGCGTTTAGTTACTTTATACACAGACACACACATACACGCAATAATTAAGAAGGGTTTGGGAGTATTCGGGAGCGCTCTTCTCTGTCTTCAATCTGGTGGCCTTGAAACCCAGCGTAAGACTAGTAAGCCTGGCAGCATGCTGAGTGGCAACCTTTTCGGTGTTAATTTTAGATTAAGTAGGTACCTACTCTAAGTTTGTATTACTCTATTCTTTATAATGTTTTTGCTGTTATTTTTATTCATTTTATTTAAGCACCGTAAGCACCATTTCCATTGTATTCTATTATATCATTTTCAATTTTTTCACACCTCGTAGCCGCATAGTGAATGTTACCGTTCCACCTTGTAATCCTCGTATCGTTTAAAGTCCCAACAGCATCAGCCAGTGGTGACAAAAGCATTTTTCTCAAATTCTTCGTATGGCAACAATCTTACCTATGAAACCAGCTGTCAAATTATAAAGAACTACCTATCTACCTGATTTAGGGTTCCGTATCCGAAGGCATTCGGTGCCAACCAACGGTACCCTATTCCTAAGCTTCGGGTGGATATGAGTCAAATTTAAGGATCTTTGTAAAAGGTCCTTAGGTAGTACAATTATATTCCTCGCATCAATTCAAACCAAAGAGAAGTAGGTTACATAGGAGTCAAACTGAGTGAAACGCAGACATACCCCACATATCTACATAAACTAATCTGTAGTCCAACGTCAGTTCGTTAATTACTTAAGTAGGTATCAGTCAGAATATACACTGGTTATTAATCTGTGATCACTGATCCTCTCCTGCAGTCAGCGGTGACAACTTAGGGGTTTTACCCCTAAATTTAGGGGGGGGGTGTAAATGGGCAATTCTAGGGGTATTTTTTTTTATTGGGGTCCTAACAATTAGCTTAGAAAGACAAACATTTCTAACCGTTCATAGGTGCGTGCGTCTTTGTCGGTTGCTGTGATAAATTGCAACGGTGAAGGCCTTGGGCAGTACAATACATAAAAAAATAGTGACTTGATTTGAACTGCATAAAAAAGAAAATTAGTAAAAAATATTTATACTTACGGGTAAAATTCTGCATGGTTTGGCAACACTGCCTGCCCTGATCAGTCAGTTCAGTTGTGTTGTGGTACACTGAATCTGAATATACACAACGCGACTACCATCCAATGATTAATTACTGTACAGTTACCCATTGTTGTGGTGTATAATAGTGATTTAATAAACAGGAAGCGATGACGGAATTGGAGCGATCGTTGTTATCTACGCAGTACGTCTTAAAGTGATAGTCCCTAAAAATGCTATTGTGGTCAGCGTGCCCACATGAAGGAGTTTCTTACTATTACGATTTTTATATAGAAGGCTTAAGATGTGGTATGCAGCAGTAATCAGGTTCATCCGAAGAAGGCTCGTCTTAGGTATCATATTCGCGTCGTCGCTGACTTATTGCATTGTCAGCTTATTAAGAGAGGTTAGTTAATCGTATACAAAACATGAAGCTAAATTTCGAGCGTTTACCACTGCAGCTTTCATTTATAGATCAGTCTCAGCAGACTTTAATTTAAATTTATGAATTTGGTAGGCTTTTACTTTTATGTAAATAAAGAATAATTTTCAGGGAGGTAATAGGAACATGGTGTACCAGGATATAATGATTGAAAGGAAACCTTTCGTTTGGAGAACGCTGCAGGAGCACAATGAGACTAGTGACAACATGAGCTGCAGGAACTCTGTGCAAGGCAAGCTCTTCATAGTTGATGACAGAGGTGATTTACTGTTGGTTATTTAACAATATTATTATACTGAAGGTTAATGCCTGGCAGAGAATAGAGAAAAGCACTTAGTTCTTTATTGACAAGAGCAAAACACAACAAGTTTGTCATAAGCTGCTAGGTACTATCATGATAATTAATTTGTGACCCGGTCAAGAAAAATAGGCTTGATTTCGTCACTGTCATTAGAGACATCAATTAATATTAGTTCAATAGAGTTAAAAATTTAGGCTAAAATTGGCGACTAAAGATTGTCTCAGTTTCTTCATACCTACTGTAGTTAATATTTACTGATTTAAGTGATAATTGCCTATCTGATAGAGAGACCCTTAGCAAATAGATGTGTACGGTCGATTTCAAAGATATGCTTACATTTTTGCACCCTATTCCATTAAAATAAGGAACAAAATATCTTTCACGGAGACTGTACATAATTTATTCTGGTTTGTTTTGCTGTTATTATCAATCTATTCATATTTGACAAAAAATCACATGATATCCTTTAATTTTTAATGTACTTGAGAAGGAAAATACGTAACTATTTAGCAATGCTACTATCATATTTTGCAGTGTAAACAAGTTTTAAAACCCACATTAACTTTAAGAGTAATCCACTAACCCAACCAGTGAAGCACCTTCTTAACAGTGCGTAGAAAGGGGGGTGGTGATATGCTTTAAATTTTCCAATACATAATAATGTGCAAACATAACATCATAAATAAATGATATTGTAATAACCCATTGATTGTGATATGAGTACACTCTGTCACTGTATCACAATACAGCATTGTCGGTCAATGTTGTTAAATTAATGTGCATTAGATTACGTTAGAAAAAATGTAAAGGGGGCATTTAAATAATTATTTCAAAAACAGTGGAGTTTCCCCACAACAAGGCATGAATGCATGTATGCAAAGTATGTTTCTTTAAACTATTCTTTGGTGATTAAATTTGTTCAAGGATGTTTGTTGGGTACCTATACATTCTGATATATTTGATGGAGACTGTACATGCAATAAAACTTTTATAACAGGTTCAAAGAAAGATAGTAATGCAAACTCACCATGAGCTCCACACATGTCGCCACCTAGTAACAGGAAATCTTGCTTTTTTCAAATTCTAGCTTGGCCAGTTCATTGCCATTGCCTGAATGCAATATATTTTACATGACATTTTTTATTTAGTTGGTAATGTGTACCTACTTATCTGTTTTATTTTCTTTTTGTACGCTCACTATTTTGTGCTAACAATGTAGGTGTTTTGGTATTGACTGTTAACCTATTATTGTAATTATTAAATAAATAAATTGAAGTTTTTACCACTCAAATTCCATAAATGACATCAATTTACAAAATTAACCACATTCCAAAATTTAACCAAAATTAAGTAGCTTTGAAGAAAAGCAGCTGTAACATAAATTGTTCATTATTAGTAGTACTTGTTGCACAAGTTTATTTTAGTAATTAGTGACAAAGTTGTTGAATGAAAAACAAGAGAGAAATACTTTAGTGGCTTGTAAAGTAAGGTATCGATTTATTTTGAATTTGTTGATGGTATAAATTGCTATTTTCCAGGGTATGTTTGTAAAAGAAACCACATGAACAAAAATGGCTGCTGTGACCCGGATGCAGTTTCCACAAGGAGATATGGATGCGAGACCTGCAAAGAGAATCACTGCTGTGTGGTGTACGAGTACTGCGTCTCTTGTTGCTTGGATCCAAGCAAGGTAATAAATATGGACAAACCATACATGGGCCCGAAAACATGTAGATAACAAAGCCGATTGGTGATAATTTGCTATCACTGTCTTGTCTTGACTATTAGGAATCCACAATCAACCTAAATTTGACAGTTTACCAAAGCTTTCTAATACACTGGCCAGAAATAATCTATTACGATTTTCATTTTCATCTGTTGTTCCCTAATAATCAGAGGTCGGAATAAAATCTATCTATCTACCTAGAGACGTAACTAAGACTGGTTACAACCACCAAAAATAATGATTTATTTTTATTTAATGCGGGATTTCCCGTATTACTCATTAATTAATACATTGTAGTTACTTGCCTAATCTTGTTACACTTTACATTGACTAACATGTATATTTAATCCTACTCAATAGCCCTTAACTTACTTGGGAGCTGGACAATATCCATGATTTGTTTTGTTATCAGGGCGAGAGAATTCATTTCATGATTTAAAACCGTGAATAACATCTAATATACCCTAGCACCTGAAATTCACGTGTCTAATTGCCTAAATCTTTCTTTTTCAGAGGGACATGCTAGAGCTTGTGCTGTCTAAACTGTCAGCGGAGGAAAACGTGCTGTTCCGTTCTCTGACAGACGACTACGAGTTGTGCCTAACCAAGTGCCGGACCAGCTCGCACAGCGTCCAGCACGAGAACTCCTACAAGGATCCCACTCACAAGCATTGTTTCGGAGATGAACCACCGGGCAATAGGGTGCCTGCCTAACGAATGTTTAATTTTATGTAATTACCAGAGTCCGGAAAGTTCGTGTCAATTTTGGGCTTCCGTAGTGACTTCTCATTTATCGACTTTCAATGTAGAGTAGAGTTCATAAATGTATACACACTTTAGTACCTTGTCACTTTTAACGCTGTGACAATTCATGTACGGCAGTTTAACATGACATTAAATAGACAAGGTACTTAAGTATACACATATTTTTAAACTCGACTGTACATATTGATATACTTAACTTCTTAATAAATAATTAGGAACAGACTTATCGGGTCATGCGGGTAGCCAAATAATAATAAATAGGACAATCTATTTATTTATTAAGAAAATAAAGAAACGCTTGTTCAAACTAGCAAGTATTAGGAGTTATTGTTTGCTGTACTTGGGAACTGATTTAATTTGAGATATAATACACCCAGTCGTGTAATATGTCGACGTCAAGTTTCCAGCTTCTAATTTGCAGCTAAACATTATCTGCGAAAGATCGCTCTTTGGCGGTTAGACCGCCTGTTATTTACTTTTAATCTTTTTAATTTTGTGTTAATTGTGTCGATATTATATACATCTGAAGTCGATAAAAGAGAACCTACCACTATTGAAACTTGCCACGGAAATTTCGGACTCTGGTAATTACTATTGTAAAAGGACGATGAGAAGTCAATCTTAACACCTGTTATCGAAGTACATTTTTTACTTCAAACCCAGGATTAATTTAAAAATAGGGTGCCGGCCTTTTGGTGACGATGACGTCAATTTACATATAGGTGATTAAGAATGAAAGGTAGTTTAGTTGGGATATCACGGAACCGGTTCTGCATCAACCCTTATTATACTTTCTGAGTTCATTGATACTAACATTGAGTTGGACAGTATCATTGATCTTGTCAACAATAAAAAAAACTGTTCATATATTGTAATAACAAATTGTATGATGAATCAGAGCACCTGTGCGAATTTTCGTCATTTTGTCCAAAAGTTGGACTCCAGCGTCGCTATTGCCTAACGCACTCGCAATCTCAATCGGCTTCAAAGTGGAATAATTGTTTTCATTTCGTATGCACTCTCCTTCGGACTGTCGAAATGAAAATGATTGCGATGGCATGTGTCAGGATTAACTTATCGTCCTTTTGCTATAGCAATTGCCTGTGACTTGTGACTTTGTTCATGTAGAATTCGATTCCTGAAAGTCCCTCAAATGTTTTAAGATATAGTATAGTTCCCGTCACGTAAATAGGCCGCTGCCGCACATTTATCGACGAAATTGGTGGTATGAAGGGGGCGGGACGGGGAATACTAAACCGGTATGCTTATGCGCACGCTATTGGTTGACGACTGTATCCAATCGCATACACATCCCCTCCATTGTCGTTCAGCGGCCTTTTTACGGCCGACGGGTGACCGGATCTGTGAACGGTGCCTTTAATACAAGAAATGGTTAATATGACTGTGTGCCAAATTGACTATAAATTGGCTAAACGTTTTGCATTGATTAGGTTAGGTAATGTTAGGTTAATTGTTGAAATATTCACAAACCTTGAACAAAGCATTATTTACAATTTGGTAATAAGAATACAATGGGAAATTATTTGGTTGCGGTGTCAATATCCAAATGGTGCTATGCATTTAATGTGTAGCGTTACATACTGACACAACTATGATATTGATTTATTAAATAAAATACGAACGATGTAGAATTTGATGAAGAAATAGAGAAATTGTGTTATTGTTATGTGTTGTTGAAATAAAGAGATGAATAATGGGAATACCGAATAACGTCTTCTACACGAACAAAGCTAGTTATAAATTACTACTTAAGGAAAATGCTAGACATTAAGGATTTGGTCAAACTGTGATCGAAGATACGTTGATGCACTTATCGTGACTATTAATTTAATCACTTGTAAAGAGATTGCTAGCTTAGGAGTATATGTAATATCAAGGTTATCTTCATAACATAAAACGCGTGGTATCAAGGTTATCTTCATAATTTATTATATTTATTTTTTCTATAATGTCTTTCTACCAAAATGCTTAAATATACAGGCCTTCTAGTTTAAACTGCTTTCTCGCTTATTCTTATGCACTCACTCAAGTAATTGAGTGGGTGAGATACTGAGATGAGAGTCTACCGATTAACCAGAACCAGAGGGACTTTAACCCTTGTAGCATTGTGCAGAGTCGCCATCATAAATATTAGAATATATTGGTAACCCAACGTCAGACCTCGGAATGTACGGGGAAAACATAAATGACGACTAAGGATCGCCTATATCGATAAACTCTAATATCGATGCTTTTCCCATATACAAGTATAGTACAAACTATTTAAAATCACCATTTCCACTTGAGAACTTACCTGCGATGAATGGCATTGTTATCTTTTGTTAAATCCAACCTCTACCTGTACAAAGTGAAATGCATTAATAACAAAAGATGGAATATGAATTAGAATTTTACCGTCTTAAGAATAAGGTTCAAATTGGAAATTACGAACTCACTCACAATTGACATAGAACCTTTTCGAAATGACTAACACGTGCTAAATGCTACACCCGGTGGTCCTTATTATATGTCATGTCCAAAAGGTTCTATGTGAAGTGTGTCCTATTCCAATTTGAACCTTATTCTCAAGTACGTAAAGTTGTAATTAATATTCCATCTTTTGTTATTAATGCATTTCATGTTGTACACGTTATTAGCGGTTGAGTTTAACAAAAGATAACAATGCCATTCATAGCAGATAAGTTCTCAAGTGGAAATGGTGATTTTAAATAGTTTCTACTATAATCGCCCCCAGCATTGTTTGTTTTTTTTTTGCCCCTACTACTTCCACAGAAATTGATAAATCTTACCTGAAACGGATTCATCAGTCGAGACAGAATTTTAACGCCCGAAAATTTGGAACAAATACTGATCGTTTATTTAAACAATAAACAGTAAATGGGACAGTAATTCTGAAATACATACAATGTGGAAAAAATATGATGATGAGTAAAGGTTCAAAAATCCTTTTAATAATAAAGAATAATCAGAATGATGTTTCTATTTTGTTTTATTTGCATTCTTTTAATAAAAAAATATATTTACAAACTAAACTTTGAGCGATCACTAGTATATGGGAAAAGTATAAGATAATTGAGTTTGTCGAAGAAGGCGATCCCCAGCTGTCATTTAATTTTGCCCCGTATATTCCGATTCCGAGGTCTGGCCATTATATTATCGAATCTCACTTCATCGATTGTATTATTTCATCATATTTAATTACATTGAACGCTATTATCTGCTGATACCATGATGTTTTCAGTATATCAGACTTGTGAATAACAAGAAAAAATAACTCCGGCGGTGAGAAATACCTACCTTTCGAAGAAATGAAAAAAATCTGCGTAATGATACTAGGGTGTTTAGAGATTTTTGAGCACCTTGTGTGATAATGATATTGTATTATATATGATGGCGACTGGACATCGATATAATCAAGAACAAGGTGAGTGGTATAATTATATCGGCATCCTATGGACTGAGCTGCTATGGTGTTACTGCCCTATAGATATAGTATCCTATACTGTTATATATTTATTTGAAATGAAATATGTTTATTTAGCATATAAAAGGAACACAAATTTTAGAATAACACAGTCAACAACTTGCAAAATCGGTCGCCAGTCAGCTTAGTGCCTCGAAATATACCTATGGTTATTCCGTGGCACTGATTTTCAGTGTGTTGGCTTGTAATCACGTTCTCAAAAACGGCTCTTGTGATATTGTAGAAAATTGTTATTTGGGGGTTTTTCGGGACAAGTTATGGAGAGCTATTCCCAGTTGTCAGGTTTTCATCTTCGGGGTAACGGTTTCAATCCGAAGGATACTCTGTTTCATAGGTACTATGTTATAATTGGCACTGATTCATTTATATTAGATTTTAAACCTAATTAAGCAATGCTAAATCTATAGTAAAAATGAATCCACGTATACGCGCATAACTTCCGAACGACTGCAAGGTATAATTATATAGAAGAAGAAAAAACACTAGAAAAGTCGGGAATTTGCAGCGAGGCGAAGCTGATTTGATAGCTTTCTATGAAAATGCCATTAAGAACAATCTAATTTAAAAGTTGTTTCATTATTGTTTTTCATTATACAATGGTTTAAAATGCCGTTTTTCAGAAATGGAACTCTTACCCGAGTCCGGCCATCTCAGAAAATGACATTTCTCTTGAACTGCAAATTAGTCTCCGGGTTAAAATACTAGGTTTGAAATTTTGGATTAATCCAAAAGAATGTATTTAATGAATTTGGACGAAAGTTTTGATATTGAAACCGAATAAATCAATGTTCGCTACTTGAGTAACTATTTCGTGAGCACAATTTTTTCCTGCTTAATTGTTTAAATGTTTGCATGGAATACTTAGTTAATTAGTAATAGAATAAGATAAACTTATATATTAGTTTGTTGTTGCTCAGTCAGTGTACAAATGATTGAAGCTGACAAAATCTTTATTATTATTACCTTATTGCTGACTGTACATAAAAGATAACACCAAATAAATATTAATAAATTGTTATATTGTTACCAGAACTTTTAATTAAGCCCATTAAACCTCCCGAAACAAAGAAAAGTGTATGTGTGAATGTATTATATTATACCTAGAGTCAAAAGTAAAGGGGTATGATTCCAGTTAAAGCGTACTAAAAAGGGGTATATACGTAAACGGAGGATACTAGACTTGAACCCTTTTTCCACTTGATCTTCAGAAGTCCATACCCTTTTTAACTAAAATCCCAGTGTATGCGTATATGTGTGTCTGTCTATGGCATCGAAGCTCCCAAACAGATGGTGGTACGATTTGGGCGCGGGTTTTTAGGGTTCCGAAGTCAAACTACCGTTACAGTTCACCCATGTCCATCTGTCTGTACGTCACTCACTTTTACTTAGAAACTATTAAGTTACAAAACTTATTTTGTACACATATTAGATATGGACCGCGCACTGAAATCAAACTCCAGTACTTTTTTTTTACAGATAGCTTTAACAAGTTTAACCAAACGCAAGCTTTAAAAAACCCAACTACTGATTGAATAATGTCGTCAATATAATGTTAGTTGTTAGTTAGTTTATTTCGCCTTATTCATATTAAAAAAAAGTAAAGTACCCAGTGACACTCGCGATGCTGAGACGAATCTAACGACATCTCGCTTGTGGAAATCGGGCCATCCGTTCAGCCTTTACAAGAGCACATTGAGTCGAACATGTATACAGATTACAGGGCAAACACATGCCTTTTGGGCTTTGCCGCAGTCGGGCAAAAAAAACATTATATGTATGTCGTTATTCTTTTAATTTTCAACTCAAAAAACGCCATTTTCTCAAGAGCTTCGTGTCGTCGTGCTCCCATCCCCTACAACCAAAACTACAAATAATCTGAAAAACTATATTGAAAATGATACCAAACGACCCAGCAGGCCAAATATTTCCGCTGGTTTTTGTTCAAAACGCACTTAACCTCCCTCCTTCCAGGTGGTCCCATTGTCAAGTCAGATTCTGATGAGGCGATCCATGAGGAATTGAGAAAGCTCCTTAAATATTCCAAGCATACACAAAGTGACAAGTTCAGCATTTGCATTTATTTAGAAAATATCATAATTAAATGGAATGGAAAGTTGCCCACCGGATCTTCTGCCTATTTCAAGGGTGGCGATCTGGCGATAAGATAAATCGATCAAAATAGTGAAGCCATGATGAAGCAAATGGTTTCAATATCATTTTTTTTTCCCACCAGCCTACTTCTGTCGGACTGAGCTCAGTATCATCATTTAGTGTTTTTTAGTCTGATCTTGGTTTACAAGGTTTCCCAACCAGTGAAGCGCGCTACCCTCAGGGGACGTAGAAAGATAGCAAGGGGGGGCGTGGAATGCTTTCAATTTTCGAAAAAAGACTTCTATTTAATTTTATATTCACACAAACAAAACATAATTAATATACCTAATGATACATCGATTGTGTTACATTCCGTGTCTGGGTCAACAATGTAACGCCGGCGGTCGATGTTTTTAAAGTAGGTATGTACGTTTGTTTGTTGACATGAAAAAACCGGACAAGTGCAAGTCAGACTCGCCCACCGCGGGTTTCGCACATGTCACGGTTAACTCAATTCAAAATTTGCCGTTCCTTGCATAAAGACCCTGTTTTTTTGTTACTTAATTAAAATTTTACAGATTCCAGATTTTTCCTTATACTTGTTTTACTACAACTTTTTACTAGATGGTATTAAACTTGCCAAATTTCATAGTTCTAGGTCACGGGAAATACCCTATACATATTGATTCCGTAGAGTGTCGAAATACACATCTTATGCGGCATAAACGGCCGTATCTTTTTTTACATTAATGTAAAAGTTTGTTTTTTTCACAGCTTCAAGGGACTGTACACCGGAGTATAGTTTTAATTTCAACTCGATACACGATTGTCTTGACAGACAGACAGACGGACAACAAAGTGCTCCTATAAGGATTCCGTTTTTTTTGCTTTTGAAGTACGGAACGATAAAAATCAAAGGGGGGCGTGAAATTTAATATCCGGGCCGGCTCGACGCAAAACAGGTAGAGAAACATTCCCTAGCGAGTCGACTGCTATGTCTCCTGCACTGTATAGAGTGTAGGGGTTATACTGTGAGGGAGAGAGCATTCGACTCGTTAGCAAGTACGGTAATTATAACATGAAACCTAGCTAGATCGATTTATCAACCCCGGAACCCAGTGACTGACTACATGAATATCGTTGGAACCATTTTCTAGATTCAGATTATATATGTATGTATATACAAGAATTGCTCGTTTAGTCATTTAGTTTAGGAGGTATTAGATAGATTATAGCTCCTCGTGTGATGCGCTTTACCCATGGGTCTTTTACACGTCTCAGTCTGAGGAGCGTGCGCGATATTAGTTTATGTACCTAACTGAGACGTACATATGAGAGGCAGAATTGTCCTACTGGACCGTAGGCATATAACGTTGAATTAACGGTAAACCTAGCCAGACATTCTAGATCATTAGGTATTCATTAATTACCTAGACTGATGCACTACGATTTCCGGCGGCGACTTACCTACATTATCTGGGTGCAGACTCGTCGTCACACCAGGTTGTCACACCAGTGCCTTTCGACGGAGCCCTGCCTATGGCAGGGCTCCTATTTCTGAACGATTTGCCCTTCGGGCATCTTAAGATACCTAACGAACCTAACCTACCTACTTTTGCGGAATAAAAATGATTTCTGACGAATAACCGACTAAAGCGAATAGCAGTGGTGTGACAAACTGGTATGACCACGAGTCAGCCCCTCATTAGGTATCTTTATAAGTATTTAAAACCGAAATAAATTCAAACATCAACGAAACTTCTCGCGTAGATACAGATAGAATCGCCAAAACGGATAGTTTTCAATAATCAGGGCGCTTCAGTTACACCTTTAGATCTTGCTCAATGGCGATAATGCGATACCTACATATCGACGAGGAGATCTGATTGTCGCTGCGTGAGCTGCCTGCCTCGCCTGCCTCAGTCAACGAGGTGCAGCGGCTGGCACCTGACGTACACAATGATCGGGTGAGCCCTATGACCGACTTTTTTTTTTCGTTTCGCGTTCTGTTGTGCTACATTGTGTCGGATTGTTAAACAAGGATGGTATTTATATAACATTTTTTCGTGTGCGGTAAGGTTTAATTGCAATTATACATTCGGCTTGTAATTATATGCTTTATGCTCATTGCAGGCAATGTTAAAATGCAACTATGCAAATAATTGCATTCACGGATAGTCAGCGGTTAAACGTTAAAGCAAAAAAATACACAAGGCAATTTTTTGGAAAAAATATTTATCACAGTTCACAAATATTTTCCCGATAACACAGTCTACGACAAGTGTAATTTACTACTGGAATCTAATGTTCTAGCTGATTGTGAATTTTACATTAAGCCCGGTATAGGAACATAAAACTTTCTACTTAAACGTTTACATTCTTACAACCTAAAACACAGACGGTGCGACGCGACGTGGATAAACGAGTTTTGTTTTTTTATTCGCGAATTTATAACGAACATGCTAATTCTTCGCAGTATTAACATAAAAACATATAATGCTCTTTACAGCTTCCAATAAGTATTCAGTGCTGATCCATGTTTCTTAATTCTCCTAGGTAGGTATTAATTAATATGAAATCACGTATGTGAGATAAACCCAAACATGCAGTTACCTAACCTCTCATTTCATTCTTCATCTCCTGACAGAAGGACTCTGCTAATTTAGTAAGCAACGCACGATGGCGGACCTCAAATCATGTTGAACTCAAAATATAATGATTCAACGACTTACGCTAAAGCATTATACCTATCCCCAGCTACACTTTTCACTACTCTCTACTTTCAATATCTCCGCACGCTCTACCTGTATTATTTCTCGCATCCCATTCTCGCCTAACTAGGTCTCTCTAGGGTCTGCTAGCCATACTTGCAAACTAGGCCAACTGCATGTCATCACAACGCCTACAAATCGAAATGGCTTGCTAATACATCACATCATATACAAATAAATAAATTGTATTGAGAGGTGTCATTAATTAGTGCTTATAAATGATTGTATGAAGAATACCGTCGCATGTTAAGTAAGGCCGCTTTTGTTGATAATTAAGGATATGTACCTACATGTTTATAGCCAGCAGGCCAATTATTGAGTACCTATTAAGCACCGTAACTATTTTGTAACGTCGTACCTTTATTAGTCACTTGAAATTATCTAACTTGATTGAGCACGCACAAGTATCTCAATTATTCTAATCAGGCAAAGAAAGTCTTATAATTACATAATCTATGTGGTTTGAAGAAGGCTTCACGGTTGAAGTGAGAGTGGTTCGCTTTATAAATATTATCATTGAAGAACATAATTGCACGCGGTGATTACTTACCTATATGAAAATAAAAGAAATGTGTTAAATGTAAAAACCGTCTGAGTTTTCAAAACATATATTTTATTTTATACTTATCAGTGACCATAAAATCATAAAATGCTGCGCCGCAGAAAAGTTAGATGTGCTTTGTCATAGGTCATAGTCGCTTAATCATCTAAATCGTGATAATTATCTTATTGCTATCCTTTAAATAGGTACCATTGAGGAGTTCCGGGTGGCCATCCTTCATCATCAGTTCCAATTCACCAAATGATACTTTCCGTATGCAAATGCTGGACTTGTTACTGAACATACCACAATCGCTATATTATGTATGCCTATAATATTTGAGAATTTACCGCATTTTTATCACGGAACCCCTCAGAGATAAATTAAGTGACAATGAGACCACCTCGGAAGTATACTCTAGTAAACGAAAAACATTCAAAACAGTTCATAATTGACGGAGAAATCCGTGAACGTACATAAAAAGTTAACACATACAGCCGAAGACAGAACCTCCTTTTCTTGAAGTTGGTTAAAAAGTTTGACAAGCGATACTACGAGTATGTACCAGTGTACCTAGTAGGTACTAAGCAATGACATTTCTGAAAAGGATTCTTGCGGAATTACGAGTATCAGTAGCACGTATCTTATTATAATTATTCTTTTTATTACACCTTAATATATTTGATTATGTCACGGTAACATAATACCTAATAATAAGTGGAAAATTTATAATGAATAACATAAGGAATAGATTGAGGCGACAAACCGTTCAGGTTTTACTTAAAATAATATGTGTGTAGTCAAGTTCATTTATTTGCATTTATTAAGACGGAGGTAATCTTTTAAATTATCACAAAAGTCATCATAATAAATGTAAGCCCACATAGGTAACATTTTTGAAGGCTACAAAGTTTTTTGCGCTGTCACGTGTTGGTGCCTTGACCAGGATTCGTGCGAAGGTCAATGGCACCTTAGAAAAAACTGCTGCAGATTATTAACGATAACTAACCTAAACAACGTTAGTGGGTGTAAGGTGTAGGTAAGGTAGGTATAAGGAGTAGGTCAAACCTGCCGTATCTCGTCCCTACCCGAGTAGGTACTTTTTATGGAATATATTTTTGAAACTTTAAGATGACATTGCTTAGGGCTTAGTTCGCATTGTTTCTCATGTCCTTTCGAAAGAAATCATTTTGTGTAGCACTTTTTCCCATCACTAACGTGAGATTCGGATGGTTTCAGTCTAGAATAGAATGAATCGCGTAATTCATCAAAGATTAGGTAGATATAAATTTGACATAGCTAAACTGGTATTGTAAGTTAGAATTGTTTTTAGTTGGGCCTTGTAACCTCAAAAAATCTAAATCGATTGCATAGCGCTAATAATTTTTTTTGAAACGTAATATTCTATTAGAAATTGACAATAAATATACTTTACAGGTATTTTTTAAGGTACAGAATCTAATTTTTTTCAAGTATTTTAAAGGCTTCGACTTATGAATGATGTAGACTGTACCTGGCGTAATTCCGCAAGTACAATTAATCAACAATGTATACTTAGTAGATTAGTCTGCATATTATTAAAACCGATAAGCGTTATCATTAAGTACCGCTTAAATCGTAATACAAATAAAGGTAATCTTTCAGTCCTTGTTATTCATGCTATTTAAATTTTAAATTAAATTGTATAACTCCTAACTATAGACAGGCGATTCTACAATGCAACTTATCTACCTCGACTGTTTGTATCATAAGTATCATAACAAATCTCACCTAACTAAGGCGCCTGTCCCACTGCCAGCGATGAAGCGATTAGCTATCGACTATTTTCTCGCTCAAGAAACGAACAAAAGATATAGAACCCGTGTCAATTACAAAGACGCATATATTAATAGTTGATCGCAGGCCCTTCTCGCTTCCCGCTCATCGTTGGCGGTGGTTAGTGGAACAAGTGCTTAAGGGGTACCACAGACTAACGTTTGCTTGCACTGCCAAGTCTGTCACGCCGCCTGACAGTCCAAAATCTGTAAATCTACCTACCGATAATGTTAAACAGTTTAGTGCACTGTCATAATAAACTTACAACTGAACATCAAATGACAGGTAACAATGGCAGTCACAATGACAAGGTTCTAAGTAGGCTGAACATTTTTATTGGGTGACTGTACCTACGCACATAACTTCCGAACGACTGCATCAATTTTTTTCATTAAAAAAAATTGAATAGGTACCTATCCACCGGGAAAGTCGAAAATTTGCTGCGGGGACGAAGCCGCCGAAGCGAAGCGAGTGCGGGTCTCTAGTAAACTATTATAGGTAAAAACGTAATATAGCCCCTCTCTCATGTAGTTTTAACACATCAGTATAGACCGTTCGGTGTCATACATTTGATATTTCAGGTAAATTCCATAATAGTTTAGTATACAACTACAAGCAAGAGAGGAGTAATTTCAGTTTTTTTACTGATAGTCTTGTTTTCCAATATAACGAAGTGAACTGGCGAATATCGGCGGAATGTGAGTCTGCGGTGTCCTTAAAAGCCTAAAATAAATGTAAGGCTAGTACAGAAATAAATAAATAGAAATCAAAAGTCACACGTAGCATTAACAAAAATGCTTGATTAGTTCATGCGTAGACCATCAATCGTTATCAAAATATTTGATTAGGTACCGACGTAAGTTATCTATCACTGCATCTTGATAAAGTTTACGATTTAATTATTTAAATATTAAAAAGTCAGTTCCTGCACGCAATAAACGCCTTACATTTTTATGGCTGCCATTTTACGACTGTTTTTAAGCCGGCGCAATATGATCTTAGTTCTAAAATTTTAATACTTAATAGAATTACTTAAATAGGTACACTTAAAAAACAATAACCGACCTATTTACGCAGTAGGTACCTCGCAAAGGAAATAGCACTCCACAGTCACAAGCATTTAGATCTCTATTTTCTTACGTTAGCTTTTTTAGAAACAATCAACATAAAATGATAAATACGTTGGTTAAACGTGGTGAAACTGTAGGTACTTAAAACGATTGCTTTGAATAAGTTACTCCGCCGTTTTACGTTACAATAACTTTTTATTAATTATTTAATTTACTATTCATTTTGAAATGAAAAGGTCTTGTTGTGTACTCGTAGAATACATGCAAACTCATTGCTAACACCAGTAAAACCTAGTTTATAGTGTGACACAAAAGAGTATAAATTAAATGAGGGCGCCACTTTCTACGTAACTGTCACATTTTTGACGTAAAATGCTTAGTCCATTTTATTAAATTTATACTCTTTTGTATCGCACTGTACTGGTGTTTACTACACTCCGTTTCACCTAAGATGATTCCTGTGACAGGTCATATAAACGCGCATTATGCTTGTTCCTTTGACTTTACATAAATACTAGGTAAGTACACTGGTACACACCTAGCGACGCCGTTCAGGAACTTAAATAATTAATCGCATATTTTTAAAGTACCTACCTCGCATGTGAGTACGTCTAGTAGGTAAGTGATAGAAATTACGAAATACGGCTGTCACAGGAATCATCTTGTTCTTTAAGTTAATGGCGGTCCACTGTCAGTGGGAGAGTGTCATCAGTAAATAAAAGTAAAAGCCATCTTCCCTCCCCGAAGGTTACCGGAAGACCCCACAGAAATCATCCCAAATGAAATGAAACAGATACCTATTACGCGTACCTACTTGTCATTAGGTAAGTGCTTGCACGTGCTTGTCACTTGAAGTTTGTGTCGATTGTGGCCACCATGTTTATCCATCTAGATATAATTAACTGAGTGTGTGGGTACCTATATCGTTTTTTAGTAGCCATAGTATAGTCGCTATCAATTTTTTAGATCGTACAAAGTATCTCCTCAAGAATATTTGAATACTATCTAACGCCTTCAACAATATATACCTACCTGGTCCAGCTCGTACATTTTTAACCCGTTAAATGTGCCGGTACATTTGATGACAACTGTATACAGTTACCACTACCAGTGTCTAACTTTGTTTGGGACTAGGTCAATATGTTTGTTTCGGCTATGTTATTGTGCCTTACTGAATTCTGACTTGAATACATAATCAGTTAACAGGTATATATAAATAATACATGGTAAATACTCGTACATCTTTCCTCGAGGTAAACATCGAAACGAAATTTAACTTTGAATTGGCGTCGAATGTGTAACCTTGAACCAATTAGTCTGGTTCTTGAATCCAGGGTCACCGGGGTCAATAGCATCTATTGTAACGGCCGGGCGCCCAAATTTAGAATAATCGGAATCGTTTACACATGCAAAAATAGTTGCGAAAATAGCCCTTACTTCTCGGCAATTTTTTTGGGTTCCGTACCTAAATGGTAAAAAAGGAATTCTTATTGTGAGACTTCGGTGTCTGTGCGTCTGTGTGTCCCAGCAACTACTGAACCTATCAGATCTAAATTTACTATTAGTGTATTTAGCTTGCTTGCCCGCATAGATTAGTAGACTTTTGTTTTTTCGTAACGGCTTCGGATCCTTTTTAATTTATTATGACTACCTGCTGCGTCGGCCCAGATTTGTTAAGTCGAAACGTTAATACTCACTTTTTAGGGTTCCGTAGTCATACTAGGAACCCTTATAGTTTTGCCATGTCCGTCCGTCCGTCTGTCTGTCCGCAGCCTAGCTCAGAGACTCTTAGTACCTACTAGAAAGGTGTAATTTGGCAAGAATATATATATTAGTCACGCCAACAAAGTGGTATAATAAAATCTTAAATAAAATATTTTGTGTACCCACGTTACGCGTAGGGGAGGTACTTGTTAGGTACTACGGTTTTTCTCTCCCCCGAATGCTTGATAATAAAAACACTTGGAATTAATTAATTCACTATTTTAATTATAATCTTTCAAGGGACACAGGGAAACACAGTACACAGCTAGCAGCCCTAACTGCGAGAGGGCGGGGGGAAGAAAGTGTTGCTAGTTACATACATACATACATAAAATCACGCCTGTTTCCCAGAGGGGTAGGCAGAGACGACTTCTTTCCACCTGCTACGATACTGACAAATGTCTTTCGCTTCTTCCACATTCATACATCGAGTCATGCACGCACGTCGGTTTCGGGTACTTAAGATTCGGCCCTTTTCCAGTATTTCTCCGATTTTGTTGCTAGTTAATTACATTAAAGCTGCGTTCAGGTACTACATATTTAATGAATTTAATAGGAAAACTATCACGACTAAGTAGACTTCATTGGTTCCTGAATTACAAATGGTTTAAAAGTTTATACCTGCCAAAAACTTATTTGCGGTGTTGGTATAACAGTTTTCGGCATAGCGAAGGTTGCCGCGAGGTCTTATTTGTTTGTAGTAACGGCTTCGGAACCCTACACTGAGTATGGTCCGAGATGCTCTTGCCCGGTTTTTTTATATTACTAAACAGTAAGTAAATACTAAAAAATGGGAAATATGTATGATGCGAACCATATTAAACACGGACCTTAATAGATGTAGGTATGCAATGCATATATCTACTTCGTTCGAGCTGTCTACAAAAAAACTGCGGTTAAGCTGAAAATACATGCGACAGTCATACCTACTTCGGGTACCTAATTAGGTATATGCTTAGTTATTATCAACATTCGGAGCACGCTTGCGAATCACCACCAGTGAGATAGCCTTTACCACAAAAGGGTGCAATCGAAAGGCTTCCGAAAAGAAAAAAAACCTGTAAAAAACTAGGTAGGTAAGTGCGAGACGGACTCGTGCGCCGAGGGTTCCTTACAAGATAAAAACCATGACCTTGTGGTTAACAGCTAATTGGAATGTTTTACAAACCGCTATGGTTAGATACTGTTTGACTTGCAATGTCGTTTTTTAATATTTTTGCTTATTTTTTAAGTGTTACGTATAAGGTTAATTTTGAGGTATTTTTTTGTAATAAAAAACCAAAACAAATGGTGACAAGCCTTAACCTTTTTTCATAACCTGTCGTTAAAAGCCATTTAATGTTGACATTGATTTTTGTGCATGTTTAAAAATCAGGTTTAGACATAATATGAAGAAAGTGTAAAATTTTCGTTGTATCTCTTGGATCTATCGCGTAAAATTTAAATGGTAATGCAGCGAAACGTATAATGAGTGCCTGACCCAGCAACACGGTCTTCAAACCTCACTAGGGAACCAAGTAAGTAGACAAAGCTTATATTAATACTGAAACTATCTTGAGACTTCTATGAGAATACTTATCTGGTGCAAGTAGGAACACTCAAATAATCCAAAATATTTTGTTCCGAATATTCATTTGTCACAATTTTATTTTTTCCGAAAACTATGTTATCCTGGATCTATTTTAATTTAAATGCATAATTTTATTGCTACACGTAGGTTAGGTTAGGTTTGATTTATAACCGATATCAAACAATTAAGTCTTGTATCAAAACATTCCGTTCAGTATTATGAAAATTGGGAATTTTATCAATTCGGAATTATGACTCTTCGTAGTTACCCGGTACTCGGTACAAGTACTTATCGAAGTCGAAACGTTTGCCACATCACGTAGCTTAGCTTTGAGACGCACCTGTAGAACTTAGGTAAAACCCAAGCACGTTCGCGATAATTTTCTAGTACATAAATAGCTAATAAAGCTAGCGTTGGCATGTGACTTTGTTTGCGTTGAACTCTTCTCTAGGAATCTGTGAAGTTGTGCAAGATGAAAAGTTGCTGAATTCACTCGATTGAGTCATTTTCACGCATTACTAATGGGAATAAACCGGAATATAGTATCTCTAGGTTATATTGAAAAGTATTTAATAAAAGCCCATTTTAAGAAATTATGTTCGGTCATTTTTCATTGAAATGTCTTTTTTCATAATTAATCAGGGACGTTGGGCTCGTTCATGTCTTTCTTGTCCAAAACCAGGTCTGTTGTGACTAAAATAGCCTTTCTGCCTTCAACTGTTCTTGTTCCGTTTCTCCGTTTCGATGTGAAAAAAGACAAACACTTTTCGGGTTCATAGAATTTATATACCATTTAACCGACTATAGGTATTATTCTATAGTCGGCTAACCTAACCTAACCTAACCTAACCTATTCAACTTTCCATGATGGTACTGCAGCAAGGTGAGTCAGTTTTATCTATCGACGTCATGGGTTGTTCCTGTTTCAATTGCGTTCATTTCGTGTACTCATAATTTTCTGTCATGGCAATCACATAAAGCTGGGTACTGACCAACGTTACGAGGTGCAATGTCACATGTTACACAGCGAGTATTCATACAGTCAGTACGTAGTGTTACGGGGGAACCAGCGAGCAATTACGTACTGACTGCATGAATGCTCGCTGTGTAACATGTTAGCTTAAAACGATGAGTGAGCGTGATGGATTTCAACCAAAGTTTCGAATTGAAGCCTTTTACGCACTGCCGGCGATCCAATCCCCCGATACGATCCGTTCAAAATATCTAAGAATGCGCGCGTTCAAAATGCAGTCTGTGCTTCCCTACGCTTCCTAAAAAAATCCGTACAAAATGCGATGTCGTTATTTCCCCTTAAACCTTATCCGATCTTTTCGATTTTTTAATATATTGTAGTTATTATTTAAAGCTAGTTCTGTACGTTTTCCTGTTCAAACAAATAGACAATGAAAAAACGGGAACGTCAAAACGGAAAGGCAACTGGTAGAGCCCTGGTATACTGGTAGGCCTTAAGTTGACTTTTGTTACTCAAGTTTATATTCTTGTGCAATAAAAATTAAATAAATAAATAATAAATAAAAAACGTAAAAACCTAGTTCGCAATTTATATATTTTTTTAAAATTACACGTCGGTTCACAATCCTCTTAAATAGTAACCATTCTGTGCACTCATCTCGATAGGTACTTAAGTATACCTACCTATTGACTTTATTTCCTGAACCATTGTACCTAGAAGTCCTAGAACCCTCTCGCAAAAAGCCATCAATGATACATTTCTACAACCTCCTACGGCCCACCATACAACGAAATTTGTCTATGGAATATGAATCTATTATGAATTAAATAAAGTCAATTTTCTAATTTCTCTATTAGTCATAAAAACAAAAGAAATTCCACTTCCTTAATACTACCCTGATCAGACTTAGGTACTTGTCTTAAATGGTAAACAACTTTCTAACCTCAAAATGAAACTATTTTGGCAAAAACAGCTCTTTTATTGTAAATAAAGTACACTCAGAATACATTTTGGACATCACTTGACCAATGTATTGTCCGTGATTGCTTTATTTTATTTAAAATAGCTGTTTCATTCAAAAAAGTTGCATTTAATTTTTGAGGTTAGAAATTTGTTTACCACTTAAGACAAGTAAGTCTAAAACAGTGTTTAGATCTTTATTTCAATAGCCGTATTAGGTATGTATGTACTTGTTGTAGTATGCGGGCGGGGCCTTAGGGTGTTATGTCCCATAGTGACACAACAATAAATCTTTACATTTCTATATACTTATACACACTGTGATGGTGACTTATTTGTGGTCAGATTTAACTTCGTCAACCCAAGTCATCGAGTTACTTAATTGTAAACACGTAGAAGGAAATCCCTTTGTTGATAAAAGGCATATGATTCAGTTCCTATTAAAAAAACGGTGTTTTAACGTGAAGACAATAAAACCTGACTGATTCGTTTTACGTAGTCAGTAGTGCCACGGTTGAACGAGCGAGATCACGCTCCTTCGTGTCAAGGCCGTGCCATTTTAAGTTCCGTGGCCTAATTGTTGGAGTAACTATGAGGTAAATTCAATTCTAATTAGTACTTTAAATGCTAAAGAATTCGGTTATCATTCACGGCAGAGTTATTGAGTTATTCTTTTAAAAAACACGCGACACAATGTGCGAGACTCGCAGAAACGTGGAGGGGTCAACCAGTGTATATTCGTCGACGAGTTCGCTAACTAGGTAGTTGTTTAAGAAAACTATTCTAAAAGTATGCTTCAATGGCTCCGCCGAAATATCAACCCACTTTTGGTTGGAATGTAAACATGAGAAGCACTGGGTTTAGGTCGTTTAAGACAAAAAAGTTGTAGGGATATCCCGTTTCTAGCCCCAACGCCAGTCCCCTTGAAAAAAGGTGCTCTGACGGTTAAGGGGCGGGGTCTCGTGCCTTAAAATAAAATGAAAAAAACCGGCCAAGTGCGAGTCGGACTCGCGCACGTAGGGTTCCGTACCACTATACATCTAAATAAATGTTTTTCTTTATTCTTTATTATATTGGAGTTGATTGAATGAAAGGTAAAATGCGGTTTACGATTTATAACGTATTAAAAAAAAACTAATTATTAGATTTCGTTCAAACCAATTTTCGGTGGAAGTTTGCATGGTAATGTACATCATACATTATTGTTACATTTATCATTCCCTTATTTTAGAAGTTACGGGGGGGGGGGACACACATTTTTCCACTTTGGAAGCGTCTCTCGCGCAATCTGTTCAGTTTAGAAAAAATATATATTAGAAACCTCAATATCATTTTTGAAGACCTATCCATAGATACCCCACACGTATGGGTTTGATGAAAAAAATATATTTGAGTTTCAGTTCTAAGTATGGGGAACCCCAAAAATTTATTGTTTTTTTTTTCTATTTTTGTATAAAAATCTTAATGCGGTTCACCGAATACATCTACTTACAAAGTTTCCATAGTATATAGCTCTTATAGTTACGGAATAAAGTGGCTGTGACATACGGACGGACAGACGGACGGACAGACATGACGAATCTATAAGGGTTCCGTTTTTTGCCATTTGGCTACGGAACCCTAAAAATGGCCTTCTCATTACTTTAAGCCAACCCGTTAGTACCTTTATTGTCATTCGTAAACGAAACACTCTCCTTACGTTAAATGACCGTTGCATCTGAAATTCGTTGTTGAACTTTGCCAAAATATTGAGAATCATTGCTATTTCCGAATTTGCCATTGTATGTTAAATATAGTTTCTTGGTGTGAGGGACCAAAGTGTTTTCTTCTATTTTGAGATTTCGGCATCATAATGTTTAATGTTACAAACAATAATACAAACGTTATATACGTTAACAGTAAATATAACCAAAACTACAGCGAATACCCCTACGGTGGTGTGATGGGTACTAAAGCTAATTGAGGGAGCACGATAAATACGAACTTTTCCAATAAAACACGATGGAAACTAATTATGCTCTACATATGTACAGTCAACAGCATAAATAAGTGATCATTTATATACCTTGTCGCTTTAACGTCGTGTTTGAAATGTCATACAAAATTGTCAAACGATTGAAAGCGACAAGGTACTGGTACATAAATGATCACTTATTTATGCTGTTGACTGTACCTACTGTAATACCGCTTACCGTCAACTGCTGCAACATTGCATGGAAATTCATGTTTTTTAATAACTCTGAAATTGTACGCTATCTGTGTTCTTTTTCCATTGCTAAGCTATTTTAGATCATAAGACATAAATTGTAGTACAAAAAGCTTCAAATCAGTATAAATTGGCTTGTATAAACTCTCAAAGTTGCAGGTAAATGCAGTATATATACGAGGGTTGATCCCTATGCTCCACCCCTAACCAACTTACAATGAAACTACATTCAAGATTTATATTTTATTTTTCTACGTAGTCTCCCTCTACACTAATACACTTATTCCATCTGTGCTCCAGCATTTCAATAGCCTCCTGAAAAAATTTTTGTCCGACCTCTGAAAACCACTCCTCCACAACAGATATCACCTCTTGATTGTCCAAAATTTTTTTCCTCTTAAAAATTCCTTTAATTTTGGGAATAGCCTGTAGTCGCTGGGGGCCAAGTCCGGCGAATACGGTGGGTGCTCAACCAATTCAAAGCCTGCTTGGTGTATGGCAGCCTTAGCAACACAGGAGGTATGGCTGGGAGCATTGTCTTGGTGGTAGAGTACGCCACTTGTTAACTTACCCCGGCGTTTCTCTTTAATAGCCTCTCGCAATTTTAGAATAAGGTTTGCATAATAGGCCCCTGTAATAGTCTCTCCCTTTTTTAAATAGTCAGTCAGGATTATCCCTTGAGCATCCCATAATACAGACAACATAACCTTTCCAGCAGACGATGCCACTTTAAATTTACGTGGTGGCGGAGAACCACTGTGTTTCCACTGTTTACTTTGAACTTTAGTTTCGGGATCATAGTGATGTACCCAAGACTCGTCCATGGTTATGTATCTATGGAGAAAATTATCTTTATTTGATTGATACATGTCCAACAGACGCTCGCAAATCAATACTCTATGCCTTTTCTGATCAATGGTTAACATTCGTGGCACCCATCTTGCACTGATCTTATTCATGCCCAATTCTTTAGTAAGTATCTGTTGCACTACATGATATGACAAGCCAGTCTCTTCAACAATTTGCCTGATACGTATTCGCCGGTCTTGTAACACAATATCGTGAACTTTTTTAATGTTTTCGTCTGTAGTGACCGTTACAGGTGGTCCACCGCCATGTTGGTTTTCACAACTTGATCTTCCGCACTTAAACTCTCGACAAAAACGTTTGACTATGTCATAGGATACTGCACACTCCCCTACAGTTGCCACAATATCTCGATGGATTTGAGTTGGTGTCATACCCTTTTTTTGTAGATATTTTATTACCGCCCTCTGCTCAACAGGATCCATTTTCATAAAAAATCGCAATTCAACAATTTCAGTAAGCTGTAGCTCGATAATAGTTTGACATTTTTTTTTTTATTTTTTTTATAATAACCTCTAAATGTCTATGAACCTACAGCAAAAAGGTTTTAATAACCAAGTAACAGCAAAGAGGTCAGGGGTGGTGCGTACGGATCAACCCTCGTATATATATATATATATATATATATAAAGCCTGGTTCATTTAGAATTGGCACGTATAAATTAATTTAAAAAAAATGTTTCTTGAATTCTTATTTCAAAAGTGATAATCACGGTTTGTTGACAACGTTTTGATGTTTAAATGGTGCATAAATTATAGATCAATGCGTTTAATAGTTATCGACTATGGAAATTGAAAAAAGGAAAGTAATTGTGAACAATTACTTGGAAAATCCATCATGGTCTGGGTCGAAGATAGCTAAGGCACTAAATTTCCACAAAAGTACTGTTTGTAGAATTATAAAACGATACAAGGAGACCCTGTCTTGCCGCAGAAAGACCCAGGTCAATCGTAAATCGGGTACCAGGGATAGAGAACTTAAAAAGAAAGTGTTGAGAGCTGTTGAACAAAATCCAGGGCTGTCCGATTACGATCTGTCCCGTAAATTAAAAAAAAGTCGCAGTACTGTGAGACGGATTCGCCTTCGAGCTGGTTATAAGAGCTATAAAGCTATTAAGAAGCCAAATCGCACCATGAAGCAGAACCTTCAAGTTAAAAAGCGAGCTCGCTTGTTGTATGACAAAGTTTTAACAAAATACAAAGGGTGCTTCTTGATGGACGACGAAACCTATGTTAAACTCGATTTTAAGCAACTGCCCGGTTCAAAGTATTACTTGGCTGATGCTAGAGGAAATGTTGAAGAAAAATATAAGTTCGTTAAATTGGAGAAATTCGCAAAAAATACATGATATGGCAAGGGATCTGTAGTTGTGGCTTAAAGACCAACATTTTCGTTAGGTACGTCTTCTACAATGACATCAGATGTTTATATGAAAGAGTGCCTGCAGAAACGAGTTTTACCTTTCATTCGAAACCACCGTCTTCTTGTGAAGTTTTGGCCAGATTTAACAAGCTGCCATTACTCAAAAAAGGTACTACAGTGGTATGAAACCAATCAGGTCGATTACGTGCCTCGTGACATGAATCCTCCAAATTGTCCACAGTTTCGACCAATTGAGAACTACTGGGCAATTATGAAAGGGAAACTCAAAAAGAGTGGCAAAATGGTCAAAGATGTAAATTCGTTGCGAGCTACATGGAATCTTCAAGCCAAAAAAGTAGATAAAAGCACTGTTCAGAAGATGATGGGATCTATTACGAAAAAAATTCGGAATTACATACATGGTTTTGACAACTGAATATTTTAGTGTAATATGTAAAATAATAATACATATTTTTCAATTTATAATACTAACTGTTTTATTTCATTAATTACTTTAAATTTTATATACACTTGACAATTTTACCGGGCAACCATATCGCACTATCCAACCCTCGTAAATAACTCTCGCAATGGTGTCCGCGGTAATGTCCTGTACCGGGAAAGCTTCGGGCCAACGTGTTTTCCTATCAATGATTGTTACGCAATACCTAAAACCTTGAGACGTCGTGGGTAACGGACCCACAATATCGACATGAATATGTTCGAACCTATCTACAACTGGAAATTCTTTAAAAGCTGATAATGTGTGCCTATTTATTTTTGACTTCTGACACTGTATGCAACATTTTGCCCACTGTCCTACATCTCGATTCATTCCAGGCCAAAAAAATTTTTGCGTAACTAACTGCCTAGTTGTTCGTACCCCTGGATGACTAAGATTATGAATTGCGTCAAAAGCGTTTTTCCTAAACTGTAATGGTAAATAAGGTCTGGCATTGTTCGTTGACATTTCGCAATACGTTTCTTTATTACATGTGGGTAACAATATACCCTTGATAACTACACTGTTTCCCGCGTTTTGGTTCGCGGGTTTTGCAATGTAGTCGTCGAGTTTCTGCGCGTCAGCCAATTCGGCGAAATCAAGAAACGTGGGACAGGAAATGGTCTCGACACGCGATAACGCGTCAGCTACATTATTGTTTCTACCTTCTATGTATTGAATATCCGTTGTGAACTCACTGATGAATAATAACTGCCTTGTCCGACGAGGCGTTTCTTTATCACCGTTAACGTTTCTAAAGGCGAATGTCAAAGGCTTATGATCGGTGTAAATAACTAACTGTTGTCCCTCAAACAATTTTCTAAAATGTCTTATCGCTAAAAATATTGCCAACAATTCCCTATCATAGGTACTGTATTTCTCTTGAGCCTTTGACATCCTTTTGGAAAAATAACCTAATGGCTTCCACGAGTTACCTACCTTAGTTTGTAATACTGCGCCGACAGTGGTGTCCGACGCATCTGTCATAAGAGCTAATGGCGAATCTGCGATAGGATGTGATAATGTAGCTGCTTCCTGTAGGCTAACCTTACATTGTTCGAATGCTTTGACAGATTCGCTTGTCCACTGAATCTTAGTCTTGTCCTTTTTCTTACTGTTATGTAGAAATTTATTTAATTCTGCCTGACTCTTTACTGCATTCTGAATATGGGCTCTGTAAAAATTTACCATACCTAGGAATCGTCGAAGGTCCTGCACTGTGTCTGGCCTTGGGTAGTCAATAATGGCCTGCACCTTATTTTGAAGTGGTCGAATTCCTTGCTCTGAGACTTCGTAGCCTAAAAAATCTACTTTGGACTTACCAAAACTGCATTTGGAGATGTTGATGGTGATGCCATACTCGTTTAACCTTGTGAACACCGCTTCCAGATGTTTCTCGTGTTCCTCGGGCGTCTCGCTAACTATAAGCAAATCATCTATATAACAAAACAAAAAATCTAAACCCTGAAGTACTGTTGTGTCCATAAATCTCTGGAATGACTGGGCTGCGTTACGAAGCCCGAATGTCATTCGCGGAAATTCAAATAGCCCGAAAGGCGTTATAATTGCGGTTTTCTCAATGTCATGTTCCACTATCGGAATAAAATGATACGCTCTATTAATATCTAATGTAGAAAATACCTTATTGTTTCCTACTATGTATGTAAAATCTTGAAGCCTAGGGATAGGATATCTATCTGGTTTAGTTACTAAATTTAATCTCCTATAATCTCCACAAGGTCGCAAATCACCGTTTTTCTTTGGTACTACATGCAATGGGCTCGCCCATGGGCTTTTCGAAGGCCTACAGATCCCTAATTCCTGCATAACCCTAAATTCCTCTTTAACCTTCTTATATCTGTCTGGAGGGAGGGGTCTGGCCCTCGCATAAATCGGAGGCCCGGTAGTTTCAATGTAATGAACAACATCATGACTTGGTGGCTCTTTAAATGACACTGGCTTAGTTATCTCCGGGTATTTACTAAGTAAATCATGCAATGGGTGTCTCTCATCAACAGTTTTAACTGACGCTTCCTTATAGCTTACTACTAATGCACTTACATTTAGGTTAGTTACGTTATCTATCAATTTTCGAGCTTTTAAATCTACTAATAGACCATATTTACTTAAAAAATCAGCTCTAAAATGGGCTGTTTAACATCTGCCAAAATGAATGTCCAACGGAATGCCCTCCTTAGTCCTAAGTTTAACTCTAATGTTTTAATGCCAAACGTCTTAATTTCTGTTCCATTTGCTGCAAACAATTTATAGTCAGTACTTACATTATCTATTGCTTTATTTCTACCTGGTAACACTGAAACATTGGCACCCGTGTCTATTAAGAACCGTAGTCCACTTTTGGAATCCGAAACGCACAGGCGGTGAGATGGCTCGATGGCGCAAGCTTCCGCCACTTCTTGCACCTTCAACAGTTTTCCGCCTCCTTTTTCCAAGCGCAAGGTGGAACACAACGACGTGCGTTTTCTCGGTAGCGATAGTGATACGAGCAAAACCAGTCGGGGTTGCTCGAAGTACGTCTAGAGGTACTGGGTCCACGAGACCTTGACCGATGTCTGCTCTGGCGATTTTGACCATACGCTCGTTGTCTGCAGCGACCACATCCCGATTCTTGCGGTTTTCCTAATTCCAAAGTTGCTATCCTTGCACTCAACTTTGCAATCTCTGCCAGCACCACGGCTGTACTTTTGTCTACGCCGGGCGACAACGAAGCTACTTCTGATACTCGCATGGGGCGAGAAGCTTCCATTACTGTGTCTGACATGGCCGCCAAACTGTCCAGACTCTTGTTATCGGTAACTGCCAGTACAGCTCTCACTGCCGACGGCAAATGGTTCTGCCACAGAATGGACAACGTTTGATCCGGAATCTTCCCACGAGCCAGGTCTCTCATCCTCCTCAGTAGTTGCGACGGTTTTTGTTCTCCTAGATCCATTTCACTTAGCAACTTCTGCAGCTGTCTAGATGCCGACTCTTCATAAATGTATAATATTTTCTCCTTTAATGCTGTATATTTCCCTGTCGCCGGTGGTTGTAACAACAAGTCTGTGATTTGTCCGATTGCGTCCTTACTCAGCTTGCCAATAACCAAATCGTACTTGGCTTGATCGCTTAGGTGTTGCGGATTCAAAATTGATTCTATCTGGATAAACCACATCCGAGGCTGGTCTGCCCAAAAACTTGGTAACCGTGATGCAACCGACACTGCTGCAAGATCATCGCCTCCTTGGTCTGGTGCTGCCGCCGCCGTCGGTGGCACTCCGCCTGGCGCGCCGGCGCCTGCCCCGGAGGTACCAGGCACGGTATATGACATTTGTAATGTTATTTAGGTATGCTGTTTGTGCCTCAGTTCGTTCACTGCTGCCCACGTTGAGCCTTCCCCAATAAAAATACTCCGAAAATTGTCTAAAAATAAGTACACTAGAGTTTGTAAAATTCACTGACACTGTTCACTTTGTTCGGGGTCACCACTGTAACCTATGACTATTTCTAGCCAGGGTTATCGTAAGTCTATATGGGGTAGAAGGGGGTCAAGTGAAAGTCTGGATAATGTTATAGGATTACTTATTTCCAATTAATAAAATACACGACAAGAAATGTGGGAGCAGTGAAAGCGAACGAACTGGACACGCGACGGGGGAAGACTGGCGACTTGCCTGCCCGACGCCGAGCGTGTCGATTCAGCGAAAGTTACATTGTGTCCCTACAACCTTGGTAATATGTACCAATTCTAAATGAACTATGCTTTACATAGTCTGGTAGGCAAAGTTGTAGTGTCCAATAGCATTCCCGTTTTTCTCCATACAAACTTTTAAGCATAGTTAGGGTTATGGTTATGCCAAACAGAAAAACAAAATAGTTCAGACTACCAAGGTACTGGCATTTAAATTTACAAATTAAGAGTCGAATTACGGATTAAGAGTCGAATGATGAAAAAAATGAATATTAAATTATACGTTTTAATGAAATAAAACACCTATTGTTTATCGGTTCATTTATAGCAAACTAACTAAAATATAACGCAATTTGATAATTACGTAGGTATTCAACACACAAATATCCGCACATTAAGATCCGCACCCGTCATTTATCTTTTATTTTCGTAACCGGGTAAATAGTGACAAACCCTAGCCTTAGGCAAACTTGTGGCATGTAGGTTCCAAGAAACACTTAGCAACATTACCCATCCTTGTATTAGCTTTAAATCATTACATTTGTAAAAGTACTAACAACAAGACCATTGTTACTTACTATACGAACACTCCCCAAGACGCTATCTTATGTATTTTCAGACTAATGATAAAAGTTTTGGAGAAACCAAAAAAACCCATAACCGTTTTGCAAGCTTTGACAGCGACCGCGTTCAAAACTATCAGCGTTGTATATATATATATTAATTAAATAGGCTTCCAGGTAAATGATAATATTTCTCCCATTAATACCACAAAAAAATAGATAACGCTTTGGTAGAAAATCATATTTTTACAAAACGGTTAATTCTGTAGCTAGTTGGCAAAGTTGCAGCAGTTGACGGTAACTGACAAATTTAATAAGTTACCTTACTAACTTACTTGCTAAGGTGTATTTTGCATTGCACCAGACTTTGATTTGTTCTTATGTGGTATTAGGTATTGCTGTATCACCGAGACGCTCGACGCAATGTCGACTTATGCACCCCCTTGCAAAGAAAACGGGCACTTTAGATTTTTTCAAGTATTTGAAATATACTATAACTAAATTATGTTTTACGCTACAAAATAAAGAAAGTATTGTTACGAAGAAAAACAATATTTTTATACAAATAACATTAGTTATAACTATGCTGCAGCATAAAAAATCGTGCTACTATCAGATTTACTATTTAAAATACTCTAGTAGCGAAACGTCCTTATCTTAGAATGACTTTATTACTTAATAGGCATAAACGCTAAATGGCCAGGTAGTGAAACGTTTGTATTTCAACATGTCTTAATTACTAAATAAATAGACATTAATGCCAAATGGCCTGTTAGAAAAACGTCTGGATCTTGAAATAGCGTGTTGATACGAAATTTGATAATTAAAATCAACAAATTTTACCTTCGACGAATTAGCTATTGCTACTATCTCGTTCTGTGATCATGACAATCAAGTAATTGTATACTTGCTCATTTTAATTCTGAGCCGTCCTGCTAAGTTGACACTTTGCTGACTCAGTATTCTACTTTCACATAATCCAACTGAATTGACTCTTTGTTGACTGTGTATTTTACTTTTGTGTCGTCTAGCTGAAAAAGTGAATTTGATTTGGAGATAAAGCGAATTTGATAGTAACCCATAATATCATGTAGTTGCAATTACAGTATATATGAACTACTTTGAAAAATCGAATGGGCCCCTAACGGGCCACAGAAAGCTATAAGGCGTGTGTTGTTGTCAGTTGTTGCCGAGCGCGAGTGTTAGTGAGCGTCGTGTTCGCGGCGGTGGTGGTGGCCACGCTGGTGGCCGTGCTGGTGGTGCAGCCGTGGGCCGACCATTACGACCAGGAGCCTAGGTACGCGCGCGCCGCCGTCGCCGCCAATGGATACGAATGCGCCTCTATTGGACGGTAAGTGTCTACCTTTACTAATGTGTTGTAGTTTTAGATATTTTTTTATTGCATGATGTTACTTGGCAGAAATATCTTTTGGCAGAGTTACCTTTAGCATACAATCACTTTGAATTCTTTTCCAATTCATAATCATAATTTAGTGATAATATTAATATAATGGTTTGATGGCATAAAGTTATTAATCATTCACTTACCCTAATGTTATGTTCTAAGCTAACTTACTTTTCTGGAACAGTTTGGTTTTTGCTGGGGTCGCAAATCTAAACCTCTAACCTAACCTAACCTAACCTACCCTACTTTTTTGGCGACAGCTCGTTCGTGTTGTGGTCGTTGTTCTAACCTAACCTAACTTTTCTGGCACATAGTCGTTTCTATAGGAGTCCTAACCTAACCTAACCTAACCTAACCTAACTTTTCTGGCACATAGTCGTTTCTATAGGAGTCCTAACCTAACCTAACCTAAC
Source organism: Acleris sparsana (assembly GCA_923062465.1). NCBI lineage: Eukaryota > Metazoa > Arthropoda > Insecta > Lepidoptera > Tortricidae > Acleris > Acleris sparsana. Next base: position 10,647,408 of record OV281296.1, read on the forward strand.
CTAACCAACTTTTCTGCTAGCAGATAAAAACAATACCTATGGTATAATAGAATGATAGATGTTACATTATGTTGAATTAAATGAGTATGGACAGTGATAGTTCTGTTATACAAAGTATATTTTTATGCAAAATTATCATTCGAATATATACTTACTTATAATTATGTTATGTGAATAGTATTTCGAACAATGGAAGTTAAGCCAGATACAGGGAACCTGACTACTAGCCCAAGCAACGAATACAAATCAGAGGAAAAAAATCGTGTATAAGCGAATATTGGCATAGTTGTAGGGAATGCTGCTTTAAACCACACACGAAAAGTACTGAGGGGTGGGAGTGGAGCTAACGGGTAGGGGGGGTGTAAAAGTCCCTTCTTTTATCCAATGGTAAAATATCTCATTAAATATTAATCCCAAAGAAAAACTTAATGAAATCTTTTTGTAGTTTTTTTTTTTTTGTAGATTAATCATGTAATGGAACGTTTTTTGCTATGGGCCACCGTTTACGAGTTATTTACGAAAAACTAAAATAAGGGACCTTTACAAAGTTAGCTCCACCGCCACCCGTCAGTACTTTTGGTATGTGATTTAAAACAGCATTCCCTACAACTATGCCAAAATTTGCTTATACACGTGTTATTTCCCCTGAGAGGCAGTATCTGGTCTTCGTTGGACAGACTATACCCTTCATACCAGCGCTGCAGCGGGACTAGGTAGATAGATTACCGCATTCGCTGTCGTCCCTTTGCCCAAGTTTGTCCGACGTCATATTTTTAAACCCCCTACAATAAGAGAAGGGTGTTAGTTTAATAAGTTTAACGTGTGTATTTGTGCATCTTTCTGTGGCACCGCAGCTCCCAAACCCTACATTTAGGTATATAGTTCAAATATTTATTGCTCGACTATACAGATGTAGGTACTATGGTTTAAAGGAAGCTCAAATGTGATAAAAATAAAGACCACAAGTCTGCTGTGGTTATCCTGGTTCGTCTCTAGGTCGCATATATAATAATGAAATGATCTTGATTACTTATCGAGAATTTTCCTTCTCGCCTCAATATGCGTCGCACTAAGGTAAGAGTGAGTGATATCAACGTGACCAATGCGAGACTCGTGATAATTGTACTATGTTTGGATACGTAGTTATACTATTGTTATAGATTTATAACCATACGGTACAGTTTAGTTTATTCTACCTAAAATTTGGGCAACTTGTCGTAGCCCTGCATCAAGAAGCGAAATAATGCTAAGCAACTACCACTACAAAACAGCTACATAAACTGGCTACGAAAATAAACATTTTTACTTTTAAATTTAATCAAATTGACTCGTATCTTATTACGTAGGTACCTACAAAATGTATGTTGACCCACTGCTGCGCCGCACACGCACGATATGACGTCAGTGACACACGCCGAGAACAGAACGTAGTTCTCCAAACCGGAATCAACCCACAAAGATTTGGCAATAAAATGTCCACTGTCACGTTGAATACTGTGGGTTGGTTCCAGTTTGCACAATTTGATCCACGTTGCTCACGTGCGTAGCGTAAGCAGCAGTGGAATTCCGATGACAATCAATCGTACGATGATGTTAGAGATAGTTTGGTAGAGATAATATCCAATTGTGTCGGAAATCTTTAGTTGTCCCGCGTTCTCCTATCAGTACCACTACCACCTACCACTTTAGCCAAGCTCCTCCGAAGACGATACCTGCAACAAAAGTGTCAAGCGTGCAAAAATATGAATATGCTCTGACAGGTCAATTTCAGCTCGCTCGTGATGATGGTATCATTATTCCAGCTCGATCCTGGAGAAAAACGGCAGCGCCGTGGACGCCGCAATCGCGACGCTGTTCTGCGAAGGCGTGGGCTGTGCGCAATGTATGGGGCTGGGCGGGGGCTTCCTAGCGACGGTGTACGACGCGGAGACGCGGCGCGTACGCGTGTTGAACGCGAGGGAGCGCGCGCCGGCTGCCACCACGCCCCAAATGTTCGAGAACGCCTCGTCCACCGTGGGCGGTCTCGCGATCGCCGTGCCCGGAGAGCTGAGAGGGTAAGTGATATGATATTGGATTTACAAGATTCTCCCACATGGACATACATACATACCTATGGCTGTCTCTCAATGGGGTAGGTAGATAGAGACTATGGAACGCCAGGTGCATCGGTCTAAACATACATACTTTCGTTATCTTTACACACATCAACCACTTCATGCTCGTACAGTCAACGTCATATAGTTGGTAGCATCCAAAGTAGCCAAATAGTTCGTTACACGCCCTTGTTACTACGGTAATAATGACGTGTAACGTACTATTTGGCTACTTTGGATGTTACAAACTACCTATGTGACGCTGACTGTACGGCGGTTTCGGGTGCTTGTGATTGGGCCCTTATTCAGTAGGTACATCGCGATCTGATCAGTGATCACTGTGTGTGCGTTCTAGGGCCTACATCACATCTCACCGTACTAAACAAAGTAAACAAAAAAAATCGGCCAAGTGCGAGTCGAACTCGCGTGGAGAGGGTTCCGTACATACGTATTTTTTCGCTCAGTATTTTCGGAGATCAGGTGGGGGGGATCGGTCAATTTTCGGGTTCCTTCATGAATAAAATCAATAATATTTATTTTACAATAATAACAAAAATATATTTGAAATCCTCATAACGAGCCCATGCATTTGATATATGACACAAAAGGCATGAAAAACTTTTTTTTTTATATATTTATTTTCATTTTAATCATCAATTTACATATGTGTACCAAATCTCAACCAATCGGTCCAGTAGTTTCGGAGCAAATTGGCTGTGACAGACTGAGGGACAGACAGACGCACGAGTGATGATATATGGGTTCCGTTTTTCCATTTTCTGTACGGAACCCTAAAAATAAGTAAACATTTAAGAGCCAAGATTTATTTGCTGATTAAACTTTATTTTTATCGGGACTAATGTAAAGTTTAAATTCTGTAGGTCTATTGGATAAAATCATATTGCCACCTACTGACTTTTTTAAGATCACCTCTGCAGCATTATATGACATTGTCATTGCATTTACATATGTATTTCCGAATTTTAGCTCACTTCAGTAATGGTAATATAGATAATCAACTATATTATGATTTTATTTATTGTGTTAAATAGATTTGCATGGCTAATCGACGCGGTGCGTATCTAATCAAGTGAGCGGATCACTGTGTTATGCAAACTCTTTTGTTTCATTATTTAGCATCTTAGTGAAAATATATATCGAAATACTAGTGGATGCTAACTGTTAGCCACAATTTGTGAACCTGTTTGTTTTACATTTTTAGGCTTTACCTTAAGGCCCTGCCAACGGGAAGGGGGGAGGGGAGGCATATTAGGATAGAGCCTCCAGGTGTCCGTCTCTCTCTCTTTCACCGGGCTGTATCTCATGAGCCGTAATAGGTAGACAGTTGAAATATTCACAGAGTGTGTAGGAATTTCTATTGCCGCTATACAACAAATAATAAAAATAAACAAATAATAATAATGGAAAAAAAAACACTATTCTGTACCACCGAACAATGAATGGCGAAAAAACACGCTTCTTTTATGGACCCTTACGAGACACGGGTTTTTTTCGCCGTTATTTGGGCCGTTATCAAAAAAATTGTACATAATTAAAGGCTTATTGAAAACAAAATCACGATCGCTTCCTTTGTGTAACGAAAGTTAGTCATACAAACTATATGGGTAACTTTCGTCACACAAAGGAATCAATTAAGTTTTGTTTTAATTAAAGTCCTTAACTATGTACATTTTTTTTGAAAACGACCCATTTGCCTTGTGGTACAACGAGTTCATTAATATATATATATATTAATATGTGTAGGTATACTTTAGTACCTTGTTTATTTAATGTGATGTTTGAACTGCCATATATATATGAATTGTCTCAACGATTAAAGTAACAAGGTACTAAAGTGTATACATATTTATGAACTCTACTGTACAGAACCCTTCGTGTGCAAGTCCTACTCGCACTAGCCCGGTTTTTATATTAACTTTTTCCGTTTATTTAGCTTCGGTTGTAATATTTACGTAACGTGGGTAATGTTTTACTATATTGGCTTGCTTTATGTTATTGGTTTAAGTGTGGAAAACGTTTCATTTTTTCTTATTATTTTTAAGTAAGAATGCCAATCACAATAACCTATTTCAGTGCCTATAAATAGATTATTAAGATTGGCTACTTAGATTGGCTATTAAAATTATGTAACACAGTTGTACCTTCGTTTTATGCAATATGATATGTTTCTTGAACTGAAGTTCTTATCTAATTCGTTCACCTAGATATTCGTCAAAGCAATATTGATTTAGCCAGTGAAATAGAGGCCCTGACTGACGTGCCCTTCTGAGGCGTAAAGTCACGTAAGTAGGTAGGTACTTAAATTTAGGGCCCTTAGGTCCACAGTCAATCTGATATGCTACAACAATAAGGTTGAGTTTCCTATAAGTTCTAAATGACTTAGCGTCTCTAATGATATTGACAACTTCAAGCATACTTTTGCTAAAATGGGTCACAAATTAACGTTCGTCACCCTACGTTAAATTCGTTAGGACCGGTTTTAAGAACTCGACGCGATTACAAACGGATATAGAGGATTCATTTTCATACTAGTCACACAAGACCATATCATAGGAAGGTAGGTAGGATAGGTATTTAAACAAATGAAGGTTTAAACTTGCACACCTATAAATATAACACCTTTTTGCCGACAATTGCCATGATGACCATTGTGGCAATCCACAGCCTTGGGTTGTTATTGTTAGTGGTTAGCCAACCCATTACTAAATTCTTAACTACTTATGAAGTAGAACGACATCCAGTTTGTGAGGTTAGTAAAGTATTTAATATCCACAAGACACGTTCCACTTACAAAATTAATGTAATCGTAGTGGCACAGAACCTCCTCCTATTCTGAAAGCGGTTAAAAATGCGTAATCCGTATCAATATGTTAAGGAAGGGCATTTTTTGGCTTGGAATCGTAAACTATTATTTTTTAAAGATCAATAAAAATCCTGGCAATTTAAGAGTTACTGAAAAAAATACGTAATGAATTCCTATGATTATGAAACACTTATAAAGTAAATATAATTATGACAGTCAATATGAATTATGGACGTTACGGGACACGATCATTTAATTTGGTCGCTTTATAAGCTTAAAACGTTCCGTTTGTCTGTGACCTCTAAGCAGCTTCTTTGGGTATTTTTCCAACAATAATTTTGTAATTGATGAATGATGAATATTAACACAAAAAATGTTAACGCATTATAATTTAATAATCTTTATACGTAAAAGCCAACTGCACATTTTGTAATTTTCTATAGTGATGCAAAATTTTCCGACATTATGTTTTAATAATTTTCCAGTTACTTATTCCGTCAAACTACCGTAAAACATTTTCAATTAAAAACCTTACATTAACTTCTTTAAGGACATTAACTTCTTCTAATTTTAAAAAACGAAGTATAAATAAGTCCATTTAACCCCTAGTGAATTCTAACATAAACAATTGTTGTTCGTGAATATTAAGCCTCCGCTGTGTTTCAGCTATGGCGCATTGCACCAAGCCTACGGGCGCCTGCCCTGGGCCGAGCTGGTGCGCCCCACCGCGGAGCTGTGCCGCCAGGGCCACCACGTCACGGAGTACATGGCGCGCGTCCTGAGAACCTACAGCGACAGAATCAAGGAAGAGCCTTCTATGAGGTAAGCTTCTTTCTAAACTGTTTACATCGTGACCGAAAGACGAAACTTGAACACCTGGGCTGTATATAGGTATACTGTTGGTTGAGCTATTTCTATTTTTATTAATTTTCTATTTATTTTATACTAGAAAGAAACATCTTAGGTAGGTATCTGTTAGGTAGGTATCGGTGTGTGGTAGGTGTCTGTGTCACAGGTGTAATGAAACAATTTGTAAAAAATAACACAAAAGTATAGGTCATCCCTCATTCTGGTTTTATCCTCGTGAGCTTCGAGTGTTTGTATTGTACCTACTCCTATGGCTTGACTTCGTTTTAGGCCCGCGCTCCTATGGTTTGCGGGGCGCGGGAGGGAAACTTTGGTATTCTACGATATGCGACAAATTCGTGTGCGACTGTCCTGAGAAGAACGACGGACGCGCGGCGGCTGATAGAACGCGGCCATTGATCATCATCATCATCAATTCTATTACGTAGGTACCCTTTGTTGGGTTACGCTGTTTCACAAATTGGCAAGGGCGTCTAGGTTTTGGGACCGTATTATTTAACTGAACTTGGCATCCATTGCACATCTCAACGTAGTTCAAGTTATAGAAAACGGTCATTTCTTATGTGTCTTAAGACAAGCGTCTCGGCTAAGAGGCCCTCAGTGTACGCCCACGTTTTGGTTTACTTACGCGGCTATAGGTGCTATCAGCCCAGTGGAACCCTGACACACCCTAGAGCTGTGTCACAGTGAGGTTATGATTCAAGTCGTAACAAGTGTCAAACAATTTGTTTTATAATGTCACTACGACACCGTTCTGTGGTGGGCAGGGTTTCATCGGAATAGCATCACTGATGGGCTGGGTCAGGGGCAGTACCAATAGAATATTGAAGGTCGGAAGGATGGAATCTTTCATCAAAGAAAAAAAGTTTAATTGTTTTACAGTGAAATAAATTATTATTAAAGTAAACATAAAAAATGTTAAAATAAATAAGGACGATGTTATATATTATTTATTACGCGTTGTGGTGTGAAAGCTTCTAATTTGGGGCATAAGTTTAATTGTTACTAACAAAATATGGATTTTAATAATCGGATAATAAATTATTTGAATGTAATTTAATTGGGCTGATAGAATCTACGCCCGGTGATGTTTTTGTAATAATCCTATTTTTATTTGCAGAGAAGTGTACGTGAATCCGGCGACGAACGAGGTGTGGCTGGAGGGAGACAGGATCCCGGAGCCGGTGCTCGCGCGCACCCTGGACATCATCGCCGTGGAGGGGCCCGAGGCGATGCACAACGGCAGCCTCACTCCGCAGTTCGTACAAGATATCCGCGCCATCGGTGGTATCATCACGGAAGAAGATATGAGAGATTACAAGTTAGTATGAAATATTTCTTCCGCCGTTTGCGATTCCAAAAGCGCGGCGCTGGGTGTGTCGCTCTAGTCAGAATCTGTTCTTAGACGATGGATTATCATTTGACACACATAGCCAATGGCAAATGACAATGTAGTCGAGGGTAAAGTTCGTTGACTTAGGAGTACCCTATTCACTCTTGGAACCAGCAAGAAGCAAGAATACTCGCTTGCTGCGTCGATCGATGCCGATCCCTTCCCTCTCTATGGAATCTAAGTATAGTTGATGATGCAGGTGGGATTGAAAACAGATAGAACTACCACAAAATTAGAAATGTAGCAAGATCTTTGGACTCCGTTTTTTAGACTGTAGTTAGGTTCCTATATAGGTACCTAACGGTAATCTTGAGAAAAGGCTTTTCTAGCAGAGGACGTCATTCGGCTGCTGATGATGATGATGATGATGTACGCTAGCGTACACGCATATATCAATGCATTAATACATAAATAAAAAAAGTACAGCTTTAAATGAATGGCGTTATTTGTAGGTATGTTAACTGCCATCCTTAAAGCATGCATTTTGTACAAGACCAGGCATGCACTCTGGAAATACAGTCTAATTCTAAATCTATGTTCGGTGTTTTCCTAATAATCAAGACCCTAGAGATAATACGAATGAAGGTTTAAAGATAAAGATAAAAGATAAAAGACATTTATTCAGTAAGTTGGCCGCACGGGTACTTTTACACGTCAAGAATCTACCAGCGCTTCCCAAGAGGAGACCCCTGCTGAGAAGAATCGCCGCGGAAACTCAGCAGTCAGTCTTTTATTAAACATATTACAATGGTTACTACTTAGTCTAGCATTACCTATATAAAACAAAAAATATTAAATTTAAATAATTTAAAAAAATGCGTATAGTTCAGCAGGAAAACATGCCAACATTCTTGCGAGAGAAATAGAGGGGCGAGGGAGAAAAGAAAAAAACCACCTACTTATGTGTATATAAGACGGTGTAAGACGACCACATAAAAGTTTCGATATGTTTTCCTACATCAACGGTATCCTCTAGACAAGATAAAGCTTTTGCATTTGAATAAATGATTAGTGACTAAGTTTCGGGTTTCGGCCATGCATTTTTTTCTAATAGATAATCCTGGGCCCTATAATACGCTTTAGAAATTAACGACTTTTTCAAGTCATTTTTAAGTGCTGGAAAGAGTAACTTTAAAATTACGTCGGGCAATTTATTATAGATATAAATGCATTAACCAATAAATGATTTATATACTTGAGTGTCTTTTCCAAAGAGCTTTTTGCCATTTTTCTTATTTTTTAAACTATTAATGAAGTTCTGCTCAAAACAGAAAAATACATATATTCTGTGAGGTTAAAGTTCTAAAAAGCCTCTTCTAGTTCTCTAAAAAAAAATTCAAAAATCATAGTTCGCATCAAAAGGGCCCTATTTCATCCTTATAAACACACACTTATTACCTATTTTGAACTAGAACTTTTTGTAGAAGTTGAAGTAGGACTAGAAGAAGAACTTTTGGTAGGACTTGAAGTGGCCTAGAAGTAAATTTGAAGCTGGCCACTTAAAATAAACAAGCTAAGGAAAAAAAACGCATTTTGTAAGTACCTTTTTTTTCCGCTAGAAATGTCATTGGAATAATTTCCTGCTAATAAGTAAATAATTATTATGGCACCAAAATCGCGTTAAGATTAACATGATGATAAGAGTTTTTTCTGTAATGTACAAATTAAAAAGGTTGTTTCTCACAAGGCCACAACAATACGGCTTAATTCCAAAAGTTCGCATCAAAAGAGCTTAACTCTTAAAATGTATGGTAAACTACATGATTATTCCGGAAGATAAAGCAATGTATGTAGTGGCAGAAGATTTATGTTGACTTACTTGAAAACAATATCGAAAATATAATAATAATTCTGAAATGGAAACCGTGGATTTATGTTTTCCTCGATTTCCCAAAAAAGTTTATAGTGGAAATAAACCCATTTGAAAAGAAACTCCTCATAAAACTCCTTTGCCGCAACTGACCCTAAATAAATACTACGTATGAAATGAAATGTTGTGACGCAGTGGTAAATATAACACGATCTCGGATATTTACTATATTGAATGATATTATTCTTCCATGCAAGCATGACATTCAAAAGATGACTCCGCCATGCGTGCCGTATCAGCGGGAACCTTGCCTAGACTACCTACTCGAAAACAAACACGCTTTTATTATGTTTACTTGGCATTATTTGTTATAGCTACATGTGCCATTCATCCACTTCAATTGAAATATAAGTCAAATAGCTTGCTTATTTCGCCGACATGTCGGCACTGTACCTACTGTGGCACAATTTCCACATGTTTACGAGCAAGGATCGATTGTTTAGTGTTTAAAAACTTAGTGTATTGAAAACACTATATAGTACAGAGCACTTTGTCCAGAAGACATCTCTATTTGGCAATAAGACTGCCTGTTGCCCATCTGTATTATTTCTCTATATGTATGTGTGTGTTGGATGTACCTACGGTGTTCTTTTATGTGTATGCTGGATTCGGGTGCGTAACGATCGATATAAAAATATTTTCTATAATATCAGTCGATATAACGCTCATTTGATATAATAATTAAATCATATAACAACATTTAATATATTTAAATATGATATAATTATCATTTTATATAACGATCATTAGTTCTAAAAATATTTTATATAACATGCATTAAGTATAATGCATATTTACTATAATCAACTTATGATATAAAGCTAATTTCATATAAAGTACAGTTGGTATAAAAAAATATAGTAACCCCTATTGTCGAAGTTGTTGACCAAAAAAACACCCTGTATAGGTTAGGTTAGGTTAGAATTGTGTCAAGGCGCGAAGCGCCATAACTACGCGGAATAGGAGCTCCGCAAAGCGGAGCTCCGTCGACTTTGCCTCACTGTCAGCGTTGTACCAAAAAAACATGCGACAAAAAAAGTTATTCCAAAGAAATATACTTAACAACTACCAGAAAAGTAGTTTAGGTTAGGGGGCAATAAAAAATAATATACCACTTGATAGTTATACAATATGATTTTTATACAAAATGATGATTATACCAAATGATGTTTATAATAAATAAACGATATACCAAATGATAATTATAGTAAATAAAAATAGATATTTTGATAATATACCAATCGTTTATTATATAAAATGAGTGATTATATCCTTTAAAATTATATCAAATGTTATTATATTAAATGAAATTATATTAATTATTTTTATACCGATCATTACACACCCGCTGGATTCAATAGTATCTTGTACCTAACTTCTGTCTGTCTTGTGTCTGTCTGCACTGTAGTTTTAAAGTCCTGGTGGTTTTAGTTCCTGTAGGACAGTGTAGGACTCGGTGCAGGGTCGATCCGGATCGCTACCACCATCTTATCCTTTAGTCTACCGCCAAACAAGATTCTCCGCGTTGTTGCGTTCCGGTGTGGGCACAAGACAACCGGTGAAATTGCTAGGAATATAGGCATTCCATCCTTGTCCTCAGGGTTGGCACGCATTTGTATTCTTGAGAATTCTAATGTCTACGGGTACCAGATCATACCATGAGGTGGCCTGTGTGCTCATTTGCCTTCCCATTGCCATAAAAAAACTAACCATCACCGTTGTTTACTTAGAGTGGAATGGCAAGAACCAATCGCCGTGCCTATCTCCGACCAGCACACGCTGTACTCGGTGCCCCTGCCTGGCACGGGCTCGGTGCTGGCCTTCCTGCTGAACATGCTCATGGGCTGGGTTGGCGGCGGAGACGCACCCCCTGGCTCCGACCTGTACTGGCACCGCATCGTGGAGGCGTTCAAGTTCGGCTACGGCAAGCGCACCGGCCTCGGGGACCCTTCTCGTACAAATCTGCCGTATGACATCAGTGAGGTGAGGCTCTTCTTTATCCTTTTAGTGTTTAACCTCAGAGGACCCCAATACCTATTTGAGTAGGTTACCTATTGTTTTATCGAAATACCTTTCAACGAACTTATCATTACGCAGAGTGTTTATTATATCGGAAAACATTTCTCGCCGCATAAGTATTTTTTTTTGATAGCCATTCATGCGGCGATCAATGTCTTCAGAATATCTTATAAAATTAGTTGATTTCAGCAGAAGCGTTCGATGCAATAAAATTAGATAACTTGCTAGACAATAAACGAAGATATAATAATATTACGTAACTAACTATAGGCACTTGTCCCACTACACTGCCGTCTAGAGCGGGAAGCCGGTAGAGTCAGCGATCAACTATTTTATTGACGCGGGATCAACATCTTTTGTTTCGACAAACTAGTGGACAGAGCTCTCGCCGGCATGCGAACAGCCCAGCGATCAAATATTAATATCTCTATTATCATAACAGATGCCTTTTATTGACACGGGATCTATTTCTTTTGTCCGTTTCTTGAGCGAGATATTAGTCGATAGCTAATTGTTTCCTCGCCCGCAGTAGGACAAGTGCCATCGCGTTGTCTTTTTGCCTGGAACTTGGCAGTTCATAATACAGCTGGGTGGTTTAATTTCAGCTGGAGCGTAATCTCTCCTCTGCCAGCTGGGCGCAGTCCTACCGCGACCAGGTCGACGACAAGCGCACCTACAATGACTGGCAGCACTACGGAGCCCTGTTCGAAGGTGCGGAGGACCACGGCACAGCGCACGCCATCGTCATGGCGCCCGACGGCAGCGTCGTCTCAGTCACCAGCACCATCAACTATATGTAAGGAAACTTGACCTTAAACAGAGCTTGGATGATAGGATGCCAGGTATCAGATTCCATAAAAATTCGGTCATGTTGCGAGTCAGATTCGAGCGACGAGGGACAAGGTATGTGATTTAGTAGACAAGAATCAGGTTCAATGAAAGGCTTAGTTTTTACTTTGTCTTGTATGCAATAATAAGAGTATCAATTTAGACTTGGCCAAAAACAGTACGGAACTCGAATTTTCAAAGTTTTAGTATTTGACATGTGAAACGAACGTTACATGGGTACAGTGCGATAGCTCTTAGATGGTTCGGGTTTCACCTGTCTCTCAGTCGCTCTCTTACGCTCTTATTTAGAGCGAGTAAGAGAAGGTGTACAAACCCGAAGCACCTAAGACTAAGTGCTCACAAATTATATGATTTTCATACTAATCCTGTAGAAAGCAAAATATTTTGATATGCAAAAAAACATATTTGACCAGTTGGTAAATATAAAGATGACATTGTTATGCATGTGCAAAAACGATGTTCATTTGATGATTTATATACAATATCGTCCCCTTACTTCTAGAACCGCTTAACTGCATGAAGTATAGTTTTGAGAAAAACGCATTTAAAGGTGTGAGTGCTTAAATTTCTAGTTTAACCCAATTCTAAGTAAATTATATTTGTGATTTCATTACGAGAGGTTGTTAGTAATCAAAACTGTACGTAACAAATTAGTATATTCTAAACACAAATGGGTTAAATTGAGGGTTTTGTAAAAAAGGTGGTGCAGATAAGCGGTTTTTGCTGTAGAGTCAATTTAAATTTATCTTTTAAACTAATAGGCTTAGGCAGTATTAACTCAAAGTAAAACTTTCTTACTTATATAAACTACATTTTGTAGTAGAAAAATATTAAAAATTGTGATTAATTATGCAGTTATCTTAGTTTATATTATAGTCACGCGTCAGTTAGTTGGTTTTGGCTGTAGAGAATATGATATTTTAGGATTAAGTGCACTTAAAATGCAAAATATTACTAGTATGTTTTGTCATGTAGCTAACTTTACCAACTGCCACGCCCCTACAAGATATAGCGTTATGTTTAGTCACGTTTGCACTACTCAAGACTTTAACCTATTAGCTTACAAAGTTTCGTCGAATTATGTTTACTAATAGGCGTTAATTAAATAATAAGCAATTTTAACACAAACATTAGTATTGACTGGAGAATATTGTAGTCAAAAAAAAATTAACAAGACATTGGTTTCAAAAATAGTTTATTAGGGTAAACCAGTCGTGACACTCCTCTGGTATAATGCTTTTATCACTTGTACTTGAACCACTGATAATAAAATCGCTATTCAAAGACGAATCCAAACTCTATGGACCTACTATAAGCTGTTGAGGAGTTCTTATGGCCACCTTCCCTCTCGATCATCATACCAGCTCGATGGTACTGTGGGGGTGGTGGGGTAAAGGGCACCCCACCATCATCATCATCGGAATCAAATTAGCATGCAAAATTTCAAGTCTATCAGACAACGAAAAGTAAGTTAAAAATATTTCAAGATTTATTTAAATAGTTTTTGACTGAGTCAATCAAGGCCGTAGATATTGCGACAACGATGACCTTGCGTAGGTACTGTGACTGTGATAAAAGGGGTTGTGAAAAAAAGAACCTTCGTGATTATCTTAAAGCATTCTTAGTAGCGTAGCAAGTTTTTCCAAACAATCGGCGCTGTTTCATTTTATCGCATAAACAGAGTTTGTATAGTTTAAATCAATTGCGACACTTAGTATGCAACAAGTTTAATTCTACAATGTTTCTAACTACAAACAATTATAAACTTATTATTATAGGTACATCCCTCGTCCCTCTGGAAACAAGAATGTCACCTATCAGGCTCTAAAATCTACCCACACAAAGGAAATCACAATTACTGATTGGATCTTTCCAATAGATCTTATTGATTATCGTATACTTATACTTGAATCTTATACAATGTAATGTAGTGTGTTACGTACGCTAGCCTATGGGCGACTTACAGATTGTTTTTCAAAACGATCGGTGGCCTTCTATTACATCTCATTAATTAATTACATATTTGATAAAAAAAACCAAAAACCCACCTTCAAAAATGCAAAAACTTCTTATAAAATGGTAGGTAGGTCTGTCCAACTGTATTTGGATATCGGTTTAAAATGTTGTGGGACCCCGACTTCAGTTGGACTGACCTACCTACAATTTTATAAGAAGTTATTTTATACATTTTTGAAGGCAGGTTTTTTGTTTCTTAAACATTTATTTTAAACTTTTATTATACTTTTTAGTGATACTATTTATGCTGTTATGTAGTCCCACTTTTCGATTAATGAGAAACTATAGAATATTTCAAGCACGCCGCGGGAATGTCAGTCGTACTTAAACCTGAATGTGCTAAAAAGATGATAGTGTGTACATACATTCACGGTCATAAAACTCTATAAACTTTTTCGCCTTATGTCATTGAAATATAGAGAGAATGTGTAAATATGTTTATGACTGTGCCTGTACACCTATATTCCAGTTTACATTTATTAAATTAACTACCATACCTAAAAATTATTTCTAAGTTTTTTCAGTTTGTTTTTAAACAGCAGTCGTGTTTTTTATTATTTTTTACTTTTTTATTTTATTTTATACCTTTTAGTGACAGAAAATACCTAAGAACTTAACGCATTCACTGCCATAGGGCGTGGCCTAACATAGCCAGAAGTCATTTGAGTCATATACTTGTTATAATATTATCCACACTTCTCAGTTGAAAAATATCGTAAGCGCCGCTAGCGCAGTCACGTCTTATATAGCTACCAGTAAAAAACTTCATTAGCGCGATGTAGAGCATTTCGTGTTTCCTCTCCAACGGTAGGTACAATTAAACATATGAGTATCATATATTTTCATGATTGTCTTTCAAAGTGCTTTCTTTTGATACCACACTCAATAGGTTCGGATGCCATGTTTTTTTTCTGTGCGTTGTAGTATAAGATAATAATAGTTATTATTATTGTAAAAGATTTTTTAGAAATAATTTAAAAAATCTTTTTCTACCTAAATAAGCTTTAAACACATAAGTTATTATATATTTGTAATCGTCTTTTAAATCTCTTTATTTTGAGACCCCACTTGATAGGTTTGTAATAAAAAAAAACTTTCTGCTCCGCAATGTGGAGTATATCGACGACCGTAATCTAAATTGACGTAACGGACAAATGGCTACTTTTCAGGAGAGCCAAAAAGCTGTCTTTTTTTTCTTTTAAAATTCATAATTTTGTTGTTTGTTAACGTATCATGTAACTAAAATTAGCCAATTTTTTATTTTTCTTCACACTTTAAGTACACATAACTCAATTTATCATTTAACGCTTAGTTACTGAGATAGCATGTCCCTTACGTCAAAAAAATAATTTAAAATGTCCGATAAACCCTTCTTTAATATTAGACTTCGGGGTAAATTTGACGTATCAAGAACTAAATTAAGAGAAATTAAAAATAATAGGATGTAACTCCATTTAAACTGATCTATTACATGGTGTAAAAGGTACATGGAATTTATTATTTGTTGAAATAATACACGAAATCATAAATGTAATTGTGTTATTTAGTAGAGTATTGAACAATTTAAAAGATAAATTATGGCATAGGTACATACATTATCATAATGGTATGCAAGTAACTAATAACAAGTAACAAAATAAAATTAAACACGCTATTTTATGTAAAAGCGAATACAAAATATCGAAACATTAACATAATTGTATAGAGGACGCCCAAGACTTCGTACGCGTAGAATTAGTTTCCCGCTACTCCCCCCCTATTTTAACCCCTTAGAGAGTGAATTTCCAAAAATCCTTTCTTAGTGCTCACTTACATAATAAACGAACCCCTTGTATTGAATTTCAAGATTCCATGGTACAGTAGTTTTGGCTCTGTGTTGATATATAAGTCAGTGAGTCAGATTTGCCTTTTATATCTATAGAGAAGTATCAGTACTGATTGATCAAAGAATATACTGGGTAAATATTCGTTGTGATAACGCTTTGGGAACTTGTTTTGTATACTAAAAGACTCGCAAAATAAACACAAACCCGGATAACCGGGTAATAATACGTGCCACCGAAAATGAAATATTTTATTAAAAACTAACTTCTACCCGCAATTTCATCTGCGTAGATTTTAATTAAAAATTTCGGGATTATGTTCTATTCCAGAACCTAACATATGTGTGCCAAGTTTCATCTCAATCCGTTTAGAGTGTTTGAAGCGTAATTGAGTAACAAACATCCAAACACTCACTTTCTCATTCATAATATGAGCAATATAAGATACATACTGCAATAACTTGTCTTATGCTCGCAGTAATTTATCGCTTCGAGCTAAGAGTGATTCTGTATGGAGTAATATAGTATATCTCTTCTCATTAATTTTCCAAAAGTACTTGAAGCGTGCGTCTTTACAAACATACGTGAAGGACAGAACTGAGCATCACAGCACTCAGCTAAAACCAGCAGCAACATCTTAAGTCCCAGATAGACGGACGAGTAAGTAGGCGTACTGAAAGCTCGACGACCTTTTTCGCCCGCGCTTGCCTTTAGAAGTTCGCGTACCTACTTAGAATGATACAGGGACGAGTAAGGTCGCCGAGCCATAAGTACGACGTACTAACTCGCACGTCTATCTGGGACTTTACTGTAAACATGGCCATAGTGATATCTCTTTTACCCGAAAGCAATTTAAAATGCTTGCGAGTAATTCAGCTATATCAACGAACACTGCGTCTGTCATCTAATGAAAGAGATAACGCTAACATCTATGGGAATAGTTCAAATTAGGCAGTTATGTTTTAACGTAAGGGCCGGTAGTTTACTGCTTGTAGTAGTGAAAAAATTATGTATATGCCATGAACACATATTTGAAACAATGACAGATGGGCGTAAGGTCTGTATTGTCTTACATCTGCAAAAGCAAAACTGCGTATCGTAGAAATGTTTGCTAACAGAATTGTCCCTTACGACTCAGGTAAATGAAGAAAATGATAGTTACATCTATTTGTGATTTAATCAAATGTATTGTGTAGGTACTTTTTGAGAACGTAAAATGGTGTATCGGCCTTTTACTTATTTGATGGCTCCTTACGACGTTAGGTGAATTGCGAAGACGACAGTTACACCACGATGGATTTGAATAGTATTTCTTTATGTTTGATAGGTGTATTTTTTTTCAAAAACTGCGTCGAAGTAACCGTTTTTTAAGGGTGTAAGGGGCATGTTTTTTCAAGCTATCGAGATGTAACCTATACCATTCGAAAGAGAAAAAAAAACTGAATACAACTGCATTCATAACTCATTTTCGCCCTTTTGTCCCTTACGCCAATTTAGATTACGGTCGTCGATATAGTCGGCCATTTTGTTTTCATTCTAACGTCACATAGCCTATGTTACTCGGGATGACGTAAGGATTCTAACGATACCTCAAACATCTAATTCGGTCAAGGGGTTTAGAAGTTACAGTGGAATAAAGAAACTCACATACATACAAACATGAACCCTGAAAACATTACACTCTTTTTTTGGGGCAGTCGTGTAAAAAGGTGAGATGCGACTAAGCGGGGAGGGCCTCACTAGAGAGAGAGCAGAGCGTGAAGCGCTTACGCGCACGTTAAACGGTTTTGGCTGAATCAGATTCTACCGCCGAAAGCAAAATCGAAGCAAGCAAAACCAATTATAATATATTTTAGTGTTTTTTGCTGATTAATATTCTTACCTGATGAGAAATTTTGAAGTGGCAAAACATTTTATCAATTGGTTTGAATGTTTTTGTAGATGGCAATATAAAGGTTTATATCTTTATGGTTAGCATCAAAAAACTACTACACATTGTTTAGTATGTTTTTGCAGTAGTCAAATTGTATTTTTATTAAATCATGAAACCTGCTAAAACCGCTTATAAGAGGATAAAATGTTTTTCTTGTTAGCAATTTAAAATATTGATTATTATCAGACATTTAGTAGTTTCTGGTTGTTTAAAAATTTAAAAATATCGTTTTTAACAGCCATTTAGTAGCTTTTGTTTGTTAATAATTTAAAAAATCGCCGTTAAACTATTTTATGCTAAAGGCTAACTCGAGAACGGAGCATCGTATTAAAAAACGGGTTTTACTAAAATGTAGATCTTGGAAAGTACTTTCTAACGGTATTCTTAACTTGATTTTGCCTAAAAGGGACTTTAAGCGGTTTTAGAAGTGAGGGGACGATATAGGTAGGTAGGTATGACGCTAATGACACGACGTGATACAGGATGCCATTAAAGCCCCAAACCTAAATTATAATTTACTCTCAAATTGTAACTATAACATTTGATGCGTAGCTGGGGCTCCCAGCGCCGTTCCCAAAGCCTCGGCATCATGCTGAACAACGAGATGGATGACTTCGCGATCCCGAACCGACAGTCCTCGTACGGCATGCCCCCTTCCGAAGCGAACATGCTGGCGGCCGGCAAGCAGCCGCTCAGCTCCATGGTGCCCAGCGTCGTGCTCAATAGAAACGGGCAGTGCGACCTGGTCCTGGGAGCCGCTGGCGGGACGAAGATCACCACGCAAGTAGCTGTGGTAAGATCGATCAATCAATAGAAACCATCAAGGGACAATCTAACATCCTAAACTATACTTGGTTTTTTTTTCATATAAGAATAATAACGGTCAAATTCCCTTACGTTTCCTTGAATAACGAAGCAATACTGAAAATGTTTTGTCTTTGATAAAGTAATTATTATTATTGAAGATATAATTGTATTCATTTTCTAATTCGTACTTCGTATTAGGGAGCGTCTTCAATGAGAGCATTCGCGTGAATATTCGAGTGGTCTGGTGGACTGTGGACGTTGAGCCGAGCGCAGCGTTACAAAGCTTACACACCACCCGATGTTCGCGCCGAATGCTCTCAGTAAGAACGCACCTTTAGAGGAGTACGTGTGCAAAATAACGGTCATTTATTTTATATTCTAAACCGAAAGCTTATTTTTATACATATTATTTTAGAGTGCATGACACTTATTTGTATTGAAATGTTGCAGGCGGTGCTGAACACTATCCTCGAGGGCTACCCGCTGTCGGAGGTGATGGACCGCGAGCGGCTGCATCATCAGCTCATGCCGATGGAGGTGGAATACGAATCTGGTTTCAGTGAGGTAACTTCACGGGTGTATTTACTTATAATTTATAACAATCTACCAAAACCATATTGGAGAATACTCGGAGTTCAAAAATATCAAACACTGAAATGCCTTTAACAATAGAGTCGCGGCTTTCTGATATTTATTTTAATCGTCTATTTTCTAATATAATCTATCGAATAAACTACAGTGTCATTGTTTAAACTTGGGTAAAAATAAGGGATAACATAAGCAATAATGTTCAATAGCTTATGCATGATTTTTAAATTTAACGTATAGCAAAACAAAAATGTTCGTTAAAGTTATAGTAAATAACTACTGTATCTTTACTTGTTTTAATTATTTTGACGAAAAAAAAACCATAAGATTATTTAATATTTAACTAAATAAAAAAACTACTTTAGTTTCAAGTCACATAAAATATTTATTCTTTAATTTGCCAACAAAATAATATGGGGAGTTTGCTGAGGCACAAGACAAGCAAGGTAGCAACTCTGATCTGAGGGCCCTGCCAAGAAGCACTACGATAACTAGAGTTTCAAAACGTTTCGTTTTTAAACCAATCGCGTCACTGGTAGATTGCGTGATACGAAAAGTCACGTGATCTACCATTGACGTGATTGGTTAAAAACCAAACGAATAGAAACGCTAGTTAGCGTAGTGCATCTTGGCAGGGCCCTTGGCCACCACGTTTTTAAATTAGGTACCTACTTATATATTAGTAGAGGACACACATATGGTATACTTAAAACAACGCAATAAACGTTTTCCATTGCATTATGACTGGGCACATTACATTTAATGTCTTTGTGACTGGGGTACCTACCAATCACAAAGGTCCTATTCAAACCGTAACAACATATTGTTGGCCGTCGCAAATCGTTACGATACAAGCTGTAACTATGCATAAAACGGTATATTATATCACAAGGCTATTATCCACTTATGTGCTGCAGCGCCAGTACCATCAATATGTAGATTATTCATTGTTATAGCAATAGTAATGGGGTCGCATGATTCACAGGCGGCCGTGGCAGCCGTTTGTAATGTCCTGACCCGGGCCACTTGTTTAAAAAGTTCAAGAATTATTGTTTCATTACGGCCTTGATATTATACCGGACATAGACAAAAGCAAAGATACATCTGTGTGTATGTTTTGAACGTAGAACCTCCTGAAGTTGGTCAAATATTCTTAGTACCTACAGGTGAAAGAGTCTTAAAAATATAATACTTAACTTATTTTATTAGGCACCTACTACCTACCATTAGTTAGGTACAAATGCAGCCAGTTTTTTATCGATCGTTGATAAAAGTCAACTTTTAAGTATATTATTACCTGAGATGTTCCAAAAATGTATGTCAAAGTTATATTGGTTGTCTAAGGTACAGTATACTTATTCGATCTAAATTTACTTTGCAGGCAGTGATCCAGTCCCTTCAGCTCAAAGGCCACGCGACAACCGAGCGCGGGCCTACCGCGGGCTTTGCTGCGATGGTGGCAGCGCAACGACATGACGGCTATATCGTCGCGAAGACGGATCGGAGACGTGTCGGAAGCGTCGACGGGTTCTAGCTTCGAATCAGGCTGCGATCAATTAATTATGTTGGTGAAACTCAGTGTATAAATATCAGTGTAAAATACGTTAAAATAAGGAACGTTTATTCCACGAAGTTTGAAATTAACTTGCCAAGCAAGCACATAGTAATTTATTGTAAACTATGTACATTTCGAGTTTCGCCATTGAATATATAAGTATATCGGAATATATAACGTGATTTCCTTTTGATTGAGCGTTAAAGCATGTTCAGATATTTGATGGCGACTGTACTTAGAATGGTATGTTTCAACTTTTTATTATCTTTTTATACAATTTGTAAAGATTATTTGGGCAGATGCCTACCTAAAACATAAATATGGCCTGAACATCCGGGGGAAATAGTAGTTTTATTGTTTTTTTTATGTACAAATATATTGTGATATCTACTTATCTGTTTGTGATCTACAAAAAATGGTACTTTTTTGATCCCATTTTTGAACTACCAATACCTAATGGATTGTGTTCGGTAGACTTTTTGTAAATAAAATTGGATACCTACCTACTCAGTGTAGTTTGTATTTAAGTTACTATAATGTGTGATATGTTGTTGACTATGACTAGGGACTTTATTTTATAAATAAATTTATAAGTTAACAGTTCTCATTATTTATCATACTGCACGTTTACCCATCATATATATCTCATATCATAAGTGATCTCGCTGCGTTTTGTCCCACCAACATTTGACGAAGCCCCGCCCTTGGGCTCCTTTCTGAAGACGGTTTGCCCTTCGGGCAACTGTAGATGCCTAACGACCCTAACCTACCTACTTTTAGTATCACAAAATTGGATGATCAAACCCGCTGGTACACTTATCCCTACCGAGCTATCCCTACTCCCGCAGTGCACCTATCCCTACCGGTAGAAATAAATGTACAAAATGTGCACCTATCCCTACCAGTAGGGATAGCTCGGTAGGGATGGGATCCAGGGGGATCAAACCTGGGTGCAACTTTTTGTGCGGTAGGATAAGGAAGTGGTTCTACGGGGTATCTATTATGCAAACTGCAAATGAGAGTAGTCAGTATTTTTACTTAGGTACCAACTTAAAATCAGGTCGGTAAGACCAACACAAATTTCATTCCTTTCAAAATGTACAGTTTATCGAGTCGATCTAATTATTACCTTCGCTTCGTCGCGTCGCGTTGGCTTCGGCGCGTCAATAAGGCAATACCTATACTCGTATTCAAACCAATGAATCAAACCACTACACGCCGCCATCAAGAGTGTGGTGACATTTTTCTTTTTTTTTCTGTTATGTAGCGTAGGTGGTAGATAGCAGTCGCGATTTATCCGATTCGTGATTTTACCGAATGTCTTTTTATCCCATTCTTAATTCTTCACATTTATTAAGACCTACTTAACTATTCGGATAAATGCCTCCAGATTGGAAAATTATGATAACGGAATTATTTCTGCTAAGATAAAAATCTTTGTCAAAACCTACCGAAAAAAATAAAGACGTAAATTTTACGAATGGAAATATCGCTTGCAGTAAAATTCGATTTTCGGAAAGTCATTGTCACACTCGCTACCAGTGGCAGCCTCTGGTGGCTAGAATGGGTAGGTAGTACATTGTTCATGAGGTAGTGTGTGCGTGCGTTAAACGACAAAACGCGGCCATTATTTTTAGGGTTCCGTACCAAAACGGTAAAAAGGAACCCTTATGGTGAAAGTTCGTCGTGTCGTGTTCGCTGTCTGTCTCTCTGTATGTATGTCACAGCAGGTTTTCTCAGCAACTACATATGCTATCAACTTGAAATTTGGCATAGTTATACAACTTGCTTGCTCGCATCTGTTTTTAGTAAAGAAGTTTGAAATTAATTGTATAAATAATGGAAAAGGGGTTTAGAATAGGGGGGTTGAAAAATGATGATCTGCACAATTCATGTACATTTTGATTTATTGCCAAAAATTTACAAAACATCCCCCCTTCCCACCCCATTTATCTCCGAAGTTTATTAATAAAAAGATCTGAAAAAATCTTGACGTATACTGATATTTTATGGGAAAAATAAAAGAAGTGTTCATTATTTACAGTTTTTGAAAAACAAAAAAAAATCTTTTAAAATGTGTACCTATTACAATTTAGGCTGGTCAAAATACCCAACTACCTAAATACCTACGGCTTGTTAGCTCAAAAATATATAAATATCAGTCACATCTGGCAGAAAGCACGAAACTTGGCATGCATGAAGCTTTTATACGTCACAGATTATTAAATTATGTCTAAAGAATATTATGTGCTTCAATATTGAAGTAGAACTACTACGTACTATACGTTAAACAACTTTTTATTCTCAAAAATGTCCGGAAAAGTTGACAGTGTTGTTAGTGAAAAGGGCAATATAATAAAATCAGGGCACAAGTCTTATACATTCATATTTTATTCGAAACGTAACTTTTTTATCTGTGTGTGGAATAGCTTGTAGTTTTTTTATATAAAGCTTGTGTAACTGTAATTCTCCTTGTCATTAACAAAAAGGCGGTAAAGAGTGATGGTTTTTTCACGTGAACTTTCTGTTTGTATGCAATTCAAAAAATGAGTTTTAGCGATACAGATTTTGCTCACACAATACTTTTCTTGCGATCTTTGAGAAAAACACTATATTTACCTTGGCAGGAACGGCAATTGCGGGCTTCATATTTTTAAACGGACTCACCAGCTCGTCCGTTTAAACCAATACTCGGCCCGCAATTGCCTACTTTCATGCCTAGGCAATAATGTACGATTTCGCGCAAGCGGGTTTCATGTTTCATGTAGATTCAGACCTTCATTGCGAACCCTGATTATGCATATTTCGAGAATTGGGGATGGAAGAAAGAAAACGATGTTTACGTATACTCCAATTTGGAATAAAAGTAAAAACAAAGAAACCTCGGCATCCATAAAGGAGACAAGGAGTTAACAAAATGTTCATGTCGCAGCTGCATTACAGGTCGATGTCAATGTAGAAAGTGAGGGCTTACCTGTACTGGCCTTGTGTAAATGTGGGGACGATTCTTGCGAATTGAAATAAAGATTATTTTTACTGGACTTGACTGATAGTTATAATTTTGATAAAATCCTTAATCCTTGTACTTACCTCAATGAATGTTACCATATTTTGAAAACCATAGGTTCTATCAAAATAAATCTAAGGAATGTTTTATAGATATTGTTATAAAGAACATTTTATCTTACCTTACCTTGAAGGTTTCTCCTAGCTTTAGCGGTTTGCGATAATATAAAATAAAACCTGTGGTTGGGGTCACACAATAGGAGAGGAAGGGGGGAAACAAAGTTATTTTAACATGTTTCTACTTCAGCAGGTTGCAGCACAGATGTAAAACCTACCTACATGTTTGCCAAGTTTCATGCTTTCTGCCGGATGGGACCGTATTTTAGGTTAACAAGCCGCACTGTAGACCTTATTGCATAGAGCTTAAGTTCATAACGAAATGAGTATTTTCTTTTGCGGTTTCCAAATATATTATCCTAAATACGGACCTTCGGTGCTCGGTGTATCGCCGGATATTAAATGTACTCTGATCTATGACTTCCACTCGAGTAATTGGAGTTTAAAGCTCAAGGAGTAGGTATTTACGTATAAACAATGATAGATTGATTTTACACAAAATTATAAGTACTATGGAGAAAATGAGCGATTTTTTTTTTTTCTTTATGTATTTGTAAAAGTAATTCGCATAATCTCATTACTTACCTACTTTTCAAGGATTTAAACATCAGCCTGTTTGTAGATTTCTTGGTAATTCTGTATGTGGGTACGTATCTAAGTGGTATGTAAGTAAGTAAGTATGTATGTATATATATATACTTTAGTGGATTGGACAAGTTTTTAAAGTTGTAGGTAATTCTGCAGCTCTGTCTACCCCAGTCTGAGATTATTCTGGCGTCAAGGTATGTACCTATGTAGGCATTACTTTTTTAGGTACCCTTCCTTCGGTACGCCATTTGAATGGGTTCGAAAATATAGCCTCTTGAAATTATAATTCTTTCCACCAGGCGATCCGTCTGCTAAATACCATAAAAAAAAAATTTTATTAAAGGCCGCTGATAAAAATTTAGCGTTTATTCCAAAAAAATAAGTGGTCTGGTGTGGTCCTGGTCTACCGCCGCTACGTAATTTTGTCTTTTTCACAGATTGTGTGTGTGGTATTTTTGTCCGGGACCTTTTACTTACTAAAAGGAATGGATATGATATAAAACCTTTGTTTTTTTTTAAATTTTTTGGCTGGCAAGTGAATACGAGGACTAATAATAACTTCTGGCAACATTTGTTTCATATCTGTCAGTTGACCAGTGTTGCCACCTTACCCCTTTTGGGGCTAGATCTAGCACTTTTTACTGTACGTGAACTCGTTTTTATTCTTTATTTTTATAGCAATAAGCACATTGTTTAATGATTTAGCCCGGAAAGGGCTGTCAAGCCCTTTTCATTTGCTTAATAATATTGCACCAAAATCTGAAATTTGCGCCAATCTAACATTTACAGATTATTAAGGTATGTGTAAAGACCTAGTGACATACAACTGGGCGGACGGGCGCGACGCCATCATTGGGGACGCTTGCTAACATCGTGATAACATGGAACTTTCGCGATTTGTGTCCGAGACATTGATTTTCTAATTTTTGAACTTATTAAATTGGTTAAATTTTTCTTCAAATTCAGTTGAATATTAAAAATGTTATTTTGAATCTAATTAAAAAATAAAAACATACTTGAAATAATGAGTAAAGGTGTTTTTTTTAGCCCTTTTTTGCAGCAAGTCTATTCTTGGTAATTTGTGCTCCATCTAGCCCGATCTACCCCTTTTTAGGTTCTTCAACTGCCCCAAATACTAAAATTAAGGTGGCAACACCAACTCCATGTCATGTCAATTGATTGTCAATGTCAAAAACGGCGCGAAGTACTGACATGTAGAGCGCGGAGCGGTTAGCCGGTCATATTTTCTCCGATAAACAATTGCATTATAACAAACTATTCTTTTGTTGTGTTTTGGTATCCCATTGTAATATAACAGTTTGAAATTAACAACGTTCTGTAGTACAATTTGTAAAGTGACGTCAATACTATTATCCAAAAATGACTAACCAACTATCGCAAGGCTCCCTCGAGGTATGTGACAAAAATATGGATGTGCCATGAAAATATACCATGTATTCTTTTATTATTCTGTTTTACCTGTCTCCTACTTAATTTTTGTAGGTTATTATGAATGGCGGGCATTATGATAAGCCAATAATGCAAGTATTGGGAAGTAAAAAGATCCAAGGCAGCGGCGCCAATGAGAGGTACCGTTTGTTGGTGTCCGATGGAAAACATTCACACAGTTTTGCGATGCTCGCAACACAGTTGAACGATAAACTGATTACTGGGGAGCTGTCCGATTATTCCGTGGTTCAGATTGACAGATTTGTCACCTCTTTGCTGAAGAACACTGGAAAGGGAGAAAAGTAAGCATGTTCATCATTACTCTCATGTAACATATACTAAAGTACTTAACACTATGCAAATAACCTAGTCTGCCAACATTTTCATCATGATCAAAACAACTGTACAGGATAGAAAGAAGGAAATCTTACAGCAAAATTATCAAGCTGGACAAGTTTTGACTTGTTTGAATTTAATGTTCTTGATAATTACAACGAAGTCAAACAGCAGTGTTTTTGTCAGATACCTACATAGTATGTATGTTTGTATTAATATTTTGAATTATCTGTCTCTGGAAAGACAGCCCCTGATCTATGATTTTTTCAATATTTTATGATTTGAACACAGTGCCCTGGTTTCAACCATCTGATCAGATCCTGGCCTGTGGAAAGATATTCAATGCATGACATCTTTATTTTACTTGAGAAATTAGTTGCATAATTAATTTCTCATTCTTATTATGTTTTTGAAGATTTTCACCATAACAAATTTTCTTTCAGGCGTGTCATGATAATCTTAGATGTAACAATAATAACACCGGGTTCAGAAGTAGGTAAGAAGCTCGGCAACCCTCAGACCTGGACCGAGGAGAGTGCGTCATCAGCTCCCGCTCAGCCGCCCATGCAGCCAGTGTCTAGGCCAAGTCCCTCGCCAGCACCAATGTCCAAGCAAACAGCCGGCCCATCCCTAGACTCTAGTTTGCTGTCTTCTCAGTTGACCCATCCTATATCAAGCTTGAGTCCATATCAAAACAAGTAAGCAAGTTTTATTTATACTTTGGTTTAATTTTATGAGTGTCTGAGTCTGATTTCAGCTGTGTCTCTGGAAGACTTTTTAATGTGATCTTTACTGCGTATATCAGGGGTTCCCAATATTTTTTAAGTGCAACTCACTTTACACATTATAATAGAAAAACATTCCACCTTACAACTCCTGGTGTATGTATACATATGCATATTGCTGATCATACAATTTTGAATGACAACTGTTAATATACAAATTGTTTAATTGAATTGTATTTTTAAATGTTAATTGACTGCAAAGTAATTGCACATAAATTAATCCTATCTATCATTATACATTATGTAGGTAGCAGTGGTGAAGCGTCACGTAAATAAATAGGCAAGCCGGAGAAAAAAAGGTGTATGGCGTGTGTCGGTTTTACGTTTTGTTTGTATACCTACTCTATGCATAGGAATTTTTGGTAAAGCCGTAAATAATCGGCTTGTACGAACGCCTCGCGACTGCTAGGTAGACTAAGATAGTTTATTGTTCAAAGTATATCAATTATGCACTTGCAGATTTACATGCATTTTTATTTCTTTAGTAATTAAGATGCAAGTCTTGGTGTGTTATTTCCACCTGTTACCACCAATTTGTTACCACTGGTAACAGCTGGGTTTTTTTTTCCCAACTGTTAAATCACTAAAGTACTCGGTAGTAACAAGTGGGAATATTTTTCCCATTTGTTACCACTAAAATATTTGGTGATAACTACTGGGGAAAAAAAACCCAGTAGTTAGTGGTAACAGCTGGGAATTTTATTCCCAGTAGTTAGTGGTAACAGCTGGGAATTTTATTCCCAGTAGTTACCAGTGGTATAGTGTTAGCAGGTGGGAATAACCCATCTTGGCATTGTTATTCATCCCTTGTTTAATATAGAATTATCACTATTAAGACTAGAATGTGTTTTCATGATACAGCAATCATATCAGGTGCCTATTACAATTTAAGATTATGTGCACCTTTTCTATTAAGCCTTGTATGATATTATAAGATACTCTTTATGATTTTTGCTGCTTTTAAAACAAAATAATCATTGTGTAGGAATGAATATGTAATAATATACAAAGCTAAATAATGTGATTAGTAGGAATAACATGTTTATAAATGTTTTATGTTGGACAGTTGAGTTCATAATTATGTATACACTTAGGTACCTTGTCACTGTCAGAATTCATATATAGTAGTTTAAAAATGACATTCAATAGACAAGGTACTGAAGCGTACACATATTCATGAAATTGACTGTAAGTAAATAACTTAACTTGCATATGACCCTATTGCCGCACAAGATTGTAAACATTGTACATCCGGGCATCCCTTCTACAAGCCCTATATCCAGAAAGACATCGTCATTCTTCCTAATTAGTGGTTATTTCTAGGTGGGTAATTAAAGCGCGTGTAATGAGCAAATCTCCGCTGCGGACATGGAGCAATGCCAAGGGAGAGGGGAAGCTGTTCAGTATGGACTTGTGCGATGAGAGTGGGGAGATCAGGGCCACCGCATTCCGGAACGAGTGTGACAAGTTCTTTGACATGATACAGGTAACATAATGATTGTCACTGTGTAGGGATTTGAATTTCTAAAGATGATTACACCACTTTATAGTTATCTGATAATTATCACCAGTGTAAGTAGTAGTATTTGTAATATTGTTTTAAACTAGCTGTTCTCAGCGACTCCACATAGAAGTAGTTTTTTTTTTCTTCGCGACTTAATTTCTGGGAGGAAACGTATCCTAATTCCATGTACTTTAAGTAAGCAGTAGATATCATTACGTTTTTGGAGTCAAATTATAAGTCTTCTTTTAATCAATCAAAGTGAAATGAAGATTTTACAAACATGCTTTATTTAGGTCAGTATCAAAAATAACTAGACCGTAATTACCAAGGAACTAAACTTTAGTGCCTTTTTAAACGTCTTCAAAAAAGGATATATATTTATTATGTGTGTTTGCGGATAACTTCGTCGTTTATGCATTTCGATGATTGTTTTTTGGTGGAAAGGAGTTGTCCCAAGTATAACATATCGCGATTTTAGTATTTTTAGTGACAAGTCCAGCATTTGCATCCAAAAGTATCATTTTCTGAAGTGGAACTAATGATGAAGGCCACAGATTGGCACCGGAACTCCTCAACGGTACCGATTTCAAGGGTGGCGATAAGAGATCTCTCTCGCTTTAGATAGTTGAGCGACAACAACAAAGAGCATTTAATTGTTTAGAAATGGCTATGATTTTCCCGCGGTGTAGCTTGCGGCGAGCTTCAAATGTCTTAAAGTTTCATGTATCAACTAGGAAGTGGGACTAACATAAGCTTATTATGATCACTAAAAAGTGTAAAATAAAATAAATGTTTTAAAAAACAAGTAGCCTTCAAAAACGCAAAAGATAACTTCTATTAAAATGATGGGTGATATGTTAGTCTAACTGAAGTCGGCGACTCACGATATTTTCAACCAAAAGCCGACGATGTGGTAATTGAAACGTGATGTTAAAGCGACAAGGTACTAAAATGTGTATTGTATATTTATAACGATACATTACATGTATTATGTTATCAGTAGAAAGAATTCATCTCCCACAATCTATACTAATATTAATAAAGAGGTAAAGTTTGTGACATTGTAATGGGTAATCTCTGGATCTACTGAACCGATTTTGAAAATTCTTTTACTAATAGACGTTATTTGTGAGTGACAAAAAATTTTTATTGCCCAATGAAGTGGGCACGGGAACAGCTAATTATTACTAAACGCAAAAGTTTTGGTATAGTTCCCGTCACGTAAAAAGTCCGCTGACGAAATTGGTGGTATGAACGGGGCGAAACGTGAGAACACTCCACCGGTATGTTTATGTTCGCACGCTATTGTTTGGGAGACTGTACTGATGCGTAAACACATCCGTTCCATTGTCGCGCTGGGGGCTTTTTACGTAACGGTATGTGTACGTCAAAGAAAATATAATTTCTATTCCTAGGTTGACAAAGTATACTACATCAGCCGTGGCCAACTCAAAACTGCCAACAAGCAGTACACCAGCTTGAAGAATGATTATGAGATGACGTTCTCCGCTGACACAGTCATCTCCGAGTGCACAGAAGATGCTTCATCTGTACCTACTATTAAGTATGAGTTTGTGCCCATCAATGAGATCGGAAATAAGAGCACGGACTCATTGCTTGGTAAGTTTAGGGTCTATGAACTGGATTTCAAGTCACATAATATAATAATATGTTACTAGAGACCCGCCGTCGCTTTGTTTCGGTTTGTGTGATTTTTTTGTACAATAAAGGTAATCTCTATTAAATAAAGAAATAAATTAGTATTTATTATATGTATAAACATATAATTATTTATTCTATCTATTGATGGAAACCGCATTAAAATCCCTTATGTAGTTTAAAAGATCTAAGCGAACATAGAGAGGGACAGACGAAGGGAAACGACTAAGTAAAGAGGCGATAATTGAGTGGAATTGCATAAACTAATAAAGTACAATATAATATTATAATCATCAGATGTATAGATGGCATTTAGAGCTGACCTATTAATAATATTATTGTTTAGGGTTCCGTATTTTAACTAGGTAGGTATGAACCATGTTCGCCTGTTTCGCCATGTCTGTCCGTCCGCGATCTAGCTCAGAGACTCTTTGTAGTTTTAAGCTGTAATTTACTTGAAACACCGAGGGTCGCGCGTCGCTCGGATTAAAAACGAATTTTCCCGAAGATGATAAATTGAAGGTTCGATTTTTCCCGTAAGCCCTTGCAAATGTCATCGAAATTATTAGAGCCATTTTGTATAGGATAGGATATGCATATTTGTAAATCTATTTTCATTTTGACTTGTTCGTTGTGACAAGATACTAAAGTTTTCATCTTTTTTTAAGGGTATGGTATGGTAAAGTCAAGTAAAAATAAGGTTTAACTTTGGAAAAGTCCTTTTTTAGTCTGGTTGTAAATGGTGTGTTGTATCTTTTAAGATGTAATCGGCGTGTGCCGCGCTGCCTCGGACGTGCAGGAGCTGACGGCCCGGAGCACTGGCAAGCTTCTCAAGAAGAGAGAAGTTACACTCGTTGATTCAACGGGCGGCGCAGTAAGTGACTACATAAAACCGCAATCGGGAATATTCATCCCTTATTTTACAGCTTTAATAGAAGTTGATTCATGATAAAAGTATTTTTTTAAATAGCTATGTAAATAACCAATATATAAGCCAACGAAGATTTGTTCCTATCTCATTCTAGCAAAACACAGTTTAACATGGAATTTATATGGCCGATGTGTTACATTACGTCACACGGCATATCGGATCTCTCTGACTAATTAGTCGTTAAATGCTTGTATCATCCGTATTTCTTGGCCGATTTTAATATTAATTTCACTATTGGTACACACACAAAAACAACAGTTCCCTATGCTGATATGAATACCCTAGCATCAGTACACCCTTCAGTATAGCAAAGCTCAAATAAAAATAAGCCTTTTTTTATCTTATCGAAATTAGGTACTAGGTACACAGACAGAATGATCTCGCTCAAAGGTTCGGAAATCCTGTTTTGAAAAGTATGTGAAATACAAAATTAGTTATAATTTGTAAACATCTTCTAGGTGGTCCTTACACTGTGGGGCAACGGAGCTGAAACTTTCGATGGCAGCACCAACCCTGTAGTAGCAGCTAAGGTAGGACAAATTTAAAATTATAACTTGTGGACAAAAAGTCTTAAAACTACCTGAAACTGATAAATATCGTAATAACATCAGGGAGCTCGCCTAGCTGAGTTCAACGGTAGCAAGTCCTTGTCTTGCCTGGCAGGGACCATGGTGCGGCTCGACCCAGATTTGCCCGAAGCCCACAAACTGCGTGGCTGGTACGACAACGGAGGGGCCAACATGGACATCGTTAACATTTCCGCCAGGTACACTACTTGTAAAGACTGCCATAGATAATTTACAACGGCTAACAACATTGCTATTAACTGACCACTATTGAGGCGTATTTGTAAGGTGAGAAGATTTAGAAATGGTTAGTTAACTGTGTTGCTGATAGTACATAATTAAACTTTAGTGGTGGTAGGATCTTGAGCATGGTCCGTCTTATCGTGTTTTTTCCCATCGCCAAAAAGAGGGTATATCTTTAAAACTGAACAAACTAGTTTTTTATCTTGCCCAAAAGTTAAATAAGGATATCTTTTATCTCGAACCTAATTTCAGGAATAATAACATCTATGTATTTTGCTTAAAAACACTTCAATTCACCTTCTTTAACATTTTATCGGTTGTGTTCCGGTGTAAGCAAGACAACCGGTGAAATGACTAGCATAATCTCCACGGCATGAAACCCTCACAGAACTGGTGGCTACGGCGGCGGCAGCAACGAATGGATCACCTTCTCCGAAGCTGAAGCGAAGCAGCTGGGCTCCGGGGACAAGGGCGACTACTACAGCTTGCTGGGAGTGCTCACGTTCACTTTCGCGGACAACGCAGTGTACAAGGTACTTATCACTATTACCTACTTCATAACCGCATACTTCTCTAAAGTCGAGCTAGTTCATAGTAAAGGATTTATTATTTTCCGGGTCTATATTTTATATTAAATTACTCACCAAGTTGTTAAGTTATTTATAGTCAATCCTGTTTGCATCAAAATTATCAACACAATAGGATAGGTACAGTTGAGTTCATAAATATGTGTACAATCGTCATTTGTGCTAATGCATCGTCTGTCTGAATTTTCATTTATCCTAAAGCAATTTCAACTTAAATTTTTAAACTTTTTAGTGTTGTTATAATACAAGCCTTAAACCCTTACCGAACCGCCTAATTGGAAAATTAGCCTGACTCATCTGAAAACCAGTTTAGGGCAAATAAAAATTCGGACAAACGATGTTTAGGACAAACATTAGGGATTTCTAGGGACACCCATATGAATTTTCACAGCGATTAAAGTGAGAAGGTACTAAAGTTTACACATATTTATGAACCCGACTATACTATAGATAACATAGGTTGTGTCTTTTATCTTCTTGTTTGCTCCATGTAAGTCTAAGGGTGCTTTCCATTCCTCCATAAAAAGAGCATGGAAAATTGCGTGCGAATTTATGAATTTAAAGTTTATTTTCTCTTTTTATTATCAAACCAAATCGTAATCGTTTATTTGGTGTAAAACACAAAACATTAATAATAAAATAAAATAATAAATTGAGACAGTTAAGGAAATAATACAGAACAAAAACTTAAAACTATTTTTAATGCACCAAATTGGGTGCCACTCAGCATAGTGTCAGACATGTAAATGCCGTGACGCTGATTTTCAGGGCAACCATTATTTGTTGTGATCATATAAGTATGTGTTTGTAAACCTTCCGTTTTTTTACCTGATGGTTGCAACGGAAGACCAGCGCTGAGTTAGGTCTATTCAGTGGCTACCTTCTTTTTGTGCGTATTAATCTGTTCTTTGTTATGTATGTCACGAATAAATGTTTTTCTTTGTTTCAAGGCGTGCCCGCAGGAGCAGTGCAACAAGAAGCTCGTCGACCAGGAAAACGGCCTGTTCCGCTGCGAGAAGTGTAATAGGGAGTATCCTAATTACAAGTATCGGCTGCTTTTGGGGGTGAGTGGCCGTAGTAACTTGTATTGTAACTTACCTTTGTAATGTTACTTACTTTTAAGTATGATTTTATTTTATGATTGAAAAAAATACCTGCCATGGCTTGCTTGTCACATTGTCATCCTGTAATCTTTTCAGTTTGTATTTATTCATGTTTGTATACAAAATTTACTAAAGAAACACACTTTTAGTTCTCCATATACAAACTAGATCGAGTTATTTATTTGGGCATTGATAATGATGATAATTCATCATGTCAGCCGAAAGACGTCCACTGCTGGACATAGACCTCCCCCAAGACTCTCTACACAGACCGGTCTTGTGCTTTTCGCATCCACCGCGCTCCCGCGATCCTGACGAGGTCGTCACTCCATCTTGTTGGAGGCCTACCTACAGCTCGGCTTCCGGTCCGCGGACGCCACTCCAGAACCTTCTGACCCCATCGGCCATCAGTCCTGCGAGCAATGTGCCCCGGCACTGCCACTTCAGTTTAGCTATTCTTCGGGCTATGTCGGTAACCTTAGTTCTACTGCGGATATCATCATTTCTGATTCTATCACGCAGAGAAACCCCGAGCATAGCCCTCTCCAATGAAGATAATTGCAATTTTTTATTTACTTGTTTCAATTACAAAATAATGATAATAATTATTCTCTTGGCAGGCTAACGTATCGGACCCGACCGGCGACCAGCGCATCACGGCGTTCAACGAGGCGGCCGAGGCCATGATCGGCAAGACCGCCGCCGACATCGGCCGCATGTTCGAGTACGACAAGTCCGGCTACTCCGCCGTCTTCGAGGACATCAAGTTCCGGACCTTCGTGTTCAAGTTCAGGACGAAGATGGAGACTTACAGCGTACGTACTAGATCTAGACCTACCCGGGACCATCACTTCCAATCTCACAGTAAACTATTTACAAAGCTACTTGCCTACTGCGGAGGTTCTCAAACTTATTTGGTGTACCATTCGAGAATAAATTATTTTCTAGCGCCTCACCAAATTTTATTGACGTATCTTAAAATCGCAATAAATTGAATGTAACTATAGTCTACCATTTCAGTCTCATCTTTCTCCTGGGCCCTTTACCACCCTCCAGTAAGCCTGTAGGCCTCCAGAGCCCACAAAGGAACATTATCGCTTGCTTTGAGAGAGGCTGGCCTAGCGTAACGTGCTGCATGAACTAATTATATTGGTCTAGTAATTTTTAAGAAATGGTGCTCTTATATGGCACGCCAGGCGGCAAGCACTTTGCTATAGTGTTTCCAATCCACGAAGTAGCGCTCCACTTAATTTCACGTATGTGCAGCGTCAATTTAAGTGGCGGAACACCTCTGCAGGCTGAAAACGCATTAGATACCTAAATGACATAACTCAGTCAAGAGACAACAGGCAGGCAAGTTTACCACCTCCAATGTGAGTTCAGGTCAAGTCACCTATCAAACAGACGACGATAATCAGGTCTTGTACTCTTACACTGCAAAAGTTAATTAGTAAAGTCACGTGACCAAAGCAAGACTTGTTTAAAAGTGTCCATAGTGCAGCAGCCCCATTTGACGTCTGACCAAAATCGAGTATCGAATACAGTTAGTTCTGTCCGTTTCTCGCGCTTTCGTGACAAATGGAGAAAGAGTGTGACGGAGCTCTTCAATTCTTCGGTCAAGTGTGAGCGTGCGTTACGTTTAACTGCTCCTGCGGTTTGGTATTTGGACTTTGACTCGCTTCATTCGATAGTTTTCAGCATGTAAAATTATTTTGTTTCAGGATTCATGAAATATCTTTTGATTGTTTTTTATTTTTTTATTTCTAAATTGTTAAAACAGTAAACGAACGTTATACCAGCAAATCTGTCAAATTCAAGGAGTATTTATAGCTCTATGTTTTGCCCCTGTACTAATGTTTGCCTTGTACCAAATAATAACGATACTGATTACAATACTTACACATAGCTCCAATACGTTGATGGTAGTTAAAATCTACGAAGTCAAATTACAGCCTTACGTTAGTTAACTTCAACTTAATTATACCCGCAAATAATTACTTATACAACATATCATCGTTAGTTAAAGCAGAAGCCCTCATGCCAGTAACACACTGTATAGTGTTTTTAATACTGTATGTATTGTATTTTTAATTGTGCAGGACGAATCCCGTTTGAAGACTGTAGTAATGAACGCGCAGCCGGTGGACTACAAGGATGCGAACGCCAGGCTACTGAAGAGCATTCAGACTGTTACCGGCGTTGAAGTTTCACATTAGTTTTAGGATATCGTGTACTGTTATACTAAATCTAATAAGTGCATGTAAAACATACCAATTATGGCCTTAGCCTATACCAAACCTAAAAAAAGTGTGAGGAGACTCAACCAATCGGTGTTTGTTTCAATCGAACAAAAGCGGTTAGTCGATTTTCATTCCTCTGCTCGGGTTTTCCAATTGGAAACGAACCTTTAACCTTATAAGGGCTGGAATTCAAAGGATATTGCAAAGGATATGATGTATTTAAATTTATGTTTCTCTGTCCTTTTTACATTTAGTTGGCCTGAGGAGGATACTGTGTTGTTGCTCTGTGAAATTATGGTTAAGACAGCATTAATGTTAAATATTAAAGTTATGAGTAAGTAAGTAAATATAAAACCCCCTTAAATTGTTCATTATGTTATAACTAAGTAAGGTAAATAATCAATTGTTGGCGCCCTACCGATAATCGACACCATGAGCTTTATTTCAAGTTAGTAGAGTTGATAATTCTACAATCACAAGGTGCCAGTAAATGGTATTTCGGAAGCCAATATTCGGGCGTTTTACGCATAGAATAAGATCTAGCATAGAATCTGGCCTATAAGATGAACATGTAACAGCTATCCCTTTACTTTTTAGAGTACGTATTTCTTGAGAGGAAGTGAAACAAAAACTAGTATTATTTTTTTCTCCTTCAACTGCTGATTCAATAGTAGTAAGTAGACGACAATGAATGGGCTTCTGGACTTCTTTGGACGTAACAGAACAAGATAAGAAAAAGACAGACCCATTTATACGTTTATCAAATCACGAGAATACGTATAAGGATATCATTTTACAACTTATTTGTGTCATACATAATTTGATAACCATTCGTCTTTTCTTCTTTGCTAGTACTTATTCTATGGTTTTACCCAATGGGTACTGGCCATGTTAGTTTCACCGAGATTCCCGCCGCTTTAGGTCTGTAAACATCCTAAAACCTAGTGTAAATGTAGACGGTTAGATTTTGTAAGGTGTGTTAACATTGAAATGGTGTATCGGTGTTGCTAGATTTTAAGTATTACGAAATTTGTCGGAAAAAATAATGTACAAATAATGCTGGCATTTCTAATTAAATTATGCAAGTGTTACGATTCCACTATGGTGTTAAATATAATATTTTAATTAATTTTGGTTGTCTCATTTACAATAAGTTTATGTCAAAAAAATATTTAAAAATAAATGAAACGAATGAGTCCCAACCCACCACGGTGGGTCTACGTTAGCTGAGTTTTAAAATAGCGGAGATCGTGTCGCCATCTTCCGATTCCATCATCAGATCAGCTCTTAGATACCATAATATTGCATTTTCATCGGGTTTACATACGTGGTCCATATTTCACCCCATTCCATTAATTAGAACTTCAAATTTCAAAAACAGTGCAAGTTTAATAAAAGTAAAAGTTACAGCTTGTAAAAATAGTCCCTATATTTATCGGTTAAAACTAGGGGTTAAGATTTGTTACTATAATAAGAATTTTAGTGGTGGTAGATGGTAGACCTTGTGCCACTACCACCATCTTATCCTTTAACCTGCCACATGCATCAAGTTGCCCGACAATTGGAGGAAAAATTCAATTTACGAAGAGGGGAAATACCAGGAGGAAGCTCGGTCGCCTCCAATGGAAGGGGTGGAGGAGATTCAACGCTGTGGGGGGATTCAGATGGGGAGGGAATGGTCTGTTAAATGGGGTTAGAATAGATGGTATTAGATGGGAAGGAAATGGGTGGGACAGGTGGGTGGTACAACCAGGTGTGTGTCTGACTCGGTACCTTAAGTTAAGGGCGAACCCCAAGCGCATGGCGCAACAAATTGCTCGGCATTGGGGCGGTATTTCAATAGTACCGTGGATAGATTTACTTGTCACCATCATTAACGCATACCACAAATTACAATGCCGAGCAAGTTGTTGGCCGGCGCGGTGGGCTAACAATTAATAAGCCTGAGTCTGTGCAGACATGCAACGAGGCCATGCGAGGGGTGGATCTAAAAGACCAAAAACTTAGCAGTTAACTCAAGGAAAGAAATGGTTAATCAAAGTTTTTCAAGCTTCCGAACACTTAATGCGTACATAATCAGTGGCGTACCTAACTATAGGGTGACAGAGCGGGCAAATGGCCACGGGCCCCCGGCTTGACAGGACCCCCCCGCCGAGAGGCCGTCAGCACAGTGGGTACCTAATATTTATAAAATAAGGAGGGCCCTATCTGATGAATTTGCCACGGGCCTCAGGTAATGCACATACTGTACCTACTCCAAAAATCCATATCGCCAATCATTGACAGTTCAGGCAGCAACTGGCTTGAGGCACGTCTGACCTCCTACAGGCTTCATGCTCATGCGCCTGTCGCTGCCGTAAGTGTTCAAGTGTTTCATTCGCCTAGAGTGCCTAGACTGCCAAAACAATCATTTCCCGACCACCACACCAACCTATGCGCAACACACATTTTTAAGCCCTTCAATAGGTAGGTAGGTAGGTAGGTGGTTTCTCAGTACTTTAACCCTTAAATGCATGATTTAATTTTTCTTTGTAGTGTCTAGAAAGTTCCGTTACCTGCTCGTAATAGTGTGTTGATTATATTTTAGGGTATAATGTACATAATAGTATATTGATTAGTTTTTTGTTACGTAGGATGCATGGTGATCATGCTTTTAAAGGGTTAAGTAGGTAACTGTTATATTTTATTTGACTATTCCATATGGTAACTGCTCA
Source organism: Acleris sparsana (assembly GCA_923062465.1). NCBI lineage: Eukaryota > Metazoa > Arthropoda > Insecta > Lepidoptera > Tortricidae > Acleris > Acleris sparsana. The sequence continues at coordinate 10,685,873 of OV281296.1, forward strand.
GCGTGCCGTACAGTTGTTTGTTGTTATGATCTTATCCGAAGCGCTGATAGATTCGATCCATTTACCGACGCGTAAAGAACCTCTGTATTAACTAAATAAATATTATGTTTTATTTATTAGTAAAAGACTTAGCTGTGGGTGGTGTGTGTTTTTTAATTGTATTGTAAATTTCTAAAATTTCAAAATTAATTACTTTTCAGTGTCTATTCGTTGATATTTTACTCATACTCCTTTCAGACTAGGTTGTCGAAAATATTATTAATATATAAAAGTACAGTTACCAAAATAAATAGAAATGCAAAGTTCCATTCCTGCGTTATGTAACCCAGAAGGTTCAATTTGAACAAATGATGAAAACCTGTCTATATCCAGTTGGAAGGACATAACCTTATGGTGCTCGTATCACCCCACCTCTAAGACCCCACCCTGCTGTTCACCGAGGAGAGTTAAACATTAAACACCTTAAAAACCACAACATCTAACATGACAGATCCAACACTCAGGCACTGCACGGTCCCACCAAGGGCGAGGAAGCGATTAGCTATCGGCGATTTTCTCGCCCAAGAAACGATAGAAAAGATAAAGATCCCCTGTCAGTAAAAGAGATACGTATATTAATAGTTGATCGCTGGCTGAACCTACTCGGTTCCCGCTTATCGTCCGCGGTGGTACCAGTGCCTTAGATCCGAAATCCTCCTCCAAATCATACCCATTAGTGCAATTCACTCGAACCCAGAAGGTTCAATTCAAACAAATTATGAAAATCCGGTTTTATGGACATAGCCTTATGGCACTGTTATCACCTCACGCAACTACTCACCGAGGAGAGTTAAAATCCTTAAGAACCATAGGTCAATCAATTAAACTCTTAGATACTTAATGCACCTCCAAAGTCTATCATCAGATCCATCTTCTACGGATACGCGGGGTGACGCGATTTACGCAGCGTGTCGGCTCGGCAGACTACCGTCACGATTGTTTACGAAGACCTTGGTAGTCTAAAGGTATCACTAGTATAGAGGCATTCCATCTTAGTTTTCGGGGTTTGCTACACATTTGCTGTCTTAGGATTGCAGTCTTCAGACAGTAGTCTTGAAAATGCAAATATCTATGTACCAGAGATTCCACTAACCATCAGGTGACCTGCGAGCACGTTCTCCCTCCATACCATAAGTTTTTAACTTGCTGGTTTTTTGTGTGCACTGTTGAATATTTGGACCGTAAGAGCGAGTTCCCAATTGTCAATTCTAGTAGCGATATATTTCATATGAAGCTGTTCACATCGATCGGTGTAGGACCAGACCACCCGATGTTTTGTGACACCCTAAAAGTGGAAACCCGCTCTCAGTCTTCTACAGATGTAGTGCATAATTGTTTTCCTTTCTTATTTTCAAGGAAACATACGAACGTGTCTTGCTATTTCAGTCGGTGACAGTACAAAAAGTACTGAGGTTGACTGAAGTAGCAAGACACGTTCGTACGTTTCCGTGAAAATACGAAGGAAAACAATTATGCACTACATATGTAACCTGTTTTTGTGATTTAATGCAATAAATCAATAAATAAAAAACACATTCTTCGCTAGGTACTTTATTCAATCTCATTGATATGACTCTTAGGCTAAGAAAATGGACATCTTGTCATGGGTCATGGGCATACTTGGGCAGAGAGATTCGTTTAATCACAAAAGTTTACGATAATTTTCTTTTTACCAGTAAATTTACCTTTCTACCGTAAAAGTATCCGTTTACTTCATGAGTTAAAAAGTACATAAACTTTCGAGTGACTATTTACATACAATATAGTATTGAGTGAATATTATAATACCAGTCGAAAGAATACAAATGATGGACGTTTCCCTTAGAACTGATAACGTCTACACTGAACTATATTTATGTCTGAAACGCGACATTTATGAAAAAGTATAATGATGTTTCATATCATGTATGCTTTGCATTTCACGTACAAAAACATAACAAGAACTACGAATACAGGTGCGCTTACACTGGCAATTTTATAAGCAATAATTGCGCATCAACAGTATGGACGTCTCATTCCATTACACAAAACCGTTTAAGAGTAATCGTTAAAAGTTGAGTGTAAGTGCACCTTAAGACCATATGTTACATACAGATGCAATACTGTAAAGTTTAAATCCATCATCATTTTCAGAATCAAACAAAACTCGAAAGACTTTTGCATCGGAAGGGTTGATTATTACTCCGCTATTAGCTCTAAAAAATACGTGTTCCTAAATTGATAATTTTAATTCAAAGGGCCATCTGAAATTTATTCTTAAACCTCCTGCTACGATAAGTTAAAAGTTACTTGTTCTACGTTTAGGCTGGGAGCCTTAACATATTATTGATAAAAAATTGACTAGTAGCTCTCGCGAGTGCCCAAGTATTAGGTGCATAAAAAAAAGAGGTTACTTACTTGACATTTAAAAGAGATTGGGGGTTACCATATTATGTAAAATGTACACTTAATACAACAATGTACGATACTAATATAATTTAAATGACTTGAGAAAAAAACATTAACAGTTAAAATGGCAGTGTGAATTTTAAACATTTCAAGAAATTGTGTGTAGAACAAATAGCTTATTTAGCCTATGTTACAAAAAAGATTAAATATAATTGGCCTTATAAAAAATATAATAAATTAGATCCATCCTACACTACATCAATCAAATGCAAATTGACAATTTTTCAAAGGGCCATGTGTTACGTCAGGATTCCCGTTAAGGCCTCAAGAAAAGCTACCAAAATGATCACAAAATAAAGAGTTACTTACGGAATTAAAGCCACAACCAAGGACTACAAATCGGCATTCGCGGGTATTTTATCAACGCCATCTCTAATAAATTGATCGTCAGATCGACCGACCGGCATCAATGAGCTATCAGACACAACGCTAACAATGCTCTTACGCTACCTTAACCTAAACAAGTATATTACCCTTACACATTAACTCTATATTAATTATAAATAACATGTTTCAGTAACATGATTTGATAATTATTTCGTTAATCATCCCTCTATATAAATATTAATAAAAAAATATGATTGATTTTTAAAATAATTTTCAATTCCAAAAAAGCTTGAGTGAATATTAATTAATTCAGATCAAACGTAACTCAATGAGATTCTACAAAAACGGTTCGAAAAACAATAATAATCAAATCAATCGGTATACATCAGGAGAGTCCTAATACTCATAATGTATACATTAATAAAATAGATTTTACACAATAGCGAGTATACCGTAAGAAAAGGTAACTTTAATTAAAACATTAATTTAATTCCATTAGTTATCTCAGTAATTGTGTCATAGCCGGGTATGAGACCTAGTTCGTCGCGCCACTGCCTCACGCGCGGTTCTCACCTCGCTAGAGGCTCAACAATCCACAACTACTAGGCAACGCGAACTAGGCGCAAGTCTCGCCGCAGTATATACCGCAAACGTCTAGAATTCGTCACGGTTCGGTCCACTAGAACACTTCACTACACTAGTTGTGCACTAACACTAGGTAAGTCAGTACAGAGTTACGATAGAGTCGAGCGAGCGTCTCCTCGGGTCGCCTGCCCTCCGCCGCCGCCGCCTCCGCGCACGCTTGGTACACACACGCACACGCACACTAACACGCGCCACTAAACAAACCATAAACCTAACATATTTACAGGGACGAATAAATTAAAGCCAATAAATAATAGTAAACGCTCTTTGGAACGGATCACGAGGTACAGCGTACAGAATCCGCCCGGCGCGCCGAGCTAGCAGCCGAAGCCGACGCCGAAACAACCTTACAACTAAACGCTTACCACAAATAAATATGGCTAAAATTCAATATGTTCTCACTCGTTATGATTTTACAAAAATATTCGATCTTTCATTGTATTTACCATAGCAGCTCAGGGCATATAAATAAACTAAATTACTAATAACCATAAAAAAGAAACGATTTCTAAAAACTAAATTGGGGAGTAAAATCAATGTAAAAAAAACTCATAAAATAAAGTAATTGGAATCATAGCACTTACACTGAATATGGTTCCAAACAGCCGAAGTTCACTTTAGATTCATTGCAATACTATTTTATTCCGATAATTGAGATTCATTACAGATACTTATGATTAAATATAATTTTTGTATCAGCGCAAGTACTACGAAATAACCCTATAACAAAATATGACGCGAGTCATCATGCTATCAATGCAGAGTTCATATAGACCTTGTTACAACAAGTCAAGGTCTATATCTGCACGATAGTACATTTATTCTGGCAAACACTTCTATACTGTTAAAATCTATCGATCCACATTGACTATCTACACCATACACGTTATTAATTTTTATAAAAGTTTTAATTAAAATTCTTTCAATTGAGATTCATCAAAATCATCCTATAAGTCAATGTAGTCAATAAATTTCACATATTGCACGTAATAATTAATGTAAGAAAATAAGAGTTGAGTAAATTTTACCTATTACATACGAATATTACAATAGAAAATGAAAATTCACTCAAAACCTTTCCCTTCTACGATAACTATTACGGCAATAGACAGATTTGTCAACTTGTTGCAAAAACAATTTCTGAATGTTCAAAACTTTAGTTCTGCTAAAAAAAAGGTGACGCAAGCATCACATAACTTAGAAGAGTACAACTAGTTTCTTAATAGCGACCGGCATTCTTCGTTTTTGTATGAAACATGAGTGACAAATATTGTCAGCTGCGAGTGCAAATGTGAGATAGCAATAGCTAGCCGAACGGTATTAAGAAGCTGGTAGTACTGTATAGCCATTTCGATGACGATTACAAGGTAGACTGAAGTACACAAAACGAAACATTTTATAGTAGCAATTTTGGCTGCAACATTTGCATCCAGCATGGTCAACAGATAAGAAATGGCACAGATAATACTTGCATAGACAGAACCACAGCGCAAACATCAGAAACAAATGAACAAGTTAGACGTAGTATAGAAGTGTTACCTGCGTGTGTTCAAACCCATCGCGCGTGCGTCGGGGCGCGGCTAGCGAGGCGGTGCTCACGGCACCAGGTCGGGCAGGCGGGGGCGGCCCTAGGGGCGCGCGCCGCCCTCCGTGCTTACCACCTGGGGACAAGCGACGAAACAACAGGTGACGATCAATTCTTTAAAGTTGTTATTAAAGCTATAGAGAATTCAGAAGAAAGAAGAAATGTCTTCTTAATATGTCACTTTTATGTGATACGAATTAGCAGACAGGCCTCCTGATGGTTAGTAAGGACCTAAGTCATTTGTTATCTCTAAAATACAAACTGCAAATGTGTTGTCAACCCTGGAATTCTTAAAAAGATTAAGATACATAATATACCTTGTATTTATTTCTAAAACTTAGCACCATGCACTTAGGTCTGCGATCTCTTCTTTGAGTACCTGCAACTATTAGTAAGTTCGGCTATCAAATAGCTACCTATATAATTCAATGTGAGCTGTATGCATGAATATTTTGAAGTACGACCATCAAAATTTGTTGTTTTCATGAATGTATGTCTCTTTTCTTTGAATATCTTGGAGGCTAAACAACCGACAACCTGATGACGGACACAGGAATCCACTGAATGCGGGCGATAAGAAATCGATTTAGGTTTTCTGGGGGGTCTATATCCGTTATCCAGCAGTAGTTGCCCTTAACATAATTATGATGACATTAAACTCCTAATTCCGCTGCGGCACACGCTACGCACACACACGCTACACACGTGGCAATGGATTAATTATTCTAGGCGTGCCACAGACGTAAATTCCTGCGCTGTAAATTTAATACGAAGCTAATTTATGTATGAATAGTGTTCTGCCTAAATAGGCTAGGCTAGGCAACTAAGACGGTGTAAAGAGTAGTAAGACATGTCGTCTTGGTATTGATCAGAGTGCTGGGCTGCAAAGGAGAAGGAATTAAAGAGTGCGTTGAGCTGAAATTCGAATGTTGAGATGGATGTGTGGTGTAACAAGAATTGTCAGGATAAGAAACGAGTATGTAAGAGGAAGTTTGAAAGTAGCGCCAGTGATAGTAAAAATGGAATGGTTGTCATGGTATAGCCATGTGATGAGGAGGGATGAAAGTCGTGTTATGAGAAGAGTTTTGAGTATGAATGTGGAGGCTTATAAAGCAAAAGGAAGAACAAAAAAAGGTGGATGGATTGTATAAAGAGTGATACGAGAAAGAAGTGAACGCTGTGATGGCGGCTAATACGGATGGGATGTGTGAAAGGAAAAATCCTGCGCCGACGATGAAGCTGAGGGAATTGGGACTTACTTTTCGTTCCTTGTAGTAGAGCTCCTCACTCTCCTTGTCGCACAGCAGGAGCACGACGGCGCCGAGCAGGAAGATGGCGGCGCCCCAGCCCACGCCGTACGCCCAGCCGAACTCCCACACCGAGCGGTTGCCTGCCCCCACAACACCCGGCATTATCATATTAGCTGATAGAGTCTACCAGCGAGTGGTGTCACGAGCATTTTTCTCAAATTCTTAATATTGCAACAATTTTACCTATGAAACAATTATGAGTACCTATCCAGTCGCTATACATTTCGTGTTACTAAATAGTGATATTTTGAATTTCCCGCCTTTTTTGTGTCATCACTCACTGGTTGGAGTCTATCGTCATACATAAATATAACATACTCGAGCCATCCATGGTACAAGTTCGTCGACATCCCTTACTTTATGGCAAGGAGATGGCGAGCAAACAGGCCACCTTGACGACGCGTTCATACTAAATTTACGAGATTTGTAAGAACGCAACAGCGATGGTTTTTAAAATGGTCTCTCCGTGAAAACTACGATATTTACAAACATTTATTATTATACACCGTGTTTTTTTATTTACGATAACTTTAAGGGAACGTTCTTTAGGTCAAACAAAGTTAATTTCCCGAAGACAGACAAATGATAAGTCTAACGGTTTCAAAGATATTTAATTTTTAAATTTAATCAGTTAATCACGTTAAACTAGTGTAAAAGGCTCTTCATTGATAACAACATTTTTCTTTAAATACTTATGAGTAAAGAGTTTCCAATTGTTAGGTTTGTATACGCGTCAATCTAAAGTGACAATCTTGTACCTGTCAAGTGTTATCTTTACTTGTGTGTGTATGTCACGCCAACATAGACGTATTTGACACTGATTATTAGTTAACTCTAAAGGCCCTTTTAGAATAACCAAAGATAAAAGATTTCATTATTTTGTTCTAAACTGTTTTTTTTTTTGCAATATTTAAAAATCTAATCTACCAATTAGTTTCTATGTATATACCTAGTAATATGCCGAAGTTATCGTAAATCAAAAAAAAACACGGTGTATACCATTTTGAACCTTATGTAATCAGCTAACGAATTAAATAATAGCAATAAAATTGGCCAACAAGTTTATGATTGGTTGACCATTTTAGTAAGGCTTATTTATAGGTAATCGTATGAGATATCTAAGTACAAAGGTGATGTTATTATTAACCGGTACTGTAGGCTTGTGAATTCGTTTGTTTTTATTGTTTCTTTTTCACTCATAGATAAAACGATCTAGGTTACCTACCGTTTATAACACAAATGTCATGAGTGCAAACATCCATTTTATGGAATTTATTTACCACTTATCTTTTGGAGACAGAAAACTAGAATAAAAAGTAACCTGCCCCCAATCTGTCAATTACTTCAATCTAAATCTATCGAGCACTTCGCAGTAATACAGACGGGGCACATATAAATAGTAAATGTTAAATACTTACCTAAATTCAGTTCTGCGGCGAAGCACACCGGGTAGATGACAAGTGCAATAAAGACGCACATCACTGTAAAGACGTAAGAGACATAAATATGTTGTAACGAGTAAGATAAGCACCGAGCTCCGAGTATAACTTAACTACGTGACAATTACTTGGGAAACCGAACTGTCGTTAAAGCGCACGGTGAGGCAGGAAACTGTCTTATGCGCTAAGTCTTGCTACCGTCTAACAGAATACTTACGTAGAGCACCAAGTCGTAAAAGCTAGTTCAGAATAGAACGTTTCATGGAATACCATTTGTTTTTTATCTTCGTCCTGTCCAAGTATTTAAAAGCAAACACTCCTTCACAAATAACAATTTGGTTTGATTGCGTGATTTCGTGTGAACTACACGTAATTGACTTTTGTGTAGCTTCAGAATCGTATATCGTATAATACCACTCCAATATGTCCATTTTAAAAGAAGTGACCTCTAATGAAAAATGTCAGTACGCCAAATCGCTTGAAACTTTGTTACAGTTAAGTTTATAAATAAACAAACATACAACTTTTTGTTTCATTCGACTAGACCCAATAGTTTTGATTCTACAAACGTTTAAAATCTTGATCAAGAATATTAAAGGGCTCGGACGCCATCTTGCTGGAGTGACGTCATCGTTTAGCAGCGGTTCTCGCCCTTATATGACTGAGTAAGTTTACCGTGCTATAACTTTTTAACCGTAATAAGTAGCCAATTGAAATTTTCTCAGAATACATCTTATTATAAACTCTATAGTTTAAAATTATTAAATGAACAATAAATCAAATCCCAAGAGGGGTCCCCATACAAGAAACATGAAAAGAAAAAGATATTTTTTTGCATTATTATACAGATTGTACTTTTATAATGGATTCTTTTTCGGCGCTATTTTAATCTTAAATTGTAGTCAAATTTTCATAGTTTACGACTAAATACAAATCTTAAGTAAAACTGCTACAAATATGTAGAAAAACTGATTTTATCAACAGGATGTTTTAAGCGGTCACCCATTTTGTTTTAGACTTTTGATTATTTTACAGCTATTTTCTGTTTTAATGAAGAATACGGTAAGCTAAATATCTAAACTGGCTGACATTCTCTATTCCCCCCCAAAATCCCTAGTTTTTAAATACTCTAATATTGTTTTTATGTTCTGATTTTTCAATCCACGAAGTCGCGCCCCACTATTTAATTTTACGCCCATGGCCTCAATTTTCAGAGGCTCCTCGTACTTAAAGTAGTACATGCGGGCATTGAAATAAATATCTAGTGCAAACGAAGTGAAAGTGGAATTTATTTTGTTTTGATGACTAATTAATCAAATTAGAGAACGGATTTTATTTCATTCAAAATAGATTAATTACATGGACAAATTTCATTGTATGTTGGGGCCTTAGGAGGTTAAGTTATGAGTGTGTATACTAACGGGCGATAGTCATGGCGAGCACCGCGAGCCGGTAGTAGCGGAACTTGGTGCGGTGGTCGGCGGCGCGCAGCCCCAGCGCCGTCAGCAGCGCGCCGCACACGTCCGCCGCCAGCGTCGCCACGCACAGCCCCGCCGCCGCCCTGCCGAGGACTCGCTTTAGTAACGCTAACTTATCTTACAATTACAATTTAGCTAACCCAACCCCCTGAACGAACTTGTTCATTTTCGAACTTAATAAATAAATGTTAAAAAAAAACTACTTTTAGTACGAAAGCAAAACCTTTAACTTTATCTCAATGACGTGTACAGATTTCGGTTTCGTGGCAGTGTGTTGCGGGCGTGAGACCTTACTTCTATCGGTCGATAATTTAAAATACTTCCGTGACTAACTGATAAGACGGGATTTTTCGAAGGTCAACTCTTAACAAGCAGTAATGCGCTAATTACGGTCATTATCTATATCTAGTAAGAATAAGTAACCATTATAAAAGAAGCCTAACGTAACTCACAGGCTCACAGGGTATTAGAAAGGGCTATGCTCAGTCCCCGTCCAAGATCAATCAAGAATGAGATGTGCACTAGGACCAGCCAGCATACTACATTTTCGGAAGATCGTGATTTGTCTCGACAAACTTTGTACGAGGGTAGGCTAACCCCATAATAAAAGATAACGATACCTGACCTGAGGAGCTGGGTTTGGTTGATAGAGCCACCCACCCTTTTGCGCGTCGACTTCGTAAACTGTCTTTATTAGTGTTGGCACTATTGCCAGACGTCCCTAATGTCAGGGGTCTATGAAGACGTCCGAATTCACCCTTGATCGGTACGCCACTTGTCCCGATTTTCAGTACATCATTGCCAGAGTTCATATACTAGATACTAATTTCAACAACCAAAAAGGCCAAAAACGGTTTGTTACAATTGGGCTGTGATTCACACGATACTTTGTACTGTGCCGATTTGAAATTCAGGTAACGATTTTTTTCTGGCACAGTCCCGATTTATGATAGCCTGGACCTGGCAATACTAGTCTTTATCAATATCATGTTGCAAACAAGAATAATTAATCGTAACTATTCATGTTTTGAGTACTCACTTAATGTAAAACGCAGGCCTGGCGGCATAGCACCCGGGTTGCGCGGTGATGTCAAAGGGTAGAGGCGTGGGCGCGTCAGGGTCGATGCAGTGCATGAACAGCCCCTGCCGCCAGCCAGCCGCCATTAGCCAGTCCGCGGAGGCCAGCCCCAGTACCATCAGGATTACCACCAGCAGCCCGCATACTAGGGCGATCACCTGGAATAATGAACATGTATTCTTATTGTTAACCATTGGTCAGATTCATCTAAAACGGCAATCTCATGCAGCGATTCAGTCAGACAACTTACTGTAACAAACTAAACAATATGAAAATAAGTAGATTAACCTAATCGCATAACCTTAGCCTAATTCGGTTAAGTGCTTTCAAAACCCAACAATTCCGAGTCGTAGCGTGACATGAACAAGGCAATCAAATATAACTTGGATTCGATCAATCCTCCGTATTCCCCATCCGACGCACGCCTCGACAAGTGGCGCCACTCGTGTTTGGTGTCGCATCGCACATGTAGAATAACCATTAGGCTAAACGTATTAGGATAACGTCATAAGATGTACTTGATTGATGTTATTTATACCCTTTAAGGTATAAGTCATTAATTAATGCGTCTTTCTTTATTTACATAGTATAAAGCGTTTTTCTATCTGTCTGTATACCCTCTAACTCCTAAACCACGCAATGGATATCGATGCGGTTTTCACCATCAGATGATTTCTCACGGACGGCTTTGATGTATAACTAGCTTCTACCCGCGATTTCGTCCGCGTATATTTCGATTATCGTTATGCCTTTTAAATATTCCAGGATGAAAAGTAGCGTAGGTATGTGTTAATCCACGGTATAAGCTATCTGCCTTATTCCAAATTTCATCCAATACGTCCAGCTGCTGCAGCGTGAAGGCGTAACCAACTAACACACAAAGTCCGCATTTAAAATATGAAGTAGGATAAATTCTGGTTTATATACGGGCGATACAGATTACTTAAAAAACCGAAGCTAAGCGAGGGCGGGTTGCTACAATTAATTAATCATTCATGAAACTCTACTGTAACAACACGGAAACTAATCTAACTAAAGACCACAAAAAGCAGTTTTGCATTTGTAGTAGTATTATCCGTTTTGTTATGATAAATTTAATGAATAATTAATAAGTTTTCCAAAAAAATCTACTTTGAGTTTGATAACACACTTTTGTTGCTGAATGAGTCGTGTCAAGAAGTAATAAAAAAGTGAAAAAAGTGACGTGAGTGAAAGTGAAGTGATAAGTGATTATTAAAAAGACGAAACAAACAATTCTATACTCGTCGAACGTACGTATTTTCCATTGAAGAGCTCTTATATTTTCTATGGCCACCTTCCGTCCGTTTCCAACATTATACCAGCTTGACGGTAAGTACCATATTATTGTATCGTCATCAGAATTACATAAGTATACAAAATATAAGTAAATCCGACGCTTACAAGTAAATTAAACCTGACTTACAAGAATTGATTACATTTTTTGTGTGTTTGTTAGTTACATAATAATACCTAATGGATTTTTTACTGAAACCGTAATCTTTTCAGGTTTTTTTAAAAGACCATTGTTTATTAGATTTTGTTAGGTTAGGTTAGGCTTATTTTGTAACAATCCTGAAATGTTAACGGTTTCAGAGAAATATCCATTAGGTATTATTAACTTTTAGGTATTAAGATACATTAGGCGTTCTGATACGTTCCCTTTTCATCATCTATTCGACTCTAGCCAGCGTTTCAAGTTACTGCTTTGTTATAAATGTACCCAACTCCATCCGAGCGTGCTGCAATTCCTAGCTCTGCGCTTACAAAGCGCCATTCACTAGCACAGCATTATTCACTTTGAGTATGAAATATGGCCGGCGGCACTGCAGTTATTGTTTATAATTGTAACAGAGGAGCCGTTAACCGCAGTATACCAGAAATGACTAAGTGTAACTAGTCACGTTACGCATACCGCGCATGTTCAATTTATCTCATTTTGTATAGGTGTTAACTGTTATCTTGATATGTTACGTTTTACATGTAAACCTCTGTTGTCTGTCTGTATGAAACGTCGACAGACACAGTGATTTCGTGTCACACTCCCTAGCATCGCTGTATCCTCCGCTCCGGTGACGTTATCTTATATCTCCGGTGATGTTAACTGTTATCTTGATAAGTTACGTTTTACATGTAAACCTCTGTTGTCTGTCTGTATGAAACGTCGACAGACACAGTGATTTCGTGCCACGCTCCCTAGCATCGCTGTACCCTCCGCTCCGGTGACGTGAGCCTGAAGCAATAGATGAGAATTGCAACTGACTATCCATCGCAAAGTTACTTGTAAGTAACTTGAGGACGCTCGCGACTCCTATACGCGCAGAAATTGGCTACCCCTAGTTACAGGGTTCAATTTTAGAAAATTGCGCTATAGTAAGCAAAAGCTGCGAATAACATCGTTGACAACACCTAAAAATGGAGAATTCTCAAAAGTGATCGAGCTGTGGAGCATATGACGTCTGCGTTATTATACTTATTACACTTTATGGGGCGGTTCTGTATAATAATAATTTCATACTTTAAACTTAACTTCCTTTTTACGATAGAGCGTAACCGTAAAAGTGTAATAACAATAAAAGTAGCAATGTCGGGTTTATAGCAATTCCAGAAGTTCGAGAAAATATTACGTAGATTAAAAACGTTTAATTGTCACTTAAACACGACACAAATATCACGATTCCTAAGAGTGTATTTAATGCAGTGTTCATTAAAACAGTGAATAAGATGGCAACAACAAAGATGTTATCATTAGATATACCGAAAGAGGTCCACGTCCAAGGATCGCAACAATGATAGGACATGCGATACAGCGCATTTCTGAGACCCAAATAAAACATACAAATTCAAGTTACGCTTAAAATAAAATGAACCCTAGTGACAGCCATATTATACACTCAAGCAAGGTATACAGTCGCGTTCATAAATATATGTATACTATAGTAAGTATACATAGTCGTTTTAACCGCTGTGGCGATCCGTATATGGCAATTTAAACGTGACATTAAATAGACAAGGTACTAAAGTGTACACATAATTATGAACTCGACTGTAGGTACATAGGATTTGACAGAAGCGCGTGGAGCTAATCCCATGTGCTTCTGCTTAGTACATAAGAGAAAGTACTTATAACCGATCACTGAAATTGCGTGAACATTCGGGCGTTTCAATCGCCGTCTTTGTTGTCTTCAATACTTATATTGACGAAAATAATGATAACTAAGTACCAGCAACTTTTTATGTCAAAATCGGCGGACCACGGGGGTTGTAACCACTCCATTTAAAAGAACAAGAATTTTAAGTTTATCTTGAATAATATGCGAATTATCCTCGCGTGTGCTATCCATGGAATTAGTTGTCTAATAAGTCCAGGGCGATATTGGCGATTGTCTATAATTAACTCGACATTAGAGAAATACACTTTAACAGAAGTGAAAGCCATTGATTAAAATAAGGTGTAAGCGGAGAATGGAAATTACTCTTTAGCTTAGCTGTTAAGTAGATTACGATAAAAAGTCAAAGAAACCAGAGACATACGAGTTTATAAAAGCTGTAAAGTCATCCTACAAAAACCCGATGCGGAAAACACAGCATCTATAGATAATGTATAAGTTATCAATTATCATGTCTTTAAGATTAAAAGAAGATACAGAATAATTAAATACCAGACAAGGTTTTTTTTTATTGGCATAGTATCCAAGGCGACAAGATATTCAGTAATTGGCTTTTGACTATTAAAATGTCATGAGATTCGGACACACTCGCGGGATTGGCAACACAATCTTATAAACATACTAGGTAAGTACGTAAGCTTATTCTTGTGAGACTAAAAACGCACTTACTACCTGTTATGTTTTGGCGGCAAGTGGTCTGACTACCCCTCTAGGATGCAGGCGTGATTTATTGTATGTATGTATGTTATGGCGGTACTTCACTTGACTGTTCTTCTTATCCAAAAACAAAGCTTTAAAAATCACAACTGCATTTTGTGATATTATCGTCGGTGGCGATTAACAAATAATACATCATCTTTACTTCCGTTACCTTAAGATTGCTAACATTGCTCAACGCCCAAACAAAAGCATTTCAAACACAACCTGTAAAAACATCCAACTCTCAAACAGCAGGGTGGCTCGAATTCTACGAAATACAAAAATAGACTTTCAACAAGCGTACAATGGAACAATAAATTGAACTTTTCTGGTACGGCCTACGGACAACAACAATTACGTAGGTTTGTTTTAAAAAGGTCGGAGGTAAATAAATACACAGTATACACAGCATTGTCGTCGCTTGATTAAATTTTAGGAATATTACACGTAGCCCGACGCTTTCATGCGATAAGTGGCGTAATGTCAAGGGTGCGCGTGCAAACCTGATAAGAACTAGCGGCCCGTGACAATTTTAAGAATACGCTTCATCGTAATACAACTTAAGAATATAATTTAAATAACGTGAAAATTGTTACGTTGATGAGTTTATCAATCTGTCGACCCTTTGACGACGCAAAACTTACGCAGAAGAAACAAAGACAAAGTGGGGCGCCGAGCGCTACATCAAACAATGTCGTTAAATATCTACCTAGCAGCATTGTAAATGAAGAAAAAGGATAGTCAGATTCAAAATGAATTTGCGCAATTATTAATATAATGAACTGCGATATCAGCTAAATTTGGAACCGTCAGTAGCGTAACCTGCAAATTGCATCAAACCGGTTTTATTTCATCCACTGAGACATCCTTTATCGAATACGACACAAAGTAACAATATCCCAGAATCATTACTCAAATATCAGAAGGGGATGAAAGAAAAAAACCTCCATCGCAAAGTAATGAACATCATCAAAGAGAAAAGGAGTAGTGTTTCTGTGACGTCGCATAAGACTTGTCATCCATCATGGTTGGGGCGCAAATAATGAGACTCAAAAGTTCGAATCCAAGAGCACGTACAGAGGGAAAGAAAGCGGGAAAGTGAGAGGAGGGTGTCTCGAGGCGGGGCGGGGCGGGGGCGCGCATCGATCGGGCTCCGGCACCCGCCGAGGCCGCCGACATCAGCTGTTAGCTCCGACTCGCCTATAGTCTTCTAAAAGGGTGTCTGCCGTACAGCGATCCTCATTTTAACGCCTCCGAAGTTCCGAATAATGCCATAACTGCATTTGCCTTGTCACTTGAGTGTTGCAAGAGCGTCCTAAAGCGTTTCTAATTAATTAAATTACATACATTAATGTTACATACTTGCTGAAGAAACAGACCCGTTTCTTCCCGTACGTTGAAGCGTAATAGGTCTTTATTACGATACACATTAAGCTACAATAATAAAGATTTAATGTACCGACAACATAACAAAGTCCATTCTAGTATGAATATTGCGTTGCGGGATTTACCGACAAGTAAAGCAGTTCAATGGTGGAAGGGTGGAACAGCTTTGGACTATTACTAAAGCAATCACAATACGTAATCTGCCGGAAGCGTCTGTCATCAGGAGGGATTTCATTCATTGAATTATAAAGGGCCGGTCCTCGTGTAGACTGTAGACTTCCTGGCCAATGAGACTACAAATAAATACGGCGTTATAAACTTATGGTTTACGACGCTAATATTGGGAGAAACGTATGAGGTTTCATTTTAACCAGCATCAGAAGTAGTAAAACCTACCTAGAGCTGACTATTTATACTAAAGAGCTATTAATAAAACGTTCCAAGTAAACCAGTTTAGAAATCGATCGTGGAAAATAGGTGACTTGGTAGAATTACTAGAATCGTTACTTCTAAGAAAAACACGAACAATACACTATCGAACGTTAAGCAGCCATACAATACCAAGCATTGTCGCCTTGGGTTTCATTACCAGAAACAACATTTCTATTTTCGACATTTAATAATCGCATGCAGATGTGTGGAAACGAAGGAAATATGTGACCGATTTCCGTTTGTGCCATAACACCGCAAAATCCGCTTTGCAGCTCTATACTTTATTTTTGCACACTATGGAATTCGGATTTCTCATTACTAACCGGATGCTAAGCATTTAAATCTCAGATGCCTAGTTTGGCAGAATTCAAAATAACAAGACAAAGAAAATTGGTACATAGAATGTAGTGACAGTTGGAACTAGAACATTTTCAAGTGATATATAATATAACACACGATAGTGTTAAATAAAAGATAATGTTGCCGATATTCCCAAACAGCGCCCTCGTTTATTTTAAGATATTTTTATTAAGAAAAATCATATAAATAATAAAGAACGGAGTAATCCAAGTTACACAATGTAATCTGTTCAAAATTCCCTTTTGCATTATTAAAACGTTAATGATTCGCATCACCGCCAAAAGTCTCCATTTGAAGTTCAAATCAACTGTTGAATATTCCGCGCTTTGCCCCATTACTGATGCAAATTCTGCAGGTTGCTGGGGCAATAGCAATTTTTCTAGGTAAATGGGAACTCGTCGAATTCAGAAATATGTAAACGAAGTGCACGTGTGAAGTATTCCTCGAACCACTTTGGATCCACTGATATTCAAATAAAGTTTTAATATACCAAACGCCACCAAATCATGCACCTATGACATCACACATAAGAAATACACAAAAGATTATTTAACAGTTAAATAGATTAAGGTGATTGTGTTTATTTAAAGTGGTGAAGGGAAGAAAACATCGAATTTCGTGTAACGTCTAAACCCCGACCACTAAAACCATTTATCAGGCCGTCACCGGCTCTAGCACGCTTTAAATTTAAGTTAGTGCGCTTTAAATCTAGGTAAATAATAGTGAGATACATTTGGGTCACACTAACCTCGAATACAAAGGGAAGTGGAGGAAGGCAAACTTGAACGTACAGCTTTACCGGGGTTCGTGTGGCGTTGCAACTTACAATAATGCTTTCTACCTGCGGAACTATTGTCACAAACGATATAACGTTGACGCTATTTTTACATTTCTTTGTGCTCTACTTACTACGAAACTCGACTTCTCTCAGTATTAATTTCCCTTTGTGTGTTTATAACATAAGAAGCATTTGGGTCGTGCGTGTATTTCTTAATTAAGAGACATTCTTGTGTTGTTAACTGTTGTTACAGGGTACAAACGTAACTTTTTATTAAAATAAGAGACAAAGGTTTTGGTTCTTTGTTTTGCTAATGTAGAGAACTTCTTGAATACTCTTTTCGCTAATTTCCAGAGGGTAAGAGTGTAATCAGTAAATAGAATAAATCAAATGGAAAACCCGGACGTTTTTCAATCAGTATACATGACACACATTACTAACATAAAACATTAAACGGATGACAGCGACAAGGTACAAAAGTAATCACTTACTTATTGTATAATTGACCTCCTTGCAGCCCTCATCCCAGCGGAAGGGTTACTGTGCAGTGCGACAAAAAAAGAGTAGAAATGAGGGCGCCACTTTCTACGTACCATTTTTGTTCAATTTTATTTTATTTCTACTCTTTTTGTCGCACTGTAGATGCTGTACATCAAACCGTATAATACGAAACGCCAAAAAAGAACACTCCACATTTTTTTTAAACTTTCTGCTACAAACTAACAATTACCCACATTAAAATTAAACATGCCAAGTGTGTCACCGGGTCCTGAGTGAGTCAAATAGTTTCCATAATCTTTACAGATCTATTTTAAAAATCGTACACGTGCAGAATATTCGACGGATACTAAACAAAAGGTATCGATTCCCATGATTTTCTATATTGTTATATCTTGTCTCTTTCTTTATTTCCCTTTCTCAGAAAAGCCGTAACACGACCAAACAATATGCAATCTGAAACTAGTATATTAATTGAATAATGCCATCTGTAAGTATTCGCATTCCGTGCGACACTAAAAACTACAAGAAAAAAAAGCTGTACTTTCGAATATAATTCGTAGGTACATATCAATGTTCATGTTCAATTCAATGTTGCAGATACAGAATTGAAAGTCATGTCGAAAACAATAGCCTGATAACCGGATACCGGTAGCGCACATCAACAAATATTTTGAAAGCTCTCATTGTTCAAACACGTATTGTACTTAGTTTCGCATAAATGTCTTGTCTTGGGCATTCCATAGATCCTTACAGAGCAATTCAAACAGATCATAGCTAGTTCGTATTCAACGAAATACACATGATTAATTTATAGTTTTTCAATGTAAGTACAAATAGTACAATGAATTAAGCAATTTGTTAATAATGTTTTCTGTATGTGTGTGTTTCTACGTAGAGCCCCCGAATGGCTGAACTTTGCCTATTTTAAGTAAAGTATCTTAATTCTCACTGATCGTTCCACGAGAGTTCCATGAAATATCCTAAAATACCTTTATTCTAAAAACCCCACTGGATCGTACAACTATAATCGTAAAATTGTATTTTCATAGAAAATATTAATGGTTAGGTAAAAGATTTGTTGGCTATCCTTCTGCGTTTATATTTTGGTATAATACATTTACCCATAGCTTTTCCAAGAAATGTAAGTGATTTTTAGTAAATTAAAATATTAAATACCATTAGAAGTTCGAAATCAAAGTCGCATCATGACCATGACATGCGTATTACGACATAGATTATCCACTTCAAGTGCATTTACACTACTAACAGCAGCTATTAAAAATACAGTTATCATGACACCCATTATTACGCGATTAAGCCCCGTTTTCAATTAATCAAGATCAACGTTCGTTGAACCGGTTGGATAGAAGTAACGAGTAGACGAGAAGCGTCATTAGGTCATTATCATTACAAAACTGGGTACAGTCAGCAATCAAATAGTAGCCGAGCGTAGTTAAAGATCCTTACACAATTCAAACTTTATTAAGTGTGCGTTCGTCTCACAAGGAGAGGAGTGAAAATGGCCATGCAAGCAGGGGCCCTAGCCGAGATGCAAACGCTACTAACGTTTTTCTTTTCTATCACTCAAAATGTATGGGATGACAGTAAACCACGTGGTTTATCGCAACGCACGAGAATGTCATCCCATTCATTTTGAGTGATAGAAAAGCAAAACGTTAGTAGCGTTTGCATCTCGTCTAGGGCCTTAGATCGTTCGAAACACCTAGGTACTTGCTGCCGTAAATATAATAAAGAAGGCGGCTAACTGCAATGATAGAAGTCGAAACATTCTATACTCTTTTGGTGACTACAATAAATTTAGAATTATTTTACTATATGCAGCCGCCGCCGCCAGGGGATGTTCAGAACCACCCCCACGGTATTCCTTTCCAACTTCCTTTCCTACTTCCCTAAAGTAATAACTGCTTCAGGCGATGCCCGCGTCCACAGCAACCGCATTAACTTATACCATGGGCACGGAGTTCCCACTCGCCAAACCGCAGTCTGCGGATACCTAAATACGACTAACCCATCCTGCGGTAGCAAGTTACACTTTCTCAGCATCCGCCCGAGTTACTAACGACTAGACCATTCTGCGTGTTACTATTTTTAAACTTATACAGTCATGTCGTATACTTGTTGCCAGTGACAAGGAAAAAACCAACCAACCTGTGCTATTTGATTGGTCGGCATCTCGTCCTGTTCTGTGGCGAACTGCGGCGGCGGCGGCAGCACCGGCGGCGGGAGGGCGCGCGGGTTGGAGCGGAGCCCGCCCGGGACTGCGCCCGCGCGCCCCTGCATGCGACCGCTACCGAGCCACCTCACCACGCGACCACGTCGCACTCAACACATAGCACACCTCAAGCGGGCGAACGCGTTCTCACTATCAGTCTTATTCCAGGTTATATTTCACTGGACGTAGGAAAGGATCCGGGTGTGATATAAACAGCAAAGCTTAAAGAATCCTAAAGTGGTATTATTTATATATATTTACTGCAAACTCTAGACCCTGTGAAGCACTTTACTGTGACCTATCCAATGCGTTGCATCTTTAACAGTTGAATAACGTATAGAAATTCAGTAAATAGCCAAGTACTCGAATGATCTATTGTCTGGTGATCTAAGCCGTACATATCTTGTTATTTTATCGTAATGTGAAAGACCATTCAGGAAAAATAAAGATAAACAAGGAAAAAATAACGGTCATTGATAATAATCAGGAAGTTGGAAAGCCTTTAATATCAATCATAATTCCAAATCTTTTTATAACAGAACAGAAGAAGAGGGCTCGAAATAAATAATAAGATTCCTTGAAGAAGTAATTCCTCATAATCAACGTCCCGTTCACCGACTTTCCGTTTTAATTGTAATTTTTAAAGATTATGCAAAACGAAAACGACAATCGAGTCCATTTGTTTCCTTTCGTGTCACCGACAGAGTGGCCCATGAAAGCCGATGAGCGATAGAACTTAATTTGTCACTGTCGATTGAACCTCAGACACAACAGAAAAATGCCAACCGCGGCTAAGTAAATCACTGATTGAAAGGTGATTGATGATGCCAATGAAAAAAGGGACTGGTCCCCCAAGCTTCCATGAAAACAGAATTTAAAAATAGACGTTGACGCCGGTGCACTGAAGCCTTTACCGTGGTGAAAAACATTAATCGCTTGTTGACGTTTATAAGATGACGAGATTATAAATCAGGGGCGCCTGCGGTTGACTCGTTTTACGGTACATAGGTTTAAATTAGTGGCGGTTTAGCTACCCTTTCCCAGAATTTAGGTCAAAGCAAAAAGGAGCACACGTGCGTTCTAGGGGAAGGCTGGCCGCGCCAAATGAGGTCGCCTCTGGCGTCACAGCGCCGCGCCGGCCGCTGGACAGAAATTGCTCTATCTACGAATATGGGAATAAAACACGCAATGAAAAACACAATAACGCGCGGCGGGATGTCGTGACAAACGGACTTAACGTTGATAGAGTTGCGCCGCATTGTAATATTTTTCACGTTGCTTGCTACGATTTGGTTCCGTACTTTTTTAATCATTATGGCAATATAACTTAAATAAAGTGTACACATATTTTAGATAGTTTGTTTTGTTTAATAGAATTTCGATAAAATTAGAAGTAGGTTTTTGAGATTTGCCGAAGATTCTTTGCATCGCATCGAATCTTTGATTTGAAATACTCAATGTTGATATTTGAACAGAAATCCGAGTTTATTCTGCGATATTACTAGCGACCCGCCCTGGTTTTGCATCTATCTATATCATATTATATGTATTGCGACGTACGTGCATGAAAGGTTGATAAATGTAGAGGAAGCGAAAGTTGAATTCTTAAACCGGTGCACCTAGCGTTCCATAATTCCATAGTATCTGCCAACCCCATCGGGAGACAGGCGAGAAGGTACGTATGTATGGATGCATGTATAGCGAAAACAGGAACAAAATCTTATAATGAATGTTTTATGTTCTGATCAATGATCGGGGTACTAAGCAAAACAACAGGGATTTAATAATTGCTTTTACTTGCAAGATATTGAATACACTTCCGTTATATATGAATGGTATGTGTATTAGGTTAACGTTAATAGTCGATTGTCAAACAAATAATTACCCTAAAAGTTAACAAAACAAACATGCCTGTGAAACAATTACAAACATTCATTTGTTTGAACAATCAAAGCGAGGTATTCCGGCTGCAATCAACTTGTTTACATAGAGGCATCCATGCATGTAGCGCTTCCGAACATCCGGAAGTTACACATACAAAAATATGACGAGTATTTTTAAAGAAAGAAACAGTCGTGAGAACGCGTCACGACACTCCCATCACAAGACCATTATGTTCACTATACTTTTATACGTATTAATAAGTATACCGCTCTTGAAAGTGAAATTGTAACGGCTCATGTGTGGTTAGCATTTCACTTTCCTACTTTAGGTATGTTTCTTATGTTTGAGGATAGCTTTTGATTAATTGAAGTAATATTCACACTTAAATTTGATTAATCATCTGTTTTTGGTATAAAACGTAATACTTTTTGGAACTTGGCACTTTTTAATCCCGCATTCGAGAGAATAAGATCGCTTTGTAGAAAAACTAATTAATCACAAGATCTTGTGCCTTTGACAAATCGTTTTGAATAGGTCGTTAAAATTTAACATTACTGAAACAGATTTCTTTTCTACAAAAAAATATTGTGTTTAAAATGGGTATTGCGTTCGTTAAGATTGAGTGCTAATAGTTAAGTAAGTAAGTCAGAGAGAAAGCAGTCAATGACTTAGCGATAAAAAAGTGACGAATTTATCATTACCTACTCGTGACAAAATCTAAACACATGTACACTAAGCTACCACCATACCACCATACATATACCATACCATACTACCTAATATATTAATATAAGACGATAAGGTACATAATTTTAATCAATGGTCATGTGCTTTTAGAAGATTTAAAGTAAATAAATAAAAATAATAACTACGGCACAAACACCAATAAACGCAGCACATAAAGCAAGTTTTATTCGTCGTTGTAATCAAAAAAATATCCATGAGACGGAAAAATCTTCCAAAAATGTTGAGTTCTGTCGTCAGATTTGCGCATTGGATCGCGTCGGTTCAGTGATTCTACACTTAAATCACCTTTTCCACACCAAAGAATTGGAATATATGGCTAGCTCTGCACAGGGTTCTCGTGCAGTGGTGTGTTTATGACAGGAGAGGTAAGTAAGGAAGGGGTCTAGTGGGGAAGACACGGCTTTGTGTGGGTACGCAGTAGGGCGGGCCTCAGCGCTGGGGCGGGCGAACCGGGCGACTCGACGCCTGACACGGGACTGCCGCCCTGCCGCCGCCCGCCCTACGCGCCCCGCAACCGCCGCCCCTCCCGCGCCAACAAAACACAGATTACCGAGACACATTTATTAGCCAAAACGCTACTTAAACTTCAACCCTACAGCATAAACACTGTTTAGCCATAAATTGCCATGGTTACAAGACTGTTACAGCGGTACAGCGGCGTTGTCATTGCACTCTTTTGACTACTGGAATAGGTCCTTATATCTATTCCTCGTTTGTTCATCACACCTGAGTGATCTGCAGACGAGGCGGGTGCGGCTGGCGGCGCGGCGGGCGGCGCGGCCGGCGCGAGCACCAGTCCCCCACGGTGCGGAGGCGCCGCCGGCAGCTCGCCCCCGAAGGCAGCTTACACCAACTCCTCGACTCGCGAACCCCAAAGGTCGTCGTCATCCTGTCACCCGGCTTCGGCATTTCATAAGAAATCTTTGGACTCTCAACAGTCTCTGACCCGGGCGCTATACGATATTTAGCTCCTGATAGAGCTTTTTTTAGACCGTTGAACGCTCTCCTTGCGGGATTTTCCTCTTCTTTCGAATTAATTTCTGTTTCTCGGACGGCGGTGAGGCGGCCTGTCGGCGCTTGAACTTCGAGTACGTCATCCTTTCGTTTGAGGATCAGTCTTAGGCGATCGAGCAGGGTTGGTGGCGGTTCAGTGTTGGTACCAACGGTGCACACCCTCGGTCTGTGTTCATACTCGAGCGGGACGGTGGTGGGGCCGTAGGGCTGCGGGGGCAGGGTGGCGGCACGCCGCGTGTACGGCTCGTCCTGAAGGTAGGCGACGTGGAGGGTGCTGATGCTAAGCGGCTGCTGCGGCGGCGGCCACAGGTCCCTGGTGGGCGGCACAGGTGACGGCCGCTCACCGAGCATTCGCCGTGCGAATTCTCCCGGCTGCCACAAGTAGCTCGCAGTTAAATTCCCGTGCGTTTGCATCACGATACCGGACCTCACTAACGGAGCGCCACACCGACTAATCCAATACTAGGTACGATGGGCTTCTTGCACTTGACGGTTTTCTCGCAGATTGCACGCGTAAAAGGCTTTTTAAATTGGATCAAGGAGAGACAGTATAAAAAAAAGTCCTGCTAACTAATCCATTTGTTATGTAAGAACTTATCCGCGGTTAGTGAATGCAACCAGAAATACCTCTCTACCTAACTACGTAACACGAATAAGGCTCAGAAACTCTTCATGTAGAACCAATAAAAATATATATTTTACTGATAAGGCCAGCAAAAACTAACAACACTCCACCAAGGTTGGCCAGTTTGTTTAGTAATTGCATAAAGCGATTTTGGCAAAAATAATGTTTGTTATATCATTGTAGAATTGATAGAAGGATCCAAATGCATATTGCATTTAATATAGTCACGATGTAGCACGGCATAATGACTTACCTTCAATGGTCTCGTGATTGTGACAGTCTCAATCATTGTAGTTGACGCCATTATCGTACCCTGCACAAAAAATAACAACATTTAGGATTAAACCATAAGAATCTATCTATTCTCAACTTTCTTCTTACATAACACTGTGAATGAAATCATTAGTAGGAATGCATCATCGTGTTTATACAATTTTGCGCTGTGACTATGCATCCAGTAGTTGCTAAATAAACACTTCAACTCTTAATATGGGGATAAACAGTAAGTTAACACAGTACTTGCATCACAATCACACTCAAAAGGTTTTGTCTATAAAACCTGTTATAATGCATCATGTGCCATATTAGTATCTGATCTAGCTATTGAATTGCATTCTAAATATGACTCTTCAGAAGTTACCTTTAACTCTATTAGCAATTACTTTATTCTAAAATGGATGGACCTAATGTAACTTCAAACTTTGATTTCAGGAATAAAGTACTAAAACACAATTTTTACACTGTTGTTGGTGTTTGAAATGCATGAAGATGAGGTTCTCTATTGGATGGCATAAAATTATTTGTAATAATAGTGTTACGCATAATTACTTTTAGCCGAAATAATGATGTGCATAATCATCTTTACGCATATATTATTACGCATAACATTAAAAAGCATAAATACAGTAAGCATAATTGTCATCAAGACTAACGTCAAATAGCATAATTGCAAAAAGTCATAATAATGAATTGGCATATTACAAAATGCATAAAAGTATTGTCCTAAAAAAATATGTAGGAACTAAAACGAGGTCGACGGACGTCCGCTTCGCGGACCTCCTATTCTGCGTTGCTTGAGCGCTTCGCGCCTGGATATCATACTAACATAACCTAACCTAATGTACCTAACGTGACCTAATTTATAAAATCATTCCAAATGAAATACAAATGCATAGTAACAAAAAAACTGCGTTTTATTCATTTAGAAAACTAATATTATGGTCATATCTTTAAAGATATGACAAATAATTATTAGCCCAAATAATAATATGCATAATGTGTATTAGTCAAATACAAATTAGTCCAACTAAAATTATTCTAATAGCGTAATATGCTAAAAAAGGAGTATGCTAAAGTATTTTTATGCGTCAGTACTATTATGCCAATACAAATTATGCGAAAACAATTATGCGAAACAATATTAGTCTAAAACACATTATGCGATCCAAGGGGATCCCGAAGATGATGCAGATGCACAATCATACAAAACAATATTACAATAGTAAGCAGTTGGCTACATTTTATTATACTCCTAGCAATGTGACCAGTGAGACCAGTGACACACAAGTTACAGTCTAAAAAAATACTTGGTGGAAATGTTTCTAGCAAAAAGTAATCTGAAAGGTGCATAGATATAGGTGTCTGTCTTGTAACAATTAATACTACATCTCACACTCCACTCATAAATTCATCTAGGCTTCTTAACTTTGTAGTGATCTGACTCCACAAAACTAATGAAGTGGATTATTTAAAAAGTACATACATACATGCCTTCACACCTGTACAATTGCAGAGTAGGGTAGCAGAGCTAGAGAATTACCTACAACTTCAAAAACTTGTTCATAATTCAGTAACCACATTTTGCACAAATAGGCTAAGATGTTTACCAGCATATTAGTGACAGGTTGCAAGCCCATCGCCTAACAGTACTACGAGTCTACAATGCCTTATTCTCCTTTTACGACATCCACAGGAAGACATGGAGTTGCACTATTCTAACCTGGCAACCACAAGAGCAAATTTAATAAGTAAAGGGTGTAATAATAACAACTTAGGCATAAGTAATGAACTATTCTATTAACATGTCAATATAATTCAATCAATTTAGAAAATATTATTTTATATTGCAACACCTTTTACTAACTTAATAACATAATTACACAACTTTTCATTTTATCGAAAGGTAAAATTACTGATCATCGGTGGATGCAAAAACCACAATACCGGTCTGAGTGGAAAGCCTTGGGGGAGGCCTATGTCCAGCAGTGGACATCTTTCGGCTGACATGATGATGATGATGAAAATTACTGAATGTCTTCATTTGGATCACTGTAATACTACATGGTAATATCGGTTTAGAGCAATGCAATATTTATAAAACGTCAAAGAAACTCAGTTTATATGACCTATCATAGGAATCATTCTGGATTGGCCTAACTATAAAACCTGACCATTATTCTTAATGACTTTTCCCAAACTATAAGATTATTTTGTTTATGTCCATGATTTCTTTGCTACAAATACAAAATATGTTATAGTAGATAACCTGTGAGCCCGGTTTGTGTATCACAGTGAAAGATTTACCATTCAACCAAACTTAAGATGTAACAGATCAATATTTACATGATGGTCTACCATATATGCCTTGGTTATAGTAAAAGATCAATTGTTAAAACATGATCTAACCACATGTACTTCACATTATACATTAGCTCCATAAATGAATACACAAACAAATATCAATACTATTAGTTTAGTATTCAACACAACTTTGTCACTAAGTACATAAATGAATGAATCACTCTCCTTTGTACGCAATTATAAACCAACAAGAATAGGACGCCTGAATATGATATTAATAAAATTAGAGATAATATGAATGGAATGCAGTCATATTATACGTAAAATACAATACATGTCGCTTACTGTGAAACATAATATGACCAAGATCGATTATTTATTTTGTTAAATAAACACACACAATTTAAAAAAAAAGACTTACATGGATTTAGTGTTTGAAGACCTTAAATAAAGTTATTTTGATAAGTAATTTAAACTAACAGCACTCATAAACGAATGATTTTTTCAAACAATACACAAGATGCCATACACAGCATCCATACGATCTGTGCTGTGTATTACTGTCAATTAAAACCACAGACAATCTATAAACATTGGAAGTTTTCTTAAGTGAAGTGATGTTGTCCTAATTGAACTTAGTACAAACGGTCAATAAAAAGTTTAAAATATCAAATAAACACAAATTTACCTCTGCTTTTTGAAGTCCTTGATTTCCAGTGTCTATACTTGGCATATACTGTATGCTCTATTTATTTAATGAAACAATATAATATCATTTCAATAAGTTGAAAACCTTTCATTGTGCAAACTTAAAGGTGCAATTCGGATCATTTATACGAATTTACTTTTGACATTCGCCTGTCTAGCTTGTTTATGGTCTGAGTGTTTATGGCTTAGGAAAAAGCGCGGGAACGCCAAACGAGTCGGCGGCTTTTTAACTTTTTGTTCGTAACACAAAATCAATTGTTGTAAATATTAAGTAATACCAGTTCGTTAATGAAACTCTAGTTTAATTTTGTATATATAATTTTATTTCATAAGAGTTAGTGTAGTGTACATAGTGTAAATTTCAAAAAACTTTAACCCGTCTGTAGTCTTCCTCGGCCGGGAAGATGGCAGCTAAAAAACGGAAGAAACGCAAGGTTGATGAGGCTCATAAAGAGGAGGAGGACTCGAAGTCTGGCTCCAGCGTTGAATCTAGCGACTCTGACTTCGCGGATTGCGCTGTCGAGGGCGACAACAGCGAAAAGGATGAGGAGAAGTATATTCCTTACAGGGTAGCTGACTACAATAGGCGGTACCCTGAGGACAGTTCTGCAGGCAGCGAGTTCGTTGTGTTTGTCGAGAGTACTATTGCAGATAATCCCATAGGGTCCAGAGATATGATGTATTTAAATGGGAGCTTTTCGCGGTTCGTGAAGGGCATTAAATATTTGAAAAAAATAAACAAATATAAGATTGGGGTAGTCTTTGATAGGCCCAATTTGGCAAACGCCTTCTTGGATAATACAACTTTTCTGAAGGAGCAGTCGATTAAAGCTCAAATACCAGCTCAATCAACGGAACTAACGGGGGTTATAACTTCCGTTCCCACGGACATGTCCAATAAAAAGATATTTAAAGTATTATCTAGCTCAAAAAAAATAATTTGTGTCCGGCGAATTCTCAAAAAGGAGAAGGGCAGTCTGCAGCCCACTCAGACTGTCACAATAACTTTTGCGTCTTCGACGAGTCTCCCTGATTATGTGTTCTTAAAAATGTGGAGGATTCCGGTACTCCCTTACATTCCACCAGTCAAACAATGTTTTAAATGTCTACGATATGGTCACATGGCCAAATTCTGTAAAAAATCGCAACGTTGCTCGATTTGTACTGAAAATCATTCATTCAAGACATGTCCAGTCAAAATTGAAAATGCCACTTGCATACATTGCAGTGGTAATCACATCTCGATTTCGGGTCAGTGCCCCATTAAAAAACAGAAAATTCTTGAAAATAAAAACAAAGTCGCTCCAACACCTTATGCTGATATGTTAAAATCAAGAAAATTCCCTTCTCTCGACAAAACGGAAAACACCCAAGATCTGCTAACTTCATTGTTGGCTGATCGCAGAGCGCTCACACTACTTATGGAATCTCTCATTAAAGTTATAACTAACAATAAAACGCAAAATACTAGTATAAATACCCAAGTAATTGCAGATTCCATTAAAGAAATCATTCAGAAAAAAAATACTGAACCTTTACATTCATGAATCAAACTTTAAATATAATGCAGTGGAATGCTCAAAGTCTGTTAAGTAATCAACTGGAATTTCAAAAGTTTCTCTATGACAATCAAATTCATATTGCTTTAGTTTCTGAAACTTGGTTAAAACCACATATAAGAATTAATATAAAAGGTTACTCTATTGTGAGAAATGACTGTGGTAATGATCACAATGGAGTTGCCATTTTAATACACAACAGTATTAATTACACTAAATTAAATACTTTTTTTGACAATTCTTTACAAAATGTTGCCATTTCAGCAAAAATTAATAATCAACACATATCTTTTGTCAGCTTTTATAGTCCAGGGCTATGTACGCCTTGTTTTGAGAAAAGCAAATTTGATAACCTTTTACAAGCTATTCCAAGGCCCATGTTAATTGCAGGAGATTTCAATGCACATCATGTAGCATGGGGATGTACCAGCACTGATAGGCGGGGCAGAGACATCATGGACACTTTAGAGGATGATGATTTGTTATTAATAAATGATGGAACACCAACAACCGTAGGTTCTCATATAAATAGGCCAAATGGTCTTGATTTAACCATTGTTTCCACATCGTTAGTTTTATCATGCGATTGGCAAGTTTGCTCGGACTCTTTAGGCAGCTATCATCTTCCCACTATAACAAAGTTCACTCCTACTCCTGTTTCACATTCTTCACAGAGCTCTTCTAATATTCCTCCTCATGTTAACCTGAAATTAGTAGATTGGGATCAGTATGAAGAAACGGTTAATGGATTGCTTATTAATTTTCAGGTTGATGTAACCAATATAATCGATAGTTATAATCAATTCTGTTCTATTATTATAAGGGCTGTTGATCTGTCAGTTTTTAAGCTGACTAACAATAAAAATAATAAATATGCTTACAATTTTCCTAAAAATAAAAAAAGAACACCTTTGGTTTGGTGGAATGCAAATTGTGCAAAAGCAGTGGATGACTGTAAGCAGGCTTATATTCAATTTAAAACAGATCCTTGTTTGAATTCTTTTGTTAGGTTTAAACGTGCGCAAGCACTGAAAAAACGTATTATTAAGCAGGAACGTAAATGGTGTTGGGAAAAGTTTTGTGAGTCTTTTTGTAGATTAACCCCTATGAATCTAATTTGGAAAAAATTGAGGAGGTTAAATAAAACATTTACTGTACCAGCTGAATTTATCAGTTCTTCTTGGGTTTCTCAATTCTTACATAAATATACACCAGATTCTGTAGAAAGTTTGCCACCTAGTTTCTCAGATAATATTACCACATCTAATAATTTTTTAATAACCCCTTTCTCTATGTCAGAGTTAAAAACTGCTTTAAATTCTCGGAAAGATTCAGCTTGTGGTTTGGATTGGTTGTCATATAAAATGTTTAAATTATTGAACAACCTAAATAAATTGGTCTTTTTGGACATTTTAAATCTACTCTGGTGTAATTCAGTGATTCCTGAGCAATGGAAAATCGATTGTTTTGTTCCCATTGTAAAACCCGGCAAAGATGCTGGTATGGCAGATTCCTATCGTCCTATCACCTTAAGTTCATGTGTAGGAAAAATATTTGAGCAGTTACTTAAACAACGCCTTGAATTTTATGTAGAATGTAATCACATTTTACCATTTAATCAGTTTGGTTTTCGTCGTGGCAGCTCTGCTCGAGATAGCTTAAGTCATTTGTATTTGGATATTCATGGTGCTCTGTCTCGTAATGAAGTGCTTGCTTGCGTTTTCTTTGACGTAGTTGGCGCCTTCAATAATGTAAATTTGGACATCCTCTCTTCTGTCTTAAAATCCATGCACCTACCTGGAAAATTTATTAGTTGGATTTACAACTTTTTACATGGAAGACAAATCTTTGTTAAATATAATAATCAGCTATTAGGACCAAGAAACTCGTATAAAGGTGTCTCACAAGGGGGTATTTTAAGCCCCATGTTATTCATATTATATATTCATAAATTAAATATCATACTGGGTAGTGATGTACTAAACCTACAATTTGCTGATGATTTAGCAGTATATTGTCATGGTCCGAATCTGACAGTCGTGTCACAAAAAATCAATACTGCTCTTCAAAGACTTCAAGGCTATTTTAGTGAAATTAATTTAGAAATTAGCAATGAAAAAAGTAAATGTGTTGTTTTTAGTAAAAAATCTGTTCAAACAACTAGAGTTAATCTCTTTTATGGAGGTAGTAAATTACCAGTTGTAAATTCTGCCAGGTTTTTAGGTGTGACATTTCAAAATAACTTTAAATGGAGCAAGTATGTTGATTGCTTAGCAGACCGAGCATTAAAAGCTTGTAACATTTTAAAATCATTAACAGGCATCTATTGGGGTGCTGACCCAAAAATACTATTGATTTTTTATAAGTCTATTGTGCGAAGCCACTTTGAGTATGCTTTTTTTTGTTATTGTGGTAATAATAATTTGGTTGAAAAATTGGAAAAAATACAAAATAAGTGCTTACGTATTATTCTTGGCGCAATGAAATCCACCCCTATTATATCCATGCAGGTGGAATGCAATGTGCCAGGGTTGATGCTCAGATTCAAATTCCTCAAGTTCAAGTTTGTTTTGAAACTGTCTTCAATTACAAGACATCCTCTTATTCTAAAATTGGAAGAATCATTCTCCAATAGCATTGACAGTCGTCCTCCATATTTAGTAGTTGATCTTCCTGAAATTTTAAAATTCAAATCGGATTATAATTTATATGAAAGTCATCTTTGGCCTTGTTATCAAAAGTCTTATCAATCTAAATTTTGTCCCATCACAATTGTCATCAATGAGTCATTAAAATGCAAAGAGGATGTTTATCTAATGTTGGAAAATTTTGAAGGTTCTCAGTTATTTACAGACGGTGCGAAAAATAACAATGCTGTAGCTGCAGCTATATATGATTCGCAAGTTCGTGGCGGGTTTGGTTATAGATTACCTAGTGATACTAGCATTTACACAGCTGAGTGTTTGGCTATTCTGATGGCCCTAGAGTATATTGAAGGACAGGAAGCTAATAATTGGTTGGTGATATCTGATAATATGAGTGCTCTAAGGGCATTAGATAATCCAAAATTTCAGGCTACTACAAGTTACATCTTATATGATATTAGAGAAAAATATCTTCTACTTTCAAAAAACAAGAATATTATTTTTTTCTGGACACCTTCTCATATTGGGGTATTAGGCAATGAAAAAGTTGATTATTTAGCCAGATGCATTACTAATAATCCTCATGATCATACCATTAAAAATATTTTCATCCCAGACTCTGACGTTTTGGTGCTCATTAAACAGAATCTCCGTGAGGAATTTAAAGTAGCATGGCAAAATATAGTTCAAACTAAAGGCAAGTGGTATGCTGAAATAGAAAACAAAATTTCCTGTCCTTGGTTTGTCAAGGGAAATGTATATATTGATAGAAAATTTTACACTACCATTTGTCGTATTAGGTTAGGTCATTGCCGTTTTAACGCCCATTTATATAGATTTAATATTGTACCCTCCCCCATCTGTAATTTTTGCAATAGTGAAGACCAAACCTTGGATCACATAATTTTTGATTGTAGTAGCTTCTTGATAGCTAGAATGCTGTTAATTGATAACCTGTTGTGTATTTTTGGTAATGCTGAGAATATCCCGCGCTCCCTTCAGCAATTATTGAGGAATCGAGACTGTTTTAGACCAATATTTGAATTTTTAATATCAACTGTTGGAGAAATATAATGAATATTATTTATTTTCAAAGAATATTAAGTATTATTAAATTATTCTATTTAATTGTATTTAATCTGGATTTGACATTTACGGATTATGACATTAGTACAAAGATAAAAGACTATATATAATTTACTAAAGACTTGGCTTCGGCCTTTGTAAACATAACTTGGATTGGATATATTATTTACATAAGAATTGGTTTCGGCCTTGAGTAAAATACAAATTCAAGACAATTATATTAAAAAATGACTTGGCTTCGGCCTTAAAATACCTAAACTTTCCAGGAAACAAATAATACATAAGACTTGGCTGTATGGGCTGTGTTCCTTTCGCCTTCCCCATGTGGGGTAAATTAAACAAAAAAAAAAATGTTTATGGTCTTCTTGAGCTTTGTTACTTGTCTGGTCTGCCACTTTGTTCATTTTGCATTAATTGGCGCGAAACCAATTTAATTTACACTAGATACCGTTTCTTTTCCTTATTCATGGCGGGAATTAAATCGTTAGCTTTAAGAGGTATACGAAGTTTCGGGCCAGACGACCATGACGAACAGCGAATATCATTCGAGAAACCTCTGACTCTTATACTCGGCCAAAATGGATGTGGTAAAACAACGATTATTGAATCTATTCGGTATGCTATTACGGGTCAGATGCCCCCAGGAAGCCGAAATGAATGTTTCGTGCATGACACAAAAGTTAACAGAACTACTGAAGTTCTGGGGCAGGTTAAACTAAAGGTGAGGTTAGAATATATAACGCTAGTTAGTACATAGTTTTTTCCCCAACTATATTCAAAGTTGATTATGAAAATCTATAAATTCATGTCAAAATCTTATCTCCAGATAGTAAATGCTAATGACAAACAATTGGAAATATCAAGATCAATGAAGGTAACATGTATGGCCAAGAAAAAACCGGTATTTAAAACGCTAGACTTCAATCTGTCTATTATAGATGAACATGGACAGGTGAAAGATATTTCGTCGCGATGCGCGGACCTAGAGAGCCTGGTGCATCAGGAACTTGGTAAGACTCTGTGCTCCTTGCTTAACACAAAATAGTATTCCTTAGAACATGCTAAACATGATCCTGGTCCAAAGTAATAACATTTGGTAGGTACCAGCTTGTTTATTGGGCCATTATTTTACAAGTATGATTCTGTAAAATTATCATGTTTTTAAGTAGCTGCTAAAATTGTTTTAAAATATAACTTTATGCATTGATGGATGTTTTAATAATAGGGTAAAGGCACCAGTTGTCAGCCCGAGACCAGTAGTCAACCTTATATGAGTGTGAAGAGTGGAAAATATATCTTGCGGACTCTTCCCATTCATACAAAGTATAAGCAGAGGCTGATGACAGGTCTCTGGCTGATCACTGGTGACTTTACCCTAATCACTTTTTTGTAGGTGTTTCAAAAGCTATCCTGAACTCTGTGATATTCTGCCACCAAGAAGATTCAAGTTGGCCCTTGGATGAAGGGAAAAAAGTTAAGGAGAGGTTTGATGAAATATTTGATGCGGATAAATACAGTGCCTGCTTTGATCGCTTGAAGAAGATTAGGAAGGAATATGGAACGGACATCAAGTTGATGGGTGAGTACTGTGTTGCAATTCTGGAGTTTCAATTTTACAAATACTACCTTCATTTTAACTTACTTACTTTTATTATATTACTATTGGACACCGCCATGCATTATTTAAAGTCATAGTCCTGACTATGACTACAATAGTTCTACAGTCCTCGGCCATGTCAGGCACAACTACTGCATCTCAAAAAGTGACGAATTGAGACAAAACCATCTAAAAGATTCTACACATGTTTTATAAATGATTATCATGAATATAAATGTATGAAGTAAATACGTAAAAATGCTTTAAAATATTGTTTTCTTTTCATTATTTTAGAAGGTAAAACAGTTAAACGAGATATGCATTACAACTTTTCCATATAAAAATTGTAACATGCCATAACTGGAACAAGGCTGCACCTTGGGATAAACAAGTTGGGCATTTCAACTTGTAGTAGATCAAAATATGGTTATGTACTGTAACTATTAGCTCTATCTACTGCATCACAACTTGTAGGAGGCATGCATGACAGAGTTGTACTTTTTTCAAGATATATGAGTTGGGGTCTATGCTAACTAGGTAAATTCGCCTATAGAAATAATAGTTCAATGGAAAATAAGCTATTTGACACCTGTAGTCCGTAGAATATGCGGCGAAGAGGTGGAAACAATGAAACACTTATTGTGTGAATGTGATGCACTCGCCAGAGTAAGAATGAAAATCCTTGGTTGTAGCTACCCAGAACCAAGTGATTTCAAGGCACTGCCATTGCACTCCACTATCCGCTTTCTGGAAGGAGTGGAGGCTGCATTGGATTAAGCGCTAAAACAGGGGTAATTGCATAAAAGATCCCATAGGGTCAAGTGTATCCATAAGGACTCCGCCATTAAGATAAGATAAGATACAATACTCACAGTACAGGATATTTAATATTCATCATCATCATCATCATTTCAGCCGAAAGATGTCCACTGCTGGACATAGGCGTCCCCCAAGGCTCTCCACTCAGACCAGTCTTGTGCTTTTCGCATCCACCGCGCTCCCGCGATCCTGACGAGGTCGTCACTCCATCTTGTTGGAGACCTACCTACAGCTCGTCTTCCGGTCACAGACGCCACTCCAGAACCTTCTGACCCCCTCGGCCATCAGTCCTGCAAGCAATGTGCCCCGCCCACTGCCACTTCAGTTTAGCTATTCTTCGGGCTATGTCGGTAACCTTAGTTCTACTGCGGATATCATCATTTCTGATTCTATCACGCAGAGAAACCCTGAGCATAGCCCTCTCCATAGCCTTCTGA
Source organism: Acleris sparsana (assembly GCA_923062465.1). Lineage (NCBI taxonomy): Eukaryota > Metazoa > Arthropoda > Insecta > Lepidoptera > Tortricidae > Acleris > Acleris sparsana. The sequence goes on from OV281296.1 coordinate 10,721,500, forward strand.
GTGACTTTGAGCTTCCTTATGAGGCCCATTGTTAGCGCCAACGTCTCAGATCCGTAAGTCATCACTGGCAACACACACTGGTCAAAGACTTTTGACTTCAAACACTGCGGTAATTTGGACGAAAAGGTGCTGCGAAGCTTCCTGAACGCTACTCAGCCGAGTCGGATTCGACGAGTGACCGCCTTCTCAAAGTTGGACCTACCTAACTTGACCGTTTGTCCCAGGTAAATATAGTCGTCAACAACTTCGAGCGCAGAGCCTCCGACTATGAAGGTAGTTGGCGCAACATGGACATTGGACATGACTTTCGTCTTGTCCATGTTCATTCTCAAGCCAACTCGGTCAGAAGCTCTACTGAGGTCAGCAAGCATTGCACTGAGGTCCTCCATGGTCTCAGCCATGACTACGATATCGTCAGCTAATTGAAGGTGAGTGGTGTACTCACCATTTATGTTGATGTCTCGCCCTTTCCAGTCCAGAACCTTAAAAGCATCCTCCAATGCAGCGGTGAAAAGCTTCGGAGAGATCACGTCTCCTTGTCTGACTCCCCGCTGCAGAGGAATAGGCTTCGTGCTCTGGTCCTGTAGTTGGACGGACATAGTGGCGTTTTCGTACAGACACTTCAACACTTCGTTATATCGGTAGTCAACTTGGCACCGCTGGAGAGACTGCAGCACAGCCCATGTCTCGATCGAATCGAAGCCTTTCTCGTAATCCACAAATGCAAGGCAAAGGGGTAGGTTATACTCTTTGGACGTCTGTATAACCTGCCGTAACGCATGTGTGTTGTCTACGGTACTATAGCCTTTTCGGAAACCGGCTTGATCGGGAGGCTGGAAATGGTTAAACCTGCGCGCGTGACGATTTGTGATGACCCTCGAAAACAGCTTGTAAACATGGCTCAGAAGTGAGATGGATCTATAATTCTTCAGCAAAGTTTTATCACCTTTCTTGAAGAAGAGAACCACCACACCTCTGTTCCATGCTTTCGGCGTTCTCCCTTCGTGGAAGACAGAGCTGAATAGCGTCTTAAGGCCCCTAAAGATGGGCCTACCACCCGCCTTCAGGAGTTCGGCTGTAATTCCATCCTGACCTGGGGCTTTGCCATTCTTAAGCTGTTTGAGGGCCATACTAATCTCGTGGAGGCTGACGTCGGGGAGATCTTCGGTATAGTGTCGGGTTAATCTAGCCCTTGGGTCTTCAGCTACATTCGACGGGTGTTCGGGTTGTCGTATACACCTGACCATAAAATTTCTCAACTTAATTAACTCAATAGGTTTGGATGAAATGACTCTGCCGTCGTCTGTCTTAAGCTTCATCAATTGGCTTTGGCCAACAGACAGGTCCCTGGCAAACACCTTAGAGCCCCTGTTACGCTCAATAGCCTCTTCAATACTTTTAGTATTGAATCGGCGTATATCACGCTTCGAAGACTTCGAGATCTGTCTGTTGAGCTGCCGATAGCGACAAGCGTCACCAGAGGACTGCAGAATCATTTCGCGCCTCACCTCCATGAGACTAAGGGTGGAGTTCGAGAGCTTCCTGGTTTTTGTACGGCGGATCTTGAAGAACTTACCCGACCCGACCGACTTAGACCCGACCGTTTGGACAGCTACCAAAAACCCGTCGTTGTAATCGTCCACGTCGCTACCATATCATGTCCTCCCCCTCCCTCTCTACGGACTTCTGACAACCCTATGATTCCCCATCGTAACCTGCTCAATTCCTCCTCCAGTTCCAGCAACTTTTCGTCGGTCCGCAATGTTCGGCAGTTGTATGTTGCCAGGGCCAAAGGTTGTAGTTTCTGGTAGCCGGGTCTCTGCCGGAGATTACCTAAAGCACCCCCCGCCACGCCGTTACCATGGCCGCTACCGGAGCCAGGAATAGCGGGGCCGCCGGAGACTAGGGGTCTGGGCTGTTTTTGTACATTCATACTTGGCTTTTGATCTAGAACCGTTGGGGGGGAAATGCCGTAGTTGCCACGCTTGGCAGGCGGGTTGGCGACCGCAGTTATACCATCTAGTCCACGGAGGACGCTGCTGCCCGTCCTCCGGTTTATCCCTTAGTTGCCTCTTACGACACTCACAGGAAGAGATGGGGTGGTGCTATTCTCGGCCGACACCAACACAGCAAATTTAATATTAGTTTGCGGTAAAAAGGGCCTTTAACTCATTTCTTTTGTTAAAAAGGTGTTATTTTGACATCTGTTTCAAATTATTTCATCTTTTGTTTGCATCTTTAATTTATGAAAACCGAGATAATTAATCCGAAAGTTTGAAGTAACACTTTCAGTACAAAAGAATTAAATAATGTAAATGCAGAATTCAATAAAAATAAATTAATATTTTACCCTGTTGTTACCACTTTATATTATTTCCTTTTCAATCACTGCATATTACACTTATTTCTTTGACTTTTGCTAGTGACTATATTTACACAGACCTTGATTCACCATTCAGAAAATAAAATCAAAAATCACTTTTTTTTAAATGCTTAGTATGCCTGGATCGCCCTACATTAGGACATAATGGGTATAGTAATATTTTTGTTGTGTTGTCCTACTAAAGAAAGCAGCTAACTGCATTGTAACAGTATAAGCATTTTAAATTTAATGCGGTTACCTATAGAGATGCTTCGACTACTACATTGCAGTTAGTCACCTTCTTTGGTAGGATGGCAGTGTTATCCATCAATAATTTTACAGAATCTCACACACAGTTACTAAAAACTTAATAATAATTTCCCTTGGAGTACATCATTCTATTTCTATAAATAAAAAGCTATCAATAACCTATACCTATTACTACTTTGTTAACCTCTCGCCGAAAGTTTCTCAGCCGTTGCACAGTGCACTAGCTTTAGAAAGTGCATCGGGTTTGTACTTGTCACTTTCACTCACTCTCATACGGGGCGCTCTTATTAAGAGCGAGTGAGGGAGAAGTACAAACCCGAAGCACTTAGGTGCTTCGGGTGTGCGTAAAAGAATTGGTGAGTTTAATGGAATTATTTATTGATTTAGAACAAAGTGTAGCTCATTTATCTGAACAAAAACGAGAGTTGGACAAGAAAAAACTGAATGTTGTCAATGATGAGACTCGTATATCTGAAGCAGAATTAAAAGTGTCTGAATTGACTCAAGAACTCAACCCAATTACTGAAAAGTTGAAGGCATTGGAGATTCTACAGAAGAATTTGGTAGCATTGGAATCAAAACGAGAGAGAAAAAAAACTAGGTAATGTGCATTTTACTTTAAATGAATCTAACTCCAAATGCAAAATATTGTATAACAATGAAAACCAAAAATTCTGACCTTTATTATCTGGGTAAGATTAGACATGTTTTCCATTACAGGTTAGAGCATTGCCAATCCCAAGAAGTAGATTTGATGAAAAATATCAAAAACATATTCAATGGATCTATTGCAGAACTAGAGGAAAAAATAAGTAAGTTATATTATTTTTGATGTTGATGGCATGTTTTTTTAGCTTCAACATCATGTTCCCAACCCAATTTCCAAACATGTTATTTACCCTGTTTAATTGTTACTCTTTAGACAGCTATGGAAGCACAGCTGAAGTCAGAAAGAAAGAGCTCAAAGATTCATACCAGAAGAATTTCTCATTCAATAAGGATGAAGAATCCATAGCTAATGAGAAAATGGCCAATGAGGTGAAATTCAACAAGTTAATACTGTTAGAGAGCCAGAACCAAGAAAGATTAGACAAGAGGAATGCCATGCTGTTAGATACCGCTAAAGTTGCAGGTAAAGTTTTATTTATTTAACACATTCACCACCAAGTACCCGACTATCAGTTATTCTATGATGTTGTTCCCACGCCGCACTACCTGAGTGTCGGGTACTATAGTACTGTTAGTCGCAACGCTGGTGTGTGGTTAGGTTGGGCAGTGAATGTATTAATCAAATCTAAAAGTCTAAATTAGACTTAACTGATATTTATTTCGATCCCGGTGTTCAAACTTCTCAAATCTGGACACATTGAATATATAATATAATATGAAATTCAATTTCAGAAGTAGCAGTTCCAGAAATAGAAAGTAATGAGGAGGCAGAACAAGCAATAGACTCTTTAACAGAAAGGATCAAGATTCTGCAGAAAGATTTAGAGTCTCTCAAAACTATGGCTGATGCTGAAGAGAATAAACTCCAATCACTAGTCAATGCCAGTATTGATGCCCTTGTATGTTGTATTATATTGTTATTGGAAAATATCTTCATATTTACTCTCTTAAGGCAGGCGTCTAGGTCCGCATCATACGCAACGGACGCATCTGACGGATTTATTATGCGTAATGTGACCCCTGCGGTGCTGATCAGTGGACGCACTTGTCTGACTAACTATAAAAAGAATAAAAAAGTAAAACTACTATATAAAGCAAGGTATACAAAGAAAGATACGTACGATGCGGTGCGGTGGACGTTTGCCTTGACCCCTATATATTATGCCCCTTGATTCGAAAACGCTGAACACCTTAATATCCCCATAACTAAGTTGTTCCTTAAATGCCTCCTGATTCGAAAACGTTCAACACCATAATATGCCTAAAAACATACAACATTTTAGGTACTTCTTAGATCATTGCAATTTTTTTGATGCTTCATTAATAGCACTCTTCTATTTACCTAATAAAAAAAAAATTACTTCATTAAAATAAATCTTACTTCATTCCATCCTAGTCCCGCCATGAACAAAAAATATCTAATAAAGAATCTGAAATCAAGACTGTGAAGAATGACATTATTAAAGTAGAAAGAGATATAAAAGATGCCAATGAATCCAAGTTGCGCCTACAGAATTTGGAGCAAAAGGTCATGACTGCTGAAGAGTAAGTAAGAACTATGGTTGAAATACCTTCGAAATTTGAGCCTAATGTCAAGAGTCCATAAAACACTACATTGATTTAACTTAATTGATTTTATTGAAGATAATTGTAATTGCAACATGTTTTAGAGAATATGAGGAAACATTGAAAGAATTAAATCCAGAAGAGTATCAAAAGGAAATTAATGATGATGAGAAAGTGATAGAACAACATGAACATGAACTTGAAGAACTGAATAAAAAGGTATATTATTACTTACTTAAACAGCAATTTAGAATTCAAATGTTGCAACACATTTACAATCTTGACATTTGCAGGTAACTGAATTGCAAAAGCAAAGTGCTAAGTTAAAGGAGAGGGACATGGTTGAGGAATCTTTGAAACAGAAAGAGAAACAGCTAATGTTGTTGAAGAATAAGCACAGGTCAGCAATAACAGAGTTGCTGGGTTGCATGCCTGAGAAAGGTTTTGCTATGTCCATTAATAAATTTGACTGTGAAGTATCTGCTGAAGTGGAGACTATGAAGCAGAAGTTAAAGGAAAAACACATAGAGGTATGATAAAATTTGGGGTTAATTATTCTTACAAAGGAGAATTTGAATGTTTTGTACATTAATAAATTTCTCTCTGTAACAGATCACAAGTCAAGAGGCTGAAAGAAAACACGTGCGTGAGATGTTGAAAGAGCGACGCAGTGAGCTCACTAAAGCAGAAGATCAAATGTACAAGGCGTGCGGCACGCAGTCTTATGAGGCTACTTTGACCAAGTTGAACGCTACTGTAGAAAAACTTCAGGTTTGAAATATTAAAATAAAAATAAATATTATTCAAATATTTTTCATGCGTACAGAACATTTGTGCATTACTTTCACGTACAATTAGCTACTTTTATATTGGTCTACTTAACCCTTAAATGATCTCTCTACGTTTCAGTGGTCGTTTTTTTTAAAACTATAACTACACTAAGAAATTAGCGTTAGAAAAGAAAAATATTATGTAAATTTTCAAGTGATTAATTATTTTTTTTTGCTTGCGTCTTGTTCTCGTCTCGTGCATAGTCATTCTAAATGCATAAGTGGGAAAGTGTTAAACTAATTAATGTCACTTGGTACTGAATCTATGCGACAGTTCGTTGAAATTAGAAGGGTGAGCATTTAATTGATGTGTCCTTTAAAACGGACAAAATCCGTTTAAGGGGGTATTTTTTTCTTATTTTGTTACAGGAAGATCAAAATTTGGCTAAGTCAACAATTTATATCAACGCTAAGTATAAGTTGCAACTCAAAGACAATAACTGCTGCCCCTTGTGCAGCCGTGGATTTGACTCCGAGTCTGATGTAAGATTAAATAATAAAGTAAATTACTTAAAATTCAAGTTTAATTTTTACTGATCCTATGATTTTTTCTTAGGTAACAGATTTAATATCACAACTAACGACTCAAGTTATGAATGTTCCGGCGAAATTGGAGAAGGTCACAGAAGAATTGCAAAGAGCTTCGGCGAAAAAAGATGACCTGCTCAGTATGAAGACGTTGAATGATAAAATACAAGCATTGAAAGAAAATGAAATACCCAAATTGGAGACGCGGTTAAGTGATGTCGATAAGGTAAACATTAACTACACAGAAGTTAGGGAGGTCTTATCAAGCAATAGTTGTCTTTCAGCTAATGCCCTAAAGAATAAAGTGTAAAGACGATAACCATTGTCTTTACACTACCTTTTAGGGCTCTTTTGATCCTAAGATCCTATGAGGTATTTTAGTCATTCCTTTTCCTCTGCGCACTTCAATCATGCTTTTCACTGCAACTTAGAAAAGTTCTTATTTTATTACCACTGATTTTTACAGTAATTACCTCTTCATTTTTCAGCAAATATCAACGCTAACAGAATCTGTCGAGGAGTTGTCGATGTCCCTCATGGAACCGGAGCAGAAGCTGCAAACGGCGAAGCAAGTCGCCGGACACATGCCGCTTATGGACCAAATCATTCAGGAGATCATTACTATCACGAAAAACGTAATATTTTCATTTGTTTAACTTGGTAACATCTATTTTTGTATTAGGCTGGCTATACACGGGCAGATCGGGCAGGGCAGGTAACCTGTTGAAAAGTTTCCAACGTTTCATGCTTGGATAGAATGATGTACTACATTTTCTTTCCATTGCGTATGGCTGTACAACATTATGTAAACGCCGGTTTAACACATTCGCGGCCACCTAGCGCTACGCACTACGCTCATAGCCATACAGCGTTTTTCCGCTTTATAGCGAAAACCGCCTAAGAACAGAGAACTCGTTTAGCGGTTTGCTGGCACTGAGCGTGTTAAGTAGAAGTTTTGACAGGTTGGAGTTTCTCATCAGACAAAGAATGTATCGTCAATAACCCTATATTTAATCCAATTTAAGTATATTTTTTAATTCATTTCATTATCTTCTACAATTCAAAAGTATACAGGATGCATTGTCGAATCATGATTAATTTTACAGTTAGAAGCAATCAAATCGCAATGCTCCAGTCTGGATTCAGACCTCACGTTAGACGAGGCTACAGCCAAGCAGACTGACTTGCGCCAGAAGATCAGCACCCTAAGAACACGCGTCAGGAGCGCCCAGAGTAAGCTCAATGCACACGCTAAGAAGCTCCAATCGAAGGCCGAGGCGAAGAACAAGCTGAAGGAGGAATATCTCAACGTACAGAAGAAGGTAGAACTGGTTATATATATATATGTTTAATGTGTTGGCGTTCGGGTTCTGTATTTTCCTCTCAATTTGTAATGTGGGAACCAGTGGTGCGGGTATAACCGACAATGTCGAGGAAAAGTTCAACTAATAAGTAAATTCAAGGACAAATATCAACCTCAAGTAGTATCTTGACGTGTAAAAGTGCCCGAGCGGCCTACTTACTAAATAAATTTCTTTTATCTTTTTTTATCTTTATCTTTTATCAAAGTTGATTTATAAAAATGATTTATACACTCCTTATTTACTATGTAGATAATTATTTTTATTCACACATTTATTTATTTTTACCGTTATTTGACAAAGAGACCTAAGGCTCAGCTAAGAGCTAAGTGAAGCACATTCGCTGGAACGCTCGAGTAAATGCTCAAGTCAAGCAGCTCCTTTAGAAACTTCGAATATTTGCAATGCAAAATGTTTAATTAGTAATTACACAAAACAAATTGTTTCTTTTGTAATTTAAGGTACAAGAGTTGCATAATTTGCAAGAGTCAATAAAGCGGATGGAATCAAACAGGGAGAAGTTTACAGTAGAGCTCAAGCAACTGCACGAGTCAACAGGGTCCCTAAGGACAGAATTAAAAGAAAGAGAAAATGCTAAGACTGATACTGTTAAGAAGAATAGGTTTGTACATTTTAGTGTCTACCTAAAAGTGCACTTAAGGTACCGGTTAACTGGGGGTACTTTGATTTACGGGGTAACATTGACCGACCTTAAAACGATAACTATTTTAGTTGTTATCTTCTTAAATTGTTGAAGTCATTATATAACTGTATGAGTAGCTCAGTCCTGATGAAACATTTAATAGAATAATTAAATATTAAAGATAGTTTTTGGGGTGGCCAATGTTACCCCGTAAATCAAAGTACCCCCATTCTACGGTACTTTTCCACCGGCGAGACGAGGATATAAATGAGTGCTTAAAAATTTCAATTCCGCCTCTTTGGTGAAAATGGATTGAATACACTGATGGACTGTAGAGTTTTTTTACGGCGTTTCTTCTCAGCAACGGTCTTTGCGAAGCGCTGGTAGATTTTTGACGTGTAAAAGTGCCCGTGCGGCCTACTTACTGAATCTTTAATCTTTTAAAAATGAAAAATCTCGCGTTTTCTCGTCTTACCTCGCCTTGCCGGTGGAAAACCACCTTTCCGCGGGGATATCTTTGAGGAAAAATTGCCGGTCATCAGATCTTCTTATATGCACAAAATTAAAGTGAGAGATTTATTGTTGCCAGCTATAAATATTTATTGTTGCCAGTGTAAGTGCACCTTAAGGGCTCTCAGTAGCTAGAGGGCTTCCAATTATTTCTTATTTATTTGTTTTATTTGGTACGGCAAATATTTTTAAGTTTGTTTGTAGCCGAACTTATATTTATCATGCTTATTTTCAACCTTTACAGGAATACTATTGACTCTAAGAGAAGCTTTATAACTAAAATTACAAACGCCTTTGACAAGGTCAAGGTAATAATAACTGAAATCAAACATCACGAAGAAAAGAATGTTCAAAGAGAAATGGATAAAATAAAAGATGCCAATGACCGGCTGATGGAGCAGCAGAAAAAAATTATGACTGACAGAGATACTCTTACAAAGAGAATTGACGCTCTGAAGGATGAACTTGCTAAACAAGAGGTAACTATATGTTTATACATACATTTACTTGACTGATAAATAGCAATCTAAAATTATTTTGCTATCCCATGTTACAGATTTACAAACGAGATTTAGATGACAACCTGAAGTTGAGGAAAGCACAAACTGAAAAGGAGAGTTGTGAAAAAGAATTGGCTGCCATTAGCGAGGAAATGAGTGGTATGGACATGAATAAGATTTCAGAGAAAGGGCCTCTGATCAATAAACACACACAATTGTTAAGACAAAAGGCGCATACTGAAGGAGAACTGAATGAAATTAAGGTTAGTTATTATTAGTTAAGAGAGTATAGATGTTACTTGTTCCTTACAAGAGTAATGTTAAACACATAAATAATCATCTTGGTTTAGCCTGTGCCTGACGGTGGAAAAATACCAATAGTTTTTTAATAACCCTAATAAGTAAACAACCATTAAGGGTCCTTTTTCAAAAACCTATTAGTAATAGTCACCTTTTTTTTTATTAGAAAAGACTTCAACTGAATCGGCAAGAATTAAAAAAGGCGCAGAATAAGGACGTAGAGAAGAAATACAGGGAGAAATATTACGAACTTAAAGTCACACAAACATTAGACAAGGACATCAAAGAGTATTCAGTTGCACTGGAAAAGTGTCTCATGGAATTCCATAAGGAAAAGATGGAGAACATCAACCTTATTATAAGGTAATTAGTAGATAATAAATAAAAATCAGGAGACAATCTCACACAACTTCGCCTAGTCCTAACTATACTAGATACTAGGTACATTTTTCCAATGTCTATTTCCAGAGAAATGTGGCGAAAGATATACAGAGGCAACGACATCGACTATATAGAGATAAAGACTGAAGGAAGCATGACTGCCGATAATGAGAGGCGTAAATATGATTATAGGTAAAAAATAACCTACCTTTATGCTCTTACAGTCCATTGTGCTGATGGTTGGCTATACATTATCCGTATATTCATTAATGATTATTTTTTCAGAGTTGTTCAAAGTAAAAATAATGCTGAAATTGATATGAGAGGAAGGTGCAGCGCCGGCCAAAAAGTATTAGCTTGTCTTATTATTAGATTAGCTCTCGCAGAAACGTTCAGTTCCAGGTATGTTTGCAAATCTAAGTTCAGATACATCAAGTTTAGGTTCCACATCATTTAAACATATAAATGTTCTCTTTCAGGTTCGGTATATTAGCACTTGACGAACCTACAACAAATTTGGACCAAGAAAACATTAGGAGTCTTTGCTCAGCTCTCGGTGAAATCGTACAAGAGCGTATGAAGCAAAAGAACTTTATGTTCATCATTATTACTCACGACAAGGAATTTATAGAGTCCCTCGGTAATGTGGACAAGGTCACGCACTACTATGAGGTCTCCAGAAACGACGAAGGAAAATCAAGAGTCAAGAAAATTAGATTCACCTAGAATCAAAGCTTTAAGTTTTGTTAACAAAGCATTCCTTATATTTTTTATCCAAGTGTATTCTCTAGTTCTGCTCTAGTTATTAAAGGCAGTGCCTTACAAACATTTATCCAGTAAGATAGTTAAACTAAGTCATGTTTCAATAAAAAAAGTTTATATTTACCCCATCGTTTAATTCAATATCATTTATATTTTATTATTCATTACATAAAGAATATACTTATGTTTAGTTAATAACAATTCCAGTAATACTGTTAAGTGGCTCGCATGTCGATATTTGGTCGATATACAACATTTTGCTCTCTTGCAACACGGTGAGCGTAACTCCAAGCAGCTCTGCTATCTGAGTCGAAGGGAAAGACAGCGACAGGCATTTCGAAATGTACGGCACGAAATCCTCCGTGAAACACACGCACAAAGAAACGAAGTTTTGCCTTTCAATATCTGTAAATGCTTGTTGCTCTCTTTGGTAAAATGCCATCAAAATTTGAACTGCCTTCTTGAAGGAACTTCTATATGCATTGTAGACTTCTTTAACTATATTCAATGGAGCTGTTACCCTCAACATGTTCAGAACTATCAACATCCCATTACAGTACTCTGCCAAAGGATAGTAGTCTAAAAGACTTTCTGGTGGGCTGGAGCCCGCGTTTTCATTGATTGGCCGTGGTACATTCTTTATAGTAGGAACCTTGTACGACCTCATTTGGTTATCGAAATGATTCTCTGCCTTTTCTAGGCCTTTATAGAATTGCGTGAGGAGATTGTTTCGAAACAGCGGAGTTAGAGTGCATCTCATATCTGCACCAACTCTTCCAAAAGACAGGCAGAGGTACATACACTGGTTGAACAATGATTCAAAGTTAGACTCGTCCTCGCCTTGCAGATCTTGGTTTAGGATTAGAGCTAACATTTCAACCTGCAAAGATCAAAGAAAATATTATAGACAATGTTAACCCTTAATTTGTCAAAAATAAAAAGGTCAGGAATTCAAACCCTTTTTGATTTTGCATAATATTAATTATATAATAGATATTGCAATAAAAACAAAATCCAAACAAAAAAAAGTGAACATTATGGTATGTTCACTGTGCTGAACATTGCCAAATTAAATAGCAAAAAATGATGTAGGTTTGATTTTTTCTTATGAATCTAGTCAAAATTACTTATATATTTATGGTATAGAGAAGGCAAAGGAGCACACAGGCCACCTGATGGTAAGTGGAAACTGACCGACAGACATTCACACTCACAAGACTGCAAGCCTGCCAACCCTGAGGACTAAGATGGAATGCCTCTGCTAGTTATTACACCGGCTGTCTTATCCCCAAACCACAACAATGCGAACAGTGCTGTTGGGCGAGGTTAATGGATAAGATGGTGGTAGCGACCCGGACGGACCCTGCACCAGGTCCTACCACCCGCGAAGATGACGACAATGACAGTCATATTCATAATCCTAGTTTAGCAACCTTATTATTATTCACTGAATATATATTAATTAGGTACTTTCTATTCAACGTAATGTCTTCCTTTTACTGTATTTTTTTTTCTATTGTTTTTCTTTTGTGTGCATTGATTTCTTGTAAGGCTAAAGTTACTTAACAATATGTACCTTCTGTTTCAACCAGCAGGACAGAGCACTGGTGCCACTGAGCTCGTCTTCTCGCGCCCTAGAATCCTGGGCGTCAGAAAGGAAAATAGACTTGTGCTGAGTAAGGACATTGAACAGATGAATTCTGTGCAACTCCACTATTCTTCGCAGCAATCGTTCACTTGCTGAAAATATAATCATTACACGTAATAGCCTAATTCTTTATATATTTGATAGACTAGACCCTAAGGATAAATAGTCCTTATCGTTTAGTTTAGTTTAGTTTAGTTTATTTATTTATCAATGTAATGTTACAATATAGATTGCATTGCATGTCAAAAAATACGAAATTACATTGATATCGTCAACAAAACATTAATACAAATTGATAAAATAATATTAAAATAATACAATAATATAAAACACTCAAATAATCAAAAACAACAATGATAAACAAGTAATAAATGGTCAGTTTCCGATGTCAATACACAAAACTAATAAAGGTCAAATATCAATAATAATTTTACAATTTAAGTTGCATTTAACTTTGCCAATTGATGTTCTCAACTAAATTGCTTACTAATTAATATAATGTGTGTCTACTAAACTAAATTACTAATCCTTATGATTCATATTTATGAAGTAAACTACGCACATTCTGTATTTTTGGCATCCTCCAAAGCTTTCTCAAACCAAGCATTTCTGGCTTTTAAAAAATGCAAGTGGAGTCCATCTGACGTATTAGCTTTGTTTCCTGCATATGAAATGTTATTTTCATCATCAGTAGATCTGTAAACGGTGTTGGCTCTTCGTAGGTAACCTAAAATCTATAAACGCACATTTTTGTAAAATCATGTTGTATTATAAAAATTGCAAGTTATTACAAATGTAAACTACCTGCAAACATTGCGGCAGTGGCAAGTCATAACGCAGCTGATTAAACAGATGGTATAGGGTCTCGAACCATAGCGTCATAATCTCAGATGTGGTGTTCTGAAATAGAACGATATATTTTTTTATTTTGTTCGAACTTAATTATAATATTCACATTTAACTGATTAAATAATATCCAATAGTCATGTCACATAAAAAGGCCGCTGTCGATATAGGTACCTAAGCATTCGCGCATTAATCGAAATTGGTATGGTGATATGGAGGGGAGGAAAGGGGAAAAATCTGCCAGGATGCTTAGCGCACACGTTATTTATTGGCTAATGTACTCATTACAAACACATCCCCTCCATTGTCGCTCAGCGGTCTTTTTATGTGATGAAATCTGTATATACCTGAACTAATGGTATTTCAGAGTATCTTTTGGAGAGATTGCGAATAAATGTGAAGATGTCCAAGGCACTTTCATAGTCCTCTGCTGAGAGAGCTTCTCGCATCAATGCAGGAAGTTCTAAAAGCTCAAGCAACTTCTCACTGTGGTTGCGTATAGCACTGTATCGACTGAAACAATTGAATAAAAATAATTTAGGATGTACAGAGTGCATAGCTTACATAATTTATTTTTCCAGTGCTTATTATTCAGCAACTGTTACAATTAAGAAAGAAATCAATGTCATTTTAATAAATACTTGAACAAGGAGAGGCTCCGTTTTATGTAATGAGTAGACCCCGTTATTACACATTCAGTTTGGGAGCATGTTAAAATAGTTGATGTATCCTGTATCAAATTTAAAACTAGCAAACCAGTATATTTAGGGTCTTATTAGTATATTTAGTAATATGTCACAAAATCTAAAACAAGGAAACTAGACTGGACTGTTGAATTCTTAATAACTATTGGTGTAAGTATCAGATCTATCCTATTCTATAAATAGATTACCAAAAACTAGCAATTTGTTAAGAGACAATACCTCTTTTCCTTAACAATATTTCCAGCCATTTGGGAAAAACTTTCACATTCCTGTATGAAATTAGGTGTAGCTTCGAGAAATTTCGTCAATGAGCCTTTTGAATTGCCCAAGTCTTTCATAATTGTTCGAGAAATCTCTGCCGTCTCCACAAATGTCTTATAATTGGTAAATGCTAAATCCTGTGTCTGTTCTGTTAACTGGTTCATCTCTTCTGTCAACCTTTCTGGTTCTTTTTGTATGTGGCTCCAATTCTGGGACCCAAGTTTTTTAATATATTCTGTGATTTCACTGAAATACTCTGCATTTTCTGAAAACAATTTTTTTCACAAAATAAAGAGAATCACCTTAGCTGATGTACATGATGATAAGATACTACTGGTGAAGTGGTGAGTGCAGTCAAGGAATTTAATTTGTGACCCACCTTAGTTCCAAAGTCAAGTTGACATTCTACAGCAATAAGGTTGAGTTTCCTATCAATTACAAATGAGTTGGCATCTCTAATGACAAAGACATCTTCAAGTAGATTTTCTTTGAAATGGGTAGCAAATTAACGTCCGTGACCGTACATAAAATAGGTAAGATCTTGTACCTTGGGTTGATCCAGGAAAGAGCAAGTGTGACAGTTCATTTAATTCTTGAGACATGGTTGTAACGCTATTGCACTATGTAGTAAATTAGTTTTATACACCGCGTAAATTCTATTCTAGTGAGCTATATTATCGCATAATGAGTAAAAATATAAAGTTCTGGTTGCCATCAGCTAGCTACACGATTTGGCGATTTGTTTTGACGGATTTGACATGACATTCATTAAGTGACAGTGACATCTGTCCACGATGCCAATATAACGATAGCAGCCAATTTTATTAACACGCCATGCGCCATGTAATGAAAATAATTGATAACTCGCCACCTAAGAGAAGTATTTTCAACTAGTAAGGCGTTTGTCATTTTGGTGACAAATTGAATACCAAGGTATAAATATTTAAAAAAGGCTGTTGTATTATACAGTAATGTAATGAGTAACAAAAATAAATGATTTTTAACATTTAAGAGGGAAGGAGAATAATATAATACATATTTTGGGTTTTACGTTTCAAAGATAAGAAGAACTTGCTTACGCTATAGGCTAATCAAAAAACGGCATAGGTTCCAAATACGTTCCATTATCAGCATAAGCAATATACGAATAACGTAATACCGACCACCGAACGTGAGTAAATTATCTTTGTAAGTTATAACCAGAAAAAATAATTAATCAAGAGTTTTATATCATAATTAATCTACAAATTTGCGTGCTTAAACTAGGTAAAGGAAATCAAATGTGTCTGGTTTTTAATATGCTAAATGATAACGGAACTCATTTTGGATGTATAGGGGAAATGGAAGACAGAAGATTGCCATTCTTTTAATAACCATTTTTTTGTATTTATAACCATATATCGTGTTAATTCGTGATTAAAATAATGTATTCCATTTAAAAATCTGGTTAGTACTTTCGATTTTTGGGTCTTCACTATTTTATAACCAATTTTCAAGTATCGATACGTTCTTGGATTGCGTCATGTAAACGTATAGTTATATATTGTAACTTTGATTATCTCAAATTCATTGCAATTCGCGATAACGAAGCCCTGTTTATTTTAATATTGGTGAAAATCGGTAAGAAAATCAATGTTTATTAACCTATTCGTTTGACAAGGATAACCTAAGCGTTTTATGTCTAAAGCTTTTGACACCATTTTTGTTCCGCTTTTCTGTTTGATTATGCCATGTTTCTCTAGCGAAGTGGTTTTTCTTTTATTAGATTTTCTTTTTGTGAGTTTCGTGTTAGTTAGCGAATGATGATTGAAGTAATAAAATGTATTTTTAAATAAGGTTATGTTGATGTTTTGGTTTAGGAATTATATAGGGTGTATAGAATAATGTTGACTAGATTTTGCTATAAAATTAGGAGCTCTTATCTCATCATATTGAACAAGTGGTTTTTCCACAGAAGATTATTAAAAAAAACATTTTATTTAATAATAACTTATTTTTAGTTATGGATGGTACATAATTTAGACACTAAAATGGATGGTGATGGTGAAGATTTCAACCTCCAGTGGGAGGAAGAGGTGGAGGCCAAGGTATTATAAAATTACTTATTAAATTAATAATGCTTTCAATTTACAAATTACATTGAAGGCATGAATTAATAAGAACAACTTTTTAGCACATCCCAGATGAAGTGGTTTCAGAAGAAGTTATTTGTGGCTTAGACAATGCCCAACCTGGATCTTATTCAAATATGGTAATTATGCGTATTTAAGTAATTGAAATAATTTAATTTATTTAAGTACATTGTTTATTTTTAAAAATACAGTACATTTAATTACACTGAGTTCTATCCAAAAGGTTTAATTTAGTGAGAGAAAAATGTGTAAAAATACTTTTTATCCCTCATATTATTATACATATATAAAGGGCAAACCTGACTCACTGACTTAGATATCAACATAAAGGTGAAACTATTCTACCTAGAAAGTTGATATTTGGGACAGGGGTTCCTTTCATGATCTAAATGAGCACTACAAAAGGATTTTTCAAAATTGACTTCCTAAGGGGTTTAAAAAGGGGGAGAAGCAGGATACTTATTCTACGCGTACGAATTCGCAGGCTTTGTCTATTTTATTATACAAATGAAATCAAATAATATAGAAATCAGCACAACATAACTAAAAAATATACCATATATATAATAAATCTTATTTGTGCTCCTAGACCTCAGAAGTCATCATACAGGACACGGACCAAATAGCAGCAGAGAATTTGATGTACTTGTCCCAGGATGTAGTGAGTTATGCGGATGCAGCCGAACTTGCAGTAGACCCAAGTGTTGAGTGTGTCACTGAAGAGGTGATCACCGATGACTGGGTGAACCCTGGGGGACAAGAAAGGTTAGTACCTGAAAGTTACTTGTTCATTATATTTGCTGACTCTAAAAAATGTGCAGCAAACGCACAGTGAGCAGGGACAGCACAAACCAAGGATATCTAGGATTTAAATAAATCAAAGTTTTGTATTTCTTCTTCCTTCACTGAAGAATGTATGGTGGATGTATTTTTATAGTGGGCATGGGCCACACCACCTTTGATTTCTGTGCATTTAAATCTGATCTCAAAGGACAACATTTTTACTATCTGTACTGAAAACATCCTAGACTCAAGTTCATGCTTATCATACATTTATGTACATATTCATAGCTTTATTCTTTTACTGGACTTATGCAGTTAGCCTTTGTTGGCTGATTCTGCTTCACCGGAGAAAGACAGAAGTTTTCAGAAGAATTGGGAGCTTGACCTTCATCAGGAATGATGTTTGTGTTAACCCCATAGTAATATAGAAAAGCATGTTTGTTATGTTTTTCTTTGGTTTCAAAATTTTAATTAATATTTGAATGTTAGTTCCTTTAATTTCAGAGTTGAAGTGCCATTGGATCACTTTGCACACCAGATATTGGATATAAAAGAAGAAAATGACATTGATGTGCCTTTACCGACTGATCAAGTATGTGTTACTGTTTTATTGTTTATTGCTTTAGTTCACTGACTAAGATCATCATTAATAACACCCTGTTAGTGTGAGCTGTATCTAATTTGGTCCACAATAGCCATTAGAAAGACAGGCGCTGTTCAGGGACCATTTGTTATAATAATTATTAAAATACTTGTATGTAGTAAATATGCCTAAGCGAGAGTTCTAACATAATTACTACTTATGGTCATTAAAAAATAACTACTGATGTTTTATCCATAGTTGTAAATACACAGTGTTGATATTGATTTGTTTTAATTTTAAGGGATCATTACTTAGGTCAATGAAAGTTAATTTCTCCAAGAAACTAGTATAATATGTCAAAGTTAATGAAAATAAAAAAAACACAGTGTTTAAGCTCACATTTGACATAATTAAGTTAAGAGACTACCTTACTTTTAATTTAGTAATTTTTTGACAAGAGTCTGTCAGTCTAATGTTATTTTCACTGTAAGTGCTTTTCATCAAAAAATACAATGTTAAATAGAGATTACTACCTTAAAATGGACATGAAGACAATGATTAAGTGTATAAATAAATACTATGTCTGCTCAACCTTCAAAAGTACGCGAATATGCACCCTTTGAGGCCAACACATGCTGACCAGATGTGACTGGAACACCTTATGTAGGTATTTTAGTCCCCTGAGTTAACAGAAATGAAAGGACAAAAACTATTTCCAATACCAACTAACATGGAATTAAATGATTTGGTTTTGTACACTAGTATTCTAAATAATTCAGTAATTAGTTTGTTCCTGAGCCGACAAGTGCCCAGGTGTAACCAGAATCCATCCCCAGGACCAATACACAGCGATGCGTCCGTGGCCGTGTGATTTCTGCTCGCGCCGCTTCCGCAAGAAGGCGGCTCTTATGAACCACATGGTAGCGCACCAAAACGACCGCCCGCACGCGTGCAACCTGTGCGGCGTGCGCTACGTGCGCAAGTGCGACCTCATGAACCACCTGAAGGTGCATGCGATGGTGCCGGATAACGCTGACCCGGTCGATTATGGTGAGAATCTTGGATTTAGTTTAATGTTTAGGTTAATGTACAAAAGATCTAAATATCCTGCGTAGAAATCGTAATTTGGTCATCCCATGAGAACCGTACATTTTTCCGGGATAAGAAGTAGCCTATTTACTATTCCAGACTACCTCTGTGACAAATTTCATCCGAATCCGTTCAGGCGTGATTTAGTAACAAATAACCAAAATTTCGCATTTATATTGTTAGCAAGATAAGATGAAGCGAATTTGTGGTACGAAAGGAAACGTAGCCAGCGTATGAGACACGACACGCCCGGGGCAGAGAGTATCGAATTATCGAACGTGTACATAAATGGAGAGCATGCGAGCGTTTCTGGTGTAAGAGTCGTGTGACCGGCGCCGTGTCACGCGGAATGTGCAGATTTCATTGTGACTGCGGATTAAACGTTGGTCCGTCACAAAAAAATACAAATAGGCATCGGCCCGCAGTGTCCGCGCCTTCCAAAAGCGGGCGTTTCTTGTGCTTGCTTTGCCATATCGATAAGAGAAAAGTAAAATTAAGTGTTCTTTCACTCTATTGTACTATTTACCTTTCTCAACTCTTTTCTAAATTGGGTGAGAAGTTGGCCAAAGGTGATTTCCTCATTTCTTACAAGCTGACATAATCATAACGAGCAAGTAAAGATGGATATTCTAGCGTCACATCATTCCAAGCAGGACTTTCGGAACTTTTGGAAAGCCACCAATAAATTAAATAGCAAATCTAGTCTTCCGGTGAGCGTCAACGGTGTTAATGATCACTACAGTGTAGCGGAGTTGTTTAGAGATCACTTCACTATAAAATCGCCTTTGGGTCCGTCACAGCCAAAACACGGTGATGGGCTGTCGGGTCAGGAGATTGCAGGTAGGTTCACAGCCAAAGACGTAGATAATGTGGTCAGACAAATGTCGCGTGGTAAATCTCCTGGTCACGACGGCCTAAGCATCGAGCATTTGAAGTTTGCAGGCCCTCATCTGTGTAGAGTGCTCGCTATGTTTTTCACACTGTGCGTGGGACATTCCTATCTACCCGAAGCACTAATGAAAACTGTGGTCGTGCCTATCGTGAAAAACAAAACGGGTGACATCTGTGACAAAGCTAATTATAGACCAATATCATTGGCCACAATCGTGGCAAAGGTTCTTGATAGTTTGCTTAACAGTCAACTAGATAAATACATTGATCTACACGACAATCAATTTGGTTTTAGACGTGGACTGTCGACGGAAACGGCTATCCTGTGTGTTAAGCAGACTATCAAGTACTACACCAATCGGCGAACCCCTGTCTATGCTTGTTTCCTTGACCTTTCTAAAGCGTTCGACTTGGTTAACTACGACATCCTGTGGCGTAAATTAGAGAACATCACTGTGCCTACGGAGCTAAACAAAACACTCCAGTTTTGGTATTTTAACCAGATCAACGTCGTGAGATGGTCGGGAACATATTCCGAGCCATACAGGTTGGAGTGCGGCGTGAGGCAAGGGGGACTTACGTCTCCCAAGCTCTTCAATCTGTATGTCAATGGTCTAATAGAGGAGCTCAGCAGCTTGCATGTCGGCTGTAATATTGACGGTATTTGTCTCAATAATATTAGCTACGCAGATGACATGGTGCTGCTGAGCGCCTCTCCGTGTGGTCTTGCCAAGTTGTTGCGGGTGTGTGAGAGATATGCGGTCAGCCACGGCTTATCATATAATGTCAAGAAGAGTGAATGCATGGTTTTTTGGGTCAGAGGTAAACGTCCGTACAATGTTCCGGCTATTAAGCTTAACGGCGCTCCGTTAAATATTGTTAAAGAGTTTAAGTACCTTGGGCACGTACTGTCCTCTGACCTAAGGGACGATGCAGACATAGAGAGGGAGCGTAGGGCGCTGTCTGTCAGAGCGAACATGGTGGCCCGCAGGTTTGCTCGTTGTTCCGCTGAGGTTAAACTGACGCTCTTTAGAGCATATTGTTCCAACTTTTACACGAGCAGCCTGTGGATAAACTACACGCAAAGGCAGTATAGCGCCCTACGCGTGCAGTTCAACAACGCGTTTAGGATGCTGATGGGGCTGCCTCGATTCTGCAGCGCATCAGGTATGTTCGCGGATGCAAGAGTGGACTGCTTTTACGCCATCATGCGAAAACGCTGCACATCCCTGGTGCGCAGGGTGCGGGCCAGCTCCAACAGCATCTTGGCGACGTTCGCCCAGAGGTTCGATTGTCAGTATGTGAATCATTGTTGTCTGGTTCACGTACTGGCATATCAGCCTAAGTAGGTTAGCTTAGTTTAAAACCTATGTGCTCAGTATAAATATGTAATACTAACATTAGGTTAAGTTTTTAATTTAATTTACTAACACTTTGTAATAATATTATGGTCTAAAGATGGCTGAAATAAATGATTTTGATTTTGATTTTTTGATTGATAATCATTATGCATGATTAGTGAATTGATTATGTTCATATATGTTTTTTCTTTCTTTTAGCTGATGTGCTAGATAACAGTCAAGTGATAAAACCAAAGAAAAAGAGAGGGCGGCGAAAAAAGATCCCTGAACCAGTAGATGTAAGTGCAATCTGTATGTAACACACTTTACTTTACCTTTTGGCCACCGAACGTTGTCCATAAAAACATTTCTTCACACGCATTTTAAGTAAACAAGTCAACAAAAGATTAGGGATTACAAATTGTGTCATTGATAATTACAATTTATGGTAGAAATATTCTCTTGTGACTTAGTTCTGAATCGGCCTTAATATCTTTGCAATATGTTGAAAATAAACCTTTATTGTATACAGCAAAATGTTGGAAGTATAAGGCCTTATTCATACTTTGTCCTTGTTTGTCCTATTCAAATGTATGACAGATAAGGACAAAGCATGGCTTAGCTACTGCACGGCTACTCTACGTGTATTAATAAGCCCGCCCTTGTTACCTGTAACGCTTTACCATAAAAAATAATCAATAAATCGTATCGATTCATGACGTAACAGATCTTGAGTACTACTTGGGAACGACGGTCAAAAGATTAATTTAATTATTATTGTAATTTATGATATTATGTCAAAGAGCCCTCACATGGCCGATTAACTAAATAAATATTTTGAATTTAGAATTGAAATAAACGCGTGTACTACGCGCGTGTGTGGTGGTCTATTGCTCTTTATACCTAGGTATTTGTTCATGTATAAATATTTAGTTTGCCGTTTTTATTAAATATATCATTTTGATTTGCCCCGCCTGCTAACTTATTTTGGTTTTCTTTACACGCCTCTTTTTGGTTAGGTTATCTGGAAGAGATCGGTATTTGTAGCCTGTTGACTAATTATTAGACTTTTTTTTTAACTATTTAATTTCCATATTGTATGTTGTTCAATAATAGCAGTTTATGTGACTCGCGCGTAATAAGATCACGTGAGTGTTTTAATGCCTAATTATGTGTACAGTTGCATACATAACTTTATTTACAATATCTGAGAAACCCGTATTTGTGGTTGCTCCCTGTATTTTATTGAACATTAAAATGTAACCACATCAATAACCAATACTTTAACGACATACAATGCTTGAATGTTAACATTAAAATAAAACCACAGATACATGTCTCATAATATAGGCTGTGCACACTGCACATATTATATTGAAGTTATGATATGGATGTAGATAAAGAATAGAATGATGGTATTGTGTCGGGCAGGACGGCATGTGGGAGAACATGACGTCGGCGCGCACGCAGCAGTGGTCGCGGCTGCCCAAGCCGCCGCCCACGCCGCCGTCGCCCGCGGCCGCGTCGCCGCGCTCGCCCACGCCGCCGCCCGCCGACCCCAGCCGCCCCTTCGTCTGCCGCCACTGCGGGGTCGGCTTCGCCAGGGAGAAGGCGCTGCAGTCGCACTCGAGGGTACACCACGACACCGCCAATTTCATTTAAACTCTCTTGCAATAACCATAACCTTATTTTTCATGTTCATAAACCGAATATGCCATTATTGAACAAACGTAATTGAACTTTATTGCCTTCGAGGTAGATTCGAAGTACCATTTACAATAAAACTCCCTGTTTGCAGTATGGGGGGCCTTACGAGGCTAAGCATGAAATGTCTTATTTTAACTTCAGTTCTAGAGCAAGAAGCACAATTTTGCTGACTTTGACTAACTTTAATATTAGAGTAAGACAGTAGTCAACTTCTGCAATTCATGTATCGTAGTAGCACAGATCGAGGTCGGTTTTGAGTGTCCCAGTTTGAGGTGACGCGGTGTTAGGTTGAGTGTTGGTTGCCAGGTGCACGGCGGCGACTCGCCGGTGGAGTGCGGCGCGTGCGGCGAGCTGTGCTGGTCGCGCGAGGCGCTCGCCGCGCACGCGCGCCTGCGGCACCCGCACCAGCCGCCGCAGCCGCCGCAGCCGCCAAGGGAGCCCTACGACTCCAACTCGGGTCAGTACACTGCCATACCTCATACCCCAGGTGCCCATATGCTACCACGGCCACTGCTTTATGTGCTTCAGCACGAACAAAGTGAGATGAAAATAGTTTTCACGCGCCTTGATGGCAGCGTCCGATTCAAATATTTGCTACTTGCACTAACCTAGGTCTGTATAGAAAAGCACAGTGTATCCGCACTTTAAATAAATTAAACTATATTATATGCACGGCAGCGCCAAAAAGAAAGAAAAATGTGACATTCGCAGCAAATTATCGAGAATTAACTACGGCATAGTACACAGGTCGGAATCGGTGATCTATCTTTCAGTGTTCCCATATCCAACACTTTAACACTGAATAAAAGTATGTGTGTTAACACTATTAAATTTTTATAGTCATACGAGAGTAAACACCTAACAAATAATAAAAATTCAAGTATTATTTTCAGGCGATGACGACATGGAGTATCAGTTGTCTCCGCTCGCGGACAGCGGCGGCAGCGAGCGAGCGGTGTTCGACACGCAGCGCGGGCCTGAGCTGTTCTGCCAAGATTGCGGCGTCGCCTTCCAGCGGGCCGACCTGCTCCGCCGACACCAGGCCGCCGCCCACAGGTGCCCAGTTTATATTCATCTTAGGAACAAAGCTGACACGCGCTGGCCTAGTTGGTACTTTAGTAGTGACTCTGCCTAAAACACCCACTGGATTGTCTACTAGTAAAATGTGCTAGAGAGTTTCGAAAATGGGCCTCAGGTAATAAATGTGCATGTTCTAGCCACAAGCGGCACGACAGCTCGTCCAGCACGTGGGCCGAGCACACGTGCGACGTGTGCGGCGAGTCGTGCGCCGACGCGCTGCAGCTGCTGGCGCACGCCGAGCGACACGCCGACCGGCCCGCGCCCTCCGCCAGGTAATACCGCGCCAGCCGACCACTCCCGACCGCACCACACGAAACCCTCACGTGGCCGTCTCTCCGTCCGTCGTTTGTCACACTGGTTTTAGAGCCCAACGGTTGAAGCTACGGTGTTCAAATTTTCACAGAATGAGCATCTTGTTCGCCCAAAGCCATATAATTGTCATAAAATGTCCCATACAGTTAAACGGAGGCGTAATTATTTTTTTGACCTATCCCATCGTATGGAGTATGATTGTTTAAAGCTCGCTGGGTTAGTTTTGACAATATATTGAAAAACAATGGAATGAGTAGACAACAAAATCAGCAATTAAAAAAATAATAATTACGAAGTACTTTACTTTACCTCGCATTGACCTATGAACTTAACTTGGTTAGTATAAGTATTTTACAAAAAAATACCATTATTGATATAATATTGACAGTTTATAGTTCCTTAGGTATGTATATTGATATAATATTCGTATTGCAACCATTTTGATTTTGCGGTCAAAACCAGACAGAAGGGATACGGGCGGGTACATTTAGTACGGAAGGAACCCTAAATATGCGAAGTCCGTCACGCACTTGGCTGGTTTTTAATTGAATGGGATGGTCGACGGCTAATACGATACGACACGATACACGAAAGGTAAAATTCGAACAAACCAATCTGGTATACAGTCGCCATAAAATATGTCGAAACATACTAAGAATATCTACACTGGACACATTTTTTATGGTTGTTAGAACATGTTTTGGTATCTTACCATGAGCACGTTATATGTTTCGATGTACTACATGTTATCTATCTAATTTCTATGTCAACTCTCGTTATTTCAGATTTAAGAAAATGTCGCGCGGCCGAAATATGTCGTCTTCCAATAGCTTACGGCAATTCCCTTGCAGAGAATGTGGTAAGTGTTATTATTTTAAGTGTTTTCGTTGGAAACCAAAATGTTGGACCCGAAAGCCGAAGGCGAAATAGTTCCGTTGTGCGACGAAAAGTTTCCACACAATTGTATGGCTAATTTAGGTCGAACAACGGAAAATTCATAGAACATTTTGATTGAGTGAGTTAGCATGCTCAACTTTTTTTACTCTCCCTAAATTATTATCTTAGTCAATGAAATTTTGGAATATGAACGTACTATAAACAGATTACAGTTAATTTCTGACTCATTTGACAGTCATACAAACAAAAGAAATACGACCTTATCTCGTTTGCAGTGGGCCTTTACTCCAATGGCCGTAATTATGTACAATTATATGGTGTGTTATTGTATGTCACAGGCAAGGTATTCGGGTCGCGTAGTTCCCAGCAAATCCACGTGCGAATCCACACCGGCGAGCGGCCTTACGCGTGCCGCTTCTGTTGGAAAGCGTTCGCTGACGGCGGCACTCTCCGCAAGCACGAGCGGATACACACCGGTACGTAACACTAACTATAGCCCCCTTATTCATAAACGTACAGCAAACCTATTTTAATTAAAGAAAGGCACACGTTTATGAAACTGAACTGCATAGCTATATCGTAATGACCCCTGGTCTGGTTTGTTTACGTAATTATGTACCGAAACAAATGAAGTATGGAACTTTATTTTTTATCTAGAGGTCTCTCTTAAATACACTAGATTAAACACGTACCTTAAGTGGTTTTACACCAGTTCTTGTTTGAATAATCGTGGTTGTTGTCAGGTGAGAAGCCGTACGCGTGCGCGGTGTGCCCGCGCGCGTTCAACCAGCGCGTCGTGCTGCGCGAGCACGTGCGCTCGCACCACTCCGCGCCCGACCGCCGCGCCAATGGTATCACATTATACTTCTTAACTTATAATACTAGCTTATGCAACTGTGTCACTGGGACACGACTGCGAGGTTATGACATGAGGCGAAGTCGAATGTCTATAATACATACGCATTAGTGTCTTAATGGCTGATTTTTAATAGTAACATACATTATTTTTTCTATGAGCTCAAAAAAAATTAAGTACTATACTAAAATTGTTAAAACAAAAACTACTACGTGAAATACTTAGGAGTGCATAAACATTAAAAGTAACCTACAGTGCTGTGCATTGGTGTGACGTGTGTGAGTCATCCGCCCTGTGTTGTGTGGGACCGCCAGCGCGCCGCACTGTGCTACGCCATCGCTTGCGATCTAAATTGCGCTACGCACCCCCTAATTACCGCTGCGCCCCTGGTACTTCATTTAAACATGCCATCTCTTTGCTTGGATGAATGGCTTAGAACGGAAGCATATTTAATAAAACTGGAAAATAAAATAGAATAGCTGTTGGCCATTAGATAATTTGGGTTGACGTCACGAACGACGATACAGTGGACCTACCTTAGCGAAAGTTAGTGACTAAAAATAAAAACAAACGTTTTTCAAACAAAATTTTATTTTACAATACGGATACAAGTACAATAAAGAACATACAGTGTTATCTTAACGAAGTGGCATGTTATTAAGTGTTAATTAGGCATTACAAAGTATCATATTTACTTGCCAGTGCTTATAATAAAAAAAACTTACCCTCTAACGTTAAAAAAAAACACTATAAATATAGTTATACAGTGCTGGATTACAATTGTAGCATAGTGCGATACGCGCGCGAGTCTAGTGTATAAAAGACCAAGTGGCGTGACTGTGTGCATCGGAACTGGATAATCGTCGGGTTTATAAGACAAATAAATTAACTGCCGTAATCATCTACTTTCTTATTACAGCGCCATCTGCTGACTGTCCCTCTGATTACTGAGGCATCTATCCACCTTGCTATTGACATCTGTACGTTATCAATCACTATGGTTAAATGTACCGCATGTGGTAAGTTCCTCTCACCGCTAGAGTGCGCTAAATGTTCGAAATGCTTTGGCCAGTTTCATAGGGGCTGCGCCAATTTATCGAAGGATGAACGAGTTTCGTCAAAATGGGTTTGTCCAGAGTGTACGGCTACTGCTCCCCGTAAGAACACTGATGATACTCCCATCAAGAGCACGGAACTTACATCGGCGGATGAAAGCGACCCCAACACTCCGAGCCAAGAGTCAGAGCATGACCTTGTCAAGGAACTCAGATTGTTCCGAGTGGAACTTGGGTCAGTGCGGGCAGAGATGACGGCAGTTCGTCAGGAATTGACAGCCTTGAACAGGAGTGTCGAGTGCTTCCAAAGCCGCCTGAACTTAGTTGAACAAAGTGACACTTATTGAGGAGCGCATATCAGAAGGGTCGGGTTGCGACAACAGCGAACTAATAAATACCATCGCAAAACTTCAGTCGGAGCTAAACGATAGGGACCAGGATCTTCTGCTTAACGACCTCGAAATTACCTGTCTCCCCGAGACCCCCAATGAAAGTGGAACTCACTTAATTATAGCTGTGGCTCAAAAGTTGGGAGTAAACCTCGATGAGCGTGACGTTGTTTCTGCGGAAAGAGTGGGGGCGCGCCGGGATGTGCGGGACGGCGGCGAGACTAGCGAACAACCGCGCCCGCGGCCGCTAGCCGTGCGACTGGCGCGCCGCGCGCCTCGCGCCGAGCTACTGCGCGCCGCGCGGGTGCGCCGCGGCGCCGACACCGCCGGCCTAGGCCTGCCTGGTACTCCTCGGAGATTCTACGTCAACGAGCGTTTGACCAAGCAGAACCGGGTGTTGTTTCACCGGGTGCGAGAGAAGTGCACGAGGCTGAAGTGGCGATTCTCCTGGACTAGAGATGGGCGGATTTATGTGCGACGCCTAACGGACACCGCTGCACATCGGATCAAGTCTCTAGAAGATGTAGGAAAGGTTTTTGGTTTATCCTCAATTTGAAGGGTCGAATACTTAAGACCAGTCGAGTTTTATATGTCATATTATTTTTTCTGTTCTCACTTTCGGCTATTTTACTTCTTTTTTTATGCCATGGGTGGGACCTGTTATTTTATACACACGAGGCCAGTGGTGGATCACAACACTATTTTATATATCTTTTCTTATTTTTCGTTTCTAGCCTATTCCCCGTTTCCCCACAGTGTTTGAACGATATTGCAAACTGTATTGCTTCCTATTATTTTTCCATCCCTACTACTGCTCTTATGGTGTTATACTCTGTGGACAATGCGAAATACGCTTTGCAAAGCCTTAGTCACACATTAATAATTGATTTACAATTTATAATAGTCATTATCATCGTTATAAACCCTAATTATTTACTATTTACCCTTTCATTCATGGCATTCTATATAATAATTTGCATTTACTATGATTAATAAAAATAACGCATTATTTGTAGGCTTACTCAACCCATGTTCTCTTGGCACGAAGCATGAAGAGTTTATAGTGGCGATGCAAAAGCATTCCGTAGACATTATGGCTATAAACGAAACCTGGCTGAGGGAGGGGGAGGAGGGCCGCGCGCCGGCTGTTCCCGGCTACCGACTGCGGCACACGCCGCGCCCTGCCGCCGTGCGCTCGCGCGGCGGCGGGGTCGGCTTTTACATCAAAACCGGTATTAACGCTCGGGTTTGTTCTTACCCGGCGGCGCCCTTAGTCGAGCAAATGTGGCTACAGCTTAACGTAAATGGACTGAAAGTCGTCGTTGGCACGGCATATCGCCCACCCTGGCTGGATGTAGATACATTTATCGAGGCACTGACTGAATCTATAACTACGTTCGCGGCCTGTAACTACATTATTTTACTTGGTGATTTTAATATTAACATGTTACAAATTAATGACGCTAACACCAAAAAACTAAGAAACTTTTTGCATTGCTCAAGCCTCATACAGCATGTTGATAAACCGACTAACTTTACTGGCTATGACACTAGTACCTTGATTGACTTGGTCTGCTCTGACGCACCGGTTACAAACCTTACAGTTGATTACATTGCGGATCTTAGCACACATGCCTTCATTGTATGTACATTTAAAATTAAAAAAGAAAAGCATATCCCCAGATGGATCTCATTCAGGCCACTGAAAGATATAAACAGCGAGTTTTTTAATAGAGATCTGAATTGTATTAACTGGGAGAGTGTCTTGGAGCAAGATAACGTATGTGACATGGTCAATGTATTTAATGAAAGCCTTTTACTTTTATTTGACCTCCATGCCCCTCGCAAAAAAATATATTTCAAGGAACGTCGCTGTCCCTGGATTACTTACACATTAAAAAAATGATGAATCTTCGTAATGAAGCTCATGCTAAATATCGTAATACTAAATTAGAAACTCACAAAAAATACTATAAAGATCTCAAACATATCGTCATCACTGCTATTTACAACGAGAAACGCGCATACTTTACCCATCAAATTAATTGCTACACCAAAAATCCAAAAGCACTTTGGAAAAATCTAAAGCAAGACATTTTAGATAATAATATAAATAAGGAGCTTCCTGTTCATTTCACTGACCCTGACGTCATCAATCACCACTTTCTTGACCTCCCCGGCAACAGAGACATATCGATAAGTGATCTGACCTATTACGAATTTAACCGTCACGGCCCGTATAAGTTCCATGTAGAACCTGTCTGCGCCGATTTAGTATCGAAAATGATCAATACCCTGAAGTCAAACGCACAGGGAATTGATGATATCTCCCTAGACATGATACTTCTCACTCTGCCTCGCACTCTGAACGCCATAACAGCCATTATAAACAAATCCATTGAGAGTCACACTTTTCCCACTGCCTGGAAAACTGCGCTCGTTAAACCGATTCCTAAAAAAAATAACCCAGCTACTGTCAAGGAACTACGCCCCATCAGCATATTGCCATGCCTTTCTAAAGTGCTGGAGAAAATTATCTGCACACAAGTAACCAAATACCTAGAAACGAATAGTGTTCTGCCCGTCACACAGTCTGGGTTTCGTAAGAACCGTAGCACCACCACTGCTTTACTTGACGTTGTGGACAATATAATATGTGCCCAAGATGAAGGGGCAAGCACCGTTCTCGCTATGCTTGATTTTTCTAGAGCTTTCGACACCATCAACATCCCGCTCCTCCTATCCAAGCTATCTTACTACGGATTTGACTGCAATTCAGTATAATGGTTCGATAGCTATCTACGTAACCGTAGTCAATGCGTAGTTATTAGAGGACGTTCAGGTGAGAATGTGGCCTCGAAAATAACACCGGTACCAGCGGGCGTCCCACAGGGGTCGATTTTGGGGCCAATATTATTTATTATGTACAGCAGTGATATACAAAATGTCATTAAACACTGTAACTACCATATTTACGCAGACGACATACAGTTGTATATATCCAGTAAACCCTCGAACATCTCTTGCGCAATAAATAAATTAAATGAAGATCTTGGTCGTATTGCCACGTGGTCCCAATGTAACTTACTATCCCTTAATCCCATGAAATCCAAATATTTACTTTTAGGCTCTAAACATCAACTTAGCTTATTATCAAACCTTAATTTCACAATACATATTAATAATGAACCTTTAGAACAAGTCCCAGAAGCTCGGAACCTGGGCTTACTTATGGACAGAGAACTGCGTTTCGAAAATCACGTCCTTAATACTGTACGCAACTGTTTTTATAAGCTTAAGATTCTTTACAATATACGTAACTTTCTTGACACAAATCTCAGAATACACATTTGTGACACCCTGATACTGTCGAAGCTTAACTACGGAGACATAGTTTATGGTCCGCGGCTGCTGGCGCGTACTCAACGTCTCATACAGCGGGTACAGAATGCGTGTGCCAGATTTTGCTTTCAGATACCACCGCGTGCGCACATTACACCTTTTCTTAATCGTAATAACATTTTAAAAATGGACACGCGCAGAAAACATCATCTGGCCACATTAATGTTCGGACTTGTTAAATCAAAGGAGCCCTATACGGGAAGCTTATCTGGGCGCATAACGCACACAGCCTGGACACGCGACCTCTCAGGCAGCTGCAGCTCGTAATCCCCCGCCATCACTCAGCTGCATTTCGTGGGTGTTTCCGCTACGCCGCCAGTAAATGCTGGAACAACCTCCCGCCGCCACTCCGAACTCTGCAAACAGCGAACACGTTTAAAGTCAAATGTAAGGCATATTTACTGAGTCAGCAAAAAAAGTAAAGCTTGATCATTACGCAATCTATTCAATTTTCATTTTTCAAGGCTGTAATGTTTACCTTATGGGACTGCTCTGAGTAGAATCGTAAGTAGTTAAATTCAAATTTCGCACTGAGGTACCATTGAAACACTATTTATTTTATTTCACGTACTAAACTTTGACTTTGACTTTTTAAGCTAAATCAACGTTGAATAGAATAAATATAAATTAATTTTGTTTCGTAATCCAGCCACACCCCAAGAGTGAGAGGAGGTAAATGAGGGTAGGTACCGGTTATTCCGCTGCCGACCCGCGCCGTTTGTTAAAGCCTTATGTTGGTAGCACCGATTGGCGCTTTTACCCCTCTCCACTTCCTTGTCTCCTGTGCTCAGTTGCCTTCCTATTTTTATTATTTGTATGAATATTATGAATATTTATATTTTACTTCTCTATTCCATTTTTCTACTATATATTGTATTCTCTTATTGGTTATTATTTAAATCAGTGTATATGTGGGCAACCGCTGTCTCTTCGTTCGTGTGTCACGTTGGCGCCACTGAAAATCAGCGTCGCGGTTCAGGCCGTGACATAGTGCTGAGTGGTGTCAATTTCGACGACAGGAATCACCCATGGCAACATTATGCTAAAATTACTAAATTCTTTTTCCTTATTGTTTAAATTTTTTTCTGTGTTGCCATTCTTTTTGTCAATGTTAAATTTAATCTGTGTTTTATTTGTTTTTTCCTGTGATCGTCGAATAAATATTTTCTATTTCTATTATTTCTATTTCTATAATACATTATTTTTTAATTCCCGCCATTTGCAGTGCGAAAAAGAACATAAACGTTTCATAATGAAATGTTGCGATCACACAAAGCACTTCATTGGATTACCGATAGCGATATCGTTAGTAGCACATTGTACAGTCACGAACCGGGATTGTTGAGCCACTAGCTTATCATCATAACTTGGTTGTGTTACACGAATGCCGCTGTTTTTCATTACTTAAATGTGACCATAGCAACCCTTGTAACTACCAATAAAGACAGTTCAGTTTGAACCAATAGTGGCTGTTGTTTAAACGTAACCATAGTAATCATCAAAACAATATTCCCTCTCTCCAGCTCTATTTCGGTGAAATGATCGTTAATTTAAGCGAATATATCCGACTTTGACCGATCCGTGTAAGTAGGTAACACAACCAAGCTGTGACTGCAACACGGGAATGTTAAGTCACTCACGTCAATATTCTTCATAATTTAGCAGAGTAATACATACTGGACATACGAGTATAAACGACTAAACCCGATTTGCATTACACGGCCAAAATACGAACAGTGGCAAGTGGCTCAACAATCCCGGTTCGTGACTGTACAT
Source organism: Acleris sparsana (assembly GCA_923062465.1). Classification (NCBI taxonomy): domain Eukaryota; kingdom Metazoa; phylum Arthropoda; class Insecta; order Lepidoptera; family Tortricidae; genus Acleris; species Acleris sparsana. Next base: position 10,753,933 of record OV281296.1, read on the forward strand.
ACTACACGAGTAGAAATTTATGTAACTGGTATATAATGAACGCTCTCTAACCTCGGAACTCGTACCTGAAGAGCTAATTATGTACCGTTGCATACATAAGTTTTTCTACAAGGTTAAAATCATAATGACAAAAATAAGCACTGGCTAACTTCTCTTGTATACTTTCTTTAATTTATCTGCTAACTAATTACTTGTCAGCAAAGTCATTTTCATTTTATCGATTAGCGTTACGAGACTTTTTTGCGATAAATTAACATCATTATTATGATCAATATTAGTATGGTTGTGTCCACGGTCGTTGTAAGACGATCAAAACGTCGAGTTATTAATAATAACGTTAAGTTTAGGCTATTACATCCCTACTATAAAGGAGGGGTATAAAACCAAAAACGTTTTTCGTTGTGGAAAACCTTGGGGAAGGCCTTTGTCCAGCAGTGGACGTCTTGCGGCTGATAATGATGATGATGATGATGATAAAACCAAAGATAAGCTAAATGCATATTTAACAAAATACGTGGATTTATCTGTCTGACTTTAGACCTTTCACTTATATTAGAAATCAGTGGTAGTATAAATAAAATTATAGTAAAGAAGGTACTCCGATAAGATGACAGACTTCAACTAGACCGGCTATAATTCAGCACTCGTACTAACGTGATATCATAGTGAGTGACGGGTCCAGCACTACAAGATCCGTAGAAATCGCTACTAGCTTTTCCCTTCCTCCCCCACAGGCCCTCTATTAACCCTTCTGCTGGCACAAATTCTGCTCAAATGTTGCTAGGTCAGCTGAAGGGTTAAGTAACGTACAGCTATAGTGGTATGTGTCGCAGGTGGTCCGGCGTTCTGCTGCGTGGTGTGCGGACGCACGCTGCACTCCAGTGCGGAGCTGGTGCAGCATCTCATCCAGCACTGCGACGCCAACACGGCGCTCAAGCGGCAGCCTCAGGTGAAATCAACAGTAACTATACTATAACTACTCATTAACGCTCAATAGCGTTTCTATAATAGGAATGTTAATTCATCTTGAACTTTTCTATATAATATAATTTAGTAATATGGATTGAAATTTTGATGTTATAATAATAAAGTGGAAAACGAACGAAAAATATCAAAATTAATTAATGAGACGGTAGCCGCCATCTTGAATGAATTGAAGAAAAAGTTCTGGATGGGGGCTACTTTCAATCTCTTGACGGATTTGTGGTCCGAGATCACGCGGATCCCCAGATATCAATTATGAAAGCAATCTGTCTAATAATAAAAAGGTCAAAATGGCGGCTACTTGCTCTCAATCTGTAAACGAATTCTATGTCGGGGACCACACGGATCCCTAGATATCTATTTTGAAACTACACGGTCGAATAATTTAAAAGTTCAAGATGGCGGCTACTTTTTCTCATTCTGTTAACGATTTCGTTGCCGGAGATCATACAGATCCCAGATATTGATTTTGGAAGCAATTGGTAAAATAACTTAAAAGCAGATCTTCAACTTTGAAGTTATTTACACTTGGCTACTTTTCTCAATCTCAGGATACGATGTCGGAGATCACACAGATCCTCCCCAGATATCGATTTTGGCAGTATAATTGGTCGCATAATTCAATAGTTCAAAATGGTTGCTGCTTTTTTCATTCTGTTAACGGATTCGTTTTTGGAGACCAAACAGATCTGCAAATATCCATTTTGGAAGCAATCGGTCAAATAACTATAAAGTTCAAAATGGCGGCTACTTCTTTTCGTTCTGTTAACGGATTCGTTGTCCGATTCGTTGTACGGATCTCCAGATATTGATTTTGGAAGCAAAATCGGTCGAATAACTTCAAAGTTCAAAATGGCGCTACTTTTCTCAATCTGTTAAACGATTCGTTGACGGAGACCACACAATATGTCCAGATATCAATTTGAAAACGGTCAGTCTAATAATTAAAAAGTTTAAGATGGTGCCCACTTTTTCTATTTCTGTCAACGAATTCGCTGTCGGAGACCGTACAGATTCGCAGATATCGATTTTGGAAGTACATAAACGGTTGAACAATTTATAATTACAAGATGGTGGCTACTTTTTCTCAATCTATCAAAGGATTCGATGTCGGAGACCGCACAGATCACCAGATATGAATTTTGGAAGTAGTTGGGCGAATTATTTAAAAGTTCAAGATGGCGACTATTTTGTCTCATTCGGTTAACAGATTCCTTTTTGGAAACCATAAAGATCCTCATATATTGATATTGGAAGCAATCGGTCTAATAATTAAAAAGTTCAAGATGGTGGGCACTTTTCAATCTCTTAAAGGATTCGATGTCGCAGACCCATTGATTTAATATACACTAGATACACAATCTCGAACAAAATGTCGTAACAATCGGTGCCAAAATGACATTTACAGATAATATAAGAATTCCGATACGAAGCTAACATCGCTAATTTTTAACCCTGTAATACGAAAAAAAAACATGCTGAAATGAACTCAATGTTCTAGCTGTCAAGTGTCAAATTTACAAACTAAGGTTTCAAAATATTGAAATCTTTTTAGTTAAGTGGCCATTATCGTAATATTAACGTCAAAATTGAACAACGGAGAATGGAGTCGCATTTCTCAATTTTATATTAATAAATTAATAATTATGTTTGGACAATTACACAGTAATTGACCTAACCCCAAATTAAGCTCGAAACTTGTGCTATGGGTGCTAGACAACGATATACATACTTATTTAGGAACAAAAATACTAATACATGGTGTTTGCCAGTAGAGTGTAGTGGTTTTAAGGGATGATAGGTAGAGTCATTCTGAACATTTTTGACCACATTTACTATTATGCGAAGTTTCACGGATTTTGAGATAATGCCATTTTTTTAATTAAAAAAAAACGCTATGTTCGCTAGAGTTTTTTTATAAAACACCTTGTATAGCCTGTATCAAAGCCTGTATTTTTTTTTGTGCTTTACCTTTGCAATATCTTGGTTCTTTAAAATAAATTCAAATAAACGCATTAATACTAGACTGATAAAAAAAAACGTTTATAGGTAAAAAATCTAACCTAGGTGTAACTTTGCGTGTCTACGAAAAAAAGTAACAGCGATTTACCCGTACAAATAACTTAATAAACTTCTTTGATCTACGGGCTTACTCAACATTTCATTTGCTATTATTTTCCGCCATTTTTCTCGCTCAATTTAGTTTTTTTGGAAATCTCGAATAATAATACAGTTTTATTTAATTTACAATATAAAGAGCATTTACGAGGTATTTTTTATTCTTAGATCTATGTATTTATAGTAATTTATAAGAAGTTTAATTAATATTATAGACCGCAAAAATAAGTAGGCGTAAAACATTGTAAAATAAAAATCAATAAGCGACTCTATTCATTCAATCTTTAACTATGTTCCACTTTTTACATACATCATCACCTTTCTTAATTAGAAGGCGAATTTGGCCACAAATACATTAAATTATAAAACTATTAACGGGTACTTAGCGAAAATAAGATATGCCATCCTTTTTCGACTTTCTTACAAAGCTATTTCTACACTTCTTCACAGAGCATTTAGGCATGTTGACCTGTCAACGCATCGCGTGCGACTGACAGCCCAACTGCTCTCGGAAGGAATTCGAGAGCAGTTGCTCCGTCACTCCGTTTTAGCATTGACGTTAAATCTAGTGTATATTAAATCAATGCGCAGACCGCACAGATCCACAGATATCGATTTTGGAAGTAATTGGTTGAAATTAAAAAGTTCAAGATGGCGGCTTTTTTTTTTCGTTTTGTTAAAAGGGTTCGAAGTTGGAGACCGCACAGATCCCCAGATATCGATTTTGGAAGCAGTCGGTCGAATGATTTCAAAGTTCAAGATGACGGCTACTTTTTCTCATTTTGCTAACGGATTCGTTGTCGGAGACCATACAGATCCGCAGATATCGATTTTGAAAGAAATAACTTTTCTGAATCTGTTAAAGCATTCGATGTCGGAGAACGCACATATCCCCAGATATGAATTTTGGAAGCAAAATCATTCGAACAACTTAAAAGGTAAAATGGCGCCTAATTTTTTTCCTTTTTCCCGGTCTGCAGAAATGTACTATATTGTGATATTTGGATTTCATCTTCATTATGTCCACTGCAATATGTTCCGAAGTTAAAGAATCAGAAAAAAGAAATCACAGATAAATGTGTTTTCTTTTTGTCCCCCCACGTCAAATACAAATGATTTAGGCGACTAATGTCGGTAAGGAAAAATGACGAGGTATAAAAATGTCTAATGACAATAAATAAAAATGACGATATGTAAAAAAGCCGAACAATAGAAAGGTCGGTATTTAGTCAAAGTATAAAAATGTCGAGAAAGGATCACTCTCTATAGAATCCTTGCGACGCATATGACCAAGAACGCAAAAGACCAATAAACGCGAAAGACCAAATTCGCATATTTCCAAACACGCAAATTACCAAATACGTGATTACCAAAATGTTTTGCTTTTTTTACGCATAATACCAAAATCGCAGATGTCCTTATCTTAATAAGCAATGTGCCATAAAAGCAGATGTCCAAAACCTAAATACGCAGATGACCAAAAGAACTTTGTTAACGCGTTTTATTATTAAAGAATATGCTTAGGGTGCGAACGGAAGTGTGAGTACAATAATGGGTCTGATGTGTTCAAATTGCGAGAATGCATATTATCACGTCACGAAGTAAAAAAATGGGTGACATGCAATCTTCTTTTATCAAACACTTCCAACGTTGCTGGATGAATCATAAATCATAACAACGTAACGTCAATTGTCTGTCACGCAAAATGAAAAATAATATAAATTTGGTAATAAATAATATTTTTATATTAGGTTTTATACATCTCAACATTTTTATACTTTGTCATTTTTATATTAAGTCTTTATTACATCTCGACATTCTTATACTTCTTCATTTTTATATTAAGTCTTTATTACATCTCGACATTCTTATACTTCTTCATTTTTATATTAGGTCTTTTTTACATCTCGACATTTATATACTCCGTCAATTTTCATTTTCGCCTTTTTTATTTTTTGACAATAAACAACATTTCGACATTTTTATTCCTCGTCATGTTTCCTTACCGACATAAGTCGCCTAAATCGTCGATACTTACCGATCTTGATACACGCATCTGATCGCGAGTGTGCGGGGTATAATATAATAAACGCGTGTCAACATCGATCCCGAGCGATCAGATACGGCGCGCCGCATGATCGCACTGTTTTTGTGCCCGTTCTAGCGATGTTGTTACGCATCGGTGCAACGAGACGAATACGATACGACGAAATGCTACAAATTTGGATCCAGCTTTAGGCGTAGTTGATGTCCAAAATTATCTAGTGTGGTAATATTGTGTCGTTGTTTGTCAAACAGACCGGCCCCCGTAAATACAAGCGGCGGCGGAAAATCAAGACTGAAGTGTCTCCCCGCCACGAGTGGGAGTCGCCCGCTCGCGCCGCCTCCCCGCCCTCGCCCGCCGCCTCGCCGCCGCGCCGCCGCCGCCGCCGCGCGCCGCCCGCGCCGCGCCCGCGCATGATCCACACCGAGGACGTGCGGCCGCGCACCAAGCAGGTACCACGAGTGTATACTATACTCTCCCCGCCCTCGCCCGCCGCCTCGCCGCCGCGCCGCCGCCGCCGCCGCGCGCCGCCCGCGCCGCGCCCGCGCATGATCCACACCGAGGACGTGCGGCCGCGCACCAAGCAGGTACCACGAGTGTATACTATACTCTCCCCGCCCTCGCCCGCCGCCTCGCCGCCGCGCCGCCGCCGCCGCCGCGCGCCGCCCGCGCCGCGCCCGCGCATGATCCACACCGAGGACGTGCGGCCGCGCACCAAGCAGGTACCACGAGTGTATACTATACTCTCCCCGCCCTCGCCCGCCGCCTCGCCGCCGCGCCGCCGCCGCCGCCGCGCGCCGCCCGCGCCGCGCCCGCGCATGATCCACACCGAGGACGTGCGGCCGCGCACCAAGCAGGTACCACGAGTGTATACTATACTCTCCCCGCCCTCGCCCGCCGCCTCGCCGCCGCGCCGCCGCCGCCGCCGCGCGCCGCCCGCGCCGCGCCCGCGCATGATCCACACCGAGGACGTGCGGCCGCGCACCAAGCAGGTACCACGAGTGTATACTATACTCTCCCCGCCCTCGCCCGCCGCCTCGCCGCCGCGCCGCCGCCGCCGCCGCGCGCCGCCCGCGCCGCGCCCGCGCATGATCCACACCGAGGACGTGCGGCCGCGCACCAAGCAGGTACCACGAGTGTATACTATACTCTCCCCGCCCTCGCCCGCCGCCTCGCCGCCGCGCCGCCGCCGCCGCCGCGCGCCGCCCGCGCCGCGCCCGCGCATGATCCACACCGAGGACGTGCGGCCGCGCACCAAGCAGGTACCACGAGTGTATACTATACTCTCCCCGCCCTCGCCCGCCGCCTCGCCGCCGCGCCGCCGCCGCCGCCGCGCGCCGCCCGCGCCGCGCCCGCGCATGATCCACACCGAGGACGTGCGGCCGCGCACCAAGCAGGTACCACGAGTGTATACTATACTCTCCCCGCCCTCGCCCGCCGCCTCGCCGCCGCGCCGCCGCCGCCGCCGCGCGCCGCCCGCGCCGCGCCCGCGCATGATCCACACCGAGGACGTGCGGCCGCGCACCAAGCAGGTACCACGAGTGTATACTATACTCTCCCCGCCCTCGCCCGCCGCCTCGCCGCCGCGCCGCCGCCGCCGCCGCGCGCCGCCCGCGCCGCGCCCGCGCATGATCCACACCGAGGACGTGCGGCCGCGCACCAAGCAGGTACCACGAGTGTATACTATACTCTCCCCGCCCTCGCCCGCCGCCTCGCCGCCGCGCCGCCGCCGCCGCCGCGCGCCGCCCGCGCCGCGCCCGCGCATGATCCACACCGAGGACGTGCGGCCGCGCACCAAGCAGGTACCACGAGTGTATACTATACTCTCCCCGCCCTCGCCCGCCGCCTCGCCGCCGCGCCGCCGCCGCCGCCGCGCGCCGCCCGCGCCGCGCCCGCGCATGATCCACACCGAGGACGTGCGGCCGCGCACCAAGCAGGTACCACGAGTGTATACTATACTCTCCCCGCCCTCGCCCGCCGCCTCGCCGCCGCGCCGCCGCCGCCGCCGCGCGCCGCCCGCGCCGCGCCCGCGCATGATCCACACCGAGGACGTGCGGCCGCGCACCAAGCAGGTACCACGAGTGTATACTATACTCTCCCCGCCCTCGCCCGCCGCCTCGCCGCCGCGCCGCCGCCGCCGCCGCGCGCCGCCCGCGCCGCGCCCGCGCATGATCCACACCGAGGACGTGCGGCCGCGCACCAAGCAGGTACCACGAGTGTATACTATACTCTCCCCGCCCTCGCCCGCCGCCTCGCCGCCGCGCCGCCGCCGCCGCCGCGCGCCGCCCGCGCCGCGCCCGCGCATGATCCACACCGAGGACGTGCGGCCGCGCACCAAGCAGGTACCACGAGTGTATACTATACTCTCCCCGCCCTCGCCCGCCGCCTCGCCGCCGCGCCGCCGCCGCCGCCGCGCGCCGCCCGCGCCGCGCCCGCGCATGATCCACACCGAGGACGTGCGGCCGCGCACCAAGCAGGTACCACGAGTGTATACTATACTCTCCCCGCCCTCGCCCGCCGCCTCGCCGCCGCGCCGCCGCCGCCGCCGCGCGCCGCCCGCGCCGCGCCCGCGCATGATCCACACCGAGGACGTGCGGCCGCGCACCAAGCAGGTACCACGAGTGTATACTATACTCTCCCCGCCCTCGCCCGCCGCCTCGCCGCCGCGCCGCCGCCGCCGCCGCGCGCCGCCCGCGCCGCGCCCGCGCATGATCCACACCGAGGACGTGCGGCCGCGCACCAAGCAGGTACCACGAGTGTATACTATACTCTCCCCGCCCTCGCCCGCCGCCTCGCCGCCGCGCCGCCGCCGCCGCCGCGCGCCGCCCGCGCCGCGCCCGCGCATGATCCACACCGAGGACGTGCGGCCGCGCACCAAGCAGGTACCACGAGTGTATACTATACTCTCCCCGCCCTCGCCCGCCGCCTCGCCGCCGCGCCGCCGCCGCCGCCGCGCGCCGCCCGCGCCGCGCCCGCGCATGATCCACACCGAGGACGTGCGGCCGCGCACCAAGCAGGTACCACGAGTGTATACTATACTCTCCCCGCCCTCGCCCGCCGCCTCGCCGCCGCGCCGCCGCCGCCGCCGCGCGCCGCCCGCGCCGCGCCCGCGCATGATCCACACCGAGGACGTGCGGCCGCGCACCAAGCAGGTACCACGAGTGTATACTATACTCTCCCCGCCCTCGCCCGCCGCCTCGCCGCCGCGCCGCCGCCGCCGCCGCGCGCCGCCCGCGCCGCGCCCGCGCATGATCCACACCGAGGACGTGCGGCCGCGCACCAAGCAGGTACCACGAGTGTATACTATACTCTCCCCGCCCTCGCCCGCCGCCTCGCCGCCGCGCCGCCGCCGCCGCCGCGCGCCGCCCGCGCCGCGCCCGCGCATGATCCACACCGAGGACGTGCGGCCGCGCACCAAGCAGGTACCACGAGTGTATACTATACTCTCCCCGCCCTCGCCCGCCGCCTCGCCGCCGCGCCGCCGCCGCCGCCGCGCGCCGCCCGCGCCGCGCCCGCGCATGATCCACACCGAGGACGTGCGGCCGCGCACCAAGCAGGTACCACGAGTGTATACTATACTCTCCCCGCCCTCGCCCGCCGCCTCGCCGCCGCGCCGCCGCCGCCGCCGCGCGCCGCCCGCGCCGCGCCCGCGCATGATCCACACCGAGGACGTGCGGCCGCGCACCAAGCAGGTACCACGAGTGTATACTATACTCTCCCCGCCCTCGCCCGCCGCCTCGCCGCCGCGCCGCCGCCGCCGCCGCGCGCCGCCCGCGCCGCGCCCGCGCATGATCCACACCGAGGACGTGCGGCCGCGCACCAAGCAGGTACCACGAGTGTATACTATACTCTCCCCGCCCTCGCCCGCCGCCTCGCCGCCGCGCCGCCGCCGCCGCCGCGCGCCGCCCGCGCCGCGCCCGCGCATGATCCACACCGAGGACGTGCGGCCGCGCACCAAGCAGGTACCACGAGTGTATACTATACTCTCCCCGCCCTCGCCCGCCGCCTCGCCGCCGCGCCGCCGCCGCCGCCGCGCGCCGCCCGCGCCGCGCCCGCGCATGATCCACACCGAGGACGTGCGGCCGCGCACCAAGCAGGTACCACGAGTGTATACTATACTCTCCCCGCCCTCGCCCGCCGCCTCGCCGCCGCGCCGCCGCCGCCGCCGCGCGCCGCCCGCGCCGCGCCCGCGCATGATCCACACCGAGGACGTGCGGCCGCGCACCAAGCAGGTACCACGAGTGTATACTATACTCTCCCCGCCCTCGCCCGCCGCCTCGCCGCCGCGCCGCCGCCGCCGCCGCGCGCCGCCCGCGCCGCGCCCGCGCATGATCCACACCGAGGACGTGCGGCCGCGCACCAAGCAGGTACCACGAGTGTATACTATACTCTCCCCGCCCTCGCCCGCCGCCTCGCCGCCGCGCCGCCGCCGCCGCCGCGCGCCGCCCGCGCCGCGCCCGCGCATGATCCACACCGAGGACGTGCGGCCGCGCACCAAGCAGGTACCACGAGTGTATACTATACTCTCCCCGCCCTCGCCCGCCGCCTCGCCGCCGCGCCGCCGCCGCCGCCGCGCGCCGCCCGCGCCGCGCCCGCGCATGATCCACACCGAGGACGTGCGGCCGCGCACCAAGCAGGTACCACGAGTGTATACTATACTCTCCCCGCCCTCGCCCGCCGCCTCGCCGCCGCGCCGCCGCCGCCGCCGCGCGCCGCCCGCGCCGCGCCCGCGCATGATCCACACCGAGGACGTGCGGCCGCGCACCAAGCAGGTACCACGAGTGTATACTATACTCTCCCCGCCCTCGCCCGCCGCCTCGCCGCCGCGCCGCCGCCGCCGCCGCGCGCCGCCCGCGCCGCGCCCGCGCATGATCCACACCGAGGACGTGCGGCCGCGCACCAAGCAGGTACCACGAGTGTATACTATACTCTCCCCGCCCTCGCCCGCCGCCTCGCCGCCGCGCCGCCGCCGCCGCCGCGCGCCGCCCGCGCATGATCCACACCGAGGACGTGCGGCCGCGCACCAAGCAGGTACCACGAGTGTATACTATACTCTCCCCGCCCTCGCCCGCCGCCTCGCCGCCGCGCCGCCGCCGCCGCCGCGCGCCGCCCGCGCCGCGCCCGCGCATGATCCACACCGAGGACGTGCGGCCGCGCACCAAGCAGGTACCACGAGTGTATACTATACTCTCCCCGCCCTCGCCCGCCGCCTCGCCGCCGCGCCGCCGCCGCCGCCGCGCGCCGCCCGCGCCGCGCCCGCGCATGATCCACACCGAGGACGTGCGGCCGCGCACCAAGCAGGTACCACGAGTGTATACTATACTCTCCCCGCCCTCGCCCGCCGCCTCGCCGCCGCGCCGCCGCCGCCGCCGCGCGCCGCCCGCGCCGCGCCCGCGCATGATCCACACCGAGGACGTGCGGCCGCGCACCAAGCAGGTACCACGAGTGTATACTATACTCTCCCCGCCCTCGCCCGCCGCCTCGCCGCCGCGCCGCCGCCGCCGCCGCGCGCCGCCCGCGCCGCGCCCGCGCATGATCCACACCGAGGACGTGCGGCCGCGCACCAAGCAGGTACCACGAGTGTATACTATACTCTCCCCGCCCTCGCCCGCCGCCTCGCCGCCGCGCCGCCGCCGCCGCCGCGCGCCGCCCGCGCCGCGCCCGCGCATGATCCACACCACCTTTTCATTATTAAATAAAGTACCAGGAGCGCAGAGGTAATAAGTGAGTGCGTAGCGCAACTTAGATCGCAATAGCACGGTGCGGCGCAGCGGATGACTCACACTCGTTACAACAATGCACAGAACGGTAGGTTTAGGTAGGTACTTCTTATGTTTATGCACAACTAGTATCGCGTGGCCCTACAGGCCACGACAGGCACCGTCGCGCCGCGCCTTGGACTTACGGACTCCTTTACGGATCTAACTAGCGACGACAGGCGACCACAGGCCTCATAAGATGCGACCGTTCCCACGATCTGTCGGCCTGTAAAGGCGCGATAAGATCTGTAAAACAACGGGCCGTGGGAACTGTGCTTAAAATGATACAGTTCCGCACTTGCATGAAAATGTACTATTGTTTGCAGGTTCGCGGGCGGCGGCCGCCGCGGCACCCGGCCGACGACCTGCGCGCCATCCGGCCGCAGTCGCCCGCGCTCTCGCCGGCGCCCTCGCCTGCGCCCTCCCCCTCGCCCTCGCCCTCCCCCTCGCCCTCCCCCGCGCCCTCTCCGCCGCACTCGCCCCCCTCGGAGCCGCTGTCGCCGACCATCGGGGGCCCCTTCAAATGTGAAATGTGCTCCCTAGAGTTCCCGCGTCGTGATGCATTGCTTCTACACGTGCCGGTGCATATATGACGCAGCCGGCCTGCGCGGCGCCGTCAAAGATTCACGTCATATGCGAGCGCCTAGACGCCCGCCAGTCGCCGATGTGCGTCACTCGGGGCGCCGACCGAGGCGACCTTGGCGTTAGCGTTTGTGAGGTGGTCCGACAGTGAACCACCGAGAGTGAACGACGACGAGAGTCCAGCTCGTTCGCGGTCGAAGACTGATCACTTATTTTGAGTATTCAGGTTACGTTTTCGTACCCTATACAAACGTCCTATTGAAAGTTTTAGCCGCGGTTACTTGCACGTGGTTAAGGTTTAAAAAAAAACCCGAAAAATCTTACCTACTACCCGAATATATTGTTATTACTTTGTAAAGAGTAGTTGTCCGTTTATATGAGACTAGAGCCGTTACTGCCCCAAGAACGCAGTTATTTATCAGAGAGAGGCTGTGTTTATATTTTATACTCGCATAATGAATGCGGGAAGAAGAGGAGGTATTAGGCATAACCTATTCCATTCTATTTCATTCTATTCACTTTCAATAGGATCAAAACTTCCTAAACTAACAGTCTTATGGAACTTAATATAAAATAGTAGTATTAGATTGATGTCTAATTATACAGTAAATCGATTAATGGGTGATTAGAAAATAAAGTTAGGTGAATCTCCATCGTTTCTGGTCAAATTGTACCCGATGGTGAATAAATTTATAAATATCCGATGAAATTGCGCTTGCGCAACCAGAATTGCGTCATTTTTCGAAGACGAGTTCTTGCGATATACGAGTGACTAGGTCTCTTTTGTGGTGTGGGTGGGCGGTGGAGGCCTTGCTATTGTTATTATTCCTATCACATATGCGCCAAATTAAACGCCTGCCGCCTTAGTACCTTATTGGCCACAAATATTCGACAGTATGCTTTTATTTTAATTAAATATTAATATTACGGTGTAGTTGTGAATCTGTTGGTTGTTGTACGGTGCACGAATGTAGCCTTCTTCCCCACAAATGTATTCTTTAGACACAAGAAAACTGTACATTGTATAAGACCATGGTCTCATGAATTACGTTTTTGCAATAGTCATATTGTCAGGTTCTGATACTTACAATGTACAGCTTATAGTGGAAATTAAATTGTAAACATAGAACTGATGTCAATTGTTGTAAATATCATTGGTAGATAGTAGAAATAGTGAATGAAGCTCGAGGCTAGCCTTGTGGAACTTGTTGGTTCTGGGACATTTTCTTATCGTGACATTGAATGATCATTATGTTTGTCTGATTGTAACTCTGTTGCCTATATTCTAAGACTTCTTACGTTGTCTCATTGATTGTATTGTTGTATTTTATAAATGGACTGATTTATATTAATACTGTACATAAGCTTTTATCAAAGTTTTGCTATTAGACTTGTCTTTCCTTAGTACAAATGCTGTTTTGGGGTTCTTTAAAGGTTTACATTAGCTTTTTTGTGATATAGACTTAAAACAACAGGTTAATGATATGTTACTTGTGCCATAGGTGGTCGGTGTTGCGGACACCCTAGCTATTTACCCATTTAGTAACACATTTGACTTTGTGGTCGCTTACGTGGTTAGCAATTAATGGTGCAATACATTCCCCAAAAAATTAATAAAGGTTTTATTTTAGCACATTTTTATTATAACGTGTTCAAATTTAGCGCGGTTTTAAATTATGGTGAATTCTTGGGTTTCAAATGTTAATAGGTTCATAAGTTTAAGCTTCAGTTTATCAATAAGTATGGCCTCCAATAAGTGTTGTAAAAAGAAGGGGAGTTCAAAAAAATAGGAACGATTTGAATTCAACTTTTTGGGACCGTAAAACGTAAACGTAAAACGTATTTAGGAATCACGAGGCTAATTGTAAAACTTGTTGCTAGGAGAAGATTTCATTCCTACCATAGCCATGACAAAAAATATATCAACTCAAAGCTTCTAATTACTTTGTTCCAAATAGCCTCGTGATTCCCAAATAACTCCGTTTTACGGGACTATCATTGAGGACAAGAATTGAAATCGGTCCTTTTTTTCATCTCCCAATATATTCAAAAATATTGAAACTCTTTTGGAATACCGGAGTACCTAAAGAAAATTGTCTTTGTATTATTTTTGAGACTTGTAATCTTGTATTAGAGTTCATAGAACTGATGTGGCGAGGCTCGCCCTCTTATTATTATTACGCGTACATCACCACGAACATGTAACCAAATGTAATAACTTAAACCTAAGCAATAAAATAAAACAGTCCAATCTAATGTTTATTTGTATTATTAAGCTGGGTTCGTTATATTATAGTCGCGTCGTTCTAATAGGCCCGATTTGATAACTGTCAACACGGGACCTACTAAAGGATGGACTAATCCTTAATAGAACATATATCAAGAAAATATCTATTACTCATAAGATATTAAAGCCACTTGGTATAAGTTTATTTTATATAACATAACATTCAGACTTTTTTAACGCCTTCCGTTAAATACAAAATATGTCACTCACACGCCAAACATGTTTGCTACGAATACATAATTCATACGAAACGAAGTCTCTTTTGAGGTAATATCAGACGGTTCACATGGATGTATATTCGAGTGAATGCTTCAATTTTATTCATTCCGTGTTACTTACGGCTTAGCTGAAATGACGTAGAAAAGAACATTCACCCGTGGTTTCTTTCAATATGGCGTCGAATGAAATCGTGCGTCTTGGAATACGGTTAGTTTGGATCCGAGCGAACGTGCTGTCCATGCTCAGCCCGTTCATTATTCATTCATTCATTCGAAATGGGATGAATGATGCCGAATGAAAATATCCAACATCGTTTGATCGATTTACTAATGAATTAATTCTGCACTTTTGTTTTACTTCACGTGTCTGAACGCGTGACACGTGCGTGTCAGTGGGTTTGAGTGAATGACGCAAAATAAAACAAGAAAATTATCAAAAAATTAACCGTCTGATATCACCTTTAGTATCACACGCGCTTCCTTCCCGAAATATAGGCAGTCTTGGACCCAAGCAATGAGCTCAATGAGGCTTGGGGCTAGGATCTGTGAGCCTCGTACTTGCGCCTGCGGCAAAGAGGTGAGAGAGCTGAGACTACATGGCCTTTCATGTTTTAGAATCGCCGGCCGTTTATATCGCCACGGTCTAATTAATGATCTGATCCGTCGTTCACTTGCCACCGTCTCTGTACCAGCTCTCCTGGAACCCACAAGCTGCTGAGGGACCACTTCAAGCGACCCAGACCGAGGTATCTACATTGGTGGTGTGAAAACTGGGTGAGTCACTGGTGTGGGACGTGACCTGTGTACCACATCCATCCGCCGGTCAACAGCTCGGTGCAGTAGCGGATCAGGATGTAAAGTCTCGGGTCGTGCGGGATAAATATCTATCCTGAATCTGCATGGAATGACAGCGTCACTTCTATGGAATCTCTAAAAGGAATTCAACTCTATCGCGACCGAGAATCGCCTCACAGGCCCGAACACTCGAGCGCCGCGAATATTCGTTGTTTTTAATGATTGTTATATATTTTTTCACACTATTTAGCTAAAGTGCGTGGATAGGGCAGAGCATCCTCAATGATCCCTCGTGCAGTCAAGGGCATTCATATCTATACAGCCATCGCGATATGTATACGGACCTTATTGCCAGTAGCATAAAGGTGTATAGATATTTTTGACGTCTTGGGAACGCAACGTATCTATATTTATGCCCTTGACTGTACATATTTGTATCCTGTTGGGCTATTTTTCTTTGAAGTCAATGCAAATTTTCTAAGTCTTGGTTTAAACCTAACCTTGGGTTACTATTGCTTTCGTGTGGCTGACGTGTATTTTACGTTAATCAACAGATTCTGCCTTAGGGAGTTCTGCGAACTGGTTTTCTGTAATATTTACTACCTTTTTGCATTGAACCAGTGCCTCTTTGAGATTCTTGCATGTTTGAGAGAGCCTTTTAATCCTTCTCTTTAAATTGTTATTATTTTGCATTAGTTTCGTATTTTTTATTTGCTCTCTACGCAACTTTCCCTTTAAAAATGCCATTCTTGGTGACTCGAAAACTGATTCCAAATCGGTAATATTTTCACTATTCAAAGAATTTGGTGACGTCGGTCTCGGAGGAGTATAGTTACCTGTTAGCATTTCAGCCTGAAAAAAAAACAAAACTTATTCACCTTTTGAAATGTTAGCTTTTTGCAATGTTTAGTTGTTTATAATGTAATATTTAAAATAAATGGTTTACCCTTGAATCACCGTAACTCATTTCATATTTATTTCATTCATTCAATAAATAATTAAGGTTTCAGTAGAAATTGGACGTAGTTAAACACCAAGGACTCAATCCACGAAACAATCAGAAGTGGAGTTAAGTACCTCTATGCCACGATGGTCCTTAGGGTCTAGACTATCAATCAACAAAAAGGATCTGGAAAATTGCGGCAAGTTATTTTAAAACCACACAGGAGCCTACCCACATCTATGGCAGGGCTATTATGGAAAAAGATCCAATCCACTTGGTTGGATCGTTACTGGTGAAAACAACCTAGAACCAGTGTCATAAAAAAACATTTTTCTCAAAAAGTAATGAAAATCAGCAAATTATTTTTATAAATACACAAAGAAAAACATTCTTTGCTCATTTTCTCCATAGTTCAATGTTGTGTAAAATCAATGGTGGATTGAGGCCTTTTCGTTTAACTACGTCCAACTTGCTTTCAATGGAATGATACATTCGAACAAATGTGTGTGTCCTTGATTCAAGGGGAGCCCAAAAAAAAGTGTATCGTTGACTTATATAGTATTTTGAAATCATTGATGTGTATAAATATTAATGTTCTTTTAGACTAGCTAATAATGACTAATTAACTCTACATAAATAAAATGGAATGTTCATTGGTATTGGCGCATCGTAATGGAGTCGGACTCGCGCACCGTGGGTACCGTATTTAAGATAATATGCTTCGTAACGGCAAAAGAAAATATTCATTTTGTTATGAGCTTTATTTTCTATGCAATAAGGTCCGTTTTGACTAGCCTAAATTTCAATACAGATTTTCAAAGTTTTTTTTGATATTTTTAAAGAACTTAATAATGAACACTTTATTTTACTTTTCCCTTAAAATATAGAAGAAAGAAAAAAGAAAAATACATTTATTCACTAACCACAACAAAACACAGAAAAAAAAAAGTAAAAACAGTAAACTAAAACTAAAACAAAGTGGTGGTGTGTCTTCGTGGCAGTGAATCGGATACTGGCTCAGCATGATGCTGAGGTGCTAAGCACCTGCAGCGCTGATTTTCAGCCAGCACCGAGTGTGACAGACAGACGGAACGCTATACAAACTAATAAATAGATGAAACGTATATACTATTAAACAAATACTTATAGTGAGACCTTATAAAAAGATATAATGAGGGACATAAAACATTACATAAACATATATTAAACAGTAAAAGACCTACTTAGCTAGTATACAGCATAGACCGTTCATAAAATAAAACTACAAATAAAAAGACAAATAAAAAGGAAAAGAAGATACTTAGTGCTGGATAGGAAATTAGGATTTTTGGAGCGTCAACAAATAACCCTTAAGCTTACGCTTAAAGGTGTACCTGCTAAGCGCTCCTTGGATGGGAGGAGGGAGATCATTCCAGCACTTGGACGCCGCGAACTTGAAACTACCGCGAAAAGCCGCGGTTCGGTGCAGCGGCACAATCGCCCTACATTTAAACCGGCGCACACTACTCGTCCACTGGACCTTTTTAAAGAGGTACGACGGGGTCTCATGCTGCACTACACCGAACATAAGGGTCGCCAGGTGCATGCGCCTCCGCGCAGACATGTTTAGCAAGTTAGCGGCGCTCAAATACGGAGTGATGTGGGAGCGGGGAGGGACTCTGAAACAAAAACGAGCACATGCGTTTTGAACTCGTTGTATTAGCCTCTTGGATCGACCAAGTATGCAACCATCATAAACGACATCGCAATAGTTTAACCTTGATAATATAAGTGATTCACACAGGTGGACACGCAGATCAACACTGAGGTAATCACGAATATTATAAAGGATTTTGAGGCGGTAAAAGCAGTTGCTAACGACTCTAGCTACGTGGCTCTCAAAGCGCAGCTCACTGTCCATATATATAATTATCTATACCTCCATACCATAATCCTCGACCCTACGCTTACGCTTTAGACATTAACGACGTTTTCAAGTAATTATTAAGTGCTAGAAAGGGTAACTTTAAAACTACGTCAGGTAATTTATTATAGAAATGAAGACCAACAAATGATTTTCGACACGGAATTTTCGAATAGCGATTTTATTTTTATTTATAGTATTTAAATTATGTATATTAGAGTTTTTGGTGAAAGAATCTAAAAACTTAATGACATAAATAATAATTTCGTAAATAAATCGAGACGCTACAGTTAAGATATTAATTTCTTTAAAAAGTTCTCTTAAGGAGTCACGGGAATTTAAATTGTAAATAGAACGAATGGCCCTTTTTTGTAACACAAATATAGTTTGTATGTCAGCTGCCTTACCCCAAACCAGAATACCGTAAGAAATAACACTATGGAAATAAGTATAATCAAGTATAATAAACGAAGCGAGCCGTCTCAACATTAGTTGTCTAATTTTCCTAACTGCGCAGGCTACCGAACTTAGTTTACCTGCCAGTACAGCTGTGGGGACTCCATTGCAAATTTAAATTATATTATATTGTTATGCCTAGGAAAACCGCCTTATCTACCATTTGCAAACACTCGTCATTTAGGAAAATACCTACCGGTTTAACATTAGGCAAAGCGAACCTAACACATTTAGTTTTCTTAGCATTTAGTAGCAAGTTGTTACTAGTAAACCAATTAAGTACTTTAACTGGTGTGGCGTTTATCCTACTGTAGTGTATGCATTTTCTATCTACCTTGAAAATAAGTGAAGTATCATCAGCAAAATCAATACAATATCACAAAGTTTATCTACTATTTGTGGTAAGTCATTTATATAAACCAAAAATAAAAAAGGACCTAAAATAGAGCCTTGAGGCACACCTATTTTCACTGTAGCTCCAACAGATTGCGTTTTGTTTACAACAACTGTTTGAGTTCTATCACTTGGATAAGAAGACTTAAAACTTAAAGCTTTATTGGACAATCCATAATGTTCTTATTTTAAAATAAGGGTCGTATGATCTACGCAATCAAAAGCTTTGGAAAGATCACAAAATATTTCTACTGCATCGCAAGATTTCTCCCAACTGCTATATATATATATATATATATATATATATATATATATATATATATATATATATATATATATATATATATATTTAACGAGTACAGATGCCGCATCAATTGTTGATCGACCTCTGGTAAAGCCGAACTGGTTATTGCTAAGTAGTTTATTTCTATTAAACTGACGTAACATATCATTCAGCATTAGTTTCTTAAAGACTTTACTTAAAACTGGTAGAATGGAAATGGGACGGAAGTTCGTTAAATCACTCTTATCGCCCGATTTAAAAAGAGGTATGACGTAACTATATTTCATCAGATCTGGAAAGATGCCCTCTGATATGCAATTATTGTAAATTAATGCTAGATGGGGTGCAATTACATCTATGATATGAAAGATTACTCGAACTGATGTGCCCCTCAAATACTCGGTCTTTTTTATCGAAGCGATTTAAATACCTTGAGTATTGAATCTGAATTAACAGGGCTGAATTCAAAGTTTATATTACATTTACTGACATTAGTGCAAAGTAATGATCGAGCTTCAACCGCGTAAGAATTAATACATTTCGTAGTATTAATGGCTATGTTGGAAAAATAATTTTCAAATGCTGTGGCAACATCTTTATTTAACGTGATTTTTTGTCACCTGTGTTTAGGGTGACTTGATTATCACGAGTTTTTGATTTTCCCGTTTCTCTATTTATAATATTCCATACAGTTTTTACCTTACGGTCAGCTGATTTGAGTTTAAGACTAAGAAAATTTGCCTTAGTGGTTAAACGAACTTGCTTAAAGGTCCTCGAATAGTTCTTAACATACATTAGGAAGTCAGGGTTCTTATTGTCCTCCCTCTCTCTATGCAGGTCATAAAGCCTATTTCTACTTTTATGAATGCCTGCAGTAGCCCATTCAATAAATTTGGTTTTCGACCTAGTAATAGTTCGACTGACTATATTGACTTGTTTGACGCTTCCCCAAATTGGTAATTTTCATACGTTTTAAAATCTGTTTTTGTTGGATTTGGGCGGCAATGTCTGTTCAATAAAATCTTTTGCATTTTTTTCTGCTAGTGTGTTAGGTGTGAGCATTACTTCCTCTTCACTAAATTCCGTAACACCACAAGTTTTGCAAAGAAAACAACTAGGTAGGTACCTAATTATTAATAGTCCAAAAGTATAGACAAAAACCTCTTCCCCGCCACTGTATTTCTTTCTTTTTACCCGACTGCGTCAGCAGGAGGGTTTTTTAAATTTATTTTATGCATGACTTTTTTAACTTAGGTCGTACGCAATGCTGCCAAGTCATACGTTGATTTTGTAATGTTTTTGTTATTCTAATAATGCTTGTTTTAAATACTTTTAAAATTCTTTTTAGTTAGATGCAACATAGAAGGCACATAAATTAAAGTAAATGTATTCAAATAACAACTTTGTTGAATGCAAAACGTCACCTGGTCTGTCTAGTTGTAGGGCTTAATTGTCTTAGTCCAGATGACGACATCACTATGCACTAGTGCATAAAATGCGATTTTATGCAGCCTATACCCAGCATAAAGAAGGACTTTACGAGCATGAGAAGTGAAAAAAGTATAAGTGGCGCCCCCATTAGAGGTATTTTATTTTTCTCGTCAGGCTATACCCAAGTAATATACCTACCTGAGAAAATGGCACGGCACTCCTTGACAGTTTTTTATAACCTTTGTTAGTCGTATACATATCTTCGGATTTGAAATGCACTGAACATATACGACTATGCTTATTTGGTATCCAGGTTGGCTCTTGCCTTTGTTTTCGAACTACAATAAGCCATTCATGTTGCAAAAGCGCATCTCCAGGAAACCTAGAATAAAGCAAACATAAATCACTGTGAGGTACATACTCGTAGGTGCAAAAAAGATAAACTGTCGAGAAAGAGGACTAGAGTTTTTTTTGCGAGCGTTACCCCTCTGCCAAAGGTTTATTGAGCATAACTTAACTTCATCTTTACACACTCACTTTAATCATGATGTTTGTCATTGGTAGATAACTATTATTTATACTGCTTTCACATCAGAGACTATTTTTATTGACAATTGAACTTTTTTTTTTCATAATTGTTACCTACTCCACTCCGTCTCTAGTCCTTTTCCTTCGAGATCGATATACCTACTCTCGATGGGTTAATAGCAAAATCGGTCAAGTTCTTACCAGACCACGCCAAAGCCACCAATGTGCACTATGCCGCTGACACAAAAGATATCTTAATAGGAACAACGTACCAGTTACGTCGTTTTGTGTCTAAATGACAGTTTTATGGGGAAACTATAAGACCTGCATAGTTTAAATAAATTTCGGATGAAATTATTCACTATGCACTTTGATTTTTCTCATATTGTTAGATGCTCCTTTTCAAAAGTTAGGCAGACACCTACCTTCAAAATTTAATTCATATAGCCCTTATAGTTTCCGGAGAAAAATGCCAGTGTCAAACACGATAATTTAAGGCTTCCGTTTTTGCCTTGTCGGGTAAGAAACCCTAGTAGAAAATTGTGTAAAAAACATTACTGTGTAGGTACCTATTGCATTAACATTGTTTACAAAAATAGACATTGACAATGCAAATGTTGAAGTATAAAAATATATGATGTTATTTTGTAATTATTTGTTTTGATATTTTTTGCCGACGCTACTGTGAAATCGACTGCGGAACGAGAATACGTGGCTGTCTAGCTTAACTTGTCGCGCTCATACGTATCGTACATTTCTATCCCGTTCTGCAATATGGCGAACGCTTGCGCGAGCTAAATGAAGCAAATCGAGACAAATATAAGAAACATGTACTTACGAGTGAAACGTAATGCTGTGTGATTTGTTTTTCCTCCGTGAATGATTTGTGCAACCAGTAAAAGCACACGAGGGCATTGTCGTACCTATATTTTACTTAATATCACAAAAGTACCTACTTATCTAAATCACGCACGCGTGTGGCGCGAATGCTACTCAGATTGCGACTGAATCAATTAGGTCCACCGGATCGGACCTGATTTATGAGTTCGGTGCACTGATGCTAGTCACTACATTTAGTTGGTTCTATGTTGTAGGTATACGTTAGTATCTCTTTATAGTTTATGCTAGTCAACTTATCATTACATATTGTCATTTTAAAAACACATTATATTATATCATTAAGGTTGCATTCGACCAATGAGGAATAAGGTAACTCTTGGACTAAGTAGGTAATACCCTAGACCTAGACCTGACACGCAAATAACAATACCAAGATTGAGAAAGATAGTTTTATGGAGTTCTCAATAAGAGAGACGGATAAGGAGATATTTATTTTTGTCTTTATCATAGTGTGTCACAGCGTTGTCATTTTTAATTGCTTTCGTGAATGTATTTTATTTATTTATTTTGCTTTATTGCACAATACACAATGTAATTACAAATGGCGGACTTAATGTATGTGTTACAAGCAAATCAAAGACAGGAAACTTTGTTTCTCCTGTTTTCCAAAACATGATGCTGTGCGTAGTCCGTAATTGAGATCTACTGGGCGATATACTTGAGAGCCAAATAAGTACACTGGAATGTGTTCTCAACATTTTGTTGATCATTGCTTTCGCAGAATGCAACAAATATACTATAGAACCAATGGAACCCTGACCCACCATAGAACTGTGTCACAGTGACATTATAATTCAAGTCGTAAGAAGTGCCAAAGAAATGTTTTATAACGTCACTATGACACCGTTCGATGGTGGGTCAAGGTTCCATTGGGCTGATAGTACATATATTTAGTGATACCTATTCTCTTAAATAAAAAAACCGACCAAGTGCGAGTTGAACTCGAGTGGAGAGGGTTCCGTACATCGTTTTTGTGATAAAATTCTTATAGGTTTTCCTGTAAACAAGTAATGAATTATGTTGTGTATAATTTAATTTTAGGCTCGTGTGTCGTGTCGAAGATCGGGGTAACGGTCAATTTTCGTTTTCTCTCATGAATAAAATGTTTTTTTTTATTATAAAAAATATACAAAAATATATTTGAGATTCTCTTAACGACCCCTTTCATTTGATATATGACACAGTAAGGTTTGCAAAACTTTTTTTTTATTTCCTAATTTGTCCTCCGAAAATGACCATTACTTAAAAAAAAATACTTTGCACGTCTGTGTTTGGGTCATCAATTTACATACGAGTATGTTTTCCAAATTTCAACTCAATCGGTCTAGTAGTTTCGGAGCAAGTTGGCTGTGGCAGACGGACGGACAGATAGACGCACGAGTGATCCTATAACTGTTCCGTTTTTTCATTTTTTGTACGGAACCCTAAAAATAAGTGTGATTTTGTGACTACCTACGCTCACACATTTCGCTTGATATCATTCCAGTGAAGTCACAAGTTATGAGTTGGGTACCTATTCATTATGGAGCCTTTCCACAAGTACCGCGAGGTATAATTGCCGTCAAACTTCTTGAACATTAGGCGAGGTAGTGGGGGAAAGTTCGCGCATCGTACATTCGTACACATACGTGCAGTGAGGCAGAGGGACGGGGACGCGGTGCGGGACGCAAACGTCAACTGATTGACCAATGGGTGCGAACGACGCGTGCTCCCCCGCCGCCCGAGGCCCCCCCTCCCAACGAAACCTAAAAATCGCTTCTGCGCAAGCAAGGTTAAGGCTGTTTGTCCACCGCCGCCGTCATCGTCACGTCACCGAGCTAAAACAAAACACCTTTTGAAGATGACCATGATAGATGGTAAAATTTGTACTTATCTATCGGCAGCTAAGTCAAATGTACGTGTTACTTGTGTTTGGCTAAGCCTACCGAAATGAATAAGCTAGATTCAGTTGTAGTGAAGCAGATTTCGACAGAATTATATGAATTCGGGTTATCTTCACTACATGCTCGTATAAATTCAATGGAGTGCCTTTTACACATTTCTTACAGACTGAGGTTTAAAAAATGGGCTGCAAAAGGCGAGGAACTCAAAAAAATAATGAACGAGACGAAAAAAGTTGTTCAAGACCGATTCAAGGAAGAGCTCAACCTTTTGATCGATAATGTAAAGCAGGGATCGGGTACCACAAACGATGGCAATACAGCAAGAAGGTTCTTCGAGTTTCCTGAAAAAACTGCAGCAATAACTGGATTGGATGAAGAACTTGTTCGCAGATTTGCTGTAATACTGCAAGCAATAACATCTGGAGAAGAAATAGATGTTATGAAATTTAAGGAATATACCTTTAAGACTGCTCAAAAGTTCATAGCAATGTATGATTGGTATTATATGCCGTCAACTGTGCATAAGCTATTGATTCATGGAGCAGACATTATCGCCAGCAACGCCATTGTTCCCATCGGAAGTCTCTCGGAAGAGGCTTCCGAAGCTCGAAATAAAGATTTTAGGAGGTTCAGGGAGCATAATTCTAGAAAAAGGAGTAGGCAAGCTTGTAACGAGGATATACTGAATATGCTTCTATTATCCTCCGATCCTCATATTACGGCAATAAGACCTAGTTTGGATAAGAAGAAAAGGCAGGCATTTTTTGCCGAAACTAGGTCATTATTTTCGGTTCAGGAAGTCGAACTGGAACGAGAGGTTTCAGATCCGTGTGATCTATATCAAAATGAGTCCGATATAGATCATTCGTTCGATATATTAACCTAAAAATTTTTATTATGTATCGTGTTTATTTTAGTCACATTATGGTTAGTTATTTTTTTTTACATTTTTTACTTTTATTTCTATATAGTTACACAAAAAAAATACTATTACTTATATCACTTTTTTTTTTTTACTTTTTATTATAATTATTAATTATTATGTAAGAAGAGTATTTGCATTTCGCTACCTCCCCCCTCTTACATAAGTTGAAAAAAAAATACGCCACGCACTTAAAAAAAAAGACAAAATAACATCGATTTTAAAAAAAAAACCGCAGCTATGACTGAAATATGCACTACGCCAAAAAATCACAAATAATTATTTTTATTACCATCTGCGAGGATATAACGGTTTCTCTTGCGGTTTCAGAGATATTTGGACTTTTTCATGCCGTCCCATACAAATTTTAAGGAAAAAAATTATATCTCATCAGTTTCCAAACACAATCCAACCAGAACAATAATTTAGCATTATAACTGCAAACGAAACCAATCCCAATCAAAAAATTATAAAAATGAGAACTTTGATTTCTATGTCCTCTAGAGCCGATTTTCGTCCCACAGTGCGGCGCCGAAGTAGCGGTACATACATTTACTTAAGCCGCGTGTCCACCGCACATGACGGGTGACGGATGTGCGGTGGACACGCGGCTAAAGTAAATGTATGTACCGCTACTTCGGCGCCGTCATCTCGTTCTCGGTGACGTGACGGTGACGGCGGCGGTGGACAAACAGCCTAAGTGTTCAAGAAGTTTGCCGGCAACTATAGCTTCAACGTTCGTTTTCAAATGATGTTAATCCGATTTCCACGAGAGCTCGTAGAGTAGTCATTTAAACGCAGTTTGTTTTCTTTTGACAAGTTCTATCAAATTATTGAAATAAAAAAAATTCTTATTTAATATGCATAGAATTTTTGGAATTTGCTAAGCGGGGTATTTTTTTACCACAATGTGTTGTATGTAGAGTACATCCATCCCTTTCGGTAGCACGCACTTGTCAGGTCTCAGGTATACTTCGACTAAGTATAGATTAATCTCCGAGTAAGTTTTATTCCAGTTTGGTGAAATGCGGCCTAAGTTTTACTTTACTAAACACGTCACTAGTAGAACCAGTATCCCTTAGTAGTATAGAACAAAACGCAGCTGATGACTTGTCAGTTAGCTGTCAGTGACTGAGTTTAGTAGAAAAAAATTGTTGTTGTTGTATCAAAAGAAAGTTGCCCAAATTTAGATCAAGAAAAAAAAGCTAGCAATCAACTATTTATCCGACTCAATTTAAAGGAAGGAGGAACACATACAGTCTGTGAGGAAAGCGTCAAGGGATTTGAACACTTGTCCTGATACTTTCATCAACTCTGCTTGCCTTCAGGAAGTTTAGAAATAAATCAGCACCACGGCGGGTCGGAGCAGTATGAGGAGAGCTCGAGACGGGTACCAGTATCAACCGATTCCTAAGGTCGCCGAAGATGATGCAGTCGCACACGATAACGACCGAATGGCAGAGGAACTTAGTGGTAAGATCACCACTCTGAAACATATGTCTATCGAAATAGGCAATGAAGTTCGGAGTCAAAGTGGTCTTTTACGAGGGCTTGACGATGACGTGGACAGAAGCTCTGGTTTTCTCGGAAAGACTATGGGACGAGTATTGAGACTAGGAAAGGGCAACCATAACTACTATATTTTTTACTTATTTCTTTTCTCCATATTTGTATTTTTCGTTCTTTATATTGTCCTAAA
The DNA here is from genome assembly GCA_923062465.1 of Acleris sparsana. NCBI lineage: Eukaryota > Metazoa > Arthropoda > Insecta > Lepidoptera > Tortricidae > Acleris > Acleris sparsana. The sequence continues at coordinate 10,780,061 of OV281296.1, forward strand.
ATTCAGGTGATCTGACAAAATTGTTATGGTTTATCAACTTCTACCCTGTTATTCAAAGTATTTATTTATTAAGGCGAATAAATGTTGACATGGTGTAAATAAATATATGTAGTTTACCTTGTAGTGTGATTTAGTACCTAAATTAGGATGAAAACCTTGGATTATGTGGGAAGTGTCCTCTTATTGGCACTTGTATGATGAACCCCATTTTTTTCCCTTGGTGTGACTTAGCATGGTCAAAAGCTGCAGTGTGCATGTTCACTCAAACTATAATGGTGGAAGGACATTGTGCAGGGTCCATTGGGATAGCTTAGGCTTAGTGGTGCCATTACATTTTGTGTCATTGGTTTTTGCTTCTGTCTTAAATCATTTACCACAACTCTAAAGTACATAGGTTGGGTTTGTTAGGCATCTTAAATGCCTGAAGCGCAAACCGCCCCAAAGTAGGAATCTGTCGAATAGCAGTGGGAAAAAAACGGTGGAGCCACGAGTCCGGAACCCTTCAATGCTACTACAACTGTTTTCGCATTGAAGTGTTCTGTTTTATTGCAGGGGCAAGACTACCGGTGAAATCACAAGCATAGAGCATTCTATCTAAGTCCTCAGGGTTGGCAACACATTTGCAGTCTTAAGATTGTCATTGTAAGATCTTGTGATTGAGGATGTTAACAGGCTTCAGAGTTCACTTACCATCAGTGTTTGTTTGCTTTCTCCTTGCCATAAAAAAAGTACAGTAAGAGCTGCAACTTATGTATCAATATGGAAAATAGGTTAACTAATTAAATTAATAGACTAATGAAATAGTGGTATAAAACCTAACTAATTAAATGAATAGGTAGACTAATGAAATGGTATGGTGGTATAAAAGTAACTTTTATTTTATAAAATTTACATAGGTATTAGATTAACTGTACAATTCACTTAATATAGTACAATATTCATCTCCAACAGAATTCTTAGAAACAGATACAAACAATTTACAAGGCTTTTCCAGGACTATTTCACAACCACGCACAGTGTCCTTAAGAAATCCAATCACACCACAGGCATTTTGAATTTTATCATTTCCACAATAGAGACTCAAGTCCTCCAAAATTAATGTAGAAGGCACATTTTCCCAATTATATAAAGACGAAATGGTTTCAATTAGTGATTCTATGTTATTAGCATATAAGAAACTGATCATTTTCATGTAATGGCGATCAACAGAGCTGAGATCCTGAGATAATTCTGGCAGTTCATTCAACTCTTCTTTTGAAATATATAGAACCTTTCCATGCTTAGAACCAGATATTGCTTCTTCAAAAAGTTGTTTGCGGTTCATCATACAATCTCCAAAATAAAACTCACAACTACCTATGCCTATGTTCTTCATTTTATTGTAATAATTTAGGTTGAAACCTGTAAACAATAAGAAAGAAGGTAAGTGTTAATTAAAGTAAACTTTAAATTTAGAGAAGGAGGTACAATTATTATTATATTACATCCAAGTGGCAGTGAATGTGTTAACATACAACAACTCTGGTTGCACAAAGCACGTGAGTGGTTACTTTAATTGAATAGGATAATTTATATACCTACTAAATTGTGGTTATCCCCATATTTTCTTAACTGATGCTATTTCTTAATAAAAAAAGTTCTGCGTATGGTATCCTAGCATTCTGAGCGTTCTATAAAATTAATTACAAGTAATAGATCATTATATTCATTACGAACTTGCAACTAGCATTAGAAATAGAAGCAAAGAGTGTAGTAAAATATAATCAGACATGCAATCACAGATTTTATTATTGTAAGGGTACCTATGTGTTGACAATTAAATTGCGTTTAGAAAAATAGTTACTTTACTTACATTTTTCTATCGTATTGCGTGCCTTCCTCAAGTCCAAAATTATATTATTAATTTAGTAAATAAATATTAATCTCAATAATTGGTAGAGAGATAGTGTTATTTACTTCATAAGCGGGTTACCATTCGTTTTGGGAAACACTGCTATGCGGAATACCATCTGAGTAGTTTGATAACGAAACGCAAATCGGGGGTGATATGTAAAAAACAACATAACTCAATGACAATAAGGTGCAAAAATTACTCGTTTTTAGTTATGTCACGGAATTTTTTACCTTATTCAATTTATTAGTTACTACTCAACTCAACTCAAAGAGAATATAATCACTTGACTCAACTTACGCGGCATTGCACTATCCGAACGAAGTGACATTTTAAGAGTCATTTCTAACATTCCATTGTTTATTATTATAATCTCTTTGTTAACTTATATACTGGCATGGCAAGAGTGGCAAAGCAAGTGCTAGTTAGCAAAGAGCACTGATTATAAGGTATGCAAAGAGTAGAATCAGTATCCCTTAGTACCTGGTCTGTGAGTAGAATAATATGTACTTAACTGGCTTGCAAGTCTTGCACACAGAGTACTTAAGTAGTTACTCACAATCACTACGTCGCAACTTTTAATGAGTTGACTGTTTAGATTTAGCCATTCCGAGAAAAATTGTATGGAATTGAGTTGACTGTTACCTACTTAAAGTTAACTTAAAAAAAAACCAAGCTGCTGGCTCTAGCAGTCCAGTCCAGCACGAAAAATACATAAGCAAGTTTTCTAAGGTAGGTAGGTATAAATGAATGAAATGCTATTAAAATGCCCTTTTGAGTAAATATGGCCTTTAATTGTTGTTTTTTATTTTCCTAAAATATTATATTGTAGACATCCAAAGTAACATGTAGGAAAAGAAGTTTTTTTTCCTTTAAGTAACTATGGATGAACCGGTGGAGGCGATCAGGGATTGCGCGCGTTACGCGCTGACGGTCAACAGACGCGCGCACCGGGATGAAGAAACTGATGGTCGTCGACACATTCAAAGCCAAGCGTATGTATTGAGTTAAAGTTTTAACATACTTATACTACAGCTACTACTACTTATAAATACTAGTTATACTACAAGTAATAGGAGCACCTAGTATCAGTAGTCCGTTGATTTAGTCCGTTGACCGGACTAATGAGACTTTCTCGTCTCAGCAGTCCGGTGCTAAACAAAATCAGACTACTGAGACTTTTAGTCCGTTGGTAAGAGATGGGAAATACAATTAATGGCCTTATTAACAAAAATTCAACTATGTTGCGAATTCTGCACACATTAAAAGAAGATGACACCCTCGCAAAGTTCAAGGCCGACCAAATGAAAAGGTTCTTAAAACCTAAGTAAAGGGGACATACAAAAAGTATGATTTCATTAAAGACGCTCAGAAGCAATTAACTTGTGGTGAAATAGATATGCCGATTTTTTTGTATAAAATAGCGTTACATTTAGCATGCTGGTCAAATAAATAAGTATGTTCATACCAACGCGTTTCTTTTTAGAATTATTGCTATCTCTTTTACCATAAATTTGTTACCACTGAAGGCTTCGTAAGTGACAGTGTAGTGACAAGAGTTAGCCAGAGATAGCAGATGAATATGAAAATATTAATACGAGTAATTTAACAGGGTTCATGCCCTGGATAAAGTAAACTTAATATTGTTACCATTAAAACATCTGGGATTTTTCCCATCTCTTACCAACGGACTAAAAGTCTCAGTAGTCCGATTTTGTTTAGCACCGGACTGCTGAGACGAGGAAGTCTCATTAGTCCGGTCAACGGACTAAATCAACGGACTACTGATACTAGGTGAATAAGAGAGGATAAAGAACATGAAATCCACTAAAAGTGATCTAAATATCGTGAATGAATGAACAAACTTGAAAAAGAAACATGTCAATAATAGCTCACACAAACAAAAACAAGGCCTGTTTATAATGCCTAAATAAAGAGCAAAGATAAACCTTGCTACCTTGACAAATCTGTTATTTATAATTTACAGTGTAACACAAGAAGTTATAGCAGATATAGCAAATAGATTGAAGACAAAGTCCACAACGAGCACCACCGATCTCCATACATTGAAGAATGGTCTCCTAGATAGTCCTCATTACACTGAAGTGGTGCTGAACATGCAAGGTGCAGTGCGGGGACTAGTGAGAGAACTGACTGGTAAATTATTACATGTTCTTCTGCCCTTAGAAAAATAGGGATTTCAGAAATTGTACCTATTAGAAATGCATGGAACCTTATGCATAACCCCAAATATGGGTTAATATGTTTGTAATAATATATCATTTTATTTCCAATTAATAGGTTACACTTTCATTTCACTTATAAAAGTAGGGTTCAAATATTATTACTGATCAATGTTAGATTTATTCTTGCATAGTTTTGAGGTTAATAAAATGGACAGTGGATGAAATAAAAGAAAAGAGTTTAATGTTACTTTTGTCATATTAATATTAATTATATTAGATCTATTTAAAATAAATCAAATTACTGGAATATCTAAGGTTTTATAATCTGATAGCCAATTTTCAGGCAAAGGCCTCCTCCATATCTTTCCAAGTTGGTCTATCTCTGGCCAATGGGGCTCATGTCGCTCCAGCCACTTGCACAATGTCGTCACGCTATGTCGACACGTCGCGGACGACCGTGGCGCCGCCGCTAGTCTTCGCGCGTCTACCAGTGCAGTACTAGCTCGCTCCAGTAATCGTCCTCTGCGCGCACCTCGTGTCCCGCCCATAGCTATTTACGTCTACACACTAGGTCTACTGCGTCTTTCAATCTAGTTCTGGCCTGTATCTCTGTATTTTGAACCCTATCTTCCATTCTTAAGCCCAGTATTCTCCTGCCCTTAGTTCTTTGTGTAAACAATTTAAGCACCAGCACACTTTTAGAGCCTATTTTATTTTAAAGTAATTGACACAAATCAGAACAGTATAATTTTAGTTAGTAATAGTTAAATCTCCTCCAGAATTCAGGAGCCAAGCGGCCGCGCCCGTCGGTGCGTTTTCTTCTGACACCTCGTTGCGCGGTAACGGCCGTTCAAACAGGCAAGTTTCGTGAAATGCCACTAGGGGGCGTCTCGTGTTGCTAACACGGCCATGCTGCTTCGTGCCTGCCCTCAGACACGACTGAATCTATAACACACAATAAAAATATATTCGAAGTATTTCAGTTTGTATCCTTATTTACATAACTATCCCTGATCAAACGCCTCGGTCATCATATTAAGAAATTTGTTTGATTTTAGTTTTACTCACATATCACCGCGCCTTTAGTCTTAGGTTCGTGTGGATACGTGAAGAAAACCTGTTAAGTAGTTTTAGGCCTGGGTTCACCTTTAGACTTAGGATAAACCACACTAACTTTTAGCACCGTCCCTTTAGACTTAGGAAACGTCTATTAGTTAGTTTAATTTAGGTCTAAAACAACAAACTATCAAACTTTATCATAATTCAAGCTGTAAAATGAAAAATTGTTACGGTTTTACTCGACTTTACAGTGAATGACTTACACGCTTCACTAACGGTAAATTTAAATAAAGGTCAACTAAAATGTCTATGTAGGTGCATACATACCCTATTGCTAACACGGTTCATCGTCGAGGACCAAATCGTGGATTTTAATCCAAGGTTTCATGTTTTCGGTCGCAGCGTTACCTGTGTATAGCTTAGACGTCCTCTCACTGCCTCTTAGATCAGATATTTGGTACCTGTCATTTCCTAAAATCTTTTTGGATCTCTTCCGTGGTGGAGGCGAGGGCGTGCGCCCCTCACGGCTCGAACTACTGGACCGGGAGTTCGAGCTAGGGCTCCGTCGCGACCGCGCCCGTTTCTTCTTCCCCATTTTTAGTGGGCCTATCTAACGTCCATCCCACTTCTGATGTAAACAATTTAAGCACCAGCACACTTTTAGAGCCTATTTTATTTTAAAGTAATTGACACAAATCAGAACAGTATAATTTTAGTTAGTAATAGTTAAATCTCCTCCAGAATTCAGGAGCCAAGCGGCCGCGCCCGTCGGTGCGTTTTCTTCTGACACCTCGTTGCGCGGTAACGGCCGTTCAAACAGGCAAGTTTCGTGAAATGCCACTAGGGGGCGTCTCGTGTTGCTAACATTTGGCACACTTGAAGATTGAGGATAATTTTCCTAGTATACTTAGTACCAGGGTCTCTATTCAACGATGTTAAACAATATTGCTTTTGACTTGTTATGGTATTGTTTTTAACTCAGCTGCCATTACTGTCAAGTAAATAAGAGCTATCAAAACGTAGAAAATACGATAACAGATTAAAAGAGTTATTGTTCGTCATACATAGAATAGAGGCCTATAGAGCTTTGGGCATCTATACAGTTTTTTTTTCCATCCATTAGTATAAGAATGCACGGTGACTCTGTAATTTATTCATAGTGAAATGAAATGAAATGAAATATATTTACTTAACAAAAACACATATATAAATAAATCATAGCAAGTGTGTAATTAATAGTGTTTTTTAACTTAGGCTCATGCTTTGGGAAAATCCATACCAATTAAAATATTTTTCAGGGCATGAAGCAAATAGGCAAACTGTGGCAGCAGGCTGCCTGTGTAACTTGGCACTTGGTGATGCTCGCACCTGCACAGCCTTGGTGAAAACTGCGGGGCCCTACCTGGTCACAGCACTTGACAGCCTTAATACGGAGCTAGCAGTGAGTACAGTAGTAGTTTAGTTTGGCTGTGTTTAACTTTTAGAAGCCTACTGATCATAAGATCTCCTCTGAGGTCATGTCAAACCACGAAAAGTTCGTCTCATAGTCTAGGGCAATCTTTTTGCGGTTTTTCGTCGATGATTATGAAGTTGGCCTTATTGTATAAGCACTTGCCAGTTAAAATACCAGTTCAAAACATCACAGATATAATCTGCAAATCGCGGTATGGGCAAATATTTTTGGGTGATGAGCGCGTGTATGTTTCTAATGCGCGAAATAGACTAGCAATAAACATTGCAGAAGTTGATCACTGTTTTTACTTTAATTTCAGTTCTAGTGCAAGAAGCACAATTTTGCTGTTTTTTACACTTTAAAGTTAGAGTATGACAGCATTCAACTTCTCTAATTTTTATTGCTAGTCTAAACTTAGCTTAACTTCAGTTCTAGAGCAAATAAGCACAATATCGCTGTTTTTTTTCCACTTTAAAGTTAGAGTGAGGCAGCATTCAACTTCTGCAATTTGTATTGCTAGTCTTAACTTGACTTAACTTCAGTTCTAGAGCAAGAAGCAGGATTTTGCTGTTTTTTCCCACTTTAAAGTTAGATTATGACAGCATTCCACTTCTGCAATTTGTATTGCTAGTCTAAACTTAGCTTAACTTCAGTTCTAGAGCAAGAAGCACAATATCGCTGTTTTTTTCCACTTTAAGTTAGAGTGAGGCAGCATTCAACTTCTGCAATTTGTATTGCTAGTCTTAACTTGACTTAACTTCAGTTCTAGAGCAAGAAGCAGGATTTTGCTGTTTTTTCCCACTTTAAAGTTAGAGTATGACAGCATTCCACTTCTGCAATTTGTATTGCTAGTCTAAACTTACCTTAACTTCAGTTCTAGAGCAAGAAGCACAATTTGCGATTTTTTTCCCACTTTAAAGATAGAGTAAGAAAGCAGTCAGCTTCTGCAATTTGTATTGCTAGTCTAAACTTAGCTTAACTTCAGTTCTAGAGTAAGAAGCACAATTCGCGGTTTTTTCCCACTTTAAAGTTAGAGTATGACAGCATTCCACTTCTGCAATTTGTATTACTAGTCTAAACTTAGCTTAACTTCAGTTCTAGAGCAAGAAGCACAATTTTCGGTTTTTTTCCCACTTTAAAGCTAGAGTAAGACAGCAGTCAGCTTCTGCAATTTGTATTGCTAACGGCTAAAAAATCGTCTAAACTTACCTTAACTTCAGTTCTAGAGCAAGAAGCACAATGTCTGCTGTTTTTTCTCACTTTAATGTTAGAGTAAATAGCAATTTTTATTGCTAGTCTAAACCTTGCTTATGTCTAGGATGGTTTCTATGTATTTTAGTATGTATTTCTCTATATAAGTAGGTATTTATATCATCCACTACTAGCACCCATAGTACAAACCTAGAGCTTAGTTTGGGACTAGGCTTAGACTAGGTCAATTTGTGTGAGACTGTCCGCTGATATTTATTTATTTTATTCGGCGAATTCTGAATGAAGTGGTTTAAGCGCAATTAACACAGAGCGCGGGTCGGGCGCGGGAGCGGTGCCGCTACATTGCTCGTAATACACGCATCCTCCGATAGTTCTCCTCACAGAGCGCTCAATGTATGTAATGTACGATTTGTTTTCTAGATAACATGCGCGTGGGCATTAGGGAATGCCGCGGGATCCGGCGTCAAGGCTATCGAGCTAATGACGTCACAAGGCGCCGTCTCTAAATTGGCCGCACTGATGACGTCACCCGCGGATGAGATCAGGGAAGCCGCCGCGTGTGCGCTTTTGCATTTTGCTTACCAGATGGAGGATGATTTCAGGTTCTCATTTATTATTACAAAATAGCTGTTGCCTTTTCCGTGTGCGCAGAAAATTAAAACAGCCTATGTTCATCAGGGATAACGTAGGATTAATCCGTCAAGACTGCCAGACCAAAACAGACCGTAAGGTATGTAAAGGTAAAGTTACATTTCGCGATGCCTTTCAGCAGCAGCTCACTAAACCTTATATTTGACATGGATTTGAAAATGGTAAACACATACCACAATTAAAAGTTAAAACTTAACTTATTTAAATTAAAATCAAACTAAGCTACTCGAATATTAAAGATGTAAATAAAAAGAACACCCCCCCTCTAGCAGGTCCGCTCGCGGAATGGTCCCTATGTCACTGGCTGCATTACCTCTCTGGATAGCTAGCCCAATCCTTTGGGAGAGGTAAGCACCAGCTCTACTCGTAGGATCTCCCGAGGTGTCTATGAGCCGGGATGACAGGGCTTTAATAAAGCTTTTCATATATCGGCTGACCAAGGTCCCATGGTCTCCACTTGTGCAACAAATTCGTAATTATTTAATTAGCTAAAACAAGCGCCACAAATTCGTAATTATTTAATAATGATAAATTTAAATAAGTTTAACTTAGTTTAGTTTAGTAATTTTATTTTTAATAAATTAGAATAATTAAAAAACACATACCTGTAAGATTACATTTTGTGATATATTTATTAATTAACAAAAGATGTATATTTACTTACAGTCAAGAACATGCTTCGCTGGTACTTTTGGCATTGACACAGAAAAAGGTGACGAAATCATCACTTCACCTGCTATTTGTGTTGTCCTGCCACGACGACTTCAGTGAGCTGATTGATGAAGAACTTCTCCAGAAAATTCTAGAAATCTCCACAGAATCCATGGAAAGTGCGAGTGACAGTTTTTATGAATTCGTTTATTCAATAAGAACACTCGCCAATATAGAACTTAACGATAAGAGATACAGTGCTATTTTAAACCATTTTTCTTCAAAAGTGAATGACTTAAAGACAATTTTAATGATGAATATTGATACTGTAAATAAATCTTTACTTTGGTTTTTAGGGAATTTGTTCAACTATTGTAGTGAGAACGAGTTTTTCAATAGCACATTTACTTGAGGTGTTAAATGATAAAATGTTATAAATAAATATTTGGCTAAAATCTGTATGACTCTTAATAACCTTTGTCACGCTTTTGTTGATAAGCCTTACATAGAGCATATTTAGAAAAATAAAACAACCAATCAAGTCGCAATAAATATAATATCATATCAATAATTATTAATAATATTTTAATAGTCATAATATTTAGATTAATATTGGATAAGGCTACAATTTATACTGTTTGATAATTGCAATTCTCACATATTGTCACTGCGGGGTAACCGTCCGCGGACCACCACTATTAAAGCTAAGCTCCATCTCGTTCTGCTCTAATACATTAGAGCAGGACAGATAGATGTGATTGCCAATAAAGTTGTCATTGTCCGGCTAATCTAAAAGTGCGGTCACACTAAAGTAAATATATTCTAAATTTGACAGGTACATAAGAATACTGCTTTATTTAATGACGGAACGTAGTGGAGACGGTATTGTGTTTCGAGGTAGTTCATCCACGTCTTTGTTACCACGTATCTCGTAAACTTCTAGTTCTGAATACAATTGATGATATCATTTACTTCTATCTTCTGCAATTACTAATGTAAATGCTGCAGAAATATAAGGCATTATATAACACAATGCAACAGCGTTAGGTTTGCTACGCTATTTTTAGTTTTAATTATGTCTAAAATATGGTACGAGTAAAAATATGGTTGATAGATTGAGACTTATAAAGTTGATTTCAAAACTTTAAGAAGACTTAGTAATGGTTTTATTCATAAATATTAACTTTCAATAACTAGGTACCTGCCGCTTTTTATCATGCCTGGTAGTATTGGTACACCGGGCTAGCTTGCCCAGTTGAAAATACAAGCCATCTTAACCTTTTTTCAACACCATATTAAATACAAATCTTGCGCACACTAAGGTCTATTTTGCGTCTGTTGTTGTGACGGATTTATCCGTCATTGGCGGTAAAAAGTTAAAGGTTATGTACAGATGTAGTTAATAATCCTTTCCCATCGTTTTTTATCGTATAAGTTCGTATTTATCTTGCTTTCTCAATAAGCTTCAGTACCCATCAATAAGCAAACTGAGAAAGCAAGAGAAATAATATCTTGTCCGACAAAAAACGATAGGAAATTATTATCCACTACATCTGTTCAATAGTAAAAGCGTAGAGTTGAAATTAAACCTTATCAACCCTTCGTATGTAGGACGGAGTCGCGCTTGCACCCGTCGTCTGAAGCCAAATAGGGAGTCAAAACGTTAAATTATAATTTAGAACTGTTTTACAGGTTTCATTCAACGAATGATAAATGCCTATGGTTTATTAGTTCATTTGGATTTTAAGTACAAAATAAAATAAAAAGTTCATCATGTGACGCAACAGTGCTTAATTAAGCGAATAGCGGAGAGTGCACTAGTCAATGCTTACACATACCAAGGGTTGAAGCGATTTTGTTTTAGCGTCAAGTTTGATACAGAAAACCATTATAGGTACAATGAATACATTATTAAGAATTGATTTTTTTTACTAGTAATAAAGACTGTGCATATTAGAGATTGGTACCATTTGATTTTACATTTATTTAACTAAAACTACTTTTACCTTTTAATAAATTGCTAAGATAAACTAGAAAATTATGAAATGTGTATTTGTATTGGTTAGATGACTTTCCCAAACGCATTTTTTCTTTGAAGCTAATTTTACCTACGCTAAACGCGATATTACTAGTCGCCCTTTTCCTGGCAGTTTATTTTCACAGTCTTGTTTTTCCCCTTGCGAGTTTTAATAAAATCGAACGGGGAAAAATTAAATTGGGTAACATTAAGATTGGAAAATATGCTAAAAGAAATATCGCGTCACGGAAATAATGAATTCCTGAAAATTATCTAACGAACTGGTATTTGGTACTTTATGAATAAAAAGTAACCCAAATAATTAAATTGCAGCGAGACAGTTGGGCACATCACGATGTAAATAATACAAATAATCCTTAACTCCAAATATGGAGTGGTGTCTAATTCTGTCACTTATGTCTTATGCCTTAAGCTAAATTTTGATTGTAATTACTTGAGTAGATAAATTAGCTATTTAAAGTTTCCTAATGACTGTAATTGGCACAAATACAGTACTCTCAAAGTTGTACATCCTTGTTTTCTATCACAATTAATTGCTTTTACAGATTATGGTCTAACAGCAAAAAATTCACGTATATTACGGTAAGCAAAGCTTGCCCGTGTTGATTTTATAAACATTTTACAAAACAGCCTAAAAACAGCACTATAAATGCATTAAATATTAAATTTTAATGGAAATAAACCGTCTACCATTACCTATAAGGTTTCATTTGTGAGAATTGCAACCAACAGCGAGAAGGCGCACGGACGACTGAGCTGTGTTCACGAGCCGGCTTGTGTTTGGGTTACGTCGTAAACTTACTGAACCGTGAAATATTCCGGCTTCAAAACGATCCCCATAAATAGGAAATTTAACCTTTTTAATGTCCGTGTCGGTAAGACACGTCACCGGATTTTTATGTACCGTTTCCTAAGCTTCATGCTTCATATGTCATCTGCCGAATATTGCTTGAATTGCATCAAGTTCGGCGGCCGCAGCACGAATATCCGTTGACGTAACTTGCTGACTGTGAAGTCCAAAAGGTTAACGGATGATTGGGGAGTGAACTGTCACGCCACCAGCCGTCCCTGTCCCGCCGCTTGGCTAATAATTGCGTTGTGTAGGACAGCGCGAGTTACGTGTGGTCGGTGCTCGCGTGCTTGCGGTGATTGTGCCGGCGCGGGCGCCGCTCCGTCACCACCGGTGTGCTTGCTGGAACAAAATACAATAAATATGTTTTATAGCGTTTATATCCATTTGACGAGTTTTATAAAAAGAAACTGTTCTGGACTCTGCAACCGTCCGCCTTGATGCACATATAAAACAAACGCATTACTGCCCTTATTAATAACACGTGGGGTAGCCGTGGAGTCGATAAGCCATGGTTTGTCTTTATCTGTCATTATGACATTTGAATTCGATAGATAAGGACTGAGCAAGCCTTTTAGCTACTTCACGGTTACTCCACTTATATTAATAAGGCGACGCAAATTAGTACCGTTAAGGCGACTTTAGACGTAGCCCTTTGGAGGTAATGTTGCCAGTGTTAGTCTAAAATATTGAAAGGATTAAGGACCTTATATATTAAGTAGTCCAGCTTTACTGTATTTTATTATAGAAAGAGCTCTATTCTTAAATCCACTATCAATTCCAATTCACTATATTAGTGCAGGCTGTTTAATATGCAATTTGTTATTTATTGATATATTATTCAGATTTATGTAATTGTGTATATAGATCCAGTCTAAATCAAGGGCAAGATTGCAGGGTTCCGTTAACCCTTCCACCGCCCCAAAATCAGGAACCAAATCGTTTTCGTTGGTTATTTCTTCGAGGTGAGGAACTTGGTTTTTTATAATCAAAGCCTTTATCATGCATGCAAAAGCACAATTATTAACAAACAAAACTAAAGAAATGCCTCACCCAATTGTCGCGGAATAACTTTTGTAACTACGATTTTCAACTCAGGGTAGTTATTGCTAGAGTCCACTATTGTCTTTTCGAGCGTATCGTTCGTGCGTATTGGACCTAAGCAGTGCATTTCTGTAATACAACCAAAATAAAAAACAAATTCTTAATGTAAATGAAAAAAAAATGTGTAGGTACGTACTAAAAAACTGTTCCAGGCTGTTTGGAACTAATCTCGAAATACCCATTACTTAAAACGACCTAAGGTCTAAAAGACCTTTTCTCATAAGGGATAAAACCAGAATGGACTTACTACCCAAAAGAGCGGTTCTCCATAAGACTCATAATTCTATTGTCAATAAGACTCAATTTAAAATAGACAGTCTCATTGAAACTCATTTATAAAACGTCTAATTCCCATAATACACTAAATTCTAGTATCAAAGTACTTGATTATCATAAAAACTGATTCTCAAAACGTCCTAGTTCATAAACACACTCAATTCTGTCTCTTAGAGAGACAAAATCATTGCGTACATTTTTGACGCAGTCTAATTTCAACACAGTAATGAATTTCACGGAGATAATAAAGGTTAAGATTCAGGTAGCAACAAAAAAAACTTTCAAGTAATCAGTAATTACATAAAGTTGTTTTTTCCACACAAAGTGAAAAGCAAACACTGGGACACCTAGTATGGAGAAGCAAACTTTATGTGATTACTTAATTATTTAAAAAAATTAAGTAATCACTATGATTCTAATTATGTAAGATACCACTGAAAAACGTATGAACAAAATACGAAATTAATGATTTTTCGTGGCATGGAAACTTACAAAATATCAGATTTAAATGATCAATATCTCTGAAACAAGTAAAATTCGCTGAAGGGGTTAAATCGATAGCTTTTTAGCTGCTCTATCAGCACGGACGTCGGTCGGTTTCTGGGACTGTATATTTAGAACCTCTCTTTTTGGTAGCAAGTCCATTCGGGTTTCATCCGTTATGAGAAAAGGTCTTATAGATCTTAGGTTCGAGTTTAGTTCCAAACAGGCCAGAAGGTAAAAAAACAATATTTTACAAAAATCTAAGTTTGCGCTGAGAATAAAAGGTGTATGGTCAATGAAAGTTTAAGAGGTACATTCAGCCAAATATATAGTTTGCATATCATTAAACAATAAGGCTGATAAGATGCGTCCGTCAATTCGAAAAAGTACAAAGTTGTATCAGAATTCCATTTATCTGGCTGACCGCACCTTTTGTTCCTTTCATAATATCACTAGGCTAACTAAATCATTGACACCAAGGTCGAAAAAGTTATACAGTGCAATCATACGCTTTTCCGTGAGTCTAACCAGAGGCGTAGCTAGGTAACCAAACGCCCTGGTGCAACAAAACTGGGGCCCTTAATTAATGGTTCGGCTTTATCAAATCAAAAATATAGAGAATTTTTCGCAAGTTCAATCTGAGGTTTGACGGTCAGGGTCCGAGGACCCATGGCTTGGAGGCTTAAGTCAAAAACTTTACCCAAACCCTACAGTGTTTAAAAAAAAAACTCTGTGAACAACTACTGTCTAGCTGGCTGGGGCGTTGTAAAGGTTATGCCCATAACTGGTTCTCGATATTCAATGACAAGTTAAACAACCGACTGTACGAACTTTGTGATCCCATATAATTTATTTAAATATCAGTGTTTTACCTGGAAGTTCTTCTGGCGTCTTGGGGACCTCGTTGACGGGCTTCTTCTTGTCGTAGCCGTTGGCGCGGGGCCGCGCGTCTGTAACCATCGCTGTAACATGCAAACACTTTGCATAGAAACGCAACCCATATCACTGACGGGCACTAATCTGCCGTTTAAACAAAACGGCATTCAAATATTTTCTAAATATTTTCTAAAATTACCTTGTGTCACTGGGAATTGAACCTGATAAAAATTCAAAAACTTTGCTGGTTCTATTCCGTGTGAGACGAGCGAATTTCAGAAAATCTTTGATGGCAGTTTTGTTTCTTTTTATAAATAAAAGAATGTTTCCTTTAAGTAAAATGTCTAACTTAAGGGTTTAAGGCAGTTCCCCGTCAGGGCTCGTATTTTTTTCCACCCTGTACTGGGCTTCTATTCAACACCGTAAAAACCAAATTGTTTTTAACCTGTTATCGTATTGTCACAGTGGCCCGTTTGACGAAGCTACAAGTTACAATTTTGCAAGTGTAAACTGGTAACATTGGTCAAAAAAGGTACCTACTTTGACTAACGAAACTACAGTTTTTTTAATCATTGAGAAGGTTTTCGAGCCAAGCGATTCGGCGTCGGTTGTCGGTGGCGGAGGTAGTCCTGCGACAGGGCGATTCGCGCGCACGTAGTACAAGGCCGCCGCGTCGTACCGCTACGCATTGAAATCGCGTGTCACCGCATCGGATCGCTTCGCGATTGTGTTCGCTTTGAATCGCCCAAATATAATGTAGCCTGATTCGGATGCCGAAGATGACGCCTGAGGTAGCACGCAGTTCCGAAAGAACCAACTTAACGAAAGGTTTCGGAGGAATTCATCTAAGTAAAATGCAGGAATTGTTTGACTTTGTGGGACAACGTCTCAATAGGCGTGAGGGCAGAAAATTTTGCCTTCAAAAAAATTCGGTTACTTTCCATAATAACTAAAATAACTTTGCGTACTTTTAAATTTTAACGATAACGAGAAAACTCTGCAGACTCCGCGAAACAATCATCGGTCTTACAGATTATAAATAATTCAAGATTTGACATTTAGAAACGTCAAAACACTCACAAACTTGTTAAATCGAGATATCATTGTAATGGATATCCTTGTAATGAAAGGCCGCGTTCAAAAAACACTTGTACTTGTTGTAACTTTTTGTTCTTTTTACTTGTGAATTTGTAATTTGTGACTTGTAGCTTCGTGAAACGGGCCACAGGTCAGATACAATATGAATTTTACCGCCAAAATTGAGGCGCTGATTTACCTTTACATTACGATTTCGTAAAAAGTCGTGCGTAATACTTACGATTGGCAAAGACGGTAGAGCGGTGGATCTGCTGGCCTGAGAGCTCGGGCAGCGTCAGGGGGCGCCGCGAGTTACGCCCACGCCCCATCATCAAGAAGTCTCTGAAAAAAAAGTTTTTTTTTCTTCATTTTGTATTTCGTGACCGGGATTGCACTCTGCACTAGATAGTTGGTCAAAGTCTAGAATTCAGTGGAAGACTCCTTAATTATATAATAATTTTTTTTAGGGTTCCGTAGTCAATCTAGGAACCTTTATACTTTCGCCATGTCCGTCCGTCCGTCCGCAGTCTAGCTCAGATACTCTTAGTACCTACTAGAAAGCTGTAATTTGACATGAATATACAAATTAGTTACGCCAACAAAGTGGTAAAATAAAACCTTGAAACAATTATTATTTATAGTTTACTTCCCCTAAACGTATCGTGGGGATATATTTCTTTTCTCATCTACCCCGTAGTGCGGGGTGTCATTGGATAGGTCTTTCAAAAATATTGCGGGTAAATCATCTAAAACGGCACCAAATGATTTTAAATAGAAAATTAGTTTTTACTTATTTTTGTTTGTAGTACTTAGCGACTTCGGAACCTGCACTGAGTATGGTCCAACATGCTCTTGCCCGGTTTTTTTTTAATCCAAATTGGGTTTGCGTTTGACCTGTCTCACCTGATGTTAACTGACGAGGAGGTCGAGGGATGTGGCTTATCCAGAAAAAAGCCTAATCTCTTGCCTTGAAAACACCAAGGTTATGCGATTCCGGGAATACGGACGCAGGGAGTTTTAGTTAGAATGAATTTGAGATGCCTAAATTGTAGTGTAGCAAAACTAGCAAACAGTGCAAACAAACCGACCACCGACAATCATTAAAACTACACCAAGCGTCCAGTGGCGTCCTCATTGCTATTATTGTGTTTTCTACGAGACCAAACTGTTATCTTGAAATCGAAGGATGGTTTTTTGTTGTACAAATAAATAGACGATGTATAGCATATATGACAAAGTTTAATAATCTTTAACCTTCGTGTAGTCATATTAACGGAAAAAGGTGACCAGGGAATCTGTGTATCAAAGTGAAACAATGAATGGTGCTCACTCTCTGACGGGCTCCCTCCAGAAGTCCGGCGTCTGCACGGGCGGGAAGTGGTAGTTGTTCTGGAAGCCGTAGCCGCCGTCCAAGCCTGACGCGCGCAGGCCGGCGTGTAGGGAGTTCTTCATGCATAGCAACTGCGGGGGTTGACTTATGCAGTAAGTGTCATTCAGGGTCGATAGTCGACATTGGTATGGGCATGTGCTGCGCTTAGTTGAGTTGACGCTGTCGTATAGACAACCGCACTAATTAGGCACTCGTTTTGGGAATGCCATAATCTTTTTGAACAATTAGGTTTTCAATGTAAAAAATTGTTCTTTCTTGCTAATAAAAAGTATCAGTCGCAATATGAAATAGACAATGCCCGGATAGGCCAATGATTCATCATGCAAGGGTTATTAAATATTCGGCAAACATCGCAAGAATCTTTCTTACCTACTCTAACGTAATTCCCCTGATATTATGAAATACCATTGTTATGGCCGTGTTATTACTGATCTTGGCGGAGATATCTGTCTCATGCATGATACATCAAAGTAAAATTAAGTAATAGAAAACTGTAAACTCTGACGTCACTTAAGACTGGCTGGCATTTCAACCAAGATCGGATTACAGATACGGTCCTAGGGTTAGTTTCGTAAAAAATCGCGGCACTTACAATTAGTCAATCGAGGTACCCTACCATATATATAAGGGAAATAAGATAATATTACTAGTACCGGCCACCGTCATAGTATAACAAATAACTAGTAGCGAATCTCCGCGTCAAGGTCAAATCATTAGTGGACGATGGCTCAGCTTTAACCGGTGTTCTACGACCCGGGCTCGCTACAACGCTCATCTACGGCTTTGTGTAACTTTAATTAAAAATAGCATATCAAATTGAAATATAGCGATATGGTACCTAAATTATGGAGCCCTCATGATTGCATATAAAATGACCCGTAACTACTTGTCTCCATATTTAACGCAAAATATTAGTGCGCGAGCGACAGGGACCAACAATGGAGGGTCATTATGCTGGCTATTTAGGCTTGCGAAATTTAGGTCAATTATTTTATATATTTATTTCATCCGTGGAAATTCCTTAAGCGGAAGGGAAATTATTCACTTTTCAAAAGGATTCTCTACTGTTAGCGTTATTTATTATACCATGGCACCGTAGTGTGCAGGTGGACGTACGTGCGCGTGGCGTGCGTGCGCGCCGTCGAACAGTAGGTTCGTGACGGCGCCGCCCTGTACCTCTCTCCGCTGGCGATCGGCGTCAGCGCGCAGGCGGCGCACGAGCCGCTCCGCGTCCGACAGCCGCGCGCGCAGCTCCGCGCGGGACTCGTGCGCGTCGCACGCGCACGGCGCGACCTTCAGTTCGCGGAGCTTGCTGCAAGCACACCGACCACCGACAATCAATAAGTCTATTTATGATTTTGGGATCTTTGAACACTTTGGTCGGTAGGTCAGTCAACCCGGTCCATTTCAATCACCATAGCTGCCAATTACCAGTGGGCTAAGAGCTGAGATACGATGTCATTGAGCTAGTCATTTCATTTATAAAGAAACGCAATGGTGCTCATTTCTAAAGCGCGGCGGGTGCGGAACACGAAGAATTTCGTACATTGACTTACCCTTACCTATCTCTGTCACTTGCACACAATTATGTTGCCGTCGCGCTCACACATTGACTGCGGGTTTCATAGATTGTGATAGAAATAGGACACCCTACAGTAAAGGTACGAGGTTCTTTGTCGTCGGCGTCCGCGCTGTTGCTAGCAGGCTATAAGAGCGGCGAGTAAGATTGGTGGTCGCAATCCAGACGGACCCTTCACGAAGTCTTACTAAATGTAATCAGAAGTTCCATAACTCGTCTTTTTGAAGTACTCACTCGGTCTGAGCGTCGACCAAACGCTGTAGCTGAAGCGCCCGCGCCTCGGCGGCGCGCGCTTCGCCGCGTGCTGCCGCCGCCTCGCGCTCTAGGCGGCTCACCTCGAGCTTAAGATCCGCCTCCTGTATAACGTCAACATTATTCAGTGGCAACCAAATCTGTGTCTTTAGTCCGAAAAGTTGGTGTACCACACCTAGGGCCTGTTTTACGAATATGCAGATCAAGAGTATTCAAAATAGAGTGACTCTTGTAAAACAAGTACCTAGCAAACTTTCCTGAAACTGGCCCCTTGCCGTCGCGGTATTAATCTGTTCTAGTAAATTAGTCAAATGAGCAATGCGGCACCCCAATGACAACTAGATATGTACTTACATTTTTAATTAAAAGTTAAGTTGATTCTAACTTTTTTTTAATACCTAGCTTTAAATCTTAAACGAAATAGTGTGCGTTAGCTAAGTTGAGGATTCTTGTTAGGGTTCCGTAGTCAAACTAGGAACCCTTATAGTTTCGCCATGTCCGTCCGTCAGTTCGCAGCTTAGCTCAGACCCTTGGTTCTAGAAACCTGTTATTTGGCATGAATACGTAATGATATGAGTCACGCCGACACTGCAGTAAAATAAACTGTTGAATTAAAAAAAAGGGTACCTCTCCTACGTCTACGTGTCGTTAGATTACATAGGTCTCTCAAAAATATTCTGGGTTTGTTGAAACAATTTTTCGATTAAAGAATTCGTTCGTGAAATATTAAGATTTAAGGTGCTCATTTTTGTTAAAGTCAAGTGTACTGCAGAGAGCAGGCTGTAGCCAAAACTACAAATAACTACTATAATAACTTTAATAAGTACTTAGAGAATTAGTTCATACTTGTATTTTCTGTGTAGTAACGGCTTCGGAACCCTACCAACCCTACACTGAGCAATGATCATAGTCAAACCAGGGTCTATTTTTTTTCCTCGTCGATCCCATACGGGTGTCGTTGGATAGGTCTTTCAAAAATATTGCGGGTTATGGAAACAATTTTTCGACAAGGGATCGGTTTATGAAATGTTAAGCTTTTAAGCGCTAATTTTTGTTCGAGTCAAGTGCCCCCTCCCTATACAGCCTAAACTACAAATACTAGAATTTGAAAAATATCGTAAACGAAAGCACATATAATGAATTTAATAGGAAAACTATCACGACTAAGTAGACTTCATTTGTTCTTAAGTTACAAACGGTTTAAAATTTTATACCTATCGAAAACTTACTTGCAGAGTTGGTCTGACCGCGACCTATGTCGATGTATGGGGATAACAGTATTCCAACGGTAAAGATAAGTTTTTTCGCGAGGTCTAATTTGATTGTAATTACGGCTTCGGAACCCTACACTGAGCATGGTCCGACATGCACTTGCCCGGTTTTTCATTTTATTTTATAGAAAGGTTTACCTCCGAGTCATCAGCGTTTTCTTCATTGACAGGAGAGGGTGCTTTTGATGAAGATTCCTTATTGAATATCAATTGAAACTGGAGATCTGTTGACAAAAGTTTGTAAATTTAAATCTTAAACTTTAACAATAAAATATGAGATTCTTCACTTCCACACGTCAAAAATCTACCAGCGCTTCGCTAGAGACCACTGCTGAGAGAAACACCGCAAGAAACTCAACAGTCGTTTTTTTTTAAATACTATTTGTCACTCTAACATAAAATAAAAAATAAATATATTAAATCGTAGATTGACCAGGAACATGTGTCAAAACTCAGAATGCTCATAGGGGCTAATAAGTAGTACCTAGTATTAAATATATATATATATATATATATATATATATATATATATATATATATATATATATATATATATATATATATATATATATATATATATAAATTATACTAATTATACAGAAATCGTGTCCCTTAGACCATATACAATGTTTACATATTTGTTTTATGACTAATGTATTATTAAGTTATTTAGGTTTTTAGTTTATTAGACCAAGCATTTTTATCTACCTATTAGATAGTCCTCGACCCTATAGTAAGCTTTAGACATCAACGAATTTTTCAAGTACGTTTCGAGTACTGAAAATGGTAACTTTAGAACTGCGTCAGGTAAATTATTATAGAAATGAATACCTACAAATCATTTATGAACCTTAAGGACACGATTTTTTTTAATAGCATTTTATTTTTATAATACCACTAATAAAAAAAAAAAACTGAGTAAATTAATATTGGTACTGCACCTAACTCTACATTATTTATTTATTATTTATTAAAATTTATTAACTAATCAGTTGGTTACAATGTTACAATAAAATATTGTCCCACAAAACCGTTTGCACAGTTTGACTGCGGGATCATTGAGTCTCTTATTATTATATTATAATATTATCTTAATTATGATATCTCTAATATAAATTTACTTAATATATATATATATATATATATATATACATATAAATATATATATTATACAGTACTTATTAAATAGTTAAATAATTTTCTTTTAAATTTTGCCTTATTGGCCTCTAATCTGGTATCTGTGGGTAAACTATTTAGAATGTAGGGTAATCGCTTGTGCAGGCACCTGTCTCCGTAGTAGTTGGAGACCCTCGGCACAGAGTAGGTACTTCCCCGCGGCCACAGACCTGGTGCCGCACGCGTGGTCCACGACGGATAGATTATGCTCTTGAGTGCCGTGATGATGAAGTGCTAACAGGAATTTGTGCTTAAGGCTAACCGGGAGAATTTTACAGATCTTGAACAATTGACGATAATCTTTTTTGCATCTTGCTTTAGTTTTTCTGTTTACAAGGAGATTTAGGAATCTCATTTGCATATTTTCTATTTTAGTTAAATTTGTTTTAAAGGTTAATCCATAACAGTCAAGAGCATAATCTATAATCGATTCCACTAAAGCTTTGTACAAACACTTTAGTGTATCCACAGGAACTTTAAAACTTAAGTGGTAAAACTTTCCTAATAATACTCTAAGTTTACTACATATAAAATCAACATGATGGGACCATGAAAAACTTTCATCCACTTTAAGGCCAAGGTAGGTTACACAGTTAACGCGTGAAATAGGTTTGCATTGACAAGAGGACTGGTTACTATGAAAACAAGAAAAGTCGTGGGTTATTATGGGCGATGATATACTACCAATATCTAAATAAGGAGAATGTATAATCAAGAGCTTGGTTTTATCGGCATTCAAAACAATGCCATTGTCATGGGACCACCGGACTACAGCATCTACGTCCTGCTGTACCAAGCGAAAAGTGTCAGGCAGGTCGGCGCTGGTGCTCGCGCGCAGCACGCACAGGTCGTCGGCGAACATGTGCGCGGAGCAGTGGCGCAGCGCGCCGCACAGGCTGTTCACGTGCATGAGGTAGCACAGCGGGCCGCTGCAGGAGCCCTGCGGCACTCCGCATGCCACCCGCCGCTCCTCGCTCAGCGCCGAGCCCACCCTGACGCGGTACGAGCGCGCGGTGAGGTAGTCGCGGAACCATTGGTTCAGCGGCTCATCCACCCCGCACTCGCTCATGGCATTCAAAAGGGTATTAGTGTCTAACGTGTCGAACGCCTTAGTGAAGTCAAAAAACACTGCTACAACTATTTCCTTATTAGCTAAGTGCGAGTTTATCTCATCAGTGAACTGACCCAATAAAGTGTTTGTACTTCTACCCCTTTGAAAGCCGTGCTGATTTTTATTTATTACATCATTTTTGCTCATGTATTCTCCAAGTTGCTTGACAATACATTTTTCAATAATTTTGTCTACACTGGATAGCATGGCTATAGGTCTATAATAAGAGAATATTTTACGACTCCCTTTTTTGTGAATAGGACGGATTATAGTTTGTTTCAGCCCCTTTGGAAATATTTTCTTACTTACTGATAAATTAATTAGCTTAGCCAACACTGGGCTAACCTTATCTGAAATAGCTTTCAAATCAGACATGCGTATTAGATCGCTCCCTGGTGATTTTTTAGAGCTCATATTATTAACAATTTTCATTATGGTTCTGGACTTTAACTTTAATATAACGTGGTCAAACGTTTTCTAATATTAGATAACTATTGAATGAAATAATAAATCGACATTTGATTAACAAGTTGGCGGTGACAAAGTGTTATATTAATAGTCATAAAATTTCATAAAGTTTTATCAGAAATGGGTTGTTGCAGGTTTATTGTTAGGTATACTTATTTATATATTGACTTATAAACACACGTCACCATTTTATCAATCGTTTCATGGAATCCATTTTGTTAAAACATAATGTCAACACCGTTAGAATTCATAGACATGGATCAATACCAACTATCGAACAGACACGTGAAGGGTAATAAACTTATCACGCATGACATATAAATACGCTTCGAGTGCTCACGACTGTAACGCTATTGAGCTTTAAAAGGTAGCAAAATATTTATTTTATTGTTCTACTTTGACATTTTTATCAGAGGCTGAACGATATGGCTGAGTTTAGGTTATCCTAGGTATTTGGTCTGTCTAATAAAAATGAGGTTCTAACATTGAAGCATCTAGCAACTTGATCGAAAACCCCTGTGTCAGCTTGTTGCTGGGCATGTAGTCGGAGGCCTTTGACCTCGTCTCGTACGTCATACTATCCTCATGCTAGCTATATAGTTTACCAAGCCGAAATTTAGACGAGCGTGTATATTTTTAAAATTTTGTATACAGTCTAATGTGTTTTATTGTTCGTTCATGCTCTTCGTACCTACTGATGCAAAAGCTTTAAAAAAACATTAACAGTATTAATTGAATTAAATACTTTGTTATTGTGTGAAACTATCTCATGACTCGGTTTGATGTTTAACGAATCGTTTCAAAGATACGAGGTAACAAAGAGCTGCCGTTGTTTGCGTAGAAGCAGTTAAGGCATAGGTAGGTACATTACAATCTGTTGATTACCTGTTATTCTCGACCATTTATTGCGATAATTTCCTACACGCGATCAAGGGTATTGTTATACAAGATTACAATCGTTATGTAGCAGTGAGTAATCTTTTGATCAACTTCAGAAGGTTTCATAATATGACACATTTCCGAACGGGAGAGGTATCTGCATAAGAATAAGAATTTCGAGATTCTACGATTGAGATCCTCCTTTTAATTTAGCTTTCACGAATGTATTTTATACTATCTATCTAATACATTAGTATGACCTTCACCATGATTAAAACTGACCCTGGGACAAATGCCAACAATAAAATCTGGGTATGGTTACATCCGTGGGATGAATCACAACCGACCTTCATAAATACAAATACATTTTACCAGCGGTTAAGCGTGGCAGCTCCTACCTCTGTTCCTCTCCCTAAGAGCCTCAATTTCTGTATGCAGCCCGCTCAGCATCAGCCGGTGCTGCTCCTGAAGAAAACGCACGCTGTGCTCCAAATGAGCAACCCTGGCAACTGCATCGCCACCGATCACAAAGCCGCTCCCGCTCGGCTCGGCCGGAACTTTCGTTACCTGAAGACAATCAGACATTTGAGGAATAAATGCCCAGGTACACAAACGTTCAATATATTTTATGACGCTTTTAGTCGCGTGCTGCTACTTTCTAATCGACCTCATTAATATGGCAAATAAGAAAGTGACAGAAGGTATTCTATAGGGACATTGCCGCTAATGAAGGTTTATGCACCTGGGTCAAATGTGAAAAGGATGATAACCAATCGGGTTAGTCAGGGTAAAAAGTATACTATGACAAAATTGTTTGGAAAAAAATCGGTCAAGTGCGAGATGAACTCTCCATGTGAGTTCAACTCGCACTCACACATACGTATTTATCAGTGGCGAAGCGTCACGTAAATGAATAGACAAGCCGGAGCAAAAAAAGGTGTATGGCGTGTGTCGGTTTTACGTTTTGTTTGTATACCTACTCTATGCATAGGAATTTTTGGTAAAGCCGTAAATAATCGGCTTGTACGAACGCCTCGCGACTGGTATTTATTTATTTTTATAGTATCCTTATAGGTTTTCCTGTAATTTACAAGCAATGAACTATATTTCGTTTTTTTATTTTTTTTATGCTCAGTAGTTTCGGTGATCAGGGGGGGAATGGTCAATTGTCGTCTTCTTTCATGAATAAAATCAAAACAATTTATTTTATAATAATAACAAAAATATATTTGAGATCTTCATATAACGATCCCTTTCATTTTATATATGACACAGTAAGGTTCGCAAAAGTTTTTTTTTAATTTCCTATTTTGCCCCCCAAGATTACCCTTAATTTTAATTGTGTTTGGGTCATCAATACGTAATATGTGTATGTGTCCCAAGTTTCAACTCAATCGGTCCTGGAGTTTTGGAGAAAATTGGCTGTGACAGACGGAGGGACAGACAGACGCACGAGTGATCCAATAAGGGTTCCGTTATTTCATTTTTTGTACGCAAAATTGAGGGTGCCATTCAGAGATTGGTTTTACTTATCTAATCCATTTATTTGAGACTATTGTAGCCTGACCCGTAACCACGGCAAACTCTGTTTGCTAAGCTGTTATACATTTAATTTAGTTATTAACATTGAAATTGTGTTCACGTAATCTACTAACTCTTCTGTAGTTGATCTATGGTGGTCTAATTGTAGGTTTGAAGTCCTGTGTGAAATAAAGAAATTATGCACAGGCCTTTGTAAAGTTCCGGGCATCTTCATGATATGAAGGATATAGACACATACACAATATATAGTTAATGTTATGTGTTCCCTACGACATAATGCGTGTTTATATTTTGTGGAAGAACGGAAAGCTTTGCGCGACTCTGATTGGCACTTTTTCAGTTGTTTTTTGTTTGGTTAATGTTTAAATTAGGCCGATGGTTTATTTAATTATGGAACATGAATTTATTCCATTTCTTTTACCTCAGATACATTATACATTAGTGCATATCGCTTTCCCTCTTCCTTTTCTTTGTGTTGCACTGTAGGTACCTACTTCGTACACACTGTAGCCTTTTCGACACTTGACTGCAAAATTTATTTCAGTGGGTATGTTTTATATACACTTTTACTCCCACATCACTGTATTTTAAGACTCTGTAGTTATAACTTTCGATTAACTCGAACCGACGACACCTTAATAGGTATAATATACACTTATAACATGACATGAACTCGTAACGTAGGTAATCACTTCATTACTTCTATTTCTACCAAGTTCTAACAGGACAGGACTTACTTGCAACTTGGTAAATGGTCCAGTAGGAACAAGGACTTTGGAAGCCATAGCTGCAGCCGGGGCGCCTCAACGGAAGCAAATAGGAACACCTTTGTTATGGGCTATCTCGGGGCACGCGCGCGCCTGCACTGATGAACCAACATTGATTGGCGTGCGACCTTGCACGTTATAATCACGATATGAGGTAGTTTAGGTTGCCGACCGGCCTTGAACTGGGCTGGTTGATTATTTTTGGTTATTATCCGGGTTTCGTTGTTGAGCGACTGGCCGGGGCTGCAGGGGCGGGGTGCAGTGTCTATCGATCGCGCCGACGCACTCGCGGCGTCCGTCCTACCGCTGACTCACCGTTGTCACTGCCTCACTCCCGTGGAACATTGCCAATTGTGCTGATGGCTTTGTGGCGTGTCATCCTCGAAGTCGTTTATAACTTTGGGCAATTGATATTTTGGGGGATTAAGAAATTTAACAGATATGTACGTAATTTTTATTCGTGATTATTTAAGGAGGATAACGTGTGATATTTTTTCCGGCACATGTTATTCCTTGTTTAGACCTAGTATTATGTACATAACTCAAAATACTTTTATTTTCATTTTCCGTCTTAACGATAATATGTATGTATGTAAACTCCTACATTTTAGAGGTTCATATCTCGTACTATTGGGACGCCATAAATATCGACGTCAGAGTTGATTAGATTTAAAATATTTCTCGTCAGTAAAAATGGCGTTTAAAAAATCGAAATCTCTAAATTCTCGTGCGAAATTTACGCGTTGTGCGCGATGCGCTACACTCAGCGCGATATTTTTTTGCAGGTTTTCTTTTGTAAATACCCTTTTGATGTAAAACTCTCCTTATTGTTTTTAATGAGCAATCGAAATCTTCCGCAAATAGTCTCGCAAATAATATATTATTTTTAGGCTAGGTACATATTTAATGAGACTCGATTACGTTTTACGTTATTAGGCAGGTACATACGTATGTAGGTACACGACGTTTACCCTCAACCCGTTGGCAACAAAATACCCGCATGTAACGACAATTAAATTTGATAATGCATGCATTTCCATGAAATATTTCGCGTGCTATTTTAGGATTCCGTAGCCAGATAGCACACACGGAACCTTTATAGTGCGATAAGCTAATACATTATACCAAAATGTTACAAGTCAATCGCCACCCTTAAACGAGCAATATTTGTATATACCTATACCTACTCATACCTACAGTGGCAATTATTCCACCGACAACGCGCTGGCCTAGTTGGTAGTGACCCTGCCTACGAAGCTAGCGGTCCTGGGTTCAAATCCCGGTAAGTGCAGATGTTTGTGTGATGAGCGCGAATATTTGTTCCTGAGTCATGGATGTTTTCTATGTATTTAAGTATATATTTATCTATATAAGTATTTATATCGTTGTCTAGTACCCATAGCACAAGCCTAGAGCTTTGGAGAGGCAGCACGCCAAGGAAATGGCGGCGGTGAGGCAGGAGGTGGTAGCCGAATTGGGAGCGCTAAAAGACCTGGCCACCAGAACTCTGCAGCAGACAGAGTCTGTGAGGGATTGGCTGGGCTACGAAACGGCCACTCCTTTCCAAAAAATAGGAGAAATAAGAACCTCGGTGGAAGAAGTCAAATTGGCAGTGGAGAAACTAGGCAAAGGCAACGGAGCCCAGGAAAACCCAGCCAACGTCAGCAAAGTGGCAGAAGAAGTGTCGAAGCTGTCCGTCCACATGAACATGGTCTCTAACCAGATAGACCAAATGAGGAAGACCATGGACGCCCTAGCGAGTGCCACGGCAACCATCCCGAAGACCATCGAGGGAATGTTGCCAAAGGTAATGGAGACACAAGGTCAGCCACCAAAAGACCCAGAGCTGAAGGAGGCCATCCGCACGCTCACGCAGCGGATTGACCTCCTCACGCACTCCACTGAGGAACTTAAGAGCCAGCGAGACCCCGACACAGCGACACAACCATCGGAAGACTTATCCGACATCAGGGAGAGGATGAAGGCAATGAGCTCGCTCGTCAGAACCTTAACGGAGGAAATAAAGACCGAAAAGGAACGTGACTCAGCCCCGGCCTCAACCTTGAATACGGAGATGGCACTAGCCGAACTTAAACAGTCGGTGAGTGAAGTGAGTAAGGAGGTCACGCAACACAGGACAACGATAGCCCACGGCCCAAGCACATACGCCCAGAAGGCAGCGCTCCCGAAGCAGGCCGGCACCCCCAACCACACCGCGATCTTATCGTCCAAGGACCCAACAAAGACCAGCGATGGTGTCCTACGGGAGTTCAACAAAGTCTGTGACGTGAAGTCTACCGGGTTGAGGATCGAGCGGGTACGAAAGGCCAAGAACCAAAAGGTGGTGGTTAGCTGTGCCAGCGAGAGAGACCTCGAGATGCTCAGAAAGATAACGGCAGGGAAACTCAACGCGGAATACCCACAAATGAGAAACCCCCTAATCTGCGTCAGGGACGTCGTCACCTACCTTAAAGACGAGGACCTACCGCAGATGTTGTTATCTCAAAACCACCACTTACTGGGAGGCCTAAACGTGGACCCCGCTCAGATAAAACTCCGGTACCGCAGGAAAGCACGAAACCCGCATTGCTGTCACCTGGTGTTTGAGCTCCCACCGGCTGTCTGGAGGAGGTTTGTGGAGACTGGAAAAGTCTACATCGGCATCCAAAGGCAAAAAGTGGAAGACCAGTCGCCCCTTGTACAATGTTCTAAATGTCTGGCCTATGGACACACAAGGACATTGTGCAAGGAGGCGAGCACCAACTGTCGTTTCTGCCTGACCTGCCACGGACCCGGCAAATGTCCGGAAAATCAAGAGACACCAAAGTGCATCAACTGCACCAGGGCAGGCAAGGAACCAACGGAGGTACAGCACGAGGCGTTTAGCCCCGACTGCAAAGAACGTCAGAAGTGGGACACCATAGCACGGTCGAGAGTAGCATACTGTTGTTGACACAGTTGTACCGGCGAACAACAAGCAAAACCCCCCCGCCGCCCCCCACAAGACAAAGTTCCTGCAAGTCAATCTGCAACGGTCCAAGCTGGTAACAGCTGAACTCCACCAGGCCATGCAGAACGGAAACTGCGAAGTAGCACTGCTACAGGAACCGTATGTGGGCGGAAAGGGAGAGATGACGCCGCAACAAGGTTTCAAGGTGATTCAGTGTACACAGAATCGCGCGAAACCAGTGAAGTCAGCAATAGTAGTGCTGGGTGATCGAGTCCAGGTGCAACACGACCCACAGCTGGTCACGGAGAACATCACGGCGGCACTTCTGAAGTTTGGTAATGTATCAGTTGGAGTAATCTCGGTCTATTTCGAGCCCGACCAAGACCTGGAGGGATACATTGACAAAACAAAGGAGATCATGCTTGGATTGGGTACAGACAGCTACATCGTGGGAGGCGATGTGAATGCCTGGAGCTACTGGTGGGGAAGCAGATCGGAGAACCACAGGGGGGTAGCTTACCATAGCTTCCTCAATGAGGTAGACCTGAATGTTTTGAATGTTGGATACACTCCGACATTCGAGACATACCGGGGAGGCAAGCTATACACTAGCATCGTTGATGTGACAGCGTGCAGTACCAACATTCTGTCCAGGATCCAAGACTGGGAAGTAGACAGGAATGTTGTCACGTCCGATCATAACACCATAAATTTTGCAGTGGGTAGTGAAGCGGCCCCGAAGCCAGTACCAAGACCAACAACCAGGATTTACAACCCAAAGAAAGCTGACTGGACCAAGTTTAAGACCGTTCTGTCAGTGGAGCTTGTGGAAAGAGACTTGACGACGCATTCTTTAAATAACATTGGAGACACAGAAGCACTGGAGCAGGCGACCAACGCCTACATCGGTGCGGTGTCGAAAGCATGTGAAGAATGCATCCCGAAACCGGGAGCTCCCAAGACAAACGCAAAGCCGCCGTGGTGGTCCAAAGATTTGGACCGACTGAAAAAAGAGGTGTTAAGAAGGAAAAGGCGAATAAGGAACGCAGCCCCAAACCGAAGGCAGTACGTACTCGACCAATACCTCCAGGTAAAGGAAGAGTATGCCATGAAAGCGACAGAGGCTCAGACGGCTAGCTGGAAGGATTTTTGCACCGCGCAGGATAGGGAGTCTATGTGGGACAAAATCTACCGAGTAATCAGGAAAACGGCTAGACGTCAGGAAGACACGTTGCTCAGAGACGAACGGGGGCTTACCTTAACACCGAAACAGTCGGCTCAAAGACTGGCTGAATGCTTTTACCCGGATGACCGCCAGGACGGTGAGTCCGATCATCACAGGAGCACCAGGGATGATACGGAGGGAGACAACCCAGCAGTGGAGTCACACCTCACTGGCAATGATCCACTTTTCACACAAGCGGAAATGGATACAGTAGTCAGAAGTATGAACCCGAAAAAGGCACCTGGATCAGACGGACTCACTGCAGATATATGCGCAGCAGCTATTCAGTGCAATGGAGAAGTATTTTTGTGCTTAGCGAATTCCTGCCTTAGGCTAGCCTACTTTCCCAAAGCCTGGAAGTCAGCACATGTCTGCATCCTACGGAAACCCGGTAAGGAGGACTATACCCACCCCAAGTCATACCGACCGATTGGTCTATTGTCGGTATTAGGGAAGATCCTGGAAAAAATGCTAGTAAACAGGATCAAGTGGCATATCCTCCCGGCCCTGAACAAACGCCAGTACGGGTTCATGCCCCAGAAGTCGACGGAAGACGCCCTCTATGACCTGATGAGACACATAAGAACCGAAGTAGAAACGAAGAAACGCATTGTGCTACTCGTCTCGCTAGACATAGAGGGAGCTTTCGACAACGCCTGGTGGCCGAAGCTCAGAGCCCAACTGGCCAAGAAAGGCTGCCCGAGAAATCTTTATCACATGGTCCGCTCCTACCTGGACGACCGCATGATAAGGGTACACTACGCGGGCGAAACCAGCGAAAAGCCCACCACAAAGGGGTGTGTCCAAGGCTCTATAGGAGGTCCAATCTTCTGGAATGTAATTCTAGACGATCTCCTTCAGATGCTCAACGACACGGACGCCCATTGTCAGGCCTTCGCTGACGACGTCACTCTGGTGTTCTCTGGCAACGAATCAGGCGCAGTAAAAGCAAAAGCCGAACGGACTCTCCAAAAAGTGGTCGAATGGGGTACCCAAAATAAGCTTAACTTCGCCGCTCACAAAACGGGAGCCATGGTTATAACGAGGAAGCTGAAATGGGATCCCATCCGAATCTCAATGGCTGGGACCGTGGTGGAGCTTGTCGACGAAATCAAACTGTTGGGACTCACCATAGACCGTAAGCTGACCTTCAACGCACACGTAGAAAAAACGTGCCGAAAGGTAACGGATATCTACAGACAGCTGTCACGTGCGGCGAGGGTGTCATGGGGGCTCAATAGCGAGATAGTGAAAACCATCTACGTGGCGGTGATAAAGCCGATCGTCCTGTACGCAGCAAGCGCCTGGCACAAGTCTGCCAACAAGGTGATGGTGCGAAACAAGCTAGACTCAATACAGCGTGGTTTCGCCCAAAAAATTTGCAAAGCGTACAGGACGGTCTCTCTGACATCGGCGCTGATCCTGTCGGGAACCCTCCCACTGGATTTGCGCATTCACGAAGCGGCAAGCCTCTACGAGGTCAAAAAGGGCTACAGTGAGGACCACATTCCACCAGGAAGAGAAATTGAGGAAAAAACTGACGCCCTGAAGAGACCGCACCCGTCAAGGGTTGTGTCCATCGACTACGTCTGCCTGGAGGAGTTCAGCCAAGACGTGATCGATAGATACGACCTCGAAGGCCCTCAAATTTACACCGATGGGAGTAAAATTGAGGGCCAGACGGGAGCGGCACTCACATGGTGGGAGAGTGGAAGAGAAATCCGCCACTCAACCTTTAAGCTAGCGCCCTATAACACCGTGTTTCAAACCGAACTGTACGCTCTACTCAGGGCAGTGCAGATCGCAGGGAAACACAAGGCGCAGAGAGTCAGCATCCTCAGTGACTCAAGATCCTCACTGGAGCTCCTCAAATCACCGGACACGACACACCCCTTGGTCCAAGAGATCAAAAATGCCACAACCCAAACAAGAGCAACGGGGACCGATCTCAGGTTCTATTGGCTGCGAGCTCACGTTGGAACGCCAGGAAACGAGAGAGCAGACGAACTGGCAAAGCAAGCAGCCCTTAGGAAAAAGACCGCCCCCCAATATGACATGGTGCCGGTGTCCTACGCCAAGAGGTCGATAAGACAAAACACGCTCGAACGGTGGCAGGTTCGCTACGGGGCATCCGGGACAGGTGCGACAACCAAGAAGTTTTTTACAACTGTGAGAGACGCGAACAGCATATTAAAGAAACTCAAACTCACAAACTTCTTGGTTCAAGCGTTTACTGGTCACGGAGGCTTCGCCGCCTATCTCCACCGTTTTAAGATCAAAGATTCACCTTCGTGTGTCTGCGACCCGACCCTTGATGAGGACATCTGGCACATTGTCTGCGAATGCCCGCGTTTTGGCGTGGAAAGGTTCGACCTTGAACAAAAGACCGGAGTCAAGGTTTCCCCAGATAGCTCAAGCTGGAAAGCCCTGCTGGGAACAGAAGCCAACCGCGAAAGCACGAAGGGTTTTATAGAAAAAGTGGTACGCGTAGCGTGTTTAAGGAACAAATAGTTCGGAGCCCGGACTATTGTGTAAAACGCTACGCTGAAATCTGACACCACGAAAACCCTTCGGCCACAGGACCCGGGCAGGATCCCACGCCGAAACAACCCCCCAGGCCCCTCCCTAAACCTTCGTCCCCCCTTTAAACCCCCAATTTTCTTCTCCCTCATCCCAATCCCAACCCAACGCACCCCTAATCTTGATGATGCAATAAGTATTACCATTATAAAATCTTCCAAACCCTTACTCCCATCTCTAATAACCTCTGTTTTATCCTTCTTTGTATTAGCGTAATTACATCTATGTTAACCCAGAGCTAGCTCTAACTTTCAGTGTATAACATACACTTAAGGTTAGAGTTAGATATATTCCTGACGCACGCACCTCCCGAACACCTAACGGGTGTCGGTAGGACGGGGGATGGGGAATCCTGCAGCCTCCTAAACGGGAGAATGACTTTCTCTCCCGGCCCTTCAGCACTGGCTGGGGTAAGGTTCCGCGCGCGATTCACTGGTCCCCCGTCAAATTGACACCGGCCCTCCCATTAAAAAATGTATAGGCTAAGTTGCAACGGAAGAGGTCACAAAAGAGGGCAGCGCAAGGAGACCCGCGCAAAAATAGTATCTCCAGGCAAAAGAGAAAGCCTCAAAAAGGGTAGCCCCACCATAAAGATGGTATCAACAGCCACACAAGTGGTCCTAAAAGATCTCCGACCCAACCCTTCCATTGTCGGGCAAAAGAAAGGAAGCCCGTAGTCTGTAAGCATGCATGCGTCAGGATTTCCACTCCGCGACTCACATAGCTATAAGTCTCCCCCCCATCCCAACCCCCATTCCTATCCCCCCTAACCCCGCGGATAAGTAAACGGAGGAACGACTTTCTCCTCCGGCCTTTCAGCACTGGCTGGGGTAGTATCCGCGGGAGTCTAAATTCTAGTTGGTAATAGGGGCATTGGTGTTTTTAGCCGGTGCGAGCCCGGCAGTACCTGGGCCCTCCATTCCCAGGTCTCCGGAAGGGATTTTCACCTCTGCCCCTTTTTCTTAAAAGCAAACAAAAGCAAGGACTTTTGTCTTTGGCCCCTCAGGCGATTACCAAAAAAAAAAAAAAAAAAAGCCTAGAGCTTAGTTTGGGAATAGGTCAATTGGTGTGACATTGTCCCCTGATATTTATTTTATTTATTTTTACCGACAAGAGTCTAGTTCTTAAGTTAAATGATGAAAAATCTAGATGTAAATATTAAGGAATAAGAAAGCATCCTTATCCGTTTTCTTATCCCTCAATATTACCGGCAAGTTTTGGGACACCCTGTATATTTTCATCATTTAAGTTTTGGGACACCTGTATATTTTCATCATATTTTAACTTAAGACTTTTGTCCGTGGAAAAATTGCCACTGTAATAAATATAGAAACAATTCCCGTAGGTATTATATTAGACTGAAATTAGGCTGTTCTTAACGTAGGCCTCACGACGAGCGTTGAAAAGACTACGTAGACGAGATACTTCAATTATTGATTTACTGAACTGCGCCTCTATTCTAGTCGGTAAAATGCTAATCGTATTTGACCTATTACGGTATTGTTTTTAAGTCGGCCGCCATTACTGTCAAGAAAATAAGAGCTATCAAAACGTTGACAATACGATAACAGACCAAAAACGATATGGCCTTTACCGCGTGGAATCAATCAATTTTATCATTGCACCTGGCAGGTGTATCAGGTAAACCCGCATGAATTTTATACATTAGTACCTAATGTATAGTGTACTTAACAATAATGGCTTAATGACGAATAAAATTTACATAGGTAGATATCTCAAAGTACGACAAAAAACAAAAAAAAAATAGTGGCTCTCTCTTTTATTAAAATCCCTGCGAGCTCATCGACGAGGATAGGTACCTAGAGAAATACCTACCGACCAATGTCGGTAATGCCCCCGTGAATATTTAATTTAGTCTGTTTTTAGTACCTATTTGTTTTTATAGCGGCAACAGAAACACATCTTCTGTGAAAACTTCAACTGTCTGGCTATCACGTTTCATGAGATACAGCTTTGTGCCAGACAGACAGACAGCGGAGTCTTAGTAATAGGGTCCCCTTTTAATTTTAACCCTTTGGGTACGGTACCCTAAAAATGAACCAAGTAGGTAGTACCTAACCTAGGGAAGTTACATATGCGCATGCTTCTCAATCTCAAATTGCGAGTTCAAAACCGGCACACATTGCTTGTTTTTCACCACATACCTACTTACCAATAGGTAAACGGCGACCATAGCGAGGATACTTGTAAGCGAAGCAATTTAATTTAGTAGGCCTACGCTTGGGGTGCAGACCTTCTCATTTTAAGGGAAAGTCTTAGGTATAAGTAGTACGTACCTATTTAAGTACATAATTAACACAAATTGTTTATTTCAAGTAGGTACCTAGATATATGTATGTACCTAAGTATGTAGCGGTTAGGCAATGTAGCTATGTATTTATTTTAGGTTTATTATTAGCTAACCATTAACACATAAGTAGGTATGCTTACCTACAATTTATAACTGAGTATTTGTACTCTCTCTCTAGGTACCTTATAGCCCACGCTTATGTGATGTGGCTATAGGTGCATTTTTTTCTTTCACTTACCCGAGTAGCTTCTTCATCTTCACCTGCGCCATAAGTTAAAATAGCAGTTCTACTCCATTGAGGAAAATGTCTAGACAAAGGTTGGAGAGCTGCCATAGGCGGTTCTCCCATACCGTCGAAATTACGAGCGGTGAATAGCATACTTTGGTTTGCACTGTAGCCTATAGCCGAACTTAAATTAAAACTAATTTACTATGACGCAAAACCCGCCCTATTTATAAGCTTACGCACTGTACACCGCACACAGAAACTCAGTGTGAAATCATGGCATTTTAACGGGTAAAAATTAAAAAACCAAAAACAAACGTCGTTGAACTCATTTTACCACAATTTGTTGACAGTAGGTAAACAATACGTTTCCATAGCAACTATCAGCTACAGTCAGAGTATACTTACATAGTTTATGGTCAGACTGCAAGTCATTCCAGTTTCTCTTAATACATTTTGCAAGTAGTAAGGTATGTTTAAAAATTGTACCAAAAGGAAATGTAGCAGTAAAATAATTTAAAAGCATTTAGAAAAATAATATCATAATTAGGTCAATTAAACGTTTTTTAGATTTTTTAAAGTACTGTTTCACTATTTGATACAATACAACCAACACAAATGTCAAGATTGACAATAGGGTTTAAAATTTTGTTTGGCGTTATCGAATTTGTATAAAGATTTTATTATAGTAAAATTAGAACATATTTTATCATAGCTTGTGTTTATAAATAAGAGTCAGATGGAGGCATGTGTAAGAGGCTTTTCTTTCATGCCTGAAACCAAGGTCGAAGTCGGTGAGTTGAAGGTTAGTAAAAATAGCCTCATCCCCTTGAAGTTTTTCTCCTCTTATCCTTATTAAGACTTCACGGTATGTATATTCGAAAATTCCGTGTCCGTAAAGTATATGAAACATTTGTTGGTCAATGCATGCATTTCTATAATAAATTATCAGACGTAGTTTTAAAGATACCCTTTCCAGCACTTAAAAAATACTTGAAAAGGTCGTTAATGTCTAAAGCGTATTAAAGGGTAGAGGACTATCTAACAGACAAAAAAGCATGGCCTAAACCCGAAACTTAGTCAATAATAATTTGTTCAAATGCAAAAGCTTTATCCTGCTTTTTCTTGTCTAGGGGACACTGTTGATGCAGGAAAACATTGAAACTTTTATGTGATCATCTTGCACCATCTTATATACACATAAGTAAAAAAACATAAAATCACGCCTGTTTCCCAGAGGGGTAGGCAGAGACGACTTCTTTCCAACTGCTGCGATCCTGACAAATGTCTTTCGCTTCTTCCACATTCATACATTGAGTCATGCACGCACGTTGGTTTCGGGTACTTAAGATTCGGCCATAAGTAGTTGATTATATTTTTTCTTTATTCTTTTTCTCTCTCTATCTCTCCTGTAAGATTTTTGGCATGTTTTCCTGCTGAACTAAGCATGTTATTTGATATTATATTTAATTTAATATTTGTAGCTTTATACAGGGCGTCCCACAGCCATGCCACATGGAAGGAAAGTACCTTAAATATTGTAGATGGAACATTTTACTGAAAGAAGACATTATTTGAATTTAAAAAACAATTTAAACTGCATTCATAGATATTTAAATAATTACATGGTTGAACCGGGAATCGAACCCGTTACAAGAGAAAAATAATTACCCTGTAGCTTTACCATACCGATCGAAAGGCTTCATCATAAGGATTATTTTTTGTTAAATAACATAATACTAGGCACTCTCTCTCTCTCTCTGCCACCTTTACTCTCAAATAAATAGGTAAGAGCTATCATAATGTTCACAATATGATCAAATTTTGAAGTAGAATAGAGCCCCAAGTTAAGATTTTGAGATAATTACAAATATTTCAAAACTACATTTTAGTCATCTCATCTCACATATTTTCAGTAAGTCCCGGTCCCAGAGTTTTGGACTCACTTAGCCTTGGTAAAATGTTTTCATTTTCAGTACGTAGAAGGTGGCGAGTTGTCAAGAGCTTGGAAGACTAAGCAGAGAGAGCGTCTCAAGAATCTGGAATCTAAGATCTGGGATAAGTTTGTCAAGGAGCAGGATGTAGTTGACAGCATTTGTAGCGGTGAGGGTTGTCATTATTATTAAATATCTACAGCTTTAAGGCTGTCAACCATCTCAGATTTAAAACTTCTGTAACTCCTGTCTTACATTGGGATGATTTTCACTGAATGCGTTTGGTGTTTGGTTTGGGTAATGGGGGCTCTGTTTTGTAACTTCTTCAAAGAAAGGTACTTAATAACCTCATTCGTAGTTCTCTCAGTTCAATCTAATTCAAAGGACTGGCCAAGAGCAAGTCGCACAATTAGGGCATAAGAATAATAATAACTACGTAGAAGCGAATCTCCTTGGACCAGGCTCCATATGCTGCTACCTACCTACTTCCCCCTTCACCTTGCCACGGCCCTCTGTCTTCCGCGCCCAAAGTTATGATTGTTATACAAGTTTATTTACGAAATGTTATTTGTGTTTTTCTTCAAAGTAGTAACATTTTTGCAACATGAGTTTTTACCTTATTATTTTAATTTAAATTAGGTAATAATATTTGTTAATGATATTAAACAAGCAAAATTGCTATTTAAAATAAAATGTAGACCAATTTTACTTATTTTTATGAAACGCTACTACTTAAAAACTAAACATTTTGTATATCAGTTATTTTGATGCATGAATTAATTAAATGGTTCCTAAAACATTTTTTTTTGTTCAAAACGGGACACTTGTTTTCTTTCGTAAATTATTCTATGAGACCAATATCCAAATGATTTTTTTCCAAATCTTTTTTTTCTCTGAAACCAGTCGTAGGATTTTATTGCCCACCAAGTATTTTTATATATTGACCAAGGCACGTAACATATTTTTTTAAATCAAAATAGATTTATTTATTTTGCATATTTTCCGTGCGGTGTTGTTTTTGTGAAATTGTCCCTTGATATTTATTTTATTTATTTATTTATTTATTTTCACTTATTTTTTTAATAAGCAGATAATAAAAGGAAAGTAATCTTAGTGTAATTGTGCAGTATGTGGTTACAGAATTAACAGCAAGTTTTTAGAGTTGTGGGTAATTCTGTACCTCTGCCTATCCCACTCTGGGATTACAGGTGTAAAGGTATGTATGTATGTTATCTTTCAAGTGGACATAATACCGAATACGAATCTCTATTACCTAGGATTCGAAGAAATCTGATAATTTTTACAAATAGTGAAATATCCAATATTTGATGTATCTATATAATACATTATAACACAGCCACAATAAAATCTCAGAAATTTCGGAAAGTAAGTGTTTTACGAATAACAAGAAGGTTAAAAAGTATTTCAATCTTCTTACCATGGGTAAAAACCGGTTTTTAATTTGTATGCAATGAAAATATAGTTAAAAACGTTAAAATAAGCCCAAATACCTTAGGAATTTCCCAAAATTCAAGATATCAACTTACACGCACACGGGCAATAACAAACTTTATGTAAGATTTTGCAGGAATAAGTACAAAAAAAAAAAACGGACAATATA
Source organism: Acleris sparsana (assembly GCA_923062465.1). Classification (NCBI taxonomy): domain Eukaryota; kingdom Metazoa; phylum Arthropoda; class Insecta; order Lepidoptera; family Tortricidae; genus Acleris; species Acleris sparsana. The sequence goes on from OV281296.1 coordinate 10,819,150, forward strand.
AGTATCGAAAACGGATTAGCATGATAGTAGATATGGTCAAAGATCATGTTCAAAATGATCCTCTCTGCCATTCTGAAAACTCATTGCACTCTGCTACCAAACATCCTGCATATCACAATATATATTGGTGAACTCTGTATCACTATTTGGAGCAGTTGTAGTGTTGTAAGTTACAGAAAATGAGTCTTTTATATTTCCAGATGATCCTTACCAATTTCTTCAAGAACTTCCTGATGATTGTCTGAAGGAGCTTTTAGAACACCAACACAACAGTAAAGAGAATGAGAAGATAGAGGAAGTGACTCGTGAGGAAAAGGTAAGTTACTAGCCCATGATCCTCATTTTAGTCAAGAGTCGTCCACTGTTGGGAAAAAATAAGTGGACCTTTAAAGCTATGATGAGTGGAAAATGAAATGAAATTTAAGTATCGACAAGTATTAGGTGAAGAGTATTAGACAGAGAGGTTTTTTAATTAACTTGAAATTGTCTATCACTAGTCTTTTTTTTAAATACTTGTCAAAACTTAAATTTCATTTTATTTTCCACACGTTGTCATACCTTTAAAGGTCCATATTTATTTATTTTTGAACTGCCTGGGGATTTTGATTTTGTTTTAAAATAAAACCATTATTATAGAAACATTTAAAAAAAAATGTTTATGATGCTTAGTTATGTAATTAGAAAGGTTTAAAGGTAAAATTCCGGGATATTGAAAAAAAAAAAAAACTCAACTTTAGCATAGGGGTCACTATGGCAAATGTGTTCCAATTGGCCCCAAGTTTTTCCCATTTTCGTGTATCGAACCCGCTACCAAACACCCTGTATTTTATGGAGGTAAATTGTGTACTTGCTTGTTTGTTTATATGTTTGGGCTAGTTTCTGGAACTAATGCACCGATTTAAAAATATACCTTTACTAATTGAAGGCTACATTATACCTATATTTTATTTTGTTTAAACCGTAGCGAAGCGAGGTCCGGTCGCTAGTCATTAATCCAGTGGCTACAGTCGCAATCTAATATTGCGAAAGTTATGAGGTGTTCAAAAGGTGTTTGAATTAATTGTAGTATATACTGGTATATTTGATGGTAATGGTGATAACTAACCACTAAAAGCGAACACACACTTATGCAATTGATTTATTTTGCTGGGATAGTATCGTTACTATTAGTAAGTTATGTAAAGAGATATTACTGAAAGATAATAGATCTTTTACAGTTCTAGATTATTTCTAATGGTAGTAGTATATCTTGGCCGCTGAATGTGGGCCTCATAAATAAGCTCAGGGTCACTCAGCGTGCAATGGAAAGAGCTATGCTCGGAGTTTCTTTGCGCGATATGATCCGTAATACTGTATTACGCCACAGAACCAAGGTCACCGACATAGCTCAGAGAGTTAGCATGCTGAAGTGGCAATGGGCAGGCCACATAGCTCGGAGAACTGATAACCGTTGGGGAAGAAAAGTTCTCGAGTGGCGGCCCCGCACCGGTGGACGGAGTGTTGGACGGCCTCCCACCCGGTGGTCTGACGACCTGGTTAGGATCGCGGGGAGCCGCTGGATGCGAGCGGCTCAGGACCGTGACTTGTGGCGCTCTTTGGGGGAGGCCTTTGTCCAGCAGTGGACGCCCCCGGGCTGATGATGATGATGATGATCTCATGACGCTGTGCAAGCCCTGACTGGACTAGGTATTAATAGTACTATCCATCACTAGCCCTATTTATTGTGCCCGCGACTTCGTTCGCGTAGATTTCGGTAACTTTAAACATTTTCGGGATGAAAAGTAGCCTGTTTTAATTAGGGTATAAATTTTCATATATATCCGTCCATCCGTTGCATTGCAGCACGAAGGAGTAACAAATTATAACACGCACAAATTTTCGCATTTATAATTTTAGTGGGATACGTGGGATTGTCATTGTTTTTTTGTGTAGTTCGCGTCGGTCGTGCTAGTTTCATTTTTATAAATTCTTCCTTTTTCGTATGCTCTGTTAATTGTTCACTGCACTTCTTTTAGGTGCAGGTGCAAGCGCAGGTTACGTTTGAGATGCGAGAACCTCGCGACACGATGGTCTCGTTAGGCGATAACGATGACAATGACTGCGACCTCATTAACATCTTCGATGACGACAAGGACGAAGATGTTTCAGGTATAATCTATAAAGATCTTTGTCTGTCTGTCCTGTCGTGAAATCAATGTGAATAATAGTTACGTATACCATCATGTGTAAAGATGTAGTTATACGTATTGGTCGAGGGCGTAACACCTGCAAAAACATCTCAAACATTGCAAACATTAATTATTATTAATAAGTACTACATAAGATTTAAATTGTTATAGAAATAAAAAATAAGCCGAACAGATTAAAACATACTTTTTTTATTAACCCTACACTTAGTATTTGCTCGCGCGCCACCTATTTGCGTCTATCTGTTTCGTTCTCTGTTGACATCTATTTAATATTAACTTACTAATCATAATGCCTAATTATGCGTACAGTCGCATAAAAACTTTATCTACATACAAATCATACGTTTTCTACAACATGTAAAAAATGGCCTACATTTTCAACAACTTTATTTTCTGTTCTTCGGAACTATGCGAAAGTTCGAAACAAATGACTGTGCGGCGTAGCGGCGGCGGGCGGGCGCGCCCGACACAGCGCGGACGATTCACACGTTACACTGTAGGTTAGGTAGGTACTTCTAATGTTTATGCACTAGTATATGTCGTTAAAAATGTTGATTGATTTGTTTGATTGTGTGAATTGATTGTAATATTCGAGATTCAAAGAATTTCACTGGACAAGCATTTCTCACTAAGTAAATGAATTTAAAAATCGACTAATTCGATCTCTCTCTCTGTCTCTCTTCTTCAGTCTATAGTCACCCAATGCTGAGTGTAAGCATCCTGCATTACTCGCCACCCATCTCGGTCAAGTGCTCTCGTCTTCCAGCACCTTCCTGCCACCTTGACCAGATCGTCGGTCCAACTCATTTCCTGTCTGCCAACGTTTCGTCGCCCGGTCCTGGGTCTCCACTGAACCACAGCCTTTCCCCATCTTCCATCATCTCTGCGGCATATGTGTCCAGCCCACTTCCACTTCCTTAGAGTGATTTCTTTGGCTATATCGGTGAACCTTGTTCGTCTCCGGATCTCCGTATTTCGAATTCTGTCGCGGAGAGAGAGGCCCAGCATTGCCCGTTCCATCGCCCCTGCGCTTGAGATCTAGAGGTATGTCCCCTTTAAGCACGTCGGATAATCTACCGAAAGCCGCCCAGCCTAAGCGGATTCGGCGCTTGACTTCCAGGTCTTGTCCACTTTTCCCCAGGCTCATCATTTGACCGAGGTAGATATACTCTTCCACCCTCTCCAGCACCTGTCCATGAACTGAAATGTGGGTGGCATCGGTGTTCTTGCACAGTATCTTTGTTTTTGCAATGTTCATTTTAAGAGCCACCATTACAGATACGTCGTACAGTTCAGCGACCATGGCTTCCACATCTTCCAGGCTCTCTGCGAAGAGTATGACGCCATCAGCGAATCGTAGGTGTGTGAGTTGTTTCCCGTTGATGTTGATGCGTCTATTTGACCAGTCGTGAAGCCTAAATACATCCTCCAGCCAAGAGGTAAACAATTTAGCGGAAATGGTTTCCCTGCCTCACACCCCTCCTCACCGGAACTGGATTCGTCAGTTCGTGTCACTTAACTTACAAAGTGGCTGAGCAGTATACCGCTTTGATGGATTCTATGTACCTACTCTCCACCTGGCGTCTTTGTAAAGAGTGCATAACTGCCCAGTGTTCCACTAATTGTCTAATTCGATAATAACAACCAAAAAGGAGTCCTTTGCTTTAAGAAGATGTTCGAAATTTGAATGTGATTAAAGTTTTGGCTACCTATATTGTAATTATTACGATGCAACCACATATACAGGTTTACTAATATAGGTCATTTCCTTATCGTTTCTGAACATATTATAGGGAAGTTATGCCGTGGATGTAGATAAATGTTTTTAAGGTAGTATCAGATCCACTATTCGAGTATGGAATATAATGACCGTCACCTATCTTCCGCTATTTTACTATCATCTATGCGGGACAGGGATTAGTGCTTTGCTCAGGCAAAGTTTAGGATGTTAGCTACGTTTGCCTTATGTTACCGGGGCCGGTTAAAGTTATAATGAACGATCAAAAACTTATAGTTCAAGTTTGCAGAGGCGGGAAGTACTTAATTTATGGACGAGTCAGTGTGGACAAGGCAGACATGATGATTTTACAACTATTGCCAGGATACACTATTTAAATTTTGATATGTTTTATGAAAATAAGAGTGAATGCAGCTGATATGCGAATGTTGAGATGGATGTGTGGTGTAACAAGAATGGATAGGAGAAGAAACGAGTATGTAAGAGGAAAGTTGAAAGTAGCGCCAGTGATAGAAAAAAAATATGGTAGAAGGTAATATGGCCAATGTGGCCATTGGGAGAAAGTCATGTTACGAGAAGAGTAGAGTATGAATGTGGAGGGTTATGCAAGAGGAAGATCTAAAAACTGATGGATGTATTGTGTGAAGAGTGATATGAGAAAAAAGGGAGTGAACATTGAGATGACGGCTAATAGGGATTTGTGGAAGGAAAAACATGCTGCGCCGACCTCAGATAATTGGGATTAGGGCAAGGAGATGATGATGATGATGAGGTGTATTTTTAAAATATTACTGTGAAATTGCACACAAACTTTGGTGCGTCTAAGCACTGATCAGTGCACCCCCCGTTGTCTGCTTAAGCACTGATCAGTGCAAGGTCACATGATCAACATTTTATTCGATTTTGAATTTAAAAATAAGTCTAATAGAGTCTAAAATGTTTTAATTTCTCAAAGTTTGAACTGCTGCACTAATCTGTCAAAGGTGTTAAAGCGACAAGGTAACAAAGTGTGTGTGCAGCTACATATGTATAAGGCCGACTGTACATTATTCAAAGAATAAACGCCGCATAACATTTAAGAATTAAGTGACATCGAAAGTTTCTTGAAATGAGCATTGCTTGCTTATTTTGTGATAGTGAAGTAATTGTGTTTTTGTGACCCAGTGTCAGATAATCTTTGACAATATTTCTGAGGCAGTGGTATGAAATGCAATTTGATGACCGAAGTGTTAATCAGGTCCTGACATCGAGGCGATCAACGACTCGGTAGAGAGTCCCTGCACAGTGCGGGAGAACCAGAATCCAGAAACTCCCGGTAACGAATCGACGGAGAGCCCAAGCAAAGGTATGTACCTTCTTAGCGTTCTATAGTGTAATTTTTAATATTACCCTAAGTCGTGAACTATTTTCCCTCGTCTACATTTGGTGAGTCTTGCTACCTGAAACCTGAAATAAATTGTCCTAATCGCACCAATATCTCTTATTCCCCTATTAATAATTATATCTTCATTTTTTTTACTCATGAAACCTACCCGCTTTATAACAATAATTATAGCTTAAATATGTGGCAATAATGTATAGCCGGCTCACCGAGTATTGGCTCCGTCCGTGATATCGGGTATCTGATTCCAAATATTGAATATTACAATATTCTACTCTAAACTCGCATCGTATTTTTTTTTTTTAATATAGAGCACTGACTATCAATCTTTCACTCTAGGATTTAATTGAATTTGAAGCGACCGTACTATATAATGCCAATATCTGACATCTCAACAAATTGCAAAATGTTGGTGAACAAAACGCTATTTTAATTTTTCCTTATTTTGTAACCCCAACGAAAAAACACGGGTGAACCGATTTGCATGCGGTTTGATTGTTTGAAAGCACGTTTTTTAGCTATCTAGCTAGTTCATGGACATGAACGTTTAAGAAATATCAGCTCTGAAAGTTGGTTACCATTATATCAAGGGTTTTTGAGCAATGTAATACTAACACCCGCATTCACAAACAATACTTAAGGGATCCTTCACTGAGTAGACGCGCTGCGTTTAATACAGCTTTGTGATTGGTCCTTTTTGACCGAACTTTTGTTAATGAGACGATTTGAATCATAGAGGAAATATCCCTGTGCGTTCGTGAGCACTGTGAGACCTCATAGTGACGTTTGTGAATACGGGTGTTAGTTATTTGACCGTAAGTGTAGTACTCTATTATAAACTATTTTTTTGTTTCTTTACTTGTAAATATTTTTGTCATTAGCATGGATATAAATTAAATGATTATTTGCAGATAAATCTCCAGAAAACGTATCCAGCCTGATCGAGACGAGCATCTACCGCGCTAAAGTTAAGGAGCTGCAGTCTAAAGTCAATCTGGAACTGTTGGCTGTTATGTAAGTAGTCTTAAGTAGATACCGGCCAAGTATAGAGCTGTACTGATTCAATTATACCAAGTCAAAATAGGTCTTTTTCAACTAGAACACATTTCAAATATAGATTTAACCGTTTATTCCAGGTTCTCAAACTTCATAGCTTTAGAACCCTTTTGAAATCTTTACATAGTATAAAACAAAGTAGCTTCCCGCCGTCTGTCCCTCTGAATGTACGCTTAGTTCTTTTGAACTTCGCAATGGATTTTAATGAGGTTTCCATAAATAGATGGGGGTTCCAGAAGCTTTTTATGTATAACATATTCTGTTTTATGTACCGGTTTAACAGAAAACTCAAAAAACCGAAGCGATGTTGCCGAGTCGTATACTGCCCTCCTAAGCCAATAAGCAGTATCCCAAATTCAACAGCCAAAGCAGTTTTAATTCTATTCGGTTAGTAATAAGGTTGATATTGCTACGGGAGTTTTATCTGACATACTGCCTATTGGATTAGGACGGCAGTATAATAAGCAAAAGCCGTTAGTTAGTTGTACAATAAAATCGAAAAAATATTGAAATAAACACCTCTGTGTACTGTTCGCAGTGCCGTCTTTTACCTATTGAGGGTCCTGGGAACTTTTTGATAATGGGGGCACTTAAGACTATTATATAGAGGAATGTATACTTTGTATTTGTTATCGGTTGGTGATCTGGAAGGAACTAGGGGGCCCCATCGATCCTGTGGCTTTGGGAACTTGCCCAGAGTGGCCAATGAAAAAGATGGGCCTGAATTATTGGTTGTAGTATGATACTAAGTTCCTTAGGTTTATTTTTCTGCCAGGCCCCCGAGCTCTATGAGAATAGCTGTGATAGGGTATCGTTTGGTGTAGCACTACGCTGGAAGCCCAGGACCTGAACAAGATCGAGCCACAGAATCTGCCCAAGCTGCAGCGGCAGTGCAGCGAGTATTGTGCCCGCTACAACCGGATCTACTTGTACCAGCTCAAACGGCAGGTATGTATAGTCAACAATATGTCACACACATTCCTTTTACGTTTATTTGCATTATTTGGTTAATAATCAAAATCAAATAATCTTTGTTCTTATTTATTAATAGCTGTTGCGTGCGACTCATAAAAAATAGAACATTGCCTGTTACTCAGGGATAATGTAGCATTGTAATGGTGAAAGATTTATTGAAATAGGTTCAATAGTTATCGAGTTTATTCGTTACGGACAAAAATACAAACCTTTCCTCTTTATAATATTAGTGTAGATAAGTGTATAGTTTTTTTACAAGTCAGAATGAACTTAATCTGGCGGTCGTTTTCGCATAACACATAGTCAAAATTGGATATTTAATACAATTGTATCTTCGATAGCGTATTTAATATCAAGAATTACAATATTTGAACTTTTTTTTTCAATTAACTAAGTTATTATAGGGGTAGTTCGGAGATATTACGTACGTTTTCCCTACACAGCTTCCAAATCAACTTGTAAATAAATAAAACATCTATCTGGGGTCGAAAAGTACCCAGAAATACCCCACGTGCATAATGGACTATACAGAATTTTGTAGTTCTGTGAAAAACATTGAAGTCAGACTCTGTTCCACAGTAACCGGCGGTATTTCAGTTCCATATTTAATGGGTTGAACTATTGGTAAGTAAAACAGATTATCCCGTCAATTGAGCACCTAATAAATATAAAATCCCCGATATACCTAACGGCGACCCCTAATTTCAGAGCTAATAACTCCTGAATAGCCTAACCCATTTTCATTAAATCTAGCTATGAACAGCCCTGATTAAACTATCAGCGGTCCATCCGTTTGAGGCATACCATGCTACATACAGATACATACGTTAAACATATAACACCCTTATGTTTGTTTCGCACGTTTATTAATATCGGGTTCGGCTCGCTATACTCCGTTTGATTAGGTACTTAAATAAAATGTAAGCAATCCAAACCATATGACATATTTAAACAGCCAATCAAAACCGTTTTGTCGTATCAGTTTTCTGCTTCTATTGGCTGACGAACAGACGGTTGGTTGTTTTGTTTACATTTTTTTAAGTACTAAAACAAATAGTGTATAGTTAGTTCTAGTGCATGCTGTTAATGCTCCGGTTCACTTTACCTCCATGTGCTGAATACTGTCCGTCCTGCTTAGATCCATGTCATGATGCGTCACAACAACGCTGCGCTCCCGTTCGCGCGTCACACCTTCCTGCGCTCGCAGATGACCAGAGCTGTCTCCTTCCAGCAGAATCTCCTTCAGGCGCTTCAGGTATGTTTGTTCGTTGTCTATTTTATATCACGTCCTATCTCTTCTAGGGTCAAATTTCAATAAAGCCGCCACTTGAATAGAAAATTACTATCCTGGGTTGGGTCATATACAGGGTGTAGGTAGACCGTTGTCAAAAAGAAATAGTCGAGTAGAAGAGGCCATTAGCTATCCATTTCGGGAACTTTAACCCCCTAAGGGCTACTTAATACCTTTTTTTTTTTAAATGTGATTCCCTCGACGGAGTAAGAATGAATATCCTCGGTTTTGGCTACCCAGAACCAAACGCTTTCAAGGCACTGCCATTGCACTCAACTATCCGCTTTCTGGAAGGGGTGGAGGCTGCATTATTGGAAAAGCGCTAAACGAAAAGAGAGGTAAATACACAAAAGATCACATAGTACATCGAAGTGCATCCGTAAGGACCCCACAAATAAGAACTTGAGCGCTTTTCCTATCCAACAATTCGGTGAGATACGAGGTGTAGAAAGTAAAGGGCCTATTAATGATTCAGTTTTCTAAGTAAATCCTGCTTTGAAAATAATCTATGCTTATTATGTTAACTAATCACTAACCTGTTCTTATTCATGTCACAGTTTAGTCTCTTTCTTCGATTAACTCTTCCAACATCGCAAGTAAGAAAGGGACAAATTACTCACATTCATCATTTTTTTCATTTCATACCTTTCAAGAGGATGTCCCAAATAAAAAATACAAGGAAAGCGTTGCCAGCTCGTCCTCAGACTGAGTTTCCTGGAAAAGCGAAAATATTCCATTTAACTTGCATAAAAAAATAAAAATTTAAAAAAGCCGTATTCGACCTATGTAAATTTAACATTTTTAACTCCATTGAACCTCTGGAACACGCTGTTAAAATCCTTCGGGTACGTCCGGGGCACGGTGTATTAATAGTTGAACGCTGGCTCTAGACCTATGGCCCAATCCGTCCTACCGAAACCTTTAATACTGTTAAACACAAGGATTACGACATCGAAAATATTGTCACTTCCAGCTTACAGTAGGTTTTTATTTATCTATCTATCTATATGCAGGTATTTCACAAGTGGTTCACCCAGAAGGCTCCTTTGCGCGAGTGTGTGGACTCTCTCAAGAACTTTGCTCATCTGGTCAAAGAAGGCGACCGTGCCTGCCCTCCAGAGGTTCACAACGAGGTAAATATATAATTAAATAAATAACACCTGGGGAGAATCGCACACAAATTCACCTACTCAATCCCAAACTAACGAAAATAACGTAATAGAGATTACCAGTAGTGAAATTAAAATTAAAATCAGTCAAGAAATACGGATGATACAAGCGTTTTAAACTGCTAATTAGACAGTGATTAGACAGAGAGATCCGATATGCACTGTGACTTCTTGTAGCACGTCAGCCATTTAAACTGCATGTTAAATTCTGTTTCGCTAGAAAGAGATTCCATATAAACAACTAGCGACCCGCTCGCGCTTGGCTTCGGTATATGCAAGTTATATGTAACACCCTTACATAACCCAGAATGTATCAAACTTACATAAATACCTTCCTCATGAATCACTATCAGCTTCGCAGCACCTTTACGTCCAAATTACCGCAGTGTTTGAAGTCAAAAGTCTTTGACCAGTGTGTGTTGCCGGTGATGACTTACGGATCTGAGACGCGGGCGCTAACAATGGGCCTCATAAGGAAGCTCAAAGTCACTCAGAGGGCTATGGAGAGGGCTATGCTCGGGGTTTCTCTGCGTGATAGAATCAGAAATGATGATATCCGCAGTAGAACTAAGGTTACCGACATAGCCCTAAGAATAGCTAAACTGAAGTGGCAGTGGGCGGGGCACATTGCTCGCAGGACTGATAATCGATGGGGTCAGAAGGTTCTGGAGTGGCGTCCGCGGACCGGAAGACGAGCTGTAGGTAGGCCTCCAACAAGATGGAGTGACGACCTCGTCAGGATCGCGGGACCGCAGTGGATGCGAAAAGCACTAGACCGGTCTGAGTGGAAAGCCTTGGGGGAGGCCTATGTCCAGCAGTGGACGTCTTTCGGCTGACATGAGTGAGTGAGTGAGTGAATCATTATCTATTGATGAAAACAGCATTAAAATCCGTTGCGTACATACAGCGGGGCAGACCGCGGAAAGCGACTTTGTTTTATATTATGTAACGAAGATACATTAATACAAGCCCGGCGATGACGTTCACTAATTTTAATGATCAATCAGATCTATTTAAAAGTGCGACCCGATCGCTGCTTAACAGGTTCCCTGTCCCTAAGCAGTGTGCAGCGTGCTTTCGGCACGTCCCCATAGTAGTAATAAAATTTAATTTAGTATGTGCACATGTGCTTCATGGGACAGGGAACCTGTTAAAATACTGTACGGAATCGCAGTGACGCATCGTATCCGTACCGTTTTTATCGCATGCCCTCAACACCACTGCTTAACGGTGCATCAAAAACGGCGCCATGTTGTTACTATGACCGCGTCTTTTCTTTGCGCAACGACATCATATTTTGTTTTCGTTTGACGACGGGTTGGCCTATAATTATAGTTGGTAGTGGCCTACGAAGATTGCGGTCCTGGGTTCAAATCCCGGTAAGGGCAGATGTTTGTGTGATGAGCGCGAATATTTGTTCCTGAGTCATGGATGTTTTCTTTGTATTAATAAGTATAATTTCTCTATATAAGTATTTATATCGTTATCTAGTACCCATAGTACAAACCTAGAACTTAGTTTGGGACTAGGTCATTTGGTGTGACATTGTCCCCTGATATTTTTATTTTTATGTAAAATTATTGTTTTTGACCACAGGAGCTCCGACAAACCTGTCAGGCTCTGGATGGCGTTCTGGACGCTTACCTGAGGAGAGTGAATTATTATTTGAACTATGACAATGGTGTAAGTTTATATATCTACAATGAATAAGATCTCCATATATCCATGTTCGGTACCATAATATTGCGAGGTGACATTAACTTTTAACATAATATACCTGAACTGAACTCGAATAATTTGCTAACTATATTTGAGTATGACCTATCTTTGGGATTTTTGCATTTTAATATTTAGTAAAAACATTAAAAGTGACAAGCTTTCATTGTCGTCTGCAATAAAAATATGAATACTTTCTGTTGTTTAATTAACGTTCAATGAGGCTAACGGATCGATTTCCAAATTTCGCTATTATTTGTATGAATTTCAGAGTTCACCCCGGGCTAGGAAGAGCCACGCGAAGAAGGGAAAGAAGACTTTATTTGGGCATAATTCGAAGACCGCACCGAAACAGAGTGAGTAGAAAATATAGTGATAACTTTCTTTTGTAAATAGAGTTTCTTGTTACATAGAAATAACCAGCTATAAATGAGCTTCTATCTCACACACATGCCCCCGCTGGTTAATGGCCTCTATACTAATGTTTACTATGATACTTCATTTTCAACTAATTATTTGCCATTTTTCAACTTGACTCCCCAATGTTTGCAATCCCCATTGCCTTACACCGGAACACAACAATTCGAATACAGCTGTGTGGCGGCAGGTTAGGTTACCTGGTAAGATGGTGGTGGGGCAGTACTCTTAACAGAAGGACTTAAGAGCGCAATGAATAGAATCATGAGAAGGGGGAAAGTGTGAACCCATGCTAAAGGTTTTGAGGTCATCGCACATTACAACGCCCTTGCACCAAATCAGCACCGCCTTAGCTAAAAATGAAACGTAGAAAAATGAGCTTTGATTTGTGATAGTACGATCAGGGCTCGGGAACCTGGTTATTTTGTTTAACTAACTTGTCAGAATAGAGCATTTTCAATTAGAGCAATACATTTCAAATGGAGCATTTTTATTTCGATTCCACACGAACAGAATCGATATTATTTCGGTTCTGATCAAAGAGCAAAATAAAACTGTTCTTGCTGAAAATAACCGTTAATTTCGTTCGTTAATTGGTTCGCCATCGCTTGGTCACCACACCAATCAACTGCAGGAAGAATCAAAAACCTATAATACCAGGTTAATCCCAGCGATCATTACGCTCGCGAATCGGTTCCGCTCCGAGCGAGCCTTTACGAAAAATCTGGTTTTAGGAATGCATTGTTCTGTTGAAGATCTAATGCCCGCGCCCTGGCAATTGGGATTGTATTTTTTGAGAAGTTTTGTTTTAAAATTCATTTCGAGGGTTATATATTTACTCACCTAAATTCCTTTTTTCCGGTTTTTAATACTTGTATGATCATCTCGACAAGTCCGTTCCTATTCATTCCGTCACTCTTATAAACAAATGAATTTACCCTTATAACTCCTTATTTGCGTGCTTTTGAAGGTTTGGCATAGTCATATTATTTATTTTCATCACACTTGCTCGTAAATGGTGTTATTCCATGCCTGTATACAGAAGGACAATGGCCTAAATTGTTCCCGCGGGAATTATGGCGAGTTTGTCATCCCTAGGGAGTAATGACTTTCTTTTTAAAATTTGCAACTCTTTCGTACATCATTTCTGACTAAGGAGGTTTAATTTTTAGCCATAAATGAAATCGGTTTCTAATTTCATCTTTAAAAATTAGCTATAGACTAACTTACATTACACAAAACCTATACGCTTCATTAAACTTCATTATTTTTATACCTATTTCAAGTTTATATCAACATTTATCATTAATTTTAGTAATTATACATTTTTATCAAATTGGCTAAATCTGGCTCGAATCGAGGTCGAAACTAAACGCAGTTATTATCTGTGGTAGAGGTCACAAAAAAATATCGTTTCCATTTACGTTCCCGTTCGTCAAAAGTTATTTCTTTATATTTTGCAGAGTTAAAGTGTTTTCTATTTGCTTTTTTTCCTCGCAAATGTGATGAAAACCATTGTGTGTATCACAGGCAGTAAGGGGATTACTAACTCGAGTCATTAAAAGCCCTCCGCCTTCGGCGTCGGGCTTCTAACACTCTCGTTAGTAATTCCCTTCATACTACCCTTGATGCACAATGTACTATTATACACTTAAACATTGCCTTGATATTTATTTTGAGGTAGTAATCTCTATTTAAACTGTATTTTTGATGTGAAGCACTTTCGGTAAAATACGACGACACTGACTGGTGATTGACGTATACATTTGTTTGTACAGTTGTTTTTTGATTTGATTGATAAGAGAGGTTTTCGTCTCTGTCGCACCAAGCATAATGATGATGACGAATATATATTCAAACTTTTTAATAAACTAATTATTGCCTAACATTATTCTCATCTTACTTGCTATTTTCATTGGGAGTCTGAATAGGAACAGACTTTAGTATGAAATGTAAAAGTCGTTGCATTGCAATAAAGACGAAATCATTGTATTACCGTGGTCTATTTAAAAAAAGGCTGTTTTTTTTTTCGGTCTTTGCATGATGTCTAACACACATCAACGCTTACTTTTCAATGCTTAACTTTGAGCAGAGGCGGCGCTGATCTGGTGCCGGGGTGTTGTAATGTGCGATGACCTGTATAACTAAATCACTTATTTTAACAGATACCGAGCTCGACACTCGCCTGTCGATGTATTCCCTCGAAAGGTTTCGAGTCGGCTCCAAGCATTCCAGTGTCAAAGATGGTCAGTCTGGGTAAGAATTTTAACGTCATACTCCTATGAAGTTGTGTCCCTCAAAACGCCAAACGCGGCGTTCAACGTCGCCGCCAGCGAGAAAGTCTCGGGAGCTTGTGAAGAAGGCTTCCATAGTACTTCATTAGAGACAAATAACTCGTTGCTTTCTGGCTGTCTGTCTGTACGTTACGCTTTCACGGCTTTAGCCGCTGAACCAATTTATATGAAATTTGGTAAGCTTAAGACCCGGTGAAAGTGAAACTTTTAATCCCGGTTTTTTTACAGTTTTTGAGGGAATAACGATAACCGATCTCTTATATACAGGGTGGAGGGGACGCCGACCCTTCCCACAAATGGAAGATTATGTAGCTGTAGTACATTTTTCCCCTAGGATGTGTGAATAATTTTAGCCGAATTTCGAATAACAGCTTGTTAAAGATTGTAAAAAGCTCTTCGTTTTAACTCGATATGGGCAATTACCTGACCTAACTAGTTAACAACAAACTCGTAAAGTTATTCCTCGTAACAGATGACGTGAAGAAGGTATAGTCACGGTACGAAAAGGTTCGTGACATCTGGATTTATTAGCATTGAAATAGACTCGAAAAGTGACGAACCTTTTCGTACCGAGACTACAAATCGACATTATTTTTGTATTTGCCACCAATTTGGTTTGGACAAAACTTAAGATACCCTGCATGTTTAGATAAATAGGATACGTTTGTTCATGTAAAAAAGTGACTGTTACACTATTAAGTTTTACCTTGCTTACCAGGAATGCGTCGAAAGTCCGTCTCAACGATGCTAACAACCACGGAGAAGATGGTGGGGGAGTTTTGCTAAAGAAGAAGACGTCTAGGTAACAGATACAAAAGATAATATGTTTCTGTTAAAGATGTACCTAATTGTTGAGACAAGCGTTTTTGCAGATTTATTTAGAATAGATCATCAATCATCAACTACCTATCGACACTAATGTAATTAATCTCAACTCTGTTAACTACTTGTACGGCTTACCGGACAGAGAACCAAACACACAGACTAACAAATCAAAGTTTAACTTTAGTCCATGGAAGTGGTATATTTGCCTTGCATCAGATACGGTACATAGTTCTGATTTTTTCATATGTTCTATGTTATGAAGTGGTTGAGATAGCAAATCCAAGTTTTCCACCTTAAAAACCTTACGGATTATTGTTAAATTATTGAAGAACCCGAACTTTCTGCAGTTTCTGCAAGTTTTTACCACCTAAGATTTTTAAGGACCTTTGTTACGGAAAATTTGATGCAAGGCCTGCATCAAATTTGCCTTATTGTCTGGGATCGGAGTTTAATAATATCGCAATCTTGTCGACATGTACATTTCAACCAATTCTAAGGTCTCTTCTTCTCGTGGGCTGCGTAAACTAAGGTTCCCTGATGGCATCTTTCGTTGGCAGGTCCCGACGACCCCTGATGCGCGCGCCGGGCACCAGGCAGGCCAAGCGGGAGAAACTGCGGGAGTCCGACAACATACCCACCATGGTCCAGTCCGTCAGGATGGTATTACTTAAACCGACAAACATTAGGGTGTAGCGTAGCTAAAGGGTGCCAACGGGACCTTATTACTAATGGGTGGCTGACGGAGGCAATATGGTGACGATGGCATAAGGTGGATAAGACTTTGATTAAATTTCGATTAACATTTATGTTTTAAAATGTATCCAGGTTTTGTTACATGTTATATCGGTTCTAAGGGTCTAGCAGGCTAAGGAAGGAGAAGTGGCCCCTGTGACGAATATCGGATTTTTATAATGTCATTTGTTGGCTATCTCATAATATAGAAACACCCTAACTTTCAGCCCCCTATCTTGAACCGTCACCGAGATACTGTCAAAAACGTCATTTTATGGATACATTTTTCAAAGTCGTTTTTCTCCTGAACTATATAAGGTAGAGCAATCAAACCAAATCATAGCTACAAAGGATGGGTAGGAGTATAACTCTGATTTTTTTAAATATTTAATTCCATGAAAAAATATTGATTAAAATGTCAGAGAAATTTTTGACAGCACTTTTCAACAAGTATTTGTAAAGGTACAGCTATGGAAAAAATCACATAAACTGTTAATAGTATTAGCTAGTACCATGTGAAAAATCAATTCAATATAATTGGTGCAACATCCTTAAAAAAAAAAAACAAAGAACGCGTTCAATGAGTTTTTCATTCTGAAGATTTACGATCCAATGAGGTTTAACTTCGTTGCCTAGCAACAGAATGTTTATTTTGAACTTCACGCATGGCTGTCAATAAAGGTCAAACTGCTGCATACGTAAACGCAATAAATCATCTTCGAACAAATAATTGCCTATAAAATGAGACCTACAACATCGGTTTCCTTCTGGAATGTAAATGTTGGTACTTTTATAAACTATGCAACGAGTATCTAAGGAGACTCTTTGAAGGTTCGTACTTGCGTTACAAATAAAGCAGTATCTGTGTGTAGAAATGACTCGCTGCATTTGCACTTCAAAACGTTCGACGTTTTGTTCTGCAAGCGGTTGCCAAGAATCATCCAAGTCATCATTTGCATTTCCCAATGAAGTACTGGAGTCACTAGACTGTTCTTCTGGTACCTCTAAAAGCCCAGCTACCACTGCTGTAGCCTCGGATGCTCGAGATGCCGTTGCACTTTTATAGGCTTTTGCCCGACATTTTTCGCATATAACATCGTTCACTGAAATTATTTTTTTGGTAGCACCAGTAAAAAATGAGGATTCATGAGCAGAAGATATTAGTTTTTTTTTTCCTTGCACTTTACGAAGAAACACATTGCAAATCTTGCATTTGTCGGACATTATTGCAATGATGACTGCGACAGACTGCTTGTCAGAGTGGCATTTGTTTATTATACTGGTAGATGATAATAAAATATACAAACTTTTTCGTATACGTATGTATCGAAGAGGTTTAGAGCTATCAAATAAACTGAAAATGCAAAGTGAAACACTTTCTTTGACATTTAATTTTTTTAAAGTATGTTGCACCAATTATAATGAATTGATTTTTCACATGGTACTAGCTAATACTATTAACAGTTTATGTGATTTTTTCCATAGCTGTACCTTTACAAATACTTGTTGAAAAGTGCTGTCAAAAATTTCTCTGACATTTTAATCAATATTTTTTCATGGAATTAAATATTTAAAAAAATCAGAGTTATACTCCTACCCATCCTTTGTAGCTATGATTTGGTTTGATTGCTCTACCTTATATAGTTCAGGAGAAAAACGACTTTGAAAAATGTATCCATAAAATGACGTTTTTGACAGTATCTCGGTGACGGTTCAAGATAGGGGGCTGAAAGTTAGGGTGTTTCTATATTATGAGATAGCCAACAAATGACATTATAAAAATCCGATATTCGTCACAGGGGCCACTTCTCCTTCCTTAGCCTGCTAGACCCTTTCGACGTAATTTAGCGAAAACTTTGTAGAAAACTCACATAATCTGCAGCGCTCGAGTCTCTAGTGAATTACAAAATAGTGTGCCGGGAAGTCGTGGTTTGAAAACATTATATTTAAAATAAATAAATATCGCAAGACAAACTCACACAAACAGCTCAGGGCATAAGCGTTAGGCTTGTACAGTCGAGTTCGTTAATATGTGTACACTTTAGTACCTTTAGTTCTGGCAATGAATAATTGTGGATGAAACAGTTGAAAGCAAAAAGTTTGACTTCGGAACTTTGTTTGGACTAGTTACGAAAAAACATACTAAAAATCCAAACCCGTCCAAACCCAAGTTATTTAGGAGGCGGTTTTTTCAGATGATATTCTCTTTTGCAAGTTAGAGAAAAATGTAACACACAAAAGGTGCAGTCAGGTTTTTTGGAGCTCATATCTAGACAACGATTGAAAATAGGTAAAATCGTATAGAATCAAAGTTTTAGAGAATTTTATCAGCTGTAATAATGCGATACAACAAAATATTCTACGACGCATCGTTTTCAAGATGTGAACAAAAAACCAAAATACGGACCTTCTTTGTGCCCCCCAATTGCTCACCTCCGAGGGGTGGGGACTTTTAGTATGTTTATCTCCTAACTAGTCCAAACAAAGTTTCGAAATCAAACTCTCTGCTTTCAACTTTTCCATTCACAATTATTCAATGCCAGGACTATTTGTCTTCTGTAACATAAGAATCAAGTGTCCATCATTGGTCCTTGTTCATTACTGGTTCCATCACCCTAGTTATCATGCTTTTCTACGTTTTCATGCTATGCTTTTTGTTCAGTGCATGTCGTCCAACATCAGCCCCGAGGTGACACCGCGGCATACACCACGGGACTCGCCGTTCCCCTTATCGCGCGACAAGTTACTTATTTCCAAAGGTAAACTAATATACAAACAGGGCCCCTGAAACGCCACTGCCGTAAAACAGTTTTGCTCTAAATTGAAGTCAGCAACTACTGGCGTATTGCTCTACGTACGAAGTAAGGGTCAGGTGGGAATATGATTGATATTTTGTTTACCCCATTCCTAATTCACGAATTTAAATTCCACCTTGTAAGGTTTTTATTGTTGAGGTTTGTAAAAAGTGATTTTATGGTGTGACTTTGTCCACACGAGAAGGCCTACTGAATTGATTGTAGAAATGTTTTTTTAAATTCGTTTTATTGTCGTAATATATTATATTAACGATAAAAGGGTCGTTCTCAAAAAAATGTACATAGTTAAGGACTTTAATTAAAACAAAACTTAATTGATTCCTTTGTGTAACGAAAGTTACCCATATAGTTTGTATGACTAACTTTCGATACACAAAGAAAGCGATCGTGATTTTGTTTTCAATAAGCCTTTAATTATGTACAATGTTTTTGATAACGGCCTATATAACCATAATTATATGTAATTTGTGCACTGATAAAAAAATATCCTGTATATAAAGATCACGGGACAATCTCACACTAAACGAACTACCTAGTCCCAAACTCCCAGACAACGATATAAATAGGTACTTATATAGGAGATAAGTACCCAGAAAACGTCCAAGATCCAAAAACAAATATTCGCGCTCATCATATCAATCTTTGCCCATATCGGGAATCGAACCCCGGACCGCTCGCTTCGTAGGCAGGGTGGCCAACTACGCCAACGCGTTGTCGTCGAATGTATACCGAATACCGAATAAACACTAATGCCCTTATTTATAAATAAGGGCATAACTAAATTACTAATCTTCATTGAAAACTTTACCTTTAAACCGAACCAGACGTCTTGTTTTTAATTTTATCAATTAATACGTTTTTTTTTATAATCTCGTCACAGGTTCGCTCAAAAGCCCCGTTGTTCAAAATAAATCACCCAGATCGCCGGGCAAGCGACCGATGTGTCCGCCCGTATTGTCCCTGAGGTCGCAAGAGGACCTCAAGTTAGACTTGCACCCTGCTCTCAAAGTGCCATCGGAGACGGTGTTGTCGCCTGTCATCAAAGTGCAGTGCGAGAAGAAAGACAGCAGTAGAAGATCTCCTACATGTGGCTCTTGGTCACCAAAAACGTACTCGCCTGAAACGGGTTCGGTTAAGGGGTCGCCCCGGCGACCGTTGTCGCCTCAAATGTTAGAGAGGGATAAGAAAAAAATCGTAAGTATTTCCAACTAAAGGTCTTAGACTTATGTAACTAAGTTGAATATACTGTAACTATTGTTGCAACTTGCAAGCTTCGAACAAAGTTACCCCAGTTTACGTGGGGAAGTTACCAACAAACAGTCGTATGCGGCTGTTTAAATGTATAGTATACATTAATAGCCGATAAGAATTTAACAGTTGTTGAATTGGTTGGTGAAATCCGACATAAGAGTTATCATTTCAAAATTCCAAAATAATTGATATATATCCCGAATATCCGTCATTTCGAAAGTTAGAATTATGTAACTTAAAATCGTGTTGCAATTAAATAACAGGAGGTATCTAGAAACATAGGATAGGAACTGCTTTTAATTCCATGTTTATTTGTTATATTTTCGGAATGTTCATTGAAGTGTTATTAGATGCGAGTTTTTGAGCTGATAACTTGGGTTGAATATTTATTAAAAGGAGAGTTTTCTCCTAAAAATAGAAATTTAAATTGACTTGTCGGAGCAACGTTGTAAGGCCAAACTTAATAATAATAACACAATAATACAATTTGTTTTTATGAGGAGTAATAGCGGAAAGATATAGTACCAACTGATTCTTATAATAAAAAAACCTAGTTATAACGTTTATAATTTAAATAAAAAACCAATTTAAACAAAATAGTTTATTGAAAAATCAAGAACAGCTTACTATATTTTAGCTCTTGCTGAATACAAAAAAATACATACGGAATAAATAAATACCTTACAGGTACGGCTAGACCTTTTAGGATGTCGTAGCTATTTAGTTATAATAACTTACCTCGAAAATGTCTTTAATTTTTTTTTAATCATTAATTTATTTAATAACATTTTGTGCATTTTCAAATTCAAATATTTAAATCAATAAATATGATTAATTATACATTGCTTTAAGCGAATCTCATTGGTTATATTGACCAAAGTAAGACTTGATATTTCAAGCCTTTTATGGTTTCAAAGGTTCTTAATTAACCTACAGTTACTTGTAAAATGTTTGAATAAAAGACACTGACCATATTTAGTACCCTCTCAAACTCAAATTATGCTTTAGCATTGCTTTTTTTATGCGTAATTAGAAGATAGAGGCGATTACGGAGCAGTTTTCTTAGAATCAAATTTTGTTTAAGAGTCCCTGTTTGAAAAACGAAGTTTGACTTTACCATATCTCCATCGCTTTCTTCCGATTTAGTCTCGAATGAGGATTGAAAGGGATGGGGCATCCGAGTTTTTCGAATTTAGTGCTTCGTTGTAACATTATCCAAACTGACGACGCAACTTCGCTTTTCATTTTGTGCGGCCGTTTTATATGGAAGCTATTACAAGCTTTTTATGTATTTGGTGGGCATTATAAATTAGACCTTATAATTAGTTCAGTTACATTATGTAAGTGCAGTTAACGTAGTGATTTGGTTGTAGTTTAGGCGCATTTGCCGCAGAGGGGCTTGTTGTCCATCACGGAGAAGGTAGAGTCCGTCACGGGGTTTCTGCATTTCTGTAAAATAATAAAGAAAAATGAGTTTTCTCCAACAAAACAGTGTTTAAACCAATAGTGTTTTGGTGCAGTATAGTGGAGTGTTTTATGAATATTCGAATGAAATGAGGGAGATGTCACCGGCGGATTGAAGAAACCGGTTTAATCCGAAAGTCGGCGCAGGTACTGACGTTATAAGGTTTTTTTTATTTAAGAATACTTACGGTACTGGAGCGGATAGTACAGAATTATGAGCTCAACCTATTTATTAACTTCTGACACAAATTAAGGGTGATTACAATAATTATGACCCCTTTGCCTTTGGCATTCCAGTCCAGCCTTAGTAATGAGGGTGAAAAATTAAATGTTGAAGTTACCGGTTGTTCAATCCAAATGGGTCAGTAAAGGGAAGTTCGAAACTAAAAAAGATAAGGAAATTCGTGCTGAAATTGCATGATTCCGTCAATGCAAGCAACATTAAGTAAGTAGTAGGGTGGGGTTCGTAGATTAAAAACCCCTTTCGGTTCCGTGATGCTGGGTAACTGCTGGCGTCGGTACGGTACTAAGTACTCACGTTGCAAGTGAAGCATTCGCGGTGCCACTTGGCGTCAAGGGCAATGATGGCCTTGTCTGTAATCGGCTTGCTGCAGCCAGCACAGCGAGCTGCGAACTTGTCCGCGTAACAACCGGAGCAATAAGGCCGGCCCGCCTGTGAACATAGAACTCATATGAGAAGGCAAACGAGCATGTGTGCATGTCATATGATAATGGCAAGCAAGGCAGTGCACGTATTATCTAGACGCGATTAGAAAGGGATTGGAGGTGACAGCTTTACCATATACTTACGTCAAAGTGCATGTGAATTGACAGCTATTCCAAACCCAAACTAATCGCGGTTACATAATACTGCAGGTGCGTGTGGTTAAATACCTCTTTGTAAAATAGAGTCAGAGCCAGTTGTTACTTTTATTATAGTTTTGGGTTTTTTTCTGACAGTCTCTTTTATGGCGAGTATTTTACTGGTTTAATGCCCAAGCCCAAACATTCTTCCCTTGAAGATGCCCAAGTAAACTAAACGCGAACTGGAACTAAAAGCGAATGAATCGAATTCCACTCTTAACGGGACATGCGTTACTTTACCCCTTATTAAAATGGGAAACTTATCTGAAGAAGTAAAAATCCAAAGAAAACAACACAATAAAATAATTTAAAAGATAAAAAATATAACAAGAAAAATACCTGTTCCATAAAACCACCGCCTCCTAGTTCCTTCCTGCAGCCGCCGCAAACGAAGTGGTCCGCATGCCACGACACACCCAGCGCCTGAATCACGCGCTGAAATAGAATATGAAATGTATGTGAAATAACATATTATATGTTTTAAGACGAAGTCAAATAGAGACCAATCTAAAACCCAATATAATGTTCATTTTGAATGGAAATCAAAGGCCATGACGGTCTTGTTTGTTTGGGGTTTGCTTTGGTAAATGAAATTATACTGAGCTGTTTGGCGAAATTCTCCTGTTTGATCAATGATACTAAGGATTGTTCCTATTCCTAAGATAGCATTCTACTTATGTGATATCAGTTAGGTTTAGTCAAGGGCATGACCTTTATGAGTCCGTAAATGTAGTGACACATTCTGTTCTTCTCGCTTATTTTCCCTTTCTTGAATAGGTATACAATTAATTCAAGTTCACCTCTTAGGCGGCGTTCTCACGGGGCAATTTTAGTTAGTCCACTTAAATTGATTTAGAATTTTAATGAGAGCCGTATCATTAGAGCACTCTATCAATAAAAGTCGATTGACTTTAATTGAACTTAAAATAACTTCTTTCAAAATGGTAGGTAATAGGTCAGTCCAACTGAAGTCGGCGACTCAAAATTTGTTTAATGAAATACCGACTTTAAAACAAGTCATTTTCCGCGTATATGAAGGCGGCCTCTTGTTTTAAAAAAAAAATCTGTTTAGTGATCATAGTAATCTGTTATGTAGGTACCCACTTCTTAGTTGATATGAAGCTTTAAGACATTTCAAGCTTGACGCAAGCAACGCCGCGGGAATGTCACAGTCATATTTAAACATTTAAATGTTCTTCGTTAATAGTAGCTTCACTATCTTAATCGAGATATCTTATCGCCACTGTTGTAATAGGTGCCGTTGAGCAGTTCTGGTGGCCATCTATGGTCTCGTGGTATGGTATTTTCTGAATACAAATGCTGGACTTGTTACAAAAAATTATAAAATCGCTATATGTATGCCTATATTATTTGAGGAGTTCCCTTAATTCCTCAAGGATCCCCTCATCAGACTCAGATCTGGTGACAATGGGATCAAACAAAAAAAAATCACCAACTGTAAAAAGTTATCTGTGGTCACACAAAAAAAAAATACGGGTTGGCTTGACAACCGCCTCAGTTTTTTTTCGGCGGTTAAAAAAGTGGTTTCCCTGCTAATTTTTGACGTGCACATTGCATCTTGCTGAATGATCTAATTTCAAGTCAAAAGCGATTTTTTAACGCAGTGGCTTCTTGGATTAAGGGGTAAAATTTCGAGTTTGTCTTTTCGATTTCAATTTCATTAATATTATAAATGCGAAAGTTTGTTAGTAGGCATGTTTGTACTCGTAACTCGTTCCTGTCGAAATGGCTGGACGGATTTGGATTATATTTGGAATGGAGATGGCGAATACCGTGAATTAACACATAGGTTACCCTTTATTTTAAAAAAAAACGCTGTTCACGTGGAGGTGTGGTAAATTACAAATTTTACCCGTACGTAACGCCGGCAGAACCTAGTTAAAAATAACGTATTTTCATCACACGTTGGTGCCCCGAGGAAGAGATTCAGCGCGGCTTGAGACTGGCAGTTCCTAAAAGCGAGAGCTAGGAGGGCCTCGTCTATGCCCACCTTTTATATCACGTTGTTTAAAATATCTTCATATACATTTTTCCAACCGGATGTTGTACATTTAGATAACTCTTGTTTTGACTTTCTTTTGTACACTAGAGCGAAGCTATGTCATATTGGAATGTATAGTTTAGTCTGTGATATCTGATATATTATTATTTAAACCTTTTGAACGCCACCGTCGACTGTTTTTTTTTAGAAAAACCCTTGTTTGATTATCAACATAATCATTATACCTAGTTTTCCAGTTATTGAAAATATCATCTGTTTTGACATATTATCAGGAATAGTGTTACTCAGAACGAAATATAAGGTTAATTTTTTAAGGAATCTGGAAATAGGCACGAAACATATTTAAGTTCTCAAATTTTTGGGTTCCGTACTCTAAAGCAGTCCAAAGGGACCTTATTGATATGCCAACTCTTTCTGTCCGTTAACATACATACGTTCTCTTCATCGGTTTCTTGTTAAAACAGTAAAAAGTCAAAAGTCAAAGTCAAAGTTCTTTATTCTTCAATTTAGGCATAATATAATGCACCTATGAATGTCAAAAAGTATTACCACCGGTTCGAAAAATAAAACCTTTGCCCCGAGAAGAACCGGCGTAAGAAACTCGCAAAACATACAAGTGTCTACCAATTTGGTATGCTTATATCACAGACCCTGGATAAAAACCACCGTGTTGTGTGAGCTGGGCTCGCGCTGTGCCGATTCGAAATCGAATTCAAATTTTAATATAATAATACCTACTGTGAGGAGTTATGGAACCCTCGGCGCGCGAGTCTGACTAGCTCTTGACAGGATTTTTTTCTTTTACAGACTGTTTAGCGATTCACTTCTTATCTATACGTAACCTAAGAGTAAAGCTTGCTGTTGCAGTAGTAACCTAATCCTTTTTGTCGTTAAGATATCCAAGTTATATCTCTCTGAATTTACAGATGAAGTACGCGAATTTAACTCCATAAGTTATCAGGTCGTAATTGAAAAACCTGATTTTAGTTTAAAAAAGCACAGTCATGAGGCTGCTTATCGAGACCAAAGTACGTTAGGAACGTGGAGTTTCTGTTACTAACTTCCGAGCCCATCATCAGATTTGTTGTTAGACACTATATTATGTACATAAATATAAAAAGGAAAATCGTTCGTGCAAGCTATAAGAAATTAGATTCGTTCATAAATATCTCGAATCATTAATGACTACCGTTTTAATGCCATAAGAGACTATAAATCATTAGCTATTGATTGACTCCGTAAATCATGCGCGCGGGACGCTGTTTTGTTTTGTTTCCTCATGATGTCATCACGAATGTTCGGAACAATGACTAGGCCGTCGACAAAATCCTCATTATGTGACTAATAAGTAGTATGTTGGTATGTTTCTGGCAATATAAGTATTGACACTTATTAATAATTATTTATCCATGCATGTATTTCGTTTTGAGGATAAGCCTACAACTCAATTATTGTATACGCTATACGGTCCACTGTTGAGCAAATACCTCCTTAGTAAGAGGACTAAATTAACAATATTTCCAAAGTACCTAAACTTCGGTTTCACTTTCAAGTAACGTTTTGTTATCCAATACTTTCCACGACTAGGCAAATGCCGCTACCCTAAAAGGGGCGAACTTAGCTGTAGTAATCTCATCGAATGATTTGTTAGTTTTTTGAACTTGGCACTTTGACTCACTTTTGATCGCACATTTCAAGGACGATTTTGTTAAATCAATAAATACTTAGATAGATAACCATTAAGAAACTGTTACAAATGTGACGGCGGGTATGGCAGTGTGAATGTGGTATGTGGATAAATGGTCCGGTCATGTCGGCTAAACGGTCTCGCCAGATGGTCGGCGGCATGTCTCGCGCGCCGTGGGTTCGTTTCGTCATCAGTCTTTGGGTTTCGTACCCATGATACTTAAAAACGTATGGCATAGTAAAGGCTACCTTACTGTTAGATGAAATGTCGGACTGTCTAGTTTCTCATACCTATGATGTGACACGATGATTGGCTAAATGGATGCGTTCAATACAGTAGCATGATACATGATTACCTACTCAGCTTGGTGGTGGTGATTCCGCCGACGAAACTAGCAGTCCCGGGATCGATTATTTATTTACTTATTAATTATTTGATATAAACAGTTACAAAATATTAAAACACCGTTTTTCTGTATACCTGGATCGCCAATACATTATTAATTAAATATTAAAGTATTTATGTAAATATTAGAAAGAAGGATAGTCAAGGATAGTGTGGTAGTGTGGATTCAGTAATGGCTTACTTTCAGGCCTATTGACGGGTTGTTTTAACATTTTTGAGCCTAGAACTATTGCAGCGACGCAATGTATCACGAAAAGCATGTGCGCTATAGCGCAAAGAAACTGAGCCTTAAAAAACTTATTTTTTAGTATGTCGTATTAACCTATAGAAAAACTTAGTTCCGGATTGGGACTATGTCAATTGAAATTTGATATCGTTTTTATTTAAATAAAGGATTATTTCGATAGTCTGTTTTAGTCACTCAAGTTATGCCGATGTAAAAATACAGTTTACGTGTCTAAAGAAGCGATGACCGCATTGCAAGGTCGCGGTCGCGTAAAGTGCACTACTTATTGCCGGCCGGCGTTACGCGATCCTCCTGGAGATCCGCGGCATCAAGCCGCTCATTGTAGGGTTCCGTTGTAGAAATAAACCCCGATTTTCTTGCGCTGTACAAGCATGGTGATAGATGGACAAGTCTCTATTTACATACTAGCTTTTGCCTGCGACTTCGTCCGCGTAGATTTCGATTATCGTTATGCCCTCGGGAACTTAAATTTTCCGAGATGTAAAGCAGCCTATACCTAAGTATTAATCCAGGGTATAAGCTAAGTATCTCCAATTCAAATTTCATCTACATCCGTCCACCCGTTGCAGCGCGAAGGAGTAACAAACTAACACATAAACATACTTCCGAATTTATAACATTAGTAGGAAGGATTACGCCATGACAAAGTCATATACATAAAACTAATCAGATAAAAAAGTTAAAAGCTATGATTAAAAACTAAATGAAAAGAGAAATGATATACTATAATTGCGTGTTTTACGTTGGATACTAATTGAAGTAACGCCTTCTGAGAGTTTTTGGAACACTTGTTTATGTTTCTAACGAAGTAAAAAGAAACGAAAAAACTGTCAATGATGTAAGGTTTTAAATAGTTCAAATGTCAAGTACTATCTATAAACTACTCTGCATAAATGTTAATAACCTTTAGAAATATTGAGGAAGCATAAACAAATGAGTAATACTTTCCTCCCATATAAGGTTGCTCGGCACCGCACTGACTCAGCGCCGGCCTTAAACTATAGTTAAGGTGGTGATATAACCCTAGGTTTTATTTGACAGGTCAATTAAAACGAGTCTTAATTCACCATTTTTCTCAATGTAAAAATATGGTTACCAGGTGTTTTTAGCGGCAATACGTTGTGAAAGTTTTTTTATCGATGTGAGTTTCGGCTCTATTCTCCTCGGTAAAACAATATTGCATTAGACATGTTATGGTATTGTCAACGTTATGATAGCTCTTATATACTTGACACTAATGGCGGTCGAGTTAAAACAAGTCCGATAATATGGTTGTATTGAGTGAATCGCCAGGGGAAATACATAAGTATATTAACCGATTCAACCTGTCGTGATGTAGGTATTCGTAGATGGAAGGTTAAGTCATTAATACGATTTTAATGGCTTACTTAATTTGGACATTCCCAAAAAAATGGGTACGAAATCAAGGGCCATTTTTCTTTTACAATACAATTATAGAGCGACTCGTTTAAATACAAGATAGTGTAGCTTGCAATTAGTAAAGACAGAAGTGGAGAGAACAGACACAAAAGCAAAAATGTATTTCTTTACAATACAATATACATCGCAGATGTGTAAAAAATGGTACGTTAGTAATGTATACCTACATTACATGTTTTACATGCAATGCTGATTCTAACCTCAATCAAACAAGCTTCGCCTTAAACATTATGATAATGGCAAGACGGACACCTTGCCTTGTAAATTAGCCGCCTGATGCTTTGATTCTAGTGGGTAGAGAATTGGTGACGAATATGACTTTATTAAGGTATTCGGTGTTAGTTATCGCGGTAGAGCCTAATGGGGAAGTAGCTATTTATATTTATCTTGTAGATGGGCTACGCAGTGGGGATTTTACAACGTTAGTCATTCGGACGTATAGCGGCATTTTTTCTAAAGGTACGAGTAGGTAGGTACTTGTTTAGTTTTGATAAAGGGAGTTATATATGTGACGCCATTTGATTGTATTTACTGGTTTGGGAATCGAAAAAGCTACATCAAGGGCTTCAATCTCGATACATCATACATAAAGAGGCCGTTTCCCTAATTCCTGGAACAAATTTGATACTTTATGAGGATTGTTAAGCTAAAAAAATTCATACGAAATGCGATAACGTACTCCTCTTAAACCTAGTCTAATTTTTACTTTTTTTCAATATCTTGTAGATATTATGATAAACTAGGTATGAACGTTACTATCTCAGAAAATATTTATTGGAATTATCATAACTACAATGGATTTAAAAATCGTGAAATACGGACTTCATTTAGGGTTGAGAAATGATATGGCCCAGAGATGAAATTGAAATGTGTACAGCTACGCGGCGTAAGCCTCGGTTCACAATCCTGTAAATACTTATAGCTCTTCGGATAACCGTTCCTAAGATGCAATTTTCTTTTGTACATAGCCACATAGACTGGGCACGTTGATTGAAAACTCAACGAGCATTTAAATTAAACGGCTTGCCACGACAAATAAATCTTTGTTTTATGTTTAGACGTTTTCCTTGACGGCATCTTTTATACAATTGTTTTTCTCTGAGTGAGTCAGTATTATTTAGACATAGGCATATGCGGAAAGGCACTTTACATATTTGACAGTTTTTTTTTATCGCTCCTGTTCGGAAACTTTATTCTGAATGGATAGCCGGATGGGAAATTGCGTTTTCACCTATAGGGAGGAAAGTATTATTTTTAATAATTACGATTGGCCACGAGTTCTAAGATAATTGAACTACGTCATATTATTAAAATAGAAGCTTTTCATATATCTAAACTCGGCTATACGTTAACTGGCGTATTTACTACGATGTACAGGTTCATATTAAAATAATTTTTCGACCGCTCAATTTTTTTCGCAATTACAGAAAATCACCATAAAAAAAAACTCAATTCTGCTGCCCGCCATAATAACATGATAGCATAGCATGACACTTTTTTTTTAAGTTTCGGCATGGCCATCTAGAAAATACCCATATATCGGATGAAATGGGTCACTTTCAACCCTTGGTTATCAATCTACTATTGTTTGTTAATTTCTGTCCCACTATGATAATTTTCCGTTCTGTTTACAAATTGCATTATCGCTTGAATTATCATTCATAGTAAACTGCACACGTTACTTGCCTTAAATCTTGAAAAAAAAAACTT
Organism: Acleris sparsana; assembly: GCA_923062465.1. Taxonomy (NCBI): domain Eukaryota; kingdom Metazoa; phylum Arthropoda; class Insecta; order Lepidoptera; family Tortricidae; genus Acleris; species Acleris sparsana. The sequence continues at coordinate 10,848,840 of OV281296.1, forward strand.
AATATTACACTCGATTGAATACGGGAAACAGGTGTCATATAGTAATAAACACTACAAACAGGTATCTAATTAGTAACTTAGCAAATGGTCATGGATAATTAATAACAATCGATTATTCACACATCGCAAAACAAATAAAGCGCCATTACTTATCTTACTTTATACCATTAACATGTTTATTTTAGCTACTTAGTGACACACCCGCGCCTTTGACAATAATGGTTTAATTGTTTATATGTATCTTAACTTCCTTACTAGTATGTATTTTATTTTATGTCAAACTGAGGCTATCTGATGTTTTTAACATAGATATGTGGGAGGGATAGGGGGTGGCAAAGGAAAATATAAGTTTGTATAAATGTTTCTTTCTTACTCAGAAATAGCGCTTGCGCGAGCACCGACATCAAGCCATTCTATTTTTTATTTTTTTATTTTTATTACTAACTAGTGACCCGCTGCAAATTTCCGACATTCCCGGTGGTTTTTTTTTCTTTCATACAAACCTTGCCCTGACAATAACGAATACAACCGAAAAGGAATCAGCCAAATCGGTTTAGCCGTTCTCGAGTTTTAGTGAGACTAACGAACATCAATTAATTTATATATATATATATATATATATATATATATATATATATATATATATATATATATAGTACTACTATCTATAACTTCATACCTATTAACTCATCTATTAACTTCATACTTCAACCCACAAAAACCCAACGTATTGTAAGTAGTTTTTTCATTTGTTAAACAATAACGACACCTAACCATATCAAAGTCCATTTATGGATCAAGGCGCATGCGTGATTCACTCTAATTGTTTTTTTCTTCCTATCAGCTGCTTGAGTAGTTAACTACGGCCCAAGGTCGAAGATTAGTTCTATCGACAACTCTATTTCGAGGATTAATAGATCGTATCTATGTTTTTTTGGATTAATAGTTGTTTTTAACGGGATTATGATAAGTTCGCTATCATAGAATACTGACTAGTTATAAATAAGTAGATTTGGAAGGATTTTTAATCCTTACCGAGTATTTCAAATTAAGTAATGTACCTTTTTGTTTGGAGTAGGTTTTTTTTTGCATTTTAACGTGTACCATTATAGACGAGATTCAAGTTATACGTTATATACCTACTTATTTCTGTTTAGTTGTTACCGAGCTAAACCTCACTTAAGAAACATTTAGCGTCATTAATGTCCAACTTGTTAGCGAACAAAAGTGCCGTATTTTCGATCGCAATTACAAGTTGCGTGGACCTAAACCAACAAAGTAATAGCAATTCCACACACAATTGCCATTTACGGAGCAATAAACGCTAGTTGTTAAATAATTTTACGAGCCTGGAACACCCTGCTGAGGTGTTGACATTGAATCACTGATACTGGACACGTCATTTTCGCCGAAAACTTTAGTCATCTCGAAAATATCACGTGCTCGTAGCAAGTTTTGGTATTACTTTCGGAGTCCTACCAGAAGCAAGATAAAAAGAAACTGGTTGGTAGCTTGGTATTGGTATATAGAGAGGTTGTTTGTTAGTTTAGTGTAGGTAAATTCATGAAACAACTGTATTGCTGACTAAATAAACTCTTATTTAAAGCTCGAAAGAGATATCCCTTTTTTCTGTTTGTTATTCCGTGTGACACGTCTGGTAGTCGTTTTTCTAATAGGATTGAATTCACCTAATGCGTTTGACCGTAATTACTCCGTTATCGTATGCTATTATCTCGTACATAGGTTGGTGATTTTGTCAAGTCTCCTATAAGTTCTGGGACCAATGATTTTGGTCCTGTAACGCACTTTGGTGTTGACAGAGCTCGATTTTTTCTTCATTATTTAAGGACAATACCAAGTAAGGCATTACATGTGTAAAGTAGTAGGTACATCTGTTAAGTGGTAGTACGACCTTGTACAGGATTCGTTATATAAAAGTGCTGGTACGTACGTCGGTGATGGGATCACCGCAGCCGTGGCAGCGCGGGCTGTGGTGCTGCGTGAAGCACGGCACGCAGTGGACTCCACCGTCGTGCTGGTGGAACTTGGCGCCATCGATCGGCTTGTGGCATGTCTGGCACTGGAAATGCTCAGGGTGCCATTTCTTGTTCAGCGCTGTCACGATCTGTGGAACGAGTTGATTGTCAATTTCATTTCTATTTTTGAATATTCAGTATGCTTTCTCTTCTAAATTTTGGCGCACGTTCTGCTGCGAGCGTCATGCACAGAGCGTGCAAATGCAGTGTCGCATGTATTACTTAGTTCTTGTAAATCTTTTGCAAAATTTATAAAATGAGTTGCTGGCATGCCATGATCGCATGTCGAATGCAAATGTGTGTGAACTAACTTTATTTGAAGTATGTGTGACCTGACCTCACATATTACCGTACCCAGTTATGATTAGACTAACCTAGGGCAGACTCACTGCGGTAGACGAACGTGGGGAATCGAGGCACAAGGTGCTTTGGTTTCTAGTTAGTTGGATCTATATTAGGAGTCTCTCCGTGTTACCAACGTCAGGTCCCTAAATCGTCTTCCTAATTTGGCAAATTTTCTGCAGTATATCTTTACCGCCCATAAGATTTCATACACCATTTAGTGTTCTTTGTACGTAGGTAAATTTGTGAATCCCACGTAAAAATAAACAATGACATCGAAAACGCTACAACAATTTTAGACGAGTTCATATCGGTCAAGGTGATTTAATTTTAACGTTTGGTCACACTCATTAGTGGTTCTGAAGTCAAGAAAAAGACTTATTCCTCTTGGAAATTATTATTGGCAAAATTTGGAACTAACAAGATTTTGCGGAGAGTCATTCTACCTACTCTGAAACCACTGAAATCTTAACATACCTATCTGTTTTGCAAACTTATTATAGCAGTTGTAAAAGGCGACACTACTGCAGATAATTACCAAAACATAAACTACGAGCAGTCGGTTCCGAATATATCCACCAGCACGGATAAATTTGTGTTTACTACTATTTTAACATCGCTGAAAATAATCGTGAAACACTTTTGTTCTTGTGATATTTTTAGAATGTTTTGTTTTAATTGAAAGTGCCAGCTCTTTGAAGGAAAAATTTCGTTAAAACAATAAATATAAATAGAAACATTTGTAATAAATCATGTTTACCTTGTGAAAAAGTAATTAAACTGACAATGTAAGGACATGAAGGAATGATCTGATGATTTAAATCGTTTAGGAGCAATCTAATATATGTACTACTTCCTCAAATTTTATATTTCTCGCCAAATTCTACCACGGTCACAGTTCATGGAATGACTACGTGAACGTGACTAATGATTTGGGATTAAGAAATCGTTAAGTCATTGACTTTATAATTCCAATATATTGCACCCGACACTATATTATTCACAATTACTTTTATCTATACATAATTTATAACACTGTGTACAATCGTCCGCTTGAACACATATACGAAACTAGCATAGCACTTTAAAAAAAGTTTGTGTCATTGTTATTAAAATGTACACTTTGATCGTGGGACTCCTGTACCGCTGTATCAGTAGATAAACGATGACACATATACAGATTACATATTATCTTGAGCTTGGGTATTTTGAAATATGATATCGGTCACGTAAGCTACAGTAGGTCCTTTGACCAGGTTTTGCTCGCGGCAGACTTTTGGATAAAGTACATGATTGGTAATTTTAGAGGTCGGAATTTGACAGGATGCGGTGGACATGATATATAATTAAGAGGACTACTCACTCTGCCATTGATGGCTGCGTTGCAGCTGCTGCAAATAACGGGCTCGTCTTTGCTCGACTGTAAAAAAATAAAAGATATCACATTACACAAATATATAAATATTATAGTAAATCTCAAGAATATGGTTTTATTAAATAATATACAGGGTTATTGGTAAGTCGACCTATTCCCGTTAGGAGGTGATAGGGGTGACTATTTGCAATAATTTTGACCCCCATATGCATTATACAAAAGTGAACCATTTTTGAGTTATCGCGTTTATTAGTTTTTTTTTAAATTAGTCGGAAATTCATCTTGAAAAATTTATTACAAAAAAAGTATCAATTTAAATCTTTTTTTTTCTTCTGATTTACAAAACCGATTAAACACTGGTTATTTCTCAACATTAAAACAATAATTATCGGTCCAAATTTAAAAAAGCGAGACGGAAAACGAATTTTTTTCAATATTTTTTGCGATCGCTTTCCACTAAAATGCCTTAAAAACAAAAAAAAACGTTATGAAACTTTGGCTTGCAGATTATTTTAAAAACTTAACTGTTTTTTTAGCTCTCCAAAAACGCATAACAATAGAAAATTATTTAAAAAAAACCTGAAAAAATAATCATCACAAAGGAAGCGAGCGGAAACAAAAGTCACAAATGCAACTTCAAAAATTAAAATTAAAAAACATACCAAATTTAAATCATACATTTTTTATTTGCTTTTGTACAAGATAAATTTGATGTTCCTATGCAAAATTAAAAAAAATATTATCTGTACACGTTTGAGAATGCGAGGCCGAAAACTAAAAAATACATGTTTTTTTATCAAACTCCAACATAAACAACACGAGAACAGAAAAATTTACCAATACATTTGGCGTGCAGATTACACATAAAACATTGATTTAAAATATTGAAAAAATTTCGTTTTCCGTCTCGCTTTTTTAAATTTGGACCGATAATTATTGTTTTAATGTTGAGAAATAACCAGTGTTTAATCGGTTTTGTAAATCAGAAGAAAAAAAAAGATTTAAATTGATACTTTTTTTGTAATAAATTTTTCAAGATGAATTTCCGACTAATTTAAAAAAAAACTAATAAACGCGATAACTCAAAAATGGTTCACTTTTGTATAATGCATATGGGGGTCAAAATTATTGCAAATAGTCACCCCTATCACCTCCTAACGGGAATAGGTCGACTTACCAATAACCCTGTATATATATTGCATACATTTCTTGGAAAGTAGTTATAGTTATAAATATCATTGTCATTGGTCGAATAGGATTCTTCGAAAATCGACCCCAAACGGGAAAAATAGGGGGAAATAATCGAAGCTTACGAAGTCGCGGGTGCTCTTTAAACAGTTTGTTATAAAAGGAAAACAGTTAACCATAACAAAATATCGATTTATATAGCTTGTTAGTAAAGGGGAGAAGGTAAATGAACGGTAAAGGAACCTACCTACCTATTATATTACGAGTATTATTTGGTTATTGACTTCCTTATTAGTTTGTTTAGATTACCTAGTACTGTTGAGTTATTTTTGGTTTTAGGTAAAGACACACCAGTTAATGTAAATACCCTGGGTCTGGTGAAATCTTATTTTATGAGTGGTTGTCCTATATCGTTTTTTTCCATCCTTACTGATGTATTATGAACTTGTCTTAATGCTTTGGTGCCGTCATCAGCCTAGCCTTTCATGACGCCAAAGCCAAAAATCATCACAAAACCGATAATAAAAGGTTCGGCTAACCTAATCACTTCGGTCGACCTTGACGCGCGTTGTAGAACGCATACGAATGACAAGGCGATAAGAATCAATTTTGTATGACATGACATCATCCCATGCAAATTCTTTCCGACAGGAAGAAGTGGGTGGGTTGTGCGTTACCGGTTCGGGGTCATTTTAGGATAATTTGAGTTACCTGAGAGTTGTACAGCACAGTCACAGTCGTATTATACCTACAATGCATTGATAGTGCATTCAAATCAATTAGAAGAATGGGCTTTGCTGATCCATATTCATGCATGACCGTGCGCCCTGTACTGGGACGCAAACAGACATATAAGTCGAATATAACTAAACGGGCTTAATTATATACTTAGTATTATATATTTGCTAAGCACATAAGCATTAACAGTACCATCAGTCCAAGATGGATAATAGACTGTAGTAAAAAGCACAGCCACAATAATTGAATTTTAAATCTATTCCTGACCGAAGATCGTTGCATCATTACTGCTTGTATCACTGCGTACATTTGACAACCCACTCATAGTATTTAAATTAAACTCTATTAACATTCAAATCATGTCTTGGACCCATTGTCCCATAACTATTCGGCACACTTTCGTGGCTCTCATCAATGAGTGCATTTGGTTGACGGCTGCATTACTGCATGTTTCCTTGTTGCCTTCAGCAGTTGGGTCAAGGTGCGTCAATATACTTGGGAGCGTTTCAATAGGTTCTTTATTTGGACTTTATAGCCTTTAGGTTCCTATACATGGAAGGAATCTTCTGTTTATTGTTGGCACTGTATAGTATACCGAAAACGATATTCGATGTCTTATAATATAAGATTTCTAGAAGATTATATTATAATCTTCGAGTCTGCAACATTTACTGCCAAGAGCTACATTATAGGTCTATTAATAGTCTATTCTGTACATATAAAACTCTTCCTTGAATGACTGACTAATGGTGCGTTCCTATATTCAAAACTGTTGATAGAATTGTGAATTTGACACAGTTTGTACGTAGCAAATGTCAAATTTTAACAAGACGTGACAACTCTATCCACGGTTTTGAATATAGGAACGCACCATAACTGACTAACTGACAGAACGCGCATAGCCTAAGCCACTGAACCCAGGACTTAAAATTTGAAGGGAATATTACTAGGTAGGTACAGTCAAAGAATAAAATTTGTCACCCACATTAGTTCTAAAGTCAATCTGAGAATCTACTGTAGTAAGGTTGAGTTTCCTATCAATTACAAATGACTTGGCATCTCTAATGACAATTCCATCTTCAAGCAGACTTTCTTTGAAATGTGTATCAAATGAACGTCCATGACCGTACCATAGTGGTGCATTAAGAATATTTTTTTCTAGAAAACTAAATCTACAGGTTGGTACGATCACGTGCGTCCTCTTGTAACGTAATGATGGACCCTGGTTCCTTAATTTTCTTGCTACCCAAGATGAAGTTAAACGCAAGATATGACAAGCAGTTCAGATTTTATCTTGAATTATTATTTTCCTAACCTACACTCAATTTTCCATTCAAAGACAGATACATACATCTCAATTATAAAGCACGCATAAACGTCCATACGAACAATTGCTTAGGACATAATAATCAACACGTAATTGTCAAACGCCATAAGATATAGTTTGATTATCATAATTTCTTGACTTGTATGCATAATGCGAGTGGCGATGTTTGTATTGTGATGTTAAGTAAACATTGCCATGATATCACCGCGGTTATTAATGGTTTATAAATACTAGAAAAAATGTTCAATTACTAGATACCTATCGCAAAACACACTTCTTTTATTTAAAAAACCGGGCAAGAAGCCGCTAAGTACTACAAACATAAAAACAACAAGTAATAACTTATTTTCTATTTAAAGTCATTTGGTGCCGTGTTAGATAATTTTAGTATGTATAAACACTTTAATCGCCTGAATCTCAAAAACCAACGATGAGTCGTGATAATTTTTCTTTTCAAATTCGTTATATGCGCTTTCATTGATATTTTTTCTGGATTTTGGTATTTGCAGATTTGACTCTAACAAAAATTAGCGCTTTAATACTTAATATTTTATAAACGGATCCCTTGATGACCTTAATCGAAAAATTGTTTTCACAAACTTGGCTTTGAAAATACGCGTTCATTCAGGCCAAAATTTCCCTCTATTTACTTTAATTCCTTCTTATTTATCTTATCTCCCATTGTGTAAAGGGGGTTTTACCGTAAGATGCAAACCCATCAACATGTTTCGAACTTCTTCCTATTATAGATTTATATTGAAATTCTTTACATTGATGTTCAAGGGCATTTCCTTATTACAAAGATTCCCTACGATTAATTTTCTGTTCCAGCGTATTATTGCATTGCATCATGCCAATAATCGTCAAGTGTGTCCCACTCTGTAAATAATGTCAATTGGCCGTCCACTTATAGGCTGATGTATTGTTTGTGCCGCGGGATAACTCGTGTTGTACCTGTCTACGTGACAGTTGGTAATCGTTGCTGGTGGGTGTGTAAATTGTTATTATCTGTCGTTATTTTTATTTACATACTTGTTTTTATTATTAGTATGCAGTTTTAAATGTGTTGGAGAGTAGACCGCATAGTGTAGGTCCCTGCCGCACGGGGCACGGGGACCATATCGAAACCAGTCAACTGGTAAAACAAAAGGTTTCTTGTATAGGGACCCTCTTTATTTTTTAACTTTCTATATACATTTTTATTTCTTAGGAAATCCGCCATTATCACACATATACAGGAAAAAAAAGTTGTCAAAAGTTCAAAAGAAACAGCTCTTTAAAGTTAGGACAGACGGAAGGACGGACGGACAGCGTAGACTTAGTAATAAGGTACTTACCCTTCGGGTACGGAACCCTAACACAGTACAGTGGATAGATTTGGTTAAATGGTTACTTAAGGGGCTTACGTCTACTAGTAACGGTGAATAGCTGATTGATGGTGCGCTCTTCAGCTTAACTCTAGTAGATTCTTAAAAAGATGGCCAAATGCCTTGCAGTGAAGGTAATTAATCCGGCATACTTTGTAGAAGCTTGGATTTGGGTTTTAAAAGTTAGTACAAATACGTATTGTGGTGCTTATAGTCAAGCCTTTATTTTGTACAATAGGTACATCAATATGTCTTCGTAAACATACGTCACACACATTACAATGTATTTACTCTTTACAAGGTTCACAGCGAAGCATTGCCACGGCCCGCTAATTACTTGTATGAAAACTGTTCTCTGAGATCACAGCCGTTCTTTGTGCTGTTACAAGAATCCTTTAATCAGATCCTGGCCATGTGTAATTTAAGAGTTGCAGATCGTTTTTTCAATGATGTAAGTACTCTTCATTGGAAAATTTCCTACTGCCCTTACCGGATCATTAACTACACTCCGAAATTTTTATAAATTATTCTTATATTTTAACAAGGATAGGACACAAGCGATATTGATTTAGATTTAAGATTAGTTGTTGGTTAGATAACATTATTCGCCAAATTTGGCAGCATGCAAAGTTGATAATATAAAAGTGGTATTTTTTACCTCGTTTAATCAAGAACAAAATAGTAGATTGTACAACAAGCGCATAAAACGAGCCATTTTACCCAAGATGTGCATATAGCCACACGAGCCGGAACGGCGAGTGTGGATAGTCACGTCGAGGGTAAAATGGGTTTTATGCTCGAATTTTACACTCTGCTTTTCACTTCGATTGCAAGGAAATAAAACAAGAAGCACATACTGAGATAGATTTTCTTCGATTTAGGCGGCAATATCTTCTCAATTACATCTTTCGCACTTCTTTCCATTAAAGTCTCAGGCGAAATCATTATTTGATCGTCACTATCACTACTCGAGGACATTGTTTAACTACTTAATGAATTTCCAAACGCGACACAACAAAATTTTCTAGTTTCTAGTTTTGTTTAACGAAAAATTTGCTTCGCGCCTCACAATTTTTCTTAAACTTTATTTTTATTTTTGACTATGTGACGTTTGACTATGGTCTGTGCCTTAATGCCAAGTTATTATGAATATTTGCGTTATATTTTTTTACTTAAATGCACGCCCGTATTATTCGTAAATTTGTATTTAGATAATTATATATATGTCGTAATTAAATTAAGAAATAACCTAAATCTCATAAAAACAAATGAATTATAATATGGTGTATTGTGTATGTGGCTGTAAGGCCTGATTACCTTCTTAACTTTTTTTTTAATTTTCGACTATGTGACGATGTGACGTTTTACAGGTTTGACTATGGTCTGATGCTTAATGCCAAGTTATTATAAATATTTGCGTTGTATTTTTTTACCGTAAATGCACGCCGTAGGTATTATTCGTAAATTTGTATTTAGATATTTATACAAATGTCGTAATTAAATTAAGATGTAATCAAAATCTCATAAAAATATATCAATTAAATGAAGGTGTATTGTGTGAAGGCTGTAAGGCCTGATTGCCTTAGTCTTAAAAGAAGAAATTACTTTATGCATTAGTGCATAAAATGCGATTTTATGCAGCCTATACCCAGCATAAAGAAGGACTTTACGAGCATGAGAAGTGAAAAGATTATTTTTAGTTTCAGTTTCTTTATTTACTACGAGTGTATAAGTTTAAGTATTATGAATTAGCAACAGCATTATTAATTACGCCGTCGATAACTAAAGGAAAATATATTGGTTGGTTGATAACACTTATCAGTCACTTATAAACCATATCGCTATGTGGATTTCATTTATCAACACCGTTTTCCATGTACAGGGAAATTGTTTTATCGCACCCAGTGCCTGAATACAACTTTATGCTACAAACGTTCTAACACTCAATCTTTTTTTTTGGTAATTGTAGAGTAAAGAGAGAAAAAAAGATAATAGTTTAAATTTATCTTCTTATTCTTTTCTCTAAGAGTGTGTTAATGGAAAAGCCATTTTGAATTAATTTAATCAGCTTAAATTTTAGTTGATTGTAACCATTGTATGTATATTGGAGCAATAACGTCTAAGCTCTAGGTAAATACTAGTTTACTTTCAAACGATACCTTCCGTTTGCGATCTGGTTCGTATACGCTAGCGCGTTTCGGCCAAATAGCGTTCCAGATGAGATGTAACGATTCTGACCTTCCCGATGCAACTGATGCAGGTAGGGCTGTCACACGATGGGAACATGTCGTCAACATATCGATTGTGCATTTTAGTTGCTGCAAAATGTGCTTATTTAAGGAGGCACGTTATAGCCAATGTCGGGGTTCGAAGCTACAAGTGATCGGTTCTTAATTCTCCTGACTGACAGAATGATTTTGATTACATGAGGTGGAGCTGACTTATGATTAGCAGTGTTCTGTTTGTATATAGCGAGATTAGATCTTGATGTTAATAATAAATAACCCTTACTAGACGACTTGAGCGTCTGACCGAAGTTTGAACCTTTACAATGCGTATTTGCATAAATCATCACTTTATAAGGAGCTGTCATAATAATTGGTTGATGCAAATCAGTTGCTGGAGATGTCCTTAGCCATTAATGATTTCACTAATATGAGAAATCGCGAATAACTTGAACTTTTTCTATCTATAGATAATCTATTAATCGACTGTACCCACGAAATCAAACAGATGAACAAATTATCCAGGTGGAACTTTAATAATCTGAAGTGGTAACCACCACATTATGTTGTGTAAAGACGCAGCGCATTTTTCTGAACACTTTTTTGCCAAGCTAAGCTAGCACAAGCTTGATTGTTGATTGTATGTCATTGTGCACGTCCACAACTCCACATTTTGGGCAACATTACATTGTACCTGCCAACCCTGCGCGCGCCTAAAACTAGGACGAGAATAGTCCGCGCGTGGGCGTTATTGTCGACCTCTCTCCAGAATCCACTCAATTCTCGTGTCGTGGATTGATATAAATCTGCGCAAGATTGGGTCAAAGTCGCTTGATGAATTGTGCTTCAGTGTCAATGTTTTTATTATCTACGTAGTCCTTAGAAGAAAGGCGACCGAAGAAGAGGTTAAAGTACTTATTAACGTATTTTTTTGGGGGATCCATCTATGTTGCCGAAACTTTTTAGGCCGAATGTATAGTTACGCCGCATTTTGTTTTAGTATAATTTTTCTCCAGCTCAAACGGAAAATATTTTCTAAAACGTTTTGTGTAATCCTGGTAGAATAGAGTAGGTTAGGTTTATTTTATACTTTTTCAAAAAAGTCAAAGGTATCAGTAGAATAATAATTATGTGAAATTAGTATTCTGCGAAATCATAGGTACATTCGGATAAAGTATGATTATGCGTTAACAAGAGGAACCAGTTTTTAAAGCTAATGTGCAACTAGAATTATTTTTATAAATACCGTTTGACGTGTTCACAAAACAATAAGAGAACTATATAAATCGCATTTTTTTAAACATATTTTACGTTGTAATATTTTTTAATTAAAGTCAGATTAATTTCTCAGGTATAAAACATGAATGAATCGGTGTTTATTGGGTCAAAAAGTCATAAGGTACCTAGTAAATTAATTTAGCTTATCGCTATAACTGACATCGTGGCTGTGGAGTAAATTTCAACTTGCCCATTATAGTAGTTCTCTGATCTGACTCTTGTTTTGATGTCGAATTGACAAAGATAGCGATTTTTCAGAGTAAAAAAATTGTAAATAATTTTAAAATGCGAACATTATTCATTTAAAAAGTTGTTAGGCTTGTCTGTCCGTCTTTTGGCTCTAAACGGGGTGCACCGATATAAAGGCGGTTTTTTATTTGGTGAATGGGCATTCGGCTGCAGTCCGGTGGTGGTAGTTAAATTAAAGTGGTTTGGGGTCAATCAAGCAAGAGTTATCTATAAGCTCTACAAGCAACGTATCCATGTGATGATGGCGTTTTTTTTTTTACTATTTTAAAACTTATACAATTATTCGTCAAATTCGTCATACCGATAATCCGGCTGAATGTTACAATGCATTCCTCCTGAATTTATTTATCTAGGTGACAAATCGGCCGGAGAGAGTGCCAACGTTATTAGAAGCTGACTAAGATGTTTAGTTTAGGATTCCAGCGTGCGCTATGAGAACCATTGGTATAAAAATAACACATCGTAAAACTACGTTTGTTTAGTATGAAGTAGCCGTATGCCACAGACTACATTTTGAGCGGGACAACTTGTATTTCCTCTCATGGCGCTCAGTGCGTTTCATTCTTTATAGACTAGGTAGAAAGGGATTACCTAGCATATAAGAAATTGTGGTCAAGTTGCGCTAGCCGTCTTGGCAGTTAGCAAGCGTAAAGTTAATCTCACATCTTCAATTGTAAATAAGGTTATTTATACAAATCCTTTGAATATTTAGCTAGGCAGTTAAGATGAAATTAGTAGGTAAGGTGGGTACTGTATTTCGCTCGAAATTTATCTGCGAGTAGGCGTACGGAACCCACGTATTTCGATTCGTATTTATAATTGTTCCGACGAACAGTGCCGCGTGCATAGTGAGAATGGACTGATTTATGCGTTATAATAATAATGTTAGCGTGTGTGAAATGCGCAAGGATTAAGTCTGCGGATTAGTACCGCACAAGCTGTAATAGTTTACAGACATAGTTTATGTTTCACTGCCAAATAGAATGTTATTTCACTTCTAATTAGCTTTTTGGTATTAAATTGGTTTACCCTTAAATGACCTCTCAATCCATAAATAGAACCCATCAAGTTGTAAGATTTTCAATAAGCGGTTTTAGGGTAGGCCACGGTTGGGCGACCAGATATGTATGTATGTATGTATGTAAACACTTTATTGTACATAAAAAAAACGAGAACAATACAATTATTATAAAAGTTTGTACAAAGGCGAACTTATCCCTTTCAGGGATCTCTTCCAGCTAACCCTTGAGAAATTGAGAAAGTGAAAGTTTGTGCATCGAGTAAGCAAGTGTACAAATTTATTTAGAAGAACATTATTAACTAACCAATAAAGCCTATATAAATAAAATATTTATATAATAATAATAACAAAAATACATTCAAATACCTACATAAATAGATACAGAAATATACCTATATTAATACTTAAATATACTTAGATATAAAGGGCGCCTGCGACTGGTTAGTTCATTCTAACCCTTTGCATTTTTCGTATGGGTTTGAATGGCAGATTGGGGGTGCCGTAGAAATCTTGCACAGGGCGCTATTAGTGCTAAAACCGGCACGGATTTTCATTTCGTCATCAGGCATTTCCTACAGCACCGGGAGTTAACATTTTGTGGTAGTGACTCACAAGTCTTACCTAACCTGTTTCTTATTTATTTAACACATGAAATACAGCCAGAACTCAGTAACAAATACTCGCATTTATCACTCTAACGAGAATGGAACCCGGGACCACTAGATTCGTAGGCAGGGTCGCTACCAACTAGACTAATTGGCTAGATTGGTTTGATTTTAGAATCAGCTCACTCATATTAATTTGTAACAAAATTTAGTACCTAACAGGAGCTTCCAAAATTATCGAACCGTGTGATGACAAACCGACGGTTATCGTTGTGTGTACGTGCGAATTCATTCATACAAGCCAGGTGGACTATGTTTCACTGATACAAGGAAGATTAACAGGTGGCGGTTCCCTGAAGCTTATCTGTGCAGTCATGACGTGACTCATGTTACCCTTTTTTAATTAAAATGCCAAGTTTATGTACCTACTTACAAATTTCCATAAGAATATCTACTTAGCCATATTAGAAAACATAAAAAAGAACAACAAGGAATATAGTACGTACAATTAAAAATATAGGTACCTATTTAGTGAATAAAAACACAAAACTGGCACATACGAATACATATGAACGACTCAGGATAGAAAAATGCGTTAAATACAAAAGGACACATATTATTTTAATAATTATATCATAACGAGTTCGGTCTTCGCATTCATGTTTTTTATTTTTATTTTTATTTTATGTTAAATTCATTGTTTTATATCATGCTAGGTTAAGCTTTATAATTGTATAATATCATAAGTAGTACCTATTTTAAAAAACGACTGACTGTTGAGTTTCTTGCGGCGTTTCTTCTCAGCAGTGGTCTCTTGCGAAGCGCTGGTAGATTTTGACGTGTAAAAGTGCCCGTGCGGCCTAATTACTGAATAAACATCTTTTATCTTTTTTTTATCTTTTTTATCGGTCATCGATGTTTTAAAAAGGTATGTATGTTTTTAAACACGTTTTTAGCCACACCTTTAGAACTATTGCCGGTGCTTTCTCTACAATATCGCGATAGTAGTACCTGTTGTACAGTAATCCCTCTGCATCTTTTTATCGATTATATCGAGTTCTTGGCATTGATTGTATCGACGCGTTGCTTTCCCCTCTATGAAGGTCCTGTTTATATACGATGTCATGTCATACGCATATTGTTTCAGTTTTTCATTAATAACCTTTTTGCCGGTACCTATGCTCTATTTGTTATTAGGTTTTCTCAGTATATTTACTACACTAGTTGCCATTTGTTGAAAACAAATTAAATGTAGCAGATAATAAATTTAACTCACCAGACCTGATACGCTATAGATACTGCTCTAATCACAGACAGTCCAATTAAAAAGTTGCTACGAGCATTCCTAATTTAATTGAATTTGGCTTGAGCCCCTTAGCGCCCCCCTCCCCTGGATGCGCCACTGGTCAACTACCTCTATAAAATTAATTTTCATTTTTAAAAGCTGAAAACTAAAGCTAAAGCTGAGAGCCCGGCAGTACCTGGGCCCTCCATTCCCAGGTCTCCGGAAGGGATTTTCACCTCTGCCCCTTTTTCTTAAAGTAACTCAACGAAAAAGCAAACAAAAGCAAGGACTTTTGCCTTTGGCCCATCAGGCGATTACCAAAAAAAAAAAAAGCTAAAGCTGTATACTGTTAGTCTGTCAAAATTCGAAACCCATGCTATCGACTATTACAGTAACTAGCAATAATAATAAACAGGGTGTCCCAGATACCGACGCCAACCCGCTCAAGGGTTGATACAGCAGCTAAAAAGATGTGATAATGTGATGATTACTTAAAAAAAAAAAACGAAAATAAAACGGGCAATTCTAATTACGTAAGATACCACTGAAACTTATAAAATAAAACATTACATATGATTTTTCGTGACATGGACATAATGAAAAATTACAAAAATTCAGATTAAAATGATCAATATCTCCGTAACTAGTAGGGGTTAAATCGATAGCTTTTTAGCAGCTCTATCAGCCTTAGACGGATTGACGTCGGATTCTGGGACACGTCGGATTCTGGGACACCCCGTATATCCAACATCGGACATAAATATATCCGAAACTTCTCCGTCACTAATTCGTGTCAGATATTTTTGGGCTTGATGTTATTCTAAATATTATCGCTGGTGACTGTACTAACGGCTGGCCAATTGCACTAAACATTAATCTTTATGGTCATATTATTATACAGCAACGGAAATAGATTCTTAAGAAACGCACATCCATTGCATTGTTTAGTGATGACTGCGATGACAGCGGCGATGCATTGCTCTTTGACTCTTTTATATTCACCTTCAAATTGACTTTCACGAGATCGCGAGTAAAATAATCTTATAATAAAAACTAAAAGTATCGCTTGAAATTACACTGTCAGGAAGCATTTTGTTAGCAATCTATCGAAATTTAATGTACGTTCTTTACGTATTTAAATTAACACAATTGTGCACTTATGTAGCTAAGAAGAAATCTATCATTTTCGCCATTAGCTTTAAAAACTTGAGGAAATATCGCAATTAAAAGAGCAAGACTTGTACAAAAACAGTCAATGTTCGATAGATAAATTAAAAGATAACTTTTTTGCACCGTTAATCATTCTATTATTAATATTTGTTTCTTGTTAACGTGGGCGCCTGTCAGTCTGTCAGTTAGATCGAAAATCAGATAGGTGAATTTAAGGAGGTTTTACCAAATATGGACCCCATGTAGGTTTTTAAGGATTTAAAGTGATTGAAGCGCTTGTCTTAGTTTATTAGGCAGAAGTAGGCAAGCTTGTATTCCGTTATTTTAAACATAAAAAATCAAAATTAAAAGACCAAATTCTGGCTGAGGAAAGGAATTATGAAAATTCAATAGAATATTATCTCTACAAGGCTGCGTTTTACAATTTCCCGATGCCGTGAACAACGCATGAGGGGCTCAGCCAGTCTAAAGCCACAGTGACCCCTAGGGGTTCATATAAGCCTAGCTGGCAAAAATAGCTTAGAGTTGTGGGGCTCCAAGCCAAGTGCCTAGGTGTCCTGGGTCTCTAACTCCGGGTCTGGCTACGAAAAACAGTGTTTACACTATTGTGCCTTAGAAGTTAATTAATAGCATGGAGGCATTCCATCTATCAATACATTGCTGCTCACGAAGTTCATATGAGTTTTCCTTTTTATATAGTGTGCGAGCTGGTTAACCTTCTTATGCGGAATATAACATGTAAATTATATTGTAAGAGTTCAAGACATGGTAACCTAACTATATCAATATCGAAACCGCTAAGGTGTCAGGTTTCGTCAAGGCAGACCACTTTTTTATATAATTTATGGTGATTCCATTCCATGTAGCGATATTTTATGGGATAAGAAGCAGAGATTACCTAAAATAAAACCTAAAGTGTATCCACTATGCTATAGACCAGAGAGGACACAAACCGTACCTATTTCAAATAAAACGAAGACTATCAAAGCATTGTAGGGTTCTTGTTTGCGACACGATCCAAGCCCGTTTTCATCCGTGACATTTAATATTCTATAATTTAACTGTCTTTATCAGGTAGTCAATGACGATCAAAGACAGCTATCTTTACCTGTACTTAGTTTAATATTGATTATGGCCGTAAGGTACGTTAGCTTTCGGAAAGCGATTTGCTTATTAGGATCGATCGACTGTCTGCTTATGCCAGACTCGGTCGGAATGAATCCTTCTGTCAAAATTCAATTAAAAATTGCATGTGCCAAACTAAAAAAAATGATACAGGTTTGATACTGCTAGTTATAATCTATATAGAATTTGAAATATGCTGTAGCTAGCCGTTCCGGTGAATTATTATAATGTTACGTGCTTAATACGTTTCTATATTGCTAGGAACTTCACACTGTATTACTCGTTCGGTTAATTTCTCGTTTCAGGATATATAATTATTGTTTCCCTCAGACATTTGTAACTCAACACAAATAGATAAACACAAACAAGACAAAAATACGTTAGTGAAAATTCTAGGCCTAATATTTTTTTTACTTATTTTTAACGACACCGTAAAAGATTTTATTTTGATTTCAGAACGGTAACACGTCAACCTACATTCTGGTATGTTTTATTTACCCGCCGAAATACCTATTCTTGTAATCTGGCAGAATTTTCCGCTACTTTCATGAAAACACATATTAATCAGTGGCATAACAGCGTACATTTTAGTCCGAAATACTTCAAGTGCGGTCTTACAGTTCTCGCCTTTTATTTTCATTTTCATCAGCACTTAAGAAGCCGATGCGGTTTTAAAATGCTTTTGCTTTATGGGAAATGGATATAATTAGTACAGGAAAACTATGAAAGTTATCGTTTTAATAGTTTTGCTGTAAGTTACCTTAAAATAAAGTTTCCGCGTTCTTAATCGATGGGCAAAACGGAACAAATGTCCAAAAGGAGAACAATAGTCATTTCATTACACACTCAATATAATATTGTTATTGTGTTGAATGATTATTTACATTTAATGGTCATTAAGTTCACAGTGGTACTTAAAAGTTTTGGGTTGGTTATTATTTATATCCTATTTATTTTATTTATACTTATAACGATAGAATGTATGTATGTGTGTATTTTTTATAGTACAATAATAAAAAATAAATAGAAATCACAGGCAACATATTATACTTATCTCTTTAATAGTCCCTAGTTCCTGAAGTTTATAAAAAGGTAAGTACAATAAATATTCGATAGTTGTTAGTTGTTAATTTCGACAGCAGAATTACAAAGAGAGCCATTATTAAAAAATGACTGAAACTGAACCTCACCCATCAACCAAAAATCACAAAACACGACGGCTCTAGCGACTAGTTTACAAACACTCACCATGCTATCAAACTATCAAACTGGTCGGCCGACTGGTCGTCACTCGCGTGTGTTCCTCGCGGAATCGCGTCCAAGACTACCGGCGAAGCGGGCGGCGCGCGAATTATGCTGTGGCCCAGTACTCGTGCTAGACGCAGTATGGCAATGTCGAAAACCGTTTTTTTTTTAAATCTGTTGCTATGACAAATCTTGCAATTATTATTATAGATGCAAATAACGAACAAAAAATAGGATGATCTGTGTGTATCCTCCAGTATTCCACGCCAAACAAAAATAACCTCAGTTATTGTTGGTACTGCAGCACTCGAGTCTCGACCGGCCATCAACTTGATCCATGACCGAAGCAGTACTGTGATTAACGGTCGAACTCTTTATGCAAACCGCGGACAGACAAGGCTTGCCCATACACAATGTGTCAATCTATCCTGCCTATCTATCCTCGGTTTGAATATACGGTTCGGCCATAAATGAACGTCTAATGAAAAAGTTATGAAGGTTAGGTAAGGCTGAAAAAACGTCGACAATCACCAGTAACCAAGGTAGACTAGCCATGTTGTAGTACTGTATCAACTCTCCGCTCTGCGGCGTTATCGCGGCATGACGTAATGGTTGCATTTACAGGGCGCGACGGGAGATGTTTACGAATCTGTTTAGACGCCGCGACTCGATCCCGACACTGATGTCATGGCGGCCGGGACCATTGACGCTCTACCTGTTCGCAGGTCAAACGGCCCAAAATACAAATTAAACACACCTAAACATATTACTTTTGCTACTTGTATTCTTTTATCTGTGCTTTTGCGTAGCTGTGGCACCACGAAAACAACGGGTTATTTTTAGAGTACTTAACAAGCTTTTGCCCGCAACTTCGTTCACGTAGAACTCTTTATTGTTATTGGAAAACGTTGAACTTGTCTGTGATAAAAAGTACCTATAAGTACTCATGTTCAACCCCTAGGCTCAGACTATGGTTGTACTGAATATCGTGAGAACCGGTTTAGCAGTTTAGCCCTGAAATCTTAACAAATGACAAACTTAATCAATTTTACATAATACATATGCATATAATATAATGATATCAGTAGTGAGAGGGTTGGGAACTTGGGATGTTACAGTAAATGCGAGACTGCATCCAATGTTTTAACCGCTCTAACCAGCTATTGAGCCACCAAGGATCACAAGACGCTTTATGTAAGAGAGTGTATTTTTAAAAATCGAACACTTGAAAGCTTTAGGAAAAACCGTAAATAGTTATTTTATTGTCACACGACTGCCCAAAAAAGGAGATTTTCGCAGAGGGATTGGTTGTTATGACGTTATTTTCCGTACGATTCGTTTTCTAACGCTAGCCCTTTTCGAGCACAACCGAACCGCGGAAAAGGTTCATCTTAGGGTCTCCTCAGAGCCTATCGACGCAGAATCAAGAAAAACCATAGTTTTGTACTAGGGGTGTTGTGTTGCATCTTCGAATCTTGCTCGACAGCTATCGAGCAGTGTTTTTTCTATTGTTTTAGTATGGAACTGTGGTTGTATAGAAAAAACTTTATAACTATGTTAATTGAAATTGATATTGAAATTGACATAATAATTGGAATAAGGGCTCTAAAATCGTTAATTAATTACTTCTTTGTGATACACTTTATCCATTAGTCTAAAGGGAATACTGTGTATATGCGATAGGCGGTGTCCTATTAGGGGCATAGTGGTAGTATTTATTTACTTTCGCTGTTTTAGAACAATGTTATAGATAGGACTAATACGAAAAATACTGGGGTCCTAGTGGAAAAGGGTCTAAGTCTCCTGAAGATCAAGTGACAAGGGGTTTAAGTCTAGTATACTCAGTTTATGTATATACCTTTTTTAATAGCAGTTAAGTCAACTTTCAATAGGTCCCCAGAATTTTGAAAAACCTTTAAGTTAACGATAGTTTCTTCATCGTCGGTCGAGTGATTCCGCTGGTATAAAAAATATTGCATTCTTTGTTCTAGAGTGAGATAAAAGACGGAGAGTCATCGTCCGAGGTATCCAAGCTGCTCAGAAGACTGTGTGGCGGCAATTCTTCTAGGTAAGTTACATGAAGTTTTTGTAAAGCATTTCCTATGTTTTCAGTCGAGGGAGGAAAAGGTTCGTCGGTATTCAACTGTATTTCAATACAGTTATGAAAAAGCGACAGTTAAAGCGACGAACCATTTCATTCTGCGTCTATTCATCACACAAACAGCTGTTCTGTAATCGTTATTTTGTGTTATAGAAACAGTTTTCTTTAGGAAGTAGCCTTATATATAGATATATATAGATAAGGAATAAAGATAATTTATACACTGGATCAACATAAATGCTACTTTTATCCTGGAAAATTAAAAGTTCACGAGGGAATAACGAAACTCGAAATCTACGCGGATGAAGTCGCGGGCAGAAGCTAGTATATTATATTTGGTTTATTATGCCTAATGGTTACTCGCTTAAAATAGTGCCACTCCACGTTTTCCCGTGGAAGTCGTAAGAGGCGACTAAGGGTCTCCCCAGACTTATCGACGCGGAATTGGCTTGAGTGGGTAAGAAAAAGTTTTATGTCCATGCTATAAGAGAGAAAACGTCGTCATTCCGTTCGCAACACTAAATCGAGCCGAGCCGAGCCGAGCGATGGTTTTTCCACTCTTACTGCACGGACATATAACTTTTACTTACCGGCTCAAGCTCAAGATAGGTCTGGGGAGACCCTAAGGGAATGAAGGCTTGTAGTATTGTTAGGCGATGGGCTTGCAACCTGTCACTAATATACACTGGTAAAAACATCTTAACCTGATTATATGACTTCTTGGTAATTATTTAGCACTGCCTACCCCGCTTTGGGAACGAACCGAGAGTGTATATGTACATGATTTAAATGTAATCTTCTTCGGCCCTTGCAAGGCATAGGACCTCTACATCTACACTTACTTTACCTACCAGAAACTCGGATCTCTCTGTCTTCAAAGTTAGTATGATAGAGATGTAGCATCTTACTTTGTTACAGTCGCACCTACGCTTTTGCCTTATTAGTTTATCTAAGTAATTAGTTGGGGTTCGTCGCTATATTTGGTACAGAATAAAAATTAGTCATCGAGGAAGTAAGTTGACATGGAAAATCCATTTGTAAATGGAAAAACGTGCCTAAGGCAATTTTTTTAAATAGGACAGAGAAATGGCTAAAGTAGAAACAATGAGGAAAAGCGGCGACTTGTAGAAATTTCCAAAAAAAATACGTTTTAGCTTGACTTTGACGTTTAAACTTCAAAGTCGTAACTGTGCCAGTAATTATCGTAATTTATCGTAGCGAGTAGGTATCATATCATAATAATTAGTTTGTCTGCTTCTTCTTCTGTAGTGTTTAAATTAAACGGCAACTATTACATATATGGTCTCTCCAAGCTGCTATTTTTCATAACCCTGCACTGTTCTGGGAAAAAACCGGCCTGTTTGATTTATTGAAACGAGATATTAATAATATAATACGAGTAGTAGTTAGTTACATCAGTCTAATTATAAGATGAAGAAGTTGTAAATGATATTTTGATATGTATTAGTCTTGTTTGTCATAAGTCATAATAATCGGATTTGGGCAGTTTATCTTAAGATGATAATCCAGCGATATATTTATTTGGAAATGGTGCATATTATTATTATGACGACATTCCGAAGATAAAGATAAAGTTATATTCCATTAATAAAATGTGGTCAGCAATCGGGGTGTCCGAATAACGAAAAGTTTGGGGCCAGGTAAATAATATAACTACCACTTTCGGATAAGGTTCTTCATGACCTTTATGGCTGGAAGTTAATTTTACTTTACTCTCCCTTAAAGGAATACGAAGAATCACCAATAACCCAGTAGATCTAAAACATTGCTCAAGGGCAGATAAATACCTATGGTTTCAGGTAAAGAGGCGATAAACAGATCTTTCACAGAAGAAGTCACGGGCAGATGCCAGTCTATTTTTCGTGCATGTCATTAAGATAAAAATGTAACGTTATCGATGATTCCTCGAACTATTGTGTAACGATAGCAGTATGTGATATGTAGGTAGGGAGGTATCTACGTAAGGAAAATTTATATTGATCAAATTGTATTGATAATTGAGTTATTTGAATATTTGAAGGCAATAAAGTAATTCACATCCGGATGAGTTTTGTATAAAGTGAGGAACGGTGACGGGTGACGAAGATTCGTTTTGTTTTAACCAATCGTTACAGATTACCGACTTGATGAACCTCAATTTCTGTTTAGTAATTGTACTAAACTGAGTGACTTAGCTGAGTACAGTCAAGGAATTAAATTTGTCACCCACCAGTCCAAAGTCAATCTGACATTCTATAGCATTAAGGTTCAGTTTCCTATCAATTACAAATGACTTGGCATCTGTCTCATCTCATGATATCGAGCATATTTTCTTTGAAATGGGTAGCAAATTAACTTCCGTGACCGTGCCGTAACTTCTATTAAAATAAAACGCTCATTAAGGCAATTATCCCTGTTGACTATACAGTCGTTACTTGTTAAGATAAGAAGTCTGTTGTCGACAATCTAATCTATTCTATTCTATTCCAACAATATTCATAAAAATAAATTCCAATTTATACCTAGTTATCGGCTTTGGTGAGACACAACCTTGATCAACAAGGTAATAGACCGATGGACTTTATGATATAGCAGAAACGTACATATCGCTTATAATATGTAGGTGTCGACTTCAAAAACAAATGCCGCGGTCGCGAGGGGTGTAAACTTCTTCAGCGCCCCAAACAAAATACCTACGATTAATGTTCGACGATGGGTAGGTGGAAACCTACTTAAAATAGTCCCAGTTGTAATTACGTGTTTAAGAATAGTAATGCTTTCAGGACCGGTGATCTCACCTTCGCCTGGGAAGCAGTAGTTAACATACCATTAGGTCACCATATTAGGGCATCATAAAATACCTAGGTCACGCGTGCTCTTAGGTCATAAAAACTTATTGATTCAACAACTTCAGTTCGCATTATACTTTTCGCATTTCATTGCCCTACGTGATTGCGTCGAGTTGATTTAAAATGAATACCTCTGCTTTAGCTTTAATGCTATTAAAATAATGTACCTCCTTGCTTTTTCCTTTAAGGTGTTTTGCACTTCGAATGTAACTTTTTTAAGTCGACTCTGCGAATTTTAAACTTTGGCATAATCGATGCTTACAATTAATGCTTTTTTTCAATCTGAATTTCAAAGCGGGTGTTCTGTTAAGAGTCATCTTTTACATGTCTGTTTGTCATTGCTTGGAAGACGATGTGGTTTTTACTGCCTAGAATAGAGGCCCTGAATGGATGAACTGTTTTTATAGGTAAAAAACTTAAGTAAAGCTCACCTTTGCTTGTAGTTGTGTACAAAACTAATATGGGATTTACGTCAAATTTCAAATATATAATATCGAACGGTCTATAAAGATGTGTTACAACTACATGTAAGAGGAGCTTTACATACGTATAATATATTTTCTTTATTTGAAAAATAGTGTTTGGGGGGTGAGACTTAGCTAAGTTAGCTACATTGCTTGTAGTTAGTTTTTTCTTCAAAATTTGTAACCAGATTGTTTCTTGATATTTAATTATACTTTATGGTATTGGTGGACTTAACTTAAAGCAAGTATCCTATATTTTTGACATTGACTCGATGTCGGTCAAATTCCATTAAAATACTGAAACTGGTGATATAAGATAATCCAGTTGTCCCAATGCGTTTTAGATTGAGACGGCCTTGTTCTTTACACAGTTGATGTCACTTTTCCGCTCCTGTCTATATGTCAGTTTATTACCTACATGTTACTGGCTACTTAGGGCCTGTTTTTTGATCTGTAGTTAAACTAACTAATTGTTAAAAATTGTAACTAATGGTCAAATCTCAAGGAAATATGTACAATTTACGATTCCTTTTTCGAATTTTATTACTTAGTTAACTACTGATCAAAATTAAGGGCCCTTAGTCGTTTACTCAAATTCAGTGACTGATCGTTCTACAGTTTCTATTTTATTCTTATATCTGAATAAACCAATTCATCCTTATATTCAGTTTTCGATTTAGATGAAAAATCGTTTCGGAATACCTATAATACAGTCTCTTTATAGAATACCACAAAAAACCATACTTTTATGAGGTAGACAAAAGGTTGTATTTACGCTAAACACGCAGAGTTCTTCTGTAGGTCTACATGTTGTTAAACAAAGTCCCTCGTCGCGTCTGTGTGTTCACGATAATCTCAAAAACTATTGAACGGATTTTCATGCAGGTTTCACCTTCAGTTAGATATTTTTTCTCTATTTCGTATAATTAACTCTGGTAATCTGTAAGGAACTCACAAACCGAAGCGAAGCGAGCTCAGGTCTACCTGAGTATATTTTTATGAAATAATATCTATATTATTTCATAAAAATATATTCATAATAAATGACGATTCTAAACACGACTGCAAGAAAGCTACTTTTTCAGATAAAAACACGATTTAATTTGTTGCGTAGCATAACTAAATCACGAAACAGATCCTTAAATACTTCTGAACCTTGCAAAACATGGAATAAATCAAGGTCATCCAATGATAAATAGTGGTATGTCACGACACGGAAATATCGACGCTGATATACCCCGAGACCTTGGCCGTACAGGCTATACAAGGAAGGGGGAGATGTCTGCTTCAGACTAACTTCTAATCTTATATTCGAGTAACTGAACTTGACAATTCTTTAATACTGTCTCTATTGCTCTAGAGGTGAAACTGAATATTCTGATAGGGACAAGGATAATAGAATTTCAGATTCCATTTCGCAAAGACCTCCCTGTTCGCATGGCATGGGTGGTACGCTGCGGTACGGCTACGTTGAATGTTAAAAACTGCATGTTTTGTTTGGTAACAGTTTAGATCTTTGACAAGATTACTTATAGGTAGTAACTACCGACTACGTGCGTCATTAGGAGGGTTATTGTCTTTTAGTCACTTCCTCTTGAAAACTTCTTGTACTAATTTTATTGCATGTTCTCGTATCGTGTCTAGCGTCTCTTGTTAACTGATTAGTTTTTTACGTTTTGTATGTACTTGTATTACTAGTTTTTTGAATTTGTGGTACTATTGCTTCATTGGGCCCGCGGCTTCGTTCTGTTTAATTTTCCGTTATAAAAATAACCCCATGCCCGTCCTTGGGAGTTCAAACTGAGACTATTTTCTGTACTATTAAAATTTAATCATTGGTCTGCAAATATAACTGGGATGCACTTCGTGATGTTAATGATTTGAACAAAGAACGAGGTAAAATGGTACAGTGGGCCAAATAGTACCTACATTATTATAATAGATATCAGGGAACTATCTCACACAAATTAACCTTGTCCCAAACTAAGCTCTAGGCTTGTATAATGTGTACTAGACAACGCTAATCAATCATACTGATATGTATACAGAAATACATAGTAAACATCCAAGATTCAGGAACAAATACTCGCACTCATCACCGCTAGCTTCGTAGATAGTGTGTGCTCCACCAACTCTAAACGCGACGCGTCTCGTTTGATCGAGTCGATTGTCTAAAGAGGAAACCGAGGACTTTCAATCTTCCTCCGGCGAGGGCACCACATTCACACAATAGGTGTTTCATTGTCTAAGCCTCTTCGCCGCCCATTCTAAAATCTGTGTTGTCATAAAGGCCAATCTTTGCTAGGAGATGTTTAACCCCGAAGTGCCCGGTAAACACTCCGATAATGTATCGAAGTTGTCTTCTGCTGAGACCTTTGTATGGTTACATCCTCACGTCTAAATTTTCAAACATCGACACCGCTAATGTTCTTTTATGCTTGTTTTATTTCACGTAGCAACGTTGCGTTGATTCACCGTTAACTACTTACACCCGTAAATAAATCCGTCGACAATTATTTACCTACCCTGCTCCAAAAACCTACACGTTAGACTAATTAGCCCAACAAAGTTACCGCACAGTGCGTCAACGTGATATCGATTCGGTGACATCACCTGCCTATAAACATTATCTGGTTAACTATTAACTGAACAAACAAAACTATTGCGAAATGGAGCGGCGGCAATTGAAAACAAGCTGAGTACTTATTGTAACGCTTTCAGCGAGCCCTATAAAACAACGCCCAAGTACCGTGAGTCCTTGAGCGCCTGTGGCGTTGCTGTCATATATTTGATTAAGGAGTGGTTTTGCTAACTTATTTCAAAGGGGACACCAGTAGATGATAGATGACATGAAATTATTAAACTAATCGTTGATAAAACTGCAGTTAAGTAGAATACAAAGTAAACTTAGTTCAAGAAATATGATTTGGCCTGCGTTAAGACTTACCGGACCTAACCTTATCCTTAACCCATTGTGCTGTTTGAGTAATGAGGGCAGTATTTATTTATAAAGTAACTTTTTTCGAAGTACCAATATTTTTTGGGTGTTTTTATTTACCTTTGATTTTATTTCGTAGAAATTGTTATTTATTGTACCTAATCCTTGTATGACATCTTGGGTTTATAATAGGACAGTTTTTGATCCTTCGCCTTCGGTTAGGCTGCTATCAGACTGGACTGTAATGCACACAGTTGACATGTTCAGTTGTGATTTTTAACTGTATGGGTTCGTCTGCAATCCTGTTTTTTAATACAGACCCTACTATTTTCAAAGTATACCATGCATGTTTAAATAGATTAATCAACTTAATATAGCAATTAGGCTGTTTTAATATGTTTTCACTACTCTGTAGTTGCTATTAAAACTCACCATTGGCTCATTTTTATAATATTAGGCTATGTATATAGTTTTATGTGATCTGTCTAGACGACTAGGGGTCGCGGCTAGTCGCACCCTCTTGTTGTATCGCCAACTTACGTCACCAGGTTGTCTGTGCGTATACAATAATTCTGTTACATGGAGATAATAATAACTTTTAAGCTTAACATTAACTAGTGTAAACCGCTCATAATGTTTGAGGTAAGTTTCTAATTCGAGTGAAATTAAGTGAGTACAAATTGAACACCCTAATATATCAAATGCGGCAGCAAGTCTGCCGGTTAGTTACATCTTTAAGGATGGGTAAACCGTTGTAGGTGCTGCTTTTGATAAATTTTGGTTTAGTCATAGCTTCAGTTGTAGAAAAGGACGTGAGATACTATTTATTCAAGGAACGATAAACCAGTCTTCGCGGACATAGCTGATTGTAAATGTGTATATACCTACTGGTTTTGTTGATGGAAAATATGCTTTTTTATATAGTATATCTAACTCAATGTAAATATTCGAGTGTAAGCTTTATACAAGTAGGTAGGTAATAAAGTACAGATCCCTTTGATATACCTGCATTTTTTACCTCTGGGCCAGTTTTTAGTGATTCTCTCGTTATTGCTCTTATAATTTTAATTATGCGTATTCAGGATGAAAATATTATCCAAATAGTAGCCCATTTAATAGTTGTGTAGTTCTACTAGCGTTTCTGGTCGCATTATTAACCATTTCCCTATAGTTTTGGATCACCATGTTCGGTTATTTTCTAGGAGTCCAGGCATTCTTTAAAACAACCAAATATGATAATCCTAAGGGTCTCCCCAGAACTATCGACGCGAAATCGGCTTGAGCCGGTAAGAAAAAGTTTCATGCCCGTGCAGTAAGAGTGAAAAAGTCGCACGGCTCGGCTCGGCTCAGCTCGGCTCGGCTCGATTCGGCAGTGCGAACGGAACGACGTCGCTCTTATTCCATGGACATAAAACTTTCTTACCGGCTCAAGCCGATTTCGCGTCGATAGGTCTGGGGAGACCCTAACGTACAGGAAAATGGTTAATAATGCGACCAGGAAATTGAAAGCTGTTGGAGCGCTAGTAGAACTACTCATATTTTCCTAGTTTCTTATTACAATATCCAAATAAATCTTATTATATGAGTTGGGTGTAGTGTAACACCCGAAACGGTGGAATGACTCCTCTCTCACTCGCTCTCATAATTATGCTGTGAATGCGAGTCTAACCGACTTTACCCGAACCCGAAAGGGTAAGACTGCTTGCTCTTTATACGAATAGTGCTATTATTGGCTATTAATAAGGCCTCTTACTATGAGGCCTTTTACAAATAATAGTTAGTTGTATACTTTTTTCAGACCGTCAAACTTCTTTTTAGTGAAATGAAATTGAGTAAAATTTTTGAAATGCATTTTTTTACATTCCTCTATGTATCTAGCTAGCGTATTAAAATCTTGCATACCCGCGGACACAATTTTTTTTTCAAGTTTTTGATTATTTGAGAAGAGCTCAAATTACAAGGAAATATTGCAAAACATTGGGTATTTTACTTAATTTACATGGATAATCATAAAAAACGAGAATGTGCGACTTTTCCAGCATATCTTTTGTTAGACGGCTGTTAATGCAGAAAAGTGGAAATTAGTATGGAAACAAAGCGCGTAACTTTCGTGACTAATTTAATTAGTTAAAGAGTTATACTTCTAGCGTTTAGGTAAAATGAATGGATACTTAGTTCTAATGTAAATTTGTTACTCTGCAAATTTAATTAGCTAGAGAGCCGGTGATGTTTATTTTAATCTATTGTAAAAGTTTCCGTTTGTTGACATTAGTGCTAATGTTTGGTGGTAAATTACGACGTTAAAATAACGCGACAGGGTTACTTTATTTTTATGAGTTTATCGAGCATGGTAGTGGTCCTAGACAGGATACATTCAGCGACCGTCACCGTTATCGAGAATGTATAGGATTGACGAGGCTTTCGGGTTTCGCGTCGAGCGCTTATGTCAATTCCATCAATTTTGACAGTTGTCCATACGTTGTTTAGCAAAAAGGGCCCAACCCACAAATTTCACACCTGTAAAATGTGACCTTATATTGACAGCAATAAAATTCTAATTAGGTAAAACTACTTCCTATTGATAACTGTATTTTACTTCTTGATTTACAGTCCACTATGTTCTCCTTATAGTGGGAAAAATGAACGCGTGACGGGAGCCAGGAATGCTCAGTTGTTGAACTTCAACGTGACCAGCCCGCGGCAACCCAGCACTCCGCAACTGTTGCGGGTACGTACACTAGTTATAGCTTGGCAAATAAGGGTTTGACGCAGTGACAGGAGGATTCTCGAGTGGCAACAATACTACCATATTAAGCAGTAGTTTTGAGTAAGTGTTGGTTGTCTAATAAATTCCGCTCAGCTATTTTTTTTACCCGACTGCCGATATGTTTTTTGCGCGTATGTAATATCCTTTATTATGTTTCGTCCAAACGGCTGGTCAGATTTCTAAAATTAAGGTATCGTTGGATTTGTCTCGGCAACCCCAGTGTCCTGTGTATAGCTGACTTCATAAACAAATAAAAATGGGCGGATTTTAGGTGCTATAGTTTGTACCTCGAATAAAAGTAGTTACCTATATAGATGATTACAAAAATATACACAACTCATGTTTAAATGTAATTTTCCAAGGCAATTTCACTTAATATTTCAAAATGCACTTACCCAGTAGTTTTGTTACAGTCAGATGAAATCATGTCATGTAATTTCAAGTTCTAATCACGAATTTGGGGGGGAGCAGCAAAAACATAATTAAATCAATAAAATTAAAATATTTTTTGGGATAGAGACCGATAACTAGAATTTAAACTATTGGTCGATCACGCTTGAAGAGATACATTTTGTTCATTTCATAACCAGGCTGGCAATATTTTAGTATTTTCAATTATTAGAATAGTTTTGTACCTATATAAACTTTTTAAAACCCCATTTCAGATACTAGAAGAGACCATCCAAAAGAAAGTGCCGAAGCCGCCGTTGTGCCCGAAGCCTAAGGTGAAGGATGCGGATAAGTACCGCATGACGTTCAACCTGCCGGCCAAGACGGCGGACACGCTGCTACAGTACCGCACCAAGTTCGTGCAGCACATGCTCTCCAACGCCATGTACGCCAACAGTGCCGTCGGCAAGCCCTGGGAGATGATCGGCAGGTGAGAAAAGAATGATCAATCCTCCAAACCCTGTATCAACCGGTTCCTGTACTATGAGTTCATTGTCAACTATACCGCCAACACTTTTTATGGTTCGTAGAACGCGATCGACACACAGGCCAGCAGACTTATTGCCGAACGGACTCGTAATCGAATTTTTTATCATTTTTACAGTCCGAAGGCGTGTCTGCTTCAAAATGAAACCAATTGTTCCACTTTGAAGTCAATTGCGATTGCGAGTGCATTAGGCTAGCTTGCCACTTAATGGTAAGCGGGTTTTGATGACCATAAACAAAAGCAATTTCAGGACACACTATAGGCACTATAATGACTGTAATTTCCAGTCAACAGATGTACAGATGTAGTGCATAATTGTTTTCCTTCGTATTTTCACGAAAATGTACGAACGTGTCGTGCTACTTCAGTCGACCTCAGTACTTTTTGTACTGTGATCGACTGAAATATCAAGACACGTTCGTACGTTTCCGTGAAAATACGAAGGAAAACAATTATGCACTACATCTGTAGTAAATTTATGAGGTGGCCGTTGACATAGGTAGACATCGGCCTTTACGTACTTACTTTACTATACCTAATCTTGTTGTTTGCAGCGTGTCAGAGCAGATCTTAGACGAAATTCTGCTATCGATAGCGAAAGAGATGCAGTTAAAGGACTACGTCGAAGAGTTGTTCATTAGCGAAACAAAGTGATTTTGGAAGTGCTTTCGCATGAAGTATTTTTCACGTAAATAAACTTATTTGGCCACTATAATAAGTGGTATTTTGGAGAAGTCTTTATATTCGCGGCCGACGGTACGATGTTCCTGTCCTTAAAAAAAACAAACATTCGCATTCTCCATATCACATTATTACCTTCTTAGGATTCATGTATTGTACTAAAAATAGTACATAATACGACCATTGAAATAAAGATCTAAAGGAAGTAAAGTGGAATTTCTTTTGTTTTTAACTTTATTTCATCCAAAATAAATTAAGGCCCTTGAGACGAGATAAAGAATGTACTTAAACAAGCTTTGAGCAGTTCAAAACATTTTTTATTTGAAATCGTGTCACTTTGAACTCAATCCAAACAGGAATAGACTTTATGGCCCTAATGTTAACAACTTCTGTACTGACAGCTTTCTAGTCCTACGAATCACGCAACGACAGCCGTCATCGACCAACTGGAGATATTATTGCGTACGAAAAATAAGTACAGATATAATAATCGCTCGCTATAGCAATTTAACTTAGTAACGACGGTCAGTTTGTTTACATTCTTTATCTCGTCGCATTGGCCGTACCTCGCAGTCCATTGACAAAGTTATAAATGTTTGTGGGCGTTAGGTAGGAGGATTGTTTCAGTGGTTAAACGTAAATGCCTGACCAACAGGTAGACAGGCAACCGTACATTCGCATTTATATTAGTGGCAGAGGTAGCAGGGACGCCATTTATTCCGTACATGGTTTTTTTATTGAACTTAAACATAACGTCTGTTTTTTTTTATTATACGTAAGCTTTCTATGTACCTATGTGTTTGTCTGTGGTATCGTACCTCCTAAGCTGGGTAATTTATCGGGATGGTTCATAGCTAGGTTTCATGAAAATCAGTTAAGCCGTAAATGAGATATAAGGCTTATTATATCGGGGTTTTTTATCTTTTAAATATTGTTATTTTGCATATGATTCAAATCCAAGGCTTCACGAATTATCTTGTATTTTTTGTACATTCTTGAAGCACCCTAGTGAACATACATACATTTTTTTACAGTGGAACGTTAGAACCTCGTCCTATTTTGAAGTCGGTTAAAAACTATAATTATCGTCATTGACATTATTGTTAACGCGCTCATTCTTAAAATACCAGTATTTAAAATTACCATATTCCTCTTTCTATCGGGTTCTCAAAAAAACAAATTTGAAATATTGGGTAATACACTAATTTGAATGTTTAGTTTTGGGATTCCCAAATATTGAGATAGTGGTATTTCAAAATTCTGGTATTTCGGGAATGAACGTGTCAACGTTTTGATAGCTCTTATCTACATAACAGTAATGGCGGTAGAGTTAAAAAAAATACTATAACAGCATTGTGAGCGAGAACTTACAAACCCGACTGACTGACCGACTGACTGTACAATGGTACTTTGGCGTACGACCAGGGGCTATTTTTGCTTTTGCTTTATCTTGCTTTTGCTTTATCGTAATACTGTTGACGCTATAATAGCTCTTTCCATCAATTTAATCAGAGCTACGCATGACTGCAAATTTCTTGAACGCGGTGCCATGGAAGACCCCAAAATACGTGTAATTAGGGGGTAACCGTCCTTATTTGGTTTAAAGCAGATTTTTTTTTACCCTAAGGAGAAGGCAAACTAGCACATAGGCCACCTGATGGCAAGTGGGCTCTGAACACCGTAAAAATGTGCGGTTATTCCGATCTGTTACCCTAAAGAATTCGCCCTAAGGTGAATTCTGGGAAACGTATGTCTGAGAATTTAATCTAAGCTGGGTGAATAATAGGAATGTTTATCTATACTCAATTCCAATTTAGCACCTCGATAATGTTCACTTGATTAGAGTTTTGCCAATACACTTGATCCATACCAAACAAAAAAACCATACTTGTTTAGGTAGTAACCTCTTCTGATAACTTATGCATACTTAATATTATTCTCTATTATCATTGTAATTGTGAAAATGCTAACTGTACCTAGAGTGATTAATTGGAAGTGAGTATAGATAAACATTCCTATTATTCATCCAGCTTAGGGTAAATTCTCAGACATACATTTCCTGCTAACAGGTCGGAATAACCGAAAATTTGCAATCTCAATACTGCAATGTCTCTCAAGGATGACAATCTCAAGATCCTGAGGACTAAGATGGAAAGCATCCAGTTAACTGAACTATAGCTATAATCTGCGCCAAATCTCTCCCGGGATTCTTATGCAACCCCCATGGTAAAAAACGAATAAAGGTAAGTTTAGAAAAATGTTTTTTTATTACCTATATCACTAAAGTCTGATCCGAGAAAACTGGTTTTAACCCTTTTCCATCTGGTTAAACCTGTATCAGTTACATAAATTACACATAAATAAGGCACTTAAATATACGACTAGGTTTAAAATACCCGAATCCAGTAATAGACCGCCGCGTGATAATCCTCAAACTGCACGGTAAGAAACCACTCCGTGGTCGATAATTGTTTATTTCTAATTTTAATGTCTTTATTATTATTATTGCAGGCATGCCGTGCTGTATTCACAGGTTTTTTACTTTGCTCGACTTAAATTTCTATAGTTTTTCAAATTA
This sequence comes from Acleris sparsana, assembly GCA_923062465.1. NCBI lineage: Eukaryota > Metazoa > Arthropoda > Insecta > Lepidoptera > Tortricidae > Acleris > Acleris sparsana. Next base: position 10,882,731 of record OV281296.1, read on the forward strand.
AAATAGTTTCATCTCAAGTTTAACCCTCGATTCCAAAAATATTTTGTACTAGTTTTTAATAACTGTTCCAGTCGTTCCAGCCTTGTAACTGGATTATAATTATAAATATGAGGTCATTTAGGTACCAAAGGACACACAAACTTACTTTAAATATAAACAACGACCTAAGTGCCCTATTCTCCAAAGTCACTCGTACAGGTATAAACTTAGTATATTAGCAGTTACTTGCATCCAATCACTTATTTATCAAGCGTTCGAATCTAACTTTCACACTTCGTCATCTTTGTTTAAACTCAACCGAAAAGAGTTCAGTACCTCACCAAACTTTGCTTTTTGTCGCCCTAAGGTATCGTTCTTCTCTATTTTAGGCAACTTGACTATACTGTCAGTGCTAGAGGTATCTGTTTGGTAGGATTCTTCCGGCGTAGGCGGATTTGACTTCATTAGCCGCGGCTTTAGAAGCATGGGACCACCGGCAGCGAAAATATTTTCTAATTTACTCTTTAAATCGTCTTTGCTTAGGCTCAGTTCTTCCTCGCTTTCAGAGTCTTCTTCTTTTTCTTCCTTATTTACTGGGCGAAGATTCGGAGCTTCTCTTGCTAATAATTCCTTCTTTAACTCTGCGAATAAAGGAGGGCGTTCGTGGTTAATATCAAATATTGTGTTCTCTATAACGTTGCCAGTGGAATGCGATCGCCTGCCTGGCTGTATACTACTTTGTTCTTCTTCTTGATCTGCTATTTTAGTTTGAAATATATTATTCAATTTGGACATAAAATGTAATTGTCTATCGCTACCAAATATGATATTGCTGTCATCTTGAGAGTTGTTTGATTTAATACTCTCTCTAGGCTTACTTTCTTCGTCTTCTACAGGTTTTATTTTAGTTGGTCTTGCAGATATTGTATAAGATTTCTTAAAATTAGGGCTTTTGAAATAATTTTCGTCTAACGGTGGGGGAATTGGTATATAAGGAACATCCTCTTTTATTTCCTCAACAGACTCGCTTAATGCTGCTTTATCGATAGTATCAGAATACCCAGACTCGTCTGTTTGCGAATTTGTATCACTATCGTTAAACGCAGTCACTTGTTCATAACAGTCGTTTTCAACTTCGGCTTGATAATTTTGATCGTCTTCCTCGCTAACTTTAGGTAAATCCTCTCTATGTACTTGCGCAATAACGTCATATTTAGATAATACTTGATTACCCAACGATGCGTCCGACCCCGCATCAGACAATTCACTCAGACTCTTTCTATGTGGTATATACTCCGGTGATGTTGATACAATTACATCATCATCATTTTCCTTCTCTATCGTTAATTCTCCATATGCGTCTTCTTTAGAACTGTACGTATCTTCTTCAGCTTGTAACACTTGGTCAAGTAGATCGATAATATTAGCTTCTTTTTCCTCATTATTCTCAATGATAGCTGAATGCTGTAATATGATTTCCTCTTGAATAATGTTCTTTACAACCTTCTCTTTCATTTCCATAGGTTTTTCAAAGATCGGTACTTTGTCGCCTTCAGTGTTATTAGATCTCGTTATAGTATCTGGAGGAGTTGGGGATTCGATTATAATTTGTACGGCAGGCTTGCCGTTCTTTTGGTCGTCAACACGGGCATTGTCGTGATTTTGATGATATTGCTTGAAGCAACACACGCAAATAATGTAGATTGGTACACCTGAAAATAATATAAAGCTCTGAGTCAATCACGGATTTGTTTTGACTTCGAATTAAATTAGTACCACGTTACTACACGTTTTTCACAGTTTTTTTAGACAATCATTCTATTATGCTATTTCTTTCAAGACAGCAGGTAATTACAGATTTTTTGACCTGAATTTAATTTTGTGACTTATCTTGAGACGGGCATTCACATCAAGACGAGTTTATTACTCCACCATCACAAGTCCTACGCACGCACATTTATACGTTAGTTAAACAATATTTTTTTATGTGCCATTTTGTCATGTATGTCGAACGGTTTTACGGATGTGGAAGAATTCGGTACAGGGAGTCCATGCCCTGGATTAAGGAATAATATTTCTTGTTCTGAAAACTTAGTTATAGTTGTCTAGTATTCTAAGAGCCCACATGACTAAACCTAGTCCGTTTCTTAACGGACTGACTGTTCTGATAGTCTTCTATCAGATGTTATATATATTCAGTCACGTCATTAATGGAGGAACACGAAATACAATGCTGCAATGCGAAAAACCTGGCACAACATTCTTTTTTTTAAGGTTATACGATCGATGAATAAATGCACCAGTGGTTTTTCTTCCATAGAAATTGATGATCTTCCAGATGAGCTTTGGTTTTTTGAGGAGATCGATCATACTAGATACTCAAGTACGAGGCGTCGGTTATCACGCTGCTGCCACTGATTAGGCCAATCAGGGGGCTTCCAGCACTGCATTGTTGTATCTTTTTACCCCTTTCCTGTTCCGAAGAATAAACAAAACTTTTTATATCATACTAAACTTCGGAATTACAACAAAAAAAATATTGCCTAGCCAGGTTTTTTTGATTTGCAGCATTGCCATTTCTTGTTACCCCGTTAATGACGTGACTAATTATACACCGTGGGCCCGAATAACCCGACCAATTTTAACAATCGATACTAGAGCCTATTTGTAGAATATAATGGGTATAATATGTAGTCCAATAACGCATAATTTCCGAGATTTTCATTATTTAAAAAACAATTCCATAGTTAATTTAATTTGAACTCTGTCACCTTAACCTAAAGCATTATTTAATAAGAAATTGATTAATTAATTTATGTTGTATGTGGATGATATTGCTACTTACAACATGAATCTTTCTTAGTAAATAATGCTTTAGGTTAAGGTGACAGAGTTCAAATTTAATTAACTATGGAATTGATTTTTAAATAATAAAAATCTCGGAAATTATGCGTTATTGGACTACATATTATACCCATTATATTCTACAAATAGGCTCAAGTATCGATTGTTAAAATTGGTCGGGTTATTCGGGCCCACGGTGTATATATATATCATCTGGTAGTCTTATCGAAGTAGGTTTAGTGTCATGGGGTACTATAGGTTGACTTCCGGAGGCCTGTTTATCAAAAACTTGTAACTTGTATTACAAGCGGAAATCTCTTTCCAATAATATGTATGTATTAAAAAGAGACTCCCTCTTGTAATACAATTAACAATCTTTTGACAACCGGGGCCCTGGTGAACTGTACATGTAATAAATAAATGAGTTGCATACGGTCTGCATGGACGAGGTACAAGTTATAGTAGGAAATAAACATATTAGCTGAAAACGACGAGCTCGCTACAGGGCTTCTATTCTACGGGGTAAGACGATGTTGGCTTTTGGTATGTTACCGAATTGTCAACGTGACGGTAGCTCTTATTTACTTGACAGTAATTGCGGCCAGGGCCTCTATTCTAGGCGGTAAAAACCATATCGTCTTTGTTTGTTACATTACATACATACGATAGCAGGTCCATAACGATATGGCTTTTACCGCCTACAATATCTTTATCTTAACGTGAGAAGTTAAAAACAATACGACAAAGGCAATGTGGTTTTCCCCAGTAAAATATAGGCTTGGTGATTGGGTACAACTGCCTCAAGAACCACCACATGCTGTATTTTTCAACAAAATTGACTGTGGCATAATTACGTGATATTTTATAACAAGAAATCACATAATTTACAAATAATCGCATTGGGGTCATCTCATCAATTAAGATGTTCATATCTTGGTGGACCTTAACTGACGGTAGTTGTACACTGGCTAAAATAACTGAAATTGTAATGGATATAATGGTAAATATTACCCATAGCAACCCAGATTCCAACGCGGATCCAAGTCTGCAAGTTGACCATGACAATCAGGCAGATGTTGAGGTAGATACTGAAGCATGGGATAACAGGCACTAGAGGAGTCTGTAAAAACGATTGGGTGACTTTTAACAGGGACCATGGCATTTAGTGACCTTTGAGGACACCAAAATATCTGATGTTAAGCTAATATAACAAGGTTCCTCAAGGATCGGGAAAATACCTTAAAAGGCAGGTCATCGTCAGTTTTCGGCTGCAGCATCATCGCGATTAGTAAGATCACAAGAATTGCATGGAGCACTAACGACGGCACCAAGCTTTGCTCGACGTTCACCGTCACCACCGATGTAATTATGCACATTAAAACTGCAAAATAAGTTTACTAAGTAAGTATAGTATATTAAAACACTGCTGACTTTTGTTCAAGGGGATTAAAAAACCAGACAAAACTTTGTTCGTATTTTAACAAAAGCTGATTTTAGTTCTGAACCAAAGTATCTATTGAACCTTCTTATTTACATAAAGTTTCAACTTACTGTACGCAGCCAGTGTTATGTTGACGAACAGCGAGGTGGTCGCGGTGGCCGGTCGGCTCCTGCAGCCTTTGATGATTTGCGTAAGCTGCTCCATGACCCCTATTGATTCGTCTACCTCTATTGAACGGTACCTTAAAAAAACGTGTAATTACTGATAATTTATATAGTAATCGTATAGTCTGCCTTATAAGTAGCTGTACAATTTTATACCATAATAATAAATAATAACTACACGCAGAAGCGAATCTCCTAGGAACAGGCCAAAAATTCCGCGCTTTAAATACCTACTTTCCCCTTCACCCCTCTGCCTTACGCTCCCTCCGCTGTCACTTGCGAATTATTTTAATCGGTTTATGGATGTGTTATTCACGAAGACAAGTTAGTCACGAAATGGTATTTATGTGTTTCTTCAACGAGAACATTGTTGCAAAATGAGTTTTATCCATTTACCTACATTAAATTAGGTAATAATAATTTTTGATGATATTAAGATTATCTCCAGAAAAATACATGGCTTATATGACTATTAATCATCTATAAAACAACGAAACGAGCCTATAAACAACCTTTAAAATAATAATTAAGCTCAATAAGTTTCATAGCCTGGGATCTGGAGTTACTTTTTACGTCCCTTCCTTACCGGATTATTAGTTTGATTTTTTATTAATTTGAAAAATGCTTTATTACAAAATACCCTTTTAAGACCACTGCTTTGGAATCACTTTTCTTGCTGATCTGGGGTTGGGTCAGTTTTGGAAAGCAAAGAAAATTTAAATACATCCCATTCATTATAGTGGCGAGGAGGTTAGATAAATATATCTTATGGCAAGGACTGTTAAGGTATCTTACCTGACCTGTGTGCATGCATTTCTATAATATAAATTAATAAATATTAAGGGACAATGTCACACCAATTGACCTAGTCCCAAACTAAGCTCTAGGCTTGTACTATGGGTACGGTCACAGAAGTTAATTTGCTACCCATTTCAAAGAAAATCAGCTCGAAGATGTCATCGTCATTAGAGATGCCAAGTCAATTGTAATTGACAGGAAACTCAACCTTATTGCTGTACAATGTCAGATTGACTTTGGAACTAAGGTGGTTGACAAATTTAATTCATTGACTGTACTAAACAACGGACAACGGTATAAATACTTATGTAAAGAAATATATACTTAAATACAAACCCCTGACTGACTAGACACCTCAGGCGTCGCCAGGCGATAGGTATCTAACGGGAGTTTCGCTTCTACGTGTAGGTAATTAATATTTATTCTTATATTTGTACCTTGTCGCTTTAACAATTTTGACAGATTACAGCAGCAGTTCCAACATGGCGTTAAAGTGACAAAGCACTAAAGTGTGCAGATATTTATAACGCCGATCGTACAGTTACTGGCAATACTTAAGCCAACATTGAGTTTCAAGATATCTTACCGGAGGCATAAGAGAGGGCTAGGTAGATATTTTTGAGCGCAATGTAGGTAAACGTTATTGCCGGTGACTGTAAAAACATTATTCTCAGAATCGGGGATAGTCGGCCATAATGTATAGTCGTCGTCAATTACGTCAAATATCTAAATTAATTGCTTCGATTCGACATAGGAGGAACAGTGTCGTACAGAAGTCATTACATTGTACAAGGGCGCATTATTACACCGTTCCCGATACATATAATACAAAAGTATAATAAATGAATGAATGAATGAATGATATTTATTTTCCAAAGTAAGTCACAATATACATTGCATGTTAGTATGTCAAAAGAACAAGAAATTTCATTGGAATCGTCAAAAAATATACACAAATCTAATATAAATAAGAAGTCAAAATAAAAATAAAAATAACAATACAAAACTAGAGTTATCACCGTTGAGGATCGTCGTAAAAATAGCATGTAAACAAATTAGCAATACTTAAAAATAAATAACATAATAGGTCAAAAACATCAGGAATAATAAAAACAACAATATATATTAAATCAAAACAAATTATAAATTAAGGTCCATAAACTCTTTAACTGAGTATAATGGATTTTCCAATAAAAGGTTTTTCAGCCGGTGTACAAATGCATAGTCAACAACATATTATTATACTAACGCTAACGCTTTGTATCTACCTATGCATTAACTGAGGTAGAAAGAGAGATATAGGTATTTGTACAAAACAGCATCCACGGCCCGACGTAAATGTCACAACACAATCTTAAAAGCGTACATGTAGGGGTAGGTACTAGACAACAAATGCCCCAAACCTATGCCCAAACCTTACCTGAGTACCACAACGCAGGCGGCGACTATCGAGTAGGATAGCAGGGTCCCCACACACATCATCAGCACCAGCTGCTCCAAGCTCAGCAGACCGGCCAGCAGCGCTGAAAGCAATTACAGAAGCATCTGTTTAAAATTGAGCTATAGCTGCGCAGGACTATCCAGAGAGTCACAAGGAAAAGTTATTCTCGTCTTAGCTTTTTGATTTCCGGTGATTCTTACCAATTATGGCAGAAGGTACCAACGTGCCGATCACCGGAGTCTTGCGTTCCGCATCTACTTTGGCGAACCAGGGGAAGAACAGCCCGTCTAATGCCATCGCGTACAGTAGCCGGGGAAGAGGGAATATTGAACCGAACAAACTGAAATTAGAAAAACACTGTTTTTAGCCGTGGAATAACATTCATTTCATTATATACCTAATAAATTGTAAATGCATCAACGGCTCGACGAAAAACATTTGGCTGACATTTAAAACATGTTATAAATTTTGTATCGGATAGGATGGATAGTTTTTCAAAGGAATAATCAGTGGCGTAGTTAGGCGGGGGCGATGCGGCCCCTCGCCCACGGCCTCGATATTAAAGGGCCCGCGCGCAAGGGCCTGTAACTGACTTAAGACCGAACGCCATGAACTCTAAATAGTACGAAAAAGTCTCGCTGATGTCTATATTAACTCCACTCTACGCCACTGGGAATAACGATAAATACGTTTTATATCGATAAAGCTGCAAATAAAAGCTAGTAGGTCCAAACACTGATTACTCACCTGGCAGATATGCCAAAAATAGCACCCACAGTGACGACCCACTTCGCCCATTCCCAACCCACGTACGAGAAGGCTGACGCAACTGTCTCCTGGAATAAGGTAAACGTATTGATGAAAAAAAAGGATTAAACGATGGAGAATCCCTTGTCTAGTCTCTGATTCTAATATGTAAGCAAAGGTCTTTCTATTTTGCTAAGATCACAGACCAGATTTATGTTTGCCTGATAAACATATTCAAGTCTCTCTTCACGTATAAGCTTGTAAGTACTATAACCGTCCGTAGTAGAACATGTCTTGCAAGTTATATTTTTTGCTAGTAATGGCAAATAAGCCGACGGGTAATGTCACCGCCGCCCATAAACAATGACACCAGAATTGGAATTGCACATGCGTTGCGGGGTAAATTTGGAAGGGTTTAAAGATATAATGGTCCCCGCACCTGTAGATAGTAGGGCACCATCATGGTGACGACGATGGCCAAGCTCGCGTATGCGAGGAACACCACAACCAGCACCACCAGAATCGCCTTGGGGATCGAGCGGCGGGGGTCCCGTACCTGTATCAAAAAAGATTTTACGTTCATTTCCTCTCGTATCGATTTATAGTGTAGGTAGCAATAGATTATAATTAAAAAGATATTCAACTTTGTTTTTCTTTTTCACTCGCTTCCTTACGCTCTGATCTAATTACGCTAATCTTTTCGACTTGGCCCGAAATACTTTTTACCTGACTACCAAATAATTGCTTATGTTTTTAATTGTATGTGTATCCATGTATCTATTCACTTAACACCTTGACCGAATAAAAGGGGAGTCACGGGCCTTGGTTACGACAGAATCTCCTCAGTTCTGACGCTGTAGGCTTTTCAAAGCTTTCTATTTGTTACATGTCAAGAGCTTATTGCACTGTATATATCAATCAAAAAAAAAAAACTCTGAATTGGGACACTATAAACATTTTGGAACCATTACAATGCCACTGGAACACTCACTTCTTCGCTAGTGGAGCTTATGCTGTCGAAGCCCACGAACCCGTAGAAGCATACTGCGGCGCCCTTCAGAGTGCCCCACACGCCGTACGGAAAGAAACCCCCCACACCGTAATTGGGCGGCACGGTGGACTCCTCGAGAAACCAGTTGTTCGCGTCGGCTGGAAATAACATAATAATGACTAGAGTTAGGACTTTTGGTGGCAAATCGTGGTTCCAGAATCCATGGAGTCGCTATTTCCTAATTATTATAATACATAACACTTTGATTTTGACCTTCAGTATTTTAATATTTCAAAATTCATTTATTCGTTATTCGGCCGCACCAATTTAAATTAATTTTGGTATTGAGGATATCTCTGATGTGAAAGCGTTACAAACAAGCAAATATTAATAGGTATGAAATAACCGAACTAAATATGTATTTAGTTCATTTTTGAATATGATAATTAGGAAATATCGACTCCATGGATTCCAGAACCACGAAATGCCACCAAAATCCTAACCCTAATAATGTCACTTAAATTTGGGTATCATTATAATATTGCGAGTGACGAGTAGTCGACCTTAAACAGGATCGTTATACTGTGAACATAACTACTTACAGTACCGGAAAATAATATATCATCTTAATACTTACTCAATACTTACTTCTCGTATAAATACCATTGCCGACGCGTTCATACTAAATTAACGAGATTTGTATGAACATGTCAGCAATGGTTTTTTAAACTACGATTTGTACAAACATTTGTTATATACCATTTTGAAACTTATTTAATCAGCTAACGAATTGAATAATAGCAATACAATTGGTCAAATAGTTTTTGATTGGTTGTCAATTTTGGTATGTCACATTTGTAGGTAATCGAATGAGATGTAAGTACAAAGATGATATATTACTAGCAGGTACTGTAAGTCCCTTAAGTTTGGTATTCAACTATGTTGATGATTGGATAAAAATCGGAAAAACTACTTGTAATCAATGTATGAGTACTTATCAGTGATCGGTGAGTAAGTAATCTACATAATACTTCGACTCACCAGTGAAAGATCCAGCGAAGATAATGAACACGATGATCACCATATTCAGGACAGCGAATACATTGTTCACCATCGCAGACTCACGTACGCCAAACGCCAGCAGCACTGACGAACAAACGTAACATAAAGGCATGAGAGACTTAATATTAAAAAGTCCTAGGGTGACAAATAACTTAATTATACTTAATTGTAACTTAGTCATCAAAACCGTAAATATTGTATCTTGATTAAGTGACACGGTTTCTCTAGGAGAACAAATCGAAACTTTATATAATGCTAGTTTAAATTTTATCATTGCCATAAGCAATAATTAAAAAAATATACTGACTGTTGAGTTTCTTGTGGCGTTCCTTCTACGCAGTGTTTTCCTCTTGGGAAGCGCTGGTAGATTTTTGACGAGTAACATCTTTTGGCGACCGCGAACCGGGAGACGAAGTGTTGGCAGACCTTCCACAAGGTGGACTGACGATCTGATAAAGGTCGCGGGAAACCGCTGGATGACAGCAGCAGAGGACCGATCATTGTGGAAAACCTTGGGGAAGGCCTTTGTCCAGCAGTGGACGTCTTGCGGCTGATAATGATGATGATGATGATGATGAACATCTTTTACCTTTTTTTATTAACACTGTTGTAGTTCCTGTTCATCCCTCGTTCATCTTTCCCTATTATCTCACTTTATCATTGTGTTCACAATTAACCATTTTGATTTAAGAGTTAGTTTGACTTAAGCTTCTACTATCTGTGCCTATCGTGCCGTTTAATACGTTATATGTGGCCGAAATACCAGAAGGTGAAAAAAAATCGTCTTTGACCTGTTATCGTATTGTCAACGTTTTGATAGCTCTCTTGTTTACTTGACAGTAATTGCATCCGAGTTAAAAACAATCCGAGCCAAAAGACTATATGGTTTTTACTCCCTATAATAGAGGTCCATATGAAATAACATGTAAACTATAGGTAACAACTTTTATTTACTAAGTATAGATTTTTACAGGCAAGAAACTTGTAGTTAGACTAGCTAGTAAATCCGACTCAAATCCTTTTTTATACAGTCATTTTGATTTTATACATTGATCGAGGCTAAGAAATCCAATGCAAGTGAAAGAAGAAAAAAAAATCATAAAAAAACTCAGACAAAAATAATAACAATTTTAAAAAAGAGACTACATCTAGCGCTAGGTTTCGCACGGGTACGGCTAGCACACGTTGTACCTATTTTCTCGCTTGACGGTCAGTGCGTCTCTATCGTTATGGACTAGATACGAGTATGTTATTTGATATTATATTTAATTTAATATTTATAGCTTTATATAATGCTTAGACTAAGTAGTACAATTGTAATATTAAATATGTTTAAAAAATGACTGACTGCTGAGTTTTATGCGGCGTTTCTTCTTAGCAGACTTTTATCTTTTTATCTTTTATAAAGGGAGGCCCGAGCGGTAAACAAGTCACGGGGAACTTGTGCTAGCCCTTCTGGCGTAATCTATTCACATACAAATCCCAGTTAGCGGCACCAAATGTAACATAACCTAGCTTTTCTATATAAGTAGTAGCTTACCTCCTAGTACAAGAACAATGCCGAACGCGAAGAAGTCGAAATATGGAGCCAGCACGCCCGCCGAGGATAGAGGAGCGAAGGATTCGAACCATGCCGACATGGTCTTCCCACTAATCGCATCCACGTACAAACTGAGTCCTCGGGCCACGCTCGCCGCCCCTGCAAAATTGCAAATACAATATTACCACCCAAACTTAGTTAATCATCACCAAATGAACTACCACCCTGATATGTATAATCACTAAAATAAAGACACTTTATAGATTGAATCTTGACATTTTATCGTCATGACTGAACTGACGGAAGATATTGTAAAAAAGGTGTTAAAGAGATAAGGTACTAAAATGTGCAGACATACTATACCTTATTAAAATAATGTACTTGTAATTAAGTGTAAGAGTAAACATAAACGTTAAAAAAAAACTGCGCGCGAAATGTTACTGCGGTAACATATTTATTGTAAGTCGTTATTAGACACTATGGCATGTCTGTTTCTCTTATAGGTAGTTTTCCAGTGCTGTTTAATTCTTTATCAGGTAGGTATATTGCAGTTCTTAGATCATGCACGAGCATGACACATAATTAGGCAGCGCTTATCATGGCGTTTATTAATCAACCTTAGTCATATTTTTTTGCAGATCATTTGATTTTAGACTGTTTATTTATTACACACTTACAGAAAAATAAGCGTTTAAATTGTGAATGCCCTTTCCGCACTTTTAACCTCCAATCCACAAAAAGGGATGTTACAGGTAAGTATGATTGTAACCTATGTTTCTTCCGAGGCAGGTCGGACACGAGTGATCAGAAATTTCTAGACTTTTGTTATTAGCGCAAATGTACCTGCATTCGGAAGGGAACTTTAATTTAGTTACCCCATAGTATAAACCTGAGAAGGTTACCAAAGATCAGCTCCAGGATCAGGTTCCATCCGATGACGAAGGCCAGCTGCTCGCCCACCGTCACGTACGTGTAGATGTACGCGGACCCGGCGCGTGGCACGCGGGACCCGAACTCCGCGTAGCAGAGACCTGAAACGTGCCCGAGATCACCGTCATTAAATAAAAAAAAACCTGGCAAGAGCATGTCGGACCATGCTCAGTGTAGGGTTCAGAAGCCGTTACAATCAGATTAGACTGCGATAAACTTAACTTTGCCGTTGGAAAACTGTTATCCCCGTACATCGACATACCTACTTAGGTCGCGATCAGTTTACCAACACCACTAATAAGATTTCGGTAGGTATAAACATTTAAACCGTTTGTAACTCAAGAAAAAATGAAGTCTACTTAGACGTGATAGTTTTCCTAGGACGGACGGACATAGGTACACTATAAGGATTCCTATTTTGACTGCGAAACCCTAAAACGTACCTACGTCTACTGCTGGGCATAGGCCTTCCCCATGGATCTCCACGTCAATTGATTGGGATTCGAGACAAAAATATTTATGCCAAATGTTTAATTTGTCAACTTTATCTTTTGCCAACTCTCTGTATCATTTTTTCAGAATTTATTTCAGTATCAGCGTGTGGAACCCTGTTACCAAGGTAGGTAAGTTTTTATAAAATCCTGAAATATTTACGGTAACAGAAAACAAAGCTGGTTGGCAAATGAAAAGTTGGGAAACGATACTTTTGGCAAACATATTTCGCCGAAACAAAGGTAACCCCAATTGATTTCGTGATACTCGCATCCATTGGCTTTCCGCGATCATCACCATATCGTCGCTCCACCTCGAGGGAGGCCTACCAACACCTTTCCGCGCCAATGGCCGAGCAATGTGCCCCACCATCCGGATTCTCGCAAAGAAGCCCTAGTCTTGCCGGTTCCCTGATTGGAGAGAAGTTTGCTACTAATTAATAGTAATGCATAAAAATCGCCAAAGTTTTGGACTAGCAAAACAGTCCAAACTAGTTTCCAAATCATTTGAAACTAGTTTGGACTATTGTAGACATGCTCGTTTGCTGATGCATGTCTAACGTCGTGGCCCCTGGTGCTGCCTGTGGCAAGTAAGTATAATTACAGATTCCCGTGGTGTTTAAAAAATTAAGGGAATAAGAGCCCTGCTGAACTGAGAAAGAATAACAACGAAGAGTGTGAGCGAACTGGGGCACTATTAAATCCTGCATCAAAGCAGCAAAAGTGACAGCGGTATATCATAATTATATATATCCTTCCATTCTCTGCTTGATATTGGTGAGATTTGACACTTCATAATAGAGTCACTGACCTGCGAAAAACGAGGCGAAGGCGGCGATGAGGAAGGAGAGCACGACGGAGGGCCCGGCAAGATTCAGCGCCACCGAGCCCACCAGCACGTACACGCCCACGCCCAGCGTGCTGCCCAGCCCCAGCGCCGTCAGGTCCCACCAGTTCAGACATCTGCGGAGGCAACAGTACCAGGGCAACATTTTAACAAGCGTTTTTAACTTCACATGTTTGTTGTTATACTTTTAAAGAATAAACAACTTTAAAATGAGCTGATGGTAAAGATGGTGGGGGATATCCGATGATTCCGCTGTATTTAACGTAGATTCACCCCGTTGGGACATGTTACTTTGATTTCGATAAGTAGATGGTGGCTGTAAAAAAGTACAGCCTGCCACAACAGCTACAGTGTAGTGCATAACCGATACGACATCGGATTTGGTTGGTCAATATTCATCTTGCTCTCTCGATTAGCTTATAGATGGCAACTAAAGCGGAAAGAGAAAGCAACACAAATACGAACTATTCCGACAAAAGCGATGTCATATGATCATAAATATACTAGATCTAGGTGTAATTATGATCGGTTGATCCAATAAAAATGTATCACCCTTAAACCACACGCTAGTTGAGGGTCATTGGAGCCTCAAGTCTTTTAGTTCAGTCCTGATATGCGTACCTGTTAAATTTTTCACGCACGTTCTGTTCAGTCTGGACCGGAATCTTCCGCGAAAAGTTACCTTCTGCCATTAGTCAGGCCGCAGTTTCGCCACCTGCCCACATCAGGATTGGCTAGCACACCATCTGAAAGGTCGACCATTTTACTTAGAATATTCTAACTACCTACCTAATATTGAAAGCGGCATAGAATCTTGATAAAAACCCCAGATATATTACTTAAGGAAAGGTACCCAACTGTCCGACTCCGATTTCGTTTATTTTGATATATGTTAGAGAGTAGTATGTTATAGACTAGCTAAGACTCGTAAGTCGCTCGGTGTCATGGGTCCCAGAATATACAATTCTCTCCCTGTTCGGTTGGTTAGCTTGGCCAGTGACGCAATATTTAAAATATAAACAAGCAGTGATATAATTATATTTTAGGAATAATATTAAAATTAAAATTAAAATGTTAGTAATAAATCTAAGGAAATTTAAGAAAAATGATTTTTTATAATATAATTTGAAATGTATTTAAATAATAATACCTTAAATGTGACTTGAAATGTAATTCCACTAAAAATAAATAAAATTGTAACTTAGTTAAGTACGTGTCATGTAAAATATTACTTTTTACCAATAAACTTATCATATCATATCATATCATAGTGTAAAATAACAGACACGTATTTTTTTAGCTGCCCAAACTCAACCTGTTGGGGGATATTGACCTCCAAAGTGGGTAATTAAAAGTGGCTAAACCCTGTAACTTCTATAGAAGTTTTTTTTAAATTTCTAGTTTCCCATTGCTTTGATTACATGTTTAAGAACATGAAAAAATAATGAGCACGTGTTTTGTTATATCGGCTAAAACTCATATTTATAAAACTTGCCGAAGAATCTCTTCGATGAGAAGTATACATATAACTTCGACGGTTTTTTTTTTAAATGAGTTTTATTCAATATAACAAAACATGTGCTTCTTATTTTTTCATGTTATAAACATAAAAATCAAACCAGTAGGAAACTAGCAATAATAAAAAAAAATGTCTACAGAAGTTTAGGCACTTTTCAGTACTTTGGAGGCAAAGGTTGAAAGTGGGCAGCTAAAAAAAATACGTGCCTGTTATTTTGGACTACTCTCTAACATATATCAACTTGAACAAAATCGGAGTTGGACAGTTGGGTACCTTTCCTTGTTAGATGGTCCATGGATGGTGGAAGAATGAGTAAATTCTAAGAGGTAAAATATGTAATCATGAGGTTCCGTATAGTATTACACTCACCCTGACGTTAAAACCTACCCCATTTGTGTTTACATTTCCAATTATCAAACAAATTATCAGCTGATTTTTAAATCGTCTTTATAATATTGACTGGCAATGACATTTATGAGTTATGGTTATGACAGACTTTTCCATAGAGTTTTATTATTTATTGTAATTTATTAGGTTTCGTCTTACTTAAAGAAAATATAATATGGTACAGTCGAACTCAGAGGAAGCGTACATTACAGTTCTTTGTCACAGTAACATAGGTATTAAAGTAAAAGCTACGATAAGGAACCTATTAAATGTGTAAATAACCAGCGAAAACCTATCAAACCTAAGGCATCGTCATCGTAAAATCAGCTGATACACTCTACTAGGTATTACTGCAGGGCATAGAGTTCGCTTTTGCCTAAAATAAAAAATAAACTTCTTTTAGAAATACCTTCGTGCACGAGTTATCGCGCGGTATTCGGAATCAGGAGTTAATCTCAACAGCTGTAATCTAACAGTTAAATCTTATCTCTCCGGTTAATTTTCATGGCGCTACCTCGTATTGCTCAAATAGATACTGTGGTTAGTTAGAATCATACACAGTCGTAGATGCGGAAGATTTCACACTTGATACCTCCCGCATAGGTATATGTAGACTGTGTATGACTTTGAAATTATAAGTATTTATAAGTATAGGATAATTAGGACTGATATGATTAAGTATTATAAAAAAAGTTATAAGATGTTTATGCAGTAGTAGGCAGAAGAGGCACTTTTACACGTTTGTTTGTATACTTTGACCAAGTTAAAAAACTACGTATAGGTACTTTATAAATCATCTTAAACAAAATGAGTTATCAATATCTGATCCGCAAGCTGCAATATTCCTATACTGTATGATGAAATAACCATCATATTATTATTTTTTTTCAAACCTTTTAAATGGCCCTATATAGAATTTATGATATTATATAAACACATACATTGTACACACACACATTATATTATATTATAACAGTGAATGGGATAAGGTAGTGCTAATTTGCCTAAACTTGATGTTAGTAACTATGTTCATTCACGTGCATATGAAATAGATATAGTTACATCAATGAAAATTTATTCCTATCACACTCACCCACGAGCACGAGTGAACAATTGTCGAGCTTAGGCAAATAAGTATTTAGTACCTATTCAGCGTAGGTACAGTATGATATCAATAAATTTTGAATTAAATAGTACTTAGGGTGGCGGCACCAATGATGGACTCTTCTAGCTGACAAGCATCAGCAATGGACACTTCATTCTTAATTCAAATTTCATACGGACCTAAATTGATTGTTGCAAAACAAATGATTAATGTCCTTGTCTATTACTGGCTCCGTCACCCTATCTACTTTTGAAGGCATAACTGGATGACATTATATAGCTATGTAGGATATCTCTTTTGATCTTTCAATTACAGTGTTGGGTGGTAAGTATTATTGATTAAAAATTCGACGCGCGTTTGTTCGAGTATTGTTTACGCATCGTACCTTCAATTTACACAATTACATTTTATAAATTAACTAATTACATTGTCATAAAAGTAAGATATATTATGCGTTTAGTTTGGGACTAGTTATATCTGTGCTTGTATGAGACTGTTGCCAGATAATTATTTATTTAATAAGGGCCTCGTTTCAGAACTTTGACATAAATTATTTGAAATTTACCGAACACCAAATTATTAGTTGTAATGAGGGGCCCATTTCTCAAATATTAGAGTTTTGTCTCATTTTCTAGTTTTATTTACGAGACAGACCACTAATATTATTAGACTAATACGCTTTGACAAATGGGCCCCTGTAATTATTTGATTTCATGGTTTGGCACAGAAGACCCGGCTTCTTTTGAACCAAACCATTTCCAGGTCTGCACACTGATGGTGTCATGGTTTTACGAGTTGTACACCTACTTATATGCGTGTTATCTTTTCTCTATAAATGACACATCTAATTACTATGTGACTCGTGCTACAATTGTGCAATAGCTACTACTTAAACTGATTTTGAATGTAACATTTGTAATAATTTTCTGAACACCATACAAAATCCATTAAGTCACACGTCTAACTTTAGAAATTCATCTAAGATTCTGTAGTACAAATAATGTTTCATAACACTTTGCTTAGCACTATAATCATTTCTAAATCTTGATTATTATATTTTTTTAAGCTTTTATGTTATACGTAAAGTGGCTGAAATTCCTTAACTGAGTGAAGAGTTATCGTTTTAGTTTCACATTTAGGTACCTAGCGATGCAACGCGTTGTTAAACATATATCTCTTGAACATCGCTTGAAGCTTCTAGCATGTGTAGACAATAAAAGAAGATAAAACAGACTTACAAACGTTGTCTGTAGCAGTAATTCCCATGTGTTTTGGTGTAGGAACACAACAACCATCTCGCTCGCCGGCCGAGATACTGGCTGATAACAGCGATAAGGCGCTAGTCCGAGATCTGCCGCGGGAGATATTCTAACCTGAATCGACACGTGATTGCGGAACAGTGCGGCTGCTGGGTTGCATCGAGGAAGGTTATTTTGAACGAGCCTGCTTTTCAGTAGTTATGAGTACCTATATAGGGTACGGGTGTTGCCAGCGCAAGGGAGTGGTATATTCCTTCGGGAACGTCAATTTTTTGGGATATTAAGTACCCTAGGTATATCCTTCACCAAAGTTCAAGTTATCTTCTTACCAAACACCATTCAAATCAATTCAACAATTTTTCATTTAATATAGTTAAGCAATATGCATAATTGACAGAAAATATATGAAAATGAGCTGCAAAGTATCTGAACATGCTCAAAAGTCGAGATACGTGTAGAATAGTGTAGAATCAAGGTCAGATATTTTTCAGCACCTTATGTTTCGGTATACTTGATGGTGACTTAACGATGTAAAATCCGTTCTCAAAGATTTAATTGATTAAATCATTAAATAAATTAAGCATTTGTATAACGCCAACCTAATCTTTATTAATATTGAGTTGAAAAAATAAACGTAAAAAAGAATTGTAAATAAAAAAAATACTCGGCTCGGCTTGAGTCTTTTCTAGGCCATGGAAGAATCTTATACAGCCATTACGAAATAACTCGATATGGTTTTAAAAATCCTTTAGAAATTACGGAATAACCACAGCACACTCGCCTAGCTAAATATCTCGGGGTGGTTTTGATCACTTTCATCCCTTAGTTAACAATCTACTATTTAGTACCACAGTAAGTGTAACTGTATAATTAATTTCTTTTTTCTAAAGTGGTTGCTCTTGTATTAGGTATGCTAAAATTGCTAAATATGTAGAATAGGTGAGTCTGATTTCAGGAACCAATACTAACTTAGACAACTCACCTAGGACCATCAATGTCACAAACAAAGTTAAATTATTACTTTCTGCTGCTGGACCAGCTGCTAAAATTATGCCGTTAGTTTGGCTGTTTGTTTGGCCGAGAACTTTAAATCGGTAAACCAATATCCTCGGTTGGCACCAGACTACTATTACTATAGTGGGCGCGGCTCTACATATGCCTATGCACGCTTTAACACTGATTGATACGGAACGACGACGCCTATTTTTTTTCTTTTAATTTGCCTAGGTAAGTTCTTCTTATTCTACCTCTTTCCTTTTATTTTTCCTTAATTATCATCTTAATGTACTCGTCGTGCGGTAACAGTTTACCAAACATCAATTACTCACGGTTAGACTATTTAAAAACGCGATAAAAAAACATACGCAACGTAAAGCAGCGCGCGCACCCACCTCAATTGACAACTAGTTATAATAAAATGTGATATAACTAAGTGTATTTAATTAGTTACCTTAACGCTTCTCTATTAAGGTTTTCCAACACTACACTTTTAACTGCACGGATCTCACACAACCACTGAGTTCTCAACACGCACTGGTTTTATTGCTCCTCGAGCTATATATTTAAATCAAAGACTCATCTCTTAGCATCAAAATACAAGTGCACCACGGAACCAAAACGCGAAAGGTGACGTTTCTTATCAACAACATTAGACTTTTATAAATTTAAGAGAGAATCCCGGGGTTAACGTGACTTTAACGTGTGTGTAAACGTTACGTTTTTTATTGTAATTACCTCCGTAAAGGCATGAACATTGTATTAGCCCTACACCGACTGTTATCAGATAGCGGAATTGAGCCGTATTTACTTATTATCTTCAGCTATTGTATCTTTCGGTACTTAAGTACGTTGCAACAGCTATCTTTATCATGGCGAAAGATAACGAGTCATTTTGAATCCTGTTTCAGTGGTGTAAAGTATATTTTGTGCTGTGGTTGAGCCGGTTGGCAGAGGATTGGAGACTGAATGTTTTGAAAAGATATTTATTTACTTAGATTGTAGAGCGAAATAAGATGAATGGAATTCATGCATGTGCTAGATTTACCTTTTGTACTGTACCTAACTGATTGCATAGTCCATAGTCCATGCCTATAGTCTGTGTTGTTGTCAACGTGTAAACAAGTATGGTACCTGTTACCTGTCTTTTATATGTACCTATGCAATGTTATTATTGCCGGCTTAAAACAAACAGTGTCAAAAATGACTACTTAATATTTTTGAACTATATAATTATATTGTTTGTGAACTGAAGAGGAGAGAGCACTGCTGCCACTGCTGAAAAGAAACGCCGCAAGAAACTCATAAGTCAGTCATAATTTTAGGGTTCCGTATCTAAATGGTAAAAAAGGAACTCTTATGTTGAGACTTCGGTGTCTGTCTGTCTGTCTGTCTGTCCGTATGTCACAGCAGTTTTTCTCTGAAAATATAGAAGCTATCAGCTTAAAATTTGGCATAGTTGTATAACTTGCTTACCCGCATCTGTTTTTAGTAAAAACAATATGACATTATTTTTCTGCATATTTGAAAACGGGTAGAACGGGCAGTTGAAAAATGAAAGTGATTTGATTATAACAAACGGCTCATATGAAAAAAAAAACAATCTGAAATTATCAAAGGTTTTTTGTAACAATTTTCTGTGACGTACTTACTTTTTAATTTATAGCCAAATATGTAAAAGAAATGACCGTTCCCCGTTCGGAACCCCCGGTGAGCGAGTCCGCCTCGCACTTGACCGGTGTTAAATGTTGCTTATGAGTTACGACAACGATAATACTAAACCTGGTATAATTAACACTATGAAGATAACAATAACTAACTAAACGAGCGGTCTCAACATGGGTAAGTTACCTGACTTTCCTAACAGCGTAAGCTGCCTTACTCAATTGACCTGTGAATAATACTGCATGGGGACTATTGGGGACTTTAGTTATCCAGAAGAAAACTGCCTTATGTACCATTGTCAAACACTCGTTATCTATCTATATATACATATAAAAAGTTGTAGAAGGGAAAAATCTGTACACTCGAGATATGAAATTAAAAAGTACTATAGGAGCCCTCAGAATGAGCAGCAGAACACGTTTCTACAACTTAGACTTGGTCTGTTTAATTTCGCTTGCACGCATCAATTAAAAACCAGATTTATCTATGATAAAAAAATATGATATCACAATTAAAGGGGGGAGAGAAGAGGGGCAAAAGTTGGTATGGAAAAAAGTTACTTACTGGATTGAGCTGACCATTTAAAACTTTGTATAGTTACTCTTCGTAACAAGTTAAACTATACCTATTTCGGGACTTCTCGATTAAAGGTAAAATAACCAAGAAATTATCAAATAGGCCAATTAAGCCAAGCCAAGGTATTTCTTTAAAACGCTATTTGAGGGCCATCGATTACTTTACGTGATCACAAATATCATTTTTTTTTTCTCCGTTTATTACATAAAACGTAATTCTAGGATTAAAAAAAAAGACTTTTTATAAAAAAAATAAAGAGGCAAAATAAATTATTCGAATTGGTTGTTGTAAATGTGACGCTGCCATGATTATCTATGTTACATCAAAGAAAAGGACAACTATATCCATATTATTCAAACTGAATATGCAACTCTCTCTGGTCGCTGTTCTACCATCTAGTTTTAGTCCTATATCTACTAAGTAATCCTGTAGATTTATTAATGACAGTTCCATACATTTTGACACAATTAAATTGTAGGTACTTAAGTCTAAATCTATCTTCTTTCCGTGTGCGTGGCCTTAAGTATACATATACACTACTACCAAGATCAAGGTTATTCTGTATGGATCTGGACTTTCAATGTTTTTCTGCGCACCATAGTTAGTACGAAATAGTAGATTGTGTCACAAGGGAGCATATTTACCTGAGCGTGGTGATTCAAGTGTTAACGCCCAAGGTGGAAATAATTTTGCTACCGTGTGACATATACGGCTTTTCACATCACCTATGTGGAAAATCAAAGATCTTAGTGATTAAACGAATTTAATTGTTTACACTCTCTAAAAGTGCTGAAATTATCAAATTTAAGAAGAAAGTTTGTGGTACCTATTTTTCAAACCAACAAAATGTCCTTGAACAGGAAAGTGCCACTTTGATCCCTCCTGGCAGGGAAGAAAAGTCCCCTTTCCGAATAGGTGATGATGTGAAAAAAATCTTGTAGGTATGCTACGCACCTTGATAAGTGATAAGAAATACTAATACATATACGAGTATGTATGTTGTAAGAAGTGATTCACTCATTGGTCTCGTTTACTTCACTTGCTTTGTTAACGCGTTACTAACAAAAAACTGCTGCCCGGCTTACACGTCCTAAGGCGCAAAGTCCTTTTAAAAGGCCATCGTCCGCCAATTCAAAGAAAGGTCTAGTACAAGGCAGGTCCTACCAAGGGCGAGGAAGCGATTAGCTATCGGCGATTTTCTCGCCCAAGAAACGAACAAAAGATACAGAACCGCTGTCTATAAAAGATACACGTATATTAATAGTTGATCACACTACCGGCTCTTTACACTAGATCGTCAAACAAAAAATATAGATCCCGTATCAAGAAAAGAGACACAGATATTAATAAATAGGTAGTTGATCGCTGGCCGTGCTCGCTTCCCGCCGCTCATCGTGTCGGCGGTGAACAGTGCCCAAAGAAAGTTTTGGAATTTATTTTGTATTTATAACAAATGATCAAATTAGAAAATAAAGTTTATTCATTCCCAATAGATTAATATTCCTTTGATAAATTTCGTTGTATGGTGGGCCTTAGGAAGACTTAACTAACAATAATCTCAGTTAGGGTAAAACACCAGTTGAAATAAATATTGCTACTATCTAGCCCTTACAATCCTCAAGGAAATTGTTATTGGCTAATTACAATAATCTGATTAAATTCCTCATAGATGACTACATATGGGTGTCTTTAGTTTGCTTATCAGAAGATAGTTAATTAAGTGGACTGATTAAACTTCAGTGGTATGGTATACTAGCGCCTGGTGTAAAGTAATAGCAATCGCATCTCAACTGTAGTGAAAAGGCACCTCTTAGCTCAACTTCACAGGGAAGCGAAAAAACAGTACGGTTTAGGGCGGCCAACCGACTTGACCGCTGTCACAAGTGTTTGAATGCTGGTCTCTGATTGGTTGAAAGTCTAGAACGTGATTTGTAGATCAACGCGCAATGAGAAGCTCTGTTCTGTCCAATGGCATTTAAATGTAAGAACCGTTAATTCTCGTCTTGAGCAGTGCTGAACCGACACAACAGTGCGGCCACTGATGTTTGGCGGTATAATTTAAAGATAATATGGTGGTAAGGATTTGGACGGACCCTGCACAAGGTCTTACCACCGTCTACCACTATATCCGCGGTCCTATGTAATCGGAGGTCGTATGCTTATTTTTGGGGTTTCGTACCTAATACTTACCTAAAATTGGGGAATATATAGTCGTCGGTTAGTAATTAAAGCCATAGAGTGTCCTTTTATATGGATTTATTGTTACAGTACCAAATGAGGGCTCTTTACATCGCAGCATGTACGTAAACTTAGCCAAGATCCAAACCCTGCTAAAGGCTGTTCTCTATCGACTCGAAATGTGTGCTTATGTCAAGCAGTCTAGCGATTTGATGTCAAGCGATCTGTTATCAGCTAATCTATGTGACATTTTGTCGATTTTCGCACGCTTGCAGAAATCCACTGACGTGTTTTTTAGCATTATTGAGCCGGGAGCTATGTATCACGAAAAGCATTCGGGCTATCGCGCAATGAAACCTGAGCCTTTATGCATCTTGCGGTGTAAGCATATCATACTACATGAAATTATAGGTTAATTTGTGGGTGAAATATTGTTTTTTGATTTTTTTAGCCTCTGGTTTTTTTTACACATTCTTAAACTTTTTAATAAAGCTAGTGTACTTAGTACACTTTCTTGTGACGGTGTAACTTTTGATCTAATTGCCCAAAAAAGATAAAACAAAATGCATAGTATCGTAATTCGTTAGGGTTATAATAATTGATAACAATATTATACCTACCATTTAAAAAAAATAACAGAGAAACTGCTCTTTTTGTGGAAAATTAATACGGCAAATATATCATTTTATTTGCTCAAAATTTTGCAAATATTTTTACGACTTATTTGTGACGTTTTTGATGTTAAATTAAGTAAACAGAAAAAATGGTGAAATATCTGCAAAAAATTTACGAAATCATGTTTTTATGAAAACAAAATGTCAATTTTGAGGTGCAAGTTCAGAATCTGTAAAAAAAGTGTCCAAAATTTAAAAAATAACTTATTTACCTACCGTTAAATTAACCTAAAATTTCATCCCTTTCAATATGTAAAGTTTATCCAGTACCACCCTGTACATCAAATATATACCCGTAGCATAAGGCGAGAAAAAATTGCATTTGCACAAAGATTAGCAACGGTGCCTTCACACGAATGCATATTAACTGTGATATATGAAATCTATTGCATTGCTCTGATTGTGCCTGAGGCGTATTTTATGATGTAATATTATATTAATTAAGAGTTCTGTGGCCGTGTTCAGCCATAGTGATTTATACCATTTAGATTTCTTTGCTATCATTTTGCGGTCTTTGTCATATATCGAGTAAGTTTGGAATTTTTCAGATCTGCCTTTCTTCGGATTGGAGTTCTTAAATACCTTAAAACACAACACTTCGCATATGAGAGAATACCCAGGACCTTAAATTGCACCCAGGTATGTGTATAAATATACCTACAGGTAAAGTTTAGTATCCAACACTTCAGGGAAGGAAAACACAGTAAGTAAAACGTATAATTAAGTAGTAGGCGCGTAAACTGTACACTACGAGTACCTACACTGCAATGACTCGTCGTAAGGACCTAAACACAAAGTGGGGGGATCCCTTTATGGCGACGTGACGGCAAACGGTAATATAAGTAAGTCATTGCCAGACCCGTCTTGCTTCTAAATCATTGTCATATTTTTGACGTTATGATAGGTTTAATTTGTGTGTCAGTCAGAGCTAAATATATTAGGAATTAGGTTAACAATGTGAATAGGAGTTAGAATCAATAGATGGGGTAATACCAATTGAAATAGAGCCCTGGTAGAGTAGGGATTACATAGAAAACCTCCCAAGACTCAGAAACAAATCCTACTAGCGAAATCGAACCCGCAGGTTCGTAAGCAGCGTGACTACCAACTAGGCTAGCCATGACGTCATCATGATATGACATGGGACGGCGGTCTTTGCACAGAAAACTTAACTATCAACGCATCTTAAACACGTGTTAAAGAAGGAGTTTAAATCTAGCAGGTAACCGGGAAGTACTTTAATACCTACTTGATAATTATTTATTTATGGATATAAGATCTTGCCAAAA
The DNA here is from genome assembly GCA_923062465.1 of Acleris sparsana. Lineage (NCBI taxonomy): Eukaryota > Metazoa > Arthropoda > Insecta > Lepidoptera > Tortricidae > Acleris > Acleris sparsana. The sequence continues at coordinate 10,907,654 of OV281296.1, forward strand.
TTACTTAAACTAAAGCCCGTGAGTAAAAGTCCCTTGTACAATGGCGTATACATAATTTTGAGCTCGTCGACTGGCCATCTACTTTTGCTGCTGGCTGTACTATCTACCCAAAGCCAAGTACAAACATGATAACTTGATAGGTGTTCTCTATTATATGTATTACGGTAGTTATAGTAACAAGGCAGCAAAAAGGTCGAAGGTTTTCACGTCGCACGCGCAGTCTGCACGCGACGCCGTCACGATAATGTTTGATCATTATGTCGTTCACTGCGATACGCCTGTCTTCGATAGATATAAGCCTAAATCGCTTAGAGGTTTCTGATTAAACAGAGTTCTCACAACCAAACTAACTTGATACAAAGAAAACATCAGGAACAAATACTCGCGCTCATCACTCAAATATTTGCCCATACCGGGAATCGAACTCGGGACCGCTAGCTATGGCAACAGGGATACCACCAAACCATCTTACCTACGCTAAACGCGTCTTCGAATTATGGTATATTATTTTTAAAGCAGTAATGATTCACGGTTAGGTACTTATAACAGACATAAGTATATCAATGGAATATTAGATCGAAAGGTAATTGTGTTAATATCCCGTTGTTAAATGGGGTCCAGTGAAAAAAGGGTATAAGTCTAGGACCTGCAAAATTGTCAAGTTGTAACATGCCATTGCAACTTGCCTTGATCGAGGAGGTGTCGAATCTGGACGTCAATATGTCGTCACGTGTTTGACACAGAAACCAAAGTAGTTACTCATGGGACGTCACGTAAGTATGATACACGATGGTAGGGACCTCTGGTGACGCTACCTGTGTAAACCAGTAGGAAAACCCTCGCGTTGTTGGACCTTCTATTGATTCACGCCCACGTAAATGTGGTTATTTTGACCGTTTCCCAATGTTTCTTAAGTGTCTTCCACAGAATGAGCTATCAAGTGTACGTTGTCCTGTTTGTTTCGCTTTTTTACGTTATTTAGAACGCCTTACGTCAAACACAAAATGTGTCACTCACACGCCAAACATGTTTGCGTCGCTCGCCCCTGAGACTGTTCTAGGCGTGTAGTCATTGACGTCATTTTGTGCTAGTTGAGTGCCGGACTGTAGGAGTATCAGTAGTAGGGGAGTATTATACTCATCTCTGCGGACGCAGCCAGCGCCACTGTGGAATTCCAGCTTTAGACTAACGGCAACCGAGTTACTTTCAGTACCAGTAAAGCAAATACTTGAGTTGCACAATCTGTAGGATATCCTTTTCGGAAAGAAAACAGCTAAGTAAATAAGAAGTAAATGCATAAAACTTGTTTTTATTGCTTTTAATACTATTTGGTATCATTTAAATTAATTATTGCCGTTGAGCTCGTCGATGTTTCCCTTGGACGTGGAGCCCGTTGTTTCCCATAATTTTATCGGTCATAATGATCTTGTTGACATAATTATTGATAGTCATAACTTTTCATATCGCTGAAACTATAAACATTTCAGAATTTCTGAAATATCTAATGTGTAAACAAGGCTAGGTTAGGTTATGTTTGAATTATAAAAATTCTGAATAAAATAACAGTTTCTTAAAAAAATACGTTATGACCTGCGATGATTATGACTTAAAACTCATAATGACTAAAAATAATTATGGCATTCGATAAAGACCCAGTTGGAGATCTAAGGCCCTAACAAACAAGATGCATTTGGCGTTCGTTATCGTTATCGAAAATGTATAGGATTGACGTAAGCCGTCAGACGGTCGCGTCGAGCGCCGACGTCAATTCGATATTTGGGTCATTAGTCCTGTAGTAAATAGTTTTGGACTAGGGTGACGGAACCAGTAATGGAGGAGGACTAATGATGGATACTTGATTCTTGTTGTATACAGTGTGTAAATGGTATACGGGCGTTCCTTTTAACTGTGGTTAGTATAACCACTACTGAGCACATTTAGGCAGCCATTGATAAAATTAAATTTTAAAAAAATAACCATACAATATAATTTAACACGTAATGTATAACGAAAAATGCAATTAATTAAACATTACGTACTTACCTGACAGATGGACTTCGATGTACATTGCGGGTCGATAGTATGTTCAAAAATAATTATTTCTGTTAATGATTAGTAGAGTCTTAATCTATGTCTAGTTTTAATAAACGCCCGTATACCATTTACACACTGTAGAAGATATGGGTTATTCATTTGTTTTGCAACAATCAATTTAGCACTGTATGAAGTTTGAATTCAGAGTGAAGTGTCCGTTACTGGTGGTAAATATGTGTGCAAGTATATGATCCATTTTCTACCGCGCGACCCACCCCGTTTTCGTTTCATTGGGATTTATATGGATTATGCACATAAATCTTTAGAAAGAGATTTAAAAAAACAAGCAAACAAGCCACTTTTAGGTAGGTACCTACTCTCTGGTGACATTAAGTCTCACTTACGTCGGTTTATTGTCGAGTCCATTTGAACTCTTCTGCATTGTTTCGGCGACGGTTGAACGAAGTAATCGTCACAGTAATTACGGATGGGATATTGAGGTGACATGACTTGGTTTCGCACGGTGGCTGACGTGCCGGAGCATTATGTTGATTGAATGGTGTGTTATATGGGCCACCCAGGGGAAGGGGGGAAGCTCGGGGACGTAACGGAAGAAATAGAATGCATTCCTGTAGTTGTCGTTCTACAGATTCACAAAATTCGCTGTGCCTGTAGTTTTTTTGCTGCTGTCTGTATCTGGATGAGCCTATTTACAGGCCATGTGCACTTTGAAGGTGGTTTGTACTTCTCTCTCATTAGCTCTTAATAAGAGCATATGAGAGCGAGTGTTAGACAAGTAACCAAAAACCCTAAATCACCGTCTAACACACACTGTAAATTTTAATTCATGTCAAACTGTAAACTGTAAACCAGTGCCAAACTCGGGTTCGTTAAACATTTCACAAACATATTTTTCCGAAACCTAAACATTTCAGGATTTTATTCGGGCAGGACCATCTTGTAGAACCCTATAGGTTAGGTTAGGTTAGGTAATATTTATAATAGTCCTGAAACATTTGCAGCTTCGGAAAAAAAAGCGTCTTACAAAATGATATGTTTGTGAATCGTTTTTTGGCAAATGATGGTAATCCGTTTTACATTGATAATTATATTACAACTATACTATTGATATTCCGTTCGCTAAGAATATTTAACGTTAATTCCACGGGAACTGTATCAATTCCAACAAAAAATAGCCCATCTGGCACTGGCAACCTTTTTACGAAAAAATAAGTCGATCTGTGACTCTGTGACTGCAAGAAAGAAGGACCATCCAACACACACAGTAACAATAATTAGTAAGGAAGTAAGGGTAAATAATTTGGACTGAAGATGAACTAACTAGAATGAGCAAACAGTGGTGGCGAAGAAAATAAATATTGAAAAATTTTAGGGTTCCGTAGTAAACCGAAACCCTTATAGTTTCGTCTTGTCCGCCCGCCTGTCTGTCCGAGTTTTTACTTAGAGACTCTTGGTACTAGAAAGCTGTAATTTGGTATTTGAAATTATGCCGCAGATTCGTAAAATAAAATCTTTCAAAAAAGGTTTTTCGGGTACAAAGGGGTACAAGTAAAACAAAGGTGTTTTACGTTGCGACGTCATGTCATGATCATTGTTTAGATTTGTGGGACCGTTTAAGAAATATTCAACGTATGAAGTGTTATTTTAGCTAGAGTTGTGTGTGAACTAATTGTCACACACAACATGTACGTAAGTACTAATTTTCACACAAAACATGTACATAAGTATAAACAAATTTTCACACACAACACACGTTTTCGAGTTTGGTTTTGTTTGTGGCAACGGCTGCGGAACCCTACATTGAGTAAGGTCCGATGTGCTCTTGCCCGGTATTTAAATAGTTTTATTGGTATCACTGAACACAATCACTGAACATTTCCTCAAGTCAGTCTCAGTAACTGATATTTGTTTAATGAATCCTCGTTGTGTAAATCAGCCATTGACATGGATGACCTCTGGTGCGATACAGCTGTACCTACATACTTAAATGCGGAAACTTCATTGAAATGAAATGAAAAAAAAAGGTTTATGTGGTACATTTACCACACAAACACAATACAAAAATTAACAAACCAATAATAAAAAAAACAAAGGCAAAAACAGAATGTCATGTGGTAAAAGGAGCAGACTCAGCCAATGCTGCGCTTCCCAGCGTGGCCGCGGGAGCTGGCAGCGCTGGTTTTCAGTGTAGATACAGTGTAGATATAGCTGGCAAGTTGAACAATGCGTAACAAAATGGCAAGTTCTGAAATTAGTTTGAGTAAACCCACTGCAGCTTAATGCAATTCGGTGCCCTAATACGGTAACGTGTACATACGTACGTGTGTATACTTTTGATGATAAGTAATGATCAAAGGACAACAAAAAAATGTCATAAGGTTTACTTAGGTATGTATATTTGCAAGAAATAAATCTGATTTGCCAAGTCAAATAAAACAAAGCAAAGAAAAGGCACAGCCATGAAACGTATGGTTTATAGCAAGTACTTACTTACAAGAATGGTACCGTAAATTCTTATGTAACACCCGCATTTCATCATAAAATAAATTATTAAAAATATTATATTGGCGACTACTCATTTGAAGAACTTAAAGCCACTAGGCAGACTACGGTAGACGGCATTGTAGAAAAAAAATACACGGTTTAAAATCTCGTTTCTTAAAATGGGGCTACTTTGATTACCCCTGTGTTTATATCAAAGAAGTCACCCCAGTACCCTTACCATGAGCTACAATTACCGTACTCGCTAGCGAGTCGAATGCTCTGTCCCTCGCAGACCTCGTAGTATTGTTATACAGAGCGAGGGACAGAGCATCATGCGTAACTAACTCATGGTAAGGGTACTGTAGTATGTCAAAAAATAGTGGTTTTTGTTTCACAGATTTTAAATTCAATTTGTCTAAAAATACTTCAACTACTACTAATGTTTTTCGCTCGCATATAAGACGTATGCAAGTAATGTCGCGAAAAAGCATTGCTCAAAATCGATGATTCAAAAAATTATCAATGTCGCCTCGCGATTATAAAGTCACTCCATTTAACGGTATTAAACTGAAAATTATAACGTGAAAATGTTAGGAGGATAGGATGTTAGGCAGTATTTATATTTGGTAAAATATTGATTACATAAAACAGTGGTTTTTGGTTTTAATTCTATGAATAAGATAAACTCTTGGCTCCCTCTAGTGTTTAAATCCAAAAACCACAAATACTTACCTATATATCGTCTTAAAATAAATTGTCACGTCGAAATCAAATCTAATTGTCATCGGTATAAGGTTAATTTTAACTCCACGAATTCAAGCGAAAGTAAAAAACGTGGTAGTTGAGAACTTAACTACACGCAGCCTTCATAGCGTTAGTCAGTTAGTGCGATCGAAGCGTGCGCGGGCGGTAGTCGCCAGTGGAATTTAAAGATGGCGCTAGTTTAAATCGGCGGGAAATCGTGACAGTTCGACGATTTAATCTGGGATTGTACTGCAATTTGATTTGAACAATTAAAATAAATTAAGTGTTACGTTGTATGACCGTATTGGTTTTTGATATTTTCCAAACAAGGTAAGTGCACAAAAAAAAATGTTTCCGACAACATAATGAAACGTGAAACCCTTTGTTTTTTTTTCCTAATTTTACGCCTCAGCGGATATTATTGCCGTTAATGTTTTGGTACGATTTGATTACATTCCTAAAGTGTGTACTTCTGCAAAATTGACGGTGATTTTAAACTATTAATACGATATAAGGTAGTCGTAACAATTTGAACTGGTGTAGCTATTATTGTCACGGTAATCAACCACTTCTTTGGCTATTAATTTATTATTAATCGATTAATAATATACACTGCAACTAATGTCTTAGTTTACCAAATTAAGATAAAAATTTCAAATTAATGGACTACTTTTATAATATAATAATTTTATTTCACATGAAAACTAGTCTTAAATTCGAAATCCCTTATCCAGACTACAGGTAAAACGGTAAGATTCCGTATGGGTACTTAAATTGTAAAGCATCGCAGAAAACCCAAATATGATTTCTTTTTTATTACGCTTCTATGACGACGGGGTTCTGTGATAATACAGTCGAGTTCATAAATATATGCACACTTTGGTACCTTGTCTATTTAATATCATGTTTAAACTGCCATACATGAATTATTAGAGATATTCCGGAGATAAACATGGGACACTTTTCATCCCGGAAGCGGGTATTTATTTAAGGGAGTAGCAATAAACGGTTTCTGTGTGGATGGAGTCGCGCGCAAAAGCAAGTAACAGACGTTTTTTATGGAATCTATCACAAGATCACACAGGCCACCTGACGGTGTAAGTGCGATCTGAGACCCATAGACATTTTCATCCTCAAGACTACAATCTCAAGGCTGCATTCATGTGGGCCTTATTAATAAACTCATCTTGACTGGGAGGCCCGTCACAAGATACGTCATAGTAAACGCCAAACCATAGAACACTGTCATTTTTGACGCATCTCGAGACGAGCATTAGAGTTGAGATCAGTTTATTAATACTACCGACCCTAAAGACTCCAAATGCATTGCCAGCCCGAGGATTAAGACGAAAAGGCTCTATGCTAGTAATTTCGTCGGTTGTTTTATTGGTAGTTTAAAGTTAAGCGTTTAAAGGACAAAAATAAATAGTATCAATAGATATAGCTTCATAATGGATAACGATTATGATTGGCCTATAGGGTGAACAGCTCGGGAACCACTATCACGGTCATTATTACAACTTCGATGCTGCCTCACTTTGTATCGGAATCAGGTGATACACCTACTGAACGTGTTTAGTCTAGAGACAATGACTTTGCACTGAAGGACAGGCTGTAGTTAAAAGGATTGTGAAGCTACGATAAAATTGCAAAGCTGTAAAAAAATATACAAATGTAGCTCCGGGCGAAAACGTTTCTCCCCCCCTAAATCAAGTCCGATATTCACGATTTTTGAATATGTTGCAGTTATTATAAAGACTTAGGTCTGTAAGTTCTGTTCTTTTTTTAAAATTATTTTGTTCTAAGAAATATTTCCTTGGAAAAGAAAACGTACAGACATAGTTATTCATGATATTCGACAATCGTAAACATCTGACGAGGTTCAAGGGGAGAGAAACGTTTTAGCATTTTGTATGGAGATTTTTAGCTTTACAATCCTCTTAAAAGACAGTAGGAATTGTTACTTCGATTTCGGAAAAATATTTAAATCCAACCAGGGAAAAAAAAGTAGATTAAACCGGCCAAGTGCGAGTCGGACTCGCTAACACTACTTCTTTTAATAACTCGTTTCTGTATAGGGAACCCCTTATAATTTTTAACTTTTTATACACACGGACCGACGTTACCGTGTCGCAGACGGACGGACAGAAGAGACAGATAGGCCGCCGCGCGGCTGGTCTTAGTAATACCTAAGGCACGTATTTAGTTGTCAGTGGTTTCCTATCAGTTAACCAACTTCTATTTATTACAGACACACTTAACTAATAGTAAAGCTGTGCCCGTTCGTGCAATCTCTTGACACACATTTGATTAGTTTTTTTTATTTCGTTGCAACTCCATTACCTACTAGACTCGTAAATAATGTTGCGTTATGTCATAGATGTAAGCGTTACATTTATAAAGAATAGGTTTATATTTTATAGCCGGCTGGTTTCAGAAACTACATAAAGCACCTAGTTTGATATAAGTTACGCAATAAATTTTAATGTAGTTCTGATAAGGAATTATAGCCAGTTAACTCAGAATTTTTGATTTTCGCACATTTAATTAAAGTTATGTATGTTTATTACGTCGTTATTGTATTTGCAAGTTTTGTACGTCCATGAACTTTGCGCATTCGTTTACGAAAATAGACAGATCTTCATTAATTAAAGGTTTTATTTATTTTCCGAAGGATTATTTAGAAATCGTGTTGTTGACATTCTGTTAATACAGGTCTTAATCGTTAAAACTCATAATTAAAAGTTAATGTTAAATAAAACATCTGCCACGGCATACAACTGTAATATAATTTTCTCTTTTTAACTTTACAAGGGGTTTGGTACAATAATTATAACTAAATAAGCCATAGAAACCACGGTTATGGTGTTACTTAGCTTTGCCTCTTTTAAAAGTCGCTACAAGCGTTATCTTTTCAAACCATAATAGAAAGCAGGTATTTTTTTCGAAATATGTGTTACGAGTAGATACCACGGATTTAGAAACAAATAATTAAAGGTAGTGTATACCAAGTAATTCACAGACACAAGAAACATTTTTTTTCAACGTAGATATTTTTATTTTGCTGTATCGTTAAAATGGTAATAACAGTAATTGGTATAATTATAGTAGATGCAAACCTTGAAGAAATACAAGTAATACTAAAAATGCTCAAGTGTGTTGGGCTAGTGCTGATTCGATTCGAAGTCGAATTCAAATCGGGGCGGAATATTAAAATAAGTGGGTATGTATACCGGGTGTACAATCCAAATGGGTCAGTATGGTGAAGTCGGAAACTATGAGAAATAGCGAGATCTGTTCTTAGGAACCATGACGTCGATTTCAGATTTAATAATAATTACATTCAAACTTTTTTATTAACTCTCATACTTTAAACAAGATTCCATTAGTGTTGTGTGCTTCTTGCGAGTTGCAGAATTTATACACATTGATTTTGACCAGGTTCGATTCCCGGTTATGTATGAGAGTTAATAAAAAAGTTTGAATGTAATTATTATTAAATCTAAAATCGACGTCATGGTTCCTAAGAACAGATCTCGCTATCTCTCATAGTTTCCGACTTCTCCATACTGACCCATTTGGATTGTACGTACACCCGGTATATTATGTTTGTATTATACTTATATACCTAGTCGGTTCATAAGTTCTGTCACTGAGATTTATTACAATTTAAAAAATAAATAAAATAGTTTCATAAACCTGTAGTACATCAATCAAAACCTTATTTTATATATAATAAAAAGAAGCGTAATTTGTATTCTTTACTATTGCAATCATTTGATGAACGAGCTTTAAGCATTCCATTCGGGCCAGGAAATCATGTGTCAAAACACGCACGACCACGATACTAATAATGGTTACAACTTTTGTAAGAGTTCTCGTATTGAGTCGAAATTTGCGTGACATATTGATCAGACTTTTATCTTTAAATTCTGATACTAATGTATTTCCAAGCAACTAAAGATCCGCTTATACACCAGTCAATCTTCATGACTCATTAAATCGACGCTACGATTTCACATCAATTTGCAGCAATAAGGTAACAAACCAAACTTCGAGCTTCATAAGCTGGTGTTTGAATGTCGTTAAGAAAATAATGCTGATCTCTAAACATACCCACAGATGAGAGGCTTAAATTGCTTCTGTATAGCTCATTGGTTGACTGGTAGAGAATGCCTTATACCTCCTCCGCCATTTGTACCTACTTTGTGTATTGACAATAAAGTTAAAATAAATAAATAAATAATAATACGTACCTACTGTGCGGCGGTCCGGAACCTTCGGTGCATGAGTCCGACTCACACTTGACCGGCTTTTTCAACCGACAACAGTTCTGCTGTCCCACCGTCTTCTGTTTTCTTGACCCTCAAAGAATATAATAAATAATGAGCACGCATGCCCGTACAGGGTATTTTGAAGCAAGAACAGTTTCACTCGGTAGAAATCAGGGCAAGATCGCAACTCGTTGGCAGGCGGCGTGCGTAGACGACGTTCCTTCCGCTAGCACCGCCTGTCCTGCATACTGTTGCACATTTGTTATTCAACTGTTCTGATGACGTAGTAGCGTGCCATGTTTAAGTCCATAGCTCCTACAGTCGGGATCGTATCGTTAAATATCAAGTTCAAAATACATTCAAAATATATACTGGTTTTATTTCTGAAACAGTTAACTTTTCGGGGTTTAAAAGCGGACATTTTATATCCATTAATTTAGGTTAGCGCTTAGTGCTTTGAACTGACTTCCGTCAAAGTCAAAGTGTTTATTTGTATAAAATAGGTACATTTCTTAGCATAAATAGAAAAAGATACAAAACAAATTCCCTCTACTACCACTAAATATTTGTTAACCTCCAAAGGTTGGCAGTCAGCTCCGCATTCAACTGCTTATCCCTCGCCAAGCTCTTGAACCTTGCAAACATTTATCGACCTGTAATTAAAGATCTATAGACTTACGTACATTGCTACTTAACTATCTATCTGTATATACGAGTACATATGAAACACAATTGCCGTCTAAAACTCTCGCCAAAACTCAAGAACAACCGCTTTTCTGTTATGTTCGTAAAATAGCAGAACAAGAATTAAGTAAGTATATATGAAAATACAGATAGTTGATGATAAATTGTCGATGATTTCTATATATTGTAATGATATCCCACAAGTGGCAATAAGTCGTCCACTAGCACCTAATACAATTGGTAATGCACGTGAAGTCACGTGCTGCGATGTGATAATTCACCGCACGGTGCGGCCACTCTGCGGTGAATCGCGCAGCCTTGTCATTGAGGCGGCACAATGCTGCTCGCTCGTCCATGGAACGCTGAAATTGCCAAGATTGATGACCCTAAAGGCTAATTATATTTTACACATGAACAGGAGGACCTTTTTGATACTTTATTAAAGACCGTCGGTGGCATTGTGGCACCCCTGAGTGTGTGCGTGAGAGGCGTTATTGGTAAAAGGTAAATTAAGGTAAATTGTACAAAGATAGAAAAAAATCCTTTGGAGAACCCTCAGGCAGGAGAATCTATTTCTTACGGAAATAAAGGAAAACTGATAACTACAACTGATAATTGCCCATTTCCAACTCAATAACGTAAATACTAACTTGTCAATGTATGTATACATATAGTCGTACAACAGCAATAAATACTGAATGTAGTCATGATTTACGCTTGAAAATGTTTTTATTAGGTACTCATATTTTGTTCTCCTTATTCAACTGGTTTGATGCGGGTAGAAACGTTCATTGAAGCGATATTTGGCGGTGCGTGCCCATATATTTATATCTAACAGTGAACGCCTTCAGATCAGATACTGTATATAGATAAGTTGTCTCCTTTAACACAAATGTGGAGGTTTAAATATACTACGTGTTGCTAAAGTCGCATTCAATTTGTACATTCAGTACTCCTGGAATAAAATAGGTGAAAAATGAATGACAGATGACAATAATTCGTAAAATAAATTTTTCGCAAGTGGCACTCTGTGGCATACCACAAGTTGATAGTCACACGTAACTACCGTGTCCGAAGTATTGTGCCGCCAGCTGAGCTATATACTGCCGGCTGGAAAGAATGTGTTTATTTAATACCGTCATTGTGTGATTCGAGGTAATTGTCTTCTCTCTTTTGGAGAAAAACAAGAGAATAGGCGCTGAGTTGCCATGAGTGGAAAAAAGCAAAGAATAAGGCAGTATTCGGTCTTGAGTCGAGGGTCAGATGCGACTTACTTTACTGTCCTTTAGGACTTTAATATTACGCACTTTTCTTGACATTCTCATTTGGCTGATTTTCCATTACTTGAACTATTCTACACATCTCATGATATAAATCTCGTTCACCAAAATAACCCTATACAAGTACGTATCTAATTTTCACGTTGTATATTTTACCTAAGAGCTTTAATTACAATATGAAGTATTTAAGTACGATCAGCAGCTGACATTATCATTGAGTGCTCCTTTCGACCTTATTAGATGTCGCTTCAAATTAAAATGTAACGAATTCAGCCGTCTGCTGAAACGTCATCAAAAGACAAACATGAACTGCCTCGACGTTTTAAAGGTTATTAAGTATAAATTAGCATAATTTTACAGTGGTTTCTGAAATACTTTACTGTATGTGTTTTTTTGCCTACTGCGGCATTATGCGTGCTCTGTACCAAATTGTGATTGACTACGTTGCGAACTTAACCATTGTTAAATCCAATTACCCAGTCGGGTAGCGCGGATAAATAGTTGTAATATAGACTCTACTTATGTGACAATGCAGGTACTTAGCGATAAATTTAATAAATCCTGATTATACTTTAGTAGTTGTTTGTGTCGTAATTACTGTGCGCATGTTGTCAATGTTGTCATCGTGTTTTTTTTTCGTCCTCATTGTCCACGCGCACACAATATTTCAGTTCATCTTTGCACTGTTATTTTGTAAATTACATATACCTACTTTTGTATCTATTGTTAAGAACACTGTTGTGCGCTCGCAATCGATGATTTATACATTAGTATGACACAGACTGTACAGTAACGTACTCGTGTGCTGTGCACTGAAAAACCAAAACTGTGGCTACTATTGTAGCATGCATAGGGTAGGTAGGTACCTACCTACACTTAGTGGGATAACAAAACTTTTCGTGTTTATATTCCTTATTATTCTGTGTTGATGAAGTATTAGTTATTTTGGTTAAGAATTTAAAACCCTAATAAATTAAGTTCATAAGACTTTCTGATCGAAACTTGTCGTTAAGATAAGATGAGTAGGGTGCGAAACACAAATAATCCGGGTAGTGGGCGATAGGGTAGGTATATATCGCATCGCACGACAATGTCATCTCTTACATTTTGAGTGATAGAAATGAAAAACGTTAGTACCTAGCGTTTGCATCTTGGCCAGGGCCTCTGATTTTTAGGGTTCCGAACAAAAAAATAAAAAATCGGAACCCTGCATCTGTCTGTGCGTCCGTCTGTCACAGCGTGGTGACAGCCATTTTGCTTCGAATCTACTGGACCAAATCAGGTGAAATTTGTTGGGATAGTGTTTTCCTATGACCCAAACATAGATGCGGAAAGTAGGTAAATATTATTATGTTTTAAGTAAGGGTCATTTCGGGGGACAAATTAGGAAATAAAAAAAAAGTTTTGCAAACATAGTAATGGGTCAAAGGGCTCGTTATGACGATATCAAGTAGGTTTTTGTTATTATTGTAAAATAATAGTTTTGATTTTATACATGAAAGAAAACGAAAATTGGTCTATAAAAATACTGACTAAAATTTTGAAAAAGAAAAAAAAAATATTGCTCGTACATTAAAGGCAAACCTTTAAGAATTCTATCAAAAAAAATATATATATACGGAACCCTCTCCACGCGAGTTCGACTCGCACTTGGCCGGTTGTCATTTTCGTGAATCCCCGCCATGGTTACCGCTTCGAGCGGCGCCGGCGGTTCGGACAACATCTGTTAGTTTTAAACACTGGCTGCTATCCTTGCCGCACATTTCCGCCCTATCGACAAAAACTGGGCAAGACCTTGTCGGATCTTGCTGAGTGCAGGGTTCCGTCGCTGTTGTCACAGTCACAAAAATACGAACTCCAAATACCACAAGTTGAGCTTATATTCAATTTAAAGTTATTCAGTGCAATACATACTTAATTTTCAAATATTTTACTCACCGCAAGTCCTCCAAGAACCAACGTTGTATGTATGTGCTTTCATTTAACATATTTCCTAGATCTTTAGTAGGGATGGAGACAGGCAAATCTAGTGAAAATGACACTTTCACAGATCAATATTTCCTAAATGTATCTTTCACCCAAATGTAAAAATTAGCATTCTGCATCCATACCCTCATATTTAAAGGAGGACTTACTTACGCAAACTTGACTTGCGAATAAGTAGTGTGTTTAAGGGCTTATTGTAGCTCAGTACAGTCCGTGAGCGCTTAGAAGAAGGGATTGCAATCCGGTATGATTCTCAATCCAGCCGGATCAGACCGGATTATGGTCAATATAAATAAAAACTGCAATCAAAGTTAATTGAGGTGCATTACTAAACTAGCGACACTGATTATCGGTATTTTTTCACAGTGAACTTTTTTTTGTCGCTTCGGAGTCCCTTTTCACTTATTTTACAACGCCGAATTTGCGGACATACGTATTGACTTTAAAGAAATAATAAAAACGAATTAATCCGGTTGGATTCGCTCGGATCCGGCGATTTTACCGGAACCAGTATTTAGGAAAAAAGTGCCGGATCCGCCGCACCGGATCGCCATCCCTACTTAGAAGGCTCTTCAGGTTTGTACTTCTCTCTTACTCGCTCTCAATAAGAGCGTATGAGTGCGGGTGAGAAAAAACTACAAACCCGAAGCATCTTCTAAGAGTTATCGCACTGTACGTCTCTACACCTATTCCGTAACGAAAGAGGTATTGCCTAGCAATAAATGAAAAAGGTGATGTGCTATCCGCCCGAACCAAACTTCATCTGCTGCGAGTAATATTTGTATCGATCATCACACCATGCCACCAGGGTTCAGAAAAATCAAAAGATTCCTCGACTTGGTACATATTTTTAATTAAAAGTAGTTTTAAAATGTATGTAAAGCGTTAAATTGAGACTTGTTATTTTAAAGGAACCCTAAATTCCACTTTTACTGCGTTATTGGTGAGTTTTTGCAGTCCGGTTTTTTCCTTCCTTATTCGTTTTGATTGCAGATTAATTCGTAAGTCGGGTGTAATGTACAAGTTTATTAATATTTTTACATGTATAACGAGATAGACAATCTGATAGAATATGTAGGTATAATGTTTTTTTGTTCGTGTTTTATGCGCTGTGTTCATCCGATTGCGATAAAATTTGGTATAGAGATAGCTTGAGTCCCAGGGAATGACATAGGATACTTTTTTTCCCGGAAGAGAACAGTGTCCGAGGAAATAACGATAAACGAGTTCCAAGCGGACGGAGTCGCGGGCAACAGCTTATGGTTATAATAAATAACAACTTGGAGAGAGAAGAGATTTTCAAAAAGACTAAAACTGATTTAATCTTATTAAGAAGAAGAAGAAGAAATACATTTATTCACCAACCATAAGACACACATTATACAAATGATTAAAGAAAACAGTGAAGGTAACATACATAGCACGCAGTTTATCCTCGCGGCGGTGAAACGGACACTGGCTCAGCAAAATGCTGAGGTGTCAGACACCTACAGCGCTGATTTCAGCCAGTACCGGCAGTGACTCACGGAACGCTGTACAAACATACTGTACTATACGTGTAAACAACTTACATAATACTTATAGCGGAAAAATAATAATAAAACGCATACATAAATACCGATATAGAGCCTTGATAAAACTAAAAATGAATTAAAGGGTAATTTTAAAAACAACAGGTTGAAATATTGATGTGTGGTGCTGGATGGGGGCTAGGATTTCTGGAGTGTCAACAAATAGCCCTTAAGCTTGCGCCTAAAGGTGTACCTGCTAGACACTCCTTGGATAGGAGGAGGGAGGGAGATCATTCCAGCAGTTGGACGCCGCAAACCTGAAACTACCTCTGAGAGCCACAGTCCGGTTCCGGTACTTGTTGATTTAATTTTATATAATTACCTAGTGGTACCCCTTTATAAACACAGCATCATTGGCAACAAAACGGTAATGTAATGACACTAATGACTCTATATCGGGTCTGGCGTCTAGACACGTCATGTCATAAAACGTAACGTAACGTGGAGACGTATGAAAGATTGATTGATTGCTAAGAGAACAATTGCTACTATAGTTATTATTGATGAAGACTTTATGAGATGATGCTTTAATTTGTTTAGGTATTGAGTAGGTACTACACCTATCTAAATAGCTGTCGCTTGTTGCCACATATTATATTGCATACCTACAAAGTTATGCGAGGTGTGAAAATGTAGAGTGGTAGGTACCGCTGCGGTAGATCAGTACATCAGTAGCAGTATTTTCCATATTTTTTTTAATGCTCGATTCTGATGTCGTAACATAACTGTACCTACCGCCTAGTCAGTGAGGGGTCAAAGATATGGGGCTACATTTGACATTGATTAAACCATACTAAAGGTTATCGAAAACAATAGTGGTCACTTTTATGTTATGACTTAATAGCAAAGGGGCACCTAACGTAACGTCGATGATATAAAACCGATCAAGAGCGTGACGGACTCGAGTGTCAAGGATTCCTCATTTAGGCAAGTCTTTTTTGTGTAAAATAGTAGAAACCTACCAAAGCTCTGCCGAAGTATCTTTATCTTCTTTTTCTATACTCTTTGATTTATTTTACCAACCGCAATATTTACAAAGTGCCCTACAACCATTTTTCTCAGTTTTCTTAATACCTCATAGCGTTAGGGTGACTTTCGGTACCTATTTGGTACGAAACGCTCAACAGCAATATGGCTTCGATATTAATATGGTTAAGAGAAAGTGGAATAGACCTAGAGCTTGCACTTATTTAATAAATATATGTTCTCATATGTAGTAACTCTATGTCTGTCCGACGTCTCCACGAAGTTTATAATATAACTCTTTGAACATTGTCGCGACGATTGTTTTGTGATTAGGTCCGACCTATTCTAGTATTGTACTCACAAGAGACTGATGAATGAATGACCGAGGCGCTATTGTAAGTTCTGCACGTTTGATTGATATACCGATCTCGCCCACGAACGAGTTTACAGTGCCTAATTTAATTGTTGAGAACAGGCTGTCTCCCATATCCGTCCACTTAGGTATATTGTGAGAGATCAACTAATGTATGGACATATCAGAATCAATGTATCTATGAATAATATTTTGCTTACTTACCAGATTTCGATTTTCGGTTCTCCCTTTAGGAAGTTCTGAATTCGTCTGGGTCTGGATGAACTGAGGTTTACCTAACGCACACAGTTTAACGATTGCTATTTTTATGCGGAGTTGGAAAAAAAAACTACATTGAACTGATGACTGCTGTCTACGACTTTCTACTTTTTGTTTCTTATCTTATCTTAATGACGGGGTCCTTACAGATACACTTCGACCCTATGGGATCTTTTGTGTAATTACCCATATTTTAGCGCTTAATCCAATGCAGCCTCCAATACTTCCAAAAGGCGGATAGTGGAGTGCAATGGCAGTGTCTTGAAATCACTTGGTTCTGGGTATCCACAACCGAGGATTTTCATTCATCACATTCACACAGTAAGTGTTTCATTATTTCCACCTCTTCGCCGCATATTTTACAATCTGTGTTGTCAAAAAGGCCCATCTTTGCTAGGAGATGCTTAACCCCGAAGTGTAAACACTCCGATAATATATCGGAGTTGTCTTCTGCTGAAATTCCAAAGTTTTTTGGTCGAGCTCTGGTCAACTCTTTCTATGAAGAGCTTTGCTAGGGCATGCAAAGTCTACCGTAGTTTTCCAATCTTTTTGGTGGTATTCTAGGGCGTTGTTATTTAGGTCTGCTTTTATGGTGCCCGCTGAGGGTGCCACAAATGGTTCAGGTCCGACATGTGCGCCCTTAAACCCTTCCGTTGCCAGCTCGTCCGCGGCTTGATTTCCGGGAAAGCTTTCTGTCCTGGAATACACATCAATTTCACTTTGTTTTTACTCTAGTCCTATCAGTACTTTTTGTTTTACTCGAATCCTATCAAAGGGCATTATTATTACTTAAGCCAATAACTCTCATTATGTTAATGAGTAGTTTTTGGTAAGGAGCGCCAGTTAGACTCACACTTAACCAGCTTTCCAGCAAGCTAGCCACTAGGTATAAGGTCAACCTCTAACCCTAGCCTATTCGCCGTTTTAACTCAAACCTACCCGGCACAAGTCAATTGCGATTCGTAACATAATATTAACATAACTACTTTCTAGTTTAGGTAAGTACTAGATGTTTCTCGGTTCTAGAACATGCGAGCCGTTCTGAAACTGGTCGCGCGCAATGCAGTGGGTTACACCGAGTAACCTACCTAAAGAGTAAAACTAAAGTTTTAAATCGGAAAGCTTTATTGTTATTAGTTTTTGCGTATCTTGTTACTTTAAGTTTACAGGGCCTCTATTCAACGCGATAAAACCATATCGTGTTTGAGCTGTTATCGTATTGTCACCGTTTTGATAGCTCTTATTCACTTGACAGTGATGGCTGCCGAGTTAAGGCTCAGTTTCATTGCGCGATAGCCCGCATGCTTTTCGTGATACATTGCGTCACTGCAATAGCTTTCGGCTCATTTTTTTAAAAAACAAGCTGTCAATGGATTGCTACAAGCATGCGGGCTATTGACCAAAGAGAGCCTTTAAAACCAATACGATAACATGTCAAAGGCAATATGGTTTTTACCTAGTAGAACAGAGGCCCTGAATGTGTGTCTGACTGATTGATTGTTGATTATCATCAGGCACAAGGCGTGCTATTTCCTTGATAAACATATCACCAACGAGATCGACCGCAATCGTACCTTGATCCTGTGTCCGTAAGGCGCAGCTCTGACTCTCAGTTTGCTTCAATAATGAGACGGAATTTATCAGAGTAATTCTTAAGTACCCTAATTTAAACTGCAATGGCGCCTTTACCCGAGGATGACATCAAACCATAGGTACACATAGAATACTTTTCCCGTGTCTCCAAAATTTCGACTAATAACTTCAAAGTAAGTACACTTTTAAGGTACGGATTGTCTTACAATCAGTCAGTTGCGGAAGACTTTTTTAACTTGTACAGATAGGTACTTGGATAAACTGTTGGTAGAAACAAAAAAACGGATAATCTGTATAAACAAAAAGCTTTGCTATCCTACTGCCGGACCAATTAATTAGCCGTCAAAGTCGAACATCGGCCTTGATGCATCAAGGCGATTCTATTAGTATATTGTAATGGACATTATGAAACCATATGAAACCTCTAACAGCATCAGACCTCGTGCCGCGTTGTATCACAGAATCGCGTAAGAATGTTTATTTTAAGATTTAAGTAATTATTATTTTTTGTGCATAATAGCGATAAGGGATTTGATTGATCAGATTTTATTTGTCCCGTGTGGAAGCCGGGTTAGATTAGTGCCACTCCATATGTCTTCCCGTGGATGTCGTAAGAGGCGATTGAGATAATAAAGGCTTGTAGTACGTACTTTTATGCGATGGGCTTGCAACCCTGTCACTAATACACTGCATGGTAAACCATTTAGCCTAATTGTGCAAAATTTGGTTACAAAATAATCAACCAATTTTTAGAGTTGTTAGTAAGTAAGTCTCCCTACCCCACTCTGGAAATGGGGCTTTTATGTATTGCAGCTATGTATGTGTATGAAGGTTCATAAGGGCTAGTTTTCCGCATCTGCACGTTCTACATAATCCAGCGCCCAGTTTGCGTAAAAAAATCGACATACTTAATACTAATATTGATGTATAGTTTGACTTAGCTGATAGATGCCCCTTCAAATGCAACAACAATGTAGCAACATTAGTAATTGACCACTTAACAGGTATTTTTTTAATATTCTGGTCTAGTCATGGTAATGTCAAGGCGAAAACCGAGGTCGAATACATTTGACGGTAATAATACTGATAATACATTTTCCTGGAGGAAAACTTAACCATTTTTCGTTTTCCCAGAAGGAAAATGGTGGTAACTCTTCTTATTACTGTTGTTACCGTAAACGTGTTGACGACAACTATCTGCTAGTGGGTATATACCTATATTTTTTTAATTATCAGGGTACAATCCCACACAAATTAACCTAGTCCCAAACTAAGCTAGAAATACATACTAAAGTACATAGAGAACGTCCAAGAATTAGGAACAGATTTTTGCAGCCATCACACAAATGTTTGCCCGTACCGGAAATCGAACCCAGGACCGCCAGCTTCAAACTAGGCTAAACGCGTCGTCAATGTAATATTATATTAACCTGTGTCATTAACTATAATTGTATCTACCTACAGTTGTCTTCTACAAGAATACAATATTACAATGCTAAATAAATAGATAGTTATCACACCAGTGAGTTTAGTAACTAAAAGTACAAATAAATTTAGGATAATTGATTGATATAAAAAGTGGCTGGTGGTGACTGGATGGCGAAAACGGGAGATCGGGCCTTGTGGCGAACCCTGGGGGAGGCTTACGTCCAGCAGTGGACTGCAATAGGCTGAAATGATGATGATGATGATGATGATTGATATCGGTATTTGCACTTTTTTATTTTATATTGTTAGCCTGTTTTTGTGTCCCATCCCACTGCTGGGCAAAGGCCTCCCCTGTGTCTCCCCACTCATATCTATGGAGAGCGAGCTCGGGAGCAAACCAATTGAATACACAAATATATGTGCATTTGTACCTACTTAGATAAAAATCACAAAGAAAGTTATTACTTAATCGTAACTAAATTAAAAATTACCTGGAATTGATAAATTTGTTAGACACAGTGATGAATTGAAACTATAATTCCCTCTATGTACATTTTTTTTAACTGATTGGTTCAATACAGACAAATTGACGTACTCGTACGGTGGCGTCTAAAGTCCTAAAGTCTCTTAAGAAGAATCACGACAACGACTCAATAAAGCGGACTTTGTGGATTGAAAATACTTATATTTAATATCATACCAAAGCGCTGCGTCTCGTCAAAGAGCAAATTTGTAATTTAGTACCCACCAGGGGCCGACGCAATTCCGATTGGAAAGGAAAAGACATTGACGCGGCCTTCGACGGTAGTTTCCGTAAGCCGATCGACACTGGATGTACCTACTTCTGATCTGAATATACCGCACGGTGTACTTTAATCCTTAATTGTACATAAAGTGTAGGTAAATGTAAGTACTGTCCACCGCACCTGCATTAAAACAAGGGCACAATGTACGATATGACAAAAAATTTGCCTGTGCAAAGTGCAATTTTGCCCTTGTCCTACCGAACGTGTGATGTTGAGCCATTATAGAACGATGTCACAGAAGCCAATGTTTAAAATTTGGACGGTATAACTAGCGACCCGCCCTCGCTTCGCTTCAGTTTATGTGAATTTTCTGCAACACCCGTAGGTACTAAACCAGATTTTATGGTAGCCCACCGATCGCTGTACTCAGATGCTCGGAGTCTGCGAGCGTAATGCCGCGACCTATGGCCTTCTGAATTTACAGCATTGAATTTGATTTTAATTCATTATTAATTTGAATTAAAACGATAAATTATTATTTTCTGAGAAATTTATTGTATTGAATAACGTAGGGTCATTATTCAATACAGTAAATTAGTAGTATAGCGATACTTAAAAAAAAAGTTAATGTTTTTCACTAACGCACAAAAAGTAAAGTAGGTTATAGGTATTCCTTAAATAGTGCTCCTTAAAGAACAACTTGCTCTTCTCCCCATGTATTTTTCTAAATAGGTACATACTCGAAGACATATAACATTTTATACCGGCTTGAACATATTTAACTCTAGGTACCTACAATCCGTTAGCTGCATCGGCAGCATTGCACATGATATTAAGCAATAGGCCCGCGATGTGTAAACGTGCTTAAATTCCTATTAAAATACCAACGTAACACAAGTGATAAATAACGTAGAAGATAAACTTTACCAGTGTAATCTATCCATCGATCTAAATATATAAAAGTCGATCTGAGTATTTGTATATTCCCTATGGGCTTTAAATCGGCTGGAGCTATTTTGATGAAATTTTCAGGCTATCTTCAGATTAAACCAGAGAGTGATCCTGTGTAGTTTTGGTACCTATCGGATCAACAGTATTTTGGTTTTTATAGCTAAATATGTACAAAGCCGGGGCGGGTTGCTAGATTCAGAAGGTTCACGAGCACACAGGCCACCTGATGGTAAGTGGAAACTGTGACCCATAGACATTCGCATTCACAAGACAGACTGCAAGCCTAATACTGCAAATGCGTTGCCAACCCTGAGGATTAACATGGAATGCCTCTATCGTAGTCATTACACCGGCTATCTTATCCCCAAATCGGAACACAACAATGCGAACACTGCTGTTTTGCGGCAGGTTAATGGATAAGATGGTGGTAGCGATCCGGACGGACCCTGCACAAGGTCCTACCACCCGTAAACCCGTGTTCCTAACTAAGTCCAAGCTTGGTTCGTACAGTACAGGTTTCGTGGTGGTCTAGTTATCGAGTTTGTTGAATTAAAAAAAAACTACATTAATGCTAATCTTACAAATATTTGCCATTGCCTAGAATCGAACCCGAGACCGCTAGCTTCGTAGGCAGGGTTATATAATGCTTTACTACAGACTACAATGACCGATTATAACATACCTATGTATTAGTATGTAATGTAGGCTTTGTAGGCTCACCACATCGTCAATCATACAATATAAACAAACCAGTGCAAACCGCATTTATGATATGAATATGATAGTCAGTCACTTGTCTATAATAATTTATTAGTCTAGTGTATGAAGTACGCTTTGATATCCACGCAAACAAAATAGCGTATCAAATAATTTGTACAGGTACATGACGCTGACGACGCGATGGCCTAGCCTTAGTTTGTAATGACCCTCCCTGCCTTCGAAGCAAGCGGTGCCGGGTTCGATTCCCGGTATGGGCAAATTTGTGTGATGAGCACGAGTATTGTTATTAGTATTTATTTCTCTATACATATAAGTAGTTATATCGTTGTCTAGTACCCATAGTACAAGCTTCGTTTGGAACTGTCAATTTGTGTGAGATCGTCCCATGGCATTTACATTTTAAATTTAACATAAAGTACCTACTATACTTTTAATGCATACTTAGTAATCATTACGTACCTACTAATTAACAATCTCAGGTAGGTAATACTTTGAGCAGTATTTAATGGCATTGGCTTTCCAATTATGGGTTATCAGTGTACATAATTATTTTCCTACAAATAGCATTGGCTAAGTGCCAAGAGGTACCGTTAGTCTTAACTACTTAGTTGATTAACTATACCTACAGTCATGGCATGTTGTTCAGATTCAGAGTCGGTCGCTATTGTTCAATTATTGTACTTTTTTAGATGTTTATCGTTCATCCAAACTCTATTCAACGTTATTAAACATAGTAGGTACTTACCACAGACAAAATAACCTATATGCTGAGGTAAGTAGGTACACATCAGGTTTTATTTTTAGACCTACTATTAATGCATACATTTTTGCCTATTACGCATTTCTCTGTTTACACGGAATACAAATTTAACCCACTGAACTTATATTTTTACGTCGTTTTGCACAAGGCGCTTGTTACGAGATTTTTATGTTAATTACTTACCTATTGCTAATGTGAAATATGCACGAAGTTGAGACATTAATACCTTGTCACCGTGTTTAAAACATGTATATTTAAAGCTGCATAATACAATGCATTTACATAAGTTTCTTCACCCCAGATACATGAACGTATTTAATTCAAAAGATCTTCGACGGGTTCTCGGTCGGTTTAACTTTTTAAGACATACGATTTGGATTTTTAGCATCTTTGATTGCATCGCCCCTTGGCATCATGTCATAGCTCGAGAAATAAACGTACCTATTTATTGCATAATTCTTTTTATAAAGGGGTACGTGAAAAAGCTAATGAAGACCGATTATTTCAAGGTGGTTACGTCTAAGTTTTATCTTTAAACACTACTTCAATGGAGTATCGACGTGGAGTCACTCTAGCTATTTGCGATATGGTTCACCGATACCGCTTATGTTCCAAGTGTTACATTAGGTACATTGTGAAAATCACGTTATTATGACAGCAGTCCGATCCTCGACGCTTTAATAAAACAACTATAAATGCCAGTTTATTTCTCTTTGTTCTATAATAAGTACCTAGAACCTAGGACCTAGGTACCAGCAACAAGATGGAGTGACGACCTTGTAAAGATCGCGGGAACACGGTGGATGCGAAAAGGACAAGACCGGTCTGAGTGGAGAACCTTGGGGGAGGCCTATGTCCAGCAATGGACGTCTTTCGGCTGACATGATGAAGTACCTAGGTACCTTTTTTTTATTGCTTTCGACGGGCGAACAGGCAGGCAGCCCTGATGGGAAGTAGTTACCGCCGCCTATGGACATTTGCAACACCGGAGGCGTCACCGGTGCGCTGCCGGTCTCGAAGAAATTTAATAATACCTACCCTTTTTAAAAAAAAACATATTTTATTTTGTCTTTT
Organism: Acleris sparsana; assembly: GCA_923062465.1. Lineage (NCBI taxonomy): Eukaryota > Metazoa > Arthropoda > Insecta > Lepidoptera > Tortricidae > Acleris > Acleris sparsana. The sequence goes on from OV281296.1 coordinate 10,931,601, forward strand.
TGTTTGTACAGTAGAGTTCAAAAATATTTATACACTTTAGTACCTTGTCGCTTTAATCGCTCTGACAATTCATGCATGGCAGATTTAACATGCTATTAAATAGACAAGGTACTAAAGTGTACACATATTTATGATGTCGACTGTACAAACAAGATGTAAGTGTTTAGTCTCTACCTAAATTCTATTCTTTTAACCATGTCAAAGTCACGGCGCCTATATATTTCTTAAAATGAGCAATGCTTGTATATAATCTGAACCTCGGAAACGACTCCCATGATTTTCATGAAAGTTAGTTTGCAGGGGGTTTCTGGGGCGATAAATCGATCTAGGTAGGTTTCATTTTTAGAAAAAAAACGAGTTTATACCTTTGACTGTACCTACTGAATGTCTAAGCAATACTCGTAATACATAGGAATCGATATCTAACAAAACCTGCTTTTTTGAGGTTTGTGTGATAAGTAGGTACTAGGTAGGTCATCATGTCAGCCGAAAGACGTCCACTGCTGGACATAAGCCTCCCCCAAACTCCCACTAGGTAGGTATATGCTCAATTCTTTTCATGGCGCGTTTTGCCTGTACGGCTCAGACCCGGGGCCCCTAGTCGGGTAATGAAGACGTACCTATTTGCTAATAAAATAAACCATCGTCGTGGATCTAAATCGGGCTCAGGATATGGCAGTCCCGTCGCAGGATCCGCTTGTAAATGTGGATATATGTAAACTAGCCGTTGCCCGCAACTCCGTCCGCGCAGAACTCGTTTATTGTTTTTTCCTCAACGTTTCTTTCAAGGTATTTCCATGCCATAATTTTTTAGCGGTTAAAACCGTTAAGTGTATCGAACAGGCAGACCTACTGACAAACTTACTGAGTTAACGGATTTTGGCCGCCCTATCGTCGGCGTGGACTTATTTACTTCTCTTTTCTTATTTTTTGATATAATCACTATTAAATACCCTTCCCAGGAACTTCTAACTTCTTCCATATATAGGTACCTACTTGTCACATTACGCCTTGCTTGTGTTATAATTATAAACAGACAAAGACAAACTAATCCGCAGTAGGTGGTACGCGTAGGAATTAGTAGGGATAGATTATGAAAAGCAACAAGTTAATTTATGTCTTTGGTGCCATAAGTTGGCACAACACAACAAGGTTAAATTAAAGGTTAAAACCGGCCAAATGCGAGTCGGACTCGCGCACGAAGGGTTCCGTACCACTATCTATAAAAAAACACGTTTGATGATTACTAATATAAAAGAGTTTTCTTTTTTCTCGCATTCGAAGTGAAAAATAGAGTGTTTAACTCGAGACTAAACAACCATAATGACACTCGAACTACAGCCACTCTCGCTCGCAAGCTCGCTCGCGTGGCTAAACATCTCGTGTCATTATGGCTTGTTTTAGTCCCTTGTTGAACAATCTACTATTATTCTGTTTTTAATATTTGTTGTTAATTGTTATACACAGAAAACACACAGAAATACATACATCATCTGAGAAATTTTCAACCGTCTGGCCATCACGGTTCATGAGATAGTACAGCCTAGTGGCAGACAGACAGACAGACGGACAGTGGAGTCTTAGTAACAGGGTCCCGTTTTTACCCTTTGTGTACGGAACCCTAAAAAGTAACATTCATAATGATATCATTAAAGTAAACAATCATTAACTCCCTAGACTCATCAACTCGATCGACATAATATGTTGCAAGACAGATCACGTCACACGTTACATTATAGTCATTAGACGGTCGAATTAGATAATAACGCGTTACGTATCAATTGATTCACTTCGCGGACGTCATTAAAATGCAGCAATAGTTAGAGCGTGCGTTTAAAACGAATAAAACAATAGCGGCGTTTACAGGTAAAGTTCGGACCGCGGGAAACACCACGCGCCGTCCCAATCTTCGTTCCGAACCGTAAACATTTTACTATTTTACTATTACAGTTGCATTTACACGTACGGTTCGGAACGAAGATTGGAACGGCGCGTGGCGTTTCCCGCGGTCCGAACTTTACGTGTAAAAGCCTCTAAATGCGTCTGGCGGTATGCCCTATGCGGTAAGCACAATAATACATAGTATAAAACAAAGTCGCTCCCTGCCGTCTGTCCCTCTATATGTACACATAAATCTTTGAAATTACGCAACAGATTTTAATGCGGTTGTCTTCAATAGATAGTGATTCAAGAGGAAGGTTTAATACTACCCTGAGCAAAGCGAGTGCGGGTCGCTAGTTTGCTATAATATCAAATGGCATAAAATTTAATGCTATAAATTCAGGAGGCCAGGCAGGAGACTGCTGCATAACACCCACTGACTCCGAGCAACTTTCTGAGTGCAGCGATTGATGGGTTCAGCAGCCCATGTCTTCGGCATGCCTAATGTTGTTAAGAAATCTCCCGTCAATAGAGCATCCCACTCCGGTGCGGCTGAGCTCACGGACCGCTCCCCATGTACACAGATTAAAGAGCTTTGGTGAGCTCAATTAACCCACCCGCGCAAGTGCCGCACTCCGCACTGCAGTCTGTACACGTCCGACAGGGAACCTGCACTGAACGACGTTGGATTAAATTACCTAATATTCAAAATCTAGAATATAGTCAATGGGCCACTGATTTCCGCAATAAAATGATCGCGGTTAAAAGTGATGTGAAACTACCCTCATATTTTTACTGTTTCCTTTTTGTACTATCTGTCAAACTCGGCCGTGTTCTATAGAAAAGACGGAGACCCTATTTTCCACTCAGAACAACAACAAAAACTAACAGAAATACCTTATAAATAAAGTAATTGAGGTTTGATTTTTTTATAATTTTCGCATTTATAATATTAGTAGGATAGTTGGATTTCCACAGAAGACCAACTTCAAGATTTCTTTCCCGAAGATTTCATGATCCCTCTCAAAATTACTAAACTACCTATCTAGCTTCGGACTACAAAATATTGACTACGGTCGTAACAGAAACGTCTGTATGAGAGTCTCACTCAATGCTTATAAAATTTAAATCTACAGTTCCTAGTTAAGTAACTGAGTTTGCCGTTTTTATCAGAAACTTGTTGGCCAGCAGGGCGACTAAATAAATTGCGTTTTAAATGCAGATTCAAGCACCAAGGCGAACCAGCCGTTAGCATTACGGCTCCGAAAAGGCCTCGAGTTTCTCAGTCGTGCTAATCTCATAAATAAAGCCTCAGTCTGATTGGATGATAACCTGCAAGTTTGTAGAAATCCATTGACAGGTTGTTTTAAAATTTTTGAGCCGAAAGCTGTTGCAGCGACGCAATGTATCACCAAAAGCATGAGGACTATCGCGCAATAAAAATGGTGAGGGTCGACTATGATACACTGGTTGACCTAACAGCAAGTACAAATGCTTGTGCGTGTCTCAGATCCGGAAATCAGATCTAGCTGCGTCTGAGTGCTCATGCTAGGTATGCCGAACTTTAAAATTAACAGATAAAAAATATATTTCGGGAAAACATAGTCTTCTTCTTTCTCCTTCTTCTTCTTCCATATATAAATCAATTGAAATTATTAACGCAAATCGTTAGTATCGCAAAAACCCTCGAACGGCTCAACCGATTTACATAAAAAAATATTGTGTTCGTAATGGTCAGGACAAGGTTTGTATGGAAAAAGAACCGCTAGTTACATATTTAAAGTGTGTCAGTATCGCAGAAACTCGAGATAGTTCAACCGATTTAAATAAAAAAAACGTGCTCGTTATTGGCAGGACAAAGTAGGTGTGTATGAATAAAAAAAACACCCACACGACACCGGGCACGAACAACTAGTAAATAATACTTTAATATGGATTATTAAGAGTTCAGAATATTGATAATCCGGTATTTGTGAATTCTGATATAGCGGAAATGAAAATGGCTGTCGAAGCACGACTAAGGCATTTCATGTATTATTTACGCGTTGAAGGTTCAACTAAGTACCTAGTGTACCTTCCACGACGAGTTTGTGTGCGAGTGCTTACCCTGTGGTCGGCGAGGCCCTGACTCCGATTCGATATTGCTATGATAAACAGTAAATATCTTCACAATCGAGAAGGAGAAGTCCTTTTGTAAATTGAAGACGCGTTGGCCTAGTTGTTAGTGACCCTGCCAACGAAGCTAGCGGTCCTGGGTTCAAATCCCGGTATGGGCAGATGTTTGTGTGATGAGCGCGACTATCTGTACCTGAATCATGGGTGCTTACTATGTATAAGTATGTATTTCTCTATATAAGTATTTATATCGTTGTCAAGTTGTTCTAGTACCCGTAGTAGAAGCCTAGACCTTACTTTGGAACTAGGTCCCGTGATACTCAAATTTAAATATAAACTAGGTAGTTAGTTACCTAGTTTTATTTTGCTAACAGTCCTTAATGCTTATGCAAAAATTACAAGTAAAGCCCCCAAGGAAAAATTGTTCGAATAGGATAACTAAATATCCGATTTGCTGTATCTATGTAACATTATAATTGCGTATTTCATTATACAATCAGCATCGTATCAATCTCTATTACCTTGTCACATTAACGTCATGGTAGCACTGACACACGAATTTGTCAAAAACGTAAAACGTACAGAATAGCTATTTATGATGCCGACCGCGCTAGATTTAGGTTACGAGTAGGTGTTATATTGATATTCGCTATACTATAAACTACCTACCTACCTACTTATTGCATAAAGAAGGTATATTTTCCTCATACATAATACTTGTGTGTGTGTCACATTCAGTACCAAAAACCGGTAAAGTGAGAATCGGACTTGCACACCGAGGGCTCCGTGCTCCGTACCGCACATTAGGTATACCTATTATTATATTCCGATTTTATTTTATTTTCAAACCGAATAAAAATACGTTGAAAAGGAACGTTACTTGTATGGGAACCCGACCCCTTTATTAAGGTGCGAACCCACCGCTGCGTTAAAATACGGCGTCGTTGCGTAAACAATAGTCGGGGCCATAAACAACATGGCGTCGTTTTTGACGCACCGTTAAGCAGCGGTGCGGCCGCATCTTTATGTCACATTCTTTAAATAAAATGACAAATGACAGATAGCAGCGTAGACCTAGTAACAGTCCCGTTGGGCGCCCTTCAGGTACAATACCCTGAAAATTAAGTACCTAAATAATGATTTATGCCCGGTTCCTATACTCAAGAAACGCATCGTTTTCCTTACGCCTCGTTAAAATTTGACACATTTTGTACGTAGCAAATGTCATAATGCTACGACCCGTAAAGAAAACTATTCGTTTCTTGAATATAGGAACCGGGCATTAGATATGAAGTAAATATGCTCTAATTGTTTTCATAGATAAGAAAATGATAACTAATTTTACAGGTCTTGTTCCGTCTCTCTCGGCCCGGATCGTTCCGATTTCTATTACCTACGCACGTTTAGATCCTTGACGTACCGTAACAGGTAGTGAGGATACTTTTTAGCACTTCTCAGTAAACTAATATTACACAACCATGAAATCATACGACTACTTTCTCTGCAGCGCTAGAATACTGATAACCCTACTCGGCATTGACGGATCGCTTCCCGCATCGCTCGTTATAAATATTCGCCTTCATTATTATTTACTCTCTTACCTTCGTCTCATTCTGCCAGTAGGTACTATACGAGCGTGTTTATGTACTCGCCTGGAAGTATGTAATTCTAAAGATTGTGACACTTTCAATTGGATGAATGAAAGATTAACTCTTATCTTACAACCAGAAATCGGAAGGGCCATTTGCAACGTCAAAAGAAGGCGGATGTGTAATTTGTTCTAGTTTTTATTTTTGTGTATTTAGGTTTTCCAAGTTCTTTTCTTTTGGTGATTTGTACTTTTATTACCTTTGTGTTGCACAGCGATAGAAGACTTGGACTTATTTTGGGTATCTGGCATCTTACTTCTCGTTTCACGTGGACTCGCAGTGGTACAGATGGTGAAACTATCTTGACCTCTGTCCCACATATCACCGTACAACGTTCCCCCCAATCTTCCTAGAGAAGATTGGATTGTGTTTTATTGCTATATTGATTTATACTTATATATACTTGACACTGGCGAAATCACTTCATTGTGGAAACGCCATATCCCCGCGGTAGTAGCTGTTCAAGTCGCCGCGGGGCAAAGTAAAAAATAAATAAATAAATCGAACAGTTTTTGTTTTCTTGAAATATAATCATGTTTTCCATAAGAAGGAATCTCGCATTGAATCTCCATAACAAAACTACCTGTGTATAGTCGCCATCAATAGAACTTGTGAACGATGTAAACAAATTAGTACTGTTCGACACATATCCTCAAATATTCACCAAGCGTGTTTTTATTTAAAATAACGTATAATTCGTTGCAAAGACCTCACTTGATCTTTAACAGTATGTGATTATAAAATCATCACGGTGAATTGGTTCGTTTGGTTTTGTTTACATCTTTTGCAAGTTCTATTGACGGCGACCTTATAACAAAATATGCGCTTTTTTCTCGATTTCCTGTTGTGTAACTAAAAATAAAACTACTACTAAACTTAAAATTTAATAAACTATAATTGCATGCAGTTCAGTTTCATTCTAAAATCGATGACATAGTTTTTGATCAATTTTCCTTTTTTGGTAATTTTGAATTGCGATTGTTCCTTGCGAGAATTGCCTCTGACCCGTGACTCTGACCTCTGATTCGTATGAGTACGTGTGTATTAATTTCAAATACCGAATTAAAGAAGGTCACCAGGTTTGTCTTCTTTTTGCCCTAGCACTCGTCCAATTTGTACAGTCACATAGTTCACTATGGAACTATGTGAAAGTGACGTTTTAATTCAGTTGTTTCAAGTTTGTTACGATTCGAATCATTACGTCACTTTGAAATAGTTCCTGTTCATGTAATCAGGCTTGGGAAGTATTTGAATTAATTGTAATTGAAATACGTAATTGAAATACAAATAAGTATTTGGTATTTGTATTTCAATTACATGCTTAAAATTTAAAATGTTATTTGTATTTCAAATACCTGACGCCGAGGTATTTTGTAGTTAGTATTTGAAATACTTTAGCTTCAAAATACATTTTAATTTAAATACATTTAAACTTCATTTAGCGATCTTATTAATGGGTGCGTTCTGAAGAACATAGCACTCGATAGCTTTCGTAAGCAAAAAGGCGACCGCTAAATATGTCGATCTTTAGAGTTGGTAACACCGAATTTAACTCTGCTTTTAAGCCCATGCTGGGCTGGATTACTTTATATTCTTAATAGTAATTTGTATTTTGTATTTCAAATTAAAATAACGAAAATAATGCATTGTATTTTAAATTTTAAATACATTACTTAAAGATATTTTGTATTTCGTATTTTAAATACTTGCGAGATAGTAATTTAGTATTTCAATTAAAGTAAAGCATGTATTATGCCCAGCCCTGCATTTTATGACTGTTTGTTACCATAATAATATAAATATACAAATAAATAAAGCGAACTATCGTAACGTTTATAATACGAAAACATGTCAAAGGCAACATGGTTTCGCCGAGTAGAATAGAGGCCCAGGTCGATGTTCATATGATTCAGGCTGATATCATCATAAACTATCATTACCAGTGGCCAAATCCTCCACTGTTGCCTTTACATACAAATTCAACTGTATTGGTGCAAGATAGAGACAGTGTGACTGGCTTTTAATAAGTTTGTACTGCAGTGTTTGCCTCTCGGATCTTACGTAAACAATCAAACAATGAAAAACATATCCACTTTCTTTATGTTCAGTTTTTATTGGCACTTGACTTATGTTTGCCTTTTGATAATTGTTGTGCGACGTGAAACAAGTGCGTCCTGCGACTTTGCAACAAACTCGAAGGAAGATAATATATATCCTTATTTATTATATGGGTAGAACTTTACCTTGCTGGGATGCAGTTTTTTTAAAATTAAATCTTGAAAGAAGCAGACCTTGACCAAAACTGTAGGGAAATGTATAACTATACTAATTCTATTAATATTATAAAGAGGTCTCATTGTGTGTTTGTATGTTGGAGATCCCGTAATCTTTAAACCTTAATATCTTAGGACCATATCACACGAATTGACCAAGTCCCAAAAAAAGGTATAGGCTATGGGAACTAGACAACGATATACTTATTTATATACGTAGAGAAATACATCCTTACATACATAGAAAACATCTGGGATTGGAACCCGAGATTGCTAGCTTCGTAGGCACGGTCACTAGGTAGGAACCAACCTGGTTAACGTGTAACCAGTGCCACTAGTCAAACTACTAGTGATCAGGGCCTCTATTCCTGACGGTAAAAAACATTATTGTCTTTGACCCTGTTATGGTATTGTTTTCACGTCAAACGCCATTACTATCAAGTAAATAAAAGCTATCAAAACGGTGACAATACGATAACAAATCAAACACGATATGGTTTTTACCGTGTTGAATAGGAGCCCAGGGGGTAAGCGTATTGCTTTTAACACGTCCTCATATTGTCACTCGTTATGGTCACTTTACTTGACAATAGCGGTCAAGTTGAAAACAGTATCTACATTGACATGACAAAAGCAAAATGCTTTTACCGAGTAGAAAAGCCCCAGTGAATATTTTTTTTCCAACTAGGTATATAAACTTCTCAATTAACCTCCAGAATTTTGAAAGTGACAAGGAATACGAATTTTCTTCTTAAGGTTGCGTCAGTGTCAAACACTATAAATAAGAATGGGTAAGGAATTTTCCTATCAAAGCATTTTTGACGGTCTATACGCCGCAATAGATTTACCCGTAACATTATTCAGACAATATCTCGTCGTACCCTTCCAACAGAAGTACCCCTGGTACCATCGCCAGTACCCTCGAGTTCCAACGGTGGACCAATGCTGCGAAGACGATGTCGTCTGTGACTTTGAAGCCAATTGTCAGTATAAAAGAGACAGGATGGTGGATTCCGAGATCCTCAGCATTCTGAGACAGCGCTTCGAAGATTGCATGATGTACGAAAACCCTGACGTCGAGGTGATGTGCCGAAACCTCTGGGACAGGTACAAGGACGGCGAGGAGGCATGGTTTACGAAATATGGTGATCTCGGTGCATACGCAGATGCGAAGAAAGCGTTCATGAAGCAGAAACACAGATTGGCATATGAGAAAAGGAACAATGTCAAATTACAAAGCAAACCGTATTTGTAAACGTAGTGTGAAATGTAATCCCTAATGATAACAAAAAAAGAAATAGTTATTTGAATTGCCATGAAGTTATTTAGATTAAATCACGGTTCAATACATTCATGAAAGAATTCTATATTCCATGCATTTATTTTCTATCTCTAATAGAAATCTAGTTAATAGGTTCAGATTGCATGCACTCTGAAATACATATACCTGAAGCGCATTCCACTCTTTTGCAGTACGCATTATGAAGGATGATTCACCTTATTCTTGCAACTCATGTTGGGCTTCTAAATGTCCATGAGTTTCAGAACCCACTTACTATCAGATGGTATTTTGGTATTTGCTTTTTCAATGATTTTTCCGATTTAACCAATTAAAGGAGGAGAGATCCATAGGTACATCGCAATGGTGCTACTTATTTATGTATCCTAACTTCAGCAAAAAAATCATCCAATTTGGTTTACCTACCTATCCTTGATTGATGATGACATTAATTAAAAGTCATTGATACCAGAAATGTCTTTCAAATAAACAGATTGGGAGGATTTTCCAGAATATTGTACGTAATTGAGACATCGTTGTGTAATGAAAATAAGTCTTTCAACAATATGGTTATTTTCATCAACGAAAGAAAAAAACTGAGTTGTTAACTACGTACAATATTTTTGAAAACACCGGCAAAATAAATTACCCACCAAAGAACATCTCATGTTTTTTTATGTCATGGAGAAAGGGAACGAGCACAGGTCATGCCTATTCCATTTTAGTTATCTGGATCGGCGACTGTCTTAACATTGCAATCTCAAGATTTTAGTTTTGAGAATGCGAATGTCTGTGGGTCGCAGGTTCCACTTACCATCAGGTGGCCTGTGTGCTCGTTTGCCTTCTCAATGCCATAAAAAAAAGGTGAAACAGCGTGGTCCTGTCGTGATTTGCCAAAACTGGCATCGTGGTCGGTGCTGGTAGCGTAGTGGGTGCCCCGAAACCGCTTAATATTCACTGCCGGTGACAAACCTGGCATTAAGTATCTATCCTACTAAGAGCATCAACAGACAGAAAAACCAAATATTCGTGGCTAGAATAACTTCTCAGACGCGCAAGTGTTTGCATTGGGATGAGTGGTAATAAAGATTGTGGTTAAATGTACACAATTTACTATGACGTGACATTTTGCATTTGCCTTTGTCACTGTTTGGTACTTTGTCACGCCGTGATTTTGTACTTTTTGTTACCTTTCCATTTACTTATTTCAAAGTTTACTTTTAATGTTTCAACTGAAGTGTTTTAATTTTACCTAGAGAAGGTTTTTTTTCAACAAACGTAAGTTTTATTTCTTATTTTTACGTGTTAGGATCTTAAATGTTTTGTGCATAACAGTAAATACCGAATAAGCATAACCGTTTCCAAAATCAGTTTACAAATGTTTATGTTACATAACATACCTACCTAGTAGTAGGTGAAACCATCGTTCAACATTTAAGTACTAATTGTAAGTAACTCGCCAAGTCACTAGGTGATTTCCCGATTAATTAATATACTTTATTTTTCTTTATTTGTTCTTAGAAAGAGATTCAAGTTTATTTGACTGAATGGCATAGATATTTCTCAAAAGATTCAGCAAGCGGTTCCTCCGTAATATTTGCTAGATCGTTGGTCTTGTAAGAGGGCTGCATAATATTGAATGCCCTACGAATTAACAAGGTTTATACTTTTCTGTGGTCAATCTCATGTTGAAATAGTCTAAGGAAGGTAATAGAAATAAGTGATCGATTATATGATTGCACTTGTATTTAGCAGCCACCTATATCATTTTAATTTTACTATTACATTTTTAAACATGTGGTCCTATTTTTCTCATGTAACTTTACTTACATTAAATAATACAAAATAAAAAAGAAATAAAAACTAGCTGGGGTTAATCTGCTTCATAACATAATTTAGTAGATTCATCCTGTTCGATGACCTGTGTCTTTTACCCGGAATTGATTGGCAAGTCAATTCCGGGTAGATGTATATAGAACAGGATGAACCTACTAATTTATGTTATTATTTTTATTATATATACAGTTTATTGTATTTAAATACAGATGTACATACGTAATTGTACATATTTATTGGGAGAAGGGCCTAGTGTAGGGCCCGTCCGGATCGCTACCACCATCTTACCTTTTCAACTTGCCGCTACACAGCAGTGAAATTACTAGTACCTATAGAGGCATTCTATCTAAGTCCTCAGGTTGGCGACGCATTTGAAGTCCTATGATTGCCATCTTAGGATTCCAATCTTGAGATTGCAAATGTCTATGAGCTTCAGTATCCATGAGGTGGCCCGTTTGCTAGTTTGCCTTCGCCATGTCATAAAAAAACTTCTAGAAAATCATATATTTTAAGAGCGGTCGTATTGTCCTAACATTTACCACTTGATAAACATTGCGAACTTAATGGTTTTTTTTTTTACGAAATCATGTAGGATTTTATTTTTCTTTGATCTTAAATGCTGCGTAAAAATACAAAGAGATTAATTTTTAACTATAAGTACGTGTGCATACCCCATTACGAGAGGACTAAACCATTGCAAAAATCCGTCGCAAACTTGTTAACGGGGCTAATGAATGGATCATGCGACAATGACGCGGCATTGATCGTCATGCTCCGGGCACGTGCTGCTTAACGTGTAGGTACTTAGTTATAAAAAGAAAATTGAGGTTTCCCAACATGATAGTTACATTGCAATTGGGTCTCCATTTTAAATTTGGAACGAGTGGTAAAGTTTGGCCGGTGGTAGGACCGTGTCAAGGGTATTTTCGGATCGCTACCACCAAGCTACTAGGCTACCACCATCAGCCCGGCAAACCTGCCGCGTTCGCATTATTGTTCATGTGTTGAGGGTAACACAGCCGAATATTCATAAAAGCAGTCCATCTTAGTTTTCAGGTTTGGCAACGCATAGTTTGCAACCTGAAGTTTTTCAATGTGTACCTACATTGCTTAGTGTGGATGAAGCTCAGTAATGTGGATACTTGCCGACTTGCCAATGTACATACCAAATTGCTTGTATGTCGTTTTATTTACTTGTGTCGAGGGCATCTCTGTCGTCATAGAAATTACATTAAAGGTTTTATAATCAAAGTCCTCAACGTTCAAACGTTCAAAAACTACCCGCCTGTACCGGCAAAGGTCTGTGTATACACAGACCTTTGCCTATGTATATATACATCTTTGACGCGATGGCTGTACTATCAAAAATTATTAACCATTTATTAAAAATTTGCCGGTATTACTTACCTTACCATATGTTGTTTTTTATAGATAAACCAGAAGTACAAATAACCATCAAGCTGTCATTGCAGTAATGACGCCAATGCCATTATAAAGCGTACGAATATATGAAATACAAATAACTTTGTAAAATAAAAACACCTGTTGGCTCAATATGTAAGCTCTGTTCAAGTGCTGTCTCGTTATTGTCTTCTGAATTGCTATTTATCATCGTAAAATGAAAGGAACTCTTCAGGCTGAAGTAAATCATATTATCGAAACTTATGTTCTATCTAAGTAGACGCCTGAGAAGCAGCTACACGTGCCTTAAGCTGTGAGGTATTTAAAAGACAATTGACTGTCGACAAGTGTATCATAAAAGTGTGTACAAGTCGTAATCATAATACATGTGGATCTATCTACTTCACATGCTGAGAAAGATTTGATAACAAATAAATAATCCTTTAGTTGTTACCTCGGCTTGTACGAACATTAACAGAAAGATATTGATCAGCCGACATTAAAATACTAAAGACGCACTTTTTACCTTGCAATCCCATTATGTAAATCTCTTTTTATTCCCTAGATGAGCTGCACCAGGATTTTCCATGTGCTCCGGCGCTGCAAGCGGCTGGAGGACAGCAACGAGATCGGTTCTACGCCGCTGGCCCGCTGCCTCGGCCTCCTCGACCTGGCAGCGCTGGGCGTTGGCAGTACCCTGGGGCTCGGTGTCTACGTCCTAGCCGGGGCTGTGGCCAAGACTGTCGCTGGGCCAGCGGTGACCTTGAGCTTCTTGGTTGCCGCTATTGCTTCAGCTTTTGCTGGTAAGTTTTAGACAGGTAAACTTACTACTGACCAATAATTACTTATATTAGGACTGGTGTCTTTAGTAGGTAATTAACGTATGTAGTGACTGTGGGAATGGTCTGATATCTTTGGGTACATGGTAGGATGAGCTAGAGATGAGATGATAGATGAGCATATTAATAACTCTCACCACACCACTAATACGATCGGAAAAAAACCCGACGAATTGAGAAACTCCTCCTTTTGATGAAGTCGGTAAAAAAATATCGCTTAGACGTAGTGTTATAAAATGTAAAGTAATTATTATCTTAACCTTCCTTAACTATCTGTTTATTTAAGCATCTCACGCGAAAAACTGCCTTTGGTTTAAGAAGATTATATTGTAACAATAAAGTTTTTGTTTTGGCGAGGGAGTTCCGCAATTTACGGCGGTATTCAATGGGTGTAGTAAACATTTGTAAAAGATGATGCTTCTCCCTTGGGCTCCGTCAATTGCACTCCTAAGTGAATACAAAACTTCCGCCGTCTTAAATTTGCGTGTTCCCTGAAAGTTCTGGCTGAGAGATTCATAATGGAACAAGTGAAATAGATACGTTCAACAAGGTCTTATACATCCAAAGGATCTCTTCAAAGCAATTGCATCCTTGGGCATATCAATGGCAGTGAAGGATTTAGTTGTTTTAATCTTTAATCCAGAGACAAAGGTGGTAATGCTTTTTGACATTCATAGGTGCATTATATTATGCCTAAATTGAAGAATAAAGAACTTTGACTTTGACTTTGACTTTTAACAACCTCTTTCAAAGTAGGTATTCACGTTTACAAATATTTAAATAAATCTTCTCTTCCAGGCCTCTGTTACGCCGAATTCGCTTCGCGCGTCCCCAAAGCCGGATCAGCGTACGTGTACAGCTATGTGAGTGTCGGCGAGTTCATCGCCTTCACCATCGGCTGGAACCTAATCCTGGAGTACGTGATCGGCACCGCCAGCGTGGCCAAGGGCATGGCCAACTACATCGACAGCCTGTGCAACAACACCATGGCCAAGACTATGACGGCGTGGGCGCCTATCAATATCTCCTTCATGGCAGATTATCCTGACTTCTTTGCCTTTGTGCTGGTTTTGTTAATAACGAGTATGTATTATTGATAGTTTATTTATTCATTTGATAAGGTTAAGGTTAAGTGCCTACAAAATCATTAGAAATGCATGCAGTACCCAATCATCAATATTTTTGTAAGCAATTAGAGTTTAACGGTACAATATTTAATAACTTCCTTACAATATTGCAGTGCTGCTGGCATTTGGCGTGAAGGAGTCCACCAAGCTGAACAACGTGTTCACTGCGCTGAATCTGATTACCGTCATAATCGTGATCATCGCTGGGGCCGTCAAGAGTAAGTTCCTCATGTTTGCCGAACGGTACTTTTTGAACCAAGTTGCGGCCAAAGAGCCTTTTAGAGCCTTTTCAATTAATGCTTTATTTATTTATGCTCTGGCCAGCAAAAATATAACGAGTCATTTTACTAAATAAAACCAGTAAAAGATGACTCTGTTGTTACTAGCTAATCCCGCTTTTCAAATTCTATATGACAAACAAAACTTAACTTCAATAATGTGTTAATTTCAATCTTACATTATTTGTTTAGGTGACCCTGCCAATTGGCGCATCAAGGTTGAAGACATCCCCGAAGAATACCGCAGCCAGGCGGGAGAGGGAGGCTTCATGCCCTGGGGGCTGGCCGGCGTCATGGCGGGGGCTGCCAAGTGTTTCTTTGGCTTCGTCGGCTTCGACTGCGTCGCTACCACCGGAGAAGAAGCCAAAAACCCCAAGAGGGATATCCCGCTGTCCATTGTGTTGTCGCTGGTGATCATATTCGTGTCGTACTTCAGCATCGCGACGGTGCTCACGATGATGTGGCCGTACTATCTGCAGGTTAGTTGCGTTTTATTTTCATACGTCATCGTAATTGGCAAATCCCGTAATAATGACTCGTTGTAATGTAAACACTCGTTGTATCTATAGGTATATAACCTTTAGATCGCTTTTGGAGTCCCTTTGCAACATGATTTAGGTATTCGTTTATCCTCGCCACATATTTTTTTCGATGGTTCTATTGTAATAGATTTGTCGCAAGGAAAATACATTTTCAAGAGCCTTGAGTAACTGTTGATTGCTAAAGCTTCACAATTAGGAATTAGTCACGGCAATAAAAAAATGTTTATCTCCAAGACGCAAGGTCAATGTAGTATTTTCACAAACAAAGACGAGTTGACAATGATACGAGTATAATGAAAATATAAATCAACAAAGTAAGTTATTCTATGACGCATAAGAACTTAAAATGTATTACCGCCGGGCGAAAAATACCCGAATTGGCAAATCCAAGTAATATTAGGCGATCCAGCGATCTAAGGAAATATTTAAAGTATAATCATATAAATGCGAAAAAACGTCTTCACGGTTCAAAAACTCAACCGGATGATGTAAAATTGGGTGTGTAATGATTGGTACAAAAATAATAATTATAATAACTTTTGATATACCTCATTTCAAAGGATATAAACATTAAACACTCATTTTATATAATAAACGATTGGTATAATATCAAAATATCTATTTTTATTTACTATAATTATCATTTGGTTTATAATTTATTTATTATAAACCTTATTCGGTATAATCAATGACCTTGGTATAATCATCATTTATATAAATAATATTAGTATTGTAGGTATTATTTACCTAACCTAAACTACTTTTCTGGTAGCACTTTGTTTTGTGCAGGGGTCGCAGTTCTAACCTAACCTAACCTACACTTCTGGTAGCACTTAGTTTTGAGCACAGACAAAGTAACTAACGAGCCTACCCAAGTGGTTGTATGAGTTAGTATACACAGTTTTTTTACCCCCCGTCCCCCCTTTACCCTTTTGCCTATGTAAATTTTGTGGGGTAATAAATTTATGATTATATTTCATAAATTTGATCAAAAATGGTTATTCCAACCGTACTTTACGTGAAATTAACTGTATATCATAAATTAAAGTTAATTATAGTATATATGCATCATACTTAAAGTATGTTATACAGAATATAATTATATCAAATACTCATTATATAAAACAATAATTATACCATATATAAAAATATATTAAATGGTTTTATATGATTTAATAATTATATCAAATGAGTGTTATAGCGACTGATATTATATGAAATATTATATCGATCGTTACGCACCCTGTAAAATTTGGTACTATGTTGGTAACCTTTAACATGGCTAGGCTATGCTTCTTTGAAATAGCCTAAGGTTATGTACCACTTTGTTGGAAATTTATCATTTGCCGTAATTTGCAGGACGCTGACGCTCCTTTCCCCCACGTGTTCACGGAGGCTGGTCTGCCCGTGATTAAGTGGATCGTGACTATAGGAGCCATCTTCGCGCTGTGCACCAGCTTGCTCGGAGCCATGTTCCCGCTGCCGCGAGTGCTTTACGCCATGGGGAGCGACGGCGTGCTGTTCAGGCCCCTGGCAGCTATCAACGGCTGGACGAAGACGCCGCTCCTCGCAACTTTCCTCAGTGGATTGCTGTCAGGTATGCTAGTTAAAAAACGTAGTTATTACAACTATTTAATTAGCGATATTCGTAGTGAATCAAAGGCCTTCCCCAAGGTTTTCCACAACGATCGGTCCTCTGCTGCTGTCATCCAGCGGTTTCCCGCGACCTTTATCAGATCGTCAGTCCACCTTGTGGAAGGTCTGCCAACACTTCGTCTCCCGGTTCGCGGTCGCCACTCTAGAACCTTTCCGCTCAAAACCTTGGGGAAGGCCTTTGTCCAGCAGTGGACGTCTTGCGGCTGATAATGATGATGATGATGTAGTGAATCACGTTTATTGGGTGTGGTGGAGCAGTTAGTAGTTTGGTAAATGTTATTGAGAATAAACAAACTGCATTCAGGGTAACTCTAATTGGCGTTTTCAAATAGCCGGTGCAAGAACTGTCTTATTGACGAAATCTGGCTGTTTAATCGATTTTCAATTTTGTACTGTTCAAAAGCCATTTGTAAATAAATCACCAACAGGTACTTATAGTTATTTTTTCTAAATACAGCCATCATGGCGGCCGTGTTTAACCTGAACCAGCTAATTGACATGATGTCCATCGGAACGCTGCTCGCTTACACTATCGTCGCTACCAGCGTCCTCATTCTCAGGTAAGCTAAGCAATCGTATCTACCTACCAACTTCAAAGCGATATAACTCTTGTTGACTGCACGTTTATAAAATTTAGGTATGAGAGTAGTATTAAAATTTTGGAAAGAACAGAGGTAAAATAAGGGTACAAAACAAAACTTACAGCTACAACTAAAACAACCATAGGTTAGGTTTAGCGTAGACGGAAGGCATGACACCAAAGCAACTAGTTATAGCTGGTCCGCCATGCTCTATCTATACGATCGACCTTCTCATGGACTGCAAGACACGGGGTGCTTTATTTCTCCTAATATAGGCGTTGAGTCTTCAAGTCTGATTTTTTTTTACCAACTCCAGCTGTAAGGGAAGTTTGTTTTCGTAGACAATGTATTCGTCAATAGTAGGTAGTTAGTTCTTCCGTTAACCTAACCTAACCTAATCTAACCTTTAATGTTAATGTTTATGATAAGGTACGAGCAGGAACCGGACCTGTCCATCTCGGACATCAAACCACTGCCTGAGACGCCGTACTCTGTAGCCAAGCAGAGCTTCAACCTGCTCGGCCTCAAGCGACCCACCAACCTCTCCGCCGCCATCGCCAAGGCCTCCATACTCATACTGTGTAAGTTGAGCCATAGTGATTACATTAGTACAAGTTCCTACCAAAATTGCGTTTAGGTTGGTTAAACGTGTCTACTGTGTGCTTCTTATCCGTCGCATGTTGCGTGTCATTTGCACGTAACCCATTCATTAGAGCCGCCATGTGGTTACACTGGTTACATTGTTCCGGTGTACAGCTTACGTTACAAGTTTACTACTAGAATGACACGAAGATTAATTACGACTATAGGCACATTAGGATAAGGTTAAGAAAACATGCATTTTACTTGCTAGGCCTTGGAGTGCGGTAGTGATGTGATAAATATATTTTAGGTTTCTTAGTTGCTAACAGACAAATATGTAGCTCAGTGAACTATCACAGTATACATTTCTGACAGACCACAAACACGGAATAAACACGTAATTTGCTGATTTGTTTACAATTCCCTGATATTTAAGACAGCTTAGAAAAATATCCGAACAAAGTCGTTAAGTATAGGTATACGAATTTTCTAGCACAATGTAAGTACCTCACTTGACTACACACCTGTGAAATATGTTGTCAAAAACCTGTCATAATATTGTTATAAAGATCAATAACATTTAAATATTATGACTGGAAGACTGAGATTAGAAGTCTACTGTTCATATGCGTGCGTAATCACTGTGGGAACTCACAGTATTGTTTGTAAATACGATTTAGAATGGTGTTTTTGGTCGTTTACCTTTAGTAAATTATAGGTTCAAAATCATACTTAACCTTTTGAACACACGGCTTTGGCCGTCAACTGAAAGTCGTGCCACTGACGCCACGACTGGTTCAGCCGTCACAAGTTCAATATTAAAAGAGACTTTGTTTCGTATCAATTAAGTTGTAATCTGCATAGCATAGGAAACATTTTTGGCGTGTGAGTGACACATTTTGTACTCGTCGTAAGGTGTTCAAAAGGTTAACCCGGTGATGTTCGGTTCTCTAATGGTCCACAACGCGTTCCAGTCGTGCTGGCGCTGGTGACTTGTGCGCTGCTGACGTGGGAGCGCGGCGGCGCGGCGGACGCGGCGCTGGGCGCGCTGGGCGCCGCGCTGCTCGTGTTGCTCGTCATCCTGTGCCGGCAGCCGCGCCAGGGCACCGCACACCTCAGCTTCAAAGTCAGTAAAAATACTTTTCCGATTCAATTCCAAAAACCTGTGGCAGATTCATTAATGCTGGGCCCCTTTCGTGAGGATAGATAGTCCGGGCTGTATTTAGTCTCCAAATGGACTCTGTGCATGTTATGGACATAGCGTGAGCGTAGCGGCTTGGAATTTTCTGAGTGCAGGCTTGCTTATGCTTGATAGTAAACTTTGGTTAGTTAGATTATATGTTAAATTTCCACCATTTTATAAACTCTCACATTGTCAACAAGGACGTGTTCTGATTTAAAATTCCGTCGACCTTATCTGCAGATTAACTTTTGATTGATATGATTGAAACTGTACTTTGATACGCCGAACCTTCTTATTATTTTACCTGCAATGCTCTGCGTACATAAAAGTAAAATATGCCTCCGATTCACTCCGAAGAACGAGTTCCAGTTACCAGTTCATTATGGACTGGGACGAAGATGTCATCTCATCAACGATATTCTTGCTAACCCATTCCCCGCTCCACAGGTCCCGCTGGTACCGCTGGTGCCGTACCTCAGCGTGTGCATGAACGTGTACCTAATGGTGCAACTCGACTACCAGACCTGGGTGCGGTTCATCGTGTGGCTCATCATAGGTAAAACATATGACAGACTGCAGCTGTTGAACAGCCTTATCCTCTCCTGAGTGTCCAATGACGCAATTAAGGCGATAAGATAGAACAATAACAGACCTCAGACTCCTCCGTCCTTTCACATTCGGCTGTCAGTTCAGTTGCCAGTTTGGCTGGGTCATTTCAGTTGTTTACCTATATTTACATTTTAAACTATTAAGTGACTGACTGACAGACAGACAACGTAGGTACAGACTGAAATTTAGAATAGATATAATAATTTACCCAGAACATGAAGAAAGAGTAGGGTAGCGGAATACGCAATCACACCGGACCTGTACGAGTTAGTGGACTTTCTTTTTTTACGAAGTCCTGATATAAACTAGTAGGATTGCAATTGTAGTACCTATTAAAAATAAGATTTTATTTTTCAGGATACTTAATATATTTCTTCTATGGCGTTCGAAATAGTGGGCTCAACGAATCATCAGTGGTAGCCACGAGTAATGGGAAAAGCGAAAATAAGCAACAGGTGACCACGAAGTTCTAATCGCAGTGGCAGGGAAATACGGACCTAAGATGATTGTTTTTTAGGTATATAATATAATACTTCCGTGGACAATGTGAAAAGTATGAATTTGAGTTTAATATGTTTACTATTAGTTAGGTTTTGCTTTTTATTTTATTTTGAAAACTAAAAATTATCTATTCTTAACCTTTCTCTATATTAAAAACTTTGAATATCTTTAAATTAAATAATGTTTGAATCTTATTTCCTTAAGGGTTAAGAATTATGATGATAAGACGCCATTGATTGACCAACAGTGGCGGCCACTCCACTTCCTGTGTCGCTAAAACCACACACACATTTTGGTCTTTTTGTCTACAACCTGAAAAGTTGAAATGTTATAGCCGCCGCATCGTATGTATTTAATATGTTGTATATTATTGTGTTTAGTTTTATAAATTAATGTGCCTGTACTGTCTTCAATGTTGACTTTACAGTTAGTATTTATAGAAAATAGAATAATTATATTAAGCTGGTCTTGACGTTAAACATATAATATGACTTTTTAGAATCGTTTACTTGTATTCTGCGAATTAATTAAATTACACCGGAGTTAATTATTAAGAAATCAGAATTATTATTTATATGTCCATATTGTAGTGAACATATATTCAATTAATATTAGTAAGTGTAAAATGTATATTTTGAACATCCTTGTTAGCTGTCTTCAAAATATCGTACGTAGAGCGTGATGTCTTATTCTAATTCGTTCATAATAATTTTATCTTGCCATACATTCCATAGTTGTAGATAACTCAGCTTTGTAAATACATTCCTCTTGCATTTAATTTAAATATTAGTTCACAGTGGTACGAATCCACACCTGAAAAGGGAAGTGGCTATAAAAGATTTTCTCGTTTTGAGATGTAGTGTAGAGAACGCCTATCGGCCATTATACCAGAGAAGGTAGCTTACTGCATTGTATTTAGTAATAGAAGCATTATAATACTCTACTAGTAATCACATTATAGTAGATTGTCCAACAAGGGACTAAAGCAAGCCATAATGACACGAGACGATTAGTCACACGAGACGAGATTCATTCAGTCATTTTTATTTTGAATACGAGAAAAAAAAACGTTATACAACATTACAATTTTTGTTTCTTACAAATTTGTTCCTATTTTTTTGTTAAATATATTTTGCACATTTGCCATTTTGGGGTTATTTCCACGCCGCTGAAAATGGCGATAAGTAATCCTCCATTCACAAACACCGTGATTGGTTGTCTAGGCGTTTCCAAAGTCAATTAAAAAAAAAACTCCCGATGTGCATAGACTAAAGTAACATTTTAAGAGCATGTCAAGTGAAAAATTTAAAATGCTTCTACTATGCAGTTAACCACCTTCTTTGTGATACGGCAGATATGTATTAGGCATTTTGCAGTGACTTCAAGAATTCCTTAACTACATAACAAAAAACAGTACAACCAGAGTATGGATAGTACTGGGCTGTCCATCGCTGTTTAGTTCTCTCTGGCATCAGTGTGTCATGTTAGTGTGTGTTTTTATGCCAGAATGTGGACATTATACAAGAGAGTATTTTAAAACTCTGGTTTAACAGTAAATCATTAGTTGTACTTTTTCCTCATTACACAGCATGTTCATATATTTTTTACCCTTTGACATAACCTACGTTCCATAAACCTCGACAAATAGCAGCTCTAAAAATAACTACCTAATTTAGTATTTAAGTTGTCATACGTAATATAATATGCATAATGAATGATATGATAATGATATTATTATAATGTAAACTGACTTAGACACGATGTATATAGATCCGTAATGTGTTAAAGTTTCTTGCTGCCCATATTTTACATACGGATTTGTGTTTTTTCTGTATAAATTCTAATATATTTAAAACAAGTTTTCATTAAATTAAAACTAGGTATTTTTTAATGATTATTACGTGACAAGTGTCAATCATCCTTGCACTATCATTAATAATTATTTAGATTTGTATTTCCTAAGTCAAAAATATTTGGCAATTCAGATTTACACTTCAACTTGTTAGTCGAAAACTCTTGAGTAAATAATAACCAGGTATTTATTTATTTTGTGATGAGATGATTGTGATAGTGTGCGTGATAGTAAATGCTAAGGTTCATGTGATTATTAACTTATAATGCGTGAATAGTTTTAACTAGAGTAAATTAACAAACTGTGATTTGATAAAGTCGAAAATGAAATAAACTTATTTGAATATTACTGTTTTTTTTACTGTACTCTAGAACGGCACCACCGGTAACGTGTTTTCAATGGTGCTCCCCGCCTCGAATTTGACTTTGCACGGTTGCGAAAATGTACTTCAAATTTAGGCGTGGGGCGCACCGTCGTAGATTAAAAGCACCACCAACAGCGTATTAGAGTTAAAACACCGAAATTATTCTAGAAGCACTTTATTTTGTATCCAAACGTCAATACATAACTATAAATAGTAAACATAAAGAACAAGCTTATTTTAATAAAATAAGAAAATAAGTACATTCGAAGGTAAATAAGTACAATACGCGATTTTATCAGACGTAATAACTAACAGAAGTCTGTGTTTTACAAGGTCAGATAAAACGGCTAGAGGGTAAAGAAACCTATATCAGATATTTACGGCTTCAAAATTTTAAATTAACCTCTATATAAAACAAAATTTAAAAGTTCTTAATAACAGAAGTATGTTCTCAAATTTAGCTGAAAACGACTTGTTAGGTATCACTTGTGAGTGGTAACTGATAATTCTCATTATCTTCAACATTTTGTAGTACCTACTACTTATGCGACTAGCCAATACGTTGTTACCAATATCGAGAGTCGATACTTGAGTAAGTATAATAATAATATTGCAATATCATTACTAACCTTCAACCTTTAAATTATAATTAATCTATAAATAAATACATAAAAAATGAACTTCGCTGTTTCACAGCCAACCTCTTACATAATACTGGAATCACTCACTTTTGCTTACTTACTAAACATTTAAATTCTACCGAAAAATACGCGTTGATTTTGCACACGCAGGCTCAACTATTAAACAATATCTTCGATATTCAAAATGTGAATTAACAAAAGCGGCAGCCATTTCTTAAATGCTATTTTTTATGTCAACTCATTTAAATACGCTTAGACAACATATTATAAACCTAAAGTTCATTATAATAAAAACATAATTAAAAAATACTTTGGCTGTCTAAATTAGGAACATAAATACAAGAGATTTGAATGAGATTTACTGAATAACTTTACACGTATCTATCTCATCATACAAAGAAATGGGTCAAATGTACCTTCTGTAGAAAGGGCAGTTTTGTACTTTTAATATCATCGTCGAATTACGAGCAGAAATAATTTCTATCTTCTATTTGTGTATACCATGGTATAAAAGTGTTTGATTTGATGACAGGATAAGTTACAGGTTCACCCTGTAGTGGCATCATTTTGTAAGCAATAATTAGGTATTTGTGGCATAATCGACTTTGCGTATAAACCGTTATCGCAGAATCTACATTCGCATAGTTTGATTACCCAGAATTACTTTAGTCCGAATATTATTCGGGCATATTTTCCGTGTTCCGAATCATGCCTACGCATAAATTAAATGATGATAAAATTGTTTTGCAGAAATATGTTTTGTCATAACATTATTTGACTGAATTATCGACGAACGTCAAATACGAACGTATCAGTTAGTTTTTGATAAGGTCACAATTCTAACCTAGCCTAACCTACTTTTCTAGTTGCAGTTCGTTTTTGTTATGGTTGCAGTTCTAACCTAACCTAACCTAATTTTCTATTAAGTTTGAAAAGTCAGTTTCGGACTATCGATAATGTGCCGAATAAAATTTGGCTAAATAGAATTATGCGTAAAAATAATCGGTCACAATAATAGTATGCGAACTTATTCCGGACTAACTCATTTCCGGGATGTTACAAATTATGCAAAATTTCTGCTACATTACCATTCGGCGAAAACCGATTATGCCAAGTCTGTTCTGCTAAAACAGTTTCGGACAGTAAATGTTATGCCGCACAGAGGGAATCTGAAATTACAATATACGTGCCAATCTTCTTCGATTTTTCGAATTATTTCTAATCTACCACTCAATACGCACTTCTAAATCAGTTTCAAGCAAATACGGTCATTAGCAAAAAAAAATGTTTTAATATTTGTGTCATTTTTGACTGAGTTTGCGTACGAGATTTAATTAATACTTGAACGAGCCTAAGGCCTTCATCATAAGTCCTGAGATTTCAAGTGAGTGTAAATTCTGAGCACATCTTATCAAAGTTAGTGGTCGAGGGAATCCTTTGTGGCTATGAGCAGTGGCTAAATGCTGGATATGAAAGAGACGACGGTACCAGTGGGGCTGGCGGCGCGCGCGGGTCAGCCCAGCGCGTTGTGCGCCAGCAGCGCCGCGTGCGAGTCGCCGCGCAGCGTGGCCAGCGGGACGTCCGGCGCGCGCCGGCGCTCCGAGCTGTGCCACGCGCCGTACGTCGCGTAGATCAGCAGCCCTGCAGGACCATTATTGTATACAATTTGAGATGGTAACCTATCGATGCTTCGAAAATCTTTTTTCCGCTATTTGATCGTCCGAATTTTCTTTAGTCCGAAAATCATAAACTTTTCAAAAGGGTTAAAAGGGATACCTACAGACTGTAGGTTCGGGGACGTTAGTTTTGGATTCAATTAAAAATGTTTTTTTGACAAATTAAAATTTGGACAAACGAAATAGCGGACAAAAGTTTTCTGGCTTAAGATACAACTTTTTAAACCAGCTCTTTCTGGTCAGCACATGTCTTTGCTGATCGAGTCACTTCATAAAGTTCATACTATACTATAACAGGCTATCTCTCAAACTTCTTCAACTTCTACGTCGCACTCAATAGCACTGTCTCAAAGTTATCTAAATAAAACCATTCGACATTTTAAATTATGATTGGGGCCCTTGAATCACCGACTCTCGTTTCATAGAAGGTTTTACTTCACCGAATTTTCTTTTCATAATTTATTGGTGGTCACAGATCTAACCTAACCTAACCTACGTCCATGCTTAATATAATCTAAAGTCAATAAGACTTAGGCAGAAATGATCAAATGTGTGTCAGTGATTCAAGGGAATCCCTTTAAATAGTTTGCAACCATGGGTTCAAAGTCAGTGCGAGACTCTTTAGAAAACATGTACTTATATATTTATTACAAATATTTGCGCTTACTGTAGATCAAGGTCCAAACCGATAGCACCATAAGAAGGGCCACTACTAAACTAATCGCGTCGTCAAACATTTCGTTCCCAATACAAAACCAACTTTATCCCACGAAATTAAAAATGCAACTGACCAGCAGCTATCCACACGGCGAAGCGAACCCACGTCATGTAATCCAGATTCAGCATCAGGTACACGTTGATGAGGATGCTGAGCCCCGGCAGCCACGGCACCAGCGGCACCTGAGGAGAAACATCGTTGGAGTGACCTCAAAACCAGTTCACCCATAAACAGACTGAGGCCCGTTTCACGACAGCTTGTAACTTGTATTACAAGTGGAAGTCTATTTTCACTGCATATTATTGAAAAGACATTTCCAAGAGGACTCTTACTACATATCGTTTGTTGAAATCGAGCTATCCATTCAGGCTCTACGAGGACGCAAAGAACATTAAACATCAAAAACATTACTTTCCTTCATGGGAAAATAGTGAACTTACCGAGAAAGCCAGTTTCTTCTCGGAGACGGGCTGGCGCGAGATGAAGAAGAGTGTGGCCAGCACCAGCGTGGAGCCCGCCACGAACATGGCGAGCGGGCCCGGCCGCGACCACAGCGCGACGCCGTACGCGTTCACTGTCCACATCATCATGAAGCACCACACGCCTGGGGACCGGAATAGACTATGAGAGAGAATTGCAAAAATAACCATACAGGACGTGACAGGACGTGTAAGCGATCTACCTACATAGACCAATAGATGCTGCGGTACTGACGTAGGGCTCGCTATGGTCGTGCGAGTGACTGTTTCACGGCTCTATGGTTCCGACTGGGGCTACTCGTGTCTGTACTATCTCTACATAAATATACCCATAGACGAAACGGTACCGACGTAGTGCTCGCTTCGCTCCTGCTAGTAACCTACCTTGTCTTAATCACTGTTCCACGCAGTGCAAGCTGTTGCAACTGTTCCCTTGGAAAATGTAATACCCGGTCCTAATCTGGTCAATCCTGCGCCCTTCCACCAGCACCGGAGTTACGGCACAGGCACCGCGGGTCTCGGACTGCGCCCGCGCGTATCTACTAACAGAGCCCCAGTGAGCACCGACCGTAGAGCGTGACGAGCGCGGAGACGGCGGCGGCGCTGAGCCGCGAGGGCGCGGCGAGCGCGTCGGCGTTGACGAGCTGGCGCAGCACGCCGCGCGCCGACAGGGCCCACGGCTCCGGCGCGCTCCGGGCAGACACTGACCGCTCGTATCTACTAACAGAGCCCCAGTGAGCACCGACCGTAGAGCGTGACGAGCGCGGAGACGGCGGCGGCGCTGAGCCGCGAGGGCGCGGCGAGCGCGTCGGCGTTGACGAGCTGGCGCAGCACGCCGCGCGCCGACAGGGCCCACGGCTCCGGCGCGCTCCGGGCAGACACTGACCGCTCGTATCTACTAACAGAGCCCCAGTGAGCACCGACCGTAGAGCGTGACGAGCGCGGAGACGGCGGCGGCGCTGAGCCGCGAGGGCGCGGCGAGCGCGTCGGCGTTGACGAGCTGGCGCAGCACGCCGCGCGCCGACAGGGCCCACGGCTCCGGCGCGCTCCGGGCAGACACTGACCGCTCGTATCTACTAACAGAGCCCCAGTGAGCACCGACCGTAGAGCGTGACGAGCGCGGAGACGGCGGCGGCGCTGAGCCGCGAGGGCGCGGCGAGCGCGTCGGCGTTGACGAGCTGGCGCAGCACGCCGCGCGCCGACAGGGCCCACGGCTCCGGCGCGCTCCGGGCAGACACTGACCGCTCGTATCTACTAACAGAGCCCCAGTGAGCACCGACCGTAGAGCGTGACGAGCGCGGAGACGGCGGCGGCGCTGAGCCGCGAGGGCGCGGCGAGCGCGTCGGCGTTGACGAGCTGGCGCAGCACGCCGCGCGCCGACAGGGCCCACGGCTCCGGCGCGCTCCGGGCAGACACTGACCGCTCGTATCTACTAACAGAGCCCCAGTGAGCACCGACCGTAGAGCGTGACGAGCGCGGAGACGGCGGCGGCGCTGAGCCGCGAGGGCGCGGCGAGCGCGTCGGCGTTGACGAGCTGGCGCAGCACGCCGCGCGCCGACAGGGCCCACGGCTCCGGCGCGCTCCGGGCAGACACTGACCGCTCGTATCTACTAACAGAGCCCCAGTGAGCACCGACCGTAGAGCGTGACGAGCGCGGAGACGGCGGCGGCGCTGAGCCGCGAGGGCGCGGCGAGCGCGTCGGCGTTGACGAGCTGGCGCAGCACGCCGCGCGCCGACAGGGCCCACGGCTCCGGCGCGCTCCGGGCAGACACTGACCGCTCGTATCTACTAACAGAGCCCCAGTGAGCACCGACCGTAGAGCGTGACGAGCGCGGAGACGGCGGCGGCGCTGAGCCGCGAGGGCGCGGCGAGCGCGTCGGCGTTGACGAGCTGGCGCAGCACGCCGCGCGCCGACAGGGCCCACGGCTCCGGCGCGCTCCGGGCAGACACTGACCGCTCGTATCTACTAACAGAGCCCCAGTGAGCACCGACCGTAGAGCGTGACGAGCGCGGAGACGGCGGCGGCGCTGAGCCGCGAGGGCGCGGCGAGCGCGTCGGCGTTGACGAGCTGGCGCAGCACGCCGCGCGCCGACAGGGCCCACGGCTCCGGCGCGCTCCGGGCAGACACTGACCGCTCGTATCTGCGACACGCCGAGTAACACATGATCAAATACCAGTTTTTAATACAGGAGCTCAAAAAGTGGTACTGTTCGTAGCTGTATATCGTGCGGAAAGTTGGATATTTACGAACTACTACTTTTATATTTTCTATATGCATTTCGTGCGGAATGTTGGATATTTCGCACTAGTGTATTTTACTTTTCAATTTGTTTAAATATGCTTTTGTTCTAAGCCATTCATCCAACCAAAGAGATGGCGTGTTCAAATTAAGTACCAGGAGCGCATTTTAGATCGCTGGCGATGACGTAGCACGACACAGCGCTGATGACTCACACACGAACTGTAGTTTACTTTTAATGTTTATGCACTCCTAGTTTTTGACGTTATAATTTTTGTTTTAATAATTTTATTTGTCTCTTTCCGCACTTGCATCAAAATAAACTATTATGTTTATTTCACAATAACTTGAATACCTAACTATTGTAACTTCATCCAATTTTCATGGATTTTTGTAGTAGAGCAGTTAGTAAAAGCAACAAATGTCATCTGAAAGTTCGAACATGAGCAAAATCCATTAAGGAATAACAAAATTAGTCTTCGGTTGTTGCGAACAATTAATCATACAAAAAAACTAAAACAAGCTAATATGGTTAAAGGTAAACTAAAGCGGTTAATATGAGTATATAAGTGTTTACTACTGTCATCATGCCTATTATTTTCGGCTATGGCTATATTTATGTAATAAATTCGGGAAACAATAGACCTTTGTAATGAGCTAAAATTACCTAAGCAGCAGCACGCAAGAGGCGACCATGGAGTAGGCGAGCAGAGTGCCGATGGACATCATGTGGATCAGCTGTTCCAGCTCGAAGATCATGGCCAGGGTACCTGCGGCGTAAACCCGTAATGCTTTATATCTAAATCGCCCTCTCAATATGCTAAGGCGTGTATCCAAAAAGCAGTTTCCTATCCATAACAAACGTTGTGATGTTATTTACCTAGTCGGTTCATAAGTTCTGTCACTGAGATTTATTACAATTAAAAAAATAAATAGAAGAGTTTCATAAACCTGTAGTACATCAATCAAAACCTTATTTTGTATAGAATAAAAAGAAGTGTAATTGATATTCTTTACTATTGCAATCATTTGATGAACGAGCTTTAAGCATTCCATTCGGGGCCAGAAATCATGGGTCAAAACACGCACGACCACGATACTGATAATGGCTATAACTTTCGTAAAAGTCCTCGTATTGAGTCGAAATTTGCGTGACATATTGATCAGACTTTTACCTTTAAATTCTGATGCAAATGTTTT
Organism: Acleris sparsana; assembly: GCA_923062465.1. Lineage (NCBI taxonomy): Eukaryota > Metazoa > Arthropoda > Insecta > Lepidoptera > Tortricidae > Acleris > Acleris sparsana. Next base: position 10,961,102 of record OV281296.1, read on the forward strand.
TCCAAGCAAATAAGATCCGCTTGTAAACCGGTCAATCTTCACGACTCATTAAATCGACCCTACGATTTCACATCAATTTGCAGCAATACAAAAACAAACCAAACATCGAGCTTCATAAGCTGGTTTTTGAGGGTCGTTAAGAAAATAATGCTGATCTCTAAACATAGCCACAGATGAGAGGCTTCACAATATTAAACAAAAAATATTGTTACTTAACAAAAACTAACCTTTAAAGCGTTTTCAATAAGTGTTATTTCCAGAAAACTGATGCGTATTTTAATCGGTTTCGGCCGTGAATGTTAGAAGATCGTATCGGAAATTGCGGAAACTATGTGGAATGATTATTAATTCTTAAATATGTATTTTTATTAAGCTTTTAACTTTTATATATTTTGAAATTAAAAAATAAACAAATGTTAGTTTTATTTGACTAAACCTTTGTGACAGAACTTAAGGACGACTAAGTATATCTTAAGAAGAATAAAGGATATGTAAGCCAAGCAAAGATATGGGCGAAATATGTTTGGCAAAATGTATCGTTTCCCAACCGTTTCATTTGCAAACCCGCTTTTTTTTCTGTAACCGTAAATATTTCAGGGTTTCTATAAAATCGAACCTAACCTAACCTATAGGGTTCTACTCGATAGTACTGAAATAAATCCTGAAATATTTACAGTTACAGGAAAAATATGGGTTGGCAAATGAAACATTTGGGAAACTATACATTTTGCCAAACATAATATTGGGGCTCGATTGAAGGTACCGAATGAACCTGTTCCCAGTACTTACCAGTGAAGAGGCCGGCGACCATGGTCCCGATGAGCGGCGTCTGGTAGCGCTCGCTCACGCGCCCCATGAACCGGTACAGCAGCCCGTCCGAGGACATCGCGTAGATGATGCGGGGCAGGGGGAACACCGCTCCTAGGAGACTGGATCACAAACGGGGTTTATTATGATATTGAAAAAAAAACGGCCTAGAGCGTTTCGGACTCGCGCACCGAGATAATATGGGTCGAAAAAGCAAATGATAATATTCATTTTATTATGAACTTTATAATCTACGTAATAAGGTCCATTTTGAATAGCCTAAATTTTGTAATGTATTTAATGTAGTCTTGAGTAAGATACTCGTATCAAGATACGTCGAACTGAACGTTAAGTCACAGGGCCGTATTTGTAAACTAATCACGAGTTAAATGCCTGTCTTAAGACATGTCAGAAATGTCAGATATAATTCTCAAGACGGGCGGGCATCTCTCGCAAGATAAGTTTGACCTTTGGCGCACCACTTAAGACCAGTTAGTAAATACGGCTCTTAAGTCGACGATTACCTGGAGCAGAGCGCGCAGATGGCGCCGACGCTGACGGCGTACTTGGCCCACGGCCAGCCCAGCTGGTCGTACACGAACGGGAACGGCGCCTTCTCGTCCTGGGGACACACACCGCGACACTTGATACTTGTTAGTATTAGCACTAGACAGTGACACGCATAAAAAACGCATCCAAACCCACACCCTTGGCCTTGGGCACCTCTCTTGGCTTTGGGCATTAAAAATACGTTCAGAATCCCAACCTGCATGTAGTAGGGCATCATGAGCGTGAGCACGGAGGAGACGCCGCAGTAGGCCAGGAACACGACCAGCAGCGAGGCCACGACGGCGAACGGGATGGTCTTCTGCGGCCGCCGCGCCTCCTCGCCCGCCGTCGCCACGCAGTCGAAGCCTGGGCACGACCATTTCATTAATTTTGCGAATTCAATGGCGATGCTACCTTTTTTCAAATCGGTTTGAACGAACGAATCGAACGCCCAATGTTTAACAATAAAAGAAGGTTTCTAAAGTTACTTTTTTTGAAAAATTCGCGAATTATTGTTCAGATGTACCTTAAAAAAAATGTTTACCGAGACCAAATTGGTGTCATTTTGTTGCGAATTTAATCTCCTTTAACTTTTAGGTCCATATTAACTTTTTGTGTCGCACATATATGAGTCTGTGGTTAAGTGGTACCTATAAATAGACAAAAATATGAAAATTATAAAAAAGGTTTTTTAAGTACTAAATAATTATCCGGAGGGCTTTTTAGTTGCAAAAACTTGTGTCATTGTTATAACCACTTTATCATGTACAACACTGACAAAAAATCAAAAGAACCTCATTCAGTGCAAGGCAAAATGTACCCATTCCGTGGGGTATTAGTCTGTGTATGTATGTATGACCTTTAAAGTATCTGCCTTTATGATTATGTAAGGTTTATTTAGTAACACTACAGGGTCGCTATTCCAAACTGTTATGACAGCTCTTATTCACGTAATAATAAGAGCTGTCACGACGACCACAGTGTGATTACGATATCGAAACGAGATGTGCTATACCCACCGATCGCGGGGCCAGTGGCCAATGAAAAGGCGGGCCGGAATAAATGGCTTGTGTTATTATTTACTTATTTGCGCAGTGCCGCTTGGCTACCAAAACTAAAATTAACATTTATGAACAAATACAATGTACTTTAATCATAATCAAACATACTCGTAGCTTAAAAGGAGTGATACAAATTAGGAAGATCAACAGCTCCTCACCGATAAACCCGTAGAAGCAGACGGCGGCGCCCTTAATGATGCCGGCCACGCCGTAGGGCGCAAAGCCGCCGCTGCCGAAGTCCTTGGTCGGATGCTTCGGCACCTCCGATGCGGGGATACGCCAGTTCTTGGTGTCCGCTATAAGTAAATAGGTTAGCACCCATGTTCAGTAAAAAAAAAACACTTTTTCTAATTCTCTAATTAATGAGCTGTAGGTATTATAGTTTAATGTTAACCTGTAATGTAACATCCATCCATACTAATATTAAACATGGAATGAAGATAGCTTGAACCCTGGAAAAGGACAGAGACAAGGACTTTTTTCAGCCAAAAAAGTGACAGTTAACGAGGGAATAATGACAAACGACTTCTTCGCGGACGGATTCCGGGGAAGAGCTAGTAATATTATAAATATGAAAGTTTGTGTTTGTAACGTGTTTTTTGTGTCGGAGAATTGACAGTGAATTCCGTTACTGTGTGCGCTCCAAGCGTTTAAAAGTAGTAGCGTAGTGAGCATTAACAAAACCTACTAATTCCATTATTATACCTTTGAAACACCCAGAGATGATGACGAAGAGCACCACGCACAAGTTAACCCCAGTGCAGAAGTTGTTGAACTTCGTTGACTCCTTCACGCCGAACGCAAGACCGACTGCAAAAACGAAACCAATTGCAACTTACCCAACTGTCCCGATATAAATAGAAAATATATGAGTGAATATTTGAATACGTTCACGCATTTCTTATAAGCAATGTATAAAGATATACAATCTTACCTACTTCTGTTATCATATAACTTAAGTAGATTTGAAAGTATTGCATGGCATATGTACATAATATGTGCCACTGGACTATTTCAGTGTGGTACATACATATTAGAACTACTGGATTGGAAAAGTGTAAAAACAACTATAAAGGAGTATTTACATTCCCGCGGCAAACAGTAGGCCTAACCAGACGCGTTAAATATTCCGAGTTCAAATCAATCAAGCCACAATAGTTGCCTATTGACTCCTATCAGATGGCACATTGTTGATGAACAGTGCGATATTATTTAACACAGATTATAAGGAGCAAAGGACACGCAGATAAGCTGTTAAATAAAGTGTTTTATTTATTTATTTTACTAGATTTTTTTTTGGCAAATCACGAGATGAAAAACAACAGTCCCTTCAATACTTTCTGTTCAAGCTCGAGTTGCACAGTACCGTTGACCAACTGACCTGAGAACAGCATGATGACAGAGAAGGCGAACAGGTCCGGGTAGCGCGCCAGGTGCGGCGAGTCCAAGGGCATTATGGCCTGCAGGTTCGTCGAGATGGCCTTGTCCAGTAGAGAGTCTAAGTATTCGCTTAGAGCTTTCACCACTGATGCGGCACCTGGTTCCGAGAAGTACATATTTTAGGACAACATATTTGAAAGATATCTCTAATACTTTCAAAAATTCGATGATAGGGATGGGTGTCAGTAAAACATTATATATTATTGTTGGATAATTCAGAATAAAAAGAAAATCATTCTATCGTTTTATTAATTAACTAACGTGGGAGAAGGAGTCATATTCATCGATACCCACATATGAAAGTCCGTCAAAAGATTTAACCAACAAGAGGTCACAAAGTATCAGACGTACAAACATCAGTACTTCTTGGGCAGACGACCATAAAACACTACTGTGTGACTGACTGACCGTCAAACTGACTCTAATCTCACCTATAATGTACTCCAGTATGAGATTCCATCCGATGATGAAGGCGATGAACTCGCCGACGCAAACGTAGCTATAGACGTACGCCGAGCCGGCCTTCGGCACGCGGGCGCCGAATTCGGCATAGCACAAACCTGGGGAGATAATTCACATTTGTTTATGAAATGAAATTAAAGGCAAGTCAAGAAGAAGGCAAACGAGCATTCAGTCTAACAGGATATGATGGTAAGCGCAGCACAGAGAATTGCAGTAAAGACGATAGTGCTTTGGCAGTAAAAAAATATCTGAGCTGCGCTGCGCTGTATGTGCGCTGGCGCTGAGTGGGCCCTAAGTTTTAAGGGCCACAGACATTTGCAATCTCAAGACTGTAAATGTGTTGCCAACCCTGAGATAAAAGAGGGAATGCCTCTGAATGGGGAAGATGGTGGTGATTGTTCTATCTACCATAAGGTTAGATAGAACATGGATATTATAAAATAACTCCTTTATAGGAAGCCGCGTGGATCATGTATTCTTGAATGCAAACTAAATCTCAAACGAAATAGAACAGTTTTGATATTGGTCACACTGTGACGTCAATAACACCTGTATAGTTTCTGCATACGCAAACGCGATAAAATACCTATACGCATTTAAAATTGCACACAAGAAGTAAATTGAGGCGTTTTTTAACTGTTACTTGAAAAATAAACACAAATTGTAAAGGAAACTTTTTAGCTAACATTGTGGCAAGGACATACTTTTACATCCTCCAAATGGGTATTTTTACACTTGCCCATATGGTAGGTTGTCGAGATTGTTCTGAAAATGTTCGTTTTTAACTCATGTACATTTATAAGCTAAAGAGATGCCATTTTCTAATTTAAAATAAAAAACAGTACCACAAACTATGAAAAATAAATTACAAAAAGTCATTAACACAAAAATGTAGGAGAAAGCAAGTCATTGAAAATGCACTAATGGCCGCGTCTATCGTCTCACGTACTGAAATAAAAAGTGAACATCAACAATATCATCGTGTTGAAAGTTGATCCCGTTAGTACCGCTTTTGTTGATACCAACTTAATCGAATGATTACCTACTTACTTGCTGACGTAAAAATGTAAGCACAGCTGTTTTATATCTGGATTTAATGGCATTTCAAAACAAAACAGTGCATACCTTCAATAGAACTCTGTTGATAATTATCTGCTTTTTAACATAACGTCGTAGGTACGTACCTTCTTTTAATAATTCTAAAGGTTTAGTTTCTGGTACATATTAAAGGTACTGTACTCTTTGGAGGCAGTCAGGCCCAGCTAACAGATAAAATGTATCACTGGATGATCCGACATTTCGTCTCGGTCTGCGACCCAAGATTCATGAGTGCCCAGATAAATGTAGTCAGTACCTACACTCAGAACTAACAAACAACTGTCAGTCGAGAGTACATGTTAATAGAATCTTATTTTCGATATATAAATAAAATGCCTCTTATATGCCGATGATCAAGTTATACTTGCTCCATCGGTACTTGAGTTACAGGAGATGGTGACAGTGATGAATGAGGGATTTAAGCAAAAGGGGATGAAAGTAAATGTTGCCAAGACCAAGGTCATGGTGATAGAGAAGGACGAGGAGATGACTGAGTGCGTGATAAATATAAATGGTGAATTAGTAGAGCAAGTGAGTGAATTTGTGTACCTGGGAAGTATGTTTACAAGAGACGGTAAGTGTGAGAAGGATGTCGAGAGGAGGGTGAATGCGGGAAATCAAATTAATGGGGCCCTGAACTCCTTTGTGGGCAGAAGGGGCGTTTCACAAAAAGCGCGATTGGCTGTTCACAATGGAGTACTGGTCCCTACTCTGATGTATGGTAGTGAATGTTGGGTGTGGCAGGACAAGCATGAAAGTCGTATAAATGCAGTTGAAATGCGCTCTTTGCGTAGTATGTGTGGTGTGAAACTGATTGATAGAGTAAGGAATCAAAAGGTCAGAGAGAAATGTGGACTAAAAGAAGATGTAGTGACTAAGATTGAAAAGGGCATGCTTCGATGGTTCGGTCATTTGGAAAGGATGGATGAAAGAAGATTGACGAAAGAGATATACAGAGCGAAAGTGAGTGGAAGGCTCGGAAGAGGCCGCCCTAGGCGTACTTTTTCGAATCAAATCGGAGAAATACTGGAAAAGGGCCGAATCTTAAGTACCCGAAACCGACGTGCGTGCATGACTCGATGTATGAATGTGGAAGAAGCGAAAGACATTTGTCAGGATCGTAGCAGGTGGAAAGAAGTCGTCTCTGCCTACCCCTCTGGGAAACAGGCGTGATTTTATGTATGTATGTAAATAAACAGCAGAAATTATACGGTTCGACCACAGACAGCTGCCTACTTACCTATACTTAAGTTATCACATCACTCTACATGGGTAGACCAGCAAGGCGGACCGCCGACAGGGTTAAGTTTGCTAAATCAACCGCTGGATCTGGATGCAAGTAGCGCAGAACCTCATCTTGGTGGCGAAACTTGCGGGAGGCCTATACTCAACAGTGGGCGACTTTCGGCTAAAATTAATGTCATCACTCACCAGCAAACACGCTGGCCACGGCAGCGAGCAAGAAGGATAGTATCACCGCCGGACCGGCGTAGTTCTTCGCGACGTCCCCGGCTAGCACGTAGACGCCGACACCCAGGGTGCTGCCCACGCCGAGCGCGGTCAGGTCCAGCGCCGTCAGCACGCGCGCCAGCCGCGCCGCGCCCTCCTCGGCTGCCTTGCGCCGGGAAAGCACGCCGTACGCCAGACGGACGGCGCGGTCGGCGCCGGCTTTGATGCCTCCTGTTACACACGGGAGAAGATAATAACCAGACGTTACTTTCAAAATCGAAGTTACATTAGCTCCATTCTCTCAATTTAGTCTCGAATGACGAGTAGCAGGAATTTGGCACCCGAAGTCTCGAATTTAGTGTTTCGTAGTAACCATCCAGTGTACAAAAGATTTATAGAATGAGCCTATAAGTATTTAGTAGATAAAAATCGCCCTACGTCCAAAGGCAAACCTAAGAATCACCGTAATAAAATTAGCTTTCTATTCTTTTTTTTAACGTGTTTCAATCGGTTTGGCAGCTACGATGCCACAGAGCGATACGCAGATACTTGTATATGTATCTGCGTATCTAGTGATGTGCCGTTTCCGAGAATATTCTTCAAGTGAGAATATTCTCGGAAAAGTACCCGGGAATATTCCCGCTTATGGGAAACATAGGAGAATTTTGAATTTTTGTATGTATACTTTGTTGTATTTTCGGGCATTACGTACAAAACGAAGTACACAGCCGATAGTTACATAGCATGTAGTATAAAGTCATCTCTCAACTTAAATTCTCAATAATCTCGAGAATATTCTCAATATTCTCGAAAATATTCTCAAAGATTCTAGAGAATTTTCTATTGTTCCCGTGAATGAAAGAAGGGGAAAAGAGATAGCAGATCTGTTAAGAGAAAGAGATGCAAATATTTAATGGCTAAACATGTAGCTAATGCAACCAAATGTTTTATATTAAATTAATTTAAATATCTGTCACTTGTTACCTATATTTAAACTATATTTTATGTAATAGTGGTTTTTATGTACTACTAAAACATCAATCTGTTTAATTCAAATGAAAAACAAGATATCAACTTAAATTGTGTTAAAAAATACTTGCAATATTATGAAAAAGTTTTACACAGTAACACAATATTTACACATCATTTTATGGCGATAAGCCATCCACTACAATTATTTTCTTTTAAGATTTAATATACTTCATTTACTATTTTCAACGTTCTCCGATTTTGGGAATATTCTCGGAAATATAGGAAATTTCGTTGAATATTCTCTACGGGAACATTCTCGGAAACGGGAATATTCCCGCGGCACATCACTATGCGTATCGCTCTGTTAAAGTTATAATATAACACCCCTGTTGGCATCGTGAGTTAAATACCAGATGATACTCCATACTCCAGTTTAGGTAGGTGTATAGTAGAGGATCATGATTAAAATCTGAAGTTTTGGAAATGATACTGTACCGAATGATGCAAAACGTTCACAGTACGAGTAGTTTGACGACGCGCTGGCCTAGTTGGTAGTGACCCTGCCTACGAAGCTAGCGGTCCTGGGTTCAAATCCCGGTAAATGCAGATGTTTGTGTGATGAGCACGAATATTTGTTCCTGAGTCATGGATGTTTTCTATGTATTTAAGTATATATTTCTCTATATAAGTATTTATATCGTTGTCTAGTACCCATAGTACAAGCCTAGAGCTTAGTTTGGGACTAGGTCAATTGGTGTGACATTGTCCCCTGATATTTTTTTTTATTTTTTTTTTTAGTAAAATTAGAAGACAGTTAGGAGATACCAAAATAAGGCCTCATTACGCAAAAAAAGATGCACGCAACGTATGGTATATTACAGCATTATTGGAAAACTCCAATCATATTTTCTGGGATCCGAAAGCATTGCGTTACCTAGAGTACCTTTGACCTACGCCTTTAAGAGGTAGGTACGGTACACAACGCAATACTTACCTATTCACTATTAAACTTAAGTAAAATTCGAATCTAAAACTGTCTGTGTACACGTCACTAAACCGTGTTTTTTCCCGACACTAACACATTTTCACTTACTTATAGCCCACATCGCAACACAACTGCCCTGGAGGAACGACCGAAATACAATCCTGATTGGTCGCGCAGACCGTTTAGCAATATCGGCAGCTTATTAACTCAAAGTCAACCAAAGCGTACTGCCTCGGAACAGAGGGTACATTGATTTGAGCACCAATTACCAGTTATAATGATATTTGTGACGATAAGAACTAGGTACATAATGTAGATAGTGCCCATAAACAGAACTAATATAATTATGACTATGCCTATTCTTAACACGTGTTATTTCTGACTATTGCTGACTCGGCTAGCAACAGATCTGGTAGTGATTATTAGCCACTTATTTGACACCAATTTAGTACCAATAAGCAAAATCATGTTTAGCTGAGCAGCAAAACATGACGAATTACGATGTCCAATGAGATCACCCATATTGGGAGTTTGATGTGTTTCTAGGGTCATCATTGAACCCATCAAGGCTTTCTTATTAGAATATTTATAAAATGTAGATACTCAAGAACAACTTCTAAATAAACTGATACAGTTTATGAGTCTGTCAGTGTAGTGTGTTTGATGAATTAAGCTGCATAAATTTTCGCCTGCCGCAGCAAACTGGCTGAAACACCGGGACATCGACCTTTGGCCCATGCAGGATGAGTGCCATATGCTATGATGATGATGATGAATTGAACATTCGTGACCACTTCTGGCAAGTTTATTCATATATATCACTTAGTAGTACTAATGTCTATTTAACACATATTGTTATCTATCACTATCATACATGTTAGAAACACAAAAATAGGCAAAGTCTGTTGATAGCTTAGGCATACTATGAGACTAGTTTTCCGCTAATTATTGTCTGAATTAAAGACCTGTGTCGAAGATAAATGTTGGTTTAATTATTAACTAACTAGTGTTTGCCTGTGACTTCGTCAGCATAAACATGCTTTTTTATGTTTTTCCCTTGTCCTAAATTATTACAATTTTACAGGTTACCTACCAATCTGAGAACCGAAAACTCTTTTGTCAAGTTTGATTGCACAAAAAAATTTTAATAAAATATTGCGCCTCTTGAGACCCACCATACTACAAACAGAGATGTTCTGTTGTAGCAATTTGAATCAAGCAAAGGAAATAAAGTTCAATTAAAACGACGACGCGCTGGCCTAGTTGGTAGTGACCCTGCCTACGAAGCTAGCGGTCCTGGGTTCAAATCCCGGTAAGTGCTGATGTTTGTGTGATGAGTCATGGATGTTTTCTATGTATTTAAGTATATATTTATCTATATAAGTATTTATATCGTTGTCTAGTACCCATAGCACAAGCCTAGAGCTTAGTTTGGGACTAGGTCAATTGGTGTGACATTGTACCCTGATATTTTTTTATTATTATTTTTTTATTACCTTTGTTCTTAAATGCCAAATTCATTTTCAAAACAAATAAAAATGAACTTTATCCTTCAATTTAGTTTAAACTAAACTGCCCATATTATGTACCTCTATCATATCATATTATGTATAGGGTCTCACAAGGATTAGGAACTTTTTTCATAAGATCAGTTTATATCTTCAGACGAAAATAAATAAAGGTAGAGCAAATATCATCTTTAAGGAAACAAAAGGCGAAACTAAGTGCTAGGATGAGAATGGACAGAAAATTTGACCAAAAAAAAAGCTACAAGAGCAGTAACTAATAAAAAGATGAGACATCAACAGAAAGCCAGTGGCATACTGAGCCAAGTGTGATCAGATTCAATATTTTTTAAGTGATTGTTAATAGTAAATTCACAATGAGTAAAATTACTCTCTTACTCATGAATGCGGAAGTATGTTCTGTCCTTATCTGTAATTGTAATGTGTATAGTGACCACCAACCAACCAACCAATGTCAGTTTCTATTTATCCAAAATGTCAGTTTGTGATTTGTTTTCTCTTTTAACTTTATCAAAGTCATACTATGTGAATGTTTGGTGTATTATAAAATGTTAATCTGCTATTGGCCAGTGATGTGTAAACATAATACTTTTATTAATTTGTTATTTATTGTGTTGTGGATTTTGTATCAATAAATAAATAGATAAATGACTTTTGAATTTTAAGAAAGGGAATAAGAATACTTTAACTAAAATATGTTTATTTATGAAAAAGGAGGTTCATATTAAGTTTATAAGAAATTCTCTGTAACAGTTCAACCGTTTTGATGAAAATACGGGAAAAGGAATTATTCAGGTAATTTTATTTAAGTGCTTTAACTAAATATATTCATGTTATCAAAAACAGGTTCAATCCATATCTTTTGACTAAAGAGGAATACCCAATGGAATGCAATTTGATTACACAGCAATTAATATTATTTACTGCATTTAACACAATTTGTCTTTTTACTTTTAACAAAATTAAATTTAGTGAACATCCTGCAAATTAACATTATGCTGAGCCAGTGTCCGATTCACTGCCGCGAAGACACACTCACTACTTGTTTATTGTTGTTTCTGTTTTCACTTTTTTTTTCTGTGTGTCTTGTGCAGTGAATAAATGTATTTTTCTTTTTCTTTTTAAATGCAATCACGTCTGAGTATTGAGTGTTAAATGATCTGTCCAATTTTTTTGGAAAAACAATTCCAAATGTCTGTCTCCGGGCTAATTAATATACAACTACATTCCAGCACTAAATTTTACATCAATCAGCTGAGGCGTTGAACCTTGAAGAAGACACAAAAATCAACAAGAGAGAAGCACATCTTATTGTTTTGGTTTAAACATGCCTGCGCCTGCATATTGCATCGTGGTAATCATGGTACAGTGAAGATATGTACTCACTTTATCAATTCATACATATTGCAGAGAACTAAAAATGCTACAATTGACAAAGTTCTAAAATTTGTATTTATTTATAGGATTATGAGTGTGACGAAATACCCAAAATTTACCACTAAAGGAAATCTATAATCTAACTTTTTATAAATAAAAAGTGGGACAAACTTACCATTTTCGAATGCATGCCTGACCCCGTGCTCTCGCTCTGGCCGGAGCTGCGTAGACTGGTAGTTAACAAACCCGTTGCCTTCAGGAAAAGTCATTTCGGTAATTGACACCGAGTTAAGTAACCTAAATTGGTAATAACTCTGAGCAAGCTCGAAGCATAAATAACAAATACTATTAAATGCAATTATCGATGTGTTACCGCGATGTCTAAATAGTTAAAGGCTAATAACCACGCGTATTTTAATAATTTATAATCATTTTTAAGTCGCCGAAACACGCACGGCAGGTAAAATTTTGACACTACTGGGGCTGTACGTCAACGACGTTAGAGCTGAGCCAAAAGAAATGAAAACGCTGTGTGGATATCGATAAGTATCAATGGTGTGGGAATCTTTTAAATAAGGAACAAAATAGTGAAGTTTCTTTGACACGTTCATATAACAACCCGAAATACAAATAAGTAGTAAACTATGTTTATGTTTTTGTAATTACATTTTTTTAAAGGTATCATAAATCACATCACAATTCAGTCTAAAAATAACACGAGTAAGTATACTATTTAATTAATAATATTTTTCAAATCATACTTAAATCATTTATATCGTCAATATGGGTTAGTAAGGTGACAATTATATGTTAAATAGTACAGCTACAAGTATGGTGTGCCTTTTGGCGAATGACATTCAATTATACTAATGTTATAAATGCGGAAATGTGTGACTGTGTGTGGGTAAGTATGTATGTTTTTTTACACCTCTATGCTGAAATGCTGGACGGATTACGATGAAATTAGATAATACATAGGCTACCGTTTATTTTATGTTGAAAAATAACTATTCCCCTGGGATAGTCAAAGCAAACAGTAAAGTGTCATCTTAATTTTTATGAATTTCTTTTTACGAATTGAATTTCTTTCTATAGTATTATACTATTTGCCTTGCGCTGGCTTAATCCCTTTAATTGAACAAGAAGCAATTCTATTAAATATCACACTATATGCATATATTTACAATTTTAAACAAAGATGAAACCATTTTCAACCAGGCTTTGGTAGTAAGTATAAGCTGCAAAATAAAGAAATAAGTAAAAAATATCTATCGACTATTCAAACCAAAACGTAAATAATTTACGCACAGCCCTATAGCTGTCAAATGCAACACGAGGGTGACGTTGCATCATAGGCTGCGTTCACTAAATTCACAGAACTCTGATGTTGACGCTAAAGTTAAATTAAACACCGAGCCAGCAAGGTGCGGCGCGACGGTAGCGTGGCGCTACCGTCTGGAAAAAAGCTAGTCTGAAACCACCCTAAGCGCTGAAGGATTTGCAAGTTTTAGAGTAACAATGGATACCTATTTGACCTAATTGTAACAATGGATGTAGAAAAGTTGATAGATCATGTTAGAGAACATCCATTTCGTGTCTATTTAGCGCTCATAATCTGTTCTTAGTGCTATGCGACGTTTTCCTGCAGTTTGATCGCCGCGGCTACGCCGCGCTTGCGCCGCACTAAGAAAGCACCCGGCCGCGGGCTGCTTGCCGAACGCAAAAACATACATAAAAGTAAAACAGGATAAAAATAAATCTTGAAAAAGAACAACCAATTCAAAAATTGACCATAAGCATAACCAATTTATACGCCTTATCCGTAATATGACTATACTAATATATAAATATGATTGATTTAATACACTAACTATTTCTGTTAATGCACATAAGTAATTAAACAAATTGGTAAGTAATTGGCCTCATTACATCTACAAAATGTAAATCTTTTACCCATTCAGAACCTTTTCACATTTCTACCAGCCTCAATATAGGTAAAAAAGTTAACAAACGCCACTCTTGCATGTAGTTTTATACAAAACTTATATGGAATTTGCGTCACATTTCAAATATAGAATGTCAAACGGCCTACACAGATGTGTTTTAACTACATGGAAGTGGGGCTTTACTTAAGTTCTTTGACTATACAGTCGACTACAAATATGGCGGAAGAACCATCTTAAATCCTTTAACCTGCAGCCAACCTGCTGCTGTGGCGGACTAAAGCTAGCAACACTTGCTCCCACCGAGTTTCCTACTTTTATTTCAATGGGATTTATCCATTATTAATTATTTAGTGCAGAAGTGTATACCTACCGCGAAAATTACATTGATGTTTAATGACGTCGTATTCTTGACGTTCCATCGAATAAGGATGAGGGGAGACTTGAAAAATAGTAAGTAGGTATATTAAAAATGGAGGGAGGCTTTTTTGCAACGTTAAAAGATGGCGGATGTGTAATCTGTTTTAGTTTAGTATTTTTGTGTATTTTGGTGTTCAAAGTCCTTTTCTGATAGTGTTTTGTGTTTTTTATGCCTTTGTGTTGCACAGTAATAGAAGACTTGGACTTTTTTCGTGTATCTGGCATCTTACTTTCGTTTTCGTTTCATTTCAAGTGGATTCGCAGTGGTGCAGAGTTTAAAACTATCTTGACAACAACGTTGCCCCCAATCTTCCTGGAGAATAGGCTTGTATTTTATTGCTATATTGATTTATACTAATAAATATTTGACACTGGCGAAATCAATTAATTGTGGAAACACCTTATCCCCGCGGTAGTAGCTGTTGAAGTCGCCGCGGGGCAAAGAAGAAGAAGAAGGGGAGACTTAAATACGTCACGCTATAGAGGAGAAAACAACATGACGTGGGGGAGGCACTTGGTTGTTTTTTTTGGCTTTTTCGGCATAGCCATTTAGCCAACTGGTTTTGTTGAATGAAATGATCTGGGACTTACTGTGTGGTCTTGGTGTAGCGACAAAGGAAAGGGTCAACCTATCACGATGTGTGTGGCCAACAAGTTTGCTGTAAGTTTCGCACATTCCGGCGAAGAGATGGTTAAGTAGTTATTAAATATATCGCGTTGCTGACGGTAAACGCGACATACCCTATAGCCTGACAAAAACGTTAAGCACTTTAGTGCATTGTCATGCATAAATCAGAAAGGCAACACAATATATGACAATGACATTCACAATGGTACTAAGTAAGGGTACATTTATATTAGGTGACTGTCCAACTTTGCTCCATTCAGTTTCAGTCGTTATAATATTCTGTGGTTGCAGGGCGATTTTGCATATACTAGCACTCAAAGGATACGCTTTTTTTTCAGAGAAAAGCATCGCGTGCCTTAACAAGTACAATCGAGTACAAAACGGTTTATCCACTTTTTCACCTTACAGCATTGTAATAAGGGTCAAAATTGAATACATCTATTTGTAGTCGACTGTACCTACGTATACGAGGAACATAGTATGAAACCAGCACATACCGCTAAAGAAGAGAAGGTGCATCCGTGCATCCTACAGAATCGGAATCTCGAAATGTGTCCTGAGAGGTTTAAACATAAAGGTAGGTATTAAATGTTAGTTGGTATCAAATAAAAAATGTAAATTGTTCATTCTTTTTATTAATAACGAACGAGAAGTACACAATTTCATAGCATTACGTAAATGGGATAAAATTCCAAACGCGAGATAAATTTTAAAATCTTACCCAATAGGTACTAATTGAATAAGTACATGTTTAATACATTGATATGAGTTTTCTTTTTACATCGTTTTACCTTAAATCTAAGAAGGGAAATGTCCGATATTCAGTTCATCCCATTGTAGGTATTTTTAATCCAAGATTCCATAATAGCGATTTAACATTTAAATTAATCGCATTCAAATCGTATATCATCAAAAATACGGCTTTAAGTACTATCCGTGTTAACCTTGACCTTGGGTAATCAACCAAGGTACAAATGGTGGCTAAACCGTTCTATCTTCCTCAATGTTCAATTTAAATTATACCTAAAAATATATATTATAATTGAAAAGACAGCATGAATAAACCTTACCTATTTAGAGTTTGCTCACAAAGTTACGTTGGGTTTGGAAAATATATAGGTATATTTGGGCGTTACCAAAGTTCAATCTGGAGTTAACCCTTAATTTGGCAATACATGTCACAGTCAATATACCATAATGTTTATTGGAATGGGTTTTTATTTTTTTGCTGATTCAAAATCAAAAATGGTTTATTTCCTTACTTTTTTTTATTTTTGCCTAATTAAGGGAAATAAATCAAAAAAAGGTGGAGTTAAAATACTTGAAACCCTTACATTCGGATGTTTATTTCCAAGGCAAAAGTCTCGCTGTGGACCTTGAATTACCGATATTCTATCTCTTTTAGACGACATGCGTCAAACTCTCCACTATTAGTGCGAACAAATGACTAGCGGTTGGTTAGTTTAGTTGAGTTGAGAGAGAATGGCGCGAGCGCAGCGCTCTCACTACTTGCTAAGTCATATACCGACAAGACTTACATCTCAACCTGCAGTATTCACTAGCACTGATACGGTAATTGTAACTCATGGTAAGGTTAAAGGTGTGCATAACTATTCCAAATATGATAGTTTTTCCCGATTCTACTTTAATTATACTTATTATAAAGATTCGTTTCCAGGTTGTAGATAGGTAGCTTATACAGGGTTCCGAAACGCGCACAGCTTGAAGTAGCAAACCATTTGAGGGCCTGTTAACAGAAACAATAATTTTAAAAGCACGTAACAAAATGTAATTAATGGAGAGGACGAAGAAAAGAGGAATCAATAAATTAAAGATTGAGATATATTCGCCCAAATATGTGGTCTGCCATTGTCATCCTAAGGTTGAATTCCCTTAGTTTACATGACATATAATCATGAGATCGATAAAATTCTAGGTTCTACCGCGGTTCGCGAACACATATACCGACTGCAGCCATTTAAAATTAAAATACAGTAAGTACTATAAGAGCATGAAGTCTATACTTAATGCGAATACTGCCTTTTGGCTTTCAGAAGTATACTTGACTACTTAATGTAATAAAGCGGCGGCAGCGTAATAACACAGGAGGTGGCTAAGTTCAATGATGTAAAATGTAAATGCAGTTAGCCGCATTATTTGGTATTACGGCAATGTAGCGACTCCAACGTAGCATTTACGTAAACTTTCGGAACATAATCGGCTTATAGATGTCTATCTTACCTACGCCCCTCCCCTTCTTGGACTTCCAGCGCTGCTGCGGCCGGGCGCGATCGGACTTGGTGAACCTCTTTGCCAGGTTGTTTGAGATGGCGGTCATGTCTATTACCTGCAGCTCCTTGTGGTTCCTGCAAAATCATCAAGGTATTTTTCGCTTTTTACAGCTTTACGTAAAGGGACTATGGGCGGATTAATGACCGGAACAGGGGTCTAACCAGGTTTAAAATAAATTGTCTGTATGTAATCACCTGCGCTCGGCTTTCCGTATCTCGTCCCCGAGCTGCGAATTAAGGAGCCGGTACAGCAGCAGGTCCTGCAGCCGGACCGCCTCCGCCGCGTCCACCTGCACGTCGCGACGAGGGTCCGCGTCTACGTGGTTGTTCTCCTAGACACACATAAAAGACACTTATAAATATCGTAAATATTTGAAAAGTTAACTACTAAAACCTGACTGGCGATCATTAGTTGCGTGGCGTTATTCTGCTAATCAAGTCAGATAGCGCAGTGCCTGGGGCCCGTTTGTTGAAACGCACTCACTAGACTAAAAATAGCCTGCCCTTTACCAACTTTCTAGCTGAACGCAAACACTTGGTTCATCATCATCATGTCAGCCGAAAGACGTGCACTGCTGGACATAGGCCTCCCCCAAGGCTTTCCAGTTTCCACTCAGATCGGTCTTGTGCTTTTCGCATCCACCGCGGTCCCGCCATCCTGACGAGGTCGTCACTCCATCTTGTTGGAGGCCTACCTACGTCTCGTCTTCCGGTCCGCCCCGTCCACTGCCACTTCAGTTTAGCTATTCTTAGGGCTATGTCGGTAACCTTAGTTCTACTGCGGATATCATCATTTCTGATTCTATCATTGGTTAGAATAGTGTAAATAAATAAGCTAGATGGCGCTGTACCTGGTAGGTCATCTCGTTGTCTAGTTCGGCTGGCGGCACCTCGTCGTACAACTCGATGGCTGCGGCCGCGGCCAGCAACAACCATATCGCACTCAGCTGACTCATAATTCTAGAACAAATGTAACCATTAGCAGTGGTGGACTAAAGCTAGGGGCGGATAGGGTGGCCCAGAGCCAAGGGAGCCTATAAAAAGTTGTTATCCTTAATAAAAACCAGGTGAAAATATGTTTAGTAAGTAAAAAGCAGTTTTATTTTAAAAGGCCCCTTTTGTGTTTAAACAAAACATAACACCGAATGATCGCGATATGCGTGAAAGATTTTGGTGAGTGAACATGTTAAGTTTATTCGTGTTTTAAGACGAAACAATTATAACTGGCAACTCTGAAAAGTTTTGGCGGGAATCGGAGTGATGAAAAAATATGTGAGGTTGGTTGATAGTTGTTTGTGAGGTGACAGCACAGATCTTAAAACTTTACGCTACGCTAAAGAACAAAGCGCGGGATATTCGTTTTCAAAAGCTATTAGATGAATACTGATTACAAATCCAAGCCCGATAGTACTGCACTGAAAATATTCACAAGTGAAAACAAATAGTTGAAATTGATCACGCGTGTCAGTCAACACAAACACACTCGTGACCGAGAGAGACAGTAACTTGGTTATGAACCCGCTTGCTTTTGTTGAAAACACCGTTTTCCACCGTTTTTCTACAAATTAACTACCGATTGCGCAGTCAAAGGTGTAATAATAAGTGTGTGGTATACTCATGCTGTCATGAATGGTGTAGTGTTCCATGAGTGATGTAACAAGAAGAAAACTCCAGAGAATACACGTGTCACAAATAAATACGAATTTTTCTTTGAATTATTTCGACCTATATTTTGTTGATCATTGTATAATGGTTTCCCCTGCGATATGTAGTAATATATCCTAAACAAGAACATTCGAACAATATTTTATTTAAAAGAGTAAATTGTTAGGTTACGCTAGGGCTTTACAAAGTAACAAGTAACTAATAAGTTCCTAATGTGAATAGTAAACGTTTACGGTTGTCCGTTGTGAATTCAAAACTTGTTAATAAAGTAACTAATAATTTATATCTTTCTAGGTTTCCAACCAATTAAGTATATTGCGTGGAAAATTAATGCGAATTTTTGATAGACATGTTGCGCTACAAAAAAAAGAATTACTATCTGTATTAAACATTTCTCTTCAAAATGTTTCATTTAAAGAAAATATCGCCGAATACTAACTAAGGACTCGATATCTTATGAAAAGCATCATTGAAACTTATTTTGATCTCCGATTAAAATATGTTAGCGAGTAAATATGTTAAAGTTTAATAGGAAAACTTTACGAACACACTTAAACAAAACTGTAATATTCCGCGAGCAATAAATAACTAACCAAATTGTTATAAGGTGTTTTAATTACTTTTACGGTACTAACAACACGACAAACAAATGAAAGCGAATCATATTGGTGATGAAACGGTTGGGAAACGGTACATGCGGCCAAACATGGGCCAAACATATTTCTGCCTAGAGGCAGAGAACCAGTATCAGTGCCGTTTGCCAAACCGGGTTTGCTAAATATATCGTTTACTTCCCAACTTTATCATTTGCCATTTTTCAGGATATATTTCAGTACCATTGTGCAGACAAAGCCCTATAGGTTAGGTTAGGTTAGTTTTTATAAAATCCTGACATATTTACAGTTACAGAAAGCCAAGTGGGTTGGCAAATGAAGCGGTTGGAAAACGATACATTAATTTGGCAATACTTTTGTATGGAAATATACACAATTAGTAATTCAAATGCGTCAGTAAACTCTGAAAAAGACGGGAAGGGCCGAGCACAATTATGAAACTAAAAGCATACACTCCACCAAATTAGCACTATATTTGCCTCCGTTTTCAGCGAACGCAAGTAGACTCGACGTCAACAGAAATTAACGTGTCGTTCTATTATTTTGTGAATTCTGTTTCACGTGATAGTGTAGAAAATAGGTCATTGTAATAATGATATGTTGCTGAGACGTTAATACATGTACACACCTCTATATGTATAATAGTCTCTTACTATTGCCACGCGGTCATCACGCGGTAGAACCATATTATTAGTTTTGACGTGATGGTAGTTTTTAACTCGGCCGCCATTACTGTTAAGGAGATAAGAGCTATCAAAACGTTGACAATACGATAACAGGTCAAAAGCAATAAGGTTTTATCGTGTAGAATTCCCCACCTAGATTGTGTATTACATTACATAATTCACGCGACGGCTGTATATAAATTCGTATCTGCGTTTAGTTCAAAATACATGTACCTATATTTAAAACATCTGTGAAAGTAGCGGCTGCTGTCGAACGCGTGCGCTTTACTAATGGTAGGTAAATCAGCTATCGTTGCCGCAGAGTAAACCTAGTAAATGCAAAATATTTAATGAAATCAGGACATGCGGGGTTTTCTTTCCAGAAAGTGCAGTGCCAAATAATTTCATGGGTATGGATTGTTGATCCACACAACAACCTACTCTAAGGAAGCTATTAATAATAATGTTAACATACGATTTTCCTGTGACTTAAAATTACTTTATTATGCCTGGGTTAAACGTTAACAGTTACAGACCGTAAAGATTATTCCAAGCTACAAAGATTTCCTCCGCTAGTTTTCTCCCACGACCGAGAGGCATTCGAGTACGCTCCCCGCGCGTAGGCACCGTTAATGACCACACTCGTAAAATAAAAACAGACTGTAGGCGGCCGATATGCCACGATAAGACACTATTACTGACGGAACGTCCGATAACACTAGAATATATTATTGTACCTACATTGTTAGAGCAAATTGAGACGTAACTCTGGGTTGAACCCGGGAAATACCCCTAAGCTTTTCGGCGTTACGATGAAAAATAGGCGAGGTACATTTTATGATGTATTTACAGTCGACCTTATAATATAAGTAGCTGCACACTGGTGCTTTGTCACTTTCACGTCATGTTTAAACTGCGGCATTAATCTGTCGAAGGTGTTAGAGCCACAAGGTCCTAAAGTGTTCAGTTACTTAAAAGGCCGACGTTCTTATGAACTTAGTTTTATTAACTTAATTACTAGTCAAATAATATGCTACCTAATTTATAGGAAAGTATACAAGTGCTAAATGTGTTACATGCGTATTAACCTGTTGCCTAAAAGGTTTGAAAATACAATCATACTACAGGATGGGGTTGAATTCTCATCATAAATAAAGTTCCACTGTTGTTTTTAGATTAAACTTTTTTTTCTGAAATGTCATTACATAGGCCGCATTGTCTAAAATGGCAGGTTGTTTTTTACGGTACCCTGTCGACCATTACTTGAACTTGAATATGAATTACTGTCAAGAAAATAAGAGCTAACGTTGACAATACGATAGCATATCATAAGCTATATGGTTCTACAGAGTTGAAGGTTGAATAGAGCAAATAACAAATTGTGGTCGTTATAAGTTATAAACGCTAAGCACATTATATTCGTCAATATTTATACTTAATCACTAATGCCCTTCGTCGTAAATAATTGAATAAATCTACGACCGATTACCTACTTAATTAATTACCACACGATTGATTGATTGACGATACAACTCGACAATAAATGGTTCATTTAATAAGTGAGTAGGTACACGACACGTACTACCTAACATGTAAGTAAACTGATGTTTATCAAATTAATACTAAATGGAGCGTTATTTTCTACATTGCATCCTAATTCGAAGGTGCGGTATATGAATTAAAATTTAATGAAATAATTTAACTGTGTGTTGGTTTTCGGTTTACCTATGCCACTAATACGGGCCTATCAAGGGTGTGTAACAGTTTTAAATAAGGGATATTTTTTAGAGTTTAAAACAAGTGATTATAGGACAAAGAAATGTGGGTAAACATTAATTAATTCTCATGTGAGTAGGTTTGTTTTGAGATGGCAATCTCCGCCCTTCAATTGCCGCACCGTGAAACAGCAAAACTTTTGGCGGAGTGAATATGTATTTTATTAATGAATATGTTCCCCACACAGACGATCAAAGCATGGCATTTTATTAAAATCGAGAGTGACGTAAAAGTAAGATAAATAAATAAGTCTCGTCTATTTAATGTCATGTTTAAACTGCCATATGCATTGTCACTTGTCACAGCTATGAAAGTGACAAGGTACTAAAGTGTATACATATTTATGAACTCGAAGTACTAGGCAACCATAAACACACTTAAAACGGCCAAGACTCGGGAACGATACTCGCCGCTCATCATCATCACACATAATTGCCGGGAATCGAACCCGAATCGAGTACGCAGGGTCACTACCAACCAACTTAGCTAGAGCGTCGTCAATATAATACCGGAAAGGTAGATTATTGCTTACAAAATACAGATGAGTGATGATTTTAAGACTACTACGGAGTCCTGTACGAGAGTCTAACTTACACTTGACTTGACCATGTCATCTGGAAAAGTTGTTTTAATGGCTAAGTAATCGCGTCTCAGGCTGATCCCTTAGGTTTAATTGTTCGTGAAACAGCGTCTGGCAATCAGGCTTACGTTTGTTTAGTGGATACCTACATTACTACCGTCTGTTATAATCTTAGACCGTGTCTAATAAGTACCACATTGGAAAAACCTTGAAAACATAAATCCAAATCGATGTTATAAATGCGAAAAACCTTTTTGTCTAAAATCTTACCGCGAGGTTTTCTCATAAACTACAAATGCTATCAACTTAAAATTTGGCATAAAATAATTTTATAAATAATTGGAAAGGGGTCTAAAATGGGCGGTTGAAAAATAAAACATGTTTGATTATAGCAAATGGGGTGTCATACGAAAGGGCTTAATCTGCACATGTAACCTGGATAACATGTTTATACATAGCATACGTTTCACCCCGAAAAATTTAATAAATCCCAATGGAATAACTATAATATAAATCTACGCGGACAAAGTCGCGTGTAGGAGCTAGTTAACCATACAGGCCAAAATATTTATTAAACCGCATAGGCTTCATTTTTGCAATCGTTTCATACTAACAACGCAATCTTTTAATAATCTCGTCTCCTTTGAGCCTAAATAACGGTTTATCTACCGCGTAAAAAAACGCTACATAGCAATATCAACCGAGCCCCGAGCCCCCGACGCCGAGCAAACAACAAAGACTGCGTAAACGGTGTTCTTTGAGATTCATGAATTTTAAAACATACCTATTTAGATGAGTTGGAAAATATTTAGGCGATTACTAGAAATGCCCTTGAGCTTGCCCAAAAACTTGGTATGTGGCGAATTACTTTTCCGTTACTACATTACCCATCGATTTTCAAAAAATACTTTCTTTGTGCACCCCTACAGTACTCAAGGAATATTAACTCTCCAAATTTCACGTCCCTAGGTCCAGACTAGACTGTGTGTTGTCTGTCAGTCTATATGTAGATATGTCCCCAAATGCAAAAAAGAGTTAATAAAGTAATACTCGTATATTAAATACATTCATTAAATATACTACCTTATTTATTTCTTTATGTTTGTACCTAGCACGATTTAATCAATATGGCGCTAGTCAAAACGATTACACTGTTGACCAAGAGTATATTATAGCTTCATCCGCGTACCATATTAATTGTATCTTGCTATACGTATTTTGTTCACCCATTTTTGGGTGGCTATTTTTTGTCTACGGAAGCACCGACATGAGCGAAGTCGAAAGACAGATAAGGGTTATACACACCCTGTATGTATTCAATAATCGGATGCTTCACCCTCCGCATGAAACTCTTTTTATTTCTGTGTTCTTATCTATTGGGCGGGCATTGGGCCGATTTAACAAATGGTGTACCATCATTTCACCTATATCTAAAAATTATAATGATGCATTATATTAATTATTAGTAACTCGTTTTATTAGTTATTTGAAATGTAAAATAAATGGGAATATAAATAATTAAGCGGTGTACTTGTTGAAGAACAGTATTGAGTACAAAAAATAACTGGCCAGCGGAAGCAAAAAAAAAGTGAAGCCACCCCGCTGACAAGTATATGTTTTCGTAGTAATACACTCTACGGGCGCCATTCTATTTGCCCTGATTAACAAGGGACAGTAGCCCTTCTCCCTTTAATACCATTAAAGAGTCCTTTACTTACTTATAGCATGGCATGAAATTAGTAAACATTTTATTTAAAAAAAGACCCAGCAGAGAATTAAGGTTAGACTCGTTTTAGAGCTGATGAACTTTGATTGGGTCAACTCAACCAATTTTCATGAAACCCCGTCCGGAATACAACTTTTCAATGACACACGGACAGACGAAAAATAGAACACCATTCCACTTTTTCGCTAGAGAATTGGAACCAAGCCCAAGCTTGAAACCAGCCCGTAGGCTGCCTCTTTGGTAAACCTTTAATTATACATTTTCACGTGTTAATTAAATCCTACCTTTGTTGTGCAACAAATTTACACCGTGAAAATTAACCTTTGTTTACAAGAAGGGGCATGAATTATATTCTTAACCACACCTTATTTTTAATTAACCTAGTGTTGTTTTCATAAAACAAATGCTATTAAAGTCCATTTTTTATTTCCCTGTTACAATGCCATCAACTTTAAAATCTAAGTACTTATAGAAGACGTATAAAGTATACCTAAACAGTGACCCTAGACCAGATGCGTGGCGAGATCGTATTGACGGATTAGGCTTGACGTAGGCTGCCAGATGGTGGTGTCAAGCGCTTATGTCAGCTCAATAAACTTAGACCGTGTTCGAAAATCTTTTTCGATAGCGTTAAGCAACTTGTCTGTCTAGCCTCACGAATACTTAGAAATTGGTATGGGGCAGTGTGCCCGGGGTTATTCTCTTCAAATGGTCGGTTGAACGGTCCATCGAGTGAGCGAAATCATATGAGCGGGCTCACTTGACCGGTAAAGCGGGTAAACTGAGAATGAAGGAGAAGTCTTCGAAATGAAAGGTGTTTTTTTTGCGTTTCATGTTAATTACTTACCTGAATATCTCAAAAGCCATGATTTTACCGGTGTTTAGTTTTTACTGTCTAAATAAATATATTTGTCTGGACCATTTCATGTTGCTATTCCACAGCAACTTAAGCCATTTCAGAGGAAAAGGGTCTTTCCTGACCAGCGGACCGACGACGGACCGCTTGACAACCATCCAAGACATCATTTAAAAAGCTTTTTTTTAAACTTATTTCCATGAAATACTATAAAGTACAGTTTGTACGGAAAGGAACCCTAAAAATTTGTATACACTATTTATATTTTTCCAGTACCGGTAGGTACCACAATTAATCAAGGAACCAATTATTTTATTTTAAAATGGAGTTTATACAAACTCAAGTTGACTTGCCGCCGTAGAAATGATTTTCAATTAAGGCCTGGGTACTAGACAATATCAATTCTGCGATCGCTAACGTTATAGAAAATGTTTAAGTTTGACGTGAGCTGCCAGACCGTCGGCGTCGCGTCGCGGCTTACATCATACATTTTGTCAGTTTTAGAACTTTTTACATAACTACATATTCAATGTACACCGTATCCCGAGGACTTACCCAGCTTTAACACGTACAGTTGGCTTTATAACTTATAAGTAGCTGCACACTTATGTACCTTGTAGCTGTAATGCCTTTGACAGGGTCGTTAAGCCGTTCAAACATGGCTTTAAAGTGACAAAGGGCTAAAGTGTGCTGCTACTCATAAGGTCGAACGTACCTAGAGGGAGGTAGGGTGTCTTATTTTATACATTATTGTTTTCGTTAGGCATGTTTTTTATTTACTGGAAAACTCTTAAGTTAAATTAAATTACGGTCTAAAATAAAATAATAATAAGCACCGCTTTTTAATAACATTCAAAAGGAGCATTGAATGCATATAATCTGCATATAATAAAGCCATAGGGTCGAGGATTATCCAACAGACAAAAATTCATGGCCTAAACCCGAAACTTAGTCAATAATAATTTGTTCAAATGCAAAAATACTTTATCTTGCCTAGGGGACACCGTTGATGTAGGAAAACATATCGAAACTTTTATTTGGTCGTCTTGCACCGTCTTATATACACAATAGGTGTTTTTTGCTATTCTCCCTCTATCTCTCCCCCAAGATTTTTGGCATGTTTTCCTGCTAAACAGCGCATGTTATTTGATATTATATTTAATTAAATAAATATGTATAGCTTTATAAAATGCTTAGACTAAGTAGTACCATTGTAATATGAAATATATTTAAAAAATGACTGACTGCTGACTATCTTACGGCGTTTATTCTCAGCAGGGGTCTCCTCTTCGGAAGCGCTGGTAAATTCTTGACGTGTAAAAGTGCCCCTGCGGCATACTTACTGAATAAATGACTTTTATCTTTTTAATCCTAACATGTTTGTCGTAACATTTTCAAGATCTGAACTAGCTACAAAGCGGTCCCGGGGACGGGTGGGGACTTGGCACAACTTTAAATTGCTTTGCATTGTTTCCTAACAATGTTCTAACGGTAAAGTACGTATTTTCGTAAATCGGTTGAGAAAAATTCAAAGATTCGCGATCTAGGTTCGCGACCCTTTGAGAAGCGCGCACCAGGCATACCATAGATTTTTACATAAATATTCTATCTCTAATAATAAAACCACGATACGACGGAAGGCCTATCACTTGCGGCGCGTTTGTAGTCTCGATGATGCTAAGTCAACTTCTAAAAATTTATAAACGAAAATAGTACTTTACAGAAGCTAATTAGCAAGAAGAGCAATAAGAATCTTGTAAGCAACAACAAAGCAGCTTAACAAGATTCTAGGTATTTTGTAAAATAAGAAGCACTGAACTGATAAAGTAACTAGTATCTTAGTAAACAAGAAGATTTGCTCATTATCGGATAAACATGTTACGCTAATGATTGCCGAAGGCTTAAAGTTCTTTAGAACAAATACGCAAAGTAGTTCTCGTTAGGGTAAAACTTTTCAATGATATTTATTTTATTTTTCCCAATAACTCCTTAAGCCTTAATATAGTTTTATGAATTCTATCGTTGTAGTTGCCTAATAAAGTTTAATTACCTGGTGTAATTAACATATACATTTTTTTTACAACGTGTTGTCATTAAATACATTTTCAGATGTATTTCTTAAAATATAAATTATGCACTAGATACTTGTTCATATTTTTGATTATGATAAAACGCCGCACGGGAATGTTTTACAAAGCTATTATGTAATCAAAACAAAACAATGTATTAATAAAACCGAACAAATGCGAGTCGGACTCGCCCACCGAGGGTTCTGCACATGACACGGTTAACTCAATTCAAAATTTGGATTGCCGTTCCTTGCATTAAGAGCCTGTTTTATGTGATTTAATTAAAATGTACAGATTTCAGATTTTTCCCTATACTTGAAGTAAAAGACGGTGTTACTTGCCAAATTTTATAGTTCTAGGTCAATGGGAAGTACCCTATACATTTTGATTCCCTTGGGAGGGTCCAAAATACATGTTTTTTGCGGCATCAACGGCAGTATCTTTATTTTACATTCATATAGAAGTTTGTTATTTCACAGATACCGATACCTTCACGCGTCCCCGAGATAAAGATTCTTGACAGACAGACAAACGGACAGACAGACAGACAGACGGACGGACAGTAAAGAGTTCCGTAATTTCCTTTTGAGGTACGGAACCCTAAAAATGTTTGACTTAAATTTTACCTACTGTTTTTTTTTGTACAAGAGAGACATCAAATATCACGTTCGAATCTTACTAAATTTTTAGTAGAAAAGAGATAATAACTGCGTCCCTAACATGACTGACGAGAATAACTCAAGACCTTTTTAACTGTCGTTACTTAACTTTGATTTTTCATTTAACTTTAGAGATTTGATTTTATTTAGATTTACGTACTAATATTAAGTTTCGTGAGCGCTTAATTTTATTAGTTTATTTATTTACTAGAGAACGCCCGCGACTTTGTACGCGTAGCACTAGTTTCCCGCTAGTCCCCCTACTTCCTCCCGTCGGGGGTCGATTTTCGGGAAATCCTTTCTTACTGCACCCCCAGACCTCATAAAGAACCTATGTACCAAAAATGGTATCTTTAGACTAAGCGGTTTGGGTGTTTGCATTGCACCAAGCTTTAAAGTCAGTTCAATCTTTTTTGAAAAAAAGCGGATTGAGTTTTTAAACATGTGTCAAAAATAAAGGTAATGTAAATCAAAAGCACTATGGAGTATTGATATCAACTTCGAAGCAAATCGCCCCTATAAATAAAAGGGGTAGAAACCCCTTTTTCACCCTCTTAGGGGATAAATTTCAATAAAATACGAAACACGTCCTCCATCAATTCTGTTAAAGAATGTTCACGCAAAAAACACGTAACATGTACAAATGGTAACTGTTCCCATAGTTACCATCATGAGTGTGTAAAATACACTAATGATTCACCAGTTGCGCGATCCAGGTGGACCTGCCCCGAATGCAAGGCATCACGGCTAAAGGGAGGTGACAACACCAACCCCCCGGTAGATAGCAAGACCCAAAGATTGTCTGAAAACAGAGTCGCTGAAATTACGGAGTTACTGTCTCCTCCACCCCCATTGCAGAATCAGTCTCTTCAAACTTGCTCCATTGATGACGTCAGAGACCTTCTTAGAGCCGAAATGAGCGCCATGTGTGCGCACTGGGAAACAACATTTAAAAAAATATTTCAAGATGAATTGAACTCGTTAAAAACCCAATTTCAAGAGCTTAAGGATTCCGTCACATTTATTAGCTCAAAATATGACGATTTTGGCAAGAGGATCGATGCTGTTGAGAACAAGCTGGGCTCCATTGGTGCCGCCAAATCTGACATTAAGGACCTTAAAATATCTATTGCTAACGTTGAGTGTAGTCTGGACTCCGGGGAGCAATGGGCTAGACGTTCAAACATAGAGATATTGGGAATTCCCGAAAAAAAAGGCGAGAACTTGCTTGAGATATTTAGTAAAGTTACTGAGCTCACTGGTTCACCTGTTGATGTGAACTCTGATATCGACTTTATTACTCGTGTGGCTCCGATGAAAAGTGACACTAAAAAGCCAAAGGCAATCGTTGTCCGGTTCCTTGCCCGCTACAAAAAAGACGACTGCCTTAGTCGTTTGAAGAAGCTTAAGGACCTCAAGGCATGCGATATTGGTTACATTGGTAGCAACAATGCGATATATTTTAATGAACACCTTACCAGTCGCAATAAAGCTTTACTGAGGGATGTGAAGTGGGTCGCTAAAGAGAATAACTTTAAATATGTTTGGGTCAAGAACTGTACAATTTTGGTGAGGCGCGACGACACTAGCCCAGTTATAAATGTCGTGCGTCCTGAGGATTTTAAAAAAATAAAATAAGTGTTTTGTATGTTGATATAGTGATTTCTAAGCTGAATATTGTATCTATTTTCCTGAGACTTTTTGGATTTTTGCATGTATCTAATTTTGCATGTTTTAAGCAATATCTATGCCTGTTGTGCTTGTATTTACTTTGGTTAGGAGTTAAAAATATTGTTAAGTTCGTCAGTTGTGTTCACTACACTAATTTGGTCATAAAATGGAATCTTATTGTACTTGGTCATAAATATATTGTGGCTGATAAAAATAGAATAATAATGAAGTTATTGGGGGTCAAATTTATGAGAGCATTCTCGAATTTATATAGATATAATTTAAAATGTATAACAACAATATAACCGTTTACTATCAAAATGTGCGCGGACTCCGCACAAAAACATCTACTCTCTATAATGGCGTTCTCAACTCTAATTATCATTTGATATGTTTGAGTGAAACTTGGCTTCTGCCTGGTGTTATGGACTCTGAGCTTTTTGATCCTAGGTACACGGTTTATAGATGTGACCGTGACTATGCCACTAGGGGTGATAAAATGGGCGGAGGTGTTTTAATCGCGGTTAGAGGTGGGCTTCAGGTTAGAGACGTTGCTTGCTTGCCCTCAACTGGTGCAGTCGCTGATTTGCTCACTATTTCGCTCTCCATCAGAATCGGTTCTCAAGATGCTCGCTGCCGTGTATATTGTTGCTATTTCCCTCCATGCCCCGCGATGCACGATGCTCAACTCGAATTTTATGAAAAGGTCACGGAAACAATATTGAAAAACCCAGAAGAACGTTTCTTAATTGTTGGGGATTTTAACCTGGGTGCGGCACAGTGGTATCCATCGGCGTGTCATAGTTTTGCAGAGCTAAAGGCCGACAGTGGTATAGCGCCAAGTATAGTCTCTCTTAAAGCTTTTTTGTCATTTAATAGTTTGCTTCAATACAATTTAGTTTGCAATACTACGGGAAGGGTTTTGGACCTTATTATTGCTAATCTGCAGTGCCTCTTGACCGCAGCCCCCTTTCCTTTCATAACAGAGGACAAGTATCACCCATCTCTTGTTTTTACTATTTCATGTGCTAGTTTTAATGCTTTGTACGAACCACCTCGTACAGTTCGTGTTTTTAAAGCTACTGACTTTGAAGCAGTCAATGATGCATTAGCAGACATTGATTGGGAGACTTGTCTGGCCTCTGATTGCATTGATGTATCGGTTAAGATCTTTTATGATATTTTAAATAAGATTATTTCCGATCACGTACCATCAAAAATTGTTTATAATAATGACAAATATCCGGTCTGGTTCTCAAGAGCACTTATAAAAATCGTTAAAGAGAAATTAAAATTTCACAAAAAGTGGAAAACTTATGGTCGTCTAAATGACTATGATACTTTTGCGCTCCTTAGGAATAGGCAAAAGCAAGTACAAGACACATGCTACCGTAAGTATTTGGTTTATGCAGAATCTAGGATCAAACATAATTCTAAATATTTTTGGCGGTTCGTAAAATCTAAAAAGTGTGCGTCCATTATTCCAGATTCAATGTTTTTGGGTAATAAGGAGGCTTTTGATGGAAAAAACATATGTGACCTGTTCAATGTCTTTTTTAATTCTGTTTATGAACCACCTGATACCCTATCGCATAGCAGAACACCTCTTGCTGTTTCAAATTCCTGCGAGGAGTTGGTAAATCTTAGCAGTATTAATATATCCTGGGAGACTGTTTGTCAGTATTTAAAGAAACTCGATATTAGCAAGGGAGTGGGTCCTGATGGGATTCCACCTCTGTTTCTGCGTCAATGCTGTAATCAATTATCCAAACCGATTTGTTTATTGTTTAACATGTCTTTGAGATTGGGTGTGATGCCTGTGTTCTGGAAGCAGTCATTTGTGACACCTGTGTTCAAGGCTGGGGATAAGCATGATGTTGAGAATTATAGGCCCATTTCTAAATTAAGTTCAATTCCTAAACTTTTTGAAAAGATAATTTACGACAAGATTTTTCCTGTTATTAGACCTGTTATTATTCGTGAGCAGCATGGTTTTATAAACAGGAAGTCCACTGAATCGAACTTGTGTGAATTTATCGATCAGGTTCTTATAGCTATGGATCAAGGCTACCAGGTGGATGTAGTGTACACGGACTACTCAAAGGCTTTCGACAAGGTTTCTCATAATATTTTACTTATTAAACTAGAAACGGTCGGTGTGCACGGCGACCTCCTTCGTTGGGTTAAGTCCTACCTACGAAATCGCAGTCAGGCTGTTGCGGTCAAGGGGTACTGCTCCAGTTTTGTTCCCGTAACTTCAGGTGTTCCGCAGGGATCCCACTTGGGCCCGCTTTTCTTCATTCTTTTTATTAATGATATCATGTCGTATATTTGTTCTTCGAGTTGTCTATTATATGCCGATGATAAAAAGCTATATAAGATTATAAGATCGGAGGAAGACTGTTCTCAATTGCAAGAAGACCTTAATAGGCTTAGCCATTATTGTCAATTAAATCGTTTGCACCTGAACGTTAAAAAATGTAGCGTGATTTCCTTTTCCAGAAAAAAACAAATAACTTACTATAAATATTATTTGAATGATGAACTGGTTGAAAGGAAATCTGTAGTTAAAGACTTAGGTGTTTATTTGGACAGTAAGATTAGTTTTTGTGTCCACTTGGATAGTATTGCCAATTAAGCGTATAGACTTTTAGGTTTTGTTTTAAGGATTGGCAAAGGATTCAAAGACGTTGAAACAATTATCGGTCTGTTTAACGCTTTAGTACGACCAATCTTAGAATATGCCTCTTGTGTATGGAACCCTCAATATAATATTTATGTAGATTCCATAGAGAGGATTCAGAATAAACTTTTAAAGCATTTAGAGTATAGAGCCTTTAAATCTGGCCAAATTTTTAATCCCAATAGTTTAGTATCTCTCGAGAGTCGGCGCACATATAAGGACCAAACATTATTATTTAAAATTATTTCTAATAATATTGACTCCCCTTATCTTTTAAGTAAAATAGGTTTTAGAGTACCTCGCCCCAACACACGACGAACAAATTGCTTGTTTCATGTCCCATTTACACGCACTAAATACGCTGGAAACTCATTTGTTAATAGAGTGTGTAGTAAATATAATAACTGTTTCGGTAATATCGATATGTTTAGCCTGTCACTTCCTAAATTTAAGTCATCCCTTAGAGTATGTAAGTAGTGTTGTCTAGTTGCATGTTTGAAATATTGTTTTCTTTTGCTGTTACTCCTATGGTTGTACCTACGCTTCCTTAAATTTTAATATGTCTCTGTAACTTGTGGCAACTTTGCTGGTTTATGTTAAATTCATGTTCTTCTTTATCTTTAAGTTATATTGTACCGTTTGTGCCCAAATAAAACATTAAAACATTAAAACATTAAAACATTAAAATTTTAAGTATATTGGACCAAGGAATCACGTTATCCCATACAAACTTTGCCCGCCTTTTCACCCCCTGAGGGGTACAATTCCTGAAAATCCTTTCTTATCAGATGCCTACGTTGTAAAAAGAAAACACCCTCCAAGTTTCAGGTCTCTACGATCAGCGGTTTAGGCTGTACGTTGATCCGTCAGTCGGTCAGTCAGTCATTCAAGACAAATCATTCAAGAGATTCGGGACATTTTATATGCATAGATTAACAAAAAGGAAACAATACATTTTACATTTGAGAAGCGCAACAAAAACCAGTGGGCCCTGCCAACTAGCTACGCTAACTAGCGTTTCTATTCGTTTCGTTTTTAAACCAATGACGTGATACGAAAAGTCACGTGATCTATCAGTGACACGATTGGTTAAAAACGAAACGGATAACGCTAGTAAGCGTAGTGCTTCTTGGCAGGGCTCCCTGGTTAGGTTTTCCCGTGCGCTAACGCGGTACATCGCAGAGAATAACGACTAACTATTTATATAAGTTTAACATAATAAGTCTACGCTTAAGTGCTACAATAAAGACGAGGTAGATCAAAAGAAACAAATACCTTTAAACTCGAGCCGATCATTGGGAAGCCGATTCATGCTACGCATATTTATAGCAAGTAAGATACAGTGTGCCTCAAAAATGTATAAACAAAATTACAGATAAATAAAATAAAACCATAATTAAGTTATGAACGCAGTGCTCTGATAAAGTGTTGTTTGTAAAATACCAATTAATTTTTTTAACAGAACTAATGGTTAAAATTCCGAAATAAGACACAGGGCTAGATTGAAGAGGACTGTGAAGCTAAAAACCGGCCAAGCGCGAGTTGAACTCGCGTGGACAGGGCTAGAGGGTATTCTTTTTGATATATTTTTTATAGGTTTTCTAACAATAGCTAGGCAATATACAAGCATATTTTTTACTTTTTTAAAAAAAAATTCAAGGCTTAGTAGTTTCGCAGATCTGGGGAGAATGGTCAATTTTCGTCTTCTTTCATGACTAAAATCAAAACTAAGCATTTATTTTACAATTATAACAAAAATATATTTGAGATCCTCATAACAAGCCCTTTCAATTGATATGTGACACAGTAAAGTATGCAAAACTCTTTTTTTAAACTTCTTATGATTCCATTGTCCCCATAAAAAATAAAAAATAAATAATTACTTTGCACATCTGTGTTTGGGTCATCAATTTACACATGTGTACCAAATTTCAACTCAATCGGTCCAGTAGTTTCGGAGCAAATTGGCTGTGACAGACAGACGCGCGAGTGACCCTATAAGGTTTCCGTTTTATCATATTTTGTACGGAACCGAAGAAAAAACCGTGCCTCGAGCCGACAAATCTGAATATATCCAAATTTATGTCACTTTATTTACCTGCTATCCTAGTCAAATTTTAAATACGAAAGTTTGTGTGTTCGTTTGTTACACCTTCACGCTGATACGGCTGAATGCATTTGGATGAAATTTGGAATGGTGATAACTTATACCCTGGATTAACACAGGTTATTTTTCCCGGAACATATAAAAGCTACCTACCGAGAGGATAACGACAATCCAAATGTACGCGGACGAAGTCAGCGGGCAGAATAAGCTACCTACTCAAATAACTATTTGAGACTAAAAATATAAATCTGACATTAGTTTTTAATCCAGACTCAATAGTAAACATAGATTTATCTTCTTGAAAGTGACATAGAAAATTAAGTTAAAAACTTTCCCTCCGCCTGCATTTAATCTAATTTTAAGGTAATACTTTCGAGTCAGGATTGAACGCGCGACCTCTGTTCTAAACTAAGAGTAATGACTTTGTCGCATTAAGTTTACTTACCTGTGTTAGACACCGACCGTCCGACCGCCCTGCAGTCCCGAATCGAGCAAACTGACGCGAGCCTGTCTCACCCCCGCTTATATACCATTCGGGAGTCCACGAATAGAGCTCAAAGCACGTCATAACTAGGGAATATTATTTATAGTTAACAAAAACAACAAATATCACTGCAGGTATGAGCGTCAGAGGCTTAGGGTGACGACTCGTGATTAAGAGCTACATCGATTGCCATGAACTTTTGTTATGAACCAGGGAGTTCTATATTAAATACCTACCCAGTGCTCTTATTACGTTAAGAAATATTATAAGGACCCGCTAATTTGAAAAGATAAGTGTGTGATTGCACAAAAGATAATACAGGGTTGAAATGTCTTCGAAAGGGCCCATCTATTGAAAGAAAAGTTATTCTAAAAATAACAATGTATATAGGTGTTGGAACCAGTAATGAACAAACGCCAACGATGGACACTTGATTCTTATGTTACAGAAGATAAGGGTTAGTTATTAATTTATTTTATTTCAAAAAATCAAACCTTGTGATATTTGAATTAGGAGTTAAATGTCCATTATTGGTGTTCTGCCTAAAGGTACCTACACTTTATATATTTTTGTTACTTATTTTAATCCTCTTTAATGATAGCGACAAATTACTACTTACTTATGATAACGTAAAAAATAAAAGTTCGTATTTCTATCCATTAAACATTAAATAATGACAAATAACAAGCGAGCGGACCGACAATTAACGTCAAGTAGATCTTAGTACCTAATGTAGCACATTTAAGGCGTACCTACTAAAGTTAACTGAATAACTTTCTATCATGCTTGAGGTGAGTAAGGTTAATACTCCAGATTAACGTTAGCACTAAGTAAAAGTTCGTAAGCTCCTCGCACACAATAAGAACCTTGACAAAAAACTATTTTTAGCCGAAATAACGTCTAATAAGTAGTTGGATATTATGCTACTTATATTATCATTACTTATTTTCGTAAAGTGAAAGGGAATGAGTCTTATATGATAGCCTGATAGCTTTCATAGGGTCATAAAGCCCATAAATGGGCAAAAAAGTTGCATTGTATACGATGTCAAATGTTTTGCTAGTAATTTTATTGTCACTCGAAAATGTACGCACGTCATTTTATGTATAGTCAGAAGTAAAAGTAGACGAATATCGATTTTATATGAAAATTTAATATAAAACAGGGACTCCATTCTTATATTTTCGGATCAACGGTGGTAGGACCATGTGCATTGTCCGTCTGGATCGCTACCACCATCTTAT
The DNA here is from genome assembly GCA_923062465.1 of Acleris sparsana. Lineage (NCBI taxonomy): Eukaryota > Metazoa > Arthropoda > Insecta > Lepidoptera > Tortricidae > Acleris > Acleris sparsana. Next base: position 10,996,909 of record OV281296.1, read on the forward strand.
CCATTAACCTACCGCCAAACAGCAGTGTTCGCATCGTTGTGTTCCGGTTTGGGGATAAGACAGCCGGTGCAATGACTAGCATAGAGGCATTCCATCTTAGTCCTCAGGTTTGGCAACGCATTTGCAGTCTTAGGCTTGTAGTCTTGTGAATGAGAATATCTATGGGTCACAGTTTTCAATTACCATCCTGGCAATGTTGGCCTGTGTGCTCGTTTGCCTTCTCTATGCCATAAAAAAATATGTATATACTTTATATGACATGTTCTTTAAAAGTGTGACCATTTTACATCTATTCCCGCTGTTCGGTACAAAAACCTGTTTGTCGCACGCTGTACACCACAATTTTACCTCAATTCAAACCTGAAATAAGATCTAACTGTAACTTATTTTACTCAGAGAGAGGTTTGGATTTTTCCTCAAACATGTCTCAACCAGTAATTACATTCATTTGGTACGAGTAAGCCGATAAGTATACGAGACGTAACACTCACCTAACAACTGGCCTTTTTGTCGCTGCTTTGTCTGCCAGTATTACAGGGTTCATTAGTTACTGTCCTACATATACATACACATACAATAAAGACATAATAAAGTAGTAGAAGTAACTAATAATAAATAAAACCACCCGATATAATGGTGACTTCTCTTAAAGCTGTCCTAACGGCCCCACCGATTTTCATGAAATAATTACAAGAACTTTCTTCTTTTGAAAACAATTGTCCTAGTCGCTTACACGATACCACTTACAGGCACACAGATACTCTTTTTTTTAACGGGAGTAAGTAAATACAATTAAACATCATAGTTTGAGGTTGAGGTCCAAATCCCTCCCTTCTCTCTTCCCCTCTCTACAAACCACAAATTATATTGCATACGTTTATATACTTAGTTCAATTTGTACACTTACGACTGTAATAAAAAATAAATGCTACACACTTTAAAGGTTGCATCGGATGACATTTCAAGGTTAAGGGCTCCAGTTTATGATGATAGCCGCTAAGAGCCTCTTAGCCTTGAGATGTTTTACTGTTTATAGAAACACAAGTTCCTAGCGTTCCTAGACACAGCCTTTTCGATCCACGAAGACGCCCCCGCCTGTCAAACGCATCGTTATTGAGAAAATGTATTTGGCGATAGTTTAAAGCACCCGTGTCCGTATTCAATACTAAAATTTGGTAGCAAGTTGATTTACGTTAACTTTCGTATCGTCGTGACCGAGTAGTATTTTATCAGGTATCTTACAGATGAGCCTGTTGGGATACACTGCGACCCTTTAGGATCTTAATTTGCCCAGCTACCCTTTCACCGTAAAAGGTAATGCAGTACAGATGTAGTGTAGAATGGTTTTCCTTCGTATTTTCACGGAAACGTACGAACGTGTCTTGATATTTCAGTCGGTCACAGTACACAAAGTACTGAGGTTGACTGAAGTAGCATGACACGTTCGTACTTTTCCGTGAAAATACGAAGGAAAATAACTATGCACTACATCTGTACCGGGTAATGAACAGAACTTAGAAAAATTGCTTGGTCATCACGAGTCAACACCCTAAACCCTGCTTTTGATTAGGTACCCTAAGTCCATCTTTCCAAATTCAAATGTCATAATGATAGATAACGACAAAGCATATATTTTAAGCACACTTTAGCTATTGTGCGTCTATGAACAAGATACACGTGCTAAATTTTGCTTCGATCCGATGAGCTTTTAAGCTATTTAAATAAGTAAATATTTAAAAGAAGAAACTTACTGACTGACTGATATATCAACGCATAGCCTAAACTACTGGGTCTAGAAATTACAAATTTGGGACGTACGTTCCTTACACCAAGAAAGGTTGCACCAAGAAAGGATTTTCCAAAAATCGACCATCAACTGGTATAAATAGGGCGAATAGCAGAAACCTTATTCAACGCGTATGAAGTCGCGGGCGTCCTACGAACAAACCAACACACTTTCGAATTCCTAATATTAGTAAGGAGTGAAGGCACAGAATAAATAATAAGAATTCTTCCTACTCCTACTCTGCCCTCCTAAGCCAATAAACAGTATCTCAAAATCAATAACCAAAGCAGTTTTGATTATATTCTTTTAGTAATGAGGTTGATATTGTTACGGGAGATTTATCTAAGATGCTGCCTATTGGCATAAGAATAAATAATAACTATATACGCTATTGGGAAGGGCAGTCTTACCGCTACGCCAGCCGTAGCCGCGGCTCGCGCTACACTGCTACAACTTTGTCGTAGCATGTAGCAAATTGAGTTATAGTGACTTTTGTTTTATTTTCTTACACAACTGTCACACTTGAATTTTCTGATTAAACTATGCTACACTTAAGAAAAATTTGAAGATTTTGCCGATAGGATTTCAACGTTATTGTTATCCTTATAAATATAAATAAAATATCTGGGGACAATGTTACACCAATTGATCTGGTCCCAAACTAAGCTCTAGGCTTGTACTATGGGTACTAGACAACGATATAAATACTTATATAGAGAAATGTATACTTAAATACATAGAAAACATCCATGACTCAGGAACAAATATTCGCGCTCATCACACAAATATCTGCCCTTACCGGGATTTGAACCCAGGACCGCTAGCTTCGTAGGCAGGGTCACTACCAACTAGGCCAGCACGTCGTCAACTTGACAATATGAACTTAAGCAACCAAATACCAAGTTGTTTTATTACTGACTACGTTTGTAGAAAACAAACAGAATGACTCAATTAAAAGCGTGTCACATTTTAATATCAACTTAGACTTGCATATCAGTCTCATATAATGAATCAATTTTTGTATAACATTTTTAACCCCCAGTCACTCACTACTCACTCAGTACTCACTCTGAAATGAAACTAGGTATAATTATATTTAAGTTGACGCAAATAACCATTAGCTTACTAGTTGTATTCATATAATAAGAATGTTCCAGAGACAAATTAGTGTCGAAGCTTCCAGCATTTCTAAGATAGGTATCGAAGGCCGATCAGTCTAACGAGGGTAATTTAGCACTCTAAAGAAACTAATTTAGTACTCTTCCTTAGTGTTTCCTAGAACAGGTATAACCCGGGACTATAAAGTGAGCGCTTACACTCTGTATACCAGTTATAATAATGGAAGATCAATTCTGTGTGTCACATAGTAGCACAGTTTTTAAGAGGATTGTGAAGCGCCACTAAAATCGCGAAGTTTTCAAAAAAATCCATACAAATTTAGCTTCGGGCGAAACCGTTTCTCACCCCCTAAATCAAGTCCGGTTTTCCGATTTTTGAATATGTCTTTACGTTACTGTTTTTTCTTTTTTTTTCTTTTGTTCTAAGAAATATTTTCTATGAAGGAAAAACATACAGACATAGTTTTTCTTTCTACTACAACATATTCAAAAATCGTAAAAATCTGACGAGGTTTAAGGAGAGAAACGTTTTAGCATTTTGTATTTTTAGCTCCACAATCCTCTTAAAGCGGTATTATTTTGTTACAATATGTGCCAATTTATAAAGTTTTTTCTTAAATACCTAGGTGTTTTTCATATTCTTTTTAGCATTTGCGTGCGATTTTTAACTTCTTCTCGTTAAACGTTACTCCCGCGGAAGATATAATAAATTCCTACATAGTTATAACGGAGGGTCGTCAGGTAGGCCTCTCCATGTCTACAACAGATAAATATTATAAATAATCAACTTAATCTGCCTGAACTACCTATGTAGCCGTAGATCTTTCCTCACCTCACAAAAATTAAAAATAGTGTCGTTATAAGTGGTGTGAAGATCCGAGAGCTGACTTTAAAGACTTCGCTTATACAATGTCCAGACTGAGTTTTAATTATTAATTCTTATTTATTACCGTCGAGAACTTTCTAAAGTAACTATTTGCTTTTTTACGCACAATACTAGGTACAGTCGAGATCATAAATAAGTGCACATATATTAATGAACTCGACTGTACCTATTAAAAGTAGAATAATCGCCTTTACTTAGGCAGGTGGAAGTGATGGAGTGGTGGTCGGACCGGTGCATCTAACCTTACCTGCATTTTCTATCTCGAGATTGCAGTCTTGTGTTGCTAACCCTGAGGACTTAGATGGAATACCTCTATGCTAGCCATTTCACTAGTGGCCTTACCCCCGCACCGGAACACAACAATGCAAACACTGCTATTCGGTGGCAGGTAGGTTACAACGAATAAAAAGGCTCTGCACGAGGTCTTGCAGAAACAAAATAACTTTGCCTACTTATTATTTTAATCAATCATATGTGTGGGAAAGTCGTAATCTTAGGATAGCAGTCCAAAGTTAGTTTGGCCTCCAAACTGATCAGAACACTCTGATCGTGTGGATAGGATGAAACTTCGAGCTTTCTTCACAAAGTTGCTATCCTTTAAGCCCAAGCTGGATAGTGATATCATCGGTCATACATACTTCAATACAGGTGTAATGAACAAATATAAAAAGGTGCAAAATACACCATAGCAGGTAAGTCAGTAAGGTACATTTTCGAACATATTGAATTTGTTAGTTACGTGATACGATATTATGTATAAGTAGTTACAGCCAATACGTCATACCTGCTACGTACATAATACAACCGTTAAATCTTGTTTTATATCATCTAAGCTTCAAATATGATGGAACGTTATGCGATGTTCCGAGTTTAAACTAAATATCTGCAGTTAAGAGTTGGCTTGGAAACTTCAGATTTGTTTAGCCCATCTTGCCTTTGTCTAGCAACATATTGTTAACATGAGAGTACTCAGCTTTTAATTATCAAGTAAATGAAAAAAAGATAAACGAAATCGGTAAAGCCGTTCTCAACCAGAAACCAGAACCAGGCATAATAACCAGGAGAGATAGGGGTTCATTTTTATACGTATGTATAGATTGAGCATAGCAACCTCTAAATCATCCAGTTTACATAGAATTTTTAAATTACGCTTTTTGTTATTGGGACTGCTTTAATTATTGAAGTAGATGACAGGACGTTAACTAATTCGATTATATTATTGTTGAAATCTGTTTTAAACATTAAAAATAATAGAAAAATAAATATAAATAAATTTACTGACATAATTTGAATAAATACGCTAAACACAAAAACAAATAGCCATGACAAAGTAAAAAAAGTATGAAATAGTGTCAAATAGAGTAGTACCACTCAGCATGAGGTCGTCGCGTGCCGGGTTTTCAGTGGCCCCTATTTTAAAGAAAAATAAAAGAGACAGGCAAAAATTTCAACATAACATACAGAACAAATTTGAACACGCAACCGAAAAAACTCAATAGACATTCAACATGGTGCATGAACAATAACAAAAATTAAGAACAATGAACCGCCACCATAGATGTTCACAAGGAACATTCAACTACGCAATTGTATGCCAACTCTTATTATACCAGTCTTATTCTTCTCCTGGTGCCTCTCCAATTACTGAGGGTTGGCCAGCCATCTACTTTTCTCTTAGCCCTTTGAAAGACAGAACAGCTCTGCAACACGGACACGCTTTGCGGATGTTTCCTAAGCAGGATTTATTTCTTCGTCCGAAATTGCGCTATCCCACTACTTTTTCCATCATTATCGTGTGCGCAAAGAGATAGTAAAATCTCGATTGAAATCTTGTTTTTTTTACCGTTACCCTTCCATGTTCCACTATCTCCTTCAAAGTAACGTTAGCTGTTCACTATTAATCAGGAACTATAATTGTGTAACCATGTCTTCCTTGTAACAACTATGACTTTCGTCTTCATTGCAGTGTATTCATTCTAGCACTCTCACTACACTCACTCATTCTTTCTACTTAACTATATGTTGTATGTATATCTGACCCCGTCGATGTTATCAGAACAGGTTGTTGGTTGATATTGCGACTATTGATGTTAACACCGCACTCAAGACCGGCTAGCCTCCGATATTAGCCTCCGAGTAGAGATTGAACGTTTAATGTCAGCCTCGACAGACTCCTCGTCATCCACACGACAACTGATGCTTCTTTCTCCGAGACCACATTTTTACGATGCTGCGGTCACGTTTTTCAGTATACGTAGTAAATTCTTAAGCTTCACTGTAAAACTCCTCCATCCTGGTCTGATCCATCAGAAGTTGATGCACACAGATCAACAGTGCTATTTTTCTAGGCTTGCCCTCGATCGACAGAATAAGCTTTCGATTTGATTTTAGCACAATAGCTATTATCTTTACTTTCTTCGAGCTAATTATCAATTCTACGTCATATTTATTCCATAAGTTCAGAGCCAGAATATTACAAAACATATTTGTCATCTATGTGAAGTTTTCCACTACCTCTCCACCTTGTCGCTTATACCTATAAAATCTATGTTTAGGCGTTTCATTTCCTTCATCACGTATACACCTTTTCAGGCCTATTAGGATACGCACATTCCATGTTCCTAACCTAAGATACCGCCTGGGGATTTTTCGCACCCCTGTTCCTTTCAAGGAACGCCGGGCTCTCGAGGCCGCGGCTTTTGGATATTTTTCCATGCGTTACATGCGGGAATAATAGTTCAGTGGCTTCCCGTTGCCCTCAACACCAGACCTTTTAGAAGTTATTTAGACTTCAAGGTCGCTGTAGCATTTTCTAACCGATTTTTCGGTGATCAGTAATAAATTGTGTATAGGTATCACCACACCTTTCAATAATATGGAGTTTCAATATTAAATTTCTTATTTTCGAAGGTACGTACATACTACAGACACCTACGGACTATGTACTAGTTTTTCTAAAGACTTAGGACTGCAGGTAAACTGTTTGTGTATGTAGACCTTTATACTCGATTAGGACTGTTAAAATAAAATAAAACAAATAATTATCACTCGTAGTCATGAGCATTGTGTTCTTCATCCTTCAGTTCTTCTGTCTTCGCTAAACATACATTCCGTAGCAATGTACTGTCAACCTGGACAGGCCTGTTCCAAAGTTCAGGCAGGGTGACTTCTGCCAGGCGTGCAGCTTCGTAGACGTCATCGAGGAAGTGGGCATGGCTGCCCAGCATCTCACAGAGGATCTTCAAGGGGTGCCTGTTAAGAGAAAAACTGTAATGTCTAATACATATTACCAACAACAAAAAACCAACTCACACGTATAAACCGAGTAGGTTTATAATATGGGGACCTTCTGACAACGATAAACGTAGTTACATAAATACTTACATAGAAAACACGAGAGACTTAGAAATAAATAGCCCGAGGCTCCCAGCTTCATAAACGCGGTTACTACCTATTTATTATTATACGAGTATTATGTACTCACGTAGCCTTTTCTATCACGGCGGGGATATGTATTCCGACTACGTCCGGTTGCAGACTTGTGATCGGCAGAGAGTATACGCCATTATCCGAATGCACTCCTGTTCGGTCCGCCTGTAATTAGTTAGTATAGTTTTAAGTAAGTAGGTAAGTTAGAAAGTTCGTTATTTTTTTATTATTCCTTAAATAAAACTATCCATCTTTAATTTTGTTACTTTATTAACTTCAACACACGCGCTGTAGAGATTTGCCGATAGTTTGCTAAGGCCATTCATTACTTTCCGACTGTCTACAAACGTCATTAAACCCACGAATTAATTGCCGATTGCCTAACGCTCAAGCAATCGCAATCGACTTCAAACCGAAATAATTGTTAGCATTTTGTATGCAAACTTGCCTTCGGAATGTAAAAATGAAAACGTTTGCGAGTGCGTTAGGCAATGAGCCTGCCTGGTCACTTATCTATGACCTATTCTTGGTCAACATCATTTTACAGCCTTCGACCATGTACCATAATTGCCTTGCCAAGTGTCACCTATTTCCACTTCTGCTATCCTCTTACGGACGTACACAACTTTAGTCTCGCGATTTAACTCTATTATGTTATAGGTACGTGACGAAAAGTAAAATGCCTAACATGAACCGCTCCATAGCTTTATTACAACTTGAAGTTGATGCTAACTTGCCTTTGTGCGCCCACCAAGGCAAGTAAGCATCAACTTCCAAGTTTCCGATCCGTACCTATGTAAGGACGCTAAGAACACATGGGCTTGGTATTGTTTAATTAATTACTTTATTTGGTCTACCAACAGCTATTACAATGCTACATTTTATACAAGTTATAAATAAAATAGTTAACGAACTAATTGTACAGATACTGAACTGGTTGGCTCCACATGCATACAAATACGTTTAAACAAAAGGTAGGGACCAGAAACAAGGATTACAGAATTAGGTGTTAATATGAAATTTACTGACAGTGATATTCTTGGAGGGTCCTACGAATGGTGAAAGACAAGTCAAAATGCATATCACGCTTGCTGCGGTTGTCATCAGACGTGGAACTGGTGAGTCGATGCCAAGCAAAGTTCTACGGAATGGAGGTACTAATGGTTTAATGGCGTATCGGAGATATCTTTGTTAGTATGGTCCAAAGCAGTGAATGTTCATGTTTTTTCGGCTAAACGTATTGCTTTTATTTCATTGTTGTATGACGCAATCTTTTTGCTACTGCGTATAAATGGGAACGTGCTAAGTGCCATGTGAAACGCTTTTGTTTACGCGCATAACTTAAGTACAGAGGATTCCCTATCTTTCGGTTATGCGTGGCAGCGTGGCATAATGGGTATCACACCACACTACAATATTTCAAGACACTATGAACTAACGAATAATAGAGTTTTGTTTTAATTATTATCCTAGAAGTTAAGTTTTTGTCAATTTGAATGTCATCTATAGAAATATTGTATGTTGACGGATTTACTGTGTGTTAATTTCCGCCTATACTTAACGTGGAAAAGTTTAATTAGTTAGGTAGAGATTCCCTACATTCGTCTCTCTGTACGAAGATAATGTTCTTTACCTCAGTGATGTAAATCTTGGGCTTATCCTGCAATGCGGAGGGCTGGTCTGAGGTGAACCAGCGCAGGAACAGTGACTCATGGACCCGCTGCCCTTGCACCTCCAGCAGACCTGACTCGCTCGAATTGGACAGCACCACTATCGCCACAGCGCCGTAATGGCTTAAGTCTCTGCCGAAAACTAAAAATAAAAAAACGGAAATTATAACATCTGGAAGATTTTAATTAACGCTATTCTTGGAGGTTTGCGAATATGAGAACCTATTGTTAATAAAACGAAAATCATCAGCTAGGTATAATAAAAGGCGGCCTATGCCGGCAACCCAGTTTAAAATGCATTGAACAAGATTTCTCTCTGTGGACGCAGTGGACGGGTACTTGTTTGAGTAAATTTAACAGAACATCCAAAACAGTTGTTGAATAGTGGAAAATTATGCCATACTGTATGCAAAATTACTTACATTCTGTCAGTGCATTTTCCATCGCATCTCTAGAGAGCCCAATGTGCACCTCTGTGAGAAAGCGATACTTCCCAAAGGAGTCCTTGAGTATCTGGATCCTGTTCTCCCTTTCATCGGAGTTTGCTAGAATTATCATGGCATTCTTCTCGAACCTGAAATAAATTAAATTCACTATGAATCTAAAGGTTATTACAGAAGCTTTTTGAAGGTAATACCTAATGTAATTTTTCAAGTCTTTAAATTAACTACACAAATCCGGGCAATAGTCCTGGCAATGAATAATTGTGGATGGAAAAGTTCAAAGCAGAAAGTTTGACTTCGGAACTTTGTTTGGACTATTTACGAGATAAACATACTAAAACTCACAAAGAAGGTCCCGTTTTTTGGTTTTTTGTTTTGTCATATGAAATTTTGTTGTATGGCATTATAACAGCTGATAAAATTCTCTACAACTTTAATATGCAAACGCTTTTTTTCTGTATCCGTAAATATTTCAGGATTTATTTCAGGATTATCGTGTAGAACCCTATATGTTAGGTTAAGTTAGTTTTTATAAAAAATCCTGAAATATTTACAGTTACGGAAATAAAAGCTGGTTGGAAAATGAAACGGTTGGGAAACGATACATTAGGCCAAACATATTTCGGCCAAAAGGCAGAGAACCATATTCATACCAAATAACAGCTTTCTAGAACAGTCTCTGAGCTAGGCTGCGGACGGACGGACGGACTAAAAAGGGGCGCCCAATTATTAAAAACTGACGGGTTGTGGGAACAAAAACTGTAGATAAACAACTACCTAATTAGTGTAAGATTTGGAACGGCTACCCTAACTATGTAGGTTTTAGAGTACACATCTAGTGGTCTATGGTTGGTACTTGTCATGTTTTGTTCAAGACGACATTGTTTTTAGAGAAAAACGTCCTTAAATAAACTACTTTTTTTATTACTGCCTTTAAACTCACTACCACTCACCAGGCTTGTTACATACCTTTCTAGTTCATAAGTGAACCGACCCCGAGTGTTTATAACATTCTGTTTGCCAACCTCAAAACCCTCGCGGTCCTCTTCATCCGTCATTCCTAATGTATCGGACTCACAAGAACTACAAGAGCTATCTTAAAACGGATAAGCGTCTGTAATACTTGTTATGGATTTAGTACCAGGAACACACGATCTCCTCTTTGGTTTTGAAGCAAAACAACACAATAATCTTTTAATCGAATCCATTTTGATTTGCCTCTTTTTACTTCACAACCTAATCGATTGCTACGTTTATTGGTGATGCAAAATTTACATTTGCTATCGTAAGAAACTTCTTATCATTATCAGTACGAGTATGATACAGCACTGTTTTAGGCACAAGCTATACCTAGTATTCATTTCAATATCCACGAACGAAGTCGCGTCTCCACTACTTAATAATACAACGTCACAGACGTAATCGACGGAACGAGACATAATCATTTTTTAATTTAAATATGATCTAAATAATATAATCCTTATAAATGGAATGGGATGGAATTGTTCATGTTACTATTGCCTTGATGAATGGGTGTTCGCACAGTTCTACTATCTAAGTAAAATATCCTGGGGGATCTGTGGGTGTTGTTTACGTTTTCATTATACGAGTAGGTATGACCTTCTTTCTACGTTACCTTTCAAGATCATACGTGAGTCGTGCTCTGGTTAAAGCCCTTCTGGTGGTAGCCCGAGCCATTCCTGGCTCTGTCCCGGTCGCACTGGCGTTGTCGACCTCTTCGCCCGTTTTTGGATAAATATCTAATTTCTCTTTGTCATCAAATGGTGAAGCATTATGTGAACGTTTAACCTCCCTAATACGATGATCTTTTGGAAGAGGGGTTTGTACTGACTTGTTATATTTGCGCATTGCACTTTAAACACGCTAAAAACCTTATCTCAAGATGTTTTCAAGAAGAAAAAAATATTTAATGAAACTGAGGTGAAGCTCGCCTTCACCTTTTACCTATAATTAATGTTTAATGCGGTATTATTAATTATTTACTGCGCTCTAAGCTCCAAATAGTATTAAAGAGCTTGGAACATATGACGAAACGATGTCGTCTGCGTCGGTGAAGGTTAGCTTAATGATATTATGTGGACTTACGGGGGTTGTTCTACTCTACTTCTTGTATATCTTTCCTACGATCGACTCGATAAGGGCGTTCCTGCAGACGCGCTTTTATAATGCGAATGCGGCACAGCGAACCACCTCTGTTATCTGTGTGTTTGCGACCCTAATTAAACAGATTTTATAGGCCTTTCTTATTGCACTTTCTGACAAACTAAATCTTTGTAAACGAAGGTGGATCATTCAAAGGGAGAAGATGTATTGACTGGAGTTAACTGATGGAATTTAATGCAGATCTGAGTGAAGATGTGGGCGTTGGTTGAGGTTACAGAAGATTAATGGAGTTAAAAGTTCACCGAGACGTCTGGTGCACTAATGACCGCAGAGTATGTTTTTTGCTAGTAGGTAGGTATGAGGTATGACTTCGGCGGTCTGCACCTACGTTATAGTTTATTGCAAATAAAGTTAAGATTTAGTCAAATCACTATAGACACTTCACTTGTATATTAGTTGAATATTGGGTCTGATGTACCTTGTTTTAAGGTAAATAAAGTATTTATTGTTTAATGTTTAGCACAAAGTGAAAATACGAACACTCGCGACGGGAGCTGCCTGCCTGCCTGCCTGCCTGAGAGTGGCATGAGATTTGAGTCAAAGAATATAATTCTTTGGGCATGAGCAAACGCGGTAACCGACTCATTGGAACTGGCGTCCGGCAGAGCCGCAGCGCGGCGCGAGCGCCGCCGTTACTAGGCACGTGGCTCTCAAATTTCGGTACTAACCGGCCTTGCGCTGTGGCAAGGCCGGTTAGTACAAGTACAAGTCCGGACGGGTGAAAAAACTAAAATTGCCGATATAGCTCCTGCACCTTTGAGAAACTGGTATTATTGAACTACAGACCACTTACTTAGAGTAAGTGGTCTGTGTACTGAACTAACATACAAGAAAAGTTAGAGAAGTAAATTAGAAGTTCTTTTTTTGCCACGCGGCGACTTCGTCAGTTAATACCGCGGGGATATGGCGTTTCCACAATGAAGTGATTTCGGCAGTGTCAAGTATAAATAAGTATAAATCAATAAAATACAATTCAATCCTCTCTAGGAACATTGGGGCAACGTTGTATGGTGATATGTCGGACAGAATTCAAGATAGTTTTGACCTCTGTTCCACTGCGAGTCCACTTGAAACGATAATTATGATGCCAGATACACGAAATGAGTCCAATTCTTCTATCACAAAGGCATAAAAAGGACAAATCACCATCAGAAAAGAACTTTGAACACCTAAATACACAAAAATACAAAACTAAAACAAATTACACATCCGCCATCTTTTAACGTTGCAAATGGCCTCCTAGTCAAAAGTTAATCTGTTTGAAAGTTTGACAAGCTTTTGTTGACGGCTGTGTTAAAACTACCTACTCGTTAGTTTGATCTTAATAAGCAGGTGGCCCGTTTGCTCGTTTGCCTTCTCGATGTCACAGAATGAAAATAGCACAAGAGTGCATACCAAAAAATCGAAGGAAAATATTTACCTGTCCAATTCATAAGTAACTTGTACTCGGGTGGTGACTCGGTTTGTGCCGGGGACCAAATGGATAGCCCGCGGCGCAGCCCACTCGGCCATCTCCGTCATCGTGAAGCTTTCGACATCCTCATCCTTATAAGGTAGACCCGGTAAACATTCATGATCGAGAGACTCTAGATTGATATACGCCGAGGACAGAGAATGACTGGTGACTGTCTCGTATTCAGAAACGTAGTGTGGACGCGACCAACAACAAACCATTTTTTTACTAACGGATATTGGTTACTCACTATACCTGCCTCGAGCTACGTATCGTGCTCAAGTAACTCGATATTCAAATGATTTTACTTAAACCACAAACTGCCCGCGTTTTTTTTCTCACTCGAAAATTCGCTTCCTACAAAGAGAAACGTACACTGAGCTTCAAATAATCACACTGCACTGACCGCGGCGGCACTAAATTATTGTTATTCGGTTTGTTATGAGTCACTTCGTGGTTTTATGCAGCGTTTATTTAATCTATATTTACACTGAAACAAGTACCAATGGCGAACTTAATGCCTAATGGTATTCTTTACCAGTTGACCAAATACTTAATCAATTGGAAATTACCACAGCACAGAAACGGACGAAAAATAAATAATAACCTATTTTAGCACAATAATGTATTATTACAATACGCTGCGTTTCAGCTATCTGTAGCGTGGGTGTTGACTTTTGTATTTGACACGATGCCAGTTAAAAGCTTAACTCTATTGACGGTTATATCCGTCACGGTTGACGGTGTGAAATAGTCCCTAAGAACTTTCCCGTAAGTTTGAAATTAGCAATTCTCTTGAACTTGACATGGTCCTTAGAGTTAAGTTAAAGGTTCCACAGACTAACTATTGTTTTTTATTAAAGCTTCAAGGTCGTCAGCTTAAAAATTCACTTAGGAATACATATCAATTAAAACTTGAAATTTACCTATTTACAAAACAAAACACAAAAATTCGATACACAAATCAAAATTAAAATAATACCGAATACTTTATACAACTAATCTTTTAAACGGAGACCGAAGAGCTGGCAGAATTGGCGTAGCTTATCGAAATGCTGGAAATGCTGCCACCATTCTTTGGTACAGTGAAGGAATCAAATTGGTCACCCACCTTAGTTCCAAAGTCAATCTGACATTCTACAGCAATAAGGTTGAATTTCCTATCAATTAGAAATTACTTAGCATCTCTAATCACAAAGACATCTTCAATCATATTTTCTTTGAAATGGATAGCAAACTAACTTCCGTGACCGTACAATGCCGTAGAGGTTATTCTTATATTTAATGTTTTAGTTTATATTTATATCTTTAGTCTTAATTTTATTTTTTAGTTTTCAGTTATTGTTTTATACTCCATGTATTATTTTAGTCGTTTTTCAATAATTGCTCTAACTTATAAACGTAACGTTAACAAAAGTAACTTGTTAAATTCATACTGTACTACAGATAATATCATAGTTACTATACTTTCCTTAAGGAAACTTTTTGTAATATCCAAATGTGTCATTAGGTCCAGTCAAAGGAGGCTAGATTTCAGCATTTTTATTTGCAACTTTATGGGTTAAGATTTGCGACTAACGTTTTGTTCGAATACTTTTATCATCAGGTCTCGGCGTGACCTGACAGCCCGACGACGCCTCACCAAAAAATCCACCAAATGCTTGCGTTGTGCCGGGAGGCGGCATGACGATCGTCACGATTTGTTAGTCAACAGACGTACCTACTTCGTAGAATTTCGGACGACTGACCCCGAACTGTTATCTAAAACCTGATAGTGCGCGGAGAGCTGGACAGTAACAATTTTGAGGCCTGCCATACGAATATCGCATTCAAGGTTCAATAGCTTAATCTTCTGAACGCCTTACGTCGAATACAAAATGTGTCAATTTCACGCGAAACATATTTGCTACGCTATGCAAATTACACCGTATATATGAAACAAAGTATATTTTAACCATTCGTATGCTAAAAGGTTAACCCTAAATTACCAGGTTAATTTGTTAAAATTCACAGTTCTTATATTGAATCCGACATTCTTTACGTTACCCTAGGGTTAAATTTACGGGCTAGTGCGCCAGGGCAGTGTTCACCAATTAAACGGACGATTAGCAGTTTGACGGTAGTCAAATGTATTGACTAACAGCTGATCAAACCTTAACAGTCTGTTAGATTGGTTGGTGAACTCGGGCCTTAGTGACGAATACGAAAGATTAATCTTGCACTTGTGACGGCTGTAGCGGTTATCGCATGGCACGACTTTCAGTTGACGGCCAGAGCCGTCTGTGGCGTTCAAAAGGTATGTGTGTGGGTGGGTTCATAGATTCTGAACGGCAGGCCGCCTGATGTCTTACTGACTGCAGGTTAACTGTTAGGCTGGCTGTCCACTGGAGCGCAGCGAGGCAGCGGAGCGGTGTGCGAGATAAAATACACCAATAGGAATACTTCATCTTCCTAGCCTCGCTCTGGGGAGTTATTCTCTTCAAAATGGTGTTCGGTCGGAAAAAAATTGGAACGGATGAACGACTGAACGCGACGTACCTACTGGCAAGTTTAAGTAGTCCTGTATGAGCGTACAAAACACATTTTACCGCGTGCATTCTCAATTAGGCAGGTGGGCTCCTGCCGAACGATCGAACGTAAAAGGCTGCCTAAATGAGAATGCACGCGCTAAAATGTGTTTTGTACGCTCTAACGGTACTACTTAAACTCGAACGCTGTTTTGAAGAGAAGGATAACCCAGCGCAGCTGGATTTTTTCGTCGCACTCCGCTCCGCTACCTCGTCCCGCTCCAGTGGACAGGCAGGCTTAGTCTGAAGGACCCTTTCAAAATTTAATTGAAACACGCTTATCATGTAAAATATTGTATTTAATACATCACAAAACTCATGGCACCACATAAAGGCACTTCCGAACTGCTCACAAACAGCTATATACATATTACATAGTTAACCTGCTGGACAACCAGTCAGTACTGACCTATATCAATAATTTATGACATAATAATATAGCAGATTTGTACGTACTTTTATTACAATAAATGGGCGAAATACTGAATAAAATTATTGTGTTAACTTAAATAAAGTACATTATCCTTTCGTATGCCGGTCGGAATGTATATTTTTTTTATTTATAATGGTATAATTCAAACCAATGAATGTATGAAAAAAAACAAAAATATAAATGTACGTTTGGTACGGATCCATCACTACGGCATACGAGAGGTTAATCTTCGAAACTAAAAATAAACAGCAATAACGCTATAAAGTATAAAAGGTATTGTTTTGTGGTTTCACTAGATTATTGTATTGTAGGTATACTAAGTTTGTTTTTCAAATTTGAATAATAATATTTTCAAATAATAAACTCTATCTAGTGCATGTTTTTTTTTTACCCAAAACGTTTGTCAGTCAATCGTAGGCTAGCGCCCGAACAGGTGAAAATAGAATCCTTTTTTTTCAAAGGTAATGTTTAAAAGGCAATACTTGAATTTTATGATAATTGGATGCTTAATGATATCAGCTCTGCAACGAAGTCGAGTGTGCGCCGCCATTGTATGTTGGGGGCTTATCATTTCTTTATATATATTTATATACATCAGATACTTGATGAACATATTGAATAATAGACTTACTCTAGGTAATAAAAGACTAGGTTAACTATCAAATATTATTTCATGACGTTCCTATTGTGTGCGCGACTGGCGACATCTAGCGCCAGCGCCTAGCGGTTTAAAACGAACTGAACGAGCTATTTACAATAAAATACTTTTCAAATTTAAATAATTAAATCAAGACTTAAATAGTAGACATAATACAGAAATAATTACACTTAAATTATCCATCTATCGAACATAAAAATCATCAAAAAATATAAATTGCTGTTTAAAAGCAACTGAAATCATTATAATGAACTACAATCTGCTTAAAATTACAACCTCATTTAGAATTCATAACAAAATCGTGAAATTAATCCACGACAAAGGACCGTTACATGCCGCGGCCTTTGTATTAGCCCATCTTCCTTCAATATCATAATCGTATCGTTGACGTTTAGTTATATTCAATGGGCAGTATGGTACTATAATGCCCACAATATTACGAAATAGAAACAAGATGGGCTAGTTTAATAGGGGAAGTTCCCATGTTGTTGCCGCTGTCGTTTTCACTTATAAAAAAATAATCATATTCATTTATTAATTCAAACATAGGTTTAATAGAGATGTTACAATAGAACAATGTACAGATGTAGTGCATAATGGTTTTCCTTCGTATTGAAATAGCAAGACACGTTCGTACGTTTCCGTAATAATACGAAGGAAAACAATTATGCACTACATCTGTAGTGCATAATTGTTTTCCTTCGTATTTTGTCGGAAATGTTCGTATTTGTCATGCTACTTCAGCCAACCTCAGTACTATTTGTACTGTGACAGACTGAAATAGCAAGACACGTTCGTACGTTTCCGTAATAATACGAAGGAAAACAATTATGCACTACATCTGTACATCTGTACCTATGTCGACGCTAGAATAGTGAGGACATTACCGATATAACAAGACAGTTTACGGCGTGAGAAGAGCATGGCGGCACACTTTAAAAATTACAAATAGTTAAATTAAACCATTCATGTTACGAACCCGCGAACTTAAATAAAACCTACCCAATAACTAATCATCACTTCAATAAGTTAACGACACCTAAATCTAACTTAACAAATCGTATCTCACTATACAAGTGCGGACTAAAACAGTTCCTAAAGGCACAATAACGGAAGGGCCGGATGAATTTTTGTTCGTGGAATTTAGAATCGGAATTCATGCTAAATTATGTTACGTTGACAAATAGGTATGTCTAATATAGAGCTGGGTTCGAAATTGAGATCACAGTATTGATATGAAGTCATAATCAGTTGACAGTCCTGGGGTACTATTATATTGGTAAAGTAAGTGTTACATTGACAGTAACACACAGTTCAGTTGTGATCTCTTTAATAGTAACCATAGGGTTCCAAGTTAAATAACTTCTAGATATATTCATGCACCTCTTTGCAAGCTGTACTGTCAAATAATTAAGTAAAATATACTTTGACTGTGGAGAAAAAATGCAATATTTTTGGAAACAAAGTAATATAAACATTTACAACAATTGACTTATTATTTTGTTATGTTATAAGTAAATAATTAACAGAACAGAAAACTAATAAATATTATTATGAATGTATAAAAGAAAGCTGCCGGCCATCACCGGCTCCGTCAAAAATAATCTTCAGTGGATATATTAGCGCCATAAACCGCGCCGGAATACCGCCCAATACAATTGTTTTGATGAACTTTTATTGAATACTAACGAATTACAGTGCAACCGACTTATCTAACGGCCAAACCCTATATTCAATCCGCGGATAGATAAGGCTTACTAGGTGTTGAAATTTGATATTTGCCCATATAAAATGCCCATGTAAAATGCCCATGTAAAATCTGTTCGCGGGTGGGTATGGCCAAAAGTGGATACATGGAGAATGGTTTGTTGTTAGATACCACATATGAGTGTGTTATGGCCGAACCCTATATTCAAACCGCGGACAGATAGACTTGCTTCGGATTAAAATTTGAGACATTTTGTAAGGGCAAATGTCAAACTTCAACCCGAAGTAACCATTATCTATCCGCGGTTTGAATCTAGGGATCGGCCGTTAGTCGATAGCGATGTCACCGCCCGTACACAACAGCGATGCCACACGAGTGTTGTTGATGCGTGGCGTCGTTGCAACGCTTTGGTTTGAACATAAAGCGACTTACGTATTACAACCAGGTTCATGTGGCATGTTGTTCCAATGTATATGTAGAACAATGTAGCGACGACGCAGCGCCCCGGCGATGTTCGTGTGGCACCTCTCTATGTCGGCACCGTAATCAATTTAAAACGTCGAAGCTAGATCAAAATGGAACTGCGATCATTACACCGGGCGCAAGGATGATCCCTGTGACAGCTCATAAAAATGTATATTTTACTCGTTTCTTCTTACAAGTTATAAATACCATGTTACTACTAATCTAACAAAGACGTTCAGTAATTTTAGTTTATATCAGGGTAAGAGTCGAGTGTGTAAATAATACGAAATAAGACTGTCGCAGGAATCGTCCAACTCCTGGTATATACGTGTATGACAATGAAAAGATCGGTTATAAATAATGGCCAACGACGAGTTG
This sequence comes from Acleris sparsana, assembly GCA_923062465.1. NCBI lineage: Eukaryota > Metazoa > Arthropoda > Insecta > Lepidoptera > Tortricidae > Acleris > Acleris sparsana. The sequence goes on from OV281296.1 coordinate 11,016,087, forward strand.
AGGTCCTACGCGCGCGCGGAGGCGGGGTGGTAGGTGATGACGTTGTGCGCGTGCGTGAAGGGCGGCAGGCCGGGCGGCGCGGCGGGCGACGCGGGCGCCGGCAGCTGCAGCGCGCGCGCCTTGCCGCCCAGCGTGCAGCGCGTCGTGGCCCCGCTCTCCACCTCCACGCACAGCTCCGCGCCCGTCAGCCTGCCCGCATACCACCACGCATTACATACAATGTTCCACTCAAATACTACTCGAAAAAACACAACAAAATCTACTGAGCCATCTCTCAACTTGTTTTTTGAACAGATTACTCCAGACGGACAACTTTTAGTGAACTATTTTCCGTAAGTGAACGTATTATATTGACTTTACCACTTTATTTTCAATTGGTAGAATTCTTATAGGTCTTCCTGTAATCTAAAAGCGATGAACTATATTTTATTTTCGTCATCTTTCATGAATAGAATCAAAAATATTTATTTTACAATGATAACAAAAATATATTAGAGATCCTCATAACGAGCCCTTTCATTTGATATGAGATGAGATGACACAGTAAGGTATCAAAACATTTTTTTTTATTTACTAATACGTTCACCGAAAATTACACTTATTTGTGTCATCAATTTAGGTGTACCAAATTTCAACTCAATAGGTCCAGTAGTTTCGGAGCAAATTGACTGTGACAGACAGACGTACGGACGCACGACTGATCCTATTCTTGGTACGGAACCCAAAAAAGATAATAACTCCTTGTTTGTATAGGTTCCATTAAAATCGCAACCACCATCTTACCCTACTGTAAAGCAGCTATGTTCCGGTGTGTTGTTTGGGGACAAGTAAAATGACTTACAGAGAGGCATACTACTCAACACAATATGAAAATTCCAGTCTTGAGTTTTTTGTCTCGTAGTAATTTCTTGAAAAAATAATTGTTAAATGCATCGTGACTCACATGTTGTGCCGGTTGGCGAGCACGCCGACGAGCTCGCCGACGAGGTCGTGCGCGGCGACCAGCCCCACCACCAGGTCGTTCTTGGCGCTCGGCACGCTCACCACCACCAGCTGCACGTCCGAGCTCATCACGCGCACCGCGCCCACCTGAAATACACACCACGAAATATTTATGAAGGTTATCCTATCATAAGTCCGAATTGTTTCATTTGTCCGCAAATTCAAACGTTAGTTTTTTTACTGGAGCCTTTCCTAAATATTTAAACTTTTCAAAATATTTTAGTTTTGTATAAGTACATTTCGTCAAAAATATTTCGCCCAAACGGCAAAAACCAAAAATCGGACATTCGGCTCTTAACTTTTGAATTCTTACACCATTATGAAACTTAAGCGCTTTAAAGCCAGCTAGCGACACAAAATCTTACCTCGGTGATTGGTGTAGGTTTTTTGAGGACCTTGAAAGTGTTAGCGTCCAGCTTGTAAAGCGCCGAGTCAGTCACCATCAGGCAGCGCTCAGCCAGCTTGTTGTGCCGGTTGAACTTGTGCACGCGGCACGAGAACAAAGGCTTGCCCACCTGCTGGCTCTTCTGCAACGATGACACCGCTGACCGGTACAAGGCTGGGGAAAATTAACAGGGTTATTTTTGTTGGATGAAGGCGCTTGATAAGAATGCATCGCCGTTGTGATATAGGTAATAAATAAGGTAGCCTAATGCGCTATTGTAGGCTCCCTATAGAATATACTAGGCAGTAATTTATTTGTATGTATACTCAATGGACGCACCATTTGAGTTCTAAGTGTGGACCCTGAGTAGCAATTAAAGGAATTGACCCCTTGAGTAAAGGAGAATCGAGTCACCATTGGTCTCTTGGGTAAGGGCCTCCCCATCTTTAGTCTTTGTCTAATCAATAAGAGCAAAAGAATACACACAGGGTTTCTGATGGGTTTCAACCTTTAGTGACCAGGCTAAAGAAAGCTGCCAAAGTAAGGCTATGTATTTAGGTATTTATTTCTCTATGTAAGTATTTATATCGTTATTTAGTACCCATAGTAGTCAAGTGCAAAAATATGTATCTAAAGATCTTCTAAATATGTTACGAAGTTCTTATTACACTGGAATAAGGTGCAATGGGACATATTTTTGAGATGCTGCGTTCTTCCATAATCTTACACTTAGAACTAAATATTTTTTTATTAATTTATTGTGAGTGAAATGTCGAAAGGGGCCGCCCTATGTGTACTTTTTCCAATCAAATCGGAGAAATGCTGGGAAAGGGCCGAATCTTGAGTATCTGAAACAGATGTGCATGCATGACTCGATGTGTGGAAGAAATAAAAGAGATTTGTCAGGATCGTAGCAGGTGGAAAGAAGTGGTCTGGGAAACAGGCGTGATTTAACGTATGCATGTATGTAATAGTTGAATGAGTCGTTGCCTTCCAGGCTGAGTGAGCTACCAGCTTTAGGGTTGTAGGTGTCGTCGGCCAGGTAGTCCCCGCGCCAGAGCCGCGCGGCGCCCCAGTCGCGGCGCCGGCCCCGCAGCGCGCTGGCGGCGCAGATCTTGCCCTTGAGCTGCGGCCACTGCGCGCGCGGGACGGGCTTCAGCGTGAGGAAGGCGCGCCAGCGGCGGTACGCGGCCTGGATCAGCTGGCTGTTCACGCGCCGCGGCGGCGTGGGCCACTGGCCGATCGTGTTGTGGTTGCGTTTCAGTTCCGATTGGATCTCGGCTATGTACCGCCGGTAGCGGTATCGTCTGGGAGCGAAATGTTAAGTTTAATTACCGGCCTTGAACCTCCTAGCGCCCCTTGTTCTTCTCACAGAACAATAACTTTTAGTATCGCGTCGCCCAGATATTTATACGGTCACAATGTTCCTGTGGAGGCACAAGATAAATTCCTGTCGAACCTTTTTAATTCTAATACTAAACATTGTGTTAACATGTTGGTATGAACTGTCAGCTTTCACAAAATAAATGGGGTTATTGTTTTTGCACGAACAGCTGTATATAACGCCTACATACTCCTTTAAAAGTATAGTATGCATTTCTGTAAATGAAGGCCTTGATACGAGCCCCAATGCATAATAGATCGTCTAGTTGCACTTCAAAATGCAATATTTAATTGTAAGGCAGATATTTAATCTCGGATTGACTTTGATGATTAATGGAATACGCTACACACGAGGTCATTACACCTAGTTTAATCTTGTGTTGTACAAAGTGTGATCATTTTAACAATCTTAATGTAATTCTATCATAAAGTTATCATCTTATAAGCAAAAAATTACGTCTAGTTCATATTTGACGCAAAACAGGTCGTCTATCTATAATATATAAAAATGAATTGCTGTTCGTTAGTCTCACTAAAACTCGAGAACGGCTGAACCGATTTGGCTGATTCCTTTTCGGTTGTATTCGTTATTGTCAGGGCAAGGTTTGTATGAAAGAAAAAAAAACCACCGGGAATGTCGGAAATTTGCAGCGGGCGAAGCCGCTGGCGGGTCACTAGTTTAAAATAAAAACTGCTTTTTAAGTGGTATGATATAAAATAATAGTTCAAATTGAATAAAGAATATTCTCTGTCATCTAATATGTCAACGGGCTATATAAAAAGCCAAATTACAAGCAAATTATCATTACTTCTTAATCATTATTCTATAAAAATGGCACGAGGTAAACCAGTGCCCGAAGAAGTGCGGAAAATTATCATTTCTCATAACAATAAGGGCAAATCGACGTACCAAATATCCAAGGACCTGTCGTTGCCACGATCTACAATTCAAACGATCATCGAGCATCATCGAAAACACTGAACAGTCTCCTGTTTAAAGAAAACTGGCCGTCCACGAATAACTAGCAAAGCAGAAGACAGGATTCTGAGGAAGATCATAAAGAAAAATCGTCGTGCAAGAGCAGGAGAACTTACCGTACTATGGCGTGACGCTATTAAAAAGAATATATCAGTCGACACCTGCAAGAGAGTACTGAAGAAAATGGGCTACGGTTTTTACACAGCTAAAGAGAAACCGTTACTTACTCAAAAACAGAAAAACAACACGTTGAAATTCGCTAAAGAACACAGAAACTGGACTACCGATCAGTGGCGAAGAATAATATGGAGCGACGAATCGAAATTCGACGTCACAGTTGGCGACGAACGAAGTAAAGTCATTCGAGAAAAAGGAGAGGCATTTCATAATGACTGTCTCAAGCTAAAGGTGAAGTTTCCGGCATCTTTGATGATTTGGGGCTGTATGTCGGCACAGGGTGTAGGCCGTCTGCAATTTATAGATGGAACCGTCAATGCCGAGAAATACAAAAGCATCTTGGAAGAGAGTTTGCTGCCGTCTATTCCGAAGTTGAAACTTAGAAATGCATTTACTTTTCAACAAGACGGTGCCTCATGCCATACCGCCAAGACAACGATGGCGTGGCTGAAGTCCAAAAAAATCCCTACCATGTCATGGCCGTCCAGCAGCCCAGACTTGTCTCCCATAGAAACTTTGTGGTGGAAAATGATGAAGTTGCGTAAAGACCCTTCTAGGTCAAAAGCTGATCTTAAGGAGAAACTAAGCTGTGTCTGGAATGGAATAACCCCTGAAGAGTGTCGAGAGTAAGTAGATTCAATGCCGTTCAGGATCAAAGCCGTTTTAGATGCAAAAGGTGACGCCACCAAATGGTAGACGTTCTACTCTGCGTCGGTTGAGCTGAAGACGAACTTTTTTGCGGGTGTTACATTTTGCGAAATAATGTTTTTTTTTTAATTACCGTGGAATGTTATAATTTTTTTTGTTGGAAAATAAAATATTATTTATAATCTTTATGGTTTTTATGTTAGATTTTCTACTAAACATCAAGGTCTCCCTGAATTTTATGTTGAAGTTAGGTTAATTTTTTTTTTCTTGGCGGACGAACTCATTTGAATTGGGGTTCGTACATGCAAGAGTTATCCATCGGACATTTAATACGAGTTATTTTTGTTCATGCTGAAGAACACTGGGTCGCAAGCTAAATATAGGAAAACTAGGCCTTAGGCGCTAAATATGACTCGCAAAATCCTATATATTTTCACTACGAATAACTACATTACGACTCACTTCCACGCATTGAATATAACAGTAGCGGCCTTCATCTTCTTGTAGCGCATGCGCGCCAGCGTGCCGCGCCACAGCTTCTGCAGCAGCACCACTATGGACGGTATCAGCTCGGCTCGCGCGGCTTCTAACCCGTGCAGAGTCTTAGCACTCCTGTAAACCCATAGTAACACAACATAAAACACAGAACTACATTATTTGTATTTCCTGTGCATAACAGCTAATTTATACGCATACGCCAGAAAATGAGCATCCCACACGCAAAATAATACGTACGAATAGAAATATACTTAAAAGCGTTAACCAATATTGTGAATTGAATACAGAGCGTCTAAATATAAAAATATTTCTACGTCTAAAAGAAGGAGGACGAGGTGAAAAAGAACGAAGATTTCCAATTCTAACACCTTCTCCACGCTTTGAGCACGCGTTTTAGGACCGCGCCGCCTCCGATCTCAGTGCATTTCCGGCTTAAACTTCAATACCTCGTCCCCACCAAGTCTGTGGCGGACGGACGGACCACTGAAGTAGGAATACATTTATGCGAACTCCCCTTCTTTTCTAACTCTTACAAACCTTATTACGGCCAACAAAAATGTACTGGGCAGCAACTGACCTGATGAACAGCTTGGTATGTCCATACTGCACGTCGGTAATCTGGAGATCCTTGAGCAGCACGAGGACGGCGTCCTTGTCGTTGTTCCCTCGGAAGTTGGGCCACGTGTACTGCGACAGCATCTTGTACCGCTTCAGGAAACGGTCGTAGCGCTGCCGGGACGCGAACCCAGCGCGCCGCACGCGCACGTTCTCGACTAAACCGAGATACGCCACTTGATGACGGACCTGTGGACAATACATTAAATCAAGCCTGTTTCCCAAAGAGGTAGGCCCACTTCTTTCCACCTGCTACGATCCTGACAAATCTCTTTCGCTTCTTCCACATCCATACATTGAGTCATGCATGCAAATCGGTTTCGGAAATAAGCAGCTTGATTTTACCCGCAAAAGTAGAGAAATCAGTAATATTCATGTAGTATTTTTAACCCACTAAGGCGCGCCCTTTAGTCAAATTGCGTCAAAATACGTTAGATTTAGTAGTGGGGCACAACTTACAGCCTATATTATGCGTTTAGCAGTCTGGCAAAATCACTAAGTATATACATATAGGATTCTGGGACATAATCTCAACCTAGGATTTTATACACATTATATTGTTTCGCAAATGAGTACACCGGTAACTTTGCTCAGGTTTCCGTGCATTTTACACAGCTTAAGAAGCTTGCATACTGTAAACAAAGCAAATACGCATCCAAGGCACTGTGTTAAAAACTGGAAAACGCTTATACACGTCCCAGGCAGTAAATAAAAAAAAAAATTTGGAATTTAAAAATTAGTATCGCAAAAAAGGTTTCAATGGTCTGACCAGCTGTTCGTCCCAGGTGTTGGGCGTCTGCAGCGGGTTGGGCTTGACGCAGCGCACGTAGAACGGCTCCTTGCTCTGCAGCCCCGTCACCAGCGCCGCCATCGAGTTGCGGAACAGCGTGGCCGCGGACGGGGGGCGTTTTGACGTCTGAACAGGGAAACAGCTGTTTAGGTTTAGTCTGCGAGCTTGAACATTATATCTAGCGTTTTGAGTATAATAAAAACTCCACACAGGTAATACGAAACCGAAAAACTCAATAAAAGCAAAGAATTATCAAGCTCTACGAAGAGCCCATAGAATTCCATGTGAACAATTGATAAAATAACAATAGCGTTCTATTGACAGGTACAAAATTGAAGACTTTGTTATTAAATTCATTTATCTGCGCGCTGGTATGTCAAGTGGTTAAAAGCTAAGTTATTTAAACACCGCATAACAGGCAATTTATTGCTAACTAACGTATTTTTTTGTTAAAAATAGATTTCCAATACTCTCCATAATAATGGCCCACAAATACCTTCTGTATGTTAGTCCCTCCCTCCGGCCACATGTCCGCGAGCGAGCTGTTGGTGGAGGAGTGTAGCAGCCTCTTCAGGTCCTGCCAGAGTGAGTCCTTGTTCTTGTCCATGAAACCTGTGACGGCGTACGTTACATCACCCGCGTAGTGACTAAAAAAATAAAAAAGTATGCGTTAGTAGGTTGACGGCACCAATGTTGGACACTTTTACCGGAATGCACCAACAATGGACACAACTTTTAATTCAAAGATCATAAGGTATATAACTCGATTGTTTCAAAACAAATGAATAACCCTTATCTTCTGTAACATAAGAATCATTGGTCTTTGTTCATTACCGGTTCCATCACTCTATTGTCATGAAACCATCAGAGTCGTGGATATAAGATAAAGAAAACAAGATGTTCCTAAGGCATTTACCTTTCTTCCATTTATGGAAACATACACGGTGATATCCTGCTCTAGAGATGATCTGCTCTAGCTGTGACTAACACAACTAGAGTTATTCTCGCACCCGTAATACTTTTAATTATACGTTTGAAGTGGTCAACGGTGGGGCTCCAATGCAACTTACGAACCCTACCTAGCTTCTTAGCGACTATTATACACCGTGTTTTTTTTTGATTTACGATAACTTCGGCATATTACTAGGTATATCCATAGAAACAAATTGGTAGATTAGATTTTGAAATATTGCAAAAAAAAATTTTTTTTCAGTTTAGAACAAAATAATGAAATCATTTATCTTTGGTCATTCTAAAAGGGCCTTTAGAGTTAACTAATAATCAGTGTCAAATACGTCTATGTTGGCGTGACATACACACACAAGTAAAGATAACACTTGACAGGTACAAGATTGTCACTTTAGATTGACGCGTATACAAACCTAACAATTGGAAACTCTTTACTCATAAGTATTAAAAGAAAATTGTTGTTATCAATTAAGAGCCTTTTACACTAGTTTAACGTGATTAACTGATTAAATTTAAAAATTAAATATCTTTAAAACCGTTAGACTTATCATTTGTCTGTCTTCGGGAAATTAACTTTGTTTGACCTAAAGAACGTTCCCTTAAAGTTATCGTAAATCAAAAAAAACACGGTGTAGAATCTTCACGTGACCACGAACTTTAATAATACGATCGAAACGTTGAGGTAATAATAAATAATATTTTTTTGTCCTGTTTAACACTATATAGTTGTATTTTAGTGGACTATGTGCAGGGTCCGTCCGGATTGCTACCACCATCTTATCCATTAACCTACCGCCATGCAGCAGTATTCGCAATGCTGTGTTCCGGTGTGGAGATAAGACAACCGGTGAAATTACTAGCATAGAGGTATTCCATCTCAGGCGTCAGGGTTGGCAAAACATTTGAAGTCTTAGGATTGCAGTTTTGAGATTGTAGTCTTGAGATGTCAAATGTCTATGGGTCTCTGATCCTCTTACCATCAGGTGGCCTAAGTGCTCGCGAGCCTTCTTAGGGACATAAAAAAAACAAATCCGAATCCGGCATCTTAATTAAAACTATTTCGTACTACCAAAAGTGATTATGTGGTCAACGATGATGCCCGAAATAAACGAAAAGGTTAAAAGAACTCACGTGACTTTGAAATCTACACCGTGCTTTAGTTTTTTGTCGGTGGGCGCTAGTTGGCGCGACGTGTAATGTCCGTGCGTGCAAAGCCGCTTGTCCATAGCTTCAAGAAGCTGCGTGTCGGAAATCTGAGTAGACAAAAAATATATGTAAATAAAAACATATCGCTTGCGGTTTCATCCTAGATGTACATATACAATAGAGATTTGCAAGTACTTTGAAAAAAAAAAGTGGGGTTGGTCAGTATTTTGACACCATTATCAGATTCTCTTCCCAAACGCTGCTGCTTAAAATGCCAGTTGCCATTTCAAAATATCAAGGGGAGGCATTGTCACCTTGTCAACATTTTCTTTGCCTATTCACTGTAACCTAGGACCCAACTTAAAAGAAAAGGTACTTTACCTTAGTGGGGTTAAGGCAAGCTTCATCCATGATCGCAATGATGCCTTGGTGAGGCGCGTCGACCAGCTCGCAGATGACGCGGTTGTTGAAATACTTTATGGGAGTCCATTGGATGCCTTCTCGGGCATATTCCTCCTGTTCCTGCTTAAGTACGAGCTCTGCAAAATAATTATAATATCGTTATTAACAATATTGTCCTCCGCTTTCGACAACGGCGACCTTAAGATCTTATAATATAAAAAGAGCGGGCTCTTGATGACTTGTAAAGCCGAAGTTTAATGCCCGATTACATTTGGGACATAATTGTCCACCAGCGTTAAATGTGTAATTGTAGGATGTTTTTGACGAGCCGTACGGTGCTGACGTCGCAATTGATTAAGTTAACAACGTATTATTATTTATACAGCAACAGAGCCATAATATTCTCCAATACGCAAGCGGCATGGTCTAGAATAATATGTTCACGTAAATTAAACAAGGGTTCTGGAGCCCTGTTGAATTTGATGAACGACTTCGTTTAATAATGAATGATATAAACATCAATTGTATAGGTATTCTAATTATAATATTAGACTACTAGATCCATGAACTTTCTATTTAAATACAACTGACGCAATCGGTAGGTTCCATGTCATTGTATTCGAACCTACGCACACCATATTTCTATAATAGTCTAACTATAACCAAAATGATATCATTATACGATATTGTTCAACGCAGTCCTTACCAATAAACAGTTGCTGCAACTTTTCATTGCAGTAATTGATGCAGAACTGCTCAAAACTATTCGTTTCGAAGATTTCGAACCCGTAGATGTCTAACACGCCAATAAGCGTATTTTTATATGTACCCACCGGGACCTCTATTGCCCTATTGATCTGCAACAAAGATTTGACCGTATTATGTGGAACTTTCAGTTGAATTTCTTATACAGTCTACTTAATGAATAGTTTATTAAAGCGCCATCTGTAATCGAATCAACGCAATTGAACATTTAGCACTAAAAGTTAATGCTCTAATGTAATTATACTTTTCTAATACAAATGGCACGTGTTTTTAGAACTCTTAAAACATGCACAACCTTAATAGCAAACGCGTAAATTTGACCATATTTTTGCTATTAAATAACCACGGCCAATTACGTTATTAAGGATCAAAAGATGTCAAAATTAACACTAACGCCATCTATCGCTCACCTGCTGAACTATCCAAGTAAACAGCCTGTCGTACGCAGCTTTGGCCAACGCGAGCCTGGTATAGTTGGCATCCGTTAATGAATGCTCCTTGCTGACTAGCTCCCCGCCGGCAGACAACACTCGTCCCGCCATAGCCCCTCTGAGGGCCTCCTCGGTCACTCCTAAAGCTGAGACGCAGTGTTTGACAGGCCCTCCTATCTTTAATTGGCCGTCCTGTGTTTCTGTGAACGTTAGCTCGCCCTGAAAGTAAAATAAGACTTATAATAACTATTAAATGAAGGTAATTGATAAATATGAGTATCAGGGGGCAATCTTACACAAACTTTCTTACGCACAGACGTACAAGTCTGTAGAGTAAATATTTGTGCTCGTCACATAACTATTTGCCCATACCGAGGAAAACCGGGACCGCTAACTTCGACGGCAGAGTCACAAGAAAATAGGCTAAACGTGTTGTCATAGGAAGTTCAAAATATTTTAACTATATAATAGCTTGTCTGCAAAATTATGGACAAGTTATTATTCTTCGTAGGTACATAAAACTGTGCCCATGGGTGCGTGTAAATGTAACTAGTTTACATGAAGTTAAGTGATTCCGAAGTCGACTCTACTAATGTTAACAATTAAACTAAAAGTCATACTTTTTTTAACCAGCTTCCAACATTGAAATCGGCCAAGTGCGAGTCGGATTCCGTCCCATTCTTGTTCTACGGGCATCCCCCCTTCCCCTTTAAATTTCAATTTTATTCTTTGTGGTCATAGCGGCAATAGACACTTTCAAAATTTCATCTTCTGTCCACTGACAGCCAAATGGACGGACGGAAGGATAGTGGAGGCTTAGAATTAGGGTCCCGTTGGCTCCCTTTGGGTAAGGAATACAAAAATACAAATAGGATAAGGTTCTCAATCCGTTGTACGTCATTCGAAATTATGTAAACTCACCAGTAATATTACACCAGCGACGATTCTCCAAATATCGTCAAGCACCGACTGCGCAAAGCCCAAGGCATTAAAAGCGCTATTTGTAGCGGAGTAAAGCTTAGAATCCTGCGCCGTCGCCCGTTCGCTGCCAAGAATCTTGTACTGCGCGTTTGTCGTTAGGCCGAACTTTTTCGTATGTGGGTTGTTTGTACTTAATAACTGTAAAAATAATGGTTCACGAGTTAATAGTCAATAGAACAGATAATATATGTACTCGTACATTTAATCAAAATAAAATGACCAAAGCAGTTGTTTTCTGGTTGTTTACGGGTGGTAGGACCTGGTACAGGGTCCGTCCGGATCGCTACCACCATCTTATCCATTAACCTGCCGCCAAACAGCAGTGTTCGCATTGTTGTGTTCCGGTTTGGGGATAAGACAGCTGGTGTAATGACTAGTATAGAGGCATTCCATCTTAGTCCTCATGGTTGGCAACGCAATTGCAGTCTTGGGCTTGCAGTCTTGTGAATGCGAATGTCTATGGGTTCCCACTTACCATCAGGTGGCCTGTGTGCTCGTTTGCCTTTTCAAGGCAAAAAAAATAAAATATGAAAGGATTTAAAAACACATGCCTATCACTTATCGAAATGGACCGCCAATCAAAAAGTACTACACCAATTTTATTGCTAGTTACAATTTCATTTAAATAAGGTCATTAACTATAAGGTCCAAATTGTTCCTACCTACAATTAACCTCCGTCGAAAACGGACCTTATAATATAAAACATTACCCTTGATCTCATCATGTAATTGCGTTCTCTAGTTATATTTTTTTTGAGCTCTACTTGTTTTTTGTCATCCTCATGCGTTGTACTCACCCTGTCATTCCCAGGTTAGCTGGAAAAGATCCCTTAAAGGGATAAGTACGCCTTTATACATGCTTTATTTTCATGCGTTTCTTTTTGTAACGATTTCTTTTTGTGCGGTTTAAGGGTTTTACTTGCTTATATTTTATAGGGATTAAAAAGTAACTTTGTAATGTTTTATGGACTCAAAAGATTTTTTCTAAGCCACAGCGATAAATCTATACTAATATGATAAAGAGGCAAAGTCTGTGACGTTGTAAGTGGTAATCGCTGGATCTACTGAACCGATTTTGAAAATTCTTTTACCAATAGAAAGCCACATTATTTTTGTTAGTGTCATATATATTAACCCAAAAAAAAGTTTATTGCCCAACGAGGTGCGCACGGGAACAGCTACTTGTATATAATTTCAAACCTTACTTAAAACAGGCTAAGAACATTTTGAAAGGTTGTCAAAATTGAAACATCGTATTATAAATAAGCGATCGCGAGGTAAAGAGTAAATTTACCTCGCGATCTTCTTTAATTTCTAAAACCGTATCAATTTACGATAGGTAAACATCTTACGCAAAGTATATGATCGGATAGGAAATGCGACGGAATCGCATAATGTTTGAAATTATCCGAGACATTGTTTTGACATGCGGGAATACGGAAACGTGCAGTTACGCAACTAGGGGACGGCGGCGCGTCGCAGTGCAATTTGTGCACGTAACTGCACTACGGCGAATGCACCTGTATAGCATGGCTATTTACCATCGAATGTCGCTTTAGACTCAATGATTTTAAAAGTAAAGATGTGTAGGTCTCACAAAAAACCGAAACCGAAACCGAAAACTGAACATTTTAGAACAAAATTGCCAAATGACGTGCGAAGAGATCGATTATTAGCACAGCTGTTCCAATTCGTGTTTTTAATTCCCAAAGACCTGGCCTTACATACATTGAGAAAATTGTAAAACGAGAATTTGACTGGCACAGGCAAGGCGCGCCATCGTGATTTGAAAATACTATATTGGTTACTATTTTAATAAGTTTGTAGTAAACAAATACAAACAAAATTACAGTTATGAAATAAACTTCCCCCCTTATACATAAACGCACAATAAACTTATTTTTGTTAAAGTATTATTTGTCTCTTTCTGTCAAGTTCAAATGACACAATTGTTTATGGATAAAAAGGATGTCTATAAATAATATTTCAATTTTAAGAGTTCACGTTGATTAACAAAAATAATAATGGTTACAACTGTGACACGTTAAGACGTCCAAGACGTTAAAAATATGTGCATTCCTTTAAGCCATTTTAACAATAAGGCGCATTAGGACATGTATTTGACGTAATAGCTGTATGTATAATATAATGCCTTTGATGATTTTTATTAAATTCCATGTACGATCTCGTCAATATTTAAAATATTTAGGTAATCGTATTTATTTCCCCACTATTATCATGTACTTGCCAAATGGTACGAGTAACATAAACAATATTTTAACGTCTATCGGTTTACAAACACGGCATTGTTCCTAAATCGTCGTGACACAATTCACTAGAGTCAATCATGCTTGATTCTGATGATCAACAATTGGCTATCACGCTTCGCAGTTGATGTAATTAAAAAAAACTTTTGAGGAAAAATATCCGGATCGGGGTCAGGGTTATACTGTCTGACTTATTCATGTGTCATAAATAAATAATTATCAGGGGGCAAATCTAATCAAAATTGACCTAGTCCCAAACTAAGCACTAGGCTTTTACTAGGGGCACTAGACAACCGTGAATTTACTTATATAGAGAAATAAATATATATATAAACGCATACAATACAAATTATCGGTCGATGCAATTTACACGAACTTTTCCAAGGCGTTCGATAAGAATTCGCATAATATATTAATTCGCTAAAATCATTTGGTATATACGGCGGCCTATTGAGATGGTTAACGTCATACCTGCGGGATAGGTGCCAGAGGCCACATCAGTCTGTTACAGGAGAGACATCAGTAGTTTCGACCCCGTACCCCGTTCCACCTGGCGTGCCCCAGGGGTCCCATAATGGACCGTTATAGTTTAATATATTTATAAACTATATACGTTAACTGTTTTCATAAAGATCTTACTTTTTAATGACGATACAAAAAAAATACGTTGCTCAAGTCCGTGGAGGACTGTTCTAATTTGCAAAAGGGGCCTTAAAGAGGTTGGACCAGTAATGTACTGACAACGATCTTCACTCTAATATAGGAAAATGCTGTTCTATTACGACTATGACGTACGAGATCTAGGTGTCTATATCGATTGCGAGATCCAATTGACTTCTCAAGTTGATAACAATAAAGACTTTAAACACCCTCGATCTTTAATACTCTTGACAGCGCATTTGTAAGGTTACATTTTTAATGCGCGTCAATTGTTTAGAGTCCTCACTACTCGGTGCATATTATTATTACCTCAATTAAGCAAATCCAAAATATATTTTTCTAGTCCCTTGATATAAACCGCTAATATTGATCTCGTTAATGGTATCAGAATACCACCTATAGCGTAACTAATTCCGTAAATTAATTCCGAGAATAATTTATGTTTAAAATTACATTTTATTAAGTCACTAAAAATAGATGAATCCATCGATCAACAACACACAAACACCACACCACACACAATACACCGTCAACACATTGCGTTGAAAGCTTTTTGTTTTGCTTTATCATAATCAGAATGTAGGATGTAGGTATTAATGTCGTTGTTGATGTAAAATGGTGTAGGTACCTAGTATCTTGAAAAGAAGTGAATCTAAAAAAACTTGATAATAGATTAGGATTCATGTGATGCTCAATTTAATGTTACAGCATAAATTGCACCATTGCATTGTATTGTTATAACTTTAAAAGGATTATAAACTGATAACCAACGGCATGCCGACTGCGGAATCAATTAGCAAACGGGGTGCAGTGCAGTATTGCCTGCATTAAAGCCAACCACGATAACTGGGTTGCACGCCAAATGCAAACAACGACCTTTAACAAGTCTAACTAAAAGAAAACTTTAAAAAAACTTAACTGCTGTTTGGATAATGTCTTCAAAGTACTTATCATGTATATGCATATTTTTTATTTCGCCAATTTCACATTTAAATAATTTTAATATAGCCTATGACACTCTGGCGGTTAAGACGAATCTAACCACTTATAATTTATTAAAATCGGTTTAGCCGTTTAGTAGTTACAAGGGGACGTAGAGTCGGACATATATACAGGTCAAACATATAACCATCTTTCCGGACTATTTCAGTCCGGTTTAAAAAAAAATGTATTCATTAAATCACAAAGAAACTTCAGGTGACACTCCTAATTGAAAAGTACTTTCACCGTAGAAATGCTACCACATCCAACACACACTTGTGTTATTAAAAGTTTAGGCTAGGCGTCGAATTACTGTTTATTTTTTAACTTTAGGCTTAGATATGTATTATGCTTATCGGTGATAAGAGTCGGCGTTATCGACTATATCGCGTGACTCATTTGCCAAATATTAGACTGCTTTCCGTTTATGAATAATCCTGTATTTACTCTGCGTAAACTTTAGAAACATCCCAGTTCGCAGTAAAACAAGACAGAGTTACATGATCGCTAATACTCCATCATTTTCGCCGCTTGGGACTAGAATGATTTGAAGTTCGCAATACGCCAACTAATTCGTCCTATCAGAGGCAATAGGGGACACACACGTAACACCCGCATGACAAAAGCATGTTGTATTGATTTTTTTAGATACGTTGCGTAGCCGACATGATTTAACACCCGATTAATTCAATCTATAGGTAAATACTAAGAAAAAAAACTTGAAGAAATAGCGCCTTCAATGACGAACTGCGGGATTTTAATTGCTTCTGCTTAATAGTTTAGGCATTGATAAGGTTAAAGATACATGCGACATAGTGGAGCGAATCCTTTAGCTAGGGTCTCTCATAGTAAAAGATCGATATGACATACGCCTCGACCAAATTAATCAACGCTCAATCGCATTTCCTTCCAGAAAAATCTAATTAAAAAGGAGATGAAGTCGGTAGCAACATTCAGTACAGTAACTGACCTGGTAAAACGCATGGAAGTTCCTCTCCCCCGGCTGCAGGCCCACGACCCTGCTCTTCTCCAACAGGTAGTTGCTGATGTGCCCCCCGACCGGGTCCCCCTTGTAGTCGAAGTGGATGTCCATGTATTTGCCGAACCGCGACGAGTTGTCGTTGCGATTCGTCTTCGCGTTGCCGAACGTTTCCAGAATCGAGTTTGATTGAATTAGGACGTTTTTTACTCTGAAATATATACATTTTGACATACCTCAAATAAATTAAACCACTAGATTAAAGCCTTGTATTTACTAGGAGACCCAACGAAGTCTCGATCATCGACTTAGAGTAATAGTGCGCCTGTCTTTTATAGGTTGTACTTTGGGGAGTGCGCAGGAATTACATAATCTAATACCACCATTAACTTTCCATCTCGGACGTCAAGGCGGAGGGAGCGGCTTCACCCATGTGCTGTCGAAATACCATCGATTCGCGCAAAGCATTTCACTGATTCTTTTGTATAATAAGAACTGCTAAAGGGTAGAAGTTGTTTCCTTCGTCTATATTTCTTGAGATATAATTCGGGTGTCTTCAAATGAAGAGTGAGTCGGCTTCTACCTAGTGAACTAGCGAGCAACATCCTATACTGCACCATCATTTAACATCAGGTGACATAGACGTCAAACGCTGGTAAATACAGAATAATAAAAAACGACCTTTATTCATTTCAGTCCTATGCAATTTGCACGTCTGAATTACACTAATACAATATCCTTGTTCTATAAATAATCTTCCTAATGTAGATTTATACATATGTACAAAAGCAGGTTCACCTACAGCTGCTCATAATTCGAGCGTTTATTAAAATAATATTAACTAGTGATGTGCCGTTTCCGAGAATATTCTTCAAGTGAGAATATTCTCGGAAACTTACCCGGGAATATTCCCGCTTATGGGAAACATAGGAGAATTTTGAATTTTTGTATGTCATACTTTGTTGTATTTTCGGGCATTACGTACAAAACGAAGTACACAGCCGATGGTTACATAGCATGTAGTATAAAGTCATCTCTCAACTTAAATTCTCAATATTCTCGAGAATATTCTCAATATTCTCGAGAATATTCTCAAAGATTCCAGAGAATTTTCTATTACTCCCGTGAATGAAAGAAGGGGAAAAGAGATAGCAGATCTGTTAAGAGAAAGAGATGCAAATATTTAATGGCTAAACATGTAGCTAATGCAACCAAATGTTTTATATTAAATTAATTTAAATATCTGTCACTTGTTACCTATATTTAAACTATATTTTATGTAATAGTGGTTTTTATGTACTACTAAAACATCAATCTGTTTAATTCAAATGAAAAACAAGATATCAACTTAAATTGTGTTAAAAAATACTTGCAATATTATGAAAAAGTTTTACACAGTAACACAATATTTACACATCATTTTATGGCGATAAGCCATCCACTACAATTATTTTCTTTTAAGATTTAATATACTCACAGTATAAAGAACAGTAGATACCATCTTTACGCGGATGACCTGCAACTTTACTTCTCCAGCGCGCCGTCGGACACGTTAGCCGCCGTGAACGCAGTTAACCAAGACCTCGATCGTATTTCCTCTTGGTCGGAGAAGAACTGTTTAGTTCTCAATCCCAGCAAGTCGAAATATGTGGTTTTTGGGTCAAGACATCAAATTCGTAATACCCTGAATGCTCTGACTACCAGGGATGTTGCCATCAGGGGTGAGCCAATAGAACAGGTGGTAGAAGCAAATAACCTCGGCCTTCTTATGGATGGCAATTTGCGCTTTGAGAGCCACATACTTAGAGTAGTGAGCAACTGCTTCTATCGCCTTAAAGTTCTATATAATATGCGTGATTACCTAAGTGTCGATTTGCGTGTCGACCTTTGTGAATCGCTCATATTATCTAGATTGAACTATTGTGATGTAGTCTATGATGGCTGCATTGTTGGTAGATCTAAGAGGTTGATACAACGTGTGCAAAACGCATGCGCACGTTTTTGTTTCCGCGTCCCCCCCCGCTCCCACATCACTCCCTACTTGAACGCCGCAAACCTGTTGAACATGCCTGCACGCAGGCGCCTGCACCTCGCCACTCTGCTGTTTGGTGTTGTACGTAGCGAGACTCCATCTTACCTTTTTAACCGGATTAAATGGTCGAGAAGTGCGCGCAGGTATAAGGCAATCGCTATCGTGCCTATACACCGGACTGCGGCTTTCAGAGGTAGTTTCAGGTTTGCGGCGTCCAAGTGCTGGAATGATCTCCCTCCTCCTATCCAAGGAGTGTCTAGCAGGTACACCTTTAAGCGCAAGCTTAAGGGCTATTTGTTGACACTCCAGAAATCTTAGTCCTCATCCAGCACTTACCTACACACATCATTATTTCAACCAGTTGCTTTTAAGTTAACCCTTTAATTATTTTTTTAGTTTTATCTAGGCTGTATATCGGTATTTATGTATGCGTTTTATTTTTATTATTATTTTCACGTTTATTCTTCCGCTATAAGTATTATGTAAGTAGTTTACACGTATAGTGTAGTATGTTTGTACAGTGCTCCGTGAGTCACCGCCGGTACTGGCTGAAAATCAGCGCTGTAGGTGTCTGACACCTCGGCATTTTGCTGAGCCAGTGTCCGTTTCACTGCCGCGAGGACACACAATTGCGTGCTATGCCTGTTACCTTTGTTTTCTTTAATCGTTTGTATATTAGTGTGTCTTATGGTTAGTGAATAAATGTATTTCTTCTTCTTCTTCTTCTTCTTCTACTTCATTTACTATTTTCAACGTTCTCCGATTTGGGGAATATTCTCGGAAATATAGGAAATTTCGTTGAATATTCTCTACGGGTACATTCTCGGAAACGGGAATATTCCCGCGGCACATCACTAATATTCATCATCATCATCAGCCCGGGGGCGTCCACTGCTGGACAAAGGCCTCCCCCAAAGAGCGCCACAAGTCACGGTCTTGAGCCGCTTGCATCCAGCGGCTCCCCGCGATCCTAACCAGGTCGTCAGACCACCGGGTGGGAGGCCGTCCAACACTCCGTCCACCGGTGCGGGGCCGCCACTCGAGAACTTTTCTTCCCCAACGGTTATCAGTTCTCCGAGCTATGTGGCCTGCCCATTGCCACTTCAGCATGCTAACTCTCTGAGCTATGTCGGTGACCTTGGTTCTCTGGCGTATTACCGTATTACGGATCATATCGCGCAAAGAAACTCCGAGCATAGCTCTTTCCATTGCACGCTGAGTGACCCTGAGCTTATTTATGAGGCCCATATTCAGCGGCCAAGTCTCTGATCCATAAGTCATCACTGGCAACACACACTGGTCGAAGACTTTCGACTTAAGGCTCTGCGGTATTTTGGACGAGAAGATCCGCTTTAGCTTCCTGAACGCTGCCCATCCGAGTTGGATTCGGCGATCGACCTCTTTCTTGAAGTTGGATTTACCTAGTTGGACAGTTTGTCCCAGGTATACGTACTGATCAACAACTTCAAGTTGAGAATTCCCCACGTGAACCGGTATTGGCAAAACGCGAACATTGGACATGACTTTCGTCTTGTCCAAGTTCATTTTCAGGCCCACCCGTTGGGAAACTCTATCGAGGTCTCCGAGCATCTTACTCAAGTCTTCTAGCGATTCTGCCATGACTACGATGTCGTCCGCGAATCGAAGGTGAGTGATGTACTCGCCGTTGATGTTGATACCAAGTCCTTCCCAGTCCAGAAGCTTGAAGACATCTTCCAGTGCAGCGGTGAACAGTTTCGGAGATATGACATCTCCCTGTCTCACACCTTTCTGCAACTGAATCAGTTTCGAGCTCTGGTTCTGGAGCCGGACTGACATAGCATAGTCACTAATATTAACACAACATTTTGTAAGTGTACTTAAGAGGATTGTGAAACTAAAAAAATCCATAAGAAATGCGATAACGTTTTTCTTCCCTTAAACCTAGTCCGATTTTTTCCATTTTTGAATATGTAGTCGACATTATGAAGAACTAGGTCTGTACGTTTTCATTTCCAAGAAAATAATTCTCGTAATGAAACAAATAAAGAAAATATGAATAGGAAACGTACAAACCTAGTTTTACATAACTAAGTATAACATATTCAAAAATCTTAAAAATCGGACTTGATTTAGTGGGTGAGAAACGTTCTCGTCCGGAGCTAAATTTGTATGGGAAAACTTTGACAGTTACCCGATTTAAGCGTTGGTCTTAATAAATATTTTTTTCGTCTTTTGTCATATAATCATCCAAAAGGGTTATAAATGATGAAATCATCTTCAGCTTTCTTACGTAAAGCATCACGGTACAATGGATGGATGCTTTATCCTAATGATGACTTAATAACCAAATTCTTGAATTAACTGTAAGGCATAATACACTTTACGGGTTTTGTACACTCTCTTAAGTTGTCATATATACAAAGTAGTACAGAATTATTGATCAGTCATCACTGACTAATACATCATGACATAAAACACCCCATATACCCGACATCTATTATGCTGAATTTATTTTTGTGTATATATTGAAATTTATCGAAAACCATTAAAAGTGTTTATTTGACAATTTAGACTTGAGACGCCACGCACTCTAGAATCGTTTTAAGACATGATAAAAAGCCGCTGCAGAGTTGACCACCACATAGTTAGTCAACATTCCTAATGCAATTGACATTCCTCTGGCACAAAACCGAGACTTGCGTTTCTGCAATTTGTTCCGAATAATTTCACACCACTACTTCACACAAAAACGCACCCTCCCAGTACAACCATTCCCGTTTACTCACCTGTCTATGTAATCCCTGTGGACCTGTGTTGTATTGGCTGCGATGTACTTCATTATGAACTTAGACGCCTCCGTCTTTCCCGAGCCCGATTCTCCGGATATCAGGACGCACGTGTCTTTTCCCTGAAATTACAGTTCAGGTCAACATGGTATCAAGGCGCAGAGTTTTTTTGTATGTACATTAATCTACGGTAAATAAATGAAAGCGACGTCGGTACAATAGGGCTGGAGTTTCAGTTGATTTTGCATATTGCTTCTCCTATATGGTCTTGCCTCTTGATAAAAAAAAACAAATGAAGCCTACGTGACTGCCTCTTCGTGTATTAAGTTTATATACTACTGTGTATGTGTTTTGTGTTTGTAGTTTACTATGACAACGTGATAAAAAGGGGGGGGGGCAAAAATGTGAAATTGCGAAATTACGAAATCAGTGCGAAATTGTCTTTAAAAGATCTTCTGATAAAGCACATATTTATATCGCAAAAAATCAATGACTTTAAAGTTTCGATGCACTGTACAATGGGGTTAGACACTTTGCAATGACCCTACCAGGCACTACAAATACTAAAAGGTGTCGACGCCTGAAAACATAGCTGGCTCTTTACGGTATGTAGTTAAAATATTTACGAGCCGTTTTGGCGATTTCTTCGCCGGTTGGGTGGT
The DNA here is from genome assembly GCA_923062465.1 of Acleris sparsana. Taxonomy (NCBI): domain Eukaryota; kingdom Metazoa; phylum Arthropoda; class Insecta; order Lepidoptera; family Tortricidae; genus Acleris; species Acleris sparsana. Next base: position 11,037,607 of record OV281296.1, read on the forward strand.
CCTTCACAATGAGAGTTACGGCACATGGCAGCGCGTTTACGAGTGCGAACAGACCCTATCCTACAATGGAAATGGCCATGTAATTGCCAACGTTGTCAACTTACTTAGCTAAAGGCAAGAGCAAACTGCCAAACGTAAAACTGTTTCCTCTTACTGTATTGTTTTCACTATGGCATGCGGAAGCATGTGATGGATGGATGGATGATGGAGCAAATGATCATTCCGGCAAAGCTATACAAGCCCTATATTGCAGCAATAGGAATAGATGATAACAATGAGCAATGCAACACTTGGAGCACTGCCAATGAGGACATAACCATGTATACTCTAAAATATTTGACACGTGAAATTCATTCTACCCGCTGTGGCTTGAAAAGGAATCGCAACGTGACTGGATTGACTGGCAGTTATTGTACTAACAGCATCACTGTTAACTGACCACTAGTGAGCTCTGTTGCAAGGTGACAAGACTCACAAAGAGTCAGTTAACTATTTTGTAATACCATATTCAGTATTTTTAAACAGTTATTGTTACGACACTCTTCTGGAGCTGCTGGTGTTAATTTAAATGGGAAGTGGTCATAAGCCTAACAGTTTTATAACGTAAATAACATTAATATTCGTTCGTTCAGGGATGTAACGCACTAAATTCACGAATGATAACATTTAGAAGCGGGAAGTGGGAAAAGTATAAGTTTAAAGTTGAACTAAACTGCATCTGTAATAAATAAATACAAAAGGTAAAAGGCGGCCGCATACTAACTAAGAGATTGCAAACGTGTTATTTGGGCAGCGTAAAAACGGTTTTTATTGCTGTCGACGAGTTCAGGTTTGACTTCCCGTGAGTCATAAAACTTGGACTTTATGTTGAGCCCCGTTCAAGTATATAAATCTAATGATGACCGTTTCTGTCCATTCAATGCTGCATAAAGATGCCCAGGCTATAAAATGCACCCAGTAGTTACTGCACAGGCTAAACGCCTTTATCTCTGTTTATAGTGCCAGCCAAGTAATGAGCTTTTTCTAGTAGCGAGAAATACTTACCCCAATGAACATTTATACGTTCTATAATAGTTGTCTATTAGCCTTCGGTCTAGATGAGAAAATTAAATTAATTCACGTCATAAAACCATTACAGGTTGACGAACATAACTAACTGTTTTGTCTTAATTAGTATTGTGAAAACCGTTTACAATGCATATAAAAAAATTACCTACATATATATATATATATATATATATATATATATATATATATATATATATATATATATATATATATATATATATATATATATATATGTAAGATGACTAATGCAGTACATAATACAATAAAACTATACATTATCCTAAAATAACAATCATTGAATGAGGTTTAAACAAAGGAAAGGTAACAATTTTGCAACTAATTGTAAGTAGTAAATAATTCAGATCTTCTTAGAAACTTGTTAAACCGCCCAAAAAGAATTATTTTTGCACAGGATATTCAGGGTACCTCTATATTTGACATAGCATCGCACTATTTTACCAGCTAAGTATATGTATTAGACCAACGCTGAACAATTTCACCACTCAATTTAAATGATCAACATTTGAAGTCGTTTTATCAGAACCACTATGATTAAGAGGTGAGATCAATCCGGTCGAGTTCTATTCTACACTAACCAACCTTGATGCTCAAGCTATTGTCGTAAGTACTTAGTAGCAAAAGTATCTAGTTACTTTTGTGCTTTACAAAGGACTTTTTGCTAATAACGCAGTCTTATTAGCTAGTCTCTCTCTGTGTTAGTGACCTTTCCGAACATCCTTTACAGTAGAGGGATGCTATCATGCTATGTATATCGCAATAGGGCACTTAAATGTTATATGATATATCTATGAATATCTATGCTTACTATATTTTATACCGAAGAAGGGAATGTTTTTTTGACCTTTATGTATCGATCGGATTGCCCGATTTCAATAAGCAAGGTGTTTTAGATTCGTCGTAGCATCGCGAGTGTCACTGAGTAGGTACTTTATTTTTTTGTTTAATGTGAAATTGGTGGCATCAAAAATAAACCCCCTTTCAAAGAATTTAAATAATTTAAACATCTGTTAACTAAATGACATTTAATGCTACGAAATTAAACAAATATTATTTGTAAAAAATTATCATTGCTCTTCGTAAAATTGATTTTCTTTATTTAGTAACTAGCATAAAATCTCATTTAGTTACAGTAGGTATATTTAAACAATTCGAAAAAATCCCAAGTGGCCTTTTTCTTTGCAAGGGGGTGGATATACATAATAGCTAACTTTATATTGACGACATTATCCAAACAGCAGTTGGGTTTTTAAAATGTGCTTTTTGTTATTGTTAGTTTAGGTACTTAACTAAATGTAAACTTGAAACATCACGTGGTACAGTTTGTCAACCAATAGGAGCAGAACGCTGATATGTCAAATCTCGGCAAAACAGTTTTGATTGGTTGTTCAAGAGCGCCACGTGCTAAGGTTGGTTGTTTACATTGCGTTAATTACCTAAACAAATAGACTATACCGATGCAGTGCATAAACATACGTCGTATTTTGTCGGATTAGTGCGTATTCATCTTGCTTTCTCGATTAGCTTATCGGTGGATACTAAAGCTAGCAAAGGAAGCAAGATAAATAACAACTTTTCCGACCAAAAACAATGCAATTGGTTTAATCACTACTTTATCTTTAAAGCCGCAAACGCATTGAGAGCGGAGGCAACGCAGTGCGGCGCGTTCCCATGCCAAAAAAACGCTTTCGCAACGCCTTGGGCACGCTTTTTAGGATGGAAGAGAACACGCTGCCGCGCCGCCTTCGCTTTCAGTTTGCGGCTTAAGAGAATACTCGCGATCTTACAATACCCAGCCCAGACAAAGACTTGTTTACTACGATTAAAACGTATAAAAATAATATTAAAAAACCTATTCTTGCATTACGTACCCAAAATAACGTTTCAATAGCAACGGCAGTGGAGCGCATCAAAACATACGCGCACCCTTCACACCCGTCACGCAATATGGTTCCCTAATAAACCTAATTACTTAACCTTTTACACAGTCCCCGCTTTACAATGCCTATTCCATTAAAACGAGAAGTTCAAATGGTAAGTTAATTTGAGTAAAAAAATATTACCATAGTGTACATAATACTTGTAAATAGGTACTTGCCTACTTTGCACGCTTCAGATGATTGATTTTTTTTCATTCGACAGTGCAGATCAACTGTATTAGTATGTAATGTTTTTTTTGACAGATAATTGTGAGGATTACTTTCCTGCTTTTTCGGAATGTTTGAGAGAAAAAAAGTGACTCTGAATTGTGTCTCAAGCTGAGCATTGTAGGTGTAACCTCTTGTGGAGAAACGAGCACATAACATTGTTCCGGTAGCCATGTTACCTGTTGTCGCAGCACCCTCTGGCACGCGTCTGCCACAGCATACACGTGAGGTGGCACCTCGAACATCTCCCGCCCTCTGTACTGTGCCATATGCTGGGCATTGTAGATGTCCAGCGTTTTGTAAGGGTTGACTGACACGAGCACCTCGCCGATGTATGTGTAAATCTTGTTGTGTTGAAATCTGAAATAAAAGGGAAAGTTTAAATTCATGGTCACATAACAGGCGGTTACTATATATAGCCCGTTAACTACTAAAATTAGTTATTTTGGCTGTGAGCGTTATCTAAAAAGGCGCAAACGCATAGAGCGTTTCTTATAATGAAACTGTCTTCGCCACGCTCTGTCCAGTGTAACACATTACATTTAATTTATATGAATACAACTGTCGCACCGCCCCGCGTCGCGCTGCTGCCGTCTCTGTTTGTGCGCCAGCGGCTTCTTCCATTCAATCAGTACCGGACTAGTTTCACAAGTATACATTCTAGATCTGTGTTTTCCATAATCTTTCATATAATCATATCATGGCGTTTCCTACTTGTAAGAGGATAGACATGTGACATAAGCTGGTGATGTAACGAGTGACATAACATCGTTGCATTAAACTTGCATTGTAAATATTGTAATGAATAAAAACTGATGTACACAAACGTTAACCATTTTGTATGGCAGAGAACCAATATGGGACCAAATAAGTTTCGAAAATTATATTTCAATAATCGGTGCTTTCGGTGCATTTTATGAAATACTATGCACGTGTGACAAACCATAAATATTAGGACTATTGTCTCAACTCAATGTTTAAAAAACACGCAATGGCAAGTCTTGTGTTAATGATTTCTATATCAAGCGATTTAAGTATGTCAAATATTATTTGTTTAAAAAATCACAGTATGTTTGAAGTTTGCTACATTTTCCGCGTAAAGCCTTGCTAATGTGAATGTAAACTTTAGTGGATTAACACAGATTTCTTATTTAATTAGTACAGCAAGTTTAGTGGTCCACGAGGTAATAATATTTCCTTATGAAAACCGATAATAGGTACCTACTTGCTCGCACTACAGGCTAATTGCCGGCTACAGGAAATCATTCCATGTGCGTTGTTTTTGATATGAAGTTAAATTAGTTTCTTCTAAATAAAGTACCTAATATATGAAAAAATATTAAAAATAATTCAACGTTTTTAGCGTAGTACATATCGTTATCGTTAGGTAAGTGAACATGCATTATTAAACAATAAATACTTTGCATAATTCTTAGCACACATTAATCTTAAATCCGCCATTTTTTATAGTGCAATAAAGTTTGGATAAAAAATATAGCAACACCTATTATTTATGTTTATAAGGTAACTTCCGACGCTGTCGCGGAACATCACTTAAGTAAGCTTATATAGGACCTCGTGATTCCGGTAGTAGCTAGGTACCTAGGCACCTATAGTATTTGAAGTTGAACCTATAACCTTTAACAAGCTGTTGGCAATGCAACTAACTAAGCTAGTTATTGTGTTAGTTATTGAACCATATTCTACTGGGTAAAACACTATTGCCTTTGACATGTTATCACATCGTTCGATAGCTCGTAGGTAGGTATTTATTTCATACTAATGGCGGCCAAGTTTAAAACAATACGATAACATGTCAATTTGGTAGGTATTACCCAATAGGTAAATAATATAATAATATTAGAGGTTGTGGATTATTTTAAGTTAGGTAGGTAGGTATATTGTTGACCAAATGAAGTTATCATTAGGGTTAGGATTTTGGTGGCATTTCGTGGTTCTAGAATCCATGGAGTCGATATTTCCTAATTATTATAATACATAACACATTGATTTTGACATTCGGTATTATCATATTCAAAAATGACCTAAATACATATTTAGTTCGGTTATTTCATAACTATTAATATTTACTTGTTTGTAACGCTTTCACATCAGAGATATCCTCAATATCTACCAAAATTAATTTCAATTGGTGCGGTGCGGCCGAATAACGAATAGGTAAATGAATGTGTAAATATTAAAATACTGAAGGTCAAAATCAAAGTGTTATGTATTATAATAATTAGGAAATAGCGACTCCATGGATTCTGGAACCACGATTTGACACCAAAAGTCCTAACTCTAGTTATCATCATTTAATTGCAGAACCTACAAGTTTAGGACTTATTAAGAAACTTTCTTGATTATCTAAGAGATCCGTCAAATGAATAACTCGACTAGGTATACATAACATAATACGACGTATTTTCACCGTTTAAGGCATGTTTTATTTTCTTTGTAAACCTTTGAATGTTGTAGTTCTGAAACCGAAAGTGGCCAGTTATATTATAACAACCGAGGTAATTTAATGGAAACAAGCGAGCATGTCTAACGAATTTATATTTATACAATTAGTAAAAAAATACGGTGGTCAGTGAATTTACCCGTAAACCTTAATTTTACTTTGGTTATGGATTGACATGACATTAATTAAAAACCGTCTTACCAACGAAAATAACAACTATTTACAACAACTAAATTAAGTTGTTAAATAAGTTTTATCAAACGTAACTCGATAAAATAAAAATCGTATTATGGCCCCGAATCAATAAAAACCCATTTTTAGCCATCGCGTGTACCAGGTAATCATAACATAACCATCATCATAACCGAGAAGCGGCGAGCATTGACCCCCGAACGTGAATCGCGAAGATAAATCGCGGCCTCGGAATGGCTCGCAATATCTTTAGCTTTTAGTACCCTGGTAGCTTCAACTATTGAATACCTATGATGAGAGCACCCCATAAGCTTAATAGTACATGTAAGTTAACACAATATTATAAAGCCGGGTTTTATTATAAAGGGAAGACTTCAAGTACCTTTAGCTTTTAGTTCCCTGGTAGCTTGAATTACTAAATACCTAAGTACCTAGGTAGGTAATAAAATTAACACGTCGTAAGTTAATTATGAAACAAAAAATATATTTTTGATTAATTAGACTTTACTGCTTAACTAGGTACTTATTTTGGTTTACCCTTGAAATATCGACAAACGTTTAATCGAATTTCAGTTCAAAGTCAACTTTTCGCTTATTTTCATTTGATCGAATATTCTTTACATCTAACAATTAAATGATGTATTTTTAAAACACCGATTTTTAATGTTTATAAATATTATTAACTAGATATTTTATGTGACAGATTTTTATTTCATACTTTATTATCCAATATATTATTTGGAATAAAACAAATCGGTTCTGACGCTCGCCGGCCGCTGCCGCGGCACGCTCGCTTCGCTCGCTCGGCTTCGCGCGCTGTTAGCTCGCAGTTCACCTAACACACTCCTCCTCGCTTCGCTCGTCGTCGCACCTATTTGTACTCTGTCGCATAGCAAACTTCTGTTTACATATCAATGTGTTGCAATTCAAACTAGTTTTTAGTAATAGTAATTATATTGAGTTGTTCTGTCTCTTGAATAGTTTATGAAATGTATTTTTAAGCATTTAAAAATCCATGTACCGTTGTTCTAATAATTGTTTTAATTTATAATGAATAGTCGATGAAGCCATAATACCACAAGAGATAATATTTATACTAAATATTCTATGAATCGTTTTCGATGAAATGAAATTCGATGAAAAGTTTGTCGAGATTTCAAGGGGCACCCACTTATTTTAAATATGAGTTAAAGCGACTAATGCTGTGACTACTGCAGTCTTGAACCAAATAGCGGCATCAACAAACATCTGTAGGTAGGTAATAGGTACCAACTTACCTATGTCTATGTGCAACCTGACTACCATTAGTTAGTGCCTAATGGAAGTTTGTACACCCCAGCTGCAAGCGTTAAGAAGAAATAAGAGAATGTGAAAGAAAGGCACCACTTTTTTTGTGATTGGGTTAGGTTAGATTGAAGAGAAATAAATGAAACGCAATAATAACTTCTTTTAAAATGGTAGGTAGTCTAAGTGATGTCGGCTTTTGGTTAAAAATATTGTGGGACGCCGACTTCATACTTCAGTGATCCTATTTATGCTGTTACATAGTCCCACTTTACAATGAATGAGAAACTATAGAACATAGCTCGCCGCAAACAACGCTGCGGGAGAGTCATAGTCAAAATTTAAACCTAAATGAGCTTCGGCATAGCCGCTCAACTACCTTTATCGAGATATATTATCGCCACCCTTGAAATATGTACTATTAAGGAGTTAGTACTTATATATAAAAGTACGCGTAACAATTTTTTGTATTTACTTAAAATGAGTAGTCATTCAACGAGAGATTTTTTTATTGCAGATTAAGGTGAGTAGCGCGCCTAAAATACGAAAGTATGAGTTTATGAACAAGGAAATCTCTATAGACTTTGGTGGAATAAACATCGCAAATGAACATCGCCCACGCCGAATAAACTAAAGTTGTCCGTAGAACTGCCCAAATTGATCGAGTAATACACTATGCTAATCGATACCAGAGCACGATGCGCGGTGACGTCACCGCCCGCGCGGGCGCAGCCGGTTTGCAGTTCAAGATCATGAAACTGGAGGTCAGAGGAAAAATGCTAATGGTGGCCACGGCTTATTCATGTTAGATTGACCAACTAGTAATAAATTTTATAACTTGTCGCTACCAGTCTGTTATGGTGAAGCATGTTTGTTTTTATATTCTATTGATTGATTTTGATTATTTAGAATGGGTTCTGTACATTTGATGACGAAACGGAACCACGATATTCAAGGAAATCGTATTATGTACTTACCCATTGTTAATAACATTTACCTTTCAAAACCCGGTACATATAGCGAAAAATCAAAACCGTCTTTAATGTCTAAAAACAGAATTCATGCACTTTTTGTCACTGGCTCTCTCCGGAGCCGCCGGGCACCAAAAGGTTAAACCGCCCAACCGATGTTCATGAAACCTAGCTAATAACTACTACTAGAAAACCTGCTTTCAAATACAAATAAGTTTAAAAACTTCGCTGATTCTTAATGATTCTAATTATGTAAGATACCACCGAATAACTTATGAAATAAAACATGAAATTAATGATTTTTCGTGACATGGACATAAGGGAAAATTTCAATATTAATATCTCCGAAACCAGTGAAAATCGTTGAACATACATAGGGGTTAAATCGATAGCTTTTTAGCGGCTCTATCAGCCCTAGGCGGGTCCACGTCGGTTTCTGAGACACCCTGTATAAAGTATTTATTAAAGCTGATTGTGTGGACTCCGTCAACTAGTACGAATAATATATCGAAAGAAGCATTGCTATAATATATATTTTGGCATACTAATTTATATTATAGGTCTGTTTGTGATCGCTAACGCTGGCGTTATTCATCTCGTTTAAAACCCCTGTCTTAATAGTCAAACAGTAACCACTACTCCACCAGACGACCTACAGCTTATGATCATTACCCATTACTTCTGACAGGTTGACAGCTGTTCACCTCACAACTGGTATCGCGTAAGGAGTTCCATACTATGAGTACGATGGTCGATGAGTCATAATTTTGGCTCGTGTCGTGTTGACTCACCCGTCTATGCGATGCGTACTGACGTCATCAATCGACCTTACAATAACGAGTATATTTCTTTGCAATCCATGTTTTTCTTTTACGGAATGACTAACGGAACATCACGTCAATACTTATATTAATTGTTTTAGACATGAAATAAGGATAACAAGCAGGAGTCATAGGTATTAAGTATATCTGCATGTTAACAATTTCAAATCAAAATATCTTCAAACTCTATTTATGTCAGATCCTTAACATATCATATCGCAGATAAATTTATCCGAAGATAAAATACACATGGATAACAAAACGATAAGCAATTGTGTTAGGAAACTACCTAAGTAATATTAATATCGTCAAACTTTATAATTCAAATCTTTTTAAACGTTTCATTTGATTTTACGTTAAAAATCCGATTTGCAGGACCAGCAATTCTATTAAAAACCCGTCCTTCCAATAAATATGAACTTACTTATTCAAACGATTTATTAAAAAACTGAATACAATTCAAATCGTAGTAGGTGGAAAGAAGTTGTCTCTGCCTACCCCTCCGGGAAACAGACGTGATTTGTATGAATACAATTAAGGGGGTTTCTAAACGAGCAACATTTTCACGGCAATGTGTGGCCGGCAACTATATGCATCTTGCTCTAACATACGAAGTAAGAGTAAGATAGCACTAGTTGCCGGCCACAAATCGCAGCAAAACATGGCCCGTTTAGAAGCCCCTTAACTGCATCTATCTAATACCTTTAAACGAGCAATTCTTGTATATATATATATATATGAATTCAGAATCTCGGAATCGGCTCGTAAGATTTCGATGAAATTTGAAATATAGCGAAAAATCGATCTGTCAAGTTGTCATCGTCGAGATATTTCGTTTTTAACCCGAGCGAGGCTCGGTCTTCCAGGTACTATTATTTATATATGTTGATTTAAAGAAAACATAAGAGCTAAACCCCTTACAGGTCATGGGTTATATAGTTAGCGTAAAATACTCCCAAAACTTAATTTCGCGTAATTCATTTATAACAACTAATTTAGTAGAACGCAAAATAGATCCATAGAATAAAACTTAGCGTGAAGACGATGCCTAAAAATTAGGCCTCCCAACTCATAACTTTTTTCCTAATGCAATCTCAACTCGAAAATGCAATCAACGTACTAATTGCATTACCGCCAAACGAGCACGCGACCGTCCTTCGCTTGGCACACTTTCTAGGAGTTGCAGCTAGTTAGCATGCAGGCGGCGTGGACCATCGCGGTCACCGCCGTCACCGCCGCCCGAAGACTGGACGACGCCAGGATGGTACGAGGAGCTATGGTGGTAAGAATGGTAACTATGTGTGGATATTGAGGCATCGTGAATACAAATATCCAAATAATGGTGACTAATAAACACAGCGTTAAAAGTCGTGTAGGTTAATAGAGGCACAGAGGGGTAAACACTTTAAAGGTTTATAACGTTCTAAAACTATTTTTGCTTCGTATTATAGAAATTGTGGTACTTAAACATTATAAAAGAGCGCAAAAATAGTTTTAAAACTTAGCACTCCCTTGGATAAAAATAAGTGATACTGCATTTACCCCTCTTTCGGAATAACCTCTCTGGACCTTAATTTATTTGTACGTTTTTTAAGGAACCTTAATTTTGCCCTGTAGGCTTCTGTTCACGCCCTTTCTTAGAACCCCGACTCGCAGATCACAACGCCAGCGACAAGACAAGGACATCCAGAGCCACATTGTAACTTCGAATTCTTTCTTTACTCGAGAATCACCCATTGTTACCTCTCACTGTGTCTCTCAATGTGTTTTTTTTATATAACTTAAATGCAATGTTTTTCAAAGTAAAGGTGTCACGAAAACAATACTGCAATACTGTACAAACACTAACAAAATGGTACAAAACACCGTAACATCCGCAAGCAAAGCCTACAAATCTCCGAGCCGGCAATAAAATACCCACCAGAAACACTCAACCAAGACAAATACTCACATATGCGGCTACGCAATATGCAAGCAAGCTCCATTGACCAAACCAAACCCAACAACCGCAAGCTCATAACATAAGCCTCATAACGTGGTGTTTAGTCCGAACAGCGAGGCTACTTCCGCGTGTCACGCCGACCCACATGGAGGTCAAAGAGCCGAGACTAACGTCGTCCAATAAACTTGGACTATTGATTGTTTCTACATAAAAAATAATTAATCAAATACCCACGTGCGAACGTTTTTTCCCTACCAGAGAAATCAGTCAGGTGCGAGCCGGGTCACGCACTTATGGTGGCGCATGCATTGGGCCTTGGGTTTCGTACCTTTTTTTATCGAAACCACAGAATAACTAATATTATAGAAGTGCCGAAACGAAAACGTTACAAGAAAAGAACCAACTAACTGAGATCAAGAACAGTAGACCCCGAACAAAAATGGTCTAAAACGACCACCACTTCGTGTCAAAGGTTTGACTTCGGAACCCTAAAAACGTTGGTACTTAATTCGTTCTACTAGACAATGAACCCCGCATGCTATAACTTCCAAATAGGTACCGTAGGTATATTTATAATCGTAAAAGTCTATTAGGTATATGCAGTAATAATATATTAGTAATACTTACTGTGTTTTACTATAAACAAAATATGTTATGCCTATAACGGTAAGTTGTTCCATTAACGCATTCGCAGCCCGTGACGCTCGTGATGACGAAACAACACGACATTTTCTTGTAGATTATTCAAACTTAGGAACTTTTTGAAAAGGAAATGTCTAACGCTATCACACTCACTCTTAACAGTTTTTTTTTATAGCAACTGGAGTCTGAGACCCTGAGAGAATGCAAATGTCTAACATTCGACGAATTGAGAACCTTCCCCGTTTTTCTGAAGTCGGTTAAAAATCACAAGACTGCAAATGCGTTGCGGAGTGAGATTAAATGCCTCTGCTAGTAATTATAGCGGTGGTCTTATCTCCACACCGGAACACATTGCGAACACTGTTACTCAGCGGTAGGTTACAGTATAAGATGATGGTAGCGAATAGTCTTGGTTTCCACAAACACGACGGAAGCCGATGGCTATTATTAGGTTATACTATACATAAAAGCCTCGAAAAACATTTGTATCCGGCATAGCTATGCTGCTTTTTTTAATTGATTATTTTTGTTTCTCAGCAGCCTTCAATATATTCTCCATAAGAAATGGAGCAGCTTGGAAAAAATGGAGTAGGCCTTTCCCAGCCGGGAACAACACAGGCGTTTTAAAAAATACGACCCTTCTGGAAACCATTATGATTCTAAAAACGATTACGTTTTGCTTAAACCTAGGTGTTCTAGCCAATTACACGGAAACGAGAAAAGCAGCAGCGGTTGAAAGTTTTCACAAAGTGCATGCGTTGCACTTAGCGTCAGGTCACGTGCGGTGCGTGTGCGTTATTCACGAAATGGTGGAATTCGGTGAATAAAGCCCAACGCGACCGCGCCGCGGCAGAAATAGACGCGTATTCCTGGCCCACGCTCTCTGCCCCCCATTCACCCGGGACTAATAATAATATACGATTATTATCGAAGGTAACACCCGTTTGTTTTTGGTATAGCAAGATTTTTAGCCCTGAGGAATGTCGCAACGCCCTTGCTAGAGCTGGTGTAAGCCTGTTTACAAGTGGACCTCTTGGTTTTGACGACTATGTTCTAAGGCCTACCGCGCATGCTCGTTTGTCTCCGTCTCATATAAAAGCATAAATCTCTACATCTCGAATTTACATCATGATTAGCTACACTGGACCGCAAAACTAAGTATCACACTTTTAAAGAACATGTCATATATAGTGTGATACTTAGTTTTGCGGTCCAGTATATACCTATTGGTTTTCTCTTTAAATAATAACACATTCACTACTACCAAACAGCAATGTATGTAATTTGAACACCCGAAGCATGTCACAGTCCCTGAATTTATAGTCATGGTGTAGGTAGGAAACAATAGAAATATCCTACTAAGAATATCTAAACCTTTCAGGCTCTGGACAAATTTGTTTACTTGAAACTACCTTACGTAATTTTAAGTAATACCGAAGTAAATATTATATTATATAAGTAAGTACTACATTTGTATAAGTCACATGAGAACTCACCAGCGGTAATAGTGTTTTTTTTAAATGTTTGCCGTGACCGAGAGCGGTCGGACCAATCATCATCATCATCATCATGCTGCTTATTCTCTGGTATTACTTAAGTGTACTAAAATAACTACATCCAACATTATAAAGCTTTTGCCCACGTCTCCGCCCGCGCAAATATTATATGTATAGGTAATGTTTATCCATAACAATAGACTAAAACAATAAAGAAAGGTTGCATACCTTGGCCATGTACTACAGCATGACAGATTGAATATAACCTCTTACAACTGATAATAATGGGAAAGGTCGCTGGAAAAAGACATGTAGGCCGCCGGAAGAAATCGTGGCTGAGGAATCTCAGGGAGTGGACTGGAGTCACAACTGCTGCCTATTTGTTTCGACTCGCGAGAGACAGAAATAAGTTTTCGGAGCTGACCGCCAACCTTCGCTAGTCGGAGAGGCAAATTAAGAAGAGAAGAAGAAAACAATAATAATAATCATATTTTAACCCGCGCCCCAGAGGCGAAAGGTCATAATTATGCATATGCCGACACAAAATGCATGAACCTTAGAACACCCACTGACTGATATAGGCGGCACGAAAATCCATTGACGTGACTTGCCAACAGTGTGACGTCCAAAATGTGAATCTTGAATTGGAGAGTAGATAATGAACTTGAATTAATTCCAAATAGTAAAACCAATAGTAAGAACAACTAAAAAAAATGCTTCCATCCAGGGACAAAGAGCTCTAGTACATTCTTAAACCTCACCTTCACATGTCCTTCCCAGTTGTACCGTAAGGAAATAACGCAATGACGTTGAAGACGATCGTCGATCACTTGATTTCCCTACTGGTAACAGTGCATCAACTCTACTTCCGCTCACCACGCAGTCATCATAGAGTGAGGCGACCGAATTCGGAATAGTTTGGATGTAGTCGTGACTTGCACATGTGCTGGTGACCTCAGAAAATAGAGCGCGCGTAAGGATAGATAGGGTTGCCACTAGTGCTTATAGATATAGATATAGTTTAAGTTAAGTTATACACTTAAAAAAACCAACCATAAACAAGAAATATAGGGAAAAACTCTCTGTAGCTGTAGCCTGTTTTATTTCGATCGCCTAGGCCCTAGGGTATTGCTGGAGTAATGGTAGAGGCGTATTTGCCCGAACTACGAAAGTGGCGTGAACTCGGCACTCGAGTCCGAGGCCAAATCGCTTTGGGTCGCTGTGACAGCAAATAAGTAAGCATAACAAGAATAGACTTAAATTCTCCCGTGATAACATAGTGGAGGAGGAAATTATAATACCATCGCAGAAGTGATAAGATAAGCAGCACAAACCAAAATTGTGTAAAAAAATATTTCACTAGTACATTTCTGAGAAAAAAGATCGCAACAACCCTAATTAACCTCAAGCGTACGTTTGAGGAGGTCGCTGCCTCGTATTCAAAGAAAACGCCGGTCCTGAATAGAAACGCGGCGTCAGCTTCACGTACAGACACCGCGGCATTTCGGCTACAGATTGCTGAATGTTCAAATGATTTTAGGAAGAATGATATATATAAGATTAATATAGGACAAATGGTCAGTAGTGCTCACTTATAAAATGCCATGCAAGAACTTGTTTATGCTAAGTAAATCCTAATAAGAATTAATTAGAATTTAGGACTAGTATAAAGAAAGCAAGATACAGTCGCCATCAAAATACACCGGGAACAGAAATAACTCTTTTATGACAACTTTACGTCGGCAACACAAGGGTACCCTTTCATTACTAGACTTTTCACTAATAAAAACTAATTATATGAATATAAAGTAGTTCCCTATATTCAAGCCGCGGACATACTCGTAAGGTATATATATGCCAATGTCAAATCGCAACGCAAAGTAGCCGCTCGATCTGCGCTCTACATATTGGGAACAAGCATAAATCAACCCAACCCAACGCATCTATCCGCTTAAAAGAGCTTATCTTATGACTTGAAAGTACTGATAGTCTGATAACACGTATCAAGTGCGTCTCGGATAGTGTTGCCAGAAGTCCCGTCCCGTCCCGTCTGCGGGACGTCCCGATTTTCAGGGGTCTATCTTGGTACACACACGTCCCGACTTACCCATAAACGGGACGCCAATTACCCCGACTTTCAGAACATCGTCAAAGCTATCATAAGATACTTTTTTATAACAACCGAAGGGCATAAACAATCCGCTACAATTAGAATTAAAAGGAGGGTGTAAAACGCATAATTTAAAAAAAAGTCCCGAGTTCTTTTTAGTGCAATCCCGATTTTTAATAGACTAGACCTGGCAACACGAGTGTCGGAGAATGTGTTGTATATCCGCTGACCTGTCACTGTCAGTTTTACGTCCTGTACGAAGCCGGGGCTGTAATCTAGTTACCGACAACCACTCGTTTAGATGTAACAGGAAATAATGCCAGGTGTGTCACTATTCACTTACCAGGCGTCTTACAAGTGGTTTTACGATAATCGGCTAATGGCTGTAGTCATCATTGCGTCATCGAGACTAGAACAGATGATTCACAAGACTGTATACAACATTGGCCCGGTTGAAATAATACATTGAGAATAATTTATTCTAGGGCATAATGCTAGAACTCTTAACATAGTACATATGCGTGGTTGTAGGCGATGCGAACATCGTTTTACACAGTAGTAACTTGGTGCCTAGAAGCCCATTCGTGAAGCACGGGTTATGAACAAGTGTTTCCAAAGATGACCACTGTGGAGTGGTGATGATGTTTTGGAAATCGTTCTGTGCAGTGGTCCACAGAATTTCCAAAACATCATTTAAATCGCTTTTAAAGTTTTTTTTTCTGCAATTAATAAAATAATTGTGTGTAATGTGTAATGTGTAATATCCAGGAACAAAATATATCCTTACATTACTTTGATATGTATTCACAATGCAATGTACTTCGTTGAGTTACTTACCTACCTTTTCAATACAAATTACTTATACAGAAAGTCGACTTGAGTATAATTAATTGAATTGAGTATGCAATCTATATTGTAACATTACATTGATAAATAAATAAACTAAACTAAACTAAACTATTTTATTAAAATAAACATATAAAAACAACCAAAATTTCATAGGATTTTTGTCATTGTGAATGAAAAACGTCAACTAAACATTAACAGATCACACTCAACATTCTATTTCAAAACCCTATTGTAACAGAACAGATGTTGAATCTCAACCATTCAAGTTTAAAATAAACCATCTTCGTTTTTAATCTTTCCAATCGGCTAAGCGGTATTTTTAAGAAAAGTCGTCGGAGTTAAAAGTACTCGTATGCTATTGCAAAAGGGTCCACGAGATTGACCCACGGAACCGCGGTCGTCGACCCCGCCACTTGCCACTCATTAGTGTTCGCGAGATGAGAGAGACAAGAGGCACTCAAGTGTTGGTGCTGTCTAAGCTTATCAACTTGACGCATATAGGTCGTGACAGCAACTGAGACGCTTTACAGTCAGAGAACATCGAAGAGTATGACACTAGCGGTCACTTTTATTGGTGATACAACACGCGTTTTGTTTCTACCAACAGCAATCAACCAATATGTACTTACTAAAGGACAAAATAAAGGTTAAAAGAAAATAAAATAAAAGTTGAGGAATAAAAAACATGAAAGGATATGCTCGTATATTACCTATAATTTAACCTGATTAAAAATATTAAGGCCTGTTTGCTGTCTGCTTTTTACTTTTGAGTGAGAGTTACACCCGTACTTAAAATAAATATTACATCATTACTATCAGGAGAAAAGGCGTAGTCCCCAAGCTTAAGGCTTGTAGGTTGTCAGTGATAAGCACACATACATAGAGAAAGACATGGAAAACATCCAAGACCCGGATATAAATACTCGCTTAGCTAGTTAGCTTTGCAGGCAGGAGCGCTATCTTTATCAAGATAAGTACAAAACAAAACACACCGTTGTGGATATCAATGGGGACGACCATGTCCAGCACTAAACGTCTTCCGTCTGGAAATTATGAAGATGACTATAGGCCTCTTATGATGGTCATTCTGGTATGGCAACAAAGTCTCATGTCTGAAGTGTAACTTCAGTTAGTTTATCAATCAATATCTATCACTTGATAGCTTCAGTCTATTGCGATACCAAAGATAAGATTATTATAAGAGACGTTGGCAATATTATTCAATGTTTCCACTTTAGTCTTATGTGATTGGCAACAATAGGCCTTCATAGCTGAATATGATGATAATACGTTTGATAAATACAAATAAATAATTGACTATCGAGTCAATACATCGGTACCTTCGATGGAACCACAATAACTAATATGTAAAACAGTCTGCCATAGAAGTAGTTCTTTGAATCATCATTATCACAGGTGATGTCATTCCTTATTTATATCAGCTCGCTGTTCTAAACTTTTAGCATTTTCAATAGGTATTTCACCGCCGCCTATGGTTCCTTTTGAGAAAATAAAAAAGTATGCTCCTTCGAAGATTGAGTGAAAGCTGAACCATTGGGTCGTACGGAACAAAGGGAGAATTATTTATACCTATTCTCAGACAACAAATGGACGAACGTTGAATTTTAGTGAAGTTCTAAGGACCAAATAACAGAAATTCTCGAACTCATTTATTATTAAGATGCCGTATTCATTTAACCACATAGCATTATTATTTACAAGCAAGAATAATTACTTCACCGTGTAGCGAACAATTACGCGGGCCATTATAGCGACGACTTAGTGGCGTCATCGGGCAACTTTAACAGCGTGTCGTAAGTCATAAGAGACAGATAGATCTTAATTAGTTTCACATCTGCATTACATGCCGAATTTCATTCAGCGAGACATCACAAATAATCCTTCAGAAACTCTATTGAATTTCCAATAATGCCGAGATACCTACATTCGTTTTCAAGTCTAAGGTTAATTTGCTTAGAATAATAAGAAAGACCGGTTGTCATGGCATGGGCATGTGAATCATGGTGATGCAGAGGAATGAAGAAAATCTCGTCAGGAAAGTTGTTTGTTTGAATGTGGATGGCTATACGAGTAGGGGAGATCAAAGAAACGAAGGGAGTGACTACCGAGATGACGACTAATAGAGAAGTATCGAAGAAAAATACATGTTGCGCCGACCCCAAAAAGTTGGGATAAGGGCAGGAGAATGAGAATGAATAAAATAAAACGGTATGCGATGAGACAATTTCATTTACTCATCTAATTGGCAATTGAATTGCTTCAAAATCTAATTATTCATCTACACATACAGTCACATTAGTCAACATTAAGCTCAAAAACATCTGACAAATGCCTATTACCTATTTAACATTAGCGCGCGTCAAATAGTATTTTGAGCAGAATGATCGACAACAAATTTTATTCCTGGTGACTACACAATCGTATCGCAAATCTAATTTTATACTGATCGCAATCGAAATGGGCTTGAATTTTATTAAACAGCCAACTATAGCCCACGCACAACCTAATTAGATATAGATGTGTGTTTAATTGGATTATTTTTCATCGCTTAATTCTCGATATAATAATAACCAGGTAGTTTCCTTAAACCTACAGGCAACATTCGCACGATTTTAAAAGATAGTTTTTGACTATATGCTAAGAACTTCCGGTCTTACCCTTCCTGTAGTTGCCGCCATTATGTTTCCTCATTCCTTTTTCGTGCGAGGCGACGAACGCACGCGCCACTTATCCAAAATGCCCAAGCGCAAAATTCAGGATAGAATCGACCGGTACCAAAATAAAATACGTATACTAGAAAGTAAATGGCACCGTCGTCGAATAGTGTCCCCAATAGATTCATCGAGCGACGAAAGTGACCGAGGTAAGCTTACTTTTCTATAAATTACCACTGGTTAAATGTAATAATGTTAAACAGAAAGTAAAATGCTTGCGGACCACCCGAGAGGTGATAAGCATGACATTACCTTTCCTATTAGAATGCATACCGGCTAATACTTACTGCATCGGAGTTGACTGCTAGTCTTCAACGATGACAAATAATCAGAACATACGCGTAATCTGCAATAGATACGCGTTAATCTGTTATCTAAATTCTGCAATGCAGAACTATCATGATGAGTAAAAAAGCCTACCCTCATTTTGCTAATATATTTTTCTTCACACTTTAAAATACGCATTTGTATTTTAGATATCGAAGAATTACCAGCCTCTGTACTCGAGACTGATTCGACCACCCAAGATCGAGCTCCGCTCGTTGTTGATCAGTCAGGTCCAGTGGAATTTATTGCGGAAACGCAGGCCGAAGTTACCGAAAATGAGCATACCCCCACTAATAGTACCGCGAGCACTTTCACGCCACCAGTGGTACCTCTACCCGAGACGGACCCAGATTTGGACCCCGATCTGTTGTTAGCCTTAGGCGAATCAACCTCAGAGGGCCCCGCCTTCGGCGAGAAAATTCATGAGAATTTGGCAAATTTATGGTCACCTTTACTGAAAAAAGGATTGCTCAAAGAGGCAAAGGATAAAATGATCAAGGATTATTTAATCCCGGATAACTGTAGGCTTCTTCAAGCACCGAAATTAAACGCCGAAATCTCGGCGGCCGTTCCAGAAATGGCTCGGAACCGTGATAAGAAGCTAACCACGCATCAGCAGCAACTCGGTTCCGGAATAACTGCCGTCAATCGAGGCGTCGATTTACTTCTTAAAACTGACGAAAAAGCGCAGGCTTTAAAACATATAAGTAATGGGTGCCGCATTTTAGCAGATTTGCACTTTACTAATACACAAAGTCGCGTAAAGCTCTTAATGTCTAGCTTGGACAAAACATTCTTACCCGTTATCCAAGATACGGAAAGAGATGACTCCCTGTTCGGAAATCAATTATCAGATAAAATAAAAGCCGCAAAAGCTATCGAAAAACAAGGTCTGCAGATCAAAAAAGGCTCAAGACCCCAGAAGTCATCGACATCTACTCCACCTACGGGATATCGTCCGCCATTCCAGGGAAACTGGACAGCACCTCCTCCTCCACGCTACCCGTCGTACAGGGGGGGGCGAGGGGGTGCCAGGAAGCCGGCCCCAGCGGCACGCCGCCCTTACACGACGCAGGCGAAGACTTCTTTTCCGGACAAGACTCGTGCCCCAGCACACCAATAACACAGGTACATGCCGGAAGATTACACCACTTCTATAATTGTTGGGTTAAAATAACAAACAACCTCGTAGTGTTAGATTGGATTAAAAATGGTTACTCTATCCCTTTTTGTAAAAACGTGTTACAGTCTATAGTACCGCAAAATATTTTTTCCCCATGTGAAACACAGGCTATGTCAAATGCAGTTAATTCATTAATTGATTTAGGGGCCATAACTAAATGTGACCCATTACCGGATCAATACATTTCTAAAATCTTTTTAACACCAAAATCCAATGGTAGTAAACGATTTATCTTAAACTTAAAATCACTTAATAACTTTATCTCTAAGTCTCATTTTAAGATGGAGGACTACCGAACGGCAGCAAAACTCATACCCCAAAATAGCTATTTAGCTACTATAGACCTTAGAGAAGCATACCTTCTTATACCGATTTGTCACACAGACAGGAAGTACCTTAGATTTCAATTTCAAGCTTCCCATTCCAATAATGTCGTAACTTATGGTTTTACTGCGCTCCCATATGGCCTATCGGTAGCTCCATGGGTCTTTACAAAGGTCATGAAAGAAGTAGTATCTCATCTGCGATCCCGAGGCCTTGAATCCGTCATATATTTAGACGATATATTATGTATAGGGGATAACTATACTGAATGTCTGAATAATGTTAATGAAACCTTAAAATTATTGAAATGCTTAGGGTTTGTCATAAATTACGACAAGAGTTCGATACAACCAAAACAATCTTGTAAGTTCCTCGGGTTCGTATTTGATACTCTTAATTTAACATTATCACTGCCTAAAGAAAAACGTAGTAATATCGCACAATTGGTTCATAAGTACGCTATGCTACCGCGATGTTCCATCCGTGAATTCGCCCAGCTTATAGGGTCCCTTGTTGCTGCGTGTCCCGCCGTGAAATACGGTTGGTTATATACAAAAATTTTGGAGCGACAAAAGTTTTTACTCTTACTGAAATATCAACGCTATGAAGCTAAGGTAACTCTTCACAACGTTGTATTAAACGACCTCCAGTGGTGGTCGAATAATATTATGACAACATCTTGTCCTATGAGAAGTACGGGTTACAAATTCGAAATTTTCACGGACGCTTCCAGGACGGGCTGGGGCGCCACTTGCGATAGCAAACGTGCACACGGGACATGGAAAATAGCAGAGACGAAATATCATATAAATCAGTTAGAATTATTAGCAGTATTCTTGGGAATAAAATCATTTATTCGCGATGAAACCAATTGTTCGATATTGTTACGCGTGGACAATACAACAGCCATTAGCTATGTGAATCGTATGGGCGGCATCCAGTTCCCGCATTTGAACAGCCTGTCAAGACAAATTTGGCAATGGTGCGAGCAGAGAAATATTTTGTTATTCGCGTCATATGTAAATAGTAAACAAAACTGTGCCGATGCCGAATCTAGAATAATAAATACAGACACGGAATGGGAGTTGTCCGACAATGCATTTCAATCCATAAAACGACATTTCGGACAACCCGAAATAGATTTATTCGCATCCCGCACCAATGCCAAATGCCAAGACTTTGTATCTTGGAAGCAGGATCCGGATGCGATAACAGTAGATGCCTTCACCATTACCTGGAACAAGTATTTTTACGCATTTCCGCCATTTTCTCTGATCTTAAGATCTTTAAGAAAAATATGTGACGATGAAGCAAACGGCATCTTCGTTTTCCCAAATTGGCCCTCACAACCATGGTTCCCACTTTTGCAGAGATTGTTAGTGTCGGATATACTATACTTTAACCCTAACAAATCTCTTTTACAATCCAATCACAGGGAACATCACCCCCTGCATCGGAAACTTACCCTGGGTGTTGCGAAGCTTTGCGGCAAGCCTTCCTCCGGCGAAGTGTACCACAAGAAGCATTAACGTTGATGCTATCATCACTTTCGGAGAACACCGTAAAACAGTATAACGTATCTCTTAGACTCTGGTGGCAGTTTTGTGAGGTAAACAATTTGGATCCTTTTGTTCCGTCGGAATTGTCCTTACTATCTTTTTTAACGCAACAGTTTGATAAAGGCTGCGCATATGGCAGCCTCAATAGCCACCGATCTGCAATATCGCTACTTGTTGGTAGTAACCTCGGCTCAGCAGAGTGTTTAAAACGTTTGCTCAAAGGCGCATATAAATTAAGACCTAGCAAACCCAAGTACTCGCATACATGGGACCCTCAAGTAGTTCTAAACCACGTCTCAAAATGGTTCCCTAATACAGATTTACCCATAGATAAAATCACCAAAAAGACAGCAATACTACTGGCACTCTGTACGGCCCATAGAGTACAAACATTTTCATTAATAAAAACAGAAAAAATAGCGATATTGGAGAGTGGTGTACAAATTAGTATTACCGATATTATAAAAACATCAGCTCCTAATCGGGAACAACCGGTCCTCTTCCTACCATATTTTAAAGATAATGTTACCATCTGTCCTGCTACGGCTCTGAAAGACTATATATTTTTAACTAAAAATATAAGAGCCGATAGTACCGGAAAATTGCTGTTGACGTTTAAAAAACCCCACAAAGCTGCCACGGCGCAATCCATAAGTAGATGGATAAGACAAGTACTGTCAGAGAGCGGCGTGGACACGTCGGTGTTCAGCGCGCACAGCACGCGCCACGCGGCCACCTCGGCCGCGCGCGGCGCCGGCCTCAGCGTCGACGCCATCAGGAAGAAGGCTGGCTGGACAGCCTCGTCGGATACCTTTGCGCGCTTTTATAACCGAGCTGTGCTTGACGAGGGCCAATTTGCTAGGGCTGTTTGTTTACAATCAATTGATTAATTAGTCGTAGTATAATATAATAAGCAACATACAAACTATGTACTAAGTTCGGGCAATATACCCACCTAAAATTTATATTCCATTAAATTTAATCCATCCTTGTGATCATAATCAAGGAAAAGTCCTTATTTCTTTATTTTTGTAACTACGAAAGTTTAATAAAATTAGATACTTTCACGAACTAAAGAATTGTTTTTATTCATTTCAAAACTTTCAGCTCTGAAAGTCTACCTGGTTATTATTATA
The DNA here is from genome assembly GCA_923062465.1 of Acleris sparsana. NCBI lineage: Eukaryota > Metazoa > Arthropoda > Insecta > Lepidoptera > Tortricidae > Acleris > Acleris sparsana. Next base: position 11,060,875 of record OV281296.1, read on the forward strand.
TCGAGAATTAAGCGATGAAAAATAATATGTGATCAAACGAGCTTCGCAAGCGAAGTTCGATCATTATTATTTGAATCGCTTAATTCGAAGATATAATCTCCCGCCCTCCCTAAAGTGCCCATAATAAAAGTTTTGATATATCTCTGAAAAAATGAGGAAACATAATGGCGGCAACTACAGGAAGGGTAAGACCGGAAGTTCTTAGCATATAGTCAAAAACTATCTTTTAAAATCGTGCGAATGTTGCCTGTAGGTTTAAGGAAACTACCTGGTTATTATTATATCTTCGAATTAAGCGATTCAAATAATAATGATCGAACTTCGCTTGCGAAGCTCGTTTGATCACATATTATACCACAATGCGTAGCTATTATTACCATATACCACTATTAAATCCAGTTTCATATTCGCAAACATTATCTATTTCCGTATCTACAAACACCTTCGGCTCACGTGTGTTTGTTGTCGCGGGCGTCCGTGACTCACGGAACGGGCGTCTGCGCCGTCATTTGACCTTTGTTGAAGAATCAGAGCGCATAAAAATTGAGTGTGAAAAAACACCATGGAAAATGTATACAAAGATAGGTCACGATTCTTCACTTCGTAAGACATTATCATTAGGAACATTAATACCGCTGCAAAAATAAACCATTCGGTAGAGGCACAGATTAAATAAAAGTTTTAGGTTCTTCGTGAAGAGCTGCCGTTGTGGTTACAAGGTTGTTAAATTTATCTCAGATGTTACGGTCCCACAACTGCTGGTAGTTTTAATGGAAAGTATGCTTGCCTTCTTTATCACCATGCGTAGATCTTGTCAATACTATCGTGTGCTCGCCACTTCATAGACATTCTTTAGCATCTTTTACAGTTACATTTTTTACTGCTTGTTTTGTATATACTAGTCCGTGACTATTTTGCTGAACATTGCTCTTTTATTTACAAGCCGTCGAATATATCAGGGCTATAATGAATTACTTTTATTCTATTGTCAGATAATATTGTGATCATGACAGAGGCTATACACTTATTTTATCCCCTAAAAATGTATCATATTCATAACCGAATTTAGTAGATAATTTTGTTTGCCTCCAAGGTACTGTTTTTCAGGTGCATTGTATATAAGAATACGTGCATGTCTGCTTCTTTCCCTGTAAGCTTAACAGCACGACGAATTTTGAAATGAGGGAAATATTGTTGGATTAGTATTTTTTTGTTTTTTCGGGCATGTTTATTTAGGCTACTTAAACTTTCTACTATATACTACTATTCACGTGAATAGTTTTAAACTAAAGTATCAGAATACTGGAACAGCCTTTGAATAAAGCCTAAAGCCTTTGATTTGATATTGTTTTTAGCTCGCCCGCCATTACTCTCAAGTAAATAAGAGCAATCAAAACGTTGACAATACGATAACAGTTCAAAATAGATATTGTTTTAGTATGTTGAATAGAGGCGCCCTGGCTGGTTAATATTGGTGGTAAAAATCCCCAGTTAGGTATGTTGGTTTTATAATTAAACCTTGACCAATCAGGCACCAGCCACATACCATCACGTGTTAGTATAGTGGGTTAGGTAGCATTCTTCCGATAATGCCAGTGATAACTTGGCGTCATTAGAGCAGGTAAACGTGACCGCTCATCGGTTATCAAGTTCCATCCAGGTACCTACTTATCGCGTTCAATATGCAGTGAAACTATACCATAATGATAAGGTACACCTACTCGCCCGTCGATATAATATAATAGACAGCATTAATTAAAAATCAGTCAATATTTTGATAACAACCACTGGTGAAATGACTAGCATAGAGATAGAGGTACTATCTGTGTGCTCGTTTGTCATCTTCAAATGCAAAACATACAAAACAAACATGAAATTGTTACTAGGCACTCCCGTTAATAACACGAGCAATTTCTCAAGTGGTTGGTGGTTATGGTTACACATGCCAAACATACACTTATTAGCCTAGTTCTTGGTGACCCGGTCTACGAAACTAGCGGTCGCGGCAAAATCCTGGCAAGGGGACATATTTGTGTGATGAGCGCGTAGGGGTTGCCAGTTTTTAATTAGGTATTTAATTATGATTTTAGAGAGAAAACGTTGACTCTACCCTGGCACTTCACACTTTGGTCTTAATTTTTCAGGCGTACCTACTTTGTAAACTGCGCATTTTACGACCACGAGGACAATGGATCTTTCCTAGTAAGACATACAGAAGAGATAACTACGGAGTGAAGCAGTTACGAAACAGCAAACCTTTGTCGGCGCCCCGTGCCGCTGTGCTTTGCGGCATCTAAACTGTATGCTTTTACCGGTTCAGTTATTAAATTTATAGCTGGGTGGGTACCGACAATAGTCACACGATAGGTCTGCGGCGACCGCAGGATAATGGAATCATGTTCTAGTGCGTTCGCGGCCCAACTAGTAATAATAATAAAAGCACTGTACACGGGAAAAGGTATATTACTTGCCTAGAGAAACCACATTTAAAAACATTTCTGCCCTGGAAAATGATATTTATGGATAATAGACAGTTCTTCTGGAGCCGCAAAGGCACTTTCCGTTCTATCGCTCCCCATCTCTCTCTTACCGTTTGTATCCTAGTCCCCGTTTCACACCAATACAATACAATGCTCCATCATATACCTAATTCCCTACCTACTAACTAAGCTGGGCAGGGTGTTCATAGGTGGCTTTGAACGGAGCTGTTATAAGGATTTCTGAAAACTATTTCTAGTACTGCTCTGGTGCAGTGCAGCAGAACAGAGTGTAAGTAGGAAACCAATTCGATATGCGTGAGGGATGGAATTCATAGAAATAGCCAGTTCAAAGCTTCGCTTCTCATTCTGGCACCAGATCAGTAGCAGGTACGTGTGTAGGTACTTTTCTTCCTCTCTTTTCGTAAATGAAACCCTTGAACATTGACCATCTATTATGCGGTAGCTAAAAAAAACTTATGTAAACAAATTACGCTTGTGTTGAGCCTGCGAATAGGCGCGGAGTGATGTGACGTATCTATTATGAAATTTAGAAACACATTCGTTCAGTTGAGTAGAGTTAAGGGAGTGGATGAGTTAAGAAGGTGACGAAATAGGAATGTGGACAAAGACACCCTGTGTTCATAGGTGGCTTTGAACGGAGCTGTTATAAGGATTTCTGAAACCTATTTCTAGTACTGCTCTGGTGCAGTGCAGCAGAACAGAGTGTAAGTAGGAAACCAATTCGATATGCGTGAGGGATGGAATTCATAGAAATAGCCAGTTTAAAGCTTCGCTTCACATTCTGGCACCAGATCAGTAGCAGGTACGTTGGTAGGTACTTTTCTTCCTCTCTTTTCGTAAATGAAACGCTTGAACATTGACCATCTATTATGCGGTAGCTAAAAAAAACTTATGTAAACAAATTACGCTTGTGTTGAGCCTACGAATAGGCGCGGAGTGATGTGACGTATCTATTATGAAATTTAGAAACACATTCGTTCAGTTGAGTAGAGTTAAGGGAGTGGATGAGTTAAGAAGGTGATGAAATAGGAATGTGGACAAAGTCGTCCTGAGCTGAGTTAAGATGTCACACAGAGCAGTGTACGACGACGCGACGGCACGCTCTATTACTTTATGTTACAATACAATACCGTACCGGCTAATAATATATCACCTTTGCACTTATATATCATACGATTACCTACAAATGTGACTTACCAAAATTGACAAACAATTTTATTTAATTCGTAATCTGATTAAATATATATTAATGTTTGTAGGTACATATATCGTAGTTTTCATGGATTTAAAAAAACCATTGCCGACGCGTTCATAGGTACTAAATTTACGAGATTTATATGAACGCGTCAGCTATGGTTTTTTAAATGCTGCCTCCGTTAAAACGACTATAGGTACAAACATTTATAATACATGTACTCACCATTTTGAACTTTATTTAATCAGCTAACGAATTGAGTAATAGCAATACAATTGGTCAACTAGTTCTTGATTGCTTGTCAATTTTGGTAACTCATATTTAATATTGTAGGTAATCGTATGAGATGTGACAAAGGTGATATATTATTGGCCGGTATTGTACATTGCCGCAACCGTGCAACGTTACTTTTCATGACGGGGTGGGTTAGGTTAGGTTAGGATTAATAACACCATAAGACCTAGTATGTCTTGTATCGCGCGAATTTACCTGACGGCAACTAGAGGAAGGAAGTTAGGCTGATTGATGCATTTGCAAGAATATCTAAATTAAGAGAATTGTGAGGCGACGCTAAAATCGCTAGCTGTCTATAAGAAATCCATAAAAATGTAGCTCCAAAGCGGTAACGTTTTCACTCCCTAAATCAAGTGCGATTTCGACAATTTTATAATCCGTAGTTGTTATTAAAATACTAGGTTTGTAGGTGCGTTCCCATTTATTTACATTGTTTCTTTACAACAAATGTTTTCTTTGAAAGGAAAACGTACAGACCTAGGTTTTCATAATATTCAGGTAAATCATAAGTACCAATTCAAACCTCGCGTAAAAAGTACACTAGATTCAAGGACAGAGAACTATTATCGCATTTTGGAAGATTTTTTTGGCTTTACAATCATCTTAAGGAGCTATTTTAGTGTCAATAAATGTAGGTATATGACAATGTTCTATCTATTAGACCTCACAGGTAGATGACTAATAAGCCAAGATAAAGATATTCCGTACAGAGAGCTTATACAACGATTAAAGAGGTACAGCCATTGCAAACAATGAGCATGAGGAAAATAATGAAAGGACAGACGCAGTTAGCGGTGATGTCACTGTTGACTGTTTACAGCCACTTGGTATAGAAAGGTGTTATCTTGATACTCCATAATTCATTTGGTCTCATAATTACAATAATTGTATATTAATCTTTAATAACTTGCTCAGTTGTGGTATTTATAAGTTAACTATAATCTCTGAACATCTTTTATTGTGAAAGATTATTTTTACAACTAGATTATTATTGTCAAGGAGAAGGCAAATGAGCACACAGGCCACATTGGGTCTAAGACCCATAGACATTTGCAAAGTCAAGATTACAATCTTAAGACTGCAATCCATAGACTGGTTGGGAGTCCCACCCTCGACCTCATTGTCGCTTAATATCAGGTTAGACTAAGGTCTAATACAAATCCATTTTGTACAATTAAAAATAAATAAAATAACAATACTGTCACGCCTTCATCCCAGAATGGGGTAGGCAACCAACCAACAATTCTTAACAACTTGGTGTTAATTCTATAACAACATTTAGCACAAACAGGCTAAGATGTTTACCAGTGTATATTAGTGACAGGTTGCAAGCCCATCGCCTAACAATATTACAAGCCTTTTTTTTTATCACAGGACAATGTTGCACTTTAATCCCTTATTCTGTCTTATCCCCACTCCAGAAAACAACAACGTGAACACTACTACTTGGTGGTAAGAAGGATAAGGATGGTGGACAAGGTCCTTGAACCAGAAAATAACAAAGCAAATAAATTAACAGTAAATAGTAAACTTGGCCAGTTTTACAGAGACTTATATAAACTTTATAATAACTTGTACCATACCATACCATAGTCTTGTACTATACCATAGTCTACAAACCAGTTTTCCCATGACATAGATACCATTTAAAAGGCTAATAGACTATGAAACATCTGTGATTCACTCAATGACTTCACATGCCTATTCATATAAAAAATATTACACTGGTTAATATGATTTAGGAACGTTTGTTTTTTTAGAATTGACAGTAAAACATTTAAATATTAGTTTTTAAAAGTAAGAATAATGATACAAATATTGTTACAGATAATAAGTAAAAACAACAACAAATGTAGCATTAGATGCAATTCCAACACAAGACATATTTTTAATAACTTAACTTAACCATTTACCTGCTGCATGAGTTATTTATTCAAGTGATGACAGCAAGGTCACTGGCACACTTGTCTGACATAAAAATGTTAATGAGAATTACATGTGACCATGTCTAAAAACAACTCTCTCAAGCCTCACAATCCAGTTAATAACTAATAAACCTTGCCTAGGCTTTTTAAAAATATAGGTACTACTTACTTGTAAATAAATATGTAGCTTATCCTTAAGAACAGGGTCCACATATGACTTAGGATTAGTAAACAGAGGTTCTAGATGTTAGGTATAATTGTATTGTGTGTAGGTGTGATGTTCTTTAGAGAAATAAATACTTTACATTATAAACAAATTTTATACATTCAAAGCACATAATAGGTGTGTTCATCATTTAATTATAATGGCACGTAAACTAAGTAGTATTTTCAACAACATTTACATCAAGTCCTACCTACAAAGATTTAGTATTAAATCTTTTTTGTATTTATAAATGTACTCAAGAGAGTTTTGATTTTAATGGTTACATCTGCCTTCGCTCCGATAGTTCGTGAAGGTCAAACAACAGCAAACAATATACAAACTTGTGTACGTAAAGTGGGACACCTTGCATAAATGTTATTCCTCATTATTATTAAAATGTATGTTTCGTGTTTTGCTTTTGCCAAGGCACGGACGGTGTGGACAATGTATCTAAGTGGATCGGAGAGAATCCCACGCACGGCGCCGTGTAAACGTGAAAAAGTCACACTTACCTCAAATGCAAATTCTCAATAAATTTGTCTGCAGTCAAATTGTCCAAGAGCACGAAGTCGGAAACGCCGACTTCGGGTTGTGTCGCCATGGCTTCGAAAACACTTACACTTACTATGTTCACAGTTTCACACACAAGTTTCTTTCTTTACGTATAAAATGTCAACAAACCGTTAAAATAAAAACGAGTAAAACACAACTTCCCTCCTTCAACATTTCATTCAAACTGACAGTTTTTGAAATGATTTCAGTAGGCGGGTAACATTATGTAGTTGCCAGCGCCAAAAAAGGGACATTCGTTCTATTGCTTTATTGAATTTATTAGATTCATCTAGATAATATAGGTACCCATTTTTTATCCTATTTTAAAAATGAAATAAATGTAATTACTTTAACTATTTTTTTAACATGCCAATGGCAAGAAAAAATAAATCAAGACCGATGACCGCCGCCGCCATTTTCCTTGTTGTAGGTGCCTCAAATGTCATAATAATTTCAGAAAACTCATTTTATTTCAGTTTTTAAGTTATTTTCTATACTTAATTAACGTCTTCTGCTATATTTTATTGCCATTACGTTTTACCCGCTACGCGCATCGTTTCTCAGGTTGGAGTCATAGTGTTCTATAACATCGTCATTTCAAGGATGCCCGATCTTGGTGTTCTCCAATGAATTGTGAGGATCTTCTTTGTAAAAGGTTGCGGGTGTGCTTTACACCCACGGAACGCCTTGTTTGGTGCGTGTGGTTCTAAACGGAGTTATTTTGTTTTGTTAGGAATGAGTGGAGAAGTGCTGTAGTGGTGTGTGGATGGAACAATGGGTGACTCGCCAGGTGTGGAATGGCTGCCGGCGTACAGCCCGGGCCCGCCGCGGCACAGCCCGCTGGGGCCCATCCCGCGCTTCCTGTTTGAGGGCGTGCAGCCGCTCGGGCTGCTCGAGAATAACAACAAGGAGGCTGACCTTAAAGACAATCCCAACAAGATCAAGCACGCGAAACCCGCTTACAGGTAGCTATTGCCGTACTAATATACTACCTACGTTTTTTTACCATGTGATAAGCAGCAGGTAGGTCTAAATGTTAGATTAACTGTCCAAGCTGAATGAACCTGTTCTAATGGATTTTGCACCTCCAAACTTATGCTTTGTACTCACAAAGCTGACTACTTACAATTGACAGTGAGTAATTTTACTCGAGCTTGTGATTATTTTTACAGATAAATCAATGCATTTGTTGTGATATTTCGCAGTGGTAGACAGTGACTAAATCAGTAAAATAATACCACTTATTAGTACTAAAATATCAGATTTTAAGATTTGTTTATTTAACACTAAATTAAAAATAATCATAATTAAATCACTGACTAATGTAGTAAATGTGAGTGTTGCGGTTTAAAAGTGTGTATGTTTTACAGAAAGAGAACATCATGGTAGTAAATTGTAGCCAGTGCGTATTATTATTAAGGTGTGCTGCTAAGAAAAGATTTAGTTGGTTAGAGGAGCATGTAAGTTTTCCTTGAATGAGTAATAGTCATAGATGATTTCCGCTTGTTTTGAACAAGAATTTAATGTTTCCTAAATGACCAAAGATATACTTCGACGCAGTGGATCACAGCAATTTCCAAAAATCTGAATGATCACTTGAAGAGAACTGCATGCTGCTTAGGAAAATTTATAATTAGTATGGGCATTTAACCAGTCATAATGCTGTGTAATTATTAAGCGTGTATATGGATTTAATATTTGAAGAGAGTAGAACTCCGTTTTTAATGCTGTTTTTTCTTTAATGCCAAATGATTCAGTACAGGAAGGCAAAAGGCATAAGTGCCAACCATTATTAGAACCGATTTGGGTAACCAGAGAGAGAGAGAGAGAGTAGGTATTTGGGCTGTAGCAACAATGAGAATTTATTGGTTTGTGTACATCATTTATATGAATTTTAAAATGAGATTCAGCATGCATGAGCACCTACACCTTCATTTCTTTCTAAAAACCAGGTGTGTGTAATCACTTATCATGATGGTGATCAAATTAACACCTATTAATACAGTTGTTGAAAGGATCTGCAACATGTCAATCCCTTGGTATTTATGCTTTCCATCTGATTAGCATGCCTCCCCTCTGCGGTATGTTTCCCAAGCCAGTCCAAAACAGTTGTTATACACCATACCAATCACACAAAAGAAACAATAATTGCTCTTTCTTATTAAATTTTTACTACCTGGTTGGTTTTAAATTAAACAGATCATGTTGTTTTATTTTAAATAGTTTTGCTAGTTAAAATGCTCAATTATGAACCAAACCAAAAGACTATTAACCGAATAGCTATCTATTTTAACCACAATCATAAAGACACCATGACAGCAATTGCCCTTGTTATTGTTGAAAACTTATTGACAAACATATTTTCCTTGTTCATTTGGCTATTTATACGGGCATTTATGAATACTTTGGAATGTAATTATAAATAACAAGAGACAAAATCATTATTTGTTAGTGTTGGAGGGCATGCACCTAATCTTAGCAATGTGTATTTGTTGAACTAAAATACCTAAAATCTCATGTAACAATCTCATTGAAGCCATGATGTGTTAATTCGCACTGTAAGCCATTCAAGGTTTTTAAGAAGAAGTAGGTATACAGTGCTGCTTTGTATCTGATACATACATTTAGCACAAAAACTGAGGAATATCTTTATCTTCAAGCTTTATACAAACAAAAGAGTTGTAAACAAAGATCCTGCAAGAACCGCTAGCAGTGACAACAATCCTGTGGCCATTATTGAATGAACCAAACACCCAAATGTATTTTTTCTTTTCAGCTATGCCAGCATGATTCGACTTGCAATTAGCAGTTCCCCAAATGGAAAGATGACACTAAATGAAATCTATACATACATATGCAATGCATTTCCCTACTACAGGGAAGCTGGGAAGGGATGGATGGTAAGGTCATCTGTTTTTACTACCATTTATTTATTTATTTATTTTATTTTATTTTATTTTATTTTATTAGGAGAAAAAACAGGATACAAATATAGAAAGTAACTGTATAGCTAGAGTAGTACAATTGTAATGAACAAATTTGACCCCATGAACAATTCTCACAAAGACATGTATGTTACAATAAAATAGTGAGGACTGAGAATGAACTGCATGACAAGATATTTTAACCATAATCAGACAGTGACTTGCACATAATTATGATGTGGCAGAATAGGCTACATGTATATGATCAAAAACAAAATTGAGATGCAAACACCAAGTACAAATAATACAATAATTTAAAAATACATAATAACATAGTAACATATGTGACAAAAACAGTAACAACAACACAAAATAAGAAGAAGGGAAGGGATTGTAAAAAAAACAATGTGTGAAGACAATGACATATGTTGTTAATATGTAAATTATTTCACAAAACAATGCTACAATAGTTATATTCAGGCAGGTGTTTTTTTTTTACTCTAGATTTTTACATAATATTAAGAATTTAGAATACTTAGTATGTTATGGCCAAGTTTTTATGCAATGTTAATAAATATTCCAAGTTTACCTACCACTAACAAAAACTAGGGCCCAGCACATCATTTATTTTTCAAACTTATGTTTATAATCACGGGTCGAGTGTAATGATAACTTACTATTATATTTCTTGCTGGCCCAAGTGGCCCAACCTTTGAGATCCCCTGAAATGTCACTTGGACAGTGACATAACTTTGTTTACGATTTCTGTGTGAGAATAAATATCCGATCTTAAATAAGGTTCAAACTTAAAAGTCTCAGATAAATCTCGTAGTGTCGCAGGATCGATCGCAGCGGATTTCTCCCTGCGTATCACGCCAGGGTAATTGCAAACGGGACAGGAGAGGAGCACAAGTATATTGGCTTGTCAGCAGATACCGTGGCGTCCCTGCGGATGCTGTGGTACGCTGGCGGAATATTTAACTGCGGATCATTAGGGATTTTCCTCATACCTCTCATCAGTATGCGCTGAAGACCATTAAGATCCCCGAAGATGCTCTCCCCCGCCTTCCGCCGGGCCTTGAGTGTTTACCAAACAGCCGACGGCGCAGGACGAAGCCGCGACGGTGGCGTGGCGTGTTCTTGGCGTGGAAATTAACAAGGAGTTGTATGCAGGTCGTCACACAGATCACGCCGCGTCGCTACGCTATCATTACGCCTGCGCCTCGCGACGCGGCGAGTTATGTGTGACGGCCTGCATACAAGACCTTGTTCATTTACACACCAAGAACACGCCAAGAACGCTTCACACCGGCTGTTTGGCGAACACTGTAAAGTAGATCTTATAAACTGAAAGGTTAAACACGAGTCAAATTAATAATTCTTAACTTATTGCTAATATAACGAGTAATGTTTTTTAATTCCAGAACTCAATAAGGCACAACCTTTCCCTGAACAAGTGCTTCATGAAGGTGGCGCGGAGCAAAGACGACCCGGGCAAGGGCTCCTACTGGGCCATGGACAGCAGCTACAAGCTGTCGGAGGTGACCCCGCGCCGCCGGCGCTCGCTGCGGGTGAGTATCTCACTGTATCAGGGTCGGATATATTTGCCATCACCATTTTGTCAATCTATTCTACTCTGCGGGCCTATTATAATCGAGTATATCGATGTGGATAAAACACCTGAGGGCTCTGCCAAGATGCACTACGCTAACTAGCGTTTCTATTCGTTTCGTTTTTACACCAATCGCGTCACTGGTAGATCACGTGTCTTTTCGTGTCACGTCATCTACCAGTGACGCGATTGGTGTAAAAACGGAACTATTAGAAACGCTAGTTAGCGTAGTGCATCTTGGCAAAGCTCTCTGTCACTTTCTGAACAGTAAGTTTGAAAGTGACGGATGATCTGTCCTCCGCGATAAAGTCTACCATAATACGGACACTGGACGCAAGAACGGCTATTGCAAGACTTCCCAAGACACAATTATTGTGGCGCACCCATCAAGGGGGTGCAGAAAGATCATAAGAGGGAATTGTTTGCGTAAAGAATAATCAGGTATAAAAGTAAATAGTTACAATAACAGAATGCTCGTCACCATAAAATCTGGCAAACCCAGGGCTATAAAATGTTTAATATATAATTATACTAAAGCAAGGGTGGAGTTGACTTAATAAAGCAATTTAAATCCACAAACATCCACTACCCAATATTACATTTATTTGCGCAATGCGATGCTTGTTCGGGAATAAAATTCACATAGTATTCCACTTGTGCTGCATTTAAAAAGGAAGCATCCTTGATTGTTAGCTCCCCGTCACCATCACGTCCTTCACGTAGATACGACTGAAAAGATAGCAGCGGTGCCCTACTGTAGGGCGACCAGACCAGTCGCTCCAGGCTCCAAGGTCTAGGTGGCACCTGGGTGGTAAAGAGAAACTGGTTTAAAGGGGCGCCATAAATGAATCTCCGAACGTCTTAAAGTTGGCCTTGGGTTGGCCATGGATAGCAGTGTGCTGGTGGAGTACATGAGTCGATAATATCCATAACTGGTTAGTTTCTAGAACGTAGTATCAATTGATATTATTAGATATCACAGTATCACACTATCTGGGTGCGATTTCTGTTGTTTCACTGATAAGATGAAAGTATTTATATGGGTTGCTGTCTTATTGTTATATTATATTTTGTGTCTTACTTCCGTCGAGGTATTTTAATGTCTTAGGAAAGGAAAACAACCCCACAGCAAATATTTGCATTCTCAAAACTACAAGCATCAAATCGTCCCTTTACTTTCTCAAACTCGTATCTGATGGAATAGTCAGAGAGGAAAGTAAGCTTTATTATTTAGGAAACACGAGTGCTCCTTCTATCTAACTATTCGATCAGATACGAGGTTGATAAATTAAAGGGACGAAATGCGTTACCAACCCTGAGGACTAAGATGGAATGCCTCTATGCTAGTACTTAATTCTACCGGTTATAAAATGCAAACACCGAAACACTACATTGCGAAAACCTTGCAGTGGGTATAAGGATAGACCCTTCAAAAGGTCCTACCACCACCTATTATAAACGGGTATATAATAATATTATACTGGAACTTTCCGGAAGAAATATTCTAAATGAGCACAGGTTTACTCTAGCGTAAAATTCCTCGTATTAATTCAAGTTTTAGTCGAATTCGGCCTTACGAGACGGTGATTTAAATGGATTGCTTTCAATCTTATCTTTGAGCTGTGTCGATTACTCTAGCTTTTATATCCATAGATAAACTGAAGGATATCTTCGACGCAAATTGCATAAATGTTTTTAATTTAGTGTGTCATAAGTGAGAGATATAAAACCAGTATTTTGCAAAAACTGCCAAGTAAAATGCCATAACATATAATAAATGCGTTATGGCGTACAAAGTTAGACAAAACACTTACACAAAAGTATACCTGTAAGATTAGCACGATTTGTAGTTCGGATTATCATTAACTATAGAGTTTGTAACCCAGGCGCGCACTGCCTCTCACATTGGCATTGTTAGTTTGCGTCAATGTGCGTCATATTAAGTAGTGGACCGGATTGAAAACATACAATGGGTTGTATTAATAAACTTATTTTAACATAGAGGATCGTCACAAAATGCGTTAAAAGTGTAAATTTTCTATGGGTTTACTGTAACGTATTTTGACTCAAGCATCTCAGCCACGAAGATTTGGTTGATCCTCCTTAAAATTGTATTTATTTATGATTTATTGGGGATCCAACAGCTACGGAATAAGTTCAATTACATAGTATAACAAGAAGCCAATCAAAGGCTCTCACCTATAGAGACTAAGGGCCGTATTAATAAATTCATCGTGACTGTGAGGCCCGTCACAAGATACGTCAAAGTAAACGCCGAACCATAGAACATTGACATTTTTGACGCATTTCGAGAAGAGCATTTGAGTTGAGATTAGTCTATTAATGCGGGCCTAAGTATTTATACATAGCAGAAATAAAAGCCAACGCAGACACGCAAGAATAAACTACTACTATTCTACAAAATAGAAAGAAAACCAAAAGTGAATATTAAACACGGCTCTTTATCGAATGGCATAATTATTGTTTGTCCATTATTTTTAACCGACTTCGAGATTCTCAATTCGATTGTTTTTTATTGTTATACAAAACTAACTAACCTAACTTAACTAAACTATACAATAGATGTTTATTAAATTCTGTAATATCAGTCTAAAAGGGTGTTAGACGAAAATATTTCCGACCGAAACGTTAGGACCAACAATCATTAGGCGGTGCGACGGGCTACCAATAGAAAAGCTTAAAGAAATTTTAAATCAGTAACCTCAAAAGAGTATATGCGTGACACGGTTGATTTAGTAGTTTGCGTCGATGTACTTAGATGGCTCCGTACAGCCCCGAGTGCAGCTCCAACAGCAGCGGCGAGGCGGGCGCGCTGCCGCCGGACGCGGCGCCCACGCCGCCGCACACGCCCACCACGCCCACCGACCCCGGCGCGCCGCCCGCGCTCAAGCAAGAGCTCGACGACGCCGGTACGTCCGCTTGCCTTTCTGTCTTGTCACAACACAACTATTACAATATTTACTCTGTATGTAAACACTTCCACTACCCTTCACTAACAAAACTACTACTACTAAGGCCCGTACCGAAAAGTTTTTTTACAGAGTCTGCATACTAGTAAAATACGAAATGGGAAACATATTTTTTTTCTGATTATAAGCTTTAGTTTGGGTCATCTTAATGTATCGATTGGAATAATTTATTCAGGACAGGTATTGTTTTTATTTAAAATGCAGGACGATAAAATAATTCGTAGAGAAACCGTTTTGCGAACGTACATAGAAAATCCTAATTCAACGTTTCCAGCGGTTGGAAAGATGGTGAATATAAGTCATGCAACGGTACGAAATATTGTTAATCGGTACTTAAAAGAACAAAGAATTCAAAACAAAGCTCGAAGTAGACGCCCAACGGGTCCTTCAAATAAAAAAATAGAATTGAAAATAGTGTCTACTTACGAGAATAATTGTAGTTTATCGGTGCGGGATGTGGCAAAAAATTGAAAACTAGTACATGTATGGTCCAGAGAGCGAAAGTGAGTCAAAATTTAAAGACCTACAAAAAAGAAAAAGCCCCAAATAAGTCGGTAAAGCAATACAATAGTTCTGTTATAAGGTCACGAACATTGTACAAGCTTCTCAGCGATTCGAACAGAACATGCGTTCTCATAGATGATGAGACATAGTGAAAAAACAATTTAGGTCTTCGCCCCGTGACCAATTCTATACAACCGAAAATAAGGCGAATATCAGCGATCAAAATAAATATATTTTTATGGAAAGTTTGGGGAAAAATATTTAATCTACCAAGCAATATGTTCCTGTGGAAAACGCACTGGGTCATTTATCACTAAAAGTACCATAAATGCAGATACTTATGTCCAAAAATGTATATACGGTTTGTTTTTACAATGTATAAGGTAGCATGAAGGGAAAGTGTTGTTTTGGTCCGATCTGGCTACTGCAAATTATGCCCGAGCCAGACAAGAGTGACTGGCTTCAAACAACGTGCTATGTGTGCCCAAAGATATGAACCCCTCAAACTGGCCCCAGTTACGACTCATGGAGTGGTGATGGGCATTAGTTAAAGCTGAGTTGCATAAAAACTGTACTTCAGCAACATCAGAGACAGATTTTAAAAATAAGTGGAAAAAACACGCCAACAAAGGCACCGAAACTACTGTGCAAAACTTAATGCCAAGCTCGAAGAAAAAAAATCGCTTGTTCAGCCGCAAAACCCTCAAACCATAAAATGTATACATTAATTGTAAATAGACATTATACATCATATAACTAAAACAAAACATCCTTGCTGTTCATTGTAGTTTAATTGATATCATAAATATACTCTGTAAAAAAACTTTTCGGTACGGGCCTTACTACTTAAAACTGAAACTTAAACACTACTCTGTTTGCGTCGTGTTTTTTTGTATCAAGATCTGTAGCACGATTTCATAAGTGTTTGGTTATTCTCAGTGTTTTTAACAGAGTATTCATTAAATCTTCTTTTACAGATTCGAAACACACTGACGACGCGTTATCAGCGCTTATGAACGAGGAATTAATAACAGACGTGGACATTGGCGACGGTAAGTAGTTCATCTTGTTAAATAGAAGTAAAGAGAGTAAAGTCGCCTCCTCACCAACTTACCAACTAAAATAAAACTATGGCCACGTTCTTCAGTGGTTCATAATTTGTAAACAGATTTCTAATAGCAGGATTTGTCCAGTAGTTTTAGAATAAAAATAGATTCGCTATAGCAAGTGATTCCGTTTTTTACTTCAATCTATTTATAGTTAACATAACATTTAAATAGAATGAAAAAAAAAAATATTTGCGTGGTGCCAAGGGTAACTACGATATTCCTAAGTGGCAACTAACGTGGTGGAGCGTTTGGGTAAAAATTGGATGATGTTGGCAATTTGACGTTAAGTCCGAAGAGCGGGCGTGATGTGTTGGGGAACTGTCGCAGAGCGGTCGTGGTGCGGCGCGCGGCGGCACGAGTGCGCGGCGCTGCGGCACAGCTCGCTGACGGACGACTACGGCAACTTCGTGGGCTCGCGCGGCGACTGCGACTGCCCGCCCGACCCCGCGCCCGCGCCCGCGCCCGCGCCGCCGCTGCCCTACCCCTACTGGTCCGAAGCCTTATAACACGCACACGTGGTATGCTGACCTGCCGCGCGACAACACCAGGACCTGCCGATCGCGGGACTCTTGCCGAGGTCTGATATGAACCGATCTAGAGCGACTCGCTCGATCGCGTCCTCCTCCACGTATTGACGGTACCAGTGGCCTGTGTCACTCCGGCTCCGGTTCGAAAGTCGCCGTACGTCTTGTCGACTCGTCCTCATAATTAATTATAATTGAAATGAAAACGGGCGAGCGGCGTTGTAACTTTCGAAGATGATTGTTGAGATTGAAAGTTAAATGTTTGTTGATCAAATTGAAGCCAGTAAGGCGCGATGTGTATAAAATATGTGCTTCGAGTAAAAGTGATTTCATTCTACATTAATTTTTAAATCGACTCTATATGCAGTGCAATATAATGCAAATTAACATAGTTCTAATTCACTTGACGCCCATCAAGAAAAATAAGTTGAGTGACTACTGTAGATTTTAATCCCTTTTTCTGAGCACATGAATTGGGAGTGTTGGCGTCTGTTATATTATAAAGATATTCAAAGCGCAAGGGTTCGATCTATGGTTAAAGCCAAAACATTGCGTGTCTCGTTTTGTTGAAATGTCAATGAAGATAAAGTAATATCCAATAATAGGACGTAACGTTTATCAAAACGTACTCAATGTTTTTGCTTTTGCTATCGTTATTCTCAGCGACAATAATATGATCCAGTTTTCAGACTGCTGATGTATAAAAATCGGGTCATATTGTCTACGCTAACCTTAATTCATCGCGCGCAATTTGCCAGTAGACTAGATAGTAATGTATGTAAATTTGCAAACCGACGTAGAGGTAGACAGCTGACAAGCTCGGTGTTCCCAACTGAAGTGTGTTCGAGCTCACTTAAAATGTTGCTAGAGTTATAAGAATATGTAATCGTAAAGAATAAAGTAATTTAAATAATAATTTTGTAACGGATTGATTGGACGGGGTTCAGACAATGTAGACACGAAAACCATGTAGGGCTATACCTTAGAATGCGATGAAATCGGTATTAGATTTGTACTCACTATTGCCAATAATTATTAATTTGAGTGAAAATTAAAACCGTACTATATTCAATTAATGGCCGCCTTCGTTCATCAATTAAGGAACTAGAATGAACGGAATATGTAATAGGTGGACTGCTATAATTTAGTGATAAAGAAATATACGCAAAGTACTCCACTTGTTGGAGGCCTACCCACGCTGCGTCTTTCGGTACGCAGACGCCGTTCGGGAAGTCTTCGGACCCACAAGGTGGACCGACGACGTGCCTAAGGGGAACTTAGGGAAACCGACGGATGCAAGCGGAGCTGGACCGGTCCTTATGGAAAACTTATAGGGAGGCCTAACAGGACGTCATTCGGCTGAAATGATGATGATGACCCTTAAACTCAATACAGGCGACAACTCCCTTCTCATTATCTGAACCCTGCTCGTAAAAGAGATATTTTTCAGTAATTTACAATTGTTGTTTTTAAAATATATGCCACAAAATAAGCTATGGACATCACCAACATATCTGCCAATTAAATATGATATGATAATTAAATTTAGATTAGATGTAGTCGTACCTGTACTTAGGTATATCGTATACATAGTTATTTGTTATATGTATATAACAAGTAAAATGGACCATAGTGCATAACTTAACACAGCATGTTGAGCGCAACAGACGGCTTGTATCGGGGCTCAGGACGTAGACGGTAGATCTTTGATCTCGCGTAATTATTGTTACTAACAACTAAAGCTTGACTTTTTTTTTCGGGAACATACTAATAATTGCGTTGGCGGCTGTCGACTGTGTTGACCGAGTAAAGCTTGGGTTTCGTAAGGCAGCGGTGCCGCTATATAACGGTGTATAATAAACTCACTAAAACGTCTTTGTAGACGAGATGGCATGGCTTCCTGATAACTCCCTTAATTAATGCTATTTTAGAAACCACGCTATCATATTTACATAGCAAGTTTTGGTCACGTCATTCACCGCTATGTTACGCTCCTAAGACAGAGGTGCGCCGCTGGTGTCGCTAGCCCAGAAAACCTTAGCTTCACTGCCAGAGTCGTGAACTCCCTGAGACTCGATATAGAATAAGAAAAAGAAGTAACAGTATTGGAGCCAGATTGGTGACGTACAGATCTCAGAGTGACCAGTATATTGTAATAAATATATTAGTTATTTTAATAATATATACATGCATTAATTATATTATTTTACTGTGCATAATAACAGAATTCAGGTTTATTTAATTGTCGAGATGGTAGTACATAAAAAAATATGAATTAGTTGGTACGAATTTATTATTTAATAAAATATAAAATAAAATGTATGTAATATTCATGTCGCACGTATATACGTAAAATGCTTATTAGGTATCGCGTAAATGGGGCCTATTAATAAATATGTACTTATATGTATAAATAGTACTTCAGTACCCGCTTGTCCGACTTAAAATTTGACGTCCCATTCTTTTTACATGCAAATATATATTTCTGAATTGTATTAGTGCCATATGATTGGGTTGGAGCGGCTGTACGGACGGGCACGTAGCAAGTAAATGTCCCATATCTTATTAAAAATGTGTTCAGAATTTTTTAGAAACTATACATTATGAATTATGAAATAGTTGTGTACATAGCATTATTTAATGACGCGGGATTAATTGTGTAATGGGTAAGATATGTTTACAATGTATTATTAGTGTGCTGTTTTGGTACGGGCTGCACAGCAGATGATTTAAATGAACTGGTCATTTTGCCACTTTTGAGGAAAAGTATGTGACTTGATTTATATGTTGATTCTTTTGTATGCACTGCGTCACAGCTTTTCCTGCAAATGTATGTTGTTGGCTGTGGCAGCCAACATTTCAAGAAATTTATTATGGCACTATGGTACTTTCGTAGTATATTATTATTTTAAAAACAATTGAATGCCAGTGTGTCCAGTGCATAATCAAGATATGGACTGTTTTTGATAATTAAGAAATTAATTTTGGGTAGCGAACAGATTTATATTTTAAGTATAAATGTTACTCTACAACGTATTGGTTTTTAACTTGGAAATCACATTCCTTATTATCGATTATTTAAAAAATACGAGATTGTTTATTTCGATTAATATTATTTTTTTACGTCCCCGTGTTTTAGAGAACAAACATATTTATCTATTTTATTTTTATATAGGGTAGTAATTAATTGTAATCATTTGGCATTAAGACGTTTTTGTTTGGTGCATATAATTGAGTTGCCATCTTTTGTTTGATAGTATTAATTATTTTCTGTGATAAATCTTTTTTGAAAAAAAAAAAACACAATGTGTTTCAGTAAAGAAAAATATTTTTTATGAGTGCATAGAAATGTGTGATCCTATTTTACGAGTAAAGGCATTTTGTCAAGAGCGTCATCAGACATTGCTTTGAAGGAGCTTTGTCGATCGACGACTACTCGCGAACTAGGATCCCAAATCTATAAAGGTATTTTAATGGACTAATTTGGTGTATATTTTGTGTTGCGTTAACTCACTCCGCCTATCCGGACACGGCGATTGTTCGATATACTTGTCTGTAACCACGATAGCCGTATAATTTAAGCGTAGGATGTTCTACCTCTAAACAAATCATAGTTGATGTACAATATAATATAAACTTTTAACAAATCTGCGTATTTTGATTTTAATAAGAATCCTACACGTCAGCCCCAAAACGCAATAGCAGAGCTAGCTAGAGATAAAATTATTTAGGTAATTTATTGTTATCTCCACCAGCTCTCCCCAGGAAACTAGCATACTGCAAAAACGCACATACGCGTTCTAAGTGAAAGGGATAGTATAAATAGAAAAAACAGTTCGTCTCCGACCCTTTAGGAGTTTGGGTTACCTATTGCCGCTCGATACATAAATAAAGGGGGGTGGGGGTGTTTTGTTTAAATTAATTAGCTTACGGCGCGTGCGGTAGAAGGCGCGCACACAAGAAAGCTGCGCGATATACCTGTTTGAAGACGAACTACTGTTTATCCTATGACTTAGGTGCCTTGCCGGAAAATGCTTTTAAAATAAAACCTGTTGCAAAGAAAACGAGCACTTTCGATTTTTATAAAATTAATTTAAACATACTGTAACTAAACGAAATTGAATTGCTACGAAATGAACTAATATTATTTTATTAAATTACTCGCGGCTTCGCCCCGCTGCAAATTTCCGACATTCCCGGTAGTTTTTTTTTTCGTACAAACCTTGTCCTGACAACACTAGAATACAACAAAAGAAGAAATCAGCCAAATCGTTTCAGCCGTTCTCAAATCATAGCGGTACATACCAGGAGAAATAGGGGTTCATTATTGTATACAGTATATATTACTTTTTATTAGTAAAATGTATTTTCTTTATTTTGTACCTTAACATCTCATTGAGTTACATTATATTTTAACAACTTGAAATAATCGTAAGTTCTCGTTTTCTTTGCAACAGGATTTATAGGACGTGACGTCGAGACGTATTTTACTACGTGAGCGATTCTTGTGTTGCAACAGCCGCCGTGGTAACGAGAAGACTTAAAAGTGGTGGGTGTTCTTTTGCTTGTCGTGCGAGTTTTTCGGAGTCGGAATTAGGTACTTACGTAAAATAAAATCAATCATGTATAGTAGCCGTCAAAGATATATGCCCGATGCTCTTACGGTGAAGGAAAAACCATCGTGAGGAAACCTGCACATTCGAACAGCTGTGTGTAAGGGTAATTGCACAAAAGATCCTAAAGGGTCGAAGTGTATCCGAAAGGGCCCATTATGTAAGTAAGATAGACGTCAAATATATGTTTACATTTTTTCACCTTACTCCATTGAAATAAGGTCCAAAAGTGTAAACATATCTTTGACGTCGACTGTACAGTGGACCATTATAAACCTGCCTACCAGACAAGGAGGGTTAATGTTTTTGGGTGGAGGTATCTACCATCACGCACTCTAATTATGACTGAATCGAGTCGTGGTTGTTATGCTAAATATTTTATTTATTTTTAATACATAAGTCCCTTTATTACTGTAGTACCATTGGATAGTACCATCGATGGTACTAGTGACACATTTATGCATCGTTAGTACCTTTGATGGTACTAGTGACCAGTGTTGATTTTTTTGTACCATTGATGGTACTATCCAATGGTACTATATTGTATATTATCATAATTTATAATTATTACAAATAATCTAGGCTCATTGACTTTGAAAAGTGTCAAGCTCCCATTTTACCTGTATTATAAATAATAAAATTCAATGAGACAGGTTCAGGTTATTCTTAATCGTTACTCGATAGCATTATGTTAATCTCTACTTGTAGTATTACTACATACGGAAAATAAGATCTTTTAATGGTACTACGATCTCCTAGATTCTTTGATGTATCAGTAGTACCATTGCCATTTGTTTCGCAAGCAAACCCTGAACATTTGAATTAGTATAGTTTTTAATGGTACTAACGATTCATAAATGTGTCACTAGTACCATTGATGGTACTATCCAATGGTACTACGGTAATTAAGGGACATAAGTGGAGCCGTAGTTGCTTGGTTTTATTTGACGTTGAAATTCCGACGAACCGATAATACGACGAATCGGGAACAAATCTATGGTCTTGTTTTTCTTTATTCGGAATGTCATCATACCGACACACAACATCCGACGATTTATCCGAAGAGACACTTCCTCGCTTACATTTACTGATGATTGGATTCCACGTAGCCGACAGCGTATACCCATCTTCTCTTTTGAAATTTCGATGCTTTTGAATAAATCCGCCAATACCGACCATTTACCGACCTGGAGTATCAATGCCCTTTCTCAATGTGGGCGAAGTACATTTTGCGAAGCCATGCCTTCTGGAGGCGCTAGAAGACGGATTTTATAAATTATAAAATAAATAAAGTCTCGTTTATGCCCTTTCAGTAGTAATGCATATAACCTTTGAGACGCGAGGCCCTTCGGATCGCGAGAGCGTAAGCCTACAAGACGCTCACGCCTTAGATCGATTCTCGAAAGGGTCGTGAGTTGGTCTGAATATAACTTACATATGAGGCAAATAGGTTGTATGATCTAGAACTAGGTAAATAAAATAATGATTTGAAATATCAACAACTTTAATTATTGAATATATACAAGAACAATATACGTACAAGAGTTAACAATATTAAATTTTGTCGGATGGCGCTAGCTCTTGGGGGTGAGAAAATTAACGGAAATACTGCGCTACGCTCTAGACAATAATGGTCCAAAACTCTTTACAATACAGTTTACTGTAAAACTACGTCGACGACTAAGGCAGGTATCGTTCAGTTCAAAGTTACAGCCAATAATGCTAGCTCACAAAAATAGAAAAAGTTCATAGGATCATCAGCGATTCGTTGATTACAAACAATACATTGATTTATACATAAATCGAAACATAATTAAAATTTCTAAATTACTTTATCGCAACCGTAAATACAAAATTTAGTAACAATAACTTAACACGATTTTGACACCAAAATGTACTCCGGGACTTAATATTATCTTGGAGTCGGTTCTCCACATTGCACTAAAGAAATCAGATCCTAATCTACTGCGTACATACAAATAATAACAAATATAACACAATGTTCCCTTCAGGCATTGCTTATTGTCACGTTGCCCCTTAACGCAAACCCCGTTGATTCCAGGAACCATTGCATTTCTCTTGGGACTTAAAACATCGACATTACAGCAAATACGTAAGTGTAGGAAATAAATAGGAAGGCAAGGTCATTCAATAGTTCCTGAGAATCAACGAATTGCCAAAACGTCACAAAAACTCGTAAAAGAGTAACCATAACTAAAATTACACCAAAATGAGTTCACGGGACATGAAAAAACTGCTATTTGATAAAATACAAGTTAGTTTAAAGATATTTCTAAACTGGCTGGTGGTACGATGTATGGTGTACAAACAAAGAAACAA
This sequence comes from Acleris sparsana, assembly GCA_923062465.1. NCBI lineage: Eukaryota > Metazoa > Arthropoda > Insecta > Lepidoptera > Tortricidae > Acleris > Acleris sparsana. Next base: position 11,084,163 of record OV281296.1, read on the forward strand.
TTAGTAGCACCGCAAACAGTGACACGTTGTAAATGGAGTCGCGTAGGTAACTGCGTATTGACAACAATGCGTTACACACGCAGACAATTCAATTTTAGTTTACTCTGGTTTAAAGGTAAAATCTTCGATTGCCAAAAAGAAAAGATTATGACTACTTAAAAAACTACACGCTCTTAATTTCACCCTTGACTGGGTCATCAAAATAAAAAACTAACCCGGTATACTGGACTGAGGGACAACATTGCAAGTATAATAAACAGTAATAATTTAATATTTTAAAATCTAAGTCACATCGGCAACCGTGTCAACAAAGAAATTTACATATTCACAGCCCTAACACTCCGGGGGACCACACCAATTGGCCGGCGTATATACAAGCAACCCAATAAGACTTATTTATTTACAACGTTATAATTTACCGTTGTTGGCCAATACAATTAAACCGCGTGTAACTTGGGACAAGATATGATATTTAATACATAATCTTGTAATAGTTGGCCCGAGTTGTTATTCGATACATTATCATTATGTCGAGCAAATGAGCATCCCTTTATAGACTAGTGTGAAGAGCGCTGGCCTTCTCGCTAGCATCGTATCACAAAAAGCGGTTCTCGAAGTGTAATTTCCAGTGGCTCGCAGATTCGAAGCGACAAACCAGGAACTGCTAGATCATACTTTAGCCCATACAGTCCAACGACTTCGAATGCCGGCGGGGGATACGGTAAATACACGGCGGTCTCAATACAACCAAACTTATGCGAATAAACACGTTAAGAAAATCAAAAAGAAACGAAACTACATTAAAAGGTTTAAAAATCACATGTAAAATTGAACTCATTATCATAATTGACAGAGTTAATTTAACAAAATAGAAGATATTCTATATACAACCTAAAATTTGTATCTTTATTTAAAAAAATATTGGTTATGTTAAGCAATACTTAATGTAAAGCGGCATCAGCTGGCAAAGATTTAGTAAAGTGATATAAAACATATTTTTTTATTATTCATTTCTTACTGTGCAGTCAGACTTGTTTCGCAATATGTCAAATAGCCTGTTATTTAAAACTATCTAAGGCTGACTGCGGCAATATATCAACTATTGGTGTTACTTTTTGCATCAAATTCATAATTATAGTTAATATCTACAATTGTCAATCTGTTCCATATCCATCCACTAAAAGTGCAATTTATAAGAAAACTAAAATTTAGTTTCCTAACAACGTAAAGTGTTTTCGATGCTATGGTATAGAATTCGTCGTCGTCTGAGATCGCGCTGTCTGAATCCGCCTGGCACCTGAGCGGATTGCTGCGTCCTGTTGAAATACACAATCATGAATTTCCAAAAACTTTCACCTAGTAGTGGTAATACGAATTGCTTTTTTTTATCTTGAACTTGTGTCGGCTGTAGCCGGGTCGGGGTGTCGGGTGTTAGTGGCACGACTTTCATTTGTAGACCAGATTGTGTCGTTCAATAGGTTAGAACAAGTATCCTGCGAGTGAAGACATACCAGGCCCTCAGAGCGAGTCGCGGTGCCACACCCAGGTGCGCTTGGTGTGGTCGAACCGGTGCGCCAGCCACTGCGCCTGCAGCAGCTCGGCGCGGTCCTGCGAGAGGTACAGCGGCTTGCCTCGCCTGAAACACGTCACGTTAGCTTCGTGAATCCCGCATCTTAAGTACCCGTTCTTAATATCGAATTGTTCGCCCTTTATCTCGGTGCTGGTTGAAAATCAGTGCTGCAGCTGTTTAACATATCAGCATTATGCTGAGCTAGTGTCAGATTCACTGCTGCGAAGACACACCACCTGTTTATTGCTATTTTCTGATTTTACTCTTTCTGTGTCTTGTTTGTGTAGTGAATAAATGTATTTTCTCAAACTTGCTCGGAAAAAACGGTTTTCCGATTGAAAGACAAGGACGGAAAGAGCCTCATTTTACTCCTAGGAGTAAAAAAACCATATGAAAACACTTTCCGTCCATGTCTATATTTTTCTTAAAAACGCTGTCAATTTGCATACAAAATCAAAAGGACCAAGACAAAAATTCCAAACAGCCAAGGTTACTGCTCGCTTTTTTAGCACAGTGCGTGTGTTTCTTTTTGAATTTGCATTCCAATTTCTATGGTTAGTATTTAAAAACAATTGACAGTCGGTAACATTCGTTCATTCTGCATAATTAAATTACTTGCTTTTTAAAAATGTATTTATATTATTTCCTCACATGTTTGAGAAAAGCATTATGCATGCCTCGGCGGAAACGAGGATTTCCTGACTCGTATTTTAGCAGGCCTCGCTATTGCTCGGCCTGCTAACCACCTCGTCAGGAAAACCCTTACTTTCCGCGCCTAGGCAACAATGTACTAACTACTATTTTAATACATTTGCTCAAAAAGTCATACTTTTCGTAGCTGTATATCGTGCGGAAAGTTAGGTTTTTTCGAAGTAGTGCTTTTTAAATTTTCCTATTTCGCTAGTACGTTTTACTTTTCCATTTTTTTTAAATATACTAAATAAATAAACTAGGCCGTGCCCAACCAAACAGTTTGCATGTTTAAATAAAGTACCAGGAGCGCAGAGGTAAATAGCAGGGTAGTGCGGTGCGGCGCAGCGGTAGGCGGCCCGGGCGGTCGCGCCCGACACAACGCGGATTGTAGGTAAGGTAGGTACTTCTAAATGTTTATGCTTTCCTAGTATTTGATTAAAATTTCGGTAATTTCGGACAGAGTGTGTGCCACATTTTAAGGTCACTTTAAAGGTCCGGGGGAAAATTAGAGATACACAGATACCCACATACACAATTTTTCGCAAATGTATTAAAAAACGTCGTTTGGTACACGTGCGGAACTGTCATTTTCACTGTTCAACTCGGGACTCGTGTGAAATGACATACTTTCCGCATTTGCATAAAATCTACATTTTCTTTCTTACTGTCTTTTCTAAACAAAGGCCTGGTGACAAAGGCGTAGCTAGGATTTTGTTATTGGAGGAGCGTACACAAACCAAGAGTTTTTATAATATTGCTTAACGGTTTATGAGCATTCCTGCATCTTCTAGTCCAATCTCTCGGATCTCTCTGTGTAATCCAACTAGAAGGTTAAAATACTTATATCATCCGTTTTTCTTGGCCAATTTTAATTTTTCTTTTGATGATCTCTGTTACGGTACTTTCATATTTAGTTGAAAAATGCGATTTAAAAAATTCCCTATTGAAATAGAGTCGAAAAGTAAGGAACCTATTCATACGAGTATACTAGAATTTTTGTTAGACATGACGCGGGCCGTGTGTGTAGGATAGTGCACTGACTTGAGGTCGCGGTCCTCCTCGTCGTAGTCGTCGAGGTAGAGCGAGCCCCACAGGCAGGCGCGGCGGCCGCGGATCACGATGATGTACGTCGACGTCACCACCAGGAAGATGCCCGTGCCGCCGCCGCACTCCATCGCGTGCTGCAACACATTCATATAAACATCTGATCTTTACAAGCTCTATATGGAGTGACATAATCAATCTTTACTCAAAACTGCTATGTAATCTTGCCTTCACACCAGTAAATAGGACCCAGTAGGTTCAAGTTCCTGGGCAACTATCAAAGTGTCCTGTAAAGTTGAGGAATTTCGAATTTGGAACCAATAAGCGTCCAGTAAGTAAGTATGGAAATTCCATAACATATCATATTATTTGAATTTGGAACTATAAGTACAGACCTGTGACAGCCTTCTTAAAGGCTTCAGAGGTAAGCAAGAAAAGGTCACATGACAACAACATTAGGACTTCTGCAAAAAGCATCATTATTAAAATGAAAATAAAACAATATGAATTCCTTTCCTTGTTTATACTACATGAAAAGCTGAACATTCAGCTCTAGTTAGCGGTTTGATACTAGAACAAGAACAAACAAGGAAATAAAGTTAATTTAAAAAAAGTGCGCGTGAAACTATTGCTCCACAAAAGTACCAAGGCATCATAAACCTTCTCGATTTCTCTTTATTTACTAACGAGAACGTCTATGCACCATCTCCGTTTTATGCGTGCCTAGTACTTACATCTCGACTCTTAAATTAATTTAAAAAACCCGCTAAGAAAGAGGGAGTCGGACGAGCGCCCTGAATTATTGCTATCTGGCCGTGTCTCTTCATGGACGTTATGCGAATTGGGTATTTCACGATTAGGACATCTTCACACAATGGACAATTTTCATGATTGGACATGCGCTTTCTAGACCATCTGAAGTCGTGGTCATTTTGATTCATAGACGATTCGGTACTGTGGAGTCCGATTGCTTTGAAAATTGATATCTGAGGAGCGGTTTACCCTCCCATTGGGTAAACCGCTCTTCCGTATCTTCGTTACGTAACGCGTTACGGTGCCAGCATAGAGGTAGGAAAGCATAGAGAGAGTATAAAAACACCTAATAGAATAGTACGCTAAGCACCTGTTACAAATGCCCTTCGTTAAAAAGAGACGTTTATACAGGGTTGTAACGAGGTTGTTACAACCTCCTCTCCCCTTGCGTTCCTGGCCACTTTTACATTTCGTTTAAATTCTTTCCAAATTCAAAATTGTCAATGATCTATTGGTTATGGATGTATAATTGAGTCTCTAGAAAATTTCGATAAGCGCAGACACGGGTTCCGTGTCTCGCTGTTTCATTATATTTAATTTTTTATTTTATTTAAATATAATTCTGTAAATCTTTCTATTTCCAAAATATAATATTTGAAGAAAGCGATTTATTTAAGAGTCTCCCAGATACTTACCATCCTACCGTTAGAGGGTGTCCCAGAAAACTGACGTCAATCCGGCTAGGTCTGATAGAGCCTTTCTTGCCCGTGGTACAGTCACGAGATTAAATTTGGGACCCACCTTAGCTCCAAAGTCAATCTGACATTCTACAGCAATAAGGTCGAGTTTCCTAGAAGTTACAAATGTCTTGACATCTCTAATGACATTGACGACTTCATGCATATTTTTCTTAAAATGGGTCCCAAATTAACGCTCGTGACCGTACTACTCCGTGGCACAACTGACCAATGATTTCTATTTCAAAATCAAATTTAATAGAGTCGACGGAGCTCTGCTATCGCAGAGCTCCTATTTCTGGGTAGTTTGGCCCTCCGGGCCTGCTAAAGAACTAACATAACCTAAACCTACCTCATATTTATGATACAGATTTTGGTCAGTTGTGCCAAATAGTTGTGCCACGGGGAATAAACTTGATAGAGCAGCTAAAAAGCCATCGATTTAACCCCTAGTAGTTTTTTCCATACAAAGTGAAAAGCAAATACTGGGACACCTAGTATGGAGAAAAAAACTTTGTGGTTACTTGAAAAAAAAACGAACAAAAAGATTTAAAAACTTCGCTGATTCGTGATGATTCTAATTATGTAAGATCCCACTGAAAAACTTATGAAATAAATGATTTTTCGTGACATGGACAAGCCAGAATCACAAAAATTCAGATTTAAATGATCAATCATGTTCATGATCTCTGTTTTATCAAGGAATAAATAAATAAATATTTCCGAAACTAGAAACATCGCTAAATATACATAGGTGTTAAAGCGATAGCTTTATAGCTGCTCTATCAGCCCTAGGCACTTTGATGTCGGTTTCTGGGACACCAGTATATGATCTCTTTCAATAGTGTACCAATTTTTAGATTTGTTAGTTTGTTAGTGTGTTACTCTGCATTAGTGTGCGTAAGTTTGCAGTCAGATAAACAATTTCAATATTAAATAGTTCAACTTAGATTACTTTAGGTTTTCACTTCCGTGCGGCGTACCGAGACGCACAGGTTTTTAAAAAAATAGTCTGTTCTTCGATGAGACCTGCCGCGTTACTGCGGTTTCGTTCGAACCATTTCTAGGGGCCAAATATTTCTCGGATTACTCATATGGGCCCAGCGTACTATTACGTAGAGGGTACTATTGCTTGGAGCCCGGACGGAAAGGCTAACAGCCTTCTTGGTCTCAATTACGAACTGCAAATGGTATAGGTGAATATGAGTAGTGTGCAATGTGTGCATGTGGTCCTCACCTGCACGGCCTCGGCCACCTGGTGCTGCCGGCAGCAGGGCTGCTTGAGGCACACGAGCGTGCCGCACAGCAGGCACACGGAGGCCTCCTTGGGCACGGCGCCGCACTGCAGGCACACGCGCTCGTGGTAGTACGAGAACAGCCGGTCGTAGTCGCGCGGCAGCGTCAGCAGCGCCGGCGCCCGCCACGCCACGTGCAGCGAGCGCAGGATGCGTCGGACCTGCGCGGACAATACGGAATATTCATTACTTATTTCCATAGCTTCAATAAAGGCTGATTCATATAACAAATAGTTGAGGTAAATCCATTTTGAGTAGCTATAAAAATACCCAAGATATAAGCCAACAAAGATTTGTTTTTAAATCTTTCAAGCAAAACTGAATTTAACATGGAGTTTATATGATCGACGTGTAGACGTCACAGTGCATATCGGATTTCTCTGTCTAATCGCTGTGTAATTAGTAGTTCCATATCATCCATATTTCATAGCCGATTTTAATTTAAATTTTAGTGATCTCTTTTACGGTATTTTCATATTTTGTTGAGAAACGTGATTTAAAAACCCAATGCATGCATTTCTCTATTCATATAACGTCCAGGTTTTTAACATTTGTTTTTTTTTCATTGTATTCCTAAAAGTTGTCTCAGCGTGTTAGGCCAATGTGCTGAGCTAGTGCTTGTGGCGAGCACCGGGTCGGGCGCGCCCGAAGGCCCAGCTCCAGGTGGTCCACCAGGCAGCCAGCAGCTAGTGTGCCACGAGTATATTATTACCGCGAGTCGCCCTCCCCGGGCGGCTTGGCTCAGCCGGCGGGCGGCAGCGCGCGCCAGCGCGGGAGCGTGCGGCGGCAGCGCGGCGTGCGCCGGGTCGGGCGCGCCCGCGGGGCACAGCTCCAGGTAGTCCACCAGTAAGGCCAGCTCGAGCTCCGCGCATGGAATGGCGGGCAGCGCACTGCCGAACATGTGGTGCCGGAGTAGCGCCGCTACGCGCAGGAACGGGAGCAGCAGCTCGTGCAGCTGAAAAACATTTATTCTTGCTAGACTTGTTACAAATATATTAGTTAAATAAACGATTGGACGAAATTTCGCTAAATGTTTAAAACTTGAATCCATAATGTTGCTACAGTATAGGTAGAAGAGATGAAATCCGGAACATAGAAATGAGTTTATGAAGTGGCACTCTCGTGTAGGGTGTGGCACGGACCTGTCTGTCCATGTGGTCGACGAGCGCGCGCTCGCCGGGCTCGGGCTCGTCCTCGGTGAACAGCTCGGAGCCGGCGAGCGCGGCCAGCAGCAGGCGCGCGGCGTGCCGCAGCCCGGGCGCGCCCGGCGCCGACGCGGCCAGCTCCGCGCGCCCCGCGGCGCCCACACACGCGATCAGCTGGCACACGATCTGGTAGTACGTGAGCGCGTACAGCGAACTCACTATGCACTTGAAGTGCTCTGGAAACGAACGATCATTGATCAATCAATCATCTAATTATAAGGATTGGTTTATTCGTTCACTTGTATTTTTTTATTATAAAAGAAAATGTTACTAGATATATCTACGTGACATTGATATTTGTATGCCAACAGGCAAAACATAGTGATACACGCTGTATTTTTTCCTCTACCTGTATTTCTCTACCTATGTTTTACAAATAAATAATTCTAATTCTAATTCTAACACTATTATGGACTGAAAAAGCAACCCGAGCCGGACAGTTTATCGCCAAACAGACGAAATCCATTCCTTGTAGTGGGTTAGTGTGGGCTGATAGAATAAATAAACATACATAAACATAGCTGGAGGGAGGAAGATGATTATAATCCTGGATTAACCCCTCGTTAAATATTTGCCCACGGAGAAATGTAATTAGCCTAAAACTGATCATCTTTTTACAAGTAAAGTCTGTGTCAACTATCAATTGAAGTAGGAAAAAATGTAAACAATTTAATAATGTTAAACACATCCCCACAAATACTCATTAAGCCTGTTTTTATTTCAATTAACGTATAATTAATAGATATTTAATGTTAAACTTAATTAGAAAATAATGATCAAAACACACTGTAAAACCCTCATTTAATCTTTAAAAGTACTTGATTATCAAGCAATAATGTAAAATGTTTGATTTGTTTTTGTTTACATATTTTCCAATATGAAATGACACAGGTAGTAGTAGACAGGTAGTAGTAGTGATATACAGAGTGTTTTTTTTAAATGGGACAGTATGGGGAAATCCGAATCTAAAGGAGATAGAGGAAAAGTGTCCAAGGAGACATTAGGTGTTTTTTTATGTAAACAAATTTGGCTCATTAAAATTTTTGGTCAAGCGTGAGTTGTTCTTAAAAAATTATAAAGTTGGTAATTTCTTTTTTTGACGCGGGTCGACTCTGTTTCATGTAAGGATTATTTCATTGTATGGAAAGAAAAAAATCTGAACAGCAGAAGTTGGTCAAATTTAATGAAAACTAATCTTCATACAATTGCAGTATTCGCCTTTTAATATTGTTACAAGTGCCTAGGCGTGTAAAAAAATATTTAAAATTATTCCATTTTTAAATTTCGATAATCGATAAGAGCTCCAGATGATTCAAGAGAAGAAAATTTTTTTTAATCTTCGTAAACATCATGGCACGCGATAGTCTTGAAATTATAAAAAAAAGAATTCAAATTTGGAACGTAAGTTATTTCTGCAGCAAAGAATTCAAATTTGGAACGTAAGTTATTTCTGCAGCTGTGATTTTGTTTCCAATCAGTTCATGCTTGTAATTTTATTCATCATGGCGTTAACTAATTCACATAAAGTTGATTTGATTGAGGCGTATTTTCTTAATTATCGCAGTAGAGATAATGCACTTAAGTGGTATCAAGAACGCTATCCTGACCGTGTAGTACCGAATCGCAAGATATTTGATAGTTTAATAAAGAACCTAAGACAGGAAGGCTGTTTCAAACCTAAGCGTAAAAGGCCGACGATAGTCAATAGTGAGTTCATAACTATTGCCGTATTGGGATATTTTGAAGCATATCCAAAAGCTTCGTTACGGGAAGCAGCTGAAACTATCGGTATTCATAAATCAACTGTAAGGAAGATATTGAAGGCTCATAAATACAAGTGTTACATAGAAGGTCGACTTGTACAAGCGTTACTACCTGGAGATAAAGACCGCAGGTTACATTTCTGTAATTGGTATGTGGCTCAGACTATTAGAAATAGATGTTTTCCTAATTTTATTATTTGGACTGATGAATGCAACTTTTCGAACAATGGCATGTACAACAGGAGAAATAACCATTACTGGTCAAAAATAAATCCGCTAAGAACTACAGAAACCCACAACCAAATCCGATTTTCTTTTAATTGTTGGTGTGCGATATTACATAACAGAATTTTTGCTATCAAAATTTACCAAGGAACGCTAAATAGTGAAAAATATCAGGAAATCTTGAACATGGCTGCAGATTTAGTAGATGAGACTATTAGCTTAAGGAACTTTGGTAAGATAATCTACCAACAAGATGGTGCACCAGCCCACAACAGTAGGGCAAGTAAACTGTGTTTGGACGAGCAGTTTCCAAACCGTTGGATGGGTACATATGGGCCGATAAAGTGGCCCCCACGATCGCCCGACTTAACGCCATTAGATTTTTTCTTATGGGGTTACCTTAAGGGTCGAATTTATGAATCCCGATACAACTCCGTACAAGAATTAAAAGATGCTGTTTACAACACTTTAAACACAATTCACCATAAGTCTCTGTTAAATGCAACTAGAAGTGTCTTGAAGCGTGCTCGTACCTGCATAAGACAAGACGGCGGCCACATCGAACATTTACTCAAGTAATAAACCAACTGTATGAAGATTAGTTTTCATTAAATTTTTTACACGCCTAGGCACTTGTAACAATATTAAAAGGCGAATACTGCAATTGTATGAAGATTAGTTTTCATTAAATTTGACCAACTTCTGCTGTTCAGATTTTTTTCTTTCCATACAATGAAATAATCCTTACATGAAACAGAGTCGACCCGCGTCAAAAAAAAAATTGACCAACTTTATAATTTTTTAAGAACAACTCACGCTTGACCAAAAATTTTAATGAGCCAAATTTGTTTACATAAAAAAACACCTAATGTCTCCTTGGACACTTTTCCTCTATCTCCTTTAGATTCGGATTTCCCCATACTGTCCCATTTAAAAAAAACACTCTGTATATGATGTGTCGTGTACTCACGCGGGTCCATGTAGGGCGGCGCGGGCGGCGCCAGCAGCAGCAGGTGCATGAGCAGCGCCAGCGGGTCCCGCAGCAGCAGCGGCACGGGGCGCGCGGGCGCGGCGGGCACGGGCGGCGCGGGCGCCCCCGCCAGCTCAGTGCTCGGGCTCAGCTCGGCCCACGTCTCCGCGGTGCCCAGGTCGCTGGCGGCGTTGATCACGCGCGCGTGCGTCCCCGCTACCACCATTAGGGACACTGCGGGGACATTCACATCTCTTTTAAGGTTTTTCAAGTGGCGACCACGTACCCAAAGACCACTATAGCGAATCCCCAAGATTCAAGTTGTAAGATTTTCAAAACACACTGTAAAAAATTCTACCGTTTTTGTCAGTATTACATTAAGTAAAAACAAAGGTCACGCCATAACTGTAGAAAAGCTCGACCGAAATGAAATTATTATTTTCATTTTCGTAATAATCAGGGCAAGGCCTGTATGAAAAAAAAAAAACACCCGAGCGGCGCCGAGCACGGACAGCTGGTGTACTGCGATGACTTGTTATCGGTCGGACACCACATTTATTGGTACCTAGTTAATGCAGGATTGTTAGTACAGTCAAGGAATTTAATTCCTATACCACTTTGGACTATGTCAAAGTGACGTAATCAATCAACACGTAAGAGACTTCTTATGATTTTATTTACATTGTCACTTTGACATAGTCCAAAGTGGTATAGGAATTGAATTCCTTGACTGTACTATGGCTTTAAAATAAATCTAAACGTGCCGTGAGAGTGCCGACAAAACGATTGTTTACTCTAAACTCGGGGTCAATAGAAATGTTAAAAGATGTAAACAAACCGCGCAGCAACATTATCACGTACTTTTGGACATAGCGTGACGTATACTTATGAACGGTTCCTATATTCAACAAACGAATCGTTTTCCTTACGGGCCTTATGACATTTGCTACGTACAGAATGTGTCCTATTTTAACGAAGCATAAGGTAAACGATTCGTTTCTTGAATATAGGATCTGGGCATTAGTGATGTACACGCTTGACTGTTAGTTTTACATTCTGTTTAAGATTAAATAACCATTAAATATACTTTTTTTATGGTTTGCTGAAATATTGAGGTTATGTGTTAAACAGTACTGTTTTTTTTTCCTCGACCTTATATGGAATCGCGCGGAAAATTAGTTTTCAATAATTTCATTAAGTTTATATACTTTTCTGTACCTATCGAATCGTACAATCTGTGGCGTCACGGTGGGTTTGATGGTCTGTGACAGCTGTCACTTAACGTATAATACTAGGCTTTGGCAATTTGAGAGATATAACGTGGTTATTGATTGAATTGATGAAATTTGTTTGTTTTCGATTAAATCGTATTGAATCCAGTACAATGTTTGTAGAAATACCGAGTTTTTGAAAGTCAAAATTGTCGCGAGTGTACCCTTAGTGTTGGTACGCAAAGCGTTGTTCGCTGCCTGGACGCCAGCGGCCCCGAGACACACACACATTTTACACAAACGCAAAAAATACAACTTGGGCCAAGGTCCAGGGTCTTCGGATCCCGTCTGGCCAGTCCGCAGGCCACAGTACCCTGACCGGACCGTTTGGGTAAGTCTAAAATCCTATAAATAGAAACCTTCCCGCAAGACCGTTTTAAGTTATGCTTCGTTCCTTGTACACTGTCCTCTAGGCAGTGTAGCGGGGTTTTAACATTCAGTATAGTCTGGACCCCATCGGGTCAATTACTCGAAGGGCCCAGCGTTAACATTAACAAGGATCGGAATAGGAATAGAAGATCAGATCATTCCAAAATATATACCAAAACTTAAAAACCAAAGAGTTCTACGACATAACCATGAAGGACCATTAGCCTTACATATAAAATTAGCGATAACATGGTGAACGTTGTCCGTCACACATACCTATGCAGTCATTCCTGGGCTTATATCTCGGTCTCGCTTCAGTCGCGGAGGTAGCTGGAGGTTCCTGAGTAACCAACGAGCCGCCTCGTTGAATCAGCTCGCACTCTAGATTAGTGCGCACCAGTGACGTCACGAACGTAAAGATGGCGGCGGGCGAAGAACCGTAGCGCTGTCTAAGCTTGCTACTCGCAGTTTCAGTCATGTCCTCCATCGCTTTGTTCATAGCTTCCGAGAGGGCGGTGGAAGACTGCAAAGAAAACTATCGTTAGTCAAACTTATAGTTTGATGGTTTGGGAAAAGCGGGAGTATACTCGTATAAATAAATATCAATTTGTAAACTGTAGTTAGGAGTGGATTCAAACAAACTAAGGTCGAAGTCGAGGTTAGATGAGCATTTCTAAAAGTTTGTACATCAATTAAGACACTTTTAACAGTCGTTATTTTTTCAAATTTTGTTATAATAGGAAAATGAAGTAACGGCAGAGCAGACACGTGGCGGCAGCGGCAGCACGGAGTTGGCGAGCTGGCGACACACGGGGCACAGGAACTCGCCGCCTGCGACGTGCAGGTTGTGCGGAGTGTACTGACCGTGTCGGGCGCGCTGGGCTCGCGCAGCAGCAGGTCTAGGGCGTGGTGCGGCGGCGCGGGCGCGGCGGGCGGCGCGGGCGCGGCGGGCGGCAGCGGCAGCACGGAGTTGGCGAGCTGGCGACACACGGGGCACAGGAACTCGCCGCCTGCGACGTGCAGGTTGTGCGGAGTGTACTGACCGTGTCGGGCGCGCTGGGCTCGCGCAGCAGCAGGTCTAGGGCGTGGTGCGGCGGCGCGGGCGCGGCGGGCGGCGCGGGCGCGGCGGGCGGCAGCGGCAGCACGGAGTTGGCGAGCTGGCGACACACGGGGCACAGGAACTCGCCGCCTGCGACGTGCAGGTTGTGCGGAGTGTACTGACCGTGTCGGGCGCGCTGGGCTCGCGCAGCAGCAGGTCTAGGGCGTGGTGCGGCGGCGCGGGCGCGGCGGGCGGCGCGGGCGCGGCGGGCGGCAGCGGCAGCACGGAGTTGGCGAGCTGGCGACACACGGGGCACAGGAACTCGCCGCCTGCGACGTGCAGGTTGTGCGGAGTGTACTGACCGTGTCGGGCGCGCTGGGCTCGCGCAGCAGCAGGTCTAGGGCGTGGTGCGGCGGCGCGGGCGCGGCGGGCGGCGCGGGCGCGGCGGGCGGCAGCGGCAGCACGGAGTTGGCGAGCTGGCGACACACGGGGCACAGGAACTCGCCGCCTGCGACGTGCAGGTTGTGCGGAGTGTACTGACCGTGTCGGGCGCGCTGGGCTCGCGCAGCAGCAGGTCTAGGGCGTGGTGCGGCGGCGCGGGCGCGGCGGGCGGCGCGGGCGCGGCGGGCGGCAGCGGCAGCACGGAGTTGGCGAGCTGGCGACACACGGGGCACAGGAACTCGCCGCCTGCGACGTGCAGGTTGTGCGGAGTGTACTGACCGTGTCGGGCGCGCTGGGCTCGCGCAGCAGCAGGTCTAGGGCGTGGTGCGGCGGCGCGGGCGCGGCGGGCGGCGCGGGCGCGGCGGGCGGCAGCGGCAGCACGGAGTTGGCGAGCTGGCGACACACGGGGCACAGGAACTCGCCGCCTGCGACGTGCAGGTTGTGCGGAGTGTACTGACCGTGTCGGGCGCGCTGGGCTCGCGCAGCAGCAGGTCTAGGGCGTGGTGCGGCGGCGCGGGCGCGGCGGGCGGCGCGGGCGCGGCGGGCGGCAGCGGCAGCACGGAGTTGGCGAGCTGGCGACACACGGGGCACAGGAACTCGCCGCCTGCGACGTGCAGGTTGTGCGGCCGCGCCGGCGCCGCGAGCGAGCGCAGGTACGCCTGCAGGCAGCGCAGGTGCAGGTGGTGCCCGCACGACGCCACGTGCACGCCGCCCTCCAGGCCAACGCTCACGCTCAGCAGCCACGACTCCTGAAACCATTACCATCCAACGTGTGAGACAATGCTATATTTTAAAACATTTTTGAGACTGTCTTTAATATTCATAATAATTGTGTTCTATTTTATAATGTCGATTACGTATTTTTTATTCCGACTTTCACTTAAAGTCGCCCTAGTGATGTATATTGCAGTCAAATAGTTCGTCATTTCTTGCGGGGGGAAATCTGCACACTTACATACAAAAACAAAACTGTAATGATGACACTAATACATTAAATATCCAGCAATGCATCGAGAAAACTTGCACACGTCGAGAAATTTTTGTCTACGAAAGAGCCTCGACATCACACATCGACACGATAAAGTCAGCCTTATCGTTTGAACTGTGTGACTCGCAGCACAGAGCGCACAGCCAGCGCCGCCGCGCCGCCGCCCGCCGCGCGCCGGTGCCCCAGCACCGACGTCGACTGTGCAGCACACATGCATCACGACACGCACCTGGTCGAAGTGCTGCTGGAAGTCGTCGTGCAGGCGGTAGAAGTGCGCGGCGGCGGTGGCCTCGCGCAGGTCGGCGAGGCGCGCGCCCTCGCGCTCCGACAGCGCCAGCGCCGCCGCGCCGCCGCCCGCCGCGCGCCGGTGCCCCAGCACCGACGTCGACTGTGCAGCACACATGCATCACGACACGCACCTGGTCGAAGTGCTGCTGGAAGTCGTCGTGCAGGCGGTAGAAGTGCGCGGCGGCGGTGGCCTCGCGCAGGTCGGCGAGGCGCGCGCCCTCGCGCTCCGACAGCGCCAGCGCCGCCGCGCCGCCGCCCGCCGCGCGCCGGTGCCCCAGCACCGACGTCGACTGTGCAGCACACATGCATCACGACACGCACCTGGTCGAAGTGCTGCTGGAAGTCGTCGTGCAGGCGGTAGAAGTGCGCGGCGGCGGTGGCCTCGCGCAGGTCGGCGAGGCGCGCGCCCTCGCGCTCCGACAGCGCCAGCGCCGCCGCGCCGCCGCCCGCCGCGCGCCGGTGCCCCAGCACCGACGTCGACTGTGCAGCACACATGCATCACGACACGCACCTGGTCGAAGTGCTGCTGGAAGTCGTCGTGCAGGCGGTAGAAGTGCGCGGCGGCGGTGGCCTCGCGCAGGTCGGCGAGGCGCGCGCCCTCGCGCTCCGACAGCGCCAGCGCCGCCGCGCCGCCGCCCGCCGCGCGCCGGTGCCCCAGCACCGACGTCGACTGTGCAGCACACATGCATCACGACACGCACCTGGTCGAAGTGCTGCTGGAAGTCGTCGTGCAGGCGGTAGAAGTGCGCGGCGGCGGTGGCCTCGCGCAGGTCGGCGAGGCGCGCGCCCTCGCGCTCCGACAGCGCCAGCGCCGCCGCGCCGCCGCCCGCCGCGCGCCGGTGCCCCAGCACCGACGTCGACTGTGCAGCACACATGCATCACGACACGCACCTGGTCGAAGTGCTGCTGGAAGTCGTCGTGCAGGCGGTAGAAGTGCGCGGCGGCGGTGGCCTCGCGCAGGTCGGCGAGGCGCGCGCCCTCGCGCTCCGACAGCGCCAGCGCCGCCGCGCCGCCGCCCGCCGCGCGCCGGTGCCCCAGCACCGACGTCGACTGTGCAGCACACATGCATCACGACACGCACCTGGTCGAAGTGCTGCTGGAAGTCGTCGTGCAGGCGGTAGAAGTGCGCGGCGGCGGTGGCCTCGCGCAGGTCGGCGAGGCGCGCGCCCTCGCGCTCCGACAGCGCCAGCGCCGCCGCGCCGCCGCCCGCCGCGCGCCGGTGCCCCAGCACCGACGTCGACTGTGCAGCACACATGCATTACGACACGCACTATTTTAAAACGTTTGCCTCGAAATAATAACTACTCAATTCTTTTCATCATTATTCTGCTAATGGCTAAATCAAACAAATTTCTGCTAATGGCTAAAGAGCTTAAGCGCCACATAGCCCTTTGTATGTCACAGCTAGTGCTACGTAACGCGGTTAAACAAAAAAAGGACTTCATTCCGACCGCCAGTTCAAAGCAGGCATAATAAATACTCGTCGTATTCAATACTTTTTCTCAGTAAATAATTCAAAAATATTAATTTTAAATCAAAAAAATTTTTTTAAAACATATTTTTGTGTCCTATCACGATGGGTCTACGACAAGTATAGCGGAGATCCTGTCGCCACCTTCCGACTCCATCATCAGATCAGCTCTTGAATACCATAATATGGCATTATCATCGGGTTTACATATTATATAGTCCAAATTTCAGCCCATCCCGTTAATGGGAAGTGGGTCAAATTTAACTTGCAAGATTTGACCCGCACATACATACCTACATACATTGCAAGTTAAATAAAAGCTTGTAATAATAAAAAGTATGCTTTTGAGACAAACCTCATTTTTATCAGCCTAAATTATGCCGACATTATTTTGGGTGGGGAAGGAAAGCCTAGAGAAAAAGGAGCTCAAGGGCCTCACGCTCTGACCCAAGAGTCGGAACTCACCTGCAACAGCACTACTAGCCCTATGGGGTGGTCAGGAGTGCTGACGGAGCTGGTGTTGCAGATGACGCAGTCGTAGTCGGCGGGCGCGTCCAAGTCCATGGGCTCAGGCTCCATGCGCTGCATGGCACTGAGGAACTGCTGCTGTCTCCGCTGGAAATCCTTCATCAGCTGTTGTTGGCGCTCGCGCGCTCGCCGCGACCGTTCCTCCTTCTCTCGTCGCTCTCTAAAGATATCGGAGTTGAAATAACACTACTTAAGCCTATACGCATATTAAGTAGTAAACAGTTCTTCAGTCATACATATTTTTGGTAAAAGTTAACAAAAAATGTAAAGAAAACTTGTATTACTATTTCTTTCAAGTGAACATATTTGTTTTTACAATTAAAACGCTTATAATTGAAATAAACCATTTATATTGTGAAACGCCACGTATTTGGATCATTGATCTCTCAGTTATTTCAGTACTCGACAGTATTATGAGTAGGGTTAGGACTTTGAGTAGCATACCGCGTGTTTCTAGAATCCATGGAGTCGCTATTTTCTAATTCTTATACACGTTCCCTAATTTTTATATACGTACCACCTTGATTTTGACCTTTAGTTTTAGTCACATTACAAATTAAACTAACGACAGTTTGGCTTATTCATAGCTACTAATATTTGTTTGTTACGCCTCACAGCGGAGATATTCGCCATACCAAAATTCGTTGGGATCGGTTCAGCTGTTTAATGAATTAATACATGTCATTTGGACATATGACAATTCCTACTGAAGTCAAAATCAAGGTCGTACGTATATAATAATTTGGGAACTCTCTGCGACTCTATGGATTCTAAAAACACGGTAATCTACCAAGAGTACAAACCCTAATTATGCCAGTCGGACGAAGGTTCAAGAGTAAAGACCAACTACAACACGGATCGTGATAAAGTGATTACCTGTTCCGCTGCTCGGCCTGCCGCTCGCGCTGGTGCGGCCACAGCGAGTGGCGCACCTGCTCGATGGCGGCGGCGCAGCGCGCGTCCAACCGCGCAAGCTTGCGTAGTGTTTGCCCGATGAAGTGTGGCCCGTCGCCTGCGAACAATCCGACTGCCATCATGCACAGGAAATGTAGGGATTCGCAGTACAAAAGACATTTGCATTCTTAAGTTTGCTATCCCAAGATTGCGAAAGCGTTTTCAATTGCCGACCCTTAGGGCTAATAAGCATCAGTTTCTAGTAATTTCACCAGTTATCTTATCCCCACACCGAAAAGCAACAATTCTATGTTTAACCCTTCTTCCGCTTAGTGCCGTATCCGTCCCTAAGGGGCTTAGTCGGATTATTTGAAATTGGCTCTAATTTGTCTGTAAAAAAAAAACAATCTTCCGTTTATAGCATTCAGTTGCTCGAAACGTCAAATCACTTTCGGTCACGTGACACCGGTCATAGCCCGACAGACAACGGGTACAAGTGAATGAGAGCCTCTCCGAGAAAGGTTTTACCCGATTTTATACACTAATGTATATATTGGCAAAACAAAATCAGTTCCTAGGATGACGAGACGAGGTTTAACCTTAACCTTTATATTACCGTAGGCTCGTGTGTAAAGGGATTGTGTACTCACCGATTGGTTCGTCGATTAGCGGCTCGGGCTCGTCGAGCGAGAACGAGTCGAGTCGGCCTGACAACTGCGAGTGCAGTTTCAGCAGCAATGAGATTATCGACTCGTTTACAGGGATCGAGTCGTCCGTCGATGTATGGAGTTGCACCTTAAATAAATAAATCGGGATGAATATCTCCTGACCGCAGTAATATCAGGGGCTTAAAATTTCTAGTTGTATGCATGCCGCGAGCAACCACAAGCATATTCAACAGGTCGGACGGAGCCGGCTTACTCTTGGCCGCGCTGTCGCCGCGTATTAAGTATGGAGCTACGCGCATCGTCGTAACCCTTGCACCCAAGTTGCAATAGGTAACAAGAACTCCTAAAGGGCCGGAGACGACCCATTTTTTTATTAATACTTTTTGTAAGTTACCATGGTGAAACTTTATTCAAGTAGTTATATAGCTAAGTACCTGCGTGTTGTTGGACGGCTGCGGGTCTGCGCAGGGCAGCGCGTGCGCGAGCGGCGGAGAGTCCTCGCGCAGGCTCACACTCCATTCCGGCGCCGTCACGTCTGTACAAAACGTTACATTATACCAACATAGAGAGGCAGGTGAACTTTTGTACACCCTAGAAGAACACACATTGCAAAACGCGTTATTTGGATATACTCGTGCGTTTAAAAAGGTTCGATTCCGCGTACATTTTCTGCTGACGTGTTTGAGGTTATATTATGAACTGAGTGGAGGGCTATAGATACGGTAGCCTATGTGATAGTGCAGGGGGTGTAAGCTATTTCCACTCTAAATTTAATCCAAAGCCGTGAAACTTTTGCAGCGTGAAGGAGTAATAAATTAACATGAACTTTCGCATGTTTAATACACACACACTGGCCCTGCATTGAAGCCGCTACCGCTCCGAGTGAGTCTGCCTGGGTGTGTAGCGACTGACCGTATTCGATGGGTATGATGGCGGGCGCGGTGGCACTGGCGGCGAGCGCCAGCGTCATGTCCGGGTGCAGGTCCAGCGCCATCGGCAGCGCCAGCGCCTGGCTGTCAATGCTGCTGCCGCTCTGAGGGGAACACATCACCATTACCAACAAGAGAAGAGTAACAAGGATAGAAAACATGGATATAAAGGGGGTGGTTATTTTACTCACAGAAAAAGTAATTGCTAATTAAGTGCCAGAGGGAAAATTTAAAATATAATAATATTTTTGAAACCCGGTATAGTCTAAGGATTTCGTAAAATAAATCTAAAAGATAAAAAGGTTTTATTTCCTGATTTTTTCTTTACACAAGGTGTTTCAAGTGGCTGCTTCTTCATTTTTATGTATCTTACGGACTCGAAGTCAGTACAGACGATTAAGTTGTTCTTTAGTCACAGTTTTTATACACAAGTTTGAAAAAGGGACTAGTAAATTGTCTCTAATATGTTTCTGAGTACGACGGTTAGTCTGACTTTGGAACATCACCTGCTGGAGCACAAGTACCCACGGAACCAACGGAAAGGCGCAGAACGTGCGCGGTTAGTTACATCGCTCTAGTGAACTAAATATCTAAGGGACTGAAAAGGACAGGACACCATTTAAGATAGTTAATACTGAAATTAAATACGTACCTCCAAAGCCATTATTTGCGGCGCGTCTCCACCTGCATCAGATTGGTCATCAGGTTCCGACAAATTTCTTACCATCTGCAAAACAAAACATATACAGGGTGTCTTGAAACTCTTGTGATTAATTTTAACAGTAGATAGGGTGGATTATTTGGATCATCCCTACATTGGTAATTTTTTTTTAAGTTAATATTTGACCGAGTTACAGACTGATTTATCATCGCCTTTCCTGACGATGCTCTTAGTGTGCCCCATCTTAACTAATTCATTCATAATTATGTGTCACAACGTATTGTAAATAAACAAACTGTTCCCTCTGAAAAATGATTGTGATCATGGTCAAAGCTTCCATGGGGTTCATAAAACTAAGACTTTATTCTGTAATATGAACGAAAAGAGGGTCTCTTTTAAGGATAAGGGCCTAATATGTAAATAATTTAAATATGAAACTTACGATTGCGATTTTTAATCACACTCACACAGCTAAAATAGCAATTTTACTTTAAACTTCTTTTACGAGATCACGAATCATGGATTTATTTTATTCATTTGTACCACTATCAGGGATAATTACGAATAAAAAACAGAACCATTAAAACGAATCACTACGTTGAGACTGTGGTTTGACAATTTGACATAGTATTTTTTTAAATCTTGTACCATTAAAACTCTTTATGAAAAGAGGTTTAGGTTTCTTTTATTAAAATAAAATTGTCCCTACACGTAACGTTTTATCAGAATTACATTTAAAGCTGGTGTCATATACGTTGTTGAAAGATATTCGGATCCCAGAAGAAAGAGAAAACATAAAATTGCTTCGTAAGAAGAGGTCGACGTGGTGACACTACAGTATTCTTAAGAAGCAACCATCATTTAATGGTGGTCATTTAGTTGGGAGTAATAGTTTATTAGTCAGAAGGTTTTGGGTAAACATTGGATGATGTTACCAAAATTCCACTTCAACAAACACCCTCATTTTTTACAAACCTGAGTTACCGACTTGCTATACCTTTGCCACCAGTGCTTGATGATCTACATTGTCTGATGCTATTGCTGAAATGCAAGGCCCCTCTACTCAACTGGCATGTCTGGCATCAAGTTCAGCCCGTGTCTGACTAGCGCAGCTATTATGCTGCTGGGTTTTGTCCCTTTGTGAAAACATTTAAGCATATTGATGGCTTCCTCTACCTTGCTTATAACTGCATAACGTTGGGCCAAGTCTGTAGATTTACCTTGAGTGTTCGTGTGCGTTGGTGAATTGGTCATGCTACTCTCCCGTATAGGTTCCATTCGCATAGCATAGCGTGGCTGTAAATCCTAGTAATAGATTTAAGTACTGAACTTAAGAAAATGGACACACGCATGCACATGCGCTTTCTTATTTGAAAGAATATCCTTGTTTAAGGATCTATTTAAAGCATTTCATGATTAAAAGGATTATAGTTATTAAGACAATAAAAAAATATACGGAGACATTTTTTTATTATGATATTATCTGTGATCGGTTTTTAAAGTCATAATAGACGGACGTCATTCAAACAATGTAAACAAATATCACAATATAATACATTTATTATTATATTACAGAGTATTTTAAGCATTCGACCTTTTCCTTATTACCTAGACTTCAAGTAATACAGCAACTTCCTGCATGACCCTTGTTTCTAGAGTAGATTTGCTGAACACAATCACATTAAAATTATTGATAAGGGCTTCCACACTTCCAATAATGAGTTTCTACAATAAATGATTGTGCCTCCCCGTGATCAACCTCCTGGAAAATCTCACCACACATATATGTGTGATATTTATCACACATAACTCGAAAGTGAAATGGTCTCATTAATATTTTAATTTAATCATAAAAATATGGTCAATTTGTAAACAAATACATTTTACATGACCACAGCTGTCTTCGAACGTAGGTGTCAGCTAGATATCTAAAATCTATGTACTTATAACGTAAAATATTGAGGTTTTATATGTTGTATGTAAAGAGGTTGATATAGCTATATTTTCAAACATTGTTGAAAACAGGTAACGTGTATTGTCTCCCAATTGGTTCGAGTAAATATAAACACTGCAGTGTCGCTCAACTTTTTCTTCGAACTACGGTCCTAGGTACTACAAAAGTCATAGTGCAAAGTCACGCTAAAAACATACTTAAACAAATATATTAATGAAATAAGTTAGTACCTATACTCGTTTTTTAAACCGAATATAATAAATAAAACCGGGTTAAATGACTTTTTAGTCAAGGTGTGAGTATTTTTCTTATTAACCTTTTTCGATCCATATTGACTGCCCTACAATTTTTAGTGACAAACATAAAAATAGTTGCTCTATGGTGAAAAATAAATGTCATAAAATCGTGGTTCGTTAAATAAAATTCTATGAAGTATTGAAATAATAAATGCAGTAAGTATGTTGCACTTTTCTGAACTGCCAAAAATGTATTCAAAGTACTTAACAATTATTGCTGTTATTGTTTTAGCATAAAGGCGGCATGCATGCCGTTGACGAAGGAAGGTGAATGAGATGTTGAGGAATATAATTTACAGCAGTACCCGAGGTATCTTACTTAATAATATTATCCTACTATAATATTGTGTGTGCGTGTGTTAGTTTGTTACTCCTTGACGCTACATCGGCTCGACAGATTTGGATGAAAATCAGGATGCACAAAGTTATACCTTGGATAAGTTAAACATTCCCGTGGGAATTTCGATATATGTTTCGGTGTATGTATGTTATGTTACTCAATCAGGTTTCAACCACTGAACGGATCGGGGAGAAACTGGGAACACAAATTATACTTCAATAAAGGTGGAGGTTCCATTGTATGTTCACCGGTTTCGCCTTCAATTAAGGACCGATTAAAAAAATAAATTGTTTTATACAGTAGGTATACTTACGAGGTGGTCCCATTGTCACGAAATCTGAATCTAATGAGGGGATCCCACAAGAATTGAGGGAAATGGTCAAATATTATAGGCTTACATATGGCGATTTTAGTATTTTTAGTTAGTAATGCAGCATTATTTGCATTCAGAAAGTGTCATTTAGTGAAGTGGAACTGATGATGAAGATCACAGATTCCTCAACGGTACCTATTTTAAGGCTGGCGGTAAGATATCTCTATTAAGATAGTTGAGCGACTATAGCGAAGAATGTTTAATATGACTATGTTCCAGCGGCGTTGCTTGCGTGGAGCTGGAATGTCTTACAGTTTCATATTAACTAAGAAGTAGGACTACATAATATCTTATTATGATCACTAAAAAGTATAATAAGTGTTTAAAAAAAAACTGCCTTCAACCACAAAAAATAATTTTAAAAATTGTATGTATAGGTAAGTCCAACTGAAGTCGGCTTTTGGTTAATATTGTGAGTCGACTTCAGTTGGACTGACCTATACATACATACCATTTTAAAAGACGTAATTTTTTGTCTTTTGTAGGCGGTTTTTAGTACCTAGGTAATTGCGATAATTAATTCTACGCGTTCGGACTTGCAGAAGCTAATTCAGAACAGTCTGCATGCCAAAGCCTTTGCTTTACGAAATGTGGAGCATAGGTAGTTAATTTTGATACATGTTCATAAGCTATGGGGTCCTAATAACTTTCGACTGTTGAAGCGCGAGCCGTCATCTTGAGTTGATGGGCCTAAATTAGTTCGTTTTCTAATAATTCCTCAACAGTTGCTCCTACGAAAAAAATGTGTAAGTATATGAGAAGAATAAAGAAAAGGAAATCGTGCACAGTTTGTGAATATATGTTTTTTTATATTCAGATACTAGCGTCGGAAGAAAATTTTGTTTACAAAAGCGCAAAGGCAAGAGAAAACAAAACGGTAGCATGATGAATTTTATGCTGGGCTTTACGTTAATATGTGTAGCTACAGTCGTTATAGTATTTTATAAGCTGCACGCAAAATAGGCGCATACCTAAGTCGTCAAGTTGCGGAAAAGAGCCCGCCACAACCTATTTTATAAGCTTTATTTTACTTTTTTTATTTGTTCATATGTATGATTGGGTCGCATCTAGCATGCCAATTTTAAACCAGTTACGGTTATTAAAAAAAGCGCTAATAAGTGGTAAAAAATAAAATGTTTTTACTCTGTATCTGTAAGAAAACATAATGTGTAGCCGATAACATGCAACGTTTAACAGCTGGTCTGATGATGAAGTTGAATGGTGGCCAATGTTACGTACGTTGTGGCATTTTATTATACCTACAGATGCAGATAATAGTAATATTTTCTTTTTTTAGGTAAATTAAGGCGTGCAACACGACTTTTATATTTTAAAAAGGAAACAGAAGAACGAAAACAATTATTGAAGGAAACGGATGCTAAATCTCAAAATTCAAGAGAAGAGAATAGTAACATTAAGTTCTTATTTCATACTAACATTATAAATACGTAGCTCAGAATCCGAAAGTTTGCTTTTTTTCAGCCTTTATTTTAACTTGCATTGTTGGTATGTATGTAAGTTGTCCGTTAAAATTTGCAAGTCAATTTTGAGCCAGTTCCCGTTAATGGAATGGGCTGAAACTTGGACCTCATATGTAAACCCGATGACAATGCAATATTATGGTATCTAAGAGCTGATCTGATGATGGAGTCGGAAATTGGCGAAAGGATTTCCGCTATATTAAACGTAGATCCACCGTGTTGGGACTTTTAGTATAATATGATGATGATGATGATGATGACGATGATGATGATGATGATGATGATGATGATGATGATGATGATGGGTAGGAACGAGACGCCCGGCCGGAGAAGGCGGAAGGGGCGGAAAATATCAGATTTAAATCGCTTAACCGCTCCCGTGTTTATTTATTACATGTTAACCAGTTGACAATGTAACAATTACCTAATAATAATTATTGAGGCTAATCTGATGACTGATGATGGAGTCAGAAGGTGGGTGCAGAATATACATGGCTCTTTATGGTAGGTAGCTCACTGAGTTTGAAGTAGCGTGAACTTCTTTTAATATGTTCGTTAGTTTCTTTAATCCACCATAATTTCAACAAGCAAGCAGAGATGTTTGCAAACTCGCTTTCTAGTTTGGTCCTTATTTATATTATGTTTCTGTTCCAGGCAGCTACGTCGGTGTATGTAACAAACGAACTCTACCATTGGAAATGTATACATATTTTACTTCCACAATGCTGAACTGACAGAGATATTTAGACATACCTACTGTAGATAGCATGATGTAAAGCCCGTTTAACGCACAAAAGTTAGGTTAGGTTAGGTTTTACGTCGTACCACAGATTCAATAATAGTTACTACGTCGTACCAAGTGGTCGTCTGAACACGCAGGGAACGTAAAGCGGCCAGACTTCGGCTGATGATAACGCTACGTGAGATTCTTCGGTATCCGTAGATGGATAGTTCCCGAGGGAATAGCGATACACGACTTGAATGCGGACGGAGTCGAAAAGCTAGTTGTTCATAAGTTTCTATCAACGTAGACAAACTATTCCATTCAGCGTCACGCCCTGTGATACGAGTCTGATTTGGTTTGGTTGGCAATATGTTTATGACTTTCTACAACCTCTGTTATCTATAAGTGTACTGTGTATTACTAAGCATACTATTCTTTATTTTATCTAAACGAGCGTCCCCATCCCCACTGAGAGCATTCGCATGCAATGAGCATTCGGCGCGAACTTTGAGTGGTGTGTAAGCTTTTGAACGGTCGGCTCAACGTCCATACCACTCGAATATTCACGCGAATGCTCTCAATGGGGATGCTCCTTTATAAATATTCTTATTCTTATATTTTTTTACTGGGGCTACATACAACACTGTATAACAACATTTCTTTACACGTGTTATCGTAGGATGCCATCTATTTGGCATAATTTTTAATGTCCGAAACGTATTAGAAATAACCAGTTTTGCATAATTTATTTACGCCGAATCTCAAATTTGCTGAAATTTTATTTGGCATAAATCTATATTATTCGAATGATTGTTTACGCGGATGATATGTTCGCATAATATTGGTACGCAAGAATTTCATTATGCATAATGTTGTTTAGCATATCTGTAATTTAGCGGAACTTTGATAGCCCGAAATCTTGTCCGAATTTATGTCCGAAACAACACTATTTCTTGATTATTGTTAAAGTAAAATAACTGAATTTTGCGTTGTTACGTGTACGTTAAGTAGGTGTAGGTTAGGTCAATTTGAAAAGAAAATAGGTTAGAGTTGTCTCCAGACGCGAAGCGCCAAACTACGCGGAATAGGGTCTCCGCTTCGCGGAGCCCCGTCGACACCGCCCCAGGCAGCGGGACATATGGTGAATCTCCTCGATTAGGTCATTATTAGGTTATGTTAATATTAAATAATATTAATAAGTAAAAAAAAAAAAAACTTATCATCTATTATTTGTTATATTACACACCACTAAAAGTCGCTCCTTTAGATAAAATAAAGTATAGTATGCTTAGAAATAACATACACAATACGTATCTATTTTCTACATACTTACAAAGAAATGTACCAGTTTGGGGTTGCTGTTGACTCTCCCTAGCAACCCCAAAGATTAATTTAAGAATTTGTTATTTGTTAAAACATAAAATCCCTGAACACCGAATTTAGGTTAGGTACTATAACCAACATGGAAAAAGTCGAATTTATTCTGTCGACATGTTGAGCAAAAGCTTTATTCTCTTGATAAAGTACAGCATACGCTCGCAAAACAATACAATGCACAAGTGTTTTAGTTCATTTGTGCTCTCGAGCTACGGAGGTACATTTAAAACGAAGTGTGTACTAATTCAGTACATGTTGGATACAACAGCGTAATATTTTAATTAATCATAATTTCTTAAATTCAAGGTTGCTGGGGAGATTGTCCACGGAAACCCCAAATTCAGATCATTTGTACTCTCGATCTATGGAGGTACATTTAAATATAGTGCGTATTAATTCAGTAAATATTGGGTACAACAGCGTGACGTATTAATAAATAACAAATTCTTAAATTAATATTTGTAGCTGCTGGGGACATGCTCCACAGCAATCCCAAACTCAAACAATGTGTACCTACTCTCGCATGATCTACTTGATCGAACTTCTGCTACTGAAAAGTTGCACTAGTTTGGTCAACTGGACTAACAACCGGACTACTGCAATTAGACCCGTTTTTATATCAGGCCCGAAGGTCTAAAAACACTCAAAAACAGGAGCTCCGTCGACGCTCGGGCTCGGGCTCTGTTCCCGTGAGTTTGATTTTGAAAGAGAATTATACGCAAAATGAGTCGTGGTGTGAATACGGGTGAATAAAATGAACCATAGTCACACCGGTGTGGTAAATTGGTGGGACTACGGATCAGACAAGGATCTATTGAGGTACATTTATTTTTAATAGGTAGAAGTTTCATTACATATTGTGTACATTAGCGTTATGCTTTAAAATAATTTATAACAGACGGTAGGGTGTCCAAGAAGCATGACATATCTATAGTTCCTTCGAAGGAACATTCAAAGGAACTACCGCGAATACCTAATCTGACCCTTTTTAGTTTCCTGGCCGTACTAATGAGTTCAAGATATTGTGCTTAAGATGTTCTTAAGGCGTTTATTTGTGATGATCAGTCCACAGATTAGAACACAAGGTGCCACAGAAAAAGTGCTATTAAACTATTAAAAGACTTATGTTTTGCCTTTTTATTTATGAAATTCATAATAGAGATATATGGCGTAAGAATGAAAGAATACCATAAGGGCATCTATGGTATTCTTTCATTCTTACGCCATACGTAGGACGTCATAAGGTTTGGATAGATTGTCTTTGGTCTGTGTCTGTAAAGCCCAAAGACTTCCAACAGGTCCATTCTCGACCTTCAATTTAACGTTGTGACCGTGACATTTGAAGGAGAAAAAACAGCGTAGTTTCTGTTTCATTTCCTCTTCAGAATCCGTAATCTAAAACGCAGAGAAAGATAGCTGGTGCAAATTTTAACTAAGGGCCGGTACAGACGGACTGCAAACTGTCAGTTCGAGGGCAGTTCTGATGCAGATGACGTAACTGCATCAAAACGTACGTACGTCAACTGCACTTGAACTGCCATTTTGTAGCTAGGTTGCAGTTCAATGCTGTCCATCTGTACCGGTTCTTATAGTCCAGGTTCTATGTTAGTAGGTACTAATTCTATGGGGTATGTACCTACCACGTTGATTTAAGTCTATCAGAAAAGCAGGGTTTACAATGGGAGTCTTTAATGACATAAGCACATCAAGTTCGCAAAAAAAAAGTTGGATTTTTGAACACACACGGCTGGCTATGGCTATAGCAAGACATTTTTTTCTTCTTGTCAGTTTATTTATTGATTTATGAGGATTTTATTTGTAAATGTGTAAGATAATTTAGTTTTGATCGTATACTTCAGCACAGGGGAAAGTTTGTGTAAGGCTTCTTACAGACAAGCGGCATTTAGGCCGACAGGTGGTGACGGCTGCAGTAGCCTCTGCCGTTGGCAACATGCCGCTCGTCTGTAAGAAGCCTAAGGCGACTAACAAGCGACTAGGCGGCTGGTAACTGTTATTTATTGTTCTAAGCCTGGAACATGGATAGATTGAATATGTACTACTTACGCATATCGGTTCCATGGCCTGGGATCACATACAAATTATAATCAAATATGCGACGGCCTTTATATCCCGACTGTTAGTTATGTACCGCCATGAATGACCATAGAGATCAATACGGACGGCAATAAACGGATCGTTTATTTCATGTCCATCCGAACTTTTTGAAGTATATGACAGTAGCTATTTATCAAAGAGTTGAACTTGAACTTGACCATGAAGTCTATGATTTATGGTTGTCATTTCATCAGATGTCATGTTAAACTAAATTTCAGATTTCCAAGTCTGAATTATTTTTGCTTAAAAACAATTATGTGGTATATTTTAGAGTAGAAAGAAATGGTAAATGTTCAGATCTCAACATCCCTATGAAACGAATGATACAATCAGGTCTCGGCAGTGCATATTCCAAGAGATCTAGTGATCATTTCATAACCCTCTCAAATGTTCAGTTGCACAAACGAAACTACAGTTGGTAAGTTGCATTTAAATTAATCTTTTTTTATAATGTTAACTTAATTTTAATTTACATGGAGCGAACTGTTTACATACCATGTAAACAACGAATGGTCTCAGGTCATTGACCTCGAACTTGGAATTTTGACGTTAGTTACTACGAACGTTTGGAGTAGTATAGTATCAACGTCAAAGTGTCAAGGTCAAGATATCGGCTGCGACACATCAAGAAACAAAATGAACATAATTAATTTTTTTTTTTTTTTTTTACTAACAGAAACAAAAATGAACCATACCCCCGTGATCAGAATCGTGCGAACTATTACCCCGCCAAATTTCTCACAAGAGTTTCAAGACACCCTGTATTATTTTAACATATTTCTCTATTCCTGAATCGATGCTGTATCGCGATAGCAGAGATGCAGAATTGTGTTTACGTGTGCTACGACGTGGTATACGACCATGAAAGCTTTGTAAAATCAGATCGTAAAATTTACAAAGCTAAAAAGGTTCTAACAGTATGGTTGCTTCTGAAGATATTTTAATAAATACAATTATTAATAGTTCTACGCTTTCGATTTATATTCTAGCCACTCTTAACCGGCCAATCCGGCCGGTCAATTTTTTTTACCCTTCGTCTGTGTAGCTATGTCATCGGTGTCACGTGACCGACGCTCCATAGAGCTCCATGTCACTTGGTTTCGAACAACTGAACGTTTTCTATGGAAGATTTTTTTTTTAGATTTTTCTACAAGCAAATTAGAACACTATCTTTAACTATATTTATCGTGATAAAGTCCAATTTAACAAGAATAATCCCTTTTGCACGGATCCCTATCATACAACGGGTCAGTCAGGTTCCGAAACAAATACATACGAAGGGTTAAAAGTTATAATACTCGTAATTGGTACTTAAGCATTTCCTAAAAAAAAACGGGTTTTGGTATCCCAAGATACAGGCGTGGCCTAGTTGTGGGGCCTCTGATTTTTTTCTCTGTAAGTTGAAATATGTGTGTGTAACTTAAGTGTACCAAATATTTATTTATTTTCTCGAAAACGTTGAAATAAACGTTTTTTTTATTGCATCGCTACTGAGTCGCTGCACTGCTGGAAATCAAGTAGTGTAACGGTGAATGTAGCAGCTGGTTTACCTCCAATGGCGGCGGGACGGCTAGGGCTGTGCTCATGGCGGATAT
Organism: Acleris sparsana; assembly: GCA_923062465.1. Classification (NCBI taxonomy): domain Eukaryota; kingdom Metazoa; phylum Arthropoda; class Insecta; order Lepidoptera; family Tortricidae; genus Acleris; species Acleris sparsana. Next base: position 11,114,220 of record OV281296.1, read on the forward strand.
CAATGCAGACTTCATAGGTGTTAATCTTGCTGTATCCGCTTCTGAGGGTTCCCATTCCGTGTCACCTGAGGGTGGGTAATAATTTCATTTAGGGCTTATAGTTAGTAAATTTTCTTAAACGTATGATTAATATTAATTTTCATTATTATTTTGTAACTTGCAGTAAAATAATTTAGTAAGTACCTTGAAATTTGAAGTTTGAAGTTTTTGTGTACGAGTTTATTAACTATAATATCGTAAATATCGACGGCGTGGTACCATGAACTTTAACTGACATTTCGAAGAAAGATACATTTTTGTGTAGATACACTTTAAATTTCATTTGGCATAATTACTGAAGACATTAAAAAAAGAAAAATTAAAAGAGTACGAAAGCAGTATCTACATAAAAATGTAAGTATAGTCAAAATGTTAGTTGGGGGTTCACGATATTTCACCATCAATATGTGAATTTCAAATGACTATGCAAGCTGATTAATGCCTGAAAAACAGGATCATCCTTGGGTTACATGTAATATGTGTAGACATAAGCTTTAATCTCCTGACTGGTAGATTCAAATTCCCACCCACAAAAATCTCCCGTTTGTGCAACGGAATAATTGTCATGTTTATTATTAAGCATAGGTCCGTGCATGGTAGCGAGCACGTGTACTAGTAAACCTAAGATGTTGTAGTGTGAGGTGTGTGTGTGTATGCGTGTATAGTGACTGACTGTCGGAGTGCGCGTGCGCGTGGTGCGGGTAGACGGGCCCGGGCGCGGGCGGCGCGGCGCGCGGCGGCGGCAGGCGCGCGACGACGGTGCGCGCGTTGTCGCACACGGAGCCCGCGAACGCGGCCAGCAGCGCGCGCCCCGACACCACCGGCCCGCGCGACCCGCCCTCGCCGCCCGCCGGGCACACGTCGCGCTGGCAACACACAATCGGCACGTTCAAACAAACAACTACCATAAACGCAACATTTACAAACCCCGCTGCATGTTTTCATATGTCCAATTATCAGGTTATATATACTTAATCAAAGTCCCAGTGACCCTAACGACGCTAGACAAACCTAACGACACCTTGTTGGTGTAAATCGAGCCTTCCGTTCGGAGAAAATAAACCCACACAGAACCATACATACATAGGTCAAAAATTTACCCTACTTCGACAGTGGAGTAGTTAATGGCGAAACAGAAATTTATATTCTAAATGTTGTTACTGACATCACCAAATTGGCACTGTCTTGTTGACAATACGCCAAGATCACATAACTAGGGGTCGGTAGTTCCAAGGCGTCACCACGGTCTATGCTCTTTAGAATTGGACCTAAACACGGTATCAACAAATTAAAGGCGGTATTCCATTAGAAAAGTGCCACTTGCAAGTTGAATGAAGTATAATGTCACTAGAAAAATGTACAATTTTATATGTTAAGCAAGTTCTTGCAACTTGCATGCAACTTGAATATTGAAATGGTAAACCTGCATACAAGCTATAAGTTACATATACAAGTTCGAATGTGTATTCAAGTGACTTGCAAATTGAGCGCACAAATTGATTTATATTGTGAACAAGTGCCATACGCGCATAATTGGTTTCTCTCGCTACACAAAATAATCGAAAAATAATGTTTGTTAGGTGGAAGCACAAAAATACAGTCTGCATCTCCACTTGTATACAAGTAAAACCTGCAAACCTTGGTCTCGAAAACATGTATCCAATGCTAACAACTTGTACGCAAGTATAACGTCATACTTAATGCAACTTACACTTGGTACTGGCCTAATAGAATACCGCCTTAAGCGAGGCGATAGCGTCACGATTTTGTAATATAGAGTTTTAAACTAAAAATACTCAACAGTTCGTACTGCATCAATGATAATTCGGTGCTAAATCACTTTTATTTTATCAACACACCTCGTCTACGTTGCAGTGTATATCAAGCTGTCGATTAAATAGCCCAGGCATCTATTCTTCACTTTCAAATCATATTTCCTTCAAACTGTAATGGCATTATTATTAACTCAGCCGCCATAACTGTCAAAAAAATGGTATCAAAACGTCTTCTATACAATAACAGGACAAAGACGATATGCTTTCTATTGCCGTGGCACTGTGTATTCTCAGTTCTCACGTTGTGCTGTTTAGCTCGCTCGGCAGCCAGCTCGGCGCCCACGTCGAGCAGGTAGACAGCAAGAGCGAGCACGTGGTCGGGCGGCGCGTGCGGCGCGCTCGCGTCCGGTGCGCGCCGGTGCACGCCGCGGTGCAGCACGGCCAGTATCGCACCGTGGAGAACGCCTGAAACAAACGCAACGTCAACACTCTCCACTCAACATCACGAATCGAAATTATGATCTCAATCTAGTTACATTATACATCGATATCGCTAATGAAATAAAAAACTATAACTTTATGAACGGACTTTAGGTAAATCCAACATACATTGAACGAACATATCAATCATCTGTAGGTATATCAATGATATGCTAGTACTGTACAGTCACGAGATTTAATTTGGTACCCACCTTAGGTCAAAAGTCAATCTGACATTCTACAACAATAAGGTTGAGTTTCCTAAAAGTTACAGTCACCAAACGGGATTGTTGAGCCTCATAATTTAGCCATGTAATGCAAATCGGGCGTACTCGTGTGACATCGTCGTGAACGACTGATAACGAATGATGACACGTCTATATTCATTCATAATGCAATAAGGTCGAAACTTCAGTTCGATAGGGTTGAAATGTCAAGTTAAGACATTTAAATGTCTTATCGAATCGACCCTTGAAAATCTTGAAATGATATATATCAACGTGGCGTGGTGGGTCCCAAATTAAAGCTCGTGGCCCTGACCAATCATGATATATTATGATTTTTCCGCAGCTATCGTTACGTTATGTTATAACAATCGTCGCTAGGTTACTGTTTCTAGACCTGTAATTGGTTGGCTTTGGGTGTAATCACTCTATTGTCAGGTTGGGAGGCTTGGTCTTCGGGTTAGCCAACAGTTAAATAGGAAGTCAACAGCCAATAACGTTCACCATGGTGTTGACCAATGAATAGGTTGATTAATTCGTTGATAAATCACCCATAGCAACAGCCAATAACGTTCGTCATGGTGTTGACCAATGAATAGGTTGATTCATTCGTTGCTAATCGGACAAAGTCGGCTATATTCGATTGTGGTAAGAAAAATGCTACTACTGTCTTCGTCATACGTATTCGTGATTAATCGTGTAATCTCGTAAATGCTCGTGAATGTCATTATACTGCAAATTTAAATAACTTCACGATGGCATAACAAATAACTTGACATCTCTAATGACATTGATGACTTCAAGCATATTTTTCTTGAAATGGGTCCCAAATTAAAGCTCGTGACTGTACAAGCAATGAACTTATTTTAACTATAGCTTAACTTAAAATGTTCTTTTATATTTATTTATTGGTGCCAAGACAACAAAATACCACTCAAACGGATAGAGCGATTTGGAGGCAGTTTTTTTTATTATAGAAAACTAATATACTTGGGAGCGGTTTCCGCTAGGTTTCATGGAAATTTCGTGTAAGAGACATCTGCTCTGAAAAGAAGGGGTCGCAGGGGGTTTTATCTATTCGGGTGCATCATCTTTTTGCTGTTATTATTCTGTCCCGCAAGCCAGAAGACAACAGTGATAACGTTTCTTAGTTAAAATGTTAAAATATATATAGTCCTAGGACACTAAGGAGAAAAGCCATAAAAGAATGGGTTTGTAATTGGCAATAAAACTGATTTAGTGGAATTATATCCTTTGAAATCATAGTTTAAAAGAGTGACCCAGGAGACGTCATGTAGCAACGAGCTAGAACAAAAAGTTGATTGATCCATTAGTTATAATGTGGCCAAACTAGAAACGAAATAATACCTGAAGCGCATAGAGCCCGCGGGTCGCCGGCGGCGGGCGGAGGCGCGGCGGCGGCCCGCAGCGGCGGCCACAGCGTGGCGCCCTCGCCGGCTTTACTCGTGCTCGCCAATCCCTCCGCTTTCTGCTTCTCGCGTACGCTGGGAATTTATACGTGATATTCTTTTCTCATAAAAAAGTAGATGTTCGTTTTAAACTTTCGCGATATTCACACATTCTGTTATAAATCTAAAACGGGCACGAGCAGACAAATATCGACGGTTCTGTGACTCAACCTCGTACATTGAATAATGTCCAGTATAAACTGACACTCACTAAGTACGCGAGTGCATACTTAGTGCGTGTCAGTTTATACTGCACATTATTCAATATACGAGGTTAAGTCACATAACCGTCGATATGTAGTTGTTCGAAAAAGCCTTGATTTAGCAGCCATAAATAAGAGCTGGTTCATCGTTAAACTATTGACTTTTAAATAAGAAATAAATTAAATGTAAGATGAGATGCCTAGGATTACGATTTTCTGCTAAAGGAATAACCTTTATTACATTTTATAAATATTACACTGTGTAGATATATATATATATATTGTGCAGCATAAATACATAATGTGTGTTCTGGAACACGAATAACCACATCGCATTTAAACACTGCCGAGGAGATTTAATAACAAGTTATATTAAACAACATATTCACCACTACAGCAGGAAGTTATGTGAGAACTGATAATAACATAAAAGTAAAACTTACTATGCCGTGAATCGTTCCATAGAAGCGTGGAAATCTCTTCTATGTACGGCTCTCCGCAACACGTGCAGTGGGTCGTAGTACTTCTGCCACACCAGGGGAGTTGGTACGAAAAGGCCTTGTTCTAGGTTCTCTGAGCCGCGTGGAGGTGGTCGATACGTTGATAGCTGAAAAGGTGCAAGCGTTTAGTAAAATTCGGCAAAAAAAAACTTGACGTGTTAAGTAGACGGAAGGTACAATAATTTTGCTCAGTCGGCAAGTCACGTCTATAGATTTAAATGCCGCGACCTCCCAACTTACAGCCACTTGAAAATAAACTTTTAGTAACATTTACACAAATAACAGCATACCTCGTACCTCTGTAAGTACGGCCGTGAAGTTCCTTCCTAGTATGTTTTCCTTCTTGCTTTTACTACTCATATTTAGCTCAGGAGTTAAAAAACAAGTTTGAAAGAATTTCAGGGAAGCTTCTAGCAATATAATGCTACCGTTAACGCAACTACCGGAGATCCGTTTCCTCTTTACCCACGGCCTCCAGGATCCTGGTGTGCGCGTTGCCTCTACGCTCCGGCATCAGCTCGAGCAACTGAGAGTGTGTCTTGATTACAGACTACAGACGCTTGGAGCATGCTGACTACCTCTCTTATTTACGGAAAAATCAACTAAAATTTCGGGAGAAACTTCTAGCAATATATCGCCAACGCCATCTATTGGAGAACCGTTACCTCTTTGAGTACGGTCTCGAAATTCCTGGTGTGCGCGTTGCCCGACCGCTCCGGCATCAGCTCGAGAAGCTGAGAGTGAGTCTTATCTCCAGCGGCAAGCAGCGTGCTGACTTCCAGCCGGGACTGCGTCAGCTCATCGTTACCTATCCAACATATAAAAATATGTAGTGACTGTACACTATGTTGGCTACCTGGAAATTATAGCAGTCTTACGATTTTGTTACATTTCAAATCGCTGTACAGTGCCACAGCACTTAAAAGGTGCTTCGGGTTTGTACTTGTCTCTCACTCGCTCTCATACGCACTTATCAAGAGCGAGTGGGAGAGTATTACAAACCCCAAGCATCTTCTAAGTGCCCACAGACTACTTTATCTCTTTCATTCGTTCTCATTAAAACATAATTTCCGACATAGATATTTTCATGCCATTAGAAGTGGACATTTTCACTTTGCTCTGATATGCCATTTACAACCGGAGCGACTAGCGACTCTTCAGACACATAATAAATAAGACAAGTAGGGTTGGCACGATTAAATATTTTTTATTTAAATCGTAGTTTAAATCAAATGATTTTTTCAATAAAAAAATAATGATTTAATCAAAATTAAATGTGTTCAATTTAACTTTCTTTTATAGAAATCATCATAAAAACGTATTAAGAAATTATATGTTAAATACAAGGATCCTATAAAATCTGACAAATAAATGTCATTGCATGAATAAAAAAACTAGTTTTTCAGCCTCTTCAATTCCCAGTTAGTTTCTTAATTTACTATGAACAATTCCAAAGGTGGAAAAGACTCTTTCCACAGCAGCTGAAGAACTATCGCCCCAAATAATTTCAATATCGTTCCGTTTTACGCAAAAATATAGTTAAATTATATGGTAAAATTATTATTAAAAAAAAAAAGATTAATTACTTTTTTTTTAAATATCGCGCGTTTTACGATTGTTTCCAACCCTGGTCAGAAGCACAATCAACAGTATTTAATTCCGCTAATCAAAGAACGATTATTCACTGCAGTAGTTAAAGTATCAAGAGTGTATGATGAGTTGTATGTTACCGAGATTAGTCCTTGAGGAGACGAGGATGGCGAGGAAGGTGAGCAGCCCCTCAACCATGGCGTCCTGCTCCGAAGCTTGCACCGGCGGCATCGGCAGCATGCTCAGCCACTCGCGCACCCCGAACCTGATACAAGCGGAGATAAAGTTACCAGTACAGTGGAAGGTCTTTCGAAACTGTATTTTGGTACTTCTCCTGCTGTGTCTCTTTTAAAGTATGGTTGTGTATCAGATTCTTTGGAAAGTATATAGGGGTAGTTTGTTTATACTTGAGAAGGTCCGCGCGAGAACCAAATCACACAAACAGATGGCCTCTAGTTGTGCCGGGTACCGGAAGGCGGCTGGCTAAGGTTGCGGGAAACCGTCCGGTCCTTGAGGCAAAGCCTGTGGGAGGCCTACTCGTATGTCCAGCAGAGGATGTGTTTCGGCTGAAATGATGATGATGATGATGATAGTAGTATATTTCAGATCTCTACGAGGTATTTTTGTGCCCCGTCAAGAAACCTGACACAGAATGATGATGATGATGATCATCATCATCATCATCATCATCATCATCATCATCATCATCATCATCATCATCATCATCATCATCATCATCATGATCATTATCAATATCATCAATATCATCATTGTCATCAACTTTACGATTACTTACATATCAATGCACATATCCAGGAAGTTATCTGCGGGTAGGTGGGCGGCGCAGATCTGCAGCCAGTATATATCCATGTCGACCATGGAGTTGCAGAAGTTAGCCTGGATGTAGGTCATCGCCTGCCCCTTGATCTGGAGTCCGTTGCGAACCCATATCCCCGCCAGGATCTCGTAGAATAGACTCTGTGGGGAGAGAGAGTGGTAAAGATTAAACCTAATGCCGACAATCTCGTATATAATGTAATGATGTTTTGTAGTTTTCACGATAGTTTTGGTCGTGTTATTTGTACAATACCACAAAAATATGAGAAATGTATTTTTTTTGTCTGGTAACCATGTTCAGACTTACCTAAGTATTAAACAACTTTCTAACCTCAAAATGCAATTTTCTTGTATGAAAAAGCTATTTTAAATAATATTTAAATCAATCATACATTGGCCAAGTGATGTCAAAAAGGTTTTCTCAGTTTACTTTATTAGGGTTCCTATCAAATTAACTTTATCGCTAAAGGACCATTTCAGCTAGATGACATAAACGTAAAATACACAATCAGCAAAGAGTCAATTCAGCTGGACGACATGAAAGTAGAATACTTAGTCAGCAAAGTGTCAATTTAACAGGACGGCTCAGAATTGAAATGAGCAAGTAGCCAAACGTTTGGAAATATAATTGGTCCGTATGATTAGAATACCTTTAAATTAGTTAATTGACATGAACACAGAACGTGCTAGTAGCAAAACGACTGGAAATTAAAATATTCCATATACTTAGAATACCAAATTCGTCGAAAGTAAAATTAGTTGATTGTCATGACCACAGAACGAGTTAGTAGCAATACCTAATTCGTCTATAGTAAAATTAGTTGATTTTAATTATCAAAATTTATATCAACACGCCATTTTAAGATCCTGACGTTTTGTTAACGGACCATTTAGCGTTTATGTCTATTCAGTAATAAAGACATTCTAAGATAAAGAAGTTTTACTACTAGAGTATTTTAAATTGTAACATTCTAAGATCCACACGTTTTGCTAAAGAGACATTTAGCGTTCATATCTATACTCGTATAGTACCAAAGAGATTACACAATCCAGACGTTTGAGCTATATTGTTCTTTGGCGATAAGGTAAATTTGATAGTAACCCCTTTATTTAGGTACGATAAAAGAGCTGTTTTAGAAAAAATAATCATTTTGAGGTTAGTAAGTTGTTTCCCATAAAAGACAAGTCTGAACAAGGTTTAAACTGTCTTGTCCTGACCCATGGAGAATAGAATTATTAATAAAAAAATAAAATAAAATAAAAGTTTGAGATAATTTATCCTTCATTGTAATTAAATTTACGGGGATGATAAAAACCATACATTACTTCAGTTTTTTTAAAATGGGTACATAAAGGGGCGTCACAAAGAGCCGCTGGTTAAGTCCAGGAGGTAAGTTGACTTTTACAGCAGGAATTTCAAAAATAACCTATTTAGGCTGTATATCTGATCAAGACAACTTTAATTATGAATTTCCAAGTTTCTAATGAAATTCAAGCCCAAACTCGTTTGACGTGATTGACGTGAAATAAAGAGAACTTTACTTTACTTTGGATATACCCACCTTGATTCGACGTTACAAAAGCTCTCATTTATTATTATTGTTTTGTGTTTTAACATAAAAGTTGCCATAACAACCAGAATATGATGATTACGAAGCAAAATTATTCAATGTGGACATGTTAGATTTAGCATTTTAAATCGATGATTCCCTTTTCCCAGGGTCTCTCTTCCACATTGCGAGTTGCGAACGTTAGGACCGTTAGGGTCGCACTTTAACTGTGAAATAAATCGGAACTGTCATAACGCCAACATATTAACTGCGATATCGAAGCAAGATGGGCTAAACCAAAGTAGAATAAAGCCCATATAGGTACCTACTTCGATGTAAGCATTGCCCGAATTCATATATCACTTAGGCAGTGATGCGGGCGGGATTGAATCAGGTCAGACCCCTTTGTACAAAAACCATTGAGGGGAGACGAATGCATCAAGTGCTTTATGACAACCATCTGCTCGGACTAATACATTATTTTAAGGTGATGGTACACGGGCAACTTTTACGGAAATTTATAGCCGACAACAATAGCTGTCTTACTCTAACTTTGTGTACTAGAATGCGACGACCGTACTGTTAACAGGCAATCATTGCTCAAATAAATACGCGTGTTAATTCACCTTTATAGTCGTTGCAACAACCAGATCATAAAGATTACGTAAAAAAACAATGCGTTGCGACATTTAATTTGATGTCAGCAGAAATAAATCATTCCCACCCACAGTTCCCAACCTACGGAGGACACTATTTTGGACTTTGTTATAAATAAAGATAAAATAATAATAATTAGTGAACATTACTTAGTAAGTATTGACCAAGTTTATCTAATTACAAAAATATATACGCATCTACACTACGAGTAAATAGATGTATGCTGTTAAACTGAAAGTAGAGGGCATATTATTTTTCTGCCGAAAAACGGTTTCGCAGCGGCAGATCTCTGCATCGAGATTTGTTAGTATAATATTACATTGCCACAATGTACATGTTACCAAAATGGTCATACAAATATGTCATGTCAAATGACAATAACTAGATAGTAAGTAATCTATCACGCCACATTATGCGACATTATTATATAGCAAAACTATTGTTAGAAGATCTCTTCACTATCAGATCTCTACTTTGTGTTACAAACTGGCAGGTATAGAAATATGAAACACGTGTGGCATTTAACATAAAAACCCCTGTCCGTTGAAAAAAAAAGCAACAAAAAAGTGGGTGAGGAGTGCTAATACAAAAGGTTTGTTGTCATTACGGCGGGTGGCGGGAATTTACTCGATAGTGTTGCTATGTTACACAATTTTAGCTGGTTTGGTTTATTTTTCGTTTTGTTCCGCATAAATATTTGTTAATAAGATGTTGGTATGTTTTTGTATTTGTTAATAAGATGTACTTGTATGCTGGTGATCCAAAATTCAAGAACCTTGTTTATTTTCTAAGGAAACATTAGCACAATGTTTCCTTTAAAAAAAGTAGTGACTATTACGAATGCGTTGTTACTAAAATGTTAAACTCAGTTTTAACCTAAAGTTCAGCTTTGTTTTGTTTAATGGATGGAGCTCTAAATCAGCTATAAATTGTTTAATGAATAAAACCAAATAAATCTTTTTGGTGCAAGTGGTCCTAAATCGCTTTCATAAACACATTGTGTCATTGGGCACAAGCAAGATTTAATTATTTAATAGATATAAACATAAATAGTTAACGGCATAAACACAATTTATTAAACAAATATAAGCGGCGTAATTTAACATGTAACTATAACAAACGCGTAACTCCACCAAGTAAAACAAGAACTGCCACTACCTACTAGTGCTAAACCTAAAGCTAAACCCGTCTACACAGTTATACGGTATCGCTAACGCAACTTAACTGGTTTCTTGACGTACAATTTCTTTAAATAAAGAAAAGGTAGAAAACTTTTTTTTAAACAATAAGCCCTAGTTCTGGGTGTTTTATAAATGTGCGCTGGCCACCCGGCGACCTCGATCGCAACGCGCCAGTGGTCGCGCGTCCTCCGCCATGACTGTTCGACTGTTGCGCACGCTTCTCGCGATTTTCGCTTTCACGGCATGCGCGAACGGCCTAGTCGACGATGCTCTCGACGTTATACGGTTAGGGAAGGAAATCGGCGAGGAAATTTTAAACTCTTGGGATGTTATAGGCAAGCCTTTTAACGCTTCCGGAGGGGTAGATCTACCGATTATTAAAAGAAAGGAAAAATTGATATTGGCGCATTTGGCTCAAGTGTCACGCGCGATTCAGCGGTTGGAGTTGGGGGTGGAGAAGACGGCTGCAGTGGCAGAGTTGTTAGCTAAGAGCGGGGGTAGGGGGGCTAGGCTAGAGTTGAGGCTCCACGAGATGGCGGATCTGTTGAGTCGGGTCGCGTCAGCTGACAGGCAGATGAGGGAGTACGTGAAGCTTCAGCAGGAGTTGGAGAGGAGCACGTTGGAAGACTTCGCGGAGTGGTGTGTATCTCACGACCCGAGCGCGTTGCCCGGGTTGTTGGAGAGGGTACATGCCTTGGTCGCCCCGCCGCATACTCATTTGTTGGGACGAGGGATTCTGCAGCTTGTGTTGGAAGATTTACAGGTTTGTTATTATATTAATTTAGATAACAACCGTATATAGGTATATAACAAGTTGGGGGTGCTGTTCAAGATAAAATTAAAATTTTCTTTCGCAAAATCCCTGTACAACTGTAAGCCTACCGTTGTCCGCGATGTTTTCAATAAGAGTGAATATAATAAATAATCTCGGTGATATAAATATTTGTTGACATTTTCGTCGGATGCACATTCTTTACTCTGACGCACATTCCACGCGGTTCCCCGGTATAAACAAACAAAGAAACATACTTTGTTACGGTACGGTAAACAAAAACGGTTCATTGTCGATGCAAGCCAACAATTGACTAATTTTGTTACATAATTGAAATTTTCAATTTAATTCCTGACTGGTCATAAGCGAGATCAAATTACGTAATGCAACGAAATGGCGCAAAGACTCGAAAACGGGTTTAATACCTACATATATTTGAGACATGCATATTCGTCTTCCTCGAGAGGTTTTTTGAGAGTAGCGATAAAAACCAACATAAAAGCAGTCATATTGGGGCGTAATATTAACATGTGTTATTAGTTTTTACGAGCGGTTGCCTTATTTAAGGGTAAGAAAGTGTATTTTTTAAGTGGTACCTACGTATTTACAGACAACGAATGCTTTTAGAAGTTATCTATGACACGATTTAAATCTGTTACTATTACAGTTAACAGCACATACCTACGGTTCTTTGGGTTGTTAATGTGTTAAAATCTGTTTTCCCGTCTAAATTCAATGCCCACAGTTTTTAAGTTTTTCTGCTGGGATCTTCTTTTCGTTCATACAACTCTTCTTCTTCTTCTCGGTCATTCCTGCATTTTTCTAAAAATTAAGATTAGTGTTTTGAAGCAGCGTATTATTACTTGTAAAAAACCGAGCTTTCCCGTCAATTTTGTACAATCTTGTCCACAATATTTTACCGGCGACAGTATGCTAACCATAATTACCCTATTAAGAAAACTTCACTATTGCCAAATGGTGCAATTAACACATTTACACTTAAGCTGTTCGTCTATTATTTTAATTAACTCCATCAACGACAATCTAGAAATTATCATTAAATTAAATAACATCACATTAAAATGTTCAAAGTACCTACATTATTCGTAGTTTTTTGCTCGATATTAATAACGGCCACTGGTGTGTATAATGTCGTATAGAAAATGGTACGGATCCCTTTGTGCGCGAGTCCGACTCGCACTTGGCCGGTTTTTTTATTAGGGAAGGCTAACGAGCACTCAGGCCATTTGAAGGTAAGCGGAATCTGAAACCTATATACATTTTCATTCTCAAGACTACAATCTTAAGACTGCAAATGCGTTGCCAACCTTGAGGACTAAGATGGAATACCTCTATATTATTAGTTTCACCGTTTGTCTGATCTCCACACAGGAACACAACAATGCGACTACTGCTGCTTGGAAAAATATTAAAGGATTAGATGGTGGTCGAGATCCAGACGTACCCTGCCAAGGTCCTACCTACCACCACTAAAACAGTAACACCACTCGGGGAACATTTACAGCAGATCTTTTCGTGTTAACTAGATAACTTTGGCAATACAGGGCAAAAAATTATCTTTCAAACACATTATTCACCTCGATTCCAGCAACGAAATACGAATTCTAACGCCTTACACTATATTGAAGTCGTAGAAAATACACCGTAAAGCGACATATTAGCGAGACAATGCCCAGGCGCCAATGAGATCAATGAGTCAACGAGGAAACTAACTGTTAAGGATGACTCACGGGTCAGGAAACTTTGTTTATTGATCAATGTGAGATTTTGTATCGGGGGCGACGGTCAATTGGATTCTATAGTATGATGCAGGATATAATCACCTTGGCATACTGTATTTGCAATGAGCTACTTTTGGCTACCTGAATAGTTTCAGAGTTAATATTTCCTTTGTTTGAAACATCTTTAACATCAAATAAATAAGAATCGTTAATAGTTAGTATAATAATACGGTCTAGATTAAAGGGTAAAGGGGTCTTGAGTAGGCTAGGAGAGTCAAATTCTTCAAATATCAATATATTCACAAAATACATATTCTCTCAGCTAATGCTCGAATTATATGATTATTTTTTACATGGTGTTGTTAGTCCAAAAAGCTATTACGAATTATTATTTAACAGCATCGGCATGCGGTTTCGCTAGGCAACCCATTTGAAATTTGTCAATATAAGGTTAAAAACGTTAATTTGAGAGTCAGTTCAAAAAATAATAATGCATGAAGTCGTCAATGTCATTAAAAATGCCGAGTCATTTGTAACTTATAGGAAACTCAACCTTATTGTTGTAGAATGTCAGATTGACTTTGGGCCTAAGTTCACAAATTTAAGTCTTCGACTGTACGTATTATTATCTGACATAGATATATTAAAGAGAAGAAATTTGGTGGGAATATTCCTTCGATATTGTAGGGGTGCAATAAGAAGAGATTTTAGAAAATTTTAATCCTAAGGGGTTAAAATTTTGTTATTATACTGTCAAATAATAGATGAGGGTATATATTTATAATACCGGATCCTCTACTGTACAAAAATCTAAACAAGCTACCGTTCCGACTAAACGAAGATGTTTTAGAGCCAACAGAGTTTTGAATGATGTTATCATAACATGGTTTAATTAATATATCTCCGACATAATATTATGTTTTACAGGAAGTTTTTAAGTAACTTATTTTAACAATGGTCATACATGAAATCATAACCACTTATTAATGTGGGAAAAGATGCGGACGCGTCCTTGCAGTCAACGTCAATTTACTTAGTAGCACCACAGATTATAATAAACAAGTAAAACGCGTATTGGGAATTCGAGAGCTCCCCCGTCCCCTATTTTACCACCCTAGCCTATACCTATAAACGCCATTTTGTCAAATTAGCAAAGTAAATAAATAAATAGAAATATATTAATATCAGGGGACAATGTCACACCAATTGACCTAGTCCCAAACTAAGCTCTAGGCGTGTGCTATGGCTGGCTACTGGACAACGATATAAATACTTATATAGAGAAATATATACTTAAATAAATAGAAAACATCCATGACGGGGAACAAATATTTGCGCTCATCACACAAATATCTGCCCTTACCGGGATTTGAACTCAGGACCGCTAGCTTTGTAGGCAGGGTCACCACCAACTAGCTAAGTGACGTCAAGATAATTTATGTATCCCGAATAGTCACCAGTCACCAATCGTTGTCAGGATGGTGAAACGATTATGACGTGCATATTTTTATTCTTCATTTGGTATCTATTATTTGTACAATATAAAAAAAAATGGTTATATTTAAAGGGAGTTTATTAAAATTTATAGGTAGTAGGTAACTCTGGAGTTACGGATAGTAGCAATTCTAAAAATGCTCTAACTGATCTTTTAAAAGTAGGAGTTGAAATTGATCCCACCGCTGTCACCTTGAAGTAAACACGATGATGGCTTGATATAGACTCGTTAATTATTTCAAAATGCTATCCACATAAACATATATTTCTTAATACTACAGAAGTTTTTGAAAAATTCAAAGTAATTAATTTCAAAATCAGATTTAAAAATACAATTTCAACCAGATGCCTACTATTATAGGTACTATTACTGAGTTTAACTGACTGATAACAAACTGACAACAGCCGGTTACATTACGTTCTCCGTAATCATTGCAACCAGATACAATGAGTGCTGAGAACAAGGGGACATTAATTAGTGCCATGAGTGTAGGCTACATAACACGGGAATGAGTACCTACTTCTGGGTCAGCAGATAAACGTTCAGTATAATATCAATATTTAGTAACTAAGTAAATCATAAGTAAATTTTCAGTCAATATTATCATCGAACATTCAACAATAGAATATCTGAAGCCGCTTAATCATAAATATTTGACCTTGTGCGGGGTTCGCCCAGTTTACCAGTTTACGTTACGTTACGTTTACGTCAACCAAGCAGTATTGGCACTGTGCTTCCGGGGTGTACGGATGGATGGTTACCGCTAATAGAGTTAGTAACAATGAGGCTTTCCATCTTAATTCTTAGGATAGCAACGCATTTACTATCTTAAGATTGTATTTCGAGCTTTGCGTGCTAGTTTTCTTTTCTCATACGATAAAAAAACATAGCAAAATGCATTTTTATATATCGTGACGTTAGCGTCGCTTCAATCATGCTACTTAATTGAAAATGCTGATAAGTAATACATATGCATTTTATTTAACCTACACAATGTTTATCTCGCATGCAGTTCATTATGTAGTTTATTCAATTCACTAGGGAAAATTCTTGGTATTCCTAAACGGAAGTGACAATATCGTAGGTACACTGTTTATGGATATAGCTACTCAAACAGCAAACGTTTTCTTCTCGCTCGAGTATTAAACATAGTAGTGAAAACATTCATCATTTTTAATAACAAGACTTTATAAAGCCAGTCATTAAAGGTCATTAGCTAAAATTATTTTATAATGTTACAGAATAACTATTACTAATGAACTAATCAGCACCGATGCATCTCATGAGTAAACAGCAAGTCTACAATAATAACTATCCAATGTACCTAAGTATCTATCATTATTGGTTATTACATAATCAGTAGCTTATGTGGAGAACAGTTTTGAGTTCCATGTCGTATCATACCGACCTAAACACTAGTAAGAGTAGATTAGAATTGGCGATACAATTTTACCAATATACATTTCAGTTTTATTTTTAAAATAGGTGAGAGATAAATATGAACCCGCAGACTTATCTTTCAAGTCTAAATAGCACAATAGACCGTGAAGGCCGCGTTAGTCTAACAATTGTCACCGCGCTCGGGTACGATTCCTCGAATTCAATGGACACAACGGAAATACCTACGCAAAGTACTGTGGTAGCATAGCATTACCTAGAAATTTGGCGATTTCATGTGACATTCGCAACAGTACAGGGATCAAAAAACGGACTACAGTCTCAATAATTATTTAGTAAGTAGGTTACGTAGGCCTATATAAAACTCCCGAAATATAACTGTTACGCTGACACCCACTTTCAGAGCTCAAAGATATCTCTTAACCGACCCAACCGATATCCATTAAAACCTGCTAAGAACCACTCCATTTGAACTAGTTTTATATTAATAGACAATTAAACATAATCGGTTCAACCTTTTGGGAGCTACGATGGCACAGACAGATACACACGTTAACATACAAACTACAAACTGCCAACAACACACAACACAACTACAACTGCCTACAAACTGTTTGTGCAGTTTGGCGAAAAAATGTAATGTCCCATGCCAGTTTTTTTGAATAAATGATTTATTATTATTATTATTATTATTATAACTGTTTTGTTCGCGTCGGGGGTTTATTCAAATAATGCCGGGATGTCTTCTAGATTATATTATATTCTAACATTATTGTCAAGAGGCTAAAATAGCATATTTCTACATAATAAATAATTCATACAGCGCTTACGCCATTGACCAAGAGTTTACTGTCGCTTAATACGGGCGCTATATTAATTATATCCTGCTTGACCAACTAATAAAATGTCAAAAACAGTTTTCGGTACTGTATGCCAGCCACTCAGTATAACTGGGTGCAGCTGCTTTGGTTGTATACGACGCAAAAGTGCAAGTTATCTCGCTTTTCTAATTAGTCACCTGCCTACTTCAAGTATGCGTATACAGCACAAAACCTGTTCTGAGGCCGTGGAGACTTGCCTAGCCTGTAGAAACAATGAGTCATGAGGTTGAAAACCTTCATTTGAACAAAAAAGTGAATTATGATGACAAATACCTGAGAAGAAGGAACATTTTGAATTAGGTACCTGTTCAAGCAGATAATTAAAAAGTCATGAATCAGGATAATCAATATCTAATCAACATATTTTCAAGTTAACTGTACGTGCCCGAACAGAAATTTAAGCACTACACAAAAATAATTAAGCAGTTCTTATTATTGCCCTGATAACACAGAAATAGTCACTCTAGCACGTTTTAACCATCAACCATGTGTCCACGTGGAATAAATGAAACGACTTGTAGGTACATCGTGCACCTTATTTGTCGACTTGCACATGTATTTATGATAAGATGCTCCCAAGAAGACGATTTTAAGGCCGTCATATACCTGCTGCGGTTTTGTTATTTTTATAATGTACCTCTACCTACCTAATGTATACATATACCTACTTTTGCACGCAGTAGGTAATATAAACAATGTAAAACTAAATAAATAATATACCTAGCCTTTTTTAGGGTCACCACTCATCATCAAAGGGTCTCGGTGGAAAAAGTTGAAGTCACCGTTGTAAACTAACCTGATTCCGTACGGGGCCCGCTCCGCTCGCAGTGGAAGTCGGGCATTGGTGTAAACACTTTTGTTCAACCGTGCAGTTTTCAATTTACTAAATGCACTTTTCGCAAAAGCAATATATTAAAATGGCAGATTATCATCATTATTACTCTGCCGGGTTATTTTTGTACTAGAACAACTTTTACTCTTATTCTTACAAGGCTTATGCATAAATTAACAATTTCACATGTCGTTAACGGTGACTGATCCATGGCGTTGTGTACTATTGATAGCAACAACTGTTTGAACAGCTGCCCTGCGCATGTGCAATACGCATGGGTGGGATGCGGTAGGTTTGACAGTGATGGCAATTTTGAGAAATGTGTAAAAAATAGCTTGAAATTAGATACCTACCTAAAATTAAATTTACCGAAATAAACAATATGTGATTTCCCGTAACGTCATACACAAAAATAATAAACAGTTCTTGGAAGCCACTATAACTGATAAATATAAATTACTTTTTTATAGTAAATCCAAGTCCTCACCAGAATACCGCGAATGCCGCGAATGTTATCGGAAGCGTTTAAAAGGTACGATATTGAAATTCCCGGAAGTTCCAGGTTCAGTGTGGCAATATTTACCACTGACGTAATATAAACATAACATAGGTTATTTCTTTGAAAACAACTGTTATACACGTAATAATAATAATCGAAATCTAAATCGCGAAAGCCCTTAACTCAATTCCTTTAAAATAACCAGCCAAGTGCGAGTCGGAGTCTCCTACCGCGTAGTGCGGACGAATGCATTGACGGACGTACAACGAAGGCGAAACCCTTTGCGTACAAAACCCCAATAAACAATGGAGACCAATAAACGTTTTACGATTAACAATATTACTAAGCTGTGGGTATGAGACAGGAAACATCAATTAAGAACCCTCAGGCAGGATTAATTAAACAAGGGGCATAACAAAATACATTCGAAGCGTGCGAGATGTTGTACGGGAGCCGCTGACAACGTCAGCTGACACGGTCGCTTATAATATAAACAAGTACACATAACAGCTGAAGCAGTTAAAACCTGAAACCAACCTTAACGCTCTACAAATAAGACATAGGTTATGCATTAATACGAAGAGAGTAATACGTGAAATAATGAAGCAGTAACAATAATAACAGTAGGCTGTTGCAACGTTATCTGTGCAATCGCGACGATGCAAAAGACACTGTATTGTTGTTTGATTAAGGTTCAAGGCGGCTGCGCGGTGTGATTGCGCCGAGTTAACAACATTATGCGGGCCGGTGTTGGACTATGATATCGATAAAGCGGTAGATTTCACTTCGTTGTTTTGATCAACTGTTTAATACATTTAACTTCCAAACGCTTAATACGAGCGCCAAACATATATGACTTAAGACAACTATTAGATCAGCTTTTTGGTTTATTTAGTAAAATGTTTATATAGCAACTCAACAGTACTTCAGCAATTGCTAAAAGTACAAAAAAATGCAGAATTAATATAATGCTAAATAATTTCCTTCATGTACTAGGTACAACACAGATTTTTATGAGTAACCCTAAGCTTGAGTATCCTACCTAAACCATAAAACAATTAAACGTGATCACTGGTCACTGGCATGAGCCAACAAAGCAATCATTGCGGTTTATTGGCGTGTATAGTGTTTAGCGACAGATATCGCGCGGTCCCATCCCTACGCCGCGTCCCCGCTCGGCCTCCGGCCCCGAGCTTCAGTCAGTGCTCGCCAGTCACTCGACGGCGACAGACCACGATGCGACTCGTTTCATTCTTCGCGCTGCTAGCCCTCGTGCTGGCCGACCTCTCACCGGTCGACCACGTACGAGACGAATTCTACGTAATAGAGAAGGACTTGTGGGGAAACGTGACCGATCCGGATTGGAGAAACGCGGGACTAGGTGGCGACATAGAGTTGACAAAGAGTTTTGACGCTTTCAACGATCGATTGGATGCTCTACCGGTAGCCCCCCGGCCGCCTATTGACTCCTGGCTATGGATGAAAGCGTCGGAAAGAATGGCTGTCATCGACGGACTGTACAGGACCTTTATGGAGTTCGTGAAGAGGCAAGCGACGCCGGGGACCGTGCCGGCGCCGGTTCGCGAATGGTTGGACCTGGCTGAAGTGGTGCTGATGGACCCAAAGTTATCAGTGGCTCATGCTGTGAGGAAACTGGACGAACTGTTGGAGCACGGAGACATGTTTAGAGCATCCTTGCAGGTACTATTGAACATAACACGAGACGCGCTTAACAACATGCGAGCCTCGGATACATAACATAAAATGTATTATGTAAACATACTCATCTCTTACTATAGGGTTCATAGCGTGCCATATATTTAAAGAACATTGATATACAATTACTGCAATACAAATAATGCAGGTAGCATTAACACGTAACTGTCGTTCACATTAAACATACTGCTGGCAATAACAAAGCGGAATTTGAAACTTGACTCTTGCGGAAGAGTGTCAGTGACCTGGCTTTAACAATCGTGTTTATAATTCCGAACAGTAATGTGCTAATATTCGGGACCCGACCACATGAATTAATGTAGATCTTGTGTTATGAAAATACGGCACATTAATAGGCTGTTGGCTTTAATTCGTTTAATTTAGCGAGGGAGTCAACAGCCGTGTATAGAACTTACTAATTAGGGTAGGGCCGATTATAGTACCCTTATGCGGTATAGTACACTTTCCCAGCCGCTAATGTACTTTCATAAAACTAATCAAAAATCTATTGACGTATACACCTACTCCGTCTTATTTCATTATAATAATTACGCACATCAATATATAATTTCATTATAGTCGGGCCCACTTCTATAAAAACGTTTTAGTTTTTTTTTGTTTTGCAAGGCTGTGAAAGTATATAATATATAAGTAAGTACAGTAGTATAGTTTGAAAACATATTTGTCTTTTTCACAAGCATAACCCGTCTATTTTGTATGTGTCACTGAGCAAAACGTAAAACAATGCTGATGAATAAAGACTCAACAATCTCATGACAGTTGTTCAACCAGCAACTACATGGATAATGTTGATTTTATGTTAGTATGTCATTCTGGTGTGTCAGACAAAGGCTTTACGAAGTTAACAAGAACAATAAACTTATCTAAACGATTGTGGAGTAAAAACAACATATTCGTTTAAAGCTAACTAGTAATTTAAATTGTGTTGCCGACTTAATTAACGGTCAGTTCTAATTTGAGATATTTTTTTATGCAAACGTATGAATATAATTCGTTTGCGTCAGTATAGTTCATACATAAATATTTCATTCTATCGATGTCGACCCAATTAATACCCTTTTTGCGCATTGTATAAAATATAACAAAAACAAATCAGATATTCAAGCGGCACGTTCGGAGTAAACAATGTTCGCCGAACGAAGAATCACTCACAGTTACTCAATTACTCACCGATATCGCAATATAAGAAACTGATCATGAGTAACCTTTTACCAGAGTTGTATAAGTTTTTGAAAGTTACCTTATTAACTTTCCTAGTGTAAAACAGAACACACTATTAATGTGGACGGTCATGGAAATGCCAATCTTTGTTTTTTGTTCTTTTTTACAGATAAAATAGTTATAAATATTTTTTCAGATAAGATCGCCTTTGTCATTTTCTGTTTGTGCAATAAAGAGTTTACATACGGTAAGAAAAATTTAAAGATGTACCTTGTTCGCTCTTGTCACTATGTGAATAAGACATAAAAATGGGTCAATGAGATCGTCTCATCTTGCATTTCACAAGGCTTGGCGCCTTCATATTTGAATGTAAGAAACAATATTATTTTTAAAGGAGGAGCACCCAGACTTGTGCGAGCTTCAAATGTCACCACACCAACTCATCTACGACATGTACAACACCATATCGCTGACCGAGATCAAGGGATATGCTATGATGCAGTTCTCTTGGATGCTGCTTAAGATATATGGAAAAGGTAGTCTTATAAATTTACATTTCCGCTTCATCGAACCGACAGCTAGATTATTAACAGTTCAGATTTATATAATGTGCAAGTAGCGACGCGGCACTGATTCCTTTAACAACTATTGCAGTATAAACCTTGAACCCATTCGCTCGCATCCTTCTTCCCGTCACGATGTAAATAAGCGAAATGTCCTCCGCTCATGACTCTCATTATCACGCTCGCACACTCGGTGCAAAAGGGGGATGGGTTGATTCTAATCAACCAACTAGTGCACTGAACCTACGTGTGTGTATCAAGAGTTAATGATATTGGAAGTGTATATTATGGCGTCAAGAGTTGGCTACGTTCTTACCTTATACAAGTCCTGTAAAAGCGCATTTATACCATTAAACTGGTACTGAATAAAGAATATTTTCCAGGAAACTTTACAGAGGAAGCTAGCTTGACGCGCCAACGTTATGCCGAGCGGTCTTCAAAAACTGCAGCCGCCGCTAGGTCGGCAATGGCAATGGCAAGAAGAGGCGTGTACCGATGCGACCCAACTCAGCACAGAGAAGGTAATAATCACAGAAATAATAAATTTATGTAGTGGTTAGTCTGTTCAGAAAGATACAGGGAAACAATAATCAGCCGGAAAAATTATCATACATTTTTGTTCTACCTACCCATTAAAGTGTAAACAATACAGTTTTCCTTAATCTATTCCATCAATCATAATTTTGGTATTTAATTTATCCTCCATTGCAATTTTCCCTGGAAATCTGTATAGAACTAACTAGCAATCTAACAATCTTCCCTTTATCTATTCCAGGAGAAACGTTCGCCCAAGTGACCCGTTTGCTTCAAGGTTACATTGAAAACGAGGTGGATATGAACACTGATGGCACCTGCCGAGACAACTGCGCCTACTACACCCTGGCGAAGAGGCACGGCTGCTTCAAGGACCAGTACTGTGCAAAGCAACCTGTTTGCAATGGCCGTATAATAGACTGCCAGTACATTGATTCTGATATGTGGGTGTGCCCTGCTGTAAGTTCACTTCCAAATTTGTAAGCTCACTTACAATATTAAACATCAAACAAATACCCTATTATCCAAGTTTCCTATTTATCGGTTCAATACGATGCATAAAACGGATCTCGTTAAATCCAATAAATGCAAGAATTCGGCTTATCAAGACCAACCGCAGCATACTGAGGCAACTACTACATTAATAATCAATAAATGATTTCAGGGTCGCAACAGCATCAGACGGTACGAGTGGATCGAATATGAGAACGGGCGAACCCTCGGCAAAGTAGGCAGCTGCACGCGGGGAACGACCAAGGTGAGAACAATTTGCCGACGTCGGCTACTTGGCACAAATGTTGAGCATAACTCAATCACGACGGTCCAAGTGATAAATGTTTGTTCAGCTTATCTATTTGACCCGGCAGTACAACGGGGTCATGAGATTACGAAGCAAATGGCGATATTAAGTCAACTGTAATAGCATTAAGTTATTCAACGTAGTTAGAATGTAATTTAAATTAACAGGATATCCCGACCCTTTTAAAAAGTAGTGTCAGCGTGATTCCTGAATTTAATTCGCAATAACTGACAAGTAAAGAGAGTTACAGGTTGATTCGTGGTGGCGCTGGCTATTCTGGCACTGTTCGTACTGCATGTGCCTCTGTGAGGAAGCGACGCCAGACTCTGACCGGTACTTCAGTCTCGTGGAGGCGACGTCTGATGTCAAAAACAACAAGTTAGTCCCTTGGTTCAGAGGGACATCCGCACATGTTTGTTTAGTGTTGAGTTAGGAAGTGGTTTACAATTTTGAGATATTAAATTACACACAAAGTCTAAAGGAAACCTACTGACAGCATTGTTTTTTTTTCTAGCATTGAAAGCTAAAGCAGATTTTTAAAAGAAACGGACACTCAAGGTGTAATCTGAGCGCGCTCATACTTGAGTCGAGTTTCAAAGAGTCTAATCCACTTTTTTCTCCCAAGGTCGACTCGTGGTGGCGTTGGACCCTCCACCACTGTTCGTACTGCATGTGTCTTTGCGAAGACGACGCCAGCTCGGCTGAACGTTTCTTCAGCATGAAAGAGGCGGTCGCAGATGTTCAGAAGAACAAGTTAGTCAAGTGCATTGCCGGCGGGTTTCTATAACGAGGATAATTATTTTGGTTTTTTAAATATTACTGTCTTTGAAAACAAAATTAATGATGTAGATGGATACGTAGTAAAAGTCTTGGATTGGTAATCACATCACTCTCATTAATATAGCTGGTTGCGATATTTAACGATTTATTAACCTTACCAGAGAAGTGCAGTCATTAACATAGTTCCACTAAGCATAAACTATTTCCATAATACATAGTTGTACATTTAAATTAAAATATTGGCCGCGAAGGCGAATTCAAACACTGATGTGTTTTAACATACATCGTTTTCTGTAATTCAGGTTTCAGACATACAGATTTATTTTATTAAACTTAATATTTAAAAAAACCCAAGATTGCCGAGTTATATGAGCCGGGCTCTAAACGGATTCGGGTCGCACATGGTTTTCGATTTAAAAGTAAAAGGGTTTAGTGGCAGTCAAGATTACTAGCATCGGTTTTCATAGCTTTGGGTTCTTCAGCTTTGGGTCCTTTTTCTACTAACAGCATGGACGGAACAAGATGTGCGGGTGTCCAAATTTTATTTATATTATTACCATTTATATATATCGCCTGCGAAACAAACAAATACTTACAAAAATACTTCTGTTTTTTTTTAAACTCTATATCTCTTATAGTCGAGAACACTTTTTTTTCAACATCTGTGAGTTAAACACTTTGTACTCACGTCCGTAAACACCGGATGTAAACATTCAAAAAGTCAATGTTATTATCAGACAAAATGTTACCTGAATATAGATTGTCAGGTACCATTTTATCTGATAATAACATGACAAGGATAAAAGTTTTGCAGTCGAGTCATCAATGATTGCTACTAACCACTTTTAAATTTTTCAGGGTTGTAACGGGTGTAAGATTGGTGAAGTTAGGAAGGGTGTTCCACCTTCAGGTCACAGAAGGCTTACTTGGCCAGCGAGGGTTAGTGACACCTGGAGACTGGGTGCCGGTCGCTAGGTTTGATCCTATAGACGCAGGCGTGAGGGAAGGAGCAGATTACCACACACTGACCTACGAGCAGAGAGCTATAGATTTGGATGAGCTGGATTCGCCTTTTGGACACGTCTTGACTGGTGTCAGGTAAGTCGTTTTTGTTATTATTTAAAAACCTACTTATTCCTTGAACCATCTATACGCTAGTTATGTGTATAAGTTAATGAAAAATAATAATAAATAATAATAATAAATCGTGCTCAGTCGGCTAATGAAGCTTGAATGAGCTTAGGAATTACACAATTTGTACGAGAATTCTTTGTTGCGAGTTACGTCTTCCTCTAACAATGTAATAAATAGGATAAGAAACACGCTAAACTCAAGCTGGAAATCTTTTTTTTTGATGTTTGTCTATGACTGTCAACCAAAACCTAACTTCCCTACCGAAACACTGTTTTATCTTCAAGCCTAACCTGTAATTATTGCTATTTCCAGGTTTGGCATGATCGGTGCCCACTTGCACTTCGAGATCCGCTCCACGCCGTTCAACTACACGACCGGTCGCTTAGCGCCGGACCGCAGCCAATGGATCAGTAACGACAACACCGAAGGAGCCGAGCTGCCCAGGTAAAAAATGTATTTTCAATTTTCAAGCACCCCAATTATTTAAAAAAAAAAACAAAAGTAATTCTAAGACTGCATTAACATGCAGACATTGTATGTTGTATGAAAATATGAGGAAGGATAAGCGATACCATATTACTTATTACTGTAATATTTAATCAGTATGTACGTGTCCCACTACTGCAATTATTGTACATCTCGTGTAATATAGGTGTCATTAGCTACACAGCGTACACTAATTAGCTAATTACTTCTAGTAGTCACGACATTCCAAGTGACTAAAACGTCCTTGGGTACATTTGTTCTGCACAGCTGTAGTAATCTTACTTAACATATATTATTGACGTTTCACGTGAGAATAAAACTCCTAATTTAACAACTATATTTTATACGTCCACAAACCTGCCTCAAATATCCAAATGAAAGTAATATAATCTTTCTTAGTTCAGTTATAATTATCTGTAATTCTGTTAAACAGCATTCTACATTCTGAATGTAAGATCAATCATTTCATAAAACACTTATAAATAAACTCTTGACACTAAACCAATAAATGTCTGCTTTTAGATCACGTCTCGACTTGTACCGGCCAGACATACCTACTAGAAGCCAGACCCCCATGCCAGTGGACTCCAAACACGACCAATATGTGGAGTTCGTTAATACGGACTTCGAGGCTGACGCGGCTCAGAGCACAGTGCCGTTTGTGGATATACAGCCCGTGATGCCAATGAAAGGTAAGCTTGTCGTCTTATATGGCTCTTGTTAAATTGATAGGTGTAACCAACTTTGTTCGTTGGTAAACCCACAAATTATAAGATTTGAAATGTATACGCGTTTGTGTCAGACAGTTCATTAGTTGTGTGGGATCCTTTATATACGTATTCGCAATTAAACATACAAGAGTAATCAACTCGTTAGTAAAACTATGTCCAGTACATATTTGGGCATGTTACATACTACTCTATTTTGTTAATGTAATTCTTTCACTTTCGAGTTTACTTCACTATGCTTTCCAGAATTGTAATCTTACAATCGCCATGTCACATACAATACAAGCGTGAATCTAAACGTGACGGGTACATACATAGGTATTGTATGCAGTCAACCATGACCTGAAATCTGTGGTGTAAAAATACCCATAATTGGCGTTGAAGACCCCTAACTAAAACAATATTAAACTTGTCCCAGGCGCGTCCCTAGCGAGCGGAGCGGGCCTGATCCACCGCGGCACGCGAGGCTCTGGAGGCTTCATTGCAGTAAAGCTGTTCACGTACGACTTCTCGAGGCACGTGCGTGCCGACCCCCCACCCCTCGCCGAAGAATCAAACGCAACTGAATTTATGCCGATAGTCAATTAGAATAACTTCTATGCCTCGGGAACTGTCGGTGCTATTTGGTTTCGTTAGACAACTAATTAGTCTAATTCGAAACTATTGTCTCTAAATTGGAGGTCTAATTTAAGAATTACAGTACGTAAGTACCATCGACACGTTAGTTTTAGATGAATCATGCTAGAATTACGCGGTGGAACAACACAAATTTAGACTAGGGTTGCACCAAGTCATTATAGCATAGTGTGCTGCTATAGTTTAATTCATTTTGCAAGATATTAAGTAGCAGCAGAATATTTGTGACAATGCCAATCGCAAAACATTGGACGGATACCGAATAATTGTAAGGCACTCTCGTCCCTTTGTACTCATTATTAACATAAGTTTTTGATAGTAATAAATTTTCTTAATACAAAACAATAAAAACGCGTTTTATTAAATAAAAAAACACCCCAGAAATCGTCTTTTGTTTAAATAATGTTCAATTGCGATAAAACCAGTATTTTTATACCGTCCTGTCTGTTATCATGGTAGTAATATCGTATTAATCCGTTTCCGCCTAGTAAAAATCGCTGAACATACATATGCGTTAAACGATAGCTTTAGCTGCTCTATCAGCCCTAGGCGGGTTAACGTCGATTTATGGGACAGCCTGCATATCACTCGAGGGTAAGTAAGTACAGATAGTAATCTATATATCATTTTCGTACGGTTTACCGCCCACTGTAACATACTCCCCTTCGTGTATAAACTACTATTCAACAAACCTAACAATTACTACCCACGGATTTACTTGTACAGACCAACAACTGCCAACCGAAAAATTAATTGACGTAAGTCTAATTGACAATCAGCGACTACCCCTTTACAACCAAAAACAAATGAATGACTATAAATCAACATCCTTAGACATTGGCATAATGATGAAGATATTAGTTGAATCCTTGCATCTCTAGAGGCAGAAACACCAACAAACTTGATGTGGCCCTCAAG
The DNA here is from genome assembly GCA_923062465.1 of Acleris sparsana. Lineage (NCBI taxonomy): Eukaryota > Metazoa > Arthropoda > Insecta > Lepidoptera > Tortricidae > Acleris > Acleris sparsana. Next base: position 11,141,820 of record OV281296.1, read on the forward strand.
TTCCTGAAACTGAACTGACCTGGACCCTGAGTGGGTGGAAGGCGAGCAGCGCCAGAAGATCCGACGGGGGCAGAACCTCCGCGGCGCTCACGCCCAGGGTCCTCACGCAGCAGCACAGGAATGCAGCCAGGTACCGGTGCAGCGGGAAGTGGAACGACGCGTGCATCATTTGGGACTGGGGGAAAAATCTTATTAGTATAGCTTAAAATACAGGACACTAAAATTCGTTACCTTCTAATTCTATAGCGATCCTATCTATTTATTTTTGAAATGCAAGTGAGTGAACAATAAGATGACGACTGACGGGGTCTTTGGAAGAAAGTACTTCGCAAACTCCACATGATTGGCAGACGGGCAAGATGATGATCATGATAACGAGCACACAGGCCACTTAGTGCTTTTGAGGCTCTTACCATGACCAGTTACGAGATTGCTATGTTCAAGACTAATATGAAATGCCTAGACAGCCAGTATTACGAGTATCAATGCTAGTCATAGCTGATAAACCCGATAAATATATTCTAAGTTGTATTTTTCTCGTGACTTGGTTCGATTCAACAATTAAAATCCTTGATAGTACCAATGAAATTAGGGTCAGTTACCTGCGGTGCTCTAGGTGTAGTACAGTGCACATTGTCCAGCCACTCCTGCAGACACGAGGCGGCGGCGGCGACGATACGTTTAGCGAGCGGCGCGTGCGCGGGCGCGGTGAGGTGAGATAGCACCGACCACATCGGGTACGCCGCCGCTTCCAACTCGCACGAGAACGCGGCGTAGTACGAAGACGGTTCGAATTCTATGTGGCCTTCTGTCTCACGGAGATTCACGTTCATTCCTGTTTTAACAAAATAACCATAAAACGTCGATTCCTACGAACGTGTGCATAAAAAGTTGTGTGTGGTAATCAAGACACATGTCAAAGGAAGATACAGATTGTTTTTTCTTGTAGTTATGGATTAGTTAGAAAAGGTTACGACGACGCAAAGAAGTTCCAGGAAAACGGATAGATCTGCTTTCATATCTCAATACAGTACCACGAGAGCTTAACTAGAAGGCTAACATTAACATATTTCTCACGAGTATCTTGTTACAGTTGACAATATACAAAATGCACCGATTCCACGTAGCGCTTCTAGCACGAATTGATGCAGATTATATTTCGTCAAGTATACATAACATAACATTCTCACCTTGCAACATCGACAGAAACTCGAACCACATGTCAACCAGCGCATCATCCTGCAGAAAAACCAACGCCACACTCTTATGCGACAGCACATTATTGAAGTCAGAAACAAGCGGCCAGTAACAATGTTTCTCCATCAGCCTCTTCGTGCAATCAATGACAAAGTGTGAATTCTTCTCCGGGTCGTGTAATGTGTTCTGCACTAGTATCTTCCCCATCATGAGCCGTAGGGAGAGTATCATGACGTGGAGAAGGTGGAGTTGTTGGACGCAGCGCAGCGCGAGAGCCTCGTTGGAGAAGAGTTGCACGGACATGTGGACGACGCGGTTGGACAGCGTGTCAGGGTCACCCGCGGCTTCCAACACTAGCGGGATGCGGGCGTAGTGCATCACAAACGTGCGGGTAAGGTGTTCCTGGGGAGGATAGAGATTTTTGTATTAATATATGACTTTACTATCAGTAGAGAATAGCATTGTTGTTAGTCATGGAAATATGGACATGTGTAAGAAGTGGGACCTTTTACACGTAAATAGCAACTGATGATTACAAGAATCTGAGTCGTAAGGCTAAATTATACCTGTAATAAATCTCTCCTTATAATATAGGCTCCGTTCATAATTATGTTTGGCAAACTTATTATTACATATGATAGGTTAGGTTATACAGGTGTCTACAAAAAAACACTTGAAATGCTGCAGCGGCAAGTACCTAATTGTGAAATGACAAATTTGTAAAATGATAGTTGTATAAATGAGGAGTAGGTGAAAAATTTAACCCCTTATAGACCAGCGTAATAACTCTGAAGAGATTGCCGTAAAATTAAATCAATGGACTGTCTTCTTTACGTATTCATAAAATATTAAACGATTGTATATACTTAAACACGTGTCGCGTTAAAGGTATGTTAAACCTTTAGAATAGTCAATATCATAAATAAACACGAGGAAGCATTCAATGTTTATGTACACATTTAAATAAGACTGCGCTCCTCCTTCATTCGGAATAATTTCTAAACATAACCGTCGTATTTCTTCAACATGCTACTTCTGAGTTTTGGATTTATATAGGCCATGCTACTATAGAACATAGATAACATATATAGAATTCTTTCGTGACTAACTGACAGGCCACGCCTGTAAAATTGACTCCCAGCGGGAAGAAACAGGGGGAGCAGCTGGCGTCCTCTAATCATTAATACTGCCTTTCAACTTAACTTAAATTTTGTCGCAAAATGTACGTTTCCTCGTAATATAAAGGTTTTTCATTGCTCACCTTATAATCTTGATCGGGAAGCATGTTGAGCAGAAAGCAGACGACATTCTGCGGGAACTCGTACTTGAATGTCCAGAATATGAACTCGTCGAGGAGTGTGTTGTGGGTCAGACGCGGTGCTAAAGCTGGCAGGTGACGATATCTGGAAAAATATGACCTTGATATAAAAATAAACCTACATACTTCTTTTCAAGTTGTATTTGAATAGATGACATAATGAATGGTTTAAAAGATCAGTAATATAAGAATCTTCACTGATTTAACATGTATTTATAAGTTTTTCAATATAAATATCAGTCATATTTTTCGGAAACTATTTGTTGCCAAATTCGCGTGGTTGTAATACAGGGGCGGTTCTCAAATAAAGTACACAAATTTAAAACTAAAATTAACAATTTAAGACTAAAGTTTTCCAATACGTCATGTATGTTAATATGTTAGACATTTGATTACCACAAAATTTAAACTACTGAGGTGATAAGTGCCTGCAGATGAAATGAACATCCTGCTAGCTGATAGTGTTCTATGAAATGATTAATATAATAAGGAAAACCATTTTCTTGAGGAAATAAAATAACATTCAATAAATATTTTACACAAATGCGACTTTGTTGTTAAATTAAATTGCAACGAAGAGTATCGTGAGTATCGTGACTCACGACAGTATGACGAATTTAATGTTTCTTTCAATATGAATATTTAATAACAAGCAGAAACTTACTCGTCAGGTGGTTCCGGAGCAGGGAATGAGTCTAGCGCCTTCTCGTACATTTTATTGGATTCCGCCATGTAGCAGCCGTACTCTGTCTCGGGGAAGGGCGGTTCAACCAGGTTTCTGTACATCTATGGAAAAAAAAACATTCTACGTCAAAACTTGGGTAGTGTAGTGAGAAATATTAGGATATGGTAAACCAATTTATTTCAGAAGACCGCGGATAACGTATGATGAAGACTTACTATTACGATACTCATTGCATACGGTGCACATACAACTTTACACAAAACCTGCCGTTGATTACGCCCAATATGTAATTTAACCCCAATTTTGTTACAGATTTTTGTAAACAGGTTTACTTGTCTACCGTACCTTCTGGGACTTCACTTGACAGTATTTTCCAAATACCTACTGGACTTGCATTTCAAACATTTGACATGCCGAATGAAATGGATGCAACGAAAATATTTGCACATTAATAGCTAAATGAAGAGCCGCCTTAGAGCACATTCTGCAGAACAAGTAAACCTCACCGAAACTGTAAGCAGCGCAACTTTTGAAAGGAATGATAGCTATTTGTTTTTATTCTATTTAATCATACCTTTGGCAGTTAGAAACGTAACCAACACAATCTTATTGTTTGTACAAGCCGGCGATCTCAGCCACAAGCCTCATGCAAACATGCGGTTTGCTTTTAGATAACTTTTGTGGCCGGATTAAAACAAAACAACTCGGTAGTGACTCAACCACGGTATAATTTAATACAGGTATGTTACAAAAATACCGCAACTGCAGTTGCTTATTTGCCACGTAGTAGTAAGTTGTCGTTAAAACGATGAGGACATTTTTAATGTGTTTGCAGGACGGTATACATAACCACATAACGAATTGATATCATCGTGAATCAAAAAAATAGGTATGTTTGTTTGTGTTGCATTGTGTTTTTGTTAAATATGTGATGTAAGTTTAAATTTGTGTTTGAAATATAAACAAAGCGCCTTTTACCATCGATTAATTAAGTTTTCGGATTCCTAATGAAAAATCAGGGCTCAAATTATTTTGCTTAATGTGACAAAAAATACAAAACGTTAACATCACGTTATCTATACTAGGTATAATAATATAATATAATATTACAATGAAAAAGAGCGGATTTCACAAGTTTGATTATATGTGGAGGTTAATCTGTGGAACCACTGCACCTGTTGTCACAGTCAACAAATACATTGAATGCCCAATGTCAATAAACACAAAGAAAGATACATTATTCCAGCTGAACATAAACAATTTTTTATTACTTTTAAACCGGAGCTCAACGAGGGCGGCTCGCTATACAGCATATTTTGATATGTCAGTAAATTGTAACTGCCATATATTTTCCCTACTAACCTGAGGATTGATGAGAGCCTTGGTCATGGCGGATCGCATCAGGTCTCCCATGTTGTTAAACTCCATCAGCATCTGGACGTAACCTTCGCACTCTTGAACCGCTATGCGATAGCTGTTCGACGTGGTTTGTGTAGATGAGCTGAAACAAATATGGAGGTTAGTTACTACAAGCCTTTATTCCCTTAGTCGCCTGTTACGACATCCACGGGAAGACAACGAGTGGCACTATTCTAACCCGGCAACCACACAGGAGGGGGAATATTAAGATATAAACGTTGTTAAATTTGTTGTTTAGTGAATTTAATATTTAAATTATTATTATAAACATAAGAGTAAGTGCTCGGTCGCCCAAGCTCAGAAACACTTCAAGTGTAGTTATAGCCTTAGCACAATATCGAAAATCAATGCACTTAACTGCTTACAATAAAACCCCCTTCAATGCCTGAAACCCTAAGTGCAGTTATAAGATTTCACTTATTAAGAGGTTAAAACTTACAACTTTAAAGGTATATTGTACAGAAGCGGTATTAATTAAAGACTTGTATGTTTGTGCGTGTAACTTCCACGTAAAAATAACATTTGGTATATTTATGTCAAAACCGATTAACATAACTGTTTCCCGTGTATATTATTGTAGCAGGGTAATGTCGAACAGAAAATGCAGCTTACCATGAGTAGGATATAAATATAAAGAGATGAGATGACAAACCACGAACAAAAGAACAATAATGCAATTTGTCTGCACAATGCATCTTTGATATGCAATATGTTAATATGTTTTAGACATAGGAAGAACAATACTACATACATAAATATACTGGTACAACGATAACGATATACAGTTAAGTAACCAGCACTGATAAATATCACATCAGTAAGGATATTACAGAAAGCCAATAGATCTTCATCCATCAACCTATAACCCATCTGATGACGTCCAACACTGCCTTTTCCTACTTAGTCTTCACTCAAGAACACGTTTACCCCAATGGTTATCGGTTGACCAGCTCAATGCTAATCCTGCTTCAACTTGCTAATCCATTGAGCTATGCAAATAACTTTGGTGTTCCAAGAACTGCACGATCAATTCAATCGATTTAATTGATCGATCGTGTTTCGATACTATTATCCTTGACTGTACTAGAACGTAGGTATAAAATATTCATAGTGCATTCAAACGCCACGCTGCATCAGTTTTCTGTTTTCATAGAGGAATACTCATTTTGATTATGGAATTGATTTCCCTTAAAGTGAATCTCAATGATCGACGAGTTGTTTTGAAATGGTTTCAATTGAGTACAATTTGATATTCGTGACGCACAAAGGTTTAAAGAAAGTTTTCAATGGGATTCGTTGCGAAACAAACATTTCCGTTATAAATATGTTAACATCCATAAATGTCTCAATTACCCTAATCTATGATATGAATACAGACACTTGAGGCAATTTAGATTCAATTTAAGAATACGTTCAAATTAGATCAGCGTACTATTCCCAGTACAGTTTCAAGTACAGGGGGTTGCTGTGGCTGCTGGAGAAGGACGGTAGACTTTACCGTACCTGTTTTCCCTGAAGTGTTGCAGAAGGCGCAGTATGAGCCGCGGCATCATGGCCTCCGCCACGCACATGAGTTCGGCTGGTGCCGTTCCGGGCCGCGGGCACTTGTTGCCATGGTTGCTGCAAAACCTGGAACCAGAACAATGATTCATGAGCATATAGAATCCGTGAATACGCTTCTCAATTAGTCAGAAGGCTACGACGAAAAAAATACAGGCATTAGGCATCGTGGATTATGAGTATTTCGACCGTTTGAATGTTATACATAATACTCGTAATACCGTGAGCTAGAGATTTTATAGAACAGATTTTAACCACGTATTTCTAATGGCAAAAACCCCTGGAAAAGAATGCTGGACTATTTTTAGTGCAGGGTTCCATCACCATTAGTACAAACACTGAAAACGATGTCCCAATTCCATGATTATTAGACAACCAATTTATTGAGGAGTTCAAAAGAGTTTATGAAATCTAGGGCTGGTTTCAGATTGCATCTGCCATTTCAAATGCGAACCAAAAGTTCAAAAACAGTATCTATGGGTAAACCTGTAATATAATATAATAGTGAAATAATTAAACCAATTGTCCATCAGATCACCTATTAAGCCTGATGTGTGATCCTGTAGGGCTAGCCAAGTTGCATTAAAGCTAACGAAATCTGTAGAGTAGAAATCTGTTCAAATATATGGAATTGACATAGACAAACGACAGCATACGTCAATCCTATACATGTCTTCGTTCGCAGAATGCTACCGTGCAAGAGGTTTTTAAAAGTCATTTACGTTCGGGTAAAGTCGGTAAGAAGAAGAGCATATGAGAGCGAATGGGAGGGAAATACAATACAATTAAAATCCAGATACCTTTTTGAATGTTAGAAATAAGAATAGCCAAATTACTTAACTTAAAATATACCCATTAAGTCTCATACTCTCAGCAATCAATCTTTACATAACTCACGCGTCCTTTCCTCAATTTATTTGAAATTTACACAATGAACTTTTAAAATAGACCCAGAGAAACAACCTCCTTAATAACATAGAATTAATTCTACCATTCCCTGAACAGCATCCGAGAAATGATCAAGGCCGTCGCGAAGGTCTAATGTCAAGTCAAGTTCAACCAGCTTCTATCTCATTTTGGCATCAATGTTATTACCCTTCGTCTCGCTCTGACTCCTAGAGGTCCATATCGACCAGTGGACAGTGTAAATATTTCTTTGTATTGTTTCTTTACATCCGACAAGTTTTTTGTCTAGTATCATATTTTATTTCGATGGTTTGTAAGTTAGTGATTGTGTGTAGCCATTATTGATGAGGTATTAATGGTAAAATACGTGGAAGAAATAAATGGTAGGTATATGTCATATTATATAATGAAAAACATGGAGAATTATGGTGATGGTGGAATTAATATTTTTTATTTATTAACTCGGGTATGGTTATTCAAAACTAAATACCTGTCTCAATTAAAACTTACCATTTCATATCCATTTTTTTTTAATTAAAAGTAAATCGGTACCAGTTAGTAAATAAATTATTTGTTTGTTGTAAGGACGGCAAAACTTCTCTTGTATTAAGTTTAACCTACATCGTTTACCTTCGTCAGGCTGATGCATGTAAGGTTTATTTATATGTTTAAAGTGATGATGATGTCTGTTTATTTTGATGTCACGGCTAAACCACTGGACCGTCACACAAAGTTTATTCATCCTAAGTTCATCCTGGAAAATTGCCCAGTCCGATGAAATAGCGACAAACAAAACCCTACGCTTAAAAAACCCACGCAAATTCTAATAGGTACCTTAAGATGAAACCGGATGGCTGATGGATGGGTGTACAGCATCTAAATTTAAGCCTATAGATAATAGTTATACCCTAACTCAACTAGAGAAGAACCTAGTGTCCAATGGATATCTACACTCTGAACTGTTAGTACTCCACAGCTCAGCCATCGCTAAGTTAGTAGTACTGCGCGAATACGTTTATAATAAATCAGTATAAGAGAAAAACAAACAATCAGTCTCGTCCTTATCGACCTCGCTCAAGGTCTAGGCCGAGCCAAGTTCAAGTTCAGAGCATCTAATCTACTCAGCACACAATACGACAACTCGACCTTAAATAAACACAGTAGAGCTTTTATTTGTACGACTACGTTTCCAGTGGTATGCACGCGAGGCGACACAATGGTTTCCTGCCTGCATAAAACCCACAAAGAAGTTTTATGTGGAATTCATTAGAGCATGGAATAGGAAATCAAAAGCTTTACCACGATTTTAAACCACGAATAAAGGGCGTAGGAGTTCGGATTTAGTTGTGAAGATGTATTTATGATAATGACAGGGACTTTGTAAACGAATATCTTTGAAGGTGTGTCAATTAAAGCAGGTCTTTGTACCAAGGCCGCTTCGGGCCGCTGCACCCGTCCAAGGTAAAGGTGATACTAATCTTAGCATTTGGCAACAACAATAACAATGTCGATTACATTGTTGAACCCGTAATCACTTAGCTGAAACGTAGGTATATCGCGAGCTTCAACTACTCAAAAACTACTAACCATATGTGCAGAATAGTTTTTGCAACACGGCCAAACAGACTTAAAGCTGTTGAGCACATAGTTATGGCTTGCAGAACGTTAACAAGATAGGTGGGCAAAGGTTCCATCTAAAAGCATTACAAAATGTACAGATCTGGTGATTACCATGACATTTTGTCTGTTCACCCGAATGACATTGTCGTCTTTAACAACGAAACACTAATCTGAATTGCATATGTATAGAGTTTACGGTGTCATGATAACCCTTGAGTTTAAAATAGAATATACCGAAAAACAGCAGTCATACAAATAGTCAAATAACATAACCATAGAGTCAACGCCATATTAATAAAGCGCGTAGGCGCAATCCTGCTCCTCATACAGACGAAGAGACGTCATTTTTGTAAATCATGCATGTGACGTCACGCTGCCTACGACGCGACTAAATTTGGTCGAGATCGTCTATCACGACGACGGACGGGCTCTCATGAGTTATGAAGTAAAGAGTCGAAAACATAATATGTAGTTATGTACCAGTTCCAATAAATCGTGATAGTTTGGATGGTGTATTTTTATGTGTAGAAAAAATGACCGCATATCTAATTGTCATTTAGTGGATGTGATGGGTGAATTGGCTTTTTCCTAGTTTGATTCTACTTAAAACAAGTTTTTGTCGGCTATAGTTTTCGCAGCACGTCGTTTGTTATAGCTTAGGACGTTAACACTTAACATAAAATATTGCATCATTCCACTTTCTTTAATCAGAGGCAGTTACAGTTAAAAGGATCGTGAACCGTCGCTTAAATCGCGTAGCTGTCCAAAATTTTCCATACAAATTTAGATCCGAGTGAGAAATGTTATCGCACACATTTCTCACCCGGTTTTGTACGTTTCCGTAATATTATATTTCTTTGATTCCAAAGAATTTTTTCCATGTAAAGAAAAACTTATAGGCCTACATTAAAATAAAATCTACAACATGTTCAAAAATCGTAAAAATCGGACTAGGTTCAAGAGAAGAGAAACGTTACCGCATTTTACAAGGATTTTTTTAGCTTCAAAATCCTCTTAACAAACAATACTAGCAAGATATAAGAATTCCTGTATGTCACTAGTCCTTTTAAGTAGATTATACAAAGTTTTGCAGCAATTGTGTAAGATAGATAACTTTCTACTGGATCCAACAACTAATAAATCCCACTTTATGTGTAAATTAGTAAACGGGCATTTCATGTAGCCTCAGTAATATTAGTCCGTTGTCGGCTTCAACCAGTTAGGTAGGTAGGTTCCTAATTAAAGTAATGAAGTCACTATACAGAGCGTAAACAAGTATTAGCTTCTAGTCTCTTTGGCAGTTAGCCACGCCGCCTTTATGTCTGCGCCATGACATTTTCAAGTACACATACCTACTCTAATAAAAAAATAAAGTTGTCTCGGTCTTCTCCAAAAGTTGGTTTGATTTGCTGTTTATAGTGTTAACTATGGCCCAATATAAAAAAAAACACACTAGATACAAACTACAGAGACCACGCCATAACCAAATCGACGATCATATCAACGAATAAGGTCCGAAGTGAAGGCGTAATAAGACAAAAAATAATTATTTATTGCGGAATTTGTGTAACTATAATAGCTGATACTTACTGTTAAACAGATGTATAGGAATCATCGATTTACATATTTACAAATAACGACGTTTATGTGTGCGTACACTCGTTATGGCCTAGGTTAACGCAAACTTAGCATTATAACGAATAGTCAAATATGAGTAAGTACAGCTAGAATACATATATAGCTTTCGAGGGACTAGCCACCTTTGGTGGATTACCCACTAAACCTCCTCAGTAGCAGAAGCCAATGCACATTTCCCAGGACCCCGCTGTGACGCCTTCTATAAGTCGCATTGAGTACATAGCCAGAACCCCTAACTCTGGCCGCTTGCGAGTTCCGACGTATCTTGACATATAGTATTCTCCTAGTTAAACTCACCCGTCCTCCTTCATGACAGAGTTGTCTCCACAGTCGCACGCACCGCCCGCCTGCGACAGGAACATGTTGAAGTCGTGCGTCGAGTGGTCGCCGCGGTGGAAGCACTCGCGGCAGATGGACATGCAGGGCGAGATGCCGCACGTGCGGCATCGGTATGCGACCACGCGCGGTATCCACACCAGACCGCATTTGTCGTGTTTGTCGTAGCTGCGGACTGCGGACAAAGAAAGATCTCGGTTACGGAGTTAATTCGTAGGATCAGTACGGCTAGCACAAGTTGTATTTTCTCGCTTGTCACAGTGTCTGTATCAATAAAGACTCCCTCCTAGAGTTCCAAGCGACAAACAAGTCACAGGTAACTTGTGCTAGCCCTCCTGGATACCGGCAAAGTTGAATTAAAAACTAGATTCTAGGTTCTTCATTGCCATAAAGTCCCACAACACCCTATTTCCAAATAAAAAGCCAACGCTCTCTGTCACTTGGCTTATTACTAACAGCCAAGCAGACTGCGGTTCTCAACCTTAGGACAATAGAATAAGCGAAAACGCTACAAAAAACGAGCTATCGATTAATACTTAGCTATCTTGCATTCATCATTAGAATCTAAACGGATTCACACCTGCTTAACCAAAAGTACCTCTCCATCAATCAAACGTTAACAGACAATTGATCAAAATTAATGTGAACAATGATTGATCGTAATGACGTTGATGTTGGTTCGAAGTCTGAGTCCGTATAAGCACAGGCAATTTTAGATAGCATGGTCAATTTTTAAATCATTTATTGCACTCGGGACTATTTTTTTATTTTGGGATCTGCTAGTTTCTAATTCGTTAATGATGCAAGATATTTGGAATAGTCCTCAGCAGGGCTAAAATCCTAAAACCGCTTGCCATACTTTGCAAGATTGTTTTTTATAGACATAAATATGGATACCTTAATCTAATTTTAACTGTTTCAAGGTGTTAACTACAATATAATTAATAACCGTGAGTCATTATGTGTGGTATTATCATGTTCTACACAAGTTAAATAATTAAAACTCAATTTGCCAAATGGACAGATTTATACGGCTTGCCCCATAATCTGGTCATCAGCAGCATTCCAAGGCAAATTTACAGGTTGGAATTAAGTGCAAATTAAATGATAATAGAAAAGAAGAATGTCGTTAATCATGTAGAAAATAATGTACTCTTATTAAGTAATTTAATTATCTACTTATCTTACTCGTTGACTATATTTTCCAGTTCGTAACCATAAAATCAGTCACAGGCACTAGATAATACAGAATAAAATACTTTAATGAGGCCTAACCAAATCGAAAATCAGACGGTCGACACTGACGAAATTCTTTATTACATATAGCGAAAGTTTTATCATGTCCTAATATAAAGAATGTGATTATATTCGTTTATTTATTTGATTGTATCTTTGTCCTTCTTTTACGGCGGACCGCAATGCGACAGGGAGACAACAGGCCAGTCACGTGATTTCTGAAGCAATGGTAATTAAGGGCATGTGCTCGCTTAATCCGCTATATTTTATCTCGGACGGTACTGAAGGAATAGCGAACTCCATGCGGAAAGGAACGAAACGGTCGGGGCAAAACCCAGTCAAATATAATGTGTTGCTATGATGTGCCCGATTGGCGATGACCGGAGAAATCGCCGCGTCATCCCGTATAATTACTAAAGAGTCATTATTTCATTGTGTGTAAGATACGTCCAATCTCACTCAATTATAAAACGAATGGACAGCTCTTTCGTGGACCAAACATGAACTCGATATTATTGAGATAGTTGCAGCTGGGTATGCTACATTAAATAGTTTTTAAATAACACGTCATTGAGCACCAGGCTACTTTATTACCATATTAATTGACATAGACATCGTTTAAAACGGTATTCATTATAAAACACGATATCATTATACTTTGTCTCTTTTCGTTTAAAGTTTTGAAGAAAGTAGAAGATTAACAAAAAAGCACATTAGGTATTATATTTCCATTTGAATTTGATTTCGAATCGAATCAGCGTGAGCCCAACTCACACTTGACCATTTTTTAGTATTTGTTGTTTTTATTCAGGCTTTGTCACAGAATATAATCATACCAAATTTGAAGCTTGTATGTTTTACCGTTTTATTTGTTAGTAAATCCGCCGCAATATCATATTCTGAAGAAAAAAAATAAACCCGCTATCTATTAAGAATCAAAATAGAGAGCTGTTTAAAGCAACCGTAAGTTACTTCGGGCACAGAACCCTAAAAACAAGTATTTTATAAATATTGCTCAGAATTTTTAATTCACTCGATATTTGTAAGTTATTAAAATCCTTAATGGCAAAACTGTAACTTGAAAAATCTTGTAACTTGATTCAGCATGCGGCACAGTCTAACTTTGTCAAAATTGAACTAAGCACACACACCTAACGTGAGAAAACATTTCATCAATTATGTATGTAAAATACAAGCATTCGCGTCATATGAATAAAATGTATCGAAAGAAAATGTTAAAATTCTCTCGGACAAAGCTATTCGATATATACCGTAGGTACCGTCGCATTGAGTCGAGTAAGTCTAAACCCACTGCAATGCGGTTTCCATTTCTTGTGGTATTGTATTCAATTTACATTTCAAGAAGTGTAAGGATATTTACATCTGACTGGCGAACACTGTGGCATCCACACAAACGTACCTACAGAAATATACGGACATTCACAGTCATAACTTTGAGCAAGTCAAGTCATCCCTGTTGAACCTTGTCATTCTGACAACTGGTTTCAACTGCCATACAAAATTGCCACACGAGTGAAAGCGATAAGGTACTAAAGTGACCATCTACATATGACGTCGACTGTCTTGCTAGACATATTATGCATGCGACATATTATTAGATTTCTTAATGAAACTTTCCAAGCCATTTTGTAACTATTTATGACTCAATCAGTCGGCAACACTACCTTTTAATTTAAACACTTTTAATATATATATGACCGTTACAATAGAATTGAAGCATTGAGAATCCATTAAGACAAACAAAGGCCTTAATCAACGGCGCATTTAAACCGTCCAGCGTGACATGCCGGGCAATTCGCAACCACTAATCTGACAAGTGCAGAGAAATAAATCATAATTGTCATGAGATGTAAAAGTAAATCATTTTGCTATGAAAGCAGAGTTAATGAGTAGCGGCAGATTTTTAGATTAGTTCGCAAACTATAATTGTGTCTGTGTAATGAATTGTGACCTTGATCAATCAATTTAAAATGGACGCACAATAGCTTGTGCAAAATGGTGTGTTCTAAGATTAGCCGAAATCGCGCATTTGGCTGCAGATCAAGAAGATAGGAGTATTTATAAAATAGCCATCTTTTATATTGAACTAGCTTTGCTCACGGATCCACACCTACATTATTGGGGCTACATAATGCTGAAAATTCTTGAAACATTTACGGCACGGCTTCACGTAAGGTTTGTACACAAAAACACAAAACCAAATTTTAAAAACACGTCCAATACGCGTATATTTCAGCCAAGAACATAAGGTAACCTAACATATTCCAAACGTTTTCACATTTATGAAAGCTGTAGGTGAAAAATACCTTTTCACATCACATTTTAGCCTTTAAATAGATACTGCAGAGTGAAGGTAACGTAAGTTTATTCAGATGGTAGATTTATTTTAGGTAAGACTAGACTTCTATAGTCTTACTTATGTTACGTTACATTTGTATTTGCTTTCCTTGCTGTACGTGGTGATCAATATAGAACACACTTAAAAATTCGGTTCTCTGCCTTATGTCAAAAATATATTAAACAAAATGTTAATATCTAAAGATTTTTATAAAAACAAACTGGGTTCTACACGATGGTACTGAAATGAATCCTGAAATATTTGCAGTGACAGAAAGAAACGGGTTGGCGAATGAAACGGTTCGGAAACGACATATTTTGCCAAATAATTTTCGGTCAAAAGTCAGGATACCCGAAACTGTACTTATTTATCTTAAAAAATATCTACAACCGTTGGATTACCGATTTTAGGGAATATTTAACTGTGTTTTAAATAAGTCACTTCTGAAAGAAACTAAAAATAATCCAAACCACGCAGGTGTATTGGTGCTTAATAAATCCATCGATTGATGAATCAACACGATTTATCTGACCCGTAAATTCACAAACGCAAATTAAAATTTAAATGTGCGGCCATTAATTTAGTCAAGAAATACGACTCGTGTTTTGGTCGCCGCAGAGTCATTCGTGTGTGCAATTTATCACTCTCGAAATAAATTCAACAACACTAACTTCTTCCTTTTCCGTGAGGACTTCCATAATTGGTAACAGAAAGGTTCGCAAACGGCATGGTCCACCGATTTAAAAATTGAAACCACTAATTAATGAATATGTGCAAACTGCAATTAAAGAACACATTACGCAACATTAGCCGACTGCGACGGCGATGCATCAATTAGCTCGGCGCGAGCGCAGCCATAGGATAGATGAAGACAGAAGGTATGCACACGCAATTGAGTTAATACGAAAGTTCCCAACCCAAAATCCATTAAATAATCTATTCTGAATATCAAATGATAATCTTGCCTTGCATTTTGCTTGTATCGTTGAGAATTGACCTTTTTCGAGCATTTTCGAGGTACATACATATTTGTTAATGTTATTATTCATTAAGTTTTGCCTACTGTTTTATTTAAATTTTATTACTAACTTTATGATGTGCAACAAACGTTAGGTAACACTCTTTTCTTTTTTAGCTTTTCAATAACCTGCGCGACAAAAAAAAACGATATGTTCGTTTTGACATGAAAGAGCATGATAAGAATTCGCATTTGTTTTTATTTTGGAAATATTTAGAATTTTCTATCATCTTCCGTCATGTTCTACTTTAAACATAATGCATTATTTTCGCCAGATTGCTTTAAGCAATAAAAAATGTTAACATACACACACCAACCTTCTGTTTCAACCTACATTGCGACATTATGTTCGTTCATTGTACAGTATCGGTGGTTATTGCCCCGCCGTCACGGCAGCGCATGTGTTGACATTTGCTTATGGTCAGAGCAAACCATTCGATGTCGTCAACAAAGGTTAATTGGAACAGAGATCGTTTAGATACCGCCTTTGTCCTGTCGATTTGACGTCTGAAGATAGTGCCTAAGCCAACCTCTTGGCCCCAGGGGTAGTATATTCAAAGTATTATTGACATTATAATGTCAACCATGTACCTACTTAAACTTACGTATATAGAGCTCGCTCGTTGTACGAGCCTAAAGCTAGCTCATATTCTATTATATCGATTATAGGTGTGCCCCGTGTGGTTTAATATGCTATGTAAAATGGATAAATTGGTCAGAAACGCATTTTGCCTGCATATTCAGAGGTAAAGCATGGCACGGTTACGGTTATTCCATTCCGACCTATCAGACTTAAAAGGATTGTGAAGCACCGCTAATATCGAAAGCTGATTAAAAAAAATCCAAACAAATTTAGCTCCGGGCGATAACGTTTCTCACGGTTACCTATCACAACTTCGAAAAATGTTTGACCGAATTTTGGTTCGACAAATACTTTTCGTCAATTATGGTTTGGGTTTTTTTACGTTTGGCCGAATGATCATTTCGAATAGTTTTATTTATTCATTACTTGTTTTGGTTTTTTAACGATTTGACAAATTATCTATACCTCATTACTGGTTTCGGCGTATCAACAGTTGTCCAATGTAATGCTTTGTCTATTTGTCTTTTTCCTATTTCTGATTTTACCTTAGTATCCTTTGCCCAATATTACGGCTCGGTTTATTCATAGTTTACCTAATTTTAAATCAAGCAAGTTTTTCGGGGCAGAAAAAAAATAACCTCGAAAGCCAAGGCGGGAGCTTTGCTCCCGCCTTGGCCTTCTAACCTAACCTATCTGAGTCGGTTCTGCCCTGACTCGTCTTGCTCGTTGCATTTTGTAGATAGTTGAAACTAATTACAAGCAAGATTTTTTGGCCGAAATGAATATTTGACGTAACGTAGCAAAATCTATATGTAACATTGATGAAGTGAAAAATGGGTTAAGAAACAAAATACAAAACGATCCACAGGCTAGTTGTAGCATTGGTGTAATGAAAAATGGGCTTTGAAATAAAATACGTAACAATACATAGGGTACGTGACTACAAGGAGAAAAGTTGCTTGGACTAACGAACCATTTACTTAAAGTCAAATGGTGAAATAAAAAAATGACGAATCGTGCCATCGGAGAAACGATAAAAAACGAAATGTTTTCGGTCAAATGAAATTCGGTCAAAAACTTTTCGAGGTTGCGATAGGTTACCGTTTCTCACCCCCTAATTCAGGACCGATTTACACGATTTTTGAACATGCTGTAGTTTTTACTTATTATAAAGAACTACGCCTGAACGTTTCATTCACTAAATTTGGTTCATTCGAAGAAATATCTTTTTGAAAAGGAAAACGTACAGACATAGTTTTTCATTATATCTACAACATATTCAAAAATTAACGCATTTTGTATGGAAATTTTTAGCTTCACAATCCTCTTCAAAAACATGTTTCAATGTTTCTGATTCGATTGCTTTCGGTTCTTAATGTTTATTGACACCTATTTAAAAACAAATTGTGGTAAAACTCCTCTAGTCCCAGTAGTTCGGTTGATTAGTCCGGGGCCGAACTACTGCCACACTTTTCTTCCCATTAGTTCGGTTATGACGTCAAACCGGACTATTGGGAAGTGGTGTGTAGTTCGGTTAATGATGTGCAAACAACTTTTATTATTAAAAAATCCGGCCAAGTGCGAATCGGATACGCCAAAAAATCTGTATTTTGGATTGAGGGACAAACTTAACTTGCCATTGAAAAAATATTGTACCTACCTACAATATACATCGACATAGGTCGTGGTTAGTTTATAAACTGCAATTTAGATTGTAATTACAAACTTAACTATTTGAATTGTGATGTAGCTATAAAATCACCATTATCGGATTATTTTACCCGACTGCGGCGGAGCCCAAAAGGAGGGTTATGTTTTTCACAGTCATGTATGTATGTCCAGTTCTATGTTCCCCGCTACAGTAAAAACGGCTTGGACGATTTTGACAAATGAGGTATCATTGGATTTGTCTTCGCAGCGAGAGTGTCATAGGCTATATTTAATCCCGGGAAAACGTCCCGTTTTTTTTTGGGGATATAAATATATTAGTGTCGGTACAGAATGAACGATTGTAAGGCATAGATACCATTCCTTCTGCTCCAAGTTGAACTTTTTCGTGCACTTGCTCGTACTTATTAATATTAAAAATTAACTAAAAAGTCAAAATTAAATAATAAAAAAAGCAAAAACCCGACTGCAAAAACGTTTTCTTGACGGAAAAGCAAAAAACAAGCAACGTATTATGCTAAATAATGTCAGCACTGCAACGTTTAGGCTTTATTTTATAGTCAACGCATGCGGGACCCACCCATAAAATAAACATGTTGTTTTAAGCTTCTACAGCTGTGGGCGGGGCCCGCCTGCTGACATTATTTAGCATAATACGGGTTGGCAAATGATAAAGTTGTGAAACGATACATTCGACCAAACGTATTTCGACCAAAAGGCAGAGAACCGTTTCAACCTTTAAAGCGTGAGCGATCTAATACGAAGAAGTTACTTAACCTTCTTTTTTATTAAAAAAAGGAATGAAATAAATGTCTCTTTGATTTTTTATTTAGCTGTGCTGTGTATGTGTGTGCATCCTTAACCGTACTTTTGAGTCGTTTTAATTCTCAGTAGTTCGGTTTGACGTCATAACCGAACTAATGGGAAGAAAAGTGTGGCAGTAGTTCGGCCCCGGACTAATCAACCGAACTACTGGGACTAGAGGGTAAAACTCAGGCGCAATTTTCAAATAGCCGAAGGTTAATAGCGGCTGCAATACCACAGTTTTTGGTTAGTTTACGTAGAATGCAAGGTATCCTAGAGGCGGCAGCGCAGTGTTGTGTCGCAGCAAGATATCTAATGTATATTTTTTACCGTATGAATAGTACTTCAGATTTTTTATTTTATAAATATATCTACTAAGTTAACTCAAACTTATTTGCACATACACGTATCAAAAAATAAAGACCATTAAATGCATCCTACTAAACCTACTAGGTAATATAATATTATTAATTAATTTGGAAAGTAACTGTGGCTATTTATGTTTGTCTATTATGTTATCAAGGCTAAACTGTGGAATCGATTTACCTAGATGAAATTAATTTGGTATGGAGATAATCTGAACCCCTAGGTCCTACCTAGAGTATTTTTTACCCGCAGGTCACGATAAACGACTTTTACGCGGACGGACTCGCTGGAAACTGTATGTTATTGTATAGAGATATCATCACCTCTTATTTCACTGCTACTTAGACAAGTTATTTCATGAAACAAGGTATATCTAGTTTCATCTCGATTAGATATTCGCACGGCGTGTTATAAACAGATTTTATCCGCAAAAGAACTGCTCTATCTTTTTTTAACGGGCACGATCTTTAAAGTGACTAAACATTTTAAAAAGGCCAGGTGTGAGTCGGGACTCGCGTACGAAGGGTTCCGTGCCATTATCTGTAAAAAATAACGATTGCGGGAGTCCTCCTTAAATATTTATTTTATTTTAATTTAATTATTTATTAAATATACAACTAAATATTATGGAAATATTTCAAACTACTACCTGTTGCCGTTATTAATTTGGAGAAAAAACTGCAAATAAATTACGTTTGTTGTATGGGAGCTCCACTTAAATATTTATTTTATTTCGTTTTTAGTATTTGTTGTTTAGCGGTAACAGAAATAGGATTCATCTGTGAAAATTTCAACTGTCTAGCTATCACGGTTCATGAAATACAGACAGACGGACAGAGTCTTAGTAATAGGGTCCCGTTTTTACCCTTTGGGTACGAACTCTCAAAACTGTCTCTTCCGTGGTATTAAATCTGTCAATCTCTGCTACTTTGCTATAGGCCAAATCATAACATTCAATATTTAAAATGAAAAAAAACAGCCCATAAAAATATTTCGATCATATATATTTTTTGATAATTATTTTTAGTCATTGCCTCATAAGGCCGATTAATCTCTCCCGATGCATCACTCTTAATTATACCTAACTCAGGTCCCATGCCCACCCAAAGCCAAACCGGAACACTTCAACAGTTAACAGTCAACGTAAATTGTGAAATAGCTAACGAGTAATAAATACCGCATGACCGTCTTTACCTACCAACATAGTACAAAACAAGAATCTATTTCGAAGCCGATTAAGAACTACAGGTAGCCGGTAAAAAAACTTGATCTGGCCAACTTGTTTCTTTACAAAGGGGTGTATAAATAAGGAACGGGAAGGGGGCGAGCTCGGCACGTGTCTGCGGATCAGCTGTTGGCCGGGGTCGACGAACCGCGCGCGGACGAAACAAGAGTCAATGCACTGGACGAGAGGACAGGCTCTCCTGGGTTAGGAGTACCAGAGAATAGTGGCAATGACGAAGGTAATGCGAGGAGGAAGAATATGCGGGTTCAATGAATAATAAACCACTATTATTATGTTAATTTGTAGGTCACTTAATCGCTGCACTGTGAACAAGTCTTGTTTTTTAATAAAGATTTACGTTGTGTCATATTTTATTATATATTGGCGTTCATTTAAAATTAATGTTTAATCATTGCCTCCGAAACCGCAATTCCCAGGTCAATTTCGTTAAAGTCTATCAACTACCGGTGAATTTCCGCTGCCTAGGCTATAAGCTGTATCACGTTCCTGAGTCTAAATTTTTTAGTTGAAACTTGAACAGAGAACAGAGAACGTCATGAAAAAACTCAAATATTCAAGACGGAAATTGCAGTTCACAAAGCTAACAAAACCAGTTGTTAAAAAAAAACGAGTTACATATCAAGGACTTACGAAGAGTGGCGCAGGCTTTGTTTCTTAACAGGAAAATAACAACGAAATTGTTATATCGTAATGTAAATCATTCATTTTTGCCGGTTATCATATAGACTATATTAAATATCATATAGACTATGTTAAATAGAGATTAGCAGTTGACTAAGGTACAGTGGCGAAGCGTCACGTAAATAAATAGACAAGCCGGAGCAAAAAAAGGTGTATGGCGTGTGTCGGTTTTACGTTTTGTTTGTATACCTACTCTATGCATAGGAATTTTTGGTAAAGCCGTAAATAATCGGCTTGTACGAACGCCTCGCGACTGCTAAGGTACGAATGGTACATTCAAGGAATTTCATTCCTATACCACTTTGGACTATGTCAAAGTGACACTGTAAATAAAATCATAAGAAGTCTCTTACGTTTTGATTGATTACGTCACTTTGACATAGTCCTAAGTGACATAGGAAATCTAGATGCCTTTAACAGTGTAGTGAGTTGGTTAGTATGCTATATCAGAGCAGACGAGTTCATTTTAGGGACATAACATGATTGGCCAGCCCAGATCGTAACTTTTCATCAGCGGAAATTGTGGTCCAATAGTTACCTAACGAAGAAAAACTATCCGATACCGCAGAATGTTAAAAAATCCGTATGCATGCTATCCATGCATTAATAAGGATAACATACTAATTAATTAATATACAAAAAATATAAACGCGAAATTAAACTCTGTCTGTCTCTCCGTCTGTGATGCTTTCGCAGCTAAGCTGCTGAACCCATTTCTATGAAACTAGGTATGGTTGGTTGGTATAAACCCCTAGGTAGCTTTTATCCGTGATAAACGATTTCTACTCGCACGGATTCGCAGACAACAGCAATTATATTAAAATAGAGAAAAGTAACCGTAATTTCGTATTGCGAATGGCCGCTTCGAGATTTAACACCGACTGCCCTCAATTATGCTCCGATCGATTATAATGCAGCTCGGAGAGCGCAGCGATCACCAGCACGATCTTTTGACATCAATAACAATATTGTTATTTCGTGATCGCATTGGCATTCGATTTGACACACACGGCCGCGACAAGCCGCTGGGTCACCATTACAATGTGTTATAAGTGCAAGTCAGTGACACACAGATCAACAAACTGCGCTGAATCAGAGCTTGGATCTGCGCGTGCGTTGCTCCGGGCGTGAAACAGGAGTTTTGAGTGCCGATTGGATTAGCAAATAACAGAGACCTTAACTTTATTATAAAAATTAGTTCCTTTGTACTGGGTTGTGTGAAACTTTGGGCATTAATCAAATAAACTTCTAATTTGACGTTGATCAGATTAACATAAGTACCTGTATGAATTGAATGTTATTTGGTAAGACGAGGACGATAACGATAATGACAACTACTATACACATCTTTACATAGTATAAAACAAATTCGCTTCCCGCCGTCGTCGCCGTGTCGTCGTCGTCTCGTGTCGTGTCGTCCTCGTGTACACATAGAACCTTAAATTTTTCAAACTACGCTACTGTCTTTATGCAGTTTTGTTCAATAGATACGAGTGATTCAAAAGGAAGGTTTTTATATTATTAAATTTGGTTTTATGTAAGGGTGTTACAGAAATCTCCTAGAAGCCAAGCGAGGGCGAGTCGCTTGTAATTATTAAAATACAAACAGCTTACAGAATAAACGACGACAGTCTAACGCAGGCTGATAGTTTGATAACTGTACTTTTAGTCAGACGAAGTCGAAGTAGATTTAAAGTGCTGAATTGATGTTAAAGGACAATGGGCAAATTTGTATGGGCACTGTCCCCCCCCACCAACAGTAACGGGATGCATGTCTATATGTTTATAAGGACCCAAAAAAAGACAAAATACTTATTTTAGTAGCAAAATCAATGGGATTTTTTTAATGAAAACAAGGGCCAAATAAGGCAAATCATCCATATATGTGTTCATTTTCAAACAAATTCCATACGATACGATTATGGTTTTCCAAGAAAACCCCATACATCTGGTGATCGTCTCCATAGTAAAAATACATAATGTTGCTGAGATCTATTAAATGAGACATGTTTCATTTCTGTTGGTGGGGGGGGGGACATTTCTGCCCATGGTCCTTTAAAAGAGTTATTCCCTATTAAGGCTACTTCTACTACTACTATTGCCATAGGGTTAATTAGGTACAGTCGGCCTTATAAGTAGCTGAACACTTTTGTACTTTGTCGGTTTAACGCTTTTGACAGATTAGTGCTGCAGTTCAAACATGACGTTAAGGTGACAAAGCACTAAAGTGTGCAGCCATTTAAAATGCCGAGCGTCCAAGGTAAGAAACTTATCTAGAACCCAAGGTAAACTTTATGCTGGAATAATCCTTTGCGAAGAAGGGATTTGATTATGTTTGTTTGCATTGAATAGGCTCCGAAACTACTGCACCGATTTGAAAAAATTGAAATTATGTTACCGGTATAAGTGGTAATGGTTGCCGTCATGTCATATAAGGCCCACCACCATATTATCCTTGAAACTATCGCCAAACAGCAGTGTTCGCATTGTCGTATTCTGGTTGGGGGGATAAGACAACCGGTAAAATCAATAACATAATAGATATAGACATTCCACGCATGTGGCAATCTTAGGATTGAACCTCGTGATTATAGTTTTGAGAATGCAAATGTCTATGTGTCTCAAGATCCCACTTATCATTAGCATCAGGTGGCCTGAGAGCTCGTTTGTCTACTCCTTGACATAAACAAGGAAGTAAAGGATAATGTCAATGGGTAGGTAGAAATGGTGGTCATTCGACAAGATTCTCTTACATAAAAAAAACCTGTTGATCCTCCTTAAATAAATAAATACTCTGTACCATCCTGCTTAAATAAAGAATAAGAATAAAGCTTGTCTATATCGTATGAAATCAGCACGTAATCAAGCTTTAACTCTTCCGAGATTAAAAATGCAACCGCATTTTAACTCGCAGCGGGGAACGATTACCGATCGGCACTCACATAGAAAGTTCGAGGTGTTTTTTGCCCTCAACCCTGAGTGCCGCGTAAACTATGCGCTTGATTAATTCCTAGCATAACGCACGTTTTTGCCAAGCGCGGCCGCGGCGTTAGATGAGGCATCAATCCAGCTCCATTGACGTCTTAAACAATATCAATATTATTTGTTGACTTATTATGGTGTTGTTTTAAACACGGCCGCCATTACTGTCAAATAAATAACAGCTGTCAAAACGTTAACAATACAATAACAGGTCGAAAAGGTTTTTTTATCGCCTTGTCTCGGCCCTGTTCGCTAGTATCTTTATGGCTAATTGTGAGATTACCGTGTTCAACGCCGACTACCCGTTAGTTGGGTCCATTTTGTATGGAAAAAGAGCTTAAAAAAAACAGAGTTACAAATGACAAATACGTAATCATTAAACTTCACCCTTCAAACAACAGGTTAAAATTATATTGCCTTTGACGTGTTATAGTATTATTTTTAACCGGCATTAATATCAAGTAACGTGGACCATACGATAACATGTCAAAGGCCGATGTAGGTTCGGTTGCGTACAGAGAAAAGTAACCCCCTGTGCATAGAAGTTACGTAACAAAAGGGGTTATTTTTCTTTGTAGCTGACTGTACGTTCCTATATACCGGTCATGGTTTGTTAAGATTGACAACAATAAGAATCATTTGTGCCATTGCAGTGACCAGAGAATAGCTCTGGCATGTCAATAATTACGGCTTTTTTATTGCCAGAGACCGGTATACCAGACAAACGGCCCACCTAAAGGAAATCAAAACCGAGCCAACCTGATGGGAACCTAAGTTTAACTACCGGCCCTTATTCGGTCTTTATGGCATCGTGCATCCAACATTAGCGTGGTTTCGCGGAGGCGTAAAAACGGGCCTGGCGCGTTAGGGCTTCCGCGAGAAGTCTAATCGACTTATCCGCATAAGCCTGCACAGCTAGGTAAATAGAAACAGTGTATTCTCCGACGCCGCACAGACAAACGAGTGTTTGTTCGAGCGTTGTTTTAGCCTCCGTTGTTCTCTTCTCCGCATAATCTATACTAATATTATAAAGAGGTAAAGTTTGTGACGCAAGGTGTAATCTCTGGATCTACTGACCCGATTTTGAAAATTCTCTTACCAAAAAGCTACGTTATTTTTTAATTGTCATAGGTTATAACCCAAAAAAATCCCAACGAAGTGGGCACGGGAACAGCTAGTTCAAAATAAAGTTGAGGCGGTTCTCTATTTGTCTCATTTTTTTTGTGTATGTTAGTCGATTTCTCTCAGCCAATTGACACCCGATTATATAAAAGATGTTTTTTTTTCATATGGGAAAGCTGAGTGGTGGTCCCATATAAATTTCATTAAGATCTAGTCATGGGATCCGTGGAGACTCAATGGAACTCTTTATAATTAAAAGAGTCGGTTCATTATTTATTTATTATTTGTTGGTATTTTCGTTTTTTTTTTCGAAAACGTTATTCTTTCCTTTCTTGTCCCTACAATAATATCATGATATTCATGGAAGTTTCTGTTGATCTTTAGATAAGATGTTCAAATGTTTTTCTTTCACGCATGAATTCCTGAACGGATTTGCATTATTTGTCCATTGCCCTCATGATTGGTATATATACTTTTTACCCCAATAAATTAAAAATGTTTTCTTGACATGGCACATAATTTTGTTATGAATAGATAGAATGCGATAAACAAGCAAGCAAGCAAGCAAGCAGGCAAGCTGTTTAGATTGGACCCTCAGCTATAATAAACTGTCTTTTTATAGCTGTTGTTCAGGCATATTTACCCTTTCAGGCAGGACTTATTTGAAGACGATCGAGTTTTACCACAGCTTATGCCTTCTCTATAATCGCGAACTGACCACGCAACACAATTTCAATAACACTGACCTCTAAGCGATAAACGCTAAGCTTATAATTCGTGTTTTAACCTCATTCAAAAGGTACCTAACCTAACATCTTTAAAAAACAAGCAAAGGGTATAAAACTAATTTATCTTCTTCCAAGTATAGTAATGTTCGGTATATCACCTCAGCTACCACCTATACTTAAATACTCATTATAGTATCGTCAATGTTATAATAAAGAAGTGCTCGTTAGTACATGCACACGCACGCAGAGGCGACATTACATCTATTACATCTTATGTTTAATCGTGCGTTCCTATAGGTATTCAAAACCGTGGATAGAGTTGTGACGTCTCTTTGACACATTTTATACGTAGCAAATGTCATATTACGAGTCGATACAACTCTATCTAAGGTTTTGAATATAGGAACGCACCATAAGAGACTTAAAGCGCAATTCACACAGCGGGCGGGAGCGGGTCGGGCGCCGCGCTGGTAATCGCAGGATCGGACGCGTTTTAAATTCTACTCTATTTACTCGCCATTACCGCCCGATCCCGAATGCCCGCCTGCGATCACCAGCGCGGGGCCCGCCGCGGTTCGGCGCTCTATGTGAATACGACGACCGGCGCGGGTCCCGGCATGCCCCGCGCCCGACCCGCTCCCGCCCGCTGTGAGAATTGCGCTTTAAGTTTTTTATGGTGCGTTCCTATATTCAAAACCGTAGACAGAGTTGTAACGTCTCGCAATTTGACATTTGCTACGTCTTGTCTTATTCGAGAGGGTCACATTATTGTAAGCAAATACCGCCACTGTCCGCACAAAGAAAACATGTCTATATTAATACCATATACCGCAAGGTTTGCAGGAGTGTCCTGATCCTTTAACTTTAAGGTAAATGTACCGATACTAGGAGGAAAATTGGTAAGGAAGAGGGATTTTGACCATCCGACACCCTTAAAAAGGTAACCTATCTTACCGATGTTCTGTATATTCAGAAAATGGTGCAACAAAATAGTAACAATTTTAATTTACCTAGCTATTATCAAGAAAAAAAGGTTAGTGAATTGTATGTGTAACGATTGACCATTAATGACCATTTGAACATGTTTTTTACAGTAAAGAATGAATAAGTAATTTATACGCAGTCTAAAATAAAATACGAAAGTTCAGGTGAGAGAATTAGTATGTCTGTTCCACCTTCACGCTAAAACATCTAGTCGCATCGGATAGAATTTGGGTTACCGCGGGATGGCAAAATTACCAATTCTACACGGTTTAAGAACATAGGTGAATGAAGTAAATTTTGAATACCTATATCGGCAGTCATAGTTTTATAAACACTTCTCGTTTAATTTTACCCGTACTCAGGTCATAACTCATCACATCATTAACCAGCTCGATAATGACAATTTAATCGTACCATCATCCATCCCCTTCTCGCGAAACTAATTTATAGCTTCTATTTTGATACGGAATTATTCCCCAGAACATACGTCTATGTTGCAATTATTATCTGTATAATTTGGGAACCATTCACATGGGCAATAAGGCGTAGGCTTCTTTACTAAAGTTATTTATGTCCAATCCGGGTACCTACCACTTACGAGTATTAGCAGAATATTTACGATTTAACGGCAAATATAAAGAGCCTGGTAAATTGCGTGCTCAGTTGGGAAGACTTACACAATTAATCCGTGAAACGTTTTGTCATATACATACATAGTACCTGGAAGACCGAGCGTCGCTCGGGTTGAAAACGAAAGTTCCCGATGATGACAACTTGACAGATCGATTTTTCGCCCCCGTAAACCCTATACTTCAAATTTAATTGAAATCTTTGGAGCCGTTTCCGAGATTCAGATTATATAGATAATCAAGAATTGCTCCTTTTAAGGTATTAGACAGATAGATTACAATATGAAACTTAGTTCGAATCCCGTGTGTTCCAAATTCAAATTAATCTGCATACTAGTTAGGTTGGACACGTGACGGGTTAAAGAGTTAACCCACGCGGGAATTTTATTTATAGTTTGATTTTAAATCTGCTGCTATTCTAATTATAAATAATATGACAAACAACTCTAACCTATCAAGGCTGATGGGGATGGATACTTCAATTATTAATAATTTCTGTGATCGTGTCGAGTACCATCAGCAACATAGTTAATTGGGAATTTGTGAATCTTGTCACCTTACAATATAAACTCACTACTAGTCAGTTAATAGTGACGCTGTTTGTACGCGAATGATAGCGCTAGCAGCCAATATAATTGAACTTTCTTACACGAAAGTAAATACCTATGACCAACATGACCGTAGCTAGTTATTACCCATTGTCTGTATTGGAGGGCTAGGCTACCATAACGCCACGCTATATGTTAAAAGCCACAAGCGCACTTAACCAGAGGAGGAGGAGGTTCTGCCAGAAATATTTAAATTTATTTCAAAAATATAGGTAGGTATATAATCAAAACAGTTACCATAGCTAGTCAAATCGCTGATTCTGAATCTTGGTTACACGAATGATTTTCTTGCCGGAATCAGTTGTGAATCAATCTCTAAGAGTCGTAGTCAAGATAATATTTATTTAAACATTAAATTGTCAACTATTCAATATAGGTACCTAGCTTGACTAGCTTCGTAATAAATAGTAGCGTCTGGGCAAAAACCCGTGTCCAGATTTGGATAATTTTGCATTTTGTTTTGAGTGGTGCCAGCCCTATTGTGTTGAAGACCGCCACCGGCTGTGACGAAGCCTTACCTGTAACAGCATGTGGAACTTGATTCTATCGGTGTCAGAATTCGCATATTTGGCATGTGGGTCAGTCAGGGCGATGACATTGGCCGGCATAAGGCAGGTATGCGTCACAGTAATTGGCGGTTGGAAGATGACGTCACTAGAAACAGGATGGTTATTTTGCAAGATGTCGTCACTAGAAACCGGATGGTTATTTTGCAAGATGTCAGGAAGCTGTAGATATTCTAGTTAATTCTAAGTACCTATGAAGCCAAGTATTGTAAGAAGTAAAGTCAGTTATAACTATCGTTTTGAGAGTTTCTTATCGAACCAAATGTTTAAACAGGAACAATATTTGCACAAACGGCAGTATAAAATTCAAGAAGGTAGGTATAGGAATATAATGTATAATGACAATAATGACTTAATGAGTCATAACCAGACAAGGCTTACAACGACATCTGGTGTTAACCGGCATTGGTTACGAAAATGGGCAAAACAACTGCTACAGTAAACTTGGATCAGTCACTTTAACAGACTCTACTTTAATAATGGAATTACAAAACCAACCTTTGTGTTTCACAGTTAAGGTTTAGTTTGAAAGTAACATTAAAATAATAATATAGGCAATAGGTCAGTTAAACCACGCTCCCATTTTTTAGTTATAACAATTTCGAGAATGTAGAAATGTCGTCATTAAGTACAATTTCACCTGTTTATTTAATTAGGTCCTATCATGCATGAGTTAACTTCCCTTTCCTTAATGGCCTTTCTCTATTTGATCATAAGAAACATAAAAGATCTTATTTTTTGCCGTCAACTTATACCTCCAGTGTGATAGCTCTAAAAACACCTTCAGGTTTATACCTCTCATTTGCTCTTATATATGCTCTTGCTCTTGTGCAAGTCTGACTTTACCACAAACCGAAAGACTTTACAAGAACTCTTGCACTGTAACAGCTTCCATAGGCCAGAGGTTTTAGAGGCCATGTGTTACATTTGCTTTGAGATCAAAGGATTGATGGGCTTACGCCAAAAGTATGGCTTGATTATATACAAATACCATATACACGCCAAATAGGTGCAAGACATTGAAAACGAACCCAAACCAATTGCAAAAACAATTGTAGGCTCACACTTCAGCCACTTAACACGGAACACAAGTGAGACTGCTAAAAATGTTGCAGGCCTCAGGTATTCTAAATAATCAGTTCTCAAACTGGTGTCAAAGGTTTTATACCATAGTGATAAAGTTGAATTGGTCCTTGGTGCAGAAGCAAAAACCATTATTAAGCTCTTGGCACAGTGGGACATAGGGGCTGTGATCCTTGGTTTGATTATTTTTAATTTTTAATAATATTGTTGGTAGAAGGGCACAATGCTGGTACTATTTTTGGGACTTATAAACTAGGTGATAGCATTATTAGTAATATTATTAACAAAACATGTAGTTCACACCTAAATTGGTGTTAACTATTTATGTGAAGCTCCTGGGTTTACCCTTATTTTTTAATATTTCACTTAGCCCCTCATATGCGTAGGCACAGATCCATGCTCAAAATTTGGATATCTATTTGTATTTTTTTAAGCTTAATTTATGGGCTATATCGTAATCTGAAGAGACTACAACTTGGTACTTTTTGACCTCCCACCCGGGTTAATTAATAAATAGATATTTTTACCAATATGGTAAATGTAACCGTTTTTGGGGTTCTATAGATATTTCTGTGCCATATTAATAAACTGATCTTGGCTGAGAATGCTAAGATGCCCATCAAGACACATCAAAGTAAATGTCAAGAAATAGAGCTGTCATTTCTGTAGAGCCCTGAGATAAGCATTGCAGCTAAGACAAATTCATTAATATAGCCTTAAGTGGCCAAATCTTTAGATATAGATTTGCAAAACAAATCCAAATCTTGCATGAACTGTTGGACACAGTGTACACTGATAGTCCTTATTCTGGGAAATCTTAAAGGAAACTTTCAGATTTCCTCTTTCATAACGAGTTATATGCATTGTATTGCGGCAAATGCAATCAATAAAAATATTATAAATTCACTTCAGAACAGCTCAATTGATTTGTATCGTTTGTCACCAAAAATTCACCCAGCCGTAGAATGAGAATCAATATTAAACATCTCAGATGATATTTTAAGTGTGTTTGACTAAAACATTTTAGAATGCATAAAACTTGGGTATTTTTACAGCTATCTGTGTTTAATATTTAAAATAGGTGCAATTTACAAAAACATGTTTTTTTTTATTTTTCCTAAATAGTTAAGTAACTGCAAAGGTATATATATCATTTTATTTTCCGGGCCGGCAATGTCATTGGTATCCCATCAGGAAAAATGTTTCTTAAGACAAAAAAAGATCGCTACAGGTGTTTATTATCAAATTTGTAGTTTATTGTCTAAAATTTACCATACCTACCTATATATTTAAGAAGAAAAATGCATTTAAATCATAATATTAATAATATTGATTATTTATTATCTGTTATAGCAAAAAGAACCATAATTAAAGTAATGGAGGACACTCATCTAGGTAGTTGGTGTTAATCAAGATAACAAGCATTGTTATGCAATAAAAATAACATAGTGACAAAAACAATGACAATAAAGAATGGTTAAATCTTGTTTGTTTATTGAAGATGCTTCTTGTTGTTGTGTTGTTGTTGTGTGTTGCTTGATATAATTTTTAATTTTAGTAGGCATTCTTGTTTCTTGTCTGTTTTAACTTATACAGTAGGCGCTCGGTAATCCAGCATCAGTAATTTTCCCCCTATGCCTTATTGTTGGAACTGTCTGATTATTGGATTTGTATGTGACATGTATAACGCGATCTTGGAGATAGAGATCATGGCTTGTGCAACCACCCTGAAATCCGGCATTTGGCTGTGTATCCTG
Source organism: Acleris sparsana (assembly GCA_923062465.1). Classification (NCBI taxonomy): domain Eukaryota; kingdom Metazoa; phylum Arthropoda; class Insecta; order Lepidoptera; family Tortricidae; genus Acleris; species Acleris sparsana. The sequence continues at coordinate 11,172,919 of OV281296.1, forward strand.
CCGGATTATAGAGCGGGGTCATCCGAGTTGCTACCTGGCGCATTATTGGGCATGTCGTTGGCGAGTGCTGGATTACTGAATGACTATTGTATTTATATTTGAATGTACCACTTGAAAATTCTTGTAATGACTTTTGTTGTTATACTTATAGGAATACTTGGTATTTAAATAATTCCACAAAAGATTTTATTATATAAAGTCCATATTGGTCCTTTTGACAATGTAAAACTAGGTATATTATATATAATCTGGTAGAGCATTGTTATAAATATAACACATAACAGTTTGGCAAAACTAATACTTAGTCACAAGCAATAGTCTGACCAATTCAAACTTTTTGATTGGACTAAATTAAAACACCTGTTGACACACTTTTTAATATTTATTTTGTATTTTACGTTCAATTCGGTTATTGTGTGTGTATAAAGCCAGAAATGCTCTCAAAATTATCTTGTTTTTAAACTGATTTTTAAGGAAGATCATTTAGGCCTAAAATTTTACCATGTGATTTCCTCTTGATTTTGGAATGATCAATAGAACAAAGGAGATCCCCCAAAAAAGATTAATAATAATATAGTACTGATATTTGATGACATCTGTTCTACCAAGAATAAACAGTACTTGAAACAGCAATCAAATATTATAAACTTGTGTTAACAGATGGACTTGTATGGTTAGTCTAATCTCTAGATGGATTGTTTCTAGTTTATAATATGTTTCAATTATTGAAGGTTTTGTTTTATATACCTGTCTGAGATATGTAGGTATATAGTATGTAGTAGTAAAAAAAGTATTTGAAGGAACCAGCCAGTAGCATTCGTTGATAATGTACCTAGATATTATGATAAGATAAATAAGATCACAATACTTAATTTACAAGATGATTATAGAATAAAAAATCGCACAAAAATTACGAAGGCGGTAATTACCTTTAGTAATGTTAAGTAACATTATGTTGCACAAAACGACGCAAATTGGTCATAACCTACAAAGAGAGAAATAATTGCAGAGTACAGTTATTTAGGTTGAACTTACCGACTGCTGCAAACTCGTCCGGTGTCCTCCCGCCGGCCAGCAGCCAGCGGCACCAGTCGATGGTCTCCCACTCATCGATAGCTTTACTGGGGTTCAACAGAACATCCAGAAGCGGACCAAGGTGCTGCGGGGATCCACTCGCGCAATCCGCGTGGATGTAAGCAGCTGCACCTCTCTTCCCCTTCTTCATTAACACTTGGGCCGTAGAACTCGACATTTTGACACTTTAAATACACCAGCACACAATGTACACATAAGCCACCGGATTATTTCGGTCACTCACGGAAGAAACACCATTTCGAGTTTTACATAAGGCAATGAACTGTGGCCCGTAACGCTCCCGCGGTCGAACATGGTGCGGACACGTAGGGAGAATACCACCGGTTGAAACTCGCGAACGTGACAATCTAATGATACATTTACAACATAAGTTTCAAATAATAATAACTTCTATTTATTTTACCGAGAAATAGGCTTTACAGAAACAACTCGACCTTTCGTGTTTTTTTATTGTTGCCGTATGGCAACAATTTTTATGGGTTTCCACTGGACAAAATGGATTTCAAAATACTTTATCTACATACCTACGCACTTCAATAGTTTACGATGTTGGTCCTGCAAAAATAGAAAATAATATAAAAAGAAAGATAAAAGATAAAAAGAAAAAATCATTTTGGAAAAGTGTTCTCTAGCAGTTTTTTACTTTTCAATCTTTACTTTATATTTTCTTTTCTTAACATTTTAAACCGTGTCTCAAATATCTTGAGCAAAACATAGCCATGGACCTACAACTTAAAATGGATACTCCAATAAACTATTATATTGCGGCCACATTAATCCTATTGTAGATGTGTGTAGTGTAGATGTTCATCCTGTTTTTGCCACTTTTTTATGGCTTGGGTATCTTTTAGCCACGGAGAAGTTTATATCTGACGAAAAGTATTAAAGCAATACAATAAAAACTCAACTTAAATTGAAATGTATTAAACCAACAACATTTTAAAGGTATGAAAAACCGAATGTCACATTCTAAAATCCGTTATTTTGCTCCTATCACCGTACCGCCGTACTTATGGCTCGGCGAACTTACTCGCCCATGTGCTACTTTAAGTACGTGAACTTCTAAAGATACTTATAATCACGGCAAAAAAGATCGTCGTGCTTTAAGTATGCGTACTTACTCGCCCGTCTATCTGGGACTTTAGTTACGTGTACTTAAAGATCGACGACTTATTTCGTCGGTGTTTACCTTAAGAAGTTCACGTACTTACACACGGATGAGTCAGGTTGCTGAGCCATACGTACGAACGGCCTATAGTCGAGAAACTAAATTTGGGATCCACCTTAGGTCCAAAGTTAATCTGACATTGTACAAAAATAAGGTTGAGTTTCCTAAAAGTTACAAATGACATGACACTCCAATTAAATAATGACAATAACGACTTCAAGCATATTTTTCCTGAAATTGGTTACAAATTAACGTTTGTAATAGTTCTTACTCGCACGTCTATCTTAAGTCTATGTAGTCTACCAGAATCTCAGAACAAAAAGGGAAATTCAATTTTATAGATTGCAACTCCATGGTATTTTTTCTATATTTTCCACCAATTCCATAAAAGAATTTGAATTGACAAGCGCTAAGTGAGGCAACAATGCCTTACAAAATCTATTTCATTTTACTTTAAAATTTGTCATGCATGAGATAGGTATGTAACAACATAGAGACCGTGCGTTGGCACTAGAGTCTGACCAGCGAGGCGTGACAAGCATTATTTTGTAATTCTTCATATGGCAACAGTTTTACCTATGAAGCTGTCAAGCCTGTCACATTACGAGTAGGTACCTAACTATCCAGGACTTGTAACTTTCGTCTCGTGTACAATCATAGAATAAGAACTAGCATAGAAGGAGTTATCAATTAAAAAACCATGAAACAACAGGTGTCATCTTTACTCTAAGGGGATGCATTAAGGAATGTCTGCTGCGCCAAAAAACTAACAAAACAATGTTAGCAAAATATGTTACAAAACAAGTTTAGATACAACTGCACGTCCAATGCGACTTAGGAATGAACAATGTATTGTTTGTCATAACATTTCACTTTTCTTTTGACAATTCTCATCCCAGTACAATCTGTCAAATTATGGGCCACTCCTTTACCTATTGGATAAAATACAGCGTCTTTTCTTTATTCCACTCAATTGCAAATAATTATAAATCAAATAATTAATGCCCTATTTAAGAGTTCTTCACTCAAACTCAAAACTTTCAAAAGTCAAAACATGAAATGTTGCCATATGAAAAACGATTTGTTTTTACTTACTTTTATTCCCGTAGGTATACGAAACAAAAAAAAAGTGAACATTAAGTTCCTCCTCATTCAACTGAAAGATATCTTATCATCTTCAGATAAACCACAAGCAATTAACATCTCTTTCATTATTTATATGAAGGAAAGAGATGTCAGGACAACAGGCCAGGCCCTATTTTGATAATCGAAGTTCGAAGTTACGTTACTTTTTTCTGTCACTCGTCAGTCGACACTAAACTAAATCGAGTGAAAAGGTTGGAGTTAACGTAATTTCGAACATCAATTTTCAGAGTAGGGCCTCAACATACCCTTTATAACCTGTGGCTACATTATTTCTACCATTGGCATTATTTATTAATCAATTAATATGGCGGTGTGGTTTATTGGAAACATGTGATTTTTGTGGTATTTTTTTTCCCGTTTAGAAGCATTAGAAATCTATATCAAACGGGTCTACAAGTTTTGAATAAATCATAGTCACGATTATACGTTTGATATTGAAAAATAAGTGATAAATCAATATGGCTGAAGAAAAAAAGGTTATGTTTCACGAGATGGAACTCGACGACAGGATCATAAAGGTATTTACAGATTTACAGATCTTCAGATACATGTTAGGTATGAAGAGGCTTATCAATCTTTAAATAGCGCTGTTTAAAAAATACTATTTATAGGCAATAGCGCAGTTAGCATGGTCAGAGCCTACATTGATTCAGCAAACCGCTATACCCCTTTTACTGGAAGGTAAAGATGTTCTGATGAGAGCTCGGACTGGCTCGGGAAAAACCGCCGCGTTCACCATTCCAGTCATACAGAAGATTTTGCACTTGAATAATACTAGCAAACATCAGTGTATACGGGCATTGATATTATCGCCTAGCAAGGAGCTTTGTGGACAGGTAAGTTAGCTATTTCAGGTTTTTTATGCATGCAGACTTTCAAGAGTGTGCATGTATCTTCTATAAAACACAATTTGCTCTGAAATCAGTTGACATGACTAAAGCACTAATTTTATTTCCTCAATAAGTGTTGGTCAACATGCGTGTGTAACTTGTTGTAATTAAAATATCATAAATAATCTTTAATTTTTGTAATTCGTAAATTTAACTTTCAGATAACATCAGTGATAGCAGACCTAACACTCAAATGTGCCAGAGAAGTGCGTTGCATAGATATCTCAGCAAATGGAGATATGCAGACCCAGAAATCATTACTCTCGGACAAACCTGACATTGTAGTGGCCACCCCATCCAAAGCCCTGGCACATCTAAAAGCTAATAATATGAGATTGAAGGATGATTTAGCTATGCTAGTTGTTGATGAAGCAGATCTCGTGTTTTCCTTTGGATATGAAGATGAAATCAAGGAATTGTTGGGGTAAATATGGTATAATCTGATTGAATAATGTAATTGTGATGCTATTTAGAGATAAACTCACCCACTGATTGACTCACTTACTTTTTTTGTATTTACTTTCCATGCTGTGTATGTGGTGTTCAATTAAAAATAATAAATTAAAGAATTATTAACCCTACCGTAGTAGCCTTACTAATGATGAGATTGCATAGAGCTAATTGCTAATTGATATATGTATTGAATTTCATAAATTTATTTATTCACTATCCATAAAAGACTTTTAAATCAAGTCACTTTTAGGCATTGATTTTTAACATTTAACTGACGTGGTATACGTCTCACAGACGTTATGACGATTATTTTGGACTTTGTTGCCATGACATAAGTGTTACTTTTGAAAATGCTCTGAAACCACCTCGGCAGTTAAAGGTTAAGTAAAAGATATATATACTAATCAAACAAATATTGTTGGAAAAAGTGATGAGATATCATGTTGAAATTCAGGTATATGCTTCAAAAAGAAGTTTTAATATTGGTTTGTTTAAATAATTGTTTACTAAGGTAACACCAGCAGGGATCGACAAAGGACCAATATTCAACACTAGATTCTTATTCAAAGAAGATAAGAGTTATTCATTTGTTATGCAACAATCAATTTATACCCCTGTGATCTTAATAAGCCTCTCAGCTAAAAGTGTCGAACACTGGTGCTGTTTCCTTAGGATTGACACAGACATTAAATTTTCTATTATAACAGCTGTTTTTTTTAATTCCACAGTATGACTGTAATGTTTTAAACATGAGATGCTATGTATGACCTGTATGGGCAATATGTTTTTGTGTTACTTTGCTTATTATGCTGTGATATATCTATAATGCTGTAATCCTACATCTGGTCATTTTTTAACTTATGATTATTAATGAGGAAAAAAAATGTCTATCAATTTCTACTTGCCAATTTAAAAACAAGAATTGTATATTTGTATATAACAGCATCATAGTTATATCACGGCAGTATTAACCTCTAAATCTCTTAATTTTTTTTAAATTTGAATATTACTTAAACTCTCTTCTTCTTGTCTCTTAAGACTGGAACATAATGTTTTACCCCATGTTTATACTGAGAGGTTAAAAGAACATGGAGTAACATAATTACCTGATTGCACAATTTATGTTGTATATTTTCAAGACTACACCTATCCAGGGGCACTTACTAGTAACTGCATGATAATTATCACCCTAAAGCTCTCAAATGTTTATCTGTAGATTTGTTAATCTAGTAATTTCTATTTATTGATCAGATCATGTTATTAACACATTTAGACCAATTATTGTTAATGTCCCAGAGAATGAACCTCTCCCCAGTAAATGAACAAATACATTTATTTTTTGCTTCCCAACAAATTTGGCTCAGGAACAGTTACAAATAAAGTTGTGGGTAATTCTGTACTTCTGCCTACCCCACTCCGGGATTACAGGCGTGAAGGTATGTATGCATGTATGTAAATAATTGATGTTTTGTATTGATTCATTGGGTTTTTGGGTAACTTTAACATTTGTTTAATAATATCCAAATTTATAAAAGTATCAGGAAACATATATTATTTTGTTATTTAATAATTGAGTATCCTATAAATAAGAAAATAGTGAAGGAGAAGCATCACAGGGCATAGAAATATTTTTCAAAGTTTATTAAATCTTTATATGTTTCATCACTGGAGCGGTTACCCTATTTTATTTATTCCTTTTATGCACACCATGTGTTATTGGCGCTGAATGTGTTAACAATTGGAGTACGTTGCCAATCAAGTAGAGAGAAAACCAAGCAGGTTGAATTACACGCACACAGTGTCACACTGCAGTTTGGATCGGCCATTTTCCGAAGTGTGAAGCAACTATTGTCTATTCAGACATGAAACCTCAATCAAGGGTCTCTCGTCATCCTTGCCCGACGCCAGGAAATCAATCGTAGCACGACACAATGGCGTGGCCGATCCTTAGAACGGGCTTAAGGTTTTTTTCAAGCTACATTGAAGCCGGCGACATCTTAGTTTCCAGTTTCAACTTATCAGTATATGGAGCATGGGTCTTTCATTTTGGGTTACGTTTTATTGCGAATGCATTTTACGCACATGAAACGTTACCCAGCACATGCGAGATCTCTACACTACAGAATGCAGCAACATTTTACATAATGAGATGCCCGATTCAAGAATTGTCAGGGATAGCATAGAGTGACATAGCGGCGGCGTTTTGGATTGTACCGTTATTTCAAGAAACCTCAAGCTAAGGCGTATCCGAGCGTTTTGCACCGCCACCCGACAGGCACATCAGCATATTGCGGTGTATGAGATCATGGCGTTGCTCGTAGAAATGTCTTTATTACTGTAATTTTATTTGTTTAATCGTACCCACCGACGGCGGCATAGCTTTTTCCCTAGAGACAACATTGTTCTGGTGGTTGTTAATGTTGATACTAACGCAGGATTTTTCAATCACTCTGTGCGAGGCTGTGCTGTTTGTCGGGTCATGTGTATATTAGAGGTTATATTCTGTGTAATTGTATTGTTAATGGTCCTATTTCAGGATGTTATTCATTTACTTTCTTGAGACTGATGCAGCCCTATTAATACAACAGCATAATAAAAGTGTGTTTGATTTACCATTGGTGCATTACTCAGATACAGAAAAAAGTTCTAAAGTTTAATGTTATTCTACAGGCATTTACCAAAAATCTACCAAGCGGTACTGGCATCCGCGACCCTCTCGGATGATGTCCTGAGTCTCAAAAAAATTGTCCTTCGGAATCCAGTGACGTTAAAACTCGAAGAGCCTGAACTAGCTCCGTCATCCCAACTGCAGCATTACCATATATTTTCTGAAGAAGACGATAAAGCGGCCATCTTGTATGCGCTGTTGAAATTGAATCTCATCAGGGGAAAGAGCATAATTTTTGTAAGGACTGTAGATAGATGTTACAAGTGAGTAATGTTTTAGGGCTTTGACACACCTATACCAGTTGGCATCAATGCGGCATCGGGGTCATTCCACCGTAACACCTGAAACAGCTACTTTTTAGTGATTCTCTCGTTATTGCTCTTAATTATGCGTGTTCAGGAAAAGAAAATTTTATACAAATAGTAGACCATTCAATAGTTACATTTTCTTAGTTCCTTATTACAATATAGAAATAAACCTTATTATATGAGTTCAGTGTACCACCCCGAACGGTGGAATGACCCATGGCTACAGCTGTGTAGTTTGGGAATTTATTTTATATTATTATTTATACAGACATAAACAAAGTAATGAATTGACACTCAACAAAGAAAAGTAAAATAAAATAACGGTTGTGGGTCCTGAGGTCTTTTGATTAAGTAACACGTTCTTTTAAGTTTTAAAACGGTATAATGTAGATATGTATGTACACGAAACGCATCCTTTCCCTCCGTGTCAAGTTTGATTATTTTAAAGTGGTACGTGGTTTATTCTGCAATTTTATCTTTCCAGACTTAAACTATACCTAGAGCAGTTCAAAATCGGGTCCTGTGTACTTAACTCGGAGTTGCCCGCGGCGGTCAGGTGTCTCTCCGTAGACCAGTTCAACCGCGGCCGCTACCAGATCATCGTGGCGTCTGACGAGAAGGCTTTGGAAAAGCCTGACGGCGGAATACTGCCTATCGAAGAGAGACAGAAGAAGAAAAAGGTAAGACCTGAGACTTCTGGGAGATGTCGATGGATCACATTTTTAGGCTATGAAGGCGCAACTTAAACCCGCGGCAGGTAACAAAAACGAGTACCTACCGCAAGCCAGGTAATTCCTGAACAATGGATAACTATGCCTCACTCCCGCTATTTTATCTGCGACCGGTTACCGCCAAGTAGATAGGTAGTTCACCGTCCTTAAGAGTGCACGTATAGCTTAATGACATTATTCTGTAGACTACGTATAATTTAACTTTTAAAATCTTATTCATTTGCTCTTGGAAAACGCACTATTACAGGTGTGATTCTAACAGCGTTTCCCAAGACACTAATGTCGAGAACCCTCAAGAAACTCATCAGTATTTTTAGAACTGCATGTATTATCATCGTCATGTCAGCCGACTTCAAGTGATAGACAAGGATCTCCACGAGATGGTGACGGCGATACTGACTTATGTTTAATTATAATGAAGTACGCCGTTTTAGTGAGGTTATATTGTTGCAGCAAACGTCTAAACGCAAGCGTGACAAGGAATCAGGGGTGTCACGTGGTATAGACTTCCAACACGTCTCCAATGTCATCAACTTCGACTTTCCGCTCGACGTCAACTCATATGTGCACAGAGCTGGCCGGACGGCGAGAGGGAAAAACTCGGTAAGCAAATACCATGAAACCATAGTATTAATAGAAGAGTAAGCTGGGTTTTTATAAAGATCCGTTAGATCAAATTTCGGTCAGTAATGTCAAAACTTGTATGTAGTTACTAAAATTTGATCTGAAATATTTACTAACGGACCTTTATAAAACCGGCCATAAGTCGTCTTCGGCCTTGTAGGATTTACTTTTACCTATTGCCGCTCGGGCGTGCGCTTCGCTAGTTACTTAATATTTAAAAAACTCCTAAAAATAGTATAAAGTCCTAAAAGTAGTAAAATAGTATAACCATAATTTATAATTTTAATTGTGTATGACTCTTACAGGGTTCCGTTCTCTCATTCGTGTCTATACGAGAGAAGCCTCTCATGGATGCGGTGGAACAGCATCTAACCAACGGGTTCAAGACACAAAAAGTTTTACAGTAAGATTATCATATTGATTTTAGCAGGTCTATCAACTCTACTTGTGGAAAATGTAGGATTTGATAAAAAAATACGTGCTGGAAAATGGGGCCATAAAATAAATTAGTAGATTAGTGTCCGTTGAAATGTTAAATAACGTGAAATACAGTTTCGACCACTATGGTGGGGTGGTGGCATCCACGTGGGGTTGCGTATTCGCGTGATTGGAATATTTGTCACGTAATCGCAATGTGTAGGCGGCACAGTTGTAAATACAGCGGCATTATTTGTCTATTAGACTATTAAAGCCAATAGCAAATACGCGTTACCTCGTCATCGGTTTTTTGCATCAGAAGAGCCAAATATATAAATACGCAGTGAAGCCGTCTTCAGGCTATATTCATATTAATTCTGAATGACTATCTTACTACATTTTACTATCGTGGTCCATGTGTACAAAAGTACCGACGTAAAACATTTGTCACACTGATGCCGATACATACAAATACACGACGCCAAGTACAGAGACACCTAAACCGGGCTCTTTGTTTTTGTCGCGTAATTATGCACAATAATCAAATATTTATGTTTAGAAAGTACGAGTTCGCCCTGGAGGAGGTGGAGGGGTTCCGCTACCGGTCGCGCGACGCGTGGCGCGCGGTCACGCGCATCGCCGTGCGCGAGGCGCGCCTCAAGGAGATCAAGCAGGAACTGCTCAACTGCAAGAAACTGCAGGTCGGTCTACTGTCTGTTGTTGCAAACCAGGAAAACAAATCAATATCACTTGACCAAGAATACACCTTTTGTTTCCAATCCACGAAGCACGCCTGACTGTTTAATCTTTAGAGCGTCAAATCTGGCAAATCAAGTAATCGGAAATTCGTGGCATTGATGCCAAACGTCGGCAGTAGCCGTCAAACTTTATACGACACAAGCAAGACTGGCATCTGAGACACGTCGTATTACTTCGCTGCTTGACGATTAAAAGGTAAAAAAAATACGTGCATGTTACGCATTCGTGGAGCGTCAAATTAAGTATATATATATTTTTCCATACAAACCTTTTGAAAAGTAGTTAACGTCCTATTCTACTACTGAATATACACGCAAAATTTCTTAAAATCGGTCATGCTGTTTTGGAGGAGTTTTGTTACAAATACCGTGACACGAGAATTTTATATATTAGGTTATAACAAGTCAAAAATATTCAGGCAAATAAAAATATAATCAAGTTGGCAGTGGTCAAATACATCTTACATGATGAACACCTAAATAACATATCACTTTGATGATCTGACTAATCTTCTCTCTGAACATCTACTACACTTCTCACTATCAACCTCAAATCTTCCACCGCTCACCACCAAGCTTCTTACAGGGTTACTTCGAAGAGAACCCTGCAGATCTGGTCGCTCTGCGAAGGGACAAGGCTCTGCACACTGTGAGGGTTCAGCCCCAACTGGCCCACGTCCCTGATTACTTGCTGCCGGCGGCGTTGAGGAGTGAAGAGCCAGCGGAGACCGACGCGGAGGCACCGGCACCCCAGAAGAAGAGGAAGCAGCAGGGGAACTTTGGGAGTGCCAAGAGGCATAAGTATCAAGTAGGTTCTGTGTTCGAGTCTAACGAGACGGCAGCAAAAATGGGTGGACAATTGAAGAGCTCAAAACTCTCTATACACGGTTAAATTTTTAAGAGAATAAGAGCGTGTATGATTATTTTCGAGCTCTTCGACTCTCCACCTCATTCTGCAGCTGACTGTACAACTAAAACGACTATTGGTGGTTTTTATCGTGTTCTTTTTCTCTTGAATACCTCAGATGCCGCCTCTGTAGGTCTGAAGCAAACGCTACTAACGGTTATTTTTCTACCGACTCAAAATGTGTTCAATTAACACAAGCGGTGGTCGTGATCTGTCACCTTGCGTCAATCCTCTACATTTTATTGATTCTCGGATATCGCCAGATTAGCGTCTTGACTAAGGCTCAGGGCTTGGTTTGGAGCTTGGTCAATTTGTGTGAGATTGTCCCTTGTTATTAATGTATTGTTTCACTAACAAAGCGTTTTTCCACAGGCGCGCCAAAGCAACCCGCTCCGCAGTTTCGACGTCAAGAACCTGAAGAAAACACCTGCGACGGGTGACACCTAACACTGTTAGTAACCCCGTCCCACAAGCGATTATATTATTATGTAATATCCTAAACAAATAAAATATATATTTGTTTCATGCAGAACCTACCGGCGACAGTGGCCGCTCTCGGCTTGGTTAGTATGAATAAAGGTTAAGTTTTATGGATTTGTTTCTTTTTTATTTAGTATGTAGAATGAGTTTATTAGATCCTTGTATTTCTAACTTCACCGGTCACTTATGTGATATGAGAGCGGTGCTTTTGTCAATGAAAGTAACCTTCAGCTACTTGTCCACTGTACCTCTTCATCTAATATTATTTTTGTAACTAAATATCAATAGGAACTGGTTTCGCTGGTTCTGGTTCTCCTGGACGTGGGTTAATAGGAAAAAACGAAAGTTATGAGGAAAAAAAGGAGGAAAAACTGAGGAATGGCGATGGACCATTTAAGTATTGCGGTAGGTAACAATAGTAGATTGTGTCACTAGGGAGCAAAATGACATATTTAAGGCGAGGGCGTACATTGAATCCTGAACGAAGCGAAGGATTCTACAATTGAATCCCGAGCGTAGCGAGGGATTCCAAAATAGAATCCTGAGCGTAGTGAGGGATTCAAGTGTTAACGCCCAAGGTGGAAATAATTTTGCTACCGTGTGACACATAATGCTTTTCACATCACCTATGAGGAAAATAAAAGATAAAACAAATGATGAAACAAACTACTGATGAAACAAATTTAATTATTCACACATTCTAGAAATGCTGAAATTATCAAATTTAACAACAGGAAATTATCGCACTTAACAACAATTATCAAATTTGGCAACAAAATGTCCTTGAACAGAAAAGTGCCACTTTGATCCCTCCTAGCAGGGAAGAAAAGTCCCCTTTCCGAGTAGGTGATATGAATATTACCACTACGTGATAGGTACAACATGCTTGTCCACACTTACATAGTGTAGTAAGGTCTACGTCTGGCAGTAAACTAACATGGCTAATGATGATGATGTGACGAAATAAGATGGCCCATCGCAACGTGCTAAAAAAAAAGTGTTTGAAGCCTTTGTCCGTCTGTCCATCTATCCATCTTCCCCAGCGATGATCACGATATCAGTTATTGTCTAAGGCTCGACTGCTGTACAGATTTTAAAGCGGAAAGCTTACATTCTGCGGTGGTTTCTTACAGAGTGATCACATGTTACATAGTCCGATTTGATGTATTTCAATGCAGCCCGTTTTCGGTCTTTTCATAGTACATACATGAATACGGTTAAACCGAAAGCCACTTCACGAATGAGAGGAACATTCGAAGGTGCCCAATGAAAACAGCGAAGAATAGTAAAACTGAGACGCCCTTATCTCATGGACACTCATTTTATCGATTGTCTCACTTCATAAAGGTGTCATTCAGCAGGCGCCGCAGACGACAACGGCAGGCGTCAGTAGCTACTGGTTTTTATGAATTTCTATGAAACAACTTCCTTGGCAGGCGTCACGGAGCCTGTCGCTCGACCCAGTAGTAACGCCGACGGCTAACCGCCTCTGCCTTTGAAATGTATCGGAACCACATTCGAAGCTCCGTAACATCCCAAGTCTCTATATTTCAATAAAAAAACTGGGTTACCTTTATTTCGTTTTTAATCAGAGGGCGAAGCTCAGCGCCGGTGACTCCGGCCGCGGTCAGCGTGTACCATCACCACCAATAATATGGTATACCTTTACTTCCCAGAATTTCATATGCCCGAATTTCACCAGCCATCATTTACAAATGGCATAATGTTACATCTTATAATTTCATATGATATACAGATTGTTTATCATAGTAGTCAAATAACAGAATCTTTGTTTTCCATAATATTAATTTCAATAATTTCATTTTTCATAATCATTTTAATCCATATTTGTCACATGCCATAATGTCATTTGCCATCCGTGTAAATAGTGAATGGTGATGTTTGAATTAGGCAATATTTACCTACATAGGTTAGGTTAGGTTAGAGTTGCAACAAGGCGCGAAGCGCCTCAACTACACGGAATAGGAGCTCCGCGCAGCGGAGCTCCGTCGACATTAGTTTCGATCATTTATGTCCATATCAGTCGTGAATGAACACAAATATGTTAGGTTTAATTACATTAGTAATATAATAATAAAAAATATAATCAATATATTTATTTATTTCAATGACCAAGTGTAACATAATAAATATATAATTAATGTAAATACAGATTTGACGCTAAAGCACGCAAAAATTCTTCTTTTGAATACTCGCTTTTGTTTTGTTGGATGGATTCGTAAATAAACTTTTTAGTATGGCGTTTAAATATTCTATTAAATAAAATTATTGCACTTAATAATATGGAAAACATTACGTATGGCATCAGTATCATTATGGCATCTAACTTTCGGGAAAACAAGAGTATGTTAAATAACTTTTCTGGGAAATGTAACATTCGGGCATATAAAATTCGGGCAAAAGAAATTCGGGCAAGTGAAAATTATAGCATATGAATTTCGGGCAAACATTAGATAATCCAATAATATATTAGGTATCCAACATTGGTCTTAAAAATAGATGACGTGCTCTTACGCTTCTAGTAGGTAATAAAGACGAGTCAGATATTTTTGAGCCCAATTTTTGGATAATACCTATATTATTGTTGAACTGTACTGACTGTACAAACAAGTTTATAACTTTATATCTACTTGTTGCGCGGCCAACCCCGCATCCCGCGTGCTTACCTACACATTACTCACACAACTCATTTTTACCTCCCCTCCGACTTCGCCTTCGTTTCACGCTCCGGTTCCGACTCCAATAAACCAAGTGTAAAAGCGCCAATTCTGACTTCGGTTCCGATAAAACCACCTCCGTAACATCCCTAATAGAGAACAAGAAAATGAATAAAAAAAATACTACCTATTCACTGATGTCCAGCCACTTTGTATACTTCCAAGTCATGAAGAAACCTTAGTCACAGTAGAACCTATCCTACGAAATAAATTTGAATGTTCAGGATATCCTAAAAACAACTGTAGGTACTTCAGCCACATACCTTAATAAGCTGTGACTTCACGAGAATTCTGCAATCACTTGACACTTTTAGACTGTCAATATGGTGTCAATCATCGAAATATAAATATTTCGATGGTGTCAATAAACCATGAAAATTACGATTTTGGGGGCTAATAGCCCAAACCCAACCCAGCGCCATTCCTTAGAACGCTCTTTGCTGCAAATTGATGCTATAAAATTTCGCTGCGTAGCCATCCTGTTTCACTACCACTACCACACTACCATTCAATTTCTTGAACTGTTTATCTTTGAAATCGAAAGTATTTGCTTTCCAGTGTCGCGTCGTTGTAGTTCTTGGTCCAAGTCGTACATATTTACCTGGTAATTTAAAGAGTTCAAAGGATAGTTATTTTTTGCACGACTGTTTTATTGTTACTGAAATGATGATGTGCCTTTAGGATCTTTAAGAGCTGAGCTATTGAGTATAACTTATGAGAATTTGTTTAGGACAGCGTAAAACGCTTGTCCAACTAGCAAAAATTTTACGCACGACGTACCCGACTACGAGTAGTCACAAGTCAGCAAATTCCCACCGCAGTGCAATGGTTGGAGCCGACCTGGGGCAACCGCCTTGATGATCACGGTACACCCTGCGCAAGGTTAGTATGACGTTTAAAATTCACGCGCGCCTTATATACGGCCGTGGGAAAATCTTAACAGCGCGATTTAACTTTTGATATAGCGACATCTGTCGGGACTAAAGGAATAGCTTAGGCCTTTTTAGGAAATGTCGGTTGTGTTTTAATGTCATTTTTCTAAAATCTTGAATGGTAGCTATTATATTGTATTACTTATTTGATGCAAGGCAAAATGTACCAATTGCCATAGACTGCACTTGCAGCCCCCTTATGATATGAAGGAAATATAATACCTATGTGCCACAGACGCCTAATTTGTGCCATAATCGGATGCAATCTTTTTAATTAATTCCCAGCCTAATACAACCTTACAAAACCTTGACAGTGGATCAAATGAAACGTGTCACGGGTCTGTCACTTACAACATCACATCAACAAATCGTGAGTCACGACGATCATGTTAACTTACGTAACATTATTTCTGTTAAACGATATAGCCCTAAAAATCCCTACAGAAGAATAAAGGTCCACAAACAAACGATATGTTTAGCTACAACATCTTTTTGTGAAATAAACTGTGATGTGGTTGGAGGAACTTGGGGCATACATACAACATGAAAGTTCTGAGGTAGATTGTCATAAACAAGTGATGTCTTTGTAGTAAATCAGACGATTTTGGGATATGATGAAGCTCTTCGCAGTTAAGAACCCTGTTGTGACCTCGGTTTTGTAAGTGACTGAGAGGTAGTAAAAGGGATTGTGTACCTAAATGCTGAAGTAGCTGTTTTCCAAGTAAGCTCATTTCCGAATCTCTTGAAAAATAGATATAGGTATGTAGCTCGATGATAATCAAAGGAGAGTTTAACGATTATACATAATATTATTAATAGTAACTTTTTATACTTACCCATCTTACTATTATGGTGTGATGAAGGGTGAAATCCTTAAACATACTGGTGTGACTGTTGACAACACGGGCGATTATTTGCTGTGGGTTGCAGGCGCTGGAATGGGCGAAATGCGGCTCGAGCTCAGTGTCGGCGGCGCCGACGGTGCTATGGGCGGCGGGCGCGGCGGCGCTGGCGCACCGGCTGATCGGCGCACTGTTCCGCCGCTTCCTTTTCCGCCGCGTGCCCTGGTGGGAGGTGTTGCTTCAGGTCAGGCGAGCTGGTGCTCCGTTTAAGTTGCACAAGACAAGACCAATAATCGGACTGACAGGCCAAGAGCCATTATAACATTTCTGGAAACAGTAGTAGCAAATTACGTTTAGTGTAAAGACACCAACTAAGAAGCACTTAAAATCAGTTCTCGTCGCGACATCAGTTAAGTAGAAAACTAATTTACACACGATTCGATGGCAATCCTTGAGAGGTGATAACTGACAACTCTTAAATCCCAACTGATTTTCTCAAACCTTGCTCCGATTATACTCCGATTATACCTAGATCCGAAGCGGTCGATTTGCTTAGGAGCTACATCTAGGTATAGATACAGAGTTTAGGAGTAGCTATCTGTGTTTGCATTTATAGGTTTAAAAAGAGACCAACTGAGCAATAAAAGATAATCGGCGCGGGTTCCGTTATGTTAATTAAATAAGTTTCTGTTAATAATGTCATTTTTGGGACAAGTTTTTGTTGCCTACTGTACTTTATTTTGCAGAGTCTTTTATTTTGCTTATCAAGACCAAAGAATTGAGGCCCAAGACGGTGGGTCTACCTTAAGTATAGCGGAGATTCTGTTGCCACTTTCTGACTCCATCATCAGATCAGCTCCATGTCATAATAGTATCCAATAGCATGCATAGCATGTCATCCAATTTACACATGCATGCAAATTTCCAGCTTCACCGGTAACCGGGGAGTGGGTCAAATGTAACTTGCAAGATTGACGTATACATTGCAAGTTAATTACAAGCTTGTAAAATGTGATGGTTTGTCTTGTCCCCAGCACCTCTTATTCGTGTGGATGGTGATATACAGCGTGCACTTCTGGGTGGTGTTCGTCAGGATCGTTAAAGTGCTAGTTGACTACGTCTACGATGAAGTGAGTAGTCACAGAGTCCTCACGGCGTGCATACTTTTCATTGCATGATTCCACGGCAAATCCAATCGTTTTGTTATTGCTAACGACTGTCAGGATTAGTGTTAGGTGGTTATTATATAGAATTCTGATAAGACATAATTGATGTTAGTATTAGTGTAAATATTGTTGTTCACTGCTAAGGGTGCTAAGTAACGCAAGGTCGCGGGGTGGGGCCCTTTGCGCACGGTGACTTAACGAAAGCTATACGTAGCTATACTTTAAGTAAGTACCTATTGAAGTAAATAGGCGATAAAGTCACAATGCTTGTTGTATACCTACCCAACTTTTTCTTTAACTTATCTGTTTTTTACTGGCGCTCCAAAATGTTATTGTTTTAGACCTTAAACAACGTGTTGGAGGAATCACTACCCGCGCCAGAGACGAGAAACCTGCTCCAGCAGTGGGCAGTATGGTTCTGCGGGGCCCTTCCGCTAGCTGTCTACATCCACACCCGGCCGCGGCCAGAGCCAGCGCCCCTCATGATATGGTACTCAGAATCAACATACCTTTCGCATATTTATGAGCCATTGATAGCGAAGGCTCAGTGTTTGCTGGAAATAATGGAGCAGTGCACGCGGTGGGTGTCAAGTGTCCTTTGTGTTGCAACAGTGGGCCGCGGCCGAAGTCGCCGCCGCTGGTTGCAATCCGGTATTTTATGATTACACTTAATAAGCATACATATCGACGACCGTAATCTAAATTGGCGTAAGGGACAAAAGGGCGAAAATGAGTTATGAATGCAGTTGTATTCAGTTTTTTTTTCTCTTTCGAATGGTATAGGTTACATCTCGATAGCTTGAAAAAACATGCCCCTTACACCCTTAAAAAACGGTTACTTCGACGCAGTTTTTGAAAAAAAATAGACGTATCAAACATAAAGAAATAATATTCAAATCCATCGTGGTGTAACCGTCGTCTTCGCAATTCACCTAACGTCGTAAGGAGCCATCAAATAAGTAAAAGGCCGATACACCATTTTACGTTCTCAAAAAGTGTCTACACAATACATTTGATTAAATCACAAATAGACGTAACTATCATCTTCTTCATTTACCTGAGTCGTAAGGGACAATTCTGTTAGCAAACATTTCTACGATACGCAGTTTTGCTTTTGCAGATGTAAGACAATACAGACCTTACGCCCATCTGTCATTGTTTGAAATATGTGTTCATGGCATATACGTAATTTTTTCACTACTACAAGCAGTAAACTACCGGCCCTTACGTTAAAACATAACTGCCTAATTTGAACTATTCCCATAGATGTTAGCGTTATCTCTTTTATTAGATGACAGACGCAGTGTTCGTTGATATAGCTGAATTACTCGCAAGCATTTTAACCTTTCTTTCCCTAGGCACTGCGTGGCACAACTGACCAATGATTTCTATTTCAAAATCAAATTTAATAGAGTCGACGGAGCTCTGCTCTCGCAGAGCTCCTATTTCTGGGTAGTTTGGCCCTCCGGGCCTGCTGAAGAACTAACAAAACCTAAACCTACCTCATATTTATGATACAGATTTTGGTCAGTTGTGCCAAATAGTTGTGCCACGGGGAAAAAACTCATTTTAAATTGCTTTCGGTTAAAAGAGATATCACTATGATCATGTTTACAGTAAAGTCCCAGATAGACGTGCGAGTTAGTACGTCGTACTTATGGCTCGGCGACCTTACTCATCCCTGTATCATCCTAAGTAGGTACGCGAACTTCTAAAGGTAAGCGCGGGCGAAAAAGGTCGTCGGGCTCGCCTGCTTACTCGTCCGTCTATCTGCCACTTAAGATGTTGCTGCTGGTTTTAGGTGAGTGCTGTGATGTGATGCTCAGTTCTGTTCTTCACGTATGTTTGTAAAGACGCAAGCTTCAAGTACTTTTGGAAAATTAATGAGAAGAGATATACTATATTACTCCATACAGAATCACTCTTCGAAGCGATAAATTACTGCGAGCATAAGACAAGTTATTGCAGTATGTATCTTATATTACTCATAATAATATTATGAATGAGAAAGTGTGAGTGTTTGGATGTTTGTTACTCAGTCACGCTTCAAACACTCTAAACGGATTGAGATGAAACTTGGCACACATAGGTTAGGTTCTGGAATAGAACATAATCCCGAAATTTTTAATCAAAATCTACGCAGATGAAATTGCGGGTAGAAGTTAGTTTTTAATAAAATATTTCATTTTCGGTGGCACGTAATAACTGGGTTTGTGTTTATTTTACGAGTCCTTTATACAAAACAAGTTCCCAAAGCGTTATCACAACGAATATTTACCCAGTATATTCTTTGATCAATCAGTACTGATACTTCTCTATAGATATAAAAGGCAAATCTGACTCACTGACTTATATATCAACGCAGAGCCAAAACTACTGTACCATGGAAACTTGAAATTCAATACAAGGGGTTTGTTTAATGATGTAAGTGAGCACTAAGAAAGGATTTTTGGAAATTCACTCTCTAAGGGGTTAAAGGGGTAAAAGGGGAGTAGCGGGAAACTAATTCTACGCGTACGAAGTCTTGGGCGTCCTCTATACAATTATGTTAATGTTTCGATATTTTGTACTCGCTTTTACATAAAATAGCGTGTTAAATTTTATTTTGTTACTTGTTATTAGTTACTTGCATATCATTATGATAATGTATGTACCTATGCCATAATTTATCTTTTAAATTGTTCAACACTCTACTAAATAACACAATTACATTTATGATTTCGTGTATTATTTCAACAAATAATAAATTCCATGTACCTTTTACACCATGTAATAGATCAGTTTAAATGGAGTTACATCCTATTATTTTTAATTTCTCTTAATTTAGTTCTTGATACGTCAAATTTACCCCGAAGTCTAATATTAAAGAAGGGTTTATCGGACATTTTAAATTATTTTTTTGACGTAAGGGACATGCTATCTCGGTAACTAAGCGTTAAGTGATAAATTGAGTTATTTGTACTTAAAGAGTGAAGAAAAATAAATAATTGGCTAATTTTAGTTACATGATACGTTAACAAACAACAAAATTATGAATTTTAAAAGAAAAAAAATACAGTTTTTTGGCTCTCCTGAAAAGTAGCCATTTGTCCGTTACGTCAATTTAGATTACGGTCGTCGATATATAATATATACAAGGCCTTTGCGAGGCTATCATAGCTTTTGCAAAGGGAGCATGTTAGCGCAGTGTGATATTATTCTACGCAATTTTCGATTCCCTAAAAACCTGAAACTTCAAAAATCCACCAACGTCGAGTTGACCACGCTTGGATTGCGTGGTGATTTGTTTCGCTTTTGCTGCCTAACCTTCTTAATTCAGTCAGTGTATAACTCCAGTGTGTTTTTCTTTCCTTTACCCCCTCCAGGATAACGACAAGCCCGTGGCAGCGGCGTGAGATGGGTCCGTACGGGTACTACCTGCAGCGGCCGCCCGCGCCGGCGTCGCCCCCCATCCCGCGGCCGCTGCGCCGCGCCTTCAGCGACTCCTACGTCGCCTCGCAGCCGCCCAGCAAAAAGAGATACTCTAAATCCGTCTGAATAAACCTATTGCCATACAGATTTTAGTTTTATTGCTACTTAAGTGAAAAAACAATTCGAGTAGAAATATAGATGTACCCACTTTACAAATTCGCCATCGGTATTCCCGAAGCGATTCGAATTGCCTCACTAGACTGGTTTTTACATTATAATCGATTGGTATATTGTTTCCTCTCACTGCTTAATGCCGACTCTACTAGGTTAATACGTTGCCAATGACGTTTAACTTGTAATAGCAAGATACTAGAATCACGAAGAGCAATTAGGTACACTACCCCGTAAGTAGAACATAGATACCACGGATTTGCTTAGTAGATTAGAGAGGAACAGAGGCATGCATGTCTCATATTTTCACCGAGCAGTGCTTGTGCAAACGGTTTGAACGCTTTGCGCGGTTTATAACCTCTTTACTTAAAATGGCTTCCTTTTTTCAAAAGAGCACTCTATATAACCTTCATAGAAACAATAAACCAACCATCTAGTTAACAATAGGATAGGTACATGACAATATGACCAAAATATGACAATTTCATGCATAACGTCAAGAAAGGAAAAACATAGAAAAATATAATGTTAATATCGTAAATTACGAGTGATGTCGGATCAAAATGGGTCGTAGATTCGACGACTACAGCCACATGCATGGAGGGAAAAACTTTAGTCATAAACACACGTTGTGTGAGTACTTTTATTTTATTTTTATGTGTACTCAGTAGGCGTGTTCTGTATTGTGAAACACCTTGTGCTTCGCTAAGTGGTAGCTAACTCCAAATTATTTTAAAATTCTACGCGATGGTCTTTTCCCAACTAGCCAAAGTGAGTTATCTTAGTCAATGTATTACTAATCTACCTAACAATCAAGAAAGAGCATCATATCGCTTCCTGCTATCAGCTTGTTGTGCCTCGACTATAGACGTACCACTTAATTGAGAACCGGGACGCATGGGGTGCGGGGAGAGGGCAATGGGGACTATACTTCGGACGTTATCATCTGAGCTCTGGAGCCATAAACTAATTAGTGAACAAACAAAGAAGTCGCTGCAGAGTGCGAGCGAGAGATATGCTAACCTCCCAAGAGCAACAGACATGTGCGAAAAAGGGTTGTATGGCCGCAGAGCTTCGGTGATAACGTCCGAGGTATATAGTTGATATTTTTCGTACCTCACCTCCGCACTTCACAGTGGCCTGACTATACCAACTGAGGCCCGTGGCAAATTCGTTGGATAGGGCTCTTCGTTTCAGTATTATATTAGGCTCCTCCTGTGTCCTTTCGGATCGGGGGGGGGTAACAAAGACGAGTGATACCCAAGTACCCGTGCACTTTAAGCATAATTAAGGCAAGGATAGAACACTGCCCCGAGGTTGAACAAACTAGCGTCTGTGCATTCGCAACTAAGAGGCAGGTCCCACCTCGTCCACGTGGCCGTGGTATTGAAAAAGAAGATGAAAGCAAAATTGTTTTCACAATATTTATGCTGGTATCAAATGATACCAATTTACGGGAACACCCAAATACTTACTCCGAAATATTTCATTCGGATTTTTTTCCAAAAGCTATGTTCTGCTGGAGCTATTTTAGATTAAATGCGTAATTTAATTGCTACACGTAAGGTTCAATTTAAAAGCGATCGAAAAAAAACAAGTATTCTATCAAAACATTCCAATCAGATTTAGGAAATTTCGGAATTTTGATCAATTCGGAATTATGACTAGGTATTCGGAGTTACGTAGTTTACACTATTGCAGAGTTTATGCGATCTTGAGACTATAGCAAAATGGTTGAGCTGTAATGGTGAGCCGTGGGGCGTGGGGCCCACGGCGGTGTTCGCCAGCGCCGCTGCGCTGTTCCTCTACAACGAGCTGGAGGCCACTGTGCTCAACGCAGGCGACCATGCGCAGCCAACGATGCTCGAGAAGACTCTCATTGTAAGCTTTTCTACATTAAATTACTGGTAAATCTCTGAAAATTAGAGTAACAGCACCTTTGCCGCAACACAATACATGCTGAGTGGACCCATATTGGCGTCAGGGTCCAGCACCAACTACGCTTATGTTAGGTTAAGTTTCCTACGTTAAATTAATTAAATTGGTGTAGGTGCTCTTTTGATTCCAATACCATATTTTTTTCTTTTTCTGTCTATATCTTCAACAAGTTTCCCACCGTGTCTTTCCTCCGACCCTCAAGAGAGTCTCTCTTTTAGTAACGATAAGGATAAGCAGGTACCGCAGCAGTATTCTGGATCCAATCTGCAGGGATTTAAATTGTGAGCTCTACATCATATATACTGCACTTCGACCATGTGGCATTTTTTTATGAATTACCATTTTATAGATCTGAAAAATGATTTAGATGTCACATCACAGTGGATAGCTAAGGTGGTATTATTATTCTGTAACCCCCGGCGATTGTCTTCAGTGTACCCTATATTGTTTAAGAACTATTTCACGTTATTTCAATGTTACAAGGTCCTAAAGTGGATATATCTCTGCATACGACTATGCACTGTAAACTTAGTTTGTTTATCATTAAAAAAATTTATTGCGTTTACAGTCTACAATGGTGCTTGGGATGCTAGCGCTCATGGTCCACCTATGGGTTTGTGCCATGCGATTTTTCCAGTATTACTTGGACACCTTAATAAGAGACGTAAGTAACATGATGCTTAAATCAGTTACAAATGATTTTCTTAGCAAAGTAATCTCAGAAAAAAAATACTACACATCAAAATATATAAATAGATGACATCTTATTATATTAAAGATAAGTAAAGATGACGAAATCTAGAAGTACCTCGAATAGGTTCAGAGATTTTTTGTTAGGAAGAAAACTTCACACTGGTTTGCGAATTCACAATTATATTTGATGTAATAAAATTACCAAAAGAAGCAGCTCTAAACACTGTACTGATATAAAGAGTAATAAGTTACACATCATGAGTATGATAAATAAGTGGGCGATTTGGGAATGTATCTGAAAGACCAACAAAAAAAAAATCTGTTCGGGCTTTCCTTTAGGTTTTTTGAATTTTCAGAGCCCAAATGTTCTCCTTGAAATGACGACAGCGGGGCTCCTTGGTTCGGGGCAGTCGGAGATGGTGGCCCTTGGCCCGCTGACCCGATTCCTGCGGCAGCAGCAGCCTCAGATTCACATCACCATGTGCTGGTTCCTCTCACTGTGCTACGCGGACTACGTCAGGAAGCATTACTGTACCAGATTCAACTTGCCTTATTTGGAACAGTGGTTAGTGTGCTAAATAAAGAGCCCATAGAGGTTTGTCGGTAATACTATACCTACTTGAAAATAATTGCAAATTTATTGATACGAAATTTGAAAGGTTTTTCAATTAGGGCGACTACTTAATCATGTTATGATTGTTTGAACTCTCCGATCTCAAAAATTGCATCTATTTAGAATTTCAAGATGGTTGGTATAACTTTTTACAAAGTCGTCATTTGAAATGAGCATTCCCTTAAACCTAAAAAAGACTACTGTGACGAAATTTTCAAAAAAGTTGTATAATGTATATAATTCCGAGTAGTTAGGTCACACACCACACACTTCGTTCCGCTGGATATGGATAAGTACAGCTCTAAATAAGAGTGTTTAAAAACAAAAAGTCCCCTGTGAGATGTCCCATATGGGAATCTGCCGTTTAGCCAAAATAGTTTTGGTCGAATATATAATTTTCCAAAAAGTATATGTTATTTGTTATATTTCTGGAATACCAAAACCACGTATTTTATCGCTTATGTTAACTTAACAAATTAAAACAGCTACTAAACAGGTTTTTGGCAAATTATATTTCGCCCAAACGGCAGAGACCCGTCCCACATGTAGATTCGTACTTGTATGTAATATGTTTGTCCCCGCGGTTGGGGGCAGGCAAGCGGAGCTGCACGAGCGGGCAGCGCGACGCATGCGGAGCACTATGGAGCGAGTTAACAGCTTCGTGGGGCTCGTCCACCAACGCCTCCGAGGTTTCGCTCCTCCAGCGACCACTGAAGCGCGCACGTAATTATACCCGAGAAATCGACGCATCATGTGAGCCCCTGCCACTTCAAATTTTACCACTTCAACAGACATATTGGCAATGTCGCATTTTTTTTAAAAGGTACTATAGGTATAGCGATGCGCGTTTCCAGAGAAGAAAAGAGATTCCTTAAGGAACGAGTCCCTAATTCAAATCCTGTATATGCGCCTTGAAGAGTAGCCTATTTAAGTCTGCTATATATTCAATGCTCATCCATAGTTCAATAGCTTTTGTGCTTCTATAACCGAGGGGGAAAAAGATGCGACACTTGCGACAGTACTGATTTTCCGCTAACTGTTACCTACCTCTAAATGTACAAGTTTCCTATAAGTGGCATCGGCTCAAATTATGTTACCTAAATAGCATCGTAACACTTACTGTTTTAGAAATAATGTTTATCAGGAAAGTCTTCAGCTCGGTCTGTAAAAAGTGCCGATAAAGAAATGCCTTGAATAAAATACACACATAAAAAATGACCAGGGTAAAAAAAAAGTAGTTTAAAAGTATCGCAATACAATGGCATTAATATCTAAACAGCCATCGCGTCAAATATATGTATACATGAACTTTATTGCCAGTGGCATAAAGGTGTATAGATATTTTCGACATCTTGGGAACGTGTATATATTTATGCCCTTGACTGTACATTGCAAAATGTGAGAATAATTTAAGGATATTTTTGATGTCTAGACATTTTTGGTGTGTGTAACTAAGACTTCGGTGATTAAGTATAACTTCTGGTAGCATTCTTGCTAGAATCGCTGCTGTTAGGTTAAATAAGACATTGGGCCTTATAACTGACGACACACTGACTATTTTAGCATAATATTTATATCCGTACAAAATGTTTTACTGACAACAGCTCCCCAGTTGAGTAGGTACCTACCTAATGATACTTCAGTTACAGTTTAAAAAGCAGTCTGTTGGGCCTAGTAAATATGGCTGCGTCTATGTCGCGTGTCAAATGTGGATAAAGCATCTGTCACTCTCGTAGTTAAAAGCAGACGGAA
Organism: Acleris sparsana; assembly: GCA_923062465.1. Taxonomy (NCBI): domain Eukaryota; kingdom Metazoa; phylum Arthropoda; class Insecta; order Lepidoptera; family Tortricidae; genus Acleris; species Acleris sparsana. The sequence goes on from OV281296.1 coordinate 11,198,820, forward strand.
TTCCTTATCCAAACTTTGACCCGCGATAAACGCAGCCATGTTAGGGCCTGCCTGTCGGCTGACAAGATGCGAAACGGCCGACCACTCCTCTATAACAATATCCCGGTCCATGTTTAGGAATCACGCGATATTATTTTATTTGTGCATAATTAAAATGCACTGTGGGAGACAAGTCTTCACGTACCATTTTTTAAATTGTGTATCATACAAAATACATTTAGGTATGTAAAAGTCGTGTGAAAAATAATAAAATCTTATTTTATTAAAATTATTCGTGGATTAACAAAAAAAATAAGTAAAATTAAAGCTGTTGGAAGTTTTCGAAAATCTTTTTAACATAGTAGGCAACAGTCTATTTCCTGAGTTCCTTAATATTTGGTCAGTCGCAAGAAGTGTACGTTACTACTTATACTGTAGGAAGCGGGTGAGCGCAAGAGAAGCGACTGTAAGTGTTACCGTACTTTCAGAAATGCTAACATAACTGCATTTACACAGAGTAACTTATTGAGCGACAAACGAGTAGAGAAGACGTTAATTATGCTTGTCCTCCTTACCATGAATAAAAGAGTTCTCGGCCATCTTTTTACCCTTTTTAAACATGTTACGGCCCAATTGTTTGTTTGTGTATGTGTCCTGCGTTTATAACTTTCGCCTTTAGGTTGTATAGTTGTATACCTACTATAGGCAGCGTGTTGTTTACTAGAGTGGCACTTCAAGCAACAAACAATCGTGTTTGGACCTCAGTCGGATGGAGTCCAGTCACGTGGCCTGGTGTGGGAAGCTCCCGCGGACAAGTGCGACGGAGCTCTGCCGGGAGAGAGAGATGTGTTTACATCTCGTCGGGCAGTCGAGCACCAGCACAGCCGAGGCAATAGATAACCTCCGCAAGTACATCAAGGTACGGACGTCACCTATATCTTATCTATATCTATATTATCTATATAAAATGAATTGCTGTTCGTTAGTCTCACTAAAACTCGAGAACGGCTGAACCGATTTGGCTGATTCCTTTTCGGTTGTATTCGTTATTGTCAGGGCAAGGTTTGTATGAAAGAAAAAAAACCACCGGGAATGTCGGAAATTTGCAGCGGGCGAAGCCGCTGGCGGGTCACTAGTTTATACATATCTTTTGCCGTCTCCGTCGGCGTAGAAGACGTTTCATTGCTATTCCCCGGGGTCAAAACTCCAATTTTCTAGAGCAAAAAGTTGGAGTTCCTGTATAGCGATAAACAACTTCTATGGGAACGAAGTCGCGGGCAACAACTAGTTATAGTATATACTCAAACCGTCGTCGTCGTCGTCGATCCAGTTAACATAGGGCCCTGCCAAAATGCACTACGATAACTAGCATTTCTATTCGTTTCCAATCATTCGCGTCACTGGGGTAGATCACGTGACTTTTGTATCACGTCATTTACCAGTGACGTGATTGGTTTAAAAACGAAACGCTAGCTAGCATAGTGCATCTTGGCAGGGCCCTCAGATTTGATGATTGGATTTTCGTTTATTTGCGACGAATTGACAAGCTCGTTAATTTTTTGAAGCCGGATGATGGAATTAACCTTCTTGCCCCATGTTACAGGCGACGCGATGCTCATGCAGCACTTCTGACACAAAGTCCTCACACGCCTCCACGCCCCAGGAAACAACCTTAGCTTGACGACGAGTCCTGTCTCCGAGTGAATATTTAGGCCGGTCGTTCATCAAATAGGAACGAATTTTTATCACTGACAAGGTGAAGAAATCGACCAATATTGATTGGTAACTTGCCGCGTCCGTGCTGCATTTGTGCAACCCTTAAATGGACGACGGGCCTTACTAAACAAAAACTTTAGGTATAGTGCGATTGCCCTTGTCTTTCGGGCTCGGGTTAGACTCGCTTATGAGAGGGAGTGAAAGAAAAGTATAGTGCCGAAGGATTTTTGGACCTGTCGCACTGTACGCTGTTAAGGTCTACAATATGCGTACCGTTCCATAGTAACAAAGTATTAGCTCTTTCATTATGCTTAAATTTAGGTACTTTAAATTAGTCGGATTCAATGGCATGTTGCAGGCTTTATAAAGTCGAGTTGACCCTATATTTTTATGGTACGGCCGTTTTAATTAGTAGTAATCATGATTAACCAAGTGGAGTTATGGAAATATAACTTGATTTTGTCTAATAAATATAAATATGAGTAAATTTAAACAGTAATGATGTTTTATTAATTAACCCCTTTATGTGCAGAATTATGTTTTGGGCATTTATGGTGCTTATCGTTTTCGAATCAGGAGGCATAAAAGGGACTCAAGATAGTTTAATGCATATTATGCCGTTGAGCATTTACGAATCACGGGGCTTGCCATGGACGTATTAATCGTCTATGATAATGAGTCTCAAACTTTCCACACGGTAAGTCTGCGTTAAGTATAGCGGGGATCCTGTCGCCACCTTGCGACTCCATCATAAGACCAGCTCTTTAATACCATAACATTGCATTGTCATCGGTTTTACGGTGGTAATCCAAATTACAGCTTATACTATTAACGGGACCAGAGGGGCCATTGCCTAACGCACTCGCAATCGCAATCGTTTTCATTTTGAAAATCGAAGGCTTGTCTGCATACAAAATGAAAACAATTATTGCTTCGCTTTGAAGCCGATTGCCCCCTCTACACGTCGGCGGATCATAGGCAAGCGTAAGAGACGCATTTACACCTTAGAGTGAGCAACATATTGTTGCTCACTCTTACTTATTGCTCCGTTATTGCGGCCTTTACGCAATAGTCCCTGTGGTTCAAAATTGAATTTTAATTTTGGAAGCGGACAACTTACATTATTTTCATACGAACAGTACAAGTTAAATAAAAGGTTCTAATGAAATATGCACGGTCGGTTTTATAAGCAGCTGCACAATTTAGTCATTTGTTACTTTAACATCGTTTGAACTGCTGTTGAACTCGACGCACCAATGATTAAGCCCCGAGTTGAAGTTGTCCCATCAGAGCGTAAAAACGACATACAGCGCTGCCACACGAGCGTTGCCGGTGTCGTGCGTCGTCACAACGCTGTGATTTTTAAACATAGGGCGACGCAGGTATTTCGTCGCATAGTGTAGAACGTAGCGGCGGCCACGCAGCGCACCGACAATGCCCGTGTGACATCTCCTAAAGGCTCAGATTACCCGCTTTACTCGTTGAGTGGTGCTCGTATGATCACCTGATCGACCAGAAACAGAGCAGGTTTTAAGAGAATAACACCTCTAGTTTATAAAGTACTGTGCGATAGCTCTTAAGCTGGGCATTCACGATCGCTGCAACAACCCGAATAGAGTAGCACCGCGCTAAAATCGATCCGTGAAGGTCAAAACTGTAGCTTTTAAAAGGGTGTATTGCCTGTGGTCCCACTGCGTTGTACTACTGACCAAAATTAGTATCATACATAAATATTAGGCAGATTTAGGTTATGTTAGTTTTGCAGCAGGCCCGGAGGGCCAACCCACCCAGAAATAGGAGCTCCGTCGACCCTGTTAATTTGATATTCAAATAGAAATCATTAGTCAGTAGTTCAACGCAGTAGTGCCACGGGCAAAATAATATTTGACATTGAAGTGCCGCCATACTATCGCATCCTCTTTACTTCTACTAGCATCGGCTGGCGACGGCCTTGGTTCGAGGTAGCAGAGCGATGTGTGAGGAAAATATCCGCCAATGTATACTTAATTTTCCTAGCCTCGTTCAGCGTAGCTCTTCTATTGGTTTTTTTTTTCCTTTCACACCGCACCGTTACTTAAGACGAACTGATTAGGCTTAATAGTCCCATTAATTTTGTCCCATTGCTATTGCATTTCGTCAGCAATCATTTATCAGAGTCCTGAACCCCGCAAAAGTAGGTAGGTTAGGTTTTTTAGGCAATTTTAGATGCCCGAAGGGCAAACCACCCGATAATGGGAGTCCAATAGTAGTGGGACAAATAATAGTGGGACCACGAGTCAAGAACCGCTGAAAAGGAGTTTACGATATTAAAACGACTTTGTTGAAACAAATGTCAGACTCGCCTGCAATGGCTGATGCAGGGCGAGTCTACGCATCTGCTTGTTTATTACTAACACACGACGGTTACAGGTTCTAACACGACAATAATACACACATTTAAATATTCAAAACGACTAAACCTTAAAAAAAACATTTAAAATATATGCTCTGTGGGTATATGAACATTTTTATTTTTTTATAAAAACACCTAAAATTTACTAATGTAGTACCTATATACTACTTGGCTACCCTAAAACATGTATTTATTACTTGTGAACACGCTACCGTCTTGAACATACGAGATATTATTACGTTATTATTGTGTAACCACTACTCTACCGATTAAGATTACAGTCAACAGCATAAATAAGTGATAATTTATGTACCTTGTCGCTTTAACGTCGTGTTTGAAATGTCATACAAAATTATCAAACGGTTGAAAGCGACAAGGTTCATAAATTATCACTTATTTATGCTGTTGACTACGAGTAGGTACTTAAGACGCAAGAAAATCTACGCAAAAGATATAACGTTTATACCTATGTTAAATGTTTACGAGCTATTTGCCTAATTGCCTATTAAGCCAATTAAGAGATTCAATTAAGTTGGAATATATTTTAACCTCATTACGCTACTCAGTATAAATATTGATTAAATTACTCCTACGTTTTATATCGTTGCGATAGATATTCATTTTCTACTTATACTTGAAAGATATTTAATATTTTTATTACTCAAATCCTATATGCTGTTTTCTGCACACGACTATGTTGACTAGATTTCAGTAAGCTATGTATGTGATCCCATTAAACTTCATTTTCGTATTATTACATATATATGTACACCGACTAACGAATAGTAGTGCTAATTAAACATTTTCATATCCATTGCCCGGGAATACGGAAATGTCCATTTATGCACCGTAGGTATAGTATACTTATAATAAATATGTATATACGTTTATTTACAAGGGGTTCGCTTAATATGTTACATTCTAAAGCGTTATTAGTGTCTCGAAAGAAGGAAACATGTACCCGCACAAGTAGTTTATAGTCTTCCCAGCATATGTTCTTATTTACAATATATGTTTTACATAACTAGACATAAATTTGAATTATTATTCGATGTTTAACATAGCTCCGAGTAACATAACATGTTCTAGTACTTTTATAAACATAGACTACTATTTATTTACAAATATTATGTCCCTTAAATGTTAAAATGTATTAGGTACTTATATATATTACATAGATTATAGTGAGTTAAGATGAGTATTTTTAGTACTTATTCATATTAGAGAAAATGTATTTTTACGAATCTATAGATTATAAAGGTTAGTTTATTCTACGTTGGCTGTAAAATTTATACAAAGCTTGATTATCGATATAATAATATTTGTGTCAGTATGTTTCATAGAAATAAAAATTTGCGCGTAAAAGTTACATATCATTATGAAATGCGATCGTGATCTTGGTCATTTCATTTTGATTAACCCGTTAAACAAGAAGACTTTTTGTCAAAATTCAACTGCTTTTTAAATTAATGACACCACTACAATTTTCTGATACATCAAGGCTTGCCTACTAGCGTCGGTAAAAGTCATTCGGGCACTAACCATGCAATTATATTACTTAGGTCTTAATCTACACAATAAAAGCATTCAGTAAAGGTTGCATTCTAATGTTTGCGACTGAGACCGGCGGGCCTGTTGCCTAACGCACGCAGCGGAACAATTGTTTTCTTTTTGTATCCAGACAAGCCTTCCATTTTCAAAATGAAAACGATTGCGAGTTCGAGTCCGTTACGCAATAAGCCCTCCGGTCGCGCGTCCCGCTGTTTAGCACGAAGAGATATGGAGCGGCAAGCAACGCCAGCGACCGAGTCGCACCCGCACGTCATCGTGGTCGGTAACATCGAAATGCCACCTTAAGATCGATCCTATTCCTACACAGCATGCGCATAAGAATGTGAAGTCTAGTGCGCGCATAATCTTATCCGCATGCTGCTCATACGCATCTCGTACCCATTGATCAGCGCAGCTTGTTTGTGGCACGCGCGTGGCGATCGTCGCAGCTTGTATTGCGCACCGACTAACTGAAGAGCGTGCTACGGAACTAGGCGGCTTTTTTGTACGCCTTGGGTGCCGATTCACCGCCCAACGGATCGACCATATCGAAGCTTAAAATACACCGAGGCAACATTTACGCAGAGACGCGACTACTAACGTCTACGCCCTAAAGAACCCCATGTAACTTTCTGCGATTCACGCAGTTTTAGCATATTTTGAAGCCTTGGTCTTTAAACTAGTCGGCTTTCCATTTACACTTGGATTAAGAGGCCACATAATTATGCTGCCACGCCCACACATGAATGAAAAGGGATGGCTTTATGTGCTTCCGCGCGAATACCGTGAGATGGAGATAGTTTGCTCCGCCTTGATGGCAGTATCAAATTCAATTAATTGCTGTTTACTTTATAACCACTTCCATTATTAAAAATCGGGATTACCAGAATTAAGAAATTAAAAATACTCAATTATTAAATTGAAAATTATCGTGAAACATTGTAGGGTTTTGAAGATTAAGCGAAAAACATGCAGAAAAGGTGTAATGTTTAAAAGATAAAACTATCGGGGATTTTGTTTCCGATCTTATTTTCACGTAATATGATCAAATTTAATATTTCCAACGGACAGACACAAAGGCGTTTTGGTAATTGAGATCCTGATCGCGGAACACTACAGACTTTATCATATGTGGCCTCTTAATCCTTCTGGACTCGCTCTATCACGCCCCGTTTCATTGCACTTCAAATCAACCGGCATCACACGAGCCACTCGATGGCGGGTTTGGTCTCCGGCGGCATGGCGTCCGGCGCGGGCCAGTCTTCCCGTCACAGGCTGCATAGCGTCGAATCCGCTGGCGGTATCGTCGTCTCCTCCGGATTCTTGATGGTTTTGATACGCTAATAAAACAAAAAGGTAAAGTTTTGTCACCAATTATTTTATAACCTAAACCTTTTACCGCTTTGTTCAAAACTGTATGTTTTACATGTTATGTTAAGTAAGATTTTCCATTTGTACTTAATGACAGTAAATCTCAAGTTTTTTTTCTAATTGCTATCGTAGTAATCAAAATGTTTCACTTTAGCCCCGAATTAATAATTAAACCGATTTTTATGTATGAATCTTACAATAAGTGGCGAATATTATTTAGTTTTAGGAGCTCTTCCTTCCATACTAGAAGCCAGTCGGAAGCCTCTTTACATATAATAAGTAGCTTGTAAAACTACAGTAAGAGCCCAATCTTACAAACACTTACGTGCATAAAGCTGCCTGGAGTGATGAGGAATTTGTAGACGATGTAGACCGGGATGCAGGAGACGGTGGTGCCGGTCATCACCCAGCCCACGGTGATAGACCAGGCCGGGTAGTGGTATTCCCCGCTCAGCATCTCCTCGTGGGCCAGCAGGGAGAACACGAAGAGGACCAGGAGGAATACGGGGCTGCGATACCAATTAGGATTATTATTACAACACTATTTTAGATATTGATGCAAAGGTGCAACGTCAATTGGGATGGCCAGGCTCGTCTTCGTGGATAGAAACAACAAGTATATAAATAGTGAGGAGCTGTTTTTCGTCCATAGCTGGGCGACACTGCTAAGTTCATGATTTGAGATGCTTAACACAAATCTGCACACAGCGTAATATAAAAAAAAAAACATTATTATGGTTAAAAACAGTAACATCACATCACCAACCAACCAACTTAGATTATAAGCATTATACAAGAATATTTCTTCTTTTAACACTTTTAACAGCACTAACTAGATAATAGCGGGACATATAAATAAATAAATATATGTATATATATAAAGAAAAGAGATTGAAGCGTCAAGGTCCAAACCAAAATTAAAAAGTTGCCGATAATTTAAATTGTATGCGACTACCTACATTGATATTCATCATCATCATTTCAGCCAACGGACGTCCACTGCTGGACATATGCATTCCCCGAAGTTTGCCACGAGGACCTGCCATGCGCCGCTTGCATCCATCGGCACAACAAAATATTCCTGCAATATTCCTGTCAATACGCACCTGATGTACCTAATAAAGGTCGGTGGATGAAGGCCGCATTGGACAGTTGGCGCTGGAAATCACAGGGGGAGGGCTACGTCTAGCAGTAGACGACTACGGGATGATGACCTACCTGATGTAAGACCAGCAAGCTCTCCAGAACAACCCTGGCGTGTGGCCCAGCATGGTCCGGATGTCTTCGGAGAAGCGGTCGACGCCGTACACCCAGCAGACGCCGGCGGCCTCAGCGAACACCACGAACAGGATGGCCAGGCCAGGGCCGTACACGTTCAGGAGATCTACTAGGTACACGCCGCCCTGGGAGAAAAATAGCTTACACAATGGTAACCTATAATTCCGTTTTTTTTTGTACATCCGAATATTCATTCGTCCGAAATTACATTTCCTCGTTTTTTCATTTTAGATTAAATGTACAAGTTAATGGCTACAAGTATGTACTTAGGATTGGTTAGGTTTGATTTATAATGGTAGGTGGTCGCGAGATCATGCTCTCGTGGAAGAACGCGGCGCGGGGATCCCACAGCTAGGTCCTACACGTCTGGGGGAGGGTTTGTAGTGTTAACCGAACTGACCCTCCTTTGGCGCACGTGCCCCAGCAACAGGCTAGGGCGGCTGGGGAGCACCCGGTGGTGCATAGTCATCAGCCCACGGTGGCCCCGTTAACAGCCCATTGGAGGTTAACACCGGAGAGGTTTTAGACGGTATGCTTCGTCAGCTCTCGCAGAACACAGATAATTGAGAGTCCGTCATACCCCCCAATCAATAAGGCAATCAAAAAAACATTGTTTTCGAAGTTATGGAAATTAGGGTTCTTTTTTCAATTCGGAATTATGGCTTCTCGGAATTATGTTAGTGAATTATCTTTGCTATAAATCTCGTTACCACATTACTTTATATTGACTTTTAACAAGGTAACCTTTTGAAAGCCCCAGACGCCTATACTGATGTGTGTGTTATCTGCAGTTATTTATAGAATCTCGTAAGTAGCATCATTTGGTTTTACTCACGTAATCTTAGCTAACGATTGTGCGAAACAAAGTTTGAGAAGTGCTTATATCATAATTTGAGACCCTGCAGATTTAAAGAAAGAAAATCCACTTAGTAAATGATCTTTTTGTTTCAGGTTGAGAACGGACTGCAGATAAGTAATTGTTATATTAATACTAGTTTCTGCCCGTGTCTTCGTCCGTTATTCACTAGGGAACACCATTTTTTTTCTGGATAAGCTATCATCGTAACAAATTTCATCAAAATCCGCCCAGTGGTTGCAGAGTGAAAGAGTAAGAAACAAACATACACACGCGGATTTATATTATTATAGTGGAATTACTTCAATTTCAACATAACTTTAATCGCCTAACAATGTAACGAAGTACAAAATATTGCTGTGTATTTAAGTAGGTACCCATTCCTAAGTAACGCTCATCTTTAATCTTACCAACCCCAATCTCCACTAAACAATTCACACCCCGCAAATAAAAGGGGGTTGCGATAAATTACCCGCTATCAGCGCATTACAATAACTGCATAATTCATTCGCTTAGGAGATGACCGCCGGCGCGATAGGTGAATCGCGCTCGTAGATGGATCGTGTCCAATAAATTGTTTAGCTGGTCAGAAACCGGAGTTTATTTTCTGAACAAATTTAATGCAGAGGTGTTAAGGTTCATGCTTGTAGTAATCCATTGAAGAGCTGGTTTGACATTTTTGAGCCAGATCTTATTGCAGAGATGCAATGTATCACAAAAAGTATGCAAGCTAACGATTAATTGAGCAAGCGAAGCTATATGAGCGAGTTTTATAAGCCACCTAATTGGGACAGTAATTCAAGTCCTAAAAGGTTATTTGTACGCTCTGACGTGACAACTCAAACTCGCCGGTTTATAATTCGTCCGTCGAATTGAATGAAAAGCGAGTGGATTAAGAGAATTTCCAAACCGCTTTGAAGGATGTTTAAGAGTTCGTAATAATTAATAGATGCATATTGAGAGACTTATCCGCTTAAAAATATTGTAACGTTTTTTTCGTTTTAATACATTTTTTAAATATAAGCAGCAAATAAATCACAGAGATATTACTTAGTCGTTGATACTCAGGTTGCAAGTTCCTCATTAATCGTGTCGGAGGTTTTTGAAGATCCTCCCTTAATTCCGTTTTCGATGCGGTGATCTTTATTAATATTTAAGAGGGCGTGGATAATTTAAGCTCATTAAATAGCAGGACTTTTAAGTAGGCAAAGAATTTAATAAGTTGATAACTCCAGGGTAATGAAATAACCAACTGTGGTTGTAAATAATTATAAAAGTATAAATAACATCGGATGATTTTTATAGCAGGGAAAGGAATAATACTAAGTGGGGCTTATAACTTATAAGGCAATGAAGTGGAATATCATTCTTATTACGCGTGAGGGGAAGGTAGGAAAATGCTTTGTACGCAAAATAATAAATTGGAAGACGATGTCGTCGTAAGCCTTTGTTTTTGACGACATACTCTCGAGAAGAATATTGTTTTTTACGTATAGGTGTATTACAAAAATTACCAATCTCTTACGTTTTAATTTGTCTTAAACATTGATCCGATTGAGAGTTTATGATTGAAATTGGCTTTTCTGCGTTTGGAGGTGATCGGGTTTTAGGTGATTACAATTTTTTGCTTTATTTTGTCAATACGTTACCGCGTAACTACCAAATTTAATAAGGAGCAAAACAACGTTCAGAAAAAAGTCTGTAAGGTGCATTTTGCTTGTTATTGAATTTGTTAGTTACGCGTTTTTGCACTATAACCGACGTCGTATATTATATATAGGTAAAGGAAGCGAGACCAATTAAATACGTACCGACCCTTTCTATTATGTTATGCATGATGGGTAAATCTATCGTAGATACCATTTGTATTTAAAATTTATTTTGATATAGTGGTGGTAGCACCTTGTGCAGGCAACGTATCCTTCAACCTACCTCCAAACAACGTGTTCCGGTGTGGGGATAAGACAACCGGTGAAATGACTAGCATAGAGGCATTCCATCTTAGTCAGATTGTAGTCTTGAGGATGCAAATATCTATTGCTCACGGATCCCGCTTACCATCGGGTGGCACGTGTGGTCTTTTGCCTTCTCCATGACTTAAAAAAAAAACTCTTTTGCATTTTTGTGGCATGTGATAATTCAACTTACATAAGTGGTGGTGGGCAGGGCACAGATGTAGATGAGACACAAAAGCACTGCCACGAACTTCTCACGATGTCGCCCTAGAGCTCTGGGGTACTCATCGCAGAGTGCAGTGGTCACCGCTTCGAGACCTAGACAGGTTTACAAATGATTATCGTAACGTAGGTCACTATCAACCAATGTAATGGCAATCCCTTTTTTGAGATGTGATATGTCGTAAACGGCCTAACCGATGTTAATTTTTTGAAGAACCGTTACGATATAACTTTTAATAAAATACGTCGAAATCGGACTATCCATTTGAGAAATGCACAGACACACACATTCACAGACAGAATCCCAAATACACACATTCACAGACATAGATACACAGACACACACACTTTTAACTTAAAAGACCCCTTTTTTATCGGGGGATTAAAAAGTAAGTACTTATGACGTAGTAACAAGTCGAAAACTGAAAACATTCACGCTGCTCTCTATTCCACTTTGAGGTTAACAATAATTCACTACACATTTGTAGTCGTGGGTAAAGTAACACCTATCTATCTCACCTCCAAAAGTACTGTCCAAGCCGAGCGTGATAAGCATCAGGAAGAAGATGATGGCCCAGAAGACCGAGCCAGTCATGGTGGCAATGGCTTCAGGGTACACGATGAACACCAGCCCAGGACCTTCCAGCCCTACCTCCTCGATGCTCTTGTTTTGAACGTGCGCCATGTACCTTGGAAAACAGTTGTCATTAAGTCCTCAACCCTCAAATTCGAAACGGTCTACCGCGGTTTCGCAATGGTTTCACCAATGACAAGGGAGTGAGTGTAAAAAATATTAATAATAATAAATTTAATAAATAAATTAAACTACCGCGAGGAATCTTTTAAACTACCATCTTTAAGAAATGCTTACATTATAAACTGTTCTTGGTAAACCGCCACCATAAGACACCATCATCAATACCATCATGTTTTTGCTTTCTTATCAAGGCCACGAAGACGCCAGGTTAAATCTCAGTCAACGTAAATTGCCCGCTACAATTGAACTATTTTAGATTTAGGAGTCTATTATAACTACGGTACTAAGAGGCATTTTAGAGAAAATTACTCCTGAAAACTTCCAAACCGTCTCCACTCACCCCAATACAGAGAAGATTACAAATCCGGCCAGAAAACTGGTGAGGCAGTTGATGGAAGACGTGACGAGTGCATCGCGGTAGCAGTTGTTATTGAACTTGTTGTAGCTGGAGAGCGCCAAGAGGGTCCCGAACCCCGGCCCCAGCGAGAAAAAGATCTGGGACGCTGCGTCGATCCACACCTATGAGATTATGTTTGTAAACAGCTATTTAAACACTTATTGCTGAAGGTAAACGCCTATGATATTTTAGGCACTAGATAACAACGATCAACAAAACGCAATGCTGCCAGTCAAAAATATTTGTATCGTTATAAAACCAAAGTCAAATGGTGGAGGAAAAATTCAATTGAAAATAATGAATGGCATACCAAAGTACAGCCATTCATTACCATGAGTTTCCATTAATTTGCAAGAATTATGACCTTGCCATACCTTAGTGTTCTTAAGCTTGTGCCACTCAGGAGTGAGGTAGTACCGGATGCCCTCGGTCGCGCCGGGGAGGGTCACCCCCCGCGCCAGCAAGATCAAAAGTACCACGTAAGGAGCTAGAGCGGTCACCCACACCACCTGCAAATCGAGAAGCTTGAAAATGAGGGAAATTTAACGATAATAATTGATTCAGCTTCTTGAGAAACCCTAATGTTTCACTTAAAGAAAGTTACTTCTTGAGCTTGATGGAAAAAGTTATAAAAAAAGTTGAGAAAGATTATATCAGACCTTGCCGGCGCTCCGGACTCCCTTCCAGAGCGAGAAATAAACCAACACGAAGACGCCGAAGACGCAAAGGGCCAAGGAAGGCTTGATAGGGCCCATATAGTCCAAACCGTTGGAACGCTGCTGTTCCAGGACGTTGCGTCTGCATTCAAAACAAACGGTTTAAACTATTGTTTGAGAGATCCATCAACTTAATAACTAAATAATGTTCACAATTCAAACACTCGAACGAATAAAGATCCAAAATTTCATTTAATTTTGATCGTGGCATTTCTATTAAAATAAGCAACCCATTCTTAGGTCTGCATCGAAACCATCCAGCTAATATTTTTTTATTAAGGTTTCTACTTGTATTATGCAGTAGCATCAAGCATAACAGACACAGTTACCTTAACGCATCACCAACGCCTATCAAGAACACTAATCTTAATTTTATTCGTAGAAGCAGAGGAATACCAGAAGCCCACTGTAGCTTCATAATAGGAACAACTTAGTGAAAGAGTAATTAACCATAAAATATAACATTTAATTGGTTAGAAAATAATTCACTTAGAACTAGATACTTACTCGAAGAATTCTTTAGCCGGAGTAGAGGAGTTCGGATTGGTCTGCGGCGAGGTGACGGGGGAGCAGAGTGGCGTGTTCCACTCGTTGTCGCAGCTGGTCCAGGGCAGGACGGAGTTGATGGAGGCCAGTGAGGCCACCAGGTAGTACACCGCCCAGCCGATGATCGTGTTGTAGTACATGCCCATGTAGATGTCGATCATACATATCGCGTAGCCCACGCCTGTGATAGAACGATCAGTTCTGACCAATGATTCTACAGTTATATAGTTAGCAAATTTTGGAACTACGAGAATGACCCATATTCATGATGCAGTCGGGCACATCTTATTAGATTCTAAATACTTTTTTCTATTATCTACGTACGAGAACATAGAGTAATTAAGAGAAGAGTAGTTAGTCATAGGCATGGGTAGATATAATGTGCGTAGCCCATTTCGCGCTTGAACATGTCGTTCCTAAATACCATTGCAACGGACAGACGCAAAAGAAAGATTAATATATTCAGTATCAGAAGTCACAGCCACAAAGCCCCACAAATACCTACAGACGCAAAAAACCGACACGACCGGAGCGCCGTCTCGAGCTTTGAATCGGATATATCATCGATTCCAGTCGCGTAATGGAATTAGGAATAACTGCAATCAGAGCTCAACTAAAGTAACTATATTTAGGGGATTTTTTTTATTTTCCGGGATGAAAAGAAGCATATGTGTTAATCCAGGGTATAACCTATTTCCACTCCAAATTTCATCAAAATCTGTTCAGCCGTTGCTGCGTGAAGAACTAACAAACATACACACACACAAACTTTCGCATTTATAATATTAAGTAGAATTAAAGCACAGACATAATAACGTTATTATTTTCAATCTAAGTACCTAAGTAAAAGTAATTATGAAACCTCGATATTTTTAAACGCTGTCTGTGACGCATTTTAGGCTGCCGAACTGAAGCAAATTCGATCATCACCTAGACAAAAGTTCGAATCCAACGCTTTATGAACTAATAACAAATCCACACAAATCCAATTAGGCATCGCGCGGCATCAATTTGCGCGTGTAAACTTGGCGTCAAGTTTTGACGTTTCTCGCGCGCCATCTTGGAATCAAATCAGAGCCATCTGTCGGTAATCAAATGATACTGCATCGCGTCCGGTAATTAGTTTACGCGCGAGATGCGCGATAACAGAATCTAATCAATTCGTTGACACAGTTGGCTAGCAGGCAGTAGGGATACACGGATAATACAGAATTTACCCCACTCTGGGAATAAAAGCGTGAAAGTATGTATGTATGTTAGAACTTTTTTTTAGGGTTCCGCACCCGAAGAGAGCCCTACGGGACCCTATTAATATGCCTACGCTCTCCGTTCGCCCATCCGTTCGTCCTATTTTTTAAAGATATTTTGAACCGTAATAAATTGCGGGATCCTTTCAGAATATGTGTTATTACGGCGAGTTTACTAAAAAAATAAAATATCTATCTATAAAGTGAAATAATAAAGGGGTCCTCATACATGAAACGTTTTTTTCAACTTTTTATTATTTTGATGTATTGTAAAAAAACTCAAGATGCTTTTAATTTGGTGTATGATTATAGTTTACTGGGGTTGGGTTTGGGCTTTAGTGGGCTTTTAAACCCAAAATAAAAACAATACGAAAATTTACAACTGTGAGATTCGAAATCGAATTCAAATTGGAATACAATAATACGTCTGTGCCTCGAACTTGGCCGGTTTTTAATGAATGATGGCAAGTTGATATGAAGGAAGTTGATATATTTAGTTAATAGTTGCGAGTGCTAGAATAGAACTTTGGCGATCAGAATCACTATCACCAAGCAGCAGCGTTCTCACTGTTTTGTTCCAGTGTGGAGGATAAGACAATTAACTTTCACCAGTTGTCCTATCCTGACTGGATTAGCGACGCGATTCGGATCTCGAAATTGACGATATCCATGGGCTTCAGAGCTCACCCCCACTATACTTTACGTCGAGACCCCTCCCCTCTATTAGGGAGTAAATCAAATTAGTCCTTTAGCCACACTTGAAGGTTCATCCAGGTAATTTTGATTCCGATTTTAAAGTTTACACAAATCAGGGAACACGATCTTGAACTCAAAGCATTACGGAACACAACAGGGTGATCATTCTGATAATTGTGACGATAAGCGAATAGGGGAGACGTACGCGTCGAAGATACGCAAACTGCGTGTTTTACGACTCGTTTTACGATTTCGGCTCCTTTCAACCGCGGCCAGAAAGAATTTATAGACCCATAGTGACCTATTTGATTTGTTAATGTACCTACATTTAGGTTATTTATTATGTCACTTGATAGGGTAATAATTCAATGCTAAGTATGCATGATCTCAGTGTAAATACCGAAAGTTGAAGGTAAAAGTAACATACCGACTTTTATAACCTACTACTTTTTGTGTAGATTTTGGAAATACCAATTCTTTTATTAAAACTTACATATTCATTCTATATCATAATTTTCTCCGTATACTGAGATCCAATATACAAATACTAGAAACCTTCCCAATATACCTACCTATTTTTGAATAATTAATGTGAAAACTTCATTAAAATGTTGCAAAGTTGTTTGCGAATTCGTTTGTAAGAAAATCACAAGTTTTTGAACGGAGCCAAGACTGTGATTGGTCAAATTAGACCGCCCGTAACCGAGGGGACGCTGGGAGCCAATGGATCACGCAGAGGGCAAGATTCGGAAGATTATTTTCTAAGTAGGGACACAAGTATTAAAAGTAAAAACAAGCTCGTAAAAAAAGGTCTGAGGTTATTTCTATTTTTTGACCGATTAACACGTTCGCTACCGAAAAATATTTTGCCACCGTAAAGCTGTTAAACTGATGAATACTCGTAATTAATACTAGGCAGACTATGGGAATAAACTATTTAGTTACTATAATACCTATGGTAGGGGATATGGTTGGGTTATTGTTAAATTGGAAATTAGGGCTTACTGTTAATATTATTTTTAAATATACCCAAATGCTAATGCAATCAACCGATATCTATTTCTTAACCAGAAAGATACATATCGTACAAAAGTATATAAACCGTTCACAGTAGGTAGCTATAACCCGTAATGTAACGTTGCACATGGACTTTACAAAATTGGAATGATTGACACTTGAATAAATCCATTAAAAAAAATATATGTTAATGATCATGGATTACACGTTTTTCGCTGTCTATACTACTATTTTTTTTATTTTTTATTTTTATTTACTATGAGACATAAAGGAGTCTTCTGTCTTCTGTTCCCACCATAGAACCAGCTCGTTGGTATAATACCTATACTTTTGTATAAGTCAATCCAACAATCCAAATTAAGAACTCCTTACATTTGTGTAAAATTAATCTTGTACATTAGCGTGTTACAATCCAAAACGACACAACGCTCCGTCTGTTGCTTCGTCTCTTTTAAATCTCTGAAGTCATTTAGTCCACGTGAAGAAATACATCGTGTTTTTTTTCTTTTCCGCTCGAGGCGGGCGAAGCACCCGGCCAATATTTGCAGGACAGATTTAACGGGAGCTGAGACCTCTATAGATGTATGTGCACGTGTACTGTATGTATACTGTTTAAAATGTCAGATGCTGGGCAACATTTTTAATTCAGTCATTAACAGTGTTTGCAATTGTTAGGAAGTGCTGTAATTTTTACTGAATAATATTTTTTATCTGTATCACATTGTGTTGGTTCCCTCATTCATACGCACGCCATGGATACATAGAGCGGCAGTGAGGATATCTTTAAATGTCGTGTACCATTGGATAATAAATAACAGGTATTTGGCTATCAAAACACGTTTACTCATCGTCAAAATTGTTTTTGTGTTCTAGCACATCAACCAAAGAAAATAAAATTGATAAACTCCCCACAAGGCAATTGTCAGATCATTCCAACATTCAACGGCCATCCCATGACACTCGCCTTTATAAATATACAAGAGGCAATGCTTTTAACGCGAAGACAAACCGGCACTGGTTAAAATGTATGAATGCAGCGATGGACCCGTTTCACGTTGTGGGCACATTTGTTTGGTCCGAAGACGATTGCCTAGTCGAGTGTTAGAGGCCTGAGTACCTTTTAGCATTTAATCTTTTTAAAGAGTGCGAAATCTAGGATTTATTGTGATTTATCATGTGTTTAAAAGAAACATACGTTAAAAAATAAATAACAGATGCTAGAGTACCGTAAGACATCTTAAACCATTCAAAATCAAATCAAATCAAATCAAAATGTATTCACTTGAGATGCGGTTACAGTGGTTGATAAATAATATACATTTGGTCAGCGCTCTCGCCGGCGACACCAGCATGCAAATGTGATTGTGAACTTAAATTATATACCCTTAATTATTAATATTACATGACATTCCATTCCATTAACTATTTCTTACAGATAAAAAATCCCTGACAGAGTAAAATCTTTTTTCTAGTAACCATTTACATAGCGTACTAACAAATCTATTGTATGGCAAATTTATTATGTCTTTCGGAATGTTATTAAAGATGTTTACAGCCATGCAGTAACAATTTCTTTTCCGTAACATTGATACTGTTTTCTGCTGTACTAGTTTTCTGGGATACCTGGTGTTGAATCAAATTTGTTCTGAGTTTACAGAGTGCCGTTATAAAACTGAAACTCCCCCTGTATCAAAGCAGTTTCAGTTATTTTATGTCAAACATTTTCACTGTGTTATACTTTAAATTTGTCATTTATATGTATGGATTTATCGAGTCTATAATAAACTCGCAATACTTTTGATGTGTACACTTAAAAGCCGATATTCAATGCCAATACGATTTGAAAAGGGTCCTATTCATTACGCGAGTACCTCTATACTTTATCTATCAATACCCTATCGGGAGCCATTTAAGAAATGAGATGTCTCAAAGTTTGTGTCAGTTAATTTGGAGGTACCTAATCAGAGTTTTATTCATGACTGTGATATATATTTTAATGGTGATCTAATTTTTCAAATGCTGATGAAACTAGCATTAATAAAGTCTTTTGACCATGAATAGTTCTAAATGAAACCGACTTTATGCGAATAAAATTGTACAGTGATATATAAAAATAAAATGACATTATAAATCAAATATCAATGATAGTGTCCTAACTACTAACAAAAATCGAAGGATCGACCACACCGACGCGTAAAATACGGTCAAGTCGCGTAAACAAAAGAATGGGTCATAGTAATTACATGGCGTCAATTTTGACCAATCGCGTCACTGGTTGGTAACGTGACTTTTCGTAACACGTCATCTACCGGTGACGTGATTGGTTTAAAAACGAAACGAATAGAAACGCTAGTCAGCGTAGTGCATTTTGGCAGGGCGCTCTAGTGTGGTCTTAATTAATTGTTCGACAGTAGAGTAAAAAAAAAAACCACCGCATTATGCTATCGGCAAAATGTGACATATTAAATACAAATAAGTTGGAACATTTTGATGACAGTACTTCTTAATATTTTAGGAGCCGACTGATCCCCAACAGACCTGTATCAACAAGCGATATTTCCCGCAGAATGTCGGGACAATGCGGCCTCTTGGGCATTACAATCACTTAATGCGTTCATTATTTACCGCGGTTTCACTCACAAAACATTAATCGGGAGGCTGGAGGATTTCCGTGACTTCGTACGGGTAGAATTAAGTGTGTTTGTAAAGTAATTCTTTCTTAGGGTGCTTAAGGAATATTTCTTCCAAATTACAAGTCTCTAGGTTGAGCGGTTTAGGGTGTAGGTATAGTGCGACACAAAGGGTAAAAGTTAAATAAAATGGAACTAAAAAAAATCCATACTAAATTGTTGCCATGTTTAAGCATTTTACGTCAAAAATGTGACAGTTACATAGAAAGTGGCGCCTCATTTAATTTCTTCTCTTTTGTGTCGCATTGTACGTTTGCCAAGATGCAAGATTGTGGGCGTTAAAAAACATTTCATCGTCTTTGACCTGTTATGGTTTTGTTTTTAACTTGGCTGCCATTACTGTCAAGTAAATAAGAGCTATCAAAACGTTAAAAATACGGTAACAGGTCAGAAGCAATATGGTCTTTACCGTGTTCAATAGAGGCCCAGTTAGTCATGAAAGAGTTTTTTTATGTATACATTATGTATGTATATGGAGATAAGATATTTTTCATACTTCTCGTAGTTTACATAAGTGAGATGATCGTTTGCGTATATCTACATTTATTGTATAAAAAACTTAGTTTGTAAACTATGTTCCTTTGTGGTACTTTGTTCGCTCAATGACTTTATGGCTTAGTGCTTGTAATGAGGGGTTGCCAACTCGCAATTAGACTAGAAAAGGTATTTTTATTATTTTACACATATGGAACAAGTTCAAGTGTAGCAAGAAAATTGATATAAATCTTCCAAAATTGCTTGTACATTACAGGAAAGCCTATAAGTATTCTATCATTTGACAATAAAGTGGTAAAGTAGAAAATAGTTCACTAATACACCACTAGATAGCGGTAGTAGTAGTTAATTCACGTCTTACTGTAAGGATTTCAAATGTGATATTTTGTATTAATTTAAAAAACACAGTAAAATATTTATAATTGTACAAAACCCTCTCCACGCCAGTTCAACGCGCACTTGGCCGGTTTTTTATTATTTCAGTTGTTCTTTTTTTGTTAGTCAATCCACCGTAATAACACATATTCTGAAAAAGAACAACCACCTATCTATTACGGTTTAAAAGAAGTTAGGACGGACGGACGGACAGCGTAGGCTTAAGAGGATTGTGATGCCCGAGATGATGAAAATCGAGTAGTTTGTAGACGTTTCTGACCCCCTAAATCAAGTCCGATTTCGACGTTTTTTGAATGTGTTGTAATTATTATAAAAAACTAGGTCTTTACATTTCTATTTTTTGTTATTTAAACTTATTTCATTCTAAGAAATATTTTCTCGGAAAGGAAAATGTACACATAGTTTATCAAAAATCTACAACATATTCAAAATTCGTTAAAATCGGACTCGGTTTAAAGGGAGAGAAGCGTTATCACATTTTGTAAGGATATTTTTAGCTTCACAATCCTCTTAATAAGTTCCTGTTGAGCTCCCTTTGGGAGCGGAACCCTAAAAAACAGCCCGTCGAGTTCTTAAAGTTGTTCAACAGGTCTGTTGAAACATTTTTATAGCACTGACCTTTAAGCGCCGGACAGATTCTCTTCCAGAGCGTGAGGCAGCCGCAGCGATGATACTGGCCCAGGGCCAACTCCATGAAGAAGAGCGGCAGCCCCCCAAATAGCAGCATGATGCAGTACGGGATCAGGAACGCGCCTGCAGAACAGTCCTGTTTAACAACAGCCACCCCACTTCTCCTAACTTACAGGTCAGTGGGATTCATGGTAGCTACAGTGCAAAAGGCTGTTGCGACGTCCTTTGCGTTTGCACTTCTGTTTTACTTGCTAATCGATTTTTCCCGAATCCGAAAGACATTTTAAGAGCTGCACTGTATGCCATACACCTAAATTGTGATGGGTTACCTCGTCGTTGTAAGGTTGCTACGTTATACGTCACCTTGCTTTGAAAATCGAAGTTCAAAGTTACCTTGGTTCCATCCTTTTCACTCGTCATTCGAGGCTAAACCGAGAGAAAGGGACGGAGCTAACTTCGAACTTCAATTTTCATAGTAGGGCCTTTCTTTTTTGGGCCAATGTATCACCCTCGCTGAAAAAATCTCCCAATCTCATTTGCTATCCCTATTTTATGTCTCGGTAGCTAACTTTCTTCGATGTTAGTTGGAGAGCATTGAGGACGTGTCATTTGAACTCTTCTCCGAACTTTAAATAAGTAACCGTTATTTTTGCAGCTAAGGAACGTTTTGCAATGAGTGACACATACTGCTTATTACTTCACGTATAAGAAAAATCTCTAACTGCACTAGATACAACACCAACCATCAGCTGGAAGTTTGCGGCACCATACATGATCTTGAGATCCCTCTTTTGAGCTACCTATCGAAAACCTCTTATCCCGGGAATTTCAGGCACAATGGAATTCATTCTTGAATCATCTCACTACTTCTGGATCGAACTGAACACTGACCTCCTCCATTTTGGTAGCAGATGTATGGGAACCGCCAGACGTTGCCCAGGTCGACGGCGAAACCCACCACGGCCAGCAAGAACTCGGCTTTCTTCGCCCAGGTCTCCCGCGGCCGCTCCGGCGTCAGTGACACCACCACCGAGCGGGCCTTTGGGGCCAGCTACACACCGGTTTTGAAGATGGTTAGTGACAAATACACATAGTGGAAACTAGTTGTGGTTAGTTTTATTGGCCTGGTTAAATTGTCTAAAGAACTGTATATTTTATCTATGTGTTGGCTTTTGTCATACTGAATACAACAAAACAAATCTATGGACCAGTTCCTTTTTTAAATTTTGGAAAAAGAGGGAGCTGGGGTCTATTCTACTGGGTTAAACAATATTGTTTTGCCCTTACTGTCAAGTAAATTAGAGCTATCGAATCGTTGACAATACGATAACAAGTCAAACGCCATAATGTTTTATTTAAAATAATAGGGGCTAAGATCTCTACCACTATCATATCTTTTATACTACCGCCAAGCAACAGTGTTTGCATTGTTGAGATCTGGTGTGGGGAGAAGAGAACCCGTGAAATTACTAGTATTGAAGTATTCCATCTTAGTTCTCAGGATGGCAACGCATATCCAGTCTTAGGATTAGAGTCTTATGTTGTAGTCCTGAGAATGCAAATAACTATGGGGCCCAAAGCCCATTTACCATCGTGGCCTGTGCTTGCATTCTCCTTTTGATACAAAAAAAAATCTTACCGGGGTGGTGGCTGTGGCGGGCGGGGGATCCGGTGGCATCTCGTCCGGCGGTTCGCCGTCCGAGCGCCGCTCCGGGGCCGGACTCTCCCCCTGCGACAGCAAACACAATTATGACTTCGTACAGTCAACCACGTAACTTCTTGAGCCACCTTAGAACCCTCTCATAATGGCTTAATTTCACGAGAGAAAAAAATACTTTGGAATTTTTCATTGGCTTTCTGCGACAAGGTTCTATATCGTCACTTTTAGTAGGATATCGATTGGGAACTGAGTGCCTTAATTTGATATAAAGGCTTTACTTGCATCTGTATTGTAATTATATAGTTGACATTACAGTAGCGTTAAGCTCTTACCTGTCTTGTAAATAAGAGCTATCATAACGCTAACAATTTAATGACAATATAATAGGAGTAAAAAGTTCAATGTTTGGACACAAGCGGCGTAGCATTAGTTATTCGCAGAAAGTGCTACGAGACGTAGCGGCGTAGAGGTTTCGTAGCCGGTTCGTAGCTCGGATTGTAATATTGCAGTCGCATTGTTGCAATACTTGGATAACTGCATTCAAATTATCTTTTTAATATTTAATTTGTCGATTTTAACATGTTATCGTATTGCCAACGATACGGTAGCTCTTATTTACATGACAGTATCGGCGGCAGAGTTAAAATCAATACGATAACATGTCAGGAAGCAATGGTTTTACCAAACAGAGCTCCAGTCGGCTGTATATCGGGTGGTCGAAAATTGTTTAATCTATTTTTTTCCGCGACATATTTTTTTGCATACAAACGATTCGTCGAATGATTAAAATTTCGATTTTTTTTGATCGAAATGGTTTTGCATAATATTGCTTGGTCGAAAAATTGTGCGACATAACATTTTTATGGAATAACGATTATTTCGTCGATTGTATTATTGGTATAAGGTTGATATTCCGAATATTGTTACCACTAAGTTCTTTAAAATAAACCCTGACTCTGAGGGGAAGTCGACGGAGATCCGCTTTGCGGAGCTCCTATACCGCCTTGTTATGCCGCTTCACGCCTTCACACAAATCTAACCTAACCTATAGATTGGTTGAGCAATCATATGATTTTAATTTTAGGACAAATAACAATCCGACCTAACAAACCCGCTCCAGCCAGTCAAGTCTTCTATAAAACCCTATACCAATTTTACTAAGATTCGGCATTTATAAACAAACTAATTTTAGCAACGCAAATAACTACCACAACCATCCTACCCTCGTAAGGCTCAAAGAACTGTTGTTTGCCGAGGTATTCGTCGTCGGTCAACACGTGGCTGTTTACGCACCGTCAGATTGCCGGATAAACAAAAATAATGAACAGTGACCCTTGCGGCCACAGAATACTGAAAACAGATGGTCCACACTTTTTAAATGTTAAAAAACCTTTGTCTCAAATTACACGTTACAAGCTTTGCCGTCGGGTAAAAAGAAGAAGGTTCTCAGTTTGACGGCATCTTTATTTTATCAGAAGAGTTAAGCACAAACAAACGCAAACGTTCAAATTTTGTATAATTAAGTTTCTTGTTTTTGACTTTTAGTGTTTGTGTTCGTATGTTTAGCGTCACTCCTCACGTCTTGGAGGCTAGTCAAGATGCATAAAGTAAGTAATCTTTTTTGAAAATCGACGAAATATATTAATGTCGAACGCTTATATAAACGCTATATACTTCGAGTCCATGAAAAACAGAAATGTTAGATGCGTTTTCATCTTGACTAGGCCTACTACACTACACTAATATTATAAAAAGAAATGATTTGATTGTTTGTTGCTTTGCATTGAATAGGCTCCGAAACTACTGGACCGATGTGAAACATTCTTTCACCAATAGAATCTTACATTATCCCTGATGAACATAGACTATGTTTCATATTTCCGCGCGGACGGAGTCGCGCGAACTTTGTATAAGTTTCAATTAATTTCTGTTTAAAATGGTGTCCGAATGGTAATGCTTAAGCCAAAAACTCCGCAGTTTTTAAAGTGAATGTATTCATCAAATCGATGTGGGCCTGCATTCTAGGCGGTAAAGACTGCATCTCTTTGATCTGTTATGGTATTGTTTCTGACTCAGGCGCTGTTACTGTCAACTAAATAAGGGCTATGCTATCAAAACGTTACAATACAATAACAGGTCAAAGACGATAGGATTTTTAGATTTTTACCGCCTAAAATAGATGCCTTGGGCCTCTGTTAGACTTTATTTTAAACCATATCGTTACAACATAACCAGTTATAAAGAACCAGGCCTTGAAACCGTATAAACATGGCTATTGTAAGTATAACTTTGCGCAAAGCAAAAAAAAATGCTTGGGTAACGGTTACTTTCAAAAAATAAAATAGAAGCGAATAAACATTTATGTAAAACAAAATCAAACACTTTCACGAGTGACCTTTTTTCTTTAAGGTTGTCTACGGGCTTCCCAGCGCTTTGGCGGCGAGTGGGAAAGGAAGTGATTACAGTTGTTTGTTCGAGTAAATTGTCAAGAAACAGCGGCTGGGCTGCGGAGCCGCTGTTCCGTGACTATTGAGCAGGCGAAGCCTTCTAACGAAATTATATTGAACTTGGAGCAATTACGAGGTGCCTTAAGAAAGCTGAAGGAATAAAGGAAACATTTATTTTCCTTACTTTTTACATATTGTAACATTGTTTTAATAACAGTGCTGCGAAAATGGGAAACACTCAGCTATATGCCGTACCACGTAATGAGAGCACGACGGTGGTTTTCGTAAAACGTTGACAATACGACAGGTCAAAGACGATATGATTTTTACCGGCCTAGAATCTTAGCCCAGTTTGTTCTTTTATATATACTCATACATAATCATACGATAACGTTTTTTGTCATAAAATCTCGTATCTATATTGCTCCATTAACTTTCAGTACCCATCGATGAACTAAGTTAGATAGCAAGAGATAAATATGAACTTTTGCAACCAACCAAAAAAAGTTGTTATGTTTTAATATGTTAATTTTTAACTACATGCACCTAAACAAAGTTAGTTTGTCTATAGAATAGACAATTAGACTCTATATGCAGTCCAAACAGCTATTAGCCTATATCGAACCACACGGCTAAGTTAGGCTGCGGCACCACTGAGGCAGAGACGAGCGGAGCTGTGCCAATTAACCAATAGAATCTAAACTAACGTGCGCAAGGCTCACTCGACGTGACTGCATGCACCTTCTATTAGTTAATATTGGCACAGCTCCGCTCCGCCCCGCTCGTCTTCACCTCAGTGGTGCCGCAGCCTTAGACCTGCTTACCCGACTGCCTAGAAAGAGAGCATTATCTTTGGCCTAATACGCCACTCAGTTTTCTTATCGCATCTAAGTTTTCCATCGTTACCCAAATGTCACCCGCTCATTGAAGCTAGTCCACCGATCGCGGTGAAGGCATTCAGTAAATATATTTGTTTCTTTGCCATATGGTTTTGCTGAGTAGAATAAAGCCCTGTTAATACATTTTCGGTCCCCACAAATCCCGCGGTACAGGCTAACCCAGTGAGGGGACCAGCGCAGCGACGACATGCTTGACCACACTCTGTATTGAAGTATTTACCTAGAGTTAACCACAGTATTTTTAAGTACCTAAGTATTTTTTCTTCTTCTTATGATGCCTCTTCATTTACTGAGGGTGTGCAGTCAGCTCCTTAAATTTGGTCGTGTCCAGAGCAAGCGTGAACAATAGTTCTAATTTTTTTTATGCCGGTCCACTCCCCGTATTTATTTACTTTATTCGTATGTATAGGTAATAATAAATGTGTGTCATTTTTATCTTATCTTCTTACTAATATTATAAACTAGCTTCTGCCCGCGACTTCGTCCGCGTAGATTTCGAATATCCTTATTCCCTCGGGAAGTTTTAAATTTTCCGGTATATGTGTAAATCCAGGGTATAAGCTATCTCGGTTTCAAATTCATCCAAATCCGCCCAGCTGTTGAAGCTTGAAAGAGTAACAAATATCCATCCATACATACAAACATTCGCGTTTATAATATGTAAGTAAGGATGAGAAAGTTTGGATGTTTGGATGTTTGTTACTCAATTACGCTTCAGTCACGGAACGGATTGGAATGAAACTTGGCGTACTCATAGGTTAGCTCCCGAAATAGGACATAGGGTAGTTTTTACCTCGGTAAATTTATACGTTTCCGAGGGAATCTACGCGCATGAAGTCGAGAGCAGAAGCTAGTATAAAATATTTTCATTATATTGAAGAGAAAACGACAATATTATATTCACCAATAATAAACAGACCATAAATGTTACAGAAAATAAAATACTTTTCCAAAAATTTAGTTCGCTCGTGTTAGTTTTACCTTATCTCGTTTTTGGGGTTGTTGCTTGAAACAGTTAACGACAAACTTTCACATAGTTACGGAACTCTAATCGAAACCGTATTGGAATGCTTTTTGCTGCCGTCGGGACAGAATTTAATTGAAACGTAAGTAGTTTACGAACATCAACACAGTGTAATGATCATTCTGTACCACAATGAACTTAATTTTCATTTTTAGTTTTCATGATTCTGCCATACATATAAGTAAAATTGAACCGTTGATTATTGGTTCTCAGTACTACGACCAATTCATAATTTAGACGGAAGCCGCTCGAATTACTGAAAAACGTTTCAAAGAATATATCATTTCACCGAAAGCAATTTTCTACTTGTTTTCAGCAATTTCTCTGAATGAGGTTAAGTTAGGTTAAGTTATACTTCTATCTATCTAAAATTGATAACTCCCGACCGAGGTAGGAAGTGATCAAATTAATACATTCTACAATGTTAGTGTCGATATAACAAAGGTAAACCTTAGACACTCGAGCTAAGGCAAGAACGCTCTTTTCAAATCCAAATTAATTTGATCCGAAAATACACTTACAGCGCCAGATGTATCTTCACTCCACAAGTGCCTGTTTTCATTACCGACCTGCAATCTCATCTTATCTTATCTTATCCTCTAAACAGCCATTAATGGACTAACCAAATCAATTACGGCTAATCCGACAGTTAAACGCTCCTTTACGACTGCCTCGTGTGATGCTTTTCCATTTTGTTTGTGTTAGATTGATGGTTGGATTTAAACCAGAGGGCTTATTGCGTAACGCACTCGCAATCGCAATCGTTTTCATTTAGACAGTCCGAAGGCGAGTCTGCATACGAAATGAAAACAATTGTTCCACTTTGAAGCCGATTGCGATCGCAATAGCGACCCTGTTTTATATACGATATAATTACCTGTTTTTTATTGTTAGTGAAAGCTTCTAGATTCTGACTTAGTCAGTGCTAAGAATTGTTTATGTGGAAATTAGGTAGATCGTTCGTAAATTCGAAACATCGTCTATGTAACTAGTATATTAGACGAAAAAGCGAGGAAAAGGTACTTACGGTATACATATACCAAAAAAGGTAACTGAAATTAAATAACATAAAGCTGAACATGTCTGTCGAATGGATATAGATCAATGAACTAAGATTGATACTATACATAATACAGGTGTTCTTTTCTTATTTTACGCATTTCAACACTCATGTAAGGCATATTCGGTTGAAATATTAAAACATATATGTCTCGTAGCTCATGCATTAAATACAAGTTTTATTCGTTGCAGAAAGGATTTTTTTTAACTTACATTTATATATAGCCGGAAAACTACTGTCAAAAACTTGCGCATCCCTGACCGCCGTTAAACCGTAAGGGCCGCAACAAAGAGCCGAGATTAAATGCAAAACATTTAGTCGACTCTTTTGTCCCTTTACGGGCCGCGTTATGGCCGATAAAACGGCATCTATCATTTATAGCGAGGCCCGGGCGCATAGTACTTCCCATTTCTTAGATCTTTAAATTTTAATCTGGTCAATATTCAAATTGATTGTATATAGCCTAAAGATGTGCTTTTGTTTTCAATATAATATAATATTTCTAACAGTTTAATCTAGTCCGGTAATTTAGATATTGCTATCGGTAACACTAGTACCTCTCATCTCGTATCATAAGAGACTTAATTATGTGACTGTTGCATAAATGATTATGTTGATGTTGTGTTAGTTTAAAAAGTTTGACCTACACATAAAATAATTATAGGATGTGATTGAATAACTGGGGGGTTATTATGAGATAGCTATGGAGTTTATTATACGGTGAGCGTAACGGACAGAGTTATAGCAGTTATATAGCTCTGTCCTTTTCTCTCAGCGTAAATTGAACTGCATAGATATCTCAATATAACCCCCTTGATAATTGATTGAGATGCATAGAAGACACGTCAAAGTAAACGTCGAGTCTGAGAAAACTGTAATTTCTAACCTTTCTCGAGACGAACTTTAATTAACGAACCACTTTACAACCTTGTCGCATAAAACCTACGATTAGTTTCCATGTAATTTCTATCTCGTCACTTGACGCTGTAATTATGACAAGGTTATATGGGGGATCAACAATTAAAGTTCGTGATCGTACGAGTAATACTTAACACGGTTAAAACTATGTAAAAGTTCCCGTGTCGTGGAATAAAGTTCATTATTCGTAGATGACTTTCCGTTAAGAATGTTAAACTAAGTAACCGTAGATAAATCAATGTTGTAATTTAACTCGGAATCGAGCCCCTGTGAAGTGCACACACCCTTGACATTAATTGAATTTTATCTAACAATTAAATAGAATATTGATGACTTGTTAATGAAACGGGAGTTGTTTAACTTTTTCAATCTGTTCCCAAATACTTGCTGTTTGACTTAAGGATCTCAAATTGAAAGTGGTTTGAGTCGCTATAATAATGCTTTAATTTGAAAAATAAAAGAGATTTCTTAGAATTGAAAATATATGTTTTCTTAATTTAATTTGACGAGCGTAACTTGATTCGTGAGTGCTAGAGAAGTGTTCGTGAGCATGACCTTGGACTTAGACAATATGTAAGACTAATATTGGAAGTCGGTAAAATTTGTGTAATGTGAACTTTAAACTTCCATATTTTTCCGCGGTTTGAATCTTGAAAACGGACGTAAGGAAACTCTAACTGCATTAGCGCCTAAAACCTACTTAAACCGACTTAAAAAACCAAGTATCTGTTTTTTACTCTAATGTATGTACGAGTATGTATCTGTATGTGTTATATCTTTCCGATTTAGCATAAACTCTGGATCGTTTTGCAAAATTCTTTTCCGTCGTAACCAGTACATTCGAGGTCAGTAGAACTGAAGTCGGCGTTCAATAATATTTTAAACCAAAAGCTAACCTCAGTTTGACTGAGCAAGTCTAGGATGATTTGAAAAGCGTAATTTTCTACTTTGAATTTAGATGATTATTTCTTGCAACACTTTTTTTAAAACTCCTTTGCCTTGACGTGGAATTGTTTACCAGATGCCCTGTGAGTTTACCTGTGTTTACAGTACCGCATTATTGTTATTTTAGTATTAAGGGCCCAGATTGTTCCAGCAATGCCGGGAATGACGGGTCGGGTGGGTCGCGAGCTTCAGGTATGTGCTGGGGTGGTTACCTATCACAAGGACGAATTACAGTTATACCAATTGTTTGGTTTGTCCGAATTTTCATAAGTTAGAAAAACATATCTTACTGAGACCGTTTAAGATTCATGGATTGTTGTAAAACAAACCTAACTTAAACTACTACTGCTATTACTGCTAGTTTTTTCTTTAGGTATAAACATTTTGAAGAGAAAAATGATTTTTATCAAACATGCAATGTGATGTTGGCGTTATGTAGTTATTTTAGGCTTCAAAGTATCACGTTGCGGGCGGAACAACTCAAGAGAACTGTAAAGGAATTTCATACAAAATTGAACTCCTAGGCCGGGAAGTATTTAAAGAACTATATATATATATATATATATATATATATATATATAAATATGGCGGCTGTGTTTATGAACAGGAACTCGGTGCGGCGCAGCGGCGGCGGCGGCGCACCCGACACAGCGCGGATGACTGAGCACTTTAGGTTACTTTTAATGTTTATGCATTCCTAGTATTTTACGTTGTAATTTTTGTTTTAATTTTTTTTAATGGATTTTATGTTTGCGAAAAGCACTATACATACCTCGCCATGAAAATTGGGTTGCCAACCTCGTAACAATCTGTCTATATGAACTCGGCCGGCAACCCCCTTCTTCCCGGCCTCTGTAGTAATGTACTATATTAACTTATAAAATTTCGGACGAATGAAACAGTTGGGAAACGAAACTTTGGAGTTTCTATAGGATACGTGCCGCACTTGGTACAGTTAGAGCGAAACTTTGGGAGTCGGCAGGTTGAAATATATGTGGACTATTGTGGACCAAGAGACTCGTACACAAAAAACAAGAAACCTAACAACAGTACAAAGACAGCTTACTTACCGAACGACTTTTTGGCTTTTTAAGACTCTACACACTATCAAATTGTTTTTTGTTGTTTTCGGTATCAATACCATCAGAACACTTTGTTTGTTTGTATTAGTTTTTTTTATACAGAGTGACCAATCCAAATGGGTCAGTATAGGTATTCCAAAACTATCTGAGAAACTATTTAATTGGTTGGTTCCGAAGAAAAAAAATCCTTTACTCTTTTAATAGTTTCCAAAAATTTGATGGCTCACCCTGAACCTATATATAGGGGTGTACCGACTTAAATTGGGTTTAATACTCTTTTTTGAACGGCATTAACGTAAATTGAATACGTTGACAATAAAATAAAAAATAAGTGACCTTGATTGTACCTACCCGATTGGCAAACAGTACTTTTGACATTGAGGATACTTTCCGGAAAAACACGCGGTTACTCCCGGACGGAAGGAAGCCGTTGACATTGTTCTGCACACAAAAAGAACCAAAAAGTTTTATGCCTTTTGATATAAGGCTTTAATGTCAATGCCGCCAGCCAATTGGGAATTGAGCAATATTTTTATGGCTCTTAGTTATTTATTGTAACTACAGAATTTATTTATGTATATTATATGTGGGATCGAAAGTAGGAAACTTACGTGAAGTCAACTTTTTAAATGAAAGTAAATATTTCAAAAATTTACCGAATTGTAATCGAGAGACTATTTCGTTTTGTTCCAGTTCATTCTATGGCTTAGCTCTTGCTTGCTCGTAGATTTCATTCATTCTACAAAACAATCAAGTAAGGCTTGGCTCAAAATCCATTACTTTAATGACATAATGGAAAAGCAGATAGACGTGTTTCTGTCAGTTATTTCTGCTTTATTTGAAATGTTTACAAAAAAATATGCGGTTGAACTTGCTGTAGTAAATCCGTAAACAGTGCATGCAACAAAGTATTGGAGACCAAATTCACTTCAGACGAATTGAGAAGTTCCTCCTTTTTTAGCAATGAAAAATAGCTTACTCAAGTAATTCTTTATCAAAGTAAGTTAATCAATATTCGCAAGGTTAGATTAATTAAATTTTTGCGTTTATAAAATATAGCTGTTTCCCGCCAACCCGTCCGCGCAGAAAAAACAACATAGCCTATGATTATCAGCGATAATGTAGGATTCTAATTGTGAAAGAATTTTTCAAATCGGTTATCTAATTAGTTTCGGAGTCTATTAAATGTAAACAAACTATCAACTCTTTCCTCTTTATATAATTAATATAGTGTAGTAGGTAATAATCAAATTTACGTGTAGGAAGATGCACAAATACGAATTTGTAATAGTAGTAATTACCCCGTGGATTCAAAATATGTTTATCGCATAGTTGTTACTTGTAAGGCGAGCCTAGTTTGGGCATTCTACTAGCTGGCAACCCTGAGTGTAACCTCTGTTCGGTCATTCCGGGTTCGATTGGGTCCTAACTTGGATGTACTTGGTAACTCCGATAACAAGTTCGTCCGCCGGGATAAACAAGGTGCTCGATTGAAACCTAACGTGAGCGCTATTGTCGAGCGTGGAACCAGGAAGCTGGATCGGTATTTAACATTGATGTTGCCTTTCAAAAATAAAACACAGTTGGTAAAATAAGCTATGTAAGTTGAAATTCCTGACATTGTCCCCTGTTTGAAGAAGTTATCAAAATTCGCCTTTAAAGTAATTTTTCAAATTATTAGCTTTTTCAAGTCAATATTCAAAACATTTAATAAGTGCCAAATTACGAACACATTTTTTAACCTGAAGTAACGATCCGCGTTGTGAATATTATAAATCAGTAATTCAAATAAATATCAGAGTAGAATCTCACACAATTTAGTCCCAAACTAAGCTCTATGCTTGTACTATGGGTACTACGATAAACTTACTTGTATAGAGAAATACACACTTATGTTACTAATGATCTAGGCATACATTATATTTCACTGTAAATTAAAATTAAAATCTTTGAAGACGATACGTTGGTGACGTCATCAAGGCGTCCCCCGGTATATCCCAATTTCTTTCAGGCAAACATACTTCTACGTCGTAATCATATTATTTAAGTTATAGCTCTAATATCAAGTGCATACGATTTACCTGCACCTCAAGAATATTATCAAGATGGGCTTAATTACGAAATGGAGTTACGGACCGATCTCTACGGACGGGTTGTGGCAGCTCAAACTTTACTTGTCAGTCGGCAGGGATTAGCGAGTTCAATCTTGGTAGCGACCGACAGGCGGCGTGGAGTATTAGTAAAACAATTTGGATTTTGTGAACTCATAGTACTCGTACTAAACTAAACCTATAGATCCTATGATGCTAAGTTACTGGGGCAAAAAGTAACGAAATATACGTTCTTAAATATAAGTAGGTACCTATGTATGTAAGTATTGTCAGAATTGACTGTTCAAACCTTTTTGACTATAGGGTAAAGTCACCAGTGGTCAGCCAGAGACCAGGTAGTCGACCTTATATGAGTGCGAAGAGTGGGAATTATATATTTCGTACTCTTTCCACTCATACAAAGTATACGCAGAGGCCGACTACAGGTGACTTTACCCTATTAGTTATCCGAAACCGAACCCAGTACCCGTCTAAACACCCACCTTTCAACATAAAACTATCTCGTGCTAAAAAAACTCCAAGTAGTAACAGTTAAGAAAATTGTTTGCAATCTTTAGAAAAAGGGAAATAAAGAGCCCTTTGAATCGCCAGGGTCAAATATTCGGCATAGTTGGACTTTGGGAGCTCCTCTCGCCAGCCATTGTTCCACTTTACTCAAATTAAAGCGACTTCAAAGATGTGTTTTGCTTTTTGGTGAATTAATGTAGCTAGCTATATTAATTCTTTTTACCAGAGGTCTATAGGGGCGGTCTGCTGGAAACTGACGCTGCTTCGGAACCATTATTACACCAGCGGATCACTTTTTCATGTTAATGCATAGGTATTGCAAAAATATTGTACATAGTTAGGGTTGTGTCCTGGATAAAAATATATAATTATAATTAGCTAATCCAAAAAATATTAAACACGTAATTTTTGCTTTTTCAAATAAATCAAAATTGGAAAATATAACGCGCATCAAAGTTCGGGATTGGGGGCTCGTGACGTCACAACGTGGTATAAAGTGTGCCACGTCATGACGTCCCAAGAAACTTCAACGCATTGTATCTTCGTTATTTTTTGTTTAATGACAAAAGAAAGAATACATGTTCAATATTTATGGATAATGTCCATGACGGACTAATTAGATTTTTTTAGTACACTAGCCTGATCCCTTAACTTTTTCCTTTGTGTAACGAAGATTAGTCATATCTATTTAATCATATAGATAATTTTCATTACACAAAGGAAAAACAATTGAAGAAAGTTAACGTCATCTCAAGTACAACATTTTTGCAATTCACCCATTTCTGTACATTATATACAGCTCATTAACTATAAAGTAAAAGCCGCAGTGTTTTAGTAAAAACAAGGAACATGAGTAATTTATGTGGTAGGACTTTGTGCTGGGTCCCTCCGGATCGCTAGCACCATTTTAGCCATTAAAGCACCGTCAAGCAGTGGCAATCGGTGAAATTACTAGCATAGAGGCATTCCATCTTACCCAGCGTTGGCAACGCATTTAAAGTCTTACCCTCGGGTGGTTTAAGGTACGGTTTGCGCGACAAAATACTTGAAAATTATACTAACAAGCAAATATAGCATGATCATATTGAGCTGAGAACATGAGAAATACATTACAAAGTGACTAAGTATGTGAGGGGGTGACTTTCAGGGGTTGTGTAGAGAGTAACTCAGCACAAGGCTAAGATTATAATATTAAAGCTGTGTAAAGTGAAGCTGGACGTTGACCGAGTAAAAATCCACCAGCCCCCTATTTCACCATCCTGACAATGACAGGTGACAGGTGACATTTAGTATACATGGCGCGGCTGATATTAATCCCACCGATGTGAAAGCTTGTTAA
This sequence comes from Acleris sparsana, assembly GCA_923062465.1. Lineage (NCBI taxonomy): Eukaryota > Metazoa > Arthropoda > Insecta > Lepidoptera > Tortricidae > Acleris > Acleris sparsana. The sequence continues at coordinate 11,233,719 of OV281296.1, forward strand.
CTTTGCCATGTATAGCGAATTGTCACCTGTCACCTATCATTCTCAAGATAGTGAAATAGGGAGCAGTAGGATAGCTTTGCTGTGTCAGGTTAGGAAAAGGAAGCATGGCAGTTAGGAAAAGGACCCAAAAATGAAGGGTAATAAAAATAAGATTTCTGACCTGTATATGATAAAAAAGATAAAGTTTAAAAAAAAATAGTAAGTACACCGCCGCACGAAACTTTTACACGTCAAAAATCTACCAACGCTTTCCACTGAGATCAAAAGGCTCTGCCAAGATGCTTTACGCTAACTAGCGTTTCTATTCGTTCTGTTTTTAATCAATTGTGTCACCGGTAGATCACGTGACTTCACGTGACTTAGGCCGTGTGGTGCCGGCAGAGTAGAATAGCACTTCCCCATATCTTCCTGTGGGTATCGTAAAAGGCGATAAAGAGAGCGTAAAAACGGTACTGATCACTTATAACCTTCCCACATGACCATTATGTTTTCAGGAATCAATAGGAATGGTATTCTGGATGTTGCCAAATCTATTATGCAACATAGTTCTATGAATATAGAGTGCGACAATGTTTGGGCGTACGTACCCGAGAGGCAACGCGCAGACGCAGCACCCGGCGGTTGTGAGATGTGGACTAGGGTGGTTGCATCAGGGACGGGTGCAACGTAAGATGCCAGTCCAAGATGTGAAGTTGAGGTTTGCGAGTTGGAATGTTGGGACGATGACAGGAAGAGGCAGAGAGTTAGCAGATGTTTTAGAAATGAGGCGTATAAATGTGGCATGTCCGCAAGAGACGAAGTGAAAGGGAACAAAAGCGAGAGAATTTGGAGTGGGATATATTTTTAACTATTCCGGGAGTGACGGTAAGAGGAATGGTGTGGGAATTGTATTAGATAGTTAGATGGAGGGAGGGATTTTGGTGACAGGAATAAAGAAGGTGAAAGCGTATTACAAGCAGCAACCGCTTTCAACATTTCCATAGTAAACACATTTTTCCAGAAAAGAGAGCATTTAATAACCAACAGTAGTGGCAACCACTCCACACAAATTGATTACTTTCTTCTTAGAAAAAGTAATATAAAATAAGTCAAGGATTGCAAAGTTATACCTGGCGAGGCCATAGTTTCACAGCATCGTCTATTTGTGTCAAAATTGAAAATAAAGGTCGAGGGAAAGAAAAAACCAAGCCCCCTGCAAAAATTAAATGGTATATGCACAAAAGTTAAGAAAGTAGTAAATAGAATGATAGAAATGAAAGGTACGGAAGGGAAAGCAGTAAACAAGAAAGTGTTGGAATGAAATGGCAGTATGTATACGAAGTGCGTCGAAGGAAGTATTTGGTGAAACTAAAGGAAAAGGAAGGATTAATAAAGATACCTGGTGGTGGAACGAAGAGGTACAAGAGGTTTTGGAAAGAAAAGAAGAACGCCTTCAAAGAATGGAACAAAGTTAATGTTAGAAATACGGCGGATAAAAGCAAAAAGGTATTGTATACGAAATGCAAGAAGAATGCTAAAAGAGCTGTCGCTGCCAGAGAAAGATACAAGTTAAATTGTATCGATCACTGGAGAGCTCACAGGGACAAAAAGACATATTCCGGTTAGCAAAAGCGAGAGAAAACAATGCATGGGACATTATACTTGTTAAATGCATAAAAGATGGTAGAGGAAAGGTTTTAACGAACAATGAAGATATAAAAAAACGATGGAAAGAGTATTTTGAAATTTTACGAATGAAGAAAATTACTGGAGTAAAGAGTTAGAGAATGTTCCAACGAATATAGGTTTAGTGCAAGAGGTGAGCATGGATGAAGTGAGGAAGGCTGTGCAAAGTATGGAAAAAGGGAAGGCTGTAGGGCCGGACAATATACAAGCTGATGTATGGTAGTTTTTAAAAGCGGATGGATGGAAGTGGCTGACTTTGTTTTTCAATAAGTTGTTACAATAGGAGGCGATGCCAGATGAATGGTGCAACAGTTCACTGGTGCCAATCTTTAACAACAAGGGTGACGTACAAGACTTTAACAACTATAGAGGAATAAAGCTCATGTGACATACCTTGAAGATTTGGGAGAAGGTAATAACGAGACGTGAAGTGACTCAAAATCAGTTTGGGTTTATGCCTGGATGAGGGACCACAGACGCCATGTTCGCACTTCGGCAGTGTGTGGAAAGTACAGACGCATGCACAAGAACCTGCACATGGTGTTTGTGAACCTAAAAAAGGCATACGATCGAGTACCCCGAGCGGTTCTGTGGTGGGCTCTGAAAGAGAAGAGAGTACCTGAGAAATATCTGCAGCTTATTCGTTCCTTGTAAAATCTACCTAAATAGTACACGCGTCCGTTCTGAAGCAGGAGTCACCGACGAGTTCAATGTGGCTGGCTTTAGGCTTGCACCAGGGATCGGCATTAAGCCCTTACCTGTTCCTAATGATTATGGATGCTCTGACATCGGACATACAGGAGGAGGCGCCTTGGTGTATGCTATTTGCCGATGATATTGTTCTGGTTGGTGAAAGTGCTATTGACATCCAGAGCAGACTGGAAAAGTGGCGGGATTAGAGGATGACGGAGTGAAAATCAGCAGGTCGAAAACGTAACATCTGTTTTGCAACTTTGGTAGTCCATCCGGTTCATTCCGCATAGCCTTAAATGGCAGACATTTGCCAGTCTGTTCCGAGTTTCAGTATCTCGGTTTACTGATTCAACATGACGTGGACATTGACAGGGGCGTCAGGAACAGAATAAATGCAGGGTGGATAAAATGGCGGCAGGTTTCAGGGGCTACATGTGATCCGCAAATGCCTCTCAAGCTTAAGGGCAAAATTTATAAGACCATGGTGAGACCGGTCGTCATGTATGGGTCGGAGTGTTGGCCAATCAAGGAGAAGGATGAGAAAAGAGTTCATGTGGCGGAGATGCGGATGTTACGATGGATGTGTGGCGTTACTAGGATGGATAAAATTAGGAGTGAATACATTAGCTTGGAAGCTTAAAAGTAGCACCGATGGTGGAAAAGTTGAGGAGTAATAGATTGGCGTGATATGGCCATGTAATGAGGACGGACGAAGGGCACATAACTAGAAGAGTAATGAGAATTAATGTTGATGGATATAGGGGTAGAGGAAGACCAAAAAAGTGTGGAAGGACTGTGTGAAGAATGATTTGTCTATGGAAGGTGTGAGTACTGAGTAACAGCAGATAAAGGAGAATGGAAGAAGACATGGCAGGAAAATGATGGTAGATCAGGTGACTTCGTATCACGTCATCTACCAGTGACGCGATTAGTTTAAAAATGAAACGAATAGAAACGCTAGTTAGCGTAGTGCATCTTGGCTGGGCCCTCTGTTGAGAGAAAACGCCGCAAGGAACTCAACAATCAGTCATTCCTAGATACCTAATACTTAACCTAGCACTACATCATTCTTTGTTCCCTCGTAGATAGAGCCTGAACTGAACGCATGGCCAAATAAAATTAAGCTTATATAACATGCACCGTCATAGTATTAAAAAAAAGTTCGTTTTGAAAGGTAAATCACACGGCTTGCATGTGTGCGTGCCTCGACCGCAGGGATCGGAACCGCTTTCCCTTTAAAGGGTTTTCGTTAGGGTACAGAATTGACTGGTTTTTACAAACCCTAACGATGCGATAAGCATATCTTTGACTTACCCCAATGATAAGCAGTCCCATACGATACAATTAATTCGGCTCACTAATTCCTTAAAACCCACGTTATGAAATGAACGGCTTCAAGCTATTTTAATCTCTACGCGCAGTCCATACAAATATATTTTTGCTTAGGGTTGAAACCAACCAATCATACGAATCTGCCAAATAAAGTCAACGGAGATGGAGAATGGATAGAGTAACACTAACGTAATGTAAGTGCTTAAAACCGAAACCCTTACGAAACTGGTCACCTCAGTGGTTGTAGTTAACTAGTTCAAAGCAGTTTCCATATCATTAGGGTAAGCCTATCGATAGGGTAAGCCTACGCCCTAGTGCTCGTGCCCAAGCGGCAATAGGTACCAGTAACTTCTAAAAATCGAGAAGAATTACTTTTCTATTTATACTGTGGTACAGCTCTGGGGGAACGCAGCCTAAATCTGTCAACAATCAGTGACATTACGGAATCTGTTTTGCTGCGCTAGCAAAAGCGAGAGCTGACGAGGAAGCTTCGACTTCCCTAAATATGATACGGCGATGTTTTTTGTCAAATAAATGGGGTGTGTTTCAAATTTATAAGGTTTCAAACGTAACTCCCAATTTATTTACCGTTTTACGGATCTGGTTTTTCTTTAGTGCATCGTTTACTTTGACATGATAATACGTAAGCATATTGCTAGCGTATAAATTCCACAGCAGTTTTATAGAAGGGTATCAAATAAATTTTCTTAACTTTATTTATTACAAGTTTTTTTTTACTGATATTTGACCCACTTCCCGGTTTCCGAAGAAGCTGAAAATTTGCATACACCTTTAGTTCTGATGATAATACAATTATATAACCCCATCGAGCTGGTCTGATGATGAAATATAGCCTTGGCTTTTAAATCTTATTTTGTAATTTTATAACTTTAATTTAATTTAATTTTTCTTTTGAATTGAGCAGTTATTTTAAGTTTCATTGCAAAATCGATTTTAATAATGAATACCGACCGGCTTCACATTGGTAAAATAATAATATTTTGTTTGTAATGTAACGTTGTCGAGACTTTCTAATATTCATCCAGTAGCTTTTGAGATTAGTGCGAACTTACTTTCATATATATATACTCGTAATAGTCCCTATATGTCACTTTCTTTATAGGGAGATAGAGACTTTAATTTATTATACGTTGTAGTGCTAAGCTTGGCTTAGCTTGAATTCATCAATAATTATCAATTAGCTTCTGTACAATGTATTATGCTACCAACCATATCCCACCCGACTAGTCTGTTAATCCATTTCAATAACACATATTTATATTCCATATTCTATCCAAACTACAAGGTGTACTAGAATCATGACGAAATACAGCGGGAAAAAGAGATAAAACAGACAAATAAGTATTTGGCAAGTAAACACGTGTGACGGCTGAAAAATATTTAATTAACATTGTCGTTTCCGCACCCGAATATACGACTTTTAAGCGTATTTGTTTGTTGGAATTCGGTCAACATAGAACTCGGGGCTACATCCCAAAATCAAAGGTCGAAGTTACATAAGTCTTGTCTCTAATAATAAAGACTGCAGAGTGAGGGGAGCATACATTTTAAATTTAGTGTTTAAGAAAAATCCAGTTAATATTTACCGGTCAATTTACAAGGTTATTTTATTGATTGGTTTCATTTTTAAAGTAAATACTTACATGATGAATTTGACTTAGTTTAGGTATCAGAAAAAAGGTATGCTTTCTATTCACGGTTAATCCACAAAATAATACAAATATTTAAAATTTAAATTTTCAAGACAGTCAAAACGCGGGTCGACGCGGGTAGCCTGGCGGTGAGTACCGCTGCCTTCTGAGCTAGCGGTCCCTAGTTTGATCCTCAGTAAGGGCAAAATATTGGATGTGACGAGCACGAACGTTTGCTTTGAGTTCTAAATTTCTTCTATGTATTTAAGTATTAACAATAAAAAATATACTTAAACATAAATTACATAATTTACAAAGTAGTTTGCACGATACATTGTAAAATATCAAGCTGATGTAAGGTTTTTTTTATCCCTGAACACTTATCTACATTTTTATCATATTCCACAATACAAGCCTAGTTCAGCTCAGTTTTGGACGAGGACGATTGGTGCAAGATCGGACCCTGATTATTATTCATTTACTTTACAGTAAGTAAAATTGCATGGAGACTGTACTTATTTTTAAGGGGCAAATATAAAAGTTACTATCAGTACATAAACTCGTTAAAACTTTTCCCAAGACTTGTTCTCTACAAAACAATAGTAATTACCAAAATTCCCGCCAAATTCTTAAAAATAACTCCATGAAAAGTTCGGAAAAAGAAAGTTCCAACACACTTTTGCATTCTTGCAAAAAGTCCGCAACTTCTTTCTGTGTCGGCAGAAATGTGAACAGTTCCGAAAAATTGTTTTTAAGGGGTGGTTTAGGTAAGGGTATGTCTTACCTTCCGTTTGAGTAGACGTCAGCGTTCCGGCGACAGCAGCCTCATGTCGAACCTGAGCTTGTGCGCCATGTCTGGTGTCGGCGGCGGCGGTGGCGGAACTGGCGCGGCGCCCGCGGCACGGCGGTGCCGGTGGGCGGGTCGCCACGCCCTCTGCAACAAGTACTTGTCAGGTTTTTCTTTTTTTTTCTTAGTTAAAGGATGGTGGAGATAGAAGAATATATTGGCACCATTTTAGTCCAGTTTTCCTGGAACTAAGAATCCTTAATTGAGGCTGCAAGTATCCGTTGTAGAATTGCATACAAAAAGAGACTTTGCTCACAGGTTAAACAAGATACGAGATTAGTGCTTGTTTGGAAATAATAACAAAAGCACTTCCCATAATTGTAAAGCTTTAATAGTTCTGGAAGGGCTGTGTGGTTGTGTTTCTTCTCCATGCAATAAAAACTAATTTGAGATGCGCTGTTAACGGAGAATAGAAAAATTTCATCAAAATCGCCTGTTAGCTAGTGGTTTAGCCAGCGGTTAAGCTTTTGTAACAAATAAACAAACATACGTACAGAGTTACTTTTACATTTATAACATTAAAGTATGAATAAATAACTAAACAAAAAGCAAGCTTTAATAACCGAATAGAACTTTTATACTGTCGTCGATATATGTTAAAAACCATAAAATACGTTTAATCCTATTGAAAAACCCATTGCGCCATCAAGACGAATGTAATGACGTATCATTTATCAAAATCGGTTGACACATTGAGTACCTAGTTACGAGGGGACAAAGGAACGGACATACATACATGTTAAACACATAGCTCTCCTTTTAGGCTTCGCGTAAAAAGGAAAGATGACACTAACCTAACAGGCTACCTCTATTTTTTTATAAATATTCCGGAGGTAAAATTTGAAGGAATGGGAGAGGAAGACCCAGGCTGAACTAGTTTAAAAACAAGAAGAGAGAAAGTCTATATCGTATCAGGAGATGGCAATGGGAAATGCTTAAAACGAAGTTCAGCTCGAGTATTTCAGTGAAGTTCCGATCCGATGCCCTTTAGGCTCACATATTCCCATGGGGACCAAACTAGGCTTTATAAGACTTCATATAATGAGAGAGAACAGTTTGGGACGATTATGGTTTTATGATTATTTGTAGGCTCACATACATTTAGAAGCTTTATTATCTTTTATGCCATTAGTCTTTTAGATATTCAGTGAGCATATGCTACTCACGATGTTTTTTCTTCATCGTAAGACGCAGTTTGTAGAAACTTCTCGGTACGAATCGTATAAAATCTTTAATGGTTTGTTTCGCAGGTCAAACATAATCCTAAAACGACTAAGTAAGACACCCACAACGGGTAAAAAGTACTCTGTAAAAAAAAAACTAAAGATGGAGTTAAACCGGTAGCCGTTTGTTTACTGTTAATCGTGACGTTTTCGGGTCAATTGTCTTTCTAAATTAATAATTCTTTCTAAAAAAAAATTTTTTAAACATCCAACGCAAAGGGAATGCTATTCCAATTCCGATTTTATTACTCAATATAACACAGTATAAATTACATTACACGTCAAATTATATGCAGTTACATTGAGGTCGTAGGTCGTCAGAAATAGAATTAAATGATAATAGTAAAAATAGTCAACACAAATACAAAGTACATTAAAAAGTTAAAAATCAATCTTATTTACAAGTCAAGTTCCATATATTTACCGAATAGCCTGGGTTATCTAACAAAAGATTCATAAGCCAGCGCCTAAACATTTCGTCAGATAGGTCGCGTTCGAGTTCGTCGGGTAGACGCTCGTAGTGGGTGCTGTTATAAGTTCACCATGTCTATCTGTATATCTGTATGTTGTGTTTGGCCTCGAAGCTCCCAAATGGACGGATTGGTTATGAAACGGTAATTCTCCACAAGACGGTATTCAGTTTTTTTTTGTGAACATCTTTTGGGCAGTTTAAGAGATGTCATCTCAAGTAGGACTCGCCATTATACCGGTTTTTATTTATTTAGTATTTTTTTAGTTGACGACTGACCTAGTTGGTTGTGACCCTGTCTACGAAACTAGCCCCAAGGCTTAAATTCCGCCGATCGCCAATATTTTTTCCTGAGTCACGGATGTTTTCTATTTATTTAAGTATATATTTTTCTATATAAGTGTTTATATCGTTGTCTAGTACCCATAGTACACACCTAGAGCTTAGATTGGGACTAAAACAATTGGTGTGACATTGTTCCCTGATAATTTTTTATTTTATATTATTTTTTCCCGCCCTTGTGCACCGTGCGCTAGGGCGCCTGCTTCCCGCCCCGGCTGTGCTCTCCGCAGATTTGACCAATCTACGGTCATCGTTACGCTTTTCCGATCTATCACTTGTTGGTTCTCCTATCGTACTTACGGGAACGATCTGCAAACGTAGGCTTCAGGTTCTATCCTGGCGGTAATTAGCCATGTCTATTCCACTGCCTTTTCCACATAAATTGGAAGAATTTATTGTCAATAGGGATGTAAATGCTGTAGCGAACTCTTGCGGTAGTCTTACATTAAGTAGGTACTATAACACCTACTTTAGCTGGCCCGGCGGACAATGTCTGAACTAATTTTATTTTTCCATGATAATTATCAAAATAGAATTACTTAACCTGCGACTAGTAGGTAATCTTCACAGAGCTATGGTAATTTTATTATCGCACTAATGTAAAGTCGACAAAACGACAAAAGTACTAGTTGCATATTGTAACCTTGAAATGAAAAATATAAAAATAATAGTGATATAGTAGTGGCGAGTGGAACGAGGGTAAATTGGGTGCCGGAACCGCGACACGAAACCCAGACCTTGACCCTTGGCATTTGCTGACCGACGGAACTACGAAACACGAGTGTTATACAGGTAACTGGTGTGACATTACATTAACATGAGGTTAGCGGAAGGTTTGTTGTACAAAGGATTTTCTAAGTATTGTTTGTCACGCAACTATTGGTTCCCACTGATATTAAATGTAAACAGTCAGTTAACTGGAACAACATTATTGCGAATTAGGTCTAGTATAACCCTTTTCAAGGAATAGGTCGATTTACCATCACCCTGTATAAAAAATGGATGCCTTAATTAATAGGTTGGTGATTATCATCAATCAAACTTATCTTAATTTAATGGTCGCCACTACATATACCTGAAATAATTTCTTAATAACTAATATGAAACAGAAACGCCAATATATTCTAGTAGGTACATTTTATTCAATTTGTTTGTGTCCTTAGTCCTTGCGAAAAACGAATGACGGACGGCATTTTCTACCAGTCGACCGAATAGCCATTCACAAACTACACAGTCCTTTTGTGTTATATGACTTGACCAGTTTAGTAGGCACGTGTAACACATACTGGAATTGTATTATAGACCGCGAGATAAGCTGGACAGTGGACGATGCGGGGTTTATCGCTGCCCTCAATCGGACACGATAGTTCAACTCAACTTAGTGAGAATATTATAGTCGTAATTTAGGCTAGAAAATAAATTAGTACCTACTCGTAAATATTTCGGGTTAGATGTTATAGTCAAATAAGGAAGCACGTTACTAGTAGTACCTAGTAGTAGGTAATGGAACCTAGGTAGTATAATAATTTTTCTAATTGTTTTTATAAAATACGGACGTAACCTAGTCTAATCATGAGTGAAGCACACAAAATGGCCGTCCGTTTACGAGTGTGTGCGGTTTGGGGGTTGCCACATAAATCGTGCTGCAACTTTTTGCAGTGATACAAATGTGCATTTAACAGTCGCGTCACTGTATTGCGACTAAACGTAGACGATTTGTGACTGTATCGCTACTAAACTTCGTACAATTAAATCATGGTATTATTTATGTAGTACCTGTTATTATTACCTGTTATATTATTTATGCAACAGTTTTAATTTAATTGAAATTGGGTTTTCTAGTTTGGTAATGACAAAACCAATTTCAACTAAAAAATAATGGGACTAAGAGATAAGAAAATTAAATGATGATTTAAAGTTCAACGGTTGCACGACAATAATATAAATAATGTCGCTATATCAAACTACATTTTTATGAACAAAGTGATTAAAATACATTTCACGAATTTATTATTTACATTAAATTATTACTGACACGTGACCCACCTGAATTTGCCCGGGTGCATTTTTACAATATTTATTTTCTTACTAAAATCAATAATTTTCAAATCGTTCTATATTGTCTATTTAATGTCATATTTAAACTGCCATACATTAATTGTCACAGCGTTTAAAGTGACAAGGTAGTAAATTGTACACATATTTACGAACTCGATTGTACCAATATAATTATAATTGTCACCGCAATTACATAAGTCCTGATGCAAAATTTCAAGAGGATCTGACAAATTAGAAGTAATTAAGTTAAAACAGAGATCCAAGGCCTAATTACATTCTTAGTTTCATAGATTGTTTGGAACTTAGTTAAAAGTGTGAAAAAAACGATCAAAATCAAGTCTGACTCGCATAAGCAGTGATCCGTATCATAACTAACAGCGTTACAGATTTCCCAACTTTTAAGAAAAAACATCCGTGAAAAAACTGGCAACACTGATTGTCATTTTTGTTTGTAATTTGCGTCAAGGACGAATCATCATTACTTTCACGTGATAAGTGATACCGTGAGGCTTTTTACATTTACTATAGTAGTTTTTACACGTTTTTACCACACAATTCGGCGTTTTCTTTGGAGTAAAATTAAATGTCACTCGTGCCGTGGCTCGAAGAGTAATGGCGGCGGGTTGGTGTACCTTGTGCATCTGTGAGACGGTAGATCGTGTATGATTCAACGAAATGGTGCACCTTGCATACTTCACACCTTTAGAAACATTAAATAAAAATTGCAATAAAGCATCTAAGGGGTTTGGTTTTTAGCCACTAGAGAGGTAGTCCTCTTTCTTTTTGGAACAGCGACTTACAATTTCTGCATTTAGGTTATACTTAAACCATAAGAGTCTTCTTTGATTTGACGTAATGTTTTAGTGCGATATAAAAGAATACAAACGTATTGTTGAAAACATTCACCTAGTATCTATCAAATAGGTTTTGTGTGGTAATGAAATTGAAAATATATACAGTAGCAAGACTGTTTGCCAGAGAACCCTGCCACAGCACAAGCTTAATCAATTTAAATCAATGGTCTTTATTCACTTAAATGGTATATTCGGAGCCAAAACACAGCAAAACCGGTGCTTACCGTAATATCATAATTGTGTGTGCCGTGAGTGTGGCAACCCTGTAATTACCGAGTTATCAGGCTTTGACTACCTTTTAAGATTTACAAAAAATGTGGGTTAAAGAAATGGTGTGAAGATTAAAGGAAGAACAATGTTACTTAGAATTTGAACACATACTCCAGTGGCGTTGGGTATTTTAATTGATTAAATTAGGGGAAGGTAAAAACGTCAACATCACGAACGTCAACAGCCATTGCGTGTCATAATCGTATATTGTATGTAGGACTTGACAGAAGCGCATGGAGCTAACCCCATGTGCTGTGCTTCTGTTCAAAAATACTCTTTTACCAAACAATTGCCTTCACGTGTGGTACCTATTCATGGACTTATTTCTCTAATAAGTGCGTGGGAGTGTCTTTAAATAACTCGACATTGACGAAATACATCTTAACAAGAGTGAAAGTCATTTATAAAAAAAAGAATTAGAATAAATTCTATGTAAATATAAAAAAAATGCAATCATTAATTACTATGGATGGAATGGAGTAGGCCATGTCCAGCGGTAGACGTTTCTCGGCTGAAATAATGATAATGATGATAATATTGATCATGATGATGCTTGCGATCAGTAGAAAACCCATTTGTATAGGCCAATAGAGGTTAGAGGGGTAATTCCCATAAATGCATTATTAAAATTTTCATTAATGAAATGAAATGATTTATTTTGCCAATAAATTATACCAATAATAAACGGGTTCTTACTACGGCTTGTATTATTTTAGCAGTTTTTATACAAATGTGACTATTGAATTAGACTAAAATAAATATTGGTCCTGACAAATAAAATGTTACGGACACCTGAAATCAGTAATTAAGCATTACAAAGAAATACTCAACGTTATAGTTCAGATTTAATTCGGACCAGCTACCAGTAACTCTTGTCTCTTATAGTATTTAAATTGTTATACTCATTTAAAAACTACACGGAAATGATTTTTTTCGAGAAAAATGTGAATCGTTCCGTTCGTACGTCTCTCACAGCGCTGAAATTATTTGGATTTTGGTCACCCGACGAATTAAGTTGGGAGAAGAGAATGATATATAATTGCTATGCTTTTCTTTCATTCATGTTTCTTTTGGGTAAGGAAATTATTATACTTACTATGGAGAAGTTACTTAAAAGGGGATGGATTCCGTTTAGCACGCAATCAATCCATCGGAAAGATCCCAGAGAGTGAAAAGTTCAAAGTATATCAGACAGGAACCTTTGATAAGCTCGTATGGGCTCTTTACTCGAACATACTTCCAGGAACCTACCTCATCATCCAAGTGGTGGACATGTTCATGATCTGGGGCAACTTGCCGCTGATGACGGGCACCGCCTTCCTGCTGTTCACCAACCTTGCGCAGGCGACGAAGATCGCCAGCATCGTGGCGCACCGCCGCGTCATCAAGGGCATCATCGACGATGCGGATCAGCTCCTGCGCAGCGAGGAGGGGAGGGGGAGGGAGATTGTGAAAAGGTGGCTTATTATAGTTAGATTGATGGTAGACTTAAATAAAACTGCTGCATAATTTTTAGAAGCGTTATTTAAACGATGATATTACAGATTCATTGGACAAGTTACGTATACTGACAATTGAGTATCTTAACTTCAGAAGCTGATACTGATACCTACTCGTATTCTACAACTAAATAGAAAAAAAAAACAAGCTCTTAGCCTCCAATATTTTCTTTGCTACAACATGTATGTTTACGAGTTAGTATTTCAGTAAAAATTACAACCTGAAATTAAAAAAATAAATCGTCCAACTTACGCTTTATTAACAGCGGTCCAGAGGACTTCAATGACTTAAACTGTGATTTTACTCATTTAACGCGTTGCATGGTAGCTGTGATCGTGAGACAAGTGTGCAGCAGCTGGTGTACTTCTGTCTGACGACCGTGACTGTCGCGGGCTGGGCCGGGAGTGCCGAGAAGAATCAGCTGCCTTTACGGGCCTGGTCAGTATCCCACGTTTTTTGAACCCTGAGGAAGAATGACAAGAGTAAATAGGTACGTGTGTAATTTGTCCGTAAAGCCAAGAAATAAAGTAAGAAGTCGCGTATTTTCACAGCATTTTAAGAGAGAGAGCTACGTTGTTACGTGATTTCATCCAACTTTAATTCATTTTATTTTTGATGCAGAAATATAAAAGAAAAAGGAGTTACCGTTGGAATACGATTGCAGAGAGGTAGAATAACTTGGTTTAAGGGCGCTGTAGATGGCCTTAGGGTTCTTCTAAATAACCGTTTAGTTTGTAAAGTGTTATCGTTACTATTGGACATATTTATCGGTTCCTGATTTTTCCCAGGTATCCCTACGACACCTCAAAATCTCCTGCATATGAGTTGACCTACGTGCACCAGGTCGGGGCGCTGTTTATAGCCGCCTACCTCAACGTGGGTAAAGACACGCTGGTGACTTCACTGATAGCCCAGTGCCGCTGCCAGCTGCAACTCCTCGGGCTCGGGTTGAGGACACTGTGTGAAGACCTGGCGCCAAATGAGCAGGTAAATAGGCTATTTGACAAAAATGCTGCTATTCGATTCCGTTTTTTCTAAGGATCAAATGTATCTTCTACTTCTTCAACCTTAATCTACCCAATGCTGAGTAATGGTCTCTTCCATTTTAGCCCATTTAGAGAGATTTCCACTTCCAATCCTTCCCAGCCACACATACTAAATCGTCAGTCCATCGCACGGACTGTCTTCCCACGCTTCTCAATTGAGTTGTCCAACTACAATAATGTTTATTTTAGTTTGAGATGATCCTTGTACAACGATTCCAAGTCTAAGGGTTGATAAACTGATCTTGTCTAGATGCCCGTCACAAGACGCGTCAGAAATCACAGCTTTCTATGGGTTGACGCTTACTGTAACGAATTTTGAGCCGAGATCGGTTCAATAATACGCCTATTAGACACCTGAGCGGGTTTCAGTGTTGGAAAATAGTTTTAAATTTACGGTATAATAATCATGAAAACCATCCATACTACAAATCCATATTATAAATGTAAAAAAAACTGTCTGTTTGTTACGCTTTCACGCCTAACCACTGAACCGGTTTAGAATGCAAGCAGGGTACATTTTACTGCAAGTCACGATAAATAACTTATACGCAGATGGAGTCGCGGGCAACAGCTAGTAAAATGAAAACTAGTAAAATATTAAATAACACACTTTGGAAATCGCATTTCATTAGCTAGTGGCGACATCGCTTAACAGGTCTGCGAATTCGCGACACACACGTCACGTAATGCCGTTACGCCATTGCAGTGAGAGCTGTTTGATATACCTTGTGCGTAGATGGCGTTAGGTACCTATACATACTCTCAGAATTAAATTCTGAACAAACTGATAGATGTCGCTAGTTAGTGTTCTTTTTTTTTATATTTTTCGCGGTTCCGTATGATTTCTTCAACGTCAAGTGAGTGAGAGTATAATCAAACAGTAAATTTAAAATAAATTATAATTAAAAGCCGGTCAAGGTTTTCCCTAATTTCTCGTAGTAAAGACAAAGATAAAGAGACATTTATTCGCAATAATACAAAACCACATTACATAGATACAAAAAGATCAAGACACAGAAATTGTTGCTAAACGGTCCCAACTCAGTATTCGCTAGCCGTAAAGCCAGCAGTGATCTTCCGTTGGAACCGCTCGGAGAAAAGACGGATAGTGACACACTTAACAAAAAACAACGTTTTTGTATAATCACTGGCAAATTTCACTCGAAACTACCGATTGTGTAAATCATTTTTTGTAAAAATCAAACGTTCAAAAAGGTGACAACTCAATTCAATCAACTCTTTGAAATAATATACACTCAGGAGCAAAATAAACGGGTCAGAGTGCGTTTTTCATACTAAAGAGGTTATTTCGAAGCCTTGGTTCCTCGCCAGGGAATGCTTTTAGTGAAATCTGATGATGAATACCCCGAGCATCGATACAGGACTTCGAGACTGTCTAGGATACCCAACTGAATGAATCTGCGGTTAACGCCGGAATAGTGCCTGTTCAGAAAAACATCTAAAGTAGGAATAAAATGTAAGGAAATCCAAATGTTGACCCAAACTCTCCCGCTGTGGTGTAAACTGATTGTGCGATCAGTTAGGTATCCTAAGAACTTTTACCTCTTCTATTGAACCTCGGGGTATCCACCATTAAACCTCACTCAAACCAAACCCTGGCGAGGAAGCAAGGCTTCGAAATAGTCTTGTTTGTATGAAAAACGCACTCTGACCCGGTATTTTTTCTCCTGAGTGTAGACTTAGACAAAGCTTTGGGGTGTGTAATGTAGGATCGGTCGGCCTTATGAGTAGCTGCACACTTTAGCGATTTGTCACTTTAACGTCATGTTTGGACTGCGGCCTTATCTGTTAAAGGCGTTAAGCCACAAGGTACAATACATAGTGCACAAGAACTTTTAACTCCGACTGTACATGTTTTTGTTTTTGATTGTAGTCTGGGAGCCCATTGTTTCCCTTTTTTTTCGGCCATAGTGTAATTTTTGACATAATTAAAGATGGTCGTAGGTAATTTTTATATCGCTGAAACCGTACATTTCAGAATTCCTTAAATATCTAACGTGTACACGGCTAGATTAGGATAGTTTGATTTTTCTAAATATTGAAAAAGTTATCGTTTCTTAAAAATACGTCTGACTTGCGATAAGTATGATCTTTTAACACACATTATGATTAAAAATAATAATGGCAGACGATATAGTTTGCCTTGTTTCCTCAATCTAACTATTGCCTTTGTACAGGGTGTCCTAACTCCCGAGCAAGAGTCGCACGTGTGGGCGAGACTGCGCGTGCTCATCCAGCGTCACCAGGCCGCGCTGCAGGCGTGCTCGCTGCTGCAGACCTGCTTCTCGGCGCCCACCTTCGCGCAGTTCGGCGTGTCCATGGTCATAATATGTGTCACAGCGTTCCAATTGGCTGCTGTAGGTTTAGACTGTCAACTTTTTTTTGGCATGAAGAAGTAAAACGTGCACATTGGCGTCTTGCGGGCCTTATGGTTGCGATAATCGCTGTAGACAATGCCCATCTGCAGCAGGGCCCGTACGGACTCCGTTTGGCTTCCAACGGTGTCTCTTCAAGAGTTTTTCTCGCGGTGAAAACACCTAAAGTCACCGCTGTAAGCACCTGAAAGCTTATCCGAGTCTGTATGGGGCTAGCACTGGTCGCAATGGAAGGCGGGCATAAGTGTGGAAAAATGATTTTTCACTTCTTTAGTCTTACTAGATATGTACTTAAGAGTACATGTAGCTGATTATCAGAGGGTTCTCATTTGCAATCTCTAGGCAGTAAATGCGTTGCCAACCCTGAGGAGTAAGATGGAATGCATCTATCCTGGATATTTTATCAATTATCTTTATACCACTCCGAATAGGTACTATAGTAGATAATAAGAGTAATATGATGGTATTGATTCGGACGGTGGATGTAAACCATTTAGGCTGAAAAGAAATCGTCGCTGTACAATGCCTAGAGCTATGTTTGTTTTTACCTTATTTAGGTTAGGTTAGGTTAGGTATTATGGTATAAATTTAATCAACGAATAACACTTGTCACTTGAACCAAAAATAGTAATAAGTCACTGACTCGAGTTAAAATGACAGTTTTCGTATGAATCTGACGTTTACTAACTCGAGCCAATGTCTTAACCCAGTGTTAATTTTTTGGTGCTAGTGGCCGTAAGAGTTTGCTCTTGTCGGTGGAGTAGTTCTCTATTCTCTGCCAGTTTTTTCACCTTCTACGACACTACATTGTCCTTCTGTCGAATTTGTACCTAATACTATACCTAAGTACTTTAAAACTTCTGTAAATTTAGCACAATTTGTTTAGAACTCAAGAACAAAGCCCCAGTTCTGTTATAATACAGTAAGCTACATGAAGTATGTACTCCAAATACATACCTATAGACTTTTTCTATATTTTTTAGCAAACAGGAAACTTGGTGCGCTTGGCTTCTATGGGCACTTATCTCCTGAACATGACCTTCCAAGTGTTCCTGTACTGCTATCAAGGCAACCAGCTTTCGGAGGAGGTTCGTAACCCGGTCTCAAGAGGTTTATTTTTAATCTTACCTTTACCTGAGCTATTTTAAGACCCTATGGTACCTCTAGGTTTTTTTCTCGTGACTTGATGATATGTCATTATGACAGGGTTGTATGCGAGCTTAATAATTAAAGTAGACGTCATTACGAGTAGGTGCGAATCGTGAACAAAAAACGCTAGGTACTTAACTTTTGTGAACTAAACAAAGTCAAGTTAGCACTATAACGAATCTACCATTCTACTCAATTAAATAACTAGTACTTTATTAGACTACACTATACCAAAAACTGCATTAACTTATAGTTCTGAGCAGTGTTTGTAGTTTTAGGAAATAGCCACCTTTTGTACTTTAATGGCTTAAAAAGCCAATTTTGTATGCTTTCCACCTATAACACTTTCAAATTATATTTTAGAGTATTGAGATAGCCGGAGCGGCGTACGAGTGCCCTTGGTACACTTGCTCCCTGAAACTCCGCCGCGCACTACTGGTGGTCATGACCCGCACGCGCCGTGTGGCGCGCCTCACCGCGGGCGGGTTCACCACGCTGTCACTGACGTCCTTCATGGCTGTAAGTGGATCAAACTGATGCTCGGTAATCCTCCAGCGCGCCATACTGGTGGTGATGACGCGTGCGCCGTGTGGCGCGCCTCACCGCGGGCGGGTTCACCACGCTATCACTGACGTCCTTCATGGCTGTAAGTGGATCAGACTGATGCTCGGTGATCCTCCAGCGCGCCATACTGGTGGTGATGACGCGTGCGCCGTGTGGCGCACCTCACCGCGGGCGGGTTCACCACGCTGTCACTGACGTCCTTCATGGCTGTAAGTGGATCAGACTGATGCTCGGTGATCCTCCAGCGCGTCATACTGGTGGTGATGACGCGTGCGCCGTGTGGCGCGCCTCACCGCGGGCGGGTTAACCACACTATCACAAACGTCCTTCATGACTGTAAGTGGATCAGACTGATGTTCGAAGATAATACGCGATCCATACTGATAGGGATAAGGCGCACGCGCCGTGTGGCCCACCGCAGGCACCACAGTGTCACTCACGTCCTTCGTACTCGTAGCTGTAAGTGGATTGTACTTCTAAACTGCTGGGAAAAGAAAACTCTGTATAAATTTAACTGATCTTAATTTAATTTTCTGATTGACAAAAACCGTACACCAAGATTGACTTAGGAACCACTAGCGCATCGCTCACGACTTTATAATGCTTGAAAATTACTGTTTTATAAAACCGAATGCTTTTTTTCAGATTGTTAAAACATCATATTCTCTGTTCACGGTCCTACAGCAAGCTGACGAGCACAAACCTTAACTCCGTCACTAATTGGTTTGTTTTAGAAGACACGGTTCGAATTTCCAGCAGTGGAAGGATTTTCTTCACTTTTTTCATTATTGTTAATGGATCCACACGATGTAAGCCTAACTTAGTTTAGAGAACTTAGTTATAAAGACAGAGGCATACAAGCACGAAATATAAACATAACAAGTAAAGTAATCGCACAAAGCTATTTGTAGCATCTCCCTATTATAATGCAAAAGTGCGACAGCAAGCTTAATACAATTGGCTCTTTCGCAGCACTACTTTTCACACACTGTAATTATTTATAATTAAGGCAATTAAATGTTTTCTATACTATTCCATTCTATCTAATGGTGTGCTAATTCTGATAGCCGCTCATTCGACGCTCAACTTCACCGTAAAGCATAACATAATTAGTGTGGCCCTTATCATTATGCAGGGAAAGTTCAAGGTAACATTATGCAGTGAATGTTTAAGGTCGTAGGTATCTACTGCTGCAGACCGAGCTACTGATCACACTGTTCCCGTTGAATTCCAACATTATATTTTTTGTGTTGTCAAATAAAGATACCTGATTCCATACAAAAGAGCGATCTATACTTTGCGAGTAGCAAGGTTAGTGTATTCTTCCAGAGCTCAAGTTTCATAAACTTTCCATGTACAAGAACCGGAAGCCTTTAATTTTATCGAAACACCTTTCAACAAACTTATGATTACTTAGAATTTTCATTTCATTGAAAGGTATTTCTGGCCGCATGAGTAATTTTTTTTTGCCTGTGGCATGTCTAACTTAACCTATCCTTTGTAATTAAGGTTAAATATATCTTGAAAACATCATGGTTTCAGCAAAAAATGCTTTCGATGAAATGATACAATCGTTGATAAAAGTATGTATCTATTTAATTTTGTGTCATGTTCTAGACAATAAATGATATTCCACTTTATGTATTTATTAAATCACATTAAACTAAACAACATATTTTAATTAATATAAACATATCAGAGGCACCCTATATACACACGCACCACTAAGCCTTCTTCTATAATGAGACGGATAGAAAAACAGTTGACAATATTAAAACATATCGTGCTACCATCTAATTAACATAACGACGAGCTGAATCAACAGGAGCCAGCCAGCTCTGATCACTAGGGCGCTGTCAGTAACTTCAGGTTCAGGGTCTGGATAGTCCAGGCTGCAGAAGTCTAGATTGTCGTCGAAATCCTTTACCAGCTCTTCGAACTGCTCCCATGTGCAACCGGATAGCGGACACAGGGTGGTCTCCTTTTCGTTGATGTAAAATTGGACTCTGTGGGTTTGAACCCCGGATTCTGTGCATCTGAAATAATTTAAAAGTTTTAAACTAAAACCGGATCAGTAACTTCTATATACTGTGGTGGAATTTTCATCCGTAGGAAGGAAAGTAATAATTTTGAAAGGATTCATCATACACGCAGCCATTTTCGACTCGTTACGGATTAATAGACGCACCTTGCTCATTACGAAATAACTCAGTAGTCATAATATTACGATGTAAATTCCTTTTAATATTGATACTAAAGTAGAACACTTTTTTCCTTAATACGAAATCCAAGTAGGGTGTTTTACTCGAAATAAAGTGTTAGTTGCGCCCTGGAATTATATAGAAACCCTAGTTTCGTTTTAGGATCTCGGCGTCCAGTTGATAACTTACATTACATCCCTTTGTTCCTATTTAATAAATATTTTTTAATGTTATGAATCCAAGAATCAATTTAAATGTACGATGACGAATCTGCATATTTTAGTTTTCCTTTGACAGTTACAAATTTTCGAAGAATCATTTAATCAAATGACACCCAAATATAATTTTAGGTATCAAAATCGGTCCAACATTTTAGAAGCTTCACTCATCCTTTTTTTATTATTTGTATTATTTTACACAAATAATGTTTTGCTAAAACGCCCACAACTATTACGAGAATCAACATTAAGTAAAAATAACAACTCAATCTCGTTTTATCGTTGGCACATGCAAAATGTGCAAAAGCAAAAAATAATCCCAAGCGAGGCCATCAATACAATTAAATAGGGCAATAAATAGTATCCCAAGCTCCACTAATCGCGTATTACTTTATATTTGGATAATTTAATAGCAAACATACCTTATCAGATGCGAGCTTATTTGATAAATTTTACAATTACACGATGAAGAGTACTTACTAAATAATCTAGCCATAGGTTGTTAGCGTGAATAATGCCCGTGATACGGTGTCAGCATTAGATCGGAAGATATCAAGTATAGGTAATCGATTGGATTATAGATTTTATACATGTGATACGTCAGTAAGTAGACTTTGTTTTGTACGAAGAGATGGTCGTGCCCCTTTCAGTCATGACGTGCAATACGTGCATTACGTAGTACCTAAGTAGAGTACTTGTTTGCTTGATTATTAGAGGTTGCAACATTATACTCAGTAGAGCTCGGTGAACGTTATTCCTATGGGATTTTCTATCAAATTTTAGGGACCATTAACCGTTCTTTTTGAAACGGGACTAAAACTACCTACCTAGGTGCCAAATTTTATCCAAATGCGATCATGTATATTTAAAAGACACATCCAAACATCCAAATATCCCATCACAAACATACTTTCATGCTGATTGCATGTTATTATATCGTTCCTAAGTATTTATAATATTAGTAGGATTACCACATATTCGCGTCCCTCATCTCACCTGTTTAAAACGACCATCATGTTTGTTGCGAAAGCTGCAATGAAATTTGTCTTCCATAATCGATTAGGCTCTCTTTTGGACGCGACAATCGCAAAGTTATCTCGGTAAAGCCCAAGGGCGACAAAAGTCATTTCTGTCATTGCGTTGTGGGAAAAATAAGAGACTACTTTCTTCCCTTCCCCGCGAACTGCGGCTTGGAATCGCTCCCGCAAGTCTTTAAGGAGAGAGCCGGCGAGGCGAGGGTTGACCTGAATAAAGAAAGGTTATAACATTATGCAAATAGGGATCGTCGAGACTAATTAAATCCTCCTTTTGTCCCCTTTTATTACTCACCCACGACCCGTAACCATTTCTATAATAATGCCGAACGTCGTCTCTGTATTCTAGCACTATCAGATCCTCATCGGTGAAGGCAGCGCACCACGCATCCTGTTGGTTGGGCACCCAGGTGCGGTGGTAGCGGCAGATCTCAAAGAGGGAGTACACATCATCTTCGGTCAGTTGATAGGTGATACCAAGTCGCCGCTGAACAGCTTGCATCATCTGATAGAAAAGTCGATTTTGTAACTAAAGATAATGAGACAAGAGGCGAGCAGTTGGGGCAATATAATGATTTCCGAAAGGCCATGCACCCAGAAAAAAGGCTCGAGTAGGATCGATAACAAGTAATTAATGATTATGGAGTCCACATCACTCCCAAATCAAAGAGGCGAATAAACGCCGTGAAAAATTTCACCTGACTTCACTTGGTGATGAATATTGCGATGTTTTTTTGCATCAGCATGTATTTTTATCTCAGGAAGGATGGTTTTACTTACAGTTTGATATTCGTCTGTTTTGGCGTATTCAATTAACTGCTGCTCTAATAGAACACCACCTCTCACTTCCTGTATGTACTTTTCGCAGTTTTCGTAGGGCTGGAAGAGAAGAAATGTTTACAGGTTTTGCCAATACTAACATAACATAACATTAAAATTCCAAGTTACTGCTACATTAATAGTAAATTAATCCACACACTAACTGAGATATCGCGTTAAAATAACTGTCGAGACCAATGCTCAGTTGGCCTAGATGAATTATGTTTTGCGAACGTGAGCGACTGCTAAAAGTGCCTATACCCTATCTACTTAGAATTGACGTAAGATATCGGGTGGTCACCTAAGTCAATCACAATTAGATGGATTTTCCGGCAACTTGTTACCGTTTATAAAATACAACAGCTTGCCCTGCAGACAGTATTAGTACATGTTATAAGTAACCTTACCCTGATCATGTCATCCCTCTCGAACGGCCCGTCAAAAGTAATATTGAGGTCTGTTTCGTCGGAGAATCCATGCACGTAGCCCATCGCGCTAGCTATCGTTCTCTGGGAGTTGGTAGGTCTGAAGTAGTAGTCATCAGGGTCCCCTTGGAAGAGATGCGGGTACCGGAGGCGGAGACGCTTAGCGATGTCATAGAGCTCTTCGTACCCAGTGCCTGTGAGGTAGGACTGAGAGACGAGTATTGTCTCGTTAAAGGTCCATTTGCGGAATGCTTCTATATCCTGAAAAGATGTAATAATTTAGATATATCTCTAACAAACAAGATATGAGAAACGAGTCATCGCATTAAGAAACCACCTGACCTTGGAACAATGATATTGTTACAAATATTATAAATTCGAGTTTTTCTTTTGTTTGTTTGTTTGTTTGTTCCCTTTGCAGAGTGCAACGATCCTCGTAAATTGTGATACATAGATTGTTTACTCCCGGAGACGCAAATTGTTCTTTTAATTTCGAAAAATCGTGGAGATACCTATATAGTGAAAAGCGAGAAACATGTGTTAAACGGATAGAGTCGTCGGCAAAAGTTTGTAATGTAATGTAAATGAGTTAGATATTATTTATGCGCATAAATAGAAGCGCTGAGACTATAGTGAAACTGGAATAAGCAGACGCATTAGCAGAACATTCATAATATTTATTCAGTAAATTGGCTACCGTGCTCCCCATTACCATCTTTGTTTTGTTTTACAAATACGAGTAAGTACTAGCTCTCTTAGGCTGTTATCGTTTAAATTACGAATCATCAGGGGCCTTATTACAAGGACTGTTTTCACACGTAGTGTTTTTAAGTCCTTTACTGTCAATTTAATAAACGATGACAATAGGGAAAAAGACAATTTACAATGAGGCCTATGGATGGAAATGTGGCTAAACGTCCGAACTACTACTTTTCGATTGTATTTAAGCCTAAACTTATCGTATGTTTACTTAGGACTTCATGTAGTCTAGCCCAGCCCACCTGTGCGCACAATTGGCTGCGTCCGGCCTCGAATGCGTCTATGATTTGACTCTGTACTGTGTCGATGAGCTGTTTCATCTCCACAGCGCTTGAGCCAGGGTTCCTGTTGCCGTGCCTGTGCAGAGTCCATATGCTCACGGCTTCACATGCTGAAAACAACTAGAATTTAGCCACATCAATACTTCGTTTTCTTCCCATTATGGGGCTGATAGGCGTGAGCACATTTCGAAAACCAACTCAGCCGAGCATTCTAGCAAATGCTGAGTAAATGCTCTAGTCCATCAGCAACTTTAGGATAGTAATGGTCAATGTCATACTAAATAATCAAATTCATATTACCTATCCTACTTAATAATTATTATAAATGCGAAAGTTCGTTGCCCCTTCACGCTGCAATGGCTAGAAGGATTTGAATTAAATTTAGAATGGAGATATCTTATTCCCTGGACATTACCTCCTTTTCATCCGGAAAAATTTTAAAGGTCCCGAGGGAATTATGATAATCAAATTCTACACGGATGAAAGCAGGCAGAAGCTAGTTATTTATATGTAGAAGATCAAATTTTATTCTATTTCATATTTTTATTCATTTGATTATGTCAATCCACACAGTAAATAAAAAAGTCATGCCTTTTATGATATCATTTCTTGCGAGTTTTTTTGAATAGCCATGGCGTTTTATGGTCTATTGTCATTAGAAAGGATACAATAGAATTAAAGCAAGCAAGCGAAAGTGTGACTAGCTTTCGAATAATCCATTAATTTAATAATAGTAATTATGTATGTATGTAGTGGTTGTGTACGTTATATTTAAGAACGTATTCTAAACAGTTTGACGGATTTTAAAGTAAAGGACTTTACCTAGTAAGTAACATAGGATGTTGTGTTTTTTATGCCGCAAGCGTACCTACTGTACAAGAATTTAATTTCATGTTGAAGATTTAATGCAGACTTTTCCCCTAAATTTCAAGGTCCAACTACCACCCTGATATTCCTGATACTGCAAGAGTAGTCGTGTTTTCAAAGCAAGCTGTTCGCAAGTATTCTACAATCGATTGAATGCAAAATGTTTAGGCGTAAGACAATTTCCTTGAAGTTGAAATATAATAGTTTGTATTGTTAGAAGGAGTATGCTTACATTCCGGGTCAGGGTAGTCTCTTATGTCCCCTCGGACGGTTTCGTACGTGGTCTTTGTGGAATGCAGTAAATGCGGACATTTTCTGTTCCAGTAACAGTTTTCACTTACAACAACGTTAATAGAAAAGAGCAGCAATATCGAGATCATGGCGTGAATGCTGCTAATATAATGACTATTGGGCTTTTTATATATTTGCCGTAATCTATGCTTCATTTAGTAATCTTTGCTATGATTATTTTTGTCGTAAGGTTGCTGTCACATTGGAGGAAATTGAGTTTTTATTCCAACAATGTTCTTGCTCAGTTTTGTTCGTCTGGGGAAAAACATACATGGATTGATATAAATTTAAAAAAGCCTCATTTGACATCAATACATAAAATATAAAAACACAAGCAACTGGCTCAATCAACTAAGAACAATAATTTAAAATGAAGGATTCAGAATATATGGCCTAATAAGTAACAAACTTACCATAGAATCTCATCCATTTCTAATTGATATCTATTTCGTACGTTCGTTCGTCAAATCAATTCATTTACGAATCAAACACTGCTTCTAACCAGTAAGTCCGGCTCACAAAGCGCTACTGACTAACGGTCGCGTCGAGATGAGGTCAATGTTGTCACATGTCTGGTCTATCAACAGTAAGTAACTCCTAGTCTATGACCGGAGTTACTGGTTCGAGAGATTAGGGCCCCGCCAGTAAATGTTTTTTAAACCTTTTGTGGTGTGAGTACCAAACAAAAACTGTGGACCTTTTTAAAGGAAGAATTCTGGGCCGTGTTGTCATTTTTCGGTTCCGTGACCGCCAGCTAACTGACACCGCGAAAGTGTTAGTTTTATTTATTACTCAGCGACTCGCCCTGACTTCGGTTTGTGCGAATTTTCTGCGACACCCGCTCATAAACCAGATTTTAAATTAAAACCTTCAAAACCTTCCTCTTGTAGGTATCCGTGGGACAGACGGCGGGAAGCGACTTTGTTTTATATTATGTAAAGATGTTATTAACCTGTAAGGCATCTGTAAACATGAGTCTCGTTGCCTAAAATTAAAGGTATGTTATTGTATTTTCTCGGTGGCATATCATTGTGCCAGAACGAATTAGTTCACAATGAGCGTATATAATGTAGCGGTGACATTTATTGATATTCGGCTCCAACCGTTAACTCAATCATCTATTGGTTAAATACATGTGTGTACCTGTAATAAGTACATTGTAAGGAACAATCCGTAGGCGACTTTTTGGACGTATTCTGATCACTGCTTTGTGAGGTAATGCGATAAAATTAGGCAATTTCCTGACATACAGCCACCATGCACGAGGCTAGTGCAAGCTCTTTGGCTGGCTCAGCCGACTTTACCTGTGATTAAAATTGGGAAACGATTATTAGACATGAACAGCCCGACATCACGAATGTTTGAGGAGTGTACCTATTATCTATTTTTATGGAATCTTGTAGTTACGACGGCAATATCCGTATTTCTCTGTTCTTTGTAGTTTGTTTGTCACGTATTTCTTTCTTTATTTCAATTTATAATTATATTTTTTAATTAAAGAAATACAAATTATATAAAAAATAGGTATTTGATTGTAAGTAGCCAACTAAATTTGTGTACTAAGTACAGTCAGTCATAAATATATTTACGTTCCCAAGGCATCCCTATTCTACTGATAATAAGGTCTATGATTACATATATTTGGCGCGATGGCCCAAAATATATTAGTAGTTTTGACTGTATATCGAAATGAAGTTATTTATTAAATAGATTATTGATTGGCGATACTCTTGGTTTGGTTAGTTAAATTCCCGATCATCAATAAAAAACAACTTTAAAATAGTTGAATTAATGTTTTTATTTTTTATCACGCAATTACACCACCTTAGCTTTTAACAAAGGTGGTCAGATTTGGGAAAGAACTCCCAAGATATTTTTTAAATATTATAAATATATATATTATATCTTAAATATAATAGTATCTTTTTCTTAGTACGTTAGAATGATTGCTATAGATTCGTTATATTATCAGTATCATCCTATAATCAGGCAGTTCGCGAGTGTCTGACGTATCGTCCACGCCTCCCGGCCGTGAGTGCAATCGGAGACAGGCAGTAAATAATCGTAATCAATACTATTATAATAAGTAACTACATAAGTAGGTGCTATCTCTTAGCACGAACTTGCCTCCTGAAAGATTACTGATTACTGATTAACAAACTAATGTAGTAAACGTGAAGGTTTGTGTTTTAGTCACGCATACATGGCAGAATGGATTTGGAAAAGTTTTTTTTTATCAACCCATTGGTTTACGTTTGACCCCAGTCTCACCTGATGTTAAGTGACGATGAGCTTGGTACAGTCTGACCCAGAAAATGCCTATTCAATCTTGCCTTGGATACACCAAGGTTATAATTTTTCCGGGAATAAAAACGCAGGGAGAGCGTTCCACTCCTTGGCTACTTGTGGTTGGAAGCCCACCCGGCGTCGAGTTTAGGGGCCGTATTAATAAACTCATCTCGACTTTGAGGCCCGTCACAAGATACGTCAAAGTAAACGCCGAACCATAGAACACTGTTAATTTGACGCATCTCGAGACGAGCATTAAAGTTGAGATCAGTTTATTAATACGGGCCTAGGAGTCCACGTCCTTATCTTAACCAACTCGTTTTACTACTGACGGACGAATAATTAACCGGCCGTTTTAAGTTGTCTCGTATGAGCGTAGCGTACGTTTTAGGGTAGTTATGAATTTTCAATAAGGTGGCTTCGCCCGCTAGCTCACCGTTTAGAAAGAAGCTATTTTTAACGGAGAGAATATAATTTCTCCGGATTTCTATGAAAACTTGATAGGTTTCGATGATGTCTGACTTAGGTTTTTTCGAAGAGTTAACATTATTATGACAAGATACAATTACACCGCAGTCAGAATAGCCCTGCCCGACCTTACGTAGAAATAAATTGACAGTGTTTATTGGAGCAACTTTTCTCAAAAGGTGCATTGTTAGTGTTACCCCAAAAACCAATATTCTCCTTAAACTTTTATTCTTTAAGCGGATGGTAGGTACTGAATGATGAAATGTAGGTAACGAATAAGATACATAGGTATCTTATTCATTACCTACAATTAAAAAATATTGATATGCTCATGTTAAGAAATGTTTTTAGCACAGATTTTTCACAGCCGAAGAAAGAACAATCTGTATTTTGAGGATTCATCATTATTCATTCAACAATCATTATCTCTTAAAAAGTATTTCTGAAGAAAGAACAATCTGTATTCTGAGGATTCATCATTATTCATTCAACAATCATTATCTCTTAAAAAGTATTTCTGAAGAAAGAACAATCTGTATTCTGAGGATTCATCATTATTCATTCAACAATCATTATCTCTTAAAAAGTATTTCTGAAGAAAGAACAATCTGTATTCTGAGGATTCATCATTATTCATTCAACAATCATTATCTCTTAAAAAGTATTTCTGAAGAAAGAACAATCTGTATTCTGAGGATTCATCATTATTCATTCATCAATCATTATCTCTTAAAAAGTATTTCTGAAGAAAGAACAATCTGTATTCTGAGGATTCATCATTATTCATTCATCAATCATTATCTCTTAAAAAGTATTTCTATAAATACAGATTGTTCTTTCTTCGGCTGCGAAAAATCTGTGCTAAATACATTTCTTAACATGAGCATGTCAATATTTTTTTATAATTTTGAAATTAACGTGAAACGCTCGTGTTCTAAAAGAAGGCAAGCGGTTTTTTTTAATTCTTCAATATTTGAACAAGTAAGACGTAGGTTTGGAACTCTCGGTGTTCGAGTCTCGAGCGATTTTTCATTTTAACTTATCTCAGAAAAAAAAACCCAAAGTTTTTACTATAATTTATTTAGAATTGTTTCTTTCTCCTTCCAAACGCTTGAAGTGTTTTTTATGAGATTTTTAACATATTACAGACAGTTTGAGGTACGAGAGGTATTAGGTACCAGACATACGAGTAAGTTATATACCTAATATTCTTAAAAACCATAGACGGTTTGCATCAATGGATATCTGCAGCTACAATAGGCTGTTAATAATAATAAGATACAATTGTCTATATTAACCGTTTACTATTAGCTGGGGTCGTGCGCTCACTTTCACTAGCGCAGTAAATTAAGTACTTACCTACCTACTTACTTATATATTTATTTCTAAACACGTGTATTATGAAACTATTTATTCTTCTAACAACACTTCGAGTCTCTACTAACAACACTCTAGGCGGTTTATGTTTACCAAGTTTTATTTTTCCACACATGCAATGGTGGGAGCTGGTGGCATGTCTCACACTGAACATTCCGGAATAGTTTCAATATATCATCAGTAAACATTTAGAAAAAAGATGATTACGTGAGTGATGAATTGATGTTCGCATGACAAGGCCGGGCTATTATAATAAATGCAGCAATTTTACATAACAATGAAATAAGAACGATTTACACAAAGATATTATTTTGTCCGTACCTACGTGCCTAATGGTTTTAAATCGTGATGAGTAGTTGTTGTGTTTAGGCTGATGAATGTTTTCGTAAAAAATAGTCTAACCGTAAAAACAAAGATAACTTTGTGAGGCAACAAAGCAATATCCAAAAAAAAATTGATTAATAATTAGTCGGCCAAAATTGACTATCGTGTCTTTTCTATTAAATATATTTTTTACAGTTTTTTCATATATCGCTTCACTTCACAAAAGTCAAGGTTGCTGGTACGGAGTGGTAGCAGTTTCTCCTTGAACTCCGTCCAAGTGCAGAAGCGGGCCCGACACAGCGGGACCAAGTGCTCGTTTATGAAGAGCTGGACTCTATGAGAGCCCATGTCGTTGGTCTTGTTGGATAAACATCTGAAAGTTCAGAGTTCTTTATGATTCAAAATATACAAAAGGACGATACAATACACTACAACACAATTTATGTTACATAAAACAAGAACATTATAGAGAAAGAGTACAAATAAAAATAACACAGCTAAAACAACGGGTGGTCTTATCGTAGGTTGTCAAGCTGCCTCATGGTAAACTTTGGGAACTAAATATTTTAGTTAGATAACGAACCGTATGAATGGAGATGGACTGTTGGCGAGGAGTCATGGCAGATGGACGAAGTTACTGAGTAAAGTAAAGTAAAAAAACTTCTAAATCGAGTCGATTTAAGACACCACTACCTACAATCATACCAAGCAGTTTTTTTATGACAAATTATATTTAAGGTATACATAAATATTCTGTTAGTCAACTGAACAGCATAGCGATAATATAGCACTCGGCCAACAGTTAACATTATGTAGACATGGCTGTACTTACTTGTTTAGAACGACGATCAAATTTGAAGCAAAAGGCGTTATCAAACTGGACTTATATTTTCTTTCTCGTGTCATTTCATAACCGCTGATCTCTGGGTAGTCGTGGAACAGCCCCAAGGCGGTAAACGTCATCGCGAGCATCGTATCATGGGAGAAGTAGCCTGTGAAACGGCGAGAACCATTTACAGAGGCTTCTAGGTTCTCGTAAAGGTTCTTCAAAGGTAGTGCACCAAGACTGGAGGCCAATGGAGAGGGGAAACTCGTGCTGTAAGATTAGAAAAATGTATAATTATGTATAGTTACGTAATGTGATATCTTATAGTATCCCGGGAAGATGGGATCCTGTGGTAACCCTGACCTTTAGGGTTTTTTTGTGAAATTACCATTACTTTTTATTGGCATTATATTGTACAAAGACATGTACTTACATACTTTAATATAATCTACATATTAACTGAGAGGAATAAAAGAGTTGTTTTAACACTAAAAGTTACTTTGGTCATAAATTTGAATATTGCGTTAGTTGGTTATTAATTAATTGATAGCTAACGATAAGTAAATTCGGAAACTATTTGAATAAGTAAACCTATACCGACGTTTTTAAAAACTTACTTATTGTACAATTTCATTATAAAGGTTTTATTTTTTGTTTTATGTCAAGTCAAACGAGCACACTGGCCACCGGATGGTAAATGGGATCTGAGACCCATATACATTTGAATTCTCATGTCTGTAATGTTTGTAGTAACAAGATGGCAAAGCGTTGGTAACCCTGAGGACTAAGCTGTAATACCTCTAGGGTAAAGTCACCAGTGGTCAGCCAGAGACCTGTGGTCGGCCTCTGCCTTTACTTTTTATGAGTGGGAAGAGTACGAAAGATATAATTTCCACTCTTCGCACTCATATAAGGTTGACTACTGGTCTCTGGCTGACCACTGGTGACTTTACCCAATCTATGCTAGTAATTTTACCAGTTGTTTTATCGCCTCACTTGATTATGCGAACACTGCTTCTCGGCGGTAGGTTTAAAGGCATTAATTAATATCAAATTAATATGATAATACTGTCATCCACGAAGCTCACAATGAACAAGTAGGTAGTTTAAAAAGAAGTATTAAATTAGCACCTCAAAATTGCGTCTTCTTACGATTTTAAATGAAAAAATGTGTGTTTTTTCTGCTGGACCTATCCTGATTTGCAGTGGAAGGACATACGAACGTAGGGAGTTAAATATAAGCTTGAAAAAATGAATTATAGCTACCAGTAATAGCGTTCTAGGTCGTCCATGTATTCCAGGACCTGGAGGTCCTCATCCCTGAACACTGCGCACCAGGGGTATCTCTTGTCGGCAGAGAAGGCTCGGAAGAAGCGGCACAGGTTGTACATGGCTGTCACGTTGGCTACAGTCAGCTCTGGAATACCAACTCGATGTCGGGTATTGGTAAGCATCTGAAGGCAATGGAAATCAACCTAAAGGAGTGGCCACGGTTCTTTTACAGCGGGCTTGCAAAGTCGATTTTTGATTCTCAGTGAAGATTAATAAGTAATTAAAATTAATTTTAAATTAATAATTTAATTTGAATAATTACAATCGCAAATATCATACCATCTCACATTACTTATCTTTGATTACTTCCATTGACAAATCAAAATTTGTAGTCTCGTTAGCTGTGTATTTTGACCCGACTACCCAATTGTTTTTGTTGAACTTCTTAGATGGACTTCTAATAAAGTAAACATATTATTTTACTAACCTTTTGAAACACTTTCGTTTCGGAAAACCGGTTGACTTCTTTTTTGAACTCTATGACATTCTTGTAGTAAAGCTGATAGCTATCGCAGTATTCATAAGGCTGTAAGATACGGTAAAAGTTAACGGGAAGCAACAAGATGATACAATGATATTAACACTAACGAGCATTACCGTGATTAGAGATTAATTGACGATATTGCTTGACCTTTGTAGACTTATTTATTCTATATCAAATGTGTCTATTTCTGCCTCCAAAAGATCTGGATATCGACTGGCTGATTCAGCGCAAATGGTCAACTCTTGACACAGATAGACGAAAAGCACTACCTATCTCGATTGAATGTATACCATAAAACCGTACAACTTTGCCCTTTGAACATAAGTTTGCCCAAGCCGTCACTTTTGAATATATTATTTTCCATATGTGGTATAAAGTTAAACATATTGCTGACAACACCGAGCAACAGCAGACCCCCTACCATACTTTTATAACTCGTCAGTCGGCTTCGAAGATGGTAGTGTGTGGTAGACCAAAAGACCGAAAAAACTTGTCTGGTAAATTCACCTACTTTGTCCCAAAAGGCATGTACTTTTGAATATTAAATCTTTATAGGAAGTAATCGCTACAGCAAAGACTTAACTTTCTGAGATATTGCGGTGGGCAATGCTATATACCGTAAGTACTGTATTCCGGAAGTACTACTTGCATGTCACTTGTTGTCACTCAAGACGTGATAACGGTTTTGTTGATTAATAATTTTATTTTTGTTTATCTTTCAACATCACACCGTTGTTTATGTTAGAATATCTTTGTTTATTGTACAATTTTTGTTTATTGATAAAAACAGAGTGCAGTTAAAAAATAATCTCTTGAATACATTTGAGATAATTTGATTTTATGTTTTCAATTAATAAAAAGCTGATTCTTAATATCAATGAGCCTATTATTTATATTTATATAATAATAGATATCTACAGCTATGATTAGACTTTCTTCATTTATACAGTTTTAAATACAATTACCCTTTAGGTTTCGACGTAGTAGCGTAAAACAAAAAATCGACAACCCTAATTCATTTTCATTTTTGTATGAAGGCGTCACAAAATCGATTCACAACTTTACCCTAGTGGGTACTTTAGTAAGTAAGGTGGAGAATCCTACGGGAAAAAGGACTTATAATTATATACAATGATGTCATAGTTATTGTATATTATAGTCCTCAAAGGACCTGATGATAAAGTCGACAATGCCAAAGTTATTAGCGTTTATACAAAAGTGGGCAGTGATGTAAAAAGATTTTTTTCGGCCCTTCATTTTGAGAGGCATTTCCACCTATACATAAACGTATTTTTGTAGTCAATTCTTAACAGACACCAAGAACGGCATGCAAAGGTGGAAGACTTGTAATTAATTCAAAAAGCTATGATAAATGTAAAAAAAGAAGAATAATTTTAAAAAGCGGGCAAAGTTGTATGGTTTTACGGTACCGTGGTTATTATAAGACATTATTAGAAAATTATGTTTTTTTGACATTATTATAAGTTATGTTTTCCCTGCTACCTTGCCTTTATCACGTCATCCTTTTCAAGAGCCTTTTCAATTCTAAACTTCGGATCCCCTAGACCTTCTACAAATGCTTCGGCACTTTTTTCCGTTCTCTGTGTCTTTGTAGGTCTGAATTGAAATGTATCAAACTTCCCCCACAATGCGGAGAACTTCTCCCGGACCCTCTGTCCCAGCTGCAGCAGTTCTTGATGACCCTGGTCCGTTAGGAGACCAGGGGTATTAATGCTGTCGTCCCAAGTCCTACTGGCGAGGTTTGCGATGTCCTGAGAAGTAAGGCAATTGTATGTATGTACCTATGTAAACACTTTGTCACAGAAACACAAATACCTACTACACAATGGCAACTGTAAAATATCAATTTGTCCGTTTGTCAGTCAAGGCTTTTGTTACAATGTATAGTCGCTGTATGAAAAGGTTCTAGTCACTTTTGGACCTTAACAACATTGAAATAGAGTCGAAAAGTGACGAACCTTTTCATACCGCGAATACTTATACCTGAAATGATCTATTGAGCCAATCTCACAACTGTTCACTTTGAATTTTGTTTCAACAAATAACAAATTTCTTGAAATAATTTACCGCGGTAGATACTCAAGGACATTTTACGCGCTCCTCTTTCAAATTTGTGAATAAATAACCGTTACTAAAGTACGACTTAACCATGAGTGCTGCCGCTAAGTATTATCACTTCGTTTAGTCCGACACGCCCCGCCGGTTCCCAGACTGACCTGAGCACACATCTCCCCTCGACCCTCATGGAAATTCCTGACGATGAGGTCTTTAAACCACGTAGCACTTTTCATGGCTGCGATGTCAGCTGCCATCGGGTTCCGGGTTCCGTGGCGGACTAGGGCCCACAAACTCACAGGAGTGCAACCTTAAACCATCAGCGTGATTGGTGATAACAACCTTGTAATAACAGGGTTACAAAACTACATAAGGATTGAGCTTGGATTTTTCGATAAATTAACTTCATATTATTTATATTTTTGAAGTAGGTTAGTACCTACTTATCATGTAAAGTATAAGCTTTGATTTGTAAGTATCATACTTAGGTAATAAACAAAAATATATTGTGAAAAACGAGGTTTAATTGTTAATTTTGGTGGGTAGATCTTCAATGACATCGTATTATATGATAGCTTTAAAAAAATACGCTTCTTACGCGCTGAGGTGTACCAATTCAAGTTTAGCTTATTACTATTATAAGTTATTTTTTAACTTACCCTCCAATGGGGCTTCATCTCTAATATCCCCCCTCACATTGTCGTAAGGAGTTATGGTTGCAAAATGTAAATAGTTATTATTAAAATTCCAATAGCACTGTTTACTATAAGCATTTATAAACGATAATAACATGAAAATACATCGTAACACGAGCATGTCAGAAGAAACTGTATGTTTATACCAGGCTACCAACCAGCAGCACTGTGTCGAGCAAACTAAAGACTTCTTAAAACCGGTGCAATTTATTTATAGTGAACTTGTTTTCGTCGAGACAAGAGTAAATATCCTCCTATGACTCCGTGTATAACATATACCTAAAAAAGACAGTAGAATTTAAACTATTTTACAATGTCGATAAAGTTCATTTTTCTTTGTTTTTAAATTTAAATAATTGATATGATATTTTGGAACAACAGAAAGTGAACTTTATTGCATGGCTCATTGATTCAAATACCAACGTAAATAAAAAGTTACGTATTCTAGTATTGGGTCGCAGCCGCAAAAAGTACAGAAACTTAAGTTTAGTGATAATTATTTGAATAACCGAAACAGCGCCTCTATTATTGGTGAAATTGGTTTGGTAAAATGTTAGTACCTAATGGCAGCCATTCCATGAAAAAAAATGAAAATGAAAAATATATTTATTTCGTTAAAGCTTAAGTGTAAATTATTACTAGGTGGAGACTTCCTATTAAGTATGCAATACCTGTATCAGGAAGCCCCGCTCCTCCATAGCAACTAGTTTTCATATAGAGAAATAAATGTGTGTGTGTATGTGTGTGTGTGTGTGTGTGTGTGTGTGTGTGTGTGTGTGTGTGTGTGTGTGTGTGTGTGTGTGTGTGTGTGTGTGTGTGTGTGTGTGTGTGTGTGTGTGTGTGTGTGTTAATTACTAGGCTAGGTTTACTATGGACTATGCTACTACTACTTGTTGTAAATGTTACAATGGATTTTAACACCACAAATATACACTTATTATAGTAAATTACATTACCATTACATAAATTTTATTTTATTTTATTTAACACCATTGCAGCCAAGAGCTCCAAGAACTATGCTATGACCCGATATAACAGTGCTTCAGTCTCGTTATAACTAAGTGTTTTGAGCCACTCAGACATACTTTTTTTGCATTTATACAATTGTAACTGGTATACACATAATTTTTCGTTTATTTTATTATACAAGTGAGCTGATTGTGCTGTAAATTGTCTTTTTGCAAATGCTGACTTAGTTGCTGGGACGGGGGCAACGCTGTGTTTACGTCTACGTGTTTGTGAAATAGGATTGTATTTTAAGGTTTTGTGCACTTTTAGCGTTGCAGAAAGAATGTACAGTTTCCTCATTGATAATAAGTCACTAAGCTGGTAAAGTTCATCCGTTGGGAATCTATAAGGTTTAGAGTGCATTACCTTTATAAGACAGCGTTGTCCCCTTTCAACCTCCAAAAATTTAGTTTTTGCTGAACCACCCCATACCGATATACAGTAGGACATGACAGATTGTGCTAAAGTTAAATACAGTTGATTTAAAAGTTTTTTTGTGGTTATATGTCTAAGTTTTTTAAATATCCAAATTAGCTTACGTATTCTGGTGTTAACGTATTCAATATGAGTATACCATGACATGCGTTGGTCCAGCATTACACCCAAGTATTTTGTAGAGTTAACTTTCACAATTTCTATACAATTACAAGAAATATGGTCAGAATTGATACAAGTATGAATTTTTAGATTTTTACTGTTATTTGGTTGTGAACTATTATATTTAGTGAAGCACATATAATTCGTTTTATTAATATTTAGTGTTAAAAGATTACATTTTAACCAGGAGAATACTCTGGTCATACCTGTTTCTGCACTTTCAAACACAGACTCCCAGGATTGCCCCTCAAAGACTATGACAGTGTCATCAGCGTAAGAAAAGGTGTGCCCACATTGCAGTTTAAGGTTTGTCAAGTCATTTATATAAATCAAAAACAATGTGGGCCCCAGAACGGAGCCCTGGGGGACGCCATATGTTACGTCAGCTTCCTGGCTAATAAAATCACCAATTTTAACTTTTTGAGTTCGCCCCTGCAAATAGTCACTTAGCAAATTTAGCGGGTTTCCTCTTATACCAATCCTCTCCATCTTGCGGGTAAGAGTGGAAAGAGAGACCGTGTCAAAAGCCTTTTTTAAGTCTAAAAACACTGCTAGACACTTGTCACCATTATCAGTCCTACCAGCTATCAACTTAGTTAGTTCAAGTATTGCATCTTCAGTAGATTTAGTCTGACGGAAGCCAAACTGTTTATCTGATAAAATATTAAACTTGTTAAGGTATGAGATAAGGCGATTATTAATTAGTTTTTCGATAACTTTGGAAACAGCAGGCAGGACCGATATTGGCCTATAGTTATTGACATCATCTCTCTCCCCAACCTTATGAACTGGCGTAACTATGGATTGCTTAAACTGTGTTGGAAAGATACCATCTTTAAAGCAGAGGTTAGCCAAGTGACTAATTACTGGAGCAGCTTGAGCCACGACCATTTTTAGGAATTTAGTTGTGATGCCGTCCCATCCAGCGGCACCGTCCGATCTCAAGCCCATGACAATGCTATATACTTCCTGAGGGTCTGTATCTAAAAGTACAAATGAGGAGGCTGTCCGGTCAGGTTCAGTTTGGTTATAGTCCAGCAATTGGTCTACGCTTCTGTTAGGGCATTTTTTGAGAATATCCTCAGCTAAAGTCTTGCCCACATCAGCAAAACACTTGTTAACAGAATTGACTGAGTCATTTGGTGTTGATTCGATGGTTAGCAAATCGAGGTTAGAAGTCTTAGTAGATTTGTAATGAATTATTTCTTTTAGTGTTTTCCAAAGTTTTTTAGAGTTTTTAGAAGCATTTGTTAATTGTTTTCTTTCGTAATTACGCTTTAATTTTTTAATTAAATTATTACAAAAATTGCGGTATCTTTTGTACGTGATCCTAAGAATCTCATTATATATTTCGGATCGTACCTTTAATTGTAATTTATTACGGTTTCTTATACATCGCAGTATACCAGGAGTTATCCACGGCTTTATCGTGCGCTGGTTTCTAGGTATAGGTTTTATAATCCTGCTTTCCTCAATATTAGATCATCGAAATTACCATATACACTCCTGATATTTTGCGAAACTATGGTTAAGTTTGATTTATCTACTGGTACATATATATGGAGATCCTGAGCGTCACACTGTACGGAAACCGCAATTTGAGAGTTGTCAATTTCATTTAAAATATTAGTACTACAAATCATAATGGATAAATGCAGAAAAACAAGGGGTCGTTTAGCAGTGGTGAGTGTCTTTGTTTTGTGTGTAGTACAGAATTTATAATGTAGGTTAACGTTATATTCAAAGTGTAGCCCGGCTGGGTATGCGGACCCAGCTTATACGTAGTATACCTTGTCGCATAGTAGCCACTTTGGATGTGTATACTACAATACAGTTTAAGTGTATTAGTGAATTTAAGTTTTAATCTAGTTTTAATGTGTTTTGTATGTTTGTGTGTGTGCCTGTCAGAGCGCTTATGATTATTGTGTATGTGAGTGGAGTGTGTGTGTGTGAGTGTTAAAGTATAGCATGCAAAAGACAAAAAATAGTGTATAAGTGCGAAAAAACTACGATACAAATGGATAATAATTAACATACTTATCACTATTTGAAGCAGCGATAGTCAGGTTGATCTTGAGAGCTGTTTTATTTGTGACTCGCTATTTACGAGAATGATTTGAGAAGCATCATCTTGCCTTAGATAAACACTGCCATACGCTGTCCAACAGTATTTAAATAGATTTTGGCGCTTAAGTTCTCGGGCTAAGAAATAAAGGCGGCCTGCTTTCGGGGTTAGTTGCTCAGATGCATATACTGGGGTCTCTTCAGAGTGACGTAGTCCTAGGTGTTTTGCTCGCAGTTTTTGACCACTCGATGTATTAAACACTTTGCACATACGAAGTATCTCGTTTTTTATAATGGTGGACGATGTCTCAATCACTATCGGAGTTGTTTGTGAGCGGTCTTGCTTTCCTCGGACTCGATACACGTCTCTGATGTCAGCTCTCGTCATTGCACATTTAACAGATTTCGATAAATTTAATACTATTTCTATGAGGTCCGACTTTGTCTCTCCAGAGTTCTTAGGAACATTTTTTAGCTCAAAATTCGATTTTCGGCTGTTTTTGAGTAGGTCTTCAAGCTTGTCTTCTAACACCACAATGTGTTTCTTGTCCTCAGCAGATTGATTTTCCAAAATTTGTATTTTTTTCTTTGTTTCTTCATTTTGTGACGACAAGAATTCAATCGAATTCTCTATATTCCGATTAGTGACCTGAATTTCTTTAAGTGTTTGAGTATTTTTAAGTATCTCCGAAAGCTGTGTTTGCATAAGTGACATCATCATCGACTTCATTTCCTCCTTAAATTGGGATAAATCATTTATGAGCTCGTCATCGCGTTTCCTTTTTTGTCGCGTAGAAACATAATTAGGCGGCGTCACAGTATCATGCTCCCCTAGTCTAACAAGGTCCGTCTCAGACTGCGACCTATTTATCGGCGAGTCTCCGGGCATTGTACCAGGAGATAATGAATCGAGGGTGGTAAACAAGTGTTACCTGCGCGGGCGCTGACGTCACTCTAGGGGCGGTGCACACGGCGCAGCCAATTAGATGCAGGAGACGTGGATCACTGATAACAGGTACGCTGCGATTGGAGGATGCGCGCAAATCCGTCCTCAATGAGTTAATAACAATAGCAAAGAAGACTCACGCAGAATTAGTACCAGGCGAGCAGAGGTCATCAGTAGCTCTTCAGATGTGAGTAATGGCGTAATGGCGTTAACCTCCTGGTTATTTATGCACTCCTATTTTTTTAAAGTTAA
The DNA here is from genome assembly GCA_923062465.1 of Acleris sparsana. Lineage (NCBI taxonomy): Eukaryota > Metazoa > Arthropoda > Insecta > Lepidoptera > Tortricidae > Acleris > Acleris sparsana. The sequence goes on from OV281296.1 coordinate 11,273,412, forward strand.
TTATTTAATTCAAAATGCTTATTATTTTTCGATAATCAACAACTACGGGTCTTGAGAAGCGTGTACACCTTACGGCGGTCCTTATCCATAACAGATCAAATACGATATCGTGTTTACCATCTAGAATACCGGTCCGGGTCTTATATGGCCGAGTTTATCGCGTGATAAAATGTGGATAAAACATCCGTCACTTTCTGACACGTATGTAAGTACGACAGTGTCTGATGGTTTATCCAAATTTAGTCACGCGATAAACGCAACCATACTAGGCCCACTGATAAAGTTAGAAATCGTTTTAAACTAGGATCTATATTGGTATGCATAATGTTTTTTATCGTATATTTGAATTCCCTAATATAGGTAGTCAAAATTATTGTTTGTCCCAACGAAAATTAGTCCTAATACGATTGTCTTAACAATGTTTGTTTAACGGTGATATATACTAATATTGTGTGTACTAATATACGAAAAGAATAATATTCCATAGCCCTAATAGAGTTCATCATAATGTCATTGACTTAACCTAACCTGAGTTGAGATGGGAGAAGGGGTTGGGGGGTGCTTTGAAGGAGAGTAGTACCTGTCAGCAAACCGACGTCGACGAGCCCCGCTGCGCGGGGCATCTGCTATCCGCTCTGTGGGAATAGTACATTGTGCATCAAGGGTAGTATGAAGGGAATTACTAACGAGAGTGTTAGAAGCCCGACGCCGAAGGCGGAGGGCTTTTAATGACTCGAGTTAGTAATCCCCTTACTGCCTGTGATACACACAATGGTTTTCATCACATTTGCGAGGAAAAAAACAAAGAGAAAACACTTTTTTAACTCTGCAAAATATAAAGAAATAACTTTTGACGGACGGGAACGGAAATGGAAACGATTTTTTTTTTGTGACCACAGATACTGCGTTTAGTTTCGACCTGGATTCGAGCCAGATTTAGCCAATTTGATAAAAATGTATAATTACTAAAATTAATGATAAATGTTGATATAAACTTGAAATAGGTATAAAAATAATGAAGTTTAATGAAGCATATAGGTTTTGTGTAATGTAAGTTAGTCTATAGCTAATTTTTAAAGATGAAATTAGAAACCGATTAAATTTTTGGCTGAAAATTAAACCTCCTTAGTCAGAAATTATGTACGAAAGAGTTGCAAATTTTAAAAAGAAAGTCATTACTCCCTAGGGATGACAAACTCGCCATAATTCCCGCGGGAACAATTTAGGCCATTGTCCTTCTGTATACAGGCATGGAATAACACCATTTACGAGCAAGTGTGATGAAAACAATGTAACTAACGAACCTACCTGTATTATGTTAGGACCATTTTAGAGGGTTTTCTAATGCTTCGCCCTCCGAGCGCCTCTTGTAGCGGCCTCCGCCCCCCGACCCCTGTTTTCTGTTCTGACTTTCATAATTAGGGCACATAATATTAGGTATTTAGACACTTATGCAATGTAAAATTATGGTTAATGATGTTTAGGACAAAATAACGTTATGCCAAAACTGTCGTTATGGCAAATGTATGTTATGCCAAACATTACTTAGGGCAAACGTGCTTGCTATGCGATATGACTTTAGGACAAATGATATTAATGATTGCGAATGACACCCTTCTTATCACGTTGCCCGTTGTAGACGTCAGCCTCTATTCTAGGTGATAAAATCGAAATTGATATCTTTTTTACCGTCTAGAATAGAGGCTCAGATTGTTTACACGCTTGATTTTAACTTGTAACAACGAAAATACCGTCCATCATTGTTTTGACAATAAATAACGTTGATTACACGTTCCACATTCCAGAGTTAAATAACTATCCATTTAATGAATCAAATCGTACATTTCTTTCTCAAGTTAATTATGTTAGGTATGTAAATATAAGTAAGTACTCATTTGATTTTGTGATTTGTAGCTTATCTTCTTGCAAGTACGTTTACAAATACCATGAACTTAAAATATGAACAATTAATATCTATTGTCCTATTGTGTGTAGATATTTACGAGTTTTCTCTTCATAATCAACGGGTAAATAATATAGGTTAATTATTTTAGGTGTCTTTACCGGATAAATATTTACTATCTGGTATTTACATCTCCGGACCGGAAGACGAGCTGTAGGTAGGCCTCCAACAAGATGGAGTGACGACCTCGTCAGGATCGCGGGACCGCGGTGGATGTGAAAGGCGCAAGACCGGTCTGAGTGGAAAGCCTTGGGGAGGCCTATGTCCATCAGTGGACGTCTTTCGGCTGACATGATGATGATGATGATAATACATCTCAGCTAGTCACAAAATATATTTATGATATAGTGTTTTCAATCAATTCTGACGTTGCACGCTTACCTTAATGTATGAAAAACCGGTAAAGTGCGAGTCGGACTCGCGCACCTAGGGTTCCGTACTATCACACAGTAGATACAATCGACTTCACAAATATGTGTTCACTTTAGTACCCTGTCAATCTTTAATGTTAAAAGTTTAACATGAAATTAAATTGAGTAGGTAGGTGCTATCTGCCCATCGGAACCCTGACCCACCATTGCTTCTTACGACTTGAATCATAACGTCACTGTGACACAGTTCTATGGTGGGTCAGAGTTCCGATGGGCTGATAGTACTTACTAAAGTGTTCACATATTTATGAACTCGACTGTACCTAGGTATTAATATAGTCCATTTGGAATTCGATTCCCAATCGAATCAGCGCGAACCCAACGCACACTTGACCATTTTTTGTATTTGATGCATTGCTTCAGGGTTTGTAACGTAAATATACCAAATTTGACGGTTGTTTGTTTTACCGCTTTTATAATACACCGAAAAAAAATACATTAAAAAAAACGTTTCTTGTATGAATGACTCCTTTATTATTTCACTTTCTTTAATTATTTTTATACCGACGGACGAAATTCAAAAATTCAAAGTTCAAAATAATTATTCAGTAAATTGGCCAAATGAGGGCTCTTTTACACGTCGGTTATATGGAGTGAATCTACTAGCCCTTCGGACAAGACCATCATGGCGGAGCAGAAGCGCCGAAACCCAAAAATGAAGTAGTGGTGCGGAATGTAGCGAAAAAAAAAAAACTTTGGCACTTATCGTGCATTTAGCCTTTGTCAGAAGCCTCGTCTCATCATCAAACATCGGTAACTATTGAGCATTTCGCGGCACTTTTAGGGTTGGCACTGAGTGTTTGTAGATTATTTGTATTATTTTGTTATTGTGGCATGATAGCTTTTACGAATTTAATATATTTATTTTCATAAGGGTTATGTGGAACAAACCGATTAAATATTCATATTTCGTATGTCGTTCTATCACATTATATAGGTATCTGTGAGAATGCATAATGCTTGCTGTAATCCTTTATCCTACTGATAATAATCATAAAAAAACTACGAACGCGTCTACAAAAACCATTATCACTGTTTAAGAATAAAAGAATATCAAACATGTCGTTTTGTTTTGTTTTTCTGATACGGTCCTTACATTTGTTTCACGTAATGGGACAAAAGTACGTTTTACAATTATTATGTATCAGTAAAAAAATATTTCAAAATTATGCATTATTTTATTATAATGGGAAATTCATAACCACCGCTATTAACCCTACTAGCGGCACAACAGTTATTGATGATTGCTTAGAATGCGCGTCATCCGCGTAAGGCAGTTCAATGTAAATTTGAACGTAGTGACTCGTAATGACAGTATTTACATATTTCTGGTCGTTTTACACGAGCTGCCGCAAACGCATCGAATGGGTAAACAAACGTATTCATTTGTGTACCTAAAATAAATGACTACAGGTTTTCGGTACGCTATTCAAACTACTTTTGAAGTGGTGGCACAGTTGGTACCCCGAGCACGAACCTTTCACGGCCAATACATTGTCTCTTTGGACGTGTTGAATTGAAATAACACCGAAGTTAATTAACACTCACACTCAGGAGACGCTTGCGGAGATTGTTTGTGGTGTTAATTATTTCGATCTTATTTTATCACGTCCAAAGACGATAATGCATTGGCAGTGAAACAGTCTGTGCGCTGCCTTTCGCTGTATGTGCGCAGCCAAAAATTCAATATTCAAAATATTTATTCATAAAATTGGCCACACGAGGCTCTTTATCACGTCAGTAATATGGAGTGAATTTACGCGTGCCCTTGTTTAAATGTGTTTATATGTAACAATTATTTAAAAAGGAAATAAAACAACATTTACTGATAAACTGGCTGGTTAGTTGTGCTAAAAGCAGTTTACTACTTAGTACTTATTAATTAAAGATAAAGATAAAAGATAAAAGATGTTTATTCAGTAAGTAGGCCGCACGGGCACTTTTACACGTCAATATCTACCAGCGCTTCGCAAGAGACCACTGCTGAGAAGAAACGCCGCAAGAAACTCAACAGTCAGTCGTTTTTTTTTTAATACTACTTATGATATTAGGTATACAATTACAAAGCTTAACCTAGCATGATATAAAACAATGAATTTAACATAAAATAAAAAAAATAAAAAACATTCAAGCGTAGCTTGAGCAGGAAAATGTGTCAAAACTAAAAAAATTCATAGGGAGTATAATAAGTAGTAGTAATAATTTTTTTTATAAAATCAGTGCAAGACATCCACCACATACAAAGTTATATGCGATACATTCTCCTACAGAAACCGTGTCCCCTAGACAATATACAATATTTACATATTTTTATGCATTATTATTCAGTTATTTAGGTGTTTAGTTAAGTTTAGGCCAAGCATTTTTATCTGTTAGATAGTCCTCGACCCTATAGTAAGCTTTAGACATCAACGACTTTTTCAAGTAACTTTTAAGTACTGGAAATGGTAACTTTAAAACTGAGTCAGGTAATTTATTATAGAAAAGAATGCATTGACCTACAAATGATTTATAAACCTTACGGACACGAATTTTATTAATATAATTTTACTTTTATTTCTTGTATTCAAATTATGTATTTCACAATTCTTAACAAAAGAGTCTTGATTTTAATGACATAAATAATATTCTCATAAATAAATTGTGACGCTACTGTCAAGATACTAATTTCTTTAAATACTAATCTTAAGGAATCACGGGAGTTAAGGTTATATATAGAACGAATGGCTCTTTTTTGTAACACGAATATAGTCTGTATGTCAGCAGCTTTTCCCCAAACCAGAATACCGTACGACATAACACTATGAAAATAACTATAATAAACTAAGCGAGCTGTCTCAATATTGGTAAGTTGCCTGATTTTTCTAACAGCATAAGCTGCCGAACTTAATTTACCTGCTAGTACTGCTATATGGGGACTCCATTGCAAGTTTTTTTCTATAGTTATCCCTAAGAAAAGCGCCTTATCTACCATTTCAAAACACTCATCATTTAGAAATAAACTGGATTCTACTGGTCTAACATTAAGCAAAGCGAACTTAACACATTTAGTTTTTTTAGCATTGAGTAGCAAATTGTTACTAGTAAACCAATTAAGTACTTTACCTATCGTGGCATTTATCCTACTGTAATCGACGGATTTTCGTTCTAACTTGAAAATTAATGATGTATCATCAGCAAATAGCACAATATCACAAAGATTATCTATCGTGCGTGGTATGTCATTAATATAAACCAAAAATAAGAAAGGACCTAATATAGAGCCCTGAGGCACACCTAGTTTAATAGCTGCTCCCATGGACTGTGTTTTGTTTACCACAACCGTTTGTGTTCTATGAAGACATTTTAGAGAATTATTTGACAGACCATAATGTTCTAATTTTAATATAAGAGTCTCATGATCTACGCAATCGAAAGCTTTGGAAAGGTCACAAAAAAATCCTATTGCATCACAAGATTTCTCCCAAATATTATATATATATTTAATGAGTACAGATGCTGCGTCAGTTGTGGATCGACCTCTGGTGAAGCCGAACTGATTACTGTTAAGTAGTTTATTTCTATTGAAGTGACCTAACATATCTTTTAACATTAACTTCTCAAAAACTTTACTTAAAACAGGTAGAATAGAAATGGGACGGAAATTCGTTAAATCACTCATCTCGCCCGATTTAAAAAGTGGTATGACTTTACTATATTTCATAAGATTTGGAAAGACCCCTGAAATGCAATTATTGTAGATTAAAGCTAAGTGACAGCTCTAGCTTAGGCTCATGGAGGTGAGGCGCGAGATGATTCTGCAGTCCTCTGGTGACGCTTGTCGTTATCGGCAGCTCAACAGACAGATCTCGAAGTCACTGAAGAGGGTATTGAGCGTAACAGGGGCTCTAAGGTGTTTGCCAGGGACCTGTCTGTTGGCCAAAGCCAATTAATGAAGCTGAAAACCGACGACGGCAGAGTCATTTCATCCAAACCTGAGGTATTGGCGGAAGTTGAGAAGTTTTATGGACAGCTGTACACGACAACCCGAACACCCGTCGGAAATCTGAAGACCCGAGGGCTAGATTAACCCGACACTATACCGAAGATCTCCCCGACGTCAGCCTGTACGAGATTAGTATGGCCCTCAAACAGCTTAAAAATGGCAAAGCCCCTGGTGAGGATGGAATTACAGCCAAACTCCTGAAGGCGGGTGGTAAACCCATCCTTAGGGGCCTTCAGACGCTGTTCAGCTCTGTCCTCCACGAAGGGAGAACGCCGAAAGCATGGAACAGAGGTGTGGTGGTTCTCTTCTTCAAGATAGGAGATAAAACTTTGCTGAAGAATTATAGACCCATCTCACTTCTGAGCCATGTTTACAAGCTGTTTTTGAGGGTCATCACAAATCGTCTCGCGCGCAGGTTTGACGATTTCCAGCCTCCCGAACAAGCCGGTTTCCGGAAAGGCTATAGTACCGTAGACCACATACATGCGTTGCGACAGGTTATATAGAAGACCGAAGAGTATAACCTCCCCCTTTGCCTTGCATTTGTGGACTACGAGAAAGCCTTCGATTCGATCGAGACATGGGCTGTGCTGCAGTCTCTCCAGCGGTGCCAAGTTGACTACCGATATATCGAAGTGCTGAAGTGTCTGTACGAAAACGCCACTATGTCCGTCCGACTACAGGACCAGAGCACGAAGCCTATTCCTCTGCAGCGGGGAGTCAGACAAGGAGATGTTATCTCTCCGACGCTGTTCACCGCTGCATTGGAGGATGTTTTTAAGGTTCTGGACTGGAAAGGACGAGGCATCAACATAAACGGTGAGTACATCACTCACCTTCGATTCGCTGACGATATCGTAGTCATGGCTGAGACCATGGAGGACCTCAGTGCAATGATCGCTGACCTCAGTAGAGCTTCCGACCGAGTGGGCTTGAGAATGAACATGGACAAGACGAAAGTCATGTCCAATGTCCATGTCGCGCCAACTCCCGTGATAGTCGGAGGCTCTGCGCTCGAAGTTGTTGACGACTATATTTACCTGGGACAAACGGTCCAGTTAGGTAGGTCCAACTTTGAGAAAGAGGTCACTCGGCTGGGCAGAGTTCGGGAAGCTTCGCAGCACCTTTACGTCCAAATTACTGCAGTGTTTGAAGTCAAAAGTCTTTGACCAGTGTGTGTTGCCGGTGATGACTTACGGATCTGAGACGTGGGCGCTAACAATGGGCCTCATAAGGAAGCTCAGTCACTCAGAGGGCTATGGAGAGGGATAGGCTCGGGGTTTCTCTGCGTGATAGAATCAGAAATGATGATATCCGCAGTAGAACTAAGGTTACCGACATAGCCCTAAGAATAGCTAAACTGAAGTGGCAGTGGGCGGGGCACATTGCTCGCAGGACTGATGGTCGATGGGGTCAGAAGGTTCTGGAGTGGCGTCCGCGGACCGGAAGACGAGCTGTAGGTAGGCCTCCAACAAGATGGAGTGACGACCTCGTCAGGATCGCGGGACCGCGGTGGATGCGAAAAGCACAAGACCGGTCTGAGTGGAAAGCCTTGGGGGAGGCCTATGTCCAGCAGTGGACGTCTTTCGGCTGACATGATGATGAAAGCTAAGTGAGGTGCAATTATATGTATGATATGATGGATTAACTGTCTAAGTACCTACTTTCTGGGGCTTATGGTATCCCTCGTTATTATATTGTTGACGTATTACAGGTGTCATTCACTTGACGCTAACAGTGAATGTGGCTACTGTCCTCCTGTCGGTATTTAGTTTACTGCAACATAGACGTTGTTGCTTAGATCAGCGTCATCAGCTGCCGCCTAACACTATACATTTTAATATTAAGCGGTCTGTTACTACTCAAAACTCTGGACTATTCATTAATTTTCACTTTTAAACCCGTAGTGTCGTATCAATTATAAGTACATAACAAGATGATAGGAAGATATATAGCCTTGAACGAATTGGTATAAAGCTCCAGATGTTTCGTAACTTGGTAACTTTCGTAAATATGTATATTATAATTTAGGTTAGTCTCAGTAAGGCATTTGTGGAGCAGGATGCTTAGCCAAAATGCAAACCGGTAACATAGCGTTATGCTTCTTCTTGATACCTACGCCCCAGATGTCCTAGCCATGATGTATAACGCAAAAGTTAGCGATTCTCAGAAGTCGACAAAATGTGTGATGACAGATCACGTCGACCGCTTGACAAGTACATGCCGTACATTTTTTTGAATCTTGGATAGGCTGTGCGAAATTGATCGAGTTAAATAGTGGCATTAGTGGCGAACCCTTCTTTGGTGCGACAGCGCAGATATTTGTGACCTCGAATGTACAAATTCAGTTGTATTTAAAAGGTTACGTCGCTAATCTTACCATTATAGATAAAAGTAGCTACTTCCTTTGTATGATGTTTATGGCTTATGGTTATGTGGCCAGTTGCCTACTGCGCATTTAAGAATGGATATCCTATTTTTGATATAAATATATGCTATTTGTATTGTAAATGCCCCGCAAAAAGAAACGGGCACTCTTTATCACTAAAAGTGTGAGATAAAAACGGGTAGGTAAGGCAAGTGAGAGCTGATTAAAATATGCACATTACGAATTCTGTAATCGTTTAAAAGGGTAAGTGTAAAGGTTGTACAAAAAAACAAAATATTTAAATGTTTTATGACAACGATATCGCTTTATTAGATGTCAAGAGGGGGTGGGGCGCGCGGCGCGGGCGCCGGTGCGGGGTTGGTGGGCGTGTCTCTGGGGTCGCGGCGCCGGCCGCGCGCCCCGCCCCCCCACTCTCGATACATACTCAGCAATAAATAAATAAATATCAACAAGTTACAAAATAGCTTTTCGTAAAAAGATTAGAATACTAAAGTGTATAAAGTTTTTTTTGGTGTTTAAACATGTAAATTTACAGTTTTCGTTTCACGCATTTTTACTGCTATGTATAAAAAAATTATGTTAAATTAACAACGAAAATCTGTACAGTCCGTTTTGGTTTTGTGGAACGTTTAGAAATCATCGTGCGCCAGGTCGAACCTTGGTGGGAAGGTGCCGAAACCGTCGAAGGCGGGGCGCGGGCGCTGGGGCTGCAACATACAACACAGAATCACATACAGGCCTCTACAGAGCAACGGACACGCGGGGGCATGCCGGACAATACAAGGAAACGGTTTTGAGCTTGAGATTTACGAATAATTTTGACGGAGCATTCATAACCATAGGCCTAATTTCGCAGCTTCTTCGCTACGTATAAATCTCATCCTTCTATGGATTGATAATTGGTTGGTGGGGTTAGCGCGACGACCGTTCCTGTCGCCGTGTGGGTACGATCACTTACATCTCACTCCGTGGTCACTTATACGCGCCCTTTAATGGACGCCTGGATGAAAGAATACAGTTTAGTTATAGCGAAGATTTCTGAGTACTTGAAAGCATTGAGATAAGTAGAAGGAAATTAAAAACATTAAATGAGTTCAACTCACCGCCGGGCTGACTCCTCGGGCCGCGGATCCCGCGCGTCCCTTGCCTCGGAACTTGCTAATGGCCTGCTCGGCCAGGTCTGCTCGCTCCTCGGCCTCTTCCAGCTCTTGCTGTGCCTTGCGGAACTTAGCCAAGTTGAGGGCGGCGATTTCTTCGGCCTCCTCGATCTGCCTCTTGTAGGTCTTGATCTTCTGCTGCAGTTTGTCGACGAGATCCTGCATGCGCTCGTGGTTCTTGCGGTCCTCCTCGGCCTGGAAGGTGAGCTCCTTGATGCGCCTCTCGGACTTGCGCAGGTTCTTCTGTGCGTCGGCGTGCCTCCTCTGTTCACCGTCAAGCTCGTTCTCGAGCTCCCTGACTCTCTGTTCAAGCTTCTGGATGACCTTCTTGCCTCCCTTAAGCGCGTTGGCCTCAGCCTCGTCCAGCCTGACCTGGAGCTCCTTGATCTGCTGCTCAAGAGCCTTGCGCAGCTTCTCTTGTGTCTGGGCGTGGTCCTGCTCGGCGCGCAGCTCGTCGGCTAGACGAGCAGCGTCAACCATGGCCTTCTTGGCCTTCTCCTCGGAGTTCTTAGCCTCGTTGAGGAGCTCGTCCAGGTCAGAGTGCAGGGTCTGCAGCTCGGACTCGAGCTTCCTCTTGGCGGCGGAGAGGGAGGCACTCTGGGCGGACAGCTCGTTGAGCTGCTCGTGAGCGTCACCCAGCTCCTGTTCGGCCTGGCGGCGAGCGCGGTCGGCCTGTTCCAGAAGCGTGCGGGACTCTTCCAGCTCGTTCTGGAGGGCGTTGGCGCGGCGCTCGGAGATACCCAACTGTTCGCGGGCATCGTCGCGTGCGCGCTGCTCCTCCTCGAGGGCGGTCTGCAGGTCCTTGATCTGGGCCTGGTAGCGCTTGATGTTCTTCTGGGCCTCAGCGTTGGCCTTGTTGGCGTGGTCAAGAGCGATTTCGAGCTCATTGATGTCAGCCTCAAGCTTCTTCTTCATGCGCAGGGCCTCAGCCTTGCCCTTAGCCTCGGCTTCGAGGGAAGCCTGCATGGAGTCGAGGGCGCGCTGGTGGTTCTTGCGGGTGTTCTCGAACTCCTCCTCCTTCTCCTGGATGCGGCGGTCGATCTCCTGTCGGACCTGGGACAGCTCGAGCTGAGCGCGCAGGACCTTGTTCTCCTCCTGTTCAAGAGCAGACTCGGCCTCTTCGAGGGCGGCTTGGAGCTCGTCCTTCTCAGCTTCCAGGCGCTTCCTGGCCTTTTCAATCTCGTGGATGTTTCGGCCACCTTCGCCGATCTGGTCAAGCAAGTCCTTGACCTCGTCAGCGAGGTTCTTGTTCTCGCGGCGCACGGCCTCGAGCTGCTCCTGGCCCTCCTCGTAGGCTCCCTTGAGACGGAACAGTTCGGTGGAGTAGTTGCGGCACTCCTTCTGGCTGGCATCGAGCTCGGCGGCAAGGTCGTCGACCTTGAGCTTCCATTCGCCGATGATCTTGTCAAATGCCTTCTGCTTCTTCTCGGCAGCGTTAGCAATGGCGGTGGCGCGGTCGACCTCGAGCTGCAGGTCCTCGACCTCAGTGGCGAGGCGCTGCTTGGTCTTCTCGAGGGCAACGACCTTCTGGTTGAGGGACTCAATGGTTTCCTCGGCTTCGGCGAGGCGGGCCTGGAGCTTGCGCTTGGCCTCTTCGAGCTCCTCGGAGCGGGCAACACCCTCGGACTCGTACTTGGAACGCCACAGCTGGGATTCGGCGTTGGCCTTGGAGAGCTGGCGTTGGAGATCAGCCTTGCCTTCGGCCTCTTCCTCGACCTGTTCGCGGATGTTGTCCAGATCGTGCTCCAGGTTGCGGAACTTGCCAAGAAGAGTGGCGCGTTCCTGTAACCAAAAAGAAAACGGTTAATTTTGCTTTACCAAAATCCAACTAATTTACAAGAGTCGACTCAATTTGTTTGACAAAAGTACTGTTATGTAATTGTTCCTTACCCTGCCCTCCTCGTCGGCGAGCCTCTTGGTGTCCTCGAGCTGAGTGGTGAGCGACACCTTGATCTTGGACAGCTGCGACACTTGGCTCTCGGCCTCCTCGAGCTGGCGCAGCAGGTCGGAGTTCTCGATGGACATCTTCTTCTTAGCGGCATCCAGGTCGTTGAGGGTGCGGTTGGCCTCATCAGCCTTGCCCTGAACCTCGTTAAGCTGGTGCTGCAGCTGCTTGGCGATCTTTTCTTGGGAAGCCTGAAGAAAAATCCAATATTATTGACTAAAAATCACCTGGTGTTAAGGGGTTCATAATTTTTGTTTAAAAGGAAGTATTAATGATCACTTGATATTATTTTAAGGCGGCGGGAATTTTTGTTATCTAAATATCTGAAATCGTTAAATGAATTTTCATTCCACATTGTCAGTTAGGTTTTCTTTGATTTTTAGTTATATTTTATTTTGTCACTATAAAACGTTAATACTCTTTAAATAATATTAATGGTTTTTGATTAATAATCTAATTATATTAGTGTCATTTCAAAGCGCTTATAGCTTTTTTGTGATTAGGATGAGAGGTTATTATTTGGTTGGTTACATTTGATGAGTGTAAAGTGTCGTGTGGTAGTTCATCCATTCTGGCGGAAGCAAAGCGAAGTCCTGCTGAATGCCAAAACATTTTTAATACCTTTTCGTTGGACACGTGGTCGAGACCAGCACGAAGGTCATTGACTTCGCTAAAGTATTGAGAGCGTTCTTTCTCAGCCCTGGATGGATTACAAAAATAATTAATATCAAATCCTAAATGACTAGTGTTTATTGGTGTGTAGTGGTCGTCGTAATTTCGATGTGGGTCGTTCCACTTTAGGTTGTGGGTTGTTCCACTTTAGGGAAGGTCCATGCAGGGTAACCCCAGGCGGTAGACATGCCTCAAGGGCGACATGTTACCTTTTCGCGTGCGACCTGATCGACGGCGGCCCGCGTGTTGTTAAGCTCGGAGTAGCAAGACGCACGGTCATGCTCAGCCCTGGATTGCAGCAGAGTTGAGTATATATCCCACAATTGATATTGATTCATTACATATTCCAGAAATGTTCATAAAACCCCAACGAATATTTCACATGAGAATATAACTCAGATTGGCATCATACCCTCCACGCCGAAATAAAATTCACTGGCTTGCAGAAGCTTATTTATAAACTCGGCGCTTAATGCCAGTGTTTATTAGATTTGCCACGTAATAGGAATGTTATATTTAGCCTCTGAGTCCTACTTTTAGCTGGACTACCTAAAACTAGCTCTGTAACTGTACTGGACCAATTTCGTAAATTGTCCGAAACATTTAAGTTTGTAGAACACATAATAAATTTGAGAAAGATTTTTGTCAGTCGATAAAACATAATATCACAAACAAACATACATACGCTAAATCAGATATAATTATAAGTACTCTTATATTGTTGGCTTGTACTTACTTGGCCTTGAGCTTGTTGAGCTGGTCGAGCTGCTCACCCATCTCGGCGACGGCATCGTTGTGCTTCTTGCGCAGGTTGGCGAGGGTGGACTCGTGCTGGATGTTGGCCTCCTCGAGGTCGCGGCGCAGCTTGCTCAGCTCAGCCTCGCGCTTCTTGTTCAGCTCGATCTGGGCAGAGGTGGCACCGCCGGCCTCCTCGAGGCGCTCACCGAGCTCCTCGAGTTCGCGGGCCAGGTCAGCGCGCTGCTTCTCAGCCTTAGCGCGCGCCTGGCGTTCGGATTCGACCTCCTCCTCGAGCTCCTCGATACGGGCCTGCAGCTCCTTGATCTGCTTCTGGAGCTTGCTAACCAGCGACTGCTCGTCCTCGAGCTTGGCGGTCAAGGAGGAAATCTCCTTGTCCTTGCGCTGGATGGTCTGCTCCAGCTCCTTCTTGTTGCGCTCGAGGTCGGCGACGGCCTCCTGGGTTAGCTTGAGGTCGCCCTCAACCTTCCTCCTCTGCTTCTCGACATCACCGCGCAGCTTCTTCTCGCGCTCCAGGGAGTCCTCCAGCTCGTCAAGGGTCTGCTCGAGCTTCTGCTTGACCTTGTTGAGATGGTTGACCTTGTCCTCGGCAGCCTGGAGCTCCTCGGAGGTCTTCTGGGTGGTCTCACCTTGCATCTTCTTCTCCTTATTGAGCTTGTTGATGAGCTCATCCTGGTGGGCGATCTCGTCGTTCAAGTTCCGGATCTGGTGATCCTTGGTAGCCTTGTCCTGCTCGGACTTCTGGACGGACAGCTCGAGGTCCTCGACGTCCTTCTTAAGGCCGGAAACCTCCTGTTCCAACTTCTTCTTATTCTGGAAGAGCTGGTTGCGAGCGTCCTCCTCCTGGGTGAGGCGGTCCTGGGTGTCCTACAATAACAAAAGAACGAGTCAGTAATGAAAGTCCCAGACCATAAAATAAAACTAAAAATATACAAATCGCTTTCGAACTTCCTCTAAACGTGTCTGGTATCTGTCTATCGGCAAATAATAGCAATTAATGGTTTGCAATAAAATCGTGCAACTTGCAGACGTGCAATTTATTTTTAACTACTAAAGCCGGTTTTCGTGTAAACAAAACTATGTTTATTTAAAGAAATACATGAGCAATCGAAGCATGTTTGCTTTGCAACACTGTCTGCGTCTACATATTTGGCTTGTTACTCAGCATGTCTCGAGCGTGTTTACTCACCACAGGAATCTCGACCCGTTAATTAATTAAAATAATTAGGGACATTATTTATGACTACCTAACTCTCGAAGTACTTGCGTCCTAAATACTCGCTTTTTCTTCACTTTTGTTTACAATATTATTAATTTCTTGTTTGAATTCATTCCGTGAAGCATTTGTAATAATAAATATCTCCTCCGAGTTCGGTCCTAAAGTTTCTTAAATAACCTATTAAATTCTGACTACTAATTTCCAATATGCACTAGATACATTCACTAGAGAACAATGTCGTTAAGATAAATATTTCAACGGGAACAAGTTTGTTGTTTCGATGCGGTCAAAACGTTAAAGGGAATATTTCATTTATTTTATGTTAATTTTGAGAAAATGTAATTAAATGTTTGCTTACCCTGAGCTGAGACTCCAAGTCGTTCTTCTGGGCCTGCAGCTTGGCGGCGCGCTCCTGCGTCTCGGAGAGAGAGCCCTTCTCGCCCGCGAGGGAGCCGAGCAGAGCGTTCTTCTCCTCGAGCAGCTTGCTGTTGAGCACCTCCAACTCCTTGCGGAGCTTCTCCTCCTTCTCCAAGGCTTCGATGGCCTTCTGTGCCTTCTCCTCGAGTTTCTGTAATTCAACGTCACTTTTATCCACACCATCCCATTCCGAAACGTGAATTTCAGCCATCATAATTAGAATTTAATAGATCACATTAATTGGATAAAATTTAGGAATGTCGGTTCGTTCGTAAGGGTAGGTGCGCGCCCGGCCGACCGCTCAACTACTGACAGGAGCGCTGGAGTTTTCCAGCGGGCGATAGCCGCCTACGCATTATTACTTAGCTAGGTACGCGGGGAGGGGGTATTCCAGAAATGGCCGCGGCAGGTGCGGTGTCACGTAACCGCCAGGTGGGCGCGGTCGGGAGCTATTTGCGTGCTTGATTCACGCTCTAAATCTGATTATTTATTGGGTCAGGTGCTCCATCATGTTAATGCGCTGAGTGATGCTTACCGCGAGCTCATCCTCGACGCGGCTGACGTTGAGCAGAGGCTTGACCTTCTGCCACATCTTCCACCACGGCCAGGTGCGCAGCTGCAGGTACTTGCGCAAGTTGCGCTGGACAACTTGGAGGGCGAGCCTAGCAATTAAAAAGTTTATATAACTAATATCTTAACTTAATAATAAATTGCGATTAACGCCTAACCAAACCGTAATATGTGGATACTTATGATAAATTAAAGTTTTTTTCTATTTCAAAGTTTATCACTAATTATTTTAAGTTTTCTTGTAGATTGTTTCCGTAATAACGTACCTCTGTTCCTGCAGCTTCTTGTACTCTTTACGGGACAAGTAACCGCGGATGAAGGCCTGGAGCCAAGACATGATCTTGGACAGCCTGTCGTCACGCAGCTCTTCCATCTGACCCAGGACACCAGCGCGGAAGAACACCTAAACACATCACTAAGTTACGATCAATCCTAAAAAAGGCTAAGATAAATTTCAGTAGAGCCCATTCCAGTACACATATAAAGTTTTTAGATCTCCTAAAAAAATATTAAAACATTTGCATACAATTTCGTCCATCGATAAAACACACTTAATTGTTAGTGAGGACTTTTGCATGAGTAAACTCGTCAAACCACACTGAACGAGATATTTTAAGCGGCATATCATGGGATACATATAAGTAGGTAACGTAAAATTGTAATTTAACAAAGCATACACAATACAGAAAAGGACAATACAGTTATTAGTATCAGAATTTGTGTACGTGTTGTCGTTATATCCATGCACTAATTCTACCTTTGTCCTTCCAAGCCTGAAAGACTCGGAATCCAAGCCGGTTTGCTCGAGAATTTTTTCAGTGGCTTTTTCAGGCGACATTGGTTCTTTGATCTGGCTCGGGCACAGAATTTTGTATCTGCGTTTGAGGAACATACAAAAATATAACAGTGTACGTGTGTGAATGTGTGTAAAGGATAGGGGAAAACCAAACAGGAGCCTGCGTCATATGAGCTCTTGGGAAGCTGCTTAAAATCTACAAGTCAAATTATACTGCCATTAACAAATGGTGGTTGTAATCTGACTAAGCACCGAGTCGCAAGGCTCTATTCTCGAAGCTTCTAACTACACAACTGGATAAACATGCCTTGGTGTGACCGAGACGGTAGGACTCAGGATCCAAGCCCGTGGCGTCCAAGATGACTTGAGCGATCTTCTTAAGATCGCTTTCCTTATCCACTGCAGCGGGAGCCAGGATCTTGTAACTACATTATCAAAATATGTCCACACAATGAGGGAATGTTTATAGAATACATGTATAATATGAACGTGCTGGGGGTTTGGGGGCAAAATAAGGTATACAGAAAGTTTTCGCTGTGTTATCCACATTGCATACAGTTCAGTGTATGGAGTGCATTTTAGGTGCAGTGGTTAACCACAACTGGGAACCTACATGTGGACAAAAAACTGACCTAAAATGATAAATACAAAAGGGATTAAAAATAACTCTATTCTTTAGAGTTTTTCCGGTACTACTTCTACATGCTAACACCATTCTAATCCCCATATATCCTTGCCTTGGTGTGACCGATACGATAGCTCTCAGGGTCAAGCTCGACTGATTCCAAACACTTCCTAGCTGCCTCTTTAGGATCTTTTTCGGCAGTCATGATGGCTGGTGCAAGAATCATGTAACTGTTTGTTGAACAATAGATTATTAAAAAAGATCTTTGTTAAGTTTCAAACACTATAAATTAAAGTATGGTCGAATGTAAAGTAGGTAAATAATACCATCTCCATGTTGCTTATAGCTGTAAAATATAAAGTATTGCGATGACGTCGGATGCGTCAACTGAAGTACCAGAATAGACGCCCCAAAGAATTCCAGCGCTAAAAAAAATGTTATGACTCCTCTACCGCATTACATCAAAATTAAATATATAATCTTGTTTCAAAACAGAGACATAAACTATTGAATTAATCACTGTTGATCCAAGGCTGTCTTGGAAGTTCTTGAGCTATTTTTGAATTACTATTTCTAGCTATTCGGAATCTTACCGCAGCTTGAAGTCGGGGTAGACCATCCTGTTGGGGAAGCCCTTACGGCAAATACGGATGCCCTCAAGCACACCGTTACAGGTGAGCTGGTGCATCACAAGGTGAGAGTCGATGAGACCTGGTGGAAGACGTGGTAATGCAGACATACGTAACAGGAGTACATTCGAGTAGTAACAACAAGCGCTTTGCAAAAATATTTTTATTTTAAGGGCAAGCAAACTAAAACATATAATTAAAACTTTTAGGAATATATATAATAATAAATAAATATCGGGAACATTTGTACACAAATTGGCTTAGCCCTAAATGCTCGAAACTTGTACTTGTACTAGACAACGATATACATACTTATATAGAGAAATAAATACTTATTTAGATAGAAATATCCAAGACGCAGCAACAAATATTCGTGCTCATCGCACATATATTTGCCCTTACCGGGATCGAACCCGGGACTGCTAGCTTCGTAGGCAGGGTCAGTAACAACTCGGCAACCGCATCATCAATGAAATGATGATCCAGTTATCGAAACTTCTCCAGATAAGATGTTACAAGGAGAAATAATCCTTAATGTTTCATAACACAGTTTGATTTTTACATTGGGTATCAATCTCACTTTTTTTTGGCGCTAAATATATTGGTGGATGTAAAAGTGTTCACTTACCAGGCTGTTTCAACTCGTTGGGGATGATGCAACGTACGAAGTGAGGTTGGGTGGACCTCAGAGTCGTCATCAGGTTGTTAAGTTGTTCCTGCAAGTATTAACTAGTTTAGTATGCATAAAATTGATGTGGTGTATGCATAAAGCCATCTTTTTTTTTAAATTCAACAACAGACAAGTCATTTTTATTGTATTTATTAAACAGAGTTGACAAACAGTAACACAGAAAGCAACACTGAAATGTGTGGTGAATATTGTCATATTATAGTGATGGCGATGAGGCAATTATTTAAATAAATACACACAAAACTAGGGGTTATGATAAGTATGATAACACACTAACACACAAAGCGTAATACACCCAGAAGCGAATCGTACAGTACGTTCCTGGGGCTCGTTATGCGCTGTGCGGTAAACGAACTACACAGTGCATCTACACTATAAGTACACGATAGTGCATTTTGTTAAATGACAACATTTAAAAACAAGAACACTGAAGGTAATTTCATGTTACCCTTGAAACATCTAAATTAAAAATAAAGTAATGACTACAAATATCAAGACTGCGGTATGTAAGGTACCACATAATTTAAATAAACAAAAAAACCCAACTCGATATAATAAACTCTTAAGAACCTTGTAAGCGGAGGAGACAGTGGCGAAACCACCACCCTTCTTACCGCGACCGCCTACGGACGTACATTACAAAGAAGCAAAGATTAGTAAAGAACGGTCACAATGGCGAAACAGCGGACAAGACACGACGGCTAACCAGAGACAACCGGCGACATGAGCTGTGCTGTAAAACATACGCAGACAATGACAGAATATGTAAAGCGTGGAAGACCGGCCCTGCGCCACCAATCCATCGCAGTGTTACGTGTAAGGAATGAGTCTCAATGCTGAGATCGGTGGTAGTTTCAGAGGGTCAGTCTTAAGGTTAAAAGTGAAAGACGATACATTGAAGCGACTATAAAGGCGTTGAAGCAAATGATATTTGGTTCATTGTATTGTTTACCCTGTAGAGTGATGATACGGTCTGGAAGGCAGAACCCTTGGCACGCTTGCCACCAGCGCCTATTTTCGTTAAAAAGTTTCAAAGAAAAATAAACTTTATAAAAATGCACTATGATCAAGAAAATTTTATGAGTATGAAAATGTGTGTAAAATTCAGAGAAGTATTGTTGTGACATTGGTTGAATTGATGGTCGGATTTTGTGTAACCGATATTGGAATATGGTGGTGTCGTGGTGTAATGTTATGTTCACAGATGTATTTGTTCATTCAGCTCATGGCACCTCGTAATCTTCGTTGTAACCAAATTCGCTACATGGGGACTAAATAAAGATCATTAAATTATAACAATAGTCTATAATAAAGTTCCATTACCTTTAGCGGCGGCGGCATCTCCGGACTGGCCAGGATGGTCAGCGAAGATCTCGACCATGAGCTTGTTCGATCCCTTCTTGAACTGGTCTACGACGGTGTCGTTAAGAGGGTCCTTGTTCTTCTCAAGCCAGCCAGTGATGTTGTAGCCGACCTATTTGTCGATGTGATATGGATAAGTTTCTGGACACCTTTGTTGTATGTGGACATATAGTCTTGATGACATGACGTGCCCGTAACCTTCATCATTTTTTTAAGCAATCATGTGAATCAAAATGTTAATATCGTTACTACTTTAACCCGTGTCTGATCTTTCGAGATGTATGACTTTGAACTTAATTCTTTTCACATTTAATTTTAAAATCGTACGTCATGAAATATGAGATACGAGGTCTTATCAAAGCAATGACGATATACAGGTAGTCGTCAAATAAAATAGTTATCCGGGAAAAAAAATTAAGCTGACCACAATTCGGAATACACATTCCAATTACTTTAGAAAAATGAAAATAGGTAAATAAATACTTACGTTTCCGGCGTAATGGCCAATGGCGAAGTGAGCAGCCTGGCAACCGGGCTTGGGGGGTTTGGGCTTCAAGAACGGAGCCGACTTGCCCAAGTGGTTGTTGTTCAGCTTCTCAACGAAGGTGGCGTCGGTGGCTTTCGGGAACATAGACTCTTCCTCAAGAATGGAGAGGATACCCATGGGCTGCAATCGGACCGATTTGGTTAGAAGACGAAGTCAGGCTTGCTGAAACTAGTGCCTTCAGCTAATTTATAAATCACATTGTTGATTCTATAGCGTAATGAAAACAAGTTTTGACAAATTGAAAGAGTTTACTTCAGATATAATAATATCTTAAAAAAAAAAATGCTATAATGTATTACAAAAAAATGCGTTGTATATAAAAATCTGGAATTAGGGTACAAGTTACCTTCTCGGAAAAGTCCTGAAATATATTTACACTTAAAGCTAAAATATTATGCGTTAAAAATTAAGCACATGCATTAGTAAAGTGTGTGTATTTACCTGACCGCGGGTGCTAAATTAGAACCAAGAAGCCTATTTTTATTACATTAAACTACTTGTACTTCATTATACTTAGTGATTATAATTTTAAATAAAATACTTGTATTACTTTTGCAATAAATACTTATTTCGGAAGCAGTTAATACTACAGTTACTTAATACTTGAAAATAAATGCGAAGTTATGGATAGAATTCAAAGTTACTGTATTTTTGAAGTGTGCAATCTTAACAGCGGTGTAGTTGTGTACGTCTAGTTTTTAATTGCTCAGGCCTCGATCGTTTACAACATTGCGTGTGCTCAAGCAATTTAAATACCGCGGAGCAAAGGGTTCACAGCCAGCAGTGTACTTGTTGCCGGGATACGTTCTCAGCCTGAAGCGTCGTCTATACGCGCCTAAACCCAAGCTGTACTGGATTCTAATACCTTTTCTATTAATTCTATAGTCGCTTGAAGGTCCATACCAAAATCTATGAAGGTCCATTGGATCCCTTCACGTTCGTACTCCTCTTGTTCTAACACGAACATGAAATGGTTAAAGTACTGTTGTAATTTTTCATTGGTAAAGTTAACGCATAGCTGATTAAACCCGTTCATCTGGATCGCGATACATGGAAAAGATAATCGAAATTCTGTTAAAAACTAATAGTTTCTTACGTATTTGTTCCCTTGTTGTGAAGAAGAGTGTGAAAATATTAAAATTCGAACAGAAAAAACACAGAAATAACACATAAAAACACATAAAAACACAGTGAGTTGCATTGGTGAGTGCTCGAATAAAGGAACGACCATTTGACTAAGATTGGTATTCGAGGGTCTCGGTTACTTTTTTCGGGCACTCCGTGGCGTGAGGCAAGCGCTCGTCGTTGCGTTTCCGCCAACTACCTTTTCAATAAGGTCAATGCAATTTTGAAGGTCCATGCCAAAGTCAATGAAAGTCCATTCGATGCCCTCGCGCTGGTACTCTTCTTGCTCCAACACAAACATGTGGTGGTTAAAGAACTGCTGCAGTTTCTCGTTGGTGAAGTTAATGCAGAGTTGCTCAAAACCATTGAACTGCAGGGGAATAAGTAACGTGGAAGGTTAAGACAAGGGTGTTAGATACGGATCAACAACGGATTTCATTCCGTTGGTGGTTTTGGATTTAGTTCCTATATGTAAGTGGTGCCCTGCCAGTCGGAGGGTAAACCATGATTTAAACTACCCCGCCTCGGAGTTCCGGCGTCGGCGGGTTCAGTGTTCAGACGGATAATATCCGACTATTACCTTCTCGATCAGGTCGATACAAGCGAGCAAATCCATTCCGAAATCGATGAAGGCCCAGTTGATGCCCTCCTTCTTGTACTCTTCTTGTTCGAGTACGAACATGTGGTGGTTAAAGAACTGTTGCAGCTTCTCATTGGTGAAGTTAATGCAGATTTGCTCGAAGCCATTGTACTTTTATAAACAATAGGAAACCCCAGTTAATAGACACAAAAAACAAATAACATAGAGCTCATCACTTAGATGTAGGTTAGTTAGTAGATACTAAAATCTAGAAGCTATACTCTCTAAACACATTGAGCGCCTTCAACCGAGCGTGCTTTGCATTTAGTATACCTTTTCAATAAGGTCAATGCACGCCAGTAAGTCCATTCCGAAATCAATGAACTCCCAGTGGATGCCCTCGCGTGAGTACTCTTCTTGTTCCAATACAAACATGTGATGGTTGAAGAATTGTTGCAGTTTCTCGTTTGTGAAGTTTATGCAAATTTGCTCAAACCCATTGTACTAGGAAATCAAATGGTAATTAGTATAAAATTTTGAAAAATGCTTTTCCTTTGTAAGTATGTACTACTGAAACTAAAAGTAGTACTACCTACTTCTTATATGCACTAATAGTTTTTTATTGAAGATAACAATGCATTCTACTAGGTGTAGTTTACATTGGTATCCATTTCAATGAACGGATTCAGTGAAATTTTCTTTTTATTAGGCCTATCACTATCTTCATGAAGAAGACGTCGATTTGATGTGCCTAAGTCTCTACTAAATACTCACGTCGAAGATCTCGAAACCGGCAATATCCAGTACACCAATGAAGTGCTGCCTCTTCTGCTTGGTGTCAAGAGTCTCGTTACACTTCTTGACGAGCCACTTGAAGAGACGATCGAAGACACCCTTACAAAGGGCGCCGACGGAGTTGGTGACCTGGTCCTTGTTACGACCCTGGGTCACGAACTCGTTTCCGACCTTGATGCGGGGCTTGAGCAAGTTCTTGTACAAGTCCTGGCAGTCAACACCAAGGAGAGTGGCGACTCTCTGTCCCTCCTGAAATCGGGAAATTGACAATTATTATTTAAGTAACTACCTAGTATTTTCTCTTCTTGATCTAAGGGCCTGTTTCACAATCGACGAGTAAATTTATCTGCCATTGTAAGTTGGCTCTCTCCTTGTCTTTTTTCAAATATAAGATAACAAAAATGTATTTGTCATAAGTATATGCTTTACTTGTCGATTGTGAAACTGGCGGTAAATACTTAATATCATACTTTATTTAAACTAAAAGTATGCAAATTGCAATACGACGGTTCTTTTAAAATCGTTTACTTGCCTCCATGCCATCGGCTTCAGCCTGTTCCTCGCGACCTCTCTGCTTGAACTTCATGCCACCCATGTGCATGACAGCGGCGGTGATCTTGTAAACGTTTTCCTTCTCCTCTTGGGTGAAACCCAGGATGTCGAAAGCTTGCTACAATACCAATTACGTATTAGAAAACGTCAAATCGTAGATTGAGAGGAACAGAAGACGGATCGCATCCATTTGCAGAAATTCAATAGAGAAATTTGTTGTGTCATTTCAAGACGGTAGGTACAAAATCTTTAATAAAATAATCCTCGATATTTTTAATTTGAACAATCATTAGTATTTAAAACAAGATGTTTTTGTGGGAAGTGGTAATGAATATAACAACAATACATGAAATAAAAATAAAGAAGTTACCTAAGAAACTAAAATTCTTATATGTATGGAACATTAATAACTTACAACATAACGAAACAACAGTTACAGTTACAGGTTTAGTGATGTAAATAAAATAAGCGTTATTGGTTGTAAGGCGAGCAGCTACCTAAGATATAGGCTTCATTTTGGGTAAAGTGCACAGGGTCTATATGATGGATCACAACGCGTGGGCAATCAGGATCATGTATATTAATGTCGGTCCAAGACCTCACAGTTACCCTAATAGGTCCCTAATCACAAACCAGTCCGTTTGGCTGCGATAATAGGAAAATGAGGCATCTATTTTACTATATACCATTACTGTTCTAGATAATGGTGTGGAAATCGGGGTAACGCAGCTTGTCCTGCAGCTTTTTGATGGGTCTCTTAAACTACCCCCTAGACAACTTACGTCGGTTAAGGTGCACTCTTCGCCGTCATCCATGCTGGGAATGGTAACCTTACCCTGGGAGACGTTATAGTAATCGTAGATGTCGTTGGACAATAGACACTTTTCTGTAGGTTAAAAAATAGTTACATTACAAAGGTTACCCCGTAAATCGCCAGTGCTGTTGGACCGATCCTAACTTTCTCCCTAATGTGGTACATGTGGACGTGTAGGGGTGTTTGTGTGGTTGAGGGGTGACGTTATCAAAATTGTGCAAAAAGCCCTGGACGTTCTTAGGGGGCGAGCATGTGCGTGTCAGAGATTGCTCAATGTCTAGTGCACGAATACCGGGACGCTCCATGCGCTGGTTGACTTACGGCCGTCAGCATCAGCTCCTCGCTGTCGTTGACACCGGGTATTCTAGTTTGCCCTTGACTTATGAGGGGATAGTCCGAGATGCGGTGGCTTAACATCGTCAGCTCTGCGAACATTAAGCCAACATCTGACACACACATACGACGGCTGGAGCCTCCAGCCGTAAGCAAAGCGTAAAGCGATAGGCACAGCAGAAGAAATGATTGAAGTCTGAATGAAATGAGCCAGTTGTCGTGTTCTGGACTCACGTCAGTGAGCCTCATTTCCTCGCCGTCATCGAGGCCAGGAATGACAATCTTGCCTTGCGCGACGATGTGGTAGTCATTGACGTTGTTCGACAAAAGGCAGTTTGCTATAAAAGAACACCAATCACTGTCATGTTTGGTATTTGGTGCTGCGCTAACAGTAAATCAATCATGCTAATTCCCTTTAAGTTTATGGAAGGGATTCACACTTTTTAAGCTTTTATATCGTAACAGTTTTCGGCGTGATCAGCTTGCCTTCAATGCCCACTGGTAGATATGGCGACCGCGTGAAAACCACACTTGCACACAAATTGCAAACTCAGTTAAGACCTCCCAGTTAGTTGGGAGGCTCGACTTACATCAGTCAACAACGATTCCTCGCCATCATCTAAACCAGGGATAGTAGTTTTCCCTTGCGAGACAATGTGATAGTCGTAAATGTCGTTCGACAGCATACAAATTCCTACATATCAAAAACACACAGGTTATTTATAAATCGTATAGGGTATGGGACTTGGTATAGAGTTGATATTGGTCTGGGGTTGATATTGGATATAAATTGTGTGATGGTGCGTGTGGTATGATAAGTCATACATTTTGAAATACAATTTCGAATGTAAACAATAGCAATGATAT
Organism: Acleris sparsana; assembly: GCA_923062465.1. Taxonomy (NCBI): domain Eukaryota; kingdom Metazoa; phylum Arthropoda; class Insecta; order Lepidoptera; family Tortricidae; genus Acleris; species Acleris sparsana. The sequence goes on from OV281296.1 coordinate 11,298,632, forward strand.
TTAATAATTTTTCTAACTTCAAATTAGAAGTGAAATTTAATTTACAAAGACTGGAATAAATTTAATTTATTTAAGGACTGAATTTAAAAATATATATGTTTTAATAGATTCAAGTGATGAATTATTAATTGCATACCCTTAAGTCCATCAACGGCTCCGGACATCATCTGGTAGAAGATGTGGTAAGAGCGCTCAAGAGACTGCTGGGAGATGACACGGGCCTTCTCGAGCAGGTCTAAACGATAAAATGTTTTAGAACCCATTCTTCAAGTTGAATAACTCATCATTATCAGTGGCTTAGATTACTTACAGGTCTCGATATCAGCACCAGCCAGTTTTCCAGAGGGGCCGAAGTGAATACGGATGAATTTACCCTGGGGAAGGAAAAATAGAAACGTTATAACTACTTAATCAAAAATAGTCAAATGTAGCTTAAAATGCATGGCAATGATTTGTTCTGTAATAATAATATTTTGGTTCTTCTTCACTTATTTGTATGATCATTGATAGGGCTTTCATTTCTTTTGCCTATTTTATAAAAGATGTTTCATTGAAACAGTAAAAAAGGTTAGTAATGCAGTAGAAAAATACTTACGAAACGGGAAGAGTTGTCATTACGGACGGTCTTGGCGTTACCGAAGGCTTCAAGCACAGGGTTAGTCTGGACGACCTGGTCTTCAAGGGAGCCCTTCTTCTCTGAGCTGGTATCCTTTTTCTGGGACGCACCGACGGTGGCGAAGTACGCAATTACCTTCTTCGTGTTCTCAGTCTTTCCGGCACCAGACTCTCCGCTGTGGGTTGAAATGTTTCATTTAGCGAGTTGCAACATAGGTTATGGTTTTTTTGTGTTTCAACTGTTAACCTGGCGCGGTTACGTTTTATAAATAAAGAATCAAGTTTAACGCTTGTGTTACTTACGTAATCAACATAGATTGATTCTCGTGGTTGGTCAACATGTTGACGTAAGCACCGTCAGAAATGGCGAAGATGTGGGGGGGCACCTCCGAGCGGCGCTTGCCACGGTAGATCTTGGCGCATCGGGTCGTGTACACAGGGTACCTCTTGTACGGGTTGATAGCCACGCAGAAGAGACCAGAGTACGTCTAGAAGGAGATATTGGTGCATATTACAATGAGTTTCATGTTATTCGTGAAGATTAGTCGACGATTTTGCGAAATTTATAAGAGTTATTAATTAAACTCCTCTCGTCTCGTCTTTGGACCCTGGGAATTTTAAATGTAAAATATATTTAGAATTGAAATACTTATTATATGTATATTTTTTTAGGGTTGCTTACCAAAATGGAAAATAAGGAACTTTATTATGAGATATCGATATCTGTCTGTTTGCTGTGACAGCAGTTTTACTCAGCAAGTACAAAAGCTTCTTAATATTTTATATACTTATTTGGCATTATCAAATGCTTGCTTGCGTCTATTTTTTTAATTTGAAGATATTAGATATTTGTTAGGGGGTCGGAAAAAATGAAAGTGACTTTTTTACAGTAACAAAACCATTTTTCTAAGTTACTTTTTGTAATTTTTTGTCACATACGATTTGTCTTACAGTAAAAACATTGCAAAAAGTAAAAAATGTCCCCCCACCAAAGTCTTGACCGATTTTTAAACTATCAAAATTTTGCTTTTTGTTTTTCATGTATTTACCGTTAGCAAATAAAAAACAAGAAAATAACACATTTTCACACAGAAAGGAGTTTGTTATTCAGTGTATCGTAGAGGAAATTATCTCAGTTTATCTTAATAAACAAAATCCCTTTTAAGAATCAAAAACAATAAAAACACACCGACACAGAGACAGTATTGTATCGATACTTTAAATCTCTGTGTAAAATGTGGTAAAATTATCATAAAACACCCTTGACTTATTAAATGATGAAACGCATTTCGGTGTTATGAGAATTTTATCATCAACATCAAAACAAAACAATCAAGTACAAAACCTTTTTTTAACAGCAAGGGGTATTGTAATGATACCTTTCTTGCAAAAAAACTAAACCTGTCGTAAAATCCAATAGACACAAAAAAGTTGAAAAGTTGTTTATTTAGAGAAGAAACACACATTCTGGTGGCCGCCATCGCTGGACGATTTCACCGACTTGTCCTGTGTAGAAGGGTTCAAGTGCGATGTCTTTCACAGAAACGGAGTCTTTGCGAGTCTTTGGGAATTGCAGACACATTACTTATTTCACATCTATCGAAAAGTTAATGGAGATACGACGTTAACTCAAAATTAATTAGCTTAGAAGTTAGAAAAAGTGAGGTATTTTGACTATATATCTGATTTGAAATATATACAAAAAGGTACGTTTTTTCACCAGGACATCGTTTTTGCCAGCAAGCTGGTTTAGGACATCTGGCAAGTGTCCGCATAGTTTGAGCGCGACCGAAATAACAAGCACCGAAATAGACTGCGTTGATATCCAACGTACTATTAATAAACGAATTGAGCTATCGGTCCAAGACGAATTGCGCTTCATGGGTAGCTATTGATCTCTCTTGGTAGCTCTCCAAAACATTATTGATTGCAGAAGGCCAAAATAAAATCAGTCTTCGATGACAGATATATCTAGAAAACGCTGCATTACTGGTTTATTAGGTTATGGTAAAAGTTTTAAATGATCGCCGTACACAAACGACAGTGATAATAGATATCTATTGGGAATTAAAGATATACTCTACATTATTAAGTTCAAAAAACACTGTAGTTTAAGGTAATGTGTCCACAAATGGGATTTGAAGGAACGTTCGAATAGGCATGCACACTGCAAGACTGCAACTCCTGGCCGTCCTGGCTCCTGACTTACGTAGATAAGCTTATGGTAATATCTCTGCTTCAAGTTATACAAAACCGAAGCGTCGTTGAGGTATGTCAAGTTAGACATATCCTCGGCTTTTTCGTACTTGGGCGGGTTGACCTGGCCTACAAGATCCTTCTTGAAGTCTTTTGTCTGTGGGAAAAATTGTGATATTAGTATTAAAGGTATATGAAAGGCGCACGAGGCGCCTACTTACATAAATAAGTTTCGCATAGTATCGTTGCCGGAGGTTGTGCAGGACGGCAGCGTCGTTCAGATAGGTCAGGTCAGCCATGTCCTCGACTTTCTCGAATTTCGGTGGGTTTACTTGTGAAAGTAGTTCCTTTTTTAATGTCTTTTCCTGCTCATTTAAAATCAGTTAAAGTGATATTCTTCAAATATGCGAGTAAACTAGTTATCTTTGAACGTCAATTGTAATAAATAGCTGAACGCTGATAGAACTTTAGTAATATGTAAGGTTATTGAAAGAAATGTTTACTTGGTTTGTAAATTCCGAACTTAAGGCTAATGGTCCGTTTAAGTTTTCATATCTCTGACAGTAAAGTCTAAGTTTATAAGTTTCTGGAAAATCATCACCTTAACTCAAACGTCAAGGCTTTGATAAGCTATCACTTATCAGAATCACAACGATAAGTTCGGATTAAAACTAAGACATTACCTCGCCACCGGGCAGGATGACGGTGACCAGCTCGCCCTTGGTAGCCTTGATCTCGCCCTGAAGGAAACCTTCCTTCTCGTCGGGAACCCAGCATGCCTTCTTGCCATCGTAGGGTTTGCTCTGGTCGATGCGCTTCTGTTCGAGCGACACGTACAGGTACGGGGTTGGATCGGGATCATCACCCACTTGAGCGACGGGCTTCGGCATGTTCGGAGGGTTAACGAGACTTTTGGGCTAGTCGAGACACGAGAGCAGCCCTGAGCCTTCCTGCGAATACAACTGGCGTTTAGTGGCGGCCGAGTGGGGTAGTCAACGGAACTGGCGCGTGCGTCTATTTGTGGCCGTAATCCGAGTAGCGAGCGTGGAACGGTGCCAGCGCGCACGTTTGCGTAATACCGCCTTTATGTGCTTCTCCCGAGCTGTTACGTCACGGGGAATGCGCTGGAGACGCGCCAGCCGATTATCAGATTGTTTATTGACTTTTATGGTGTTGGTCAGGTCAATTGGATATTTGGTTGGATTGGCTATTTAAACTCCCGATTGGACTCTTCGTTTTCATTAAACAATTCAAAATGACTTTAAAACTAAATCATCATTACAAACTGAACTGTGCTTTCGCATGCATTAACGTCAAATCGAATTCAAATACAAACAAATCTATGAACTAATTTCCAATATCCTCCGATCCGAAATCAATAAACACTGTCTATCCTTGAACCAAAAACCATACACCACAATCCAGCACTTTCACTACAATCCGGACAAGCAGCTGACGCGTCACTGTCGCTTTCGTTGCACTCGGATGGATGCACTTTACAGACGCACGAACCGCGTGCGCAGGTACTCACGTTGGAAGCCGTTCTGACCGGCGGCGGGGCGCTCCGTTGCTTTTTATACCAGGAATACGACACCACAGCGCCCGATCTCCCCATTTTAGGCGGATGCCAGCCCCGGCCGCTACACTTTCAGCCGATCCAAGCTTTCATACGGCCGCGAGCTCGCGTGGAGCGTGCTCGCCTGACGGATGCATTTCAGGATCGCTTACCTGTTAGGTGAATATAGTTGCATTTTTTAAATTGCATTGGAAGCTAAGATAAAAGGTTAAATGTAACGCGTCAAACCCTAAAAATATCAGATATTTTTTGTTTTTCCAATATACTTTTCTTTTACCTAGATTAAGTATGCTATATTATATTACCTGTAAATCAAACCATCGGACATAATAAATAAATATCAATCAAAGAGGTGTAACGTATTTATTGTTTAATGTAGCATAATTATTATTAGATTTATCAGTATTATTACTGGCACTACTACTACGTTTGATTATTACTGGCATTTTAATTAAAAACATAAACAAGTGAGGCATTTTTTATTACTTGAACGGCTAGGTGACACATAAATATATCATATTTACAAACGTTTGACTTCGACTGGTGTTAGCGACATCTTAATATGTAAATGCACGTTTCTCGTTTTTTACAGTATTTTAAATGGCTAATAAAATAGACCTGGATTTTTATGGGTAGTAAAACATTTTCAAAGTCGTCTCAGTCGATACGAATCCTCTCAATTCGTTTTGAACAATATAATTTCTTTGATGATCTAAGCTCTAACCTTAAATCTAACTGAAATATTTACCTAAATATGATTTAATAAGTTACGTAAATATGTACCATAATGTAGATATGTATTGCCAAGTCATTTGCTTTTTTTGCCAAGAAGGATTATAAAGCGACGTTTAGACAAGCAATAAAAACAGCAGAAGTTTATTGCTTTCTTACTCTAACTTTTAAGTTAGAAAAAGACAGCAGAATTGTGCTTCTTGCTCTATAACTGAAGTTAAAGTAACACAGTATTCAACTTCTGCAATTTTTATCGCTAGTCTATTTCGCGCTTATGGTACAGTCAACAGCATAAATAAGTGATTATTTATGTACCTTGTCGCTTTCAATCGTTTCGCAATTTTGTATGACATTTTAAACACGACGTTAAAGTGACACGGTACATAAATGATCACTTAGGTATATATGCTGTTGACTGTACTTATGTAAGAGGAAGATACGGGCCCAATGGTAACCGCTACGAATAGTCCTGGGGTCCTAACATGGCTGCGGTTATCTCGTGACAAAGTTTGGATAAGGCATCCGTCACCTTCTGACACGTAAATAAGTTTCAGCCTGCCGCGGAAACTATGGTGTCGCCTAAATAGACTGAAGACAGGTCACGGACGCTGCAACTACTTCCGTCACAAGTGGGGTTGGCGTTACTCGGCTCTCTGCGACTGTGGCGAGGAGGCTCTACCCATGGAGCATCTTGTTCAGCGCTGCCCTCTACACTCGTACTCGGGTGCCCCGGAAGATCTGTACATACTAACACCTGACACTATCTCGTGGCTCGGGACCTTGATTGTGGATCTATAGTTATATCTTTAGTTAAGTTTATTTGAAATGTTTATGTAAATACGCCATACGATTAAATAAACGTAAATAAGTACGAGAGTGACGGATGCTTTATTCACATTTGACACGCGATATAGAAAATTAGACACCATCATACGCAAAAAAAGAAAATAGGTAACAAATTAAAAAAGAAACAGTAACACAAAAGGTATGTACAAACTTATCCCTTTAAGGGATGTCTTCTGATGAATAAATGAAAATAATAAATATCAGGGGACAATCTATTATATAAAAGAAGAAACTGCTGGCTGTCCGGTCGACGCCCAGCTGAAACCGCTGCACTTAGGAACTTGAAAGGAAATAATATACCTTGGATATTCTAGTTATATATGTATTCACTTTACATGCTATTATTGTATGTAGTGTACAACAAAGGACATTGTACTGTACCCATAAGTAGTACAAGCCTAGAGCTTAATTTACGTGAGACTAGAGGTCTCCCAGTCAGTCACTCCGTCACGGTACTGTTTTATATATGATGTTTTATTATTATTTTTTATTTTAAAAAAGTTTTGTAAGTAGGCCCTGTAGGCACTTTTACAAGTCTGAGTCTACCAGCGCTTCCAAAGAGACCACTGTTGAGAAGAAGCGCCGCAAGAAACTCAACAGTAAGCCTTTTTTCTAAATAAATCACTTATTACAATACTAAACTTAAGCTACACAATTTAAATGTCACAGGGATGTACAGGTCCCAGTAGTAATAATAATTAAATATATCCAAATGTCGGATTAAAATAAATAATACAATTTCGGAGATGTAAACAGTCTCCAAATGTCAAATTAAAATTAAGAATTAAATATAATTAAAAAAAAAACACAAAACAAGGGAGATCTAGAAAGTTTCCACGGTCAATTTTGGAGCTGTAAAGAGTCTCCAGATGTCAAATTAAAATTAAATACAATTATAAGAATAAAAAAAACACAAAAAATAAAATAAGGGAGATGTAGAAAGTCTCCACGGTCAATTTTGGAGATGATGATGATGATGACTGTGATATATATTATTTTATATACAAGGTGTCCCATAAACCGACGGCAACCCGCCTAGGGCCGATAGAGCAGCTAAAAAGCTATCGATTCAACCCCTATATATTATGTTCAGCGAATTTTACTAGTTTCGGAGATATTGATAATTTCACTCTGAATTTTTGTAATTATGTCACCAAAAAGCATTCATTTCATGTTTTATTTTATAAGTTTTTTAGTTATCTTTCAAAAAAAGCAAACACTGGGATACATAATATGGAGAAACAAACTTTATGTGATTACATAAAAAAATATTTAAAAAAAACGGCCAAATAGGTTTAAAAACTTCGCTGATTCGTAATGATTCTAATTATGTAAGATGAAATAAAACATGAAATTAATGATTTTTCCAAACAGATACATAGGGGAAAATTATAAAAATTCAGGTAAAAGACCAATATCTCCGAAACTAGTAAAAATCGCTGAAGCTGGCGTGGCTGGCTGGCTGGCTGGCCTAGGGCTGACGCCCTAGTCTATTTAGGGAGACGAACAGCTATACACATAAATTTTACCTTTAATTTTGGCACTTCTTTTTTTGTTATGAATGCAACTTTTCTAGGCCCAATTTGCAACGGAACAGCAGAAAATCCGGTAGTGAATGTTGTTTCATTGTGGATTCACGTCACGTCATAAGTTCTTCGTCATGGTATAGCGACACTAACAACAGCCCACTGATGAAGCTCTCACTGATTGGTTAAGCAAAGTAAACGCAAATTAATTTTATATATTTTGTATGTAATATGAATTGGCTAGAATATTAAAAATATCCTCGAGGAGCATTAAAATCGCATTTAGATTTTTTTATAAGAAAAGAACATTAAAAACATTAAAAAATCGAATCACTAAATAATAGTATTCCATTACAAACCGAATATCAAAAATATTATTCTGTCTGTTAACGTACATATTAACTACATTCTACATTCTACTAAAGCATACTTCGTACTCTGCGACTATTATTGTCTATTCTCAGTCGTCCTGCAAATGTTTGCTCGGTTTAGTACCAAAATAGATGAGTCGTGAAGGACGCAGGGAAGCAGAAGTGTCCTTGCGGCAAGAAGCAACTGCTCGATTGTAATGTCTTTATTTAGCGAGGGCTATTTAAAGATATTATAGCATTTGTTGTAATGACGTGTGTGCAGTGTATCGCTGTGTCCAGATGTGGTTGACAGTTAACATGGTGGCATTTCGAGTAATGTACTCGAACTCAAGAATTACTAACAACATTTGTATATTGCGGTTTTATTCATACTATTCAAATTCCTATTCTTAGCGTCAAACAATTAACTAAAAGAAAAAAGTGACTGTCATATCAACGCAAACCCAAAGCCGCTGGACCTAGGGGGTTGAAATTTGGAGGGAGTATTCTTTAGAAAACCTAGGGGTGCACTAAATAAAAAATGATTTTCCAAGGAAGAAATAGGGATAGTAGCAGGAAACTAAATCTACGCATACGAAGTCGCGGGCGTCCTCTATTTATATTATAAATGTGAAAGCAACTTTGGCTATCTGTGTATTAGGCTTCACGGCTAAACCCAATGGGCTAAACCGCTGAACCAATTTCGATCAAATTTGGTATGAGGAGTTTGGAGTTAACTTAAGCCCGGGAAAGGACATGAGATGCCTACAATCTTCTTGTGCGTATATCTCGGTTCTATGTTGTTGTTTATCACGAATAAATGTTTATTTTAAATGTACTAATATTAATTAAACAACCTAAATAAAGCTTATTATTATCAACCGTACTTAATATACTTTATTTCCGTGTTTAGTTTTGTGTCTGTTTTTGTTCGCTTTCTGTGTTGTATACGTACAAATAATAGTACCTTTTATGCTGGCTACTTTTCATCAACGAATTGCTGAATTGTTCAGATGACCGAGGAATGAGCCAGCAATCTGATCATCCGGGGCACGGAACAGCTTACGGGTTGGTTTACAGACAGGTGATTTATAGGTGTGATTTATTTTAATTTACCTACAATTAGCACATTGGGATTGCGGTACCGAGATTAATAGAGACCAATTAGAACTGTCCCCGCGCTTCTGAAAGTTCGCAATTAAAGGTTGCGTCCTGATTATATTTATTCATTATTTTTTCTTAGCTAAAATTTGTTTTTAAGTTCAAATTATGTGTGACACCTTCCATGGTTTCACCTGATGGTTCCAACGGAAGACCACCGCTGACTTTAATGCCAGCATTACGTTGACTTGGGACCATGTCGTGACTACCATCCTTCTTGTGCGTATCTGTTCTCTGTTATCTTTTGTCACGAACAGATGTTATTTTTATTTTTTATTTTTTTTATGTTTCATCGACGATGAGTGTAGCTCGTGGACGAACATTTCAATTCACGTTGTCCAATCGCCTATTTGAAAACGTTTTCTGAACCTATCCGTAGTACGAACTACTAAAATAAACTTGCGGTAACATACACTAGTTTTCGATTATCGTTATTCCCTCGGTAACTTTTAAATTTTCCGGGAGGTAGCCTATTTGTTAATCCGGGGTATAACTTATCTCAATTTCAAATTTCATTCAAATCCGTCTAGCCGTTTCAGCGTGAAGTAAGAAACTAGCACACACACAGAAACTTTCGCGTTTATAATATTAGTAGGAAGTTGGATTTAACGTAGGTATATGAAAATAAATGTCAATGTCAACTTGCTAACTAAGTACTAAATACATAGGTACTAGAGGGAGCAGAGCCTTGAGCGTAAGTTGCTCTCTTGTTGTTATTCATACGATAAACGCAAACGCTTTTGAGACGATTTCGGCATCGGCAACTTACACTAAGTGCTCAGATATCAAGTGAAATACAATTTTTCTTGATGAACATACGTTAACGTTACTTAGGTACTCGATACAAAGTAAAAGTTGGTGCTCCAATGGATCGAATGGGAGATTGAAATTGTACATGTGTGTAAATAGATACAGATTTATGGTTTGAAATTGGAACATTTGTTTAAAAGGATGGTCCTAGACAAGATACATTGCGAGAACGACTTATCGTTTTTGAAAATCGTTTACGTTAGCGTAATTATCTTGAGGCCTAGTCAAGACGCGTAATGCTAAGTTAGTGATATTCGCAAATCGACAAATGACAGATAGCGTTGACCGCTAATTTAAAATCCATACATTTTAAGTCGATATAAAACAGAAACCTTAGCAGCGTTTGCATCTCGGCTAGCCCTGCTTGTCTAGTCTCGCTATACTACTAGGTCGCATTTTGTGAAAGCCATACATAGTGTACTGGCTTGGGAATGTCCTTTTGCACTTTTAAGTTATGATATTCATCATTTATTCCGTACTCTACAAGTGTACTTGGAAAGGAATACGTTGCATATTTTATATGACAGCAAAAGGTATTGCCAAAACATGGTAGTGAATGATACGAATTGAACGTCGTCACAAATTGGTCACTGGCTCATAAACGTAGCAGCAAATTGTCCATATTTCACGCCTTTCCTTGGTCGCTATATCATGTTATGTAATATGTAATTACTTGTAATATATTGTATCTAGTTGCTGGAGTTTAGATTAACTCGAGACTTGGCTCTGTCACAACATGTCAGTAGTGATTGAAAAATATAATATTCCTGAGATTACACGTTTATTTACAAATTTTTCGGGGATACTCGTACGTGTGTACGGAAAAATTTAAGGTTCTTCTAGATTAAAACGAAAGATTTCATATAGCAAAAAAATTACACCATACAGGGAAATAAAAATATTTAGTTAAGTACTTTTCACTTCATTAACTTTTGAAGTGTTTCATCAAATCTGAACCTAAATAAAGTGCGTTATTATGGTCCCGTACCGATAGGGCAAAACGGTTCGGAGTCTATCTCAAAAAGTAAACTTTATAGAAACTAGAAAATCCTGTATATTATGTATAATATGCAGCCTAGTATATGATAGGTTCTTAACATATTTAATGAATTTAAAACGTCCGTTCATAATGTGGTTTTAAAGCGAGCCTTTGCTCTTTCTAAACTATGTGGGCTTTTTTATGCCATTTCCATAATTTAAAGATTTAGTTCAATTTAATTACGAATTACGGGTGCAAAAGTTGCGATTATTGTAACACTTTCACTACTCACGATTTAAGCTCTTTAGGTAGAGTATAGAGTCGTCTATGTATACAGGTTGAGTCTGAACCTCTAAATAGGACACCCTGTTTGAATACTGATGGAACCCGTACGGGGCTTTTTTCGCTGTGTAAGTGCTTTTAGGTATGCCACCTGGGCTCGGGGAGCCTAATACCCACTTAAAATACAGCAATTCTCCCTTCACGCCTATTTTGGCGAGCACCGCCGGTTCTGCTTGGGTATTCGACTACGACCCTCGGACACAGTCGTGGACCCGACAAGGCGACCAAACCCCCGATCCATCACCTGCAGGTACGTTTCGGCCGCAGAGGATATGGAGAACGGCGCACCGTAATGCCGGCACTCCTCTCCCTCTGCGGCCGGCCCCGATCTATCTTAGGGTAGAAGTTTCCTTCACCCATAACTTCACAAGCAGGCTCACTTGGACTGTTCTGCACGGGCCACCCCCACTCAGGCCGGTGCCAATTATCTCTTGGCTTCAGTATCAGTGACCAGTCCATGGTTACGAAACCCCACGGTCACGCCCGCAGGGGAATAATAGTGCGGGGCCTGACCTAAACAGTTTTTTTTTTATATTTTGAATTTCTTAAAAATACGTGCATTTTCAGGCACTAAATACACAATCAACCACTTATAAACATTGTGTTGTTAAAATAAAAAACGGAATTGTTTAGTTTAGGCTTGCCTTGCAATTTCCACGATTGAGTCATGATGTGGGGTAATGAACTATCCTTACCATGCACTTCTCATTAACGAAATGAGGAATGCAAAAAATGAAAATGGTGTAACGTTAATATGCGAGTTTGAATATTGTAAACGAAATCTCGAAATCACATCTTTTTTTTGCCAAAATCACTTAAAGCATAGTAAAACATTTTGACAGCCAGACTAAAAACTAAAAGGAAAAGGATAGAACAATATAGATATGTAGACGACAGGTAGGAAATTTAGAGACGTTGCCCTGTAGTGTCAGGTCAGCTCGAATAGGAGAGTTATTTTTTGGTACCAGCATTTTAAATGGTTCGGTCACTGGGCGTGTTACCCTACCCCTACATGTATGGGAAACTGGGCAGTCGAAATATTTGAAATAATTCAGATATATCGAGAGCGAACGTTAAAATTACGATCTTATTTATAGAAGGCTGGAGTAAAATAAACAAAGTGATTCATATTGAGGAGGAGCGGGAGCAGAACTGAGATTTGAGATTTATTTCATTTCGGTTTTCCTCTGCTTGGAAACAAGTGCAAGCTTTATTAAAAGTATGCTAGGATTATTCATTCCTAGTTTTGTTCGTCATTTCGTCCACGTATTATTTACTTATCTACTTGTTGTTTGCATTTAAATAAGTTTTTGTTTCTCTCAGGTTTTAAGTATATATTTTAATGTTCACTTGTAGATAATGCAACGATATTGGTATTGGCAATGTTTCACTGTTGCTTTGGTTTAGACGGAACTCTATATTAATAACTTACTTACAGAGGTGGTGAATAATCATACGATATTGTCTTTGGTCGGAAACGTTTGTCTTGCTTTCTATGTCACCCATCAATAAGGTAATTGGGAAAACAAGATGCATACGAACTTTTTCGACAAAATACGATGTTTATAGATACCTATTTATGCACGAAATTCCATCATTGAATCGTAGCAATGTTTAATTAAGGATATACAATTACGTCTGTGAGAAATATGCCTGCGTTTATCGCGTGACAAAATGTGGATGAATCATCCGTCACTTTCTGATACTTATACGAGAGTGACGGATGCTTTACCCATGCTGTTGGCCCCTACTAATTAAATATCCTCTAGTACTCCACGTGTATAATCGTATAATTGTGATAAATTTGGGCGTGCCACAGATGCCAAGCCAATATTGTGATGGTATCTGTTGCCATAATAGGGTAATCGTAACATATCCGACGACGCGACCATACTGTTTGCTTTTCCTGGCTATTCAGAGCCATCGTCCCTGTAAATCTTGTTTGTTAACGAAAATAATTCGCAAACGTAACCAAACCGTAAAACGGCGTCAACCGGTCACGAAACAGTTTTATTTTACGAGATCTAAAATAAACAGCGCGGCTACAATCGCATTCTTGGCAGCGCTTGCGCATAAAGAGGGATTCGTGCACATTTCGGACCTCATCCACGGCGTGCGTCGGGGACTCGACAATATGAATTAGGTACATTCATACTTTCTTAGTTTTTTAGTCAGTGGAGCTCAAAACGCGTTCAAAATACAAATTAAATGTTCTAATAGGTCATGTCACAAGAATTGCCACGAATAGATCGAATGGGTGAATGAAAATAGATACAGGTTTGCAAATCGAATCAAGTTTCAGGCCATCACGAGTGATATTAGTGTCTTCTTTCCTGACAATGCAGCTCTTATACATACAACCTCTTTTATTTTATTACTAATCTATAGATAAAAACCACGGACATAATTGCGATTCATTATTTCAGAGCTGACATCTCACGATTTTCACGAAACTTGGCTAACAAGGAAAGGTACCCAACTCATATTTAATAAAAAAAACCCTTCAAAGATCATTGAAGATACACTTCCTTTGTTATTTTTTTATAATATTAGTTTTAGCCGATATAACAAAACACGTGCTCATTATTTTTTCATCTTCTTAAACATTTACAATCAAACCGCTATGAAATTTGCAATTTTTTTTTTAAATATCTCTATACAAGTAAGAGGGTTTAGTCACTTTTCAGTACTTTGGAGGTCAATTTCTCACAACAGGTTGAGTTTGGGCCGCTAAAAAAAAATACATGTCTGTTATTTTAAACTACTCTCTAACATACATAATATCAAAATCAATAAAATCGGAGCCGGACAGTTGGGTACCTTTGCTTGTAAGAACTATCCTGATTGAACAAGCTCTTTTTTTTTTAAAACGTCGAAATCGGTTCATCCGTTTGGAAACCAAGATACCACAGGCAGAGACATAGATATACCCGTTTAACGTATGACACTCTTCTTCCTGTGTTGGGGGTTAAAAACGCACGACAAACCTATTTCTTCCGGTCTTTTCTAAATTCAAATGTCTCGTAGATAGATATCAGCGGGCCTAGTATGGTTGCGTGTATCGCGTGACAAAATGCGGATAAAGCATCCGTCACCTTTTGACACGGTAATAAGTACGACAGTGACGGATGCTTCATCCACATTTGACACGCAATATAGACGCAGCCATATTAGGCCCACTGGGACATAAATAAATGATCACTCGTTTCGTCTGACAACTAACGACTTTGTTAGAACTTGGGAAGCATTGTGATAAAGAAAAAATACCTACAAGATATTTATAACTATGTAATTGTAATTGAAGCGCCATCGTTAAATAGTTAATTCATGGATTGTTTCAAGCTTTATGTGCTCTTTCGAACTTCCATAAAATTGAGTGGAACTCTGTCTGTTCTCGTTTTTATTGCTTAACTATTGTATTAACAAGTGACACGTATTTAATCTTACTACTTACTAATATTTTAAATGCGAAAGTTTGTATGTCTGTTACTTAATCACGCCAGAACCGCTGAACGGATCTGGATGAAATTTGGCACAGAGATAGATTAGTCTGGAATAGCACATAGGCTACAATGAATCCCGAAATAAATCACTGTTTTCGTGAGTTTTTAAATCATCTTGCGTTTAATGTCGTTACTTAGAAAAAGGAATAGTGTTCATATATGTATCTAAATTCCTCATAATATTATTTTACTGTTTTGTGAATTATAGCTACAATTAAGCAAAAATTTAATGCCACCAACTTTGTATGCAGTTTTATTATGGTGTTTCTTGAATACCTGCCCGAATTCAAATTGGCACTGGCCATCCACGTACTTATGATGTTATGATGACTCAAACTTGACCGCATTTGCCAGAATCAGATCAGCTAATTTAGCTTGAAGCCGCTTTTATTAAAGGGGTGAATATTCGGGCGTTTCAACCGCCCTCACTACCGTTCTCGAAACAATGATAATGACCACCAACTTCTGGAATAAACGGGAAGTATTCCCAGTTCTGCTTCTAATTACGTCAGAAGTTGATGGTAATTATCATTGCTTTGAGAATGGTAGTGAGGCGGTAGAAACGCACGAATATTCACCCAAAGGATCATAAACCCTTTTGGAATATTTAATCGAGCTCCTAATTGGTCACTGTAATTTGTAGCAGAATGATTTGAGCCAACAAGCGGGTCTAATTCAAAATACGTACCTACTTTGTACGTACTTTATACTACACTGCAGTGGGTAAAGTACATCGCTTGCAAAACCGACAGCCGATGGGACCAAAGAGTTCCCGAGTGACAAGGTGGTCCGATACCATATTTAAAGTTGCGGGAAACCGATGCAAGTTGTGCAGCGGTTCTTGAAGCAAACCTTGGGTAGGTCTACTTTGTCCAGCAGTGGACATAGGTAAGTGTGTACACCAGAAAGGTTTAGGTACTTAACTAAATGTAAACAAACCAAACCACGTGACTCTGTTAAACAGCCAATGACAACTATTTTGTCGAGCTTCGTGTGTGAAATGATGATGATGATGAGGATTATGATGATGATGATAATGATGACGATGATGATGATGATGATGATGATGATGACGATTATGACGATGGTGATGGTGATGATGGTGATGATGATGATGATGACGATGGTGATGATGATGATGACGATGGTGATGATGATGATGATGATGATGACGATGATGACGATGGTGATGATGATGATGACGATGGCGATGATGATTATGATGATGATGATGATGGTAACTATATACACGACTTTATTCTAGAGTGAGAGTGTGTTGATATTTTTTGACTATATCCTATTAGCTCGCAGTCAAATGTCAATTTGCCTGCGAGCGAACCGAATTCCCGGCGATTTAATCATCATTCCCGTTTATTTTGGATATCCTTGTCCTTTCCAGCGCAGGAGTGCAATTAGCCGACGTGTGCAGACCGGCTGGCGCTCCGCCAGGCCCGGGATCAGTAGAGGAACTCCAGATAATGTCATAATCATAATTATGTATCATTACTAAATATTTATGTATTATTCTTGTATATGCATGGTGGTTATTTATTTGACAAACGACATAAAATACCTATAATAACGACATAATGTTTGGTAAATCTATACGCATACCAGAGTTTAAATATCAAATTTAATACTCCGTATACAGTATAAATTACAAGTAATTACCTACCTACCACTACCTACTTAGACCTGTCTACCTACTGTAAATTAAGTGTTTTTCTATTGGCAGTCCTTTAAAGGTTTGCTGGGAGAGAACCCTTGAAGGGATAAATTTGCCTTTAGGCATCCTTTCTCATCTTCATTGTATTTTTTTGTGTTTATTTCGTTCAGTAAAATGTTCATAGGCATAATTATGGGAAATATGGTCGATGAAGAATCAAATAAAATCCAACCTAGACAAATTTTATTTTAGTTGGCATAGGTACTTAATTGGATATTAGTTATACCCACTGAAAGGTGATAGGAGGAGCAAGTTCATTTGTGATTTTTTAACTACCTAACATTTCAGTTGGTGTATCCAACGTATTGTACTCGTATCTCGTATTACGGTATTAGTCTAACGAGACGTTTAAACATTGCGATAAATAATGTTAATTTCTAACGAGATTGTAACAATGATAAACTTGTTAGAAGCAACCAATTATTTATTACACTGTTTAAATACACATCAATTGCCAGGAATTGCATTTATTGTAGGTATTGCGTCACGCCGCCTGAGATCCTAGCCAAAATGCAAATGCTAACGTTTCTCCTTTCTATCACTCAAAATGTATGGGAGAACAGACGCGTAGCGAGAACACCATAGAAAAGAAAAACGTCATCAGCGTTCGCATCTTAGCTGGACCTCTGGACGTGTGTTTAAATCAGAAACGATTTCGGTAAGGTCGTTAGCTAAAACTACCAGTACGTTGGGTCCTATAAAATGACACACAAAAATGATACGTATAAGTCCTCTGATTTATTTATATATTGATTTTATTGCGTCCCAAATATCTAGTATTAGGCGTGATCGCATTTCAGTTGGTAAGTAGTTTATAGTTATGGTTGTTAAAGAACACAGTATTATTGCAGTGAAGGAATACTTACGAGAAAATATATCATTTGAATTTAATAATCATCTATGGCTTTACTTTAAACCAGGGTATGACAAATCACCATATAAAAATAGTTCAGCTAAAATAAAAGTGATGAAATTGCATCACAATAATATGTCATTCATTCTCGAATAAAACTTCAATGTCAACAGAACTGTTGCAACTGTGTTATGTATTGCACTGTTTTATTTTTGTCACTATAAGCAGTGGAGAGTACTAGGCTTACGAACGGGTTCCAAAGATTGTTTCTAAGTCACAATAAAACAAAGTACGTAGCCTATAAGCATCGCAAAACAAAGACGAAACAATAGACACATCATTTGTCAAAATCGGTTAATGAGGAAGGACCCTAGAATGTAAGTTACTAATAAATACCTACACATAAATATATATAGGGTGTCATATATCACTTTGTCACCTTAACCTCATGATTAAACTGCTGCACTGCTGCACTGTTAAAAGCTATGAGGATTTTATTCCACATCTCCGTTAACGTTCATTAAAAAATCTAACCATTAAACTATCAAACTTGTTCAGTGTTAAAAAACGAATTTGCTAATCTATACTAGCTACGGAAGGACAGAGCTATAACGTCTTCATTGCTCTACTATGTAATGTAGCACGTCGTATGACATTAATATTTGACAGGAAACGAAAACATTCATTAAATGTTAAAATAACATCTAATCACGCCGCACCTCAGGCGGGCTCTGCAGTTTATTGGCTGTACCAATTAATTACGAATTACGTGATTCAAACATGTCGGGCCTAATTTCTTGCCAAGATGCTTTAAAATTCAACCTGGTGGTACTCATTAAAATTCCTCTAAATAGTTGGTTTTTAACGCTTGATGTTTTTAGAATGATAATTACGTATATCATCCTAGCATTTTTTGTTAAGAGTATTGTGAAGCACAGCAACAAATATTTCATACAAATTTAGACATAGTTTTTCATAGCTCCGGGCGGAAACGTTTCTCATTCCCTAAATCAAATCCGATTTCCACGACATATGTTGTACTTATTATTAAGAAGTAGGTCTGTGCGTTTCATTCTAAGAAATATTTTCTTGACAAGTAACACGTACAGACACTTTTCATGATATCTATAACATATTCAAAAATTGTAAATACCGGACTAGGTACCGGTAGGTCGGTGGTCGTATTTTGTATGGATTTTTTTAGCTTCAGGATCCTCTTAAGAGGATTAAGAAAACGATGCCTATATCGCGAAGCTATCAAATGTTTCCCACTCGAATTTAGCTCTGGACGATAACATTTCTCACCCAATTGTCTCTTAAAACTGGAAAACGTACAGACCTAGTTTTACGAGTTTTTCGTAATGTCTACAAAATAAACGAAAATCGCAATTTCGGACTCGATTTAGCGTGTGAGAAACGTTATCGCATTTTGTATGGCCATTTACACTTCTTTAACCGACATTTAACGCTAAATATAAGTCTTCTTGAACCTTGACATCGGCGGAATTATCGACAGTCTCGATGGCGCTATAAAACCACATTGACTGATTGATTGAATGAAATGGTTACTGGACTTACCGGAAATAAATTTAATAAAAATTTGGTTTATGCAGCAGATTTCCAGATGTACCTAATGTCCATGATTGTATAAAATTTGTTGATTTTGTTGTCAATAGATCGATGCAACTAATAATCGTTATAAATCCTTATAAATATCATAGGATAATCTATTATTATATAAATTGAACTACTAGTATTGCATTGTAATAAGGTTCTACAGTGGATACATATCTTTGTAGTCATTTACTATGGGGTACTAGACAACGATAACCATACTTATATAGAGAAATACATACTTAAATACATAGAAAAAGACTCAGGAACAACATCACTCAAACATGTGCAACTACATGTGCAGCAGAAACCACTTCTTACCATAAGTTATATACGAGTATTGTCAAGGGCTAGTCTTTTACTAGATTAATGTTTAAATAAGTCACGAAACCTGCCATGTTCCGTATTTGAGGAATGAACGCGCATCTATTCCTGTACGACAAGGGCCGGATATGTGTTTCTGGAACAAGCTCCCGGACTGCGGGTGCCCAAGAATTGCGCATGTACGGCGTTCTGGCATCCGTGACCAGGAAACGCACACATGTATGTTCTGAGGGCTAGAAACGAAATAACCTAGTCAGTTTATTTGGTAATTAATAAACTAAGTTTATTTGGTTGTCTTTCGTTATTTAAAACTTTAGGAGCAAAGGTCTTGCTAGAACTTACATGTTTATTTTATTAAGTATATTATCCAATATTCGATCCAGAACTGGAATCCGTGTCGCTGGATCGGTACTTCACTAATATATACACATTTTAATTCAGTTCAAAATTAGTGTGTTTACATTGGTCACTGTAAACCCACTTATGTATAATAGAGGCTGCAAAAAGTACAGTAGTATTTTTGATTTTTGGGACACGCTCCATCACCCATTTATTAAAGGAAATTATTAAAAATCAGTATGGAATCTCACACAGATTAACCTAATTCTATACTCTAGCGTATCAAAACTAAATTGTAACCATTTTAATCTTCTACGTTAGGTACCTTCATTAAGGGAAACTGAAAGACGTACCTTTTTATGTCTTATTCACATTGCGACAAGAGCGAATAAGGTACGTCTTTCGATTTCCAAGACCGTTATATCAGGGGGGTCTCTTGTCTTAGACGCTAGAAGCTCTAAAATTTGGAGACAAGAGTAGATACAGGGGATAATATGTCACTTGGTTTCCGTATGTGCAGATTTTAAGTCGAAAATCGCATGTTTTGTCACAATCCTAGCTCAAAGGGGTTCTTCGACTTGGTTAAACGACAATGAATGATAATGAATACTTAGATGAAAAAATATAATAATGCTAATTAAATTATACATAAATACAATAATTTAATAAATTCCATTCATATTATAGAAATAATAAGTCTCCCTCTATCTAAATATTTTGCCGTGCCCAACAGAGTTCATAATGAAACTTTTACTTTATATTTCCATCCTTGTACATTATGATTGCAATAAAATATTGAGTATTGAGTATACTTTTAACATGTGACTGTATTCTTTTTGACTCGGCCGCCATTACTGGCGAGTAAATAGGAGCTATTGGTAACGTTGACAATACGATATCAAGTCAAAAGCAATACAGTTTTTCTTTGTAGAATAGAACCCCAGCTTCATCAATGCAACCCTTTTCTTGTCTTCAGTTATGAGTAGTTTGTTTTGTCTAGTGAGCTGTGTGACGGTGACAGCTGTATCGGCTGCCTCGCCGACTGGACAGCCATTCAAGTCTCCGGCGCTCCGTGGATCTGATAAAAGCCTGCCAAAACTTCCTGAATCATGCGACGAAATTAGACGGTTTAGGTACAGGCACAGATTAGAAAAAGGTGCTTAGGGTCGACGTTCTCAGATTTTTAAACAGCAACAAAATAAAGCAAGCAAATGAGAACATCTAGGTCACGCGATCTTGTAAGGCACTGAGAAAATCGCAAAGCTGACTACAAACCCTCCCTAGTTAAAAATGAAGAAATGTCATGAAGGATAAAATAACCTAAAAATATTTACTTGGGCTAATTTTGACGTGTAATTTGTCATTTATCAATAGAGAAGTATGTGACTCGTCCTTTTGCTACGGTTAAACACAGTGCCTGCTGTTTGGGTACTCGGTATATCATAACATTCATAACCTAAAAGCTATTTCCCAGAAAGCCATTGTATTTTTCAGCATACCTAAACCAAAACCAAATACACTTTTGACCTGCTATGGTGAGATGGTAAATTACACATTTGAACAATAATATTTTGCCTAATTGGCAGAGACCGGATAGATGATAGAATGATATCGTGGGCATCCTGTCAAATAGTTTCACGCTGACTGCATCGCTTGGCAGTTTTAAGCAAATTATGTTTCAGGAGAATGTTTCCAAACACATTTTAGACTTTTGGTAAGCCTGTCTGATTGCTAATAGGTACAATGTTGAATATGTACCTACATGATGTTTTTGAACCTTCAAATTCAAACAAAACATTCTTCATACACTCTTAAGTCCTCTATGACATTGTTGGGTGATTAAAAAGCTGCTTATCTCAAGTGACATATCTTCAATAATATGCCATTTGGGTTTAGGTCAGTGGCCGTTATATTTATGACCTACAATACTGTGACTCCTATCCTACTGCTGTATCCTATTCACCGAATTAGCAGGTTTATATATTTCATACGGCCTGAGTACCTAGTTAGCGTCTAGTAGAAACCCAGGTTCAAACAGAACGGTGTTCCAGACCTGTAGGTATGCGTCACACGGGGAACGCAGCCGCAGCTGTAACACGACTACCCAGGGCTGGTCCGGGCCCGCCATTGTGGAGGCATCCCGACCCACTTCGTTAAAAATAGCGCCGCTGAAATAGCCGGCAGGGCGCGCGACGGATTTAGCGCGAACGGTTCGCGTTTGTCGTGTGGCGCTTGCTTAATTTATCGGGCCTATTGTTCCGTTGGCTTAGACGAACAACTAATGTCAATGGGAATGGGATACCGTATATAAGACAAAGATTTTTAAGCCTTTTATGGATCAGTTTTCAATTAATTAAATTAAATTAATCATATTTTCAGTTAGTGTGGTTAAGTAATTTTTTGGTTAACATTTAATTGAGCGGCTATTTTCACTGTATGAGCCAGGTAACAGCTCTGAGACGCTCAAGAAATCACCACAAATGGACTGTCAGTTTGTCAACGGTGTTTAGTAGTTTTATAAAAAAAAACGGGAGACCTATGTGCCAAAATAGATAACAGGGATAACTACATCTGACTAATGTTGGTAGAGCACATTTTTTATACTTGTTTACTCAATGAATAATGGAAATTAGCCTCTCGGACTAACCTTCCTTTCCACCAGAAGTCAGGTGACACCGGTGCAGTAGAACATGTCCTAACTCAATATGAACGATATAATATCGTTTCCCTTCCCAGACATTTTCAAGATATTTGGCACTGGTAATAAATGTAATTCAACATTTAAGTTGATTTATGTAAGTTTGTGAGAAACGCGTGTCACGTATGAATTTCTGTTTTTTTTTTGCAGAAACTGCGAAAAGTGGTCAAGAGTTATTTGAAACTAACTTTGGAACAAACGTGACGACTTTCCAACACTTGTCAAAAGTGGATTCTGAATTTTCTTTAAAAATTTGTCATATCAAAAAATCTGATGCAAGCAAAACGCCTGTACAAAAAATTGAGCACTTACTTGCCACCAGTCATTTTAAATCAATAAACAACACATCTTGTAAGGAAATTGCTCATTCAACATTACAGGATTCCTCAAACCGCTGAAATTATTTAGCCTTCTTCACTTTGAGTCTCATGTGACGTCACAGGGTACAAATCCCAACATGTTCGTTGCCCCTGACTCACTTAGCGTGGCCAAATTACATACCATGGCTAGTTTACGGCAGCGAATGCCCTAACTGACCGTCCGGTGAGTCAGCAACTGGCCATCGTCAGAAACCCAATCCACCTCACGACCGTTGCCTGCCAAATCTATTCTTAAAAACAAACTAATTACCTACAATGTAATATCTACTGTGTTACGTGCGTTGAAGATTCACTTCACATTATCTTGCTCCATACCATAAGCGTAAGCCAATAGAAGATCTAAGATGGATTCAGCAAAGTTCTTTTTTAAATGTCTATATGTTTACATTCCACCAAAGTATCGCCAAACGTCACTTTATAATAGTGTTTCGAATTATCGAATGGACACTATTTACGTCTGGAACGTTCTATTAATTTTCTAGACGCTGAAACAAATGACAGTTGCATAAGACTGTAAGACATGCTATTTGTATTTAATTTGGCCCTCCTAGACGTCTTAGCAATTACAATATTTAAATAATGTTCAATGGATCCGATTTACGTTCAATATAGCCAACATCTTATTTTATGTTGATTGACTCTTTTGGATACACTTCGACCCTGTAGGAACTCACGCATTTCCTTCAACATACGTGCATTGGATAATGTTCTTATACCTTTAGACAAACTCATTGGTACATGGCCACAACTGGATTTGGAACTCGGTAACTTACATACTCGAGTCGTCATCCTAAACCACTATGCCACCGATCCTCTGCCAACATCTACATATACGTATCGTGTATTAAAAAAACATTGCTCTTGGTCCCTGGTTAAGGATTACATACGAGGTGTGAACTAAAAGGAGCTGATTAGACTGGTCATAATGCCAATCGTGAAACATGTATATTTAGCGATTTGCAGTCTATATTGACATTGGGTAGGAATTGAAAGTTACTCAAAAATTATCGGGTTAGGAATGATAGGAATGTCACGACAATTGACCTAGTCCTTCCAGACATACCTTCGATTTTCAAAATCAAAACGATCGTGATTGCGAGTGCGTTAGACAATAGCCCCTCAGGTCAAAGACGATATGTTTTTAACCGTCGGGATTAGAGGCCCCTGGGCTTCTACTATGGGTACTAGACAACTATATAAATACTTACATATAGAAATACATAGAAAATATCCATGACTGAGGAACAATAAATACTCGCGCTCATCACATACGCGCCCTTAACGGGATTTAAACCCAGGACCACCAGTTTCGTAGGCAGTAGTCACAGCCAACTAACCAACACGTCGTCAAATGACTAACATGACTTATATTATGATCAATAACACGACCAATATTATGACTTATTATATTAATCGTCGAACGACACCTGGTCTGGACTCGCTCCAGCTGGCCTCGGGGTGTAAAACTCTATTAATATTGCATTCGGTGCGGTTGAATGAGTATTTCATACTCGTATTTTCGAACTCAAAATATCTGCTCGAGGAGGTGGAGCTTACAATATGCTAGGACTGCTCCCGAAACAGAAGGTTGAAGTTATCTGTTCCTTTCCCCCAACTCCATAAGGCCTTCGTCCGAAGGGTTTTTTTAAGGTTTTTGGTGTCGTTTCTTGGAGTTCTGTATTTTAAGCGGCCATTCGTAAAAGTGGTAGATTATAATACATCTTTTTTAAATAGATAAAAATAAATAAATAAATAACCAGAACTACAGAGCTAGTGGTAGCTTCGTCAGGGAACCATTGCTATACAACGAGGTCGAATGCTGGTGGCATCTGTGCCACGAGGCCCTCTATTTTGTACTTACACTACATATCGCTGCTTCCCATGAATGGTGGCATAACTTAAAAATGACAGATTTGCAGGAAACCAGTTCAAATAAAAGACAAAATATAAGTTGGTATAACTTCTATTGCAATAAAGATATGTAGATCAACATTCTTGTTTTAGCTTGGTATTTTTATAAGGTTTCCTGTTATTAAGTTATTTATATCCTTTTGTAACAATAACTATTAAAAACTATGAAAAGTATGAAATGATTCTTACTTGTTTCGCTATATAAAATTCTAAATTATTGAGAACAGCGTCACAATACAAAAAGTGACAATGCAAATGAGATCAAATTAAAACTTATAATGATACATTTTAAGTTGGCCCGTTAAAAGATATGATTCATGTCTTGAACAACGTCACATTTAGACTTAGAACATTACAAAATCAATAACAATGACATTATAATACTTTCAAGTATCATTTTACACTTATAACTTTGTATACGTGTCCAGTTTTCTTTATTCTGTTTCCTTTTAAAAGATTTTTTTGTGTTTTCCTCTGTATGTTCTAATTCTGTTTGTCCTTGTTCACTTCCTAAAAATGTACTCGATAGCGTTTCCTGAGAGATTACGTACGTCATTCAATGTTACTGAATGAGTACGGCCTACTTCTTCTTCCAAGGACCCAGGTGTTGCAGAACTTACTTGAATACCTGAATATACAATCGAGGAGTCCGATTCGTTAACAAGGTCATCGTTACACGAGTTGAATCTTGAAGTTGATGGTATCGATGATAAACTTTGAGGTTTGTTTATAGGGCTTTGAAGCGGTTGCTTTACACGCCGGTTATCATCGGTTTCAGAATCTGAAGTACTGTCACTTGAATCTGATGAACTGCGGCTAGAGTCAGATGAACTTTCAGAATTAGTCTCTTGCGTTTTAGTTTCAGGCTCGATTACAACAATTAAGTTAGTAATTTTTTCTTCAACAGAAACAGCTCGTTGAATTATTTTTTCAGTACTCCGGGTTCTTTCTTGATCAACGCCAGCTGTGCTGTAATTCACTGTAATATTTTGTGAATAACTAAAGCTTTGCAAGGCTTCCTTTTTAGTAAAAAGCTTTTTCTGGTTTTTACTTAAAATTTGCATAGGTACTACGTTCGTCTTCTGAGGACGTGGAACTGCCAAGGTTATTTTGAATTTGAACATTGATATTAGGATCTTTGACGCTATCATCAGAACTATAATCTATTTCACCATCAGAATCATAATTTAACATGCGGTCGTCGTTTGACAAGTTCGAGAAAGCTTCCCTTCTGTGTTCATAATATCTCGGTCTTTTTATAGGTTTATCAATCTTTAAATCAATGTTCATTTCTTCAAACATAAGTTTTGTTCGTTTGTTTGCCACTGAAATAATAAAAATAAACATTTATTTTATTTGCCTACGTCACAAAATTTTAATAACTACCTACGTTAAGAAGGATGTAAAGAATGTAAAGAAATAAAATTATAACAATAAAATTATAACAATATGCCGCGAGCGGACCTGCTAGAGGGGGTGTTCTTTTTATAGTGGTGTTTATGTTTAATTTTTAATATTTGAGTAGCTTAGTTTTATTTTATTTTATTTTAAATAAGTTTAGTTTTAAATTTAACTTTTAAATTTTAATACAATAAAGTTATTTCAATAACAACTTTAATACTCAACTAATAGTGAGATACAAATTACGGTAGAAATAAATCTATAAGTATTCCAGTAACGACCCCCCCCCCCCCCCTTACTTTTGGATTTCTAATGGTTAAATAATCAAATTACAAACAAACAAACAAATCTTTATAATATTAGTATAGGTTAGCAAACAAAAATACGCAGTAAGTAGGTAGATACCTATTTATTATTTAAAAGGTATTTGAACTTCACCGCAATCCATGCCGAAAGGCGGCGTGGTGCGGCGGCTTCTTTTGAGCTTGCCGCCGCGAGTCGGCTAATACCTATCAATCTTCGCTATGTTTATAAATACTAAGAATGTACTTTAGATAAACAAGAGGCGGTTTGCGTAATAATGCTTGCCCATTTCTATTTTGTTACTTACCTACCTATTCGTTTACTCTTCTAAAACATTAGAAAAACATCATGAATACGAGTAAATTTAGCCATTTTGTGTATTAAGTGGTAGCTACTTACCTAGATAGACTATTTGGCCTGCAACGGATTATTACCATACCTACCTACTTAACTTACAATGACTGTCACAAACAATGACCGATTAAGTTTTGAGTCATGAGTTTATAGTAAATTTTATGTTTTATGTGTTCCATTACAAGATAGTGTTATAAATGTTTACTTACTTTTACTTGTAGGCTGTCACGTCCCAAAATAAGCCAGTATTTCACAAAAACCTTGAACCACAATAACCATTTACTATCTGCAAAAGTGTCCTTTCACTAAATGAGCCACTATTTCACATAAAAAGTAGAAATTAATTTTGTTTTATTTTGCGAAGTGTCGTTATTCACGAGAACAAACGTGTGACTCCTCGGAATGACCTGTTGCAACTGAAGAACTGTCAGTGTTGCCTATAAATGGCGTCTTGAATTGACCAATCACATAACGTCACTAGCCGCACTGCTTGGTCATTTTAGGTAATATGAATCTGATCTTTGTGTACCATACAATACTGCACATTTTAAAGCGATCTGTATCAATAACTCAAAATTAACCTATTTCGCTTTGTGTCACTATTCTTGGGAAGCAACGATATAATTCCGAAGATTCATAATTCCGAATAGATCAAAATCACGAAATTGTATAAATTAAACGTAACCTAAAGTATGTATGTTAATTATATTACAAATTTAACCTAAAATAGCTCCATAAAATCGGAAAATTTCGGAAAAACGAAAATCGGACAAATGAATGTTCGTAAAAATGTAATTCGGAATTTTAAGGTGTTCCTGTTTTTTTAATTTTTGTTAAGTTATTATTTAATTTTAATTAGTATATTTTTGGTAAAATTATTTTATTTTGTAATATTTATATTGTATTATATTTTATAAATAACTAAAATAAACATGTTTTATATAATGCATAATTGCAATAACGCCAAGATAAATTAATTACGTGTAAAAATCAAATATTTCATATTTTGACTTCGATTATTAAACGCATTAAAAATATATTTATGGGTATTTAGAGATTCTCAAAAAGATTATAACAATCATCCGTGACCGTAGAAAAATGGAATGTTCATACAAAGGCGTAACGTAACCTACCTGGTTGAGAACACCGCCGGCGGCCTGGTGACTTAGGGAGTCTCAGTACAGTAAGGTACGGAGTTCAAGCCCCAGTTGCCATGTACCAACAAGTTTTTCAAAATCAAGCACATTTTCCGATGCACTTACGGTGATGGAAAACATCGTGAGGAAACCTGCTCATTCGAATAGCTAAGTGTGTGTGTGTGTGTGTTGATCCTACAGGATTGAAGTGTAGGTGAATAGGGCCTGTACGAGATAAAATATGGTAAAGGATCTTGTCCCGTGAAAATAACCTTTTATTAAGGATATTAGATTTGGTCACGCATTACAGTATATTTTCGACGCAACATATAGTACTTGTTCGCGTTCCTTGTTCGATCAATTTAAATGAATAAAAACATAATTTCATTTTACATGTTAAAGCTCAGAATGTAGGTTGTTAACAAATATACATTTAAAGGTTCTCCAAATCGATACCTACTTGAGTTTGTTTAACCGATGACCTTCGCCAAGCGGCCTCAGCGGGTCGTTCTTGACGTTATTTCGTAACTATTTTGTATACATAAGTGAGAGACTGTGCTTAGAAGTCAATTCTAAAAATTATATTTATTTAACACGGCTCAATAAATAAAACATTTCACATATCACACTAATAATGTCTTACAAACTAAAAATGCACCTTTTACATCTTTTAGACAAACTATTTCAAGACTTTTAGTTTGGCTAAATAAGTATAAACCTAATAAATAACCAGTCAAAATCAAGGTGTAGGTAGGCTTTTTTAAACATATTAAAAATAACTTACATAATTATAACTACACTTACAGCCATTGCAATTATTATAGACGCGGTCAAGTTTAAACACTAGCTCCCGGTAAGCGTGTCATTGATGTTATAAATTTGAAGATATTCCAGAATTTTTGGAAACAGTGCGTGTGGAATATCTTTGCTTGCAACCATATCGATGTGGTTCCACAACGGGTCCTCCATAACCACCAGCTCTTGCAGGTTGGGCAGCTTGCTGGCTAACCATCTTGTATCCTCAATGTCCACTATACCATCGTTTTTCCCTTGCAGCAAAACGCACGGCACACTCACAGCAGACAAATTAAACTCAGGTGGTTCCCCACCATACACTTTCATGTTTTTTTCCGGTCCGTAATCATACTTTCTGAACTTATCACCGTTGACGCTTTGACCGTAACGAGCTAAATTTTTGACTGAGGTTCCCGCTGGGAAATGATCCAATAAAATTTTCAAGGTTTCGTTAGTAACAGAACCCGGATGTGGAGCGTCTAGGAAAGATATAACTGCTTGGCACAATTGTGGTCGATATTCACACGTGACTCTCAGAATATCCAAAAATCCCCTCCAAAAGAACTCGCTAACCCCGAAAGAATGTAAATAGTCTTGGTAGTCCCGCATGAGAGTCAAAAAGGTTCTAAATAACTTTGATTTAGCGTTAGTATGCTTCGAAGCCGGGGCCAACCCGATGAATAGCTTAGCTTTGTCGCAGTACTCAGGTCGTTCGGAGCACATTATGAAAAAACTGCCGCCTCCTTGGGAGATACCTATGTAGTTGAGTTGCGGTTCTCCCGTGCTGTTTAGAACATAGTCGATGACGGCTGGGACGTCATACATGCCTATTTCATCCACGGCAAAATTCCAGAACTCATCATCACTGTCAGGGTCGAGGGAGACGTGTCTTCTGCCGTAGTAAGTGCCCCGCGCGTTGCCCACCCAGAGGTCGTAACAGGCGTCGGAGACGAGGAAAGGGAGTCCCACATCCAAGCCCGCGTCGAGGAAGCAATCCGCACTGGCTAGCAGTCCGTTCATAAGCAATACCGGTGTTTTTACTTTATCTCTAGTGCAGTTCCTTGCCCCTGTTATTCTGAATACAGTGAGTAAATATCCATCTTCGGTCATGACAGTATGGTTCTCGCTCTGGTAACCATATCCGGATATTATTTCCGTAAAGTTAAGATCTTCGTGTCCCGTGGCGAACCGGTAAACTGTCCGCACTGACGAAAAGGTCCAAGTAAGCCCCAAGACGAAAACGACAGCAAACGACCAATTCAATGCCATGGCGGTTACGTACTAAACTAAGAAATATTTTTCAACTAAGTCAATGATGACAAGTTGAGGAGAAACAAGTTATCTTGTTACATCGCCTCGCGGCTAAAAGGCATTGAAACGTCACTATGATAGCATTTTTAGGGTTCCGTATCAAATACTGAGAAAATTAACTCTTAGGTATTTGATTTTGGTGCCCGTCTGTCCTCTATCTGTTGCCAGTAGCTATCGGGTGCAAGTTTCTTATAAGTATTTAGTGCACCGCAAAATGCCGATTCGATTCGAATAGAAAAAAATACTTTAATAAAGTAATACCAACTAAATAAACTAATACCATCTGGGTATTTAACATGAAACGCAATGAAAAGGTCAAGGGCTCTTATATCTTATATATGGAGTAAATCTACTTATTGCCGAAATTACTAATGTTTAAAAAAAAACTCATAAAATTACATTTACCTATAAAATAATAATACATAATTATGTATACAACGGGAAAAATAAGATAGTTGCTTTTATTCTAATGGATTTCTTAGAAAATAATAATAGTGGGTCGCTAGGCACATTTTGTATTGCGGTTCTTAAATAATAAATGTCTACTACGGTAAACAATATTGCCTGACGTGTTATGCTATTGTCTTTAACTCGGCCTCCATTACTGTCAAGTACGTAAATACGCGGTATAAAAACGTTGACAATACGGTAACAGGTCAACAGCATCCTTCGTCGGGATGATATTCATTTGAAAATAACAATGTCTTGCTCATTACTAATTCAATTCAAATAATTTATTTCTACAATCTATGATTCATTTGGTTAGTAACAATTAATGTCGGAGTTGTTTTTATGTTTCCCAATTCTCCTGTCAAATTGTCTGCTAATTTGACAGAAGAATATACATGACAACAAAAGGATATAGATTTAATAAGCGTAAAAAAATAAAAGTGTACCTAATAGGTACCTATATTCACTTAAGTTTAAAAGAGACAGCATCGATTTGATACAGACAAATTTGAAAAATCCAATTTTTATGTAACCTGTAACGTTCTGTTAATATCTAAAATCTGTTTTTTAACTGGTGGTTAAATTTCAATAACTATACCTACCTAGTCACAAGCGAGGTGCTTAAAAATGGGGGCTTAATTATTTAAGTTCCTGAACGGCGTCGCTGGGTGTGTACATACCGATGTAGTATTTATGTAAAGTTAAAAAAACAAGTGTAATACGTGATTTTATGAGCTGTCACAAGAATTGTCTAACATGAAACAGAGTGTAGAGGACGATTTACTTATGTACATTCTAGGCGACTACTTACTGGCTCACCACGTTATCAACTTTATATTTTGCTTCCTTTTTTTGCCAGCTTGTTCTTACTTCGTTCTAAAAAATGTATCTTCTCCTATATACCTTTACCTATACCTTTAAAAACTCTGGTTCTTGAATATAGGTAAAAAACTCAAGTAAAGGCTCATGCGTGTACTTAGTTGTGTATAAAACTAATATGGAATTTACGACAAATTTCAAATATAGAATGTCGAACGGGCTATACAGATGTGTTACAACTACATGCAAGAGGATCTTTACTTAAACTTTTTACCTATACCTAATTAGCACTAGATTTTTTTTTCCTATTTTTTTTATATCGTCGTTGTTTTTTTAGTGTTTATATCTACAGATTTTTATTTTCGTTCCACGAGGGCGTAAATATGAAGGTAAATACTGTAATCGTGTTTACTTACTCATTTATAGATGTGGTTGGAGACATTCCTTCATGCCCACCTCGTCCTGAATTCTGCTATCGGATAATATCGCAGCTCCTGTAGTATCGTATGGTATAATACATCCTTATTCGAAACAGCAGAGCGTCGAAATTACTATGATTATTTATTTGCAGATACCCCATTTTGTAGGAAGAACAGAGTTATAGTCATGTGTCACCGAGGGCTGAGCCCTGGGCGTGCGCTGACTCAGTGATCTATATCCATCCCGTGACGTCACATCTGTTTGCCCGCCACAATTACTTCTAATGCCCAAAGTAGTTGCCCCGTATTCCAAACTCGAGTCCTCGCCATTGAGGATCACTAGCGAATCAAGTGTGTTATTTGAACCTATTTTTAGTATGATTGTTAGTTTGGAGGTTCCAAATGTTCCAATTCGCACTGGACCCATTTCTCGTATACGTATGTAGTTGTCTAGTCGCTCGGCTTATAAATATATTCGGGGTTTTTTCCCAAAAGGGTGAAGAAGCCGGTTTATTTGGGACTAGCCGCTGTACGCGTGTGTACTCACTCAGTACCACTCAGTGGTCTTTTATTTAGCCAGTGTGTACCTATTACTTAAAAAATAGACACTTACCGTAGTACTCAGAGATGTTTTAAACACAAGTACTCGTTCCTTTTTCAAACCTGTGTATTTAAAATCGTTACTAATAAACGATTTAATCATCATTAACTAACTGAGAGTGCGCTCGTTAATCCCATGTTACTGAAAATATTAAATGATACAGTTGTGAAAATGTGGTATGGTACAGTTTGAAGGTAGTTATAACCCCGTGAAAGGACAGGCTACTTCCTTCGTTGTTATACACGTATACATAGGTATACGTATGTTCTACGTAGACGAAGCTGCGGGTTAGATTCTAGTAATAAATATGTTGTTTAGGTACTCATCTGATAATTACATTGAAGGATGCAAACACCGCGATTATGGTATTAACCCTTTCGTGGCAAGGCTCTCTGGGTTAGAAGCAATTATTGTAGTCACTCAAGGTAAAGATCGAGGTAAAGTGACAAAACAACTGTCACCAAGAGCGTGCTACTAACGAGGGCTTGCGTAATACTATATAACATAATACTTACATATTGAAAAAGTGCCTGTTACGATCTAAGCTAAACAAATGCTACACTGGAATAAACCATAAATGACGGGTTGGTCATGACTCTCCATCTGTTTGTCATTAAGTCATTATGTTGCCAAGGACCCGGTAAAGATAACTTCGGTTGCATCAATTATGACATGGCTGTGCTATTTACTGTACAGCGAGCGTAAAGGACAGATCTATAGCAGTTATATAGTTCTGTCCTTTTCTCTCAGAGCGCAAACTGAACTGCATAGCAATTTCATAATAACCCCCCAAAATGGCCTAATTCAAACTCTGAGAATCTCATTTGGAATGGGTGCGAACTTTAACCGAAATTAGGTCGCATTAGCTCTTGGAAGTAAATTAAATTCAGCAGTAACTTTTTTGGTTTATGCTGCAAAGTGAAGAATATATTAAGTATGCACTATATTTTATTTATGTTTTGAGTAATTTCTACATACGAGTATGTCTCTGTATACATTTACAAAAACAAGTTTGCATATAAGTTTTCAAAATATAATTAAATGTTGCGTCAACTGTTATTGTCAAATGGTTTTCTTTTTTTAAGTATCAGTTAGTGTCAATTATCACAATTTGAATGACACCCACCACACAAGACACCTTATTGACGTTAACTTCATGACAAAAACATTTTATTATTTTCTTGATTAAATAGCATCTGTCTCGTAGAATATTTTGCCAATTTCAGTAATTAAATAATGTCCATGAACCAAAATTATTTAACCTTCATGTTGTCCATACGTAAGTAACATACGCCACCACCACCATATACCTACTTACATAGGGTTCATAATCCATAAACAAAAGCAAATATTTGTTAATGGATTATGAACCTTTTACATTGGTTTTACGTTAACCTAACCTAACCTAACCTGCGGGTAATAATAGACTTTCATCCCCTTACTAATAATACGTTGAGTGGTGTAGCTAAACCACGCTATGTCCTTATCTGTCAAATTCAAAAGTCACAATGACAGATAAGGACTAAGCATCGTTTAACTACACCACGGTTACTCAACGTTTATTAGTAAGGCGGTTATTTTACAATTCAATTGCGAATGCAGCTGTATCATATGGCATGACCAGCTACGGCAGAACCTTTAAGTCTTATCTCGATGATATCTACCGGTTGCAACTTCGTTTACTTATACTAAAGAGGCCCATGACGGTAGGTCTGAGAGAGTAACCCCTTTGTCAGTCAATTACAATCCAATTTAATTACACATGCGAGTAGATACAATATTAACTTAACGAATGCGCAGCTAAATACACTCACAAATCATTCCTAATCTAAATGAGATTCATCAAAATGTGCATTGATAACAATTATGGAATGTGGCTACCGACCGGCACACTTCTATCAAGGCAAAACTTTTTAAAAAAAATTAAAAACTGTCTTATGCTCTCCCTACTTATTTAATGCAGAATAAAATACCACATTTAAAAGGAACAACATTTCGATAAAACGCATCAAAAAGAACGATCCGGCCATACGGCCATATATATAGTATATATTATGGTGAATATTGACTCAGACGAAGCTAACTTCTGCAAGCTCTAATAACGCCTTTATGTGCAAAGAAAGAGTGCTTACCTAGTTCCCCGCCTTATTCTTTTGAATGCCCTAGACTTAAAGTTACGCGACAAAATTAATCAAACGAACTTTAAATATGAACTTTACCGTTACTTTTATCACTAGTAAGTTAAATAATTAATTGATTTATATAGTTATAAGAATGATGGCGTGTAGCTACCATTACACATTACCTAGTTACGGCAGTACATTTTTAAGTTACGCGACAAAATTAATCAAACGAACTTTAAATATGAACTTTACCGTTACTTTTATCACTAGTAAGTTAAATAATTAATTGATTTATATAGTTATAAGAATGATGGCGTGTAGCTACCATTACACATTACCTAGTTACGGCAGTACATTTTTTTTATTAATAAATTGAAAGAAATAACGTATAATGCGCCCCATAAATCTAAAACTTAAAATTAAATCATTAATATTAGAATAGTATTTTTCACAGTCGTGTTATATTAGGGAACTTTTTAGTCGAGTACCGTGTTTAGGCCATGAAGCTTGCTGCGTGGCCTAAGTAAGGTAAGTATGAGGTTAAAAATAGTAGATTGTTCAACAAGGGACTAAAACAAGCCATAATGACACGAGATGTTTAGCCACGCGAGCGAGCTTGCGAGCGAGAGTGGCTGTAGTTCGAGTGTCATTATGGTTGTTTAGTCTCGAGTTAAACACTCTACTTTTCACTTCGAATGCGAGAAAAAAAAACTCTTTTATATTAGTAATCATTAATCGTGTTTCACGAAATTAAATCTTTTTGTAATAATTTTGCACCGTTGGCATTTTGAGGTTATTTCCACGGCCTAAAAATGGTCCATACACAATCTCTGAAAATGGCGATAATCCTCCATTCATTAACAACGTGATGTTTAAATGCTTGCATATTTAGCCAACAGATACAAACATGAAAATTATTTGGACCATGCCTAATAAAATAGAACTATCCCTAATATATTTAAATATATTTATATTAGTAATCATTAATCGTGTTTCACGAAATTAAATCTTTTTTTTAATAATTTTGCACAGTTGGCATTTTGAGGTTATTTCCACGGCCTAAAAATGGTCCATACACAATCTCTGAAAATGGCGATAATCCTCCATTCATTAACACCGTGATGTTTAAATGCTTGCATATTTAGCCAACAGATACAAACTTGAAAACTATTTGGACCATGCCTAATAAAATAGATTTTATACCTTATATATTTAAATAGATTCATATTTGTAATCATTAATCGTGAAATTAAATCGATTAATTTATATTTTTTGCAAGAAAAATGATCCATATACAATCACTGAAAAAGGCGATGATTGGCAGTTTAAGGGTTTCCAAAGTAAATTAAAAAGAAAAAGTACTTTAGTCCCTAGGGAGTAAAGTGTAGTTTTATTCCCTAGAGATTAAATACATCACTTTAGTCCGGCTATACAAGCCAATTGTGAGTCATTTTAGAGCCTGAGAAGTGAAAACTTGATTATGACACTATTGTGAACCATTTTTTTTGTACGAGTTCATTAAAATTAATCATTTAAGTCATTAATACGACTATAAGAAAACCAAATATCGTAAGTACTATTTTGTCTAGTTCTACTATCCGACTTCTTTTCCACCGGTGGCGTCCGTACTGTGCTGTGATTGCCTAAATAGCTATTCAAAATAGTCGTTTTATTTTATGCCCTGGATACAGCAGCCAGTTTCAGTAGATTT
Source organism: Acleris sparsana (assembly GCA_923062465.1). Classification (NCBI taxonomy): domain Eukaryota; kingdom Metazoa; phylum Arthropoda; class Insecta; order Lepidoptera; family Tortricidae; genus Acleris; species Acleris sparsana. The sequence goes on from OV281296.1 coordinate 11,334,536, forward strand.
TTGACAACTAACGCGACGCTGCTACGTTCCGAAACGCGATAGATTGGCAATTTTGTATCCGATCAAGTCTCCTTAAACAAAGACACATATTATTGAAAGACGAAGTTTTTTTTTTAATAACCGGTTGTCTAGAGCGTGTCCAAACAGGATGTTTTGGAAGTATTCAACGATGAAAAGAGTGACGTTGCAGTACTCTCTATGAAATCTTAATAAACACATTTTAATAGACGAGTACAAAAATACCATTATGATTCCAAGTGTTGACGAAACGCAACATTTGGAAACATAATGATATTACTAATCTTGTGGTAATTTACTTAATACGGAAGTCTACTGGAAAATGTCAAATGTGGCAACAGTGACCTTATTGGCAGAAGCTATTAGTTATTTACAACACGATAATTTACATATTCAGTGCTCCTTTTCCTAATTCACATATGACATGACTCCGAAATGAGTACTTGGTACCTACTTAAAGGCTTAGGGTCTCCCCACATCTATCGACGCAGAATCGGTGTTAGCTGATCAAATAACTCTTTATGTTCACGCCATGACATGTCCACCCTTAAAGGATATACAGTCCGTGAACTCTTAGAAAAACCTTCGGGCTTCGTGTACCTAGTAGAAAAATCGACATTTTCTACTAGTTTTTAGAGTTGCAGGTAATTTTGTAGCTCTGCCTACCCCACTCTGTGAACGAATGCATGAGTTTACGTATGTATGTAGGTACGTGTATTTTCATGTGGAGTCAACTTAAACAGTGTATTTACTGTAAATAGCCAATCACGGGAAAATGTATATTATATTTATTTATTTTTTAAAGAAGATGAAAGTTTCAAGAAAAGTGTTGATTGTAAATATTTTAATAAGGTACCGAGTTATAAAACCAACGGTGATTTCGAAAAGTACATTAAAAATATTATATATAAATGTACTTTCTATGAAATTAAACTTCGTAACTAAAGTAGTGTGTGAAGGCGGGGTGTTCTCTATTTAAATTAACTATGGAAGAATTCGTAAATTATGATTTGGTTTTATTTGTATCCTGACAAAAAGAAATATAGCGTAAAAATTACAAAATTATTTATAATTGTAATATTATTACAGTAAGTTTTATTTTGTACTGATGGTTATTCTTTACATAACTTTTTACGGTAACTTCGAAAAGTTTTGCACGTTGATAACAGAACAGAACCGCATATCACGATCGTGTGTCATCGTCAATACCCGAAGTATTCTTCTAAAATCTGAAGGTTTTTTAGTAGCTGACGGACTGTACTATACACTATTTATTATTTAGTTTAAACTGCAATAAATACCTTATTTTGAGGGTCCAAAATACTTTACAATTAAAGATAAATGAATTGGAAATTAAATATTTAAATTTGACAAATCCATTATTTTTATAAATTACGCAATTTCAGTTTTATGGTTATTTTATCATATCATAAATAATGAAACAATAATAAATGAGTATTAGAGGGTAGATAATCTCACACTAGCCTAGGCCCTGTGTTTATCCAGAGTATTAGGCACCATTTCAAATTTCATCCAAATCCGTCGCAAAGTGAAGGAGTAACAACAAACTTTCGCATTTATATTACATATTAGTTTAGTAGGATTGATGATTTTATTATACAAACATGAGATCAGTCAAAGAAAAATAACAACAATTTGCGGGTGGTAGGGCCTTGTGCAGGGTCCGTCCGGATCGCTACCACCATCTTATCCATTAACCTACCGCCAAACAGCAGTGTTCGCATTGTTGTGTTCCGGTTTGGGGATAAGACAGCCGGTGTAATGACTGGCATAGAGGCATTCCATCTTGGTCCTCAGGGTTGGCAACGCGTTTGCAATCTTGTGAATGCGAGTCTATAATAGACACTCGCATTCACATAATGGGTCACAGTTGCCACTTGCCATCAGGTGGCCTGTGTGCTCGTTTGCCTTCCCTATGCCATAAAAAAAAAAACAAAACTGACTGAGCAAAGCTAGAAAACCCAATTATTATTATTGAGAGAATATTTTGATTGAGGTTAATCGTATTTAATTGCTTTTTTAATTAATTTAATTTAATTGCTTTGCCCCGTGACGTAGTTGGTTTTTTTAACGATTGGTCTAGGCGGTAGCTGTTTGTTTCTATAAGTTCTATGGACATTTCGAGTCTTAAGACAGCAATCTCAAGAATGTCAAAGCGTCGCTAACCCTGATCACTACAGAATAAGTCAAAAGGTTGACAAGTACGCTTTGCGTCTTTTGTGGTTAGGTATAATTACAAATCAAACGTAACATTTTTGACAATGGTTTGTCACTTACGTGAATAAATTATCTGCAATCTTGTTAACATCGGTCTTAGAGGAATGGAATTAAATTAGCATTTATAATCAAGATTTTTTTTAGCTGTCAGTCGTCTTAAAAAGCATTTTAACATTAAACGGTTAATACTTTTAATTTGTTACGTTGTGAACCCGATTAAGGTTTTTAAGGTCAGCTAGTATCTAAGACGTTTAAAGACAAATTTCCGGCACGCTGTTCGATTATTATTTTTTAACCCTGTTTGCTCAAATTTTCTGGAAAAAATGCAACGTAGCTCATTTCATATTTCACAAACGGAACCCTTAGTCGAAAAATTGATATTGACGACAATAGATAGTCGAGAAAAAAAAGAACCCCACGTTACATGTAAATTTTTTTTCTTCTATATTTTATATTTCCATTTGTCAGCGTGATTAATATACATATTCATGCTAAATAACTAAGAGTCTCTGAGGGACATGGCGAAACTATAAGGGTTTCTAGTTTGACTATGGAACTCTAAAAATGGCCTTCTCTTTTGTAGTGCAATAAGGAAATTATGTACACAAATGCATTATGCCCATCAAAAAAAAACAACGGACATCCGCTTAGGATTTTCATTAATGCTTAAAGGTACTCCAAGAGCTAAAAAACTCATGGAATTGCATTAATGTAGCTTTGTTGTTTTGAAACATGGAATGTACCAAAAAAAGAACAGGTGTCAAAGATCCATATAACAACAACGGTTACGTACTGTGTTAGCCATAAATTATTTAATATTAAGTATTATTATTACTTACTGTTGTACTTGCCATTCTTGTTCAAGATTGCGACGTTTTAAATTTACATGGTGGCTTGCAGAGGTTTCTTTTATCTATAAATAAATGTTTTTTTACTAAAAAGAATTACACGACGCCTTCTTGTGGATTTGGGTGGTTATGATTTTAACTTTGTTTTTGTTGTAGCCTTGAATTTATGTCGACAATGCTTAGTTCAAAACGCAAGTTTATTAGTCGTCGCGCGGCAGGTGTCAAGATAAGCCGGTAAACATAAAAGTACATCTCCGGGACTCCGTCAAATGTGAAAGGAGTGAATGGGGCTAATATATAAAAATAAATAAATAAAATATCAGGGGACAATGTTACACCAATTGATCTGGTCCCAAACTAAGCTCTAGGCTTGTACTATGGGTACTAGACAACGATATAAATACTTATATAGAGAAATGTATACTTAAATACATAGAAAACATCCATGACTCAGGAACAAATATTCGCGCTCATCACACAAATATCTGCCCTTACCGGGATTTGAACCCAGGACCGCTAGCTTCGTAGGCAGGGTCACTACCAACTAGGCCAGCGCGTCGTCAACATATATATATGAGACAGGGATTCGAAGATATCAGTATTTCTATGTCTTTGTTTCTTTGGACTCAAAACTGAAATAACATTCAATCTTGCGGTCAACAACAACAGTTCTGCAGCGTATGCATTAAAGCGAATCCGACAACTTACGAAGTCGGGACGGCAAGACTGGTGTAATAGAATTATTTTCAAAATATTATGACTTATGAGTTATACTCGTAGGATTATATTTTGAGAAATAGCGGCTGACATCCAGGCCACCGAAATGATTACAACGATTATAAGTTTCATTTATCAACTGGGGTCTCGGGTCTCACTCAAAGATAGAAAAAATACTTTTCTTATTGTTGCGTCCGCGTAGCATTGTTGATTGATTTGATTTTTGGTCCTTGAAAGCGTTATCAACAGGTTGAAATATAATTTCAGTCTGTCCGTCAGAGGTAGTTTCGACCAATTTGCCGTTGTTTTCAAGCGCCTGAAACATGCTTTCAGTCCGTTTCAAGCGTTTTCAGGCCCCTTATTTATGGGCCTTTGAAGTAACTACAGTTCAACAATTATGGCAATTTTACATCAAGGGATTGCATGACTAGAAAGAGACAGCGATAGTAAGAACCATCAAGAAGCGTGTGAAAGAGATAACACTACTAAAAATGAGACTGCAATACGCGGATCATTCCAGAGTTCCAGACCCGTTAGCCAATGACATCGAGATTGTAATCAAGGCTGCGTCCTCGGCGGATCAAAGTGCATTGATCATTCCAGAAGGCATTCTGAAATGGTCGGAGTCTGGGACTATAAAAGGCAGAACAATTGCGGCTACTATTCATTATTTCCCTGTACAGCGAACAATGCTAACTAGAGCAAACCGAGCGATTATCTATGTATTTGGAGTTTATTGTGCGATCATTTTATGTAAATGTTAAGTGGACGCATTATTAAAGACTACCTTTTAATTATCTGTTTAGTCGTGCATTTCTATCCGTTACCTACACCCACGTACGTATGTATGTCCACTTATATATTTATTAATAGATAAGTCTTGTATTTTCTTACTTATTTATCTTGTTATATTATAATTATCCAACACTTTTTAAGAATGAATAGGTTCTTATAACTTATAATGTTGTACCTACAGAAAAAAACGGATTAAGAAAAATGTAAGATTTTATGTTTCAGGTAGGTCAGGTAGGATATTATTATATCGGTATTATACATTTTTTTAAACAAATAATTACTTACTATTTAAATGTATAAAGACTATCATTGAGTTAATTTTGTCGAACCCATTGTCTATAGATAAAGTCAGCATATTTGTGTCCGGGATATAGTAGACTACTTTACAGGACTGGATAGATCAGCTCAGGAGTGTCGAGAATATGAAAAATAATGTTCAGTAAAAGTCTCACGGAAAACGAGATATCGCAACTTGTCAAAATTTTAGAAATCGCTCATGATGAAAAACTCTGTCTAAAAAAATAATTCCGACTTGAAAAGTATAAAACACTGTTAATTATTTATTAATTTCGTTATAAGAGTCATAAAGCAAATGTAATCTGCCTTCTTTCACAGCGAATGAAACTAAAAAATTGTAATAACTGTGGTCGTAGCATCAAAAACGGAGAACCAGGGAACCAAATTTCCAAAATTTTGAAAACTTGAGGTATCTTGTTTTCAACACTCCTGAGCTGAGATATCCAGCCTTGTAAGGTGGACTCACTATATCACGGGCATCCTGTATAAGAAAGTCAAAAAGCCTATTTTCTAGACCACCGTTTCCACCCAAATTATACGGTAAAATATCGTCAACACGTCGACAGCTCACACAAAAATTCTAAAAGCGAATGTGTTTTATCGCTAAAGCCGCCGTTTATATACGCGTCTGTATCTGTAATTACTCATAGTTTTCACTCTTAGAAGCGGCTGGATAATTCTTAGCCATCGTACAATAAAGTTCAGTTTCACTTAATCCAAGTGTGAGAGGATTAAAAACGTGTGCGTCACAAATTTTATCTAACAATGACAGTTGTCCAGGATCTTGTTTGTAAATGGACAAGGTTTACTTTTGTTTGACCCAAGTGCAAACGGGGGTGAAAGACGTATATGTCAGAATCAGGAAGCTAGGCGAGCCAACTCGGACAATCGGTCCGGGTGAATCAGTTACCGATCTATTCTGGCCCGGCTATTTGGGCCGTGTTTGGAGCTTGGGAACAAGAAATAGATGGAAAATGAAAATTGTTTGTACACGTCACATCTTTGACTGATGGCATACCACTAGCCTCGGACGGTGAAAATGTGGAGCCGACTCTAAATAAATAAAAACTTTATTGTACGTGATGTTAAGTTTTTCTCTCTCAAGGCTGATTTTTAATCTCCAAAAGTTCAGATAACACTATGTCAGATCAGTTTAGCTCTGTTCTTAACTTTAATATAAAAAGATAAGGAAAGCGGTAGCTTTAACGGTATAATTTTATTTGGAGATTGGAAAAACGGCACTTAACATAATAAATACAAAATAATAAATAAAAATCTGACTCAGTCTTGGTCTACCACCAACACCGCTCCACCGCTACTTACCACCGCTTTCTGACCATCAAGAAGAGAGTTCTTGTTTTTCTGAACGAACAAACAACCCTTCTTGAGTTGACTGTATTCATTTCTGGATTAAGTACTTCTCATCAGTTTACCTGCATGCTTGTTTACCTTTCTCTCTTTTAAAAAAAACCCACATGAGATTTTTTCAGTGACAATTCCGTTTATTTATTTATTTATTTATTTATTAAAAAGTACATCCACATCACATATATTAAACACTTACAGACTATTTATTGATAATGTAATATCTTCTAATATATTAGACAATTACGGAGTACATAACTTGATTGATGAATTAATATTAACTGTCACATTAATTAACAATCCAAGTAGCACCTAACCAAAACAATGAATTAATTAATAAAATAAAAAAAAAATTATTCGTAAATTGAAATTGAAATATATATTTAAAAAAAAAAAAAAAAGTTTAAGAGTAATAACAATTTAACGTTTAATCAAAATCACAAACCTATACTGCTCTCTGATTGGCCCAATGGTTGGGTGTTAGAGAATGTCTCGAGGCCTTAGGCCATTTGCACTTAATTTGTGTAGTGTGCAATAAAGTTTAAATAAATAAACAATTACACGTATTCGTCTTTGCAGTTGAATACTACGAGAGTGAAATAGTGGCTTCTATTATCTAAAAAAGCACTATATAAAGAAATGAAAAGCCATTACATACAATGTTAGCGTCAAAACGTTTTGTGTTATGTTAAGTCGAGTAAATTGACAGTACCCATGGAGGCATTATTATCCTATTTTTTTATTATGACATGAAAATGGAAAACTAGCAAACAGAAAACCAGATGGCAAGAGGGATTTGCATACAGATATGATAAGTAAAGCTATGCAATCATTCGTATGATATCTTCGGCATCACGAGTGAAATTATAATTGCTTGAACCACGTAGTTGTATACCTTTTGTTTGGTCTGGGGTTATATTCTGAACATTTTATAGTAACGTAAACGTTATAAGCTGGTTATCATGTGGTAGTATTAGTATTTGGTGACTAACCCGACGTCAAAAGTAATCACTATACTTTGTCAATACTCGTATAGTATTGACCCTGCCCTAGTCATTACCCTTTAGCAATTACTATAATACATATTCATTAAAGCGATTAGCCAAACCATTATAATAAACTCCTCGAAAACAAAACGAACAAACCATCAAAACACATCAATTACCATTTTGCAACCTGCATAGTTCACATATAGCTCAAAATTGTGTGAACCCAGTTATTAGCTTAGTATTTTTTTGTTTTGAATGAAATGAATGACTGACAGAACGAAATGACGACAAGTCATCGGGCCCGCATGCCAACGCTCGGTTGCTGATTGAGGCGTTGTAGCGCGTTCGAGGCAGCCAATGACTCTTCATCATTGAACGTCTTCTAAATAGGCTGACGCTAATTTGGGTTATCGACACGGAGTGACTAATTGTAAGGTGCGTGACATGTTAATAAACTGAAGGGAATTTACAGTTAGTATATTTGAGTAAAGCTTAGTTTATTTATATATATATTAGTTGTCGTAGTATATGACTAAACTATTGAAGAAGAGTGTGTTAATACAGCATATCAGATGAAGTATAAAAAAAAAATGGTTTTATCCTGGTCACGGCACCAGGTTAGGCCATTGTTACCCGTCATTTACCAAACCCACATATCGACATAAATACACTTAAAATATCCCATCCAGCCTTCTCTAACCCGGAAACACAGCGTATTAACGTTGTAAAAGCGTGTTAAATATATAAACTGTCTGCATCAAATCCGCTCCCGCTCAACAAGTTCTGCTATGTACGTGCGTCAGCGCAAAGAAATGACCACCATTTGCCAAGAGCCGATACTTTGATCCGTGCAGTTCAAACGGACTTATGCGTTATATCTCGCGTGATTGGCTATTGGCTATCCACATTATACTCATATTTGCCACCTGCTTAAATATTTCATTTGACACAAAAGTAATTCCCGCATTATTCTAGAAGCTGGTGAAAAGTATTTTTTTATCTATTGATAATGGGTTTGCTCTTGACTTGCTAACTCTTGCCCTTGGAGCATGAAGATTTTGTCAACGATGGAGCGAGCTCACGCAGGAGATGCAGATTCATCCTAGCTTTAGGTTAGAATTTTACTTATGCAAAATGAAGATGACTGCCCATATTAAACGAAGCAATCAAAGATAAGATTTTCCAAGAGATACTGACCAACAAATGATACAACCTTTTTTTACCTATATTATGAGCCTTTATGGTCCCAGAAAACGAAACGGTTCACAGAATATTGCGTTCAGTGAAAAGAAATTTCTGCGTTTTTTAGCACACCGGCCTTTTGGTGGTACCTAAGTGGTCTTGGAAGCCCATATAAACTAGCAATCTTACGATGACAATCTCAAGGCTACAAATGCCATTATAATGTCTTTAATAATATATTTAAAAATACGGTTAACGGCTATATCACTCTTAACTACATACAGTTCGATAACGCATCATTCTTAAGCGTTTATTTATTACGTGTCTTCTCACGCTTCGCTGTTGCTGTTCTCGAAATTGGATCAATTATAAGCAATAAGTAGCCCCCATAGGTACTCTATGTATACGTAAAAATAAGGAATAATAATCATTAGAATGTAGCAATGTGAGCTATTACTCGTTTTGCGGATGTTGTAGGCGTGTTTTGACGACGTTAGTCATCGTAGTCATAGCACGATGCACCGAGTCGTTGCCCGCGTATGAAGTATATCAATAAACATTGATAGGTACTCTTACTAAAAGCGTTTGCATATTACGACCTTCTTAAATGATATTTGTTGCATTTAACACAACTTACTGGTACTTTTAAGGTATATTTTTAAATATGTTCTAAATTTTGGCCTTAGGTACCTAATATTATGATAGTCCTGTATAAAATATATGTAATAGCCTACTCATAGGGATATTATTACTGACTATATTGTCATATTCCAGGTCTCAGTAAGTATACAATATATGGGAAGCTTTTAGGAATCCGTGAAATGGAAATATAAAAAAAAAACAGTCTAGACTAGGAATCGGCGAATGCTGAAATTCAGTGGAGCACGTACTACTTAATGAGGATCTCATCAGACAAAATATTAGGCTGAGATGGACCCACGGCCTTTCTAATGATGAGGTTTTGTTCGGACCACTAAATACATACTATAAACTTTAAAATTTCAGTTCAATCAAGGCAAGCAAGCAAAGTCATCTTATAAAGGGTCCATTTTTCAGTAAGTAATGGCATGAGACCTTAACAATTCCAAATTTAAAAAAAAAAACGGTCATTCCAGCTCTAGATAGACCAAATAGATCGAGAACAAAACTTAGAAAACCAAACAAATTCGTCAAGAAGTGCAATTTTCGAGTTTGTTCAAAGCGACCCTCCATTCTGCTCTTAAAAAGGTGCCACTCTGCTCGTACCCCCATCGTCACAATTTTATATTCGACAGTATCCTTAAAACTTCACCTAAACTCTCCTATGTTTAGTTCCATTCGTAAGTATCATCGGCCACCAGCTTCTACGAAAAACATAACATAACTCCATAAACAACGTTTCACTAAAAACATTACATACATCGCTGAATATATTATGTAAATCGCCCAGCTACTACCTACGTAGGAATGCGAACTATTGACGTAATAACGATAAATATATCCATAGACGATGCACTATCAAAACATGCGCGGGATTGTAAACTTCCGCTGGTTTTGGCTTCTGCACTCGAGCATCTCTAGATCACGCTGAAACAAAGAAGGGTGTAGAACTATAGGTACTCATAAATGAGGCACCTCGAATCTCACACTCGCATTGTTATATTGCCTAGAACATGAACGAAATATGAACGAGCGTTATGCCAGTAAGGTGAAAATAGCGAAGTAAATGATGTAATAGTGTTAGTAAGACAAAATAGCAGTACGAGTACCTAACCACACTTCGAACCGAGTTCCACATTATAACTAGTTTTAATTTTCTGTACGTATGCAACACTAGTAAGTAGGTCCAGAATAAAAAATATCCAAATCCTTTATCTCGACCCTTGCCGAGTGACTGAACGGTGTGCCTTATCCTGATTTGTATAATAAGTTATAAAAATAATACGAGAAAGCTTGCTCAAACGTATAATTACAAATCAAAACATTTTACTTTTGCGAATGCCAATTATTTTGAATACTCCAATCTTGACACTTCTTCAGGTATCCTATGTCCTGGGCCAGATCCTTGGATATGGTTTTGATGTCTGTCGTCGATGCGGAGCTGGTGCCTTTGACCCTGGGCTTGAAGTAGGGCTGGACCATTGTGGACCAGGCCTTACCGAAGATGGCGAGGAGGCTTATAACGGACAGGCCTAAGAGAAAACCCTGGAACATTTCTGTATAAATCTGTTAAATGCACAGGGAGTGACTACGGAGATGACGACTGATAGGGATGTTTGGAAGAAAAAAACGTGCAGGCAAGATGAAAATGATGAAAGCTTGTATAGACAAATTGCCATACAATAATGTGTAATTTTAAAATAATTCTACTTATAATATAAATGCGTAAGTTTGTGTGTTAGTTTCATGTGTGTGTTTATTGCGTGTCCTTCAAGCAGCAGCGGCTGAAATGGAGATAACTTATACTCTGCTTAAGACAGGCTATTCATCCCGGAAGATCTAAATTCATAATCAAAATGTACGTGTATGAAATAGCGGGTAAAAGCTGATAATACGAGTACATAAATATATGTCAAAAAATATTTAATTCCGCCGCCTAGGTATCCGCTTGTCTTTTTGTTCATTACACGGAATGCTATGGGATCGTTATTAAATAACTAAATACCATGTTTCCGCCACCACCGTCCTGACAATGACAGATGACAGGCGATAATTCAGTATAAATTGCAAGGTCAATACTCTGATATTTACATCACAGGGTTTCATATAAGCTGCACCATGTACACTGAAATGTCACCTGTCACATGTCATTGTTAAGATGGTGAAATCGGGGGCTGGTATTCTTACAATTTTACATGTCTTCTTGCTTAAGATCAAAGAAGAAAAAAGAATTGATGACTAATAATGTGTGGGTTACACAAAAATCCAAAAACAAGCACATAAAGTAAACACCCATACTGACTTATTTACAGGCCAAAATGCTCGGTAATTCATGGATGAGATAAATATTTCCGTGGCATTGGCGCGCATTGATGAGGTATCTTGTATATGAATTGGAGACGAGCCAAGCGTGTGATGCATGGAGTGCTAGATGACGGGTTGATTACATTTAACTACCTAGGGGTTTCTAAATTAAATGTTCAAAAATGAAAAGTTAGCTTAAATAATATATATTTCAGAGCCCGGTGTCACACAAATTGATCTATTCCCAAACTAAACTCTATCCTTGTACTATGGGTACTAGACAACGATACACCTATTAAAATACTTAAATACAAATGAAAAAGCAGTAGCACAGAGAGGCCGTCACGGACAAGAAGACCATTTCTTTACTTTGCATATATTATTTTTCCACACATCTCTATCAGCTGTTAACTTACTGACTAATTCAGGAATTTTCCTCTTATTCTTTTTATATAGTCAAAACGATACGCATCCGCGTATGAGCGATGAACAGAGATAGCTCTGATTAGGTTTTCTTTTAATCTCTTGTCCCTCCACATTCATACTAAGTACTTGACTTTTTGATTATATAACGTTAATTTCTCTTTATGATAATTAACATTAACATTCCCTATGACTGGCTACTTTTTCAAACTTCCTCTCACATTCTCATTCATTATTACCCTATCCATTTTCGTTACTCAACAAAACAATTTTAATAAGCAACATTTGCATTTTTTATGCAAGATCTGTTTCGATATTTGACTTACGATACTTCCACCGAGATCCGAGACGAACAGATTCCAGTCATAGTTGTAGCGTTCCTCATACACCGATACCATCATGGTATTGAAATGGATGTATAGCTAAAATAATAAAAATTTACATTTAAGGCACTGCTAAAAAACAGAATGGATATATTATACATTACTAGTCTGTAATGTGTCTAAATTCATGTGTCTAAAGGGTCTTAAATTTTTTCTAAGTCATCTTTGAAAAAAACGAACGATCTGTACAAAAGTTTTGAAAGGGCTTACATGTGTCTCCAGTTTGGCGTCTCCAAAACTCAACGCCCAGACCTTCGTTGCAGAGTCCCAAGTGTAGTCGCTGCGGCGGAATGTAACAAAAGCGTTGTAAAGGTACGCACGGCATATTCGCGGACACACGGTGCAGTTGTGGTCATCGTACACGCTAAACCGGAAAGATTTTATCATTGACTAAGACTATTTAAAGAAAAAAAATGATAGTAATATTATACCAAGCAGGAATGACATTCGATCGAGTGGCGTGTATCGGTTTTTTCACGCCATTTCTAACCCTAATTTCCCTGCACAACATGCACACATCCTGTTGGTTGATTTATTGCAGAAGAATTACTTGATATAAGCGCTGATGAGAGCTCGCATGTCGTTATAGTTGTTGCAGCGAGGAAGGTTGCTGGTCATCCAGGGGCCGGAGCAGCCAGCCGCTGCTCCTGCCAGCGAGGAGATAAACTCGGTGGTGCACTGAAACATAGTGACTTATGTAAATTTACACGTCTCATTAAGTAAGTGCGAGGTATACTCGAGAGAAATTAGCAGGTCTAGGTGGTGTGTTTTTATTGTAAGAGTTGATAAAAGCGATTCCACCATTTTTTTCAAATGAATCCTAGCAGAGAGATTTTCTTATAACGCAATGGCGTTCTTTAATGGTGGGCATAATATATTTCTAATGAGCTAAAGCACATGGGCTTCCTTTTCATCCTATCTATTCATCTGCTTCTGTCCACATTCCTTAACTCCCTTTGGTCCATAGGCCGTACTCCTGATGATTCGGGGTAGTTTTAATCGCAAACCAGATCTTACCTCATTCGCACTATAGTTCTCCCACCTCACGCAAGGGTCCCCGTCTTGGCTGATCTTCTGGTACTGGTCAACGGTTAGCTTCACGTCTAGCGTCTCGCCGGTATTCACATAAATGTAGTCCACTAGACCGCCGTTGTAAACCGCCACTTCTATTGGCAGAGAACATTGCTTATTTATTTTGCTGCCTATTAAAGTTGGAGTATGATATGATTAATGCAACTTAAGCTTGATGAATGCTTATTGATAGCGGTTTGGGTATAACAGAAATACTAATACTCATCACCTCAAACTAGAATGAAAACCTTTGGTTATCACTGCTTAGTCTTTATGACGACATTATTTAACATGCATGTTATTTTATTATAGAACTTGTTTTTAGCAAATATTATTAATGATATTCTTTTCAGAAAAACCCTGAAGTTTAACCACTTTTTCAAGTTATTTTTGGGTTTAGTCACTCACTGTAACTCCTAGACTAACCAGTAAAGGGCTCCTTGGTGTAGTGCACATAGACGTGATACCCTGGCGGCTCCGTTCCGATGCTGTTGGCGATGTCTCGGGAGTCGTGACGCAGCGTCAGTGAGTACCCAGTGCCACGGGACGTCTTCTGACTCAGAACCTGGGGGTACCAAGAACCAAGGTTTTTAAGAAACGAACAAAATATATAGATTCAGTGTCAATGAAAGAGACACATTTATAAATGGTTCTACTCGGTTCCCGCTCATTATCGGCGGTGAGACAAGTACCTAAAGTTCGTCTCGATAACATCATATTTCCCTTCTAACTATTTTTCTCCCGTCCTATGACTGGTTTTTACCACTAGCTATCGTTAGACTTTCATAATGTCTTACCAGCAGTCGTCGGAATAGGTTTTTCTTAATTTACCTAGTCGTAAACTTGATGCATCATCATTCAATAACGTATTCTGATCTCACATGCACATGTGTCAAGTTTAGGTAAATAGACACTAGAGGTAACCATTCCGACCGCTACTTACACATACTAGTTACCTGTGGTGTCAGTGTGTAGCATTTACCCTGTACAAAACCGAGACGTGGTTTAACAGCTACATCTGAAAGAAAAAATAATTAGGTATAAATTGAATGTACCCGGTAATATTGAAGTTATTGAGATGTTGAAAAATGTTGTAGGTTTTGGGTCGTTGACGTTAAAAAATAGTTAAGTTATTACTCAGATTTATGGCTACAGTGAATTTACTTGCGCAGACATACTTAACTAAGGGCTTGTTGTTTGATCAGTAGTTAAACTTACTAATCTTGTAACCAATGGTTAAATCCCAAGGAACTATGTCAAATTTTCGATTCTTTTTTAGAATTTTAACTACTGATCAAACAACAGGGCCTCTATTGAACATGGTAAAAACCATATCGTGTTTGATTCGTTATCGTATTATCACCGTTTTGATAGCTCTTATTTACATAACAGTAATGGCGGATGACGTCAAAACAATACTATAATGGGTCAAAGACGATATCATTTTAACCGTCGGGAATAAAGGCCCAGGCCCTAAGTCCATAATGGGCCAGGTGGTTCACGATTTTGTATGAAAATTGTTGTGTCCTGAGTCATCAGTATTTTTAGCAAAATATTATTCGGGATTAGACTTATTGATTTGGACTAACGATTCGAGTTTAAAAAAATGTTTACATATAGTTTCGGTTGTACATACAGTGACTGAAAAATAAGTACAGCATAAGGCTGGTTCACCCACTTGCAAGAAAATAAAGGATAGTGTTCATAATCTACTTAACATTAATTCGATTCCTTACTTTCGACCAGTCCGTCAAGTCCATACTGCACGAAGAACTCTTCGTCGGTGTACGTGATCTCCTCCCACAGTTGATCCAGAGTCATCTGGGAGAAATTGAAGTTGCGCCACACTGACGTATAGCGGGGGTGTGAGTACAGGCCGTATTCCTGACGATTTATATTATGATGATAAGTATACTATAGTGCCCGGCCCATAAAAAATCAATCCTGACACATTGCACAACCATGAAGATTCTGAATATGGATAATGTTGACAGCAGTCAAACAATGCTGTTATTACTATTCCTTCACACGTAACAAATAAGTTTGGCATTGTTTTACTGCTGTCTACAATGTCAATAGTCAGAAACTTCATGGTCGTGTAATTTTTCAGGATTGACTTCTTATCTGCCTAGTAGGTACTGTAAGGCTGTACTGTAGGTGTTTATATAATACTCATAGTTACGAGAGTAATCACTGTTATTTTGCGGCCTGTACAGAGCGAAGAGCAACATCACCTACAAAAGGAGGAGGTACGTGGAAAGTTAGTTAGAACTCGGGTAACTTGAGTTGGAGTGGATAACTGAAAATTCTGCTTTTAAAAATGTGTAAATGAGAGATAATGGTTTTGGAAATTTCATTTACACAGCGTATTAAAATAGTGCAAGTTCAAAGTGCCTGTTCAAAGGTAGTTTAAAGGGTCGGGATTCTCGAAATACACGCATAAAAATTGTCTAATGTATTATTGCAATATTCTGCAGTGTATTGCAACGAAGTACATTATAAATGTCAAAAGAAGCTATGGATATTTTCGATACTTGGTCATTTTTTAGGTGTGTATCACAGCCACACTCAGTTGTAATGTTTTAAAACATTAAAACACCTATACCTACAGATATGTGTCCTCAGTGCACTGACGATTAATGGCCGATGGTCGAACCCTATATCCAAACCGTAGATAGATACGTTACTTCGGATATTTTAATTTCCTAATTATTCCATAGAACATTTAGAATTTCGGATTATCATGGAACAAAATGATATGGCAACGTTTCACGTTGATCTATAGAATAAATTGGAATATTCATTTTTCATTTGTTACCATGGAACTAAACCATTACAACTAAAAAGCGAGAACACTATACGTTTATCTATATTAATAAAACCTCTGTATTTTATCGCTTTATACTGGTCACTTGAGCGCACTCACAATTAAGTCTTAACATTATTGTGAAATAACTTTACACTATAAAAATGGACTGGACACGCAGCCTAAAGATTGTACTCTCAATTTTGAGGATAAAATAATAGAGAAACGTGGTCGAGGCCAAGTTCTTAAACTAAACTGGAAGGAATACTACCTTCAAGCTAGTTATAAAAACGAGCAGTCGTCGTTATGGCGATGTAGCTACTGTGTATTTATATAATGTTTTTTTTTTACGTCGGGCGTCAGTTTGGTTTATTGTTAAAAAAAAAAGTTTTATTTCCCTCTTATTATGGATTGATTTGCTTGCCCAGCACGGCTAGCATATGTTGTCCGCAACTTGTTTGTCGCTTGGATCTCCCTTTCTTTCTAGTCTGTAACGATAGAGACGCTCTGAGCGACAAGCGAAAAAATACAACTTGTGCTACCCGTGCAGCCCTCACTTATATTTAGTCTAGGCTTATGCGCTTATTACACCTTACTTTCCTGGTGGTAGGTCCTTGTGCAGGGTCCGTCCGGATCGCTAACACCATCTTATCCATTAACCTACAGCCAAACAGCAGTGTTCGCATTGTTGTGTTCCGCTTTGGGGATAAGACAACCGGTGGAATGACTAGCATTGAGGTATTCCATCTTGGTCCTCAGGGTTGGCAACGCATTTGCAGTCTTAGGCTTGCAGTCTTGTGAATACGAATGTCTAGGGTCACAGATTCTACTTACCATCAGGTGGCCTGTGCTCGTCCGCCTACGCCATAAAAAAAAATCGTGTAACGTATTGCGGCAACCCTCGTCTTAGTGAATAATTTAGGAAGGGGTAAAAAGCCCTTAAGGCTCAGAATGTCACTTGGTATTGCGTAATTGACTAATACTGTCAAAACGTTAGGTACCTACTTCAAATGTGCTGTGCTATGCTAACGTCGTCTGCCAAGGTGCGAAGTCGGGTAAAATACTAGTATATAGTTCTATAGAACTACTAGGAAATATGATTACTATTTTGTTTCATGATGGAACAATCTATTGCGTCAATGTTTAGTGAGCTGGGGTGAAAAGCTTTAGTGTGTAGTTCTACAGAACAATTTCGGAAAATAAATTCTATTTTGTCCTATGACGTCACTGTTCCATAGAACAAATGGGAATAACTTTTAGGCAATGACCAGCATTACCTGAGGTAGTAGGTGACAGCGATGACAGCTGTTAATTTTGGAAGATGTTCCAAATTCGGATCTCATTAGTTTACAATATTCGATAACCGTAATTTCATTACGTTACAGCAGTCATCGCTGTCACCTACTATCACAGGTAATACTGGTAATTTGCCTTTCGGCTTCTGAACCCATCTTAGAGTAATTACTTATAATATGTGGGTAGATAAAGTATTGTAGGCGACGTAGTTGGCGTTATGCAACCGTCACGTAAACTACTATTAAAATGTCTCCCTAAGTGTCTGCCTGCCTAATCTGTGGTACGGCGAACAGACAGTTCTTAGGACTCACAAAATTACTCACTTCCATCTTGTCGAACTTGTACGGCGGCTCCCGGCAGAAGGTAATGCTGGGGTACATTAGCGTCTTGTTAAAGTCGAAGTGCGTGTACGTCGTTATGGGAATGTTTATCAGTTTTTGCACACATGCTGTTATCTGAAAAAAATACCCAATTATTTTGCAAAATACACTCAGGAGCAAAAATAACGAGTCAGAGTGCGTTTTTCATACTAAAGAGGCTATTTCGAAGCCTTGGTTCCTCGCCAGGGAATGCTTTTAGTGAATTCTGATGATGAATACCGCGAGCATCGATACAGGACTTCCAGAGTGCCTAAGATACCCAAATGAATGAATATGCGGTTAACGCCGGAATTGTGCATGTTCAGAAAAACATCTAAAATGGCAATAAAATGCAAGGAAATCCAAATGCTGACCCAAATTGTGCGACTGATTGTGTGATTGTGTGTGAGAACTTTTGATCTCCTCTATTGAACCTAGGAGTATCCACCATTAAACCTCATTCGAAACAACCCCTGGCGAAGAACCAAGGCTTCGAAATAGTCTCGTTTGTATGAAAAACGCACTCTGACCCGGTATTTTTGCTTCTGAGTGTAGCTTCAAAGTTGGAGTTTTAGCACAGTTATCGTTATATTTGCACGGTTAACATCCGTGTGGAGGTAAGACAGCCGGTAAACGACTAGCATAGTCCCATGTTTATCTTGAGTTTGCAAATGTTTCCGGACCAGTGCGCCCATATATCCATTTTTTTAAATTATATCTATAAAAGGCAAACGACAGACGGGCCGATGGTAAGCAGTCACAGTCGCCCATAAACGTCAGCAATACAAGGGCACAGCCAAGTTGCTGCCTTTATGTGAATATTCTTTTTAAGCCGCGGTTAAAGGAGGCCATGTCATACATGCTGAAGAAACATTGTGGGGGGAACTCTATTCCATGGTTTCATAATACGATTGCATTCTTAGTGACACAAAAAGAGCGTCGATGGCTTTAGGGGGTAGACTCGTGATCGTAAGGTACCGAGTTCAAACCCCAGCGGTCGCCATGTACCAATGAGTTTTTCTAACTTAAGTGCATTATCCGATGCTCTGACGGTGAAGGAAAAACATCTTGATGAAACCTGCACATTCGAACAGCTGAGTGTGTAAGAGGGTAATTGCACAAAATATCCTAAAGGGTCGAAGTGTATCCGAGAGAGCCCATCTGTAAGATAAGATAAGATAAGATTAGAAGACACAAAAAGTAAAAGAACCATTTTGTTAAAAAGAAATCCGCCATTACTACCACTTAAAGGAAATTTTATCTAATTCTCGAAATAAATCCCAGGGGACAATCTCACACGAATTGTAGCAAAGTAAGCTTGGAACCTGTTATATGGGTTCAACGATAAACATACTTGTAGATGTATGCTTAAATACATAAAAAACAACCAAGATTCAAGACCAGGGGGCTAGTAAAGTTGTCCACTCGGAGGTGACTGCATCAGGGCAAGCCCTGAACCATACATCCTGACGCTAAAGCGGTACCGTAGGCCCCTGAAGACGAAATACCCTGAGG
Organism: Acleris sparsana; assembly: GCA_923062465.1. Taxonomy (NCBI): domain Eukaryota; kingdom Metazoa; phylum Arthropoda; class Insecta; order Lepidoptera; family Tortricidae; genus Acleris; species Acleris sparsana. The sequence continues at coordinate 11,353,781 of OV281296.1, forward strand.
TTTTTAGTTCGTTCAAGTCGGACGGAAGTTTCCCTGGGGTGGGCAAGCATACTCGTATCTCCTGATTCAGTAGGGTTGTCCAAAAGCCGTTTGTACTTTGCACTGAAAGATGATACGCACCTGTTGTAGCACCACGCCGCTGCAGACCACCACAACGAGGGTCCGAAGTAGGTTGGCGCCTTGGACGCACTTCACGCATCTCTTTTTGATGGACACGGACGGTGGCAGCGATATCTCCTGAATAAACAACACGTTTCGCTAAATACATGGAAAAATTGGCAAGAGAGTGTGGCGGCTAACTTTTACCCCTTTCAAGATTTTGCCGTTGTATTGAACATATAGGCACAGTTGCGAGCATAGATTATACTTAGTGATTGTACCAGAGTCCACCAAGATCACTGTTTCAAGGCACTTCCCAAAAGAAGAGAAGAAGTCTCGCACGATACTCAACAAGTCAACATTCTGTCAGTTGTTGAACATCAACCTGCTCCATATTGTAATTTAAATCTTGAACCATCGAAATCTAGATACTGCCTTCAAATTATGGTTAAAAGTTTTACAAAGATAATTACTTATAGGTGGGTGAAATTTTGGCAAAACCGAAACAGCTGGTAAATGCGCAAAAAAATCTAGTCTTACTTATAGTTATCTAAAAGATGTGAAGTGAAATATACAAGTATAATGCCTTGATAACGACGTTAAATTACGATGACAGGAAATATTTAGATACATGACTATAAAGAAATAACTATAACATGTATTGTTATTGACTTTCATGAAAGATACATGAAAACCATAAGTAAAATATGACGTTTCGACCTACCTCGTCATCAACTTTTGACATGTTGTGTTCAGCGGCCCATCTCGCACGACCATCCGCTTGAACTTGACCGCCGACTGTCCACGGCGAGCTGGCGAGTGGTATTATAACGGTAACAGCATCATAAATAACACATAGATTACAATTATTAAATAACTTACCTTCAATATTAGGGTCGCTGATACAGAACATAAACTTTTATTTTGTAATTTGCATACTTATTGTTATGTTGTCGAAAAAAGAGCTTGCCTGTTTTCCCCCACACCAGCTCAAATTTGGGGGGACCCAAACACACTCATTTTCCAAAGCAAGAAAAACTCTTTTTTTTTCTATCTTTCCTAAAATTGCATTAAGTATAAGGATATATTATCTCATTATCTTATCTAAATTTATCTTCTTGAAAAAAATCTTTTTTAAGCACTTCATGTAAAATATTATTAAGGGAGAACTTTGAAACTTTGTAACGAATACTTACAAAACCATTTTTATAAAATATAAATAAACTAGTACTTGCCTGCTTGGGAAACAAATTCAATGTCGTGTGTGTCGTCAACCTTTATTGTCGCTCACCCAGATCATTTCGAAAGAAGAGTGTATTGTATTTAATCCAAAAAGTCACCCCATCCCACCATTAAATTTAAGGTACTTTGGCGCAATCATAAAAGTCAATTTACCTGGCAGGGCCCGTCTTCGTGGAATTAAAACTATACTTTTGTTAAGTTACGTTGTCATAAAAGTTAAAGTCAACAAAGGATTATTTTTCCTACACTTTTGTAATCCATTCGCTCCCGTATCCATTAAAAATGAGCCCAATGTCGTGTCTTCGGCTCTGAACGTATTTGATTAAATTTGTCAAATAGTAAATTCCGTCATTTCCGACAAGGCTGCTTATCTCGAGTGGCGGCAACATCAAACAACACTGCAGCATGGCGGGAAAAGCCTCGATTTCATATTTACCTCATTGAACTGGTGTATATCGAAATACAGGGAAGTAATACAAATTAGTCAGTATGGAAAATTCGGTAACTATAAGAGATAAGGTAATGTGTTCTTAGGAACTAACGCGTTGGTTTTGGAAAAAGGGAAAAACTGCATTTTAAAAAAACCGAGTACTAACCAAGAATAGCAAACCAAGTAGTTTTAAGTTACTTGAAGCAAACATCGTTTATTGCTGTAATTGATACCTAGTGTGGTAAGGGACGATTTGTATTGGAAGAAAATAGGTACCCAAAAAGGTCACAAAAATATGTATAAAAGGATAAATTTCCCAGCTATTAACCTTATATATTTTTTTAATTTTGAAATGCAGATATACCCTTTTTTAAATAGAGTTCTTAGTTCCTAAGAACTGATTACGCTAACTTTTATAGTTTACAAATTCCCCATCTGACCTATTTGGATTTTTCACTCTGTACGCCATAACATTTTGTCTTCCTATATTTAATATCTATCTAAGCAAATTACATCTTGCCGTATGCATTAACGATGCCGAACAATCGACAAATATTTTTATAGGTATAGTACACCTATGACTTGGCTCTGTGATACCTATTAAGTCAACGAAATTTGTAACAAATTCTGACCTTCCGCTAAAAACACTCGTGCAACGATCGAATGTTTCGTAACTAAACACCCGTAAGCTACATAGCCGTTGGACACCAATAACTGAGACTCGTGACTCAAGAGATCAAGCTTATTCAAATCTACCTAATCTAATTCAAAAGGTAATTACGACGTTGCTGTTTCCCGTTTTTATCTTAATATGTCAATGGAACTTAAAAAGTAAATTAAAAAATTAGTGGACCATTAACTCATCACAACATAGTTAAATGTATGTACTTGGGAGACCCAGCATCGCTCGGGTTGCAGTTTTACAAAGATGACCACATAACAGATCGATTTTTGGCCCATTTTCATCGAAACACTTAGAACTATTTTTGAAAACGTGACTGCAAAGAAATTTAAAAACGCTCGTAACAACGTAGGTGTACGCGCAAGAGTGACGGACGCTTTATCCACCGCCGCCGCGATTAAGGCGACCATAATACGGGCTCCGGGGGGTTACCTTGAGTCATGCTAAAGCAGTTTAGAGCGGTAGATAGATCTGTCATCTATAGCAATTATACAGCTCTGTCCCTTTCTCTCAACCTAAGCTTGCTTTAGTAAGTACCTATGTCATGGTGACCCCCCTCGAAGTCAAAAAGCTTGACAGCTGATGCTCCGTTTGAGGCTTGCTGGCGCGGCTCTGGCTACTCGACGACCTTATCACGCGGATCGAACATTATGATAATCATAGCGTGTTGCAAACATTACAACATTTAGGTGCCCATATATAAGCAACACAACATAGATTCTGGCCTTGTTTTTAAGAGTTTTACTTGGGATTTACATGAAGTCTGTTCAAATCTTAAATACATTTTTAAAAAATGTACCTACCGTTACCGATAGAACTTAAAATCCTTTTTAAAATATCTGTTCAACTTCAAATTTCTTACAAGTAACGCCATCTGTATAAAAATCTGAAAACTAAAGCCTAGCCCATTCGGCATGTAACAACGTTATTATTTCATCAGCTACCTACTAGATGGCGCCAGCTATCGAATGTTAATCAGTATATAATTAAAATGATGACTATTAACCCCTGCGTGTATAGGAATCTAACTATAGTTGTTGTAGAGAGCGTCGGTGGTCGAGTGTGACGACTTGCGATCGTAAGGTATCGAGTTCGAACCTCCGCGGTCGCCACACGCCACGTCGCGTTGGTCAACCATCAATTGTCTTTAAAACTTTTCGACTCTATTTTTTTGTAGCGTATTAGGGTCCACACGTGGGAAAACTGTTCTTACGGTGTTGGAAAAATATTGTGAGGAATCCTGCACATTTGAGTGGCTGAGTCTGTAGGAGGGTAATTTAAGTAGGTATACGAGATGGACATCTGTGTACAACATGGTCTATGTTTAGTTATTTTATTTTTAACAAATTAGACCATACTATACTTTCCCCCTTTCTAAAAGTCCCGTTTTGACAGCTGTCAACCCAATACAAAATACAATCTCAATTATGCCTCAGACATATATTACATTAAGTAGTCGACTGTGCAATAAAGGCGGATTTATTGATCGGTTTGTAGACTAACCCCCGTAATCATAAACAAACATTTCAAATGTCATAATGACAGATACGGATAATAGTACATTGTGCATCAAGGGTAGTATGAATGACTCGAGTTAGTAATCCCCTTACTGCCTGTGATACACACAATGGTTTTCATCACATTTGCGAGGAAAAACACTTTAACTCTGCAAAATAAAATATAAAGAAATAACTTTTGACGAACGGGAACGTAAATGGAAACGATATTTTTTTTGTGACCTCTACCACAGATAATAACTGCGTTTAGATTCGACCTGGATTCGAGCCAGATTTAGCCAATTTGATAAAAATGTATAATTACTAAAATTAATGAGAAATGTTGATATAAACTTGAAATAGGTATAAAAATAATGAAGTTTAATGAAGCGTATAGGTTTTGTGTAATGTAAGTTAGTCTATAGCTAATTTTTAAAGATGAAATTATAAACCGATTTAATTTTTGGCTGATAATTAAACCTCCTTAGTCAGAAATGATGTACGAAAGAGTTGCAAATTTTAAAAAGAAAGTCATTACTCCCTAGGGATGACAAACTCGCCATAATTCAGGAACAATTTAGGCCATTGTCCTTCTGTATACAGGCATGGAATAACACCATTTACGAGCAAGTGTGATGAAAAATATATTCCAAGCACACTTTAGCTATTGCGAGTTTATGCATAAAAGGGTTACAAATTGTTATAAATAATTTCAACCAACAAAAAGTCCAATCTTAGGAAAATGTGTTTACATTCTCCGCTGTGTGAAAAAAAAACTTTCTATTCCAATTTACGCTGAACCAAATCATTTCCGACACCATAGAACCTATGTATTTACGATACGGCTCTTTTGTTGTCAAGTTAATGCTACCATAAAGTAGGGTTTTAACTGTAAAGTGCTAGAGGTCCCGGGTTCAATTCCCGCCATAGGTTAGGTAATCACTGAATTTGAACTTTTAGTTTTTTACGCAAGATAAGTTATACAATTTGGAAAGGGAAGATAAAAACGACGATATTTTTGACTAGATTAAGCTATTGATTTATATACATTTTAAAATACGATATTTTATAAGGGTTTAGCAGGATAGCCCTTCAAAAATTGCCTATTTATAAAGTCAAATACTTGGAACTTTGTCATGGTGAATGACTTTGTCATTGTCATATGTGTCAGTTGATGTTCCGTTCGAAGTAAAGTGCTTAACATTTTCGCTGGGGTACTGTACATATTCAGACGATGCGGAGATGTATTATGTAAAACCTAGAATTAATGTCTGGAGTGGAAGTACCTACTATGACCGGTAAAAAGATAACTTAACGATGTGATAGCTTTAGGGAGGTTGGTCAGTATTAATAGTAATAATTAATGTGATTTATAATAGATGAACAGTCAGTATACATTTAATAAAACCAGCAAAACTGTTGAATTTCATTTGATTTTGGAAAACATAAGGATAGAAGACTTAAATTATACTTTTTCGATAGGCCCAAGGGGATCATGCCGATGAAATAAACCGTGACTTAAATGGCCGTCAGTAAAAGTACCTGCGCACTACAGTATCAACAGTACGTTTGATAACGACCAAGCAGAGGCTACCTATGCTGAAGGACAGAAATACGGTGTCACTTAGGATTTTTCGCATTTTTGGTATAATGCAAGTTTAAAGGTTTAAACTTATAAAAAGCAAGCAGGCAACTGCCTTCGTGCAGCACCATGAATGAATGGTATTAATTACTGATGCAGAAAGTTTCGAGATTACTACTCCTCCCGTCCCGCCGCGCCGCCCGCGTTCGCCTACGACGATCGAGATACCAAATACTAATTTAAAAACCCATATAGGATCACTTGTGTCTATCGGTCGGTCTGTTACACCTGATTTGCTCAGAAACCATAAAAATTGCATTATATTTAGATATTTCCACCCCATCGCGCCCCAACAAGTCGACGGCAACAACGTACAAGGTGCAAAGTGCTAAAAAATTCGAACTACATACGCTACAGCATATTGATCTAGAAGTCAAAACCTATCGCCTCGTATAAAACTTACATCAAAATTCATCTTAGTATAGATTTTACGAATGACGCATATAGTGCCATCTATGTTACAAATCATTGTACTAACACGCACACAATTCCAAGTGCCACATCGAACCTTACACTATGAAGGCTATCTCGCTCACTCACGCACTCACAGCGATATCAACCACATCGCACTCAGTTCGCGGCCGATCGGGCTATTAAGCGGTGGTCAACGTTTCGATCGTTCCCTCAAAAATATTACTATGTTACTGCGTTCCTTTTGTCTTAATTTAGAGATTTTGTTTAGAAGTTTGTTGAATTCATTCGACCGATCAATTTACTTGAAAAATAAGTAGTAAAATCATGACGGAGAAACGTGCAAGATGGTTGGAATCGTTAAAATCGGGAATAAAAAGATCGGATACGGTTTGCATCGAAACAGAAGGGAATAAATCGGCTACTATAAATGGAGGTATGTAATATTATTTTTAATTGCTCTTCATTGTTTGCGTTATTATTTAAAATAATGTGAATACTGTTCAATCTGCCACATAGAACTATAAAAATGTAAACATTGTTTAAGAGAACTAAGTATACCGGACTATCTGCCACTTAGAACTGCATACGTCACTAACATAGATGTGATTAACAATGTATGAAATTCTATGTGCCACTTAAAACTGTACACGTTACTACCATAGATGTGATTAACAAAGTATGCAATTCTATGTGCCACTTAGAACTGTACACGTTACTACCATAGATGTGATTAACAAAGTATGCAATTCTATGTGCCACTTAGAACTGTACACGTTACTACCATAGATGTGCTTAACAAAGTATGCAATTCTATGTGCCACTTAGAACTGTACACGTTACTACCATAGATGTGATTAACAAAGTATGCAATTCTATGTGCCACTTAGAACTGTACACGTTAACTACCATAGATGTAGTTAACAAACTATGCAATTCTATGTGGCACTTAGAACAGTACACGTTACTACCATAGATGTAGTTAACAAAGTATGCAATTCTATGTGCTTACTTAGAATTGTTTACGTTATTTAATTAGTCACTTATAACGTTTTACATTCAAAATTTATGTTCTCAAACACGCAATAATAGTTCTATCTGTCATTGCAAGTGCTAATTTAAAGTTAAAAGGGATCATATAGGGCATGGTATTCACCTTATTATAGCGTAAAGCTGTTATAATGCTATGCTATAATATAATCATAACTATCGGAAATTGAGGTCTTTTGCTTATACGTGGAGTTTCGTGGCATCTTATCTTTATTTTGATAATTTTAACTTTATAACACTAAATATACCTTCACGTTTTAAAATATGCATATAAAGTTGAAGCTTAATCTATATGTTGCTTTTAATACGCATGCATATTTGTCTTTCAGAATCTCCTTTAAGGATGGACGAAGCATCATGCGAGGAATTATATAGAGCACTATCAACTGCGTTTGAGGAGCCAGAAGATACAAATTCCACAAATACAAGCATACTTTATCCATCTGAGTGTCAAAGCCCATGTTTTGTTGATGACTCTGATTGTAGTCCAGTTAAAAATGTATTTGAAAATATAAACGAATTCGAGATTCAAATCCAATCCAGTATTAGTGAGCCAGGTGAACATGAAACTGAACATATAGACACACGCCCTGAAAATCCTGCCGATGAATTACACCTATTGCCACCCCAGTTAGTAACTACAGTTTCAGACAAGCAATGCAATCAAACATTTGATTGTATTAATACCAATAATATTGAAAAAATCAGAGATCCTACTTTGAATATCACTGCACCACCACCATCAGTTTTGTTTAGTGAAATTATATACTCGCCCCAGTCAACGCACGCAACATCATATTATAATAACAGTCCACTCCCTAATATTTTTTCTGAAGTGGACAGTCCATACAATCCCATAATTAGAAGCCCTAAGAGCACGCCGGAAAGTTGTGTTAATCTCGATGAAACGCCAATGGCTATCGGATTCAGTGACACTCAAAATGATTATTTTAGAAAACAATTGTTACACAAAAAATTCTCAATTAAAAATTTCATTAAAAAAACAAAAACAAAATCGATAAGCCGTCTCAAACCCAGGAGACTCCGTTTGAATTCATCATCTATGGATTCTTTAAACGAGATTGCGTTGAATGACGAATTAACCAAAAAAAGGTCACGCAAAGGCGTTAAGAAGGCGAACCCTGGAAAAAAAAGAAGTAAAAATGTCAAAAATTGGATAGACGAAGTTCGAAAAAGAAGATGCAATTTAGGTAAAACATACAAATCGAGGGATGGTACCTTGAGACAGCCAAAAACTTTGAAACCTCCATGCAAATGTAAACTTAAATGCTACGAGAAGTGTCCCGATCTGTTAAGGAAAAAAATATTTTCGCGATACTGGTCTTTAGGAGAACATGTTTTGCAGTGGAATTTTATTGCAAAATATGTCAAAAAAAAAAAAAATGCGAAATACTACTGGCGACATATCTTCCAGGCGTTCCTTTACATTTCAATATTCAATGCCTGTCGGAGGCAGTATAATACCTGTATGTCAGGTAATGTTTTTGAACACCTTAGGTATTAGTAAAAAGATGGTTTATACATCATTAGAAAAAGAACAAAATGACTCTAAAATTACAGATAATAGAGGCAGGCATGCAAAACATAAAACTGTGATAACTGACGCAATGATTGAGAACGTGACTTGTCACGTGAATTCATTTAAACCCGTTGAATCACATTACATCAGAAAAGATTCCACGCGAAGATATCTTGACCCTGACATGGGTTTCAAAAAAATTTTTAAATTGTATGGAGAGTGGTGTATCAAAAATCAAATTCCCGAGCGTGATAGAGCAAAGTCAGTCAGACAATACCGCGATATAGTAAATAAACATATGAATATTGGTTTTTTTATTCCAAAAAAAGATATCTGTGACATATGTCATCAATTTAAAAATTTACAGTTACCATCTGAGAACCAAATATCTAAATATGAAAACCATTTAAAAGCTAAAAAGGTTGCTCGCGAGCTCAAGGCCTTAGAAAAAACAGAATCTAAGAATAATTCACATATAGTAGCTGTGACGTTCGACTTCCAAAAAGTTTTGAGTTGTCCTTATGGAGAAATCAGCGTGTTTTATTACAAAAGAAAATTAGCCGTATACAACTTCACGGTTTTTGAATTGGGTTCGAAAACTGGTAAATGCTACATGTGGCATGAAGCAACTGCGAAACGCGGTTCGAATGAAGTAGCTAGTTGCCTTTACCAATTTATTAATGAACAAGCTCAGGAAAATGTGACTGACTTTAGGTTTTGGTCTGACAATTGTACCGGACAGAACCGAAATCGCATTGTATTTTCGATGTATTTACAGATAGCGAAAAAACTGAAGATAAAAATCAGTCACAAGTTCATGGAAAAGGGTCATACCCAAAATGAGGGTGACTCTGTCCACGCTAACATTGAGCGATCTGCTAAAGGAAAAACTATTTACAGTCCCGACGAATGGTATACCCTAGTACGTTGGTGTAAAACGAATGAACCAGCATACGAGGTATACGAGCTACAGCAAAATGAACTTTATGATTTCAAAGCACTTTTGGATACAAAGGATTGGTGTAAAAACACAGAAAATGAAAAAATATCCTGGACAGAAATTAAGGAAATTTATGTAGATTACACATCATCTGCAAGTGACGTCGTTGATGATATTATTTACTATAAAAATGATTTAAGTCAAAAGAATTACAAAACTTTAAATTGTTGTACCCAAAAAAATATACGTGCCACACGGAGTACACAATCCATACCTATAAGATCAGAAGAGGTGTTGGTTCCAGCCTACAATAAACCATTGCCTTTGCCTGCGTTGAAGGTTCGAGACTTGCAATATCTATGTAATAATTTCATAATCCCACAAAGATATCACTACTTCTATAACTCATTGGAGAACGAGAGAAAGAGAGAGAAAAGACTGATGATTCATCTGATTCTAATGAAGATTAATCAATGTGATAGTAAAACCTAAGGTATAAATATTAATTATTAAAGTTCCTAAGTGAGAGCTGTGATTTACTTGTAACTGTTATAGTTGTCATTTAGATTGTTTTTTTTCTAAAAAATATTAAGTTTGTATTAAGTGCATGTCATTTTTATTGCATTTATTTTTTAAGAAGAATTTTGTTTTTGATTTTTATTTTAGTTTAGTATTTTAAATTCTTTTTTGCTTTGATAAATCGTACCTTAAATTATGCTGTCTAAACGACCTGTTTGAGTACAGCCATTTGCAAAACAATATTGCACAGTGAAAGGCACAAAAATTATGAGATATTTTTGCCCGCTTCTATGTACAAGATTTTAGTGCAATTGATATTGAAAAAATATTCGTTTTTTTGTTGTTAAACATGTAGTAATAAATAAAAAGGTATATTTCCGTTTTTTAAGTGAAGTGTGATTTGCCATTTTTTTCATTTTTCATGTCACAATTTGTATGTTTTCTTAAGAGATTATGGTGTTAATACTCAGTATTACATAAGTTAGAACAACGTTATAGGATGCTTTTTTCCTGTCAATCCCCATGATTAAGACTGAGGCGTAAGGTTCTTATGGTAATATTATGATTAAGTAAAACTACCTAATGTTATTAAATAAAGAACACGATTAATACGCTTTTACTTTTATTTAGAACTTCCTACATAATGACAAGTAAGCCATAAATTGATATCGAAAATGATTCTATCTACAAAATATGTTATATTTGTAAGTATACAAATCAATTCCAGAATATTTATACCACCAAAAATAAAATAAAAAATGGTGTGTTAAAGCTATGTTATATAATTTAAAAAAATAATCAGAATAAGTGACCTGAATCCATTGACTTTATTTACACACAGAATCTTTTACAGTGAGTCGATGCTTTTTTTTACCAAGTATAATATTCCAACTCCCAGATACACCTGCTTACGTGGATTTTATAGAAAATCGTAACCAAGTATAATATTCTATGTGGTTGATAGAACAGTATACGCACCTGTGAGCAAACGGTTCTATCTTAAATTACTGGTCTATCTGCATTTTCTGGAAAACTACAATTAAATTGAGTAACATTAAAATAAAATGGGCAATAAAATAAAATATAAAACATGTGTGCCAAATTTCAGTTTATTATCTTTAATAAAAAAAAAGTTATAAGGACTTTCGTTTCGACTAATCGTTTTTTGGCTCTCGTGTAAAATTGATTTTTTTCAATTAGAATCATATACGTTGTTGCCGTCGAAGTGATGGTATTTCACGTCAGCCACGTTCGAATTCAAAATCGTTGTAGTCTTAAGCAGCGATTCGGTAAACCATATAAACAATACCCATAATGTTGACTTTCAGACTTTGTCTCCAGTTTTCCCATGCTTTTCCCCCATTAACGCCATATTCGACGCGCTGGCCTAGTTGGTAGTGGTCCTGCCTACGAAGCTAGCGCTCCTGGGTTCAAATCAAATCCCGGTACAGGCTGATATTTGTGTTATGAGCGATTTGTGTGAGATTAGTGTTCCTATAAATATAAGTTATAAGTACATACGTTTTCATTAAAATTTGTACATAATATGTCATTTTATTTTACATGTGGAACCCCCCTTTCTTACTTTTTTTATGTTAGCGATATAATTAAATTTGCGTCCCCAAAAACTAACAAAATTATATTATAAGTTTTTTTGAATTTTTTATGTGTTAATATGAATTAAAAATAATTTTGTATTAGACAATGATACATATGCAAACTTCTTCAAAAACATCATGGCCGCCATCCCTAAATTCTACCTATAATTTGACTTCAATGTTGAAATTGCGTCCCCGAAATCATAGGCCCGTATTAATAAACTGATCTCAACTCAAATGCTCGTCTCGAGATGTGTCAAAATGACAGTGTTCTATGGTTTGGTAATAAATGTGACCGTGGCATCGAAAATGGTGAACCAGGGTACAGCATTTCCAAAGTTTTGAAAAGGTGAGATATCTCGTTTTTATTGAGACTATTTCTAAACATGATTTATCATATTTTAGTCACTCCTGAGCTGAGCTAACCAGCCCTGTAATGTTGGCTAATACCTCCCGGACACCCTGTATACAGAATTATTGGGGATTAAATAATTGAAACACTTCGTAAGCTTACAGCATTTATTTACAGCGCTTCAAAATATTTACATCTAACAGTACGGTCGTTACAAATAAAGTTACCTCAATGGCATATCACTTTTCAAGGCACATGCTTAGGCAGTAAGTACTGTAAACAACTTACAAATTAACTTTACATTATAATAAATATAGCGGTAACGTAACATCGCTCCCCTATGGCCAATTATATCACTTAAATTAGAAATTGTGATCATATCACTCAAAAGTATCGGTAAACACGAATGTGAAAAGTTAAATTTTAAGTAATATGAATAGAGATGGCGTTAAGAGTAATGGTTACGTGAATTGACGCATTCTGGACCAACCGGAATAACTTGAAACATTCACATAAGCCGAGTAGCCCACTGTGATGTAATGAAAAAGTAGACTGGTTACCACAATAAACACACCGTCAGACGGAAGCAAATCGGGAAACATGATTTGCAAAACATGACTTCGCATTGTAAGAACCTGTCCATCATCTCTTCTCTAGAAGTAGACGTAACTGTTTAATAATACTCGGTAGAAGATACCAACCAACCTAATAATACTAACGCTACAACTGACGAAGGTGTGAACGTCGGTCCCGAGTTTCGTTTCGCCGGTTTGATCGTTTGAGCGATTTTCGCCTGTGCATTCTTTACAAATCTGTCTAAAATGTCTGACCTAGGTGTGATATCACACGCCGTGTGGCTAATAGCGTCTAGCACGGGAGCAGTAAAAACCCTGAAATTAACATCTGAAGGGTCTAACTTCCCGTGCATCCAAATCGGCAACCTGTTGGAGAGAATCCAGAGATTGTCGTTATAGTCAACTTTGATGTCAGTGGTGTAAATCATAGTTGTATCGTTCATTGCGATCCTTCCTTGGTTCTTCATTGTGTACTCCTTGTTCGAGGTTCTCCAACAAGCCACAGCGTTAAGATTTACTAGGGAATAAAACAATACACCTGTTTTTGGATCCATAAAAGCTGCGCTGGACTGAGAGTTTAATCCTCTGTTGCCAAGCAGCTTGAAAGCGTTGAAATTGTCAGTAGGCAAGCTAGAGTTTCTTAAATATTGAGTGGACACGGAGAATTCGTTATAACTTGACATGGGATGGAAATAAAGGGTGCTGTAATTATCAGCGTTGCGTGCTGAAATACCCATTCCGAAAAGGCCATCAGTCCAAGTGAAATTGTAGTTTTTTACGCTGTAGTCGCAAGCCAATGGGTCGGGGTGGAAGTAATGATGCGTGACCCTCCAGGATTCGTTTTTCTCCCACGAATAGATGACCATGGCGGGCTTGCCTAGATCACCGGTGTACGCGTATGTCTTTTCGCAGTCTCCATCTTCCAGGGCAATATTGGCAAAGCCTGAGTCTTGCTTGTACTGGTCAGCAGGGAAAGAGTACTTCCTCAAGAGGTTATCGGTCTTCAAGTCGTAGACGATAATGGAAGGCGCGTATCTGGTGTAGTTTTCATTTAGACTGGCTATCTTTCCACTGTCCAAGACCCAGAGACGACCGCATTTATCCGCACGCACTCTGTAAGGAGAGATGATCTCCGGGGGCTTGCCGTCACTGCCGAAGGAATGCGCTGCCCAACTTGGGTACGGGATCAGTTTTGGTGAAGTGGTGTTGCTGTCTGAAATAGGAAAAAAATAGTTGGGTTTAGATAAAGCAAAAGTTTCTTGTAGTATGTCCTATTAGACTTAATTCATGAGAGGAAGACCATATAAATATTACGCTAGAATTGCCATATTCTGTAAGGCATATAATTATATATTTACTCGTTAACATGTGGTTAACATCAAGGGCCTCTAACCAATATTTATCAAAATACATTCTTATAAATTTGATGGTGGCTTGTTTAAATATTGTTGATACACACTACGGTCGGTAACTATTCCTTATCTCTTTCATGCCTATAAAGGAAGTTAAAGGACTACCAGGAATCATTAGTGTGTGAGTCATACAGGGAAGTTCGTGTTGAACTCAAACGTTTCGAAGTAAAACAACAAATCGTGTAATAATTACGCGAACAAACCTTTTAACTCGTCTGAGTCACTGTGAGATATATTTAAAGGACTTTAATTAACGGTTAATAAAATGTTACGTAGCAAGAGTTTAGACCAGAAATTAGTGGGATGATTTTTCGTACTAAGCACGGGCATGGCGTGTTGTAGAAAATAGTAAACGGTCCACGTACCCCATACCAACAAGTTATAAAAAAAATAACGTCCTCGTTGAGTGGATTACTTTATTCAATAAAGTAATTTATCGACTTTTTAAAATTTAGCTCGTTTTTTGCGAACTGCGCTTTTCATGCAGTCATCAACTGCTTATTCTGAATCAAACAGTTAAAACTCAGTCCGTTAGGTGCACCGAAGATCATTTGGCCACCTTCCGGTTCCTCAGATCAGGTCAATGACGCCATTATACCTACTGTAAGGATTTCAAAGGGTATTGGGTAAGTTCGTATGAACATACCTAACTGTAATCGATTTCAACAGCCAGTTTAATTTTCTTAAAATAGTTATGCGATCTCTAAATACACATAAATATTTATAATTTTATAATTATATTTGATTTGATTTAATTTAATGCGTTTAACAATATCGGAACCGAGATTAAAGAATAAGATTTAAGTTTTATTTAGTAACTCGAATCGGCTCCGATGCATTTAAAAGTAATTACAATTCATAACCAAATATGTATATCTCTATATTTTGATTAGATTTGTCATGATATGCCTACCACTTAATAAAAACAAGGTATTTACAAAATTACGTCACCTTTACCCAAATCCTTTTTGTGAAAAAATACCACTAGAACGGCCCTAAAAGAAAGTTGCTCATGCAGAATTCACGTTTGTTCGCAAGTTTTACTAGAAACACATCGTACGAAACGAAAATATAGAAGTCAGGGAGCTACGTGACGTTACATTACATGCAAATATGTTTTGCAAATAGTTTTGGTAAAAGTAAGTACTCGTAGGTATCTAGCATCTGACAATATCTCTTGGTGTGAAAGTAAAGCTAACAAACAAAAATAAATTGAATTATATTGTTAGGATTATAAATTAGCTGCAACTAGTGACGTGCCGATCTTGAGAATTCTCTAAATTCTCCATTCAAAAGGAGTGTCGTTCCGGAGAATTCTCGAGATCGCATTATGACTTGCATGCATATTGGATGTTATTAGAATACGGATAAAATGTAAATGAGAATGGTTTGTAGATTACAACTACTATTCGCTTTCCGAATGGTTAAATCTTATAACGCACTGCACTGACGCAACCGAGAACAAACCAGTTTACTGAAATGCTTAGCCCTTTAAGAAGAGGATTTTACTGGCATAATGGAGTCTGATCTAATTAATTTCCCGTTAATTGAAGTTTTCGTAAAAAGGTCGTATCTTCTAAACTATAACCATAAGCCGGATACTATTTCAGTTTGGTAGAATATGCTTTAAAATCTAGCACATACCTAAAACATGAGCTTTTTTATGTGATTTTTGATAAAGTTACAGCCATTCAAATTACACACTATGACCGGGAAAATAATATCCGTAGCGCACCACGGTACACTTCGATTCGACCAAGTATTTCCGTAACGCATCCACGGAAAGTCCACCAATTTCATTGCCTTGCCAAAAGCGGTGCAGTCGGAGCATCTAAACCATAATCACTGCAACATTTTCGGAAAACGAAGTCGACCTAACAACCGAGAGGTACGTACCTATACCAATATTTACAAACTCTCGGTTTATTAGGTCGACTTCGCTACACACTACAGTGTTCTGTAGTATTTCACGAATCAACGACTTATTTAGAGCTTCATTGAACCTCACCTTTCAAGTTAACATAGTTCAATGTCGATGGCACTCCTACCCTCCACCTCGGGACCGTGACGAAGAGCCGGTCTTCGTACACTTCTATGCCCATGGGTATGGTGTTCTCTTGAATGAAGCTCTGGCTGTCTATCGCTTGCTGCCTCGCCTCAGGGCTCGGGTATTGGAAGTCCAGCTGCGTCCATTCGAACACCGTGTGGAGCTGGTCGCCAGAAGTCAGGTAGACTAGGTGCAGAAGTAGAAGGGAGCGGATCACCCGCATTTTTAGGCTGGAATTGAAAGAAAGTTCATATAAGTGGTACGTTTGTTTACTAAGCCAAATTTATAAATAAGTTAAAATAAGACCCAGATTTAACAGATAGGTAATTTTGCTTTAACGAATGCAATGAATCTCAAACAAACAGACAGATAGACGTGGGAAGTGACTTTGTTTTATCGTTATTACAATTATTACAAAACATAAAACAGTCGCTTCCCGCGTCTGTCTGTCCGTCTATATATCCGCTAACTTCTCCTAAACCACACAACGGATTTTGATACGGTTTTCTTTTTCCCACCAGTTAGACATTTCATTTACAATAAATTCGGGTTATGTACGGGTGTTACATAAAACTCTGTGCAGAAAACTAACATAAATCGAAGCGAAGCTTGGGCGGGTCGCTCGCTCTATGTAATAATAATAAGTAAAAAAAAGATACAGGCAAAGATACATTTTCAAAATCGTTTTTTTTTTTCACCGTTTATGCCTAGCTCGCCAAATCCGCCATATTGAATTTTATAATATAACGTTACACAGCCACCCCCACGCAAAACACCAAGAAGAAGCCAACGACACCTTAGTTGTCGAAATGTGATGGATAGACTACTAAAACTACTACTGATATATGTAGACTGCCAAAACCATAACCCTCCTTTTTGCTCTGCCGTAGTCGGGTAAAAATACTGCTCTTAACTAGATTAATATTTAACAACATGTTTAACGTGCGCTAACAATGGCAATTTGAAAAAAAAAACCATGTACAGTACGGGCGTCTCATTCTTTTAAACAAAATATAGAGTAAGACAGCTATTGTTGCCGAGCTGGCCGGCTATAAATTGCCGTTAAAAGTTGCCCGTGTAAGCGCACCTTTATGATCTAGCGTAATTGCCTTAATTAAAAAGCACCTCGAGTAATCGATGACATAATGAAAGTTTAAAAGTAAGGCAATGCCAAATGCCAAACAGGTTGCACAATCAATCAACGCAGGGCACTGACCTTGCGCGCTTTGGAGGTCAGCGGCGCGAGCGCAGGTCTATTGTCAGCCAGTGCTTAGGTGTCGTTTTGTACCGAAAGTTTACTTCGAGAAAAACATAAGTATATAAATAACCTAAGGTCAAGAGGGGCTATTACTTCAGTGGGGCTATTACGTCAGTGGGGCTTTTACGTCAGTAGGGCTTGTACGCCAGTGGGGCTATTTAATTACGTCAAGTGGGTTTAACTCCCGTTATTATAAACTGAGTGAGTGAAGTAGAGGAAAAAAATATCTACTTGTCAATAGATGTAACTATTTGATACCAACTTTAAAATGGGAGATAAAGCCACTTGACGTAATAGCCCCGCTTGGCCTTATGTTCCTTTATGTTGGCTATACATTCATACTCTTAGGTAGGTATATCATTTTCCATTTTCTTAATAAGTATATAAGTAAATATCTATTTACTAAAACTTTCTGGGAATGTCAAACGTCTAATCGCTGTAAACTAAAGCATTTTTTTATTATTTGAAAGATGATCAGCATGAAATAATGCATTATGACAGTTTTGATAAGGTTTTTGTTATTGCAATATGCTACATGTTAAGGCAACACAGCTGGAGAAATGAGTGGCCAAGCAATAGGTTCATCATATACATTTTATCTTGATCTTCAGGATGGTTACTTTGAAGCACAAAAATCGAAACTTCGGATGCCCCGTGACCCGGTACCTTTCGCTTGTCATTCGAGTCTGAATTGGCAGTAAGAGATGGAGATAACATCGAACTTCGATTTTCAGGACTCACTCCGTATTTGAAAAGTTAATACTAATTTCACCAAACATGTTGAATGTTAATCAATGTTAATTGACTGTTAGTTCACACATTTTGACAGCTGTTAATACTCTAATCGTCCGTTAAGTGGTTGGTGAAATTCGGCATAATGTTGCAAACGTCCATGAGCCTGTTAGGTTGTCTGTGTGTCCTGCCTTTTTCATACCACAGGTATAAAAACAGTTGTTGTGGTAAACGCATCAAGCATGTCAACATTCTTTTGTTTAGTGTGTGTAGTTGTGTGTTTGAGTGTGTTAGTTTGTTACTCTTTCATGCTGCAACGGCTAGACGGATTTGGATGAAATTTTGAATGGAAATAGCTTGTACACTGGCTACTTTTCATTCCTTGAAAATTTAAAAGTTCCTAAGGGAATAACCATATTCGAAATCTACGCGGACCAAGTCGAGGGCAGAAGCTAGTACGAGTATTCATTTAATCGTATGGCGATCTGTAGAATAGACGAGTACATAGATATTTTTTTAACAAAATTAGCTGCGTCTTGTGTAAGTAAAGTTGTAGGTGCCTAGTATTGTTTCCGGGTATGAATGTATTGGTCATTGCTGCATTATATGATCCATGGTTTGGGCCTCTTTGCCACATTCACATAGGTCCCAATTACGCCAACCCCATTTGTGGCAACAACTAGTCATTATAATCATAAATCATCTACTAGTCTACCACCACGTTACTTGCATTCAATGTCAGCAACTGATAGACAGTATTCAACCCAGCGTCATGCAATTCCATGCACCTCGTGCTCGTGTGCATTTTGCACTTAATTCCCCAAGAGTTTTGCGTCAGTATTTATAGCGACAGACATATCCGGCGGAAGTGCCGGCAAGGTCGAAGGTTTCCGGTCAACCTCGGCAGGCAACGAGTACTTGGCAAGCTCACATGAACTTTGGACTTTTATGGCCGTTACGTTTTCCTTTGCAATTAAGTACCAAAGAGCATGCTACCACCAAAACGTTCTTGTTTTTTTTAGTTTAATCATTTGTTTCATTTTTTTAAGTCTAAGCTAATAATATGTAAATATAGGTAAAAGTCTACTCCACCCGCAAAATATGTTTAGCTAGTTTCTGAGTAATAAATAATAATAAATATAAATATAAATGTCACAATTATTGACCCTAGTCGCAAACGAAACGGCTTACTGCGGAAGGGGCAGACTGAGAAAACAGTTTTGCGCAGACGCTAGCAAATCTAGCAATGCGCTCACGCTACGGCACATGCCGAGTTAGTGCCTTTTATCACTCAGATTTTGTATACTATATTATATTTTTACCCGACTGCGGCTAAGCCCAAAAGGACAGTTATGTTTTTGACTTGTATATATGTCCGACTCAATGTCCCCTCATAACTACTAAACGGCTAATAAATAACCATTTTAATAAATTATACGTGGTTAGATTCGTCTTAACCACTAGAGTGTCATAGGCTATATTAAATTATTTAAAAGTGAAATTGGCGTAATGAAAAATTAATACATGATAAGAAACATATACATAAAAGTTATTTTTCTTTACACTTAATTTTATCAAATAATGGTATGCATAAGAAATTTTTAAATGTATGTTAGGTACAGTCGAGTTCATAAATATGTGTACACTTTAGTACCTTGTCTGTTTCTTGCGGCGCTTCTTCTCCGCAATGATGGTCTTGTCCGAAGCGCTAGTAGATTCACTCCATATTACCGACGTGTAAAAGAGCCCTCATGTGGCCAATTTACTGAATAAATAGTTTGAATTTTGAATTTTGAATTTTAATGTCATGTTTGAATTGCCATATATTAATTGTCACAGTGATTAAAATGACAAGGTACTAAAGTGTACACATTTTTATGAACTCGACTCTACTTAAATTTTAAATGTAGCATTATATGTAGACCTCTTTTCATGGAAAGAGAACGTACCCATACTTAGTGGAACACATATCTAATAATGATTGACATCTACACTCGTGGACAAATAATACGTACGGGACAGAGTGCGCTTTTCATACAAACGAGGCTATTTCGAAGCCTTGGTTCCTCGCCAGGGGATGCTTTTTGCGAAATCTGATGATGGACACCCTGAGGATCGATACACGACTTCCAGAGTGCCTAGGAAACCCAACTGATTGAATCTGCGGTAAACGCCGGAATTGAGCATGTTCAGAAAAATATCTAAAAGGGCAATAAAATGTAAGGAAATCCAAATGCTGACCCAAACTCTCTCGCTGTGGTGTTAACTGATTGTGCGATAAGTTAGGTATCTTAAGAACTTTTGACCAGTATTATTTGTCCACGAGTGTATCTATAGAATTGATTATTTGAAGGGCGTTTCTTTAAAAGTTTGTACCTAGTTAAGGAGAAAAATTGGGAAATGTTAACTTTTCCACTGAGTTACGAAAATAAGTTGAACTTTTATAAAATCAAATGGTATCTCAGACAAAACTCCTGTAGCAAGTGCGAGCATATTACTAACGGAACGGGTGAGGATTGAATCTACTTCATTTATTGAATTTGAGATACTGCTTGTCTTTGAGATGTAGTATATAAATGTACGATTTTTTTTTGTAACTCAGCGGAAAAGTTAACGTTTCTTAATTTTAGTCCTTATCTAGGTACAAACTTAGAAATGCCCTTAAGATTCGTACTGAGGTAAAAATAATCGCTGATTAGATTAGATCACTTTGTTGTCTCCCTTCTCCGTCCGTCTACCTATATGTCTGACTGTCAGGACCCTTATTTTAAGGGACGGGAGGAGGTATCGAATCAATATAAATTCAAATATAAAAGGTGAGTACTTGCGTTTAGTTGAAAGTAGATTTCCTTTAAATCATTATTGCCGGTTATAATAACATTAGCAGCTCACAATAACTTGTTATATAACCGGCCAATGACACAAAGCCTCAAGGAATTTAATGAACATTAAAATTCAACGCAATAAGCGCCTATTGTTCCTGACTTCGCAGGAATAACGACCGTAAAGCAAAGCAGTTAAAGGTCACTAGAGACTGCTTCGAGCCTGCATTCGCCGATTCGTTACATACTTTATCGTCTTGCAAGTTTTATGATAACACGCATTATTGGAAATGTAGAAATGTTTATGGTGAGCTGTTTTATTTTGTAGAAGAAATAAAGGGAAATATAAAGGTTCAGAACGGCCCATGGGTGTTTAAAAAAAAAAGTACGGTCGTAGACTATATTTATTACTTGTTAAGCTTGGAATATTCCCGTGTGGCTGCCGGGTTAGAGCAGTTCAATAGTGCCACCACTCCATGTCTTCCCGTGGGGTAAGAGGCCACTAAGGGAATAAAGGCTTTTAGGCCCGAGTTCACCAACCAATTTAACAGACGGTTATGTCTTAATCAGATGTTAGTCAATACATTTGAGAACCGTCAAATAACTAACCGTCCGTTTAATTGTTGGTGAACACTGCCCTTAGTAGGGCAGAAGTTTTTATATTTTATCTCAATAGTAACTATTTATGCATGAAATTATTTTTTTATATTTGACAACCGTTAAACCGGTAACCGTCCGTTTAATTGTGGGTGAACGCGGTCCTAAGTAGCCAAAAAGGGTACAGTGGCCACAAACGGTACTTCTACCCTACTGGCGATGGGCTTGCAACTTGTCACTAAATTCACTAAGCAGTAAACATTAGCCTTAGTTGTGCAAAACACTGATTGCAGAATTAACAGCAAGTTTTTAGAGTTTGTAATTCTGTAGCTCTGCCTTCCCCACTCTGGGAATGAAGGCGTGAGTTTATGTAAGCTTATAACAATAAATAACACATTAATGATTGTCTCATACGACCGACGCGTCAAACTTGAAGCCAAAAATGGAACAATGTAGGCGTAATCTTCTCGTAAAAGCACACGTACACAATAATGTCGTACCAGCATTGGAACTGCAAATTGGCAGTTCGAGGGTAGTTCTGACGCAGTTAACATAATTGCATCAAAAACTGTAAACTACAGTCCGCTTACGTAGACTGCACGGCAACTGCAAGCGGACTGCCCTCGAACTGCCAATGCCAAGTGCGTGGACTAGGTTTCCATGTGTTACTCGTGTTATTCTAAGTTATTAAAGCCACCAAACAAACTTGTCGTCGGTAGTCAATGACCAATTTAACATAACTTATCTAAGGGTGGGTCTATCGGCATAGATCACTGCACACCGCATTTGACATTTAAGCAGCAAAATTCAAGTTAAGTTGCATCTAACATAAACGCATAAAAACTGCAGACCGACTGCTTATTCCGCTTGCTGTCAGCAACAGCAGACAGAGTTTTTTTAATTAGATAACGTAAGTGGTTCAGTTATGGCTCATTTCAATCTGCGTAATTCTCGGTCTCGACCACCGATGGTTCTGAACCTACGTAGTATTTGTATGAAATATTAGAAACCCAATAGAGTCCTACTGTTACTGACTGTCTTCATACTTTAGAAGCCTCATCATGCGTAGAACATAGAAAACAGTTTCATAAAAAGTAAGGATAGTCGACGGACGGACAGACGGACAACAGTCATTTAATATGGGTTCAGTATTTGATACGGAACCTAAAAAAGTGATCGTATGTTAATCATTGTAACCTAACATCTCATGTCATCATGGACATGATATATCTCATGATATAACGTCCTAGTTATTAACATACACATATATTTAGTATTACACATCGTATAACTCTTTCGACGCTGGTGACATCTGGCGTCATCTGTCTCAAAATTACATAACTTTTTAAGTTGTGTTAGAGTAGGTTAGGTAGTAGGTAGAAGTGTTAAGTAAGCTACACATTTTTTACCGGGTCTATCAAGGCGCTAAGTTTTACTTAGCCGAAGCATCGGCTGCATAAGCAGTTTAGTTTTTAAAATGATCTCATTAAACGTGTGATGAAACTACTGATTATAACTCGAAGCTTTGTCAAAAAAACGATGTATTTCTGACGTTTTATTAATATAACTCCTTCCCTAAAATAATGATTCACCTAAAAATAATAGAAGTAAACCTTTTCACATTAACGCCTTTGACAGATTTGTGAAGCGTTCAAACATGATGTTGAAAATTAAATAAAAAAGCACTAAAGGCTGCAGCCACTTTTATAAGGCCGACCCAACGACTTGCTAAAACCCAACCAGTTTCGTAGTCAATTTTCCCTCGTCCAAAATTCCACTGACGTCATCCACGGCATACACATAAAATATAATGATAGCCATAGCCATCTTGTACCCCCGGGCACCCTTGGGCCGGCTCAAATACTTATGTATCACGCCGGTTTAAGCAGATTACAGCCCATTTGCATAACAAATGTAAGCAAATTAGATGCAGTCTGTCTTGAGGTTGACGGGTAGATTTTTAGATCATATTTTGTGTCCTTGACTGTAGTCAGTGTAGAAAATTATTTCAACCGTATATAGCTGTGTGAGTTGTGTTGCTTGTTACGCATGTGGATTACGAGTAGCGGTTTACGTCTGGAGTTCCACATAAGGCCGTAAAAAGGTTGACAATACGATAATGGTTATACAGTTTAGAATAGTTTCTCATGTGTTATCATCACGCATAGAAGTTTAAAGTGTCAAAAGCATTTTAAACAAGTGACTGTCAGCCGATCAACTAGTTAATAACGACACAGCGGCATTGAGACGCGGTACACGCGTTGAATCCCGGTTGAACCATGAATCGAGCACCTGGGTATGCTTGCCATTAGAGAAATTAAGACAATTCGAACCGAGGTCCATTGCGACACGGCTTAGAGGTGACATGTTAGCTTATTTGCTTCAATTAAGGCCTTAATCAGAGGTAGTGAGAGGATTGTTGTGACGAGTTGGGTGTGCAGTCAAGTTATGTCAGCGCGGCGCCGGCGATGGTAAAAACGTTATGGATCGGAAATATTGTTTTCATAGTGACTAAGTAAAAAAGTATTCATGGTTATGAATACTTATTTACTTAGTCACTATTCACTTAGCCAGTATTTCTGTACTAGCCGAAGCTGCGAAACTTAAGTTTTAGGGTAGTTACGGCAAAGTTTGATTGAACCTAGTTATTAGCATTATGTAATACCTATACATAGTTTAGATCGCAAATTGAACTTGTGGTAATTTGTGTGTTTACAGACGTTTCTATCATTGCTGTTTTACCATTTAAGGAGATTTGCTATTTAATCTCCCGTTAACAACTCTATAATTTGACCAGGCCAGCCCAGGAAATATATGCTTCTCTAATAAAACTGTATCTGACTGAAATTTGCCTCAGTACTTTCTATGTGTTATGTTTCAAAGTAGTCCTGTTTCAATGTAGTCATAGTCCGTACTATGACTACATTGAAACAAACCTTATTTCGTGGCGTTTTTCTGAAGTTGACATGATTTGATTGCAGTAAAACTAGAATATTAGTAGGTAGTAGGTACTCGGCTGTCTATCGCTGTCACTATTCCAAAGAGAGAGAGAGAAAGCAATAGTCAGTCGAGTACTAAACACTGTGGTACTGTTCTTATACGGGCACCGTTACGCTTGCCTATTTGTTTCAATGACATGAAATAACAATTAATTACAGTTTACAATTATTCGCATTTACGCAATTGTGCAAACACCAATTTCACATTATAATGTAATTAGGTCTAGGTTAAGCAGTGTGTGGATCCTCATTATTTCTTGATTTAAATGGTGTTACTGAAACACTAAAGTAACAGTTGAAACCACTAAAGTCTTGCCTATGTAAACTAAATCAAATTAAAAAACCATAATGGCGTCTGATGCTGAATCACAAATAAAATTACAAAAATATGGCCACCACACTAGATAAAGTAATCTAACATCGCAAGACATAATGCGGCAAAGGACAGTAAGTAAAAACAACTTCAAGTTTCATAATCATCCATCACCATCATTTCAGCCGAAAGACCTGGATACAAACCTACCACCAAGGTTTGCCACAAGGTCCGGTCCTGCGCCACTTTCATCCATCGGTTCAGCAGTCTAGACATCAGTTATTGTAACATTCGTTTGATGAAACCTTTACGTTACTAAAAAAATAACCGACAAAGTAGAAAATGTCATGGTTCAAAATAAACATCAAAATAAGTATATATCGAGAGCTATTTAAGGATTGGAAGTAAACGAGTTTGTTGCTGCCACAGTTCGTAGGTACATACTTTAATACATGATTATGTTTATAGGCTAACCATTGAATCTTTTAGCCTATGGAGACTCGTTTTGTCTGCCGTCAACAGTCCATTGATTTAATTTCTTATTATGCTGCTAACGCGAATTGGTGTCCTTTTCTGAGGACAGTCAACGACGTCATAGCAGTTTTTATTTCAAAGGTTTGGTTCAGCACGGCGGCGTGTGACTCCATCTTCTGCTGATAGGTATTTATTGCAAACTAAGAGCGCTCCGTGACTGCGCATAATACGCTTGAAATGGCGGTACTTGTTTTAAGTTTAATGGTACTTGTTTTAAGTATGATGATGAGTATAATTTGAACTATTTATTGCACATTATCAATTAAGTGATTATGTATCGGATTTTTTTGATGAAAACTAAAGATACTTACAACACTTAATGTTAAGGTTTTTAAATGATATTATCATTGCAAACAAAAAGTAAGTAGGTAAGTGTATTTATACGTGTATTTTAAATGAATCATTGTTGTTCGAAAATAAATGAATAATAATAATTATTATTGTTGCATAAATTTATAAATTCGACATTCTCCCATCTACTTCGGACAAATTTGACAGTTATTTCTGACAAACGCCATGTAATCTTGCCATAACATCAGTAGTTACAGGCCCGTAGGTTAAAGTTCCTGGACAGCTACGAAAGTGTCCAGGCCCTACACCAGATGCGTTCGGCGTTTTTTATCCCTATCAAAAATGTATAGGATTCACGTAAGCCGTCAGACGGTCGTGTGGAACGCCTATGTAAATTCAATACATTTTGTCAGTTTTAGAAAATCGTTTACGTTAGCGTTAAGCAACTTGTCTAGCCTTTAGTAAAGTCGAGTGATTTTGAATTTGGAATCAATAAGTGTCCAGTAAGTAAATATTTAAATTCCATAACATACATACCATATTATTTGAATTTGGTCCTATCTACCTATAACTGTGACAGCCTTAACGAAAGTTTAAGAGGTATGCACCGAGACTGCCATACTTTTTTTTTTTTTAGGTAAACACTATTAGATTACATTTTCCATTACATTTTTTGAAAAAGGACTTTTTTTTTTAAGTCGACTTTATTCGCTTTATAATTAAAGACTAATATTTTCAAGTTACTTACATGAAAAACTGAACATGCAGTTCTACAGAGGTTTACAGAAAAAAGCAAAAATAAGTAACGTGCGACCAGTACAGGGAACACGATGTTTTATAGTACATAAGTAGTAGGCCGATTTAATAGGTACTTCATACAAAACAATTCAAGCGATACAATTGTCCTTTTGTCCTGTTCGCAACAATTATATCGATGCTGAGTTTATTCTATTGTTCGAAAGAAATAACTGAAGGTAAATTATCGCAATACGAAAGATCCACAGTGCGAAAGATGGCGCATACAAATGATTTAGTTAACAATGACTATAGAGGTGCACTTACACAGGCTTAACGGCATTTTTTTGCCGGCAAAAAAAGGTTTAATTCTGTCCAGTAGTATCAGTCCACATACGCTGCTATGCCCGTTTTCAAGCGCATGATGGTGTACCTACCGATCACAGTATAGTGGATGTGGGCAAAAAGACCGCCCAACTAATGTGGGCCTGGTCTGGGCCCACAGAGGTCGGCTAATGTAACTTGGTGGGTCCACTAGTATGGGTGCAGACGGAAATGTAGACAGACCCAGGCGGGGATGGCGGGACCACTTGCGATGCTTTACTCAAATATTGGCTGGAGGTTGCAATATGGAGCGGGAGTTGTGGAAATTCAGGGAGGAGGCTTTTGGCTAGCAATGGGACACAGCTAACTTAACAATTTAATTAATAGAATGAGACGTACTTTACTTTGTACTTGTCCAATGCTTGTAGTTTGTTGGAAGCTTGTGTTTTTGTTTTGCTACTTAGCGATCACAGCACTGTCTGGACTAAGTAGTTTTCGTTAAAATTAAGATTAGTTGTATTTTATGATTTGTGAAAATGATCTGCTAGTCTAGAGTTTCTTGTGGTGCCTACTCAAAAGTAGTTTTTTCCTACCAAAGTGATAATCGAGCTAGTTAAACCGATATAATTCACTAAATACATTATATATAATGAAAAAATAAAATCTCCTTCATATACATAAGCTATACATACCCTAAGCTACATAAATTGATTGCCAGAAAACATGTAGAGAAAGACCTGTAGACAGACGGTGGGAAAAACCAATTCAGTAGGCATTACAAAACCATTAAAAATATAAAATACATAGGTACACTCCCAGTGTTATAATAAACAATTCAATGTCAAGATTAGACATTGCTACGTTTTGTTTAGAAATTCGTGCCCCGGCACAGAACGTGTTAAGGAAGGTCAATCGTTTAAGATTAATTAGTTATCTCTGAGAAGTAACCAAATACTACAAAGAAGATGTTCAACATACCCTTGCTACAACATTAATATACATAGATATATGAGAACTTATTTGACAGCCACTTTAAACACCATTCATCTTTTTTTATTTTCTGATCCCGTACTTGTGAATCGCAATATTCATTTGTTTGAATGATTGACCGGATGATTGGTGTTTCAAAAATGATGTCATACGGCCAAATAAACCTGATTTTGGTGGTCTGCAACGCCCACTATCTGCCCTATCACTGTGCTTGGTATAGCTTGTTATAAATCCTGATTCAGAGGCCCTACTGCTGGACGTTACAAAATAAATAATATTACGCATAACATTATCGGTGCCTAAACATCAAAAGTCATTAATTATATCTGTCATAAGTATTTTTTTCTAACGGAAAGCGTACACATGGCCTCTGGCTTTTTAGTCTAATCAGCAAAAACTCAGAGGAGAAGCAGTGTTAAGCAACATTGAAGTTTCCCAATTGAGTATGGCTGCATTTTAGAATTCTAACAAGCGCACACAATTTCTCGCCACCCACAGGCATGGCCGAAATGCCTTCGTCCAAGGTGAGCGGGTGGTTGTTTTATTCGTACCGGGTCGCAACGGACTTGACCGGAACTTTGAACGTATGGCAAATATAGTATAGAGTTTGGACAAAGAAACCTCTGTGAATCAAGAGATGAGTACGAAGCAATTACTGAGCTCAATGACAATGAAATGAGTAGGTACTGAGCAATTAATGTTAGAAGACAAAGAAAAAGAAACAACTTTACATGATCATAAGTCAGACGCTGATTTAGTCTATGTAGGACAATAAGTTGAATAACCTTGTAGGTACTGTAATATTTAGTTTAAACCGGGAGTTTAATCTAACTATTATAGGTCAGTGTTACTTCTTTAACGTTGTTATATTGTTGTTGTAAACAATAAAGTTGTTTAGTATTTTCAATCTGCAGGATGTGCCCCACTACCTAATTTTTCAAACTTTGACGCCGCCGTCAACCTATTTGACTGTCGGCGGCTGCCTTCGTGGTTTGTAACGTGAAAAGAGGCTACGATAACGTGAAACATGATGTTTCGATGTAGAAGCAAGATTAGCTAAAAACAAAGTGGAATAGAGGCTTTGAAATGATAAGTTTGTATACTGACTTTTTACTCTAAATATATAAGATGTGAAATAAACAAATAAGACGTGGCTAATTCAAGTCTGAAACTGCCAAGTCCGGGTTTTTTGTCTTTGTTAAAACGTGTTCTGTCGGGCGTTTCACAAGGAAACATATTTTGTCTCAAACCTTTAATAGTTAATGAATGCCAATCTGTTATTATAAATATTATTGTAGAATCACCTTGACGGTTGCTATTAAAATAAAGACAATTCAATGATAAAGTGAATGCTAATAATATACATAAACCTACATATATGTTTAAACGTCTTGTTGTACTTTGTTGGTTTAAAGGAAACAACTTGGCGTCATCTTGGTATTCAATCCCAAAATAATACTCACTCATCTTGGTCAGTTCAGTATACTTGAGAATAACTATATCTTGTGTATATTTAAGTTTACTAAAAATGGACCCGAAAATAAAAAACGCTACAGTCAACGAATGTTGTCACAATAGCGAAGGTGTTTGTATAAAGTTTTTGTAAATTTCAACGGCTACTTATTCCAAGTGTCGATATTTATATAATTGAGAAAATGGATACTACTTCCTAAAAAAAGACGAAGACCGAAGATTCGTACATGATACAAGCTGTGATGAATAAAGTAAGTTGGATTTAACAGTAAACATCGCTGTCGTAAAAAAAACTTCCTCACATCTATGTCTATGTCTAGATTACGGTCAATTCTCCAACTGCTAATGACAGTCCGAAATCATGTAAAAAATGTGATATACTAAACTAAAAATTAACAATTTTCGGACTTTTCCTCTACTTGTTGTTGCTGCGAGGCTTTTTTAGTATTCTAGGTCAACGGAAAGCACCCAAAAGTCTTTGATAAATGAGTTGGCGATTGTCAAAATATTATGTGGTAATTTAGGCCGGGACCGTAGACTTTGGTAATTAGTATTATTTTAAACTTGATACCTCTGTCCGAGAGACGGACAACCAAGAAGTAGGGTAAAGTTACCAGTGGTCAGCCAGAGAACTGTAGTCGGCCTCTGCCTATACCTTGTATGAGTGGGAAGAGATTAAAACATATATTTCCCACTCTTCGCATTCATATAAGGTCGACTACTCGTCTCTGGCTGACCACTGGTGACTTTACCCTATAATTGTTTTACTTTTGACTAAACTTGGGTTCCCTTAAAAATATGAACTTCGGTTTTAATTTACAACTTTACGTAACTATTCGCCGGAAACGCCATGTCAAATTCATTAAAACTATCCAAATTTAGGGTCAATGAAATATAGATCTAAGTAAAGCCGAACTACTCAAGCTTGACCTAGTTTTGTACGTACTACGGAAACTTTTTAATAATCGCGTTTGGTCCTGCCACCGTATTACAACAGAAAGATTTCCTCGGCGGGTTGACTTTTAATGTCTAACAAGGCAAATAAACCCTAACATTTGTTGTGGGTCTCTATTATTCTATCGTTATCATATTCTTAACATTATGGTAGTAATCTTTCACGTAGGCGGCCATATAGTAAAAACGCAATATGTTTAGAAAACGAGGGATTAAAGCAAAATGGAATAGAAGTCCTGGTCAAATCTTGTTGACGCCTTCCACATGTTGAATTGACACTCTTGTAATGTATCTTAAAACATTATATGAATGCGTCAAGTTGGAATGGCGTTAAACAGTTCATAATTCTTAATTAACTAGCAACCGTGAAGACTTAACTTATTGTCTTTTGTCAAACAGCCTTGTTATGGACAACTCAATATTTAGCACCAACACAATCAATCGACTGTTATGAAGGTTAACCAGTTTATCATTTTAAGATAATTAGGTTTAATTATATAAGGTTATCAAGTTTTGGTATATTATAACCGTCAGTGTACCTATATACCTAGGTACAGTATCGTTTTTACGCGGGACCTAGTATCACTAACTAACTACAAGCAAGATATAATATCCTACTTGACCGACGATATGTACAATTCTAATATAAAATACATGCAGTGTTTCATGTCAGCCGAAAGACGTCCACTGCTGGACATAGGCCTCCCCCAAGGCTTTCCACTCAGACCGGTCTTGTGCTTTTCGCATCAACCGCGGTCCCGCGATCCTGACGAGGTCGTCACTCCATCTTGTTGGAGGCCTACCTACAGCTCGTCTTCCGGTCCGCGGACGCCACTCCAGAACCTTCTGACCCCATCGGCCATCAGTCATGCGAGCAATGTGCACTGCCACTTCAGTTTAGCTATTCTTAGGGCTATGTCGGTAACCTTAGTTCTACTGCGGATATCATCATTTCTGATTCTATCACGCAGAGAAACCCCGAGCATAGCCCTCTCCATAGCCCTCTGAGTGACTTTGAGTTTCTTTATGAGGCCCATTGTTAGCGCCCACGTCTCAAATCCGTAAGTCATCACCGGCAACACACACTGCAGTGTATTTACATACAATTACGTTTCGAACCACAAATAATTCAAGCGATTCTCCATGAAATTAAATACAACTAAGGACAGAACCGGCAGAGAACCTCGCGCGGAATCGGTAGAATTCCAAATTTGAAACGACATTTCCTTCCTTGAAGCGCGCAGGCGCGGTGCTGTGGAATGCCCTGACCTACAAATTTGAGTCGATCTATGCATACCTTTTACTAAGCGCAAGGGTTTAGATCAAATTATTGATTACCGTGATTATAGTTACGATCTTCGATATGAAGACCTTTTACTTAAAATAATGGGCGATCATCAAAATCATGATATAGTTTGCTGGGATTGGATGAGCGTTTCATAAAATATGCCGAAAGTGGAAACGGTCGGTTTTTTAAATTCCATGTCAAAACGTAGAATGGCTTGCTACAAAGCTGGGCGTTTAATGGTCCCATTACCCGCACGATTGTAAGAAAGAGGAAGAACAGGCACCGAAGTCAGTTTTACGTTTGTAAGGATCGAACAAGGAAATTTGAATTTGAATTTGAATTTGAACTGGTCCCAAAGTGCTTCTCTAGCGTCCATGAATAAACTCAAATCGGTTCTTCGCCTTGGTAACAAATAGAATTGATGTTTAATATGATGTACATGCCGTTGTAAAATCATATTTTGGCTGACTTTTCGTGACTTTTCGTATCACGTCATCTACCAGTGACGCGATTGGTTTAAAAACGATACGAATAGAAACTAGTTAGCGTAGTGAATCTGGGCAGGGCCCTCTGCACGCGGCAGGACCTATAATAATGCCACTAGTGCCTAATGCCGTTCGGTCAGATTTCATCTAACACACCATCCACAGGCTAATAGTAATAGATTATGGTATGTTTCGTTAAGTGGCCTCATTTCGTCAGTAATACCAATCAGTTTGCCGCCTGGCAAGGCTGCACTCCACTTGGATATTGACTTAATTAACCATGTAAGTACGCGACGTGAGCGCAAATCAACACTTTAAACCGTTTATATGTTTCCAATTCTGCACATACTTTAACTACCAGGTGTTAATAAAAACACAATCTGGTTATAAATTAATTGACGACAGTATAAACGTGACTCACTTGAAACAATTGTTCGGGATAGTAATATAATTTTAATAAATGTGTTTATTGTATCGTGACTAAGTCGGTCGGTTGGTTTTATAGGTGTAATTTTAAACTTTTAAAAGGAATATTATGGAAGGAATCGCTATATAAAAACTCACGTGATTACAGAATGACTGGTACAGTGCAATAGCTCATCAACACAAGCTTCCAGGCTTAGGAAATGTTGGTTAGACCAGCATAAGAGCGTATGAAAGCGAGTGAGAGCGAAAGAAAAACACGAAGGTCCTTTTAATAGCTATTACTTTTACTGTGAATTGGTTTGTTTACATGTTTGAACATTTCTACAGGCATTTTTAGATGCAACGCGGGCGATCTGTATATATTTACCATTAATATAGCTATGTACGAGTACAACTACTTTCTTATTACCTTTATTGGTAGCGTTGTCTTTTACCCTTTAATTATCCTTACGACACCCTTTTAGTTTTAAGACTATATGTTCGTAGGTTTCATGTCTGTAAAATGTAATTATGTATTGACAACCGAAACTGAAAAATCAGGAGTGATAATGGGTATCTGACCTAAACTAACCCCTTTTTGCTATCCGGGCCGATATATGAGCATTTTGAATTACGCTACTACCTACTTACTCACGAGCCCGAAAATACATATCTAGAGATTACCAGATACGCCAATATTTAGATCTTCGTAACAGACGTTGTTATACAGATATGTACCGCCTAGTCAGCAGGATAAATATGTAAACACTTTAGTTCAAACGTAGTGAATAGTTCGTATATTACAGTTTTCTGGCTCTCTCGGTTAGCTATAGCCATCAATAAGCGAATTGAGAAAGCAAGGTAAATACGAACTTATTCCGACGAAATATCGTGTTATTTGATTATTAATTACATCTGGATATTTCTTCTACTCGGTAAAACCATATTGTAACGCAAATTCCGTACACAGAGGCAGAATTCCCTAACGCGTCATGTCTCCGTCACTGAAATGTAGAAACACCTTACAATTAATGGTTAATGTCATTAGAACTGGATTGTTGCGGTTACTTTTAATTGGTTATTAAGTTGCGGCTCGTTTGTGACAATCCTTACTAATACACTCAGGAGCAAAAATACCGGGTCAGAGTGCGTTTTTCATACAAACGAGACTATTTCGAAGCCTTGGTTCCTCGCCAGGGGTTGTTTTGAGTGAGGTTTAATGGTGGATACTCCAAGGTTCAATAGAGGAGGTCAAAATTTGTTAAGATACCTAACTGATCGCACAATCAGTTAACAAAACAGCGGGAGAGTTTGGGTCAGCACTTCGATTTCCTTACATTTTATTGTCATTTTAGATGTTTTTCTGAACATGCACAATTCCGGCGTTAACCGCAGATTCATTCAGTTGGGTATTCTAGGCACTTTGGAAGTCCTGTATCGATGCTCGGGGTATTCATCATCAGATTTCACTAAAAGCATTCCCTGGCGAGGAACCACGGCTTCGAAATAGCCTCTTTAGTATGAAAAACGCACTCTGACCCGGTATTTTTGCTCCTGAGTGTATTATAAACGCGAATGTTTGTATGTATGGGTAGATGTTTCTTACTCCTTCAAGCTGCAAGCTTCAAGCTGCATTTCATCTTGGAAAATTAAGTTCCCGAGGGAATAACGATATTCGGATTAAAACGCGGACGGAGTCGCGGGCAGAAGCTAGTCTATAATAAATACTGTAGCGTTAAGCAACTAAAAGTAAAAAAGCTAATGGGATTGAAACATTTACTCGACTATCATACGAAAAACATCGTTGGGAAAACTCAAAACAGGAAACTCATATCTTTAGTCTCGTATAGTATATGTAGGTACTTATTAGTATATGTATGACTGGATTGACTGGACTATTATTGCAGTTGCAATCCTTCCTTTCTTGTGAAGTTTAGGTGTGATTATAAATATTAACGTATCAGATAGCCGTAACTCAATAAACATACGAATTTCCAAATTTTCTTCAAATACCTACCTCTTGAGAAACCCTCTCTTACTTCATCGACGTTAATCGATAAGTTTTGGCTGCGGGTCATAGACATCATCGATCTTTTAATCGACCGACGTCAAACGGGTGTTTGGCAATCCTTGTTATACCTACCTACTTATAATTTGTTATGGAGTTTTTGTCTAAGGCTCCTTGTAATCCTTGTTCTAAACCTTCTACATTTTCAACCCCTGTTGAAAACACAACCTTGATGTGCAGCGATAGGGCTGCAACGTACGTAAGGCGGAATTAAATCACGTTTCTAATCTGAACTTTACTACATGTTTTGCCAACCATAAAACTTCCATCTTTAATCTTAATTAAATAAACGAACCGCGATATCAACGACTGCGGGAATGAATTGCACTGCAACATGCTTGGACACAATCACAGGCAATGGCATTCTACCTTGAGAATAACTTAATAAATTAAACATTTGCCTATTTCATGGCTTGTTAACTGCCCAAAATTCAAAGACATTTACTATTTTCATAAACCTTCAAAGTTAACTCGAGGTTATACGAATCATAACAGTAAATTCAACGGGAGATCTATTTCCTCAGAGAAATAACTAAAAACTTTACAAACCTACTTGTGTCGCAAACACGGTTCTTTACAATTTTGATCAGGGCACTTTTAGGAAAAAAAAGTTGCCTGGTCGAAAATATAAAAAGGAAAAAGTGCTACTAACCTTCTATATTTTCCTGTACTGGTCACGTAATGTTGCTAACACGTTGGGTAAGGTTGTATAGCACAGACATACGTGTCGTGAGGGCCGGGGCCGTTCGGAGACTGAGGTAGTGAGGTAGTCGTACCTGCTTGTACGGAGGGAGGCAAGGCTGCAACGGCAATTTGAGACAGTCTGCGTCACCGCATTTTCTTTGAAAATTCGGCACAGCTTCGTATTCCGGCGAGAAATTAATTAAATTCTTACAATTGAGTTGATAAGTGATTGATAACCAACTTACTTTGTTGGGCAATTTTTTTTAATATAGGTTCACAACATTTAAAAAACAGAAAATCCTCGTCTAATTATTTAATATTAATCTAATACATTTAAACTGTAGTCGTAGCTGTAAAACCCTGAATTTAGTTGATCTAATTATACCAATAGAATTTGTTACGTGAAAAGTTCTACCGTTATATAAAAGTCCGAAATCAACGACTATCACAAAGAAGTTCTGACTTATACCATTAATATTTGGTAAATATTGGTTTTATTGGAAAAAGGTCATTCACCTCTTGTCCAATGGTTTTGAGGTCATAACGCAATCTGAGTGTGATAATTCTGTGAAGCGACACTAATATTCCGGCTCAGTTATACGTTTATATCGAATCGATTAGCATTGCTCTTGCTGTTTCTTACATTTCATCCCAAATGTTTTCGGAATAGTGGTCACCCTGGCTCAGCTTAGTCAGCATGCGAGCGCCATAGATGCCTGCAGCTATTAGAGTCAGGTCAGGATTCGGTACGCGAACCCGGCGGCCAATTCATCTGATTAGAGGAGTTCGGCTGGCATCGTTAACTAATTAAGGCTTTAGGCTCCGTAAAGCTAGTAATAGGTCAACTCTCGATCAGTTTCTAGGCTTGTTTCGATCGGATTAAATTGTCTCTTCCCGTTTGGGCGTCCGGTAATTGCGTTTTCCAAACTTAAAGACGTATATATACGCCTTTTTTTTAATGAACCCTGCTATAAAGCACCGACGCTCATTAGGATGATAATTCTCCTACATACCTAATCATGCGGAAAACATCACATACTCAAATCACATTGAGTCAATTCGTAGGTAGGTATAATGTAGGTCTAAGGGACTAAAAATAAATAAGTAAATAAAGTATTTTAGCTAGTCCCTAGAGACCAAAAGTATCAGTTTAGGCCGCCTATGGCTATGGCTAGACTCTGTTATGAATCGCTTTAGAGCAAACAAGTGAAGAACTTGAAACACAGCATTACTATTGTTGGTAAACTCTTATCTTCATATGAAATAAATAGGAAATATGAATTACTAACTGCAAATAAACAATCAATCATAAGCTTCCGCTATAAGGTGGATCGTCATGTGTATTCCCTTTTTATTGAAAAAACATATTAATTCGCACCCAGCCATAAAAAGGCACGTCTAGCTCCTAGTGATCCAAGCTGATATGCTAACAGCATCACTATTAACTGTTAATTGTTGAGCCACCATAGATTCTTGTCATCCTACTAATACTATAAATGCGAAGGTTTGTGTGTGTGTGTGTATTTTTTTTACTCCTTCACACTGCAATGGCAAGATGGTTTTGGATGAAATTTAGAATGGAGGTAGTGGAATAAAAAATATATATTCTAAATTCACGCGGACGAAGTCTCGGGCAGAAGCTATGACATAGTCTAGTAACGCAAAATAAAATACGTTAAAATTAACCATTCGCTTTCTGTGTTGTTGAAGTGCGCCTTGCCTGCCCATGCTAAAATTCGTAGGTTGTTTTATCTTTACAATAGCCTGCACACTGATATGTAACACACATATAGGAAGAAGTAAGAGGGCTATATATTTTAAACAGGCGTTTAAAAAAGTCAGCTTTAGAGTGTAGACATTTACATTTTATTAACGACCAAAGGTGGTTTTTACAATATTCAAATAGGATTCAAACAGTAGAATACCGCTCAAATTACATGGGATAGGGGGTGTCGACCTTTTTTTGATCCTCGCCATCCTCGGACGGAGTTATAACCTGTATTTGGGTAGGTACCTACTAGAAGATCCTGTGTGATTTAGATTTTATTTTAGACCACCAATAAATTAAACATTTGTCATCGCGCAACAATGGTTTAAGGGTTCCGTACCAAATACTGAACTACTTACCAAATCTGACTGTCTGTCATGGCCCATTTTCTCTGAAACGGCCGAAACTATCGAACTGAAATTTTGATATTGTAGTCTTTAGTGTTCCAAACAAAGCATAATCATAATATTAAGAAATAAGAAATTCGGAAGTATTTATTTTTGTAACGAAAAAAACCGATTCCCCGAAAATAATATTGTTTTAACCCATATCATATAATTATCAATTTAAACATCAACCATATTTTTATGTATTTTAATAGGTTACAGATAATTATTGAGGTAAATATTTTTCACTTCTCATGCTCTTAAAATGCTACTTAAATCTCTGCGAATCAGGACTAAAGCTCCTTATTAAAGTATTTTTTTTTTTAATTTACTTTTGAAACCCCTAAACAACCAATCACGGTATTTGTGAATGGAGGATTATCGCCATTTTCAGTAATTGTGTATGGACCATATTTTTGGGTGTCGAAATAACCTCAAAATGACAACTGTGCAAATAAATTTTAAAAAAGGATTTAATTTCGTGAAACACGATTAATTATTACGAATATGAATCTATTTAATCATATTAAGGCCGACCTCTTTTATTATGCGTTGTCTTATTACTTTTATAATGGTTTCCAAGTTTGAATCTGTTGGCTAAATATGCAAGCATTTAAAACATCACTTTACAAAAAAACCGCGGAACTTTTTTTTCCTATTTGTATTTTGAATCATCTATATCTTCATAACGTACGTTGTTAAAAAAATTCACCAATTAATTGTGCAACTTTAGAAATTACGGACCAGAAATGTCATCATCATCATCCAGCGAAGAAGAATTAACGCCTAACTCCAGAATGGAGAAGAAAGCAAAAGAGGTGATACGAAATCTTTTGCCGCCAAAATCTAGTGGCATTTATTCAAAAACATACCAAACTTTTATTGATTGGAAATGTGGGAAACAAATAACATCATTAATGTTAGATTAACGATAGTAATAATAAGATACCTAATTGTTAGTTTTAATTGTTAGAAACTTTTTTATAATAAATGTAGTAATTTTGTTTAGAACGTCGTTTTTTTCCTCGCATTCAAAGTGAAAAGTAGAGTGTTTAACGCAAGACTAAACAACCATAATGACACTCGAACTACAGCCACCCTCGCTCGCAAGCTCGCTCGCGTGGCTAAACATCTCGTGTCATTATGGCTTGTTTTAGTCCCTTGTTGAACAATCCACTATAATGTGAAACGCGAAGAAAAACACCCTGTCCCGCTTTATTTCAGAAACAACTAAGATAAAAATCTCATAAAAATAACATTAACTAGGGAATAATGTACTTATACATTACAGGAAATATAAAAAATAAATGCAAAAGGATAAAAACTTTCATCGGGTAAACTTTGTATTAAGGTTGGAGGGCTGTCAACAAAAAACAAAATGAACAAAGGAAGAAATTATGGCTTTCGTTTACTTTAAAGAGCAGTAGATAGTAGATTATGTCGCGTATCCGTGTGGCTTCAAGACCAGGACAGCAAGCAGCAGCATGACTTCGTAGGAGTTGTAATATTTCATAAAAATAAGCCTTTGTAGGTGCGGAATCGTTGGTGCTCGAGTCCCACTCGCACTTAACCGGTTTTTTTATGATTTAACTTTGTAGGTACTTAAAGCAAAACCTACAAACTTTGTGGGAACGGCGTTGGAACCCTACAACGATCATGGCTAGACATTGCTCTTGACATGTTTCCATTCTTTCACGCAAATTACTAGGCTGTATGGACTAATATCCTTTGCCTTTCCCTCTGGGATTAAACACAAGAAAAAAAAATCTTTCAAGCATTGTCGCAATGGCAACATCAAATTAAAACGTCACGTCATTTCATTTAACGTCAATGTCATGTCTTGGTCATGTCATGTCATGTCATACCGTAATAACCTAAAAAGTGGTTTGTTTACTTAAAATAAAACGCAAATTTATATTTATTTACAATGAACATGAAGTGAATACAATTGGAAATACACTTATCGATCAGTTCTTACCAACAAAATACATTGAGTTACCTAAGACTCCGCGTTTATACCTCGCTTAGCCATGGTGAAAATTTTCAGTCTAGTGCTCTTTACTTTTATCACTGGTTCATGTACAAATTCCTGTAACTTTAACGTAAAAGTTAAGCAAGCTCTTCGCAATGAAGGATTCCACAGGTAACGTAAGCAATTGGGTTTGATATTTCTTCGATGATGTAGTTTTTATGCAACTTCTGTGTACAACTATAGAAGAAAATCTTTTCTTAATACCTAAGTAACCTAAAGACTATGATTGCACTGATTGCATTTTAGACTTTATTGTAAATAATTCAAATTAGGTCTTAAAATATTTCATAGAAAAAATGAACTAAACCTGTTATAATTTCCCACTGGATAATTTATATTGTTATAACACTGGACATTATATTGTAAAATTGAAAAATGCAACTGCATTATATAGCTACTTACTTAAAGACAAAGACAAAGACAAAGACATTTATTGCCAGAACATAGTAATTATACAGATGGTTATTTAAAAGCACAATTGCACTGCATACCAATACTGGTAGTTGCTAAATGTGATCTTTGAGTTCAAAATTGAATCTCATGTGACAAAAATGTGACATGCTATATTAATAAATTAAACGAACAATTTTTTCAGAAACATAACATACGGTGTTGTTTTCAATGGAGACGGGGAGGATGACCCCTGGCTGCTACGAGACTGTGTGGTGGGGCTGGACCAGGTGTTACCTGCGGGGGTATATGCTAACCCTGATGAACTGGGAGACTTGAAGAGAGGTCGCAAGGTTAATAATTATAAAAGTATGATAAAGGAAAAATATCAATTAATTAAAATGCTCAAATTAAACAAAAAAGTTGTCACTGAAAAAAGATAACCCCATAATTTTATCTTATTTCACTTCATTGAATTTAATTTTATCTGAAACAATGTTTACAGGCTATCTTAAACCTTAATTATGTAGGTTTGGATAGACCTTGTGACTAAAATGTTGGAATCTACTTGGAAGATTCCTAAGTGGACCCTGACATTTAAAAAAAATCTTACTATTAGTGGAAAGGTGTTTTGATAAAATAACAGATACCCATTCGAAAATTTTAGCTATTATTCCTTTTCCCATTAAGTTTTCAAAATGTTTAAAGAGGGACCTGTAGGTAAGGTTAGGTTAGTTTTATAACAATCCAGAAAAGTTAAACAGTTTAAGAAAAAAAGGATATTCGGACAAATGAAAATTCTGACAAATTAAACAGCGGATAAAAGTTGTTTGATGTAACCA
Source organism: Acleris sparsana (assembly GCA_923062465.1). Classification (NCBI taxonomy): domain Eukaryota; kingdom Metazoa; phylum Arthropoda; class Insecta; order Lepidoptera; family Tortricidae; genus Acleris; species Acleris sparsana. The sequence continues at coordinate 11,394,186 of OV281296.1, forward strand.
TCATTGGAATCTTTGTTGATTTTCAGTTAAATGTTGTACCAATGAACCGCATCAACATCGAGCTACCCGCTGAGCAGTCCTCCCCAAGCCGAGTGTATGTGATTGGTGAGCTGATAGACAACAAGGCATACTTGTGGGTGCCTGTGCATGCAAGATACCACCAGGCTGTAGCTGGAGGAGGGTAAGTTCATGACTGCTTGAACTACTGACAAATGTTTAAGGTGTTGCATTGATCTGTTACTTAGGGTGTGCAATGCATTTGGAGTCTTGAGATTTCAAATGATTATGTATTGGTGTGAAAGAAAAGAAAGAAAGAAAAAAAATACATTTATTCAAAACAACTGTAGACAGATTAAAACAAAAAAAGAAAAATAAAGCAATAAAAAAATAAAACTACACAAAGGACATCATCCGGATTTCATACATTTTTGGTCCAAACAAAAAAGTGCCGGCCAAAAAAAAAAGAAGCTATATTATGTTAGATCTTATTCGCCTGAGCGGGTGATTATTCGGCGTTTTAACCGCCGTCATTATTGTCTTTGCATATTATTCAAGATAAACTTTTTAATTGTCTTATGATTTTAAATGGAATTAATACTACCCCCGGGTCCGTTGACTTTGACATCAAAAGTTGCTGGTAATTATCATTGTTTTCGTCAATATATTGAAGACAACAATGACGGCGGTTGAAACGCCCAAATATTCACCCGAGCATTTGTTATTATGGCACCAAAGCTGTAGTACCAATATCCATAGTTTTATTCTAGTTAGAAAATTAAATATTTCGGTGAATTGAACTAACAAAAACCAATGAATTATACCATACTTTACATTTGAACATATTTTGGTAAGATACGGTGGTTTCAAACTTTTTTTTGGTGCCATAGTAAGAAATGCTAAGGCGGGTAAATTATATCAGAATAAACCTTTTTTTTTTTTGGCCGGCACTTTCACTTCCCGCCTTATCCGTGCCATAAAAGCATAAGAAAATGCCTGTCAATGAAATGAAATAATTAGATGATTTTCCCTCTAACCAAACAAGCTATAGTGCAAAGTTGTTTAGTTCTTTAAATGCATTTTACTTGGATAAATGGAGTATTACATTACAGGGTATTTTAGGGCCTGGCATTTAGGGAGGCCCGGCCAGTTACAAGGGTGTTTCCTCCTTTTCTCTTATAACAACATCATGATTTAGAGAAAGGGTCCCTGAATACCATGTAGTGTAATATGCCCTTAACTCTAAGCTTATACTATTATTGCAAAGATGAAAATCTTATTATCTCCATGAATGCACGTAATTTACTCCACAATTTCAATGCTCACAACAGATCTAAATATACAGGGTTATTGGTAAGTCGACCTATTCCCGTTAGGAGGTGATAGGGGTGACTATTTGCGATAATTTTGACCCCCATATGCATTATGCAAAAGTGAACCATTTTAGAGTTATCGCGTTTATTAGTTTTTTTTTAAATTAGTCGGAAATTCAACTTGAAAAATTTATTACAAAAAAAGTATCAATTTAAATCTTTTTTTTTCTTCTGATTTACCAAACCGATTAAACCCTTCTTATTTCTCAATATTAAAACAATAATTATCGGTCCAAATTTGAAAAAGCGAGACGGAAAACGAAATTTTTTCAATATTTTTTGCGATCGCTTTCCACTAAAATGCCTTAAAAACAAAAAAAAACGTTATGAAACTTGGCTTGCAGATTATTTTAAAAACTTAACTGTTTTCTTAGCTCTCCAAAAACGCATAACAAGTAGAAAATTATTTTAAAAAAACCTGAAAAAATAATCATCACAAAGGAAGCGGGCGGAAACAAAAGTCACAAATGCAACTTCAAAAATTAAAATTAAAAAACATACCAAATTTAAATCATACATTTTTTATTTGCTTTTGTACAAGATGAATTTGTTGTTCCTATGCAAAATTAAAAAAAATATTATCTGTACACGTTTGAGAATGCGAGGCCGAAAACTAAAAAATACATGTATTTTTATCAAACTCCAACATAAATTACACGAAAGCAGAAAAAATTACCAATACATTTGGCGTACAGATTATACAGTTAGAAAGCTGGAAAAAAATCAATGTTTTATGTGTATAAAACATTGACTTTTTCCAGCTTTCTAACGAGCTATTAAAACTAAAATGAGTTTTGTTAAAGATTGCTGGAAAAAATTGATCACAAAGGAAGCAACAAGGAAGTCACGTCCGAACAAAACTTAAAATTAACTAACTACTTAAATCTATCAAAACTAACTGTTATACTCGTAAACACAAATAACAACATTAACTTATGTAAAAAGTTACAAAATTAAAACTAATAAACAATTAAAATTGAAATAATCAGGATTTTTATAGTTCATTTTCAAAATGGCTACCTCCATTTCTTATTCTCACATAAGTTAATGTTGTTATTTGTGTTTACGAGTATAACAGTTAGTTTTCATTGATTTAGTTAGTTAATTTTAAGTTATGTTCGGACGTGACTTCCTTGTTGCTTCCTTTGTTAGCATTTTTTTCCAGCCATCTTTAACAAAATACATATTAATTTTAATAGCTCGTTAGAAAGCTGGAAAAACGTCAATGTTTTATGTGTAATCTGCACGCCAAATGTATTGGTAAATTTTTCAGTTTTCGTGTAATTTATGTTGGAGTTTGATAAAAAAACATGTATTTTTTAGTTTTCGGCCTCGCATTCTCAAACGTAAACAGTTTTTTTTTTTTTAATTTCGCATAAGAGCAACAAATTCATCTTGTACAAAAGCAAATGTATGATTTAAATTTGGTATGTTTTTTAATTTTAATTTTTGAAGTTGCATTTGTGACTTTTGTTTCCGCCCGCTTCCTTTGTGATGATTATTTTTTCAGGTTTTTTTAAAATAATTTTCTACTTGTTATGCGTTTTTGGAGAGCTAAGAAAACAGTTAAGTTTTTAAAATAATCTGCAAGCCAAGTTTCATAACGTTTTTTTTTGTTTTTAAGGCATTTTAGTGGAAAGCGAACGCAAAAAATATTGAAAAAATTTCGTTTTCCGTCTCGCTTTTTCAAATTTGGACCGATAATTATTGTTTTAATATTGAGAAATAAGCAGTGTTTAATCGGTTTTGTAAATCAGAAGAAAAAAAAAGACTTAAATTGATACTTTTTTTGTAATAAATTTTTCAAGTTGAATTTCCGACTAATTTAAAAAAAAACTAATAAACGCGATAACTCAAAAATGGTTCACTTTTGCATAATGCATATGGGGGTCAAAATTATCTCAAATAGTCACCCCTATCACCTCCTAACGGGAATAGGTCGACTTACCAATAACCCTGTATAAACATATTTCTCTCTGTTTCCTCAGCACGGCTCGCAACGAAATCCTGCCCCCCACGCTCTACCTGCGCTGCCCCGACGAGCGCCTGTCGCGTTGCGCGGGCGCCTCCTCCCCTGTGACCTTGCTGTGCAACGGTAGTTCCAAGGACAAGTGCTCTTGGAAGGAGGTTCCTTACACCATGGTAGGAATCTAGCTGTACCCGGCATGCGTTGCAATGCCACGTAAATAAAAAAAGGAGACTTGGATTTTTGGATCCAGAATCCCTGGCGGCGCATCCTCAGAACACCCTACCAAAGTTTCATTACAATCTGATCATTGGTTTATAAACGCATAGAGGATAAACATACAAATATTATCTTTATAGGTACTAGTTGACCTGACGTTGTCCTGTCCTGTCCAATCATTTCTTATTCAAATGTATGAAATTTCAGAGCAAATTTTTAATGCTTTCATTTCCTAAAACTATTGCTGTTTTTTGTATTTTTTTTATTAGTAAACTCTTTATTGTTCAAAAGCAAAACACAGAAATTCAAATACAATATTTATAGAAAAGGAACATACAAAGGCAAACTTATCCCTTGACAGTGAGTGTATAGATACGATGTTTTTCTAGTATGTCTATTAATTACTGATTTTGTTTACTTTTTATACATTTGAATTGATTACTTTGACTATGCCTGGTATGGGGACCATTGTAAACCCAATTGAGACTCTATTCCATTGAACAAAGGTGCAAAAATTTGAACATATCTTTGACGTCGACTGTTGGTATAGTTATAATTTTCATCAGTTTAAAAACTTTCTTATTTATTGAACGGATTATTTTAATTGTAATTTAATTCGCTATTATTGCCACATTTTAGACGCCGCAGCTAAGAAAAAAAACAATAATGATTGTAGGTATACCAATTACTTCAACTGTAAAATTAGGGCTGTACTTACACGATTCTAGTCAGCTAAAATAATAAAATTAAATAGTTATTAGTTTAAATATATAGAAACATGTAGGAATATGACATGTTAAAGTCCCGGGATTTTTATTACTCAGTTAGTTCATTACTATAAACTGCAAACAATAAATAAATGGTGCCGATGCCGAACGGTTTAGTGGCGCCTTTATTACTATCATGTGTTCTTATAAACTAAATTATTTTCTTAAAATGAAAAACAGCGCGACTAGCCGTCTGGCTCGGGTGGTCTTTAACTAACGCGCGGTGGCGCCATCTCTCGCTAAAGCTCCGAACTTTCTCCCCAGATGACAGACACGCTGGTTTGGGAGGTGCCTGTGGGGAACTTGGACCACTACTACCTGGTCGCCGGCGGCACTGCTTTCGTCATAATAGTGGGCTCGCTATATTTACTCAAAGCCATCCACGAATACAAAGTCGATGTTAAGAAGAAAAAGTCGTAGAAAACCCTAATGGCGCCGTACAATTCCGAGTAAATTCACGTAGGTCTAAAGTACAAAGTACCTTCGTTTATCCACGCCGGCGTTAAACCGGTAAGTAAATATTAATGTTTTCAATATTTTACGAACAAGACTAAAGTTGCAAATTATGAAAATCAAATGCACTAAATAACGTTAAGAAATATGCGCGAAATATTATCACAGAGAATGACATCTGCCAGTATTCTGATTTTTATGTGAAGTTAGATCTTCAATCGATAGATAGATGGCGCTCATATTGTGTATAGCTGAGACTGATGATGTTGAAATTAAGTCATACAGCGCCATCTCACGGTATTTTCAGCAACCATTTACAAGCAACGTTCGTATTAAATTGATTATTCTAGTCAGATCGCATATTAATCTATTTAAACTTTAACAATATTTCAATTAAAAATAGTTTGTGTTTTATACTACAGCAGATAATGTATAAAACTATGCTAGGAATAAACTATAACTGAACAAAAAATGAACTTTCTTTCGTTCGTTTCACGAGTATTGTATGCATATGTGTTCTTTTAATGTAACCTTACTTTAAAAAGCAATGTAAGCACCGTATAACCAGGGACCGGAAGACCTCTTTATTTGATTAAATCTATCGATCGGGAAACCACATCATATGGTCTCCCAAACGTTAGCGTATCCCTATCGATAGGCTTACCCTAATGATATGGAAACTGCTTCGAACTAGTTATCTACAACCATTGAGGTTATCAGTTTCGTAAGGGTTTCGGATCTAAGCACTTAGCATTACGTTAGTGTTACCCTATCCATTCTCCCTCTTCGTTGACTCTGTTTCGCAGATTCGTGTGATTGGTTTGTATCAAGCCTAATATGTGTGTGTAGATAGCCAATCACTTGTTAAGTAGCGCAAAAATATTTTGTATGGACTGCGCGTAGAGATCAAATAGCTTGAAGCCGTTCAATAAATACTTAATAGGGCCAACAAGGGATTTAAGGAATTGGTAAGCGCTTAGTCCAATTAATTGTATCGTATGGGTTAGCTTTTCATTGGTGTACTTACGTCGACGATATGCTTAGCATCGTTAGGGTTGGTAAAAACCAGTCAATTATACTTATAACCTAAAGAAAATCCTTTAAAGGGTAAGCGGTTCCGGTCCCTGCGTATAACCCTAACAAATAAAATATTAAAGTGATCTCGTCAATAAATTAATCATAATTTCAAAGTGATATCAATACCTTAATTTGCTAAAGTTACCGACATAGCCCGAAGAATAGCTAAACTTAAGTGGCAGTGGGCGGGGCACATTGCTCGCAGGACTGATGGTCGATGGGGTCAGAAGGTTCTGGAGTGGTGTCAGCGGACCGGAAGGCGAGCTGTAGGTAGGCCTCCAACAAGATGGAGTGACGACCTCGTCAGGATCGCGAGACCGCGGTGGATGCGAAAAGCACAAGACCGGTCTGGGTGGAAAGCCTTGGGGGACGCCTATGTCCAGCAGTGGACGTCTTTCGGCTGACATGATGATGATGATGAATTTGCTAAAGTAATAATAATCAACCCTGTAAAAACCATATTGTCATTGACCTGTTTTGTTATCGGATTGTCAACGTTTTGATAGCTCTTATTTCTTCGCAACAATATGGTTTTACCGTGTAGAATAGTGGCTCTGGTGTTTAGCTATCTTTGGAGTGAGAGTCATGATGATGACTTGTTTCTGACATAGCATTGAAAGAGTTATCGTTTTGAACGCCATTCGCACGCAATGCCATTGCCATGCCATTTATCCCTCTGTATATTACGTTTAGAACTTTCAAAGTAAGCAACGGATTTTAATGCGGTTTTGTCGTCAATAGATAGAGTGATTAAATAAGGAGGTTTTTATGTATAATACATTCCGAATTGTGTATGGGTGTTACAGGAAACTTACATAAACCGAAGGCGCCGCTATAAAGGTATAAAAATAATGATTGAACATAATAATAGTATAAAAATCTTAGTTTGTAAGTAGCTGCAGTGATTAAAGAAAGTATCGATTTCGATTATCGTTATTTTCTCGGGGACTTTTAAAAAGAGGGGTTTAAGCTATCTCTATTCCAAATTTCATCCAAATCCGTCCAGACGTTGCAGCGTGGAGAAGTAACAAACTAACACACAAACTTCCGCATTTATAATATTAAGTAGGATATAATTAAAGCTAATATAATTATTATCAAAGCCTATCAGTTGCAATCTAAGTGCAATTTACTTTTATATGTTAATATAAATGATACGCTCAAAACGGTACATCTTTAAATACTAAAAAACAAGGTTGCCTTCCGCGTCTCTTTGTCTGTCAGTCTTTATATCCGCCTCCTCCTAAACTACGCAATGTATTTTGAAGCGATTTTCACTACAAGTTACAGGTATTTATTATCGGAAAGTTTTTATGTATAATAAGATTTTTTAATTTATGTACGGGTGTTACCTAACTCACATAAACCGAAGCGAAGCGAGGGCGGGTCGTTAGTAAATAATAAGATGTTGTTATCCTTTAAATAATAAAATGTGATTCATTGATTATTTGCTTACAATCTAAAAGTACCGCCTTTGTAGGTTTTCTGTGAAAATGCACAGCATTCTGTAAAAGTCAATCTTATTTTTATCAATGACCGTAGTCATAAGGAAATAAAATTAGGTATGATATAGGAACCATTATAGGAACCTTTGATCACACTAAATGCTTCGTTTCTGTGTAATGCCAGTGATGTCTACCCCATTCCGTTTGGTAAACAGTCGCTCAAATGATTCCAATACTTTAACTACATTTTATAGAGAGTAAATAGCAAAATGTAACAATACTAAGAAAAGTAATAAATTTTGAAATGCAAATGAGTGTTTATTTTATTCTTTTATGTACACTTGCACACCTGAGTACATATTATTTACTATCCTTTTATAACAGCAGTTTGTGCGAAAAATAAACTAAAAGTAAACACTACATAATGAGGTTTCCATTTGTTTTTGTGTCTGGGGTATTTTTAGGTATTGTACGCACTAATATATCGACTTAAATAAAGCATAAAAATATAACAACTTACCTAACTTATCGACTAGCTCTATCCCTAAAACATCAGCCGCTATGCATCGTCGTCGTCGTCGTTGTCGTTTGGAATGATCGCTGCAATAGCCTTATTGAAAGCGAGCCATACAAAAAGAGGTGATTAAGAGTTGAGTTGTGGAGAGTGATTTAGTTGTAGATATTTTAATTTACATAATTATTTATGGCCAAATAAAACTAATTACTACGCCGGGTCTATATCGTCTGCCATAATTATTTTAAGTCATAATGTGTTTAGGTCATAATCATCGCAAGCCATAACGTATTTTTATTAGAACTGTTACTTTTTAGGATTTTTATAAAACAACCCTAACCTCCTAGCCTTGTCTACACTTTAGATATTTCAGAACTTCTGATATGGTTATAGTTTCAGCGATATAAAAAGTTATGACTATCAATAATTATGCCAACAATATCATTATGACCAATAAAATTGTGGGAAACAAACGGCTCCTTACCATGCCATCTACAGCATGAGACCGTCAGCTCTAAGCAGTTTGTAACGTTTCCTTCGCGTAGTATGCTCGCGCCTAACAAGCTCCAGAGATGGCAGCACCAACCTCTTTATTGATCGCAGAATCCTTCACGGACCTTTCATGAATGAAACCAAGAAATACTGAAAACACAGATTTCATCTTATTCTTGAGTTTATTTCTAACGATAAATAAATATGACTTGTATTTGTTGTGTGAAATGTAAACAAGCCATTTGAGGACATGATTTATAAATGTCACGTCATTTCAAACCACCAAGCACTTCCGTCCAGCCCCCTAATAAATCTAAACTAGTATTTTCCTTTGATGTTGTCAAACGCAGCACAATTAGTTAGCAGAGGCGTTATATTTCAAACGATTTTACACACTATTACTAGAGTGATAAAATGGTATTTGGGGAATGCAGCGCGTAATTGCTGTTTGTGTGGAATGTTCGCTCTGCGACACCCTATGAAGGGGGATTTTATTAACCAATCGAACCTATAAAGTGTGGTTTCAACGCACGTGGGGGATAGGTTTTAATAAAAATGGATTTGCGGGTGGACGTTGATGGAAGTCTGGCAATTTAATTAGGTTCACGTAGAGTTTTGGTAAATTAATACATTTAGACTGCGGTTTTTATAGCCTTGGGAAAGCAAGGGCGTACACATCTGCTGGTAAGTGAGCTAAACAGATTTGATTATATTTTTAATCACAAGATTACAATTACGTTGCCAAACCAAAAGCTGGTTAAGGTGGAACGCTAGTATTTTTCCCTCCCTCCCTCCCTTACCCTCTCACCGAAACACAACAGCGCCAACACGGATGCTTGGCGGCACCTTATCGTATTAAAATAATCGTAGCGATCCAGACGGACCCGGCACGAGGTTCATCCGCCCACAAAATTTCACAGAACACAAAGTAAAAATGCAATGTATTGCACGCCTCTTAATTAGCCTTTGTAACCCCGACGGAAAAAAGAGGGACAATATGTATTTAATACCTGTGTCGGTTCGACAAAGGCAAAGGCGTTTGTGCTCTGAAAGGCACTCAAACAGGAATGAATTTAATACATTATGTAGGTACAATCAGTCGTAAATATATATACGTTCTCAAGACGTCAGAAACATCTACATGTCCTTATGCCACTGATAATAAGGTCTATTTACATATATTTGGCGCGATGGCCGTATAGATATAGTGCTTTTGACTGTACATATTTATAGCATGTTCAATTCACGTTCCGAGTTCCTGAAATTCTACATTTCGAAATAACCTGCGTATTCTTAAATAAGTTCAAATTTCTATTGTATTAATTGGTTAACGGTAAAGTACCTAAGTATAATTACTTGTGTTCCGTTGCTGTTGTATGCTTTTGTATTAGCATACAACAGCAATCAAAGCAAAGACCTACACCAATATACCTAGACGGTCTAGGTAATATTGTTACTCAATGTTTAAAATTTGGTCCAAGCTTATAGAGTCACGTTAGAACTCTATTTGTGTACAAATAACTAGTCGAAAAGCGAGCTCTGAAACCCCGACTGCCCAAGTAAACATGTATACTTGTAACTGGCTCTTTGATACTTTTTATTTAATACCCATATGAACATTGAACAAGATAAAAAACACTTGGTAGGTAGGTAAGCATAAAATTGTTCATCTTACGTACCGTCGGAAGGTATTACATTTAATTCTCCTATTCAAGGATACTTATTAACTATTGTGTTGGCCAATCAAGATAAATATAACGATATATCATCATTGAAATCTATCAAGCCGTTTAAATGCTACGAGGCAATAATTTTTTTAACATATCTACATTTAAAGATGCGCGTGATAAACAGTATATGCACCATCGCACAGTTCAATTAAAAATCTTAGAACCCTGTCACACTACGTAAAGTCACGAGACAGAAGAGAAAGAAATTACCTTCGAAATAGAAACCATCGGGTTACTGTGCCAGAGTTTTATAGTGGCTCAACAATCAAATCTCTTGCAAAAAATATATCGCAAACATTTAGCAGAAACTTGCATTTATTCAGCAACACGATAATCGTTACTAAGATGCTTACGAGTATACTACTTTATGTGGAATTCAGGCTTATAAAACAAGACCGCTTTCAGCCTAGTTTTTATAGTTCAAAGGTTTTAGGATGTAGGTACACATAAAAACATTTACGCTAGAGGCTTTCTTGTTCTACTTACAGCTCCTTAAAAGGCATCTACAAGTAACACCCATAAAGTACTCAGAATAAAAGCTTTCAGCGTGCCGTCGTGTTGTATTTTTAAGCCCGCTCCTAAGCATCCGAACTTACTCCATATTCGTTATACATTACTGCATCAAGGTTGTAGCGTTCTACATAGTACGTTTATTGCGCATCAATGGATCACGAACATGAAGGGAATTCGAAATTTTACGTTCCGGACCTAAGAGCACTAACTTTCTTCTCTTCTTTTTCAAAGAATCGCCCATTCAAAACTAGGGTTTAATGCTTTGAAATAAGACCCCTATCAATCATAATCTAGTTGGTAGGATAAGGGATGGACATAAGTATAAACTTATCGTATTATACCTACAGCTACTTTGGGGTATTCTGCCGTTTTATTTTTTCATAAAAGCGCTTCTTAACGGTCGGGAGCCTAGATTTTAACATTTCCTAGCAAGTTGATGGCGTAAATTATGTCAGAAAAAACTACGAACTGCCTCTTATCATGAAATAAGACCATTTTGAAAGTAAAAAGTTCTGCAAAGATAATGCGTAAACCTTCAGTAAAATACAGTGCAATGTAACTTATTTATTTCTAAATTTCGGTAAAAATAACGACTCGAGTTTTTGTTATCTTTCAATTGTTGCATGTAAAATTTAAATTTGTAGTATGCGATCACACTACTTACTTTTTTTTTTTGTGGCTTCGAGAAGGCATACGAGAGCACAGGCCACCTGATGGTAAGTGGAAACTGTGACCCATAGACATTTACATTCACAAGACTGCAAGCTTTAGCCTGCAAATGCGTTGCGAATCCTGAGGACTAAGATGGAATGCCTCTATGCTAGTCATTACACCAGCTGTCTTATCCCTAAACCGGAACACAACAATGCGAACACTGCTGTTTGGCGGTAGGTTAATGGATAAGATGGTGGTAGCGATCCGGACGGACCCTGCACGAGGTCCTACCACCCGCAAAACTGTTCATTCAAAATTGCGTTAGGAAGGACTACTTTGGGTTGTTGTACCGAAATTTGCCGGAAGTTTATCAAAGTTATATTTTGCCCCAAGTTCGGTCCAGCATTTGCGTAGACATTAGTTTCGTTGATTGTTTAGTTACAGCCACTGATCTTAAGATAGTTTTAGGGTGGGCCATTCAATTCTGCTTTAAACTACCTATATCGTTATCATATTCCTAACATTATCGTTGTTCTTATTCACTAGACAATAAAAGCGGATGTATCGTAAAAACCTGTTAAGTTCGAGTCGCACTTGTGCACATGCAGCACCAATGGCTGGATCCGCACTTACGTCTCATTTGTAAGAACTAATTAGCCACATGTCCCGCTGCTACACGTGTATTATCTTTCCAAAGCCACACCACATTTCGCATGGGAAATATCCTATAGCTCTTATGGGTAATAAAACGTAAATACATAACTGTACTTTTTCTTATTTGATTTAAACATCTAGATTGATTGATTATTATCCTACATAAATAACCTATGAGCTTACAAAGTATACCTAACATGATATAAACTACTTACCTAATTAGAAGTTTTTTAATCGGTGACTTAATTTATATCGCTGCCTGAATACCTATCTATTATTTTTTTCTAATGACGCAAAGCTTAGGCTCGGTAGCTTCAACTATTCAGAGAAAAATGGTCTTGACAGACATACCTACAGACGGACGGAACGACGACGACGTCATCGTCATCTCATAAGGGTTTCGTTTTTCAGTATTTGGTACGGAAACATAAATAGAAATATTGTTTACCTACAGTTTAAAAACAATTATAGTGCCTTATAAATATTTCAAAACTTCATTTCATTTTCTCAATTTTCTTCAATTGCCTCTTAATTGTCAGATGATTTGTGATTAAGAGGAAATTGTAGAAAATTTAAGAAAAGTTTGTTCTTAATTTGGTTTTTTTTACCAGTAGCCTTATATGTCTGTTTCATAAATATTTTATTAATGATGAGACGTTAATAGAACTTCCAACATTGCTTTCATTATTTACATTATCGATTCATGGTGCATCGGCTCCTGGAAAATGGTGGAAAACCACTTTTAATTCATATAGGTTGCGTGACAAGATTTAATAAATAAGCTATTGGTATTGGAAGGCTTCCATCTAACTAGTTATTGCACTTGTACGTTCAGTAAAAGTTGTTCATATTGTTTTTTTTATACACAAACTCGAACGTAGAACCCTTTTTGCTCTCGTCCTAGTGTCACTGAAATATATGATTTGACGAAATTTATCGTGTTACACATCTTGATTTCATGTAGCATTTAGCATCTTATGCAGATTATGCTCATTATTATCAGTGAGATTTATCTGCAATGTAATTTAGTATGTAGATGGAAGTAACTTTTATCTGGCCTGATAAACCACCTTTCCTGAATACCTAATGTTTTACAAGCTATGTCATGGGCTCATGATGTTGTTAAATAAATAATGTTTTTGGCTTCTATGTTATTTTACTTAGATATGAAAATTATAGATCCGAAAATGAAGTTTATATCTGAATTTCCTAGGGGTTGCCGAATGATGTGCCTAAGCAAGAGCCGGGTGAGAACCGGGAACCCGGCGCTCGGCAGGCAGCCACTCGGTCGGGTCGAATATGGATTCGAGATTAACGAGGGCACGTAAGCGCGGCAACGTCGCGGGGTGTTTACATGCGGGTGCAGCGGGCGCGAGCGGGCGGTATCGACCGCGGGGCGGGGCGCGCGCGGCGGGGCGTGCGCGGCGCGCGCGGCCCGGGCGCGGCGGAGCCGGCAGTCCGCGTCGGGGCCGCGTATGCGCGGTCGTTCCGTACAGCTGCGGCACGCCGGAGTGACTCCGCGGCCTCGGGCTCCCGGCGGCGGCGGCGAGCCTCGCGCCGCCCGCCCGCGCGCTGATGCCGCCCGCCCTCGAGCACGCAGCGCGCCCTGTCCCCGTTCCGTGCCGTGCGCCTCGCGCCGCGCGCGCAGCCTGGCCGCCCGCGCCTCTCCGCCCGCGCCACGCTTGCGCCCCGTCTTCCTCTGGGCGCGCCAACTTGACGGCCAAGTGCAGGCAGTGCATTGCGAGGACTACGACCCGCGAAACCGTATCCGTATAGCGCGCACGCCCAACGGCTGGCGCGTGATCCCGCGCACCGAGATTTACAACTCTATTCGCGTGCCACCGGTGCGCGCGCGACCGGGTCCCGAGCGCCGGCGCAAACGCCACCGTAAGAAGCGCGCGCGCGAGGCTACGCCGCCCGCCTGGCTCGTTCCCGACCTGGAGACCCATATTCCTTCGCATACCATCGCAGTGCCGCGCGGCGCACCACCTGACTCCGAGCCCCACGCGGCACTAGCGCCCGACCGGTCGGGTTCGCCGGTTCCGTCGACCACGCCGCCGCCGGCGTCCCCGGTACACGCGCATGTGGAGCCGACGCCGCTTGACAGCTTGCTCGCGGTGGCCGAGCTTGAATTCAATCAGCAGCGCGACAAGGATTTGGACCTGGAGTCAAGCGAGGCGGCTTACGCGTTCCTGCCCGACGAAGCGGTCGCGCGAGACGTCATGTCGTTCGAACTAGGTGAACCCCCGAAGATAAGCGAAGACATATTCTTTGAACGAAAATCACACCCGGCAGAAGAAGATTTTCACAACAATCTGGTCGTACATAAAGATTTATTCGAGACTATTAGTGAAGCACATTACTTACCAGAATTGAGTGGGCCTCACGACGAGGCACTGCTCGAGTCGCTAGTGGAGAAGGGTTGCGAGGACAACCAGATTCTGGGTCAGGCGCTGGACAAATTAGCGCACCTGGTGTCAGGTACTGGTGATTACGAGGAAGAGGAAGACATACTGCTGGGCGGTGCGCCGGTCGCCGACATCATTGACCGGCTGGAGCAGTCGCTGGAGTCGCCTGGTCGCAGCAGCATCACCGCTGCGCAGGGCCTACTCCACCTGCACCACATCGGTGATCACCTGCAGCCAGACCATCAGCAGGCCGTTGACCAAGCATACGATGATGTTTTTGTTCCTGAAGTACCCGCAGAGTGCACGTTAAACATGAGCACGGAAGCTGATCTGCAAGATATCACGGAAATCAATCACATGGAATACGAGCCGGCACCTGAAAAGGAAGTAGAAAATAAACTTGAAGCGACTGATCCTATGTACAGTGAGTCAATATTAAGAGCGCAGGATACTTACAACGATAAAGCGGATGAAGAGCAGTCTAAATCGGCAATACCTGAAAATAGTGAATTAGTGCCAAGTGAAATTACTACTAATATGGAAAACACGGAAATAAATGAATCCATTGAAGAAGCCAATGATGATATGGTATGTGTACCGAAAGTAGAAGTTATACTGCCAGAGGACCCAAATGAGGAATATGTAAAAGAACCAGAAGACCCGTCTGTATGTGAGTTAGTGGCTACTGATCTGAGTTTGAAAGCAGTAAAAAAGAAAGTTAAACGAGTGGTCGCTCAAACAACACATTCTGCTGAAGGTGTGACGGAAAAAAGTGAGGAAGTACCGAGGGATTTGACTTTGCATAGAAGGCAGTCTACGCCGCATGCGTCGCCGCGAAGGATAGAAATCCCGCGCGCCCCCTCGCGGGAGTCGGACGCTATGCAGTCGCCACAGCCTAGCGGAATCCCCGCTGTGCCTTCCTCTCCGGAGATATTTACCATGCCACCAGCTAAAAGCAAGCAGGCTCTGTTTCTAGAGACATTACTGTCATCACCATCTCCTAAAATGTACACGTCTGAAGTTACCGTCACCAAACAGCAATGTGAACCTATGAATTTAGGTAAAAGTAGAAAGTCCGCCAGTCCAACTGTATCAAGCTGCTCTGATGAAATAAGAAAAATAAATAAAGAATATGGTGAACCCCAAGACAAAAGGATGAGAAAAGATTCAGTGGAAGATTTAGCTAAAATAAGTAAGGTCTTTAATAATACTTGTGAAGAACCTAAAAAAATAGAGAAAGCTTCACCGAAGTCTAGCGATGAAATGAGTCCACTCAAGCAATTGCAAATTTTAAAGGCAAGTGCCGACTTTACCATTCCAGACCCATTACTAGTTCCTAAAGATAAGTTGGATGACATAGTAACAGCACCGGCTAGGGAGATCCCAGCGTTGCTTATGCAGAGGCCAGAGCTCAGACTGCCAGAAGCCTTTTCTTACCCTTCAATCTTACAAGATCCAGACATTCTCGTCATATCATTAACGCAGCTTGAAAAAATATTAGAAACTAATGCCCAGAAAATGGCATTGATGAAAGAAAGTATGCCACAGCCTATTAGGACCACAAGTGTGGAAATTAAAAAACCTAGCACGCCTGTGCCTGATCAGACTCCGCCACCAAAGCCTATACAGTTAGATGCTTTAGCCACTGACATCGACGCCGCGAACAGCGCCGCGTTTAACCAAATGTTTTGGATGCCATACTTATCGCAGCTCGGAGTTATGGCTGCTTGCTCACAGAACAGCGAATTTCTAAAGGCTGCCAATGCGTCAGGTTACTCTGCTCAGAACTACGCTGAATTATCACAAATGTTGAACACGTCGCGCTTTATGAACCCAGGCGGCTTTCCTATGATGCCCCACCCGGACTACGATAATCGATTGCAATTTGCCATGTGGCAAGAAGCGATGAATCAAGCAAACGCCGCTTCGTCCCGGCAGAAGCTGGATGCTCAGAAAGACGTTGCATCAAAGTCCACCGATGTCCAAAACCCTTACGTACATTCTACCAAAAACCACCAAAGTAAAGCTCACTCCGCGGCTCGTACCAGTCCGATTGCACACAACTACAACAACGGCACCCAGCGCTCCACACACAATTCATTCTTTCAAAGCATGTATCCAGGAATGACTCCAAATGTCCGACCTAATACACCTCTACCTGGCCTACAAATACCATATTTTAACCCTAACGTGATGGGAAGCCAGCGTTCGCCGCGTACGGGACAGCAGAAAAGTCCGACGTCGTCTTATTATACGAACAATAATTACTTACAAAACGTGAAGCACTCAGAGGCGACGCATCAGCGTAGTAGTAGCACGGGATCCCAGGAGTCGCCGCGGCCGCGGATCAGTGTGAGGAACCTGCAAAATCTTATGGATCCCGGCAAGGTCGGTGCGTCTGGGAGACGTGCGTCCAACCCGACCTCGTCGCTGGGCCGGCGGCGGGACGAGCCGGAGGTTGGCAGCACCACACCGCTCGGCGACCCGTCCCCGCATCCGATGCCGCATCCGCACGACCCGTCAGGATTCCACTTGTGGCATCCACTCTTTGGCAAGTAAGTACCATAACACTTTAACACTGACTGGCGTTTTTCAAGAGGTCAACAACATCCGGCAACACCTCGCCGATCTAACACGACTTTAAATGAGGCACGCGTGATACGTCGCGTGAGCCGTCAGCGCTGTTTTACGTTCTTCGAGAGAAATGCATATTAACATTGATTTTTTACGCTCTTCAACGCGTATTACTGCGTTTCGAGATGTTAATAAAACTAATCGTTTAACAAAAAGCAACGTTAGAAGCTAAGCTAGTAAGTAGTGTTTATAAACATTTCTAAAGACAAGTTCTCGGCTTAATAACGCTTAGCAAAGAGTTTACTCAAATTCGAAGTATATTTTCAAAGTAAGATCATGAAAATATAGCATAGCCGTCCACCATCATATCCATTAACCTACCGCCAAGCAGCAGTGTTCGCAATGCTGTGTTCCGGTGTGGGGATAAGACAACCGGTGAAATTACTAGCATAGAGGCTTTCCATCTTTGTCCTCAGGGTTGGCAACGCATTTGAAGTCTTAGGATTGCAGTTTGGAGATTACAAATGTCTTTTTTTAATTCCCTCTCAGATCCCACTCACCATCAGCTGACCTGAGTGCTCGCGCGCCTTCTAATTGCCATAAAAAAAGCATAGTTACGGCGCTTTAATCCCAATTTCACAAATGACGATTTAACGGTTTCTCTTTTCTCAATTTGTATTTCGAGTCTAGACCCTTGCAATATCGCGCCCTTAGCTTTATTCTACCCGTCGGTATCATTCTGAGAGCCATCATCAGTCCAGCTAGGTTCTGAGTTCGCCCATGATATAAATCTATACGTTGCGTGGCTTCATTACCGCCCACTCGCCGACACGATGACATCGATCATCACTTATCGCGTAGAATCTAGATCATAGAACTCGCATGCGTGCTCTATTTACTCTCTGTGGATAGGATCCGCTTTATGTTGTTTTATTGGCATGGGTTTATGATTTTTTTAAATACCAGAAAAGGAATCATTACTATGTGCGCATTGAAAATTGAGTAAGAAAATTGCAATTTCACGGTCATAATATTTCAAACTTTTGCGTTACTGCGTTGCATTACATTGCAACATATCAAAATAATTAGGGATATTTTTGATCCTTAGACATTTTTGGTGTTTGTGTAAAACATAACTTTTGCTTTCCCAAGAAATCTGTACAGAAAAAATGCTGCAAATTATTTTGTACAGTTATACTTATCAACCAAAGTGGCCAAATTATCCACGTTTAATTACAATAATTAATACGAGTAATTAATTAACTTCATTCTGCAAGTAGGATACACGGATACCGACATGCCTGGATCTACTAGGGAGTGGATTATTTAATCCCACTGATGATGAAAATTAAGCCCTTGGACTACCCCTTCGACGACTGGATGGGGGCACTCGTATTTGATATCATAGGCGTAAGAAATCCAAGTATTCAAACATGCGAACTTATAGAAATCAATAAAAATCTACCATTTTGGTGAGTGCCTATAGGTGGGTGTTTAGGGTGTTTCACATTTGTAAGGAAAAAAGTCACATTTTTTGCAAACTTCACTTACTATAATGTAAACTATCTCTTAACACTTTTTAACGTAAAAAAATTAAATGTCTAGTTTCAAGGTGAAAGGACAACATTTAGAGGTTGCACAAATTTACCACTTATGCTTTTATAAACTTTTTTTTTTTATTGTAACTGTTTATTGTTTTTCCAAACACAACAAATAATAACTAACTTTCCAGTCAACTCATGTCAAAAACTAATGATATCGACGATCATCACCATTTTTTTTCGGCCTGTTGCGGCTTTGGAGAATGGCATAATCATGAAAATTTATTCAAGAGTGGTCAAAGTGAGCAACCCCTAAATTTGCCAAAATTTAAATTTAAAAATAAAAAATAAACCAACCGATTTTATTATAATTTTGATTACTGGTCTTTTAGGCAAATAGTAGCAGGAATGCGAGCAACTTTATTAAAAATTGAAAAGTTTTAACCCATTCATTGCCGACGCCTCATATTTGTAATCACCTTAGCCTCTTCAGGTCAACAGAATTACTTAATATAAATTATACAGTTACCTTGACTAATAAATCATACATTGTCTAAACTCCAGATCTTAGTTAATCTCTAGAAGAATGAATTGTTTTAACTCCCATTGAAGTTAAAGCATCTTTTAATCAACGAGCGTTTGAAGAGCCCTAAAATGGATCTCTAACTTCTGAAAACTGGCAAGCAACTTACATATCTACTTATTTCTGATAACTTGCGCCGAATCAGCCATTGTAACATGGAATGAACCAGAACTAGGTCGACGGGTCTGCTTTAAACTTTAACGATTGGGTCTATTCCCGTTTTGTCGCCTTAGTCTGGTCTGTCTGTGAATAATGCAGATGTAGTTCCGTCGTGGGGTTTGAGGCTCAGTAGGTCAGACAGGTTTAATTTAGACAATCGATTGATGACTGTTATAAAAGCAGAAGCCGGTCAAAACGTTGCTGTTAAACTGTCCTACGGGTTAAAAATGTTTGTCTTGTTAAGTTAGCAATAACATTAAACAAAATTGTAAACTTTTTGATCCTAAAAGACACTTTTAGCTAAGCTAGCACAGGTTGCTTGCCACTTGTTGACACTTTAGGCTTTCTTGATTTATGAAGAAAATTTTGAAGAAACTTAAAAAATATAATTAAACAATATTAGTTACTTATAAAGTATTTTAACTTTACGAGTATGTATTATGTTATAAAGGAGTCCCGCCACTTAGTACGCGTACGATTCCCGTTATTCCCCGTTTTCTCCCTAGTGCCTAGTAGTGTTGACGCACTTCTAAAAAAAACTAACAATACAGCCTGGCAGACATTTTTGCGTTGTTCTGCTTGTATTGGCAACATTATGCAAATTTGATCCAACCGCTGCTGCTTTGTGGTTGTAGCCACTTTAAATGTTATAGGTTTTGTCGTTTAGCTGTACAGATCTTGAATTCAAGGCAAGCATCAAATTACAAAGGCAGTATATTTAACATGTTTTATGTTGTTACCATACTTTAATCTAATGATGATTTACGTTCACTTTTTTCCTTTTCTTTTGTTTACGTTTATGGTAATAGTGCGGGAGATGCCAATCGTGTCGAGTCTTGGGGTCGGAACTGTTCAACGGTGGAGACTGATTATTCATCATGGCTTTTCAACTTTCGACAAGCGCCTTAACTGGTGCGTTTTTACAATAATATGCGATCCTCATATAAAACAATAGATGCAGGCGTACGAAAGACCAGCGCCTGTATTCTACAATTTCTACATTGTATTTATAAACTATTGATATATTTTATTAATCTTAATGAACAGATTGCTATTGACATGATTCAAAATTCAAACTTACGCAAAATTCGCAGGTTTGCAATAACTAGTAGGTATGACCTAGACAGAGGATGTGAAATGATAGCTATTTCATTAAAAAAGACCTTGACATTTAACCTTAGGAATAAAGTTAACTTAATGGCGAGAGTTATGGTTACGGCTGTTTAAAATACATTCGGTTGTCTAGTAGCTACGTATACCAGCAGATAAGTAGAAGGATTATTTTTATAACTTTCATAAAATAAAACATTTACAAACCAGCAAGGAATACTGTAATATAAACACAAGAGAAACATCACAAGTAGGTAGGCTCTTAATATTTTTAACAAGTCCACATTTCTCGGGTGAGTGATGATTGATGACGTTGCGTGAGGGTCTAAGGGTGACGCTTTGGGTCGATCGTTTACGAAGTGTCATTCGGAAAAGAAGAAATATCCGTAATTTTCGGAAGCTATGTCGGAATTTTCGAATTACAAAGAAAGACTAAAGCAGCCACTCTAGACACAAATATTTATTGACACTTCGAGCGCTTAGAACCTAAAAATTGTACAAAAAACAAACCCCAAGACGTCTATAGAAAATAAGTCTATTGTCGTTAAACGATAAAAATAGCGCTGAAGTCCATGGGTCTAATCCAATCCTGGTTCTGGAATCACTTAATTAACTTACTTTTCCATCGAGTGCCAATCGAATTAAGTACCTACTCATTAATGCTTCATCATTATTAGGACGAGAAATGTAGGATAGGAACACCGCGTACGATTTGGTGCCAATTTCGTCCGTGTAAAATGGAGCCAATTCTAGACATCAAATGTGTTTAATATTTAACGAAGCTCACAGGAACATGGCGCCGTGATTTATATGTAAAATGTAGGTTACGTTTGAAACGTTCTAGATTTGTGTCATTAGCCGGGGTTAGGGTTGCCATCTCCTGAAGCATGGCCAAACTCAACAAACAAAAATGAAAGTATTTTTTACGCAACAAGTGCGATTGACTCCAATGAATAACGCTGAAAAGGCGACGCTAGACGTAGGTACAGTCACCCAATAAAAATGTTGACCATACTTAGAACCTTGTCATTGTGACGACCATTCTTATTGTCATACTTGTCATTTGAAGTTCAGTTTGAAGTTTATTATGACAGTGCACTAAAGTGCTTCACATTTTCGTTGGGGTACTGTACATACTTAGAGCAAGGTCCACTTCAAACAATATCGTAACTTACTACTAACTTAATTGACTAAATTACTACTTCTTACTTCTTTCAATCCATGAAGAGATTGATGAATGTAGAGGAAGCGAAGGTTATATGTTTGGACCGGAGCACCTGGTGTTCCATAGTCTCTGCCTACCCCTTTGGGAGACAGGCTCACAACGTATGTATGTATGTATGTATTACTACTTATCCGATCTTGACCCAAAACGTGCTATTTGCCGTGTACCTACATCCGTACCTAATACATATTCGCAAAATCAGCCTCAAATCCAGGGAAACACGGCCGGATGGCAAATGGCAACCCTGACTGTTGCCTACCACGTCGCTGCAGGTACTAAGGGCGTTTATGTGCATTCAGTACCGTTAGTGGTGAAAAGGAACGTTTTAGTTCATTCATGCATTATCATTATTTAATCATAACTGATCTGCATGGGAGTTCCAGTTCAAGGACTTATATATTAACTCTTCTCTTTCTACCCAGAAAGGGAATGAATAATGAAAAATAAGAAGATAATATTAAGAAAATAACAGTAAATTTAGGCCTGCGCAGCAAAATGAGATAAAAGTTTTGAGATTTTGGAGTCAGGAGCGCTCATCCGTGCTTCTTCAGTACTTTTTACCTAGTTTTTACAACAGGGTTTGGCTTTTTACATAATAAGCCTACGAAGTACTCAATACTCAATACTCAAACATTTATTGCGTTCCACAGTGTGTTGGCAGTTGACAGGCTAAAACTTAAGCTATTACAGTAATAAATATATAACTTAATTATGGACCCTGTTGGGCACAGCAACATTAAGAGAGGGCTTTAGCTTAATAATCTTACATTGTCATTACTTAATAATGATTATTGCACATAAGGTATATAATGTAAATCATATCAAATTCAATGTGAACTAGGTAATTCAACTTGAATATCTATTATTATAATTTTGTAAGTACGTATTTATGAAGTTTTTGGTGGGTGGGTGCATCAATTTAATTTAGACGAGCTCAAACACAAACTCTTTATTTGCTGTCATAAAACATACATTAGATGTGTAGCTACATTGCAACAAACTATCGAACAAAAATGAAGTCTGACGTGTATCTGACTTTATTGTGGCCAAATATAGGTATGTCTTACGATCGTTTATATTTAGAAATTGGCATGCCAAAGAAAGTTTACCTACCTAAAGGTCGTGAAACGCCTCAAGTTGGCTTAGTAATAAAACGAATAAATGTCTAGCGTGACTTCATTATGGAACCACAGTTGCAAAAACAAGGTAGAAAGTACTAAAGAAGCACGGATCATAGGCTTCAATGCAAAACGACGTTATTTGTATGAAGTCACAATTTTGTTAAAAATAACTACTTCTAATACAAAAAGTTCAGTTCTATGGTTTACTTACTAGAATTACGAAATATTTATTATTTCAGTACTTAGTGTAAAGCCCACAATAAAATTAGAATTTTTAAGCATAAATTGTTGGTAAGGTTGTGTAATTCTGTTACCACATTTTGTACAAACGGGGTGAATTGTTTACCAGTGTATTTTAGTAGCAGCTTGCAAAATATAAAAATCCCAAAAATTTGAAATATTAGAAGCCTTGAAGCTTTGAAGTAGGTAATTTAAAAAATCGCAGAATAAGTTTGTATTGTGCTTAGTAACACAGTTAACCATCAAACAAATAAATTAGTCACAGTTGTTATGTACCTTTTAAGCCTCGGTGCGCCAGTCCGACTCCCACTTGACCACTTTTTTTAATGATCCTGCCCATATGTTATTCTTATAAAACCCGTAACTTGAGTGCGAAACGAATTAGTGTCAGTATGAGATAAGACGGCCACGAAGAGGGACTAATCCGACGTCACAAGCTCTCAAGTTCGGGCCCACCCGTTGGCCAGGGAACATTTTACCTTTTCATAATTACATTTGAAATATCTATAGGTACAGTACCTGCACTATGCGTTAACTGTGTCATTTTTAAATTTCGTTCCGATCTCGCAAGTATTTTAGGTAGTTATCTCTTTACCTTTATTTCTTAAGATATTTGGTTTATTCGTAAGCTAATCGAAATGGGGAGATAGTCTGAGAGATAGATATAGTCTGCCAAGTTCGATAAAATAAATACATCCTCTGATTGACTGTTTCATTGATGGATAAAATCCAATACCTCTAGTTCTTAAGATTGGGTTTTGTTTTAAATATAAGTCAAAAGCAATCTTTTATAATTGTACAACATTTGTGAATCTCAATATCATCGCATTCGATTAAGTAAAATCAAGTAAGACAGGACCACAGGACTCACAACTGCTTCTTTATGCAAAAAACAACAATCCATAGTTAGTTTTTGAATAATATATCACTTTCCCGTAGTTTCCTTTGTTCAAACCTCTAATAATGTACGCGTTAGTGATATTTTGCAGCTGCCAACTAGTTATTAAAACGGGACTAGGTCACTTGAAAACGGCTAGAAATGGCCAGAAATTGCGTCTCATAAAGAAAACATGGCACTCGTGGGAACTGGCCATTTTGTTTCGAACTTAATGGCGGCTTTGATATCTAATCGATACTGTGTCGTACAGTTGAGAGAATATAATATTTTATAACTTCCATACTGTGCAGTGGAAAAATATCAGCAGGAAGTACATTTCAAGTTCTCATTGTACGCGGCAGAAGCGCTCAAGTCTATAGGTATGAATGACGTTGATAACCAGAGATCCAATTGTAACAAGATGATGTTGGTGTCAAATCTAAGCAGTTCCTTTCTAAAAGTAAATGCATTCTGTACTGGTATAGTGTTAAGAAACTTTTTAACTCCGTCATCTACATATATCGTATGTAACGTTAAAACACTTTTGGTGGAAACGAATTTCCTATATAGTTCAGGAAATATGATCTGCCCGTCTTACTTTGCGATCTTTTTTTCTCCGTTAAGACTTACCGGACCTAACCTTACCTTAACGTTTCAACCCACTGTGCTGTTTGAAGAACGAGGGCAGTTTTGTTTTGTTTTGTTTAATATTAACAAAAAGGTCTTAGTGAAGATTAAAGGCGGCCAATTCATATTTCCTGAACTACAAGTATACCCGGTGTGTGCGAGTTTGTTACTCGTCTACTCGACATCTTCACCGATGTTTATTTTTTATTAAAGTGGAAGCTTTACCAAGTCTTATGCTAACTTGATTATTAGTAGTAGTTCATTGTACTCTGGGTAATTTCGTTTCGAGGAATAAGTATATGGATGTAGCAATTTCAAGTAACCCGACAAATATTTAAAGCAAACATCGATACCGACTGTACTGCAACCCCAACGTCCATTAAAGGGTTGATTACGGGTTGCAAGAGAATACGAAATGTCTTTGACGACTATATAATGCACGAGACGGCTGCGACAAATGAGTGACGTGGCGTATCATTACGAAATAATACGGCTACTGTTATGACTGAAATATTGTTGCTTATTTATTCATTTGAAATACATAGGTCTTTAGTTACCTGTATTGAAAGAGGTTGAAGTATTATGTAACTACTTATAGGTACTACCAGCCCAGTAGTACCCCGACCTGTGTCACAGTGACGTTATGATTAAATTCGTAAGAAGTGTCAAATAAATTGTTTTGGATTGGGCTGATAATGGGTCCGATAAGGAGGCACGGCGCGTTTTTTTTAAATTTAAGTTAAGAATTTCTAAATGTCTAAATGTAATACGAGAGACATTTGAGAACGGTAGTCCGAATCGGACCCAGTACCTATTTACTGAACTGATACATATTATAAATGTTTATCAGGAATCAGTTTAAGTACCTTCTTGAATTCTGTAAAAAACACTTATACTCGTAGCTACATTATTATCGAATGTTATAAGCTAATTTTAAATCGAAGAATTCACGAGGTCGAAGTTGCGCGATAAAATCTTAGATACGTTTGTCACAGATCACTGGTTATCTAAGGCTTAGGGCACCTACAGGTAGGTAATATATATAACGGTATTTCCATCACATCAGACGCCATCAACTCTATCTAATTGGAATTGAGACCATAGACTTGATATAGCGTGGTATATTAAGTTATAAAATTCCTCTGGAACCTTCAGCATCCCTATAAAAATGAAAACATTTATTTTCATTACAGAATATAGATAAAATCAACTAGACAGCGTCTTTGTCCATTAATTCCTATTAGAGACTATGACGTCAGCAGCAGCAACAACGCGCAGCCCTGATTGGCTGATGTCATCCATTATCGCTCGCCATCGGTCGATATAGCGCTATGCTGACGCCTGATTGGCTCATTCGTTTTATGTCTTATCCATTACGTGATTGAAAATTTTCCTGTAGTATTAAGTTCGTTTGAGTAATTAAAGGATTAGCCGCCCATGGGCGGAATGGGGCTAATGCGTATAACGAGCTTCTTTAATTTGCAGGGATTACATTTAATTGTTCTTAGTTATGTTTTTAATTTAGTTTAACAATTAATTAGGGATTATCTCAATTAAGGATTTAAGTAGTAACTTACATTTCCATCCTTAAAGCTATTTTCTTTTGGCATGTCAAATGCCGGGTACTACTAAGATAAGGATCTGACGCTCCTGGACATTAGGAATTATTAGGAATAAGAATGTCTAATCATTCCACAGTAGGCTGCCGTTATGAACTTCAGACTGTAACGCGGCGCAAACGCTACTTTTCGTTTTAGTAGCTTAACCTAAAAATAAAAATTCTGAATTTCCAATACCTTTATTTCGCTGCATTGACCGGGTAGGGCGGCGTTGGCCACCGCCCACGGCGCCAGACATAAAGGCCGGCTTGGGAGTCTGTCTGCTCTGTAACGTGCATATTGTAATTAATCCGGCCTAGGGCCCCGGTAGTATTGGAACCGCACTGTTTTAACATCACAGGATTATATTTCACTATATGATATACAACTGTAAAAAATCTGCCAAAATGTATTGAATTATGGAATGTTGCAAGTGATATACCTACAGAACCTGTAGGTTAAGTTTGTTTTCTAATAATGAAGGAAATTTGGGTTTCAGAAAACAATAATCTAATGTTCGGACAAACCTTCGGTCAGTACCTCATACTGTTGAGCAAGGCGTTTCCTAGATGTCATACATTATCATCATCATATAATCCTTACTGAATAAAGAATTATGAATTATGAATTGTCATCCCATCCATACATCGTGTTTTAATCTTTTGGTTCGTTTAAAATGTTTTACAAGCTACGTAACAGATTTTGAAGCGATGTTAACTATAATTTAGAGTTTAGACGATGTCTTCCGTAAGGTTTATATGCAAAGACAGTGATCCTACCCAGGTGAAGTCAGGGTGCTAGTACCTATATCCAAAAGTTGCTTGAAGGACGAAAATGATACTCCATTCGAGGCCTTCGGGCTCTGCTCGGACAAACACTAAAGGGATTATTGGTTCAATTCCATAATATTTTCACTTTTCCTGATTTGAGTTTAATCCAAACGGATATTAAAACATATCCGTTGATCCGATTTAAATTTGGAAGCGCTTTAAGTCAATTCAATTTCATTGTGGAGCATGCAAAACGTTATCTGCTGAATATTGTTACATCAACTGGCTATTTCAGTGCATTTTAACATTGTAATTTCGTTTCCAGTTTCGCTTTGTTGTTCCTGTTTAGTAGATCCCGTATTTAATCGAAACTAATAATAGTTTGCGGTAGGTATAACATTTCGTAAGCCAACTACTGTAGGGGTAAGGCGGCTGGTGAAATAACTAGCATTGAGAGAATTCATATCGCTCCTCAGGGTTTTCAAAGCCGGTGAAATGTGAAAATCTGGTATACATTGCGTAGCTTAGATGGAACGCAGTGATGTAGTCACTCGTTGCCTTTGCAATAGTTATAGGTTATAGGTTATGGCGGGCTCTTTTCCGCAACTCGACGACTTAAAAACTGCGCCTATTTTGCGTGAGGGGTTGGTGGTGTTACTCCTGCCAACCCAGTTCTACCAGAAAGCCTAGCAGACCCTTGACGTTGCCGACGGCGTCTGGTAGCGATCTCGGTGTTCCGAGATGACGTGCCCGGTATGTTGCCACCCCCGGGCATTCCATGATGACGTGGGCTGCGGTTTCCTCCGCCGCCATGCATGCTCTGCACAGGGGGCTGTCTGTAACACCTAAGTTGAACAAGTGTTTGTTAAATAAGGCATGGCCGGTTATGGCTCCAGTTAGCAGTCGGAGTTGGGCCCTTTTGAGCAGTCGTAACTTACGCGACAATCCGGGATTGATTGTCGGAAGGGCTTCCTTGCTTTGCCTGCAGGTGTTTAGGTTGCTCCAATAATGCTGGTGCTTTACCTTGGTGATTCGGCGCAGTTTATTTCGCAGCCAGCTGGTCGGAAGGGGCAAAAATGGTTCGGGACCTATCATTTCCATTTCTGAGCCCCTTCTCGCGAGTATGTCGGCTGCGTCGTTACCGCGTGAGTTGCTATGTCCCTTTATCCACTGTAGGGTGATGGGGTTAATGTTACATACCTTGGAAAGGGCGTTGTGACATTCGTATATTAGCCCTGACGTTGTTGTATAGCTCTGTAGGGCTTGGAGAACTGATCGGCTGTCGGAGAGTATCCGGATGGGGAGATCTTTTACTTTCCTTTGCTCGATCGCTTCTGTAGCCATAATGATGCCCACGCATTCCGTCTGGAAGACTGTGCTATGGGCTCCTAGTGGCGTTGAGATGTGTATGTTTAGATCTTCCGAAAAGGTACCTGCTCCGGATCCCGACTTAGTCTTGGATCCGTCTGTGAAGATCCTTACTTCCCTGGGATTGAGACCTTCCCACGGATCCTCGTGCAGTTGTATTTTGTACCTTTTGTCGAAGATAAACTGTTTTGGTATACTGTCGGTCGCTGCCTCCATGAGCGGCTCCTCGTTAACCGCTTCGTAGAGTATTTCGGTGTGCGGTACCCGGGCGGGTTTCCACAGGTGCAAATTTTTAAGACGTGCCGCTGTCGCCGCCGCCTCCTGCTGGATGAAGAGATGCAGTGGCGGGAGGTCGAGTAGGGCTTCCAGGGATGCTGTGGGTGTAGTCCGCATGCATCCGGTGGCTGCCATACCGGCTAGTCTCTGGAGTCGCTGTAGTTTAGCTTCCACAGTGGACAGTCTAGTGCGTGGCCACCAGACTACCGCACCATAGGCTATGATTGGTCGTATCACTGACGTGTAGAGCCATAGGATGATCTTGGGGTGCAGTCCCCAGGTCTTACCTACCATCCTTCGACACTGCCAGAAAGCGATTGTTGCTTTGTCCATCTTGCTGTTTAGGTGATTGCTCCAGTTCAATTTGCTATCAAGTATGACTCCTAGATACTTTACCTCATTTGATAGCTGGAGTTCTGTTCCAAACAACTTGGGGAGTTTATAGTTGCCCAGGTTGCGTTTGTTTGTGAACAGTACCATCTCCGTTTTCTTCGGGTTGACAGATAGTTTGTTGCTTGTGCACCAGCGTTCCACGATACCTAGGGCTGAGTGGGTGACGTCACATACCGTGCTGGTGACACTGCCACTTGTAAGTATCGCTATGTCGTCCGCGTAGCCTACCGCGTAGTAGTGACTATCGTTCAGTTCGGCGATCAGCTCGTTTACAACTATGTTCCATAGTAACGGGGAGAGAACGCCGCCCTGAGGACAGCCCTTTGCCACCAGTGCTAGTTGGTTGTTGTTTGCATTGAGTCTGATGACCCTTTTACTGAGCATATTACCTATCCACTTGACCATGGTCGGGTTTGCCCCGTGTCTGGCTAGTGCGGTTGTTATGCTGTTGAAATTGGTCTTGTCGAAGGCCCCCTCAATGTCTATGAAGACGCCCAGGCACATTGTTCTGTTCTTGATGGCTTCCTCTGCCTTGCTTACTACAGCATGTAGGGCTGAGTCTGTGGACTTACCTTGGCTGTAGGCATGTTGGTTTGGGTGCATTGGTATGTTCGCCAGGCTACTCTCCCGTAGATCCCTGTCGCACAGCCTTTCCAAGGTCTTTAGTAGAAACGAGGTTAGGCTGATGGGTCTGTAGGATCTGGGGTCTGAGTAGTCACTCCTACCTGGTTTTGGTATGAATATTACTTTGACCTCCCTCCACCGTCTGGGCACGTACTTGTGTGCCAGGCTGGCGGTCAGGATCCCGGTGAGGGTCTGAACCAATCGCTCGCCCCCCCACTTCAGAAGGGCTGGGAAGATCTCGTCCAGTCCCGGTGATTTAAAGGAGTCAAAGCTGTTGATTGCCCATTTAACTTTATGGGGGTTGATTACCTTGAGGGCCTGTTCCCAATCTACCGTGGTAGGGGGGGCCTCTACGCTCGCCCAGCTGGTCGACTGTGATATCACGCAGTCAGGGAAGTGCGTTTCTATGAGGAACCGCTCTGCCTCTTCTGACGAGCTAGTGAGTGTGTTGTCTGGCTTGCGTAAGGAGCCCATGGTGAGCGTGGTCTGGTTGGAGAGAACCTTCCTTACCCTGTTTGCCTGTGAACATGTTTCTATGCTGTTGCAGAAGTTACGCCATGAGCTCGTACTCCTGTACCTAAGGCGTTTCTTGTACCTAGACTTGGTCGTTTTGTAGCTCTCCCAGTCTTGGTCTGCGCCAGTGTTCATTGCTCTGTTCAATTGTCGCCTCATCTTCTTCCTGAGCCTCTCCAGCTCAGGGCCCCACCATTTTCCTTCGCTGTTGCGGTTAGCCGGTGGGTTGGAGAGAGGACAGGCATGGTGGTAACTTGCTATAATGGCGTCCGTTAGGAGAGTTACCTGGTTCTCTATCGCTTCATGGCCCTCGATTTGGTGTGGGGTCACCGACGGCAGCGTACGTACCAGCCGCTCGGCGTATTGCAAGCGGTTGGTTTTACGTGGGTTCCGCCTTGGAGTTTCTGCGACTGTGTTTACCCGAATAACGAAGCGTATCCATCTATGATCTGAGCACGACAGTTCCTTTGAGACATGCCAGTTCATGATGTACTGCGAAGTTCCTTCAGTTGCTAGAGTCAAGTCAATGATTGTGCTGCTTCGTTTGTTAACGAATGTGGGTTCAGAGCCTGTATTAAGGATGTTAAGGTTGGTTGACATTAGGTATTCTACGAGTAGCTTACCTCTGTTGTTAGCAGTTTTCATGCCCCAGAGGGGGTGGTGTGCATTGGAGTCCGTGGCCACAATTAGTTGCAGCTTGTTCTCCTCGCAGTGGGTCACTAGCCTCGACATTTCATGTGGCGGTGGATCTTCCGCCTCTGGCATGTAGATGGAAGCCAGGACCACCTCCGGCAGGCTGGACTCTTGCGCCCCTCGCACCTTGATGGCACACAGGTCTCTAGAGGAGAAACTGGTTAAGGGTTCGGCATGTATATTTTTGGTGGTGTAAATGCAGGTCCGGGGGTTCTCCGGTCCCGTGTGTACTGTGAGCTTACCTCCGATGTTCCGGAGCCCGCATATGGCCCCCTTCCTGATCCACGGCTCCTGAATCAGGACCACGGCGGTGTTGTTGGCCTCCAGCCACTTCCGGACCTGAGCCGTCGCGGTTTCGCTGTGGTGGAGGTTTGCCTGGAGGATGTTACAGCCGGGAGAAGGGGGTTCCGTCATTGGTGCGAATCCCCGATGACCCCTCCCCGCCGTCACCCTCACCGATGGCCAGCTTGCCTATCCCCTGTGCGCACTCCTCCCCGCTTTCCGAGGGGTCACGAAGGAGCTCTTCCTCGTCGTGCTCGGAGCAGGGGGCGCCTTGCGCCGGGGATTGGCGTCCGGGCGTGACCTCGACAACGTCGTCGGTCGCTCCGGTCGCTGAGGCCGCGTCCATCGGCTCTGGGGTCTGCTGTACAGCAGCTGCAGTGGCGTTGGTGCTAGGGGGTGGAGTCTCCACGAACTTCCCCCGTGGCCCCTGAAATTTGAGGTACACCGACCCGCACAAAAATGTGAGCCGGCGCCCCCTGTCCAGGATGGCCTGCACCTCCGTCTCCGGTATGCTGACGATGGCAAACGTCTCCTTTCCTTGCCTGTCAGCGCTGTGCAGAAGCCACCGGTCCATCTGCACCCAGGTGTTCTGATAGCGGAGCGAGTGCGCTACTACGCCAAAATCGTCATAAACACCTGGGAGCAGAATGCCGCAGCGTACTCTGCGCGGTATCTCGCTCTGGCGCTTCACCACCAGCTTGTCCCCAGAGGAGAGTGT
This sequence comes from Acleris sparsana, assembly GCA_923062465.1. Classification (NCBI taxonomy): domain Eukaryota; kingdom Metazoa; phylum Arthropoda; class Insecta; order Lepidoptera; family Tortricidae; genus Acleris; species Acleris sparsana. The sequence continues at coordinate 11,425,740 of OV281296.1, forward strand.
GATGGTGGCTACACACTCCTTGAGCCAGGTAACCGCTGCTTGGTCCCCGCACCACAGCCTCAGGGTGCCGTTCACGTGTAACGGCTTTCCCTGGAACTGTGGTCCGCCCCGGCTCTGCAGGTTTTGGACCGCTTCTCTCATCACGCGGGCTTGGATGAGGTTTAGGGCCTCGTCAGCGAGTTCAGCCGAGAGGTGACCCGTGCTTGCTGATGTGACAGCAACCATCAGGTCCGCTTTCGCTGCATCCGCGTACGCTACCCGCGGGGTACCCGGCGATGGCTCGATCCTCTGCTTTTTGGGCTCGCCTCTCGGAGACATAGTCTCGTCCAGTCGAACCCTCTTAGCAGAGGCCCGAGCCACCGGGGGGCTCCCCTCCGAGGCCCTGTTGACGGCTCCTTTCCCTTTGGGAGCGGCACGGCTTGTTGTCGGATGACCGGGGTCACCGGCAGCGCCTCGCACCGTCTCCATCCCGGGAGCACCTGGTTGTTGGCCAGGCACCGGAGCAGCAGCTTGTTCCGCCAGTAGCTTGCGGTACTTGCGGCGCTGCTTCTGGTTCCTGTGCTTCTTCTTCCCGGGTTCGGCGTTGGGTACTGGGGCGTCCCGCTTAGCGGTTTGCTCCCTCCTTCCCCACGTGGTCAACACGGGAAGTTTCCAGCTGGCATCCAGCTGGGAAGCTGAAGGAGGCGTGGTTAGCAGCGCCGGTGTCTGCCCCGCGTCTGCGGATTTCTCTGCAGGTGCAGGCGGGACGATCTCCGGGCTGGCTTTGCGTAGTGGCCTGGGCTGGGTGTGTTGAGTCCACGCTCGGGGTTTTGAGCCCGCCGGTTTCCCAGCAGACTTCCCGCCCCTCGCAGACCCTTTGTATGAGTGTGGCGGTGCCTTGGCACCGCCCCCGCGTGGGTGTGTTTTTGTGGTCTTCGAGGTCGACGTCGATGCCTCGAAACCACGTGTGTAGGAAGGTAGCGTCACTTTCGTGCCACTTACCTTCCGCTGTGTTTGGTGTGTAGAGGTAGCTGGCGGGGCTTGCACCCTACCGCCACCTCTGTGTGGTGTCTGTGTGTGGTGTGGCCCTTGGCCACTACTACCCTCACCTGGTGTCTTTGCAATGTAGGTATACCGAATTGTCAGCTGTCACTGTCAACCTAGTTGGATAAAGAGTTGTTTTTCTTCTCTGTTCCATAAAAAACTGTGGCTTTCTCATATAAGTGTTGGTACTTTAAACCGTCCTCCGTAATTATACCTACTAGTAGCTTGCGATATCTATGCAATTTGCATTTAGGTAAAATGGGCGCGCCATCAGTTTATCAGTGTTTCCGGCACTTTGGCGTGTTTTTGCAGATATCTCACTTATTACAATAAACTTACTTTCTGTGCTATTTCGTATTGAACCAAATCATGGGTGTTATACTTTGGTAGAGCTGATCTAAGTTGAAGTTAATTACGTTACTTACTTATGCAAGTTTTGGTTTGAAATGCACCTAAAAGTATCATATTTCGTATTCTATCGTTTGCCCGAATTTCATTTGCTATAATCGTATCACTTGCCATAATAATTATTTGCTATATAGGCATTTATTCTGAAACCGTAAACCTTTTAGGTAATTTTTACATGCCATCATATAGATCCCAAAAGGTTAGGTTAGGTTGGGTTTTTAACAATTCTGAGTACTTCACGGTTTCAGAAAAAATGCCTTTATAGCAAATAAATATTATGGCAAGTGATACGATTATAGCAAATGAAATTCGGGCAAACGATAGAGAACCATCATATTTATATATACATATATTATTATTTGTATGTCTTTACCAATCACGGGACTATGGGAGTCCCGGACCTTTGGAAGGCGTACATGGAGCCGAAGCCAACACGCAGAGGCCCTTTAGACAAGTTTAATTTAGTAAAGTTATGGGACACCAACCGGCGATTGTCCCTGAGTTCAAACTAAAGAAGTATGCTCCCACGGACAACCACCGGTCAGTGTAAAGACTATTTAAGAAGGATGGGAATACTAATAATAGGTTCTATGAATGAACTGATATGGATTGGTGAACTAGGCTATTGATGAAACTACGGCGCCTGCCTGGCCAATGCTAATTACTTTGGTTTAAATGGCAGGCGGTGACTCGCCAACTCAATGGAATGGACCTCCCGAAATAGCCACATAATAGCAGCAGGGAGGCAACAGTTCCAGAGGGGCTAAGGGTGGAGAGGTGCTTCTAGACTTTAAACGACCATAAGGTGGCCACTCACCACTTATGCAACACATCCACCCTTCGAGCATATAGCTCTTGCGACTCCACTCTGACCGGCCAATAAAGGCAAGCCAGAGGTGAGGGTCTGTTCCACGTCATTGCACACCGCAGCCGGCCGGTGAAGGCAAGCGTGGGGTGAGGAACAGGACCTACCCTCGGGAGCACTCAGGTCCGTGGTGTCGCCACTCACCACAGCTCGCCACTAGCTGCCCGGCCCTATATATTATTATTATTATTATTATTTTTCATCGATCATCTCGATTAGTCGAGTAATCGATTATCGTTAATTTTATTAAAACGTTCCGAGTTAAATGAAGTGGCCAATTACCAAATTGACATGAAATAACGTCGACAATTGTGTCAGCTAAAAATATGGCGGCGACTATGACGTGACGTTACATCAAACCTCTAGCAGTGCCGTAACCCAAATAGCGGGGTGAACGACTGGGTGACTAGCCCGGGAGCTGAACCTACGACCTCTGCTCACGGTTCGTTAAGCACTGCGGTTGTCCGGAATTTGTACGTATCAAAGTAGTTAGGTTTTATTCATTGTGATTCGTAGAGTAGGCGTCTTTCAGAGTTTTTTTTAGCATCAAGGTCTTTCAAACAGCGCCTTTTTTCACTCGTATTATTATTTTTCTGTGCTATATTGCCTTCTTTTGTCACTTTCTCTTTATCTCTATTACCAATGCAAGAAAATTACATAACAAATAGTTCAAGCCAAAGTTGAATAGGGCCCTGGACCTCGTACTTTTGTAGTAGTAGCAAGATTAACCACTCAGTTTTAACGTCAATGTCAAAGATAAACGAGTCTAAATTGACGGAATTGGTCTAAATTGACAGTTCGAATCGTCGACGAATTACTCTATCCGTGCTGTTCATGTTAGTTCAGCTGATGGCTTAATATTCTCTTTTTTATCGGGCACGTGCAGCATCCATCCCGTTCATACCCGCCGTGTTCTCTTAAATAACTAAACCGTAAGCTCAACTGGCATGTGGACCTAGAAAAAATATCTTATTTGATTGAAAAAATTATGTACTTAGTAATAGACCATTTTAATAAGAACCGAATTTCGTCTGTTTAGCATAGAATTGACCTTTTCTATGTTGATGTCTTTTGGCCCCAAAACCTTGAAGGTCAAACAAATATCAAAGACAAAATCACAACAATTGAACAACACAATGACAATTGAATTGGGGTCTACACATTGTATAAATACGATCTAAGTTTTTCTAAGCTTATTGGTATGCATTGAAAGTGCATTTTTTATTTGTGCCTCGACCTTGGTCATACTTAAACGCAGGCAACGCAGCTCATCTGAGATCGTAGGTGCTTAACGCGGCATAATGCTTACGATCACGGGTCAAGTTATGATGGTTAAGCTCATAATCAGGAACGAAGTGAGCCATAGCCAAAATGCAATGTCAAAATGTATGGATTCTCGTGCGTTGCGATAAACCACGTGGTCAACTGTCATTCCATAGAGGGACTACCCAAGAAGCATTCTACGCAAGCTAGCGACTGAAGATAGAAATTAATGACACAGACGAACGTAATACGAGTAGCTTAGTAAGGACGATTATCTGATTAATTCGTTTTTGGTTCTCATTAGCGACTGACGAATGCTTGCGCGACAAAAAACGAGCGTTCTTTCCATGCATAGTTCATGAATTCATGAGGAGTCGCAAAATAATCTATGTGTATTAAATTTTACTGATATGATGCACTTTACTTATATTCTTAACTGTCGTTATGTAGAAGCTGTTAAACTAGAAGCGAGAGATAAAGGGCTCTATTCGACGAATATGATATTTCATAGGCCCAGGTGAAATTTAAACCATTATAATGCATGTACCTACACCAAGACAATTCACTTTTCTATAATAAAGGGCTATAGGTAGTTATTTTCCTATTATAAACATTAGATTTTTAGCTTAGTTGTCTATCACTTACTTTCCTTCACGTTCTAAGTAAAGTGAAACAAAGACGAAACACTATTAACAGCTATTTACAATTGTTCGAATACAGTCCCAGCTTGTAGAAATTTTGTAAACTGCTTGTCACAGGATAACATTATAACATTTATAAGGGTAAAAGTTCGTTGCTCGGATATTGCCTTAGTTTTTCATGTTGCATGCAGAACAGTGCAACCTCGTCATCTGATGCAATAACATTAGAGGGTAATGGGGTAGCTGCTTCCTGCAATTTTAATCCACCCTGGCCAATTTAACCACAGCCCTGCAGGCTTCATGTTTAGACATAATTAAAGTTGTTTACTTTCAATTACGAGATTTAATTCAAGCAGCCTTTAATTATTATTCAAATTATACGCAAGAGAGGTCGTTGTTGATAAGAGTGTTTTAGAACTGAGCATAGTAATTATGTCACAAGAAAGCCTCTTAGTTCAGTAAAGTTGAACATTTTACCTTGCATTTTTGCAATGTTGGGTATTCACCATTTTGGATATTATGTTCTATATGTAGAGGCCTTTTAAAATCCAAGTTTTCTACCTTGGGGTGCTGCTGTGAGCTCTGCCATGACCATAAAAAAACGAAAATTTTGGTGTTTTTTTTGTGTTTTTATGTAATATATCTTAAACGTTATTTTTTTACAGCAAAGATAAACCAGCACACGACCAGCATAGTGTCGCAAGATAATTGGCTTATAATTTAGTTTAATAGTTAAAGTAATAATAGTATCCGTATACTAATAACACGTAAAATGAAATTGTAGTACAGCATTAAATTCGATTAAAAGCCGGAGTTCAAAGACCCTAATGGACATTGCAACTTTGAATATGCATTAGTTTGCCCTAGAGTAGGGCGCTATCTAGTTTGTTCCGCCACTTTAGTTGTAACTTTATTACTGAGTGTCAGGGTTCTCATTGAAAAAACTTGATTTAAAAACATTTTAATTATTCATATTCAATAGCAATAGCAAATTACAATATTAAATTGTTGCTCTTTGTTTATTACAGACCAATCAAGCAGTAATTGTTCTTACTTTATAACGTGTTGATAAGGAACAGAACTCAATTATGTGTCAATGCAAACATAGCTTTTATTTACATCGAGACTTAAACCTAACCCTTAATTATTAGATATCTATTCATTTTAAGGCAAGGCTTAATTTTCAGCTTATAGAAACAAAAATTTTATAACCGTATCATGCTTTAGTTCAGAGTTATAACTCAGCTAGTGCTCAGAAGTAACTATTGATTTAGTCTCCACTTTAACGGTTATTTTTATTTTACCAAAGCAAATAAAACGGAAAGTCAAATTTTTAAACATTCTTTACTGCTGTTATCAACCTATTTCCCTGGAATTAGGACCTAGATTCGAAACTCGCTTATTTCAAGACTTTCCCAGCTTCTGAGACTGTCTGGAAACAGTCTTATTGAAGAGCAATGACCTTTACACGACGGGGCACAAAAAATACGTTTTGTCTTTAAGCTTCGCATAGTTAAAAAAGCAATAAGTTGTTGAAAAGGTACAGTTTTAGCAGCGGAGCGCGACTGCTTCGTAAAGAAGATAAATTAAAACTCAATCTGATTTTATAGGTAATACTTTTCCTGCAGTGAATAATTATAGGCATTTTCAAAATCGTTGTGGTTTATGATTAGCGTTTCGTAAACGCTACACCAATCAATGTTCAATCTTACAACAACCTTCTGCTAATTAACTTGAGCGACGTTTAAAGACAAATCGATCCCGACTAGACACTAAAATATTGAAAAACATGCCAAAAAACATTTTGAGAAATATTTCCCGAGAAACACTATAAACCGAGTACCTAATTTCGTACAGAAGTTTACTTCTTGTTCTTACACTAAATTCAATAAAACAACACTTCATTCATTAAAATCCCAATAGATGCAAAGTTCCTCTAACAATACAGATACACACGATGCGATAGCTCGTTTGCAAAAAACATTAACACAAGGTACGAACAGTTGACCGTTCAAACACTTCTTTGTATGTAGATGTAGAGCCATTGTTATGGTAGAAAGTAGACCAGATATCTATGCTCAGATTATACGGTAAGCCGCTTATGGTTCTAGACTACGTCAAACACAAGACTGACGTGTTACAAGAGATAGGCGAGTTAGCCTCGAGAACGTTGCGATAAAACTGAGCAAAATATCAAAAAAAATGGTGTCCTTTGGTGGTTTATCTACTGGGTTATAAACATTTAATATTCAACTCCACAATTTGCCAAACTTCATGGAGATTGTGGCAGCCGGAGAGCCGTGAGAGTAGCACAACACAAAGCTTATTTTGCATGATAGCCAAGGACTCTCTAAATTCCTCTTAGAATACCGCAGTAGAATACCGTATCCGACGCTGAACATTATTAAAGCTACATTACTGGAGCGAAGGAACTTCTTTACGCATTATTATTAGCAAGAATATTGCGACCGGAAAATAGCAAATCCTTCCTACGCCGGCTGATTTTTAATTGCCACTCGACTTAGGGAAATTGGCTCGACTTACGAGCCTACCATTAGAATACCTTTCGGCACGTATGTCGATCGATAGGCTTTCGTCTCAGTGCGCTTTCCCTCCCTCTGATAGAATTTGATCCTGCGCTTCGAGCGCTGTGCCGTTCGAATATTCGGGGAAATGTAGCCAGTAGGTATCTGATTGGTTAGCGGCGTTAGCGCCCAAGTCTGACAATAAAGGCTTTTTATAGTGATTGTGGTCCTTTTATGTCCATTGAAATCTGAATTGAACCAGTGAAGACCGATTAGAACTGCAGAAGAATCGTCAATTCATTGTTACGCGGTTGACCCCCTTCATCAATCATCAATTTTATTCATCATGTGTCATTTTCGTTCGAGGTCACTCGTGAACAAAGTCGACGAGACACACGCTGTTCTCTTTTGATTCAAGAAAATTACTGTGGATTCGACTTAGCCGTTTTGCATAGGTAGGTACTACGATTGTAACTTAAGTACCTAGTAAAGATAATAAATCCTATTTTTTGTATCATGTATAGTTACGGGTAGTCAGAAAAAGAAAGGTTAGCGTGCAAACGTGCTTCTTGAAATAATCCATTTTATATTGATGATATACGGCGAATTAAATACAAGTCTTCCTCACTTACCACTAAATTGTATCGTACAGATTTTGGCAAATACATGGCAAAATGTTAATGTTCTTGCGTTAGCCTCTAACAATGCTGAGTCCCCGAGGATGAAATATGATGTGTTCCATATCTAAAATCAAAGTTTCTGCCCCAGTGCGCTGCCATCTGAAATTCCCACGGAATCCAGCGATTTCCCTCGGGAAAGCGGCCATTTGTGTAATGGATATGAATTTTAACCAGATTCTCGCTACAAATGCTGATTAATGAATTTCAAAGACGAGGATTCTGGAATTGTTAATGAGTTTTTATTCTGATCAAAAAAATGGCGCTGAATTTAAATTAATAATAAACGAGTAACTATAAATAAATATCTCGTCCTCAGATTGTGGTGAGAGAAGACTGAAGCGGCCTCTGCTTCAATAGTGGTAGGATTTTAGGCGCATGGTTACCTGTAACTGCAATAAAGACCTCTCTTAGAAGGACTTCTCCTTCTAAACGGATAGTCAAAATACTAAGTTTAAAATATGTTTAACATTACTCATTAATAAAACTATTGTTTTTATGTATTGTTATTACTTTTGACAGTTTCTAACTATCCAAAAATATACGCAATAATGTTATTTTTACTCCTTTCAATGGAGCAATTGTAATGATTCTTTCAGCATATAGTATTTTAAATATAGACGCGAAAGCAATCGAAACACATTGTAAAAAACATGGTTGCAGTAGTAGCTTGAGCATGATTTCAATTTTACGTTAAGTTTTCGAATGGGCTTGACTAGAGAAGCTACATTGACGAAATCTTTCCGTAACACGAACTCCTAAAACAGACGAATGAGGCACACACTACAGTTGCTACGTATGATATGCTACCTATTATCGGTTTAAAGCAAAACACAGACAAAGCCTAGATTACTAGCATCAGATGGTCTTTCCTAAACTAATTCGTCTAGATCACAGTTAAGTGTAAGCTCGCGTGCTTCGACCGTAGCGTGTCCTTTAATCTTTAAATAGTGTTTTGGTTTTATGTCCCGGTTGGTAATATTCTCCAGTTTTATTCATTGCCTGTGCCCTTTATGTATCTCCGTTAAATTTCAATTAGGATTCGCTGGATTCATATTAGATTACTTGGTTCAAGTCTGGGCACGAATTTTAATAACTTTTACTAATTATATTAGAAACTGCTGTGACCTATTCTCTCATTTCTAGTCTAGGATTTGTGGCAAGTTAATACATTTTTAGGATAGTCAGAAAACTTGGAGGTTTAATAGAGTAATAAGGACCCATCGTTTTTTTATAACTACCTACTTAGTGACTGTTAAAAATAATCTGTTTTATCTTCCGGTTCAAAGGTCAGTTACCTGATAAAGTACAACATGAATTAGGTTTCTGATTACAAAAGTCGAGAACAGATTTAAACAAACCAAAACTGGAATGCTTATTTGCTGCATCATCTCATCACGTCTAACTGGTTTAAGAGTAAACAGTCATTGGATTCTTTAAATAATCGACACCTATTCGTGTCAATCAAATATTTACTTGAGTCCCTAAATTTCCATTTGAATCGTTTTCTATTGCTTTTAGTTAAAGATTACTGTACTAACATTTGGAAAGGTTGGTATTTCCTGCAGTTGCAATAGTTTCTTGGTATTATATTTAAAATACTGCAGAATGTCCGATACGTTTACATAGTCGGTCGGATTCAATTGACGGAATATTAAACAATTTAAAATTCCAAGCCCCGTCTCTTTTGAAGTCCTTCTTTAATACCGGCGAGACGCCGCAGACGTAGCTATCAAGAAAATAATATCCTCGTCATAATTATTTCGAAAGAAATGTTGAGGATAAGACTTCCCATCTTTGCAGACAAGCACATAATAAAGAAGTTTATTAACTCTAGACTTGCTTCTACAAAAGCAAGAACGTCAGGCAAAAAGAGCATTAAAGTCTTGATCGAAATCAGCTTTGACGTTGCAAATTTTTACCTCACTAACTATTTTATGCTAACTAAATTTTAATTGGATCTCTCGAAAGGCTTCATCGTTATTTATGTTTTCTTTCCGTTTCTTCGTTTTCTAACAGCTTGTAACAAAAGCAAAGAAATAATTTTCCTGGAGTTTTCCAAGCTTCGCTCCTAGGAAAGATAACATTGGCAGCGTATTGTTATGTTACGGAATAGAAACTAAAAGGCTACCAAATGGAACAGCATTCCGACAGGGTGTATCCGATATCCTTTATACTGCAATGGTCTCTCAAATCTGAAAGCTAACAGAAAGGGTAACATGTTTTGGAACTCTTAGCAGCTGTATGTTCTTAGCTATAAAGTGTGATTTTTTATAGTAGGGAATTATGGTGTCCCCTTGTTTTACAGACAGAAAAATTACAGAATTTTGTTTCACAGAAAATGTTTCATATACTATTTGGTCCTTGTATTTTTGCTTCGAATATTATTATTTTTTAAACTATTTACTTGAAAGAAACACATTCCACAGAAAATCAATTCAATGAATTTTATAATTTTATTTTTTCATTACACAAACTTATCAAACAAAATATTTGTTTTTTAGCGAATATTGTTTGGTCAGTGTATTTTTTCATAGCATTTCATTTTAACGACAACAGTATTAGACCTCTCTGGGCAGAACCGACTTGAATAGGTTAGGTTAGAAGGCTATGGCGGGAGCGAAGCGAAGCAAGCTCCCGCCTTAGTCTTCGAGGTTATTTTTTTATTTTAAATAAATAATATTAGAACAAAGAATATTTAATTTGCTATTCTATGATATGAAAAAAGAAACATTGATTTTTATTTGAAATAAAAAACGATGATTTAAATGTCTTCAAAGTAATTATTCTACATATTGATTATTCTATGAAATGATAATACGAGAAATTTTTTATATGAAATGAAATTCTAAACAAATTCAGTCTGTAAAATAACGTACAACCGGGAATTATACGTACGAAGGTGTTGGGAAAAGATGATCACGGATAAAAAGTGCCTCCAGGTAGGTAACGTAGGTGACGCGGGTTAAGACTGCGACCGAGGCAATTCTGGGCTTCACAAAGTGTATTTTATTAAAATTATTTCAGGTGTGGTTTAAACTATTCAGATTCTTATACAACCATGTACAGTATACTTGAAAAAAAATTAAGATTACGTGTTAGTTATTAGTTTAGGTTATAATAATAATAATAATATTAATAATGATTTATTTGTTAACATTTTACAATAAACGTCTTACAGAAACAGTATACAAAAACTAAAATTGGTTGAATCCTTGAAGTTTATTTAACTAACTTTATGGGGATATTTCAATTAGACAGATCATGATTAATCTTCTTCATGTAATATGTAAACATATTATAGCTTTCATTTTAATGGCAAGATTGTGTATGGAAAGATTCCAACAACGTACGTCTACCAGGGATGCCTATCTTAATAGAAATCTAGTTTTATTTCTAGCCTCACTTAGCGTATCCGGTGGAAAATTACTTTATAATCATGTGAAGTATGCAAATAGTACACTTGGATACGTACTTAGTGACCCACCCCCGATTTGCGTCAGTAATTTATATGTATAGGTTCTAAAAGTTCTGCTAAAAACGCTAACGCCAATGTATCTTACCACTTTTTCTGGTAGAGTATTGGTCCCGATTCCCGAATTTCCTATTCGCAGCTGGAAAATAATTTTAAACGTGTCAAAAATTCAATGTATAGGCTCGAAGTTCGATTATTGTCAGGGCTGCTTAGTTTACTTTTTGGATTAAATTTTGGCCGTTTAAATACGCTGAAACTGCGTGAATTGAACTGCGTCAAAAACGCAAAAAGTAATTACAGGGCGTTCTTTTGTACGTGACTACACCGGTGGACTTGTTTCAAAAATTGACATTTAAAAACTGCACAGGTAATAAGTAAGTATAGTCGCGCCATATTATGTGTTTAGGGCATGTTCGAGGTTATATTTTGTACTGCGTTGACAGCTGTCAAATCGGGCCTCTAAGAGCCGCGTGACTATAGGAAGTCAAACTTAAAGCGAATTTTTAGGAAGCTTAGCTATATTAAGCTAGGAAGCTATTTATACCTTATGTAAGATTGCGTACTGAAGTTCAGGGTCCGTGAAACAGTCTTGCTGACAGAATTGGGTAATTCAAAACCCGAGTTTAAGGATTGGCCCAGTGCGACTCAATGTCCCGTGAACCTCGTAACGAAGTAGGTAAATGGCCGGCAGGATCCCGCGGGATCCCGGGACGATGACCTGCGCTAAAGCGTTGCTGATGTAATCTCGGCGGGAGGGAGCGATAGTGTGGATTTTACTTGAGCCGGTTAAGACGAAGGACTTATACTATGTGTTACGTTGGGAAATGCGTAACTTATTTTTTTATTATGGGCTTGAAATTTTGCATAGAATCGACTACGCAACATCAAATTATACGGAACTGTATGGTCATGCATGATGCAAATGTAAGACTTTTATCACCAGACAACACGTTTAATATTTAACTAGTTTTTACTTTGGACTTCGTTCGCGTAGATCTCGTTTATCGCTAATCTCTCGAAAACTTTCGCATTTTCCGCAATAAAACATATCTTATCCACACCAAATTTTACCAAATTCTTTTCAGTGGTTCAGGGATGGAAAGGTGAAGCAAACAGACAGCCAGAGTAATTTTCGCAACTAAATTATCGGCATGGATTTTGTGATAGTTTATGAGGTGTTGCATTTAAAGCTTATTTTTTTTTAGGATGCTGTAGGTAATGCGTATTAATGTACCTACATTATTATCTTTGCTACTAATGAGATTTATGTTCGGTTAATCGCTAATTCGGTTTTACTACCCACAAACTACCAACTCCAGCGAAGGTTTCAGCCAGACAGTCTGATAAACTTATGTATCACATAAATGCTGCAAAATCTGTCCAGCAGTATACCAACCAAGTAAAATATGTTAGACGTTCTACAATAACTTCTTGGTAAAAGGCATTGTTTTAAAGCAATTCAGTCATATTTGGTGCTAGTACTTTCATTCGTTCTTTCCTACTCACGACGTTGGTGTTCATGTTAAATCTAATATTGTTAATTCTTAAACATTAACCGCCGTACTCAGAGACAATTAACTCATTCCTTTTTCAAACTTGTCTGTTAAAAATGGACACTACGGAACGACTTAAGCGTCATTAACTGACTCTGAGTGCGACCGTAAGCTAACACCGGAAAATACACTGGAAAACCGCTATAAAAGGCGTTGAGGCGCTTGCTTTTGGCTCTTAGTGAGTCTTGCTATTCCAATGCCTTAATTTGCAATCGGTTCTGTAATTTCTCCAATAACAGCTACTGTCAGCTACTTGAGAGCACGATCCCTAAGGTTAAACTTAAGCATTTATAACGTAAGAACGTTCGTTTTGAATGGAACAGTCCGTACTTTACGTTCATCTTACGGCGCGCGGTCGATCGCCCCGCGCGGTCTGGCAACGTCGCGCGGCAACGCCGCAACAGCTGATTGTACTAAATGGGACAGGAGTTGTTTGTTTTGGGTTCGGTTTTTATGCAACTGATGGGGCTAAAGTGGTATTTAGTAAACAAACGAGGTGGCACGCGAATGGCAGACGGCCGGTACTCAAATGTTGTTGGTATCGCAATTTCTTGTTGTCTAGGTCGAGAATCAATAGTTTTAAAGTAAACTTTAACTTTAGAATACATTACATAGAGTACATTGTCTTTAGGTACACCTTTAGATATATTAATATGTGTCAACGTTATTTTAACTCTTATATTAACTTGCCAGTAATGTTGGCCGAGTCGAAAATAATACAAATGTAAGGGGGAAAAGGCAATGTGAAATAAGGGCCCTGTAGCGTACAAAATGACTTTATGTTAGCCTTGCTAAATGTTTGTTTGATAGGTACCTACTTGGGACTCAGGTGCTAGGGCCTCGTTCTACGTCGTCTCTATATATATATGTAGATATTTACTGTTTTTAACTCTGTCGCCTTTTAATGTCAAGTAAATAAGGCCTATCATAACGTTGACAAGACGATAGCATGTCAAAAACTCAAAAGCAATTAGGTTTAGCCCAAGCAGAGAGCCCCTAGGCTTTTGACAGATCGCTTTGGCAAATGGTCATCTGTCTCTTGGTGCTAATTATAGACTCGGGAAGTACGTGGCCTGATCTTACCGGCCGCTTTTAGCCGTCCGGACGGCTGACGCTAAAAAGGCTTCCTCGGCATGAGATTGAACTCTATAAGCGGTTTACTGACTACCCTTGGGATTCAGTCTGCACCTCTTGGGATTAGAACGCTTTTAACGTCTGTACTGTCGAAATTTTATAACTTGATATCGTAATGTCACTTGCAAGCTAAAGCTTTTTGTATGTTGCACCCTAAAATAGCCTTGGATTGTCACCACTCGTCTTCGTTTGCTACAGTTTTTAAATACGTGCCTATCTAATCGTACTTATAAATAGAGATTGAAGGCACAAGCATGGGATGGTACTGATCAATCGGTGTTAAAATCTTAGCGTCATATCGTTGGTCCACATTGTTGGAGGTCTACCCTCGCTGTGTCTTCCGGTACACGGACACCACTCTTCGACCCCATCGGCCATGTGTTCTGCGAGCGATATGCTCAGCCCACTGCCATTTAAGCCTAGCAATTCTTAGCGCTTTGTCGGATCTCCTCATTTCACAAGGTTGCGAGAAACCGATGGACGCAAGCGGCACAGGGCCGGTCCTTCTTGAGGCAACCCTTGGAGTGTACGTGGATGTCTTTCAGCTGAAATGATGATGATGCTGTTAAAATCTTGTGCAACATTCTTTCTACATTTTTTAAAATTATTTGAATTTTCGAAGCGACGGTTAATATTTTTCAAGACGCCGAATATCTACAATATTTATGTCTCGAACAGGGGTCGGGGGCAATGAAGCTTACGGATTCAATTTCCGGAATAGCGACTTCTATCGTCTCTTTGCCACGCGACAAGACGTTCTAAATTTGATTTTATAAAAACTCTCCCTTCCCACCGTGTAGCTACAAAAGCTAGAAAATCTTGAAACTAGTGTCTAGTAAAAATCGTATAGAAAATCGTAGGAAACTGTTATTGTACCTTGTGTCTATGGGACACTTGCAGTGAAAGGTAAATCTAGGTTTAAGCCAAAGCTCGGTTTAGTTGAGTCACAATGTTTGGAACTTTCTGTTAAATCTAGATTTAAAACTAACACAATACATATATCTTCCATGTGCAAGTGGTCCTAAGACGTGGTTAAGTTTCTTACGATAAGACCGATCGAAAATTTCAATTCAGTGCTGTGTTTTTTGGTAAGCTGAGCTATGTTTTAAAATTTCAAGTTAAGTTAGTTAGTGTGTAAAATATTATTCCGATTAGTTTATTGTACCTAACTGCCTCTGCAAAGGTTCTAAAATTTCAAAATATTTGCACTTTCGTGTACATATTTTAGTATAGCTACTCAAACATATTTCAAGCTTTATATTATTATTTTGCTGTCCATTATGATAGTGATTGAGCATATAATTGTGCAATAGCGTAGCTGATAAATTGTGGAACCTGCTCCATATTTTTTAATTTGGTGACCCTTTATGCAATGCAGGCAATATTACAAATTCCAATTAAAAATTGTTTACGCAGCTTTCTTTCTATAGGGGTACCCGACCGGTTGCGCAGTAACCTCATACAAATAGGAGTGGTGGTTGGTTCACCAATCTAACTATGATTTCCTAATGGGTATTAGAATATGACAGTTATATAAACAAGTAAAGTGAAAGATTACTTAGGGTATAACGATGTCATCTTAAACGTAAATTTCAAAGAACGGGCATTTCGAGTTCATATACAAGTAGGCATGGTATAAAATGCGTTTGAGACCTGAGTGAAATGCGAAAATACGTTTCTGTTCGTTTCGTTTTTAAACCACTCGCGTCACTCGTAGATGACGTTATACGTACAGTCACGTGATCTACCAGTGATGCGATTGGTTTTAAAATGAAACCAATAGAAACGCTAGTTAGCGTAATCTTGGCAGGGCCCCCAGTAGTAATAATCGTAAGACAGCTTTGCCGACCAAATACGATGACGAATGTTTATTCAATACATCTGTATATTTTTTTACTCTATTGATCTAGTCTCAAACAAGATTTGCTGGGACCCAATATATAAGCCAGAACCGAGATTTTTGGGTTGGTACCTCTTTTTGATTCCGTTACCAAAATTAGCCCACATTATCACACTAGGTTCCTAAACAGAATTCGAACCTTCGGCAGAGTAGGCAGGGTGGACCACAATAGCTTTGCAAAGAAAAAAATGAAAATCATCTAGCTACAATTTTAAATACTTTTTCAATTGTCATCGAGTTGGTTTCCGCTTCTTTGGCTTAGTTCTTATGATCTTATTATCAATGTGATCTATGAGATACTAAGATAATAACTTATTTCTTTCACCACAATGTACTTCTATATCGTTAACAGCAGATCTAACGATGTAGCCTTCTCACTCCCTTGTCTGATATCTCAGTCGCTCACTACAAAGTGGGCCTTTTCGCATCTCGCTCGCACTAGTGTCGGATGCATGAGACAGAGATGGCCATTACTTGCTGAATCGTACTTTGTGTAATAAAACTGGGAGATATATATCTACATTGAAGCACAGTGTATGGGAATGACTGCAAATAATTGAGCACATTTAACATTTTAGCAAGGAAATGTTTAGTCGTTGCTAGGTTGTCATGAACAAATTAAAAACAAAAGATATATTATTGGGGTGTTCATACAACCTATACGACACCGCTTCCAATAATCGAAAAACCGTTGCGCGTCTTCCACGAACGAAAATTTAAGATAAGGAATAATGCCTCTCGATTATCCTACCGTAAAAAAAGGAAAGCCTGTGGTAGACCATAATTTTTATTTCAGTAAACATTCATCAAACTACGGGGATCACATTATCGCATCTGAATATTATGCGTATAGGTAACATTCGTTCGTTACGTTACGCAGGCATAGCTGCATGTGTTGTCCATTCGTGAAATGCCTATGTTCGTCATTGACTACACGACGCCGCCAATTATTTTGCATCGATGTGGTAACTCTGGACAGTATAGACACTGGAAATATACGCACAGAGCGTTTATTCTACTTCGTATTTACCCCTATTGCAATCGATTAGTTTACGCATCGGCCGCCGTGACTGCCTAGTTTAATAAAAGCTATCTTAACGTTAGCAATACAAAACAACAGGGTCAAGACAATGTGGAAAAGAGTCTAACTTATTGTTTGGCTCGTGTGGAATCAAGACGCTTATGAAAATCACAATATTCAAAATGTTGTTAAAAGCGACCGATTTTTTTTTCACTAAAACGAGGAACATACCTATATCTTTATCACACCTTTATACCAGCTCTTACTGACAAGTGAATAAATAAGACCTTTACAATACAAGTAAGACATCAAATCAATCTTCAATAGAGATATTCAGTTTGGTGTATAATTCACTGTAAAATATAATATTACTTGCGGTAGCCCATTCCCTATACTCTTTCCTCAGTTTTAGCGGCAATCAAGAGTGCTACTCTCGGTTTGACCCAGGGGGCTTCTGTTCATGCCCCCAACCACATAATAATATCAACATTATGGGTCTAGGTACACGTAACGTTTATCATGCTTATGAACTCCAGATATAGGTAATGCTTAGTTCGTAGACATCATTATTCCAAAAATATCGTTAAATCTGCTCTGTTCTTATCTTACACGTGCCAATTGAAATTAAAAAGAAACATGATTTAACATAAAAAAAGGTTTAGTACCTACTTTTAGTACCTACTTACATCCTGAAGTTTACAACTTACTTATACGAGTATGGTACAGTGCAATAGCTCTTAAAATAACCTTCGTGCTGGTTTTTCGCCTTCTCTCACTCTCATAAACATACCCTCATACTAATATTACCGAATTTATCCGAACCCAAAAATCTTTTTCAGTGCTCTTGCTCGAGAAATGGCAAAGCATTCCTGCGGCTCCAGAAGCAAAAGTGCTGTTGAAATGTTGTTATTAATAATTGAGAACTAGCCACCTTGAATTGAAGTACTTATACTTATTTCATGTTTTTCTCTAGCTCGCTCTAACGCGCTAGCAAGATGGCGCTAAGCCTGCGGAATGATAGATCTGCCAAGAAATAGAGGATTTCGCCCACGACGGAGGGATTTCCGGGAACGCTTTCAATTTGTTTTATAACCTGTAATATTTTACAAGGAAATGCGTTAACGGCCGAGAAACATAATACGTCTTATTGGTTATTTTCTTGCAGTTGGCTAATAATGAGTAATATCCCATTTGGAGCTCTACATTCGTAGAAACTGTTTCACATAAGAGTATTTTTTTGGATATATTTTAAACTTAAAAGCTAATGTTTCTTTCTAGAATAAAATATGCTAAATAAGCGACCTACCCCGACTTTGAACCGGTAAAACATCAATTTAACTATACCTTTCAGCAAAAGAGCTCTACAACATTAGCATCATCAAAACATAATCCGCTTTTTACTAACACTAATATTTCCAATACCCGAGGCTGGCTCGCTCAGTTTCATGGATGCTAGTTCCACCGTGCAGTTATGCGGAATCTACATTTAATTATACATCCCATTATAATTCATAACTCATACGAAAAGCGATAAAAACTCAAGGTTGAACACCAGCTGCACGTTTCATACATTTATGTATGTACAGTGTAAATACAGCGATATACATTTTTTCCCATATTTGCGCGTTTCTCTCGTCTTGTATGAGAGAGAAATGTTCATTGCCCTACTGAGCTCAGGGGAATGCGTATACTTTATTGTGAATTCACGTGGATTTCAAAAGAATCTGCAATTATTTCATACCAGAAAGCAGGAATGCTTAACGAATCGTTATTCAAGCATTGGTTCATGATTATGTAACTGAGTCACACAGCTGTCTATAAACGTAACATAGACAGGAAGAACACAAGTTATAGATCGTTTTTGAACACTTTTGGATTGAATAATCATTTTAA
Source organism: Acleris sparsana (assembly GCA_923062465.1). Taxonomy (NCBI): domain Eukaryota; kingdom Metazoa; phylum Arthropoda; class Insecta; order Lepidoptera; family Tortricidae; genus Acleris; species Acleris sparsana. The sequence continues at coordinate 11,444,118 of OV281296.1, forward strand.
AATTACTGTTTTATAACTAACTAGAACATTATCTGTAGTTACGGCCGTTACGGGTGATACATGAGATATACTAATCTGACGCGTTACTTAGACTAAACATTATATTCGACATTGACCTTGTAAACTATATGATTTAATAAGGCTATGTTTCGTCCCTATCACCCTTTCCCTTTTTTGGCCAAGTAAGATAAAACAGTGACAAATCAATTACTTACAATACCCATAAGATAAGTATTATACAACTATAAGTATTATACTTATAATTGCGTTACTTTTGAGCTCTTTATACGTTACTTTTAGAGCAAGGTTACTGACGTGTACTGTGTAGCTGGAGCTTTTAGCTCAGTGTCCCGGGCAGTTGCCCCGGGCGCCGGGATGCGGAAGGAAGTGCAGGGGGGGCGGGGTGGCTGCACGTAGGGAAAGGGGGGGGCGCTCGATAACGCGGTGCAACAGCCCGCCCGCAAGGTCACTGCCTGTTCATTCATGAGGGTTTTTGATTTTAGTCAGCTTACTAGTTGTTCGTGTTCTATGACTTTAAAGATGTAGAGACGTAGTCACGACGATAAAGATGTAGATGTCAGGTGGAAATGCACCGACTCTGTCCAAATATAAGGCACTTACCGTAGCATTTGCAAACGTCGTGTTTACAACAGCAACGACGTCAATCGCAAATATTGCAACGATTTTCGATAGGAGTGTTCAGAAACACGCCAAATGGAATTAAACAACACTTGCCAGCTCAAATGCGACAAGATGACATTGTTTTCATAACACACAGAACCAATGCTTTCTATGGGCACTTTACTTATTTATTACATATATTTAAGTACCTGGGTGCGCTAGAATAGCTCGTTCGCGATACTATAGCGAAACACTAAAAGCCTACATTGTAAGAAACTTTCTTGCCGCTTTCTATTGAGCATTCACTCTCCCGGCCTTCGGTTTTTCTCCAGCAAACAACTTTATGAATGCAATTCTTTGATTAACAAAGTAAATGTTTGAATAGCCTAAGAAAATAAAGTTTATAACGAAATATTGCGAGAACTCGGGCTTTATTTCTTCACTTCAGGGAACTGGATATTTTCTATTGAAGTAAAGCAACAAGTACCTACTTACAACAGTATTTATTGTTCTTTGGGAAAACTGAAGGCTGTGGGTATTGCGAGTTAATTTTCCCTACAAAAATACTTTATTTTTATGATTACGACACAAAATTTTCATACCAACGTCTAGTCTGTAGTCACTGTCGTGAAATGACGTACATGTTGTCTTTATTATAGAGATCGGGGGCTCTATTCTACATGGTAAAACCATAGTCTTTGACATATTATCGTATTGTTTTTAACTGGGCCGCCATTACTGCCAAGTAAATAAGAGCAATCGTGACGTTGACAATAAGATAACATGTCAAAAGCAATATGGTTTGATCGACTAGAACAGAGCCTATTATACAGAAATCAAAGTCAAAATCAAAGGTTTCGTTTAGTTCGGTAACACTTTTCACCTTTGCTATGTTTCATTATTCTACCTAAAATAAGCATTCTGCCTTTACATATTTGTTTATCATTTAGAATTCCTGGCTAAACTGACTGGGTTAGTAGGTATGTAAATCTCTGTGTTAGTCATTAGTAAATGAACCAAGGCTAATACTGGCTAACTCAAGCCAATTACTTCTGGTTTGTGTTTGGATTTGTCATATCTTATGCCACATTTAAGCCAAGGTAAAGGCTAATTATTAGCAAACAGTGGAATACTATTGCAAATAATTTTACACTAGACAATATTGATAACGAATACAAAAACAACACATTGTGAGTTATTTTTAAATCGATTTCTGTTTGGTAGACGATAACTCAAAATACTTCACTACGAATTTCTATCAAAAAATATAAGTAGATACTAAAAAGTGAAGTTTTATAATCAACAAGACATATTTTGTGCATAATATTCGCTAGCCTTGATCTAGACGGGTTGTCTTACTGCTGCGCTCCTCGATGCATGATGATGTGAACCTTTGACCATCCCCATGAGCCGTCCGGCGGTGGGTTCGTAGTGTCGATCAGGAGGCTTCTGAAGTTGTTGTTGATTTCATTTTTACAATTATACTAGTGAGAGAAACAGAAAAGATACTACAAAATTTTTTTTGGTACGTCATGTCATATCATATGCAAATATCCAGGATTTTTAGAGAATACAATAATGCGTTCGCACTTTGACATGAAGCAAGACGTTGATTGATAGACAGTATAAATCACTACTTAGACATTATTCTGTAATAAGAAATTCGGCAGCAGACAAGGCCGTAAATATAGGGACGGTACTAACGCAATGACAAAATAAATATAAAACGTTAACTTTCGATTAACATATCGCTGCCCCAATATTATATTACAATGTCGGGGTACTTCAATTTAGACCTAGTGTCACTCTGACAAACTTCAATTTTCAAGTTGATAAAAGTGCAACATAGACCCGTATTATATTGGGGAAACGATATTTTGGCAATCACAATAATAGCAGATAAACGCTCTTCATGATAGTTAAACTCGGTGTGTCGCTGAAAGATAGTGGAACCAAAACATTTAAAATAAATTTTAAAAATCGAACGCGTCAAGCGTGATTGAGCACGTTTTCCTTATTGTTACCGAGACTGACTGAGATTGTATTGTTATTGGTTTTCGTGTATGATTTACAATTTCCGGTGTGTGAGCCCTGCGCGAGCGTGACTCATGGTACTGCAGGCCTCACAGCGAATAAGTAACTGTGCTTTTTCATAAAAGAGAACTAGCAAGTTTCCTTTGTAGTCAATATCTTCAATTCTCTTTCTTGGCAATATAACACTGCATTCTACAAAATATCGTTAGGTTGTAATAAAACTTTGTGCCTAGAGACAAAAGCATTAATATCTATACGGCTATCGCACCCACTATGGAAACAGACCACATGTGAATGCTGTAATAGGCTTACATATAATATAATAAATAAATAACTTATAACCTGAGGCATGTCTAAGCCAAAAATCAATTTGAAATTATCTTAGCCTTAGAATAAAGATAAAGATAAGATAAAGATAGATCTTAGTTTAACGACCAGCAACATCTTACCTTCTCTATTTGGATGTTTCAAATCGATCCTATTATAATACATATTCATATATATTTCCGTGACCTCCTATTTAACCGTATATGCGGAGGTAGGGTGCTCTTGTTAGCACTAAAAGGGTAGAACAGATAAAGTACTTATAGTTCTGGGGGGTGACCTACTAGTCTCCCCCTTCTTGTAACTACGTAATACTCCGCCGCAATGTAAGGCTTAAGCAGCAATAGCAATTAGAATTAAGTACTAAAAGCTTCTACCTCCGCCGTAGTTTAAGTATAGGGATGTCAATCTTGCTATTTAGTTTTAATTAACTGATTTTAAAAAGGATGAGGCCGAGGTGTTTTTTTTTTATGAATCTCAAACTTGGAAAATTGGATCAATGGAAAGTCAACGGAATTCCTTAATATGTTGGAGTCGGTATATTGCTGTTCAAAAAGGTATTCACTTGTCGGGGAACATTCCGTTTCATTCGCAACTAATCGATGGAAACGCAATTTGACCGTATTAGGATTTGAAAGTTTTAATGCCTACAATTTCAGTTATTAATCGTAGATGATTAAATAATTTGGCTCTTAAAGGATTAACCTTTATTACCTAATCCATACTTAATTCGATGGGCTATTTATGAGTGTGAATCGACTTTATAGTTACATAATTGAGTCTCTGTCTGCATTCTAAGGTACAGATGTAGTGCATAATTGTTTTCCTTCGTATTTTCACGGAAACGTACGAACGTGTCATGCTACTTCAGTCAACCTCAGTACTTTTTGTACTGTGTCCGAAAGCAATTATGCACTGTACAAATTGTTAAATCGAAGTTAATATAATATGACACTATGGTCTTAATACGTATAAGTACTTTAGCTTTTGAAATACCAGCGGGGCTAATCAAGTTGCCATCGAATACGAACGCTAGCGTTTGGTGATCACCTGTCACTTACAAATATATCACGAGACTTACGTCCATTCCATACATTCGTTACAACTGACACGCTGTAATGTGATCACTATCACTCGCGCTAATCGAATAGTGATAGGTTTTACGTTTTGTCCGTGGTTACGCGGTACTATTTTGACAGGTTGAATTCAACACAAACACTATCGCGATATAAACGTCGGCATCTAAGGGCAACTTGGTCTGCTTTTTCATTTTTGACAACGCAAAGCGATAGGTGAACACCAAACGCTAGCGTTTGTATTCGATGACAGCTTGTCTAGCCCCACAGGTAAGTAAAAGGTTATTTATCGTAACCCTAAAAATCATTACGAAGGAAAGCTTGTTATTAAATATTTACAATGTACTATAATTAAACTCCTGTGTGTAGCTCCGTACCTAGTTGTTTACGGCGCGCTATCCCGGTTAAAGCGAAGGTTGTTAAATTGATTAAATGTTGCTAACCCACTAACTGAAAATCACGTTAATACCGCTAACAGGTAACTCAGCTCGGATAGGTCAGTCCTACGAAAGCCCCTTCAATAGGAATGACCTAGCCGAGCTGAGTTAAATCATGTTCTACCCTCATTTTTAATGTCAATTTTCTTTTAGCTATACAGCAATCCGAACGGTGCTCAAAAGTATTTTAACTAAGTCGCATTACTCGTTATTCGCTCTTCAGATTTTCTAATATACAGGGTGTTAGGCAGAAGGTTGGACAAACTTCAGGGACTAACTCTGAGGTTCATACTCATCAACTTTTATTATGGGACCAACATCCAAATTGCGAAAAAAAAAACACCTGTTCCATACATTTCGGCTGTTTAGATCTCAAAGTTTGTTTGGAAAAGCTGTTTTTTTTTCGCAATTTTGGATGTTGGTCCCATAATAAAAGTTGATGAGTATGACCTACAGAGTTAGTCCCTGAAGTTGGTCCAACCTTCTGCCTAACACCCTGTATAGCCTATTGAATCTAAGAAAGATGAAAAGAGGTATGATGTTCACAGCCTGAAACTATTTTCATGTTAAATAACTAATTCCATGCGTGTTCTAATGCACTTTATAAATTTACTACAATGGATGTTTATATTAGTTTGATCTCAGAACTGAAATAACAGTACTTGTAAGCACGAGAGGCTTTTAGCTCAATGAAACGATTGTAGAAGTTTGTACAGTCGACTACGAAGATCCTCTTTTCACATTACTTCATTATAATAAGGTCCAAAAGTTGATACATCTCTTTGTAGTTGACTGTACAGTGCAGGTGGCAGTGGAGTGACCAGAGTGATAAATGAAATTAAAATGTCATATTCTTTGTAGACAACAAACTTAATATAATTATGTACGTATATACTCGTACGTATTTACAACATGTGACTTGTCTGACAATACTGCTCGAAAAAATGGTCGACTACGTACCCTAATTATTTCATCGCACCTGTATTTCTTTAACGCTTGTTAATAAAATAACGTAGATTTTAGATAACAGTACCGCGTTTCGCATTAAATAGCATGACATCGTGATATGGTCGTTGCTCCTGTGAATTGACAGCATAATTGAAGCAATGAATAATTTAATTTGGTCAATTACTTTTTTTTCTCGTCACAAAAAAACAATAGGATGAACCACGGAGAATAACCGTGACCAGCCACGTGAAAAGATAAATTATATCGTTTCATACCCAGTCGTTTTGAGAACGACGTACGGTCGGTCAAGAAAGTAGTCTACCAGTTTTGACAAAAGTTTCTGTGAGATCGCTAAGGTTGACACGTCACTGGCATAATATTATTGAAAGGGAAAACCGAAATTCAACCGTAGGGTGGTAGGCCATATTTTTGGCCGACAGTACCTAGTTTTTTTTGCTTTACAGATAGTAACTATGTTGGCCCTAGATATCGGCCCTGCCACGTAACTGCGTGCTAAGTTCATCCAGCCAGGCATACATACAGGGCCTCTGTTCTACGCCGACAAACAATATCGCTTTCGACCTGTAATCTTATTGTCAACGTTTAATAGCTTTTATTGTCTTGGCATTAATGGCGGCCAAGTTAAAAACAATATGATAACACTTCAAAAGCAATATTGTTTAACGTCGTAGAATAAGGGCCCAGTTAATATTCTTAAACGGCCCCTAAGTTTTGTTTGTTTAAGCAATAAAACTTATAGGTATGATTGTCTTCCATTTTCTCTGTAAAAAGAATAACTATGTAAGCGTTCTTTTGATAGGTTTCAAAGAGAGCGTACATAATAACAAACTTAATTAAATAACGCCAACTTTTTCCGTTGCGTAAACGAAATTAAACCATATAAATGTACGACTAATTTTGGTTCCTAATGGAAAAAGGTTGCATTTTAAGGGTTTCTGCCTAAATTACGTCCTTAAAAACGTACAATCTTTTTAAATTCCACCTTTTTACATTAAGCATTTTACCTTTTTTTACCTTTTAAATGAGTTGTATCGATTTATGTCAATATAAAACAAACGTACCTACTTACCTACATCTATGGATTCACAAACAGGTAGTTTACCTGATATACAGTTTATAAATGGAATACGAGAAAACATTTAAACTTGAATGAGCCGTTTGCAAAAAAAAATACATAATTAAAGCCTCAATTAAAATCCTTATTTTTTTCCATTTCGTAACGAAAGTTAACCATAATCGAAGCTCAAATGACAATTAGCGTAAAGGACAACTAAATTGTACTGCAAAATTGTCCTATACGCCAATTGCCATTTTAACCATCGAATGATTTAAGTATAGTAATTATAGATACGTAGGTACGAAATGGAAAACAAATAAGGATTTTAATTGAGGCCTTAACTGTCCTTAACTATGAACCTACAATGTTTTTGGAAACGGCCCGGTTAGGTTATGACTCTACAAAAGTCATGTAAATATGTTTTTTTTTGGCATAGAGAAGGTATACGAGCACACAGGCCACCTGATGGTAAGTGGAAACTGTGTCCTATAGACATTCGCATTCACAAGACTGCAAATGCGTTGCCAACCCTGAGGACTAAGATGGAATGCCTCTATGCTGGTCATTACACCGGCAGTCTTTTCACTTTTCCCCAAACCGAAACACAACAATGCGAACACTGCTGTTTGGCGGTAGGTTAATGGATAAGTTGGTGGTAGCGATCCGGACGGACCTTGCACAAGGTCCTACCACCCGCAACCCCAATTTCGTTAATAACTCTAATACATAAAGCGAAATAATTTTTGAAAGGTCCCATTGTGCAACAATGTATAATGTAAACGAAGATTTAAGTATGATTAGTAACATAGAAAATATTTACCTGTAGAATTTACTTTGTCGTTTCTGAAGGTTTTCCAGAAATTTCCTAGCCTCCCACATTTAATAAAACTTTCGATCAAAACAACTTCCGGGTTCTGGTGAAACGATTATATTACAGCGTTTGCGCGACCAAGGTTTTAGGTCGGAGCATGACCTAGATTCAGTGTTCCAGGGAATAAAATATAAAAATGTTCCTTTACATTTTCCGGGCTTTCATCAACTAGTTGCTGACGTGTAAGGTTTTATAGCGGGGAAAAGACCTTTTTCAAAAATAAAACTACATATTTGTTTTTATACATTTTACGGCATGGTGAAGGGAAACGAGGACATGCCAGCTGGTGGTAATTAATTAGGATCTGGGGCCCGTGGACATTTGTAATAAATATCAAGATGCAAATGCACGGCCAACCCTGAGGACTGAGAGTCTGAGATTAAATCTCTTTATGCGATTACAGTCTGTGTCATTTGAAATCTCCAAAGATGTAAACAATTCAGTGCCGTTTGAAACATAACGTCAAATTTTCATCGTGCGTGTTTTTATTAAGCAATAAAGACGTATAATTAATAGATTGAATATCTTGAACTTAATACGAACATGATGATCTAGTATGTATATCAATCATTAATAATCTGCACATGAGCTTTAAAAGTACGTGATTACGGAGTAATAATATTAGATTGGTTTGTTTACATCTTTGCCCATTTCAATTGAAACCGACCATACTAGCTCTTGTTAGCGACTCTGTCAAAGTCGTTTATTGTTATTCCCATGGGAACTGCCCTGTTTCTCGGGCTATATTCTATCTTTGTACCAAATTTCATGTCGACCGGTTGACTTGGTTGAGGTGTTGAACCGGGAGGACGAATTAAGACCAACAAGCAAATAAGTACATAGTCAAACACACTTTCGCATCTTTCGTAATATTAGTAAAAAGGGATAGTTAGGAAAACTATTTCACAGGTTGTCTGTCCTACCCTTAATACCCTGGAACACAATAATGTGACGATTTTATAATACTAGATTAGAGCTGGTACTGCATAATCGTAGTTATTTTGTCGGATATGTTCGTATTCGTCTCGCTTTCTTTCACACCCATTTATTTTCTTTCTTTCGGATCCATTTATAAACTGAAATGCAAAGCTGTCAAAAAACGCTTATACGATCTTTTCCGACCAAATGACCAAATACATCTGTAGGTACTTGGTACTTTGTTGCACAAAGGTTAGTGGATAAGATGAGGGTGGCCACTAACTATACTTACCTTACCTTACTCTTGAAACGTGCACGTTCTATCCGTATATTCTGCATATCATGCAACGAGCTATGATTTGATTACATGGTACAGCGCTATCTTTTTTTTTAAATTGTTTCTAACTAATTAATCCGGAACAAAACAATGACTTTGTATCTGCGTCCATCGTCTCATTAAGTGCTACAAAGTGTTTTGTCACGACAATAAAATATGTAATAGCTAAGCCGAAGACGCAGGTACGTATTTTACACCCAGAATTAAAGTACACTTACGTGCCTAGTCAAAATACAATAATAAATATACTTATTTTTCAAAATTCCAAGTTGAAATTCCTCAAGAATGCACAGCAAAATTAGTGTGGCTTAGTTAACCACAGACAACCTAACGAACGGTTTCAGATAAACCATCAATGCTGCCAGCCCACAAAAAGCCAATAACGACGTCCGGTAGCAATACGTTTTTGCTCAGTCTGTGGTAACAATCAGGGTGATGACCCGTGGGTAATTGTCTATGGCATTTTATTGTCAATGCACGTAATATGGGGGTATTGACAAAGCTGCAACTGCCGTCAGTTTAAATAGACTCGGGTTTCAAATGGCAACAATTGTCATGGGTATAATATACAAAATTCCTATTTTATTTAGAATTGTGGAACTTTAATTGGGCAAATAAAAGCGTCACTGTCGTTCGTAGGCTTGTCGACTGTCTGTAGTTAAGTCGTCAAAATACTAGTTTACTATGTACTTAAATCATACCTTACATTGTGCGCGTTTTAAACTATTCAGTCTGATAAGTAAATGTTGTTGTAGATGATCGAGGAAACACTATATTTAAAGATAGTTGTAGACTGTTGAATAAAAACTTATTATAACCAGATTATAAACAGATTATTCAGAACACCTTAAACCAATGAATAAAAGGAAATTGTATAGCTGCCGTCAAATTCAATAGAGAATAGATTCTTGCTCCGATGTTTTGGTAGCGACTACACAGATTTCCGATTTTCCGTTTTGGTTTCTGACGTGTTTATATTCAAAAATGTTTTCGAACCCATCCCTATTTTTGCCGCCATGTCAATCACAACCGGCGTGACAGTCCTGATGGGGCTTAACCCAGTTTTATATTTAACCAACATCAACAGTTCTATGAAAAAAATGCTTTTTATTTTCAAATGTAACGATAAACAACAATGTTCGCATTGTAGTGTTTGGTAAATGACTAACATGGAATAATTATTTATTTGCAAGAATATGATCAATTACTAGATTTCTACCGACAATACGACGCAAAAATGTTAGTATGGTTTGCTTTTTACAATAAAATGTTCACAACAATATACTTGTTAGAGTTATACCCAAAAAAAAGTCAACCCATGTAAGCCTGTCATCTCAGTCATACAACTTCTATGGGTTCTCCTTTTTGGGTATTTTGTAACACGTTTCATACATACTTTATTGAGGTTCTCTAGCGTTATCTCCGAGAACCCCAAAGGTTTCACGACCCAATGCTCAAGAGGCGCGTGCTCAATAGCATTTAATATTAGATTGTGTCACAAGAGAGCAAAATGATGTATTTCTGGGCAGTATATTTGTATCCAGGGCGAAGCGAAGAATTCTTCAATACTCCTTTCTGCACTCGAAATTGTAAAAGTTAATTTTCACTCCAAATTCGAGGAAACGCACGGACCGTCTGGCTGGCCATAAAATTTATAGAACTGGAGGGCTAGCACAAGTTACCCGGAACTTGTTTGCGCCCGGATCTTCCTTTCTATCTAGTCCGTAACCATAGATGAGAGCCCGACCAGCAAGTGGTAACACAAAAAAAGCGGCAAATTCAAAATATCACTAGCTGGTAACACCCCATGTATAGCGACTGGATAGGTATCTACTCATAATGTGACAGCTTGTTTCATAGGTAAAATTGTTGCCATATGAAGATTTTGAGAAAAATGCTTGTGTCACCACTCGCTAGCCGGACTCTATTGGCAAGTTTGATTGATCCCTTTTCAGAAAATCATCGTTTTAAAATAAGTAAAGAGAAAAAAAGGACCATGAAACCATGATTCATTTATACCTTTCATATCCAAAAAGGCACAATTTACTTTCTGAAACTGTTTAACTGCATAGTTATGATGATTGACAGGCTTTATTACTAACAACAAAAGAGCTATATTTGTGTGTCACAAATATTTACCCAACGAACATTTTGACCTTTCGACACATATGGAGCCAAAAATAAACAAAAGAATAAATAAATGATAAATGAGATAAACTCACTACACGTAAAGCAGTCAACCGTACCGACTTCTTATTAGAGTTGCGATTCCCTCAATAGAAATATCTCAAAATCCCCTTTGTTGTAAGGGCTAGATCACAATAGGAACAATAGAACAACAATGAAGTCGTGTGTCTGCCGCCTAATAGAAAACAAAGGGATTGTTTGTGCCTTATGGGATGATGGAATTCAGTATATGTGGCCAGGAATGTACCTACCTCTAATAGCTTATTAGGAAAAGAAATTGTATATCTAAGTAAGGATTTTCCCGTTAGAAACGATTGGTAGAATTAGTTTCCCGCTTCGCCCCTATTGCTTGTCGTTGGGGGTCGATTTTCGAAACGAGCTCTCTTAGAGCACCCCAAGGGTGTCAAGTCGGGGTTTGCGTCTGTCAGTCAGTCTGTCAGTCAGCCAGTCGCGGAAGAGTTAATACGGAATAGACAGATAGACAATATCTGCTCGCAACTTTGATGTTATTGCTATGGCATGCTTGAGCCATACTAATTATTTACGCAACTTTTAAAACAAGGCGTGGCAAAATTATTTCGCTTCAACTATGGGAGGATGTCGTACCGTTAACAACAGGTAATAAGCCGTCTCTATTACACAAGTAGAAAAAGCGTTATTTTAAAACATTGTTATTAATTTCAGTACTTCGAGTTTCGACCTCCTACATTTCAAGCAAAGGTCTCGTTTAGAATCGCCTGTGTTATTCGAAAACGTGCGCAACACTTGTTTATGGAATCTAGTAGCACGAACCTCAAAAGCAGACTCATGTTTCCTTACATTATTTTACGTATACTTCACATTTACTGCTTGTTGAGGATACGGAATGTCAACTTCAATGTTTGTAATTTTAGTACCAAATACGGACAGAAGGGCGCTGTTCCAGTTGCCATACAAAAATGTTAACGTTTCTCACTCTATGGAAGGATAAAATTCGTGCTCTAAGTACTGCTTATTTTTGTGTTCTCTATTGTCTAGCCAACGTTATAGCAGGTAATTAATCCGACAATGGGTTGCCATGTGACCCTATACGCGATATGTCACTGTCACCGTAATAATGTCCGTCTGCGTCGTGACGGGGACAGAGCGGCGTCACCAGACCACTCCCATTTGGGAAGTGTCATGGTGACAGCTAGATGAACAATAGTGTTTCATAACACTCATAGGTATAGGTTAACTGAAGTGCAACGTGTTTTTTTGGAGACTTTTTTCTGACTTTAGCGTATAGATTAACAGAAAACAGTTCGGTAAAGTTATGGTTCTGCTCGGAGAGTAATTGGCAACATGATCCAACTTTTCACCCACGAGCTGCTGCTTTTATGAACGTTATGGTACTACTTATTTCCACGTCAAGCGGTTTTTCGGGGAGCTATTATTTTTCTGGCAAAAACTAAAACAGAGGAGTCACTGCTTTCCGGGACTATAATGAAAACTGTATATCGGTTTACGTCCATCATAACTATCGACCCGCCCTTGCTTCACTTCCGGAGTTTTCTATAACGCCACATACACTCAGGAGCAAAAATACCGGGTCAGAGTGCGTTTTTCATTCAAACGAGACTATTTCGAAGCCTTGGTTCCTCGCCAGGGGTTGTTTTTAGTGAGTTTTAATGCTCGATACTGCGAGGTGCAATAGAGGAGGTCAAAAGTTCTTAAGATACCTAACTGTTCGCACAATCAGTTAACACCACAGCGGGAGAGTTTGGGTCAGCATTTGGATTTCCTTACATTTTATTGCCATTTTAAATGTTTTTCTGAACATGCACAATTCCGGCTTTAACCGCAGATTCATTCAGTTGGGTATCCTAGGCACTCTGGAACTCCTGTATCGATGCTCGAGGTATTCATCGTCAGATTTCACTAAAAGCATTCTCTGGCGAGGAACCAAGGCTTCGAAACAGCCTCGAAATAGTGTATTAATATCAAATATCAGTAAAACACTGACAGAAATCTAGACGTTACAAAATTTCATTTGCTTGCTATAAAACCATGCAAAAGTTTAATAAATCATTAATACAACCAAAACCATTCTATTCTACTTTGTTTCTACCCATAAATTGGAATCGTATTTATTATGACTCGATAAGGCTTTACTATTCATTTAAAATGGCTATCATCACAACACGATAACAATAAAGGAAAGGACAATGTAAAATAAGGACCCTGTTTTCTCTCGTACAGTAATAACATGATAAGAGTTAAAAAAAATGTACAGCCTTTATAAAACAGTCCTGTGCTAGCCCACGTTACCTATATTTATACCATATCGGTACTGTGTTAAGAGTACTCATAAGTACAGGTTAGGGCACATTGTACCGACTCGTCCCCCTTGTTTATCCAGTCATCCTCTCAGTGCCCCTGACACTCTTGCGAGTTCAAATCGAAAACAATCCTGACTTGGTGGCATGGAATGCGTTAAAAACTGGGTCCCTGCAGAATACTTGTCAAGGATGCGCACGTAGGAATGCATTTAACAATATTAACTTTTCGCTACACAAACGAAATGCAACCTAAATATCATGAGTATAACATACATCCGGACTGCAGTATTTATAGGCTTGTAAAACAAATGGATATTACAATAACCCAATTGAATTTAAACTTTATTACGAGGTTGTAAGGATGCTGAATGCTTTTACAATTGTTTGCATGCGTCGGAAGTTCATATGGCGTTTTTAGATGATACAATGAATTTTAAACTCTATTTGTAAAGTGTGAAAGGTGTATGGCCCAGCAATAAGGTGTCAGTACTGCCGCTGCGCTTGACGGCGCGTGTCCATTGTTGGGGAGACGTCAAATACTATATTTATGAAAAAGCGTATGTCCATAAGATTTTTAACCGACTTATGTTCTTTTGTGGTTTGTGTTGTGTGACAACAATTGTTATTAGTATCAGATGTGACGAGTATTTGTCGCCTTGGGGAAACATAATTAATGCATAAAATAAATGTTTTTTGCATAGAAATCCGAACAGGTGTTTCTTTATTGCTGCAATCGATATTCCTGAAACTTAAATAGAAACTTCTTTGGAAATACAACTATAATACCATATTGGAATCGGATTACACCGTTCGGACCTTAATTTTAAAACTGGTGCTTTTTTAACCATATTCTCTTTGACATGTTATCGTATCGCTATTAACTCGGCCGCCATTACTGTCGAGTAATTTTAAAGCAATTGGCAATAAATATAACTTCCGAAATCAATTTGCTTTTACCAAGTAGATTTAAGCCGCAGAAATGGGAATAGAAACACGAAAAAAGATCTCTTAAAGGGTTGCCATAGCAACCGGTACCTTATTTTTAGCACGACAAACAAGGAAGTGTCGAAGCCTCCCACGTATGATCAATACGCCCTCTTGGCAAGTAATGCTTCCTCCATTCCTCTTTGTCCCCTTTTGGAGATCCGCAGAATGACTCACCCAAACGTTCCCAAGAAACTGGCGGCACGTAAAGTACCTATTTGGTTAGTGAAAATGTAATTAATTATAAATTAGCATTTGCGTTAGACATTGAAAATCATTAAAGTCACTAAATACAGTGGTCGCAACAAGTTTGATCAACCCTAGCCTGAATCTAAAATAGCCTTTGTATACAAGACTTCTATTTAAGTAAGTATTAAAAAATTATAAAGCGTCATGCTAGTCGGCGGTCGGGATTTAGTTTAAACTTTTTTTTTTGCTGCACTTTTTCCCGAGCTCTCTACTACGGTTAAAATATAATTGGCCTTTTAGAGGCGCGGTGCACTTTATCCAGAGTCGTTTCTACCTCTTTTATAAAAAATTGCCACGTATATGTATAGTAGAATAACTATTCCTAAAGCAGGCTACCTCAGCAGGCCTCTATTCTATTCGGTAAAAACCATATCGTCTTTGACCTGTTATGGTTTGCTTTTAACTCGGCTGCCATTAATATCAAGGAAATAAGAGCTATCAAAAGTGTGATAATACGAAAATGAAAATTTGCTGAGGGCTATTGCTTGAGTACTCAACACTACCCTAACTTATAAAATTTAAGCCATCAACACCATTACACATACAGTCACATACGAACACACACACACACACACGCACACACACACACACACACACACACACACACACACACACACACACACACACACACACACACACACACACACACACACACACACACACACACACACACACGCACACACACACACATACATACACACAAGCGTGCCTTACCTATTGTAAAATTAGATTAAGATTACCTATTCTTAGTACATTATATCCAATTTTCTTCGTTATTAACTGTAGACACTAGTAGAGTCTGTCTAATGAAAGCTGAACCTGGGAAAAAGCGGCAAATTCAAAAAATCTTGATATGGTATTACCGATCAATGAAGGAATAAACGATATTGATACTTTTATTATTTTATTTATTTTGGTGGGCACAAAGGAAGAGGAAACGCGTACTATATTTTCATATATATTATTACGAGCGCTATATTTTGATGAAAAGCACTTTAGGTAAAATACGATGACAGTGACTGGAGCACATTTGGTTTTTCGAAATATATTTGACATGAAAATATAGTGATCTGCACGTGTAGCACAAGTTGTATTTTCTCGCTTGTCGCTCTGTGCGTCTCTATCGTAACAGACTAGATAGTAAGGGAGATCCGAGCGACAAACAAGTCACGAGCAACTTGTGCTAGTCGTGCTGTTGATAGATTTCATTGATACGAGAGGTTTTCGTCTGTGTCGCACACAGCATAATAAAACAATGATGATGAGGAATATTATATTCAACCTTTTTAATAAAGTAATTAGAGGTAACATTATTCTCATCACCCTTACACCTCTATCTAACGACAATTATATCTTGGAGAAGAAGCGCCGCAAGAAACTCCAGCAGATCATTTTTTCCAATCATAAAATACAATTATTCTTAAAAGTAACATTACAAGGTAGTAAAGTAATTAATAATTATTTCTAACAACACAAACTTAGTCGTTACAAATGTACGCTCAATAACGCTCATTTTCTTCCAATGCTCCGGTGTTATGCTGTCAAAAGACTCTTTAATATTTTTTTCAATTTCAGCTGCTGATACGCCAACATTTCTACTCGCGACTTTTCTCTTCCCCGAACTCCAGATTAGCTCAATGGGGTTAAGGTCGCAATGGTAGGGCGGAAGTCTTAAAACCTCATGACCGTGCTCCCTTAGAATTTCATCGGCTTCATAGATTGGGTCTGCTTTGTGTTTATGTGCCAAGACAAGAAGTTACTGATATCTGTAAGAAGAAAGAAAGTGTTAAATAAACAGAACACCATTTAGAAATACATTGTGTGGTTGCGCAGTACAGCCCCATTGTACAGTCCGACAGCCCTAAAAACATTTGGGTTTAGGTGAAATGAAATTGCATCGGTGAGGTTCTAATCGCAACGGTTTAAGAACAAGGAAGACTCATATAACCCGAACATCTTTTATATCTGGCCGATCAAAAATGACATTAAATAAATAGATAAGGTACTAAAGTGTACACATATTTATGAAATCGACTGTACAGTGTACATTTGGTTCATAAACAACAAAATGCTGTTTGCTCCGCACACAGAAAATACATATCAAATAATATGTTTATGATATCTTTTAACTAAACACCTCCTTATTGTTTTATTGAAACTATGAGTGTCAGTTACATTAATCATCTGTCTATTAAATTAATTTAATAAAATTGTGAATGCTAAGAGATTCAACATGATATAGGGACAGACAATAGGTACCTACACCTATTATATAGGGAAAGACAATGATAATTTTAGTAATTACCGGTCATTGAAGATACTTCTTCCAAATATTTCGTCTGAGTCTGGCAGGCTAACTCAGTTTCCTCAACCTCTTTCAGCTGCTTTACGTTTTCCAGCACACTTTTGTCAACGTGCACGTCCAGGTTTTCTGAAACGAATTTAATTTCGTTTAATTTCTTAATCTCATCGTATAATAGACAGAAAAAGGTAAATTAAACTTAGGATTGCACATAGAGAAATAAGAAGTATCAAAATGAACATGCCGTACTAAAGCCGTACTAACCTATAAATTTGGTCACCGTAACTAAACAATTAATTTTTTGCATCAATAATGCTTTTCTTTCTTCTTGTTTTTCTTTGTACTTCTGTATAATAGTATACAGAATCTCCCGGACACCGCCTCTTATCGTCGACGGCATGATTACTCCGTATTTTTATCAATTTAGATCTCGAATTGACAAGTTTTAACAACAACAAAGTCCAAACGACATATTAAATAGTGTTGCCAGACTCGTCAGCCAAGAAAAATCCAGGTTCAGCTTTCATTAGACAGACTCTAGACACTAAGTTACATTTATTTTAAAATTTGTATTCCGAATCTGGTTGCCACTTGACAGGCATTGCCTAGTGTGGGACCAACAGATATTTCCAATGTGTGTATTCGTTATTTTAATAAAGAATTTTTTTTTTTTTTATTTATTTTACGATAACAGGTCAAACACGTTATGGTTCTTACCGGCTTCAATGTCGGCCCTGTTCGATATGGTTTTTACGGCGTAGAACGTCCGCCCAGTTGTAGCTGACAGTTGTCACTGAACTCACTGAACAGCTTGAAATGACAGATGAAACTGAGCGTGGGTAAACTGTATTTTTTTGCATCTGTTAAATGCCACCTACCGGTTTAAAAACTGGAATGACCTATGTCGGAACTAGGAATTTTCAACCGTTCTATTTGCCAATTTAAAAAGATAGCACGCGTTGGTACAGTCAGCGTCATATAGTTGGTAGCATCCAAAGTAGCCAAATAGTTCGTTACACGTCATTATTACCGTAGTAACAAGGGCGTGTAACGAATTATTTGGCTACTTTGGATGCTACCAACTATATGACGCTGACTGTACTTGTTTGGCCTTTTGCAGTTACGAATACACACCCTAGAAAAGAGTGCAGACAGTATTGGACGAACTTGATAATAATAATAAAGCGTCGTCATCAGATGACATCTTGTAAAGAAATGGTGTCAGTTTTCAGTTAAATATGAAAGCGTGTAGGCCTGGGGACGAGTTTTAACTGTTCAGTGAAAACTGTCAGCTAAAACCGATCGTGGGTAGCCTGCTTTGCCGGCGCTCTATCAGAAACTAGTTTGAAAGTAAGAAAGTACATGAACAACGAAACCCGCCGCGTCATCAAATCGCGATTTGATTGGGCGTGACTGGTAAAACTTGTACTCGGGATCACCGCAGGACAAACTGGACTCATGGTCACAATCAGCGCCACCACCTAGTATTAAATTTGTATATAACTTTTACTCGCCATACGTTTCATGGGCACTGAACATTGTAACGTGGTCAGTGCCAGACTCCCTGATTTCTTTGTTAAATTGACATGTTATGGAGTAGTTGGCACTATAGCTAATGAACTGGGACTATTGCAAATAGAAGGGGTTTATCTAAAGCGTCCTTGCTATTAAACTTTTGTCACAGTAAGTAGTTTCCTTTTTAATTTGTTTCAGGTAAAGTAAATTTTCTACATATGTACCTAAGTGTAATTTTCCTTAAAAAAAACTTGCTTAAGAAACCGCTGTTTGATGTTGTAGTCTCCACCAGCGAATTATACTCCTAGCTACAACTACATGTTCTTGTATATAGGCATGCATCAAGTAAAACGTTTCGATCCAGACCTCCCTTTTACTGCGTATAAATATTTCCAGCGATCTTAACAGGCAGTATTACATAACTCAGAGCAAAAGCTTCATGAAGCCTTAAAAAAATCCGTAAAGGAAACTCACTCGCTTTATTAAAAACTTTGATTTATTTTTCCTTTGTCCCAAAGGTATAAAGTATTCGATAAATTTAATATTTTTCAAGAAAGAATCCGTTTGCTGCTAGGAAGTGTGCACGGCTAAGTTCGGATATTTTGTTTCTTGCATCGTCGCTGATTTAGTGGTTTTACAATGATGACTTTCAAATTATATCTTATTAACCTACCTTACCTATAGGACTAGTTTTTATTGTATAGAGAAAACATTGTTACTAAAATTATCTAGCATACTAATGTGTAGGAGGGGTAATAAAATTCGACTCGGTTAGAGTGTATATTAACGTATTACAATATTAGATAAGGTTTGGGAAAGAGCGATCACAAGCTCTCAAAGCCTTGATATTATTACAAGTATCAGGCATCCTGATTAAAAGCCTATGTTTGTTTATAAATACCATCTTTATTACTAATAAATATCTTAAGACTCCTCTCAGAGGCTGCAAAACAAACATTAAATACTAAAATCAATAAGTGCTGAAAAATAACTTGGCTTGTTTACTACATGTTTGTTCTCGGCATTGTTTAGACTGCTGCTGCTATTCGTCTCGATCGTTTAATTGGTTTCCTATTGTCTTGTTTAGTCTAGGCATTGGCCTTAATTTGTTTTATTTATTGGCTTATAAATAATTGTAAGTTAGTTTTCTTCGCGATATTGAAAATTAGGATTGAAATACCAATGAGTGCCAATTAAAATACCAATTCAACTTTTTCAACGTTCAACAATGTTAGGTAGTTCTCATAATCAATCAAAGGAAAATAATTGATAAGGTATTTTTTTTAAAGCTTTAAGTTTTTTTATTTAGCCTCAATTTTTTACTAAAACAAACCTTATTATTCTCCACGAAACATGAGTAATGTAGGTTAGGTATATTATAACATTATTCAACCTTTTCGAATAAAGGCTTGGTTTGTGTAGGCTTGTTTTCATATTTATTAAAATCTCTAGACGGGGCCCAACTCTCACTTGGCCTGTTTTTCTTCATAATCCTCTTATATTTTTTGTTGTTAGAAAAAGTAATCCCTACTCAGAAATATATTTTAACGCAAACGGTTCAAGGGTCTTCAATAAGCTTATATAGTACTTAGCAAAGAAAAGATGGAAAAACAAGTAAGAACCAACTTACCTCGTACCTACCTAAGTTTTCATTTTACTTAGCTGTTTTGTTTTTCATGTCGTCTAGGTACCTAAGTACATTTTATTACTAAACAATGCTTTGGCGGCTGCGAATAGAGGTTTCACAAAAAAATTGTATCCTAATTGTATTCCGATTTCACTACATACCTATTTAATATAAAACAAAATGCTTCGACGCGTCTGTCTGTATGGTCGCGATAATCTCGAAAACTACTGAATGGATTTTAAACCTGATTTTTCACGGAAGGTTTTTATGTACCTATAATAAATACTGATTTACGTACGGGTGTTACAAATAATACCTACTCGATATTAGAACTCAAGTCACTTCAATTGATTCATTGATAAATGAATCTCACAAGTCTTGTTACATTTTTTATTGCATTAAAAATCTGTAGGTTACATTAAGGTTGATAAAAACCGATACAAAAATAGATATAATTTGGTCTTCAGAAGAAGTATACATATTAAGTACCAACTTAGTATAAATATAAACGTATTACACATAGGTACCTACTATAAAATAAAGTAGCTTCCCGCCGTATGCTTGATCTTTCTAACGTCGCAACGGATTTTAACTCGGTTTTCATAAATAGATGTGATTGAAGAAGTTGAAGTGTTTATATCGATTTAATTGTGGTTTATGCACGGGTGATACTGAAAATAAACAAAGCAGGGACGGCTCGCTGTTTTTAAATAAACGTGTTACATGATTTGGTACTAGCATCCCAATGGAACCCTGAACCACCATAGAACTGTGTCAAAGTGACATTATAAAACTCCATATAACTAACTCCATCATAGAACTCAGGGGGTCAGGTTTCCATTGGGCTGGTAGTACTCGTACCTACAACATTTTACGAGAAATAAACAATTTTACTTGTACTTTAAACTATTACATAGCCAAGTATTTTTTTACGAATGTTTTAAATTATATTTATGTATATTATAACTCCCTTGTGTTGTAATTTTATTCCTATGTTCATCCTAAAAATGCGCAACGTACATAATTCATATTAAACGAGCAAAGCAAAAAAGACTGTAAATGCAATTTTCTGTCGCGTTAAAAGGCTAGACTTAAAAATACGCAGTTAGTGCTAGCTAACCTTGGCTCGTTGCGTTGAACCAGGGGGGCGATTCTGAACGCGCTCAACGGGTTTTCATACGATGCTTTAAAATCGGGGTATAGATGCGGCATTGTAGCGGTCAATGAAATATAAATACTATGTGGTATTCGTATTTCGTTAAACAGATGGATATTGCGGGTGGTAGGACCTTGTGCAGGGCCCGCCCGGATCGCTACCACCAAACAGCAGTGTTCGGATTGTTGCGTCCGGTTTGGGGATAAGACAGCCGGTGTAATGACTAGCATAGAGGCATTCCATCTTAGTGCTCAGGGTTGGCAACGCATTTGCAGTCTTAGGCTTGCAGTTTTGTGAATGCGAATGTCTATGGGTCACAGTGTCCACTTACCATCAGGTGGCCTGTGTGCTCCTTTGCCTTCTCTATGCCATAAATATATTATATAATTAAAGCTATTTTCAAGAACTGTAAGTAGGCATCACATCACAGCTTTGACGTCAAACAAAAATGGCCACTAGGCCACCGATCTGCTTACAGATGATAACGTGATAAGATCTAGTGCGGGGCCCGTCTGGATCGCTGCTAAACAACAGGCAGTGTTTGTAGGTACTGTTGGAATTTCGTGTTAAGTCCAAAACCCAACATTTGGGCATCACACGTCCGCTGGCCTATATTGGCCAGTAAGTTCATCCTATCACTTTCATTTCTCTTACGATTTAGGACATACGTTTTCTTCGAGCTGCAGGTGTGGGGTCGCGACGATCGCTCGGACAGTCCGACGCGACGCCTCACGGCCAAATCCTCGATGCATTTGCTGATAGCCAATGGACAGTCACTTTACAATCGCCCGATTTTGAAATGTTATATGAAAAATGATAATGTGTGGTGAGCGACAGTTTTAAACCCGGCCGTAGTAATATCGCTGTCAGGCATGATTGTATAATGATTGCACTCCAATGACTTTGGACCGCCTTATAGCCTTGGAACTGCAGGTAAACTCTTCGGTCTCTCTAACTCCTCACTGCCCGAGCTCTAAACAAAGGGGTGCTACAATAGATCAGTAATGGCCGAAGCGGCCCACTAGGCTCATCTCAACCTCTCCTAATTATATAAACAGTCCTTTAGCAACTTACTTATACGCTAGTCTATATTCTTCGCATTAAGAAACTTTTTCCCAAACATGACAACATTGCAGCAGAATTTTTAATGTCACCTATCACTTTAACTTTAGACCTCGAATAAAACGATGCTCTTAATCTTTAAACCACCGAAAAACTCATTGCATATCTCACCGTGTATCTCGACGTGCATGTCGAATGCGCTTGAGAATAGTCCCTTGCTCAGGCTCGCAACATTAATAGGTATGTACTCGCTTCCTAACATGCATGTGTCAAGAACACAGACGAACAGCCTTTAGTATTCGTATAGGGCCTTTACATCAGTTCTATATGGCATTTAGCTATTTCGCAGCTTACCTATACGAATAGTTAACAGGAATTTATTGCCAATTTGACCTTCAGTTTGCATTATGTATCTACGTGTTTTGTAGTGTGTCTACAAATAGTTGGCAATTGGGATGCATAATTATATTTACACTGGACGAGTATGATCAATCAAGAACCAGTTCGATAAAGGAAATATTGGCCACATTTCACTATCAGAGGCCCTGGACAACATGCTTAACGTTATCGAAAACTGGCAAAGTGTATGGAATTGATATAAGCGCTTGACATGACCATGGCAGCTTACGTCAAACATATACATTTTCGATGACGATAACCCAGAAGTCTAGGGCCACAGATCGTTTAAATATGTATGTTTTTTTCGACCTGTTTTTCGTATTTCTATTTTTAACATTTCAACATTTCCGAATCTTGCGAAATATTTACTAGAGAACAAACAGTAGGTAATTAAAATGCAAAAAAATAATATTTGCATTACATAGAAACATGTTGTTTTTTGCAGCTGACATTAGAAGTTGACAAGATTCGAAACCTCATAATACGGCCTGTATTCGACTGTCCTTATGGAAATACTTCGATATTATTTGTCGAGCAGTTATTACCGAAATTAAAACTCCATACAAACGTAACGTAAAGGTGATTAGTAAAAAAACGCCTTATCGATGCCTATTAACTTAGAATCTTATAGGTACTTAGAGCAACAAGTGTTATTCTTAAGGAATGCATCGTCAGCGAACTCAACACCAATTACAGCTAGGTCTGAGTGCCTGAAATCTTTACACAGCGGCAGGTGTCTACGACGTTAGCCATTCAGCGCTGATGCGCATTTCTCAATAAACATTTAAAGAATAAAATCCTCTGGCAATATCTTTGAGAGCTGATCTCTTAAACGACTCAACCGATTTTCATGACATCTAGCTAAGAAGAACCATACAAACAAAACTAGCCTTTTAAAAATCGTCAAAATCGGTCTATCCATTGGCAAGCTACAAATCCTACACACGTAACGTAGCTACTACTATTTTATCGAAGCAACCTTTTTTTAACGAATGTTTTAATGAATTAGGTACGCAGAATTTTCATTTCATCGAAAGTCATTCCCGCCGCATGAGTTTTTTATGTAGTCACAATTCAAACCTAACCTAATCTACTTAATGTTTAAAATATTCCGAAAACATCATGGTTTCAGCAGAAAATAGTGCTCCATGAAATGAAATTCGATAAAAAAAAAAAAAAAAACAATTGACGAAGACAAATTCGATAAAATGAAAGGTTACCCAGATACATACGTGAAACTTACCTAACCTAACCTAACCTACCCTAAACCTTACCTTTTTTCGTCGGAGGTTAAATAATGAGCATAAGGTATTTATGCAATAGCTTAATAAGGCCTTCGTTTGTACTTCTCTCTCACTCGTGCTAGTATGCTCTTATGCGAGTCTAACTGACCGAACCTGAAATACTTTTTTTAAGTCCTGTTGCAGTACTGTAAGTATGATTTAATCTATCCAGCTAAACATTTTGTGAGAAAATTATATGTATTTAGCACCAACTTTCTGTTTGATGGTCAACTACGATGTTCTTTTAACGCGCTCATTTCCACCAGGCGCTTGCTGTGAACAAATAAGAAACTGCACCAAGTCCGAGCACTCTTGCATATTTTAGTACCAGGTAAACGACCTAAAGGACCTAACCTACAAACCTACTCGTGACAAAGAATACCACAAACAAGTTATTACTTTTAATCAAAAAAAAAATCGTCTCTGGAGTTTGGACTTTGAATAAAATTGTGCCTTAAGTCTTGTGATAAAATTTTAAATTTAAGCGTCCTTTTTTTCTCGTGGGCGGCATACTTAAAATAAACGTAATCGGCAATATGCACATATCGGCAACTCGTAAAGTTGCATAACGCTAAAGGTCCCCGGGAACGCAGCCGCCCGAGCGCATCTCCAAGATTCACACGTCACGTCAATTTTATAAGAAACTACGTAACATGCACACGTAATTTATAGAGAATAAAGTTTGACAAATAAATATCCCGACAAAATTTAGAACCTCGACCTTTTTTGAAGTCGTTTGAAAAGGGCAAGTTTATGTGATGTGTGCAAAAATATTAGACCTACTAAGTGTGGCGTATTGTCAACGTTACGTTTACGGTTTTTTTCTTGACAGTAATGGCGGTCGAGTATAAACAATACAATAACATTATGATTTTACCGAGTAGAATAGAGCCCTAATGCCACTATTTACCAAAGCGCGATAAGTGTTAAGTAAATTAGAGTTATCATTACGTTGACAATACGATATCATGTCAAAAGCAATATTGTTTTACCGAGTAGAACAGAACCGTATTTACTTAGCATTATTAAGAAGCCCCTATGACCTATGTCATTGCAAGGGTACGGTAGTTAGTTAATATTGTAAGCCTTCAGCCTTTTATTATACTGCGATTCCATAGTACCTACATATAAGTAGTATATTGAAATGTCTATGTTGAAAATAGTATTCATATTAAATTCCCCCGGCGCCTGTAGTACCGCTGTGACCGCTGCAACCACTGCCGACCCGAGCACACGTTACGCTTGGTGCAGTGACCGCGATGATGCGGGTTCGAACCCTGCGGTTAGAACCATCTAACTTATAGGTGTTCAATTTAGGTTAGAACTATGTCCAATTTGATCAATATGTTCTAAATAAAACGTACAACTTTAACGTGAGCGACTAACCTAGAGACCAAGGAGATATCGGAACTATTGATGACGCAGTATATCCGTTAGTCATTTATTTCCACCACACTAATAGTGCTAAATAACGTATAACGTTTAAATTTCTCTGATTTAATATTGACGTCAAACTAGCGTACACTTTCTGGATCTCAGTAATACCTACAGCAGGCCCTCTAGGCGGTAAAAACCATATTATTATCGTCTTTGAGCTGTCGTATTGTCAAAGTTTTGATATCTCTTATTTACTTGCCATAAATGGCGGCCGGGTTAACTACAATACTATAACACGTCAAAGACAAATGTTTTTTACCTCGTAGAATAGAGGCCCTATATGATCCAAGTATCTATAAAATTATTATTGACGTCCTGACCGGCTACTATTCAATATTAATATTTAAAAGTTGAAAAAAAGAAACAGCTAGCGCACTCCGCAAAATTGACTCTACAACGAAGACCATTGAATGCTTTGCGGAGCAATTCAAGTGATTTTATGAGGCCAGGGAAATTGTAAGTAATACGAATAGTATTTGTAAGTTGTAAATCTGCCCCTGTTACATAATTAAATCCAGTAAAATGTGATTCTACTTATTTTCTAAATAAAACACTGGATGTTCAATATTTTACTTAGTAGTTATTATCCTAATGGGCTACGTTTTTCATTTTCCCGTCCATAATCCGAATTGATTGGGGCGGATGTTGCGAGTTAATCACTTCGCTAACTAATTAATTTTGGAACAAAAGAAAAGGAAAATAAAGGCGGCCAATTAGTTATGTAATAAGAAAATATTCTTGGAAGGTATTAATTATACTTTGTAATTGGAGTTGTACGTAAGGAAACTGTGAAAAGCTAATTTAAGGATCGACCACACCGACGCGTAAAATACGACAAGAACAGAATGGGTCATAGTAATAACATGGCGTCAATTTTGACGCACTGTAATTGACGCACCGTTGCTCTGGTCTGCTCTTTATACGTACAAAAATATTTTTTGTATTCTATACTAAAATTGTTACCTTATATAACCTTATCTCAAAGTAAATGGTTTACAAGGGTCTCTCTTTTACTTTGTTTCATCCCGATGCTTCGATACAGTAACCTTTGATCATAATGTTGTGAATATGATTAGATTACACAGAGAGAAGGGTTTTAATATAGTGGACTAAAAGCCTAGTTTAACTTACGTACAGACTTTGAAGCATACAATTACAATTTTTTAGTCGTATAGCGACTTTGGTGACATATTGCCTTGTTTTTATTAGTTATAACTTTTGCTATAACATGAATGTAATTTCGTTAATACATTTTACACAATCCTAATAGATTCTGCTAAGCGAACGTTGCACTCTCAACAATTAACATAAATTGAATTTTATTACCATTTCAGTCATACAAATTGATGTTTTATGGGCCTGGGTGACACGTTATTTGAATAAAGGCCATCGAATGTTATTGTAATTATGACATATAGCTTTTCACGTTTTATCAATGATTGCAGTACGATCAAAATTGTAAACAGTGATATATTACTATTTAACGCAGAAGAAGCCACTTTGTGTGAATAAATACTATTTGAAGATACTAATATTCATAAATATGTTACAGTGTATAACAAACATTACAAGTAAAAGTGTTTAATAACATCGTACGGAATTACCCCGACAAGGAAGCTTAACATTACCAGCTACGAGTGTTAAAAATCACAATTAAATGTAGGATCTAATAATATAGTCGATTTTATTTTTAATGACTGCTTCTAGGCATCCTTCGTGATGTGAGGTGACCATTATTTTTCCACGTGAACGGCATTGCTAGTGGCCTCATATAGGTCCTGCCGCGTGCAGGTGCCGGGGCACGTGGGGCGGTGCAGGAGATGCGCCATGGGCTGTGGTGAAGCGCCGCACGTACTGCCCTACTAAGACAAATGACGGTATCTCAGAGAAAACTCCTGTATCAAATGCAACCTTATTACTAATGGGAGAGGATTGAATCTGCTTTAGCTATTGAATTTGACATACTGGTCCTCGGCGGTGTTACCCACGTTTTCCAAGTGGTTTACTAAGTTTTCTCGGTACCTATTACCAACCTGAACGCGCAGTCTATGGAGCGACTTCCACATGTGCCACAGTAATGAATGACCCGGGTGATGCCACGTGTATTAGTGGAAAGCGTACCTATATAGCGTGCCAGATCTTTCTTTATTTGACTACTTAATTGTTCCTGCCGTCAAATGGGTTTGCGTTTTCGTCAGCATTATACTTCGACTATATCTATGAAATTAGTGATATTCTGGCCCATGCCCCAAAATCGACTCGCTTATTGGAATGGCATCAATAACAGTACATCAAACAGAATAACAATATCATACCTAATAATGCATGAGGCATCAAATTATATACGGAATCGGAGTTACTGCCAAATAAGTTTACTATAGACTGAAAAGGAAGAAATCGCTGCAATATGTATATTTTATTATTCCCATAAACCGATAACGGGAACAGTGAATAGTCCCATAAACCTACATTTTCAAGGCATTATACTCCGCCAAAATCGATAACAAAACGCACGCAGCATTCTAATTTCAATTTCAGAAAGTTATCACTATCAAAATGCACAATGACTTTGTCAAAATTGTCCCACAATTTTTTTAAATTGTTTTTCTATCAAGAAATGTAGTTTTATTGAATCACTGGTATATCTCTCTCCCTTGAATGACTGACTGGCTAACATAAAAAGCACAGCCTAAACCGCTGATCCATGGCACTTGAAATTTTAAAGGAATATTTCTTGGGTCCTTTCGTGGTGCACTATCATTCGATTTTTTGAAAATCTGCCCCTAACGGGTAGAAAGCCGAGTAGGAGCCGCGGAAAACGAAATCTTCGCGTACCAAGTCGCAGGCGTCCCCTACTCCTTTATACAACGTATGGGTGCACGAATAAGGTTTCTTCAATTTGTAACGCATTGAAACGACGACGCTGACTTTACGGATTTCCGAGGCGGTATCCCTACTAATATAAAAAATCGTTAGTGTGTGTAATGCTTTGTCCTGTTATGCTACCACATTTTTTTGGCAGAAAAGTGACACAAGCTACTTTAATTAGGTATCTCGTGAAGTTATACGGTTTCCAAGGTTATACTCAGTCGAAGCAAAAGCCACTTCTCTATCCGCGAAGAAGTCGTATATCAAAACTCGCAGATAAAAGGTAAAGTTAACCTGTCTTTTCTCAGGAATTGTTTGACAGAAACTTATTTAATATTTAAACCCAATTATACATCCTGAAATTATGAATTAAATCATTATATGTTAGAAAGTAATACAATAATAATCATTCGCGCTTTTAGAAAAGTTACTCGTAGCTAAGTAAACCTAGCGATGGAAAAAATTACGGACACTCTCTCAGAGCGTAGCTAGCAGAACGCTATGATGAGCTAACCCAAACAAAAACAAAATGACATAACATTCGTTCCAGATTTGGCCACCGGGTCAGATAATTTGCTTATGCCACGATGACGTGTTAGCGTATTACCCGTGACTTGGGGCAGTGGAGCCGCACAGTCTCGCGCCGCGGTCGTCGACCCGACGTCGAGGAATTCTATGAACTTTTAATATTACGACGAAACGAGAAATATGCGACGTTTGTTATGAAAATGAGCTATTTATGTAATAATGCTTGTCAAGTGCAGCTACTGACTCGATACCCATCTGTACCTATAGGCAATTTTGTGTGATTTTGGTAAGTAGATAATGGTGAACCAAATGGAATTCTTGGCTATGGAACTACGTCAAAGTAACGCAATAAGCCAAATCGAAAAAAATCTCTTAAACTTTGACATGGTTCCATGGAAACAGATATATATATATATATGGCTGTCTGTAGTCTGTACAAATCAAATTGGTCATGTTGTTATACAAAGAGCATAAAGGAACAATTTACTACAAAGCCCACGGAGTTGGACCATTGACTATATAAGAGTCGCTCGCTACATGGTGCAGGATGGGCTCATGAGTCCAGGGTTCAAGTACGACTGGCATGATGATCTCACGGACAAGCTTTTAGGGGTAAAGACTTACCCGTAGTGACTAAACGTAGTTTTTATTACTTTCCGGCTATGCCTACCTCTATTTCTCCACGTTTGAGATATGGACTCTAAAAACAACATGGTCCATACCAGAATTTCAATATACCAGATTAACTTAAACGGATTCCCAAAACAAAACATTTAAAATATTAGGTAAGTACAAATATTAAATCAAACCCTAATTTGGGTTTACCCTTGAAATATCGAAACTCACTTCATAGAACGTTTCACTTCGCCGAATTTTCATTTCATCGACAGGCATTTCCACGTGCAGAAGCTTTATTTTCTTTGTGGTCCCAAGTCTAACCTAACCTAACCTACGTAACGAATGCTCAAGATAACCTGAAAACTATAAAGTTTCAGCAGAAATTAGCTTTCGATGAAATGAAATTCGGTGAAATGACACATTCGATGAAATGTTTGTCGATATTTCAAGGGGATCCCCCTAATTTGAATACCAGATTCTCAATATAACCAAAATCATAAAACTAAATATACGCATTTCCAAATACGTATTTACGCCAAATTTCACTTTCCTCTATTAATTAGGTACTTATCTTTGTTTGTGTGGTTCATCTCGTCAGAAATGTTCTGCATGATATTATTTAAAACATGATTGTTTCAGTACTCTTTTTATTGAATTCGCGAATGCAGTGGATCTGCTACCAAAAGCACAGATATTCTAGATCTCTAGTGACCACTGTGTTGCCACCAAACGTGGCGTGGCAGTCCTTATTGCTTTATCTTGTCTCTTTCTTCCTTTCCTCTTGTTAGCTCAGCAAGAACAGCACAAACCAACGATCTTAAAACCGAGGGAAAAGAAGATTGAAATTTTAGAAGTAGTCCATTCTCGAGCGAACGCGTTTGTGGGGTAAAAACGTGGTTCAAAGATTTTAAGTATTACAACGTTTAAAACCATTTTCGCGCCCTTTTAATAAAAATGAGGGCACTTACAGCCGCACTCAGAGTCTTAATGTCGATTAAGTCTCGTGCCTTAGTGACGATTTGTCATGCACAGGTATGAAAAAGAACGAGTTAATTGTGTCTAAAATGTCTAAGGGCAGCGGTTTCTTACTTATACATACATGATTACTAAAAAGGGAACTGATATAATAAAACGGTAACGGTGGTAAAACAAAGCTTTTTAGGGTTCCGTACCCAAAGGGTAAAAATTTGACCCTATTCCTAAGACTCCACTGTCTGCCTGTCTGTCACCAGACTGTATCTCATAAACCGTGTTAGGTAGACAGTCGAAATATTCACAGATGATGTATTTCTGTTGCCGTTATCAACAAATATTAAGAACAGAATAAAATTAATATTTAAATTGGGCTCTCATACAACAAAGGTGTGTTTTTTGCTCTATATTTTTAACGCCAACTGGTATAGTGTCTAATGTTGTACCTGTAGATAGATAATGGTACGAAACCCCTCGTACAAGAGTCCGACTCCTACTTGACCATTTTTTTAAGACGCTTTTACCCTACAGACGCAACACCGTTATTAAAAAAAAATACTATCTTTTATTAATGAGGTATCATAGAGGTATTATAGGGGTAATATAGAAAATATTTGAATTGACGCGTTGTTTGCTCTTCAAACCGTGAAAAAAAGCAATAATAACACGCAAAATTCGCCTATTAATTAACAAAAATGTCAAACACTTCCGAGCGTCACGGAAACAATCAACTTAAACTTACTTTAAATGCACGGATTTGCATTCCAATACCACTGACAACCTGTAAATTTACAAACGAAACTAGACTTTATTTTTATAGTTACATGTCTGATAACAACTGGTTTCGGGATCCAAATATCGTAAAGTCAATTTAAAGCCTTTTTAAAGGTGGCATAGTATGGTTTGTGTGTATTGTGAAGAATAATCAAGGCTGGTGTTGCCACAGAAATAAAGCGGTAATAGTGACATGACATTCCTTTTTGATTAGCATAATAGTGAGTGTAGTTTTATTTACCTTTTCACACCGTCTACTAGTTCTACGACATAGAAAGAAGACTGAACAAACCGCTAGATATTGGTCATTAGTGTCGTTTTTGACCACACCTAGATGACGAAGACAGTTTCAAATATTGAAGGACAGAGAGGCTGAAGTTCCCCTCTGCTACTTGGACCAGTACAATTCGGAAGGATACCTATACAAACAGGGTGGAAAAAACAAACGCAACAATCGCCACATGGATGGCAACTATCTTGAATATTAGAAATCGCAAATTGTACGCAAAGTAGACTAACTTTTATTTTTAACAACAAAAAATACTGCATTATTGGTCGTTTGAAAAAGATCCTGTTCCTTAACCGAGAATTACATTGGTCGAATATGAGAAAACAATAGAGACGTGTTTTATGATTTATGATACAGATTAAGAGGGTCATTGATAGCGATCATTTTAGTTTTGGGATTCCAGTAGGTATATTAATGATAATATTTTGTGAACGAGCGATTATTACCTACAGGTAATAAGTATCAAACATTGTAGGGTTTATCGAGCATTTGTTAAATTTACAATGTAACATTGCAAATAGGTTATAACTTAACTAAAATGGTTTAATAGAGCCGATAGCGCGCCGCAGCTGTACGCCGGTTATGATAACTGTGATACCGTAATTACACGTAACGGGGTTCATGTTTAACTGGAACTTTTGGCTCGAAGTTTGGTGAAAATTGTTATTTTATTAACTCATTATTTACCTACATAATGAGATAATGAAAGTGATAATTATATAGAACACATACGTTTACACGGCTATTGGTTATGATTTCGTTGTAGTAGTCCCCTACTACAACAACAACAAAACAAAACAAATACATACTTAAGAGTTTAAAAAAAAGGTACATTTAATTTTTATTGTATTTTATTTTTTAAAAATGATCTTCTGCTGAAGTTTCTAACGGCGCTTCTTCTCCGCAATGATAGTCTTGTCCGAACATTTGCTAAAAATATTTGATAGTTAACGTTGCGGTAACTACCGCATTTTACGAGATTATTGTATTCCTAGCACGTGTATTTACGATTATATTCTCATAGTAACGGTCTCACTGGTCCTTCTAACCTTTTTTTCGCTAGGGCCCAACCGAGAGCGGCCAGAAGATCCACTTAAAACCAAGCGGTCAAACTTCTGCGTCGTTCTGGAAGGTGCCATTCGACCATGAACAAGCGCATGCGGCAGGAGTACATCGACGCCAACGACTCCTGGACTGAGTTTACTAACGGCCGAACCCTGTATCCAAATCGCGGATAGATAAGGCTTACATCGTTAAAGTTTGATAGTTTCCCATACAAGATGTGTCAAATTTTAATCCGAAGTAAGCCTAACTATCCGCGCTTTCAATACAGGTTTCGGCCGTAAGGCATCCCTCGAGGTCTTTATCTCATGCGTTTGCCTGTCATTTCATACATTTTGACAGACTCCTACAGTTCAACGGAGGAACCCTATTCAATAAGGCTTACTTCGGGTTAAAATTTGACATTTGCCCATTCAAAATGTAGCAAAATTTAATCCGAAGTAAGCCTATAGCTATCCGTGGTTTGAATATAGGGTTTGGCCATAAATCAATACCTATAAGGACTGTCCGATAGTTTACATCAAAACTGTTATGGTATGTTTGATCTCTGCACTCGTTAACATTCGCCGAAAACACACAAAGAAAAATATTTGATATAACCTAAAAATACATATAGCATAATCTTATCGAAAATTAGCACCAATTAGAATATAAGTACTTACATTGTATTTTAGTGGTTCTAGGAGGTTGTGCAGGGTCCGTCCGGATTGCTACCACCATCTTATTCCTTTAACCTACCGCGAACGCCAAGTAGTGTTCACATTATTGTTTTCTGGTGTGCGGCTTATCCGGTTAATGACGACTGAAGAAATAAGGAGGCATTCCATCTTAGTCCTGAGAGTAACAACGCATTTGCGGTCTGAAGATTGTAGTCTTAACAATTCAAATGTCTATGCATCGCAGATTCCACTTACCAACAGGTGGCGTGCGTGGTCGTTTGAATTCTCCACGAGTTCAAAAAAAATATGTCCTTTGTCTTTCCTTGCAAAAATCGTTGAACAGTATGCTTACATAACTTATTACGTAGGCAACATGTGTAACCTATGCAAAATATCAACAACTGTCGTTCAAAATTGATTTACAAATTAATTTGACCTGGAAGTCAAACTACAAACAATATGTGCCGATAAAGAAGTTTCTAGCCGTTTTAACCTTTGCTAGTGCCTAGTTTAGTACCTACTCGAGTGTTGTGCATTCAAAGTTTTCACTTAGTGTACAGTATAAACCGTAAAACTTACCTAATTTACTAGCCTAGGGTACCTATTATATTTAATGGGTAGTAAAAAAACAACTTACTCTGCAATCTACGTGAAAACTTTGTAACGAAACTCCTGGTCGTGATGAAATTATTCATACAATATTTAACATACCGTACGAAGTTTAGGAACATATAGACAAATAACATACTTTCATACCCTAACTATCCAATTTTTAGGGTTCCGTACGTCCGTCTGTTAGCGGGCTGTACCCCATGAATTGAAATTGGTAGACAGTTGAAATTTTCACAGTGTGTACGAGTATATTACTATGGCCACTATAACAGCAAATACTTTTTTTTAAAATCAGTTAAACACGTACAACATTTCCATAACACTAATCGATTACAACAAGGCAAAGTAGGTAGGTAAATCAAGCACCAAATAATCCGATCACTAGCAACGATTTTCTTACTTTAAGCCAGTAATAAGAAGGTTACCAAAAATGTTATCTATAAAGAACTTATCCCTATATTCAGCAAAACAGTCGGCACTAAAACCTATTCAAAACGGATCACGTCTCGCCCCAAACGGGATTGTTTCCATCCCTATCGCTCCTCAGGGATTTGCGGACTGACAGACGAACATACAACCATATTATATAGCTCTATCAGACCCTGCCTTACATATTGTTCTTGGGAAGAATTCTAAAGTGATTGTGTGGCGTTTTTGTTCGATATTACTTTGAAACTGTGATGAAAATAATTATTCTAAGAACAGTACAATTTAATGACAATTAGGTATAAGTACTATTAGGAATATGACAGCTAGTGAGTGTGCGTATGTGTGTGTATGTAAGTTAATATGCTTCTTACTCAATAACGCTTAAATTGCTCGACGGATTTGGATGAAATTTTGAATGACGATAGTTTAAAACCAAAATAGCATAGGTAATTTTTTTCTTGAAACAACAGTATTCCCGTGGGATGTTCGTGACACCTGAATCAATTATTAATTTATTTCAATTAGCACACCAACTACACACATCAAAACATTACACAAACAACGTTACATTTTGTATATCTGAGTTAGAGGTATGTAAGCCTATGACAAGCGTGACATTAAATCTAAAAGCATACAATTGCAAAATAAATACATTCAAGTCTCATATTTCTCACGCTCCTACCAAAGTTATTATTTTATCGATACTGCAAAATCGAGATCAACACTCATAAATAACCGACAAGATATATACGCTGCATCCGTTTCCGCTCATTTGTACGGCACACACACACACAGGTACACACACTTACTTACACCCTTATCGATCTGTGGGATATACGATAGGTACATAGCTACGTTAGACGACATTGAAAATTGAGACATAGTGCGTAAGAGGATAGGTCGGGCTTCGTTCAGCGCGGCTTGACCTAGTAGAGGTCGGATGAATTCGAACTGGGCCGTATTTAGGAGAGCGTTCCCGTCAATTAGGATTTAGTATTGTGCTCGTTAATTTTATTGGACAAGAGTTGTTTGAAACAATTGCCTAGAAAAAATGCGAGTTGTATGGTTCGCATCGCAGGTAAACTTATCTTTTTTTGTATCTTTTTTTTTACAATTTACTTGTTGGTAAATATAATGTAACCTAATACATAAAATAAAAAAAATATGTTTGGAAAATACTTATTTATGACAATAATGACTTTTGAAGTAATAAAATCAATGAAATAACAAAATAAAACTTTTGGAATTCATACCCTTAATTACGTTTTATTAATAAATTTCATAAACGCTTTAATTTCAACTAGGCATACGTTATCTTTATCATCGTTTCGTAACACTTGCCTGATTAAATCTCAAAATACCAACTTAATAACATTAATTGAAATATTATTAACAGTATGGCTTATTTAAAACACTTAAATTAAAAACCAATGCCGGAAATAGTTCCCTGATAATCCCAGTCAGTTTCCACTTCCAGTGTTTCAACTTTAGCATTGCCACTGGCCGGTTTCAGGAATTAAATTTCAACATCACGTTACGCTGCTATTGACGGGCGGAGGGAAGCGAATTAACTCATGTCACTCAGCCCGGGGATACACTGTGCTTTATTAAAAGGCAAGTCTATATCCGTATGTATATAATGTATTTGCATATGGGGAAGAGATTATTGAACCGGATATTTGTGGCTTGTGAAGTACTACGTTATTGGGTTTTTGTTTTGTAACGCCTATATGTTGGCCAATATGACCATAGCATACAAGGAAACATGTTTTATATCTTGAACGAGGCTTTTTATAAATAACCACATATGGCCCACTTCCAGCAAAGGGGTCCTAGTGAAAAAGTTGAATAAACTCGTATAAAAAATGATATAATACGGGGTATACTAGACTTATCTTCCTTTACACTAGGACCCCAGATTTTACTCCTAAATTTAACTTTAAAACTGACAGCTCCGTACATTTTGACACGACTAAACTTAACTTAAGACTACTAGATTTACCTACCTCCTTCGTGCAAGTGGGCCTAAGAGTCTTATCCACGAGATGTGAAATTAGTTTGAACAGTGCAAAAATCTTTCGAGTTTGGGTAAAATCGGTAAGACTGGCATAAAATCGTTTGAGAGCAATTGAGAGATAACTATAAATACAACGGGTTTTTTACGTCCCATTGCACTTTACAGTCGACTACAAAAAGATGTATCCACTTTTTCACCTTATTGCATTGTAATAAGGTCTACAATATTGCTTTTGATGTGATTTCGTATTTTTTTAACTCGGCCGCCATTACTATCAATTATGCTATCGTAACGTTGACGATATGATAACACTTTATGTTACCGTGTTGAATAGAGAACCTGACTTGCAATAGTTTACCTGTTAATACTATACAATACATAGTACCTAACATGAAGTCGAAACTTAGGGCACACATTAATGAAGTACCTAGTTCTAGAACTATTTAAACCGTAATTAATAATATTTTCTTGTACAATAACAAAATTAATATCTAGAGTTCGTCTCTGAACTATACAGGCTGTTCGGAAAGAGAGGTATTGTCATTAAGAGTAGCTTTCCCTCGACAAAAGCCTGTAGAAATAGGAATACCCGCAACGGATCCGTTTCGTTAAACTGGAAGGAAAATGTATTAAAGGCGCTGGAGTAAGCTACTGAGAAGAAAATAATAAACTTCAGGAATCAATATCGTACAAATGGACCTGGTGCTAAACTAAGCTCTTGGTGATATTAGATCGCAATAAAAAATCATACATAGAGAAAATGTACACTCTAGACTCAAGAACAAACACGTGCCCTCATCAAATAAATTTACCCACACCAGGAATAGAACCCAGTGTCGATAGTTTCGTAGGCAGAGTCACAACAAACTAAGCTAAACGCGTCGTCGTCATATATGGGTAAACAATTACAAAAACATGTTTTTTTATCATCAGGGGATTATTATGACGTGGCTATGCAGTTCATTTAACGGCGAGCGTAAAGGACAGAGCTACAGCAGTTATATTGCTCTGTCCTTTTCTCTCAGCGTAAACGAACTGCTGCAAGTACCTACCTTGTTTTATTAATTGTATCTTTTCTATTATGTACCCTTGTGTTGATGTGTTTGTCGATTAAACGTTTTTCTATTC
This sequence comes from Acleris sparsana, assembly GCA_923062465.1. NCBI lineage: Eukaryota > Metazoa > Arthropoda > Insecta > Lepidoptera > Tortricidae > Acleris > Acleris sparsana. Next base: position 11,481,219 of record OV281296.1, read on the forward strand.
TATTTATAGCTTTGTCATAATAACCCCCAGTACAGTGAACGTAAAATCAGCGTCACGTTATATATGAGCATAGCCAGCTAGGTAACATGGAGACTGACGTTATTGGATGGAGATAGAATTAATATCACCGACAGTTTGCTTAAGCTGTCGTACGCATGACGTCGGCTTACGCCGGGGCGAAGGCTGGTGCACACGGAGCGAATACAACACAATACAAATAGTGAATATGATATATGTATAGTGACACTCTCTGAAACGTTACTACAATATCTTGCAACCAGTTTTCGCGCAGCTTCATAATGATGATTCTTTTTGATTATATAAAACTCATTAAGGAAAGACCGTCGAACTACAACGTTTTGCTTGAATGTATTAAAAAATATACCTAGTCACTGGCTCGAGCTAAACTTATACTCACAAATGAAAATGTATGTTTATTCGTATAGATCGTTTAATTAACGTCCCGCTGTATTTCGGTATCGGAACTCGCGATGCGAGATAAATTTAATATGTCGCCGTGAGCTATCTGTCACACACGCTCACGTCACTACTAAGGGGGGTGCGCACGGCGGTGAATATAACACAATACAAATAATGTTTATAAAACTGGGGCGATTTACATACTCATTCATTAATATTCGAGTCAACTGATTAAGACTTAACTAAAGGCGACGGGGTGTGCAATGTCTTGCCATACTAACATTGTAAAGATTTTATTATTTTCGCAGATATCTTTGTTGTTTGTTTAATAAGTGCGTTTTATATAGGTAATATTAGCATTTTAACCTACGAGTACTTCAAAAAAAAGATCTCAATTCGTTGTTTTTTTTTAAGGGCCGGCGCTGACTGCCGGCATGGCACGGCGTGTCATGGCAAAGGATTTCGGTACTGATATAACCATTTTTAATCTTATTACCATGAGTATAGAGTTCATGTTACTTTATTTTGACACAACGATGCCGAGGGAGGCCGCGGTAGGACAGAACGTGCCTAAGCATTCCACGGGATGCCACGGCATGCCGCGGAAGGCCGTAGCGGCCTTCGGGATGCCACAGCATAATTTGCCGTGTCATGCCAGCAGAATGCCACGGCATGCCGCGGAAGGCCGTGTTATCCTTCGGAATGCTGCAGCACAACTTACCGTGCCATCCTGTGCCGTGCCGGCAGTCAGCACCGGCCCTAATTATGTATGTTCCCCGTTACTCGAAGACTACTGAACAGATTTGAAATTTTTTTTCGTTGTTTTATGGGTATACTTTCTAGTTGGTCATTGTCAATATGTCAGGATATGATGAGGGGATCTTGGAGAAATCAAGGGAACTCCTCAAATATGACAGGCACACCTATAGCGATTTCAGTATTTTTCACTGTTACTCGTGTGCTTGCTTTTGAGAAGAAATATGGTGAAGTGGAACTGATGATGAAGACCACAGATGGCCACCGAAACTCCTTAACGGTACCTATTTGAAGGGTGGCGATAAGATATCTCGATTAAGGTAGTTGAGCGACTATAACGAAGCACATTTAATTGTTTAAATATGACTATGTTTTTCCCACGGCGTTACTTGCGGCGAGCTTGAAATTTTCTAAGTTTCTCATTAATTGATAAATGGGACCACATAACAGCATAAATAGGATCCGTAAAAAGCATAAAATAAAATAAAAGTTAAAAAAAAACAAAAACCCGCCTTCAAAAACACTTTCTATTTATATTTATATTTTAAAATGCAAATAATAAATTCCTATAAAATGGTAGATAGGTCAGTCCAACTGAAGTCGGCGTCCTACAATGGTTCAAACCAAAGCCCAATAGTTGGACTGACATAATACCTACCATTATAAGAAGTTATTTTTTTTAAACAATAATTTTAAAACAGTTAGACATACTAATAAAGGAGAATATTAATACACCTGTAGAGAGAACTTTGATTTTGTACCAGTACAAAAATGAAAACTTGCACAAAGCTAGTATGGAAAGCCGTTTGGATACGTTAGATAAAATGACTCTCGACATTGCCACCCATGACTCAATTCAATTCAATTCAATCATTTATTAATAAAATAAAATTTTACATGTCATATTAGGTACATTCAAATTAGGAATAATTATAGCTATTACTTAATGCTAGTACATAGTTTACATGTTTGTAACATGTATTAACGTTACAAACATGGTACCTAATTGCAAATATCGGTTATAAACTTATAAGTTGACTAATGTTTGACGACGCGATAGTCCAGTGGGTAGTGACCCTGCCTCCAAAGATAGCGGTCCCGGGTATGGTTCCCGGTATGGGCAAATATTTCGTGATGCGCACGAGTATTTTGTTTCAGAGTCTTTGATGTTTTCTGTTCATTTAAGAGTTTATTTCTGTATATTCTGTATTACATCATCGTTGTCTAGTAGTACCTTTACTACAAGGCTACAAGCCAAGAGCTTAGTTGTGGACTACCAGTCAATTTGTGTGAGTTTGTCTCCGCTCCCGTGATATTTACCCATTTTTATTCAACTAATCAACTTGTTGCTCGTGTTTGTTTTGGTTTGTTTTCTCAACCCCCAGGCAAATAATAAAGGACGCGGGCCCAGAGAAAATTAAATTGGATAACTCTTCTAATATAAAGAAATAAAATAAATATAGTTGTAGTAGTATTAAAGTAACTTTTTGTCAACAGGTAATGTGAGAGTTGCTAGTAGCAACTTGCCTTGTATTTTTTCTAAATTCGTGAGAACGAGTAACGATGGAACATTGATGTTTTTTTCACAACATAAAACTGATCTATACATTTCTATATTTTGAGAGTATTTCCGCAATTATTCACTAGGCCGCTAATGTATATAATAATAAAACTCTTCGTACATAATTATGATAATAACACATTTTTAACAAAAAGATTCCGAAGAATAACAATATTAAATACAAACACTTGATAAAATAACAATACCGATGTGCACCAGGCCTACGCACGGGGTGGTTTCTGGGTCAGGGGAGGGCCCTCGTTAACGCCCCCCTCCCCACCCCACCCCGTGCGTACCAACTTCTTTACATTTCTTTTTTTTTCCAACTCTTTTTACCGACCAGATTTATTTTCTGCGCTGTTGGACGGATTCGTCCATTTTGTTCTAAACTTTTACGTACAAGTTTTTGCTAGACATTATTTTGGTTTCGCGTATTGAATGAGTTTTACCTAGCTAGCTTCTTTTTTGTTGTTGTTATACCAATTCATTGTTTATACGGCTTGCCTTTTCCTTTTGTGGTTATTGTTGAGCAATATCTCAGGAGTTTCGTAACGTACGTACCTACCTACTTTTACTTTGTAATTACATTAGTTACCTACTCACGAAATTGGTAGGTATACGGTTGCACTTAGAATTTTCTTTAACAAATCTATGTTAATAATTAATATATTGCTAACAATGTTTTACTAGCGAATGTTATTACAACGGCTATCAAATAAAGACAAGTAGGTACTTAACATTAGAAGTTGTTAGTGGCTAACGATAAAATAAATATTTAATTACTTTTCTCCTTCTCTGTGCTTTCGTTTTCACTTCTCACTTTCTCCGAAAAAGAATATAAATTAAGGTATTTAAACTGTTAAATTTCTGTCTCTTTCCAGGTTAAGCACTTAACTAATTTACAAAGTGTTTTTTGCCACACCCCTTCCAAATGGTTGAGCTATAAATAATCACTGCAGTAAGACGCCATAATTCCAAACTTCCGCCGACACAGAGAAAAAAGTTTATAAAATGCAAGGGGGACCCCCTTTTGAGGCACTTTGTAGCCCTGACCATTTTTTGCATAACTTTTCCTGGCACGGGTGGAAGTTTTAGCATTAGTAGCTGGTTTTGGCAGCGCGGGCAGATTTCAGCGCGGTTTTAATTTTAAAAGTTAAGCTTTCGCAAAATTGTTATTCATTTTTTCTCAATAATGTAGCATAATTGATACATGACTTGTATAAAAATCAAAAGGATAACGAAACTGGTAAAATTATCACTACAAAGAAGTAAAGAACACGTCCAAACGTAAACTTGAGAAAGTGTATTCGCGTCCCACCCTGTCGCAATAAAGTAACATATTAAATGCTACCACCTCCACTCAGGTCTGAATGGCTTTGGTCTTTGGTCTTTTAACCTTAGAAAAGATTCGGTAAACTATAAAAGGAGACGTGATAGCGAAGCGCCTTTGTCAGTCTTAATAACTTACTTTACCAGGAACTCGCATTTCTGTAAGTAGTAAGTAGCTACAATATCTCAGCCAAATATGTGTTATAAATAGTTACACGTGTCAATTATTTTATTACAGACAGATTTATTCCTCTGGGTAAATTAATATTGCCTTTGACTTGCTATCGTATGGTTTTTAACTCGGCCGCCATTACTGTTAAGTAAATAAGAGCTATCAAAACGCCGACTATGTTATCATAAAACATATCATCACACAAAAGCAATAATTTACCGTTTGGAATACCAGCCGAGGTATTACAAAGTAATTAGGTAATGCTAAAATATCCAGGTTAATGTATACACCCTAAATAACTAAGTACCTAAACCGTAAGGCTAATAAATCTAATAAAAATTACTCAATAGATATAACATTTCAAATATGGAACCTAATGAAACCTCATTACTATTAAAGTACTAATGACAAACCCACCAGTATACCCTGAAACATACTAACATATATTTTCTAACATTGCACATTTCTAGTGACATCGGTTCTACTAGTACACAATTCCAACGCAGCGTGAACCTTGTACCCATATAAACTCTTACACGCTAGCTGTCTACTTACATTGGTTATACCGATATAAATTGAGCCTTATTAACGTGTAGTTTCGTATTAGGTGGGGGTCAAGGAGTAACGGTCGGCGCAGCTGTACGCTACGACCCTAAGGTCGTTCGCAATTGGTTGCAATTGGCATGAGACCCCGATCGTAAATTATAGGATGTAGGATTACTGGGCTCACCGCAAACCAGGCGATAATTGAAATGTTAGTAAACATAGTACCTATTTGGATTTGGCACATTGAGTTTAAGAATAGGAAACAAAAGGCAAGCTTTAAAAAAACCTGACTGTTGCTAATCAAATTTAAATCGTTATGAATCCTAAATTATCTGATCATTTTAAAATAAATGAAAGAAACCTAAAGCTTAATTTTACATAGTTACCTATTCAATGATACCACCTTGTCATAGTATATCAACTTTATTTTTTATTTTTTTACAATATGGCGTCAGGTTGCAAAATATTGAATTTTGATTACTATCGTACAACACACACACGATTAACGCAAATCGATTGACATACGAATCGTCAAAGAAAACAAACAAACTTAAAAACATATATATGCTGATAAACACATTAGTCTCCTTTGCGTCGCGCAATCGGGTAAAAAGACGACTGGCATAGGGAAATAAGATATCTGTTGCCCTAGACAAAATGCATGGCGTTTATAAATATTAGAAAGATGGTCGTGTCAAACTGCCAAGCGCTTAGGGCCTCTTTTCAACACGGTAAAAACCCCTGGTAAAAAGACAATATCGTTTTTGGTCTGTTATCGTATTGTCAACGTTTTGATAGCTCTTATTTTCTTGACAGTAAAGGCGGCCGACTTAAAAACAATTCCGTAATAGGTCAAATACGAGTACCTAGCCCAGAGTAGTAGAATAGAGGCGCTGGTCAATTCCATACACTTTGAGAGTTTTCGAAAATCGTTGGCGATGGCGTTAAGCAGCGTTTATGACTAAAAGTCCTTAACTTCATCAGCGTGTTACATTGTCAATAGCAGGAGCAAAAATAACGGGTCAGAGTGCGTTTTTCATACTAAAGAGGCTATTTCGAAGCCTTGGTTCCTCGCCAGGGAATGCTTTTAGTGAAATCTGATGATGAATACCCCTACTATCGATACAGGACTTCCAGAGTGCCTAGGATACCCAACTGAATAAATCTGCGGTTAACGCCGGAATTGTGCATGTTCAGAAAAACATGTAAGGAAATCCAAGTGCTGACCCAAACTCTCCGGCTGTGGTGTTAACTGGTTGTGCGATCAGTTAGGTATCTTAAGAACTTTTGACCTTCTCTATTGAACCTCGCAGTATCCACCATTAAAACTCACTCAAAACAACCCCAGGCGAGGAACCAAGGCTTCGAAATAGTCTCGTATGTATGAAAAACTCACTCAAACCCGGTATTTTTGCTCCTGAGTGTAATTAATAAGTAATAATAACTGTTACGACACAATTAAGGTATCCACATAAAGATGTCAATTCCAATACAAAAGTTCACAAGCAAATAACCTTACAACTGACACAATCGCGAACTCTATTAAGAACCACATCACCCTTATTTTAGTGCATTAAAGTCCTTTATCTAAAAGCTTCTACTTGTAACTGAGTAACAATACTCGCAATCTCATAACATTACGTTCCTTGCGCTTAAAATTGAACCCAAATACTATCGTAATAAACGTTTCAGTTTACAATAGCGCAATTTAATCAGATATAACTGTGCGAAAATTACCAACTTTCAACTACAGCTGACGCATTCACTGCTCAGACACTATGGAAATTTGGCTCTATACCGCGTCATGCGCACTGAAAGTCTGTAACGCTTAACCCTACGTCAAATAAACATGACTTAGAGCTTGCTCATGCAAGCAATGGCATTTGGATAATAATTGTTTAATGGCAGCTTCGTGGGTCGTAAATAATTTTATTTACCAAATTCCTGATTGCTACCGGCTAGTCAAATTTAACTGAATAATAGATGTAAAGGCAATCGGCATTATTGCCAACAGAATAGTACTAAAAACACGATTTTTTATTAATGTTTCCAATAAGATCCTGTATACCTATTAAGCTTTGCTACAAAATTGAAAAAGCATACAAGCATACGGGGCATTTATTCTAGGCGGTAATTACCCATATTGAGCTGTTATCGTATTCAAAGTATTGATAGCTCTTATTTACTTGACAGTTAGGGCGGCAGAGTTAAAAGCAATACCATAACACGTCAAAGAAAATATGCTTTTTACCGCCTATGGCCACCAAAATGGGGTAGATCTGGAGACCAATAGACTTTTGCAATTCCAACACAGCAAATACGTAACTACTTAATCCTGAAGATCGAAAGGCTATACGCCAGTAATAAAAAAAAAACCCGCCGGTAGCCGTGAACGCCTATAGACAGCCTAGACGCGTAACGCTAACGCTAAACGATAGCGAGGTTCGACAACTACTAAAACCTGTAGCATTCACGAAGCTGACGCCACGATGAGATCGCGTCAGACGCTTACTTCAATTATTTTCTATTCATTTTTTTAAGTTTTACATCTAGCTTCAGGGTCTTTGTTATGCTTCTTGTCTTGCCCATCGGTTTTTTTTATGTCATGGAGAATGCAAATGAATATTAGATTAACCGATTAGACCAAGACTAGATTACAATCTTATTAGTTCTAATCGGTTGATCTACTATTCCTACAAAAACTTGGGTTTAGGAAGCAAGTGTACCTAACTTATTTTATGGTCTAACTGTGTTAAATGTAACTAGAAGATTATAAACTGGATATTTAGAATTAATTTGTCTAGCCGACCCCGTTCAATGTTTATACATGCCAATCACAAATCATTTATTATTCGAAGCTAGAAAGTATAAACCCAACTAAATTTAATTAAAACATTGTTCAGTTTAATAACAAACGAATCACGGAGAGTTTCCGGAGCAAAACATTGATAACAAATCCACAAGCGGCTCTATTCCATTTATTTCCAATAACAGAAATATGATACCATTTTGTTTTGTTTACTCTAAAACAAACAAGAAATTGTAGCCTCGGCTCTATTTTTATTTCATCACGTAAAAAAACATTATCTTTATGGTTTCGTTTTAAAAAGAAAAAATATAGTAACATCTATTCTGCCTTGTGTTTTAATTAGTCAACAGAATCGCAAGATAGCGTTATGCATCTTGTCTAGGGCCCTCTGATATGTACCTTTAGGTAAAGTCGGCCAAAAATGTGCAGGTCTACCACCCTACGGTTGCAGTTAATTTACACGTCATGATACAACTAGTTCGATTTTTCCTGGCAATAATATTATGACAGGAATAACTTGATAAGTGTCAACGTAAAGGCGGGTCCGCTGCGCCATGTTATTCTTGTTTTCTTGTGTTGGTTCGCCTGCGGGGGTGGACCTACCAAATAAGGTGTTAGAGAAAAACGATAACACGGCGCAGCGGACCCGACTTTAGCGATAATTAGATCTCACAGAAACTTTTGTCAAAACTGGTAGACCACTTTCTTGGCTATACATACATGTATGTGTGTCAATTGTTTTCTGATTCATTAAAGTGTTAGGTGTTACCTATAGGTGTTACGTGTTAAGAAACAACCGAACACACCTTCACCGTCAAAGGGCTCGTCCCAACCCAGCCCTTACCATTTACATTCATAATATAGCCGTTAAACGATCTAAAAGGTCCCCGTACAAACATTCAAATCTCAACTTTATTACAAAATGTACAAAGTTTTTAATAAAAGTCCCAAGAGGCTGTTAAATACTGGCATTTAAGACTTTAATGTCATAATACTCAGGGTTTCACGTTGCGCTACCAATTTATCAATGCTGTCGGTAAATGTACCATTTTATTACAACCTTAAACAAACGTGTGCTTTATAAATTTTGCCAACGGTATTAATAAGTTGGTATTGTTATTTCGAATCTAGAACTCTAAAATAAACAGACAGGCATGTCCCAATTACTTGCTAATTGCCTTTTAGCTGTAAATTGCCGCGATCTAAAGCTTGGTAGGGTTTCCATCACTTCTTAAGATAGAACAGTCACCAGTAGGTTATTTACTAACCTTAAGGTGAAACATACGTGACACGCTTTTAGTGACAAGTACTAAGAGAGACGGGTCAGATAATTTTGATTTTAATGTTATTGCTAGAGCACGTTTGTAGGTACCAATACACATTATAACATTATCAAGACAAACAGGACATTTTCAAATAACTATCTTTTTATGAGTTACTTACACATGTTAAAATTACATATCTTATATGTAATTTAGGTATAAGTTAGATAGACCTATCTATTTAGTGTTATTTTTTTCAAAAGATAAATAATACTAATAATACCTGTATTATTAGTATTAATTATCTTTTGAAAAAATAACACTAAACTCGATGTAATAGAAAAGTACGTAAAGATAGAAGAACTGAAGACCGTTGTGCTATCTACAACTGCTAATGTTAATGTTGCATGTCAAAGAAGACAAGAGTGTTAGTTTCATCAGTTGTAGTTTTGAATCTATTTACTACTTACACAAAATCGAATCGATATTGAATGAGACGGAACATTGAATGAGAAATTACCTGAATACCCTTAATGGAATACATTAGATTTGATACCTAGTTCTCAGTAGAATTTCTAACCTTCAAACTAAATGACTCAACGAAACTTTTTACTGCTGGAAATATAAAAATTTAAACACACTAAATTTCCCCTATTTGCTCTGTGGAACGTCCCTGACACAAATTATAAGGTATGTGGTCTCTGTAAACTAGGTAGGGTACCTACCCAATCAGCCGGGAATACTTAATTTCAAACGTCACAGATTCAAAAAGCATTACAGCTGGGAAGCGTGTTCGAGCCGTGTTAATCGCCGCTCGCCGTTAGAAGAACGGTAGATTTGATTAGTGCGCGTGGCTCATTAGGCACGCGGCGGAACGGATTTTCATGGGTTTTTTTATTGGTACTGTTGACAATGCAAAAGCAATGTTTTTGGATTGGCGGAAAAAGTTACCTTTTTAAGTGCGGTGACACTGAAATCAGTACTTGTAAATAAAAAATAATTTCCATTTAATTGTGAATCGAAGTCAGGTTTCAAGGTTACCTTTTTTTGTAAGCAGAAGTGACTAAAAATGCCCGTTAAAACAATTATGTACGGAGTACTAATATTCCGTTTTAGTACTTGCATCAAATACGAGGCATAACTAAAAAAGGATGCGATACTTAATCAGTTTATTTCTCTTCTAATGTCTACAGTCTTTACGGGAGCTCATAAAAATGCCTCAAATAGTATAGTAGGTGTATTAACGCGTGATAGAATGATTGATCTCAATTGGCATAACTTAACAATGTAGTTCGAGAGCGACGAAGAAGAATTACTGCAATTACGTTTTTGTTGCGTTTTTTGTTTCATCAACGCATCACGTACAGTTATCAACAACGAGGTTTATAATTAGAGATGAGAGTACTCCGATATTACAACGGCTCGTGTCGCACGTTAATATAGTTTACTCTTTACCTACTACACTTCCCAAACAAAATGAGTAAAATTAACGCGTGAAAACCGTTCATTAAAACTTCTTGAAAATCTGGGTACCTACCTAGTTATAGCGAATGGAATTTCATAACTGCCGTGTTATTACACCGTTTTGTGGACTTTTTCAAAAGTCTAGATGACGTTGTAAATCAACCAGCTTTAACGCACTCGCACGCAACCTGCCTATCGCGGGGCATTCACCATCTGTAACTTCTTTAGGCCCAAACACAGGGCCCAACTAGGTTTAAAGTGCGCGACAAATTAAAAATAAATATGTATATAGGTACGTAGGTACCTATTGTTGCTAGTTGATAGCGCGCTTGTTCATCCTTGAGAGACTTTTATTTTTTACTAGTGGACGCCCGCGACTTCATGCGCGTACAATTAGTTTCCCGCTACTCCCCCTATCACCCCCTCCCTTAGGGTATCAATTTCGCAAAATTCCCGTCTTAGTCCGCCCTCGCAAGGAACCTACGTTCCAAATTTGGAATTTCTAGACCCAGCGGTTTGCTTTGATATTGTCAGTCAGTTCCTGCTTTTATGTATTTAGATTACGTATGTGTGACTAGTATAAGCAAGCGGCTCAAGACCGTGACTTGTGGCGCTCTTTGGGGGAGGCCTTTGTCCAGCAGTGGAGGCCCCCGGGCTGATGATGATGATGATGACTAGTATAAAGCAGTATATTATATGAATTATATCACTCGAGGGTAGTAAGTACCTACAGATTACTAAACTCGTGTGGTGTGGTGAATAAACTACTATTAAATGTTATACAATTTTTTAAAGCCACTGGCTTGATTTCTTTTATCAATATACCAAGTAGGTACTTAATTATGTTTCGAAGCAATTCTATTTAGGTATTTTCTATTTCATGCGCCTTATTGTAATGCCATCAACCATGCCGACTTCGTTCTGAATTCTACCTACTGAAGCACAGGTGACAGCTCTGATGGCTTATACAGTATTGGTAAGGACACAGTCGTCCTAGACAAGATGCATTTTTCGAACGTTATTGTCAGTCTCGATGGAAGCCATAACCTACAAAAATTGAATTGAATTGAACGTTATTGGATTGACAATCTGCTGGACGGTCACGTCAATATTGTTATATAGGTATTGTTATACCTTATAGTATTGCAATATAGTTTTTATTTGTCGTATTACATGGCATAAAAATATGACCTTTTACATAATCAACAGTACGTTGACGTAACTTTAGTTCCTATAATCTAATCAACAACTTCATTAAGTTTTTGCGATTTATTACCCTTGCACAATCGACGGCTATAAAAAAATAATTGTAATTAACAAAACAGCCAATCATACCCCACTTTTAGATACACGTTGGACTAACATTCGATGCGTCATACTAGAATAGATAATTAAACATAGGTACGTACGGCATACAATCACTATCATTAATTAAATGGCTTAAACAGACTTCTAAAAACGTAACAAATGTATTCCAAATTTATTAAGTGGTGTTAGACAGTCGGAAATCGTAGATTGTGTCACAAGGGAGCAAAATGACATTTACAACGGGCGTAAGTACATTGAATCCTGAATGAAGCAAAGAATTCTAAAAAATAATCCTGAGCGTAGTGAGGGTTAGAGGGGTAGAGTGTTAACACCCAAGGTGCAAATAATTTTAGTACCGTGTGACACACTGCTTTTCACATCACCATATTATGAGGAAGATAAAAAATCTTAGTGATATAACAAATTTAATTATTTACACACTCTAAAAGTGCTGAAATTATCAAATTAAACAAGGAAATTTGTGGTACCTACCTATTTTTCAAACCAACAAATATCCTTGAAGAGAAAAGTGCCACTTTGATCCCTCCTAGCACGGAAGAAAAGTCCTCTTTCCGAATAGGTGATGTGGAAAATAATTTTCAGAAGCTCCTATGCTACTCTGTAAATCCTAATTGATTTTGACAATGTTATCGTATTGTCAACATAATGTTATAGCTTTTACCCACTTGATATTAATGGTGGCCGAGTTAAGAATGCATAAGAGTACGATATATAGAATAAGAAGACGATAAAATGTCAAAAACAATTTGGTTTTACCAGGTAGAGTAAAGACCCTGAACACTCTAAATACATAAATATCAAACTTCTTTAATGGACATGTTAGATCATGAAGCCTTTGTTTTTTAGGGTTCCGTAGCCAAATGGCAAAAAACGGAACCCTTATAGATTCGTCATGTCTGTCCGTCCGTCTGTCGGTCCGTATGTCACAGCCACTTTATTCCGTAACTATACGAGCTATACTATGGAAACTTTGTAAGTAGATGTATTCGGTGAACCGCATTAAGATTTTCATACAAAAATAGAAAAAAAACAATAAATTTTTGGGGTTCCCCATACTTAGAACTGAAACTCAATTTTTTTTTTCATCAAATCCATACGTGTGGGGAGTATCTATGGATAGGTCTTCAAAAATGATATTGAGGTTTCTAATAAAAAAAAAAACTAAACTGAATAGTTTGCGCGAGAGACGCTTCCAAAGTGGAAAAATGTGTGTCCCCCCCCCGTAACTTCTAAAATAAGGGAATGATAAATGTAAAAATAATATATGATGTACATTACTATGCAAACTTCCACCGAAAATTGGTTTGAACGAGATCTAATAATTAGTTTTTTTTAATACGTTATAAATCGTAAACCGCATTTTACCTTTCATTCAATCAACTCCAATATAATAAAGAATAAAGAAAAACATTTATTTAGATGTATAGTGGTACGGAATCCTACGTGCGCGAGTCCGACTCGCACTTGGCCGGTTTTTTTTGACAAGCTTTACATATGTTACTTACAAAGAAACTAAATTACATTTTTTCCGGCCGTTACATTTGTGCGTGCGACTGTGGCAGCGAGCGTGCATTCCTCGCGTGCGTTTCGCGTGCACACATGCACCATGCACCGCGCGCAATCCGTGGATTTGGGTCAAGTTCACGATCGGGCCCCGGGCTTCCCAGGCAAATAACAGGAAACATTCAATTCATTTTCAGTATGCCGTTCTTAATTTGATTGGGGCTTTACGTTGAAATTGGATTGGTTTTTCGCATAAAATAGTCAAGTACGAACTTCTTGCTTCACACTTTCAATTCAATACAGATGCTAATATGTGCTTTTCTCGGAAGAATTCCCAACTGAAACGACGGCTAAGCTAATAGAAGCCTAAGCTTCTGCTCTATTAAATAAAGCTTGTGATATTTACATAGATTATCAAGTTCAAACAGACGCGAAATCCGTTCGCGCAGTTCTTAATTTGAAATGTCACTTTTATCGTATTTCATGATAGGTACCTACTGCAACACCGCGTTGCTACTACTGCAACTAATAAGGGACCATAGCCGCAAACTCACAGAGAGCGGAGACGGTGCGGTGCCGCGCAGTTCCATACTAAAAAGCGAGGGCAACGCGTGGCGGAGGCGTTTTTAGTATAGAAACGCGTGGCACCGCACCGCCTCCACGCTCAGTGCATTTGCGACTTTTTTAAAGGTGTTCCAACTGTCAACGCGGAAGTTCGCGGTATTCCAATATCACTGACCTACCCTAACAAAACCCTAACTATTGTTTTTCTTTTTTTCCAGTCAAAAAGGCTACAACAGCCCGTGGAGCTGGACGACGGTCACCGCCACGGGGGACTGACCACACGCCCCGCGCGGGCCGCCCGCGCAGCCGCAGTGAGCTGGGGGACGAGGGGGCTGGCTGGGACAATGTTAGGTTATGAACTTTGAGGTTATGCTTAACAACAGTTTGAGGTTAGTTTGGCTGTCACTGATCAACAATTACTGGAGCATTAACATTTTTTTGTCAAAAAATAAAAGACTTAAATAATATTCTAGCTCGTTAATGTTTGCAAACGCTTGTGTTTAATTTAATCATAATTAAAAAATGGTTTCGCACTGTAATGATTTCAATTATAATAACGCACGCATTGCGAGTGTAGAATGCGAATGTATGTATAAATTAGAAAACAATTTCCATGCAGAAAAACGCACGTGGATACATGCAAATGAAAACAGATATTTACAAATAGTTCAAGATTTTATTTGTAATGCGAATAAGCTTGATGGGCGTTTATACTCAGTTTACTAATAATTTCTATAATTAAGAATACTACTAATTCTCCAAGCTACCAGCTACTAATTCTCCTTCATGTACTTACTTAATCTGTTTTGAAGAAATGATGGCTCTAGTCGGCTAACCTCTACTGTTTCCTATTATTGGTTAATGAATAATTTTATTCTCTCTGCATCCGCTCTCGATCAACTGGTTGTTTGACGAATTTAAATGATTGAGGGTTGTGATTTGTATGGATAGGTCTCAGTTTGATCGACCGGGTGCACCGTTAGGCGAAATTTAATCTGGTAAACTAAACTAAACTTTTGGACGCCACAGTCGCATGTTTCACCTTGTTATAGGACTATGGGAGCGGTACACACAAGCCGGAAAGAACGATACCAAACAAACCAAATATACTGACACCTCATGACTTAGCCGTGGTGGTGTCCGAAAGTTTAATGTTTATGTATCAAAATTGTATATTTTAAGTCCGTCTCGGCCCAGCCCCTGAATGTACGATATGATCCGTCCGAATTTGTTCGACCCCCGATAGCTCGCAGCGGCGGGAGTGTCTGTTGCGCCGGAACTAGTGAACTTAACTGTGCTAATTAACTTAAGGTTTAGTTCCACGTCGTGAATGTTCCCGCCTCACCGTATATTCATAATAATAACCGCTTTATGTTACAGCAATGTTATAAGATTAAATGTTTCAAATCTTTCAACAATATAATAAGTACACTGTCCGTGACCTGTGCAATTAGACATAATTATGAGCATTATTAATATTATTATGTATGTAATAATTATGGCACAGTTAGGTTCGCACGGTTTACGCTTCACCGGAAAGGAATTGCTATTACCTACCTGCTGTTTAATGAATACCCACCTGGATGAGTATCTACATTGGTATTTTACGTGTCATGCACCCTCTGTGCTGTCGGAGAAGTCGCTTGTACACCGCATAATGGTGACGGACTCAACGTCAGAAACAGCCGGATTGGAGAACTTGAGAGCGTGGCTGGCGTTAGAGCACTATTGTTTCGTGAAATTAGTTTCACCACTCACTAAGATATTCAAGATCACGAAGTAATGTTCCAAGTATTCTTCTAAACTTAATTTTCAACGATTACTCCGGCAAGGAAGGTGTATTATTGTTCTAAATATTAAACTTGTATAAATATAACGTGGGAGTTGATAGTGATTGGTGCGGTATACTTGTAAAAATGTAATAAAAATATATAGATATTTTTATATTTATTGAAAAAGGTAAACTAAACGACTTTTAGGCCATTTGTCCTGCATTCAGTTCCGATGCAACTATACCGTGCCAAAGGGAATTCCCCGCATTCATCTCCCTTCATAGATTAACGTACTAAATAAAAATGTAGATGCTCAAAAATACCATATCCCTAAATTTAAGGTGCATCGGTTATAGTGAGAGCGTACAGCGTGCTCTAAAAACTCTAGCCTTCAGGTTTACCATAGAGTTTTCGGGGCACTCTAAATTTAGAGCATAATTTATTATTAGTTGTGATATTTATGACAAGCGCAGCGGAGGCTGCGTATAGTTCCAAATGAGTGCAATCAGGACTATATGTTTAAAACGTAGTTAGAGAAGTGGATATGATGCATTTATTTATACGCGGGAAAAGCAGGTTGCATTTGATAAAGCCCCGGTCGCTCTAAAGTTTAGAGTGACATATGTCAATACTCTATGATTCGCAGAGGGGTTGATTGGTAGGCGTGTCTTGGGCAGAATTAATAACCTACGTTTCAAATAACTTAAGCATTTACATTAATTCCAGACTAAGAGTTTTACGCTTAAATTTTTGGCACTTTTTGTAAAATAATTAATATTACTTAGCGAGCTAACATAACTACCTACTTTTATCGTTATAAGCATGTGAATAAGCTAAGCGCTCTATCAATGCAACCTGCGTCTCGCTCTATTAATTTTAGCGACTTCATTTGCGACAACTTGCGACGTACTCCAGAGTTAATTCTTTGTTGGAAAAACTTCATAGACTTCGTACCTCGTTCCAATACCTTGTGCAATATCAAAGTTAAAATAACTTACGAGAATGTTCTTCAAACTTCTTGCTTTGGGTCTTAGAGTAAATATAAGTATAGATAAGAAAAGTTTCGAGGACTTATTTATTAAGTAACATATTGTTTTATAAGTTATTTGCAGTATAATTGTTAATCTGTTATAATTAGGTACCTATTTATTTCAATCGTATACGTTTGATTCATATTATGGATACGTTTGTTATGCGCGTTAACGAGAACTTGGAGGGTGCCCGGCTAACCAATGATGTTGCCGTCTTTAATGTTTCTTTATTGATATTTGTAGGGTACGTCCAAGTTGTCTACTCGGTCCAAACGGTAGCAGGCGTTATTCGGATCTCTTTCACTCTCTAAGTGTTATATTATCATGTAGCGCGACATGGTTGTAGTGGCCTGCGTTTGGACCGGGCACAGGTCAAATGATACCCAAATCGTACAGCATTACTTACGTGGACCTCTTTGGTGTTTTACATATGGAGTAGTGAGCAATTAGGCACAGTGTTGTAAACTGAAAAGGGATTTTTGTTGTTCCATGACATAGAACATGCAACTGCAAAATTCGTGCATGTAAAAAATAATTTAATGTTTTTTGGGTACCATTTGAGCTTTGCAATGATTATATTATAATAGTTGAAGCGATATGAATCCTAACGAATTCTAGTATTTTAAGTAATGTTCTGTAAAGGAAAAATTAACTGGGCTGCAATCCATAATTTAATACTTAGTAGTTGGATAATTATACTCGTTAAGACCAACTTAGGTTGTTATTATTAAAATCACATAGTTCAACAAATGGTCACAACCAAAATTTGTTTCCAAACTGCACCACTAGAATCGAAAGCAAGCACATCGCTTCAAATAATTCATTGATAAAAAAACTATTTATTTCGTTATTTTTTAAGTTTTCAATGATTTTAATTGTTACTTTCCTTGGGAATCTTTATCGAGTAGTCTTAGTAAGTACAATTTTCGAGCAGTTATACGGGGTTCGATTCCAGCTGTAACCGGTAGTTTTATCGGTGTTCTACTTTTCTAGTGTACAATTCCACTTTTTCTAAGCTGCTACAATTGTGCGCTATAGGCCTTTTGATCAACTGAACCGCGCTATGAAAACGACAGAAGTAAAAAAAATGGTTATCTATGACCACGTATGTTTGGATCTGGTTTTCACCAAGAATAAGGCAAGGGGAGGAAAATATGACACAGCGACTACTTTAATACTAATGTAAGTGTCGCAAGTCATCAGTTAGTTCCGATGTCGTCCGCGGGTTCAGACGAGAATTGGCGCCACTGGGTCGACCCCGATTGTTACTATAATCATTCGTGGTATTCACTATTCCAAGTTTTCTGGTGTAATTTATTGACTTGGTAAAAAAATACGCTTCTAAAGTGTATGATTCTATGACATATGTAAATATAGGACAAACTAATATTATAATAGTGAATGTTGTAATTTGTATATAAGTAACGAAAATTAAATTTTAAATACATAGATAACATTATGCGTATTATTATTTTTATTTACCTTTCCCAATCTACGTTTACAGACACTTCTACAGTAAACCAGAATCAGGACCATTTATATCGAACTATTATTGTTATCACGATATTATTTCCATGTAATAATAAAGTCGTTTTAAGCTTGTGTTGTGGTTTTGAGAAAACTTACGCTTTGCCAAGCTACCTAAGAGCATTAAAAATAATTGAAAAACCTTGCACGTTTTTACTCAAGATTTTATACTAATTCTAGAAAAATACTAGGTTTTTTCCGCGTCTCCGTTTGCGTTAAGATCGGGATAAAAGTAGGTACCTTTTGTCCGTATCCAGGTAAACTATGTATTTTAAATCAATTAGTTGAGCCGTTGAAACGTGGAAACCAAACCAACACTTTCGCAATTTATAATAAGTCCCAGTTAGACCCCCGTGTGTACCTTTGGAAGTTCGCGTGCTTAGGGTGACACACGGGAGAGTAACGTCGCCAAGCCATAAGTACGGCGTATTTTCTCGTCTATCTGGGACATACGGTTCATCTGACGGCTGACATAAGTAGGTTTAACTTTGCAAAGTTAAAGCTTCTGCGATGTGGCTGCATAATTAGATAAGGTTGCTGAAATATTTCGAAAAGCACTTTTACCTCCTTGTTTAAAACCAAAAAATAAGGACACTACCATAATGGCCGAATGTAAATTATAAAGAATTTTAGTATAGAGTGCAAGTTTTTCCGATTTTCCTAAATAACTGGATTTGGCTTTCGTAAATAACTTTTGACAGCTTTCTGGACAAGATTGGTGTAAAAAAAGTAGTTAAGTAAGTAAGTACTTATCTAATATTTACATAGAAAATTAAACAAAAAAATTGGGCCTCCTAAAATGTTTTAGGTTTTCTATCCTTTAATGAAATAAAAGTTGCCTGCCCCCAGGCAGTTCATGAGAGGACAACGATAAGATACCAACAAGTGGTAAGCAAGAGTTAATATAGGTAATACAAAGGCGAAAGCAAATAGTGAGCAAACCTACACGCCTTCTAAAGCACCTAAACTAGCTCCTGACCTGACTATGCATAGGAGTACATAAATTGCCTTTGACGGATATCTCCACTTAGTTAATAGTTAACATCGACCTAAATCTCGCACCCTCCCCCTTACATTGACGTATGACATATGTATACCTATAAATCGTGTCGGAAAAGCGGTATACTTTTATTTGGCACAATAACGTTGGCCAAACTGATTAATTTCCCAGACATACTCGTAACATAATGGGCAAACGTTTTTTGTTCCAAAACTGTAAATAGTTAGGATAGGTTAGTTTTAAATAACTCCTGAAATATTTACAGTGTGTGTAAAAACGTTTGCCCATGTGATATTTTTGAGAAATGAATCAGTTTGCCAAACAAGAGCCTCTGTAAAGCATATTCTATTTATTTCTTAACAAATAATACCTAGGTTGTTATATATTTAAAAACTAAAAAGCTTTTTACTCCTTTTTAGTGTTTCGTAGCCGAAAGCAGCTCAACAGCATCCTATTAATACACCTCCGCTGTAAGGCAAAACATTGGTAGGCAATGTTGGTAGGTATTTGCGAGTGACAAGATTTATGTTGATGCATTTCACAGCGTTTGACATGGTAAGTAGTCGTAAAGTACTGTGACACACTGAACTGTGGCACTTAACCCGTAGGTGTGGTTAGACCGTTGCGTTTATTTTTTAACACCTACCAGGCCCGCTTGCACGGAAATGTTAACACTACGCTAACCCCAGGTTGGTTAATTAATTAAAATTGACCGTTCTTATATGAGTTACATTTACGTGCACCAAAATAACTTAAAGTGGTGGGCCCTAGTGTATAAACTAACCCAGTTATTTAAAAACGCACAATAAACCCATTTCAGTTAGAGTACTCATATTTTCTAATAAAAGAAAGCAAACGTACACCTCACGCGGACACCCGGGCCCATTGTACTGGTTAAAACAATATTGCCTTTGAAATGTTATCGTATGGTTTTTAACTCGGCCGGTATTAGGTACTGTCAAGCAAATAAGAGCTATCGTAACCTTGACAAAACGATAACATATCAAGACAAGACAATATTGTTTTACCGAGGAGAATAGAGGCCATGTAAGTATACCTGCTTAAATCTGCTCTGCTTTGTCAATTTCTGTTACTTAGACTTAAATGTCATAACGAAAGACAAGATTGAATGCGTGGTTATAAATAAGAGGGTAGGAGTTTTTGGGAGATACAGTTAATTAAATGTAAAGGATGTTTTAATTTAGGTTAAAAAAAAATCTACCTACCATAAGCTTGACGGCAAGACCTGCTATAAAAAGTAGCAAAATGAGGTATGCGGGCTCAATTATTTGATTATTTTTTAGGGTTCCGCAGTCAACAAGGGATCTGTCCGTCTTTTTACGGTTTTACTCGGGACTCTTGGTTCTAGAAATCTGTAATATGGCATAGTAGTTATTATCCATTTAAATTACGCCGACAGACTTCTAAAGTAAAATCCGAAAAATATACACCGTGCCTGGGACGTACCCGAAGGATTTTAACGTGTTCCTTAGTTAATTTGGAGTTAAAATGTTGTATAAACTTGTTTTTGAGATAGTAAATATATATTTAATAATTAATATTTAATAATTAAATATGTATGTATATATATTTAATTATTAAATATGTATGTATATATATTTAATTATTAAATATGTATGTATATTTATTTATACTATATTGTAGACTCGTTCAATTCTTCTAAATTTAATTAAGTATTTTGATTTGGATTTTGATTTTTTTGAAAGGGAAAGTATTGTCTTTTTATTGCACCTACCTACTTTTTTGATTTCTGTTTCACCTTAAGGTTGACTGGTAGAGAATGCTTGTAGCATTAAGTTCGCCTTTTGTACACTATTTTATTTTTGTGCAATAAAGTATTTAAATAAAATAAATAAATATTTTTTTGTAAAAAAAAACCTTGTTACTTACCTAATCTTACTTGCAACAGACCCTTATAATTGCGACGTTGCCACTTTTAAGCCAAGTAAAGTCTTCTGTATACGTAACACAAATAATTCGCATAGCAAATGCCGACGCTTCCTCATACAACAACCTCACCTGGCAAAAAAAGCACGGAAACATAGCCAAAGGAAACATTTAAAATATGATCGAGCTGCTGAGGACCTTAGAGCTTCCTTTACTCCACTAGTCATCTCCTGCGTGGAGCCCTTGGGATTGAACATAACAGCTTATGAAAAAAAAAAAATGGCAAAAACCATATTCACAAGTAGGTAATCTATTGGCTTAAAGTAAAGGTGGAAATTTCAATCATAATAGCTGTTACCTTCAGAGTAAGGGGAACAAGAAGACACATTAGAGCATTCGAATGCGAAGATGGAGCCGGAATCCACTCATGATCTTTCCAATCAATATTGATTAGTCTCAAAATTATTTCTGTTTTTAATATACGTAATTGTATTTGTTCAATTTGTGTTTTGTTCTTTTTGTATCTATGTGCTGTAATTTTGTATTGTTGCGAATAAATTATTTTGAGATTCCGTTTAGTATTGAACTCGAAAGTATCATGTTCGCGTGCGTGCCCTCCCCCTACGGCCAAGTTGTACGTACAAATAATCTGAAAACATCTTAAATGTAACCCCATAATATTAAAACTGTCACGACTATACAATTCCTTAATTCTTGTTGTTTTCCAAATACTTTGTGTTTTTAGTAACATCATCGGAATCCTACACTGAGCCTGGTCCGACATGCTCTTCCCCGGTTTCTTATCTGTACCGTCAGACTTACAAGCAGTCGCAAAAGTTAACAGCATCGATCAATCTTATTTGGGCGTTTCTTGCCGACTGTCATTCAAGACAAAAAAAACAATCACCTTCATAATAAATTATATTCACAATGAAAAAAACTAATACTTACAGGGGTAAAGAAATCAACTCACCGCGGAGTTCCAGCGCACATCACTGCGTCAAACAGAACATTTTTCAAATTAAAATAAGTAAAATAGCACTCAAATTGACATATCGCGTCTTAATTTTTAAAATATCTTAAGCAGGTTTAACTAACGCCAACGTCGTGACAGGAAATTGTGTTTGTTCTTCACACATTAATTGTTTCTATTGTTTATGGGTGTTTAAGTTTTTTTTAACACATCAACACAAATACTTAACAAAATACTTTATAAATAATTAGCAAAAAAGTAATTGGGATTATATAAGTACTTACAAAATTTACAACCTTAATATTGGATAAATAAAACATGAAGTATCTTAAATTGTGATGGTATTAATACTTGTATAATTTACAACACAGTTTTGGACAATTTAACATTATGTTACTAATGTAAAGGGCTTATTGAACTGACGTTTGACTTGTTGCAAGTGATCATTTTATATTATCGTAAAGTTTGGTAGTTATACAAAATAATATGGTTAGATTTAAATAAATGAATTCCGAAGTCCAAGGGCAATGTCTCCTCTGAACTACTTTTATTTAAAAGCGTCCCTGAAATCCGCAAATCTCGTTGCGTACCAGGACAAACCAAAAAGGACAAAATGTAAGTACATACAATTTCTGATATAATAATTAGGTAATCTCCTTAGTAGGAACACGCATTAAATTTAAAAAAAATACAACCCAATTTGTCGTTAAATAAATGTGGGTTTAGAAAAACCTATTTTGTTATCCGGGGTTAATTATTTTAACCCTAAAAATAAGGAAACTGACACCGTCTATTGTGTACACCGGTTCAAAAGCGAAAACTTGCAACAAGCCACGTAATCTAAAGCAAATTATTGCATTTTCTAAGAAATACTTACATCATACTAACAGTATAGGAAGTGTACAAATGTTTTGATACCTTATAAGCGAAGGAAGTTTATTTTATTGTGGAAGACACTATCAATAAAATGACGAGTCATTAATCAATCACTCATGAAAATTGCATCATAACTGATAATGTCTGGCCACGTTTTTATTATAAAAAGTCTCTTTTCTGGCAAGTCATAAGTTCACCGCTAGTCATTAAATATTAATGATTAAAACTAGTTAGAGATCGTACAATCTTAAACTAAGCGCTCTTCCAATTTTCCATAATCCGATTAGTAGTAGATGCGTTCAGATTGAAATAGACGATCATTACATCTTCATCTGTATTGTGGTAAATGGTGAGATAGCAATCGGTTTAGAATGGGTAAACAATTAAATTCCGCTACTCATTCTCGCATCCAGCGGTATTCCGTGACCCTAACTAATAAATCGCAATTCGATACGTGATCGCCACTTCGGTATCTTTTCAGTCATCGGTTATACAAATAATGTGCCCAGCTAACTGTTACTTAAGATAGGATGCGAGTAGCACACGACCAGTGTTACGGCTAACACGATGATAACGATCACTACTGTCATGGAAACGAAAAGAATCGCAGACAGGTGTAATAAGTAGGAGGAAGAAAAGCAATTTTAGGGTCCGACCGTTTGCTAACCAAACAAATTCGAAAATTAGTTCACGTTGGATATTCTTTGAAAGGTTCATAAGGCTATGTAAATTTAATGTTCCTAGTGGTGACCTTTTGACTTACCTCCAAGTCTAGTTTTTATCCGCAGCCCATTTGACACAAGAATGGCAGTTACAGCTGTAGGGATACTTAATTTATTTTAATTTACACTCTAAACTATCCCCACGCTTAAAAGAAAAATATATTCATCGTAATATAAGTATAGTATATCTATAGTCGACAAGTTTATTATTATTAACTAATTCATTTCTGTTTCGGCTTATCACTTTTTTTCTTTTAAGCGCGTTACATAGATGTTTCAACTACGAATTTAAGTCCCATTCACGGAGACTGATACAGAAAATTTATATTTCTTATTAGGAGTATTAGTATCAATATATTGCTTCTGTACAATTGCAATATTTTGAAGAGAAACCTCGTTTGTAATCCTCTATGATATAATTAAAATAACTTATAAACCTCCAACATTATCGTAAGATTGTTAAAAGAGAAAGTAACCTCCAAAGTGCTGATTCTAATATCTGTATGGAACTATGTAAGTCACCAACAGTTGTTACGTTTTTTTATCACAATTGGTCTCTTCATGATGTAGAAAAATATACTAATATTCATGTATAGCCTCTCTATCAAGAAGATAGTCTCAAGTTAGCGTGCGACCCTACCGGCGACAGACGTTGGGGTGGTGAGCCGATTGCCAGTAAAATGTTTCCCGCAAATTTGTTCTACTATAGCATCTCAGTAGAGCTAGAGAAGTAGGTAATACGCGACATAAACTCTTGCCAATGTATGCGCAAGCTATACGTCAGTTGCATATATTTTTATGACTTCAATGTTTTTATCTTTCTTGTCCTTTACATGCCTTATACTTCAAAAAATCTGCATCTTTTACAAAGCTCTTGAGTCGTAAAAAAACTTGTGAAGAGATCAAGATTTCATCATCACCATCACATGTTTCAAAGCGTTTAGTCTACTTAGCAATTGCTGTATGTCATTGGCGATGATTGTCATATTATTCAAACATAAATACTACGAATTTAAACAATATTTAAAGACTTTTAGGCGATATACGGCGTACTTTTTTGTACATCTTTTTGACACTATTTGTGTTTTCAAATTGGTACTTTTGACTGTACGTCATTACATATTTTATGAAGGCTTATATTAGCCATAGATGATTCAGCATCTACCAAACATATACGCACTAACAAAATCAAGGGTAAAGAGATCCGAGCGAGTTTAAAAATGTATCTTATTAAGATATTGGGATAGTATTAAGAACTTACTCCGATGTTTACACCCTCGAATGTGCTAGCCGAGACTAAATTAGGCCGCTGTTCATTCAGACGACCAACATTCATCGCTCTGCTCCGTATAGAGAGAAAAATGAGATTTACATTTTAAGGCCTTGCTGAGCGTCCGACGATGCAATGCGCGAGGTGCCGGGCGACGCGATGCGAAGCGTAACGCTCTCATATATCGCTATTTGTTTGACATGTCTCGCGCATCGCCGGTCCCTAAGCGAGGCCGAAGCCGCTATGTCGCCCGAAGACCGTGCCCCGATGTGGAAAATTTGCCAGCTCCTTCTCATCGCTACAAAAATACCTTACTACCAGTTTTTATTAGGTATCATACGTAACACTAGTGTCAAATATGCAGTCAGGTGCGAGTGAAGTGTCATAGCGACACCCAGCCGTATGCAATTAAGAAGTTGGGAGTACAGGAATATCAATAAATACAATACCACTGTGAGCTTTTACCAAATTATCTATGACGCAATATACGATACTATTCTCACTAAATCACTAAATGGTATAGACAGTGGCATTCTTTGCCGAAATTATATATATTGTATGTAAAATTTAGCTATATTTATATTAACCAATGTAAAGGCGAAGTCTTCTTTTGGTGGACGCTTTTGTATATCGTATATTGAGATCTGAAAATGAAATTGGCCGAATTAAAAATTTGGATGAAGAAAGGTTCCGACCGACTGCTGTTGTGACGGTCGACCATCGGCGTCACGAGTGTTATGGTCGAGATGTTATGGTACGTATAAGACAGATTTTTTAATTTTTTGCAAGAATATCATTTTTCCAAGTAACGACTGCTTTAAAGTATTTACTAGATAAAGATATACGTCCTGTCAATTTTAAATTAAATTGCCTTATTTCAATTCTAGTATAAACATCTGTTGAATTATTCTTGTGAGTGATGTATACACTTGTTATAAGTGTTAACAGTAGAATAAGCAGGATTGTATTATCTATGTAAAGACTGTTTGTGAATTTTTAAGCAAAAAAACACAATTTAAATCCTATAGATACCGTCGACTCTTTGAGATCTGCTAACGTCAGCGTCATGCATCTAGTCGAGGTAATATTATTCCAAAATATAAGGTTCCAGAAACTGGCTCCTGATGGTAATCAGTTGGGTTAGAATTTTACGCTTTCACAGCTGAGATATCGTCTTTACCAAAATTAAGTTTAATTTATTATTAATTATTAAGGAAATAGCGAGTTCATGGATTCTAGAACAGTATACTATGAAAAGGCCTAACCGTAGTGATCACTAACCCGAGTACGACAGCGTGTAAGCTCACCCTCAGTGCTCGAGTAGCGAGCGGCGCAGCGCCTCTTCGAGCTCGCGGCGCTCGCGCTCCGCCGCAGCGCGCGCTTGCGCCTGGTCGTGCGCGGAGGCCTGCAGCGCGTCCTGCAGCGCCTGGTCCACGCAGGGCGCCGGCAGCGGCGCGGCGTCCGGCCCGAGCGCCAGCGCCGCCAGCGACGCCTCGATGGCTCTGAGGGGTAGCGGTGGAACTAGCGTACTTAGCGTAAAGGGGAGCGTGCTCAAAGAAATCGCAGTGAAGTTTTCTTTTTAAACCTTATTGTGATTTCGCTAAGGTTATACTTTGTGAACTTTGAAATAGGACATAATTATTATAATATGGGGACCTAGTTATGTGATTGCAAGCCTGCTCTAAGTAAATATTTCATTGATTCGAAATCGAAATCGAACGTTTTAATAATGACACTTAAATTTCTCGAGGCAGTCTATATCAAACACGAGCAGTAAACGTGTAATAGTTTTTTTAATAGAACACGCGGTTTTCTTTTCATTAAAAGTGTGGCTATTAGTCACCAATTATCACTTAGTAGATATTGTGGAAATAAACTGTGGGAGATAGCGATATAGAACACGCATGAAAAGTTTACCTGAACGGGCCATGCGATCACATAATAGTTCAATATAACAAGACTAGTACCAAACTAAAATAACTACTAATTGCAACCAAAATTAAACTTATCTTTTGAAGTTACTTAAATCTAAATGTAAAATACAAGGCGTGCCGAAATAATATGCAAATAATCAAACAAAACTACTAAAGACGTGGGAATTTCCTGTAAATACAGATGTACATTTAATTTACCTAAAACCTATTTTTTTATGAATCTATAATACTCGTACCGACAGTACAATCGACTATAGTAAATGTTAAGAGAATAATTAAACAACTTTTTACCGCGAGAGAGAAAATTCATTAATCTCCTTGGGTGTATCGCTGAAAATAATGATGAAAAGCGATGACTTTTGATATCTACTCTGTGGTTCAAGCCAAGCCTGGTGTACACGGGTTATGTAAACAGTAGATGCAGTTACACTAACGGTTTTCGATTTATTTAGTTACCACGAAAAATACTGATTTGCCTTTGTTGGAAATTTTGCCTGTTGCGCCAAATATGAAGAAACCAAGAGACGGGAATAGAGAAGTTTTTAGGTCTATCCAATTTTTTTCCATCAAAGGCAAAATGGGTCGGTTTCACGGTAGAAATCTTCATAAAAGTTGTATGTAGAGATATTATTACAAAAAAAACGCATTGCACTCTTACCCGTATACACGAGCTGAGTAGCCGGTAGAGTAGAGTGGACGCGGTGCGGGAGGCAGCCAGTGGTAGAGTCGCATGCACCCAGTTGCTACTCTACTCTTCCGAACTGTAGTCTACTCTACACATTCCGTCTACATTGGTAGCTAGTGCTCTACCGTGCTGCTATGCCGTTTACTCTAACCGTGTTCACCAGGCTAAGGACTAGATTAGATTATTTATTTTAAGTGTTTTTTTACGTACGGAACCCTCCAAAAAGGGTCAATATGGGCAGTTGAAAATATGGGAGAAATAATCAACCCAGAAACACATCGTCAGACCGCCTCGCAAACTTCGGTCATATGCAAGTGGGACAGGCAAGTATCGTGAACGGTTTGGTCGTAAGGATACCGTATTATCATAACACAGAAATTCGTCTTCAAACACAGGGTATATCGCGCGGCATGCATGTGTGCGTGCAAGCAAACTCAACAGGACGGAACGAGCCAGTTTAGACTGCCAGTACACGGATCACAACCACAAAAAACCGCCACCGACCTATTTCCTGTAGTTTTCATACTCTTTATATGGATTAGCCGCACACGGTTGACGCCGGAGCTCGCAACACGACACTAAAAACTACAGGAAATCGGTCGGTGGCAGCGTTTTGTGGTTGTGGTCGGTGGCCCATGAGCGGCGGGCTTTAGTCAGGGACGCGCTTTCGCCCAGTTAGGTTGCGTGCGCAACCCTAGTGCCCCAGCGGCAATAGGTAATAGAAACTCCTATAGGACTGGAGACGAATACATACTAAGGTATTATTGATAATGTAACAACAGTTGAGAGATGTTTAAACAGCAGACCATAATAATTAGAGGGACCATTAACGACGCGACCAAAGTTTGTAGAACGGCATATATGCGACTGTGGCTTCCCTAGTAGACAGCAACACTAACCTCTGCAGCTGTCTTTCCTCATGCGACAGTAGCTCGTCCGGCGAGTCGCACGATTGAGGCGACGGCGAAGCGGGCCGCGCGCCGCGTAACGCCTCCCACACGTCGACCTGAACAGATAACATATACAACAGTGGTTTTAAGACCGTATTATAACACCTTATCATGAGTGAAACGCCCCTCTTATGACGCATCAGTAATGACAGTAATCTACGACTTGACTTATACTGTGACTCTTGAAAGGGGACCTAAAAGACATAGGTATAGAGGCCGAATTACGCAGTGTCTAGGCAGTAAAAGGGATTTCGGCTGTTTTAAAATTTATTCACGATATAGTTTCAGATTATTGATACCATCATAACGGAAATTTAAATACTGTTGCAAGATGCGGAATGAACCGCACCTATACCTACAACACGACACCTACAACTTATAATCCAGGGAAGAAATTGAAGCACCACTGATGTCAAATTTCCTGCTCGGAAACCTTATGCGCCAATTAGTATAAACAATAAAATAAATTTACAAAAGAACCAAACTTTGTATGTATGTACGAAATCAATCAAACAATCGTATGGCATATTCTAGCTTCAGAATGATTGGACCAATTCTTATATCATATGATTCGACAAAAACGTGTAAATAGGCTTTAAATGAATAAAAAGGGTGCGTCATAGTAGTCGGGTCTTATTTACAACTTTTTAATTGTTTGTTAATCCTAACGCGAACGCCATCATTATTCCAACAAATAATACAGCACATTGCATATATCTATCTATCTTCCCTGCAAATTCGTTACGGCTGGACAAAACAATGGACTGTGTGTGATGGACTTAATAGTACGGAGCCCGACCTGGTCGTCATGTGTGCCGGGGTCCATAAGGCTCTGTTGTATGGCGTACTGTAGCAGGCTCTCGTCGTGCTCCATACTGCACGCAAGCCGCTCGTCGAGGTTCAGAGCGTCCCTGAAAATAATGTTACAATGACCATTTAGAAATAAATAGGTACCAAGTGATCAAGGACTTAAAATATTGATCCGTCATAGAACCTTATCATAATCAAGTGACTAAATAGAAATTACATGTCA
The DNA here is from genome assembly GCA_923062465.1 of Acleris sparsana. NCBI lineage: Eukaryota > Metazoa > Arthropoda > Insecta > Lepidoptera > Tortricidae > Acleris > Acleris sparsana. The sequence continues at coordinate 11,510,615 of OV281296.1, forward strand.
TGAAAAATAATCGTTTGGTTTTACGCGACAAGGTCCTATAGTGGTTCATCACCTACTGTAGTGGTGGAAGCAACCTCGTGCATGGTTCTATCGCTAACACCTCTTACCCTTTAACCTCTTGAGCGCTAAAGCCGGAAATTGCTGTCAAACTTCATACGAGATGTACAAAACATTAGCGTCCGAGACACGTCGCTTTACTTAACTTCTAGGCGTTCAAAAGATTAATGCGGCCCAGTCCATTATCTTATTCAAACCGCGGGCGGAAGGAACCCGTTCTACTAAAATTATACGGAGTATAGTGTCCTAAATATAATGCAGCTTCCATTGGTGGCTGTCACATTATTAAAGTATCAAACTCTGCAAACGACGCGTCGCAAGATTCTTATAAATTAAATGTAGGCGCCAGTCTGCGCGAGGCATGGTCGAGGAATTTTTGACATAAAAAAAAACATTTATTCACAACAATAACACACAGGCAAACAAAATAACATTTAAAAATGAAGGAAAAGGATAAGAAACGACATGCGATTTTTATAAACATCTAAACCCACCGCGCCGCCTCCTCTCTTTGTGTGGTTGCGGCTTTAGGTGCAGCGACCGGACTTAATGGGATAGTATCAACCCTACCTTGTGTAACGACCTCTGTTGTCCGTATTGGATAATATTGCTAAATACTATTTGTTTCGTTTCATGTCCTAGTTCCGCTATAGAGAGACATCGCCTCATCGTTCAGCTAAGGACGCTAGATGTCGCTTGTTCCGTACTATAGACTCACCTCTCCTTCACCTCATTCTAGATATCATCTCACCTTCCATCGAAATAGTCCCGCCAACCAACCTGTCAACTAATAGTACGTACGACTAACGAGCCGCCATGATGATAATTTCGTTGTTGCGTCGTCTGGCGTTTCATGCAGAAGATTTGTAACTTGCCGCATTCATTTTTTACAGTTTTAAATCAAAAAAGCTTTTTTATTATGACCGAAGCGTTTTACTCCTGTTATAGATGTACGTTTTCTATAATAAGGAGGAAGTATTACTTTGTTAAACAGGTATTATACCAATGGTACCGTCAATATTTTCGTGTTTTTTAAGAAATTCCTATAGTAAGTTCCATTCGTGTACAATGTCTCATTTCAAGTTATTATGTGTTTTTGATTTTTTTTGATTTGTCCAAATTGGATATGAAGAATTTTCTTGATTGAAGTAGAAGTTTAGACAACAGATTTTTTGCATCATAGCTTTTCATCGCAAGTTATATTTAATGTTCGGTATGGATATACCATCCGTTTTTTATACTTTTCATTCGCCGCCCTCGGCGGTGGCGAATGTTGCTTCAACCGTTACATTTTGATTAAAATGGATATTGTCAGTTACGACTTATTTCTTTATCAAAGGCTGACTTTGGCACATATTAAGTTGAAAACTTCGCTTCTCTTGCACACAAGACAATAGGCTCAGGGAGCTGCATGATCTCCGCAACTCGTACACTCGGTAGCCTAAATTGTAACGCTTTAAAATCGCTCCACGCATTGAATCTGACAGAAGGCTAACGATACCGCTTGTTGACAGCTTTACCAGCACATGAGACGTGTCGAAACGTCGTAACAAGCTGACTGACCGCATAGAGCGGGACAGTCGCGAGGCGGCGCAGGCCGGGCGCCCGGCGCGGTACGGGCGGCGGCGGGCCGGGAGCGGGCGCGGGCGCGCCGGCGCCGCGCGCGGGGCGGCGCGAGGCCCTCCCGCGCCAGCTGCTTCAAGAGCATCGTCTCCAGACTGAGGTTCTTTGTGACCCTGGAAGTTTTTATATTCTATTTCTATTTACTGCCGAAAATCTTACAGTCATAAGATCGACTGTTATAAAAAACGCTATTGTCGACTCGGCGCGTCCCCCGGTTGGGACCGCAGAGTACTTTTTAATTATTATCATTTTTTACCTACCTACTCGGAAACATAAACTTTACTGTTGTAAAAACAGACCGCAAAATTTTACGATCCATGCCAAAGCCAATTTAATAAAAATGTTATTTTTTACCAATACCAGCGGCGGCCAAAATATATGAAAGTTAATTACATACCTCCTTTTTTACTTTTTAAAACTATGTTTGGACTAGGATAAGTAGAGCAACAGCCAAATACTCTTACTTTTAAAATTGTTATAGAGTTAATGAGGTTAGCTTTAACGAACGGTGTTTACAATGTATTGTTTTAATAACTTTGTTATGTATCATTTTTTTAACTGTTTTTTACCAGGATTGCGTTTATAAACAAAACGAATTGCCAAAGTAACTTCAACACATAATGATTATGTTATAAAATAATATTAAACCTAATTTATTCAAATCAGATTTACTGTAATTTTATTTGACGGCGTATTTCCGTTTCATACTACTTAAATCGTACCTGTTTCGAATATTAATGGCATTATGAGTAGGTAATGTTGGTGATGATGGCGACAATGTTCTTATACTTTACGGAAATTCTAGGACTGTGTTAAATATTATCAACAGTTGTGATTTACTTGAATTGCAGGCGAAAACCACTATACAAGGCTCGGCCGGGAAGTGCGGTTGCTGGACTTGTATATAACGCGACCTTGACTGCGTCTCGGCCGTGCTAACTCATGCTCGTCCCGCAACAGGCTTTTTCCCGGTCTCTGCAGTAATGGATAACACCGGCTGGCCGCTTCGATGTTAGTTTCGCTAGTTTAGATCTCAGCCAGCCTCCGCTTTGCTGCCGGCGTCCGCACCCGAGAGGCTTACTGCTGCTAGTTATTAGGATCTATAGCTCCTCAATACATTTAAAATACTAACCCCCTTACTAATAAACGTTGAGTAACGGTGGTGTAGCTAAACCATGCTTTTTCCTTATCTATCAAATTCAAATGTCACAATCACAGATAAGGACAAAGCATAGTTTAACTACACGGTTACTCAACGTTTATTAGTATGGGGGCTAGTAAGTAGTAACCGCCGAACATTTGCAAATTGCGAATGTGAACTTTTAGAATAGTTTTTAAAATTTTCAATGTAGAGCCTTTTCTTCAACTTGCCTACTAGTATTACAAGATTCCATTTGGTTGAATTAAGAGTATGAATTTCATAATGCCGAAGATTAAGTTTTCTTTTTATTATTGCCCTCTACGGACAAACAGGCAGACGACGCACCTGGGAGTGGTCACCGCGGCCTATGGAAATTTGCAACTGTTATTTAGGTAACTGGTACATAATGAAGCTTCGTAAGGTTATTATTTTTCTTGATGTCTTCGTAATTAAGTTTTTTTTTAAAGTTCCTGTTTTCACGCTTCGGTTACGCTATAGGTGGTACAGTAAAACACAACTGATGTGGCTTACCGATTTACCTGCGCACATGACGATTTTTCGAAGCGCGGGAACCACGCATGCAAGCATAGTCCACGAGTCGCGCGGTTGTATTCAGTGCTATTATTGGTTATTAGTGACGCCATGTTGATGCGCGCCCACGTGTCATTCAGTCAGAAGTCAAACGTGCGCGAGTGAGATGGAAAAAATAGATGCTATTTAATTTGCACCTTATACCTATAACGGTCAAGTCTGATAGTGGGTTTTACTAGTGCTTTCGGAAATCATCGGAATCGTTGTTTGTGTCTGCGCGACAGATTCACGACACACCATATAAATTGTGTTCTACTGTATTCTGATACCGTTAAGGATCAATATTAGCGGTTTATAACACGCGAGTAGAAAACCGCTCCTAACTTGCCACCAGGTGGTAACAGACAAATCTCTATAGCGGACCTCGGACGTGAAACGGAACAAATAATACAACATTTTAACTTCCAACGAAATTATTATAACTTTTCCTCAAACACCCGAGGTCCATGTAATGTCTACCTGGTGGTGCCACCAAATGCATTACGTACTTAACAAGGAAAACTGACATGGCGGCTCGTTCTTTTTCTTCTTTTTACAACATGGCGGCTGGTTCTTCTTCTTCTTCTTTATTCAACATGGCGGCTCGTTACACGTAGGATTAGTTGACAGGTTGGTTGGCGGGACAATTTGGCGGGAAGGTAAGCTGAGGTGGGAGACCACGGTACGGAGCAAGCGACATCTAGCGACTTTAGCTGAACGACGGCGATGTCTCTCTATAGCGGACCTCGGAAGTTTCAGGAAATATATAAATTAATATTACCTTGTATAAACCGGTATCCAATCACTTGCTAAACCACATTTCACAAACATCACTATGCAAAACGCATTTTTTCTGTAAATTTACGATTTATTTCAAGGCCATCTTGTAGAACCCCATAGGTTAGATTAGGTTAATTTTAAAAAACCTTGAAAAATTACAGTTTAACAAATAAAATGTGTTTTTAAAAATGATATATTTATGAAATGAAACGTTTTTTTAGCAAATGATGGTAAAAGGTATAAACCCTACCTGTATCCCTTGGCGATGCTGAAGCAGGCGTCGTCCACAACGCACGCCAGCCGCTCGCCCTCGCGGATGCACTCCACGTGGGGCACCGGGGTCTCCGTGCCGAAGATGTTGCCGAATGTGATGCGAGCGTTCAGCACGTGGAACAGGGGGATTTCTGTGGAGTAAAACAAAGGACCATGCTCAGTATAGCTTCCGATGCCATTAGGTCCGATTCACATCGAAATGGCAACGGCCCGCGACTGCTCGCGCTGTTCCTATGCGCTGTTTACATTCTACATTTAACAAGCAAACTCATTTGTACTTCGCTGTGAAATTGGGTACTGCCAGCTGCCGCTCGCAACTGAGCAGTCAGTCGCCGCCGCGTGGGAGTCGTCGGGAAGCTCTCGGCGCCGCGGGCGAAGGAAAACATGCATGGCAGGCATGACTCGATATGATAGGTGGTAATGCTTTTTTTTTTTTTTTATGGCATAGGGAAGGCTGACGAGCACACAGGCCACCTGATGGTAAGTGGAAACTGTGACCCATAGACATTCGCATTCACAAGACTGCAAGCCTAAGACTGCAAATGCGCTGCCAACCCTGAGGACTAAGATGGAATACCTCTATGCTAGTCATTACACCGGCTGTCTTATCCCCAAACCGGAACACAACAATGCGAACACTGCTGTTTGGCGGTAGGTTAATGGATAAGATGGTGGTAGCGATCCGGACGGACCCCGCACAAGGTCCTACCACCCGCAAAATTTGTGTTTTTGACGATAAAGAACTTTGGCTTTGTCTCCTACTTTCAGAACTATCTTTTCTATATCTTTCAACTGATTTTCATGAAACCCAGCTAGGAACCATTTAAGAAAACCATTTCAAAGTAGGTATATTTGTTTAGGAGCTACGATGCCATACAGACACCTAGATACACAAACATACATCAAGCTTTATACTTTATAGCAATTCCAGGATAAAAATTGGATCATGTTGCCGATGCCGAAGTTTTTTTTGGCATATTGTAAGCCTCGAAATTAGGCTAACCAAACCGGTCGGATATAATTAACACAATTTTACCGTTACCAGATATAAGGTTCGTATAGTGCGATTAGTAGCGTAGCGCAAAACACACGGTTACATTTGTTTATTTTATTGATTTATTGAATAAAGTGTGCTGGCTGTTTGCACTTGATTTGTGAATTATGTTTATAATTGAAACATTTCTAATATATGTCCCCACGTACCTATTTTGACCGGGAATCCGGCGGGTAATTGCATCTGTACGAAATCCTTCAGCTTGGCGAAGTGCGGAGACGACATCGACGCCATCAGGTCTAGAATAGGCATTATCTGTTCTTGTAGCTGAAACAAACATTTAAATTGAACCACTTTTGAAGTAACGTTTAGCATTCATATAGGTTTATTGCGCATGTAACATGCGGGACGGCATGGCGCGGCGACAGACGACTTCGCACAACGTATACGGTGTTTTATAGAGTTTCGGTGGAGTCATTGGTGTACGTTGATTAACCACAGACATTGGATTACTAGGAAGTAAAACGGTCAATTTTGAACCGTATGAAATTTGTGTTAAGAGTGAAGTGTGCATTATTGGTGCCGTAACTCAAATCAAATCAAAAATATTAATTGCATACAAAGCAACCCAATCAGTATAATACTAGTCCAAAAGTTACTACGAACTAACCTCGAGCGGGTAGTCTTCACACAGCCACAGCGTGGCTCGGAACTTCTGCACCTTGGTGGTGATCTCCTTCGGCTTGCCGATGTCGTTTTCGAGAGGCACGTCCGAGAAGTACTCCTGCCAGGTCACATTACACTTCGAGGGTTTCTCCTCGTCTGCCGCGACGGTCGATGGTCGGTTTGTAGGGAAGTCATCCTGGAACCACGTAATTAATAAAACAGCTACCCCATAAGTAAGTGTGGTCCTTGAGCAGGCTACAACACAACCATATTCCTTTTACCTTTTTTACGCCATTATAGGTATATAACCTTACGTCAGAGCCACTGGTACAACGCCGACAAGAGATATATCAATCACGATTGACCGCGTAAAAAGAATCCCAGTGGTTATGACGTAAGGTTGAAATTAGCTCTTAATTTTAAATGTCATTGGCGTGTTAGTAACGACTCTTGTATTTGACAATGCATTGAAAAGGTTAACCTGCCGCCAAGGAGCAATGCTAGAAACGCTGAGTTCCGGTGTGGGATAAACGGTGAAATGACCATTATATCTGACTTCGGCGAAATAAATTGAGAACCACACACGCTCTGCACTGGTACCGTCAAAGTAATATTAGAAAGTTGACCTTACCGAAATTACAGAAATAACAATTATCGAAATTACTTTCTTATCTGGATATATGAAGGAGTCACTGGATAGGGAATTGAGCAGAGGAATGAGGGTGGGTGGGACAGAAACAGCTAGATAAGATAACACTATAAGGTATCCTATTATAGAATGTTTGCACAGCGCTCCGTAAGTCACCGAGACTCGGTACTGGCTGAAAATCAGTGCTGTAGGTGTAATACACCTCTGCATCATAATGAGCCAGTGTCCGATTCGGTACCGCGAGGACACACACTGCATGCTGTTCCTGTCACATTGCCTATTTTCTTCTAATTATGACTATTTGTGTGTATTTTGTGTAGTGAATAAACATAAGTATTTCTTCTTCTTGCTTTCCTTCCTTCATTATTTTAATTATTTATCAGGAAAATTGTACCGATTGTACCATAATAAACATTAAATCATTCCAAAGTACCTATTAATTTTGAAACTGAAACACTGATGAGATGCGAGAACTATAATAACATGGCTTGACGAAAAACGAATCGATATTAGGATTCTGTATAATCAACGTAAATAATAAATAACATACCGCGTGTACATACTCCATTCGATAACGATCGCTAATTGTTTGACAAGCACTATCGCTGTAACGATAAGCGCTGGGGGCTTTCATTTGTTAGTGTATATTTTTTTATTCCTAAAGCAAACTGTGTGTTTGCTTAAAAAACAATAACTGGCAATGCCTCCCTCACTTTTACACAAGATCATTAGACGGTTGGAAGTGGGAGGCAATTTCAGATTTAAATGGGAAGACGCGTTTAGCTTAGCAGGCAGTGACCCTGCCTACGAAGCTAGAATTACAAGGTTCGATTCCCGCTGTTAAAGTCCATGAAAAGTGCTTTGTCGGCCCTAGAAAGGTGTACCGTTTGCGGTTTGGTGATCAGCTCAACCATATTCCATAATATTTTCCATGGACTTTAATAGTAAATACAAGAGCTCTCTATTTACCGAGTAATAGGACGAATACGATTTCCTGCTCAACTAATCACGATATTTTATATTATAATATACGACTGTAAATATCTTCTGCCCGCGACTGCGTGAAATTAGTTATTCAGCCATCTTATGTCGCGAGGAATTTAATTGCCTTGTGAAATTTAAAATTTTCCGGGATTGATTTTGCTATGTGTTAGTCTAGGGTATAAGCTATCTCCATTCCCAATTCCCAAATCAGTCCAGCCGTTAAAGAGTAAAAGAGTAACAAACTAACACACACAAGGATAAGCTTCATATTTAGGCGAAGTTACGGATCGCGACGGTTACCCTTACCCTTGAATCCGCCGAAATATTGCTCGGCTCTGGGCTGACAGGCGTGGCAGGCGACACCGGCGTGGTCGCGCCGTTGTCCCTGTCCGCCAGCGCTAAGAGCCCGGCAAGCGGGGCCCGCGGCGTCAGCCGGCTCTTCTCAGCCCTGGACAGGTGCTCCGTGCGCGTCTTGGAGACCAGCTCGACGTTGTTCGCGCTGAACACCTTGCACTCGTACCCGTTCACGTTCTCTGTCTTGTCTTGGCGCCAGCCCCAGATTCCACTCTTGCTCCTGTGAGATTCATATCAGTTGGTTAGGGTACATGCAACAACCTTCAATAAGGTTCTAGTTAAATTTAAACTATGACTTGTTCATGATGGGTTTACATGATCAATCATGGTTTACTTTACTTTAGTCCTGGCATCACAACCATTAACAACAGAGTAAGATATAATCAGTATTATATCACTTTTCTAGTTTTTATTTAGTTTTATTAATATAATATATAATTTTAGTATCAGTATTAAACATCCATGCAACCAACCCTCTCGCCTTTTGTAACTACTAGGAAACAACATTGAAAAGAGAATTGAGAGTAAGAGAAGATTATCAAATTATTCGCAGCATTGCTTCGAGGAGTTTCTCGAAACTCAGGGTCTAACTCTGTGTAACTCTGGTATTGCGACCCAGTTAATTTACACCGCGTACCTTTCGAAACTGATTTTCTCGGTGTCGAGATAATTAAGCGCAGTAGGCGCTGACAGCCGCTGCAAAAGCGCTTGCGGCGACACCGGCGGCCAGGCTTGAGTAGGGGTCGCCGGCTCCAGCGTCTCGCTCCATATCGTACCCAACTCGTGGTCTAGCTCTGTGAGACTGGCGTTGCGACCTGAACAATAACAGCTATGATAAGCTGGGCCAAAGAACTTAATTGAAAAATATTAACAGAGGCACAAACTTTGTGTCATGAGCTATTTCTCTGTCAAATGATGTCTGGAAGTGATCGCTATTCTTTGTATTGTGTCATATTATTACTGTTGATAATTTTTCCTTTTAACCAAGAAAAATACAATTAAATCCAAGAAATATAATTTATTCCGTTCAAAGTAGCAGCTGGAAACAAAGTCACAGAAACATTTGAGTTAATCTGGGAGGGTTCTCTGCCTTTTGGCAGAAATATGTTTGGCCGAATGTACCGTTTCCGAACCGTTTCATTTGCCAATCCGCTTATTTTCTGTAACTGCAAATATTTCAGGATTTTTATAAAAACTTACCTAACCTAACCTAGGCTTCTACACGATGGTATTGAAATAAATTCTGAAGTATAAAAGTTACAGAAAAAAACCGGGTTAGCAAATGAAACGGTTGGGAAATATGACATGCGGCCAAACATATTTCTGCCAAAAGGCAGGATACCACCTGGGAGCTTATACAAGATGCATAACGCTATCGTTAACTATTTTCCGAAGGCGAGGACACCTTACGTCAATTTTGTCCGTTTACGAAAATCGCTAACGTTATGCATTTTGGTTAGTCTAATATTTTAACCTCTAATTTGCGAGAACACCCTTTATTGTAGCCTTGCATAAGGCATTATCAAATTTTCGCGGTTTTTTTTTTCTCTCGTTCTTCTGCTTAGGAGTTTTTTATTGTAAATAACAATTCATTGAAGAATAGAATGATTAAAGAATTGTTTTACCAAGAAGTTGAACAAGTTGACTGTATTATAATTGTGTTACACCTTTTGTAGCCTTGTTTATGCAAGTTTTTTTTTTTTTATTTGTAATTGAGACGGTTCACGAAGAAACAAAGGCATTGACAATAGCAAGATACTCACCCTGCCCTCGGAAGATGTAGGTGCGGTCGCCCCTCTGCCAGTGGTTGTTCTCGAAGCCGACGAGCGTGGTGTCGACGCGGACGTTCCCGCCCCGTTTGTACACTTTGTACGTGTCGAACGGACACATACGCGACACCAGCGGAACTGCCAAACGATAGTGTTGACTTGTAAGTTTTTTTTAAATTCGAAAATCATCATACGTCTTATACTTATGCAAAAAGGTTGTGGCTTATGTATATTTAAGCCTCAAAGGCCGTAGCAGGATAAGGGAAGGAAAAGTGCCCTTTTGTGATAATGGGCTGGTTCTTTTTTCTACAGTTACTTACATCTAATAGTGAAATTGTGCCAAGTTTGGTTGTAAAATTCTTAAGGGTTCTACGGACGGAAAAAAAAACCATATTAATTAAATACGGTTTTTCTCTAAAACGAATAAAGTTAAATAAACCATTTTTTTCCATTTTGTTAAGCTTAATCTAATATATGTTCTAAGCAAAACCCAACTCTTTATCTTTAATACTTACGCAAAAAACAGGTAAGTCAACATTTTGAATATATTTTTTTTACTTCTGTTAGAGATACCACTCTAATTGTTATTTCTACATAAGCCTTACTTAACTTTTTGTCACACATATTAATTTGAGGGATAAAATCGGGAAGCAACTGTGTCAAAATTAAATGTTGCTATTATAAATTCTATCCATGTTATTTCCTTCAAAGACATTAAATGAATCTTATCTACAATGTGACTTTTAACAAAACCGACACGGTGCTTTCGCAGTTTAGTCAAATAAACTAACATAAGAAAAATATTGCACACTGAAAAATTTACAATCCGCAAAACCAAGACACAATCCAAATTATTTGCTTCCGAGTCGATAAAATACATTTCACTACATAAAATAAAGAAAGGGAGAAAGACTCAGACATTCAATACATAGAAGAAACACAGATATACCTAACACAGGTAAAATTTAAACTAAACAAAATAAAATAACAACAGAATAAATAGCCCATGTCCTCAATGCAGCGCAATGGACACTGGCTCAGCATTATGCACCTACAGCTCTTAGTTTCAGCCAGTAGTCTCTGAACTTTTTCTACTCACCCCAACTAGTAAACTCCCACTTCATCTCCACATAGAAGTCTGGCGCCAGGCTCAGCCGCCGCAGCAAGTCGGGTATGCCGCCAGCACGAACCACATGTCTCAGGTAGTCCCGACGGGAGAGCACTTGCGCTAAGATGCTGGGGTCACCGGTGGCGGTTGCTTCTTGTACCACTGAGGACATGTGAAGAGCATTACTTATGATTTATGGCAAGGAGAAGGAGTTTACGACATTATCTAAGTGGGCTGTATCCGTTTCCACCCTGAGGTTTGTTTGGTTATAGACAGAAATGTGAAAGCTGATAGCAGATAAATTGTGAGTGTAATAGTCTTTCAAGAGCGGCTTGTTTGTGATTTGGCCAGTCAAATGAACAATATAAGATTACATTGCACAATATTTGTACTAGCAAAAAAAATAGTCAAAACGTCATCGGCATCAAGTTCCCCATTGCCATTATCACCAATAGTTATTATAGCGAAAGCAAGGCAAAATTGTTAGTAGAGATCAAAATAGATTTTAACCACAGCAACAAAAGATGGTGAAACATCTATTTTTCATTTTTCAAAAATTTCTACACAGTACCTGTTAGGTGGCTCGTTATTTGAGCTAAGTAGAGTTAAAAGCTTCCAAAATATCAGTTATTTGCATCTAGTAATCGTAGAATAAATGCCCCTAGTGACGAGAAAAAACTCTGCTCTCTGTCCCGCTCTCACCTGTCCAACCCTCCTTGTCACAGTTGACGTCGGCGCCGGCGTCAACAAGCGCGCGCACCGCCTCTGTGTGACCAAGCGTCACAGCCAACAGGAGAGGCGTCCGTCCTCGCGTATCTCTTAGTTCCAACTCCTCTGATGTCACCTGCACAAGACAGTAACAGTGAAAAAGATTGCTTCATAGAATTGGTTATTGGATAATTGGTATGTACCAAAATATATGGTCAGAACCGGAATACGTGTTTTTTGTGGTGTCCCCTTGTTTCACCGACACTTATTTCATACAACATATCAATTCGGAAATTTTTCGTTTCGTAGCAAGCTATTTTCTGCTGAACCCTAATTTCAGGTTATCTTATGATGGTTACTAGTCTAACCTAACTTAACTTACTCGAATCATATTTAAGATAACCTGAAATCAAATGAGTGTCTACAGAAAAGGGTAATCCATTTTTCGGTGTTCCCTCTAATACCATTTTTTTTTTACGCCGAATGTATAGTTACACCGATTTTTTTTCGCATAATTTTTCCCCAGCTGTAACGGAAAATATATTTTAAAATGTTTTGTGTAATCGTGGTAGAAAAGAGTAGGGTAGGTTAGGTTAGGTTTACTTTGTAACTTTTCAAAAAAGTTCAGGGGTTCAGTAGAATAACAATTATGCGAAATTAGTATTCTATGAAATCATAAAATTACAAGAAAGCACAAATAAAGTCATAACTTCAAGTTGATAATAAATTTGCAAATGTACAAATATGTACGAGGGGCGTTCAATAAAAAGTGAGAATGAGATGCAAACTCTTTCAATATTAGGAAATGAAATACTGGCCGGTAAAGCTAATCTATCTAGCTGTTTGCTATGAAAAAAAAACATTGTTTTTTGTTTAAAAAACAATACGGTAATTTCTGTGCAATGCTATTGAGTACGTTAGCGAAAATGGAGAAAATTGAACTGCGCGCCGTTATCAAAAACTTGTGTTTGAAAAAAAAACTACGGACCAAGTCAATTAAGACACTCTAGGGTCTAATGCTCCTCCGTATTCGACAGTCACACGTTGATGCGCCAAATTTAGACGTGGAAGAACATCGACCATGGACGACCTCCGCTCCGGACGCCCTACTACAGCAGTAACTGAAGAAATTGTGAAAAAAGTCGAAAACTTAGTTTTGGCGGATCGTCGTGTCACGGTTCGTTTTATTGCTGAAAATGTAAAGATATCAACGGGGAGCGTGCATAATATTTTACATGAACGCTTGGGTATGAAAAAACACAACGAACAACAAACACGACAACAAACTAGAAGAAGAACAAACTAGAGTCAAGACTTTATTTTGTCAGTGCCCCGGCATACAAGTCCGCCGTTGTAATTCGTGATGCTGGTTCGATATCCTTAAGCATCCTCCGAATTCTCCAGATCTCGCCACCAGTGATTTCTACCTATTTCCGAGATTGAAAGAATACCTGAGAGGACAGAAATTTGAAAACGACAACGCGGTAGTCACTGTAGTATAAGATTCTTTAAGTACTCAAGATGAGACATTTAATAAAAATGGAATTTAAATTTAGAAAAAAGATATTCGAAGTGTATTATGCTCGAAGGTGACTATGTCGAAAAATAAAATGACATTTAATAAAAGTTGTTTATAACATACTCATTCTCACTTTTGATTGAACGCACCATGTAGTACACATTTTCTTTTTTCAAAATTGCAGGATCATGACTTAATGAGTTTGCAAATTAATTGTTTATTATTCTCAAAAATATAGTTAGAATTAACATTCATAAACACACCTAAGTATTTGGCAACCACCTTAGATTTCGCTAGGGCACACCTATGGCTTCTCTGAAATAATGAGATTATTTTAAAGACAACCTTGTTTGGCTTCCATTGGTTCCTCATAATTTTATTACATTTACAAGATATTTATGTTTTGGCCTTTAACTAAAATATTTAGTTTGAACAAATAGACACTGGCCTAGGTAGGATATTTACAGTGTTTTTCAGCTACAATGAGTTGTGTGATTGTGTACTATACTCAAATGTGAGGCGTCCCTAGATGTGCACCAGTGTAGTTTTTATGTAAATTTAAGGAAACAAGTGTAATACGTGTTTGTATGAGCTGTCACAGAACTCATTGTAGCTGAATAACACTTAGAATATAACTTCCACTGTGTCCAACTTGCAATAAGAAATTGACAAATGGTTTAATAGTTTCTCCACTTATCATGGAAAATAAAAAAAAATGAAATGGAAAATAATTGGTTTATTTAAACTCTAAGAGGAAAATGTATTTTTATTCACTTTGGCATAATACTCGATTAGTGTATTAAAATTTTAATTATCATGGACACTTATTAATAATTAATATGCACAACACAACAAAAGACATTAATATAACAATACCCTCCCTCAAAATCAATTAAGTTGTTGAACAAAATTGAACAATTTTTTTTTGTTTAGATACACAAAGGAAAAAAAAAAGATACGCACACACATATAATTTTTACAGAAACCACTTTTTGCCTTATACTAGTAACACTATGCTTTAAGCAATTTTTGAGATATGGGAATGGCAGAATTGTCCCACTGGACAGTAGCCATTGAACTTGAGATATGGGAAATTTAAATCATTTAAACAATGTTATGAACTGTTTGTCAGTGCATAATATAATAATGATGATGATCACAGTTCATTGACAGCAAATAAGGTAATGAGAGACGAATAATAAAAATAGAAAAACAAATTTTGTTCAGTTAATTGGCCACATGAGGGCTCGTTTACACATTGATAATACACAGTGAATCTACTAGTGCTTCGGCAAGACCACCATTGCGGAGAAGAAGAGCCACAAGAAACTCCAGCAGAAGAAGTGGACTAATGAGAGATTAAGATACAATTTGATCATTGTGTCCATTTCATTAAACCAAAAATATTGTGGATGGTAATCTTCGGAACCACTGAAACTATTTAAAAATTCTTTACAATTTGAAAGGTACATAATTCTTGATGGACATTATTATTAAGAGCCTGATGTGTCCCGCTGCTGGACATATGCTAAATTAAATTACTTTTTTTATTCAACCCAGGCAAAGTTAGTTGATATTAAAGAAGTACTTACAGTTTACGTAAAAAAAAGCAGCATCAAAGTAGAATACTGATAGTGGTACCCTTTAAATAATTATTTTTGCCTGATAGCAGATTTGTATAAATAAATAACAATAAGAGTCAACAACCTTACAACATTCTCTTGCACATTGTTTTTACAATGACTCACACACGTGATTCATGGCAAGGAAACTAAAAATAGTATGAATTACCACCTACAACCTGTTTCATATAAGATGACTCCTGTGAAAGCTCATATAAACACGTATTACACTTGTTTCTTTAACTTTACATTAATATTACATTGGTACACATCTAGGGACGCCATACAGGAACTTAAATAATTAATCGCCTATTTCTAAGTCCCTCGCATGTGAGTATGATGTAGTGATTGAAATTACGATATAGGAAACATCCTACAAGAAACAGATTATAGCATACTTGTCAGTTCGGTTTATACCAAGGACCCGAAAACCCCTTTATTTGATTCAATAGGGTACTACATCATATGCTCTCTCTATTGATAGGCTTACCCTAATGATATGGAAACTGCTTTGAAACAGCCTCTGTTCTAGTTAACCATTGAGGTTACCAGTTTCGTAAGGGTTTTGGATTTAAGCACTTACATTAGGTTAGTGTTACCCTATCCATTCTCCCTATCTGTTGCCTCTGTCTTGCAGATTTGTGTGATTGGCTGGTTTCAAGCCTATGCAATAATATTTTGTATGGACTGTGTTTAGAGATTAAAATACCTTGAACCCATTCAATAATAATTTCATAGGGAAAGCCTAAGGAGGGTTTTAAGGAATTGGTAAGTGCTTAGTTGAATTAATTGTATCATGTGGGATAGCTTTTCATTGGGGTAAGTCGAGGATATGGTTATCGCATTGTTAGGGTTTGTAAAAACCAGTTAATTATAATACCCTAATGAAAACCCTTTAAAGGGTAAGCGGTTCTGGTCTCTGGTTTATATTATACATAATATATGGTCTCATCAAGCGCATTGATGATTCTGCCAATCTGAAAGTTGTACAGTAAAAAGTGCTATAAATGTATGTATGTGTTCTGTAACATTTGTATAATTATGTTTGGCAACATTTGTATATTTTTAGTAGGAATTCACATCATTGGCAAATTTTCAACGGCTTGAGATATAAAAGCATCAATTCCAAATACAAAGAAACCCAAGGCCTTTGGCACAGTTATTAAGTCTTCTGATGTAAAATATTAGTAAAAATAATAATAAGCCTGAAATTATATAGAACAAAAGTTTCAAGACAAATTGATATTGAACATGTATACAATTTGTGGATATAAATTACTCATAAATAAATAAGTAAATCCAAAGGAATTATGAATGGTAAGTGATTAAATAATTACTACAAAAAGAAAAGATTTTTTTTTTAACTTGTCCAAAATTAAACTACAACTATTAGTGACCGGTGGCTGCATATTTACATCGGACTCTATAAGACAGTACTTAAACACTTAGATGTAGCCTATTGAAGTCTTAGAGCTCTGTTTAGTCTCACTTCTGAACAATGAATAGAGCCGTTCAACTCGCCGGTAAAAGAACTAGTTATATAAGGAGCTATGTTACTTTGAAGGGGCAGCCCGAAATGAGCTACTATATTAGGATAAGGATATATAGTTACCGCATTCGCCCTCAAATGATTCGCCAGTTGTTCATCGTTGTTCCACACCATCCAATGTAATGGATATCGCGATTTCACTTCTTCTTCTGTTATGGTCATAGTGTCAACACATTAGATCTCTTACACAAGTACAGGTTCTACCCTTGAGTTTAATCATACGATACTACCTAATTAGCACTAATAAGCTATGCAAACTAATTAATTGAAAATATACATGAAAACCTACTGCGATCACTGCGCCGAAACGTCACGTCAAGTATAGCCACAGACTATAGATAACTGCAATGCCAAAATTCTTTATTTTCGTCTCTCTCTGGCAATAAAGATAAGATTTTTTTATTTGTGAATAATGAAAGAAGATGCAGTCACAATTTTTTAAATCAGAGTCTTATGATCAGGCCCAAAAAAATATTCATTGAAGTATATTTCGATATTTTAAACCGTATCTCAAATACTATCAATAGTTGGTTTGTGCACGGTTTGTGGTTGGTTGTTCGATGACAGAAGTCCAGGGTTACCTGACCTCTAAAAAAGCCGGTTTTTAGGGTTCTGTACGAAAATGATAAAAAAGACCCCTTATGGTGAGACTTTTATTTTCATAGAAAACTATTTTCTGCTGAACTCGTGTTAATTTCAGGTTATCTTAAATATGATTTACGTAGGTAAGGGTAGATAAGACTTGTAACCAGCACAAGATAACCCGAAATCAACACGGGTCCAGTTACAATAAACGTCGCGTTGATGAAACAAGGGGACAGGTATTTAATTGCTTGCCTGCATTTATGTGCTTTTATAGACATTGAAAAATGAGTCTTATTACATAGGGCGGCATACTAATAAAACGAAAATTAGACGAAATATTCGTCATTGTCTTCGAACACGCTCTTCTCTAGTCCCAACTCAAAACCCATAATTGGGGGGCTATAATGTGCGTAACTGTAGACCCTTAAAGTGTCTGACGTCTGTTGTGTATTGTGTTGGCAACACGAAAAATGACATTTCCTCATCAAGTATTTTGATACATTTTTTCGAAATTCATAATTTATTTACGTAATGTATTTATTTTCGAAAATGTTACTATTTTGAAACAAAATGAACAAAGCCCTCGTGTTGAAATATGCTATCAAGGCCTTAACGTTAAGGTCAAAGCCAACACACTGCAAATTTTTATCTAGCATAGTGACAGACAACAAACTCTCAGTAAGTAATTTTATACTTTTGAATATTCTAATGTAATCCTAAGCGTTTAGTATATTGCTAAGGCTGCTCGAACAAGACTGGGAAATGGGCTTGTTTCTTTTATTTTGCAAATAACACTCAAAAACCCTAGATACGATTTTAATTAAGTGCGATCTTTCACTTAATAAATAATATTTACAGGAATGTTACAATATCCTAGAAATTCCTTTGAATTCTAAGCAAGAGGCAGTTAGACGAGCCTTTCTTGACTTGGCGAAGCTTTACCACCCCGATTCTGGTTCGCCTGAAGCTAATATAGACAAGTTTGTCGAGATTGAAAATGCATTCAGAATACTAACAAGGCATAACACAGGGAAAAGCAGCCAAGAAGATGTAGAGAGTATTGTCTATGATATCCAAGTAAGTTTAAAATATAATTTACTTGAATTGAATAATCCTTGGTGTAACCAATATTTTGAAGTTGAGAATTAGAAATCTTATAGTAACAGGATAAGTATTGATTTAGTAATAATAAGACATCTCTGTATCAATGATAGCAGTGATTTCTTTTTATTTGTACTACTAAAAGCACATTAATGCTACACTATGGCAAATATAATAAAATGTTACTTCCCTTAGAATGAGACTTTCTTGTTTAGAAGTTGATAACAGTGTTTTTCAGCTACAATGAGTTCTGTGACAGCTCATACAAACACATATACACTTGTTTCTTCAACTTTACATAAAAACTACACTGGTACACACATAGCGATGCCGTACAGAAACCTAAAAAATTAATCGCCTGTTTTTAAATACTTCGCATGCGAGTAAGTGATTGAAATTATGAAATACGGCAGTAACAGAACTCATTGTAGCTGAAAAACACTGTAGTCTCCCACAATTTTTTGTAAAGTTGTATCATTGTCAGGGTAATATTTACAGATTGATCTGGCTGGATAAAATAGTTTTTATCTTATTATTTCTTCATACCCATTTATTCCAGCATACAGCACCCCAGCACCGTCAATACCTGAGCTACGACGGCATCGGCCATGGCACACCTTTTCAACGCCAGAAGCAGTATGAACAGGCTCGAGCACAACAAGCAGCCAACAACATCATGGAGCACCGCCTCGCTAAGGCAGTAGCCTCAGAAAATACTTTGATGAAAAAAGGACAAAGCTACAGAAAAAAACATGATATAAAAACAAAGTATGGTTTTGATAGGCTTGTTGAAGACTTGATACAGGAATCCATGTCAAAGGGAGAATTCCAAAAACTGAAGGGTGTTGGAAAACCATTGAAAGATCAGAATAGAAATCCATATGTTGATTTTACAACGCATAAGTTGAATGAGGTATTGTTTTTACATCATAAATGTCCTAATGTCCGATAATCTAACTATGGTAAATACCTTGTAAAATTGATTCTTTAAAACTTGACCTTGAAATTAGGCCGGTTGACTTTACAAAGTTCTTACAATTTAATCTGAGTAATTATTTATTAAATTTTTATGGCATAGAAATAAGTATGAATGGTGTACCTAAGCTAACAGTCAACAATCAAACAACAAATGACCAATCAAAAATTTACATATTGAGTGCACAGAAGAAAGATGGAGATAAAAACTAAAAATATCCTATTTATTCTTAATACTTACTCTTACTACAATAAACTTCTCTATATATCATTCTAAATAATTATGATAGCTAGGTGTGGTCATACTGTTAATCTTAGTTTGACTTTTATCTATCTTGAGTTGGTTAATGAATAATAGCCTAAATTTAGAACAACTTTTGATTACAGGTTCGGATCCGGTCACTTACGGCCACATGCTTCGAACGGCCACTTCCCAGGTAAGGCCAGTTCTCTGAACGGCCACTTCCCAGGTAAGGCCAGTTCTCTGAACGACCACTTCCCATGATAGGCCAGTTCTCTGAACGACCACTTCCCATTAATGGCCAGTTCTCTGAACGGCCACTTCCTCAAACGGCCACATCACTTCAACAAAGTTTTTTTACATATATCAGAGGCCGGCAAACGAGCGATAAACAAGCCTCTCGACGCATGCTATCCAATACGCGTATTGTCAAATTTGATTACGCATTTTGTCCAATACTCAATTTATCCAATACTCAATTTGTAGAATACCCCTTATGTCCAATAAGTAATATGTCTAACACGCATCATGAGCAATACACGTATTGTCAAATTTGATTACGCATTTTGTCCAATACTCAATTTATCCAATACTCAATTTGTACAATACGCTTCATGTCAACGCTTGCCTGTGATCACGACTGTAATTTAAAGCTTAAAGCCAGAGACATGAAAAAAAAGGTTTGTTTGTTATTATTCATTCAATTTATTATTACTAAAATAAAAAAAGGCAATAAGAAACACAACTGGAAATACAAGTTCCTCTAAACTTCAACAAGGTTGAAGTTTGACATAGGTGTAGTGCGAATAACTGGTAGAAAGGATGTGGGGCGGCATGGAACGTGCCGTCTGCGTAATATGATCCATCAAGATTTTTTATCAGATCTTTACAAATTGGAGTAGAAAAAATTAAAATCTTGTCATGTTGTCCATCTGCAAGAACCAAAAAATCTTCAGCTATTGTACCAGTTATATGTACGTCTTCCAATTTCCTAAAACTCAATGCATCTGTTTTTAAAAACCTTTTCCTGGCAGCATACAGACCGTTTTTTATGGAAGAAAATAGGGGAACGTGTTTTGCGAAGTTATAAAGTTAAAAAGATAGTTAGTTAACCAGGCACGGTAAAAACCAAAAAAACCGGGCAAGAGCATGTCAGTCCATGCTCAATGTAGGGTTCCGTCGTCATTATGATAAATAAAGGACAGACAGACAGACAGACAGACAGACGAACGGACGGACGGACGGACAGCTGTGGTCGTAGAGTGGTCGTTTGGAGAAATGGACGAACAAGGAATTTGGGTGGTGGCCGTCCAAGGAAATGGTCCTTCGGGGAAATGGACGAACTGGGAAATGGACGAACTGGGAAATGGACGAACTGGGAAATGGACGAACTGGGAAATGGACAAACTGGGAAATGGACAAACTGGGAAATGGACGAACACGGAAGTTGGGTGGTGGCCGTCCAAGGAAGTGGCCGTAGGTGACCGGATCCACAGGTTCTTATTAATAACGGTTTCACACCAGAATGGATAACTATGAACAAGGAAATCAACGGAGACATTGATGCGCTGAAGCAAGAAATACGAAAGGACAGAATGTATCTAGGACCCCATCCATTATCTCCTGAAGACCAGGCCAAGTGGAACCGTCTTTGTGAAGTCAACAGAGACTTAGCCAAATCAATCAATACTAAAATTAATACATTCAATTTAATAGTACCTTTGCTCAACAAACAAAAGTTTCATGTAGATTTTGATAAAATCTCTGAAGAGATACTTATGCGTGGGGAACATTCGGTTGTGCGTAAAACGGAAGAGGTGATAAAACCTAAGGAAATTGTTAGTACACCTGATGATATTTTAAGTTTTCTGTTCAAAGGGCTTAGTGAGCTTTTTAGTTTGCATAAGTCAAAAGAAAAATCTTGATAATAAGTAAAAAATGTTGTTAAAATAACTTTATATAATTTATTTATTTGGTTCTCTAAAGTCAAATTTAGACAGGTGAGGCTACGCATCAGATACAATCATAGTGATGTGTAAACCTGTATTCAAGTAGTCTGTTATTAGCAGCCTTTGCAATATTCAGTTTCTATCTGTGAATTCTGTGATGTTAACATAGTTAACTTAATATATAACAACTTTAAAATAAATTATGTATATATATATATATATATTTAGGTGTCGTCATCAGTATAAATTGCAGAAACAATGCATTGGGGATTTAAAAACTTATGATAACAGTAAAAATATTTTAACTGTACATATAGCTTTTTAAAATGGATTGTGGTAAATTAAATACCTATATTTTAAATCAAAATAAAAACACCATAATTCATGCAAAACGTTTTATTTCGAACTACATAATTTTCTTAACAATAACGGCATTACAAAACACATACTTAAACTATACTTGATAAATGCTGTAAACAAAATACTTAACTAGTGTCTAAACGAGACATAACTTTGATAAAGGTATATACAAATTGTTGTATTTGTAGCGCAATATAAAAAGCCATACAAGATTTATTAATGACTAGGGTGCTTACCTTGCAACTCATTTAATGTGATTTCTATGGGACAATGCAATATTGTTACAACAAGTCATCATCGTCACTTCATACTAACTTGTAATAGTATCATATCTTATTGTCATCATACCCCCTATGTCATTAAAAGTTTGAAATGTATCCTAAATTTAGGACCAAAGGCAACTTTGCCGGATTTTTGTCAGAAATGTAAATATTCGAGATTCGACAAGATATTATACATCTTAATATTTTTTAATGGAATGTTATAGATTAAATGGCACGACATGATATATACGAAGTACTTTTTACACTTACATTTACATGTTATTGGCAACATCATTTGTATATCCTGTAAATTTCAATGTCTTTGTGTGACTATTATTTGTTGGTCACAATTGTTTTGGTCGAGAATTTAATTGTATTTAACCTAAGCTTACAAACATGGGAATCATATGGAATGTTCTACGGTCGCGATGTACTTAAACGGAATAACCTTTTGAATACCTTAATCCTTAATTTAAGTCACCACATTGGGCCGACGTTTTAAATTTGTCTTTACTTAACATCCGTCGCATAAATATGCTGCATAAAATAACTAAGGCATACAATAGGTACATTTGTATTAGGAGGGGAGAAATCGTTTTTTAAGAGTACCACATAATGTTTCCCTGCGCGCTAAGCCTCACGCGGCCCGTAGCCAACAGCCTTAAGGCTCTAGGGAATGCTCGATGCTCCGCACCATGGATCCTCTCAGTGAGGCTCTCTACCGTGTCGTCCTTGAGGACTGGGACGCGCTCCTGAAGGATTATGGGGCCCGTGTCCATGCCCTCCTGGAAAATGAGACAAAGTTTGTACATTAGTTTACGGGACAAGTTATTTAAGGATTGAAGCGGGAGCGAGGCACCGTGACCGTTTTAATTTTGAGCCCGCCGCTGTATCAATATCAAGCTACCTCAGTATACAGGGTTGCACAGTCTTGTAAAGTTTTTTTAAACACATTATATTATATGGATGTGTTACAAAGGTTTAAGCGCTTTATTTTGTATGGTATGAACACCTGACGAGCCGAGGCGGTTTTAGCCGAGTATGCCTCGGATTTTACTTTTCATTGAAGGGCCTGTGTACTCTTATTCTTTTCATGATTACAAAAAGAGTAATGTATGATACTCACGTCGACGAAGTGTACCGTGCAGCCGCTCTCCCGGTCGCCGGCGTCGAGGCACTGCTTGGCCGCCTCCAGGCCGGGGTGCAGCGGGAGCAGCGACGGGTGGATGTTCACCAGCCGGCCCTTCCATCTGCGGGGGTATTGGGGTTAGCGCCATCTAGCGGTGACTTGTAAGGGCCGTACGTTAACCCTTGGTATGTCTAAGCACTGATCAGCGCACCTTCCGTTTGTCTGCTTAGCACTGAACAGTGCAAGGTTACATAATGAACATTTTATTTGAATTTGAACTTAAAAAGAAGTATTATAGAGTCTATAACATTATTTTAAAGCCCAATTACCCATAAACGCATTCGTTAAATTAAACATATAAAACAGTTCAGTAAAACATGACGGGTGAAAGTGGGCGACCCTATACAAAGGATTAATTGATCTTGAGTGAGATGCTCATTTCAAGACAAATCCAAATAAATATCGAAACTGACCTTAATGACATGTCGTTAGATAGATATCTCACTTAATATCTGTTTTTTAATACGTCCGTCCATCATGTCCTACGGATTACATCCCAATTTATTTTAACCTGTGTGCTTACGATGTAGCAGCAAGTTGGGCTTACACCAAGTGGAAAATAGGTCCTTTAGTCGCATTTATAATATTAACTTACTTCTGTACAAACTCGCTGGATAAGATCCTCATGTACCCAGCTAGGCAGACGATGTCAATTTTATGCGCCTCTAACGCGGTCGTGATGGCCTGGTCGAATTCTTCCCTCGATTTGTAGTCTTTGTAATTGAACACCTGAAAAGAAATCGCTTTAATGTAAATAACATATTTTTTTCAAGTCTTATGTACTCCTGATCACAATTGAATAAGAAAATTGTAAATTTTCTTGACTTGACCAGGTTTCTTACGGCGCTTCTACTCTGCAATCAAAGTCTCGTAGCCTTGGTCACTCCATATTACCGACGTGTAAAAGATCCCTCATGTGGCCAATTGACTACATAAATATTTTGAATCTGGTTACTACATACATACATACCTACATTAAATCACGCCTGTTTCCCAGAGGGGTGGGCAGAGACCACTTCTTCGATCTGCTACGATCCTGACAAATACCGGGTACCGTTTAACCTATTTTTTTATAAATTTAATTTTACGACGTTGTCCGCATTATTATTACGTATAACCATTCCAAATTACAGCTTTGTAGTAGTTAAACCGCGGGTGGACGGATAGACAGAAGGACATGGCGAAACTATAAGGGCTCCCTGTTGACTAGGAACCCTAATATAAGCTATTGTTTTATCTACGTATGCAATACGCGACTCGCAGCTATATTTTTCATATAGCAAAAATAACTTACCAAAGATGGCACGTCGACTTTCTCTGCCCGTTTCAAAGCATAAGCGTCCTTTTTGTTGCTGATCACAAGGGAGATATCCGCACACATACACTGGGCCGCGTCGCGTGTGTGGTCCAGGAGCGCTTGGAGGTTGCTGCCGTTGCCTGACACTAGCACTGCCACCTGGAAAAAGAGAAAATCTTTGACTAAACAGAATCACGTTGTTTTGGCACCTAAATAGATAGTTATATGTGTTATATAATTTTTCATTCTCCAGTTCGAAAAGTTTAATTTGAATGGGTAGATAGTCGAGTGGAAAATTGCGTTTCCACCTCTAGACTCTACTTACGTCGATTGGCCACGGAGTCTAAGATAATTGAGCTACGTCATATTATTAAAATAAAAGCTTTTTATTTATCTAAACTCTGCTATTTATTACGATCTATGACTATTTGAATTTGACTATGGGTTCATATTAAAATTATTTTCTGACTGGTCTATTTTTTTCGCAATTACTGAAAATCAACATTTTAAATTATTCCTCTATTCTACTGCCCACCATAATGTCATGATAGCATAGCATGACACTTATTTTTCACGTTTCGGCATGGCCATCTACATAATACACATATTGCCAACATTGGAAAAGGTTAATCGAATTGGTCACGACCAAGGAGCTTATATACAACACTGGAGGTTGAACGCCGAACATCCGTTCGAAACAAGATATTTAATCTTTATTACGTCACGAATATATTCCATCTCTTTCTTTAGTTTAATTTTCTCACAGTCGAAATGAAAAGTAGAGTGTGTAACTCGGTTGAAATTATCCATTTCCGCCAGAAATATCTCGGGTGAAATAGGTCACTTTCAACCCTTGGTTATCAATCTATTATTTTAATACAGTTGCTCTAAAAGTGGGAAATGGGATCTTCTGAAGACTGCTATCATTCAGACAGCAAAAGAACATACCCTTGGGAAGCCCGGCATGAAGAACTTCATCACACCAGCTACCAGTCAGATCATCCTGGAGCGTCGTGAATTGAAAGAGAGAGGAACGAGCTCTGCTGAGGATCAGGAGCGCTATTCAAA
The DNA here is from genome assembly GCA_923062465.1 of Acleris sparsana. Lineage (NCBI taxonomy): Eukaryota > Metazoa > Arthropoda > Insecta > Lepidoptera > Tortricidae > Acleris > Acleris sparsana. The sequence goes on from OV281296.1 coordinate 11,536,009, forward strand.
ACTGAGCCGGGAGGTCCAGAAAAGGTGTCGACAGGACTACGATGCATATATTAATAACATCTGCTTAGAACTTGAACAGAACTCTGTAAGGCACGAAACTAAACAGCTGTTTAAGGAACTCACGAACTCTCGAAGCATCAAACCTATGGCCATCGAGGATGAAGAAAAGCGTCTTCTCATAGACATGACTCAAATACTGGAACGTTGGAAAAGTTACTGCCAATCTTTATACGATACCGGTGAACCGACGAGCCGGCTGGGAGAATGGATAGCAGACGAGCCCAATATTCTGCGATCAGAAGTCGAACGTGCCCTGAAATCACTCAAACGCGAAAAGTCCCCAGGCAGAGACGGTGTCCCCGCAGAACTACTGAAGAACTTGGGTGATACAGGGATATCGATTCTTCTAGACATATGTAACGGCGTCTGGAAAACGGGACAATGGCCTGTAGATTGGACAGAATCGCTTTATATTCCCCTTCATAAGAAAGGTTCCACCAAAGATTGCGGTAACTACAGGACAATCGCTCTTATCTCCCATGCAAGTAAGATCCTTCTGCATATACTAAACCAGCGACTCTGTCATTATCTTTGTCGCCAGATTCCTGAAGAACAGGCAGGTTTCGTAAAGGGTAAGGGAACCAGGGAGCAGATACTCAATGTGAGGCAGGTCATCGAGAGAAGCAGGGAGTTCAACAGCCCAGTTATCTTGTGCTTTATTGACTACACCAAGGCTTTTGATTGTGTGCAATGGGACAAGCTATGGATTGTACTGTACGAGATGGGGGTCCCAAACCACCTGCTCAATCTCATTCGAGTTCTATACAGCGATAATCGCTCTTACGTCAGAATCGGCACCGACTGTTCTAATGTGTTCGAAATAAAAAAAGGAGTGCGACAGGGTTGCATATTGTCCCCGGCCCTGTTTAATATATACGGAGAGCACATTATTCGCAGGACCCTTGAAGACTGGGAGAAAGGGTTCCCGATTGGTGGCAAAAGAATATCGAATTTGAGATACGAGGGCGGGATGATAAGTAACTGGCCTTAGCTATTTAAAAAGGTTGTATTTAAAAATAAACTAGCGTAATTTAAAATGTGTGTCTCTGGCTATCTGTGTTCGAAATTTGAAATTCAGGGCTTAAAAAAATATTGATTTTTTTGTCATATGAAAATTTATTGCGACGATTGTTTTAAAAATGGATAAAATTGAACAAAGAGCGGTGATAAACTTTCTTTACATGAAGGGTATGAAGGGAAAATATATTTATGATGAGTTAAATAATGTTTTGGGGGAATGTGCTCTATCATACGCCACGGTAAAAAACTGGGTGGCTGAATTTAAACGAGGCCGTACAAGTGTCCAAGACGAAGCTCGCCCTGGACGTCCAAAAAGCGTCACGACTCCAGAAATGGTCTGCAAAGTCCACGATATGGTTTTGGCTGATCGACGATTGAAGTTATCAGAAATAGCTGAGACTACAGGGATCTCAAAGGAACGGGTACATCATATTCTAGATGAAGAATTAAATATGAAAAAGTTATCCGCCCGTTGGGTGCCGCGATTGCTTACGCCCGCTCAAAAAAGAATCCGCGTGCAAAACTCGAAGGAATGTTTGGATCGTTTTCAGAAAAATAAAGCTGATTTTTTGCGTCGTTTTGTAACAACAGATGAAACATGGGTTCACCACTACACGCCAGAATCAAAAGTTCAATCAAAGCAGTGGACTGAATCTGGATGTTCGGGCCCCAAAAAAGCTATGGCTGTAAAGTCGGCTGGAAAAGTTATGGCTTCCGTCTTTTGGGATGCTAGTGGAATTTTAACGATCGATTACCTTCCTAAAGGTGAAACCATTAATGGAGAATACTATGCTAACCTTTTAGATAAGCTACATCAATGTATTCAGCAAAAACGACCAGGCTTAGCAGAAAAAAAAATCATATTCCATCAAGACAATGCCAGGGTTCACACATGTGTTAAAGCCATGGCGAAAATCGGCGAATTGAAGTACGATTTGCTCCCCACCCACCTTATTCGCCTGATCTGGCACCATCCGACTTCCATCTGTTCCCGAAGCTTAAAACTTTTTTGGGTGGACAGAAATTTGCCACTAATGATGCCGTCATAGCCGCTCTAGAGGACTATTTTGGACGCCTCGAAAGGAATCATTTTATGGAAGGCATCACAGCTTTAGAGCGAAGATGGAATAAGTGCATAGACCTAGACGGAGATTATGTCGAAAAATAAAATTAGTTTTAAAACCAAAATTCAAGTTTTTTTTACTTAGGCTAGGTACTTATCATCCCACCCTCGTATGCCGACGACACTGTACTCCTCGCTACCTCTGTGGAAGACATGCGAGAACTGTTTCGGAGACTCGAGACCGAAAGTAACGAAATGGGCCTCGCAGTGAACAGAACCAAGACAAAGCTCATGGTGGTTGATCGCGCTGGTCACTTAAATAACCCGACAAACATCATAACAGGCGTGGACATAGTGGATCAATATATTTATCTGGGTGCTCAAGTCAACAGAGATGGAAGTTGTGTACCCGAAATAAAGAGACGTATTGGGATGACCAAGGATGCTATGACCCGCCTAAACAACATATGGAAGAAGAGGGGAATATCTGTCAATACCAAGACCCGATTGGTACGAGCCCTGATATTCCCCATTTTTCTATATGGAGTTGAAACATGGACGATACGAGCTCGAGAGAGGCAGAGGATCGATGCTTTAGAAATGTGGTGCTGGAGGCGCATGATGAGGATACCCTGGACCGCCAAGCGCACCAATATATCGATTCTCGCGCAGCTCAAAATCAAAACACGCCTGTCCACAGTATGCCACCAGCGAATTCTTTCGTATTTCGGCCACATAGTGAGAAGAGGAGATGAAAGTCTCGAAAAATTGATCGTGGTTGGGAACACAGAAGGTAAACGAGCTCGTGGCCGTTCCCCAACCAGATGGACCGATCAAGTTAAGGACACATATTCCTCCAAGTTTTGCACGGTTGTAAAGGAAGCAATGGACAGGACTCGATGGAGGAAAATCATTCACTCCAAGTGTAAGCCATCCAGTGATGACCACGATCCTCAGTCATGAGGGACCGACGAGAGAGAGAGCTCTAAAAGTGGAACTTTATTTTATTGGTAATGCGTTTGCGTTTGACCTCAGTCTCACCTGATGCTAGTTTTTGTAGGTGTATATCGTGCAGAATGTTAGATTTGTGCTTTTTACTTTTTGTTACTGCATATTAAGCGGCATGTTGGATTTTTCGAACTTGTGTTTTTTTCTTTTCCATTTTTTTTTCTGTTGCTCCAAGCCATGCATCCAATCAAAGAGTTTGCATGTTCAATCCCTTTTTGTTTTTTTGTTTTTTATTAAGGGATGAAACCTTTCAAATCACGATATCTCAAAAACTTGCTAAGTTGACCAGATGTGTTCTTACCGTGTACCCGCCTCACATCCTACTGTCATACGAAATGTCCTTTTTTGCCAGTAGTACCACCGGTGGGTCTAGTAAGAAATATGATTCTCTTTAGTATGGTATCGAAACCTTACCTTCTTGCTGGGCATGGTGGGCATCCTCCGCGTGAACTCGAGCGCGGAGGAGAAGTTGTCGACGAGCACGCGCGCGCCGCCGGCCGGCCGCGCCTGCACGCTGCCGATCACCATCGCGCCGTACGATCGCGTTATGTTCATCACCTGGGGGGAAACCAATATTTGCATCAATCATTATTTCATATATAAAAATCACTTATATAAACAAATCTAGAAAGTCGGATTGGCTTGAAAGTTTGCATTCTTATACGATTTCGATGAAGATACAAAAATGTATGGTAAGTACTATCAAGCTCGTATGATGATAGCTAAGAGTAATTCCGCAATTTGGACTTGTTTAAGTATTTTTTTAACCTTTTCAAGCACTGATCAGTAGTGCAAGGTCACATGATCAACACTTTATTTGATTTTGAACTTTAAAAAAAGTCGGATATAGTCATTTTTTTTCCAATCTCAACGAATCAATAAACTATAGACATTCATCATTCGATTAATGAAACGTATAAAGCGTAAAAATACAGTTCTAAATTTAAATTTTACTTTTAACGCGCCATTTTGGGTGCAAGTGTGCGACTCCCACTTACATAGATAGTTTATTATCATTTATATCATAGTTAGATCTACTACAAACACATATTACTTTTTATCTACGCACATATCGTAAGTCCTCTTTTATGCGTTCAAAACCCGTAGGAAATGACCAGCATTATTGCAACTAATTTTACTATGAAAAGTTTCTTGTCTGTGGTAGTAGGTAAAATTTGTACTGTAATGGTTATAACAGTATAGATTTTGGTAAGGTTATGAGTTTCAAATTTGGAACATGTTCCAAAATTAACACAATTTAAATAGGTCCAATTCTAGGATCAATTGGAACATCAACTCGTTATATTTTTTAGTACAATATCGTAGGATATTTGAATTTCGAACGACATGAGAATAGGGACTTTATTAGTAGGTATGTCTATCATATTATTTAAAAAAAAAACCATTCATATTCGTGACACATGACAGGTTTCTTTTGCCGCCATTTTTGTCAATTCGTCGTATCGTAAGTCGTAATTTGATTTCATTTAGTTCATTTCTTTGTTGAGTTTATTGTGCCACTTATGAAAATTCTGCTTATCCAAGTAGACAACAATTGATTAACATTGATTAAATTTAACATCGTTTGGTGAAATTGGTAGGTACTTAGATATGTTACAGGTAGCGCTGGTAGCAATGCAGGTCATTTGCCTTTCGGCTTCTGAACCCATCTTAGAGTACTTATAATATGTGTGTAGATAAAGTATTGTACGCGACTCTGCGTAATTGGCATTACAACACTCGTGTCATCTATTATGAAACTCGCCTTGCGGCTCGTTTCATAAACCACACTCATGTTGTAATGCCTGTCATTACGCAACCGTCACGTAATAGTACATTATGATACAAGTGTGCTAAGTTGACCATTGTATACAAGGCGCTATTGTGTGCGCACGAGCGGCAGCGAGTGCGCCACAAGAAAGCCGCGTATATTATGGTCACAGGCACACGTGTTACATACGACGTTTTTCAACACACTTGCGAAAAAAAAACAAGACTTCATTTTCTTTGCTTAAAAAAGAAATTTTCGTTAATATTAAACTTCACAATAATTAATCCAAACTATCTTCGTCACAGCCGTCAATTATTTACGAAAAATGGCGGCTGGTGCGTTGTTTTTTTTTTCATGCCGCGATACCGATGCGCGCGCAAGGCTAAGGCGCGAACGAGATCGGCCAACAGCCAAATTTAAAATGTAATAATTCATGTTTAAAATACAAATTACAGAAAAAATTAAATGATTTTAAATAAATTGAGTTATTTTTTAGTAATAAAGCTGATTTCACAAATTTATTGAAATAAATATGTAGATAATGTTATTTGCCGCATAAAAACTGTTTGTTGCTAAGAAAAAAAAAGGTATAACCCGACTAAATTATATCGCTTCTTCTTCGTACTTACAACTTGGTACTAGGCTACAAATGTAAATTGTTTGGGTTAATAAACAAAAGGCACTTGTGCGTAATATACTGAAAAAGCACGCGTGTTTAATATCTAGGTTTATGAGCCAAAAATCGGTGGAATAAAAAGGTCGTTTTGAGCAAGTGTGTTGAAAACTACTATTAACTTATTATTGTATTTCTTACGTCCGCCTGATCTTCTGGCGACACTATGAGCACCATCCCGATGCCACAGTTGAACGTGCGGAGCATTTCCTCGTCTGACACTGACCCAGCGTCCGCGATCCACGCAAACACCTAGAACAAAAATTACAGTCAAGATTACAAATTTCATGGGTTATGTTCAGATAGGATACTCAGTTGCTTATTTACCTAAAGTTCGCGAGAGGACGTAATACAGAGTAGTTACGTTACACCAGTTGTAATGGTATTTTAGATTTTATTGTGTCAAAATAATGTCACTATGACATAACCTGTTTAAAAGATAAATCCCCTGATATGATGCAAGTCCCTTCTTTGATATCTCTTAAGGGCTCAGCCGATTTGCATGAAACCTAAGAATCATCCCGATTGAAATGCATTCCAGAAAACGGTCCCTTTCGGTCCATCCGTTCAGGAGCTACGATGCTACAGACAGACACACATACAAAGATACACACATAAAACAACATCCCTCTTCTGGTGGGCGTTAAAAAAATGATAGTTGCCCCAATGTAATCTAAAATATCCTAATTTACGTGTATTTAGCATACGACTAATTAAAACCAGAAATCCGGTATACGATGTATATTTTTAAAATACCGTCTAGTAACCACACTGTATGTAGCGAACTTGGCCTAAATCATCTCCCAATGATCGGATCTGTAATAGCAGGTGAAGGTTACCGGGTGCACGTTCCACCAGTGCGCGTTGAGCCGCGCGCGCACCCACTCGGGCGTGACGCGCGGGATGTTGTCCAGCAGCCCGCCGCCCGTGATGTGCGCCACGGCCTTCACCAGCCCGCGCTGCAGTGCAGGGAGCACCGAGCGCACGTAGATGCGGGTTGGCTTTATTAGCTCTTCGCCTGTAGAAACATATGTATCAATCTTAACTTATGGTAGTAACAAATGGTCTAAATGTAGTACATTTGCGAAAGTCATATTAGAGTTCAGAAATCAACTAATTTAAAAGGCGGCCTTACAAGATCACAATTTAGGGAATGAACCAATCAAACGTTATGTGTTAAGTGACTTGAGGTATAAAATAAATAATTAAGCCTTTTATTAATGTTTGTACACAATAACGCTGTAAAAGGAGGTTAACAGAAGTAGGCTATGTATGAAATAATGTGGCTTTAATTAGATGCACCCGATAGAAAGCATTGCACATTCCTCAACAAGATAGTTTATTTGCTTTGAACTGATAAAGATTGGTGTTTCACAGGGATGTATGCTGGGACTGCTTTTATTTGTTATTAACTTCTGCTTTTATTTGTTATTAACTTCGACAACAAAATATTAGCTAACCTTCTAGAGGTCTACTACTCAATCGATGTACAAAGAAATCTAAGAATGAGTGAAGAAATACCATTTATCAATTCAATTTACTCGTAATAAAGGTTCACCTAAAGTAAGTCCTTCTTTGCTGAAAGGCGCTTTGTCACTGAGTGTCAATCCAATCTTCTTCACCAGTTTGTGGATCAAACTGTAGCCGTTGCTGTGAATACCGTTTGAGGGAAGACCGATAATTGTGTCTCCCACCTGTAAAACATTTTATGTTAATTACCTACAATTAGGACCATGTATTTACAAGGATTTCAGTGGTTTAATTTAAGTCTTCTTATAAAAAACGATGTTTAGAGTAAAGTCTGTTTATTAATATAATTTTAGTCAACGCCATCTGGTGAAAGTAGTAAAAAATAATTCGATTTAATTAAATAACAACATTATAAAAAAAGAGTTTCTAGCATCAAAGAATTTGCAGTTACAGTTATTAAACTAAATTTGAAAATGTTTGAATTTCTTAGTGTCTGTAAATCTAATATACTCCGCAGATTATAAAGCACAAAATAAATAAAGTAAAGAATATTAAGATAATATTGGACAATGGACTCACAGTAATGTCCTGTATCTTGGGCAAGATATGCGAGCGCTCGACTACGCCGAGCGCAAAACCTGCGATATCGTACACTCCTGGTTCATACATTCCCGGCATCTCTGCTGTCTCGCCACCTAACATACAAAGATAGTTCGTTCATATTTCTAATACATACGAGTGCAAGGGGCACTTTTGTATAAAGCCAGATCCGAGAATCAACAGAGCTGAGTTTTCTACTGTGTACCAAGTTTAATCCAAGATACATATGTTAGTTGTATATTCCACTTCGAAAATTCACCTTCATACCCGGTGTAACCTAGTGTATATTATAGTAGAAAATCGAATACTTGCAAAGACCTATTTTTAGTTTTGTCGAAATAAAGAACAATGTATAGCATTATATTTACCAATAAGAGCAGCCTGCGCCTGCCTACATCCTTCAGCGACCCCAGACACAACCGCCCTCGCTACGCTCACGTCCAGCCTGCCGCACGCGAAATAGTCCAGGAACGTCAGCGGGCTCGCCCCGTTACAGAGGATGTCGTTCACGCACATCGCCACCAGGTCTATGCCGATGGTGGAGTGCTGGTTGATTTTCTGTGCGATTTTTAACTTGGTACCGACGCCGTCGGACGCTAGGACTAACACTGGGTCCTAAACAAACAAAATTATAACATCAAGTAATACTATACACACTGCCGACCTATAGTCGCGCTGTTCTAAGAAGCGCAATTTGACAGCTGTCAACGCAGTACAAAATATAACCTAAAACATGCCACACATTTTGTACTGAGTTGGCATCTGTCAAATCGGGCCTTTTAGAAGGGCGCGACTAAAGATAATGAAAGACACACCCATAAGGTGCACTGCCTCAGCTCAAAGTGAAACATTGAAAATTGGGTTTTAGTCTTTGTTAATACGATACCATTTTTATGCTCGCGCACCGGCAATTACTTTAACTTGCAAAATGTATCGTACTAATACAAGTCAAAGTTCACTTTTCAATGTTTCGCTTTGAACTGCGGCGGTGTTGATCTTGTGCCGGGGCGTTATAGTGTACGATGACCTTTAATCGAAACCCAATGACATTTTAAAGCAATTTGTATCTTTTTTTATAGCTTGGAGAGATGGCAAACGAGCACTCAGGCCACCTGATGGTAAGTGCACTATGAAGCATAGACATTTACAATAACAAGATTGCAATCTTACGATGACAATCTCATGACTGAAATGACTTAGATGGAATGCCTCCATGCAAGTAATTTTAGTTTGCTTTACCCCCGCACCAAAAAACAACAATGCGAACACTCCGCAATGGCAAGTATTTCACCTCTGCATACAATATTCATCAATAGTTTACCGTTCATTTAAGAAGTTCGCACCTTATATTCCTGTTCGACCGCTTTCAGTTGGAAGCAGCCACCGAAACCACCGAGGCCGCCCAGCACACCGGATCGTGAAGTGGACCTATAACAAAATAAACAATTCATTACCTTATTGAAAATTAGTAGGTACTAGGTAGGTTTCATAAAAACCGAATTTCAAAATACCTTGATCTTTAATTGGGCTAATTCTTAAATTGACTTAGTGCCATGATGCCTAAATTTCAAATTTCATGATTAATTTGATCCAAACCTTCTGATTACCAAAAATATTTGAATTCTTAGACAACTGAATCATAGAATTGACTTAAATAAAAACTGAAAGGCAAAATGTCTAAAATAAATAACGATTAATGAATGACAGGATAGTAAAGCAGTCACGGAAGAAGGTTAATCAACTTGTTCTGGTGCTTTGTGATAAGGCCCTTTTGTAATAAATGGTAGTCATGTCGGATATTAGGTCTTTTGAGAGAATAAAAACAGGTATTCTGGTATTTAGGTATCATGATACAAAGTCGTTTCGAGATCTAGACGGATTGGTAACAGGTAACCCACTCACTTTCCTGTTCTATAAACAAAGAAAATCTAATGTATATTCTAGAACAGTTTTTACCTCGCCAAAGGCTTAATGAGCGACACGAGCGAGTCCCCAGCTTCAATGTCAACTCCGCTGTCCTTGTAAGAGAGTGATTTCCGCGTCGAAGTGTACACGTCCCCGAACGGAGCCGTAAGGGGAGTCATCGCTTCTTTGAAGTTCTCTACTACTACTTGATGACCACCTGGAAACGACAAAAGTATAAACGTACTGGGAAAAGGACAATATAGCAATGTTTCGAATTTTCAACCTTGTTCCGTTTAGAGAGGTACCAGCTTTACTATAGTTGGGATATGAGTATAAACCGCAAGATATCCGATTATAGGGAGGGGAACCGGGTTATGTAGGATTAGATCAAGGGGGTTTCTTGATGGTCCACCTCGACGCATTTAGAGTAGGTAGCTCTGGGACCTTTATACGTATACACCAGTGCTGACCAGTAATACTGGTTTTAAACGGAGAAATAAGTGAGGCAGAATAGTGGAACACACAAACCAGTACTGTTCTGTCTCGGCGTGTACGTTCACCAAAGTGAAACGTATGGAAGGCAGTAGCTACGATGACAGGTCTGCCTCTCATTACACCAAAAAGAAACATTACTTGCCTTCTTTCCCCAAAGCCCGTACGCTGCCCACGATATCTATGGTCTCGTTCACAGATTCCAGGACTTCGTTGACGCAAATGGGGTCCACGATGACCACCATACCGACGCCGCAGTTGAATGTTCTTAGCATTTCGAAGTCTGACACGCCACCTAAAGAAAGAGTTTGGGGTTTATGTAACAAAGTTGGGTCTATGTGTCGTTTATTGAATTACTTGCACCATATTATGGATTTGAACGAACTCATCATACATCTTCTCCGTTTCTCTACTGCGTTTACAGGTTATTCCCTAATTTTTTTTAGGGAATAACCTTTTTTGATTTAAGAACATGTTGACATTATCAAAGATACACTTTTACCTTCAAATATTCATTCAAGTGGACTGATGATCTGATAAAGGTCGCGGGAAACCGCTAGATGACAGCAGCAGAGGACCGATCGTTGTGGAAAACCTTGGGGAAGGCCTTTGTCCAGCAGTGGACGTCTTGCGGCTGATAATGATGATTCATCCAAAATATGGGCCGCCGTTTACGTATAATGTTAGAAAACCGCTCCCATTCCTACATAACTAGCGTCGGTTATTAAGAATTCATACACAAACCTACCTTTAGCTTGCAGCCAGCCGAAAATCGGTTTGATCTTGAACTTCATCGCATCCAACACAACCTTGACTCCAGCCGGCAAGATCCTCGGAATGTTCTCCAATAAGCCTCCGCCAGTTATATGGGCCAGGGCTTTGATGGAGCCCTTTTTAACGGCAGGGAGTAAAGCGTTCACGTAGAGACCAGTTGGTTCTAGGAACTCTTCGCCGAAAGTCCTTCCGGTTTCGCTGAATGGAGCTTTCTCGAAGAAGCTAGAAATAAAAGATGTTTATGAAGTCCAGCTAAAAACTAACTCCTGCACGTGTTGATGAAAGTTCGGCGAAATAAACCATTCTATAAAATGTGTGTCGGCTAATCAAGGGAAAACCATCAGTCACTAGTTAACCGTATTGGTGCATCTGTGTCCCTAACCCTAAATATTACGACTTACCTATGTCCAGTCTCATTCATGATTTTCTGCACCAAACTGTACCCGTTGCTATGTACGCCAGTGGAAGGTAATGCTAGCACAACATCTCCAGCTCTGATCTCTCTAGACCGCGGCAACTGTTTGTGGTTGTCGACAACTCCTACAGCGAAACCGGCTAAGTCATACTTGCCAATGTCGTACATGGAAGGCATCTCCGCTGTTTCTCCGCCTGTACGCAATGATTAAACGTCAAATATAATATTTAATGAGTTTATTTTATTAATATTTGCAAAAACGAATTGCGTTCGCGCACAAAAAATACTATTTTTACTTTACATGCGTCATATGTGTCAAACGGATAGTTTTCACACCAGAGTGTTTCAAGTCATTGGAAACTGTCATCTGTGACCAGTCTTTAAACGGGAATATGACTCTAGATCAGTTAATACGCCCCAAGGTAAACTAAGGCCAGCCTTTGAAAGTTGCATATCTTACCAGAATTCGTCTTTGTCTAGTAAACATAAAAATTACACGTTTCTCAGGAATATCATTGTACGCACATATATGATACACGTACACATATGGAAAAGTAAAAAAAAAAACTACCTAGTCGGGCCATAAGTTCTGTTACTAAAGTTTATTACAATTTAAAAAATAAATAAAAGGAGTTTTACGTAAACCTGTATATTAATCAAAACTTTGATTTATAAAGAATAAAAATAAAAATAAGGTATTCTAAAACTATTGCAATTATTTGATGTACGAGCTTGAAGTATTACCCATTCGGGACTAGAAAATTATAGTTTAATTTACGCACGACGATGATACTGATAACGGCCACAACTTTTGTGAGAGTTCTTGTAGAGAGTTCAACTTTGCGTGACATATTGAACAGACTTTTAGCTTTAAATTCTGATACAAATGTATTTCAAGCAACTAAAGATCCGCTTGTACACCGGTCAATCTTGATGTCTCATTAAAATGACTTTACGATTTCACGACAATTTGAAGTAATACGAAAAACACACCAAATCTCTTGCTTCATAAGCTGGAATTGAGTCTTGTTAAGAAATATAATGTTGGTCTCTAAACATACACAGAGATAGGAAATTTTATAATATTAAACAAAAAAAGTTCCGTGGTTAACAAAAACTAACTTTTAAGCGTTTTTAAAAAGTGAAATTTACAAATAGTCATGCGTAATTTTATCGATCCCAGCTGTGATTGCTAAAAGATCGTATCAGAAATTGCGGTGAATATATAGAATGATTATTTGTTCTTAACAAGGTACATTAATTGAGCTTTTAATTTTTATACGAATTGAAATTAAAAAATTAACATTAGTTAGTTTTATTTGACTCAACCTTAGTAACAGAACTTATGGCTAGACTAGGTAAAATACTTCTTAGCACTTACCAAGCAAAGCGCATCCAGACTTCAAGCAAGCATCAGCGATCCCCCTGACTATAGTTATGGCGACGTCAACTTGAAGCCTCCCGCATGCCATATAGTCCAGGAAGGCGAAAGGTTCGGCGCCCGCGCACAGGATGTCGTTGACACACATAGCGACCAAGTCTTGGCCTATGGTGTCGTATTTCCGCATGGTTTCTGCTATCTGTGGACAAGGTTTATTACTTAGGACAAGTTGCAGTCTGGGCTCGGGGTTAAAGTCTCAAGAATCAAAATAGACTGAGGAGCCAACAATTAGCTTGCCAACAACCACTACGCGTTATTACCCTTTTCAACGCGTTACGTCAAATACAAAACGAATCACAATGCAAATTACAACTTAATTCATTGGAAACAAAGTCTCTTTTAATCTGCATTTCGTGTCGGCTGTGGGCACCACCGTCGGGTGGCATCAGTGGCACGCTTTTCAGATTTCGGATAGAGCCGACTGTAGCGTTCAACACAGGCAGGAGTACCAATGTAAGGGTATATTGGTAATCCTACATGTGTGCTGCCTCGAGTCCTAACATATTTAAAGATAGAAGCCAAGAGTTGGACGTTGACGGACCCTTCTTTAAAGCCCTGGTTTATAGCTCTAGGGTAAGTGCAGTCACATGCACCTGGGTGGGCCTGTTTTCAAAAGATCACCAAGAGTCCAACGGCTATCATGCGTTGGCTTTCTTTTCAAGGTCCTACCTTCAGCTTCGTCCCGACTCCATCAGTCCCCTGGACCAGTACAGGATCCTGCAGCCTCGGGTCCATAGCAGCCAGTTGGAACAGGCCGCTGAAGCAGCCCAGGCGGCCCAGGACCCCACGTCTATGGGTACCCGTGGCCAGGGGTTCGATCTTGCGCACCAGCAAAGCTGCCGCGTCGATGTCCACTCCGGATTGCAGGTAGGATAGACCGTTGATTCTAGAATTTTTAATTTGTATTGAAAATCTAGGTCAGTAAGCTTATTATAGTTACGTTTCTCGATGTGGATTTATGTGGATTCGTCATTTTCTCACTGGTTGATAATTTATTAAAAGTATAGCTGACACAAATGTACCAAGCTCTACAAAAATTAAATTTTCCGGGATGAAAAGTAGCTTATGTGTTGAGCTATCTCAATTTGATATTTCATCCAAATCCGCCCAGCCGTTGCAGCGTAACAAACAAACACACATTCACATTTATAATATTAGAAGGATTTTACAGATCGATAGGGTTAAATGTTGCCACAGAATAGGTACACTGCTTTCAATTGACGAAGTCCCCACCCTGGTATTTAATTTTTCATGCATTGACGCCACCATGCAACGTTAAATGGACAGCGGAGCGGGCCGTCGTGGATTTAAAATTCCATGGTCCGTATCAATTGTGATTGGCAAAGATGTAAACTAAACCGAAAAACCAATTTACTAAATAATCACGTACTTTAAAAGATCATGTAAGATGGGCAATGATTCACTTGATCGCTACTTTCATATTAACTTGATGTTTGCTACGCTTCACGGCTAAACCACTGAAACGTATTTGGTTTGGTAAGCTTCAAACCGGAAGGATATCGGATACTTTAATGGACGTAGCCTAACGAAAAGGAGCCAACCCACAAAGAATGATGGGCAGAAATGTATGGAACCCAGCCCAATCGTCAATATGATTATAATTTATGTAAGCTATTTATTTATTATTTATCCCACTATTTGCTGTAATTGTTGTAAATAGTAAAATCAGTCAAGCGTGAGTCGGATATACGGCTAATAGCATTGCGACGCATGCGGGGCACAGCTAGTGTAGTAATAAACGTTGTGTGTGTGTGAACATTTGAAGGCTGATAACTCTCTTCTCCGGGGTTTTTGTAGTTTGTCCCCGTATTATAAAATGAAGCTTATGTAACTAGCTTTCACGTGGTATACATGAGATTTGTATTGGTTATATGGGCCAAATTGCCCATCATTCTTTCACACCTGTAGATTTTGACAGCAATACAATTGAAATTCAAATAGTACATTTGCTTTGTGCTGTGGATCTTTTTCGCTAAACTACGTCCTTTTGATCCCGGACAACTGAATAGTTTCCGAGGGAATAGCGATAATCGACTTCTACGTGGAGTCCCGGGCAACAGCTAGTTCCATATATCCCTGGCAACACTTTTGTAGAATAACTAACCCGCCCTCGCTTTGCTTCGGTCTAGGTGAGTTTTCTGTTACACCCTTACATAAATCAAAATAAATTACACATCAAAATCTTCCGTGAAAAAATGTCTCACTGGTGGTGAAAACCACATTAAATTCCATTGCGTATTTTAGGAGTTAACGTTAAGACCGTCAGACGCAAAAAACGACTACGATGTAAAGATAAGCAATAGTAAAACAGTTTGCGGGATTATGGTTTTGGTTTAGTTTTATATTTGCGTCTAAGATATTTTAACATGCCAATGAGTTTCCCCATGAATCAGATCGAAAAGATTGATCATATAAGTATCCAGCCTTACGCGTCCATTGTCATTGTCCACGCTATGCAATATGCATAGGAATACATGTCTGCCGTCCTAAGCCAGTAGGCAGTATGTTAGACATAACTTCCGTAGCAATATCAACCTTATTACTAAACGAATAGAATTAAAACTGCTTTGGCTGTTGAATTTGGGATAATGCTTATTGGCTAGGCTAGGCTATGTGATGATAGAAACTGTGAAAGCTTATGATTTTTAATGTACCCAACGAAGCAGGAAAATGAAATGCATAGTGCGAAGAAACAGGTTTATTGATAAAAAAATAACATGAAATGGAATCGTTGCAAACAATGACAACATGCAATTTTTGGGAATGTTTGTAGTATTAAAAAAGAACGCCGTCATTGGCCGAGCGTGGACTTACTGAAACAAAGGGACAACACAAAACATGAGCAACGAAACAAAGTAGAAGAGCATGCACATAACATAACAAACGATGAAGTATTTGGCTTTGTAATGAAGGAGGTATGGTTGAAAATGTAAAAGTAAGAAAAACACAACAAAAAAAAGGAAAACCATGAGTAACAGAAATCATGCCTTATGTTGTCTCATACGCTCATACCCTTATGCAAGGTTTTTATTAACTTGCAATTTTCGTATGTTTGTTTAGGTCAAATAAAGTGAATTTTGGACCAGTTCCCGTCAATGGATTGGGCTGAAATTCGGACCACATACGTTAACCCGATGACAATGCAATATTATTGTATCTAAGCCCTAATGTGACGATTCAGTCGAGAAGCGTAGACTCGTTAGTTTTGTATTAACAAGCATATGACTATCCAACAAAAATGACTATGCAATGATTTCTGATCCCGAATAAACATTATACACATCGCAGCTGAGTAAAGTTGTTGTCAGGTTTGCACTCACTTGGAGAAGGCCTTATGCGCGATGTCCTTCCGGTACTGCTTGCCGGGGAAGTCGACGGCGGCGGCGGCGGCGGTGGCGGCGGCGGCGGCGGCGCGCAGCGAGCCGGCGCGCGCGCACAGCTGCAGCACGCGCCCGCCGCCCGACACCAGCGTGCCGTTGGCGCCGCGGCCCACGCCGCTGTGGAACACCACCACGCCGGGGTTGGACTGCACTTGGGCTAGACCTGCCCACCAGGGGAATAACGTGTCGTCAACAACGATCGAATCTTTACATAGTATTCGCTTCCCGCCGTCTGTCCCCTCAGTATGTACAGTAAATTAAAATTATTCCTTGAACCATCTCAAAGTGATGTAACCAATCAAAATACAGGAATCGATTTCCTCGACTAGATAGATAGAGTGATTCAAGAGCAAGGTTTTTATGTATTAATTCTGGCTTATATATTATGTATATGGGTGTTCGAAAAAAGTCACATATACCGAAGCGAAGCGAGAGCGGGTCGCTAGTTATATGTATAATGCGAAGGTTTGCGCGTGGGTTAGAATGTTGGTTACTCTATTACGCTGAAACTGATAAATTAATTTGGATGAAATTTGGAATTGATGAATTAAGACATAAACTACAAAAACATAGACTAATTATTGAAATGCATTTATATACTGCTTTACCTGATAGTGGTAACTTGGGACAGACCTGACAGTTATAGAAAAAAAAACAACATTAAAACTTACAATACAATAGTATATAAATAAATATTACTACATTTTTGCTTTGTAAACTTGTCATCACAATCAAGTTAAGAGAAACTAAAAGACGTATATTTTTATGACTTATTCACATTGTGACAGGAGCAATGGTCTTTCAATTTCCCTTACTGTACAAATTACACCATAAGTGTTACTACAGTGAACTTACCACTGATGACGCAGCCCTTGGTGGAGGTTTCTGGGTAACCCTTGGAGGCCAATACGACGCCGACACAAGACAATTTAGTGTTCCACGTCACTTGCAATTGTTTGAGAGTGCCCTCGACACAAGCCTAAAAAAAAGGCGAATCATTGTATTGTATTGCACAAAAAGGGGTAGTATACGTTTTGAGTGTTTATCGATGTATCTGTGTGTCTGCCTGTGACACGCATTCAGACGCGGTTTTTAGGGTTCCGTACAAAAAAAATAAAAAAACTGAACCCTTATAGGATCACTCGTGCATCTGTCTGTCCGTCCGTCTGTCACAGCCAATTTGCTCCGAAACTACTGGACCGATTGAGTTGAAATTTGGTACACATGTAAATTGATGACCCAAAACACAGATGAGCAGTTTTTTTTTTAAATAAGCTTCTTTTTCGCGGGACAAATTAGGAAATTAAAAAAAGTGCAAACCTTACTGTGTGCAAACCTCATATATCGAATGAAAGGGCTTGTAATGAGGATCTCAAATATATTTTTATTATTATTGTAAAATAAATACTTTTGGTTTTATTCATGACAGCATACGAAAATTGACCATTACTTAAATATTGTTAATGTTCAAAGCAAAAAACAATGCTGTTATAACTATTAATTACCACGCAGCAAATAAGTTTTGCATGGTTTACTGCTGTCAACATTACTACTAACTTTACGGATATGCAATGTATCAGAATTTCCTTTTTATTACTTATCACGCTCCAGTACTGCGAACTAGAGGGTAACCATAACATACTAAAGCAGTTTAGGTTAGGTTGAATCAAAGGGACAGAGCTGTATATTTATACCTTTATAACAGTGTAAAGGTCTGTTTCCATGAGGGTCATCAGCACTTGAGTCTCCGGGTCGCCGAAGCGGCAGTTGAACTCCAGCGTCACTGGACCCGACTTCGTGATCATGAGGCCAGCGTACAGGACACCTAAAAACAAAAGATTTAACTAGTTGAATAAATATATTGGGTCTTTGACTCGGACCTGTATCTGTAAACCCAGGTTCATTTACAATTCTGCCCAACGAAGCCAAAAGGCAGTATCTCAGATAAAACTCCTGTAGCAATATCAACCTCGTGACTAACAGAAGAGAATTTAAACTGCTTAGGATATTGAATTTGACATACTCCTTATTGGCTTAGGAGAGCAGAATTGTGGCTGTATGGCCTTGGCTTTTGGAATCAACTCAATTATTATATTACCAATTGTACTTCCTACTTTTTACTTATATTATACGTTATAAAGTTCTGTCCTGGATTTGCACATACAACAACACAATTCACATACAGGCACAATTCTGTCCCTATTTTTTTTAAGGCGGAGTGAAGTGTAGGTATTAACTACTCGAGATGGCGACAGACAAATTACATTAGATGCTAACGATAATTTTAGTTAACTCTAACTACTGTTACAACGTAAGATTAACATGATCATGCTTCTCCAGCAGTTCCGCAAATCCCACGGATCCCGTGCTTCTAATTCCGCAACATGCGTGACTGGAAAATAGCGCGGTATCTCGGATTATCGGGATCCCGGTATACCGAGATCGGAAACACTAATACAACCATAAAAGGTTGTCGAAATTTATTAAAATAAACAACCTAATTAGACCGTGGCTATAAACATGTTAAGAGACGCAATTTTAATAAAACATTACTTATTATTTATTGCACATACCAAACCAACCATACTTCAGTAGTAACAAAGTTCATAATCAGAAATCGTAGCATTACATAGCTAAAATTAATAAGTGTTTGTTCTGTTTTATCAACATTTAATCTATTAACTTATTTATGTGAAAATGCGTAAACATTATAAACAATGACAGGTCATGGGTCATCAAAGCAATTGCATAGTATGTGACGTAAGAACGTAGTTACACCTACAGTTTTAGTATGTAATAAATGTAGATATTGCTCTCAATAGTACATTGTTTATCAAGGAACTAAAATAGGCCCCTAATGACACGATCAAAACAAGGGTGGGTATAGTTCGAGTGTGGCTGTTCGATTGGGTTAAACATTTTAATATTGCGAGATAAGAAGCATAAAATTCAAATAATCAATTCAAGGCAGACAAATGAAAAAATACAACTTCAAGCGCTATCTTTTTTACACTCTGAACATGTCCATCATCATCATCATCATCATCATCATCATCATCATCATAATCATCATCATCATTATCATTCTCCCTGTACCTGTCACTTAAATACAGAAAAAAAGAGAGGAAGAGAATAAACTACACAGAATCAACTTTTCCAAAACGGAGACCGAGGCGGTGGTGCGCCACAAACAGCCAGCTGCATGTTGCTCATCGCTGCGCTTGCAAAAATAAATACCTATGTGTTTGTTTTCACTTAAAGGATTTCGAACTTTGATTAAACTGTCTATGATTTAGAATGCTCCTTCTAGAATAGAACACACGTTCAACGCAACGGTCGCCAGAGAGGGCGCTGGTGGGCGGTTGGCCCGACGCGTTACACAACCAACCACCTCCACCGCCCAGTAACCGCCCTCTCCGAAGACATGACTAACATATACTTGGCTGTTTGTGGCTTTCCAAGAAAATTAAAAAGGAAAAGTACCTATAGTTCATTTACAGTTCATTCGTTCAAATAGTTCGCATGCATTGTGCCGCCACAATCAAAGTCAAAGTCAAAGTCAAAGTTCAATCGGAACAAAGAAGCCGCAGCGGCGCGCACTAAGCGGTGTTGGCGACTTCAAAGGGTTGCATTGCACACTATTTGAACGAACGGACTATACCTACGTTAGAGCATGAGAAATTAAAACTGCTACTTTATACATTTCAACGACACGCTTAAACACAACAGAGATTGCTTATTACAATGTGTACCGTTTAACTTTGACACACTATAACACTAGATATTTCAACTAAACCCGACTTTAGCGATATTGTAATATTAGTGTTAACGTTTTCATATAATTGTGCGTATAAGTTACTACTAGTGTTATAGGGCAAATGCTGATAACTTGAGCTATTCGATACAGATAATTTCTAGTTACGGCCAGATATTGCTGGTACGCAGTTCTAGGTAATAGAAACGTGGCTGCTTCGGCACGCGCCATACTTCTATGTTGTAAACATCTTTATAAGTAACTATTAAGTATAACATACTTCTAGAAAAAAAAAGGCTTGTTTCTAACCACTGTCACAAAAAGAGGGTTATTATAACGTGTGTGTATCTGTGTAACTCATTCGGGCAATTAACAAAAAGAAGATCTGTGCGTTTCGTATGTCTGTTCATGAAATTAGATTGTGCCATTAAAGAAATATCAGCTCTGACGGCGTAGCCAACTTGCCAACGCTGCTAACGTTTCTGTTTTCTATCGACTTGAAATGTATGGACTTGACATAAGCGCTCGGCGGTCCGTGTACTTAAATCCTAATTTAGTTGTTTTTCGAAAATCGCTAACTTATATTGTGGGTTTTATCTAACTTATATCTATTTAATATATATTTATTCGTGGAACTATGACCATACTCGTAATCAAGCTCGTTTGACCTTTTGTCGCGCTACACGCTCGACTATCGATTATTAGACGGTCATAGAACGAATGACCAATGGAACTGGAGATGCTGTAAGGCGCCGCATTCGGTAAATCAGAATTTTGTTCATGGGATACAATTCTCAATACAAAGACCAATCACGCACAATTACCTTATTAGTATATATAGATGGACCCTTCCGGGTGCATTGTCCAGGTACAAAAAAAGTACAGTAGTCCAAGCTTCTTAAGAGGCCGCATATGCTACCACGCCCGCACAAGAATGACAAGAGATGGCTTTATGTGCTTCCGCGGGAATAACGTGAGATGGAGTTAGTTTGCGCTTCTTGGTCAGCGTCAAATTAAAATAATTACTGTTTACTAAACCATAATGACTAAACGGGTTCCCAACAAATGGGGCGATTAACAGAAGTATTGAGAAAGCATATCAGAAAGTTCTAAGAGACATGTTTCAAACGGGACACACGTCCCTAACCACCAAAATACATATGTAAAATTATTAGCCGCATTTTTTATCTTTATGTTTGCCAAAAGAACACAAGAACTAAGTGGCTTTCCCTTAATAGATACAGATACAGTATGAAAAGTGTTAATGGACGCCTTCTTAGCTTAGTTGAAATAACAGTTTAAGATATTATGAAAACTACTTATTAGCCTTTTAGACTAGATTGTAATAATTTAAGGTGAATTATTTAATGCAGCTTAACTTTGAGAAAAATAGGTTTGTGAAAAGAAACAAACAATATTAATGGAGTAACAGTTGCTCGCCGTTGCTCCATTTCTTGGTTGCTCCCAGCAATAACTAACATGGGTGTAAACAGATGTTTTCGCGGGTGGCATCATTGACACCGGGTTATCGCGCATTGTCTTAATCATTCCATAGTGTTGTTTACGTTTTTATGACGGCTGAAGGATATTATTAATTTACTGCTGCCCTGTGTTCGTTTTTAGACCTTGATACTCCAAAAAGATCTAAACATTATTTTGAACATGAAGCTTTGTTATTTCTACGACCTGGCCAAATTAGGATGGAATTTGAAATGGAGATAATTACCCTGGATTAACACATAGGCCACTTTTCATACCGGAAAATTTAAAATTTTCCGAGGGAATAACAATAATGGAAACCTACGAGTATACGGACGAGGTCGCGGGTAGAGTACTCTTCAGAGTACTCTTCGTAAACAAAAACGTTTCTATTTGTGAACCCACAATACCCACATTATTGTTTTAGAATTTGAAGGCTAACCCACATTGATTGACGGGGTCAAAATTTAAATCATTATTGCTTATCTCCCATCACGTTAATGTTACAATAACAATTGTACTTCTACGACTATTTATAGCCTTGTCACCACCACGCCAGTAAACATTATCATTTTTAAGTTAAGTATAACCTTTATAATAACATCAATCGGCCATTCAAGTAGCCTCTTACACATTTATTGTGAATCGTATAAAAATGAATAAGACTTTTTTTCGCATGAACTCAAAATTCCCCAAGTCCTTCAAACCAAACGAAGTGGATCTCATCAACCTATTTGATTCAATCTTCGTCTTAATATTTATTATGACCATCTGCGAAACCTGTACTTTGGTAATATAACTAGGAAACCCAACCTACTGTTGCAACAATTGTTTTATTTTACTGCCTAACCAACCACTCGTACACACTATTCACCAATAAACATATTGTTTTTCAGTCTGCATTACCAATGACGAATCTAGTTTTTGACACTGAAAGACGACATTCACTCCTGTTGTTCTCATTTATACACTTACCAACATATTTGACCCCCTCAGCCTTCAAGCCATCGACAGCTCTTTGCAGCACTTGGTCTTTGACGTCAGCTAGCTGGTCAGGAGTGATGAGCGGGCACGGGCAATAGGCTCCCATACCTCCAGTGTTGGGGCCAATGTCACCGTCTCCAAGGCGTTTGTGGTCTTGCGCGGGCGGCATTATTGATACCGTCTCGCCGTCAGTAAAGGCGAGGACCTGATAAGGAAAATTGATTTATGTATTTGGCTGAGTCACTACGGCTATAATTGACTTAATGAGTTAATCGTCTTTAAAATTTATCTAAGTAAAGAAGATCATTTTCGGCGATTCGAGACGACGACGAGCTAACCGTAGTAAAGCGAGGTTATTCAGGGAAATCGACATGACATCATTGATCCCCTAATGGAATCGTTAACCGCATGTGGGAGATGCAAGATAAAGAAAATGTAAACCATCCCTCTCAGGCACGTGTTTACAATTAATAAAGCGTCTATATAAGCAAACTCGTGTTATTTACCTATATCCATCGCGATTAGATAGATATCTCGCGTGTATGACCACAGGTCAATGACTAGCAATGTTTAACAGATGTAGAATATCTAGAGCTCACTCATTTAAGATATACACCACAAATGCAGTTGAATCATATCTTATTGCATTTGCTTTTAAGGTTAAGAATGTAGTGAGTCAGTCATTAAAAAGATGTGTAAAGATAGGTACATGGTCATATAACGCAGCCTATTAAGTAGAATGATAGACGGGCGAGACACTTCTAAGTTATTTATGGTTACTGCACTTGGAATAATGCTTTACTGATAAATTGATAAACTTGAGTATGTTAGACCTACGTCTCGAAATTGCTAGACTCATATCGATTTCAACCAACGTGTTGAAACGAGTATTTGATTAAGTTGATTAATTAAAAGTTTATTTCAGAACAACACAAGACAAAAGATGAAAGACGAATGCAAAAGGCCACCCATACGTTGATGTAGCTACTTTAAATCAGAGAAGATGTCAAGGAACTGGCGATGTGCAGAAAAAACACTTTTAAGTTAAGGTTAGTTTCTGCAAATCGAAGTCAATCTCCTTTGTTGCCTATGGGAAAACATGTGTATTACTCACGGACACTTCTTCTCCTTCAAGGAGCTCCTCAACCACTATGGTCTGCCCGGCGGCGCCATATTTGGCATCAGTGAGGATGTCGTCCACAGCTTGGCATGCCTCTTCCTTGTTTGCAGCTACCACGACTCCTTTGCCAGCGGCCAGGCCCGAAGCCTTCACTACCAGCGCTTGGTAGTTTGCACTAGGTGAAATCAAATAGGTACAGGGTGGCCAAATAACAGGTATACACTTTAGTTTTGTAATTTTATTCTATGAAATATAAAAAATATTAACTATTCCTTGTTAAGTATAGTATTTAGAGCCGGCAGTTAAACATGGAAAATAATGTCAGACAAATGTCCACCTCTAGCAGCATGGCAGATGTGAACCCTTTTCATTGCGTTTTTCATCACATTTTCACACATTTCCTGCGTTATCTCAGTGACTGTGTCTCGAATATTTTGTTTTAATTGACGAAGGTTCATTGGCCTGTTAGCATAGACACGTCCCTTTAGATAGCCCCACAGAAAAAAGTCAGGAGCTGTTAAATCAGGCGATCTTGGGGGCCAATCAATGTCACCGTTTCTCGAAATTAATCGACCGGGAAACCTTCTTTTTAATGTTTCTATTGTGGCTCGTGCCGTGTGACACGTGGCCCCGTCTTGTTGAAACCACATGTTTCCCAAGCCCAATTGACTCACTTGATTCGAGAAAAAATGGATTATCATCTCACGCTACCGATCTCCATTCACTGTAACAGCATCACCCATAGCATCTTCAAAGAAATAAGGCCCAACTACCCCTTCTGACCAAATTCCACACCAAACTGTTACTCGACGAGGATGCAGAGGTCGTTCGTGGATCAAAGAAGGTTGTTCTTCTCCCCAATAGCGAGAATTTTGTTTATTAACAAATCCGCTGAGGTCGAAATGAGCTTCGTCAGTCATAATTATTTTTTTATGAAAATCTGGGTCTCTTTCCAGCTTGGTTAGCATAACACTACAGTAATCACGACGGCGTTCATGGTCTCGAGGCTGAAGTTCTTGAGTTATCTGTACCTTATACTGAAACAAACCAAGGTCTTTCTTCAAAATTGTCTGTAGAGAAGTCCTCTTTAAGTCCGAGTTGTTGAGAACGTCGCCTGGTAGACAATGTGGGTTCTTCGGCTACACTTTGACGAACAATTTGGATATTCTGCTCAGTACGAGCCCTTCTGACACGATGAGGAACTGCTTTATCTGTTACGATGCCATACTGCTCAAATTTATTCACTAAACGAGCTATTGTTAGCCGCGAAGGTAAGTGATTTCTACCAAAAATTGGCCGCAATTTTCTTAGAGTTTCCGCAATACATGATTGGGTTGAGTAAAACGTTTTAATAATTAAAACACGTTGTTCCGTCGTAAAACGATCCATAACAAATTTGCCGTATCTACACAAAGTAATTTTCATGCAACAACTGTCATATTTACCGCCAAAACAAAATGGCGGCAAAAAAAAGTTGTATACCTCCAAGTTGGCCACCCTGTATAAGCAATAAAGGATTACGTGATGCAGGCCAAATTTCGGTATCCTATTACCAGTTTGAAGGTTTGTTTCCCAACTGTTTCATTTGTCCTCTCAAATTAGAAGGTAGAAAATACGTTTTTTTGTTAATCCATTAACTTTTCAGAATATCTTAACAATGGTTAGTTTTGTTTTACAAAAATCCAGGAAACATACGGTCTCAGAAATTAATGTTTTTCTAAGTTATGAAAATTCGGACAAACGGTTCGGACGGTTGGTAACTGAAATTCATAAAAATATTCTAAAATAAGGGGTTCTACAAAACAAAGGGTGATGGGCAATTTTGTATGGACCCCGTCCCCACCCTCCAACAGTAACGGGATGCATGTCTATATGTTCATTAGGACCCAAAAAAATACAAAATACTTATTTTAGTAGCAAAATCAATGGCTTTTTTTAAATGAAAACAAGGGCCAAGCAAGCGGTAAATCATCCATACGATTATGATTTTCCAAGAAAACCCCATATATATGATTTCGTCGCCAAAGTAAAAATACATCATCTTGCGAAGCTCTATAAACTGGCACATATTTCATCTCTGTTGGTGGGGTGGGGCATTTTTGCCCATCGTCCTTTGATTTCTTACCTAAACATTTTCGCCGCGTGTTTTCTTTACGAAAGAATGTGGCCAAAGACCGGACGAGTTACATGATGGTGAGAATTTAGTGGCCAATATATTAACGAGCATAACGGGATATCGCTGTACTAAAATTCTTTACAAAGTTGAACTGAAAGTCTGATTTTGGCTCTTCGCTGAATAAGTAGTAAAACTGGGAATAAGAGTAGTAATGGGACGTAGCAACGGGACAGGGAAGTTACGCCTATTACTAACTGATGGAAACGCATACGGTACTACCGCCGATAAACCTTACACTAGGGAATTCGTTCGAATCATTCTATTGACTTACATTTTCCGTTTCAAATCATTTAAATATACTTCAAGTTTTCAATTAACAGAATATTATCTTTAATTAGTAAGTAATGCAGCACAACAACTGCTAGTATGCAAGTCTAGAATAAAGCGTCTTTATCTCGCACTACTTACTTTAGTAGCAGTCCAGAGGACACAATTCATGAGAACCACATGATAATTTAAAAATATCTGACATTGACCTGCTTTAATACTTATTATTAAGATATTACTTTAGGTCAAGAATGGAGACACGGATGAATGGGGTTCATGATTAAATAGGGACACGGTGACACCATCTTAATATCATGTAGGTATGTTATTTATTTAAGCTTCGCATGTGACATACACTCAAACACTCAACCAATTTGATTCATAGGCCACTATGGAACTATGTCTAAGTGAGATCACAATTCAATTCTTAAGAAGTTTCTTACGATTTCAATCATGACATCATTTTGTCGTAGTTCCAAAGTTGCTTCTTTAAATTGGTTGACGGTCCTTTACTTACATAAGGGTAAAACCAAAAAGCCCTTCTTGGGCAGCTTGCTACAAAATCCCTCCACTGACCTGTTAATAAACTGCTTGGCGGCTTCACCATCCGTGAACGATTTATATTTCGCAGTAGGTATCTGATGTCTGTCCATGAAGGCTTTAGCCCAGTCTTTGTTGGCTTCTATCAGGGCCCCAGCCTTGGTGGGCCCAAAGCATTTGATCCCCAGGGGGGCTAATCCATCCACAATACCATTTGCTAGGGGATCCTCTGGCCCAATCACAATGAATTCGATGGATTTTTCTTTGCACCATTGTGCTACAGCCTGCGAAATAAAGATAAGAGTTCATTTTGATGCGATGACTTTTTAAACTAGTACGGAAAATACCGGTGTTTCCTTGGTGAAGACTTTTAGTAGTATTTTTAGTTATAGCTTTAAGTCATGGTTCGTTTGATAACAAGCGCCGCGGCACAATTGAGTAGAGGCCTTATCCATCGCTATGTCGCTTTGTTCTGCCTGTCATTTGTATTTGTGTTTTGTAAGTTTTGAATAAATGTTTTCTGATCTATTCCATATTTCCTCCGAGTTTTATTAAAAGTGGCCTTTTATATTAAACCGGTAGGACACCGATAATATTCCTTGGGCACCCTAGGGATGCACAATATCAATATTTTTAAAATTAAATTATGCTCAATTTGTTTTGGAATTAACAAAATATAAACAAATCAAACCACGTGGCTCTCTTAAACAGCCAATCAAAACTAGTTTCTTAAGCTTTGACGTATGAATGTTCTGTTTCTATTGGCTGACGAACTATAGCACGTGCCATTTATGTTTACATGTAGCTAAGAAACTAAACAAATGAAGTATACAAGTAAAAGTAATGGGTGGCGAAAGTTCGCATGGAAACCTGAATTAGATACATATATTTATGTATTAAGACTGCTAACAAAAATATTTCATTAAGCGTTTTTGTAAAATCTACCCGCAGTCTAGTCGCGGGACGAAGTCGCGGACGGATATATAACAACTAGGTACATACAAGTTTGCATGACGCAAATTGATTCTATTACTGGACAAAATAAATAACAAACAAGATGATGTAATTTAGATAATATAATAATAAGTGAGATAGGTCATTATGGTATTAACGACGTAGTCTACCACTACTAACTTGAACGTCTTATTAGCTGTGCTTAAGATTTAGGTATTTGCCACACAAATAATTAAACAATAAATGGTAAAATGATAAAATTTTATGACGCATTTTTACTGTAACTGTAGTTAAAATACTTTTAGAACATTAAAAGAAATCAAATATTTTCAGTTCAGTTTTTTGTGTGTATTTAATAATACATACCATGCCAAGAGGATGAGATCATTGAAGGCCTGCAGGATGTTTCAGCTTATATTGTGATGATCACTCTTTTTACCACCAAATGTAATGTACCAATGTTTTTATGTACCAAAATGGTAAAAAAGGAACTGTTATGGTGAGAGAGACTTCATTGTCTGTCTGTCTGTTTGTCTGTATGTCACAGCAGGTTTTCTCAGCAACTAGGTACAAATGCTAACAACTTGAAATTTGGCATAGTTGTACAAGATGCTCGCCCGCAGCTGTTTTTTGATAAAAAAAAATGAAATTAATTTTATAATTAATTGAAAATGAGTCTAGGATGGGGGGACGAAAACTGAAAGTGGTTTGACTATAGCAAATGGGGTGTCATATGAAATGCCTTATCTGCACATTTCAAAACAATTTTTTTTAATTTTTTGTGATGTACTTAAAGTACAAGTAGTTAAGTAGTGATTTATAGCCAAAAATGTGTACACAAATGACGGTTCCCCCCTTATCTCCGAATTTTATTAATCAAAAATCTGTAAATAATCCTGACTGACTGCTTATATTTATACTTATAATGAAGCGTACATTATTTCCAGTTTTTTAGATAAAACAACAAAACTTTGAAAATCTGTATTAAAATTTAGGCTAATCAATATGGACCTTATTGCATCGAAAATAGAGTTCATAACCAAATGAGTATTTTCTGTTGCGGTTACCAAACATATTGTCTTAAAAAACGGGATCCTCGGTGCGCGAGCTTGACTCGCACTTGACCGATTTTTATTACTGAAATCGTCAATGAGTATTGTCTTATTTTTATTTCCTCAGACAGGTCGTAGGCCCTGACATTGAATAATGGAAAATTTATTCAACTTTGTTATCATAATTCAACAGATAAATATATGCAAAAAAAACTTAATTATGTCTTGGTTATGACACTAGTGGACACCAGTGGTCTGTTATCATTACATAATTTGTTTTTTAGTGCCACAAGTAGAGTATTGATTGTCTCTCATGCATTATAAGACCAGTTCTCATGTACAAGTCAGAGGTTATCAGCAAATCATTTAATGGGTAAATTGATCTTTTAATTTAATTGCAGCTTATTATACAAAATACTCTAAAAAATAATAATAAAGTAATCAATTCTTTCATCAAGTAAGCAAAGTTTTATTACGAAATTTTAAGCGCCCCTCACAATTTAGAAAACCACTCTTTCATAGAGAATTATGTAAACTAAATTTTATTACAAAATTTTAAACAGCCATAATTGAGGATAAGAAAAGTTTCACCACTTTTTTTATTCTTCGATCTATGTAAACATACAAACGTAAAACAATACTAAATAGTTGTTTATTTTAAAGATATATATATTTTAATTAACCTAATGAAATAAGCAATTATCAAGTTTATTCAGTTCAATTATTTAAATAAAAATAGTTCATACCTGGAAAGTTTGAAATTATAAAAAAATACTAAAACTACAATGAAGTAATTAAACACTGCCAGTTGATTAAAATAATTTCAGAGCTGAACATTAATTGTCTCAACCCCCTGAATATTATGTAATACTTGAATGATCCCACAGGGCCCATATCATTAATTACTTCAAATATACGGTGTGAGCCATCCATGATTGGTCAGTCTTTGAGATACATTATAATCAAAATAGTGTTCACAAACATATGGTGACTGTGTCCACATCACAAGATTGTAAACTGTCAGCGTATTGTGAACTTTACCGTACTGATAAAATCACACCAATTTTATTATAAGGTAGTCGTTAAAATCTGGGGGGGTTATAACGCCATTGTGAGCTGTGTTACAAGTTAAATACAAATGTGTGTATCTTAAAATTCAAGTGTTTCCGACTGTAAGCCTTTGAATCCCCAGCAGATTCAAGAAGGCATACATAGCTAAGGTTATAGATTTATAAGTTAAAAAAAAGTTCTATCTGTGTTTGTTTTTAAAGATGTTGAATTGCTTGTGTATGTTTGTTGACAATACCTATACTCTGATTATTCTAAGATGATGCCTGTGACAGCTCATATAAACACTTATTACACTTATTTCTTTAACTTTACATAAACACTACTTTGGAAGAAACCTAGCCACATCATTCCGGAATTTAAATAATTTATTGCCTATTTTTTTTAAAACATTGCTTGTGAGTGTAGTAAGTGATTGAAATTATGGAATACGGCTGTCACATGCATCATCTTAGAATAATCAGAGTATAATTGTATAGTCAGTTTAATTGATTAATGGTTATGCTCATTCAATCTTACAAGTAGAGTAAAAAAATACCAATTATTGTTTTTACACATTGGAACTTGAATAATGTAAAACAAGCTTTGGGAAATTTAGTATTCTTCAACAGAAATTTAAAAATTTAAGCCCTATGTGTATGTTATTTCTTTTGCTTATATTGCTTATGTTAAATCCTGAAATATTGGTGAATTTTTCTTAAGCATATATTATTTATTTATTTACTTAATCTTTATTGCACAGGAGAATTAATATACAAAAGGCAAACTTAATGCAGTAAGGCATTCTCTACCACTTAACCCTTAGGCAAAGCTGAGATTATGGTGGCGTAACATAGGGTCTAACTATCTTTACATAAAAATATACACCTACATATCAATATATTAAATTCAAATAAATATTAAGATAAATTGCACTAATAAATAAATACATACATATATGAAGACACAAGTAGGTAAGCACAAAACATTAGGTACAGATAACATAATCAGAAAATCAAGATGTCTACTCTACCTGCAAAGACCCTACCAATTTTAAACATAATATTATTCATAATAGAGTAAAGCTTATTTATTTATTTATTTATAAGTGGTCACAATAACCGAAATTAAGGATAACTTTTAATATAAAAACAATCGCACTTTAAAAAAAAAAGTACAAATAATAAACCCACTTAGAATAAAACAATCGACTACCTACAGAAACCAATAAGAAACTTACTGGATAGTTTTTGATGTCAAGATCGACAGATTCTACTTTGTTTGTAGTCGAAATTCCGACGCTGCCCGGCGAGCAATAGATTTGCTTCACGTGCGGCGAATCAGCCAGCTTCCAGCACAACGCATGCTCGCGGCCTCCGCTGCCGATCACTAGTACATTTTTCAGTTCAACCATATTCGAATCAGCGGTCACAATAAATTAAGACCACTTGTTTATTTAGAACAACAATCACGTGTCGAAATTTAATAATTTATAAGTTTAAAGGTATTTAAACTTATAGAAAATTAATTTAGAAGTCTCAAGTGAGGTTGCTTAGTAATATTAATTAGTTAAACGATTTCATACAATTTATTTCACGACTATATTCTTGATTATTTTTGAAGACACTGCCGTCCACAACACGCGTGAACTTTCGAATGACGTTTCGACTTATCACAAACGGTCGCGTTCAGTTATCTACTTTGAGTGCAAATGACAAAAGGTCAACTTCTCCGGTACCTTTTGATAAAATTACATCATGGCATAGGCAATCTAATTAAGTATTTAAATAATGTATAAAAAGCGTTAACAATGAACGTGTAACTAAGTTGATAGAAGCAATCAGGACGGCTGGGTTGGTTGACGACGATGAGGTCGACGACATTTAATTTTATCCCGTAGGCCGTAATCGAGCAATGAAACTTAGGCAGAAATAATGTTTAATTGTCGATAGGGCCTGCTTATTGTACCTAGGTGTCTTTGGGAGCTAGACAGACCATACATGTCAGTCATTTGCATTGAATCATTATTCATTTCTTATTTGACGAGCAATACCTAGGGGAGAGGGGGGCACCTTAGCACGTTTTTCACATTGTGTCTCATATCAAATCAACTGTAAAGCGAAATCGAAAAAACGGATTCTTCGTAGCCTCGTTAGGCGTTAATCGGTATAAAAACGGTGAGATACTTAAACTAGTCGACAACTATATAATTAAATCTTTGTTGTTTTCAAACACACTAATTTGTTAAAATCTGCCTCCCCAAGGGCGCACATTTGAATTGACATCCATGGGCAGTTTTGAAAACTATTATTAAATGCAGGAAATAATAAGGAAATAGCGCTTGTTAATTGTATTGTGTGTGTTTGTTGTTGTGTATTGTTGTTGATATTCCAATGAATATACTTAAAACAACTATAACATAAAATAAACATTTATTAAACTTTTAAAGTTCTAACTCCTGTTAACTAATAAGAAAGTTAAAATGAAAAGTTATGAAATTTCGAAATCGTATTAAATGGTTATGATCCCATTTTAAAAACGGAAAAACTGGAAATTTTGTACTTTTTATAATATGTAGTCTTCTGACATTTTTACCGCATCGCTTGTAAATATTTCAGCAACGGTGTATTTTCGGCCCCCGAAGTTTCGAATTGAGTGGTTCGGTGGTAATAGTAACCAACCATCCGTGTACATTATCCAAATTACCTATATAACACATGTGTTTGATCCTACCCTGGCTACTCAAATTACTAGACTAGATAAATACTCTAAAGAACTTGCAATGCTTTAATATGCATATAAATGTACTCACTTTCAATAATTAAAAGTGAGTGTACATATTTGTTGGTACGGTACCTACCAAGTACTACCAACTAATTAATATTATCGTTGTTCGTTATTGTCAGGACAAGATAGTATGACAGAAAAAACTAAAAATGTACCGGAATAGACGAATATAATTATATTTGTAGTGGGGTCGAAGCCGCTGGTGGCCAGCTAGTTACTTATGAAAGATAGTGATTAGTGAATCTTAAGTCGTCCAAAATAATTATAAGAAATTATTTTAAAAAGAAATGCTAATTTGGTACTAAATGATTAAGTCATGAACGCATTTTTGTCGCCCGTTGCGTTCCGTTTCTTGAATACAATGATATCAAGCCACTTCCGATATATTTGAACAAATATCAATTGGGGGTAGTTGTAACTACAAAAGTTATAATTTCTATTCAATAGTTTTATAAAAAAAGTACTTGATAATGCGAGAAAGTCTTACGAAACAACATTGTTATATTTTCTTCCAGATAGTACGGAACGGTTCTAAATATGGCGAATTTTATTCGTTCGTTCTTGTCATTTCGCTGTGATGCTTGCTTTTGTGTAAAAACTTGTGTTTTGTTGCGTTAAAATGGCTGACACCGGTCTACGTATGAATTTTGCTGCATTGAAGAGGGCAGATCCATACGCGCGAGAAATAATTGACAGTGCTACCCACGTTGCACTTTATACATTTGAGGAGAACGAATGGGAGAAAACGAACATCGAAGGAGCTTTGTTTGTGTACAGTAGAAATGGGGAACCGTACCACAGTTTGGTGATTATGAACAGATTGAATACTAACAACTTAATCGAACCAGTATCGAAAGGAATAGAATTACAATTAAAGGAGCCGTTTCTTTTGTATCGGAACGCCAAGTGTTGTATTTACGGCATATGGTTCTACGATAAAGACGAGTGCGTTCGAGTGGCCACGAAGCTGAATTCTTTAGTTAAAGAGTCTATAAAACAAACACCCGTCGAGAACATGCCGCAAACGCCCGTGTATAGCTCGACGCCATCGAATCCCCCAGTGGATATATTCGGCATGCTGAGTAAGGCTCAAGACGATTTCAATTCTAACAAAGGTATCGTTGCAAGCAAGTGCGATGCAGCTGCGCGGGCGCCCGATATGGCGTCCCAGAGCGTGATGGACTTCTTCGCTAAGGCAGGTGGAGGTGGTGCTGTACAGATGCCTGCGGTGTCGTCGCTGCCGTCTCCTGGAGTGTTCGGCCCGAGGCCTGCCGACCCGCGCGAGGGACCAGGCCTGCTTCAAAGGCTTATGAGTAACCCAGCACACTCTGTAGAGCATATAGAGAAACAGCAGCGCTCTGTCACTCCTCAAGAAGGACCTCTTGCTCCAAATGGTAACATCTCTCTAGACTCGTCATTGAGGCAAAATAGCGGATTCCAGTTGAAATCTACACCCATTGAGAAAAATAACCAAAATCACAGCCAGCAAAGGATATCTGGTATTAATAAAGGTCAATTGTTAGGTGGGATAGAGACAAATGGACCTATTCCGTTGGAGAATGAATTGAATTTAATGCATATGTCTTCACCAAAGCCTACATCTCCACCAGCTGCATATTTGAACCAATCGCAGGACATCAGCTTTTTAGAAAAAGGAATGTTCCCATTGAATAACTCTCTGCCGGTCCAGTCCAAGCCTGCCCTGATGCCTCCGACCATGTTCACAGCCAGTGCTGGGGACCTCCATCCCTCCCCAGAGCCCCTAACCAGAAACCAGCTGCTCCAAGCTTTCAACTACCTGCTTAAACATGACTCTGATTTTGTCAATAAGCTGCATGAAGCTTATGTAAAATCTTTTTCAGAGAAGACATTCTCCGTGTCATAAACTCATTCTTTCTGACTAGCAACTGATGTTGCCAGTTGCTGTTAATGTACAGTTGTAATTTGAAGTATAAATCCTCTGAAACGTGTCGTGTAGATTCCTAGTTTTGTAGAAACTCATTATTTGGACAGACTATTCGTAAATAAGTTTTAAACCTTTGACTGTCATTTATACCTGTATAAAGAATGAATTTTAGTGTCATGCTTTAAGTCTTGATGAGTCTTGTAAATGATTTCTTGGAAAGCTATTTGTGATATTTGATTGGCTTCTTAGGTAACCACTTAATCTTGCAAAACAGCATAAAAACAATCATTGTCTAGTTTAGTTTCTATATTAGTTCATTGCAATATTAAAATAATTCAGCAAAGAAGAATTTCAATGACAATACTTATTTTTATAAGGTATTTTATCTCTTATGGATGTTTAAAGTTTATTAGCATATTTATGTTTGTTGCAATGGACTTGAGTAAGGACATCCTAGTTATTTCTTTGTAATAAGGACTGCAAAAATTTGCTATTACTTTACAAGAACTTGCACCCTAGTAGTATATGCATCAGTTCTTAGTTTACTGTATGTTTATGAATTTGATATCTGTGTAATCTATGATTGCTATTTCCCTCCAAGTTTGGTTTGTTCATTTATAAAGTTTGTTCTTCAGTATACACGGAGTATCAAAGTCTACTTGGAATGAAATCCTATTATATATTTGTAACTTTAATGCCATGTAAAATGATATATCTGTCATTAATGTATAATTTAAATCCCTTTACCTATTTTTGTTGGGTGACAAAGACCTTGACCAATTTTCGATCAAAGAAAGTGCTTCCTCTCTAAACTTTAAGATAATCCTCAACAAATATAAGTTAAGGGGTTAAAGGGGTGCCTGACTGTAAAAATAATTAAGCTACCAAAAACTGAAAGTAGAAACTGCATGACAGTTTTTTTGGATGCTTTGCTATTATATTTTATGATAAGCAGACACTGGCTTGACCCTAAAAACCCAGCAATATACTTTTGCAAGTGAAGATTCATATCCTTTGTTAAAAGTATATAATATGTAATATCTACTTGAAGTTCTAAAAGAATTTCCTTGGATCATAACATCATTTTCCAAAAAAAAAAAACACCATTTTATGGTGAAATTATGGTCAATTAAAATCTGTGGCCAAAATTTGCTATTGAATTTTATTCGTAGCGCAATAAATACAAAATATGGCTGTTAACAATTGATTAAGTACTTGGAAGATTTCATTTTCATTTAATGTAAACAGATTGATTAAATTAAACATTGACAAAGACTAATTTTGGCCTATCAAAGTAAATACTGAATATAAAATCAATTCGATAGAAATGTCATATTTTTTGTTAAAAAAAAATCAAAACTTTGGAAGATTCGAATTTCATCAAATTAGTCTCAAATTAAAGGGTTCATGAATTATTTATTTCTTTTATTTATCTCGCTCAACCTACCACACAGAAATAAGCCCCGGCATTCAGATACATTTAGCACGATCCCATATTACTCATTTACTGTTAGCAAAATGTTTTTATGACTTCTTGACTTGCCATCAAATAATGTATGTCTGTCTATCTGTATGTCACACTAGCTTCTTCTCCGAAAATTAGTCGAAAAGCTGAAATGATATACACAATCAGTAAAAAAAGTGGAATGAAAGTGGACAAGGTTGGAAAGAGGTTTTTATAAAAAGCAAGTATTTCATGAAACCATTTTCATTTCATTTATACATAGCTGATTATTAGGGCAGTAGAAAACCATTAGCAGATATTTGAGGACAATAAGAAATTTACCATTTTAAGGTGTTAACACACTGGCGATTTGCGAACGTGTTTCGAGTTGGGCGTTTGGCTCGCTGCGTATGCGCAACTTATTCGCCGGGCGTAACTTTTTATATTAAGAAACTTATTTTATACCCTGATTATTTTAAGCGGATGCCTGGGACAGCTCATTAAAACACTTATTTCTTTCTTTGGCTTTACACAAATCGCCGCCCCAATATTATAAGGGTCTATGTTAAATTTTTGTGGTAGGTACTTCAATTTGGACCTTTTCAATTCTGACAAACTTCAAATTTTAAGTTGATAAAAGTGCAACATAGAACCCTATAATATTGGGGCAGCGAAATACTACATCGGTACAGTCAGCATCATAAATATATACATATTAACAAGGTTTCAGAAATATATATACAACCTTATTCCCTTGCAGTAGTCTTGTTTACATTATTTTTTTAAGTTTCACTCAGGGCCCGTAGTTTTCATGCCGTTGACGCAACAATGACGTCACGCTACATAGCGTATGATTCCGAATGGTTTTATTGTAATATTAACCATTAGTCGTCAATCATTTAATCATGTACAAATGAGTTTAATCTATTGACGCGTAGAAAAAGAAATATCTGCTTATACCTAACTCGTAACTTAAACTATTTGATTGAGAAGGACCGTGGCTAAAGTCACCGAGTAACATTATCATTTAAAAAAATAGTTTTTTAGTTGCAATAAAAAAATATACGATTAAATAGTCACATACAATTATCGCATTGACATTCATAAAAGAAAATTGTCTCTATTGGCCATTTGTAGTAATAAGTGGTGGAAAAAAATATGATGGTGCCGTGATCCGTACTTTGATTGGGATTAAGCTGTATTTAACTAAAATCACTTTGCCGTTTCTTATTAGTTATTTTTTTAACCAGTTAATACATACCTAAACACCTGCCAAATGAAAGCAGAGCACCCTGTATGTAAAATTACGTCATTTTGACGTCATCGGCATCAAAATTACGACCCCCTAGTCACTGTTGCCATGATATTAGACGCGACTGTACAAACTTAGCGACGCCGTCTGGAATTTCGCTTGTGTGTGAGCATCATCTTAGAATAATCAGAGTGAGAGGCCCTACTTTCGATTCCACCCCTTTCTTTCGATTTAGTCTTCGAGTGACGAGTGACAGGGACTCTGCACCCGAAATAGCGTTTCGCGGTATCCATCCAAGTTTTATGTTACACACTACGTGTGGATCAAGTTCTGCTGAAAGCCACACTCCCTCCCTCCCTCCTAAATAGGAGGGAATAAAACAAAATTATAAATTTATTTAATTAATATAAATAACGGTACGTCATCACACGTATACAAATGGACATCAATATCATACGTAGGTTTGGACATCGAACAACACGTTTTTTGTACTCTACCTATGTTCTATACACGCGCAGCGTTATAGGTACGATAGTAGACGCTTTAAACAGTGTTTGTGTTTTACTGTGGTCTTTTAACTAGGATAGTATGGGGACTTTGGGGGGTCGGACATCTGAAACCGTAGGGGATATAGGGAAACTGTCTAAGAAAACAGTATATAGGTCATTTTAAAAAAAAATATATATAAGAGAAATACCAAAGCATTTTTTTTTATGCAGATAAGTTGCTGGAGTAATATTCTGCAAACTGATAAATTGACCAAAAAAATCCGTGAACGCGACTTTTTTATTTTTATTAAATCCGTCTCTGCGCCACCAGAGCCTCGCGAAATGTACCTTGCCCACATGAAATATTGGTCTTGCCTCAGTACTGGGGCCGCGGGAGGCGAACGCGCTCGAGCAATCAGTCAAGTCACGAGTTCACGACCCAGTGCACACAAATTAATAAATATACATATATGATCCATGTGACAGCTTATTGAAACAATTACTACTCATTTACTTTACTTTTTTTTAATAGTATCTACAGGGATACTAATCCTCCTACATTAACCGAATCATAGTCGTACGTTATTGTGTTGTCTTGTCTGTGTCATAAGCTTGACAGAATGTCTAGGAATTTGACCAAGTAAAGTATATTATTACTAGCAGCTAGTCTTTCCGTTCACAACTACGCTGTTAGATTGTTGACGTGTAAAAGTTCCCGTGTGGCCTACTTACTAAATAAATGTCTTTTATCTTTTTTTTATCATGTACGAATTGCCATAAGAACACGATTTGGCATAGACAAGGGAACTTTTATCTGCTGTCAGGCTCTTTAAAAATCGAAGTTCGACTTCGAAATAACGTTATCCCCCTGTCACTCGTCATTCGAGACTAAATCGAGAGAAAGGGATGGAACCTAACTTCGGACTTGGATTTTCAAAGTAGGGCCTCTTCTTTGTCTAACCATAACTTTTTAACACCTAAGTACGGAGTCGCATTATGATAATACTTATCGATGTGGATATTGTGGATAAACATGGACTCTGTCACTTTCTGAACTGTGGGCAAGTGCGAGAGTGACGGATGCTTTATCCACATATACCCACCGCTATAAATACTACCACAATAAGGCTGGTGTATGATTCCTTTTCTTGTAAGGGCCAACGTAACTGAAGCAAATAACCTTACTTTCTTTATCTAGAATCATGTATTTGAACGGCATTGACAGAATATATTCATGTTATGGTTACTTTGAATACACCACAAGATTGATTGAATCAGATAGGTATAATGTTAACTCTATGTACATTCAAAACTAGATTTTAAACTACATATCAGTTAGAAAGCCAATATTGTCTAGTATTTACAATTAATTAACAGAAAAGGGGAATGGTGGTAGAAGTAACCATCTCCAAGACTTAGCCTATGGTCTATTGATCAAATGTTAGGGTGCGTTTCTACTAAAACGAAGTGAGTCGAAAACGTTTGTACGAGAACCAAGCAGTGTGCATCGTCGCACAGGCAGATAGTTCTAATAGTTCCAATAAGAGTGTATTGGTATTCCCGCGTTCTCCGCTTGAGTGGAAACCCACCCTAAGGCTCGAAATAGGGGCACTGTAAAACATACTTACCTATACTTATAGACCGTGTTTATCCAGTTTATTATCTTAACTTCGACCTTATATACAATTTTAGAGGTCAAATTTCACAATTGAAGATATATTTCTAATAACAAATACTATTTGACATTGATCTATATCTATTTTACATCAACTATTTGGTTTAAAATTATCCGTTTGAGAATAATTAACTAAGAGGGGTTGAAAGTTATTGTAACAGATGCATAAACTATTGAACAGGCGGCAAATTAAATAAAACTCGTATTTTTGTTGCATTATCGCTACTACTTTTAACCTAGACATTTGCCCATCACATTGGACAGCGTAAAAATACCCTACATATACTCGTAATATTGATATTGTTGGTGTTTTAGCTGACATTAGCACGAGTGTTGCATGATTTTTGTATTTAACATGTTTAACTGTAAAACATACCTCTTAATCATTGTGTTTTCGCTGTGGTCTTAAGGTGAATTACCACTAAAACGGAAAGGAATACAAAAACCCAATTAGAATGTATAACACACATACAGCGTCAATTTGGTTGGTAATTCTCGCTCTACGCTTCACTGCGTTTGAGCGGAAACGCACCTTTAACCTTAATGGTTTGTTGACAACTGTTGCTAAGAGATTGAGTAACTTTATTTAATTTGCCGATGCCATAAGATCTTGTTCACTAATATGCACATTATTTTACAAGACTTGGTTTTAGTTGTAACCTAAATAAAAATAATGGCAGTAATATATTTGAACTTCATAGGGTGTTACTTTTGAATTTAAACATAAATAAAACAAAGAAGTTGCAAGTTTTAACATTTAATTATGTGAATAGTGCAAATTAGCATTCTTCATTTGTACAGCGCATATTAGTAAACAAAACCAATATAAATAAATCACTATAGCTCAATATGATCCTTTAGTGCCAGGACGTTTGTAGAAAAGAATTTTGGCTATACAACTAGGGTTATTGGCACCTAGAGGGACTGCAACGAATTAAAGTGATTAATTATATTTTCTATACAACTGAATACTCTCAAAATAATACCCCACTGCACAATTTGGTGGTTCTGTTTATAATTTGTCATCATATGTTCGGCGCAATATGTTTATAAGAATCTAGTGATATATTATTAAATACGTAGACTATCCATCCATTCTCATCGCTCGCGTGTTTTTCATTCTTCCGAATACATTGTGTATATAACATAGAATGGTGACGAGAGACGCGACAGGTATATTTTAAAACATGGTTTCTGCGAATCCAGTGCTCGAAATGACAGGAGAGCTGTAGAAAATCAACTCCATGAGAAGGACTATCACTCTAAAAATAAGTGGTTACTTTTTTATTTTAGAATGAAATTTTTGAGTGCTCAGTTCTCAAGAATAGTCTAAAATCGTCCCCGTACTGTCAGGTACGAAAATAATCACGTTACGTGTGCTACCACCTTAACACATACCATGGCCATGTATCACTTTATACTTTAAACAATTATAAGGCTATTACTTATGCATGATATTGGATGTTTTATATAAAGGGGCAGGTATATATTGTTGTTTCATAACTGAATACAAAAGTACATATTGCAATATTACTAGTAACATCATTAAACAAATGATCGTCAAATTATGCCAGTGGGGTACTGGTACATCTTGTATATGATTAAGTAAGGTCTACCCTATTGTCATTCTCCTGATTGATCACAACATTGTGGCCTAAAAAAAGTCACATCATAGTGATTTGCCAATACATCCAAAAACTATTCTATCTCACAATTTTGTTTAAAGACGTCAAAATTCGGTTTCAATAGTACAAAATCATAACTAATTCCGTTTACACTAAATTAAAAAAAAATGAGAGATCATTTTTAAACATACCGAAGACTGGGCAAACCACAAACTGTTTACAATATACTATTTACAGTTATTTTGGAAGGTGATTGGTTTGCGTGTTTTAAAAACATTATTTACCAAAATTCAATTTGTTGACTAGCTTACTTTCTAGATTTTTCTTGAAATTAAGAAGCCTGTTTATAATAACAGACAGTATGTTATGAGGTAATTCCTTAGATAGTCTAGGTCCGAAACAAAGAAAAAAGAGTTAAGTGATTCCGCTTACAGTTCACATTACTGTAATCCGCAGTGTGGAACAGCTGTAAAACAGGACAAGTATTCTTGTATATACAATACACAAAACCCTTCACTATGAATCAATAACTTTACAGTACGTAATTAAAGTCTGTAGACATTTATTATCATATCATTACAAGAAGAGTAACCAACTGCATGACTGCCCGTTATGATAAATATATTATACAGATTAGACAGTGTTTTGTGCTGACTGCTGACATGCGGAGAACTGACCAGTAACAATTTGTCTAAACAAAGTAATATCGGCGAAATTTCGCACCGATTGACGGTCAGTCGCTCGTGCCGCCATCGTCACCGATAGTCAAATCTGCACAAAACATATCGTTAAGGCGCCCAGAGACATTCAAACTGCAGAATATAATAGTTTCACGCAGTTCTCGATGTGTTCATGACTAGTGTTGCCAGACGTCCCTATTTACCTTTGATCGGGACGCCAAATGTCCTTTTGCATATCACTAGAGCGATCATTCATAAGATAACAACCGGAGGTAAAAAA
Organism: Acleris sparsana; assembly: GCA_923062465.1. NCBI lineage: Eukaryota > Metazoa > Arthropoda > Insecta > Lepidoptera > Tortricidae > Acleris > Acleris sparsana. The sequence goes on from OV281296.1 coordinate 11,577,612, forward strand.
CGGTACGGCTGTAACACACGAGAATTTTAAAATGTATTATTTGTACTGTTCCGATGTTAAAACCCAGGTCCCGATACTTTATTAGCATAGTTCTGATTTTTGTCGGAGTAGACCTGGCAATACAAGTCATGACTCATGAAGCATAAATGTAATCATGCCAATTCGTTTCCCCAGCGCAAGCACGATTAACAAGTAAAACTACTTTTTGATCAACCTTGTGATGGTCGATATGATTTATCAAAGTGTCTTCATTATCTCTGAACTTATTTGCAATTTAGGAAGGTATATCAGCTCAGTTAGCATAATTATTTTATATAATTTAACGGACAGCTGTTTTTTTTTGTCTCGGGCATTATTACATTACAATGTTAAATAATTAATAATTGATTTGATAACAATGTTTTCAAAAATCGCATTCAATTATTAGTTTGAGCGGAGCACCTCACAATTACTCAACTTCATACATACACGTAAATTATAAAAAAATGTTTAACTAAAATTATAAAAAAAATGTTTTTGATTTCATTAAATACTCACACGTTTCACTGGGCGATGGATAAATTAAAATGAATCTCAAAATGTTACAAAATTCAAAAATATTTTTATGGTAACAAGCCTTTGAACTACTTTGAAAATCATGAAATGTTTTCGACATCCCACTTTGTTGCTGAAAATACATTTTATCAATGATTAAGAAACGAATCGAGTCAAAATAATTGATTAGTCAGCGAGTAAAGAAGAATGGCGGTGTCAAAAACTATTATATATTAGACCAGCATGAATCATTTATAGAAATAAAGGTGAGGTGCTTGGTCGTGAAACATCTAGCTTTGTATTAGTTCAGGTGGGTCATTCTATTGCAACTTTAATTCTAAAACTGGTCGTCTAACTCACTCCTTTAAAATTAGAGCGGGACAATTACTCAAGAACATTTAATAAAACTTCATACAAATATTGTTGGCATTATGATTATTAATATTGTTGGCATATCGTAAATTAATATTTTCGTTAAAATAAAAAAGAAAACTAAATAAGAGAGAATGTTATTGTACTTTGGTTGCCATACATTAAGCCATTTTTCCTAATTTAAAGTTATAGTTATACATGGATGTCAATCAATCGCGTTTCCCCTAATATTTGTAGGTACACATATCTGAAACGTTACATTTCCTATTGTCTATATTATGAGACTAAAATAATAATAATTATACATATTTTCGTCCACATGTATGTTTGCCTTTAATCTCAAATGAGAGCCACATTTTCATGTTACGTTAAAAATACAAGGGTATCATCGTTCTATACAAACTTTAAATTTAAGAACAAATCATTAAGTTGATTTCCTCAATAAACAATATTTGTATGGAACTTTCTTCTTAAGAATATAGGTCGCCCGTATCCTAAAATTAATAGGTACGATATACATAATTGTATAAGCGTTCACTTTTCAAGTACGAAAAACACAAAAACTTAAAAACAAACGTATTCAACTACGGTTTAAATCTATATGTATATTGAATAAGCGATGAACGGCGTATTATTAACGAGTGAAATAAATAGTTACAAGCCGCGTGGCGGCCATTTTTGTACAAAAGCCGATTCACACCTGAAAAGGAAAAGCTATGTTAGATTTGTCCGTGATGGGAAATGAAATATGTAGAATGTTTACATGTCATTGTAATTTACATTTAAAATAATATCTAAAGTAGGGGTGGAGACAGTTCAGCTTGAGTCAAACAGGTTGGTAGATTTTGGTTTGCTTCAAGCTTGTTTGATCCTATTTCACGGTAGAATAGGAAACTACGAGAGTATGCCACACGATCTATCAGTACAGTATCCGATACAATTACGATACATATTTTTTACGGTTTTATTAATAAGATTGCGCACATCCGTATTTAATGATTTCCTGATTCTACTACGCCCCATTGCTGCAAACCGCCATCCATAAAGATACCGACTCAGATGATCCTAAATCTCTTACTAATATTATAAATGCAATTTGTTACTCAATCACGCCAGAACAGAAATTTGGCACAGAGATAGAAATACTACTTTTATCCTGGAAAAATTACTTCCCGTGTCACGCGCAAAAGGTAGTTCAACATGAGTGTGTTTGGCTGCTAACTGTCTTCTATAAGGACGAAATCGACTCACATGATATTTTAGCTAGGCTAGACTAACAAATGCGCTAAGTGCTATCTTAACATTTGATTGTTGCTATCCGCGAGATCCTGTATTTGGCTTCACGTTACTAAATAAGACTACTACTGTATTTATGCAGCTGTTGGTTCTCCTACAATAATTTAATTCTGTCAGTCAACCGTCACCCATAAGGCCAAAGCAGAACTCTTTCAGGCCGAGCCACACCGCGTCCCGGGTGATGCAAATGTGTCACGCAAGCGGTGTGACATACTGTATGAGGACTCATATAATACAACGTAGTAGAACGCACGCATCCGGTGTGGCTCGGCCTTTTACCTACAGGGGGCTCTTTATTGACTCACGTGTTGCTACCAGAGTCGATGCAGGTGCAGATTACGCGACAGCACGGAGCGCACGTCGTGCGTGAACCGCAGCGCGTCCAGCACCGGCAGCAGGTTGAGCAGCGCCGAGTCCAGCGGGTCCGAGAACCACGACTTTATTGGTATCGCGTTATCTGAAAGGAGTTTGCATTTGTCATCATGCCAGTTTAAGGACGTTCTTTGCTGGGAATAGGCACCGTTTGGCACTTGTCCCACCACCGACGATGAGCGGGACGCGAGTAGAGCCAGCGATCAACTATTAACATGTGTCTCTGTTATTGATACGGGATCTATATCTTTTGTTCGTTTCTTTCGCGACAAAATATTCGATAGCTAATCGCTTCGTCGCCGGCAGTGGGACGAATGGTAACCTAAATACAGTGGATTCTTGCAACTGGAGCTTCGTTCATTTTATAAGTAGACTATACTCTGGATTAACAAATAGACTACATATCATCTCGGAATATTTAAAAGTCCCGAGGGAATACCGATAATCGAAAACTATGCGGACGAAGTCGCGGCCTGAAACTATCATCAATAAATATCTTCCTGAAGATGCAGTTCGCGTAGTTGGTTCAGTCCTCGGTTAGTGCAAATATTTGTGTCATGAGCACAAACGTTGCTAATTTTGCTCTAATCTTATCTTGTTCTTTTTGAAAAAAATTTTTTTTTTGTAGTGTCTGCTTTTGTACTGTTGTGTTGCAGTGTTTTTATCAAATAAACGTTATGAGTTTGAGTTTAAATATCGGATGTTTTCTGTGTATTTAAATCTCTAGTACCCATATAGTATTATGGCCGAACCCTATATTCAAACCGCGGATGGATAGGCTTACTTCGGATTCAAATTTTACATATTTTGTATGGGAAAATTTTAACCCGAAGTAAGCCTTATCTATCCGCGGTTTGATAATAGGGTTCGGCCGTTAGCCTAGAGCTTGGTTAGGTTAGGTTAGGGTATTTTTTTTCGAGACGTAACGACGTCAGTGCAGAAGCGAAACCTACCTGGAAAGTCCCGATAGGCACCGGGCGAGTTGTCCAGAATGAACACCCTGTTTAGGTCGTCGCATATTGACGACAAATTCTTGGTATAGGAGCCGTGCTCCGCCGTGCAGTGTTGCCTGGAAGGAAAATTTGTTTTTATATTATGGAACGATTGTGATATAAGGTAGCCTAGATAGTAAGGTATTTGCCTTGATTTTGACTTTGTAAATGTTCCTGTGCTGTGAACAGATTAAAAATCTTTGTCTTGTCTGTCAGTCTCATGAACCCTAATGAATACACTTACGAACGTGTATTTCTATAGCCGCTAAACGGACCAGGATTTTCCTAGGACAATCGCTATAATTTCTTGAACCGTATTAGATACATACGGTCGGTAATACAATATTTCCTTTAAAAACAAATAAGAATATTACAAAAAAATACGAGTCCCCGTGTTCGTATTCGTGTGCGTGCGAGTCCACTCTAGACATGTGCTGTTGTTTCACGCCGATTCTACGCCGCCGCTGACATTTTTCTCTATTTCGCGTCGGCGTAAAATTGGCGTGAACGGCATTAAACCGGCGCGGCGCACATGTCTGGTCCAAACGCACTTCTCTTCTCTCTCTTCTTCAAGCTTGATCTACCTAATGCTGAGTAAAGGTCTCATCCATTTTAGCCCATTTCCAGCGGTCTTGTGTTTTCTGCAACCAATCCTTCTCAGTCACACATACCAAGTCGTCAGTCCATCTCGCGGGATATCTTCCCACTCCAGCAACCTTCTACCCCATCTTCCATCGGACTTACGGCAAATACGGCCCGCCCACTTCCACTTCCTACTCGCACTCACGATCTCACCTGTAGAACCGTCGGCGCAGTATACCGCGCCCGTTGTCGAGCTTGTCGGCAACGGCCGCACCGTAGATCTCCATCGACGCCGTGAACACCACCAGCTCATACCACTGCGACACCTGGACAGCCATCAAATGTTATGATAACTGGCTGTACACACTCTTAAGGTGTCTTCCTACTACACCGTACCACACCATGACCGTAGTATGAAAGTATCAGGCCCCGAAAGTAATTAGTATTTACATGTTGGTTGGTGACGGAACAGTCTAGTGGGCATAGGTCTCATACTTTTTAATACAAAGAATACTTTTTGTCTGACACGTTCCTATTACGGTCATGGTATGGATATGGTGAAGTGAGAAGACACCTTTAAGGCATTCTAAGATTCTATCTCAAAAAGGCTAGCTTTTCAAACCAGAATTGCTAGATGTGAACCAAGGCCGGGCAGCGAAAGTGCCCGTGTATATATGATTTGTACACGGGGAGTCTCCAACTTCGAACTGCCTTTTACTAACCACATTTTGCCTTGTTTGGGATTTGATTAAGAAGTACTGCTTGAGATTTGGACCCTCTGCCCATTAAAGCACTTTATGGACACTTTAGTACCTATTTTTTTATCGGGCCACATTTAAACGAACTTATCAAGCAGAATTTTAATTTCATCGAAAGGCATGTCCTGCCGCATGAGTTATTTTTTTTGGTAGTCACGTCACGTCCTAATCTACGTAATGAATGTTTAAGACATCCTGAAAACAGTGTTTTAGCATAAAATAGCGTTTGATAAAATTAATGATGGGGCTACCATTTTAGAGACAGTTAACTCGTTCCTTATTCAAACTTGTGTATCTATGAGAAATCGTCAGTATCGTCACTAAGGAACGACTTTCGTCATCGACCGACTCTGAGCGCAGTCGTCGATGGAGTCATATCATTCATCATTCTCCCTGGGGTCGGCGCAACATGTATTTTTCTTCCATACTTCTCTATTAGTCATTCACGTCATCGGCATTCCATTATAATGTCCCTAAAATTTAACGACTGTCAAAAAAAACTAGTCGCTATCATCATCAATTTATTTTGAAAGATTGTTATCGCGTGATTAAAATTACAGGATTCAATACACAATGCGCGTCGTCGGTCGCGGCTGTAAAAAAGGCGATGCGCTCAGATGCACACAGTAAAGGCGCATTCACTTTAATCTACAATAAAATTTCAAAAAGTATTACTGAACTTACTGACTCTAAATTTAAATCTGTCGTAAAACAAAAACTAATTTCCCGAGCATATTATAAAGTAAACGATTATATCATGGATAGGGATGTTTGGCAGTGAGTCGTCCGTCCTCTGCATGAGTAATCTACGCATAAATTTACCTACGCTTAAAAAAGGTGCACCTACTGTGCAAAAATACTGTGATATTGTAAACTATTTATAATTATTATGTAATGATGTAAACCTTTTTCTTGAAAAAAAAAATACCTTGCCGAGTTTCTTACGCCGGTTCTTTTCGGGGCAAAGGTTTTATTTTTCGAACCGGTGGTAATGCTTTTTGACATTCATAGGTGCATTATATTATGCCTAAATTGAAGAATAAAGAACTTTGACTTTGACTTTTTCGGTTTTGCTGTATTCGTCTTGAGCACGTTTTCGGGCGCCAAATAGTTCAAACGGTTTTTTCATAGTAAATAATGAATCTAGTTTTACAAATGCGACATCGGTCATCGACATATGTAAACGCGCCACAAGAACGGGTTACAATAATTTGATTTTGGTGAATTGAAAGTTGTCAAAACTGACCGCTTCTATTGCCGATTGCATTATAAGGTGGCCTTAGGCCCTAGCTAGAGTGCGCCAAATTTCGTATAAAATTGCAAGTCCGATTATTAGAACTCCGAAAATGTATTTTTTTATACCGCTTGAACTGAAAACTTTTCAGAAGTTCTGAAATATACAATGTGTAGATAAGACTAGATTAGGTTAGATATGATTTATAAAAATCCTGAAAAAGTAACAGTTGCGGGAAAAAAATACTTTATTAGTTGCGATAAATATGACTTACAATACGTTATGAGAAAAAATAATTATGGATGGCAATATGGAACCCCCTAGCTAAGATGCAAACGCTACTAACGTTTCTCTTTTCTATCACTCAAAATGCATGGGTTGCCGAATAACATTCCCGTGCGTAGCGATAAACCACGTGGTCAACTGTCATCCGATACATGTTGAGTGATACAAGAAAAACGTCAAGAGCGTTAGCATCTTGGCAAGGGCCTCGGGACAGTTAAAAAACAAAAGCAACAACGCCAACAACTAATGAATGAATCAAATCAATGACGTAAGTACCTAAGACAATGCCAGATAAGAGATAAGTATTCAGTATACAATTTAAAAGTATTATTGTAAACTTTGTTAACATGTATTTAAAATTTAAATCCGAACAGACTTGTGTTACAAGTTAGTTTCTTTTAACTCCTAAATGAGGTAATGTCTACATGTGCGCGCCACATGTTACCTTGCGTGTTTACACTCTGCGATGTTACATTCATAAACACTCAGGTCCTTGGTATGAATGATTCCGAAAACATCAAACTAGATTTTTCATTAACGGCCACGCGTACACTTGCCGCGTCATGAAGTGGTGGGGAGGAGCGGTCCGTTACTAGGCGGTGTTTAAAGCGCGACATAGACTGGCAATAAAAAAATCAGAAGTTGCAATGATTGCTGCCTTATTTTAATTTCAGCTCTAGAGCAGAAGCACATTTTGTAGTCTGTTTCTAACTTAAAAGTTAGAGTAAGACAGCAGTGGGGTTCTGCAATTCATATTGCTAGTCTAAAACTTGCTTACACTAAAAGGAGCCATACATTTTTTCCACTTGTATCAAATGTTATCAACAAAATGTTCATTTTCATTTTCATTACACATTGGAATGGGTTGATTGTAACAATGATTTGCTTTATGAATAACCCATTCACAATAGAACTTGTATAGTAACCTTTATTACCCCGACTAGTTGCCACATTGCCACAGGGTTGGGTGGGCCACCGTCATCAAATCAGTTCACGACGACGACACGACATGTAGTAGATTAAATATACTTACAACGTCCAAAAAGTAGTCAACATGCGGTCGTTTATGCACAAAGAATCTGACAGGATGCTTGTCTATGGTGACTTTGAGCACAAAATCTGGAGGTGTCCCCGGTTTCACGGTGGGCCGGATCATTGCATCGTGATGCGAATGTATCAGCGTCTCATCCAAGTCCAGAACCAGCATTTTTCTTTTTACTAGACCTGGAACAATACAGAGGCATGTTGGGTTAGGAAACTAGAAGCTATTAGATGTGTATTCAGACTAATTTCCCTCACTAAAACCATTCTAGTTGAAATTTCAATTACCCAATAAAGGGATCAATAATTGGTCCCTAACAGTCATCACTATTAACAGTTAAAATATCTTCATTGCGAGACAAAAGATTCTCCCAAGGATTATTAAACTTGTAATGTAAGAAGTATTCAAACTGCACAATTGGATTAGGCATTAGACAAGTCGAGTTTTTAAATCTCCATGCTGTGCACTTGAATTTGCCATGCTAGTTACAAAGATAAAGTACTAAAATAGACACAAAGATGGTTAGCTCAACAAATTCAAAAGGATGTACACAACTAAAACTAAGATAGTGTGTTTAACTGCCATTTATTTGTATTTGTATTGTAAATCCAATGTGGTTACCAAGTGGTTGACTTCTACATTGCAGTTCACTTTTGTTGGTATTATGGCAGAGTTATCATAGGGGTTCACAAATCAGAATTAAGATTGAGATTGACCAATGTTGCTCCAGAAATCAACTCAATGTGCAACCAGAAATAAGCCCAGACCCATTAGCTAAAATTAATATCTTCATTGTTTTATTAAATACAACATTTTTTTTAGAGCTTCTATATGTCTAGGAAATTTAATAGGAATATGTGCAGAAAACAAGAAAAGTTCAAAAAAGCAACCAAGTGGGCAAGTTTGAGAAACCTTGCAACAGTAGATATGGATTTATATTTAGTTTATTTAGAATTTTGTCTATACCATGAGCTAACCAGTGGTACACAGATCCAGTTTCCCTTTTCCTTATTTACCAGCTAGTGCATTGACATAATGCCATTAACTGGTTTGTTTTTCCTATAAAAACAAACTAAATAAACATTGTTTTGTTTAACATTACTCAATCATTGAAAGACAGGGAAAATATAAAATGTTTACTACAATAATCAACTTAGGAGCTAGGAAAAAGTGGTAATGGACTCAACCAGATTTATATCTGTTTATGTATTTATAATATAGGCCCAAGATTAGTGACATCATACAGCCATTAATAGCTTGAGAGTTGAGTTGCTTGCCAAACTGGTATAAAAGTTAGTAAGTTGGTCACTCCCAACTCCCAATATATATAATATAATTTTAACATACCACATTCTTAATTCACAAAATCTTAAAAATTTAAATTAAACTGAGGTATTGCATATTTTTTAGAATCATGTCATTTCAGAATCTAATAGAGAGTGATCTGGTTCTGGTATACTGAAGTTCTAGTAAATTGAAATGAGCTGTACAATGAATTCAATAGTTCCGCTTCAAATAAATGTTAATACTAGTATTTAGTGTAGGTATTTATTATAGGAAAGAGGACAATCCTGTTAAAGCAAATTATGTGCACGGGTCTCACTAGGATAATCATGATGGAGAGCATATTATAGGGTAAAGTCACCAGTGGTCAGCCAGAGACCTGTTGTCGGCCTCTGCCTATACTTTGTATGAGTGGGAAGAGTACGAAAGATATATATCCCACTGCTTGCACTCATATAAGGTCGAATACTGGTCACTGGCTGACAACTGGTGACTTTACCCTACATATTACTATTAGTGATCGAAACCTAGCTTTAGTTGGAGAAACATGTAAACTTTAAGTTGTTTAGTGTCAGTTCTAGTTGGACCAGCATTATAAATGTTTGTGAGCTTATCGAGGACATCCTCATACAAGGTTTTCCCAATTAACTTCACTATTCAATGCATTAACTTAATAGATATTCTAAACATGAGGAAACTATTAAACATATGTGTTATGCATATGGTCTACTCTGATATTAAGTATATTTTTAGCTGGAACAGATAAGAGGGAATTAACCCCCAATTTATCACAGAAATTCTGATACTGCATGTTAATGATAACGATAACGAGAAAGCTGGTATGACTTGCATCAACACCCGAGATAAAAAGAACAATAACAGATAATACTTACTCAGCCGATGTCTAGATACTGGCGACAGTGGGTACACTTCATACTTGACAGATTGGTACTGAGCCAACTGAAACAAAACCACGTGAACGTACAGACGCCTGCGCAAATACAATAAAACACACCACAACAACACAAACTCATAATTACCGCTCGGTATTGCTTCTTAAACATATAACAAACACAGCTCCATACTTTCGAAGCAAGCAGCATAAACGCGCGAAGGCCCATTTGCAATTGCTTCAGCATTTGAATTGTTTACCAAAGAATCAATACTAAATAATCAGACGAAGAGTTAAACAAGAAAGTACGAAACGGGATCATTGACGGCGTAATTCAAAACAAATCCTATTGAATCAAGTGCCGAAAACATCTAACCCGCCATGACATAATCGACCCAATTCCCGCACCACAAACAAAATAGAATCTCATCCTTTCAAATTTGTCTGTGATTTAAGTGTTGTACCAGGTAATAAATAATTAATGAAATTAAAAGGAAATATAAAAATACAACAATAAAATAAATACTGTTTTAAATGACTTTTATTTCCCTCTCTGTTTTAAACTATTATAATTTATTGTTTTCTCTGTAACTACAAATACGAATAAATGTATACGACAATTTTTATTATGGCATAGCGCATTAAGCGCATATCCTAAAATTATTACACTATCTGTCGTCGGTATTGACGTTTCATTTTTGGGGGCGGGCATCGTCTTCTTTGATTGAGCCAAACTTGTTAAAAATGCAGTAATTGGGCAATCTCAATTGATATTTAATCAATTATCAATATATTTAAACCTGATGTTCGTATCAAAAGGATAGCAGGTACGTTAGGACTTGTAACATTTAACATATTCGATCTTGGTATTCTTGGTGCTCTATCGGTTTTATTGGTCATATCCTGTTTTTTTGCTTTGAATTTACTTTTTTTTCTAGCTTCTCATGTCAATTAAATATGTTTAGTACTTATGTCTGATTATATTAGGTTTAAGACTGGACTAAAAACTGTTTGAAATTGAGGGTATCCGCCCATTGAAACTCGTCAGCTCGTCACCAACCCGCAGGTAGCAGTCAAGATGATCGGTGGTTTGTTCGTGTACAACCACAAGGGGGAGGTGCTGATCTCGCGGGTGTACCGGGATGACATCGGGCGGAATGCTGTGGACGCGTTCCGGGTGAACGTAATCCACGCGCGGCAGCAGGTCCGGTCTCCTGTCACCAACATCGCAAGGACGTCATTCTTTCATATCAAGGTAAGACGATAATATCAGCTTCTGATTGCAGTGTTAAAACTTTTGTGCTAGAGCAAGAAGGCTAATTGTTCTTTCTTTTTCTATCTATGTTGTAGACTGTAGATAATTCCTGCTATTTTGAATGATAGTTAGACTGTGCTTCATGATTTTGCTGTATTAAACTGTATTGGTGAAATAGATCATGGGGATCCTTCAAGTGGGTCTTAAACATTTAATTCTGAAGTAGAAGAATGGGTGGAATGCAATCTGTCCAGTAATATTTTATAGTGCCACTCTAATATATGTTTGTCAATAACTCTTGTTGCAAGTAGAAATCAATGTATAGAGCTCGATTAAAAACTCATTTCATGTAATCATTATTTTTAATTCGAAGGTTAATGAGTGTTAATTATTTGTAAATAGCGGGCCAACATTTGGCTAGCGGCTGTTACCAAGCAGAATGTGAATGCTGCTATGGTGTTTGAGTTCCTCCTGAAGATCATTGATGTTATGCAGTCCTACTTTGGCAAGATCTCGGAGGAGAACATCAAGAATAACTTTGTACTCATCTACGAGCTGCTTGATGGTAATTAATTTGGTGACCCTTTCTAAACCTTATACTAATTCAAAATTATTTTAGGATTCCCCATAGAATATTAAGTAAAGTTCCTTATTGCATATATCGATATATATAGCTACAAAACAAAATAGTTTTTAGTGTCGTAGGGCAGAAATTGCTTAACAATATACTTATGTCATTCAGATGGATTCGGTTCCTAAGTTCTGTCACTGAGATTTATTACAATTTAAAAAATAAATAAGAGTTTCATAAACCTGTAGTACATCAATCAAAACCTTATTTTATATAGAATAAAAAGAAGCGTAATTTATATTCTTTACTATTGCAGTCATTTGATGAACGAGCTTTAAGCATTCCATTCGGGGAAGAAAATCATGGGTCAAAACACGCACGACCACAATACTGATAATGGCTACAAATTTTTGTAAGAGTTCTCGTATTGAGTAGATTTTGCGTGACATATTGATCAGACTTTTACTTTTAGTTCTAATACAAATATATTTCCAAGCGACTAAAGATCCACTTATACACCGGTCAATCTTGATGACTCATTAAATAAACCCTATGATTTCACATCAATTTGCAGCAATACGAAAACAGACCAAACTTTGAGCTTTTTAAGCTGGTTTTTGAGTGTTGTTAAGAAAATAATGCAGATCTCTATACATACCCACAGATGAGAGGCTTCCCAATATTAAACAAAAAAGTTTCGTAGTTAACAAAAACCAACATTTAAAGCGTTTTTAAAAGTGATAAATTCAGAAAATTCGTGCGTATTTTAATCGGTGCCGGCCGTGATTGTTAGAAGATCGTATCTAAAATTGCGGAAACTATGTGGAATGATAAATAGTTCTTAAAAATCTACATTAATTAAGCGTTTAATTATTACATGTTTTGAAATTAAAAAATAAACTGAAGTTAGTTTTATTTGACGAAACCTTTGTGACAGAACTAAAGGACCGACTAGGTGTTACTCAACTAACTTGTTTGGCCAAACAAGTATGTCACTATTTTGACACAGCTTACTGGCCCTCTAAATGAACTCCAGCCTATTTCATCGTGTTGACAATGACTAGTGACATTTCAGTGTACACGGCACAGCTTATATAAAACCCAGTGATGTATCAGCGTGTTTACTTTGCAATGTACACCTAAAGGTCACCTGTCGCGTGTCACTGCCAAGATGGTGAAATAGGGTGCTGGTGGATCTTATTACCCTTATTGTTTTATCGTATAAATATATTTGAAGCAAAGGGTGGCCGACCACATATTTTGCTAACTGTATGTATGGTGAAAAATATTGCTGTCAGGTTTAGACTTCTCACTGGCTCCCCAAATACTTCTTAAGACTGGTTACACCATAATATGATACCACAGGCATGTTTCATAAAGCTACAAGTTACAAATTACAAGCGGAGGTCTCTTTCTAACTCCTTTTGCTAGAAAGAGACTTTCACTTGTAATTTCTACATTTTCTGTTTTACACTCTGAATAATCGAACTTGCAGAGATCCTGGATTTTGGATATCCTCAGAACTCAGACACTGGGGTCTTGAAGACATTCATCACTCAGCAGGGCATCAAGTCCGCCTCCAAAGAGGAGCAGGCGCAGATTACGTCGCAGGTCAGTTTCAAACAGCCATATGATAGCAGACCAGTCTTTCTGTTATGTTTTTTAGGTGTAGGTTTTTTTAAATATTTAAATAAATAGCAAATGCTAGTATGAGCTTGTACTGCTCTTTCCATTTTGTTATTTCAATTGATATTAAATTGATCAGGTTTTGTGATAGCTGCTCCTAAACGAAAAGAAAGTGAAAAATAATGATATTGCTTAATTGTGTCAGTGTGTGTTTTTAATTCTCAAAGGGGTTTGGGTAAAAGTGTTGTCATTTGTAAAAGTCATCCATTTTGAAGGTGAGCGGCCATTCATAAAAGTGGTAAATTATGATACAAATATTCAAAATAAACATATTTTGTTATGTAATGTAATACTCTAAATTGCATTGGGCCGATATATTTAATTATTCATACCTGGGCATACTTTTAGTACCAAGAACTGAGTACTTAAATCTTTAATTTCTTTTCTCCGATATTATTTAACGCCATAAATTATATATATCTATGTGTATTTAAGGTCCTCTAACTAACAATGTACCTATAAATTATATGTGGCTGTCCAAAAAAATAAAAAGTCAATTTTCTTCACACAAACTTACCCAATGCCCTTTCTAAATACATTGCGATATCTACCGTAATAGGGAATATTTATGACTTTTTTACAGCTTCAATAAAAGGTGATTCATGTAAAAAACAGTAGTGAAAAAGATTTTTTTGAATAGCGATAAAAATAACCAAAATATAAGTCAACAAAGATTTGTTACTATCTATTTCTAGCAACTCAGAAAAACATGATGTCTTTATGGCTGAGTTGTTACATGACGTGACAGCGCACATCGGATCTCTAATCACTATCTTATTAGCAGTTTGAAATTGTTGTATCATCCCTATTTATTGGCAGATTTTAGTTTTAATTTCACTTTTTTGATTTTCTAATTATGACAAAACAAATCCAAACAAGATTCTATTTCTGTACAGGTGACAGGTCAGATCGGTTGGCGTCGTGAAGGGATCAAGTACCGACGAAATGAGCTATTCCTAGACGTGTTGGAGTATGTCAACCTGCTCATGTCACCACAAGGTAATCAGATCGTCTTATCTTGTCTTTTCTTATTGGATACTCTTTAAACCTTGACCTTTTGTGCATTTACCATGGCACCTGTTGGGGGTTGAAATCGGTACGGTTACATTCACAAGTCGACAGCCTAAGCAACTAGGCCACCGACGCTCCTTATAGGTTGTAGGTTGCGCCTATTTTGCGTAGGGGTTCGGTGGCAATAGTCTTGCCAACCCAGTTCCACCAGAAGCCTAGCAGACCCTTGATGTTGCTGACGACTTTCGGTAGCGACCTCTGCTCTAATCTGAGACTTTGTGCCCGGTCGGTATGTTGCCACTCCTCTGCCGTCATGCAGGCCTTGCACAGAGGGCTGTCTGATCGACGCTTCTTAAAGTACCGACAGGGCATTTCTTCTACTCGGTAGAACCATAATTGCTTGTTCCACGTGATATCGTATTGTCAATGTTATGATAGCTCTTGTTTACTTGGCGGTAATGGCGGCAGTGTATAAAAGATAACACGTGAAAGGCAATATGGTTTTGCCCAGTAGAATAGGGGCCCTGTATAGGTGGGTGGATTCAATAAAACTGACAGGAATGAAACAAACTAAACTTATATGATTGTGTGTGCATGTTGTTCTTACATCATTCGAAATAAAAGCAATTTTATCTTTCGTATGTGACTTTTATTTCGGTGTTCTTACAATAGCTGGCTACGAGCATATTTACAAATAAAACACAAGCATTGCATAGACAATAGAATGAATTGAATTAACTATAAGTACAGATGTAATTCATAACGATACGACATTGTATTTTGTCGGATTAGTTGGTTTTCGTCTTGCTTTCTCAATTAGCTTTTTGATGGATACTAAGGCTGGCTGAGAAAGCTAGATAAATACCAACTTCTCCGACCAAAAACGATGTCGTATGTTTTGTCACTACATATGTAGTGCCATAGTCCTCTGAATTAATTCAATAGGCCGTATCTCAAGCTCAATAGCCAAAGCAGATTCAATCCTCTCCCGTTAGTGATAATTTTTCACTTGCTACAGGAGTTTTGTCTGAGTTTCCGCCATTTGTCTTAGCAGGGCGGAATTGGAGTTATATTTTTAAGGCGTATAACCAAATAGTCGTTTTCAATCATTCATACTTAACATTTACTCTAAAAAAAAACTGTAATCTGTTTGATGCTGATATCTGTCTGCGGATTTGACCGTACGTCGCCTACAGATGGGTTTAACTTACCGCCCCACTTTTACCTCTGGACCCGATACCACCCCGTCGAAAGCTTGAGCTTCTGCTGGGGGCGGTATCCCACCCGGGAACTTATACTCTAGCCGCTAGAGCATAAGTTGTTTTCTTTTAATGGGAATTCACTTTAGCCTAGTCATAGATTTGTAATGTACTATTGAGTTAATTGGAGCTTAATGATTTTGGTATTGTTACCAGGTCAAGTGCTATCGGCTCACGTGGCTGGCAAAGTGGTAATGAAGTCCTACCTGTCAGGCATGCCCGAATGCAAGTTCGGAATCAACGACAAGATCGTGATGGAAGCCAAGGGGAAAGGGAATGGTAAGTTGCTAAATGGACGTAGTTTTATTAGGGTTCCGTAGCCAAATGGCAAAAAACGGAACCCTTATAGATTCGTCATGTCTGTCCGTCCGTCTGTCCGTCCGTATGTCACAGCCACTTTTTTTTCATGTCAATGTCCGTATGTGTGTGATCGCCGAGGACATGACGGGTTAACTAACTACGTCTGCGCCTCTGGACCCGCAACCACCCCCTAGAAAGCTTTAGGACTTATATGCTCTAGTGGTTTTTCTAGTATCTTTCAGCAGTTGCAACTCCCTGTTTGTGGTGGGTAAAAATTACCAAGTTCTAGTTAATAGTTTCCCATACCTCGTTTATTTATTTATTTCATATATTAAACGCCTTTTAAAAAAAAAAGACAATTGTAAGATTCGGATTTCGGAAAAGATTTTTTTGCGGGAGGACATTAATGAGGAACAGTGTTTTTACTTGCATCATTGCGTCCCGCTTGCTTGTACACATGAAACTCATTTCTACCTCCGACTCGGACTTCGGTTCCGATAACAACCTCCGTAAATTCATAGTTTTGATCTGTCATATATTAAACAATTTTGCATCACATCCTCACAATGATATTCCCGTAGACTTCTCAGGTGGTATCTCCGGCAACACGGACAGCGACCCAGCGCGCTCCGGCAAGCCGGTGGTGGTCATCGACGACTGCCAGTTCCACCAGTGCGTCAAGCTCAGCAAGTTTGAGACCGAGCACAGTATCTCATTCATACCGCCTGACGGAGAGTTTGAGCTGATGAGGTTAGTACAGGATTCATGTTTCGTTTCGAAGGATGTAGACACCTTTGAAAGGAATCGTCTGAACAATCTTGATGAAGAACTTCAGTACCGAAAATGTTTTCCAAAACCAATGTACAATTTATAGGTGAAAAATTTAAGTAAATGACCTCTTGCATGTAGTTGTAAAACTAATATGGAATTTACGTCAAATTTCAAATATAGAACGTCGAACAGTCTTTACAGATGTGTTACAACTACATGTAAGAGGTCATTCACTTAAGTTTTTCACCCATACACATAACACTAGCATAGAAATTTATTCTCTCCCCAATGTAAGCGGGTATTTAAAACAAGGTTCGGCTTTGCAAGTTATTCAAGAGCCCACTCAAAAATATCTTGAAATTATAGAAGGGAAACGGGCATCCGCTTTGAGGCCCATAGACATTTCCATTTTTTTAATGGCTTTAAGAACGCAATTGAGTGCTGGCAGTACTGATATTTGAGTGGTGGCAGGACTTTGTGCAGGGTCCCTCCTGGTCGCTACCACTATCTTATCCTTTACCCCACCGCCAAGCAGCAGTGTTTGCATTGTAAAAAAAATAAAAATTGGTAAATTACTAGCATATAGTTATTTATCTTGACGTTGACTTTCGTATCGTCATCGAGTAGTAGGTGATTGAAAGCTTTGTGCTCAAGTTGCCACGTAATTCCCAACTCTCCTCCCCAGATACCGCACGACAAAAGACATATCTCTGCCATTCCGCGTGATTCCCCTAGTACGGGAAGTCGGACGCACTAAGATGGAAGTGAAAGTGGTCTTGAAGAGCAACTTCAAGCCGTCGCTGCTTGGTCAGAAGATCGAAGTGAAAATCCCCACCCCGCTTAACACCAGTGGCGTGCAACTAATCTGCCTCAAGGGGAAGGCTAAATACAAGGCCTCTGAGAATGCCATCGTCTGGAAGTAAGTATAAAAACAACTTCTTTTTTAAAACTAAAATCAAAACCTCTGGAGAAGATAGTGTTACGACCAAAGTTCTTCAAACCGAGAAACAAATTTTATTGCCATAGGTACATTACAAATCTGTTTAATTCCATTTTTTGTACTAGTAAATTTCCCCATGACAACTAATACTTCTTCTATCTGTGCTAATTTATCTTAAAGACAAGCCACACTGCTCACTGTTTCTATAAGATCAGACATCTCGTTCCCTATCTATCTGGCCCAAAATAATTATTAAGTTTATTAACTATTAATTCCTTGTCAGGATCAAGCGCATGGCGGGCATGAAGGAGACGCAGCTATCGGCGGAGATCGAGCTCCTGGAGACGGACACCAAGAAGAAATGGACTCGCCCGCCCATCTCCATGGGCTTTGAGGTGCCCTTCGCACCCTCCGGATTCAAGGTATTGGATCTGAAGTTTAGTTATCCTGAACAACATCATCATCATCAGCATACACTAGTTTACTGCTATTCAGCTATCCAGCTGTGTAATTACCTCCAAGGCGTGTTGAATCCAATATTTACACTAATAACTTAGAACAATACAATTTAAAACATTAAAATGTTTGTGTCATTGTTCGCTGTTTTTTGTAGTGGTATTTGTATAAAAAAATACGTTTTTACCTTCAGCGATTTACACAACCGCTCTTTTATTTGGCATTACCTTCGTGGATCACACACATGTATAGTATAGCCACGGCGAAGATGTGTCAATTTCTAAGCATAATCCTCAATCCAAATAAACAAGGCAGATGCTTTCCTATTCATTCAGGTGCAAGTGTAACTTGCCCGCTGGTATGAAGAATCTCTAATTACAATACGTGTCTTCGTGTTTAACAGTGTCAAGGAAATGTGACCAAGTTAAATATATCCAAAGAACAGACAGGCGTTATGGTTATTAAGATCCAGTTCGCGGAACACTATCGACTTTATCATATAGCCTCTTAAACTAAGTGTCATTTATTTTTACCCAGGTGCGGTACCTGAAGGTGTTCGAGCCCAAACTGAACTATTCGGACCACGACGTGATCAAATGGGTGCGCTACATCGGACGCTCCGGGCTCTACGAGACGAGATGCTAAACTATACCGGTGTAAGTATCACTTTTTTCGTTTCGGGTTTGTACTTGTCTCTCAATTGCTCTTACGCTCTTATTAAGAGTAACGTAAACGTAACGTAACGTACCAAATAAAATATCAAATTTTGGCAACTTCAATTCCGACGGCTAACACCATGGTGGAGCATAGATTTTAAAGTTTTCAATCTTGGGGGGAGGTGTTAGCTGTTAGTTTTGTAAAGCAAGGTCCTTTTTAAGGCCCTACAGACTGGACTTGTTAGTTAGTGTAGTTTGTAATATATTGAAAACGTTTCTGTGTACTTACAGAATTTCTCCTAAACGATTTGGACTCGAAGCTTCAACGGCGTGTTACATACTGTTTATATCTTACGTTAACCCGAGCCTGCATAATAAACTACTCTATCAGCACTAGTGAAGAGTTGACAATCGATAAAAGACAACTTCAGGATTCGCTCGGCTTTTTTATACAATTTTATTATACGTACATCTGGAGACACGACACGATTACTTAAAATATACTCATGTTAAGGTTCCACTGACATTTGAAATACGCTAGCGTTGCGTAAAGACTTCCCTATAACCGCCACTTTACGGATACACCTCTAAGCCGTTTAAGGCCAGCGACGGATGACCTAGCAGCGTTATCATTGGTGGATGATTGACGACTTTTCTTCAGTGACAGTCCATGCAACTTACACAGCAAATGAAATGGAAATACCACACGACTTCATTTCAAAAAGGTCTTAACTTTGTAACCTATTAAATAAGTTAATAAAGCTTATTTTGGCAGGCGTTGAAAGATGATCACCCGCGTCCCTCCCAAAAGCAGGGAGCTGGCCGTATTTTTTACGCCGCTCTCTTCTGATCACAAAATTGTTGAATTTGACGATTTGGCGCTGGTATATGGTCGCAGCGTCGGCGTATTTTAACTCTGGTGGCATCCCACAAGTCCATATGGTCATGAAATAGTGTTTTGTAATCGTGACGCCCTCACTTTGGGTAACGTAGTTTTGAGTTTGTTCAAGAAATGTTAATTAGTATATTTTTATCATCGTAAATAGTATGAGATTCTAAGGTTTTATTTTTTTATTTCAACAATATTTTTAAGTAGATCATTTGTTTTATTTTTATGCGTATGTGCGACATACTGAGTTTTATGTATTTATATTATCTTTGAAATTAATAATACGTTAGTAAGCCACATCGAATCTCATTTTTTTATGAAATAGTATATTTATAATGATTTTGATGGTGGTTGCACTCAAGTAGAAAAAATTATACGTGTATACATTATGCGATATAGGATTTATGCATCTTATTTAGGTGCTTTTTAATATGCATTCGACCAAAAATCAAGTATTATCACAGTGATTGTCCAAACAGCGTGAGGTACGTAGACGGGTGATTTAATCTCATTTGTGAAGTGTGTTCAAAAATATTAAATTTACCATTGATTTAAAACAAATATACCGCTTTGGACATAGTTTCAATACATAGTAGCCCTCCAGGGTTAGCAATAACTCTTTACAGTGCAGACCAATATAATGTCATGTTGTCAGCCCTAGAAGAGCAGGACTCTGGCCTTGAATGAGTTATATTATTTGCGCGGGAGTGTATGTTACAGTTTTGACCTTTGACAATTTTCTTTTTGTCTCCTAACATTAGGATGACACTAGGCTCAATTTTGATTTAAATGTAATATGTATAAGAAGTATAATTTTTCGCTAGTATTATGTATGATATAACCATTGTACATTAGAAAAAACTTAATATCATTGTGTCTACTACCAATGTTAACATACCATTCCTATACAACTTAGAAATGCTTCATTTAATTGAATTAAATACATAAATTATTATATACTTTAAAAGTATCATTATGTAATGAATTTAATATAATTAGTTGTAATGTAGGATATTGGCTTGAAGGACGTCTTCTCTGCGACACGTTAATAATTACCTAATATATGAAATAACATGAAATAACAATAACATCCTCGCTCCATTCTAAAAAACTCAATGTTGTTGAGTGCGTAAAGATTGGAGTGAATGTGTTTTAACGTGTTTTGGAGATGACCAATGTAAGTGCATGCTGTTATAGGAAATGCTGTATTGTATGGTGTTACAAAAAGTTTAATGTACAATAAATAGTAAAAATATTTTGTATTTTATTATTACTTCCCCGTACGCGAGTAGCTCACCTTACAACCACTCCAGCGCCCTTGGCATGAGTTACAATTACAGTACTCGCTAGCTAGTCGAATGCTCTGTCCCTCGCACTCTATAAGAATACTTGCGAGGTCTGCGAGGGACAGAGCTTCATGGTAAGGGTACAGTAGCAGATGAAAACCGTCTGTTACTAGTATAGGTATACAATTATTTTTTTGGCAAGGAGGTAAGCAAGCTGATAAGAAGCTGATTGACATATGAACGCACAGCCCAAATCGCTCGGTCTAGAGATTCCAAATTTGGCACGTAGAATCCTTATGAGGTGCAAGGTTGCACTAGGAAAGGATTTTCCAATAATCGACCCGCCACCGGAAGAAATTGGGGGAGAAGCGGGAAACCATTTCTACGCGTAAAATGTCGTGTGTGTCCTCTATTAACAATAATCGCAAGACTGCAATGTTAAGACTGATGCGTTGGTTGGCGAACCCCTAGGTTCTAAGGTGCCATTCCTCTATTTGTCTCTTATTGAATGAAGATATTGGTCGGAGAAAGCAAGACTAATACAAACGTATCCAAAAAAATGCGATGTCGTGTGTTCATGCACTAAGCATCTATTCTAAAACTATATTGCTTTTGATATGCTATCGTTTTGTTACTTAATCTGTCGCCATTACTGTGAAGAAATAGTATTTTATGTAACTGATACATTATAAGACCACACGAGTGTTTTAAATTATGTACAGTTGCAAACATTACGTCTTTATCTACACGCATATTATAAGTACTTTAAGATGGGTTCAGAGGCCGACGACTTGTCGACACAAATGGCGGCAAAACAAACGTGTGCTGTGTCAGTGTCACGAGTAGGAATGGTTTGTTTTAATCATAGATAATCTAATAAAGTACCTATTCTCAAATCGTTCAAAATCAAATGTCGTACGGTATTGTACTGTATATACCGAGTTGACGTTTCAATTGCTACTAGAATTGGGCCTGTTTAAATTGTGTTGGTTTTTGGAGATGTTCCAAATTTGAAACCCATTACTTACTTTATAATATTTGGTAACGTAATTACAATTTTACGATACATCAAAGTACATTAAGGTAATGCTGGTAGGACTTGTGTGTAGATAAATTAAGAGTTACATGTTAAGTTAACGGTGATAACACTATAACATGATATCGGAGAAATATTGGAAAAGGGCCGAATCTTAAGTACCCAAAACCGACGTGCGTGCATGACTCGATGTATGAATGTCGAAGAAGCGAAAGAGATTAGTCAGGATCCTAGCAGGTGGAAAGAAATCTTATGTCTGTATGTCAAAAACAATATGGTTTTACCTTGGTCTTATTTACTTGTCAGTAATGGCGGCCGAGTAAGTAACAATACGATAGGTCGATAGCAGTTCAAAGACGATATGCTTAATAACGCCTAGAATAGAGGCCCTGAAATTGTTAACCTAGAAAAACTGATTATAATAATAATTATCATTGCGTCCACTAGGTTTCAGCATGTACTGCTTATAAATGGTACGAGTGCTACGCCGTAGCCCGTAGCTACTTTTTACCGAGCCGCTACATTTAGTTTAATGTGCTACGAGCAGGGCCTTATTCTCCTTTGTCTCTGGCCCTGCCTACGCTAGCGTTTCTATTCGTTTCGTTTTTAACCAATCGCGTCACTGGTAGATCACGTGACTTTTCAAACGAAACGAATAGAAACGGGCCCTCTGCACGTATTGTTATGGTCACAGACATAAATACACATAGATAACGAAAACACCTCAATCTGTATGAAAACCAACCGTGTCACCTTTTTCTACCAACTGGGACGTATCAAGAGAAGAGAATTCGCCATTTCTGCACAAAGTCGATTTAAAGTCGGCACTTTTTTGGCCTATTGCAGTTTATTATCACGCAACGAGACATTTTCTTAATTTTCACGGCCGACCGGCTGCAACAACAGGCGCGCGGAACGGGTTTAAGTTGGGATTCGGAAACGCGAAGTAGATACTTTGCGTTATCTATGTGTATTTATATCTGTGGTTATGGTAATGTTTTTCAGCCGCCATTACTGTGAAGTCAATAAAAGCTATCATAACGTTAATAATACGATAACATGCCAAAGGCAGTTGGGTTTGGCCCGAGCAGAATAGAAAACATTTTCGGGTCAAGCTTTTGTTGCCGACTGTACTTTTTTTGCAATGTCATTAACAATATCAAACTAATGAGTCCTAACACGGACGGTCTACGTTAAGTATAGGGATATTAGCGAGATCTTCCGACTCCGATCAGATTGCTTCTTAGATACCTACATATATACCTACATAATGTTGCATTGTTATCGGGTTTAGGTACACTACCTTAACGAAAATGTTAAGCAGTTTAGTGCACTGTCATAATAAACTTCAAACTGAACATCAAATCACAAGTATGACAATAACCATAACAATGACAAGGTTCTAAGTATGCTCAACATTTTTATTAGGTGACTGTGCATGTGGTCCCAGCCTAAGTATTACTTCAATAGGGTCTCTATTCAACACGGTATAAACCATGTTTTTGATCTGTCATCGTATTGTCAACGTTTTGACAGCTCTTATTTTCTTGACAGTAATCGCGGATGACGTTAAAACAATACGATAACAGGTCAAAGACGATATGTTTGTACCGTCGGGAATAGAGGCTCAGGAACTGGTTCAAACTTGATTTGCGAGATTTAAAGCAGACAAGTTACATACATACAAGAGGTGCAAGTTAAATAATAAATAAAAGCTAGTAAAAATAACAAATAGTATAACTTTATAATTTAGGTCTCGAAAAACAAATAAAGAAAGTACACCTAGCGGTTCCCTTAATAAATCCTCGCAATTACAAGACCACATCGTGAACCATAAACCCCGCATATTGGTACCAGTTACCATAAGAAAACCATAGATCGGATTTAACGGCACCGAAGTTAGTAAATTGTTTCAAACTTCGCCCGTTAAATAAAAATTGGCGATTTTATTGAATGAGTTTCTTCAAAGTTAAATTTATTTAGCAGGGTTTCGGAGATCTAAGATTTGATACCTATCACATCACTTTACATGTCCAGCAGTGGACGTCTTTCGGCTGACATGTCATGATGATGATGATGATGACATTACTTTAGCGCTGTTTTAGGACTAACCTCAATCACTAGATACGTTGACGATACTTTAGCCCAGTCGGTAGTGACCCTGCCTTCGAAGCTAGCGGTCGCAGGTTCAAATCCCGTTAAGGGCAGATATTTGTGTGATGAGCGCGAATATTTGCTCCCGAGTCTATGATATTTTATTTGAACTTATTTAAGTATGTATTTCTCCGTATGTATAAGTATTTTTACTGTGGTTTAGTACACATAGTACTAGCCTAGAGCTTAGTTCGGGACTAGGTCAATTTGTCTGAGATTGATCCCCGATATTTATTTACTAATTTAATTATTAAAAGATGACAACCCCGAAATATTTACGACTCTACTTTCAATTTAACAACACCTAAACGGCTCAACCGAATTTCATCAACTCTAGCTAAGAACCACCGTAGTTAAAAACTAGATTTCGATAAAAAACAACTAGATAGAGTTGCAGTGTGATAGCTCTTAGAAGGTGCTTCGGGTTTGTACTTGTCTCTCACTCGCTCTCATATGCTCTTAATAATAGCGAGTGAGAGATAAGTACAAACCCGAAGCACCTTCTAAGAGCTATCACACTGCATATTGGTCCAGTTAAAAAAAGAAATCTTGTTTTTTAACTATGGTGTTTCTTAGCCTGGGTTAGGGCTAAGTGCTCACAGACTACACGTTAAACTTTTAACACCTTTGTTTGCGTCAGTGGGTCTATTATGGATATGGTGTTTACCGATGTGGATAAAACATCTGTCGATTATATAACGACTTTATGAATTGGTTTTTAAAACTCATTCCTAAAACACTAGGCACAATGGTTTTTAACAGACTATTATGCAATGTACTTAGAATGCTTTACGTCTGGTGATCTGGTCTAAGATCCCAATCCGTGTTCACCACTTACTCTTTTACCAGGTGAAATATATTTTTGAAAAAATTACATATTTCAAACATGACCCAGAGGCAAAATTTTGTTCCAGGATTATTTTTTTAGTCAACCAAGACTTGTTGTTTTAAACTAAGGTTGAATATCGTTGTCGTAACAGCGTGATAAAGTCGAAATGGTTTGAAGTGTGAGTATATTTTATTTACATTTGAAACAAATAAACTTTGATACAAGAAAGTGGTGTAAATTGATGGAGCCTTAGTTGGCCTTACACAATCATATTAAATAGTTGGAAAATGTATCTGAATGTCATACTTAACGATTGAAACTGCGTATTTTAGATAGATGACATCGACCAAGAGGTACTTTATTTTGATAAGTAAAAAAATAATATACGTAAGCTAAGTCGTTATTGCGTTTGTAAATAAAAGTACATCAATGATGTTATTATAGGTAAGTATGAGAAATAATCTGCAGAAAACTCAAGTCCTCTATCCGTTGAAACAAACCGCAGAAAAGCAGTTATCTGTGCAAATATTCAATTATTTTACACAAAAATCAGCGGAAATGCATTGGCATGCGGCCCAAAAATATTGCCCGACTTGGTCCGGGAGATAAAATAGGAATCTAGCCATTTCATTTTACGTTAATAACTAAAAAAAGCTTTGAAATCAGTTTAGTTGCAATCCGACTAACAAATCTGGGTTTCGTGCGGGCTCGGGGGAGGTTTCTTAAGATGAGTGCAAAAAATATCAGGAGCACGAAGCTGGGGTCGCGTTGAGGGTTCCGTTTATAAAGGTGCCTACTTCATGTATGAGGAAAATGCTTAGATTTTAAAGCATGATTAAAATTTTAGTTTTGATCCGTTATCTTACGTAGAGTTTTTTTATTGGTAGGTAACTCATCATTTTATCTAATTTTACTTCATCGATGGTATCAATTCATCGAATTTCATTTCATCAAACGCCAGTTTCTGCTAAAACCACGTTCTCAGGATATGTTGAAAATTAACATTATAAATTTGGTTATGTTACACATGTGACTACCAGAACAAATTAACTTATGCGGCGAGAAATGCCTTTACCTTCGTTGAAAGGTGTTTCGATAAAATAATTATACTTTTAAACATGGTGTATGTTTTTATGATGTAATGATTGAATTAAAAGTATAATTAGAACTGGGGGATTATTATGTGCTACTAAAGCCGTTCAGTTTACGTTGAGAGAATGTCATTTTTTCTCAACGTAAACTGAACTGCTTAAGCTCATAATAACCCCCCAGGTAATGCTTAAACTCGGTTGTCAAGTTCGTGCGGCGCTATGTGACTCGAATAATGAGAGCGTGTGCTGTCAATATGCAACGCTTAATAGTCGTTCTTACTTTCAAGTGAATAAGAACTATTATTATAATACTATTACTAATACCCCTTCCGTAGATCGTTATCAGAGTGGCTCGGGTCGAAAAGTGGTAGTCGGCCCGACTCACTAGCATTGCGGAGGGACGTTGTGTCCTTTGCAATATTTTATCGTGTTTATCATGGAGTCCTGCGTCGCTTTTGCCTAACGCACTCGCAATGACATTAGGCTTCAAAGCGTACCAATTGTTTTTATTTTGTATGCAGACAAGCCTTCGATTTTCAAAATGAAAACGATCGTGATTGCGAGTGCGTTAGACAATAGCCCCTCTGTTCTGAGGAAGTGTTTCGGTTATTGCCTATGTTACGTTACCGTACTACTTGCAAACGACTGTATATCCATCCGCACCACTTTTTACACGACTTGGGGATCACCAAGAGACGAGCATACTGTTTTCTCATTGGCCATCAACGCATCAGCAACGGTAAAATTCTCCTGGTGTTGCAGGTGCCCATGGGCAGCGGTGATCACTTCACAACAGGGGACATTCTAGCTCCTTTGCCTCCTTTCCTTTAGCATAAAAAAAAAAGTATATAGAAGCGAGGTTGGCTAAAAAAAGTAGAATAGAGTCCTATGAACGCTTTTGGATTCGTTAAAAAACAACATGTTGGAACGCTCAGAATTTTTTAAGAAAATGTTACAAATTACGAAAGAGCATATTTTTTCCCAGCACCATTAATTTACTGAATAACGTACCCTAAAAATGGAAAGATGTAAGAGGAAAAATGAGTGGAACGTGCTTAGCTCTAAGTTGCGGGGGTTCCGTAGAGACTGCAAATGGTTTCATGTTCGCGCTGTGATTGGCTGGCTGACTGTTGCTGATCATTTCAAGTAGGAAAAGAGATATTTTTACGACATAATATTCAGTAGTCTTAAGGGAAAGCAAATACGTCACGAAGACGTGGATTTTATTAAGGTTGTTTAGGTTATTTTAGCCGATATAGTTGGTTAGATACTTGCTTCTATTTCACACTATGAAAGTATCTTGAGCACTCGTGCTAAATCTAGATCTTTCAGTAAGTCCTGAAAACAATAGGTACAGAAACCAAAATAAAAATGTTTTTGTTCGTCTCCAACCGTATAAACCATCAAAAATGATTCGAATGTCAGCGTTAGATATAATCAATTATGTAGGTACCTAACTTGAATAAAACGTTACTGAGCTTTTCTCAAAGAGAGCAACCGTTGAGGAAGCCTATTGTGTCATTTCATTTGATGTCTAACCTAACATTTCGTAACGATAAGGAACATTTTCGGGTTCAGTTCAGTATTTTAGTAACCGTGGTAGTTAAGCCATGCCTTGTCCTTATCTGTCGAATTCAAATGTCACAATGATGGATAAGAACAAAGCATGGTTTTGCTACTCCGCGATTTATCCACTTTATTAGATGTTCAAACTAATTTATAAATGAATTAATTTTAGTAGGTTTATATTCATTTATATCTCGGCCTTACCATTCAGCACACCATTGCAAGTTTTTGTTGAAGACATTACCCGCGTCCCATCGTCCTGGGCCTATATACCCACTGGGTAAAACCATTTTGCCTTTAACAATTTATCGATTGTTTTTAACTCTGCCCCCATTGCTGTCAAGTAAGTAAGAGCTACCGTAACGTTCATGATTCGATAACATGTCGGGGGAAGGAAGATGGCCGATTTAAAGATGGCCGGCTTTTAATACTTTTGATTTATTCTGTTCCGATTTACTCTCCTCACTTGACATTCGTAAAAAAATAACAAGAAGATGTCAAAAGCAATATATGGTTTTACCGATTAAAACGAGTGGTACGAGTACGCATATTTCTTACAAAGATGCCGCTTTTAACCTTATAGTTAACAAAATACCTAGTTACTAGTATGAAGGTCACCGCTGAGATTCAAACTCGATATCTCACTAGGGGATACCCAAAACCACTTTGCTATCGACTTTCGAAGCTTCCAAGCACTGTAAGCAGGATGCCCTGAATACGGCATTTAATGGACAGTGCTACCGGGGATATCGAGCGCCGCTCATTCTTTGAAGAAAGGAAAAAATAGGTTAAAAGAATTTACCTCTAGGCGGCATCTATTGCTACATTCGAAACCTTTACTCTGATTTTAATTGAATTAATTTCATTTTTTTTAACTCCGATCCTCACTCCCTCTCCTACCTTCTAAGTAAGAGGTATTAGATCCTTTGTTTGTTTGTCTATGATTATCATTACCATAATAAGACTAAAAAATTTAGCAGTGGCAGCCTAAATAGAAAACTTCATGATTCATGACGTAGACTTCTTATTTACGAGTATATATTAATCAAAATCTAGAAGAAGACTTTGTTTTTACGACTAAAATAAATTACTAAAATGTTAATTCTTTAATACTGCAAGAATCAGACATCAGAGTGAGAATTCAGATGCCTATCTCGGTTGAACCCTACAATATGCAGCCCGTCGTCGTCGTGTTGCCATCTCGACAATAATATGATCGGTTTTAATCTCCGAATCGACTTTTGCTGACGCGGCTTCAAGGTAGGGCTGCCCGAGGTTATAACGATAATTATTTTTACAAGACAAGGTTTACTTTTACAAGATTTTTACTTGTGCTTACTGAAAATACTACCAAGACTGCTGAACACTATTAAGGTAGTACTGACTACCGAACTGGGGCTGTATTCCATTGAATAATACCGTATTACCTTTGACGTGTCAATACTGTTGAGTAAATAAGTAATGTACCGTTGACAATACGATGACATAAAGGCAAAAGAGTTTTACCCGGTACACACCATATAAGCTAAGTAAAAACCGCGCAAGAGCATGTCGGACCATGCTCAGTGTAGGGTTCCGAAGCCGCTAAGTACTACAAAGATAAAAACAAAAAAGCTATAACTTTATAACGTTATAACAAAAAGGGAAACGACCCTTGACTGTGACAAGAATTTGCGCTTCAAAGCTTAATATTTCATAAACGGATCCCTTAATCGAAATATTGTTTACGGAAAACAAAACACGCAATATTTTGAAAGACCTATCACACGACACCCCACACTATGGGATAGATAAAAAAAAAGATATATCCCCACGTTACGTGTAGGGGATAAAACAAAAAAAAATATATTTTATGGTTTTATTTTACTGCTTTGTTAGATAAAGATAAAAGATAAAATATTTTCAAATACTACTTATGATATTATACAATTATAAGCTTAACCTAGCATTATATAAAAACAATGATCCTAACATAAAATAAAAAATAAATATATTCAAGAGTAGATTGAGCAGGAAAATGTGTCAAAACTCAGAATGCTCAGTAGTAGTAATAAAAAAATATATAAAAAATTTACTTACCTCTGATAGTGCAAGGCAACCACATACAAAGTTTCGATACAGTCTCATACAGAAACCTAAAATAAATATACAATGTAATTATATTTTTTATGACTAATTTATTATTAAGTTATTTAGGTGTTTAGTTTAGTTTAGGCTAAGCATTTTTATCTGTTAGTCCTCGAACCTATCGTAAGCTTTAGACAACAACGACTTTTTCAAATATGTTTTAAGTACTGGAAATGGTAACTTTAAAACTGCGTCGGGTAATTTATTATAGAAATGAATGCATTGACCTACAAATGATTTATAAACCTTACGGACACGAAATTTTTAACAGCAATTTTATTTTTATTTCTTGTATTCAAATTATGTATATAACAATTCTTAACAAAAGAGTCTTGATTTTTAATGACATAAATAATATTCTCATAAAGAATTTGTGACGCTACTGCCTAGATACTAATTTTTATAAATAGTAATCTTAAGGAATCACGGGAGTTAAGGTGTTATATATAACGAATGGCTCTTTCTTGTAACACGAATATAGTCCGTATGTCAGCATTTTTCCCAAAACCAGAATACCGTACGATATAACACTATGAATATAACAATAATAAAGTAAGCGCGCTGCCAAAAGTTCTACTAAAGTCACAATATATTTCTTTGGCAAACGAATTTTGTCAGATGTTAGCGTGAGGCGCTTAATGAATTTATTTAGGTCGAAGAAATTATATTTTTCAATAACAAATAGCATTATACATCAAATAATTTAAGTCTGCTATTTAGTTATTATAATTATACGGCATATTTTGTGAATATGGTAATGCACATGTATAATTATACAAATCCCGGCCACTTCAATAAGGTTCAATGTTGACATTAATCTATCTACACTAATCTATACCAAGACTGTTACCTATTATAATTACTAGAGTAGTAGAACTGTCATAACTTCCCTCTGATATAAAATCACATAATTGCATAAGACTTGCATTATGATAGCAATAATTTGTTACATATTGTGTCAATTTATTTCTTAGCATGGTACCAATTTCAGACCCTATCTGATCCGAATAAATATAGTTTTATCATTATTAATTCTTGTAGGGGAGTCATCTAAATTTATTTTTGGGACATATAGCTCAGAAGTATCAAGAGCCACATCTGGCTGAATCGCAGCTGTTGGTACAGTTACAGTTACAGTTACAGTACAGTTCATTATTGATTACAGAATTAAAACGCTCCTCATAATATCTACTACTTTCCAGCAATTATGTGAATGCCATCATGTGCTCCTTGATTTCACTTTGAGCCGTTGAGTATTTTAATGAGATGTCCTCAAGTTTATTTCTTAATCTACTTATCTCAGCATTTACTTGTGAACATTTAAATCATGTTCAGTCATATCCGAGTCTAATTTTTCATTGCACTTTTGCAACATATTTTGCATAATGGATAACTCTTATTTCAATTTAGAATCGTTTTTGCTACAACTTTGACTTTTTATTAGTTTCTAAGTACGCCTTATGTATTTGTTTATCTTAACATGTTTTTTCAACTCATTGTTTCTATTAACAAAGATTAAGTTCTTAATGTTACTGGCTTATTATCCTTATTACCAACCATCTCCTGATACAAATTTTGTTTTAGTTGTAGTATAATAATTTCCTATTACGTAATTGTTGTCATGCTGTAAATTTTCTTTGATGTGTGGCAATAAAGATTTTCCGCATGTTTATTGTATGTCATGGAGAAGGCTAACGAGCAGACAGGCCACCTTATGGTAAGTGGGATATGTGACCCATAGACATATGCATTCTTGAAACTACAATCTAAAAATTGAAATCCAATGACCACAAATGCGTTGCCAAGATGGAATGCCGCTAGTAATTTCACTCGTTATCTTATCCTCACATCGGATCACAGCAATGCGAACACTGCTGCTTGGTGGGTTAATGGCTAAGATAGTGGTGGTGGTTGTACAAATTAATACACCATTTATATGGTATATGACATAACCTAATAACAGAAAAAAGTGGCCACCTTCACCAGTTAAGTTGACTACACGAAGCTTAAAGGTTATTTGAACTTAGCTACTTGGTTATTAACTTGTAGTTATTGGCTGTAAGGTAAAGGGTAAGATGGCGGTGGTACCTATAGCGATCCGGACGAACCTTGCACCCTGTATATGGTGATGTCAAAAAGGCTCAATGTGCATGCAAGTTTAATATTAATTCTTTTAGGGTATTACTCGTTGCCCTTAGTTTAGTTTAGTTTATTTATTTCATGAAAAAAAAAAGTTTGCATATACATGTCAAAGTTAAAAGTATCCTTATCAAGATCGTCAAATTTTAAATTTTCAAATCATTTTATCAATAGAGATCTCCATAACAATATAAAATACAATAGAATAAAATAAAAATAATAACGGTCAAAATATACAATAGTAATAGCCAAAAGGTACTAATTAGTAAATGACAATAAATATTACATAATTATGGCAACAACAGAACAGCTACAGGATTAATTCTGTTACTAATGTACAGAGGGTATCCAACAAAAGGTTTCCGAGTCGACGCCTAAATCCTTCGTCAGTTGGTTCAGATCTCAAATCTGCGGGAGGTGCCTGAAGTAGGTCGGGCCAATGACGCAGGGGTTCAAAATTCAAAATTCAAAATATTTATTCGGTAAATTGGCCACATGAGGGCTTTTTTACACATCGGTAATATAGAGAGAATCTATTAGCGCTTCGGACAAGACCATCATTGCGGAGAAGACGCGCCGCAAGAAACTCCCGCAGAAGGTAATTTTTTCCCATAATAAAATACAATAATACTTAAAAGTAACATTACAAGGTAATAAAGTAATAATTATTTTAAAACTAACACCAAAAAAATCTTTACAAAAGTAAGCTCAATAACATCGAATTAAAAATAGTGACTAAGTAGGAGAATAACATGACGAGGTCTCTACGTCAGGAACGTTCTTTTCCGCAAGTGCCATGCGACGGGTCTCGGTAGTCTACCTACGTAGTTCACCTATGTGGATCAGGGAGAGTAGACTGTCCAATTTAGGTTAAGATCTTCAGAGGGCCCGAAAGGCCAAAATAACCTACAAAGCGAAGTTCAGTACATCTCGTTAAGGTCTGCTAAAATGCCCAGGTGTACAAAAAAGGTGAATCACTCATACTTTTTTATATTTTTATTATTTCATCGTGCTTCCCCCGTCTCTAGTGACACCTCCCAAGAGCCCTCGTACTGACTTATTTGCTCGTCGGCCGCAGCTCTTTGCTTTCAGACTGCTGCGATTTGCGATTATCGCTGACTCTGACATTACAGTATAATAAATATCGTAGAAAATGAATGAATTACCTAGTTCACCCTTCATCCATGTTAAATTATTAACGCAAAAGTGTTTGTTTGTTCCGCATTCATAGTCCAACGCTTTAATCGATCGATATGAAATCGGAGATAGTTTATTACTTTTTCATCACACTTGCTCGTAAATGGTGTTATTCCATGCCTGTATACAGAAGGACAATGGCCTAAATTGTTCCCGCGGGAATTATGGCGAGTTTGTCATCCCTAGGGAGTAATGACTTTCTTTTTAAAATTTGCAACTCTTTCGTACATCATTTCTGACTAAGGAGGTTTAATTTACAGGCAAAAATTAAATCGGTTTCTAATTTCATCTTTAAAAATTAGCTATAGACTAACTTACATTACACAAAACCTATACGCTTCATTAAACTTCATTATTTTTATACCTATTTCAAGTTTATATCAACATTTATCATTAATTTTAGTAATTATACATTTTTATCAAATTGGCTAAATCTGGCTCGAATCCAGGTCGAAACTAAACGCAGTTATTATCTGTGGTAGAGGTCACAAAAAAATATCGTTTCCATTTACGTTCCCGTTCGTCAAAAGTTATTTCTTTATATTTTGCAGAGTTAAAGTGTTTTTCCTCGCAAATGTGATGAAAACCATTGTGTGTATCACAGGCAGTAAGGGGATTACTAACTCGAGTCATTAAAAGCCCTCCGCCTTCGGCGTCGGGCTTCTAACACTCTCGTTAGTAATTCCCTTCATACTACCCTTGATGCACAATGTACTATTAACATACATACATACCTTCACGCCTGTAATCCCAGAGAGGGGGAGTGGGTAGGTAGAGCTGCAGAATTACCTACAACTTCAAAACTTGTTAATAATTCAGTAACCAAATTTTGCATAAATAGGCTAAGATGTTTACCGGTAAATAATGAATAGTTTCTAAGAGAAAAGCGATAGTATGACTTCAAAAATAATTGGTTTAGTCAGATTAATAAGCATATTTTTATTAACACCCCGGCCTTGTGTTGTACATCGATTGAGATTATAAAACTATACCTAGTTTAACAGCAAAAAAAAGATTTTAACGGTCTTATTACCAAAAAAAAAAGTCGTCTCAGACACACGGTACGATGACGACACTTAACGACGACTTGTCGAACTAAACAAAATTTTACGTTTATTTAATTAAATACAGTTAAAAACTAACCCATGGGATCATTAACGCACTATAAACCTCGTTAAAGTACGCTTTGTCACTTTTTGTCGGATGTAAATGTCACAATGACAGATAAGGACAAAGCATATTTTAGCTACTGAGCGTTATGCTTTATTGCAGAGGTAATGAGATTTCAAAGACCGCTTCCTCCAAGCACGAGTATTCCAACACAGTATAACAAAATAATGTGCCTTTTGAAAGCTTAATATAACGAAGTATTCTAGGGCAGGCGGGAAATGGACCTTTGAGCGTAGAAGATTATATATTTAAAGGTTAATTTATACTTTTAATGAACCTAAAAATCTGTTCTTGTTTAAGCCCTTTAATAATCGCCGGTGGGGTTTAATTAAAACGGAGCTTAGCGCAATCCGAGAGAGCTGATCCAGTAAACACGTACTATACTACAGCTCCTATAGATCTAGATCGCTTACTGCCGTTAGTCAGTTAATGACGATTAATCGCCGCACCGTATTCAAACCGCGGACAGATAAGGCTTACTTCTGGTTAAAGTTTGACACATCTTGTATGGGCTAATGTCAAATTTTAACTCCAAGTAATCCGGTTTGAATGAAGGGTTCGGCCGTTAGTGGTTTCTTAGTGACAGTTTTATAAAAACAATAGTCGTAGATTGTTTTTATGTTTTAAGTACGCATGCACTAAGCATGGTCAGATATGCCGTTGCCCTTTTAATATTTATTAAGCATAGATAAAAACTTAAATCAATATAAATCAACCAAGACTCAAAAAAACGTAGGCATCTCGGGACGCCAGACAGAAGTGATAAATTAAACACATCTAAGTTGAACTATTTAATGAAATGTTTAACTGAGTGCAAACTTACGCACACTAATGCAGAGTGACAAACTAACAAACCTACAAAGTCTCTTTTTAACGTAGGGCATTTGTAACAGGTGCGAAGAGTACTATTATTATATTCGCTGTTTTTATACTCCCTCTATGCTGGCGCTGTAACGCGTACGCGTACGTAACGTAGCGGTTTACCCTCCCATAAGAAGTTATCACATCAAAAGTTTTTCAAAATACAGGATTTCGATCAATTCGGAATTATGACATTTCGAAATTATGTGTACCCCGCGTCAAAATATCTGAGTACATTAAACCACGATAAACATTATTTACCAAAAAGCGTACAAGTAATATGTTACCACAGTACCTAAATTAAAATACCGCGTTTCTCAGCAAATAAACCTCCAACGGAGCGCGACCTAGCGAAAGGGAACGCTTAAAGTGACAAAGTAACACGATTTCGATTTCACTCCGGGGCCGTTCAAGCTTACACGAGTAACAACTGTGTCGCACTATGTAACTACGATGTAGGTGTTCACATGATTGCTCTAGCCGAGAGTAGAAACGAGTATAGGAGTGCTATTTCAATTTCTAGAGATATATACTTAAATTAAGACTACGCCAACCGTCCAGTACCTCAGTAACACCATGTAAACATAATTATATATAAGTATTATATAATTGTGTTATCTAATAAAATTAAGTAGGTACTTAGTCGAATTGTTTTGAAATGGAAGGATTTTTTTATGACAATGAGAAGGCACGCGGTTGTCTTATCCCCACACCGGAACACAGCAATGCGAACACTGCTGCTTGGCGGGTTAATGGCTAAGATAGTGGTGGTGGTTGTAAAAATGAATACACAATTTATATGGTATATGACATAACCTAATAACAGAAAAAAGTGGCCACCTTCACCAGTTAAGTTGACTACTTACACGAAGCTTAAAGGTTATTTGAACTTAGCTACTTGGTTATTAACTTTGTCATATAAGTTAAACATTGTGTATTAATTTGTTCAACTAAAAACCATAGTTCCATTTGAATACAATACTTTAGTTTATTAGATTTTACAACAATAGTATTCGATATCTGTCTGTGTCACAGCTGTTCAACAACTATAGAATCTACCAATAAAAAAATGCTATAGTATAAAACGCCCACGCCGAACTACCTTAGGTGAAAAAGTCCCACTCATATGGCACACGTTTTTTAAAAAGACAGTAAGTAAATAGGCTGTAGAGAGGGTACCCTATTTAACCTTTAAAATTTAAAGTTTAAAAATGGTTAGTAATTTGTATAGGCGTACAACTTAAGTGAGAGCGGGGTATGCATGAGGGGTGGATAGAGGGAAATGGTGACTATATGACCCCCGCAGCTCATGCCAACCCCGGTTATTAACAGGGCTCGGACACGTCATCGCAGAAACTGATATGGACATGGGACAAGACTATTATAGAGTCGCGACTTAAGATTATTATTTATTATTATCTAAAGCTGATATATTATTATCGTAATTTATAATTTAACATTTGACCTTTTTAGTCGCATATCTGTCACCGGTTTGTTCCAGACAATGCAGAAGTTAATGGTTGCGTATGTGCAATGCAACCATCAGCATTAAAAAAAATGTTAATGGAAATACCTTCACACATGTATGGTGAATTTTGGGTTGCAGTAATAAATGTCATTGAAAAATATAATTAAATAATATTGTACATAATGTGATTCTATTGATCTTGTTCTATTGCCGTCTTGCGATTGCTTTGCGATGACTTGTCCGAGCCCCGGTTATTAATTAACTTGTAATCCTATAACAATGAATCTAAAGATGAAAACATGTATTTAACACTCTGCCCTGCTAAGCCAATAAACAGTATCTAGGGTTCAATTGCCAAAGGAAATTCAATCCTCTCCTATTAGTGATAAAGTTGTGATTGCTACAGAAGTTTTATTTGAGATACTGCTATTTGGCTTAGCAGGGCAGCACTTTAAACAGTCGTAAGGATTAAAAATACAGTATGATCGTAATTTTGATGCAACAAATGAGCTTTTTGTTTTTTATATACTTACCTAATGATTAAAATTGTTCTTTAAATTTTAATATACGACAACATTAAGAACATTCTTTAAAAAAACTATTGGCTTTCACAAAAAAATAACTAACACTCGGAAACCAATTTATAACCACGTCTCATTTGAAAGCAAGCTTGCATTCTTCTCTACGTAGTACATATGTAACTGAAAGATTTAAAAAGGAAATTCCAACCAGGCGTCAATAACACAATCGCCGGAGTCGGCCCGGATCAAACGCCCTACTTATCCGGGTATAACCAGATCTGTCCGGATCACTCCGGTTATGCAAGAGTTACAACGGTAGCGGAGCATTTTTAGTCCATCCAAAAATATGGGTGCTTTGTATAAAAACAGATCAAACGTGTGTAAGGAAAAAAGTGATTTGACGTTCAGGATTTGGCGATATTATTTATTCCTAGTTACTTTTGAGGTTTGTTTGAACAAAGACCTTATTGGTTTTAAGTTTCTATATCAAAATGGTAAAAAAGGAACTCTTAAGGTGAAACTTTGTTGTCTGTCTGTCTGTATAGAGCAGTTTTTCTCAGCCAACCATATTTTTTAACCATGTTTTTCTTCAGTTGTTGTTGTTCCATTCATTAACAGTTACGTAGAACGGATTTAAATTTAAAAAAGTTAACATTTGAAAATGGTTAACAGAGATAATGCTATAAGTAATTGCTGAAAAGCTTACAAAAACTAAAAATTAGTTTGTGTAGAAATCACCAACATTAATATTTTGTTTCGGAGACAACATTTAAAGGGTTGAAAATTATTTTTATTCGTAATTCAGGAAATAGAATACTAATGTGGCAAGTTTCGTCTAAATACCAAAATATATGCACGCTAAAACATGCCGAATTCCCCACAAATGTACATATTTATAAAAGTAGCAGAAAGGTTAACGTTACACGGAAATCAATAGTATTAGCAATTCTCAATAAAAGCGCTTTCCTCGAACTATCCTATCCTGCTTGAGAAATACCTCGATTTGAAAGGAAAGACGTTTTTAAATTGAAGAAGTGGTATTCTGGAAAATTAGAAAGTCACAGAAAAGGGAGCACTGTTTTATCTTCAAATTCATATTTCATTTATTGTCATATCACAGGTATAAAAGGTGTTACCATATTTAAGGTGACCTAGTCCATGACCTACCATATTAATGATGTACAATAAATATGTATATAATTATAATATTAAATAAAAACAAAAACAGTGTGAATCAGATTATCTACACTAGCTAAAATTGACATTATAAAAAACGAAGTGTCACAAATATAGTAGAACTATACGTTTTATTACATAGATATGTCCATATATGGAAATTTGGCAAGAAAAACGAACGCTTCTATTATTTGAAAACCCTTTGAGAACTCTCCTAGTTCAACATCGGTTTAGCTTCTTTTAGGTTAACTTTCGTGCTGAGTCCATAGCAGGCACTGCTGGCTAACCATGTGATTTAACTACACCTTGCCACTAACTCTGACGGTAGTCAGAGGTTCAAAGTGTTGTTGATTGTACAGAAAATAACTTTTACTGCTATAAGGTTTGTACAACTCTTGAGCCGTCTGACCCTATTAATTCATTTTAACACTTAGAATTAATGTTTGGTTGTTTATGAATGAGTTTATGATTGATAATCTTTCAGAATTTAAATGGTTCAAATCAAATAAAGTGGCTGGTAACTTGTAAGCATTTTTGTCATACAATCTTTATTGAATAGGTATGTGTCCGAATCATACCGTTGAATTCCCGTATCTTCTGCGCTCCAAATGTTTCGAACTCCGGTTTTCAATATAATGGGTAGTTTTCAACTCCTTATATTTCTATTTTCTCTCTTTATGAGTCTAAGATCTTTTATGTGATAGTGGTTTTGGTTTTAGAAGTAAATGCGTGCTCGGTTTACTTACTTACATTGTAATGTCAAGAGAATACGAGTAATAAGGAACATAATGCATACCTTTTAGATGATTTTTTTTTATTGAGCTTACTTATAGAACTTAAGCGTCGAAAATAATAATTTAATTATATCTTCTCAATTTTCTGATTTGAATGATTAAAACGTTCAATATAATGGTAGTCGGGGCAAAAATAACTCCAAATTGCACTGATTAATTAATTGATTAAAGAGAAATCCGTAAGTAGAAAAAAGTTGCCAAGGATATAAAAAAGGAAACTAACAAACCTCGCCTTGAACATATCGATTGTAACTTAACTTAGGAGAGTAACGGTCCGCGCTGTAATTAGAGCCACAGGTGCAAAACTCATAACTCCTTAACCGACCGGGTCGGCGCCGTGCCGTCTGCTGGGGAAGACAAAGGGTGTTTGTTTTTGGTCAGGGTAGACAAAATGAGACGGCCCACTGACCGAGTGTTGTGCATCGACCGCTGCCGCGCAGGCGCCGCGAGGGCTGTCAGGCGAGCAGTCGCGTCTCGCGCCGCGCCTCGGTCGCGCGCTTCCACTCGCCGCCCGCGCGACAACCCTGCCGGACCCCAGCCGAGGCCGGACAACTCAGGCAAGTCTACACCGCGAACCACAACTGAAAACCACTGACTAGAAGCATCGAACACCCCTAGCTGCTACTAACTGGTAAGTTTTCTCTGAAATATTCAGTTTATGCGTCTTTGTTATCTAGCGTGGGGTTATGCTTAATAAGGAAAGCCTACAAATCCATTGCAAAATGGCTCGGGCGACCGTGGTGACTGATAAGAAACGTCAGACATTCCACGTGTCCGTCCGAATGTCGCCTGTCACTCCTAATTGCGAGACAGCTTATCTATCTAGAAATGTTCTGTCTATTCAGGATCGTGTTTATAAATATAGATTTTCTGAAACACAGCGTCGTTCACGTGGCTCATTTTGAATGGCAAAACGCGATCCACGATGGTATCTGATAATTTTCGTCTCGTTCTATCAATATTTACCCACGTAGAGATAAAAACGTGTTTTTATTTATTGAATGTTGAGCGTTTTCTGAAAAAAAAAACATTAATCTTACAGCTAAAATGTAAATGCGTCTATTGTGTGATGCCATTAAGGGGATAGTGCTTGGGTAACAAAGGTTTCGACAAATGATGTGTATTACTGGTATTTGTATTATATCTCTCGGGTTTATTATCTTTTCTCCTTCGCGAAAAGACTAGACATTGTTGTACGTGAAACTTATTTCGTCGGGAAAACTAGTTTCGTGTTTTCGTGTTTATAAATTGATATAAAGTCTGATAACTTCAATATATTAAATATCTAGCGAATATCACAAGCTTACTTCAATTATTCTTATAAAAGATTAAGTTTCAGGTGATACTGTGACAATTGTTACTTATTCGTTCGTTTTTGTTTAAATGTACATTAGTTTGTATTTTTAATGGACAAACTAACAGATTTTCACTCCGACAAGTGTTGGCAATATTCGTGTAAGACTTTGTTTCGGAATATATTCTTAGATTGCGCTACAGTTAAACTTTGAATAATGTTTTAAGATTTAGTATAAATTATAAAAATAACAATTGGTTAAATATAACAAGGCTCTATCCCCAAAACGGCTCAACTGTTCACGTCTGTCTCAACTCGATCTGGCTTACAGATTAAGTAAAATATCATTCAGCGCGCGGCGGCTGTGCGTATCTAAAATTTAATTTGTATGTACCTACAGTAATCTTTATCCATAATAATTAGGTGAAAGGTAAGTTTAGTAAATCATTATTTGTTTGGTGAACGAAATTTCGTTATGTTAATAAAGAATTTGGTTCGTGTCTTTGTTGCTAGGAATGCTAAAGAATGCCTCATTTCACACAAAGCTTTATTTTTAGCAAAATAATGAATTACAATTCGCACAAAGGAAAAATCCCATTTTTTCCAATGATAGATTTCTTTTACCACCGATATAATTAGTTGCGAGGGCAGAAATATCTTTTGATTCGGAATATTTTAGAATGTTATCGTTTCAAAATGAGGTAATAAGGTTTACAGGTATTTATAACGCAAAACTTTTTAAAACTAATTTCGCAGATCTTGTACCAGTACTGCATGAATGATAAAACAATAGAACTATACCCAGTCTTACAGAAAAGTATCGATAGCGACACTAAAACTAGCTATCTTACTCTTCAAAGGCTGATTAAGCTATCTCCAGATTATCTCACAAATAAATATTAGCTCTATCCTTTTCAATGTCATAACAAAGAAATGGATAGAGCTAACTTTAAGTTATAGTTTTTTATTCTAGAGATTAATCGGGCAGTAATCGGGTTTGCCATCTTTGTACAGCTTATTAAAATAGCGAAACTGGAATTTTAGATTAAATAACTCAATCGTGTTCTTCGTCAAGTAGTTTTCTTTGTTCTTCAGGTGTAACAGCTAAATAAACTACCCAGTACTAAGGGTTTGGCAACAATGAAAACCCTTTTATGAACGATTAGATTAATGTTTACCTATGAATATATTAAGCGTCCCCGATTTGCCTACTTGCCTAGTGTTGATCATACAAGTTTGTCCCTAGCGGGCTTCGAACCTTCGTTCTCCAAACATCGTTGGTTGTAGGTTAGAGCGATGGTAGAATTTGACATGAAAAAGTGCCCGTTATCGTTTAACTTTTATATTTTTGAATCTCGAAGATTTAATTTATGCGATTATTTTGAGAGGTAATCTACCGAAAGCCTAGCAGATTTTGATGTCGCCCTGGTAGCACCCAGGTAGGCAGGTAGGTAGGTAGCGGTAGTGACACTCCCGAACACTACCAAGGATAGATAACAATTGATACTGAAATAAGGGTACTGTTTATGTAGAAGTAGGGAACGTCATTTTGCTTTCTCTGGCTACAGGTGACCCAGAACTTGACGTAAATATTACAGCATAAGAACGAAAATTTATTTTTTACTGTAAAAAAATATCGTATAGCTGGAATATTGACCCAATATTTTTCGCCCATAACGTTCTTTCAAATAATTAATTTACATGAAATGCGTATCACCAATATCGCCGATTCCTCGAAAGTTTACTAAGACAGTGGTATGTATTAACGTGTTAATATGTGCCAGTTATAGACGTACTATTTGTATGTTTGGTCTTTTCTGATATTGTACAGCCGGCCAAGAAAGTGGTTTACCAGTCTTGACAAAAGTTTCTGTAAAATATAATTATCGGTAAGGATGACACTTGTCACTGTCTTAATATTATTCCAATTGAAAATCGAACTTGTTCTATCATGACGTGCTAGTGAACTTCAGCCGTAGGGAGGTAGACCACAGTTTTGGGCGATTGTTCCTATTTTGTAATCAGTTTACCTCAAGTAACTTCCTTATATTATAAATGCAAAGTTTGGATACTTGTACTTGTGGCTGAACGGATCTGGATGAAATTCCGATGGAACCAATAAACGAATTCTATGTGGGTGGAGTCGCAGGCAACAGCTAGCTACATATAAAAAAAAGCTGTTGCAAATAAACATTGTTGCGTCAATAGCTTTTAGTTTCTCCAGAGTTCAAATACGTGACAAATGCCGCTTAAAGGCGTGTCACTTTGAAAAGTTACACTTGTAAAGACATGCCTAAAGATAAATAACATTTACATCGTCATGACTCAGTTGTTTCAGTATACTTATCGACGTTGTTTTGTTTTTTATGTCGCCTCGGTTCTTTTATTCTCCATCGCACTCCCCCGGCATTTACAGGAATGTCAACTGGGATATCCGATTTCTTACGCGTATTGATCGATGCCCTAGAGATAATTGCAGTTACAGCCAGTTGCTGTGTATGTCTTTGAATTAGGGATTATTTAGTAGGAATGTCGATTCGTTTCTGTTTATTCGTTATAAAGTGTTTTATTGGAAAAACACAATCATGTATTTTTTTATTGCATCGCTGTGTAGAATTTTAAAGGAATTGTACATATTAAAACTCAACGGTCTCCAGAAGACGGTTTTAGGTTAACTATAAAAAATACTAAAAAAAAACATGAAAAAATAAATAAAAATAGCAACGGAAAAAACCACTGTGTAAGTTATCCTACCAGTAAACAGTTTATAAGAAACACGTATAAAAGCGCAAAAGAAGCTCTTTGAGATTATTATTTTTTAATCAAAGCTACATAGCCAGAAACAGAACAATTTAAAATATCGGCACAGATTTGGTAACACCCTGTATTTATAGAGTTCTACCAGTTGGATTATTAATGCCGAGTTGATAGCAAAACGCATGCCAAATTTCAAGACTATAGGCTTTTGGAACTAGGTCAGAATTGATCTTGAAGATCCTACTGCTTTTGCAACAGAACGTAACATAAATGATATAAATAAGCTTAGTAATTCATTGACTGCTCAAAAATCCCAAGGTTTGTAAAGTTACCCATTTTTTACTCAAATGTCAGCTATTTCTAACCAGCAAAAACACGGAATAAACAAGCGGTTTCGTATTCGACCAATACTAAATAATATTGTTTTCTATAGTTTTCTATATCCCTATGTTTTAGCCTGCTTTGCCTAAAAAGGCATAGATAAAATTAATGGATAATAGCATTATAGAGAACAACATGGTGTCAAAACTGATGTCGAATATTGGCCTTGTAACGAGAAGAACAAAAGTGTAAAGTGTAAATTTAAACGTTTATTAAACATTTTAATGTTCCCGGGCACGCAGACTCAAAACCTATGTAGTTATGATGTTATAAATTACATTCCAAATTACTATTTTACTAGGACCCCATAAAATGAAACCAATTTATTCACACAAAATATACTCGTAGTAGAGCTACAAAAGCACGTAGCCGCTACGACCGCGTAGCAGTCGGCTACAGAAATTGAATTAACATTTAAATTCAAAGCCTATCCTATTCATAACGGTAACATGCACAACTTACTGAAATTACATAATTAACGGTAATCTACTTGCGTTTAAAAACCTCTTAATACTATAATTATAGAACTCAATTTTGCAAATTCGAAAATGAAAAGTTTTACGTGTCAGCTTGACCAGTATACTGTGAGCTATAGATCAATCGGGCTTGTAGTGGTTAGGGGTTAGGTTACGGTGGACTGGTTGACCCAGCCCTGACCCCCAAAATAGGTATTTTGCGTGTTTCGTTCAATTCGGTGGTTTTTCTGGTACTTAATGTGTGTGTATATGTTTACCTGTAATTATGAAGATTTAGGAATTTTATTGAGCACAGGTTTAACTTTTGGGGAGGGTTCTTTAATTATTTATAATGTTATGACGTTGAGTAACGATGCAAACTTTAAGTGGTAATGTGTACCTACCAGCTGTGTGAAACGCGAATCATTAAATTGTGATGTTAGTTATTTCTCATGATTTGACATTATCATTATGACTGGTTCTATAGTAGCCCAACAACTAAGTTTTTGACGTAAGGAGCCATTCTGACACATCGTACAACTATGAAGTTTCTGAATATTAATAATGCTGACAGCAGTCAAACAACACTAAGCTAATTTGTTGCGTGTGAATAGAACATCATTGTTTTACAGCTGT
The DNA here is from genome assembly GCA_923062465.1 of Acleris sparsana. Taxonomy (NCBI): domain Eukaryota; kingdom Metazoa; phylum Arthropoda; class Insecta; order Lepidoptera; family Tortricidae; genus Acleris; species Acleris sparsana. The sequence continues at coordinate 11,621,987 of OV281296.1, forward strand.
CAACATTAAGAATGTAAATAACTTCATTTGACGACGCATTAGTCTATTTGGTAGTGATCCTGCCTACGGAGTTCGCCGTTCCGGGTTCGATTGCGGGCATAGACCAATATTTGCGTGATGAGTACCAGTAGTTTCTGGATCTTGGATGTTTTTTTTTAAGTATTTAAGTATTTATTTGTCTATATAAGTGTTTATATTATTGTTTAGTACCCATAGTACAAGCCTAGAGCTTAGTGTGGGCCAAGATCAATCAGTGCGAGATTGTACCCTGACATTTATTTACATTCATGGTCATGCAATGTGTCAGGATTGCATTCAAATCTGCTTAGTAGTATAGTTGCTTACTTTATAGCTAGAGGAATTCTAACCTGAGTCATAGGTTCTTTCTCAACCTAGATGCAACCCAAGACTATTGTAATGATTAAATTGGAATAGTTTCTATGACTATTGAAGGGAACCCTAAAAGTGTTGCCCACGTGAACATGTTCGGACGTCGCGTGTGAAACTAAATTGGGAAACAGAAGCATTGGATTATTATGCAACACGGCTTAGTTAGGTCCCGCCATTTATGATTACCTGGTATATTGTTTATTAAATGTTATACGTTATTTTTCAAATAACTGTATTTATATGGAAAAAACGGGATTTTTAACAAATTTCACTTTATGAAGGTGATTTTTAGAAGGTTTATAAATAGTAGTTAAAGTTGCACTTCTAGGGTAACCATTCCACATTGTATTAGCATGTTGCTTCGATATAGTAAACATTATTGTATTGTTGACGTTATAGCACTCATAACAAAGCATAATATAAAACATATAGCATATTCGACATAATGTAAAAATAAATCTTTCCTTTGTATGGAAGGAGCCTGAAATGTATGTTTTTTTAGATAAAAACTATTATAACTATACCAAATTTCAACTTTGCAGAACTAAAAGTCACTGAGTTAAACCGCGAACAGGCAGACAGACAGACATGGCGAAACTATAAGGGTTACTTGTTGACTAAGGAACGCCAAAAATCTAGTGACGGAAGCCATTTCTAACAAAGTTTTGTAGTGAACATACTTGAAACATCATGTATAGTATAGGTTAATCACTGGTATAAGTTCCAATAATAAGCTTAAATCTAAAGATCGCAACTTACTTGTTTGCCTTACTAATTATATTTCTTACTTGGAGATATTTATCTTGCACTCAAAAGTTTCTGCTTGCTCCAAGAGCTTCAAGGATTAAGTTGGCGGCTACCCGTATCATCTGCCCTCTCTTTTTATTTGTAAAAAAACATGCCTTGTCGTCTGGGGAGTCTTTACTTTCTGAAAATAAAAAGTGCACTCTTGTTAAAGGAAGCCTCCTCCATCATCACGGCGTTTGAATGTATTTTTTCCATTAGACCCCGTGTATTTGTATTTAAGTTGTATTTAACTAGATAAAACGGATTAATAGGATATAATCACTACCTATTCCGACCCTTGGTAGTTATCAGTAGCCCTTTTTAATCAATTACAACTTCTATAGCATGCTCTAGTTTTTAAAAATGAAATAACAACAAGCGATAATTGAACTGTTAATAATTTAAACTCGACTGGCGTCTAGTATGACGTTTATTATTCTTATTATAACCACAATTATTCTTAATATCACACTCGCACGTTTTTGATGGATAATAAACTCGACTCCCTATTTATAAATAATAGTCCAATAACTCAGGAGCTAGTGATCAGGAGCTCAAATGTTCTGCATATGATTTTTGATTTATGATATACCTACATAGTATAGTGTTAAAGTCATAACGCATCTTGGGCTTCACGTATTTACACTTAATGAGTTGACACACAATAACGTTGCACAAATAATACAAAAAACGTTCACTGCGTTTTTTTTTCGGGAGGAAATCCATATTATTTTGTAACCTAGTTAACATTTAAAACGTAATAAACAGAAAATTATTCCTTTCGAAATCGATGGGAAATCGCTGGCTAAAACTATTCTAACATAAACCTTAAGCTATTTAAAATTACACCTTGTTCAGGAAGTTGCCCGGGCATTTCATACCGGATATTAAAACGCTAAAAACTAATATTATGTGACTCCGCCTGCTATTTTCTAATAAGAAACAACAGGAGTTATGGAATCAGGTTTTCATTTAAATATGAAATAAACCTTTGTTCTGTAAGAAGACTGTACGGTCACTTTTTCATTATGTCTAATCGCGCTAAGCTATAGTGTATAACAACTCTAACAAAAAGTAAGCTATCAAAACCCAGCTGCTGTTTGGATAATGCCGTCAAAGTAATGTTACTTAAGTATTGGGTCCTTACATATGAAAGTACTTGGATGACCGAGCTTAGCTCGGTATCTTTTTGTTGGTAAGTTTTCTAAAAATGTAACCTATGTAGATCTATTTATCGCCCCAGAAACCCTCTGCATACTAATTTTCATAAAAATCGTTGGAGCCGTTTCCGTAATTCAGATTATATGTACGAGAATGTATATGCAAGAATTACTCGTTTAAAGGTATGTTTTTATTAAACTGGCCACTTTGGTTCAAAATATCTGGTGTTTGGATGAGAATTCTAAATTCAAATTTATTTCAAATTTTAGCTTTTGTATTTGTTCTTCGAATTTAGCGATTCATTTGCTATCGAGTCATTTGTTTTTTCATATCTAAGGCCCTAATATCATGCATATAAATTTTATTTCGTCAATTTCAAAGACGAATCTAACGACACAATGCTTGTCAATCGGGCCATCCGTACTTTACAAGGGTACTAAAATATAACCCTGCTCTTTCGGCAGTAGGTTAAAGAAGACATTGATACATGGTAGTTGAAATACCTAGATTGCGTGTTAAACATACCGTATTGTTATTATTAATGGTAAGAAGAGAGTATTGCCTACGTTTGTATGAAAGTATAAACTAAGCAACGCCCACGATTACCTCCTACGGATTATAAAGCTATACACAAATAACTTAACTTCTGTACACGTATAAATATACAAATGTCACCGCATGATCGTAAAAAACCGTTTTTCGAAAACCGAAAAGACTAAATGTTCCTAAAAAAGGGATTTTCGCGTTAAGACAATAATTTCTTTACACAACACGGAATATACGTTCGTCTGCCGAAATTACATTAGTACCTCTACTATACATTCAGGGTATCCCAGAAGATGAAGTTAATATTACAGCACAAAAAGTCTCCCGTATACCGTTTCAGAATATAACATTAAGGTAGGTTAATTAGTTTAGGATTTATTTATTAGGGTTTTACCGACACTTATATTGTGATTCAAAAACCTTTTATCTAATCCTCAATAATAAATATAAAGGGATTAAATTGTGTATCTGTTATCCGTATTATGTGTAACTCCAAAATATCATCATATTTAAAATAAATCCATCCGAAACTAATAGTGTCTTCATCTTCTGCAGAGTTTTATTTGAATGCCTATTGAAATAAGCTTGAAGAAGTATATAAGTACCCAACAGCGAAAAGTAATTATACTTATAGCTAAATTTCTATAGAATTTGTGTTAAAAAATATCTTCAAAAATCTTCTGAAAACTAGGTAAAACTTTAACAAAAGCCGTATTCGAATGGCTAATATCCAGGCTGAGCGGCGGTCGTCCATCACGGGCAGTCGCACCTGCATTCATAACTTTCCTCCGAGGCCGTCACCGACCCGGATTTAAGAGGTTTTACTGCGATTTAGAATGCAGCGGTAACAGTACAGAAAACTTGTCAATTTCCAGGCAGGGCTGCGTCCATTTTGCTGTATAACTTTGCAGTTTACACTTTAAAATGTAGACGTCGATCACTTGAAGAATGACGTGTTTGTGTAGGCTATGAAGCAACGATGATTCAGGACAAAAGAAGCGCTATTAAAAGATAATTTAGATTTTAAATAAAATCATTTGAAATAACAACTTAATTTGTAATTTATAGGTCAATCTTGATTTAAGCGTTACGAGATATTTTTCAACACCATGTATGCTTCAATATGTTCATTATTAATATGACATGGAGAAGTTAAACGAGGGCCACCTGATGATAAGTGGGATGTTTGTGACTCATACCCAGACATTTGCATTCTCAAGACTACAATCTAAAGACTGCAAATGCGTTATCAACCCTGTGGTCTAAAATAGAATGCCTAAGTTAGTAATTTTACCGGTTGTCTTATCTCTATGGAACACAAAAATGCGAACACTCCTGTTTGGCGGTTGGTTACAGAATAAGATGGTAGTAGCAATCGGACGGACCCTACCATCACTAAACTCTGAATACGATGTGATGATAAATCCTCTTTAAATCCATCAGCTCGTATTTCTAAAGCCGAAAGGCTTTACAGGAATTGAAAAAACCCGTCAAAACAACTCTTATACCGGAACGTTACTGACTATAATCACGTCATGTAGGTATTTGACAAGTCATTTTACAAGCTTCTATTGTGTTGTGTAACGGTCTGAAATTCGGAATAGGTACATAATGTAACCCGATGACAATCCAATATTATGGTATACAAGAGCCGATCTAATGATAGAGTCTCCTGTCCTTATCGTACACCCACCTAGTTAGAACGACGCAAAAAAACTACAGTCGGCAACAAAAGCTTCTCTCAAAAAGTTTTTTTGGTGAAAACTTATTTACTTTCAAGTACTTACCTACCTCCTATTAATGTGCTTGTACAAAATACTCCTTAAATAACTTCGCCGCAATACAATTATCTCATAGACAATAGCAGTAGGTAGTTAATGTGACTTAGATTATCAAATACCCCGTTTTCTCTTTGAAGTTTCTATCTAAACAATAACCAGAACTACAATCAAACTCCGTAATCAAGTACAATACAAACAGAGGCACAGCCCTATTTCTCGTTACGACATTACAATACTAAATGGTTCAAACTTAGGGTTGTCAAACAGTTTCCCCTAATTGTCTCGTTGGTACCGTTTCATGAGGTAATTTTAATATTGTCGCGAATCCACTGCTTGTATTTATTATAACTGTTGGACGGGTTGCTTGTTAGAGCGGGAGTGTAAACGTAGGAATGTTTGTGAAGAGCTTAGTAATCAAACAGAAGTGTAAACTGCTAGGATGCATATGATTATTATCAGAAGTGGTTATGGTTAAGTGAGACTACCACAATTTTATTATCACCAAGGACTTCGAGAAAAAATAATAATTAACATTCCAATTATTTTTTTAACGATAAATACGAGTAAACGTAAAGTTAAAAAAATATTCTGGTTTAAAGATGTGACTAATGCAGTGAATAAACATATGACATCGTTTTTGGTCGGAAAATTTCGTTTTTATCTTGCTTTCTCAGTCAGCATTAGCCCACCCCATCGATAAGCTAATTGAGAAAAAAACAAAAATGAACTTATGCGACAAAATACCATGTGATACCTACGGCTATGATGCACTATAACTGTATCTACTATTTTTACTCTAAGAGTCCAGTAGAAACAAATTTAAAAAGTAAAACTAAAAGTAGCTGCACAAAGGAAAGCATCAAATGTACAACCTACAACGTTAAGAGATTCTGCATAGAAAACATTAGATTAACAGCCTAAAATACTCATGTTTGTATGCACGACAAAGTGGTAACCTGTAAGTCTTAACAAATTTTACAACTTTGCTCTTCACAGCTTTTCACGCGTATAAAGAGCGCATTAAACTCGTTTCACAAAGAATCCGAGGCTCCCGTTCTATAGCCGACATTTCGTAATGTAAGCGGCACGCTAATGTAATTGAGTATTTTTTTAGTTCTTTAATACTGTAGTCCGTTGAGGTTAGAAATTCGACCATACGAGAACGAAACGAGTTTTTTTTTCTCCCAACTCCCGGCCCGTTTGCATGTCGACAGAATGCGTTTTATGAAGCTATTTAGAAAGATTCGTGACTGTTTGTTTCGGGTTTTTTTGCGTTGGATTTGTGTACAAGTTTATTTTATTACAGTAAACGCTTTCTTTCTGATAAGAAACTCCTTGTCCCCTGTATGAATTAATGATACTGTATTACTCTAATGGTTGTTTGATGGATATGTTGTCTACCCACCCTAATTACCTCCACGTTTCTCGCAATAGGTAGGTGTTTCACTCATGTTTCAACGTTATTTTGCTTTGTCATTGCAGAACTACAAATATCAAGTTTAACTTACCAGGCAGGAATCCGATTGAGGCCTAGTAAATGTCACACAAATACACGATGATTGGGTAATTAGTACCTATTGGCAACTATTAATTAACGCTTATAATAGCTCTAAATCTGAGTAATCGAAATAACTCGTATTAATTCAGCCTGGAGACATTTAAAAATTTAATTTTTACAAGATTGTGATATCGTTTATGTCTATAGACGACATGATACTCTTAATGAAAAAATATTAAGAGAACGACGTCAATATATGGAGAATAAATCGTTCCGTTGATGAATCACGCGTCAAATTTGATTGATTGATTGAATATTATCCACAGTTTGAACAAAAACTACAATACTATTGAATTTGTGTCCTACTTTTCCGACTGTGAACTAATAATAATAAGTTTTGGGAAATGAAGTCGGTTTCTTTCGTGTCGCGATCTGCGGCTGCGGAATGGCCCGAGTTTGTTCGGGCGAAGAAACCTGTTATAAATTACTTGCGTTATTTTACTCGTTATTTTATGATTTACGACGTATGTTATTCAAGATTTTACAAGGGAAAAAGCATTTCGAGTACATTTGGATAATAGTACAAAAGACGATTTAGCATGCACTCTTTCGTTACTATAAAGACGTTTGGTGAATATTGACATATTATTTTTATTCTCTTTAAGTATTTAAGAACCTCCTAACAAGGATAACAACTAGCCAATAACCTGACACTAATTTAAAATCCAATTGTATAGTGTGGTTTAAAAACCTTCAATCTTAGCATAGGCTTTATTGGAACTAAACTGTCAAGTTCATATTTAGCAACACTGATGCGAGAAATATTACACAATATATACTAAATAGTTATAGATATGGCTAAAAACTACTATACTCTACTACTATTATATGACTATAATCACACCATAAGACACATTATTGTATCTAATGACGGCTGGCATAAGATTTTCTAACAAAGCAGGCAGTGAAATAGAACGTAGGATATTCAAATTTCTCCTCACAATGCACTTCTAAAATTGAATTAACCAGGACTTGAGAAAATTTATCCTTTACTGCCGGAAAAGCCGTTAGTTTTAAGGGCCACTGCAGGCTGCCAGCACTTTTTATGCACTGTCTCTCGCACAGACTTGCATTACGCACTCCTTGGTCTCTCTTTTTTTAAGAATCTTTTTTAATCGAACGATTGTCTTGTTCGCAGTTCCGATGAGTCTATAATGGACACAATTACGTAGAAATGTGGCTTGGCATTTTCTTTTATTTGTTAATTGTAAACAAAAGAAAATCTTCTAGAGTCTCTGTAACTAAGTATACAAGGCGAACAATGAGCTCATAATTATACTTTAAATACTTACTGGATTTTACGATATTATCTTGAATAATTTATAGATAAACATTTCGGGTATATGTATGATTATCTAAGTTACCGTATCAAATTGATTAAACTTCTCTATTTCCTGGCGACGGCCATTTTTGTTTTGTTCCAAACAAATATGGAGATGAACTCATGCCACCCTCGCATCAAACTATCGGGAGCCCATACGTCACCTCGTTTGTAAGTCATATTCACATCAAATCCGGGTTGAGAGTCATATTGCACTGCATGTGGAAAATGTGGACATCATGTGATATGCAAATAAATAAGGACGATATCTCATTGACTTTTGACTTGGTAGTTTCTCGGGAACGCTCGATGGTTTATTTCGGCTGATACTTTAGAGCAGAGAATTGCCACTCGGAATACATGCATGGGTTATACAAGACCATGTCCAAAATGCCCTAGTAAGTGATCATCGCGTCGAGAGGGTAACGTGGCTTTGTACTCGACTCCCTGTTCGAGGAATAATGTCTAGGGCATGGGTTTGGGCTTATTGGACAATGTTAATTAAAACAATGAAAGATGATCATCACTTTTTTTTTTTTTTAAAAAACGAATCTTCCTATTAGCACTGATCATTTGAGATTTATATATAACTAGCGACCCGGCTTCGCTTCCCTTCGGTTTACGTAAGTTTTCCGTTAAAACCCGTAAATAATCAAGAACTCTATTTATTGATGAAAACCCCATTAAAATCCGTTACGTAGTTTGAAAGATCTGAGGGTACATAAAGAGGGATAGACGGCGGGGAAACGATTTTGTTATATACTATGTACAGAAACTGATATATAAAAAATAAACTCACTGAAAGACCTTTTGATGTTCTATTCAAAAGTGCAAAACATTTTGAATAGAAAATGAAGTAGAACGTGCTTGATTTATGTCAGTAGATATGGTACAATTTTTTATGGCATTGAGGAGGCAAGCGAGCACCCAGTAAACGGGTTCTAAGGAACATGCACATATTATTATGCAATCTCAAGACTGCAAGCGCTTTGCCAACCCTGAGACTAAAACGGAATGTCACTAAGCTAAGATGGAATGCCTCTACGTACGACGACACCGAACTTAACCCGAATCTGGTTTAAGAACCCATTTTGATCTCATATTTTTTTACGGTTGTTCGACTCGGGCACAAGCAAAAGAAAAATCTTGTACAAGCGTAGGAATCCTCTCTAAAATATTGCCCGTTTGATCATCTCGGGTTGGAAACGTGCCATTGTTAGGTACATATATACATGCATTAATATGGACGGTGCATGTGAATTCTTATATGTTTTCGCTGTTGGATAGAAGGCCGATTAATGTTTTAATATTATGTAAACACCGAAGTTCATATTGTTCACTGGATAACATGCATAAAATGAAGATAAAATTAATTCTTGACGTTCCATTAATTATGTGTTTTACTTGGCGAGCGTATTAGAAAGTCAAGTAAGTACAAGTCTTGAATAAATTCAAGGATGTTTACAACTTTCTTGGTCGTTCACAATCGACCTCATTAATTATCTAATGAAATTTAATGACATTAGGAAATGGTCGTGAATAATTTATACGTCAAATAGGAACTATTACTTCTTACACTGGATTCCTTCTTTGTACATAAATAGATGCACTTTAGTAATGTATGCTAATGGAATAGACAACTTTATAATCAAGTCACCACTTAGTATCTTATCGCTTTAATAAACCGTTTAAACTGTTATAAGAAATTGTCAAGGAGTAAAAGCAACAAGATACAAAAGTGATCACGTACCTACTTATGACGTTTATAATAATAGCACTACTTAACTTGGTCATCCACATAAATTTCTGACTGTAAATCACCGTATGCTTGTACAAGGAAATAATTTACACCGGCTAATAATCTCAAATTAAATCAAATTTTCTTTATAAAGGTGAAAATATGCCTCGCTCCCTGCCACCCCCTTTTACGACAGTCGTAAAGCGGGTGACGTCGAATTCTATTTTTGAAGTTTATATAACTCTGAGGGCCGCGTCCCGCATTCGAATTTAGAATATCTTTGTTTAACGTTAAACGGAACTAAATGTTTTTGGTGGAGTGTGGTAGACAACGGCATCCTTTGTGAATGCCAGAAGTGTTTAAAAACCCTAATTATTAATGTAGTTCCAGGGGTTGTGCCTTAGTTCCTAACTATGCCGTAAAGTTACAGATAAAAAAAAACCTGTTTTTTTCCGTAATTGTTTTTTGCGTGCGAGTTATTTTTAACAATATCTATAAAAAAGTGATTCTAGCATTAAGGCTATAAAAAGACAATGAACGAATGTGGCCAGAGTAATAAAATTCTCAGGCGCAAAATAACGACTAGGATTAATTAGAACTCAATAGTTTCGTATTAAACCGGAGAGCGCGCGTCACACGACGTTAAATCCACGATGGCGGAAAGCAGCTTCTTTTTGGTTTTGTTCAGCTATTGGGAAAAGCAGAGACTAATAAATAATTTACTGTGCTTTTTTCTTTTGCGCTTCTTCCGGGTCGAGGCAACGTTTAGTGAACGCTTTCATCACGGACGTTTTGTTTTTGTTTAGTCATGTTGGCTCTACTGATTATGGGAGCAGTTTGAAACGGTTTCAGTCGAGGCTTTCAGCGTAATGCGGTTTTCGATTTATGGATAAAAGAAATTCGTTATCAGGAACACGCCTTAATTCACTAAACACCTGAGGCAGCAAAAATGGTAGTGTCTTTATTTACCAAAAAATATTAAATTCGTGCGTTCGTGGTTTATTTTATAAGCAGAAGCCAAATTGCATTTAAACAGCGTACGTGGTAAAATAAAATGTTTAAAGCCTTTAACAAATCTTAAAAAGCTTTAAATCTTGAACACTGTTAAGTTAAACAGTATTAGCTATTTTGCTGCACGGTTGTGCACAACACAAAACCGTTGTTTTACGAACCGGATCAAAAACGATAACTTTGGACGGCCGACGACGATATTGATCGCCAGTACAAGATTAAATTAGGCATTAAAAAAGCTTTTTTTACGGTAAAACCAGCCCATTCATAAAGTATCGTCCTCCGCCCCCGCACGGACCATGGAAGTGTCACGAACGAATTTGCTAAGCTATAGTACTTAGCTATACATTGCTTTCACACTCTCTCTCGCATAACAAATATACAGCTAGGCAGCCGAGTACCATTAATACTCTGATTTAATTGATCTTCCTTAGTGAAGTGAGAAACTTGTACTACCCATAATATCGTATTAAGATATGACTTAATTTTTTAAACGGTTTTTGTTACCTGTTGAAACAAAACAATAGTAAGAATAATTAAATTTATAGACTCGACAGATGGAATGGCATAATAAATTAGTTTTGTATTTTCTACACGTTCTCGTATTTTTTTAAACTGCCAAGGTCGGTCCAGGCTTTTATTGCTTCGGCCTTTTGTACCCCGGAGAACCGAACGATCTGCCACGAATTTTAATTTCTACCTATTAATTATAAGTGCCCTTTTCATTTATTGATAAATTATCCGTGCTGCGAAAAATACGTAAGTTGGAATAATAATAGTTATTATTTACTCATGTTTAAAATGTTTTATGAAATCTAGTAGATTTAAAAATAGTTAATTATAATGCGACTTATAGTTGTATTATTATGTGCAGTAGTTTTTTTAATGCTGTTGTGTTGGCTTTTGAATAGATCCATAATTTTTTTGGAATGGTTTTTGATAGAGCTTTGATACCCAATTTTCGAAGCAAGAAAGGGTTTTAACTTAATTGACAACCAAAATACCAAAATAATAATGGTCTTAAAAACATAAGTAGCAACGTAATAAAATAACACTTTATTTTTATGGTGAATAAAATAACTTTAAAGTTATATCTCTATTAAGTACTACAAATGTATATTTAGAAATTACCTACTAATATGATTACTGACACATACGTTCATTCGACGAACAAAACTTTACATGAACTATAGAAACACCGATCATGTGTATGTCTGTCGCCGCAATTATACAAAAGGCAACTATTTTCAACCGACCAAAAAAAATAATCTCAATTCGTCTGTATGTCCATTTCAATGATTCTTTATTTCATGAACAGGTATGAGTATATCGCAGTGGTACCATTTATAGTTCATCAAGAAATCCTAATAAGTCGGTTCATTGTTTTTAGCAAAAGATGGAATGACAGTTGCAATAGTTCTTGGTTAGATATGCTAACACACCCGCACACGTAAACACATTATCATTGCGATTTAACTATACTAAAACTAGCAATGTTAAATGCATTCCATCATTGCCCCAAATATTCCCAAAATAAAAGTTTTAAAACAACGTACAATAGAATACAACTTCTATTTTCCAACAAATTAGCAGTTTTATTCTAAATTCGAATGCTTACAACCTAACAGCGACTGGCTGGATGGAGTTTAGAGGCCATTTGGAAAATAAAAACCCCTTTATTTTGTTAGAGCACAAACGAGCGGGCTATCTCATCTTTTCATTACCTTCTGAATGCGGTACTTTGAGAACTCGCGTTGCACTCACTTTGCGAATAAAATGTAATATTGTTTAATGCTATATTATTATGCTCTCAAGTGACCGAGTGTAATTGTACGGTTAATGAACAAGAGCTAAGTAAAATATGACGTCTAATTTTTGGGTTAACGTACAATGGGTTTTATAATAAATTACGTGTTTCAACGAGGGAAAACAACAATAGGACCTGTGAATTCGGACTTCTGAATATGTAGTCTTGTCTTGGTTCTTCTATCACATTTTTACGGATAACATGTGGCAGTTCTCTACTGTAACAACCGAATCTGGCAGGCCATTTTGAAGTAAGAGTGGACATAACATCCATGGTATTATCAATGATTTAGACGTGAATTTTGAATTTAGTCTATTTAACTTAAGCACGACAAAGAAAATTTTGCCCTTTAATTAACAGTATAGATACTTTCTACATATACAGTGTGATAATCATAGCTCGGACAGGGCATCGCACAACAATCGCAACACGGTAATAGAATAAGATTAATAATAGTCGTATTAGGTACAGTATTCTTTAATTGTATTTTTCAATTACATTTATAATCATCATCATCATGTCAGCCGAAAGACGTCCACTGCTGGACATAGGCCTCCCCCAAGGCTTTCCACTCAGACCGGTCTTGTGTTTTCGCATCCACCGCGGTCCCGCGATCCTGACGAGGTCGTCACTCCATCTTGTTGGAGGCCTACCTACAGCTCGTCTTCCGGTCCGCGGACGCCACTCCAGAACCTTCTGACCCCATCGGCCATCAGTCCTGCGAGCAATGTGCCCCGCCCACTGCCACTTCAGTTTAGCTATTCTATTTATAATGGTAATCCAAAATTCTCCATAAGTTTATGAAGGCATTTTCATTTAAAAAAATATATTTTTATTTTTATATTATCCTTCTTTAATTGTTTAATACGAATGGAACAAGCTGTACCCAATATTTCACAGACATTTTTATCATAAGAGAGTTCGGGATAGTTTTTAATCCACTTATTAACCCTTTCTAAATAACCTTAATTTCACCAAATATAAATATCTAGAAATTACCAGAAGTCAATAATTTTGTTCATTTCAATTGTCATATAACTGTTTTAGGAAAGCCACTTTCTGCCTTAGATCTTAGATCTGCTTTAGATAATTATAATTACGACTCTATTAAATCTTGTTCACTTTCCATATCTGTTTTTGCACTGACCTGTCCGAGCTATGGCTTCTGAAGACATATTGCACTGTAACTTAGTATTTAAGTCTAAACAGTTATCATGGAATGTAATAATGGTGGCATAAATACAAATTGAATGTCGCGGTTTTTGTGCTTAAACAGAATCACTACATACATACGTATATACAAGGGCGGATCCAGAATTTCCTTTAAGAGGGAAGGGTCACAGATACCCAAAATACAATAAGCACGACCTCACGTCAGTGCTTGGGTGAGATTGTTTATCATAACAGTGGTGACCACATATTCAGGAACTCTTGCGTTTTTCCAATACATTTTCCAATCAGAATAAGTAATTTTAACACTCTTCAACGTTCATATTATGACAAAATATTTGATATGGACGCATCGCAGTACACTGTACATCAGTTTAAACCTTAGTTAACCATTTAAAGCCGATTCAACTAGTAATAAAATAAGTCTAGGTCTTCGTGATTGGTGGTTAAATACGGTAAGTTCTATTTACAGGCTTATAACAGTCCTAATTATGTGGCTACCACTCTATTTATATGTATGCAAATGCGCCGCTAAGACATTTCTATACTTAAAAAAGAACAGTCTTGAGTTTCCCACTTAAAATAAACCAGTAATTGATCAAACTCTTAAAATGCGTAAAAATTAACTTTCTTCGTAAATCTACTTCGCGTAAGTAGTTAACATTCAATCTGGCTACACTGAAAGGAAAGCAACGTCCTATTAAACAAATGTATTTCTTTCTTATGTAAATACACTTGGTCCTTCGAGCCGGATGTACGGGCTGAAGGTCTCGAGGGGCTGTATATATTTAAGAACGTATGTTTTGCATGAAATGAGTTCCTGTTAGTGGATCCGCTGGTAAGAAATATGGACATATGTCAAGCGTAACTGCATATGTAGGCTTTTAAAGTCTCTTTGAAAATCCTTAACTAACTGCACAGTTAGTTAGTTATAGAGAAACTACCAATATTCTTTATTTTCAGAGGGATAGTGAACATAAAAAATCTTCCACGGGACTTCCACGGTATACTTTACGGTCACCTTTATCGCGGTGGATCAAGCATCCGACACTCTCGCACTTACTCGTCAGAAAGTGGAAGATGTTTCATCCACGTTTATTCACGTCCACAAACATGACCATAATTGCAGGCATTTTAGTAAAAATCTAAAAGCTGGTCGTTACAGGCAACTATTTACAAAATTATAAAAAAAATAAGTGTTTATAATCATGCAAAATTATAAGTAAGTATTATGTTTAAAGGACAGCACTCATAAACCAAAACATGTTTTTTTATTACCCAAACTGTAGTTTTCACTCGACAAAACATTCTCAAAGTTCGAAAACAAGTAGTAACTCTAGCCGCTATGAACACAAGTTTTCCGAGCAAGAAGGTTGTATAGCTTAATAAGGCAGTTTCACACGCGCTCGTAAGGCCGCCTCACACGCCGTTTCCCAGGGCTAACTAACCTGGGTCACTTGGAAACCGTCCAGAATAGTTCACTTTGAACTATTAGGTTTTTATAACTTAAAGTTAAGTTAACTCTGTGTTCAATGATGAAAGAGCTGTTTTTCACCATTCGAGCGTGAAAATACTTTCGCCTCAGTTGAGAAAATTTAATCGTTACTACAAGTACAAATTCAGCATGAATTTTGACGTGAAAACTTCTTACCACCACCAGCATGTTAATTAAAGAAAAATAGTTTTAGGGAGAAGCCGTTGGCCCCCTAGAGCCACCACTAAAACGATTTGATGTTATAGCATGTATAGACCGGATTGACGATGATGCAATTTTTGAATTTTAGACATATATATACCAAGATAGTCTCCATGAGTGTTTTTTTTTCTTTGTTTCCGTCAATAACTTATGTAATTGACAAATTAAAGTCATATTTTTAATCAGACGATGTCAACGGAAAGTTCACGAGTCGCTATTATGGTGAACATTCACGGAAAATACAAGTAACTTGTGGTCAGAGGTTATTAGTAACTAGGGTGACGGTGGACACTTTTAGCTGACAGGCACCAGTAATGGACACTTCAATTTGAATTCAAATTTCGTACGGTCGTAAATTGATTTTTGCAAAACAAATGGATTACCATTATCTTCTGTAAAATATGAACCAAGTATCCATCATTGATCCTTGTCTATTACTGGTTCCATCAACCCTAGCAGATAATAACTTGACTTTCTTTAAAATACTTCCATCCATGAACGACTTTACTTAACGTGATAAATATTAAAACTTTACTTTAGTTGTGTTTTTGGCTAGGTTTGAATCTGTAACCCCCTTCTCCCCTCCTTAGTCAGGCCTGAAGGCGCTGACCGCAAATCGGATTAGCCTTCCACCCAATTAGATTTAGGTCACGTATTGCAATTTGCCACCTATTTTGAAAGCATTAAGAGTCTTAATTAAAAGGTTATTTTAGCTACGAGCTAGTTAGTCTTTTTAGACAAGGTTGTATATGTTTTTCTATTTCTACAATATCTTTTTAAGTACATCCACTTTGTCAGAAATTTTTCTTATCGACGATATTTAGTAACAATATGTTTAAATATCAATATATACCAAATTATCAAATCACCATTCGAGCGTGTGAATCACTTTTTATAATTAATTTACGAATACTTTCATAGTGTGAGAGACATTGATTCTTTATATTAAATAGGTTAACCAGTGCACTTATTTCAGTGATAAAGATAAAAGTGTTTGCAATATCACAACTAAAGTCAAGAGCAATGAAAACCGTTCACTTTGTATAGAATATCCATAGAAAGTGACTCGTTTTCATCGCTCTTGAGTGTTTTATAAATTTTAAAGAAATAAAAAATATGTGCACAGACAAAAAAATATATATTTACAAGCGTATTTTAATGACTTATTTTTTGTTCTGTGAAATGTGATATGCAATTTGCATTGGAGCAGTGAAACGAACTGGATTTAAGCTGAGTGTAATTGGTCGTCGCAAGAAAATCAGTGTAAATTCATTCAGTGATATAATATAATTAACATTGGTCAAAAAAGATCTAGTTTTCTTGGGTTCCCTCTATGTCACCGAAACTTTTTACGCCAAATGTAAAGTTACGCCGAATTTCGTTTTCGCATTATTTTTCTACGTAAAATATTTTCTTTTTAAGTTTTTGTGTAATCTGGTAGAATCTATTCAGTAGTAGGTTAGGTTAGGTTTTTTTAATAACTTTTCAAAAAGTTCAAAGCTATCAGTAGAATAACAATTATGCGAAATTAGTTTTCTGCGTAAACAAGGGGAACCCTCTGAAGTCGCCTTTGTTGTGTTTGAATAACTAGGGTGCTTAGAAACTAGTAACAATGTCGAATTTTAACACTGACTCCTCGAGCTCAAACCATGCTTTGGTTCAAATCAAACAATCTTGTATAGGTTAAATAAGGACTATTACCACGCACTGGCAGGCACAAAACACCGTAAAAAAACTGGTTAATAGTGGTAATAGTCCTTATTAAACCTATTCAAGATTGCTTGGTTGGAACGAAAACATGGTTTGAGCTCGAGGAGCTTTTCTAAGCACACTTGTTATTCAAACACAACAAAGCAAAGGCGAGTTCAGAGACCAACAACATTGACCCTAGAGGTGACAACTTGCTTGGGAACCCAGGGGCTATGTTAATCTAGTGCTTCGTAAGCCCCGGTGACGCTTGCATCAGATAACATACTAGCTCGTCGTCCGTTCAAAAACATAATTTATGTAGTCAAAACATTAGAACCCCGTCAGAAACTAAATCAATTTGGTAATTGTTTGTTCTCATTCAGCCGGATTGAATTATTCCATTAACTATCGCCGAATTTGGGTCATCGGACGTTTTAACTTTCTGACGGTTTCCGGACGTTATAATCCATGAACGAGTATAATTCGTGGGAGCACGTGGAACTATGACATAGGAAGGTTGTACATAGTTACTATTTAGAACCTTCGAAATCGGATTGTTAGCATCTCTACATGTAACGAAACTAAGTCGCTATTCCTGTACGTGTTTGTGCGTCGGGTTACTTAAAACAACGCATTGGATTATGATCTTGTTTAACTCATCATTTATAAAGTTTCTTTCAAAAAAAGGGGTGTAATACATACAGAATTGACTTGGGCAAAGCCGCCGTGGGCTACCAATAGTTCAAGAGTAAAGGAGAGAAATAATTCTGCTTGTTCCTTATTCTAATTGTAACATGTTTATAATGTAGCAATTACCTGGCAAAGCTAAGTTAATTGAGTTGTATGTTGGCAGAATTAACGCTCGTGTACAAATTATAAATAATTTATGTACCTACGCAAGACCTATGATATTCTAATGCATTTACTGTGGGTAATTTAAGTATTCATAATAAACACGTGTAACACGGTTACAACTATAATTTAAAAGGAAAATAAAATATTTTTAACCTTAGGATATAAACGATTTATTGCTGTAGTATTGCTTAGGCGCGGCAGGTTGTACCTTCTTCGTAAGTGAGAGCCGTTATCATTCAAGGGTGAAATAAATTGTTAAAACTTGTGTTCAAATACTCTAATAAATTAACTACCAGGACCTATTCTACCTCGTAAAACCATATTTCCTTTGACGTGTTATCGATTTGTCAACAGCACGATAGCTTTTAATTACTTGAAAGTTACGGTAATAATGGTTTTAACCAGTAGAATAGGAGGCCCGAGCATGTTTTTTAAGGTTAACACTGTTGTACCACGGACAACAAGCATTTATAAAAACACCAACGTAGCGTTAAAAGAACCGGTAGAAAAAGCCTCTGAGAAAACTAAACGGCCTACTTAATGTTTCACACGGTGTGACCTGAACAGTGTTTCCCTGCACGAAGACCAGGCTCCCTTGGGACGACCGCGGCTAAATTAGTTATTCACAAACAAAGGTGTAGGGTATGTCGACAAATTTATGGTTTAGTGGGGCTATAAAGTATCCCGCGCGATTATGTTCGAGATACGGATGGTACGGCTGGGAACTGAGAATGGGTTTCCGAAGCCGTGCCGTCAAAAATCTTGCTTTATATCGTAGGATAGTTCGTGCTTTGTTGGCTATTTAGGATGTAGGAAGAAATGACTTGTTCAGGTTACTGTTTTTGTTAGTACATTTTAGTACTATTGACAATCACATTGTGTTCGAAAATGATACCAAGCATCATCCCAATATTCCTAACCCTGTATCTTAACAAAACCAAAACATATTCCAATTTCTTTTCGATGCATTCCGTAAGGCTATGGAATCGGTTACCAACTGACATTAGGCAATCACAATCGGTAGCTTCTTTTAAATCTAAATGCTGAAAGTATTGGCTCGACTCGTCTTCTTATTTATTCATAATCTAAGTAGTTCATTTATTTATAACACTTTGATCCATGTCGCTTTAACGCCTTTGGCAGGATTAGTGCACCTGTTCAAACATAACGTTAAAGTGACAAAACAGTAAAGTCTGCAGCTACATATAAGGCTTAACGTACGTTTGTTTCAGAGTCTTGGATTTCTAGTCTTAAATATTTATCATTGTCAAGTACATACACACGTATTACGAGTATGTAGAACTTGTGTCGGACTAACAATAAGTCAATTTATGTAAGATTGCCACCTGGGCCCTTGTTTTAAATTGCTTTAGGTATAAAGCAAAGTAAGATATCAATATTAAATCAGCATCATATTGTTGACGGCATGTAAACGTACTTTACAATAATGGTTGCCGTGATAAAATATGGATAAATCATCAGTATGTTGTACCCACCGTTTATTACAGCGACAAACGGGACCAAAATAGGTTGTATAAAAACCATTATATAACTACATACGTAATATCATTATATGACTTATTTATCTTTATTTATGCTGCTATTTAGTCCCGATATCTGCAAAATAACAAGCAAGTCCCAAGGTTTCTAGTCCAAGATGTCATCCCCATAATAGTTTCAGCAGAATTCCCTGCGGACGATGTCAAACGAGGGAAAGGGGAACCTGTATAAATCGTGTATACGATAATAGATATAACCGGACATACTCGTATACTGCTTTTGAGTACATTTTACACAATAGATTGTAATAACGGGAAGCAATAAATTGATGCGTGTACTTGTAGATACTGTGTATGCGGTCTGAGGAAACACGAAGCAAACTCAACCTTACTTATATAATATAATACAAACTGAATTATTACTAAAAAAGTTGTTTCATACATTTTCCAACATAACAAGCTAATTAGTACCTTGCATTGGTTTGTTCATACTTTATTGTATGCAATCATTCGCATTATGAGATTTTTGTTATTTATTCGCCCGCTTGTATTGTAAATTAATTAAAAAATAAGGGACTATAATATACAAAAAAACCTGACAGTAACCTCCCTCTTACATCGCATGTGAAGTTTAGGCATTTATTTTCATCTATCTCATTAGAAAGAGACTCAAATTAGATACATTTTTAGTGAGGTTAGTGGTTTAAAAGAGTTTTAAGAGTAAATTCTTGACTTGTTTAGCCATAGGCATTTTTAGTACAGTTGCGGAATGATTCGTAACCCTCTATTTCAATGCTGTAACCCGTTTCTCTTGGACCTTGGCCATTTCCAAGAGGACAAACCTTTTCATACCGCGACCTGCGTGCAATATCACATACATTTATTTTGAGTAATGTTGGCAAACAGAAACATGCCCCCCGATTCCACAAAGTTTATGGACTTTGAGAAAACGTTTACGGTGTATAATAAACAACATATCTATCTTCGTCTCGTCTGAAGATTAAACATAAGCTTCAATAAGTTAAGTGGCGCTTCATTAAAATTCATGGATGAATAACATTTGAATTTTGATGCGTCAAGCTTAGCCATTTATACTTAGCCCTCGTAAGAGCAGCTTCATGGTGTCGTTATTTATACTAAATACTTAAATGTTGGGTTTTATAAAAATTGTGGCGTAGAATTACTTCCATGTCCTAGGGGATTAATAATGGCCGAGTTTTATAATAATTATTAGGTTCTGTCGGCCTCGTCCTGAATGATGGCGTGGGTACAACTTCGCAATTATTATTAACCTACTTCGTAATAAGCTGACACGAATTTAATTCTTTATAGTGTAAAAGGCCAGGTTATTTTTGGGATTTCATTCCGTCCTATTTCATAAAAATAATAATTAACACTTGGTTTACTTAATTAATTAATTTGTTGCATTTACATTTAATGTGCATGTATGCAATTCTCATCACCACGACGGTTTGCATTTCATTACAATCTTGCCTTTTTTCATCATTTCACTAACCCTACAACCTAAATGGTCAGAGATGTAAACCAATGAGTAGGTGCTATTTGACACATAGACTACATTTTTCAGCGAGCATGTTTTAATTTAAAAACGGTACGAGTACTAGATACATTTTAATGTTAAATGATCAAGTGATGATGTTTTAAGTATAAGATCTTATTAGACATTTAGAAGTGCGTGATTATGGAGTTATAACGGTAAATTGGTTAATTTTATTGTATTCTTTAATCTTTGTCCATTTTAACTGTCACCTACTTTTCAACTCTTCAACGTTGCAACCTGTAATCTTTATGAGATAGGGAGCTGGTGGCCAGAGGGCCCTGCCAAGATGCACCACGCTAACTAGCGTTTCTATTCGTTTCGTTGTTAACCAATCGCGTCACTGGTAGATCACGTGACTTTTCGTATCACGTCATCTACCAGTAACGCGCTTGGTTTAAAAACGAAACGAATAGAAACGCTTGTTAGCGTAGTGCATCTTCGCAGGGCCCTCTGTAAGTGTTATCGTTTGCTTTCTTCATGTAACCTCAGTTTACGAATAGTTGGTATAATAAAGGGTTACATAACAATTTCGCCAAAAATAGAAGCTCTCTTGTCGGAATTTGTGTAGAAATTTTTAAGAATTTTCCGCGAGATGTGTCACGATAATATTTCGGTGAACATGAGTTTTGTCGCGAAATGGCCGCTGACGCCATCTTGATAACGAGATGCCGCTTACTCGGGGTTTCTCAACATTCGTCTAGTATTTTTGAAATTCGATTTTAGTGTATTTTCGTAAAGATACGGACGTTGAATTTTAGGATTATGTGCGGTAAGACCGTATCCTCTGTCTTTCTGTACTCTGAGAACGTAAGACCAAAGGTTAGATTTCCTTATTCTTATCTCTCCATAGGTAAAACTTTATTTCATAAGTAGTTAAAAAAAAAAGAGACATTTTTCGTGCTACATCAGCAACTACATCTTGTACAATATACTTATCTATATCCTGTATATTTAACATATCAATGCTAATTTGTAACTTAAAACCAGATATTACTGCTTTTACAAAACACCTAAAAACAGACAATTTGATCAATATCGTGAAACATTTAGGCCGACGCAAGTATTCATTTTTACGGAGGAATCACAAGGTATCACGTTGGCTCCAACTTTACGACCTGAGCTAACCCAGGTACAGAACTAGTAAAATAACAGTTTTATGCGTTACCGCTTCAGAGAAAAAATAAAAAGGGCTTCCACAAGTACGTCTTGATCGCTGGAATCCTTACCTTAGAAGGCTTTACCGTACAAGCCATTGCGAACCTTAAATCTTTAGGTTGAAGTCCGTTTACGTTACGTAACGGTAGTAAAAGGAATCTTAGAATTAATTTAAAAGATCGCGGAACTCGACTACAAAGCAGAAACAAAGATGTCTGAATATTTGAATAGAACGCTTGAGATGTTCGCTTGAATTTCGTAATATCATTACCTTGCGAAAATATGGTCCGACATCCATATATATTGTTCGATGGGTAAGTGATACTTTTTGTCTTTGAAACACAGAACTTCTACATGATAGGTGTAAAAAACTGACTTTGACTGAACGATGCGTTAAGCGTAGGTGGTTGTTTAAATTTCGAATAATTTATTCCACGTTCTACACATAAATATAGGTAGGTAGATGGAATTGTAAGTAGGAAGGCATACATGCGAGGCCCTGCAAGGGCACAGCAACATAAGAGGGTTAGCTTAATTTTCTGGCGATCTAGATCTATCAATATATACATTTACAGTCTGCGAGCCCTTAGAAGGTGCTTCGGGTTTGTACTTCTCTCTGACTCGCTCTTAATAAGAGCGTATGATAGCGAATGAGGGACAAGTACAAACAAAAGCCGTAGCCCCTTCTTCTGTTAGTAGGTATATGTAATATTTAGCTGTACAGATGTAGTTAATAATCCTTTCGCATCGTTTTTTGTCGGATAAGTTCGTATCTATCTTGCTTTCTCAGTTGGCTTATTGATGGGTACTGAAGCTAACTGAGAAAACAAGATAAATACGAACTTATCCGATAAAAAACGATGGGAAAGGATTATTCACTACATCCGTAGAAGTATTTATTATTAAGGTGCTTTTTTTTTGTTGTTGTTAAAACTGTATTGGTTTGTCAATGTTTTTATGGAGTTCGTTAAGTGGTTTATATTTTAGTTGATATTGGATGGTGGCTGGATTGTTTAGTTATAGTTTTACCCTGTCTACGACACTAGCGCTCTCAGGTTTAATTTCCGATGTTTTTGTTATGAGTGCGACTATTTGTGCCTGAGTTTTGAATATTTTCTTTGCATTTAAGTATGCATTTCTCTATAAGTATTTCGTTTTCGACCCATCCAAAGTGTAAATTTAGACTTTTTGAGCTTAGTTTAGGAAAAGGTAGAGCCTATAGCTTTGTTTGAAACTAGGTCAATTTGTGTGACATTGTCCCCAATATTTATGATTATTATTATTTATTCATTTTTGGTAAGATTGTACTCTTATATTTATATTTATTGGGTATAAATTCGGTGTACAATATTTATATTTTGCTATGCAATATGTTAACCGACTCCGTAGGTACTAAGATAGATTTGATCAATAGTTAACTCAAGTAATTGTTAAAATTCGAAAAAGGAATCGAAAATTTGACACATTTCCTTGAGGTTTAATTACGATTAGTTATGAGTTTAATTACTGATCAAACAACAGGCCTTTAGTGACGATTTGACTTACACAAGTTTGAAAAAGGAACGAGTTAATTGTCTCTTAAATATCACTTGAGTATGGCAGGTAGCTTAGCTAATAGGTTCTCTGTATAAAGGGAGATAAAGGACGTTACATAAATTATCTGGGTCATTTGTCTTTAGCTTTGTTCAATCTGTCTATAACAGATAATTCATATTCAAGTGCTTCTGACCTGTGTGAGGGTTCCAGTTGCCTTGAAAATCGTTGCCTCAGTCCGCCCCTCCATCCGTCTATGGGGGCTTACAGCTGTAATAGCTAGACACTTTAAAACTTCGCAGAGTATGTATTGCTATAGAGGTTATAACAACTACTAATGTGCCTGTATGTGCAAAATGTGGTTATGGAACTAACAACTAGTTGTAAGAGTTGTTGGTGATTATGTACCTCTGTCTACCCACTCTGGGATGAAGGCGTGACGGTGTATATGTATGTAATAAAAATAAAATAAAGGTGGAAATTAAAGGAGGTACAAGAAACAGGTTTTTTCGGCCTTTTTGCTCGACTTTAACAATAGTCTAAAGAATATTGATAAATCTCTACAACTGTAATTGGTAGGCACATGCAATTTTCTATTATTAAGGGCAACTGGCACCAAAAATTTAACCCTGAGTTAAGACAATAACTCGAGTCATTAAACGTCAGATTCATACGAAAACTGTAATTTTAACAAAACATAAAATATACATGAAATTACAAGGGGTCCCCATAAATATAACATTCCGTTAGTTAAAAATGTCCCAGACTACGAGCGCATTTATAAGTTAATGTGGCACGGTTGATCGTCCACGCGTTTTATCATTCAAGCATCTTCTTATAATTCCTTACAGTTAGGCATCGAAATATAATAAGTATGGAAGAGTAACACCGAACAAACTTGACGTTGAAATACGTCCCATTTCCTCTACGCTTGAAACGTTTGAGTAGACGCCATTAGTGTAGAGGTTGTATATATTTTCACCCATAAGAAAACTTTGATTAGTTAAACTGCTATGACAAGAGATTTGATTGGTCTATATTTTTTCTCGTTATGGCTACTCAAACATGCTATAAAATGACACATCTGACATTTTGCTGAACTTGGATGGTTTAATGCAGAAGTGATCCGTAATTTAAATAAGTTAAGGTGTATACTTTATTTATACAGCAATAAATAATGTTTTAGTAAATATTTATTCTTAAAAATATAATAAATAGTAGGCAATAAATAACGATATTATATACGGATATAATATAATAGTACATTATTATAATAGGTAAATCAAGATTTTTTAAGATGAGGCATGGAGGTATTTGATCGTACCTAATTTAAATAAAACAAGTTGCAGTACCTAAGTATTACCTACATTTGTAGCGGTTGTCGCAGACATAACTGCTCGGCAACGGATCGGCATCGCCTCGCCTCATTCATACAAGGCGAGGCGATGCCGTTACGGTGCTGATTAGTCTGCGTTGCAGTAGGGAGTTACTGTACGGTACTGTGCAATTTGGAACCGCTGAGCATTTCAAAAAATGTCTCCCAGTTTTTGAAATTAAAAGGTCAGTTTCTTCAAAATGATACTGCATATCCTACAATGTTTGCTGGGAAGCCACGTTTCATCGCGTTTTTCTAAACAAACTGCAGCTATCCAAGCAAAACGTTTTTATTCATTTCTAGGAAAACTAAAAAAAGTGATTAATCTTTAATATTATAAGTATTTCAGAACTTATATTGCATAACATCGGCCATGTCCATTTTGTAAGGAAATTATTTAATTGTAATTACTTATTAATGGAATGAAATTACATCCTTTTTAGGGTCCGTGCGACTCCTACACCAATTTACGATGCACGTCGGCATCGTTGTTGCTATAGTTTATCTTATTTATCAGTTATTTATAATTATTTTACAAAACTATAAGGACAACCATTTGACACAATAACTCAAAGCCTACTGGAAGCCGGTTGAGCACCAAGTATTAGCTCCGCCCATTTTAGCACTAAGTATGTGGAACACTTTTTGAGTGACAGTTATCCTTCTATACTTATTATATTTCGATGCAGTTAGGTTTCCTGCTTAACCGTAACGTGTAAAAAACGTACCGCACCGTGCAGTGCGACGGTAAATTATGAAAGCTCCTAATGGCTGGTATAGCCCTTGGTTTGGCGTTTAATTTTCTTTTAGTATAAAAAACAAGCAGTTCGACTCCGGCCCTTTCTGGAGTTTCTGTTACCTATTGCCGCTCGGGCGCTAGGTGTATACCTAACGTGGCGATGGCACGATCCCGACTAAACCGGCTTGGTGCGCTCTGTTGAGTTTACTTGTGGTGGCTCGCGGAGCGTACGTTTCAGGCACGCACACATGCACAGTAAGAACAAGAATAATTTATCCGCTCGCATATTCTTACTTATTTTGGGTAACCTAGTTTTGTATTATCGGGATTTTTATTTACATAAAGAAAAGAACAATAGCTATCTTAAGAGCCTTACAAATAAGGGATGCGGTGGCGTGTCTCCGGTAACAAGAAACTTTACGAAAAAATGCCAATAGCAAACTTCCGGAAAAACTCTAAACTTTGTCACCCAAGAGTTTTCCTTCAAACGCCCATCCATCTCTTTAACTTCCCCCCTATTTTACCACACATACAATCAAATATGTATGACGGCGTACCAACTTCCCCCGACCTTGTCACTAATAAAACGTCAAAAGGGCAATAACCTTCAGGTCCCGGGTGAGAATAACAAATGTCCCGTCACGGGAAAAGTGGCGCTTATCGCGATCCCACGGGACGGGAATTCCCGAGCGTTGTGATAACTGTGTAGGGATGGAACATTTATAACAGGGACTTTTGGGAGTTCTACTAGAGCTTCTTTTTTTACCCGTATAGCAATAGCATTGTTTATGACTCGGCCGCCTGTATTGTCAAGTTAATGAGTTAGCTACAGTTGTCATAACAAAAAAGAATAGCGTTAAAGATTATGTACGTACATACAATAGAACCTTAGACAAGTTTTTTTCAATTCACGACCCCAATTGAGTCGCTTAACTTCAAACTCGGATACGTCGTTGAAATTTGGTATACGTATTTAAAACTTAATTTGTTGGAAAAAATGTCGCAAATTCCGTTGTCCTTTGTCCTGTCCAACTCAATTGACGTCGCGATTTTCTACTGAAAACATGTTGTTTCTATCTTAAACTTTAGGTGAGGTTAGACTTGTGAATACAAAAAAAAGCGGCGAGAAATGCCTTTCAGGGAAATAAAAATTCTGCGTGATAAATGATAAGTTTGTTGAAAGGTATTCCAATAAATTGATAGGTACCCGATACAACCTCTTCCAATGTAGTGAATGTAAGTACTTAAAGTAGGTAAAGCGAGGCGCAATTTAACGGATAGAAAATCGACATCTTTCTATACAAAGTATAAAAACGAAGTGGCTTTCCGCGTGTCAGTGTTTATATCCGCTAACTCCTCCTAAACCAAGCAATGGATTTTGATGCGGTTTTCACCTCAAGTTAGATCATTTTTCACAAAAGCTATTTGTCATAAATTCTGCTTTACAGAGTGTTACAGACAACTCACGTAATCATAACTAAAAAAATAACGAATTATACCTAATATTATAAATGCGAGTGTATTGTAAAGTCGATGTTCACGGTTGAACACTTTTACCGATCGGTACGGGATTCGGTGCATATATACATAATTATTTCTTTTATAGCCCGAACACAGACATCAGAGGTCCTATTTATTTTGGAAAATCAAGCACTTCCCGTGGAAATAACAAGACCATATCTTTACTAACGGAGAGCATTTAAGTTTGTATTTAAATAAATTGTCTCCGTATTAGCACAGAGAATTCGGGTTTGGGACTAAATGCGAGTACATGTGTGCTAAATGTCCAAGATAGTATATTTCGTTGTCTAGGCAGCAATAGACTCAGCTATAAGAGATAACTCTGGAATTGTACCAGGGGCTCAGAAAATCGAAGCGCTGTTCGTTGCTAGAATACTAATACGCTAAGTTCCAAGCTAACAAGTATTCGTTGTTTTTGAACGCTCTAGGTGGATACTTTATTTAGTGTTATAAGTGTAAGTAATTGAAATAGTGAAAAGGCTAAGTAAGATTTCTCACAGATAATTATAATATAAGTTTTATGATTATGCTCTACTGTATATATTTTAATGACTTTTAAAATTATATCTGGCATATATCCAAAAATATTTTACTTCATAGGTATGTGGCAATAAAACTAATTGGATTTCGAGACGTCGAATCCTGAAAATTACGCGAAACGTCAGAATATTAATTACTTATATGAAAATTATCTTCAATTATAAATTTAATTATACTGAAAATCGCATTTTCTGTACAAAATAGAACTTACTGTATATATTTAATAATCACACAACCGTCAGAATTTTTTAAAACAATCCAACTCAAAGTATTTTATAACCTAGTAGATATCCCCGTTCCTAATACTTCCAAGCCCCCTTGCGAATATTCGCGTACCCGAAAAGCCAGGGATTTGGGTCTCAAGACCGCGGCCCGATTGGGCCCGATTACGTTCAGGTGCGTTCTTAGATTAATGATCGCTTAAGCCGCACACGCACTGAGAGCGGAAGCGGTGCGTTTCCGTACTAAAAAGCGTTTAGAGCTGCCGCCCATTGGGCCACTAGTGGCGACCACAGCTAAGGCACTTGTGGCTGCCACAAGCCACGGACGAGATTTTTCATATATTTTGTACAGCATCGGCGCAAACTGAGCGTTTGAGTGGCCGAGCTAGCTGTGGAGTCGTCCACGCTCGCTACTAGTGTCCGCGTTTTCCAGCCACCAGTAGCTGCCATTGGTGGCAGCGTGTAGTGGTTTGAATGAAGCACTAGTGCTCGCGTTTGGTGGCGGCGATTAGTGATATGACTGAACCAATAGTGGTCGCGTTTGGTTGCGGCAACTAGTAATTTGAATGAACCACTAGTGGCCGCATTTGGTGGCGGCGACTAGTGATTTGAATGGACCACTAGTGGTCGCGTTTGGTGGCGGCGACTAGTGATTTGAATGGACCACTAGTGGTCGCGTTTGGTGGCAATGATTAGTGATTTTACTGAACCACTAGTGGTCGCGTTTGGTTGCGGCAACTAGTAATTTGAATGAACCACTAGTGGTCGCGTTTGGTGGCGGCGACTAGTGATTTGAATGAACCACTAGTGGTCGCGTTTGGTGGCGGCGACTAGTGATTTGAATGGACCACTAGTGGTCGCGTTTGGTGGCAGTGATTAGTGATTTTACTGAACCACTAGTGGTCGCGTTTGGTTGCGGCAACTAGTAATTTGAATGAACACTAGTGGTCGCGTTTGGTGGCGGCGACTAGTGATTTGAATGGACCACTAGTGGTCGCGTTTGGTTGTGGCAACTAGTAATTTGAATGAACCACTAGTGGTCGCGTTTGGTGGTCGTGATTAGTTATTTCACTGAACCACTAGTGGTCGCGTTTGGTGGCGGCGACTAGTGATTTTACTGAACCACTAGTGGTCGCGTTTGGTGGTCGTGATTAGTTATTTCACTGAACCACTAGTGGTCGCGTTTGGTGGTCGTGATTAGTTATTTCACTGAACCACTAGTGGTCGCGTTTGGTGGTCGTGATTAGTTATTTCACTGAACCACTAGTGGTCGCGTTTGGTGGTCGTGATTAGTTATTTCACTGAACCACTAGTGGTCGCGTTTGGTGGTCGTGATTAGTTATTTTACTGAACCACTAGTGGTCGCGTTTGGTGGCAGTGATTAGTTATTTCACTGAACCACTAGTGGTCGCGTTTGGTGGTCGTGATTAGTTATTTCACTGAACCACTAGTGGTCGCGTTTGGTGGTCGTGATTAGTTATTTCACTGAACCACTAGTGGTCGCGTTTGGTGGTCGTGATTAGTTATTTCACTGAACCACTAGTGGTCGCGTTTGGTGGCGGCGACTAGTGATTTGAAAAAAAATGCGTGGCGAAAGAGTTTTTTGTTTGTGAACGCGCCACATCACGCTGCCTCGGCTCTCAGTGCGTTTGAATCTTTATACTTCTAAACACACACAGGCGTAAAAATACTTTTATCTCAACGCGGATAAAAGCTTATTCGAAATGGTTGTGGATTTAACGATAAAGAGTTTAATTCGTGACTAATAAATGTGAGGATGTATTTGTAAAAATAGACACACGCAATGCCACTTGCCTTAGGGCTGATTTTTCAATCGCCAATCATAAATGCTGTTAAGGTTTGTGCGTTCCTTTAAAAATTGAGTTATTCTGTCAGATCTGAAATGAGATTTTATCCGGAGATTGGAAGCCCCTTGGGGTACAGTGGCTAAATTGCTGTAATGTTTAAAACTATACTTCATTTAATTAAGAATGAGAAACCACAATAACATTATGTTGCGTCTGGTCAACTATTTATTCCCTAGCAAATAGTACAGTACAATAGTCTGGGAGCCGCAAAATAAAATTGTTTTAATGTCACTTTATATGCGTGTCGTCAATTGTTACTCTAGTATAAATTGTAAAGAGGTTACAGTTCACGAGCCGCAATATAATGTTGTTGTGGTTTCATGATAGTCATTCGGCTGATTAATTGCTAATCAAGCATACTAATTCTAACTTACTGATATTATAAATGCGAAGGTTTGGATGTTTATTACTCAATCATGCTAGAATGGCTGAACGGATCTGATGAAATTTGGCTCAGATATAAGTATCCAGATATATTACATATATTTTTTAAATACTTAATAAATAAAAACATCCAAATTCTGCTCCAATTTTGATCCCGTAAAACAAACGGAAAAATGCAAATGCGTGAAACGATTAATTGCCGTCCTTTGTAAGAAAAACCGGTAAAAAACCGGCATACCGGCGGAAAACCGGTACTAATTGTCGACAGAGCTGCTATTTGCCTAAGCCGCCATTTGTTTAGGCTTCGAGGTAAACTCGTTTTTAAAAGATTACGAAAATTTAATTTTAATACTGTCGGTTTTTGTCGACTTAGGATTTGTCGGGTCGTTATAATTCCACCGTTGAGCTAAATCATTTATTTGCGATGTTACATTTCAAGATAAAAATATGAGCTCAGCGATTAGAATTGTATTATGCACTAAATTTTGCCCGCGACTTCGTCCACGTAGATTTCGACTATCGTATATTACTCTGGGAACTTTTCAATTTATCGGGATGAGAAGTAAGCTACCTCCATTTAAACATTTCATCCAGTCCGTTTAGCCTCTACAGCGTGAAGGAGATACAAACAAACACACAAACTGTTGTTTTTATAATATTAGCAGAATTTTATTAAGTGGTTACGGTGTCTTTTTATTAAAACAGAAGATGTTGTTATTAATTTTTTAAAACGGCGTATTATGAACTGTCCATATCTGTGATGTTCTATTTTATTTTTTATGGCACAGAGAAGGCAAACGAGCACACACGCCACCTGATGGTTAGTGGAAACTGTGACCCATAGACATTCCCATTCACAAGTCTTGGATGTTTTGTATGTATTTAAATATTAATTTCTCTTAATTATATCATACTAATAAATAAAGAGGAAATATTTGAGTTTTTTGTTTGTTTGTTTGAATTGAATTGGCTTCGAACCTACTGGACAAATTTGAAAAATTCTTTCACCATTAGAATTTCACTTTATCCCTGATAAATAAAGGCTTAGTTTTATTTTTCTGCATGGACGGAGTTGCGGAAAACAGCTAGTAATTTATATAGTTGTCTAGGACCCATAGTACAAGCCTAGAGCCTAATTACCTAATTAGGGACTAACTCAATTTGTGTGATATGGCCCCTAATATTTACATAATATTTATTTACGTATAATGTTCAACACGGCTTAGTAATTTATTTTTAGTACGAAATAGGTATTCACCAGAAACACGCTTCAAGAGTTACGTATTAACCTCAGGCACTAACGTCTAAATTACTTTAATTATAGCGTTGCTTTTTTGAAGTAAGATATATCTCAACTTGGTAACGTAAAGTTAATTAAGTAACGTTTTCACGCTAATAGCAGTTAGTGGTTTGCCTGGTTGGTGATTTTTACGAAGGTAGCAGGTGCGGGGAAATTGCATGTTGCTATTGAAAACACAAAAGGGGTACAAAGGCGATCTTATCCCTCCTCTTCTTTGTTTTTGTGAGTGGGTTTTTGTAAATATGTCTTAGTATTTATTTCTGGATTAACTGTATTTATCGTTGTCTAATACCCATAGTACCATCAGCAAAGGAAAGATGGACAGTTGAAGAGCTCAAAACTATTTATACTCAATTCTATTGTCAAGAATTCGTATTGTGATTGTGAATTTCAGCTTCTTATTCTGCAGCTGACTGTATAAGGATGTCGAGAAGCTGACCCCCCCTTCAATAAAAGATAAAAACAATATACCCTCATAGTACGAGTACTTACATAAATCTTGATGATGTTAGATTATTATTTGCATACCCAAACTGAAAATATTAAACTGAAAAATAAGTGACAAAAGTGCTTCGTAAATTCGCGCAGTGAAAATCGAGTCGCCGGTAATGGCGTATTAGAAACATTCCCAAGTATTTGCTAGCTGTTTAGTTATTTACTCTGGAGGCTTAAGAAACCCGCGCAATTTAGGCGACTTTGGCCTTTCTTTTAGCTTGAGGCGGTATTTATAGTCATGGAAATTCAGTGTTCACAAAGCCAATATGGCAGTTTTAAATCTCGGTTCTAGGGAGCAACCTCTCCCACAAATAGTAATACTGTGACTTCGATTACTTAATTAGAGCCTATTTTCTTTGAAACCGAATCAGAAATGACGCAAAAATTTAAAAAGTGATTTTCTAGTTTGACTAAAGAGTCCTAAGACCAACCAGCTTTTAGATCTTTTAGTTCTGAGTTTTTATAATACACTCATTTGTATCCTTAGACAAGATGTTTTCGGTGAACGTCATCGTTATCGAAAATGTATAGAATTGACGTCACGCCGTGAGCTCTTGTTAGCCTTATGCATCTGGTCTAAGCCTCCTGTACTAGTAAACTGGATACCTCACCTTTCCTCGGATTTATCACAAACTTCTGTTTCCGATGGTCTGTGGAAAGTGCTCTTAAGTGCGTGACTGTATCTGTCGCTAACGGTGTACAGTCCGGGTAAAAGTGGATCTTGAATTCTTGACCGATTGTTGTAGTTTGATGTTGGACATGTTTATTGAAATAAATAACAATAACGACATCATACTGTAGGTACCATCTTAGATACCGTTTCTTTTTCTAGTTTCGAGAGAGGACAAGGTTAGGTCAACTATTAATCATAGACTGCTATATTTTCTCCTGTTAACTCATTTTTATTGACTTTTTACCGGAAAATGACATCAAACAGTGCCAGAGTTTGAGCTGTTTAAACATGCATCTCATGAACAACGTAACGGTGGTGCTTCTTTTTAATTTATAAGATGGTGGTTCCCTTCCATGAGGCTTCCGTTTGTGGGTTAGAATCAAACACACAAACGGAACCCTCATTAGGGCTTTCCCGGAATCGGATCAAAGACTAGCGGCAATTAAATCAGCAACGATTTAATTACTACCTACTATCCTAAGTACAAAGGCCAGTAAAAGTCAGGGCACTAGACGCGGGCGATCCAAATCGATTTGTCCTCAGTAGAACTAATTGCATTCCAGGAAATAAAACGTTTCAGAATCGTAAATAAAGCTAGGGAGACCCTCTGTGAGACGTTTTGAAATTGCGAGTAATAATATTTAATTTGAAGGCTGATGTGAGATCTGTATAATATTGAGATATTGTTTTTTATGTGATTAAGTAAATTGCTAGGTCATTGAGAATTAGACATCAAGTTTATTTTTTTACCTTATCGACCCAAAGCTGTGCCAAGGCAGAAGTTCCGATGAGTATAATTTTAATGAAATAACCTTTTAAACTAACTAACTTTCAAAATATTGAAATAGTATGAAGGGGGTTATCGTATAATATTAACGTCAAGTTTTGGGACACCTGTATACAATAAGTAGGTACACACAGTCATAATATTTGGTAACCTGTTTGTCGCTGAGTTTTCTAAAAAAAATTTTCAAGATAATTTTTAATCATCAATCGTAAAGGTATTCTGACATGAAATAAAATAAAATAAACAGCTTAATTTTTTTTAAAACGCTACCTAGTCCTTGTTGCTTTAATCGACAGGCAATATCAACATTTTTTCCAACGCTTCAAGCCCACTGGAGCATCCAAATTGCCCCCAGTGTACATTTCCGGGCAATTTAATGATATATCGTCATCCCCTACATTCGAGCCATAGACGTAAACGGCTCACCTCAAAGCCTGACCTAAAAATGTAATGAAAAATGGCGGCTATAGCTTCCTATTGGTCCCCTCACGACCCTTTCCGTGCTATGGCTCACACACGTATAAATAATAACGATATGGGTAAATGTTTTATTGCTTGTGTTCTAACTTTTTGGGGTTTTTGCTACATGTGTCAGATACAGAAGGTAACAGGTATGGAATTTAACATTTCCGCAACGAAATAAGTTAAGAATCTACATTCTCTTCTTCATTTTTTACTTCTGGATGTTTAATCTGGGTGGGTGAAAGTGGGTTAAAAATTCACGCGTGCTATTAAATTTCGTTGGCCGTTCGTATAGAAGTGATTTTAAATTATTTGACGGAGCTATTATTAACTGTGACCGTTATAAATCGTGTCGTTTTTGTGTCAAAAACTTTATTTTCTTTCTTCCTATTCAAAGCGGTTTCTGAATAAACGTCTGACATAAAATGAAAAAGAGTATCATAAGAACAATCTCAATCCTACGACACCATACATAATTTTTCATAGACACAAAAGGGTAATCATTAAACCCAATAATCCGTTGCGTTGCTTAGAAGATACATAAAACCAAATATTTGCATTTATTACATAATAAAATAATTTAGGGCTAGAAAACAGACCTACTCTTAACCCGATCTCAGCACAAATATTGCTTGTATGGTGTATAAAAAATGAATTCGTTTTCGACGCTTCACGTCGGGACTCATTTTATACCGTAGCGAAATATTTAAATTGTAGATAAGCGTATCGATAAACGTATTCCTCTTCCATGACACACGGGCTCTTAAATCTTTATAAATAAAGAACGTGGGCGTTGAACGTATTGAAGAATAAATAGGATTTCAAACAGATAGTTTGGATGCAAGCCGAATTCGGTTCGAGGTGCATCGCTCATGGAGTCTTGTGAAACACACAGGGTGATGTTTTAAACGGGTCCGACCGATACAGCGGTCAGCGAGAATAATACAAGGACGTGATGGATTGTTGCTTTTCTTCTTTTTAATTTAACGCCGCAATCGATATATGTAAAAATTAATACAAATAGTTTCCCTTCTGTCCGCACATAGGTTGTTTATCGCTGTCCCTTCTCAAGGGGATCCTTTAGCAATTTGTTTTTGTTTGGGATCTTTAATAACACAGTGTGTGCAGTTTTAGAAAATGTGTATCACGGTCTAGTTATACTTATAGATTTTAGGACTCAAAGGAAAAAATATTTTTGGGACAAGTTTTTGTTGCGGCCTATCCTTTTTTTTCGTCAGACATCATCTTCTTATCAAGACGAAACTAATGAGCCCTAACTCGGCGGGTACATATTAAGGACAGCAAAGATCCCGTCGCCACCCTCCTACTCCATCATCAGATCAGATCGATGGTTCCATAATATTGCAAATATGAATTATCATTCGATTAAGCTCCCTAAAGTGTTTTAAACAAAGGTGCGACCACTCACATTAACGTTAATATCCCAAACTGGGTTAGTAGTAGCTACATTTTTGCTAACGATTTAGGCTCCGTTTAAGTTAAAACTAAAACAGTTCAGAAGGTGAAACTATAAATAAACACAACATAAAAAATCGCTGCCCTCAAAATCACCTTTCTTGGTCGTATGTTGCACCCAAAGCGCGCGGTGACCACACGCCGCCCGGGTATTCGGAAAAGTCCCAGAACAACCGGCGCTCGAGAATTCGAGGAATGCTCTAAGTTTCAGTATCGTCCACGGTTTAAAATGCTTTGATGTTTGCTTTATAATGGTGAAGTGTTAGCAGGGTATTTTTGTGTTTCTGCAAAGGGTTTGTGTAAAAAAGCCCTATAATACCTATTTACAAATATTGTTTTTAGAATTTGAACTCTAAGAACTGGTTTGTAAAAAATACGTTGTATGCAAGTATTTGCACTTATAGATATCAATTACCTACTTCTTTTAAAAAAACAAGATAGAGAAAATTCTATCTTGGATAATTTCATATGCATAATATGTATGTATGTGTGATATATGATTGAATATGAATTCAATCATATATCACACATACATACATACATACATATCAATCATATTGTAGTTTGATTATTATTTTATTTTCTATTATTTCGTTAGATTTATGTTAATTAACGTTTTTCTTTCTTTCATTGATTTGATAATACAATACAAAAACCCTTTAAGGCGCTTCCTAGTGGCACGCAGACATTAACACTAAATGATATAATAACGACCAAAAAAAAAACTTTGAGTACCTTTCTTTTATATCCGGGCTAGCCATGGCCACCCCATCGGTCACGCGCGCTGCACGCCACGGGCAAAAATTGAAATGCTAGGCTCATACCGAAATTTAATTCCGATCCGACCCGGTTAACCGGTTCGATTGTGACGGATTTGTTAAAGGCCGTTATTTGGATTTTGACTCTGTAATGGATTATTGTTTTAATTGGCTCGATGGTTGTGGTATCTGCGGGAGGAGGGTAAACGCGGCACAATATTTACATTAATTTTAAATGGGAGTTTTGACGTCACAAAATTGTGAATGGAACAATATATTCTTTATTTAAAGATAAAAAAAAAAGATAAAAGAAATTTATTCAGTAAGTAGGCCGCACGGGCACTTTTACACGTCAAGATACTACCAGCGCTTCCCAAGAGGAGACCACTGCTGAGAAGAAACGCCGCAAGAAACTCAGCAGTCAGTCATTTTTTAAACTTATTACATATTTCATATTACAATGGTATGTACAACTTAATCTAGCATTATATAAAGCTACAAGTATTAAATTAAATATAATATCAAATAACAGTAGTTCAGCAGGAAAACATGCCAAAAATCTTACGGGAGAGAAAGATAGAAAAGAATAAAATAAAATAACTACAACTACCTACTTATATATGTGTATATAAGATGGTGCAAGATGACCACATAAAAGTTTCGATATGTTTTCCTGCATCAACGGTGTCCCCCAGACAAGAAAAAGCAGGATAAAGCCTTTGCATTTGAACAAATTACTATTGACTAAGTTTCGGGTGTAGGCCATGCATTTTTGTCTGTTAGATAGTCCTCGACCCTATAATACGCTTTAGACATTAACGACCTTTTCAAATATTTTTTAAGTGCTGGAAAGGGTAACTTTGAAACTACTTCAGGTAATTTATTATAGAAATGAATGCATTGACCAACAAATGATTTATATACTTTACGGACACGGAATTTTCGAATAGCTATTTTATTTTTATTTCTAGTATTTAAATTATGTATATCTGAGTTTTTGGTGAACGAATCTAAATTCTTAATAACATAAATAATATTCTCGTAAATAAATTGAGACGCTACAGTTAAGATATCAATTTCTTTAAAAAGTTCTCTTAATGAGTCACGGGAATTTAAATTATAAATAGAACGAATGGCCCTTTTTTGTAACACAAATATAGTTTGTATG
Source organism: Acleris sparsana (assembly GCA_923062465.1). Lineage (NCBI taxonomy): Eukaryota > Metazoa > Arthropoda > Insecta > Lepidoptera > Tortricidae > Acleris > Acleris sparsana. Next base: position 11,659,011 of record OV281296.1, read on the forward strand.
TCAGCTGCCTTACCCCAAACCAGAATACCATAAGACATAACACTATGAAAATAACTATAATAAACTAAGCGAGCTGTCTCAACATTAGTTAGTTGTCTAATTTTCCTAACGGCGTAAGCTGCCGAACTTAGTTTACCTGCCAGTGCAGCTATGTGGGGACTCCATTGCAAATTTTTATCTATTGTTATGCCTAGGAAAACCGCCCTATCTACCATTAGCAAACACTCGTTATTTAGAAAAATACTAGAATCTATCGGTTTAACATTAGGCAAAGCGAACCTAACACATTTAGTTTTCTTGGCATTTAGTAGCAAGTTGTTACTAATAAACCAATTATGTACTTTTTATTTATTTAGTAGATAGTTATGAGATGGTAGGGCGTATTTAAGTGAAACTGATCTGATTTATCATGGTCACTTTATGGAATAATACTAGTAATCGAGATTACAAGGTTAACTGGAAGAGTTTCCATATGGAATAAGTTCGCCTATTTACAGTATCTATATTGATGCAACCATGTCTTGTAATTGTTAATATGCATACATACATGCTTATTAACTACATTCTATCAAAAATCTTCCATGGGTCTACCTTGACAGCGGCAGCCTTTTTTATATCTCAGAAAACATAAATGTCATAAATATACATAAAAGTATTTTTTACCAAAAGTTATATAATAGCCAAGGGCGAGTAAGCGATTAGCTATCGGCGATTTTCTCGCGCAAAAAACGAACAAAAGATAAAGATCCCCTGTCAGTAAAAGAGTCACGTATATTAATAGTTGATGGCTGGCTGTTCACACTGCCGGCGAGAACTCTTTCCACTAGTTTATTGAAACACAAATATTAATAGTTGATCGCTGGCTGTACTCGCTCCCCGCACATCGTCGGCGGTGAGACCAGTGCCTAAGTTCCAGTCGGTTTCTAGTCACCAAGTTTTTTTTAATAACGTATATTGGATGGATTAAAGTGCGTGATAGTATTGTCTCATAAAGCACGTGATATTTATCGCTACAGGGGACAAAACCCCTTAAACACGGTATTTCCTTAAACAAATAGTTTTTACTTAAATCTAAATCCTTGAATGAAATTCAAACAAACGTGATTCACTCTGAATTACATTCCATATACTTAATACATTTTCATGGTGCGCACAATGTTATCTTATTACAAAGATCCAAGGCCGATTTTTAAGTAACTCAGTATTAGAATTAATTGGTTCTCTTATCAAAAGAAACATAATGATAAGAATCACAACAGAAGATGGTACAGTTTTGATATGTAATCAAGTGGTTATGACGTGTTTAGGAGTTATTTTTCGAGTGTAGAGTGGTACGAAAGTGTGAACACTGATTAGTGTATTAAAATGAGTGTGCACTGTGCAACTAAAAAGTTTTGTGACGAATGAGGTTAAAAGTTAATGTGTTCTAAGTGTTATCTAACCAAAAAAATATATTGTCGTGAACAAAATTACCAAACGTGATGTTTACTATGGTAAGTAAATAGTATAACCTACTTATAATGAAAGTACTTATAATTTCATCCTTTTTTTTTAAATATGTTTGTATACTTATATTAATACAATTAATATTTTTTGTCTAGGTTAACAAAAAAAAAAAAAAACTAAATGTACTAAATAAATACATGAATGCCGGCTGTCAACTGATAAGATAAGTTCTATTTTATTAATACTGATTATCATTAATGATAATGACAAACAGTCCTAAATTTCTTTCGCAACCTTCATGTTATACCGCGAGTGTTTGTTTGTCTGTTTCATTAAAGCCAAAATGAAACATCGTGTATATTAATTATTCCGGTTCCCGGCGAGCAATTTCACACAAATAATTACTGCTTTTGGATCAAATCCGGATGGTTACATTAATTATTTTTTTGTCCCTATTCTCATCTTCATCTGGATTTTATTTGATAGTATAATAATGAAATTAAGTTATGTTACTTCGTTCAAGATTAAAAAAATAAATATTTTGACCCTGTGTTAATGATTATTGAAACAATTGTTACTCATATGAAAACGTTCGCAGAAAGTCGGACGGACTTTTGGTAACGGAATACTATAAGTATACAGTAAAGTTAACATTCCTTCAACACGTTGAAAACCAACGGCTATTAATAAACTAGACGAACTGTAAAATAGTATTTATTTGTGCCAAAGCAACAGCTTTGAAACTAGTAATTGTAATCAACTAAACATCGAATCAAAGTCGATAGCCATTAGTGTGATTGCCAGCTACCGTGTGATAATAAAATAGTCATCGATCGAACACCTCAATAGGTTAGGTTTTACATTGATTTACGACTAAACACTGGGGTCCTAATGAAAAAGGGTAAGTATATTATATTCAGTTTATCTATAGTAATTGCAACTGGACCTCTATCGTGTAATCACCTGTTATGGTATTGTTTTTGACGCGGCCGCCATAATGCTTAGTAAATACGATAACAGATCAAACATGTAATGGTTTTTATCTCGACCCAGAAGCTGTACCCAGGATGCAAATTCAACTAACGTTTTTCTTTCCTATCACTTGAAATGTATGGGATGACATCGTTTATCGTAACGCACAAGAATGTCATCCCGTGCATTTTGAGTGATAGAAGACAGTAGCGTTTGCATATTGGCTGGGGCCTCATTCAGTAAGGGAAACTTAAAGGTACGTATTCTCTTTTTTGGTCTTGCCACGATGTTCCTCCCCTTATTTTTTATGTATGGTGCGTTCGTATTGATTTCAGCAATGTGAAGTGAGTAAAAGTATAATAAGTAAAGAGAATAAAACAAAAATAAAAGCCGATCATTTTTCAATCGGCCTTCTTCCCTCCTTGACGGTTTCCGCATCTACTTACCACGACATTAATAATAAAAAGGTACGTCTCTCAGTTTCCCTTACTGTACATACCCTACTTTATTAGGAGTTAACTTATAAATAATAAATAAATAAATATCAGAGGACGATTTCACACAAATTAACCTAGCTCCCAACTAAGCTTGTACTTGTTGTTTGTGTTGTAGCTTGTTGTAAGCTTGTAAGCTTGCTCTAGGCTTGTACTATGGGTACTAGACAACAATATAAATACTTTTATAGAGAAATACTTAAATACATAGAAAACGTCCAAGACATTAACAAATACTCGTGCTCATCACACAAATATTTGCCCATACCGGGAATCGAACCCGGGACCTCTAGCTTCGTAGGCAGGGTCACTACCAACTAGGCCATCGCGTCCTCAATGTCAGTTGACACTTAACACGTGTTAAAACCTCATTGCCTTTGTTATCAACTTTTTGACAGCTGTTATTTACTTAACGGTAATGGCAGCCGAGTTAAAAGCAATACGATAAGTTGTAAAAAACAATTAGGTGTTACCGAGATGAATAAAGCCCCAGTTATGTTTCTTTATTTAATGTATATATGATAAGGAAGGTAGGGCGCCACTCACGACTAATTTATCCTTATCGTCATCATGATTAATTTAATTATGTTACTATATTGTTATTATGTGATAATGATACTGCGATAAAATATCTTCAATTCCAAATGACCCCATTCTATTTTTATTTTTAGTATGAGAGAAACACCTACATAAAAAAAAATTGCTGCCGAATTATGAATTCTTTTTTAGTTGTTGGTAATTCTGTAGCTCTGCCTGTTCCAATGAAGGCGTGAGTTTATATATAAACAGTACATCTGTCACTCGTGTTTCATACAAAAACGAAGTATGCCGAAATACATTAAGAAAATAGAAGCATCTCTGCCTAATTTCAGCAAACTTTGTAAAAAAGAACTCAATTATCATTGAACAACACATTATTTTTTAACCTTCATTTATATACCAGTGTTAGCTTTTTCAAAGGATTTAGATGCCTAGAACTTAGTTTAGGACTAGGTAATTTTTTGTGAGATTGTCTCGTGTTATTTAATTTAATTATTTTAAATATGTACTCATAGCGCAATGTCTATCTGGGCCGCGCTGAGATGGCGCTTATAATAAAGCACAGTTTTGCGCATAGACGACAGTAGGCTGCCGAAGCCGGTGTTTTACTCCAAACAAACTCTCGTGCGGGAAACGTGGGCAGGGCGGCCAGAACCTGTTGTAAAAGGACGTCTTAAAGATCTTGCAGCTGTAGATAACGCTAGTGATAGATGGGAGGAGTGCAAGTCACAGACCGGAATGGCATCAGATCATTCACAAAAAGGTGAACGCATTCTAACAAAAGCGTCGTGAAGACCTTATTGCAAAGCGCCGTGTAGAGAAGACTCAACCTAAGCCCTCCTATAAGTACACCTATAACTCCAACTCTTCTGCACACCCTGTAACCGCACTTTTAAAGCTAGGTTCGGTTTTGCCAGCCACATTAGAGCACATCACCTACCTACGACTAGACTAAGCAAGGTTCGCCGTTACCGAACACGGTATGAAGGACATGATGATGATCTGGGCCTCTCTTTCACTGTTTTGTACCATACAGGGCCTCTAATATAGGCGGTACAAATCATATCATCTTTGACGTATGACGTAATGTATTTAACTCAGTCACCATTGTTGTAAGTAAATAAGAGCTGTAACTTTGATAATACGGAGCCACGTCAAAAACAATAAGGCTTTACCGTGCCGAGTCTCACAGGACGTTAGTAAAGATTCAGTCGAATTATTGTTTTAGCAAGGTTGGGTCGTTAAAAAGAAGTTCCTCGCAATTTTTTTTAATAGCCTGTTGTAGTCTATGCAGGGCAAAGGCAATAACGTTTTAAATAACAGATTAAAGAACTCGAAGATGTCTTTGATATTCGAATAACCTTGTTAAGTGTGACTCGCGTTTCTCTATGAATTAACTCGTCTTCAAAATCAAACAGAACCGATAAGAGATAGTTAGCAGTGATAACGCAAAAATAGCTCGTTAGTTGGTCATAAAACAAGCGGATAGATAAACACGCCGGTGGACGCTGGTTTAGTGGCGTTAGGCATGCTAGCTTGTACTTGAGACCTAGTGTATGTAGTATAATATATCGGGGACGTAATGTTGACATCGGGCGTGAATCTCTTGGATTTATGCATATAATGAATAAGAATAGATAAATAAATAGTAAACATATAGCTATAGTGCGACGGCACTTAAGTCTTTTGGCTTCGGGTAAAGTCAGTTGGACTCGCATAAGAGCGAATGAGAGCGAGTGAGAAGGAAGAACAATCCCGAAGGTTTTAAGAGCTATAGAAATCAATCAATTTTCGATTTGATGTAATTTACTTAGTGATCTTAAACTAGTAGCTCTGTGAGCTGTAGATATCGCGAAAAACTTAACTTTGACGTTGGTAACAGTTATCTCCATACACCGATATAGTTCACGGTCAGTTTTCCAACACCGCAAATAAATTTGTAATCGCAAAAACACCTATATCTCCGCATCTTGAAAAACTATTGAACTTGCTCAGAAATTTTACGAGAATCGGTTGAGAATTTCGACTAATAGAGGAGAACATCCGAACGGAGACGCTTCGCGCTCGCTCGGTAAATTATAGCCAAAGAAAAAATAATGTTTTTACATTAAGAAAATAGCATAACAAGATTACTTTGTGCTAAATATAAGATAACATTTCTGGAGTCTCATCGCTCAACTACATTGTCACAGTAAGTGAAACTAACACTAATATTTATACTGGTTCCCAATATTCAGACCGTGGATGGATTTGGTAACGTCGAACTACAATTTGACACATTTTGTATGATGTCAAATATACCGGCGTCACGCTTTCCTTTCATAACATTTCAATTAGAGTAACGGTCATTATCATCATGATTATTATCAGCCCGTGTTAGTCCAGTGCAAGACAATGTGCTCTCCCAATGCACGCGGCTGCGGCTTCTCTCATCCTACCTAAGCGCACAGGCTCATCTGCGTATATCATTGCTCCATCTTTCAGTTCATTCAGGGCGTCCTACACGAGGTTTAGTCGTAAATATTTATATAAAAATAAATATGTAAAGATTAGTAATTTTTAATCAATTACATTACTATATTGTTCGTATATTTATAATCTGTGGAAGTTGCCCTTCTGTTGTTTGATGCACTGTGGCTTTCCATTTGCTAATTATTTCAATTCAAAGTATTGCGAGGGGAGGCCGTGACGTTTTGCGATTCACTTCCACATTCAAAGTATTATTGCCTTTGAACTTATACTCTAAAGCTTCAAATATACGATACAATGACCAATTTCATTAAACATGTACATGTTATAGCCTGTGTCGATTGAAATTGCCAAAGATGTAAACAAGTACCAAGTTGTTTACATCTTTGGCAATTTCAATGTTTGACACATAACCTTAAATATTCATCAAGCGTGTTTTTAGTTACAGTAAGGGATAATTAGAAGGGCATTTGCAACGTCAAAAGATGGCGGATGTGTAATTTGTTTTAGTTTTTATTTTTGTGTATTTAGGTGTTCAAAGTTGTTTTTTGTTAGTGATTTGTACTTTTAATGCCTTTGTGTTGCACAGTGATTTATTTCGTGTATCCTGGCATCTTACTTCTCGTTTCAAGTGGACTCGCAGTGGTACAGAGGTTAAAACTATCTTGGCCTCTGTCCTACATATCACCGTACAACGTTGCCACCAATCTTCCTAGAGAAGATTGCTATATTGATTTATACTTATACATACTTGACACTGGCGAAATCACTTCATTGTGGAAACGCCATATTCCCGCGGTAGTAGCTGTACAAGTCGCAGCGGGGAAAAGAAAAAAGGTAAATGGGTTCGTTGTGTTGTGTTTACATCTTTGCCAATTTTAATTCGCACAGACTATAAAATGAAATACGAATCTTTATTGGTCTAATGATTGTAATGGTCAGTGTTTTTATTTTAATATTTTCATTCCTTGCAAAATAAAATAAAGACCAAAATAGTGATATTTATACAATATTCGATCGGTAATATAATAATATTGATTAGTCAATGATAAAGATAAAATATAAGACTTTATGCATCTCATTCCTTGTGTAGTACATCTGCGTATTGTTGAAGTCAAAATTAATTAAAAACTAAAAGTATGTATACTAATTAAGTAAATCATTAGGTAACTAATACCAAATTATAATATATTATTAGACGCTATTCGAGTTCTCGAGCTTTAAGTACCAGAACGTAACCCACATAATAATAACAATAACACCAAAAGATGGTAAATAAATTGCATAACTAATATCCAGTACAGTCGGCGCAGTGTTCACGTACAGTCGGCAAAATCACGTGCGGGCAACAAAACACGGTTATCTAATATGCATTTTATTGTCGACCGTACCACGGCGGGCGACGAAAAGTTACAGTAGCGTGGGCAAAATAAGTTAAAGCGCTTTCAGATCTGCTAGTTATAGTTTTATTTTTGCAAAAATTAGGTCACGTACTGAGCTATGAGTGTTTTTATAAGTTTTAAGACTAAAGCTAGTAAAATATTGTTTGAGCCAAGTCGATTATTTTCCCTTAACCATTTAGACCTCTATTCTACTGGATACATTACCTTTGACATATTATCGTATTGTCAACATATCGATAGCTCTTACTTTTTTGACAGTAATGGCGGCCGAGTTAATACAACACGCATAACACGTCAAAGGCATGTTTTTACCCGTAGCATAGAGGCTCTGGTAAATGTTAAAATTATTTGACAATTTTAACATGTTTGCACATCTAAAAATAACATATAGGTAGATTTCTATACATTACCGAAGATTCTTTTCCAAAGTTGCTAAATAAGTGGAAACAGATATTTTTTTATAAGTAACGTTAAAAATAAGTCTAGGAAAACTATTATTTCACGAATTGACTTTTCTGCGATCCGTACACAACACAACACGACTCGTAGCACCGTAGCGCCCAAGTCGCGTAGCCGCGTAGAGGCCTACGAGCGTGCAACTTTGATGAGAGTCGTAGAGCCCACATGCCACCGGCTTATTTGTTCTTTCGACTTCCTTTGTCATAGTTAGCGTTAGTTTAGTACTTCGCCTTTGTTAGAGCGAGATGTGTATATGTTTGTAATTTCGGGTTGGTTATCAAAGAAGTTCGTTGCCAAATTTAGTTATTACTGAAAGTCGTTGGTATAATTTAGGCGACGTGAATTTAGATAATAGGTAGATAATCATCTACGAGATAATATTTGTATTTATGCAGCACTAGTATTTCACATAATAATTTATTGTATTACAATTTCGTCACTTAACAGGGCCTCGATATATCGTCTTTGATCTGTTATGGTATTGTTCTGACGTCAGTCGCCATTACTCTCAAGTAAATAAGAGCTATCAAAACGGTGACAATACGATAACAGCTCAAACAAACACGACATGGTTTTTACCGTGTTGAATAGAGGCCCACGAGATATTATTATCATCATCATCATCATATCAGCCAAAACACGTCCACTGCTGGACATAGGCCTCCCCCAAGGCTTTCCACTCAGACCGGTCTTGTGCTTTTCGCATCCACCGCGTATCCATCCATTATTATCACGTCAACAATTTAATTACGATGAACTTTGGGCGGATTGCTATGGGGTGCTTCTGTTTCTGCAAGATAAAATACTCTTTTACCGAACATTGTCCTCGCGTGTGATTATTTATGTAGCTAATACATTTAAACTAAATTCTTGTAAATATATAATCTGAATCTCGGTTCCAACAATTTTAGTATGCAGGTGTATTCGGGGGCGATAAATTGATCTAGCTAGGTTTCATTTTTAGATAACTTACCACAAAAAGGTCGTCCATGTATTTCTCTAATAAGTTCATTTTGTTTGTCTATAAAAAACTCGACGACAGCGTCTCTGTTTTAAACCGTATTGTATCCGATAGTTTGTATATTTCGTGAGTTTGTACCTTTATTTTTCTTTGTTAGTAAAACAAGAGTAGAACGAAACATAATATGTACCTAAATAGATCGCAAACAACGTTGTTTAGAGTATAAACAAGTATAACAAAGTTTAGACTACGTTGTATATAGGATGTGCAATTTCTTGTTATTTCCCGAGTTTCGCTGCAAACCAGAGTCAATTATACAGTGAGTGGCCTAGTTATTAAAACTGTATAATTTTCTTGATCAAAAATAATTTAATTAATTAATGGTTCTAACTGTAGCCTGTCTTCAAAATACAGTAGGAATTAAAAATGCTTTTGGAGCGATTTCTATATTGTTTTGATAAGCATCTAAGCACAAAGAATATTATTGGAAATTGTCCGCTTTCTTAAGTTGTCTCTTTTTACGTTATTAGGTAATGTAAAAAGAATGAAAAACCAAAGAAAACCATTTTAAATCTTATCCCCCTTAGTAAGCGGATTTTTATACAGTGTTATTTACATTAAAGGGTATTAAAAAAAAAAAACCATATGTAGTTTGATTTTTTGATACGACTTCTTACTAAATGTCTATAATAAATTGGCCAAAATGATGGTAGGTTCGTTACTTAGATACAGTCAAAATCATAAATATAATATATGCGTTCCCATATGAATGCTCTCGACTGTACATACCACACCGCACAACCGCTATGTGACTGTACCCTTACTTTCTACTTTAATTGACCTTTACAACATGATCCTTGTTCCAGTTGGACCCCGGGCACGTGGCATGCTGCGCGGTGGCGTCTAACCGCGGCGCGCTGGCGTCGTACGGCCGGCACGCGGGCTACGCGGGCGCGTACCAAGCGCGCGCGCCCGCCGTGCCGCTCAATGCCAGTGAGTACCCTCATTTCCCGGTCCTTTAGAACAGTGTTTCCCAACCTGGGGTCGACGGACCCCTAGGGTTCCATGCGCCTACCCTAGGGGGTCCTCAGACAATATAAACATTTAAGTTACATAGTAATGGCGCGGCCGAGCGTTTCATAGTGAACCCAGGACTACGTTTAAAGTTGGATTATGGACCCGCTTCATATAAGTATTTCAGATATCACAGATCTGACATCTGGCCATGAAAATCAATTATTGAAATAAGTTGAAATGCAATTTGATTCTACAACGATTTTTGAACGAATGTGGTTTAACGTTCTGGCTAAATTAAAAATCTGATTTTACGGAGTTATCGGAATTATCACTGAAACAGTTGCCATTCCGCTCAATAAATTTGTGCGGCGGCTTTTACATTGTTGTTTACCTACCTAAAAAATAAATACCGAATTAGACTATAAGTAGCGGCAGATTAATGGAAACTGAGCCAAATCAACCCAAACAACCTGACTTTCGTCGCAAAAAGGCAACTAAATATAGATTCAAGTAAGTAAACAGATCGATGTGAATTTTGCAAATATAACTATGATGATTTATTTATATTTAGGGGTCTGTGGGTCATGGTTTGGTGGCTCTGGGGGTCCGCACAAGAGAAAATGTTGGGAAAACCCTGCTTTAGAGTTTATGTAGACGTTTTAGATTAGATGCCGACGGACCTGAGTCTACGCTGTCCGTCCGTCTGGCCATACTTGAGTGGAAGGCGTTGTGGCGTCTAACCTTGCACTAGCTGTCTGTTCTAACTTAAAGGTATACTGCTATTGCGTGATGGTGTTGTACAACAGGCATGCAGCCTACCAGCTAACAGAGCGTAAAGCTTCTACATCGTAAAAAAAACAATTATCGTTTTTTATAGGCCTTCACCTATCCCGTTTTGGTCTGTTCTTATCATAACTTACCTTTCCATTCGATTGGAAATTAGTATTCCCAGCTTCCTAATAGCTTTCAAGTGGCTATCGCTATCACGCTTGCACTCGTAACTGTTATAGAAAAAACGAATATTGTCGATTGCTATTAGTATAATAATAGCACTGTAGTAGCTTAATATCTACAGTATTTTTAATGACTTTATCATCGTTTATGATCTAACTCGCAATCCTAAGCCGGCTTTCCTAAGTGAACTAGCAGTGCCATGTCTTGTCATGACAGTCATGGCACTCATGGCACTTCTAGTCAGCTATATACCGTTTACTGGTAGAATAAACTCACTTTCCATCGAGTGTTGAACTGTTGATACTCTGAACTGAGTAGTGATGTATTCATTTAACTACGTACCTGTATATGAAGAGAACTTCAACAGAGTGACGCAACAATTTGGTGGGTATTCCTCGCATGTATTGAATCACAAACTCGCTCAAGAGCGCAGCCAACCTGTTGGCATCATAGCTAGCCAACCTGTCGGCTACAACAGTGCATATAACAACTCATTGACGAGCAGCGTCGTGCATTATCCGTCCACTTGTTATGATTGAACTTGTTAAGATTGCGTCCGAGGCAGAAATATAGTATGCGCGTATGGCATACTCTTTTACTGCCTTTTGCTTCTGGCGTAGGGTAAAATAAAATCGTTTTTTGTGCCGTATAGCCGGCAAACCTGCATATGAGCCACCTTCTATGAGACAAACGTTGAAAATTCAGGCCTATGGACAATATTGGACTGCTTCTATACTTCACAGGGACAACCTAGCCATTAGATACGCTATTCTACTCAGTAAAACTATTATTATTGTTTTTGACATGTCTTCGTATATTTTATCAAGGCCGCTTTTACTATAGTAAATGTAGTAAGTAGATAAAAGAGCTATCATAGCGTTGATCATACGATAACATGTCAGAAGTAGTATGATTTTACCGAGTTTGTACTCGAGCTCCTGGCCTCTATTGCCGACGGTAAAAACATATCGTCTTTGACCTGATATGGTATTGTTCTGACGTCAGTCGCCAATACTGTCAAGAAAATAAGAGCTAGCAAACGGTGACAACACGATAACAGCTCAAACACGAGGTTTTGACCGCGTTGAATGGAGGCCCTGGACGGTGGGATAGATGACGTCAACCAACCGCTAAATGCAAAATAATTATAAACCTAGAAACCGTCGCAATTAAACAATGTGCGTTTCTTCATGACCTTTACACACATGCAAACCCCAAAATTTTAAAGAGACCGTTGCAAATCTTTCCAGACTAGCAGAGTTTGTATTGTGGATTATATCGATCACAGACATAAAGACCGGCGGTAAAACGGCAGTAAAAGGCCCGCAGACAGAGACAGTAAATTATTAGCGCTATCGTAATAGTGTATCTGTCACGGCAGGTATGACCTACATTTAAATACGTCACTGTTTAAATATAGCAAGTTAGTATACGTTACAAATATATCACTTATTTATGTCGTTCTCATTTAGCATCATAATAATATATGGGACAATAAAATTCGGACTCGTGTTCTCAATTTAAATATCTGTGAACCTACCTATATATTTTTAAACGCCAAACTCGATTCTAGCACCGAGAATAGAGTTCACAGATTTAAAATTAGAAAATACTGATCCGTTTTGGCTGCATGGTATTTTCCTCAGTAGTATGTAATATTCCTATCTAAGTAGTTTACTGAAGTTTAGCGTGCTTTGTCATATTATGGCATGCGAATGTTTATGGGCATTCGTTTACTAAGCTTGTACGGAAGTTTAAACATGACGTTTAGGTGACAAGATAGTAAGTGAACGTTTACTCATGATGTTGACATGACTACAGTTTACAGTGTAAACTTTGTGTAAACTTTACATCCAGTATTTTTGTATACTCGTTAGTCAACCAGTAAAGAGGTTTAATGTTGTGTTTCGGGTAGCAGTTCGGATAGCAGGTGAAATTACTAGCATAATGGCATCCAATCTTAGTCCTCAGGGTTGGCGACGCATTTGCAGTTTTAGGATTGCAGTCTTGTAAAAGCAAATTTCTATGAGTTCCAACTCCTTCTTACCATTAAGAGACACTAAAGCTTAGTTCTCAAGGTCTGGATCAGAGCCCACTTACTTGCATCCGAAATCAGGTTGTCTGTGTGTTCTTTTGGCTTCTCCGTGGCATAAAATGAAGCATAATATCTACTCACCTGGGTACCGAGCAGTAAACAGTGTTTAATCGACTACCCAAGTAGGAAAGTTATGGTTTACCACCTTCTCTACTCAGCTACTTAGCCATTAACGAGTTTCTATGGCCACGTTCCATTTCCATCTTCATCATAATACCATATTAATGATATGCAATTGGAATTCCATAAGCATACAAAATTCCAAGTTAGCAATGCCATTATTAAAATGTAATGCAAAATGTATAGTTAGGGCAATTTTAGTGTGATGGACGTAATTATTCCTGGGAGTTGGATGTTTTCTATATATTTCTCTATATAAGCATTTTTCTCGTTGTCAAGTACCCGTAGTACAAGCCTAGAGCTTAGTTTGTAATTAGGTCTAATTAGGTTAAATGTTGTAAAATTGTCGCCCAACAATTATTCTAATTTTTATATACATAGAGGACGCCCGCGACTTCGTACTCGTAGAATTAGTTTCCCGCTACTCCCCGCATTTCTTCTCGTTGGCGGTCAATTTACGGAAAATCCTTTCTTAGTGCTCACTTACATCATGAAAGGAACCCCTGTACCAAATTTCAAGTTTCTAGGTACAGTAGTTTCGGCTGTGCGTTGATATATAAGTCGGTCAGTTATGCCTTTTATATATATATAGACTAGAGGACGCCCGCGACTTTGTACGCGTAGAACTAGTTTTCCGCTACTCCCCGTATTTTCACCCCTCAGGGGGTGAATTTCCAAAAATCCTTCCTTAATGCGCACTTACATCATGAAAGGAACCCCTGTACCAAATTTCAAGTTTCTAGGTACAGTAGTAGTTTCTAGGCACACCCGACTACTACTATATATATAAATATATACACATTTAATGGCTTGCTAATATTATTACAACCTGTATAAGCCAACCCCCTAATTTCATTGCTGCCAGCATCAACGCGTTCGAAAATCAAATGTAACGGTAATTACCAACACACGTAAAGCCATTAACACTTGCGCAATTATATTCGTACAATTCGGCGAATGCGGCCGCGCCGACCGCGCACGGCGCGAACGTAGCCGCGTTATTGTCGCAGCAATTGTGTGAAGTTAGGAATGCACGTTATTGCATTACTTGAGCGTTCTCAGATGGTAGGTGGGAGTTATAGGTCGAGAGCGATTTTGGTATATATCCAAACGGTGCTCGGAAACGGTTAATACCGGTTTATTTCGGTTTTGCTCCGAACTTTTCAAGGGAAAGCGAACGTTTTTAGAACTTTATTTTAACCTTAAGCAACAAGTTTAATCCACGCGAGTCGGGTTATGATGTGACGACGCGCGCGGTATATGTCTGTATTAACCGGTTTTTTTCTGCTCGAAACTGGTTAGTTCAAAAATAACTTTATATAAAGATTCCTCCAAAAACCGGTTAAGAAAACCGGTTTAAGCAAACGGAACCGAGAGAAAGGATAAGGTTTTGCGTCAAGTACTTACATAATAATGGTTTGATAATTTAACCGATACCCGAGCCCTGGACATTGTCAACATAAACAATATTTGAAACAATCGTTTTCGATCAGGGTTATTTTTCTGAAGACGTTCAGTCGAGAGTTAGCTAGCTCTTTATTGTCCAGATGGTGATATGACAAATTTTTGCCTTGCTCAGACTGCCCAAAGATCATCTGATGATGTCATGGCCATAAGTGCACCTGATCTTAACATTACACGGTGGTGGTCACGAGCAGACTGAAGGGAGGGGAGTGTCTATTTATGTTGCGTGCAAGTTTATCGAACTACTCGCATTTGGTGTTTTTTTATGTTTTAACGGAATAACCACCGACCGTTACACAACACTCACAGTGTCAGTGTGTATGTGTGTGTGTGTTTTAGATTATAACAGTATATGTGAACGTCACGAAAGTTTAAAACAAACAACAAGTGAACTTGTCACTAATACACATAATTATGACGAATATTTTAAACTACATTTGATTGTCATGCTCGTTGGCAGGCCGCCCCGGAATCGGAACACAACATTATTTGACCACACGAAAGATGCGAAGTGCTTCTCTTCTAGCTTGGACCATACGTGCCAATATATTTCTCCTCGGTTAGAGGAATAGGCGCTATCGTTACATATACCTACATGTATGTAGCCACACTTGATTACCATTGGGGCGGTAATTTGCCAAAGATTTGATCTTTCTTATAAACTTACAATTATCAAAGTAAAACAGTTAAGAGAAGTCTAAAATTAATAAATATTCAGAAAATATTTGTGATTAGAAAATTTCGTGTCGTCGAATTTATTAATAATAGTCGAGTAGGTAACGTGAAGTAGCTAAGCCATGCTTTGTCCTTATCTGTCGAATTCAACTGTCACAATGACAGATAAAGACGAAGCATGGCTTAGCTACTCCACGGTTACTCCACGTTAATAATAAGGCCATCCGGGTCTATCCGCTTGCTTCTCTGAGTGTCATTTTTGAATGGGAAAGGTAAGCACAGATTATGCACGTTTGACCTACCTTAACAGTGTTTTGTGAAGAATAGCAGCACTTTAGTGTGTACAAAGTATATTCTGTGTCTCGACCACTGGCCACTACGTAAGTGCGAGATTGACGGATGCTTTATCCACTGCGATAAAGGTGTTCGAGATCAAGG
Source organism: Acleris sparsana (assembly GCA_923062465.1). Classification (NCBI taxonomy): domain Eukaryota; kingdom Metazoa; phylum Arthropoda; class Insecta; order Lepidoptera; family Tortricidae; genus Acleris; species Acleris sparsana. Next base: position 11,674,518 of record OV281296.1, read on the forward strand.
TCACGTTTATCGCTGTGGGTAAATAAATGTGGATAAAACATAAGTCACTATCTGACTGCGCAAATTTATTTACCTAAAGCGATAAACGTGAACATAATAGGCCGTATCATGAACACCTTTATCGCAGTTTATAAAGTATCCGTCAATCTCGCACTTACGTCGGTGGCCAGAAAGTGACAGATGTTTTATCCACGTTTATACATATAGATAAAAAGGCTAAGGGACTTTTGCCTATTCCGCCATATATGACGGGCATGGAAACATTGTACTAGTTATCCTTTCCTTTTTTAATCTAACATTAATTATTGTTTTCTATTTTAACATTAATGTTTTATTTTCAAATAAATATGTATGTGTAACCTTCCGTGGTTTCAAGTGACGGTTCCAACGGAAGACCAGCGCTGACTTCTATGCCAGCAATATGCCGAGTTGGGACCATTTCGTGGCCACTTTCTTTTCGTGCGTACGAGTACTAATCTGTTCTTTGTTATGTATGTCACAAATAAATGGTTTACTTAGTTTCTTTCTTTCTAATATTTTTGCAACTCAACACTGGTTTCATGGTAACCATTAGAAATTGTAAATTAAAATAGGAATTTCATAATTAACCCGATCACGAGCCGAACGTAAACCACACGCACAAATTTATGTCCAGATGATAGCAAAATAATTTCAATCATACATTAGTGTTTATTTCTAATGCCTATTCAGATCACGGACACTCGTTTTCGCCACATTTTGTTGTACGTTAATATTATTCGGCAAACGTTTCGATTTTACGCATTCGATGTTTATGCCGCGTCAGCATAGGCAATTAGGCGGTGACGTGTTATATCCCTAATGTTATGCGTAAAGTTATATTTTGTCCTTGTTTACACTTATTCATTTAACAATTACTAGCTGTTGCCTGCGACTCCGTCCGCGCAATGAACACAAACAGCCTATGTTACTCAGGGATAATGTTGCATTCTAATGGTGTAAGAATTTTTGAAATCGATCCATTTGTTTTTGAGTTTATTCGTTACAAACGTACAAAAATACAAATCTTTTCTCTTTATAATATTAGAGAAGACTAGCTACAGCCTTTTTTCCGCTCATCGGAATAAATAATATACCAGTATACAACTAGCCAATATAACTGGTAGTCTTCATGTTGCTAGTATGATGCTTCTTATTAGTGAAAGATTTCTTTTTAGAGATTATCCCAAACATGCAAACAACACAAGACACCACTTTACTGTTTTTATTATAATGCGTAAATATACAAAGAAAAGCCACATCACTATCCTGATGCATCCATGATTTAGTAATTTCAATTTATTTATCTTTTCAATTATCAAGAAAAACGAAAATCTGCGATTTTGTCACCTTTGCTATTGTAGGACAAATTTTAATAAAAAGAAGCCTATGCTGATTCAGTTCTATTTGCCATAGGCATCATGTCTGACCAAGTGTAAGAACGAAAGTTTAAATGTTTTTTTTCCTACGTTTTATAGCTTTGTAAGGATTATAAAATTGTTTGTTTAAATTTAACTGGAATACAAACCCTATACTAAAAATAAAGATTAAAATATACTTAAGTTATCAAATAACGCCTTAAGGCATATAAACATCTTCAAACTAGGTCACATTCCTGCCTAACTTCGTAAACTCAACCGCTAATCAATCATGCGTCGTAAACGCTCCCCTTACAAAAAAGTTGTTTAGTTCTAAATTCAAAAGAAGGTTCCTTTACGTCAACACGCTTTTTGAAACATTTGAACACAGCCATAAATCAACCTAATCTGGGTGCATTATTATTAAAACCGGATACTATAAAGAACCTATGTAAACTATGAATCTAATATGAGTCAAAAACTCCGAGGATAAGGTTGGAATTAGATTGATTTTTACTGATATTCTGTCGATGCCCTGTCGAAGTGTCCAAATATTTTTCTTGCCTTTTCGTCAGCGGAAAAAGGGAGAGTTTTTCCATTATTCTTTTCATTCTTTGTTGTATAAGGAAATCGTTACTTTGAGTCCGGTGACGAAGTTAATGAACGGAAAAATACTCAAGTGTAGCTTGACTGGTTTTTGAAAGCTTGTATGATAAGTTTGATTTTATAAATAACAATAAAATGGATTTCTAAGGTTGTTTAATGCTTAAGATTCGTTTACGTAAGACTTTTGCATTGAATATATTCTAGGTACGACATTATCTTAGCACCAACGTTTTAGTTATTTCATACCTATTTCAGAAAGTAAAGGGTTCATTCAAGAATAGCCCACGGGAATCAAAAAACAAAAATGCCCATGTTCGTATATAATGTGGTTCCCCTTATTTACGAATCACGATTGTCCGAACGTATGATTTCGCAGAATACCAATTTCGAATAATTGTTATTCTACTGATACATTTGATTTAAAAAAAAAACCTAACCTATCCTACTGTTCTGCTACTTGTGTATTCTATTCAGTACTTACACAAAACATTTTTTAAAATATTTTCCGTTAAAGCTGGAGAAAAAATATGCGCAAACAAAATTCTGCGAACTATACATTCGGCGTAAAAACTTTCCGCGACATAGGGGGAACTCATATAATGGTAATGTAGCTGTTTAGTTTTGAAACATCATGTGAATAAATTCAGAGATCTTGGTTACTTTGAAAAATACGGAGTTAACCATAAAGCACAAAACTATGATATACAATGATTATGTTACTTGTTAGTTAAATATTTATCTAAATACATAAGTTTTAGGAACAAAATACTCGTCTTCATGCTACAAATATTACTAGAGCCAGACCCAGACCCAGAACCGCTAGCTTTCGTTGGAAGGGTCACTAGAAAAACTAGTGCAGCAATCACACATACGAAAAAGTATCTTATACCTCTTGATGACAAACGAATTTCATCACAGCAAAATAGAATTTAGTAATAGTCTAGCAATAAGGTCGTTAGTCGGACGCGCTGAGCCGGAATAATTGAATTAGCGTGGATGTAACTGGGTGTAAAGCGCAGGCGAATTTTGAGCCTTATTTACATTGGAGCTGATTGGGGATTGTGAGGGATAGAAGTATGAAATTTGAAATTTATTTGCTAAGTAAATGGGAAGGAAAATGTCGATATGAATTGAAGCGGAAGATTCAAGTAGGTATACTGAATATACATACTGAATGCAATAACGATTTTTAGCCGTGTACCACTTCTACTTTACAAGACGACGGGATGAAGATAAAGTATGAACCTGAGCCACATTTTCATAGCCGTAGACAATTCTTAATATATCAGAATTTGAACAGAGTTTTAAGTTAGTATATTACACATATTTATGAACTAGAATGTACCTCTTAGTTTCCGAGTAAAATGCCTGTAGCATACGGTCGGATTGACGGACATGACGAAGCCATAAGGGTGTGGAACCACAGTGGAATATAGAACCTCCTCCTTTTATGAAGTCGGATAAAAATAGTCACTCAGAAACCACTTAGATTAATCGACACTAACTAACTCTGAGTGCGGCTATAAGAAATACGGCAATAATTTTCTAAAAAAGTCGCTTTAGGGAAAATTATAAAAATCTGAAAAATATCTTAAATGAAAGTAAATATAATGAACTTAAAAGGAAAACTATTACGACAGTAGACTTGATTGTTTCTCAAGATACACTCGTCTAAAGTCTTTACAACTACTTAAAATAATTGTTTGAAAAAAAAACTGCCTACAAAAACGCAAAAAATAATGTCTGTAGAAATAAACTGAAGTCGGTTTTTGGTTAAAAATATTGTGACTCGCCGACTTCAGTTGGACTTACACGTAAATTACTTTCGAGACGTTTTTGCATTTGTAGTTGTGTGTTGTGTTGCACATAAAGAAATAAACCAATGCTTTTTTAATTTTTTTTATATTCAGGTACATCAATGAAACTGATTAGGTATACTGCTCGGATTGCTATTGAATTGTATAATTTGTACAAATTATACACAACTTCTTTAGTTAGGCTTACCTCGACCACGTTTTAACAACGGAACCATTTTTAATTACAATAATAATACTGCACAACAAATATAACAAACCATAAGAATAAATATAGTTATTATTTATTTGATATTCACTGACTTTTAACTGTCAAAATATTTTCTTCTTCAAAATGTGACGAACCCCTTTTTTCTGGATGGAGAATGAAATTTAAATTTAAATTTTGTAATCTGTACAAAACAATTAATTACATGCCATTAAAAAAATATTTATTTTACTTTATACTTTTTAGCAATCATAATATGCTGTTTTGTAGTCCCATTCTATTTTAAATATGAAACTTTAACACATTTCAAGCTCGCCGCCAGCAACGCCGCGGGAAAGTCATAGTGATATTTAAACAATTAAAATGTTTCTCGTTATAGTCGCTTAACTATCTTAATCGAGGTATCTTATTGCCAGACTTAAAATAGGTACCTACTGTTGAGGAGTATCGGTGGCCATCTGTGGTTTTCATCATTATCATCTAAGTATGACAACACCAAACAAATTTAAATACATAATTGGTTCATAAATGGGGTTTTGTTAGATAGTTTATTGTGTTTGTAGCTCGATTCAATCTATTAAGATATCTATTAAATGTTCTTTACATGTGACCGCAAGAAAATATCCTTCTTCTTCAGTGATAATGATTATTTTCTCCTAGTAAAAAACGCAACCCTATGAGATTACTTCCGCGTCCGTTCGTCCATCCATCATAGGGATTTATCACAGAAGCCGTTTGACGTAGACACTTTTTTCGATGTTGACCCACGCCTGAGGCCCTTTGAAAATCGAAGTTACGTTAGCTCCATCCCTGTCACTCGTATTTCGAAAGTAAATCGAGAGGGAGGGATGGAGCTAACGTAAATTCGATTTTCAAAATAGGGCCTCTGTTAACAGAACCAATCAGCCATTCAAAATAATTCTATAAATCTATGTTTGTATAATGTTTGTTCATGGTTTCTAACCGTCTGCGTCAGGAGGGCTATGTTTTTTCCAGTCTATGTTTGTCTATTTGGCACGCTTTGCAGCCAATGGCTTGATGGATTTTAACATAATGAAGTGTTGATAGATTTGTCTTGGGGGTTGTAGGAGTGACATAAGTACCTAGTCACGATATTTTAATCAAGGTATTTTTTTTACTTAATATAATTACATGTATTATTATAGACGAAACTATCAAAAAATGCAGTCGGGTTTTTAAATCTTGCGTTTTATTACACTTGTCATAAAATAATCAAAATGTATACTTACTCTTTTTCACCTAAGATGAGTCCGTGACAGCTCATATAAAAACATCTTGTTTCTTTACCTTTACATAAAAAACAAAAAACCGCCTTCAAAAATGCAAAAAATAACTTCTTATATAAAAAAACAACAAACCGCCTTCAAAAATGCAAAAAATAACTTCTTATAAAATGATAGGTACCTATAGGTAGGTCAGTCCAACTGTATTCGGCTTTTGTTTTAAAATATTGTGGGACGCCGACTTCAGTTGGACTGACCTACCTATAGGTACCTATCATTTTATAAGAAGTTATTTTTTGCATTTTTGAAGGCGGTTTTTTGTTTTTTTAAACATTTTTTTTATTTAATACTTTTTAGTGATCCTATTTATGCTGTTATGTAGTTCCACTTTTCAATAAATGAGAAACTATAGAAAATTTCAAGCTCGCCGCAAGCAACGCCACTGGAAAGTTACAGTCATATTTCAACAAGTAAATATTCTTCGTTGTAGTCGCTCAACTATCTTAATCGACATATCTTATCGTTATCGCCACCCTTGAAATAGGTACCGTTGAGGAGTTCCGGTGGCCATCTGTGGTCTTCATCATCAGGTCCACTTCACCAAGTGATACTTTCTGAATGCAAATGCTAGACTTGTTACTAAAAATACTAAAATCGCTTTATGTATGCCTACAATATTTGAGGAGTTCTCTCAATTCCTCACTGATCCCCTCATCAGATTCCGATTTGGTGGCAATGGGACCACCTCGGAAGTATACCCTATCAAATCAAAAAAGAATTTTCAAAATCGGACCACAATTGACGGAGTAATCGGTGAACATACACAAAAAAAAAAAAAAAAACATACAGTGGAACGTATAACCTCCTCCTTTTTTTGAAGTCGGTTAAAAATACACTGGTTCGCACCTAGCGACGCCGTTCAGGAACTTAAATAAATTAATCGCATATTTTTAATACCTCGCATGTGAGTATAGTAAGTGATTTAAATTACGAAATACGGCTGTCAAGGACTCAGCTTAGGTGAAAAAGAGTGTAGGTACAGTACGATTATTTCCACTTTGACACTCGGGACATCTCGGTTTTAATCGTAAAGGTTCGTGTTTTCACATGAGTACATTAAATTCTAGAATTTACTCACTTGAAATTTTCAAACCTTGTTAGTATAATTATTTAATGATAAAGTATAGAAACTTCATTAATATTCTGGGTAATCAAATAGACTAAATAAATAAATAATTATAAGAGGGGGTGTTCTGTTTATAGTGGTGATTATTATTTGTATCTTTAATATTTGAGAAACTTGTATTTTATTTTTATTTCAATACGTTTAGGTTTAAATTTTAATTGTACTATTAAAAATAATAATGATAAGTCTAGAATCAACTTTTTATGACCTATGTGACAGGTCAACTTTCAAAATCAAAGGATTTCGCTTAGAATGAAATCATCTGTAATTAACATTAACTAATTTAATAAGCCACATCTGTGTTATTCATAGGTCTACTGTAAAAAAATGGCATTGTGGCAGGTGATCTACATTACTGTTTTAGACTGTTAAGTGCACACTATGATATTATAAATATGCACCAATGTGTCTCGTGTTCTTTGCACTTCCGATCTCTCCCGATTAATGTCGAGAATTACCGAGTGTCAAAGTCCAATTAAATCGTACTGTAAGGTTGTCCAAATCTGACGTGACCCTCTGACCCTCGGGCACTTTACCTACGTCAATCCTATACATTTTCGATAACGATACCTTCTCTCGCAATGCATCTTGTCTACAGGCCCGAGTTTTCGAATACTTAAATAGATAGTTATGCTTTTACACAAATGAGAATTGTTACAGATTAATTACACAGAATGATCAACTAACTAATGTTCAATTAACGTTCGTTTTTATTATCATAACAATAAGTATTATATTACATCAAACATAAACCCTTGAAATGAGTATTCAAACTAACATGGGTCCGAATATATGAAAACCAACTTACTTTTTCATTTGAAAGTGGCGCTACTTAAAATAGTCTCTCATACGATGCGTACAGGATTGGGTTAGTTCCGAATTTATCCGCTAGCACGATTATGTTGGTTTTACTACAAAAGGTTGATTTGTCTGGATTTAGGCCGAATCCTTTAGGTATTGTATTTTTATTACGTCGTTTATTTGAATTGTGTAGTGATATTCTGGTAATATCTCTATGCTTATTTTCATGTGGTTTAGTGAAGATAGGAAGAGGTTTCCATAGAAATTGCGAATAAAGGAGAATTGTAATGGACGATAGGAACCTTTAATTTGCCTACTTGGTTACCTACGGTCGCTAATAGTATTCAGGCATATAAAGTGCTCAAAAATATAAAAACGCTCGCTCTCTCGAACACCTTACCTAAACAACAAAGTCGAGTTTAAAACTTATTACAAAGACAAAGGAGTTTGGGGGGTTTGAGTAAAAGTGTTGTCATTTGTCTTTCAGTAGTTATGTAACGTAATAATTCAATATCATTTGTAAAAGTCACATAATTATTGTTTTATGTGAGCGGCCACTCATAAAAGTGGTATAAGTACTTATTATCGACTTAATTCACGATTTTATTTTTTTTATGTTTGGTAGGGTTAACTATTGATAGGTTCTGGGCGTGCTTTTAGTGCCAAAACTTAACTTAATCTTTGATGTCTTGGCTCCGATATTTATTTAACGCAATTAATTTTATACAGTTTATGTATGTTTAGAGTCTTCTAAAACAAAAATAATCCGCGCTGAAAAAATGGCCATTTCCTTTTGTTCCGGACCTCCTATATCAGATCTATAATATTAATGAAATATACCTAGTATTGTACTAAAATCATAATAATGTAACGAATATTTTTTTTGTTTCGCATATTGAATGTAATTGGGTGGGCCAAAATACACCTTTAAAATATTTTAAATTAATAAAAGGAATTTCGAAATAGTGCCATCTATACGTAAGATTAGTAAACAAACCTCTTAAACGCTTTACCGACCGAGTCCCATAGCGCATGCGTACAAGATTCGAGGCCGCGGTCACAACTACAGCGTACTGTGTGCGTGTTATCACTCACACTAGCGCGACAGTCGCTGATCGTGGTAAACGTGTTGATTGTCAAAAATGACGTTTTAAAATGTGGTTTTAATGTTTATTGGAGCCAATTTTTACTGAAACTGGACTAATTACGTAAGTATATTTTGAGTCTTGTTATGAACATAGTACTTAGTGAGATAAAAGTGCATTTTAACACATATATTCCCGCGTAACATGTTTTTGTTCCGAATCCGAAGTTAAGTGATTTTTAGTTTTGTTCGGAACTGTACTTTGATTTTATGTTCTACATTTCCTTGTTCTGAAATAAAATAAGCTAATTTACCAGTATGGATTGACCTTTTACTTACGTAGGTCATTCGTTGTATATCATTGTTACTAATCATTTTTTTTGTAGTATTTAACATGATCCGATATGGTCTAGTGGCTAGGATACCTGGCTCTCACCCAGGAGGCTCGGGTTCGATTCCCGGTATCGGAATACTTTTTAATTTTTTTTCTTTTTTTCAGATATCAAGATGAATTTTAAGGCAGCTGTGGCCATCAGCTTGGTCTTTGTTGGATGCTGTTCCAATGTGGTTTTCCTAGAATTTGTTGTAAAAGAAGATCCAGGAGCGGGAAATTTGGTAACATTCCTCCAGTTTTGTTTCATAGCTCTAGTTGGTTTTTGTACCGTTGGAAAATTCGGTACAGCCAAACAAAACATACCGTTTAAGCAATACTTGCTACTAGTTGGATTTTTCTGGACAAGCAGCGTAGCAAATAACTATGCTTTTGACTTCAATATATCTATGCCGTTACACATGATCTTCAGAGCTGGTTCTCTCATGGCAAACATGGCCATGGGAGTTTGGATACTCAAGAAGCAGTACCCTGGTTTGAAATACCTGTCTGTCTTCATGATATCACTTGGCATAGCTATATGCACAATACAATCCAGCGGGGAAGTGAAGGCACCAAGAGAAATGCATGAGGATGCAGAGGAAGAAGCAAAGTTGAAATTCATCGATTGGCTGTGGTGGTGCCTTGGAATAGCCATACTAACATTTGCGCTATTTGTCTCAGCCAGAATGGGAATTTTCCAAGAATCCTTGTACTCAAAATATGGGAAACATCCATGGGAAGCCTTGTACTACACACACCTTCTACCACTTGTGATTTGGCTGCCGACAGCAAACAACCTAGTAGGCCATGTAAAGCTAGCCACTGAGACTCCTATTGTTGAAGTATTAGGAGTTAGTTTACCAAGACAAGTTATATGGCTTATTTTGTATGTAGTGACACAAGGACTATGTATCAGTGCGGTGTACGTTTTGACAACGGAGTGTGCATCTCTGACAGTCACTTTGACTGTGACCCTACGGAAGTTTGTGTCACTAATATTCTCTATTATCTATTTCAAGAATCCATTTACCGTCGGACACTGGATTGGGACACTTCTGGTGTTCATTGGTACTCTTATATTTACTGAGATCTTGCAGAAGTGTGTGGCGGCATTCTTGCCAGTTAAAGTTAAGGAACATAAGAAATAAGTTTTGTGACAAGTTTTTATATAAATGTAACTAGAAGACGCCCGCCCGCTACTTCGTTCGCGTAGAATTAGTTTTCCGCTACTCCTCCTATTTTATCCCCTTAAATCCTTTCTTAGTGCTCACTTACATCATGAAAGGAACCCCTGTACCAAATTTCAAGTTTCTAGGTACAGTAAATTCGGCTGTGTGTTGATATATAAGTCAGTCAGTTTTGCCTTTTATATAAATCATATAGATAGATTATGCAATTAATGGCCATGTCTGCGTTTTTAAAATAGGCACTTTAAAGTATAAGGTTCCAAAATATTTGTTATAAATAATGTTACCTTATTTTATTAATTTATAGTGAAATATGATGAATCCTATCATTATTTATGGGTATGTACCGTACCTAGTTAATATGTTTTTAGTAAATGGTCTAAGATCCGTATAGGAGACGATTGGCACCGGGCTGTTTATTCAATGAAAAGTATTTTATATCAAATTTAATTATGCTAAATAATAAGTGGTAAACTGATAAAATTCAGTCCAGTACCTGTATAATTAATAAACATAAAAAATGCTTGTTTAATCGTCAAATTACATACTAACCGAAAGTAAGAAGCCTATAGAATATGTAAACATTAGGTTTGGTGCAAATTATTAGTACCGACTTACCTGTTTATACCTGCCTACCCAATAGTTTGACGGGAAAAAAATACTCAACCTAACGTTTGGATATTCTATAGGCTTCATACTTTCTGTTCGTATATTAAACAAGCAATTACAATTTTTAAAAACAGTGTTTTTTTTAATTAATTTTATTTTGGTCTGAAATTTTTCAGCCTATTCGCCATATATTACTTAGCATTTTAAATTTGACATAAAATACTCTTTATCGAATAAACAGCCCGGTACAAATCGTCTTCTATTCGGATCTCCTACTATAAAGCTTTTAATAATTAATAAATCTACATATACTTAGGGTCTGTTCACACGGACCGGCTTGGAGAGGAGAGCAGATTTTTATCATGTTGGAAACAGAGGTTTGAGTCATTGTAATAAGGTTTATTTTGCATGTGCAGTTCTTTGGTCATTAAGAATTGTCAAAAGAAGTGAACATGCAAAAATGAACCTTATTACAATAACTCAAAATTCTGTTTCCAACGAGATAAAAAATCTGCTCTCTCCGATCCGGTCTGTGTTAATGGACCCTTACTAATTAAGAACTTGTCAGTCACATTAATGTAGTAAGCAAACAGGCATGATAATGCAAAAATAAGTTATCAATGTTACTTATTATTAGTGATGACTTGCTATTTTAAATGTGATTCCGGTTATGAAATAATTTCGAAATACATTAATTTTTATCTCATTTACTTAAGTATATTTTTTTACCATTTCAGTGCCGTAAGACAGTAGTCACTTTTTTAAATAATATAATATCCTTACAAGTGATTGACAGATGATTACCACTTTTATGATACGAGCATGTCATGTGACATAACATAACTTCCAGATGGAATTCACTTCTACCGGTTTACCATTTTTGCCACACTGTGGTGGTTTAGTACAAGCAAGGTCAACAAAAAAGTAGCAGTGAAAAGTTCAAAATATGTACACAAGACTATTGTCAGAAGATATAGAGCTTGTATACATATTTTTTTAAAGTTTGTAGGTTGCTATTTGTTGTCTTTCACTGTGCGGTGTTTGTGGCTCAAAGTATTAGTGCATCTAAATAAACTTTGTGATCAAGTTGTGCGGTGTTAGTTTTAACTGCTTTATAATATGTTAATAAATAAATTATATAATTTGTTATACCTGTTTCGTATCTCATTTTCTTTAACCTAATACCTTATACGTCTTGTTGATAATGATATGCTTGTTATAGTTTTTAATCGAGGAGAGAATAGATAAGTCACGTTTGATAAAATGGACACGTTAAAATGCTTCGAAAATAATATAAGCGCGATTATAAGTAGGAAATAAGGTCCTTTACATATATTTTTGAAATCTTTATCAGCATATTAGCTGAAAAATATTTAACTCTCCACAAGTGAGTCTTACTTTAGGCTGCCTAATAAAATTCATATTAATTAAAATATGCCAAGTTAAGTGTTTTGATTTCGATATAGCTTGAACTTCCACGGATATGTACCGATCTCTTAAACGCTGCTTTGTCCTACTCTCTGATAAGAAAGAAAAAGCAAGAAAGAGACAACAGCATTGAAGATATTGATCGGAAATAATATTCTTTGCGCGCATTGTTGAATACATCCCGAGATAATACCTACTTGTCTCTCATAGTGAGAGGACCATTTCAACCAATAAATCATTTATTTTACATTAAACTTGGTATATATATATATACATACAGGTCTTAGGTTAATAATTAAGTATCACATGGTATCCCGCCAGGGCAGCACGTTAAATTGTCCCCAAGATACATGTGGTCAATATTGATTTCTTGATTTGGTCTTTTATTTTGGTCTGAAGTTAATCCGAAATTAGGTACCTACTTACCCATTCGAATTCGTTATAGCAATATTGTAACGGTTCATATACCAAATATTGCAAAACGGAAAGCTGCGGCCACATTTTCGGTCATTGGTGAAGATTCGTGTTGGCATCTCTTATTTTAATATAAAGAAAGGGACTTCAACATGAATATTCATCGATTCCTGTGAATGTGGCGGCAGCCTTCCGCACCTGTGCTGTGGGGCAGGGTCACCGCCACCTAATAGGCCAATCACCACAAAAAGTGATTTTGAGAGTTAATTTGATAATTATTCATCTAATGATCATTTTGTTTTGAAAGGGCGCATTGCAACATATAAAAATAATGTAGGGATGTTTTTGATTCTTAGACATTTTTGATGAGTCTATTTTTAAATTCGATCTACTACCTAGTCAAGTACAAAGTAGATAGTCAAAGGGAGCCTTGTTGATTGGTTTAGTAGTGACCCCCTTGCCTACGAAGCCAGCGGTCCCCGGGGTCGATTCCCGGTAAGCGCAAATATTTGCGTAATGAACTCAAGTATTTATTCCGATGTATAGGTACTTACCTATTGTTGTCTAATTCCCATGTAACAATCCTTGAGCTTTTTTATGGCAAAGACAAGGCACATAAGCGAACAGGCCACCTGATGGTAAAACGGATTTAAACACAGGCGTTTGAACTCTCGAGACTACTATCTTAACACTGCAAGTGCAATCCTAAGCTCAGTACCTACTAATAAATGGATCTTGACTGTAATGCCCATGTTTAAGATGCGTCAAAATGTCAGCTTTCTATGGCTTGACGTTTACGTTGACGTTTCTTGTGACGACCATCTCGGTCAAGATGAGTTAACGCGGCCCAAAAGGCCTGTTGTTTGATCAGCTGTAGTTAAACTAACTAATCGTTAAAACCGTAACTAATGTTTAAATCTCAAGGAAATGTGTCAAATTTTAGATTCCTTTTTCGAATTTCAACAATTAGTTTAAGTACTACTGATCAAACAACGGGCCCTTAGACTCCCAATGACTTGCCAACCCTATAAGACCAGTAATTTCAACGCTTGCTTAGTTTGTTAGGCCAGTTTGTGTAACTTTGGCCTTTGGTTTTTATTTATTTCAACTTATCAAAAGTGAAGTGCCATGTTCGTTATTCTTTCACAGTAGGTATTTCGTAACATAACTCCATGCGGGTAGTATCAAAGAACATCTGGCCAGAGTGACGTGGATGATGTTAACTTTAGTTAGGTAGATAAGATGCAGCGATTATCATTACCGTGCGATCACGTGCAAATAATATTGACTGTAACTTACGCGGGCATTATTATCTATGCTGTCAACACACGTAGAGATCGACTAAAATAAAAATCCTCCACTAAATTACTTAATGATACTACTTACTGATTAGTATTTTAGGGAGCTAATAAATGAAACAAACTGATGCACTAGTGACACTGCTTTTATTGGACTACCCGCATGTTAATCATTATGTAAGTACCTACACATTTAACTCAATAAAAAAAAACCCCAGATAAAATTGCGATCTTCTTTAAGAGCTAAATCTAGGAGCTATGACACATATATTAAGTCAGTAGTGTTCTGCGATCTGAATCTTAATAACCATAACGCCTATGTGTCTTCTTTGGATGTATTAAACTTGAAGTGGTCAAATTTCGTTGAGATGGTAAACGTGAAAACACGATTAGAAACAAAATCCTCAAAGGTTTTATTTTTCAAATATGACACCTTTTTGATAAAATTTTGAGTTCTTATAACTTGTTAATTCTGGGAAACCATTTTTTGAATAAATATTGTAATTTCAAAGTCAACAAGTATTATTTGAATTTGATCCAGCTATCTAGGCACGCGCCAACTATTTCCATCTCACGTTCTTTGCTCGGAAGCACATAAAGTTATCCCTTTTTATTCTTGTGCGGGCGTGGCATCATGGAGCCTCTTAAATGGCCCAACGGATTATCATGAAACCTAGTTAAAAACTACTTATACCGATTGAACTAGATAGACAAATACACAGATACAAATATTAAACTTAAAATACCCCTCTTTTTTGTTGGAGGTCGTAAATGCATCCCCTTGTAGCGTATAACTTTGGAGGGGAGCTTAGTTGAGATTAGGCAACCTTTACCTTTACAAACAACTTTATTTAATTATCATGTCGTTTTACTCGACGCAGCTAATATTTATCCGATGAATTCAGTTAGTCCCGTCAGAGCGCGCAAAACTCATTTTAGCGCGTTCATTCTAAAGCAGGTAGCAGAATAGATGGAGATTCTATCCAAATCTGCCGTCTCATCTTGTGTATGCAGTAGCACACTTTATAGCCTGGCCAAAAAGTCGAGACAAAAAATGAGGGCAGCACTGTCGTTCATATAGCCACCCAATATACTACGACTAAAATGATATTGATACTTTATTATATAATTTCTCTTTAACACTAATATTTTTCATAATCACTTTGTATTAGTAATAGTCGTAAACTTTAACATTTATATTAATTACTAGCTTGTACCCGCGACTTCTAAGCTTAGGAGAAGACCTAATACTAGATTTTTTTTTAGAAAACCTACTTTTTTCACTTGATCCATACACATTGATTATTGGGCCTTTGTCAGAAGGCAAACTAAGGAAACAGCAGAAATAAAATAAACATGAAATTTAAAACGTAATATAAGAATCAAAGTCTTTATTATTATTATTATTATTTTAATTTTAAGTACAAGCACTTTAAAATGTCAGTCAGTCTAGAAACTCTTCATCTAAATATTCCACCCCAGAAAAAAGAGGCTCTTGGCTCGAGGTTCCTGCACCTTCTTTGTAATCATCATTTTCTGTATCAGATGACTCACTGCTACTGTCATCTCTGAGATTAATAATTAGTTTTTCCATGTCCGTATACAATGTTTGACCCCTTTCATAGTATTCCTTTTCAATTTCTTTCACGTGTTTACATGAATTTTCCCAATTCTCAACAGTTATATCTTGGAATGCTTGCTCAGCCGCCACCTGAATATAAGAATAATCACATCCATGAATATTAATATTAATCACATCATATATGACAATATTGAACACTATATAAAGAAAATAAAAGTATTATCTATCTTCTATCTTTCTATCCATACATATAAAACAGTTTTCTGACGGACAGACAATGTACAGCCTAAACTTAAACCTATAGAAAAATTAAATATATATTCTCTAGAGAGTGTAGCGGTGCACTAAGAATGGGCCATTTACTATTTACAGGTAGAAGTTCTTGACGATGTGTATTATAAGATACATACCATATTCACTTTTTGTATCTTTTCTGTAATTTTATTTTTTTGCTGGATTTAAATCTGAAGAGGCTTGAATCCATGAACTTTATTATTTTTGCCAAGAAAAGGGTTAAAATATTATAATTACCTTTATATCAGTGGTACACACATTATTTGAGGCAATTTTATGTTTCGCAATTCCCCAAATCAGTTCAATGGGATTTAGGTCACAGTGGTATGGTGGAAGCCTTACCACTGTATGACCATGATCACCCAAAATCTGGTCAATTTCATAAATGGGCTCCGGCTTATTTCTCTTCACGAGAATTACCAGTTCTGGTTTACGCAGAGAAGTGTCAAAAGGTATGTTGTTTTCGACGAGCCACAACTTTAGCTCCGCAACTGTTGCTGCACTTGTAGGAGCTTTATTCAAAATAACAGAATGGTAGGGTGCATTATCCATAACAATAATGGACGCCATTGTCAAATTAGGAATCAATTTTTCTTTGACCCATTTCGTAAAATTTGTTTTGTTCATTTCAGAGTGGTAGTCTTCCTTTTGGTTTGTTCCACTGAAAATAAGTAAAGCATTCGGCACAAATCCTTTCTCACTGCCAGCGTGAACCAAAATGTATCTCTTTCCTTTGGATACATTTTCCTTGACTCCACCAATATCTACTGACTGCCAACACTTTTTCAGTTTGTATGAGGAGTGCACATAGCTCTCATCCAAATAAATTATATCTTTTTGCAACTCCTGTGGCAAACTTCTGTTCTCTAAAATAATCTTGAGGTATTTCTCCCGTTTTGCAGCAATATGAGTCATCTCCATTAATGCAGATCTATCAGACTGGCATTTTTTATAGGAAAAACCAAGTCCTTTTAGCACCTTTCGGAGGTGTTCTCTGCCTCCGTCAAAACCTAAATCTTCCCTCACTGTAAGCAGCAGACTTCGAAGAGTAGGAACCTAAAATAAATGAGTTTTATTTAGGATTGCATATGATAATACAAGTAAATGTAAGGATTGCTTTTAATAGGGAGTATTATACGAACCAACTCAATTTAAATTACTTAAACAAATAAAATCAGCATAATATAGAACTATGAATACAATAATTATATCTATAACCAAACATGCCGTACCATGTAAAAAGTATGTCAAAATAAATATCATGACTCTTGTACGAGTAATCAACTGATTATTTCAAACTATAATCAAGAGGTAAAACCAATAACAATTATACTTGCCTTTTTCATCACCGTGTAGAAGAAATGAACCTTTTGTCTAATGGCACAAAGGTCAAAATTGTCCAAATCTTTCCTTGGACGACCTTTTCGGTGCTTTCCTGGAGTAGAAAATACTCCACGATTATTTTCGCCTTCTTTTTCAATTCTTCGTACCGTCTCCACGCTTACACCTAAAATAAATAATATGAAGGCGTAAGTCACTTGTAAAAAAATACTAAAAGGATCAATCACATTCAGTCCTCGTATTAAGAGTCACGTAAAATGATGAGTATAACCTCAAAAATGAGTTTTAGAAATAACATTACAAATTCATAAATTTTATGGTAAGACGATAGAATTGATCATAAGAACTGTAATAATGGGTAATATTCTATACACAAAACATATTTCATATGAATAAATACCTGTGAATTCAGCAGTACGTCGATAAACATCGTCAAGTTCAGACAAAGACTGTCCAGCCTCACTTTCTGCCAAACATCGCAAGAAAACTTTGAAAATTATTGCTCTCGCACCACTTCGAATTGGCCTACTCATGTTTTTGTAGTTATTAGACGGAACAGAATGCTTTAAATATATTTATTAAATAATTATCTCAAAAATCGACACGCGGGTGACGCAGTAAGTACTAGTACTTAACAGTACAGTATTGTTGCCATGGGACAAAAATTTTAGTTGCAGCTGTCACCACTGGCTCGACTTTTTGGCCAGGCTGTAATACCTTGTTGTTTTAACGACTTTGACAGATCAGTGTAGCAGTTCAAACATGACGTTAAAGTGACAAAGCACTAAAGTGTGCAGCTACTTATAAGGGCGATCGTACAACAAAGTTTCGCACAAGCCTTGTACCTCTTTTTACTATTTGATTGTGTATTCTGTATTCACGGTCTTTAATTGATAAACCAGTCAAGAAATTAGCAGTAGGTATGTCACGTTTTTTTACTGTGTTTAGTTTAGTATTTTTAGTAGTCAGGAATTTGCGGTCAGTGTGAGAGGCCTATGACCAGAAATCTAGTAGCTTTTGACATGGAACTGTATTGTCAACGAAATAATAGCTCTTAATTAATTGACAGTAAAGGCGTACTAACATAGGCTGATGTTGAAGTGTTTTTAATGGCCCTTGCTTCGTTTTAATTGAGCTGAATTTTGAGCATTTTGCGTATTTTTGATTCACTGATACAAAAAAAGGATATTTACCCGTCCCTCGTTTGTCTATGTTATCTGTGCCTATTAAAATATCCATGGCAAAAACCACATCCGAATAATCCGCGCATCGTTTATCTCTGTGACGTCATGCCGACCAAACCAGGATTTAATCTCGTTAGCAAAAAATATGGCGCTCCCAACAAAGGAGGACAAAACCGCATCGTAAATTACAGCCCTTTCAGCAAAAAATACATTACTTGAAATACTTTAACTAGATTTAAAAGCTAGAAATGTCGCACGTTATCCGTTAGACCACGATTGGGCACAAAATTAGTGGGCGCTCGAGCAAAAGCTTGGCTTGCTGAATTTCCTCCTCATTTTACAGCTTCCAAAATAAAAGATAGACGAAAATGCGCTCAACGCCTCGGTCTTACGAGTCAAGTGCTATTTAGGAAAGTGCTCGTTAAATTTGCAGCGTGGCAAGCGGACGGCGACGGAATTTCAACAAGTTGGACCATTGCTTCCGAGTGGCGCTCTTTTATTGGAAGTCGAAGGACTCTTATTGTCGTGGTGTAAGGTTCATATTGCCTGCGCCGGTGGTGAATGCATGTAGGTGTTTATAGAAGGCAAGCCGCCGGTGCAGGGACATTCTTGACGAATGTTGCCAAAAATCGGCCAGTTTTCACCTCACAGCCTTAACGTTATATTTGAGATAAAGATTTTTAAAGACGTGTATGAAACATAAAAGGGCTACTGCTTTTCGTTGTACATATTTTTTAGTCACGTTCTCACTATACTATTTTTATTTCAACAAACATTAATGCTGCGTTTTTTAACTTGATACTCGAAAAGGGACGTAAATAAGGTTCTATTTAGAATTATCCTAATACATAAAAAGTTATTAGTAATAACTATAAATTAAGTAATGCGGTGGACGTTGATTCCCCGCCTTTTCTATGGATAAAGTGCAATTTACCACTGACCCCCTGAGTTACCAAAATTCTTCAACGATAATTGAGTAATTTATGAGGTACTTTTTTTGAAAACTAACGGTTTTCAAAAAAAGAACCCCATATATTACTCAAACTTAAACATTCTAAGTTCATGTTATTTATACGCGGATTCGTAATTTGGTATACTTTTTATCGGACGATTACAAACGTGTACACTAAAAAGTAGAATGGCCCAAAATTAGGATCTGAAAGGATTTCTTGATAACGGTACATACAGATCGTTTTCACTAAATTAAAAAACACACTTCATCTACGGTAAAGACGAACGTTTTCACCGTATCTACTTAAACAAACAATGGTGATGACCACACCACAAAAAGAGATTCGACCACCCTAAAGTTCAATAGATTATTCGCTCTATCACCATGGACAGTGGATCATAATTACACCAAAAGATAAATGGCGTAAGGAAATACCGGACATATTCTGAACACCAGGGGTATAAGTTTTCTGAAGATCTAGAGAAAATGTTTTAGTCTAGTATATATATATATATATATATATATATAGTAGTACACCGTTCATGTATATACCCTTTTTTATAACGAGTTAAGTCGAGTTGTACCCTTTTTCACTAGGACCCCAGCATTTTTCGATCGCTGCGATGCGATTACGTAGAGGTAACGACTCACGACTCACGAGTCGACACCTCAAGCCACTGCCACTGGGACACTAACGCTCTTTATAAAACCCCAAGTGAGATAAGACCCAAATCCAGTTAATGGCTTCTAGCTCTCATTCCTCACATGAATGACAGCCAGTTGAAATGCTTTACTAAAACTATACAAGTGTAACAAACAACAAGTTTTAAATCATTATAAATCCTAAGAAATACCTAAAGATGTTTTTTTAAATATATTCTATGATACCCCACTAGTTAGTCATAGTTCGTCGACATATGTTTTACAATAGGTATGTATGGCGTCTGGTTGCCACCATGTATAATTTTGATTACTGTCGAATCCTTACACACAAGATTAAGACAAATCGATTGCCATAATGAAAATAGATCCACGCGTTCAGTTTATAGAGCGCCACAAAGGAACAAACATACATACATATAGGCTGATAAAAACATTACTCTCCTCCCTCGGCTGTCGGGTAAAATCAGACGTTATTGCGTAAAATATATTTGTTACAACACTATGATTACCAGTAAACCAACCTCAGTTTTCTCGTGACTTGCTTCTATTCGACGACGTTAAAGAATATTGCATTGGACATGTTTCCGTATTGTCAACGTCATGATAGCCGTTTTTACTTGACGTAATGGCGGCCCAGTTAAAACAATACGATAACACGTCAAAAGCAATATTGTTTTATTGCGTCGAATAGAGGAATAGAGAGGCTTTTGTTACATAGGTATATTACTTGTTGTTGTCAAGACGGCAAGGTATTTTGCATATCGCTATTAAGATCCGTTGTATAGTTTTAGTATGTCTGAAAATATGTTAGTTGAAAGGTTTTTAATATGTATAGTCGGTTGAACGTAGACTATGGGTCCGTTGAATCAAGTAACTTATTCAATTATAAGTTTAATTGTCGATCCAATATGGATTTCATAAACTATTCTGGAGGCTTGACCTTAACTCAAAGAGGTTGTTTAACAATCTACCTAAAATAATGACAGGCAGATAATATCTCGAATTGTTACACAGCCTGATTATTTTACAAATACAATTTTATGAGAATAATTAAATAACCCTCTTGTACCGAAGATCTCCTACCGAAGATCTCCCCGACGTCAGCCTGTACGAGATTAGTATGGCCCTCAAACAGCTTAAGAATGGCAAAGCCCCTGGTGAGGATGGAATTACAGCCGAACTCCTGAAGGCGGGTGGTAAACCCATCCTTAGGGGCCTTCAGACGCTGTTCAGCTCCGTCCTCCACGAAGGGAGAACGCCGAAAGCATGGAACAGAGGTGTGGTGGTTCTCTTCTTCAAGAAAGGAGATAAAACTTTGCTGAAGAATTATAGACCCATCTCACTTCTGAGCCATGTTTACAAGCTGTTTTCGAGGGTCATCACAAATCGTCTCGCGCGCAGGTTTGACGATTTCCAGCCTCCCGAACAAGCCGGTTTCCGTAAAGGCTATAGTACCGTAGACCACATACATGCGTTGCGGCAGGTTATACAGAAGACCGAAGAGTATAACCTCCCCCTTTGCCTTGCATTTGTAGACTACGAGAAAGCCTTCGATTCGATCGAGACATGGGCTGTGCTGCAGTCTCTCCAGCGGTGCCAAGTTGACTACCGATATATCGAAGTGCTGAAGTGTCTGTACGAAAACGCCACTATGTCCGTCCGACTACAGGACACGAAGCCTATTCCTCTGCAACGGGGAGTCAGACAAGGAGATGTGATCTCTCCGAAGCTGTTCACCGCTGCATTGGAGGATGCTTTTAAGGTTCTGGACTGGAAAGGACGAGGCATCAACATAAACGGTGAGTACATCACTCACCTTCGATTCGCTGACGATATCGTAGTCATGGCTGAGACCATGGAGGACCTAAGTGCAATGCTCGCTGACCTCAGTAGAGCTTCCGACCGAGTGGGCTTGAGAATGAACATGGACAAGACGAAAGTCATGTCCAATGTCCATGTCGCGCCAACTCCCGTGATAGTCGGACGCTCTGCGCTCGAAGTGGTTGACGACTATATTTACCTGGGACAAACGGTCCAGTTAGGTAGGTCCAACTTTGAGAAAGAGGTCACTCGTCGTATCCGACTCGGCTGGGCAGCGTTCGGGAAGCTTCGCAGCACCTTTACGTCCAAATTACCGCAGTGTTTGAAGTCAAAAGTCTTTGACCAGTGTGTGTTGCCAGTGATGACTTACGGATCTGAGACGTGGGCGCCAACAATGGGCCTCATAAGGAAGCTCAAAGTCACTCAGAGGGCTATGGAGAGGGCTATGCTCGGGGTTTCTTTGCGTGATAGAATCAGAAATGATGATATCCGCAGTAGAACTAAGGTTACCGACATAGCCCTAAGAATAGCTAAACTGAAGTGGCAGTGGGCGGGGCACATTGCTCGCAGGACTGATGGCCGATGGGGTCAGAAGGTTCTGGAGTGGCGTCCGCGGACCGGAAGACGAGCTGCAGGTAGGCCTCCAACAAGATGGAGTGACGACCTCGTCAGGATCGCGGGACCGCGGTGGATGCGAAAAGCACAAGACCGGTCTGAGTGGAAAGCTTTGGGGGAGGCCTATGTCCAGCAGTGGACGTCTTTCGGCTGACATGATGATGATGATGATGAACCCTCTTGTAAATTTCAAATAAAATTGAAAATTGAAAATTGTAGAGACAATCCACACCCGTCTCTTAAATAAAGAAAGAGATAAATACAATTGTTTTATTTAATATTTCACTTAAGTTAACAAAGTTCATCCACAAACATTACAAATCGTAAAAAAAACTTAAGTCTACCTAAACAAAGCTTTAATAAGTCTCTTTTAATCATAAGAAGGAATTACAGTACTAAAACTATGGTATCCTATGCCCTTACTACTTCCTAGCCGTGCAGTGCCTAACCAAAGTTTCGTCCTCTTCTAGATGGCGAGCCCATCAAACTGCCGGAGAACTTGGAGAGCCTCCCGCGAGCTGAACACTTCGCGGCGCAGAGGCACCGGTGGAACACTAATGAGGTTTGTTCCCTCTATTTTTTTACAGCTTTGCTACTAATATGTCGCTCAAGTAAACTAACAGAAATACTTACCGTTTTTTTAATCCAAGAAAATACTGAGAAAAAAATATAGGACGCTAATTTTTTTAAATCATTTAATGTAATATGTGTCAACGACTACACACACAATTATTTAGTCAGCGTTATATTGTGATGATCCTGGTAAGACATGGTAAAATATTTCGTTTAGGAAAAACACGTTATCAAACTAGGAATGCACAAGTTACAAATTTGTAACAAAGGCTACAACAGCATGTTGCTAACACCCTGCGTAAAATACACAATATAAAACCCTTTTTTCGAATTTATTTCTACGTAAAAATTCAATTCGGTCCAGAATTATTATGTCCGTAATCTTAATACACTTAATTGTTAAAAGATTATTTGAATATAATGTACTTACTTAATTTTATATGAAGACGATCTGAACTTTTACAAATATACAATTATACTTTTAGATATATAAATAGGTAGTACATTGAAGAAAAAGGTGAATTACCATCTGGTGTTAAAATTCGTAAATTTCAAAAGAATCTTCAACACTGAGTAAGAAAGCTGATAAAACAGGAAAAGGGTAGCGATAATATCAGGCCACAAATTCTTTTATTTTATTTTCCCAAGGTGTCACTAAATGAGCTCTGACGGCTTGTAATTAGGGCTCATTTGCATTATCTTGGAGATAAGATATCCATCTACTTAATGTTTCTATTCTATTTACGTATTGTTAAGTGAAGTACTCGTTTTGTCATTGCCGCACTTATAGTCTGACAAGTCATTCAAATGTTTAAGAAGTAAACAAGTCTTAAAAACCCGACTGCATTTTTTGATGCTGATAGTGTTATGATAAAATAAAATGACATCTCTCATTAGTTTCATTAAAATTTTATAGCCTATGCCACTCCCACAACCAAGACGACCTCGTGACTGTCAAAATCCATCAAGCCGTTTAGGCTACAAAGCCTGCTATAGAAATAGACATAAATACATACAATCGAAAAATACACACAATTAACATAATGTGGCGTCTGTTCACTAACTGACACCTGCTTACTTCTTGTGCCTGGCATCTTTCAGTAACTTGCTATGATTAATAAAATCAATTCGAATTCAGCTTAAGTTATCTCGTCAGTGTGATACTCGTACATAGCGATGTTCGAAAACTGCCCAAATTAATGGAATAGGAATATCTAAATTCAAAATATTTATTCAAAATCGGCCACATGAGGGCTGTTTTACACGTTGGTAATATAGAGCGAATCTACCAGCGCTTCGAATAAGACCATCATTGCGGAGAAGAAGCGCCGCAAGAAACTCCAGCAGAAGGACATTTTTTCAATCATAAAAACACAATAATACTTAAAAGTACGTAAGTTACATTAAGTAATAATAAGGTAATAAATAATAAATTGATAAAACTAGCAAAAATAAAATAATAACAAATGTAAGGTCACTAAACCTTAAACTAAAAATAATGACTATGTGAACTAAACGACGAGGTCTCTACGGCCAAAAGCCATAACTTAGAATAATTAATTGAACAACAAGTCCTTCCAAACGTGAACAGACGGGACTCCACAAACAGCACCCGTTCACGAGTATGACGCATATCTCAGCCATCGCCTCTCTCAACCATGTGTTTGGGAAAGTTTCGACCCCATCAACGACGCCGGCGTAAGCCTACCTTTTGTGAGCATGACATGCTCACGCTACCGGAGCGAGCATGACACGCTCTAAGGCCTCAAAGCGACGGTCTGACCGCCTATGTTAATCCTATTATCTTTATATTTTTTAAGCAATAAAGTTTGCAGAATAAACCTTGTCTAAGCCCACAGAAGCACCACGAGCGAATACACGATAGCTTAGTCAATCATGTACAATTCTTTGATTTCGGCAGTGGTTCAGCAGTTTAGAAGTTGGTCAATAGCGGCCGCGGGAAACGCCACACGCCGTTCCAATCTTCGTTCCGAACCGTACATTTTTTACTATTTAACTATTACAGTTGCATTTATACGTACGGTTTGGACCGAAGATTGGAACGGCGTGTGGCGTTTCCCGCGGTCCGAACTTTACGAGTGCAGGCCGCTATTATGACCCACCATAGTCCTTACAATCCGCGAAATCGACTCGTTACCTAGAGTGATGTTGCTCAAAATCAAAGTATGAAAAAGTATGTAGAGGAGTGGGACTTTGCGGATTCAAAAAACCCTATTATGCTCCTTATACATTAGAATTGACTGAGAAATCATTTTTCAAATCCTCCCAGACTGTTATTAATGAGACAGATCTCAGAATAGATTACAATATATTCTTGTCGTTTGGAAAGTTAAATATAGTCGTAACTTATCCATTAGTCGTCCATTACTTGGAGTTCGTTATAGACTAAGTAAGTCGAACCAAAACTTGGGATTTGTACGCAAATAGAACGGACATTTTAAGCATATACTAATTATTCTTTGAAGTTTATAATAATACTTTTCAAAGCGATAATGTGACTGATTTTTCGTGACACAACGTGTTCATAGGTTGAGATTACTTTTAAATAGATAATTGTCAAATCAAACAACCTAAATTCGCATTTACTATTAAGATGACACGTCAAGTGCAGAAGAATAAATTTACAATTATGTTTTTAATTTACGAAGGCACGCGCCGTCAAAATCCAATTTACATTGCACAACCTATTTTATAAATTTATTTATAAAATAAAAATGATTATATCCACTATCCAAAATAGGCACAGCCTGTATTCTTTTCAAGGCGAAGCATTAAGCTTCAGGTGGTTTTATGATTCGGAAATAAAGGTACATCCTCACTGCTACATCCGCATCTAAACCTAAAATGTCCATATGCTCGTAAATGTCAACAAGCCGTACACGCCTTGCTTTATTTGGGTTATTTATAAATCCTGAATAACCACTCTAAAACAAGATTTATACACCTGTCTTGATGCAAGCCTCTATAAAACTTTACGCCCAAACAGCTAACAGGAGGTGGCGTGTATAGCTGCATTTACCACTTTTACGAGCGTGCCAAACGGACGGTAAATAAATTGAATTTGATTTAATTTCGTCCCGCAGTTTTAGTAAAGCGTTTGTTTGGGTTCTGTAGGCAAACAAGGAACCCGTTACAGTTTCACTATGAAATATGTTTTTGCATTAATAGGAAGTGCTCGTTTTGATCTTACTAAATAATGTTACCTACAAATGAGAATTTTTGGATGTTTCGATGTTTGCTACTCGACCACGCTTCAACCACAAAACAGATCAGGATGAAACTTGGCACACAAGTAGGTTAGGTCCCGGAATAGGACAAAGGATAGGTTTTATCTCAAAAAAACGTCTCATTCCTACTGGAAATCAAATGAAAGTCCACGCAGACGAAGCGCCACGTGCAGAAGCTAGTACTGTTACTCAATCGCGTAAAAATATACATATACCTTCACGTTTCTCGATTAATAGATATTGCACAAGAGGATAGAAAATAATTCCAGTAATTAAAGTAGGTCGTTAATAATTACTGCTGCACATCCGTCACTTTCTGACAAACATGTAAGTGCGAAAGTGGAAGATGCTTTGTCCACACTTACTTATCCACCGCGATAAACGGGACCATGATAAACTCATAGATGTCCAAACTAGGCAAAGGCCTGTATCTTAAAAGCCAGTGTTGTACACCTAAGATCTATATGAGTAGAGTGTATAACCACTTATAGGCACTTTGTGCTAATGAAAAACATTGTAAATGACCTAGAATAATACCTAATGTATATTGTCTGCCTGTTAACACTAAAATGCTATTAATTATGACGACACAGTTAGCATAGTCCGTAGTGACCCTGCTGCCTACGAAGCTAACGATCCCGGGTTCGATTCCCGGTCAGGGAGAATATTTGTGTGATTGAGCGCGAGTATTCGTTTCTGACACTTGGGGCCCGTTTCACAAAAAGTATTAGTGTTTTGTCTCATAAAAAAAAAACAAAAAAACGAGACAAACACTGATATGATTAGACTAATACTTTTTGGGAAACGGGCCCCTGGTTGTTTTCTATGTACATATGTATAGTATTTTTTTCTATATACAAGTATATTTATCATTGCCTGGTACCCATAGGACAAGCCTAGAGCTTAGTTTGGGACTAGATCATTTTGTGTCAGATTGTCGTTTGTTCCCCGATGTTTATTTTTAACGCGCCAACGGGACAACTGACCCTTCCCTTGCTAAAATTCATCAACGAATTGAAATGAGACTTATTTAATAGAACCACCTAGCAATGTGAAGCGAATGTGTATGTTTTCTAAAATAATACCTATTATGGTCATGTTTGTCGATGTGAATAAACGTGGATAAAACATCTGTCACTTTCTGATCAGTACGATAGTGCGAGTGTAGCGGAAGCTTTATCCACCGGGATAAAGGTGACCATAATACCTAAGCGCCCTGAGCAGAAAACGCAGACATCTTTGTTAAAAGAGCTAAGTTGTTAAAACTACTTATATGTGAAAATTTAATAACTAATTAATAACAAGGTCGTATACAAATGAACTAACTAATCGTACATTCTAGCTAACACTCCACATTTAGCTATCTTTCGTCGGCTTGCTTGACTATAAACAACCTAACCCGGGCTTCTTTTATCTTTAGTACCCGTACTGCGCTTTGGTTTCGTCGACTGAAATAGTATTTCAAAGACATCTAGTATTTCATAGATATTGTTTCTAATTAGCATTGTTATTGTAGATCATGTAGTTTCCTTTCAATATCAGGCACAGCTTTCTCTAACGTGGTTGGGAACATATATACTATTTTCTAAAAAAAACATTTAAGTGCGAGCCGGACTTGCGCACACAGGGTTCCGTCCGCCGAGCAGTAGGTATTATAATACTCCAATTTGAATTCGATTTCAACATGAATCAGTTTGAGCCCAACTCAAAGTTAACAATTTTTTAAGTATTATTTATTTTTCTTCGTTTGGGGTTTGAACTTTAATGGTACCAAATTTGACGCTTGCATGTTTTAACGTTTTTAGGATGCCATAAAAATAAAAATATGTTGATCAAAAAAGTTCCTTGTGTGGGGATACAGTCCCTTTATCATTTCATTTTCAATTACGGTTCTAAAGATTCAGCTGTTAAAAGTTAGGATGGATGGACGGACGGACGGACAGCGGAGGCATATTAATAGAGTTCCACGGGCCATCGGGCACGGAAACCTAAAAAGAAGACACCAATTTCAACATTTATGGTTCATTCCAGTCTAGCTTCCACATGTTCTGCAATACCTGTATGACTTCTTCCCGGCCTAGGGATGTAAGTATAACAATCCATTAGGCCCAAAGTTACGTCCTCTAGCGAACTTTAAGTAACGAACTTTAAATTGGTTCTACGCATTTCAGCCACTGCTTAAATGTGTCAAATAAAACAAATGAAAAAGGCAAGAATTACCTATGAATGTGCCTTTTGAAGTTATATTCTTTGAGAAAATATATTAAATTTTTGTTGGGATGTATATTTGTTGCATTATTTTGTTCTTAAAACTTATTGCAGCACGACAGTCAAAACCAAAAACTAAGCATGTCATAAACGGCGATCAAAATAAAAACAAACTAGTGCGAAACAAAACAGAATTTATGAAAAGTCATCACAGAGTAGGTACTTAATATAACTGAAACTCATTTTGGTTAATGTTGACACTAGCTCTTTCCTCTTTTCGTCACCTTCTTTGTTTTTTTATCGTAAGTCTGTATTTTTTGAAATATTAATAAATAAAATTATTGTAATTTAAATGGCAGCCGTTGCCTAGCAGAGGAACGCAGACAGATTAAAAAAGGTTAAAATAGCATAAAATGTCATATTCGGCCAAACTCGATTTCAAGGCTCGGGCTCTTGGATCCTTAAGTTTATCATTAGACTTAAGTATCCAAAGTTAAGATTCGCTCGTTATTACCGAAGACTCTCGAATATTACTAACTTTACTGAGCTATGTTTAATTAATAGTTTAATTAATACAAACAAATAGCAACTAGAGCGGCGTACAGAATAGCGGTTAATTCATGTATAATGCAAACAGTCATGAGTGGCTCATATCTCGCGGCGCCATGTTTTAGTCAACTTAACCTGTGCAGATTGGCTTTTACACCCCTACCACTGGTTTAAATGTAATATAATAATATACATGTTCGATGGGCCTTTAATACATTTCTAGTCATGTAAAAGAAGGTTTTTTTAATATATGTATACTAGGTATCCGTGATGATACCAAAATTGGCAGCTGTAACCTTTTTTCATTAAAAATAAAAAAATAAAAAATGTGACACATGAACAAACTAATTTAAAAGAGTGAAAACTTAAAACAAAAGAACAAAATAAAAAAGTAAATATGGACAAAACAATAATTAAACTTGGCATGGCCGAAGGTTCTCCTGGCCAGCAAATGCCGATGATTCCTACCGCGCAGGAGGATACCATACCATGTAGCGCTGCTTTTCAAACCCGAGAATTGGAGTATAAGAGAAGGAAAATTAAGACAAAACTATCAGCTATCTAACATAACTATTGGGTCAAAAGTATTTAACCTGATAGTTGAGGTTTTGTAACCGGCTCACATTTAACATTAAACAAACATAAACAGACGTTGAGACGGCCGTCTACTGTCATTGGTATTGCAAAATATGATTTGCGAAAGAGACTTAGTCTTAATCACTCATAAACGTTAAAAAATATTCTAAGTAGGCAAAAAGAAAGTGTTAAAATTTTAAAGCATTATTCTCCTAAAACAGTGCTGGCAGAATTAAACTCCATCGAGTCTTGTTGGCTGTGCCATTAACTAAAACAGACCCGCGTTAACATGAATTTTACGCAAACCTTATTGGTAATTTGTACCTAATTAAAAGTTACTTTAATATCGTACGAGTTCATGAATTATGTATTCTAAATACCTATATAATTAATATCGTGTGACCCAATTTATTAGGTAATTTGTTAGGTTGATTTACCTTCTTTTCGATTTTAAAATGTGTTGGTGTCATAAATGGTGTTAAAAGCTTTCTCTCCGTTCGAGATTATAAAATCAGAATAAGTACTTATATTATTTTAAAAGTCCTGTATTTCGTCTTAAATGCAACATCAAATAAACTTAATTCTCGGTAAATAGTTGTAAAAATATCCATTGCAGTTTGACTTCACATTTTGGTTTGATATGGTCGACTACCCGCCAAAACTAATGGCAACCACAGGTCCGAATACAGTTCATTTATTATTGCGTTTCGAATTTGTAATCCTAGATACTTCTCGACAACAAATAGTACCCATGTTTAGAATTAACCCTGCTAATGAAATGCGTCGGCGTAAATAGGCTGTGTGTGTGTGTGTGGGGGGGGGGGGGGGGGGGGTTATGGTAATGCCGCATGAGCTATGTTCGTCTTTAGCGGACGCCAAGGGACACTACTTTTTCACTCGACCAACTCGAACGAATACGAGCGAACTCCAATTGCTCGAGTTGACTCGGTTTCAGTGTGGCGCGATTGGATTCTAGACGCAGAAGTGTCACTAACTGTTGCTACAAAATATCAGTTACTATTTTTTTGACTCGAAATAAGTATTCTTATAGAGTAGATAAAACGAAGACGAACAATGTCAGTAGTAAACTATCATCATCATCATTATTATCAGCCGCAAGACGTCCACTGCTGGACAAAGGCCTTCCCCAAGGTTTTCCACAACGATCGGTCCTCTGCTGCTGTCATCCAGCGGTTCCCCGCGACCTTTATCAGATCGTCAGTCCACCTTGTCTGAAGGTCTGCCAACACAAGTGTATGAATATTATATATACACCGTGGGCCCGAATAACCCGACCAATTTTAACAATCGATACTAGAGCCTATTTGTAGAATATAATGGGTATAATATGTAGTCCAATAACGCATAATTTCCGAGATTTTCATTATTTAAAAAACAATTCCATAGTTA
Source organism: Acleris sparsana (assembly GCA_923062465.1). Classification (NCBI taxonomy): domain Eukaryota; kingdom Metazoa; phylum Arthropoda; class Insecta; order Lepidoptera; family Tortricidae; genus Acleris; species Acleris sparsana. The sequence continues at coordinate 11,705,162 of OV281296.1, forward strand.
ATTAAATTTGAACTCTGTCACCTTAACCTAAAGCATTATTTACTAAGAAAGATTCATGTTGTAAGTAGCAATATCATCCACATACAACATAAATTAATTAATCAATTTCTTATTGAAGAAGATTAAATTACCAATATTCTTTTAAAGTCAAGCAACATGTTTAGTGTGAGGCTAGTTTCAAACAAGTCACAGTCATTGTACAATCTATGAGCTTTGACGCATCTTAAGATAGCCATTTCTCTCAAGATCAGATGTACCTACGGCTCTTTACTGATTTAATTCAATATTATAAACCTGGCGGACTTGAATACCTCTCCTTTCAGACCTGGGGGTTTATTCATAATAAACCGGTGAGAGACAAGGACACAGCTATATAACAGCTATAGCTCTGTCCTTTAAAATCCGATACAAACTAGCTTTCATTAAAAATAAGCGCTTCCAAATTGGTCCTCTGCTGGAAACAACAGATACTCAAAAACTCAGACACACAGATACACAGACACACGGTTTACAGTTGTTTCACGTTTTATGAAATGAGTGTCGGTGAACAAGGAGACACTCAGACACACAGAGGCTATAGATAGATAAAAACGTAAAAGTTATAACACTCATCTTTTTGTCGGGGGTTAAAATAGACAAAGACTGCTGACTCGAGCCAACTCAAGGTCGAGCTCTTCACTTGAGAATCCAAAGACACTGGGAAGCCCGATTTACATTGGTCAAGGCCAGTGGACAGTACAGTAGTTTGAACCGGTAGGACAGTAGCGAGTCAAGTTGCCTTCCCAGTGGTTCCAAATTGAATCGCTTTCTATTTTCTCACTCCACTGTCCTGGGTACTGTCCTTTACTAAATCGGGCTTCACTGCGGTCGGCAGGTCAAAGGAATTTGTTAAGTACTTCGGAAGTCAAATTCTATGTAGCATATAATTTACCAGTAGATTGTCATAATTATGCAATTATGCAAGAATTTCTGTTTGATGTTGTAATATTTGCATATTTTGCGTTTTAATATATGTAAATGAATAGTGCAGTGTCTGTGGAAATCATTCTTTAGATAGCGTAAATGTGATGGTACTGTAACGGATAAATTAACTTTAATACGAAGTAAATTTTTATTGTATTGTATGCCAAATGGTAAAACAGTGTATGTTTTAAAATTGTAACATCTATATGTAACCTATGTTTAACAAATGAATAAATTATTATGATTATGATTGATTAATTTTTTTACGCCATTGTAAAAAGAAAACCGTTTTTTTATATAAAAAGAGTCCTAAGACAAAAAGTTAACGAATTTTTCTAGGTTAGTCTCCTTGTCCGCGAAATGTCGGTGCATTACGAACACTATAATTAGCTCGTTTGTTTCATGTATATATGTATACTATTTATTGCATATACAAAACACGTTTGCATATATATAATGAACATAAGCGAACTAATCGTATCTTTTCATAAAACTATTAAATACATTCAGGAGCAATAAAAACAATGAAAGGCAGTTCAATACAAAGTGACTCGTTTTCATTGTTCTTGATTATAGGTAAAACCTTTTTTCACAGCTGTTATCTCTTAAAAAGCCTAACCGATTTTCACGAAATCTCAGAACTAAAAAAAAAACTGCGTCCAAACCGGTCCATCCGTTTGGGAGCTCCACACACACAGACACACAGATTCAGCAAGACACAATTACTATTGCGCACGGATTCATCATAATAATAGACTCTAGATCAACGGCATAAGAGCTTTGACCCACGCCATATTAATTATGTCCTGCTACACGTACTTTAAAATTACAACACCCCTCTTTTTTCCGGGGGCTGATCTGGGCCTGCTTTACAATTGTGTCACGGTTAGGTTAGCTCTTTGTGGCAGCGAGTTTGACACAATAAATACATCATTAAATGCTGAAACAAAACACTGCCCTTCACAAAATGGCGATACCGAAACCTGTTACCGACCGAAATAAAGTTAAGGTCACACCGGGCGATCAATCAACAATGACATTTTGACTAATGGTGTATGGTAATCCGCTGAATCGAAACCTGAGTTTTTCGGCTAGCACCTAATTTGGAACACTCCCTAGTGTCCGTAGGCGGAAATAACTTATTTACCAATATAAATAAATTTCAATTTTTAATAGGATCTATTTTGAAGGATTTGGGCAAAATATGGACACTGCTGTGCGTCGGTATGATCCAGGTTTCTTTGACTTTTTTATCCTAGCATATATAGGGTGTCACTGTTCAGAACTAATTGAAGACGGTTGCATAATCGTTTTTCACAATCGAGTTCATAAATGTGTACACTTTAGGACCTTGCCACATTAATAGCTGTGACAATTACAAATATGGCAGTTTAAAAATTACATTAATTAGACAAGGTACTAAAGTGTACACATATTTATGAACTCGATTGTACCTATTATTTTATATAAACACTTTTCAACGAACGCACTTATAACGCAGTATTTTCTTTAAAGTTGTCAGTTTAAGACGATTTTGTAGGAGTTTATTTCAAAATGTGAAATTGTTGCATTACCTACTGAAAGTAAATTACGTTCTTATGCGACTTTAAAAAGACAAACTTTTGCTTATACGTGCGGGGTCCGACTCGCAGTTGAGCGGTTATTAAAGGCAGAACAGAACTCTTCCCCCCGTCTACGGCTCGAGTCTAGGTTTCTTTAGACCCCCACTTGTAGTATTAGTTAAGATGTTTGAATCTGAGACCCTTTGCACAGTATGCAGGTTGCACGCTGCATTCCTAGTCTATCTACAATACCATCAAGTCAAAGAGCATCGTTTCGTTATGATTATCACTTGATCATTTAACATCTGTAATATCTAATATGTATTAGGAACCAAATCAAGTTTTAAAGCATTAAAAATTACGTTATAGAAAAGATAATCTAAAATTAAATTAATAAAAGAGTAAAGGTTATTAAAAAATACAATTTAATATCACGTAACAAAACCCTTTTGTAAGTATTAAATAAGTACTATTATGAAACTGTTGTTCCTCGTGTTTGTGTTGTAAAATATAAATACGTTATTTTCTCGTTTATTTGTTCGGTCAATTGGTCCGTCTTCAAGGTTCACAGCTTCTAACGATTTATAGCCGTCTTGGAAAACGTCGCACATTTTCGTTTTTCCTTAAAATCATGAAAAGTTGAAATTCTCAAAGTGTAATATTATAAATACTAACCCATCGCAGGACCGATGGCCGATGGGGTCAGAAGGTTCTGGAGTGGCGTCCGCGGACCGGAAGACGAGCTGTAGGTAGGCCTCCAACAAGATGGAGTGACGACCTCGTCAGGATCGCGGGACCGCGGTGGATGCGCAAAAGCACAAGACCGGTCTGAGTGGAAAGCCTTGGGGGAGGCCTATGTCCAGCAGTGGACGTCTTTCGGCTGACATGATGAACCCAAAGCATTTGGTATATTGGTTTCGAATAATTGCTTTTTCAGGTTTATTTCATTATATGGCATACATATACGAACTAAGGCTACATCATGCAAATTGTTGCATTACACACATTAGAATACTGCAAATGCATATTTGGGATTTTTACTTAAATAATCAATAAAAACTAAAAACTGTGACATTACTAGCTTAGCTTGTGTAAAAAGTCTTTCTTGTCTTAAAAACAAGCGATAAACGAATTTACGCAGATAGTAGCCGGCTAAAGCCAGTTATAAAATCGATGCAATGATTCTTCTTATACTTATCTTGCAAGGCTCTTGTTGATGCAGCATTACTGATGAAATATCTTTCACTTCTCTCTATCCGTTGGCATTTCCTTTACCTCCTTAAACAATTAGGAGAAGGAGTAAATTCTGATACATTGGACAACTATAAAGTTTCTGAATATTGTTAGTGATAGCAGAAAAACAATGCTAAACTCATTTGTTGCAAGTGAAGGAATTGTAATAACAATTGATATACTGCCAGTAATTTCTTGGTTGTGCAATGTGTCAGGATTGACCTCTTATCTGCTTTACCATGACGCCAATTGTTTGGTTCTGTTTGTCTCATGTAACTAGATCCAGGTCTACCTCTTCCCCGCTTCCCTTCTTTCCTTCTATGATATTCTGTATCAAGTCTTTGTGTCATATAAGATGTCCCATCAGTGTACCTGTTCTTTCATTCTGTAAATCTATAGCCTTAAACATGTTTTTTTTTCATGCGTAAAGCTTTTAAATGGCATCAGTGTGGCAGGCATTGGAATTAAAATGTTATGTTGACTATGGTGGTGATGCTACTTTTTTTATAAATAAACATAATAACCATGTTAATGTTAACGTACGACTTTATCTTATATTATCTCTAACGTACTCCATAAATAATCCTTTTACTCCCTACTAATACTATAGATAAATGTGAAAATGTGTTGAGTTGTTTGTTCTCTTCACGGTTCATATTGATAATGTTGACCCTAACCAAACGATGTGAAATTTGGAACAGATATAATTTATAGCCCGGAAAATAGGTTTCAGTTACGTTTTATCCCGAAAAATAAAGAGCTAGCCAAGTTCCTACGGGAATAGCGATGAACTTCTAAATAGACCGAGCCACGGGCTAAACTCAAAGAACTCTAAATTGAATATTGTAAACCTCAACTTTAAATTGTCTGTAAGCGCAGCCATAAACCAGTGTAATCCCTAAGATTAAAAGGCAAAGGGTGTCTTCAAACGAATTCCAATTTTTTCGACGAAACCCGACGATTACCTTAATACTTCCTAGCGCCTCGTGGCATGCCTCAAGACCGTTCCGCCTCGCCACTTCCTTTCCAACATTCAATATAACACTTTACCACGTTGTGGGGCTTCCTCCCCCGCCTAGGGTTCACTCTTTTTGCTGCTACTGCGAGTTTCATACTGTTTTAAAGTTTGTGCGGTACTAACAAAACATTTACTTAAATTCCAGTCAGTAGGCTTCTTCGTCTTTCTTTGAAACTCAAATAACAAATATACTGTCAAATGTGAGTGCGAATTTTGATAGCGCTATCATGGAATGGTCCTGAGGCAGTATTATCATATTGTTAATAGGAAAACAGTTCGTCTATAACCGTTCAGGAGTTTCTGAAACCTATTGCTGCTCGGGCGCTAGGGTTGCGTCGATGCGCATTGCTTGGCACTTAATACACACGTTACCAAACGCGGTAACTGTACGGCCCCGACAAAACCGACTGACTGCGTGACCTGTGGAAAAGGAGGCAGACGAACAAGCGAGCTACCTGATGGTAAGTTATCATCGCGACCCATAAACACCCGCTATATTAGAGGAACAGTCTTACTAAGGATTCTAAAGTCATCTTTATGCGAGAAAGTAAAGACAAACAGCGAGTGCTATTCTAGGGGCGCATGTTGTTTTTAATACCTTAGGCATTCAGGAAATTTGTAATGAAAATACTACTTATAATTTAACAACATGAATAAATCATGCTAAATGAAAAAAAAAACTCGAATAACTAAGTCAGACTGCCAAGAACCTTTACACATTAGGTCTACGTTTTGCATCAAAATCATGCACAGTATAAGTTAAATGTAAAGAAAGAAAGAAAAAAAATCATCACCATTACCAAGTTAGTTTTCATATCAAGACACCTGCCAGGCGAGTCCCTTCTGGCGAATCAATTCTCTGAGTAAAATATGTACTACGAGTATCTACATACTTTACACATTTCCAAGATGGAGTCCCAAACGACGGCACTGCCGGCGGCGCCCGGGCAAATTTATTTTAATTCCCATTTTACGTGGAATTTCATTTTACTACGATACATGTCGTTAGACGCAGGGTCGTCGGTGAAAGGAATTCGAGGACGTTAAGGACTCTCCGAGATTGCAAGTTAAATTATGCTTAAAATTCAAAGAAGTGGAAGTAAAGTAAAAATTGAAACGTTTTAAATTTCCACATGTATGATTTAAATTTGTAAAATACACTTTAATTTAATAGAAGACTTTTATATAACTGTTGCTGTAATAAATAACACTATATCAGTTTATTTTGTGATTTTCAACTTTTATTTTGTTCAATTGAAACATTAAAGTAATTGATTAAAAGCTATGTTTCTTTTTAAATTCGCTTCCGTTCTTTTTTTCAGTAGAAGAAGTTGTTGGTTAAAATAATCATAATTATATGTATATTCGTAATGGGGAGAAAATATTTAACGGCTATAGGTACTTTTAGTGTCGACGCTGTTTACGTTTAGATGTAGAATTGTCATAATACATTTATGTTAGACGGTAATAAGCCCTCGGTGTAATTTTTGACGTATTTTGGTGTAAAAACCGAATTGGTTTTTTTAAACTGAATTCTTTTTTTTTTTTTTTATAAATAAGCTTATAAAAAGAAGGCAGTTTTATAATATGTAGTCTCACTGCTCAATTAATAAGAAACTGTATGATATTTTAAGCTAGCGGCAAGCAACACCGCAGGAATGTTATAGTAATATTTAAACCATTCTTCTCTCATCTTAATCGAGATACCTTATCGCCACCTTTGAAGTAGGTACCGCTGAGGAGTTTCAGTGGTTATCTGTGGTAATCATCATCAGTTCCATTTCAACCAATGATACTTTTTAAATTCCAACGCTGGACGTGTTACTCAAAAATCTAAAATACTATATAATATCGCTATAATGTTTGCCTATAATATTTGAGGAGTTCCCTTACTTCCACACAGTTCATCAGATACCGATTTTGTGACATTGAGACCACCTCGGAAGTATAACCGTATCAAACATAAAATGACTTTGCAAAATTGGCGAGGAAGTCGGTGAACATACATAAAAAAATTACAAACAGTCGAATATAGAACCTCCTCCTGTTTGAAGTAGTTTTAGAGAAACAGAAACATCATCGCATTTAATTTATGACCATTATTTAAATAACCAATCATTTTTTATTTGCTTCAACAAATTTAACATTGTATCAGTCTCGATGAAATATGAAACCATAGATATACTACCTATGGGAATGCCAGTTAACGAATCTCACATATAGTTTCATGTTTATTGTTTGATTTTAATTTCACATATGTTTGGACAGCCCTGCCCCCTCCCACCCCCCGTTTGCACCCTGTTAGCGGGCACGGAATGCAAACGCGACGATCTGATGCAAACTGAACTTGTGATAGCGGTGACTTACCGGAGATTCAATTTAAACAACTTCTAAAAGGAATGTAGAGTTTAGTGTTATTATATCACTAGCGACCCGCCCTCGCTTTGCTTCGGTTTATTTTAGTTTTCTGTAATACCCGGACTTAACCCAAAATTATATTTATTACATAAAGACATGCTTTTAAATAACCATCTATTGATGAAAACTGCACTAAAATCCATTGCGTAAATTCTAAGTTCTAAGCCTTTATACAGAGTGACAGACGACGGGAAGCGACTTTGTTTTATAAGTATGCAATAAAGATACATGTTTATCAGATAATTGTGGAATGATAAAGTCCCAGATTTGGATCTACTTATGTAATAAAATATGATTGTATATGTCTTTGTATGCGTATAACCCCGTGCATCGCCCTTCCTTATCTTCTTCAGGGTTAGCTGAAAGGGATCCCATTTAGGGACAACTTTGCTTTTATATATTAACTTAATTGAGTGTTGTCATTGTTATACTTCTCAATAAAGAGTATACATATACATATAGCTCAATTGGAGCGTATGTTCAACTAACTCTCCTAAGCCATTGTTTCTGAATAACTTCATATTGTTTTGTTCATCTGTTGCACCTTTATGTAGAGGTACAGTCAACCAATTTAAATCCTAGGCCACTATGGAACTATGTCATCGTGACGTAACAATTCAATTAGTAATAGACTTCTTAAGAATTGAATTATAACGACTCTTTGACAGAGTTCCATAGTGGCCTATGAATCAAATTAGTTGAGTGTACAACATAATATTGTTTATATTACATACCGTACAAAAAGTTGTAAAATGAAATCCGACTGGCGGCTAATAACACACACCCTAATTGGTTTTTTATATATACATACTTACCAAATCGGCCCAGCAATAGTCAGAAGCCAGAGTGGAACGTTTGATTTTCGGTCACATCATACATTCATAGACTATTACCAATACTCAATTATACTCATAACCCTTCATTCGGTTTTACCCGTACAGAAAAAGGACTTAGTAATAAATCTAAGAGAAAAGCCACGTTTAGTTCGTATCCATTAAGTTCTAGATACTTTTAAAGAAACATGTCTAATGGCTGCACTCATAGTCAGTAAATACTGCTGTTCTAAGAGGCCCGACATGACAGTTTCTATAACATTTTGTCTGAGTTGACAGCTGTCAAATTGGGTCTCTTACATCGGCACGACTATACACAGACTTTTTAAACGCAAACTTGAAAAAGGAACGAAGTTATCGTATCTAAAATGCCTCCGAGTAAGGTAAGACCTGATTTTCCAAACGTCAGTGTTTCTGGCCATTTATAATAATGATAATAATAATTATACCCTCAAGATCTGTTCACCCTTACTGATAACGCGGCCCAATGGGTGAAGAATTTGGATATAAAACTATAGTGCATGTGCTTGACTCGGCTTAATAAAGCCATACGATTAAATAAATAAATGATAAATGACCTTATCCAACTTCATAAAGTAACTTCTAACCTTCATAAATACTCCTATATGTACATCTATAACCAGACAAGCCTGCTCATTCAACCAAAATCGAACCAGCGTCAAATTGATCTGAAACACTTGCCGACGTGTCGGGGGTATTCGCGTGTGATAGGGTCAGAAGAGAAGAGGTTTGGAAAAGTAAGGGTTCCGTGATTGTTCGTTTATACAGAGGTGGAAAAGGAGATAATGGTTCTATATCCGCTATTTTCGGGGAAGGTATCTGAGTTAAATTATAATAGACTATATGACTTTGAAGAATAAAGTCGTATGTCCTTGCTGTCATTTGTGGATAATTGAATAAAATGATGAAACATTCGAACGGAACTTTTAAACATAAACTTTTTGCTGAGCCAATATGGTTAAATGTTTTGGAATCTGCAGCCTATACCGCGAAGAACAAGTAAAAATAAAAACACCAGGGCACTTTTAAATACTAATACTAATTATGGGTGTTGGACTTTTTACGGTGCTGAATTTCATCCAAATCTAATCTTTTGTTCATGCGTGTTTGACAGACCAACATTCAAACATCTAAAAATGCAATCATTCACATGAGCTTTTTTATTTATAATACTCGAACTCGTAGGTACAGTTATGATATGACAAATGTGACAGTAAGACGATTTCGGTCAAGGCCTGAACAAGGCCAAAACCTGCTTAGAGGCATTAAAAATTATCGATTACTGCGCGGGATTCTTCATTACGCAAGTTAAAAAAAACCGGCCAAGTGCGAGTCGGACTCGCGCACGTAGGGTTCCGTACTACTATACATCTAAATAAATGTTTTTCTTTATTCTTTATTATATTGGAGTTGATTGAATGAAAGGAAAATGCGGTTTACGATTTATAACGTATTAAAAAAAAACTAATTATTAGATCTCGTTCAAACCAATTTTCCACTTTGGAAGCGTCTCTCGCGCAAACTATTCAGTTTAGAAAAAAAATATATTAGGAACCTCAATATCATTTTTGAAGACCTATCCATAGATACCCCACACGTATGGGTTGGATGAAAAAATAATAATTGAGTTTCAGTTTTAAGTATGGGGAACCCCAAAAATTTATTGTTTTTTTTCTATTTTTGTATGGAAATTGTAATGCGGTACACCGAATACATCTACTTACCAAGTTTCCATAGTATAGCTCTTATAGTTACGGAATAAAGTGGCTGTAACATACGGACGGACAGACGGACGGACAGACATGACGAATCTATAAGGGTTCCGTTTTTTGCCATTTGGCTACGGAACCCTAAAAACAAGGCACAATCTCACACAAATTAAGCTAGTCCCCAAAATACATAGAAAAAATCCAAGAGTCAGGCACAAATACCCGAATTAATTAGTCAGAGAAGATCGGAGTAAAGACAAGTAGTTATAAAGCTTATATTTTTCGTTTGTACAGTTGCATAGTTGTATAGGTATATCAAACGCTTAAAGGTAATTAGAGCATTCTCAGAATGTTTTAAACGCATTTACTGGTCTGATATAATATTATGTGGCGAGTGTACCTGTTTGCGTTCAAAGTGTACCAGCACGGAATGATACGAGCGTGCGAGTTAACAATAATTAAAAATGATCCTTTTATCAACACTAAATTTTAACCTTGCAGAACAGAAGTATACTTAGCTCAAGCTGAAAAAGTAAATACAATGTCCATGAAATGGTTTTGTCTAGAGGCGCGTAACAAATTCGAGATGTGAAAAGTATGCCACAATTCAAATATGTACATGAAAAAAATAGACCAATTTTTACCAGTAGTTACAAATGGTTGTAATAAATCGCTACCTACAGACCCCTAAAAAGGCGGTCACACGGCAAAAGTCGAACAAAGTGAAGTTACAAACAAGGGGATCTAGTTATCGAAACCATTTGCGTGCGAGCCACAGTATACAGATTATGACGACGCCATATTTTTTAATTTTTATCTCAATTATCTATATGTTATTTTCAATTTATTCAGTGCGAATACACTGAGACGTCAAAAAGTTATAATCAATTGAGAAGGTAATTTTTGGTACCGATTACTACAAAGTAAAAAAATTGCATGTAGGTTGCAAAAAAAAAAAAACGAGTGCCACTTTTATTCATTTGTAGCAGCATTTTTCCGTTATGTAGAAAAAATCTGCTTCAGTGGACGAGATATTGGGTCGCTGGCGCAGCATGTGTTAAGTTATTTATGTAATAAGTAAGACAATTGTACGGTATGTCAGCTTTGCGTAGTATAACGCCACAGTAGGTTTCCAATTATTTACACACAACTGACTGTCGCCGTGTGTGTGTGTTTGTGGTTGCCGGGTTAGAATATAACCTCTCCATGTCTTCCCGTGGACGTCGTGAGAGGTGAAGGAAATATAGGCTTGGAGTACTGTTAGGCGATGGGCTTGCAACCTGTCACTAATACGCTGGTAAACATCTTAGCCCTTTTTGTGCAAAATGTGGTTACTGAATTATCAACAAGTTTTTAAAGTAGTAGGGAATTCTATAGCTCCGCCTACCCCACTATGGGATTACAGGCGTGAAGGTATGTATCTAACTGACTGTATATCCAATGTTTACTGTGTGTGGTGAAATGGGGATGTTTCTCGCATGTACCTCACGTTGCACGGTGCGCGTAAAACTGGTTCCGCAGCAAATTGGACCAGGTACTCTAGTACAGGACAGGCTATGGATTGCAGGCGGACGGTCGAAAGTGTCACGTTGAGTGTATTCCGGCTGAATTTAACTAAAGTGGTGCAGAGACCAAATGCTGACGGTCAAAGCTTGTTTAAGGAAGCTGTGACATGCATATTAATAGCGATTGGGGATTGTACCTTCACGATTAGGTTCTGACACTCCATTTTACAGCTAAGGAAAGCTAAGGATTCGGTATTGACAGATTATTAGGGTCGCAGGAAAAAAAGACAGAAGAAATGATAGTACCTATTACCTAGTTGTTGGTAAGTGCACGCACAGTTTAAAATATAATAATATCAAATTATATCACATTTAAACCTACCGTGAAAATTTATGAAATATTCAAGATTGTTTCAGCATCTCTTACTTTTTACTTTCTCCTCAAATTCTTTGTTGAAAAACAGCAACGGATTATCTCTTAATAGGTTTAGGATCACGGTTGAGAGAACATTCCGAAGTTTATTTTTAGCCGTAAATATTTGGTATGTCATAAAGTTAATAACTTAAAACCATTCATGCTTAAAAGTCTCGATATATTTTTTACGTGCGTATACGTCTTACACCTTTATAAAAGAGCACAAGTACTTTACATTACAAACTACTTATACGCCGTTTTGTATTTCCCACTGGCTTGTTTTATGATCTTATAACATACAAAGTTCAGACGAACGGGTTAAGAAACACTTCAAGTCTCTTCGGCTGGAATTACGGCGAAGTTTATGTGATAATGAACCATAAATGTATGCAGAAAGACTATGCTCAGTGCAAAATAAAACCTATTTTAAAACGCCTATTTTAATAAGTGGATAGGAATTGAGGTTAGAAAAAAAGGTACTTAATAGGTCAAGGCTAAAAAAAAAGTGTGGTGCGATATTATTGCCATGAGTGTTACTCGTGTGTTTTGTTTTTTTTAACGTTGATCTATTCTGTTGGACGCTATACCAACCAAAGTGTAACAGTCTGTTTTAAAAATGGCCTGGGTTATTAGTATGGATTCTGCAGACATCCCGAAAAGATCTGTCTATTAATACATCATTTTGTTATTTGGTTACAGTAATATTCAATTTAAATGTTCCGACAAATTCAAGTGCCTCATATTAGTTAGAACGCTTTGAAAATATCGTTTTGTAGGATCAAATATTTCATTTTACAGAAAAAAAAACTCTGTATAACATTAACACAAGGTCTAATGTTTTTACTCCCTATTAAAATTTCAAGGTCAAGGTCACCCGTTTTAACCTCAATGGTCCTATAACATAACAAATGTAGTTTGCAAAGCTTTCACGCATCTTCGCAAACAAAAGGCTCTTGATATCGCGTGTTCAGAATCAATTAATCGTATTTCGGAACGCGCCAAAACAAATCCGCCATGTTTCCGGTTCATTAATGGCCGCCGTCACGGCAGCCGGTTATAGGCGGTTATAACCGGATTGATGCGTTGGTATGTCATTTGAGTTGAGTTTTGCTTAGTTTATGACAAAAAACTTAATCTTATTTAACCAAGCTAAATAGAATCCTACGGTTTTGCAATCTTTACTTATGTAATAAATATTACATGGATGAAAACCTTAGAACCATGATACAATGGCGAAACCTACTTTCAGAGCTCAAAAGCAGCACCATTTTCATTTACCATAGTTTAGAACCGCCCTGAAGCCAACTTTTTAAAAATAAAAGCGTCTGTATCGGTCTATATGGCTACACACACAGATACGTTTAACTTATGCCACCTGTCCCCCTGCCGGCTAAGAAGCGATTAGCTATCAACTATTTTCTCGTTCAAGAAACGAACAAAAGATATCCCACGTCAATAAAAGAGACATATTAATAGTTGATCGCTGGCTGTTCACACCGCCGGCGAGAATTCTCTCCACTAGTTTGTCGAAACAAAGGATATAGAACTCGTGTCAATAAAAGAGACACATGTATTAATAGTTGATCACTAGCTCCAATCGCTTCCCGCTCATCGTCGGCGGTCGACAAATGCCTATAACACCCCTCTTTTCATGTCTGGGGATGAAAAGATCATCAATAATTATGATATTTTACTGGTATAAAGAAGAGCAAACTAACATTCATTCATAACGTCAGTATGACTAATGATAAATAATTCATAGAAAGACACGTGTCACTCTACTCATATTGCCAGACGTCTTGCCCAGATGGCCAGAAGAGAAAAAGGGACAATGCTTTTATTTTACCCTTTATATTCATATTAAGAATGGGTAAAAATATGAATCTTCTTACAAAGAAATCTTTAAACCCTGATATATACGCTGGTTCGACTATTGCATATGGCAGTTTATAAATCCACGCAAGAGTATTGCCATGCATGACAATGCTCAGAGTAGGGTTCAGAAGCCGCTTAGTACCTACTACAGAAATATAAAAATAACAAGTAATAACTAAATTTTCTATTTAAAGTCATTTGGTGCCGTTTTAGATGATTTTAGTAGGTATTAACAATTTAATCATCTGTGTCAAAAACCATTCATTGAAGATATCTTTCAGATTTTTAGTATTTGTAGTTTTGGCTACAAATACTAAAAATTATACTTGACTCTTAACGTATGCGCTTTAGAGCTTAATATTTCATAAACGGATCCCTTAATCGAGAAATTATTTCGACAAACCCGCAATATTTTTGAAAAACGTATCCAACAACAACTACTCTATGGGGTAGACGAGAAAAAAAATACATCCCCAAAATTGCGTGTAGGGGAGTTACACTAAAAAAAATGTTTTTAACATTCTATTTTACCACTTTGTTAGCGGGACTAATATGTATTTCATGCCAAATTAGAGCTTTCTAGTACTAAGAGTCTCTGAACTAGGCTGCGGATGGACGGACGGACGGACGGACGGACATGGCGAAACTATAAGAGTCCCTAGTTTGACTACGGAACCCTAAAAATGGTTTGAAAATTGTAAAAAATCTACAGAAAGTACAAAAGCATAAAATACAAATAAAAACTAACACCACCGAATAAAGACTGAATATCTAGAGCGTTTCTATTCAATCTCTGAATATGTATGTGTGTGTCAATTTAAGTCTTTAATGCGCTATATAATTTAAGCGCTATATTTGCTTTTAAAGTTAAATGAAAATGCCGTTCAGGAATTTCTACATGCGTTGGGCAGTGAGATGTTGTATCTCTTCTGGGCACACGATGTGTCGACATAATTTTTTGAGCATGAGCAGAGGATATGCATCGTAATCTCCTCTGATCACAGCAAACGTAAATGCATAAGTTCTACTAAACATTATTCATTTTCTATAGTCTAAAATAAAATCGTGTAACATTTAATCAATCAAGCAAAACAAGAGTCTGATTAATATTTTTTTAATGAAACTTCGCTTCAGATGTAGGTACATAACTAAACTGTTTAAATGTCCATAAACACGTGTTAGATAACATTTATAAGTTAGTACAGTCGATTATAATCATAATTTAAACAAAACACAAACGATAAACTGAGTGTAATTGTAACTGCTCATTCAGAAGGTAATTTAGTTTTGTTATCGGTCACAACTTGTTCGGAGCTGAAAATAAATACAGCGAGAAATCGTGATTATACCTTCTAATAAACGAAAAACTAAAAAGTAATCTTAAAATCTTTCAACTAACCAAATGCTTGTCGAAACAATCTTTCCAAGCGATACTGAAACATATTGTTTTTTCACATCAGGAAAAAGTAACAAGAGATAAGAATAATAAAATCTATTTCAACGTGGCTCTACGCTAAGTGGGGTAGTGAATCGAAATGCCTCATTCCCAAAAACAATATTGCCAACCTTTCTAAAAAAACAGAAGATAGTAGAAAAAAGAAAAACATCGTAGGTACTTTTTATTGTACACGGCTCATTAGCTCCGGTGCCGCCGCCGCTACGAAAAAGAACCTTTCCGTCAAAGGACACGGACGCACAAGCCAATTTAGACTTTGGCACACACCACTTAAAGTTTAACTCGGCCCGTATTGTTTCATATTTGGAACCACCCGATGCGAATTGGGACATTTTTTCCCAGTTTTAAAGCGTAGCTGGGTCTTTTATAAGATAACTAGCGACCCGGTTTCACCTTTTTGCCAACTTACTGCATTTGTGCTCACTACAGCCACTTAGTCGCTTAAGTTATTTCACACTTTGCAATGTGCACGTTAAAATACCTTATTTTGTTTCGTTTATATTTCTGTGTAAACACATGTGATAACTGGAGTTGCTTCCGATTTCACGTTCACGTTGGTGCTCACGTTGTTGGTTGGTGAAGGAACCATAAGTATTAATTATCAATAGTTAGGTTGTGTCTCCTAAACTCTTTTAAGTAACAATAAAGCTATCGATGTTTAAGTGATTCCGTATGACCACTTTTAACTACGGTGACATTTCTCAGTATGCTTATTAACTGTAACTTAAAAAAGTGGTTGAACTTAAAACGTGTTACAACTGTACCTTGAATAATAAATTTGGCTATATGAAGTACAGTTTCAGAATACACCCCTTACCATCTCGAAGAGTATTGGGATCTCCAGGGACGTTCAATTCCGAAGTCACTTAAAAGACAAGGTCAAGCTGTCGTCTAAAAAGCTCGGTGTGCTGAATAGAGCGAAGTGGTACTTCACGACGGGGCAAAGGCTGCTGCTGTATAAGTCGCAAGTCCGGCCCCATATGGAGTACTACTGTCATCTAAGGTAGCACCTGGATATCAGCTTGGGCCTTTTGACTCAGTGCAAAGACGTGCTGTGAGAATCGTTGACGATTCCAAACTCACAAGCGGTAGCGAGGAGAGACTTTGCCTCCTTATAAGTGTTCTACTTGTTTAATGGGTTGTGTTCCGAGGAATTGTTCGACATGATGCCAATGGCTACCTTTTACCATCGCACCGCTCGCCATCAGCGGGGATTTCATCCTCATATGTTGGAACCCAAATGGTCACACACTGTGCGATTCCAAAGGAACTTCCTCCTGCGAACGCTCCGATTGTGGAATGAACTCCCTTCTGAGGTTTTCCCTGGGGACTATAGTATGGAGTTATTCAAGAGAGGAGTAAATAGGTTTTTAATGTGTGATACATACATGTGATACATAGGCTAAGGTAACCGCTTACCATCAGGCGGGCCGTACGCTTGTTTGCCACCGTCACGGTATATAAAAAAAAACGATAATTTAAGACATTTCCTATGAAGTTATCAAGGTTAGATGCAATTAGCCTTAGGCAGTCGTAACGACATTATCGAATAACCTAGGTAATTAAATAAATCTTGAGAATTTTCACGTCACGCCCGCTCGTTTACCTGCTTAGTTTTACGTTTATTTAAGTTTAATTTATTTATTTATTTATCGACCAATAAGTACAATTAACTCTTCCACTGTCGAATCGTTGAATCACAATATGGTTTGACTGGATGCAATTCCGCCAGTCACTTTCCATCTTACGAATACATCTTAAAAATATTACATTTATTGTGTTAACATACACCGAGAGCAAAATGCAATCATGCAATGTCAAATTATTTATTTATTGTGTTTTTATTGCATAACAACAAGTACAAATGACGGGATTACTGCATAATGCTGAATGCAAATCAGTGATTCGGCGCGCGGATTAGTCACTAATAGTCGATTCATATTTTACATTTAGTTATTTCAAAATTAACATTCCTGTTAATTGCTAAACTGTATACGTAATCTAAATGACAAAATAAAACGTTCAATGTTCAATAAAATGCTTTAATTAAATCATAGTGTAAAATACGTTTTCTCCTACATTATACTTTCATAGCGATATTGTCTGAGAGCGTTAATGACGTCACCAGAAATTTAATATGGCGGATACTAAATTCTAATAACCGCCGTCGGGATTTTAAAACACGCTTTTACTTGGCTTGTTCTGTGTAGAGCTGAGGCTAGCACTGAGTAGCTTACCGTGTTATAAAATACCTTATTATTTTATGACATGGTGAAGGCAAGCGGGCAGACAGGCCACCTGATGGTTAGTTGGTATCTAATCCATGGCTGGGTCCTAGTGAAAACGGGTATGTGTTCTGAAGATCAAGTGAAAAGGGCTTAAGTCTAGTATACTCCGTTCATGTATAAACCCTTTATTATTACGACTTAAGTTGACTTGTACCCTTTTTCACTAGGAAATTAGCGCTACGTGCAATCATAGCTCAATGCTGAGCCAGAGCGCTTCGAATTTGCGTGCGTTTTTTTTTTTTTTTTTTTTTTTCAGTTTTATCTCATTAAATTTATCGTGATTGTGTTTTTTCTCTAAATTTAAACTGCTCGAGTGTATGAATGCTTTATCGACAGAAAGACAGCTGTATTAAATTATGTGTGATGTATGTCAGGGTTCCTAATATTTTGATAACATAATTAAGCCGTTTGTGTAATTGTGTCTTTTCCTCTTCTCGTGTTTGTTAATCTGTTTTCAAGACAATAATAATTATTTTCTACTAGCTACTTGCAATGGCTTAGCTCACGTTTAACGGAATAAGGTATAGCCTATGTCCATCCGGAATAATGAAACTTTCAAAATGGTGAAATTATTTTACGAAAAGGTTCCGTGGTTCCATATACTTATTACATGTTAGATACAAGCACACAAAATTAGAACTATTTATTTACAAATTTAGAAGGTATAGAATTAATATGCGTAGGGGGAAAAAAATAATAATTACAACAGCCGTATTCGAAAACTTTTTATCTGTAACATTAATGCGTAGAGTGAAAAGTGCAATACTAAAAATAATAGTATTTAAGGATATAAGAATACAGTTCTTGAGTACGGCGCGTCAAATACCTACATGTTTCTTGTTCAAGCCAACTAATTTTCTCCCCAAGAATGTAGAAACTTAAATAATTTCCGGCGCTGGTTTCAGCAGGTACTAACTCATAATAAACTATTCGCTTCATCCAAAACACGACTAAAACTTGGCGTTCAAAAAAGTTGCGAAAGCTTGATAAAAGTCATAACAGTATACCAAAAACAAAGTGCAAAGTTTAAGCTAGGTTCCGTTTCGGCTCACTTAGCAAAACTAACATGGGTTTTATTACGTGTAATGTACATTTGATGAAGTTTGTTAATTGCTATAATGCTTCCGAATTGGTTTTCCTATTACACACACGGAATGGGCATTAGATAATTACTGTTAGATCTGACTGACGGGCAACATCTCTCGAGAGAGTTATGGTCCTCACGTATTCCAGTTTGAATTAGGGACTTTACACATCGTAGGATTCCATGACGCAATTGTGTCACAGCGGTAAACGTTAGTGATTCTCTTTATGTATTCTGCTAAAGAGAATTATATTCAGAAACACGAATGTCTATAATCGGAATTGACTATGCCATTGTGATTCGACATTATCTACTCTTAAACCAATCCGTTTTTATATTCCTAGCATTATTTCAATTTTATGAAAAAAGGCACATTAGGTCTTTTTAAATAAGAAGAAGCCGATAATACAAGGCACCGATATAAGTAACAAAACATCAAAATCTGTTGTATTCCTAAGGCAAGATTTTTTTTACAGGCGGATTTGTCCAGATAGCGATTCAGATAGTCATAGCATTTCCGATAGCCATTGTAACACGTACCCGGCGTATAAGTCCACCCAATTAGGCCTTAGTATGTAGGGCATCAGATTAGAGCTGCGAGTTTCGGTAATGTGCCGCCAGCAGGCGAGCCGGCCGCGGGCGCACCGGGCGCGACTGTTGTACGTATAACGTATGTATCTAAATACTTTATCGTACCAGAAATAGAAACAATAAAATTTGAAAAAAAAAAATAGGGATGCTCGAAGGCGATATTAATTGCAAAGGTAAACTTACTCTTGCGCTTGAATGTGTGTATAAGAACGTATAAATAATAAATGACGATCGCAACTAATATTCAATCTCACACAGGCATCGTCAATATTCATAGAAAGTAAAAGATGGTATTTGCAACTGAAATATGATTGTGAATAAAAAAAGGAAATCGCGGTTAGCCTAGTTGGTAGTGACAGCCTACAAATCTAGCGGTCAAAGGTTTGATTACCGATAAGTCCTGAGTTTTCGATTTTTTAAATGTATTTCTCTATTATAAGCACGTTTATAGTTGTCTAGTACAAGTACCCATAGTACAAGCCTGGCTTAGTTGGACACTTGGGCTAAGCTGTTCATTTCTTATAAGACAAGTTTTGGTTAGCTTAACATCTAATATTTATTACTATAATATTGTTTAATTAACATCTACAATTCTACTTCTCTGTTTTTAAACCCATAAATCAGTGCGCTTATTGTACCGACCAACCTACCCGCTAATATGAAACAGCTCTAAGAAAAGGCGTGTTTACGTTGGCAATAAACCCCGGAGCACACCTCGCCTCTTTCGCTCTACAATAATTCAGATCCCCCAGATAAAGATTACCGGCGATTCCTTTATGCTTTCCGCCAATTGTGGAACGGTATACTTATCTTTTATTTGAATTTGTGTTTATTTCGGATTGTATGCATTTATTTTTAAATAGGGTAAGGAAATAGCGAAGTTTGTATCAACACTGGGGTCGTTGTGAATAAGGGTCTTCCGAAGATCAAGTGAAAAGGGTTGAAGTCTAGCTACCTACTCCGTTCTTGTATATACCTTTTTTATTACGAGTTAAGTAGTTAAGTGGACGTCAAGTAGTCAAGATGCAAACGCTGCTAACGTTTCTGTTTTCTATTGGCTCGAAATATATGGAGTTGACTGACATAGAGGTCGATGCGGTCGATTCATCAGCTTACGTCAATCCCATAAATTTTAAATACACTTATACATATCTTTTTCTGGAAGAAGGATATCATACTCAAAGTCATACTCATTTATTAATCATGGGAGCCTGTTGTTCCCCATTTTTTTTCGGTCATACGTCGTTTTTGACATAATTATTGATGATAATACTTATTATAACTATTATGTGCGGATTTATTTTGAAATTGGGCAGGGGAACAGCGCAGATACGGTCAACAACGTTAGTTGTTGAGCCACTAGTGGGCGTGCAGTCCGCCGTTAACGTTTCTGTTTTCTACCGGCTCGAAATATCGTACGTTTACTTTCTCAACTTCTTATCTAATCGAATATACACTCTCACATACACACTAGATAGAACACTCATATTTCAAGTTTAATAAAGACTGTTTTCTATCAAAATATTCGATCAGATGCTGACACAATTTGATATCGGCTTACGTCAATCCTAAACATTTTGTTGATTTTCGGTAATCATTGTACATACGTACTTAATTTCTGCCTTGTGATTTGACACCGTAATTAAGAGTCTTGACAAGGTTCACTGGTAGATTAACTGCTAAAGTTGTTGATGTTACATAAACAATAAGACGAGGAAGTTTAAATAAAGCGAAGCTGCCACCGCTTTGAAACTGGGTCTACATTTGTCGAGGTGTTTTAGAAAGCGGATAAACGAAATTTGTCTTCAAACGTTCTCGCATATCTTTTTCTGTAATCTTACGTCTTCTGCTATTTACATTTGACCTTGCCTATTATACTCATACTCAAAACTTTTACTCAATATCAAATATTACAAACAATTCCTTTTATTAATACAATGTCTGGTTACCTACTTAGACTAAACAATACAATATCCAAAAATATCAAAGAAATCAGTGGGTTTGATTATAATGATTCATTCTTCTTGGAAGTGAACGATCAGGAAAATAAGCGAAAAGTCAATATTCGTTCGTATTCACAATAAGATAAATACGTTTGAGCTAAGTATCTACTGCATATTTATTAATAAAGTTTGGCATAAAAAGACAGGCAGACAGGTGGTAGAATAAATATTGACATAGAAACCATTACATTAAGCTGCTGTCATTGGGTAAAAATTGGTTAATGTTGCCAGTAAACTCTGAAAAGCGACCTCATTTTGCCAAGCTATACGTTGACACTTGTCATAAGCAAGAAACATTTCCCATTTCCACAATACACGTACGGTCGGCGAAGAAAGTGTTTGTTCACCTTGAGCACTAATAAAAATATTGCGCTGTGAATTGACACGTTATCGACCTTATTGATATATGATGTGCAAACGAAATCGAAACGTTGGCAAGGAGATGTTTAACAGCTATTGGTTAGTGAGGAAATAGCTAGTAACGACTCACAAACTATATACATTTAAGATCGAAAACGGATTAGTTTTCCTTAATTTTAAATATCTGTAAGCTTACAAGGGATTTGGTTAAAAGTATTTAAATTTATAAAAGTTTTTGTAAGTGAGCGGCCATTCGTAAAAGTGGTCACCTCGAGTGTATTATGATATATCTGTTGCAAATAAACATATTTTGTTGAACAATAATCAACAATAATTAATAATAATTGACTAAATCCGAGCCGAGATATTTAAACATTGATACCTGGGCGTATTTTTCGTACCTACTTAAACCTATATCTTGAATATCTCGAAAATACACAAGTCAAACATACCCAATGCCTTTTATAAATGTCAACACCTATTCTTATTAAACAACAATAGAGTTTGACGTTTACAAATATACGCTGAGAGATATTTTTATTTATACATTTGTTTTAAGAGAAACTGTTGCTTACTTTGTCTAAAGTGGTGAAGTGAAGTTCAGAAATCAATTTACACTTGATGCATGAGTACTTAAAAGAAGGTAAGTAGACGATACGTTTCTTACATCCGCATCCGACCAAAACATAAAGGGTAGTATGCAAATAAGGAGTGCATACTCTTATACTGCCTTTTTATTCTAGATGGCACTAGTCCAGTATGTACTATACCTATTCGCGTAGTTTATTCATTGCTATACATTTCCTTTGGCCAGGCGTATTTGTCCACAGTAAGGCCTAGCCAAGATAAAAACGCTGAGAAATGTATAGAGTGGATATAGTCGATGTGATCTGTCATCCTCATCAATCCCATACATTTTGTCAATTGTAGAAAATAGTTTACTTTTTACTGTATCTTGACCAGAACCAGGGCTCAATAAGCGAAAGGAGTTGTTTCCCAGCCCCTTCTGCGTCGGCGGAAGACATGTAACTTACCACTTTTTTGCTCGACTGTACAATAACACTCGACACCGTATATTAACGGCGCTTCCTGACATAAAACCTTTTTGCGTGCGGAAAAAAACAAATATCGCAACCCTTCCGGGCAAGGGTAGCGATCGGGGTCACATGTCAATGTTACGGGGCGTTTGCGCTACTGATGGGGTGTTAGATACAGTTATACTTTGGGTTTGTTTATGGGTACTGACGTCAAACGAGCTGTGTTCTAGGCACACAAGCATCTGTCAAGTGCGAGCGGGACTCGAGCACCAAAGCTTTCTAAAGATATAGGTAAGTAAGTTAAACCAAAAAAAATGCGACTTCGTTTTTTTGCCAGCTTAAAAAATAAAGTCATGTTCAAAATTTCCAAGGGTAATTTTTTTATGGACCTCTAAATTACTCATTTATATCTTCAAATTTTCATCCTACGGTTTAAGCCATTTCAGAGAAAATGACGGACAGACTGTCAGACGGACAACAAATCTTATAAGGGTTCCGTTTTTCAGTTTTTGGTATGGAACCCTAAAAATGGAGTGTTTAATAAAGGGTGTTAATAAATAATAAAAAGAAAACTGGGCAAGTCAGAACTAGGTATACTAAATAAGTTAGCAGCAAAGAAAAAGAAAGAAAAGAAAAATACATTTATTCACTACACACACAAGACACACAGAAAAATAAACAATTGAAAACATTAGCAGATAATTTAATCAAGTGGCCGGGTCGGGCCATACTTGATATATTATTATTTGTCCTTCGATTGCCGTGGTGTCATTTTAGACTGCTTGAAACAATAAAAAAAGTCTTAAGGGAAATACTGATTTTCATCAGAAACTATGAAAGTGAAAGCTTCTTAGTAATTATGTTTCACGATATTTCTGTATTTTTGGTAATTAGTTAATGAATGCTGAAATATTTAATTTGCACAAATAAATCATATTAACGAAATGTTTTCTATTTGTTTCAGGTATTGTGTGTGAAAGAAGACAACTGCAAGTTTAATCATATTCAACATTACGAGTTTTATAAAGTAAAACAATGTTAACCCTCTTTACATAAAACAAAAAGGTTGAATCGTTAAAATCCTGTTACCAAAACGCAATATAAGCCAAGTGTAGGTAAGTTTCTATCAAACGTATAATTTTGAGTGCTGAATGTAATTTTCAAGTCCAAACTCGGTACTGTTGAGACCTTTTTCAGGTAAGCTCTAAGTTACCATAATATTGCAATGTTTTGGGATTAGGTGGTGACTTTCTACAGGGTCCGTTCAGATTTGTACCACCATCGTATCCTTTAACTTACCGCCAAATATCAGTGTTTGCATTTTTGTGTTCCGATGTGGGGTAAGACAACCGGTGAAATTACTAGCACAGAGGCATTCCACTCTAATCCTCAGGGTTGGCAATGCATTAAGTCTTAAGATTGTAGTCTTGACAATTTTAATGTCTATGGGGCTCAGATTCCATTTATCATCAGATGACCTGATACTCATTCTCATTAAAAAATATACCAAATTTCAGCCCAAGATCTCTAAATCTACTGACAAACTAAAGTCTCGTAAAGGCAGATTTTTAGTCTAAAGTACCAAATGGTCTATTCAAAACGCGAATCCACCTGCTAACCTAAACCCCTTTTTCATTGAGCACACCTGTTTGAAAGGGAATAAATAATGGCGGCGTTCCGGACACGAACTGCGCCAAGAATACTTACGATAACAGAGTACCTACAGACAAACTAACTACCCAAGAGTACCAGTACGTTTTGTAGATGGGTAATAATAACCAATGTTATACATGCAAAACTGATTTTTGGTTTGTTGCTCTGCTCGTCTTACACGCAGCAGCTGAGTAGCGGGATCGACGTGTTTTTTAAAATTGAGATTGCTGGTCGTCCAAAAAGTGACTCTTGAGCAGACGAATACGCGGGCAAAAACTTGTAATCCAATGTAAACAAGGTCCTATAATTAAATATTCGTCCAATACTGCCAAACTATAGGCATAGAAAGAGAGCGCTGTAACAGTTACATAATAATATATATTTATCCCGTTCTCTCCCTAGAGCATGGCAGATAATTATACTTTATTAAACAGCCTAGTTAACACTTGTAGGTCTTGTGATGCCTATAATCAAGCGCTGTGTCTAGTTGATTACTGTACTAATCTCAAAGTATTAATTGATATGATCTATCGTTTACACTGTTGGGTGGGCACTGATTCTTTGTCTGATGGTGCCCAAATGAGATTGAAGTAATTCTTATGGGCGTTTTCACTAACACGTGTACCCCAAAGAAGGAACTTTAACTTTGTCCGTTTTGTGACGATAGTTAGCCATACATTGCGTCGGTCAAGTAACCGAAACAGCGATAAAAAATTGAGCGTACGTACGAAGTTATTTCATCATTGAAAACATGTTACCATGAATCCGCTCATATTTTCTTTCTACTTTTGCTAAAGTATGTTTTGTCACTTCGGGTCAGATGCAAATGTTACTATGATAGAATCAGATAAACACAAAGCAGATTTGAAGCAAATTTTAGCTAATGCGTGTAGGAATAAGATGACTATACCATAAATAATACGATTTCCGCAGTTACTACAGAGCATTTCTAGCGGTTAGACATGAACCGTATTAAAGCGATATCGCTAAGTTCGCGTCTCAAACTTGGAGTTTATCGAAGCTGTTGCATTCGAGATTGTTACGGACTACCGCTTCTCGAGTCTCTGTGGAGAGAGTCTCATTCCTGGACAGACTTTATTTGATCGAAAACAATTGCAGAAAACGGAAAATGTATATGTTATGACGTGACATTGGTTTATCTTATCTTTGAGCTAATTTAAATCCTTTAGGATCTTTTGTGCAATTATGTTTTAACACACTCAGTTTTTTTAAATGTACAAGTTTCCCGACGATGCTTTTGTTTTTTCAAGGTTAGAGTATCTAGTAATTAGTACGAGAAAACCTCATTGGTAAACGGGCGACTACTGGTATCACAAGTCGATACCCTAACCCTCACTCAGTCACATAATGATTATAAGAATAAGAAGAAGATTTTTTTATTTTGATCAAGCCCATAATTACACGTACCTAATAAACTAACATGCATAACAACATAAAACTTTAAACTAAAACACAGAGGTGACAGAACAGCGTGTTCCTGTTCCTGTTGAACACGACACCAAAAAAACCCAAGTCAAGTCATATCTTAACGACAAACTCGGAACGATTTTAGAGGCGGTTAACTTGTTCCTTTTTCAAATATTTGTATGGAAACTCGTGACTAATGTAAGGACTTAATCGTAATTTACTGACTTAACTGAATAAGATAGTTGTCTATAGAATATATCTGAGTACGGCCGTAAACCACAAACTTATTAGTCCAACGACGCTTCTTTTGTCGTTTTTTTAGTTCAGTTCCATATAGCTTCTTCTTGTTATTTTTATGTCACCTCTTAAACTAGGGAGTGTTAAAAATCTGCACTTTTACAGATCATCCGTATCTCCCCATGCAATAGTATTTTATTAAGAATACGAGCATTAGCAAGTTCTGATAATAATAAAAAAAATATAGCCGTGCGCGAATCTCTTAGTCTTATAGTTTACTAGAAATGTAATTTCGCACTGCTAGATCAAAACAGTATCAACTCAAAATCCTTGCTAGTTTTGTTTCAAGTTCATAGGATTTGTAATAAAGTTGATTTTATAAAACAGTTGTATTTTGAGTTACTCCTGTTTTGATCTAGCAGTGCGATTTGGTAACCAACAAAGATTAGGCCGTGGGAGTTAATATGACGTCACAGCACAATGTAGTATAGAGATAGTGGGTGATAGGTTGTTCTATCATATTATCACGTCCGTTATTGACGTATGTAAAGTTATAGTCACTTCAACTATGACAAAATTTGCAGGCTCGCAGAGCAGTATTCGTACTAACTGAAATGTTTTAAAACTCGTCGACAAGAGCTACGTTGATATAGTAGGTCACTGTATATTTAACCATTTTAGCTACTCGCATTAATTTTATTTCTGCAGTACCTACCAAATGTAAAAATTCATTCCAACTTCCGCCGTTTAGTGTCCGATTTTCATTTTCCCTAATTGCTCACAAACAGTTAACCCCACAAATTTTACTATGACCGTAAATTGATACCCAAACTTTCCAGTGGCACTTAAATGCCACTCCTTTCTACGCCCAAATGCATCTTGCAATTTCCAAACAGCCATAATTGTAACACATTACCGTGAAACAAAACACATACGTTCAATCCGACAGCAAAAATCGCATGTTCCGAATTCAAATAGGACCAAAATAACGGTATTTTATACACCCGTCATTATTATAACAAGACGCCTTACAGTTGCATTACACGTTATGTCCTTAGGAATACAGTTGGATTTTGTAAAAGCAGATGTTTGTTGGTTCCCCCGTACCAAGGAATGCTCGGTCTAATCGCGTTTCGTTTGTTTGGAACGCCTCCTCATTAATAATATTCAGTATATTTGCATATAATGAGAGGGTTGCCTGCCGAAATGTTTCGTGGTACCGGCTCGCGTTTATAGCTCGTTTTAAGCCTGTTCCGAGCTAATTGTGCTTTATTTCTTGTTTAATTGCACATTAGTTACGAGATGAATCTTGGGTTTGTTTTTTGGCGGCGGGAATTGTCGTGAAGCGTTGCATTCCTGGCAAACATTATGGGATTCAGTAAATTAATCGAATATAAGGCCACTACCATCTTTTTGCTAAACTACTCTAAACATTTCTTAATGTGGGATTCGACACAAAATATTAACTCAACTTTACCTATTGACAAATTCCAAAATTAGGTATTATGTTGGTTACAATATAGGTTAGCATAAATCACAAGAAAACCGGTAAATCAGAAAAACCTATCATATACATAAAACATCTTCATTTTTCAGTCAATAGACTATAAATTAAGATAAAAACATTAAACATAATACTAGGAAATAGATCCTAAAGAAAGATCATAATTTGATTTCTGATTACGCGCTCTAGTTCGACCCAACTTTTGCTATTACTACAACCTCCGTTGCTAATACAGAAAAAAATATTATTTATTACGAGCATTACATACCATTGGGGCTTAGGGAACTATAACTAGTTCCATAAATCGTAACTGTACCGTAACTTATCGCAACTTGGAACAAATAGTTTGATTTGCGGGAACAATGCCCCAACAAGTGTTTGACAGCTCCAGCTAATCAACCTCTCGCCTGTGGGGTTAACGGATAAGATCATCGCCCTCTTATTGACAAATGTTGGCAACAAGTCCACTATTGAAGAAAGACACCACCACTATAAAGAAGACAGAAGGTCAAAAGGGAAGGTTAGAGTCACTGAATGAATGTGCCACTGGGAAATCGTCTATCAATTATTATTTTTTGGAATCAATTAATAAAACACAAAAGTTTGTTCAGAGTTGAAAACTCTTAATTGTATTAACTGATAGTGAAACTTACATAAAACACTTGCGGAACAAAATAACACCCCATTCAAAAATATCCTGTAAAGAACTCTCTAACGTATAAAGAAGAAAGAAAGTTTGTAATCTAATGAATATCTGCCACATTAAAGCACAACACATCTTTATCTTTTGTGCCCAACGTGAAAAATAAGGAATTTTACTTAACAATAAGCTTCTCAAAAGACTGAAACTCAATTTTCAAGCCATTTTAAAATTACAGAGTTACCAACTCCACAATAGGATCGGCAACTTTGCTGTAAAAACGGGATGCTTCCCTGAATTGTAAAGGAAACATTTTTGAGGGAAACTCATTAACAAGTCAATAAGCGTGGGCTTATTACTTCGTTCATAGCGTTTACAGCGAGAGAATAAGACATGCTAATCGTTCGAGTTAGTGAAGGACAAAAATATACAGGTTAGGTAATGAACCAATGAATTAATAATTCGTCTTTTTCTAGTAACAACTCTTTGGTGTATTTCAGAACACGTCTTTTTGATTTTCTTACTATTTGATATTTTTGTGTGGTTTGTGAACAGCATATGGTTCCATAGACTACTCACTAGCGTTATTCATAACAGCTATTTCTATTTCATTCATACACTTAGATATGGTATCGGCGTGCTAACCGCGTGACTCAATAAAGAGTTCTTAAAGGTTGTTAAATCTACCAAAATATGAATTTAAATGGAGATTTATAGTAAAAATGATGAATTCTCCGGTACATAAAAATATGAAATTATATTAAGATCGTCAACATAAATAATTATTATAATAGAATAAAATAATAACACTCAAATAATTAAAACAACAATTATAAACATAATAAATGATGTGTATGTACATACAAACATACGTATGACACATTTGTCGATGGCTCGAGTACATTTACTTAACATAATTGCTTCGGTCACGTTATCAAAGTTATGCTAAACTACACTAGTACCTGTTAGTAGCATAGTGCCAATTTGTGACGCCCTGAAAACCTTTAAAATACCTACTTCGGGCAGTTTCATTAAATATTCAACAATCGGGAGCGTCACAGTCTGAATTTAAATTTAAACTTGGTAAACCTGTAAATATAGACGCGATATCTTTTCGCTCGAGGACGTTATTTTTACCGTCATTCTGTGTCTAATTTTGTATTATAACCTTTAGTGGCGGCTGTTTATTGGTCTATGATTATACGAGGTCTGCGACTTTGTACGCGTACTCCTATTTCTTCCCGATTCCTAGTATCCAAATAATATTTTCACTAAATTTCGAGTCACCCAGCGGTTTAATCTGTCTGCGTCGTGCGTCAGTTAGTCGGAAGAGTTTTATATGTATACATTGGTTTTTAATATTTCCAAAGACGTTGCAGGGACACTTATCATACCTTGAAATGTTTGAGGTCAGTTAAAGATTTATCCAATAAAGAAAGGTCTAAATGATCTCATTTAGAGGTCGAATGACTAATGTGAATCTTCAAGGAAGTCCCAGTGATATGTTAGCATCTAGTTACTTGGGCATATTACTTTCATATTACTTTCTTTCGTCTGTAGTATAGATTACAACAAATTTTAATTGTTGAATTTGAAACGTTACAAAACATCGGCAATTTAAATGTGAACATTAAGGATCATTGGGTTTTGGTCTTAGGGAATGTAATCGAGAAAAGAGTATAAAGTTGAACTTCCGAGTATTATGTTGTTGACGATCCACTGTTACCTACTTATAATTTTGAA
Organism: Acleris sparsana; assembly: GCA_923062465.1. Classification (NCBI taxonomy): domain Eukaryota; kingdom Metazoa; phylum Arthropoda; class Insecta; order Lepidoptera; family Tortricidae; genus Acleris; species Acleris sparsana. The sequence goes on from OV281296.1 coordinate 11,734,738, forward strand.
ATTAAATATCTTTTGTGAAACGCTAATAGTCACAGATTTAATGCTTAGCGACTAAACTATGGTGGTCTGTTAACCATTTGCACTATACAATTTAGTGAGTGAATAAATTCATTTCATATTTTTTCATTTCGAATTCGCACGATGTTACCTAAAACCAATTTTGGCTTATAAAATACAGCCGCTATTTGGATTATTTAATAGTGACACAAAAATAACTTCAGGTTTACAGCGAATCCAGATTTATTTTATATTCGTTTTGTTTTTATGTCCAATTGGGTCATTGCGTTGTTTTCCTAGGATTATACAGGTTGTGTAGAGGAGTATCTTTTATTTTCATTACCTTATGGCTCCAATACGTTGTATATCTAAACACGCAATGAAATTCAACAAGAATATTAAATTTGAAGAATATTGACCAGACGGAGCTACGTTGGTGCCGTGGAAACTAGGTAGGGCTCTGGTGTGGGACGCGACGTGTGTTGATACATTCGCCCTTTCTCACGTCCAGACAACCCGTAATCGGGCCGGTGCAGCAGCTGAACAGGCCCAAACCAACAAGAGCCGCAAATATTCATCATTATTAAATAATTACGAATTTGTGGCGCTTGCGGTGGAAACAATGGGACCTTGGTCAGCTGACATGAAAAGTTTTATTAAGGCCCTGTCATCCCGGCTCATCGACACCTCCGGAGACCCTAGAGCTGGCGCTTACCTTTCCCAAAGGATTGGGCTAGCCATCCAGAGAGGTAATGCAGCCAGTGTCTTAGGGACCATGCCGCGAGCGGACCTGCTAGAGGGGGTGTTCTTTTTATAGTGGTGTTTATGTTTAATTTTTAATATTAGAATATTAAATACTTTGTTTTTTATTTAGTCAGGCATACTATATAACCACAATCTAACCTGAGGTTAAGTGAAGACTCTCTTGCTTGAAATTTAGATTTCTAAGGTTATGTTTAATATCGATATGCCACTTTCTAACAGTATTCCAGGATCTATAGTTTTTCTTATACATAAATTACAATTACAATACAGATGTTATCTCCTGGCACATTTATCTATTAAGTCAAGAGTTCTATAACCTCAGCCTAAAGATGTCCACAATTAAGAAGACCATCTTATCAAGTGTGGCCATAACGACTGCATTTTCACAGCCACGAATTTTCAAGCTCTTGTAATAAGAAAAGTTTACCAAATTACTTGATTATTACTCGTACTTTGATAGAAACAATAGAACCGTAGCGAGATCAACAGCAGATGCCTCTAAGAGTCTTCTTCTGAGCAAAAAGTCTGAGAGCGATCATAAATCAAACCGTCCTTTGTTGCGGCGATGTCACTTGTGCTGCTTTAACTTGAGCAAAAAAAACTTGATTTGAATTCTAGATATTTATAAGAAAAGGAGTGTTTGTGATTCAGTGGAGACTTGAGCATAAAGCATGTTTGCGTTACTAATAACAGTACGGATTTTTTCTTGTCATAAATGTTTTCGCAATGAGGCTTCCTTTACACTTCGACAATTTTCAAAAGAGACACAATTTCATAAACTAGCATTGAATGGATTCTCTCAAACAAACAAAGGGAGTCCTTTGCGAAGTAACGGGCACTTTAAATTTTCTCAAGTAATAATTATACTGCCAGGAAAAGAATTTATATGCCACAAATTAAAGAAATTACCTATTATTTATCAAGAAATACAGTTACTTTGAACAATGATTAAATTCTTTACCAAGGAATTTCATTTCTTTACACTATATTGAAACTACTTAAAATAATTATAAGGACCTGTTTTCTCTACAAAGGGGTTTTGTTATATGACGTAGTTTTTCGTACTAAGCTTTTATATGTTTTTGTTTACCATAGTCATGTTTTATTATATTTACCGTCGTGATACCCTTATTACATAATTTAACATACTCTCTATCGAAATTCCATTCAAATAACTTGATATTTCCGTCCAATCCGAATTCCAATACTTATAATATTCCCTCGTGTCTAGTTTGGAACTAATTTATAAGTTGTCTGCGGCCGGGAACCCGTAAACAAGGCTTTCGAACAACTCGTAATCTAATTTCTATCGAGTTCCCATCGAGTCCCTATCAGGTCACGGCAAATAGATGCTTTACCCAATGATTTACTTAGCTTCTATGGCCTCAGTAGTAAAGAAGTATTAATAGTAGATTATACACCGAGGGGATAAAGCACTGTTTTATGTCACGGGCGCGATATTGAATCCCGAGCAATCGAGGGACTCCAGATTTAACTCCCGAGCGTTGCGAGGGTGTTACGAGTTAATTCCTGAGCGATGCGAGGGAAATAAAACGGAGTCCTCCGTGCAGCGAGGGATTCAAGCGCGCCCAAGACGTAAACAGCTTTATCTCAAAGGAAAATACTCTACTTTTCTCACCTTTCGCGAGACAATTAAAAGCCAGGCTACTTATTAGTATCAACGTCAAATCTCAAATCACTTTCGCTTTCGTCACTCGACATTTTTGTTCAAACTATAATCTTTTAACTTCAACCTCCTGCTAACTATTACTGCATCGTTTTGCAACACTCGCGGCTTTTCTTTTATTTTCTTTGTTTTGCGTATATGGCTTGTGGTGGCCAGTTCGATTTTCAAATAAGTTCCATAGAAACTTACAGCAAAGGTTTCCATGGAACAATTTTTCATACGAATTTAAATCTCATTATTACCCGATATTGTGCTGAATCTCATCATAACCCGCTGGTTAGCCGACGGTTATAATGACTTGCTTTAACTGAGGTTTGCATGAAATATAATTGGACCATTTCGAGCATGTGGTGTGAAAATCATTATTATGTTTCTGATGGATAACAAATAAATATTGCTTATAAATAAAATAGATTTATTTTCATCTATTTTGAGACCAGGAATGAGATTCTCCACAGTAAAACAATATGGTTTTTGACATGTTTCCGTGACTCGGGAACAAATATTCGCGCTCATCACATAAATTACCGGGATTTAACCCAGAACCGCTAGCTTCGTAGGCAGGGTCACTACTAACTAGGCCAACGCGTCGCCAAACTCTACTTTGATACTGCGCCTTTCATTATAAACGAGTTCATAATTACTATACTGAAGTACTGACTTGTCACTATAATGTAAATTATGATAGCGATATTGAAGCAAGATGTGCTAAACCAAAATGCAATAGAGGCCAAGATATCGAGTTTAATTCTGAAAGTGTCAATTCAATATCAGTGTAACGGCGTTGGCAATCTATTCATCGGCTTCGGGACACCTTTATCAGTTGGCGGGAGTTTGCGCTAGTTGCAACGGTGGCTAACTTCAGTCTCAATTCAGAGGGAGATGGAAAATCTCTGTCTATGTTTGTGCCTGTATTTTTGTCAGGCGGTATTTCTGTACGGTATTGTCTAGAACAGCGGTTCACAAAACCTTTTTTGGGAAGGAACCATTGACATAGTAGAGAAAAATATGAAGTAACTATTGGACTTTGTAATAAGAGGCCCTGGGCCATATGTTTAACGCTATAGAAAACGATTTTTTGAAAACAGTCTAAAAATTTAGAAGTGGCATAAACGCGACACGACACTCTGGCTGCTTACGGCAATCGTATAATTTATAACGATATAGATAACGATTTCGCCATGCATCTTGTCTAGGGCCACTGCTCGTCAAGTGGCTGCCAACTTGCTAATTCCGGTTGTAAATATTTACAGATGTGGGAAGTCAGGATAGTGACAATAGTCCCCTGATTCTGTAACGGCCATTCCCAATATTGAGGTAATCTTTAGTTAAAGTTATAGTTTATCGATTGATAATTGGCTATTAAAGATAGATTCAATTTAAACATAAACTGGTTGCTTTTATCAACATTGTAATTATACGGGCTTTTCAAGGCGAAATACATCAACCAAAATGTAAATAAGTCTGAAATGAACTTGCTCAAGTTACCTAATAACTTTCAGTCGACATAAAATCTCCTAAGAATTTCAAAAAGGAAAGAGTCAAGTGTCTCTAAACTACGTCTCAGTACGGCGAGTCGTTACCGTCACTCTCATTTTTGAAAGTGTTTTGAAACAATTGGGGCAGCAAAAGTAAATACCAATGGGACGGCAACGATTGAAATTGACAACAGTTTCTATCTTCAGTAGGGCACATCAAAAGATATATTATTGGGAACGGCTGTAATACTAGTGATTATATAATCGATCTCCACATAACCTAACCCGATCTAAGGCCGTCAAGGTTCCGTATATACTGCATGGACAGCGGTATCAGCACAAGTGGGCCCGAGTGGGCTATAGTCTCTCCGAGTGGGCCTCAATAGGCCTCACACACGCCGATGGGTCCTCGAACACGCCTGCACAAAGCGATGGCCGGTAGATTATCATTGTAGCGTCTGTTAAGGGCTTTAGGTTGTAGGTTGTCTAGGTTGATTATGGTAATAGTTGCAATATCTGCGACCCTATATGAGTCATTTGTAAAATATACTTATGATTTCTTTATAAACGGTTCTATTAATGTTTTCATTAAGTTGTAGAAGTGTTCTAAGTTTTTTGTGGCCGAATAAAAAATAATTACGAACACATTGTAAACAAAGTTGCGCGTCTTTAATTTCACGAAAGCGGGTGAGCCATACTTGTTGTTGTAATGCGTATAGACACGCACACTACGGCAACGCTTAGCGACGACAGCTACGCACTTAGAGATTACAAACACGTGCATCTACACATACTAGTATGGTCCACCCGCTTTTGTGTGACAAGACCGATGAATGACAGTTGCACAAAGCAAACCATCTTGGATATCCTTGGGGAAGGCCTATGTCTAGCTGTTTGACTGATTGACTTTCTGACGCATGAAGCTTAATTACTATTATAAGCATCTTTGTTATATAACTATGCCTACTGGCATTTTGTTCTTTATAATGGACTTAACGACGCGTATAAAAAATACCGAGATTGCGTCATCATTTCGACTGTGATTTGGCTTATAACCACTCCAGTCCTTGACTGACTGAGAGAGCCTTGAGGCGCCACAAGACTGTGATGAAACCCAAATCTCGCCTCGCTTTAGAAAATTATTACGAGCGCTAAAACAGCGCTTTTGGTGAATACTTTGCTAGAATTTTGACCATAAAATAACGACTGTATTGGTAATAAACTAGACTTTCCATTTTTTGCTAGGGCACTGATGTCATTAATAAGTTTCGTAATATTAAGTCCATGCGCGTAAAAAGTAACATTCGAAAGAACTTTGTTGTCTTCCTATATAAATAGTAAAATATCCACGTTCTGATATATATATATATATATATATATATATATATATATATATATATATATATATATATATATATATATATATATATATATATATATATATATATTTAATACAACTATAAATACGGACTTTACATTAAAATTTAAAAGTTAAAGTTAAAACTAAACTTATTTAAAATAAAATAAAATAAAACTAAGCTACTCAAATATTAAAAATTAAACATAAACACCACTATAAAAAGAACACCCCCTCTAGCAGGTCCGCTCGCGGCATGGTCCCTAAGACACTGGCTGCATTACCTCTCTGGATGGCTAGCCCAATCCTTTGGGAAAGGTAAGCGCCAGCTCTAGGGTCTCCGGAGGTGTCGATGAGATATATATATATATATATATATATACTTTCGGCGTTTAAATCAAATGTTAACAGTTTTTAAGAAACTTGCGTACATGCATATTGACACGCCTAACTCCCAATGGGGTAGGCAGAGACTATGGAACGTCAGTTGCGACGGTCAAAACATACCAATTTCGCTTCCTCTACATTCATCAACGTCTTCATGCAAGTGTGTCAATTTTGTATGCTTTTAATTTGGCTCTTATGCAGTTCATCGCGAACTGTATCAGTGTATGTGCATCTAGGGCGGCCCCTACTGACATCTCCACACACTCAACAAGGGTTTTTAATACCTGTATAAAATCTAAATTATGGTTGTACGATAATACATACAATAAGATTAAAGTACATTTATAGCTTACAAACCGTTTCTAACTTTAAAAAGACAGCGCCGAACCGGAACAAAAAACAAAAGCACGTTTTCAATTCGGAACCTAATTATGCAACTCACGAAGTATAAGGTGCAATAAATAAAGTGCAAAGCTATCATCTGCACGCGATGCACCTGCATCTTTCTTCCTTAGCGAACTGTCACAACTCGCGAAGTTCAAAATCAGAACAGCACACGTCATCTAGATATATCACCATTATCCAAACTTCTGACACCTTCAGCCATTTTAGCGCTCCCGGTCGAGCCTCCTATTCGACCTCGGTAAATATGATTAATGTTATTTTAATAGCATATTGTTTCACCGTAACGGGAGTATCCGAATCTTTTATTAATGTACATCGTGATAGTGGGGTTTACGCAGCTCGGAAGTTTCTCATCGATCGGGATCCTCGAGTTTAGGCTGTAAGTGGTTTGGGAGATCGTTTAGATAACAATGGGTAATTGGATACATTGAAGATAGGTTAAAACATGACAAGAATATCTAATTAGCAGTGTATTATGCCAATTATTTTGTGAGTGATATGTAATAGTTAAGTAATTACTGAAAATTTAGTCTAAGATTTATAACCAAGGGGCGGAATTTTCATAGCTAAAGTCAAAGGTCAAGAGGGATTGACCATTATGTTTTATCGACTATTCCAGTTATCGATTTTACTAGATACGATTCCAGACTATGACAAAATTTGCGATTATGCCGATTTAATAGCAAAAAGTTAATATGTACAACCAAAACGCCATTATCGAGCTCTACAAATATGCTCCCGTTACTTCAACTCAGGTATCAATAGATCTACAATGAAAACCGGACCAGTTTAAATGATAATGTGGAAAAAACAGTCAAGATTCTTTCTTACTACAGACAAGATGAAATTATAAGTAGTAGAGATATAGACTTCGACTTTTTTTTTGAATCAAGCTTAGTCTACTATTAGTTATACTGTTTAAAATTTCCGTATTGGTTTTATATTTAAATTGTAACAAAATAAAACTAGTTCCTGTTTTATTTATGTATTTTTTTTAATACACGTTGTTTTTTTGGTCGTTTAGAGTCTCCCACTCCAGGGAAAAAGCCTCCCCCATTATAGTGTCGTGCTAAGTGACAATTAGTTATCGATAGTCGATAAAACACATTGGTCAATCCCTCTTGACGTTTGATTTTTGCTATGAAAATTCCGCTCCTTGTTTATAACAATAGGTCCTGACTTCTATAGTAAATTACCTGAACAATTTACAGCTAAATCAATTTGCATACGTGTTTCAACCTTGTGGAAACAAGATGTCAATTTCACGAAATGACGTTTAATCTCTGATAAGCGTTGTCAGTAATCCCGTCAATTTTCTTCTGAATGCTGTGTTAGCAATACGACTTTACCCAATAATCAAATTTCCCTCGCCATTTTGAAATGAAAACCCATTTTACTGACTGCATGGATAAAAGAACACAATAACTTATAAAGCTAGCAAAACCTTTCCCATTTTAGAAATAAAATTCTGAAGTTCGTACAGCTGTTTACGGAAAGATAGGTTCAAACAGGTTTTATTGGTCTCCGGTCAACGAGGTTTAATTTCCGGTGGGGACCATGGCGGACTTTCTGGCCCAAATTAGAAACGAGTGCTTCGTGCCTTATTGCTAAAAATTTGAATATGGAAGGTAGAAGTCGTGTGGTGTTTATTAAATGGCTTTGAGTGTTAGAAAATTGGCCAGTGTTATTTCTGTAATGTTCTAATAAAAAATATCTATAATACTTTTATTTATTTAAACTCTATGCCTGTAACGATGACCTAAATCTTCTTTCAGATTAATGCTAATTAAAATGAGACCTACATAAATCCGCTTTGAACGTCCCTAACAATTAAAACAGTAATTACAATCTAACTTTAAACAAACCTCACGGCGGCCATACGTTCCATACACCTCCTAATTAGCCGGAACTCCGAAGTCGTTAAGGGCACAAACAATACGCGGAGAAGTCAAAGTTTGACCACAATTAATGTAGTTCCGCTATAGAGTGAGATGGCTGGGGAAATCTCGGCTAGTTTATTGTGTCTTGGCCGTTTTGTTGAGTTGAAATAGGTTTTTAATGATTTTTGTACAGTTTGGAGCGTGTGGGCCGTTTCTTTGGATCAACTTTAAAGACTAAGTAACAGTCAACATGAAAGCTTGGTTTCAACTCGAGCGACGCTATTGTTTAAATAGAACGTGTACGTGTTGGTTAACGTTTTACTGAGTCGTTGGTTAGCGTTAAAACCCTATTTTATTATGAGTTTTAAAAAAATTGACGCACTGGCATGTATCACCATGATCACGATGTGACTGCGAAAAGAGATTCTAAAACTTTATCAAACGCAATTGTCGAAACACCTAGTAAAACTTACCTACTCCTAAACATGGTGTATTATTTTATATCGTTTATCAGAAGTATTATCCGCTTTAACTTTTGGTCAGAATTATTTTAGATAAAAGACACACCGCTTTACTGATCACGAAATACAAGAGCATGTAATGATAATTATTCATACCCACGTAAATTTGTCCTTACACATTAAACTTCATCATACCAATGAGAATAGCGTAATCGTCCTTAATTTCCCTCCGTTCCAACGTGAAGAAAGTTACAACAGCATATCAAAGTCGGTGTAACTTTTTCACCGGGGCGGAAACCCTCCGTTTGTCTTATCGCCCGAGGCGTGAAGTTCGTTTTTGCGCCCCGGTTGATTATTGCGTTTTAGACTAGAATAGAAATGTCCTAGGTGGTTTATTGCTTGAAGTAAATACTTTCTAGGATACTTACACTAATTGCCGTTTTTTCAAACTTACTTAATTTAACTTAATTAATTTATTTGTTTTATCAGTGCTTACACGTTAGGTAATTAACTTAATGCGAATTGAAGCTTTAAAGACCTTAGACCAATAAAATTGAATGTGCCATCCATCCTAGAAAAGTTTGCTTATCAGAAAACTATACATTAATCTGAGGTCTAAGGGCCGTATAAATAAACTCATCTTGACTGTGAGGCCCGTTACAAGATACGTCAAAGTAAACATCAAACCATAGAACACTGTCATTGTTGACGCATCTCGAGACGAGCATTTGAGTTGAGATCAGTTTATTAATACAGGGCCTTAGAAGAGCACTCTGGACATTGTTGTCTTAAGAATCAAAATGTCGATAAACAAAAAACTATAATTTCATTCAAGATCATAGCTTATTCAATTAATAAAAGTAGTGTTATTATTTCTCAAGTAAAATTGTTATATTTTTGTAGTAAACTTGGTAAATATACTCAGGTCCCTCGAGGAAAAAATCAAGGTTAGATGAAAAATAAAGGTTTTTTGCGGCGTTTTCTTTGGTACAGTAGACGGCTTAGTCCTAAAAAGAAGAAAACATACAAAGGTTTTCATTATTATCTAAAAATGTTTCATGATTGTAATCATGAGCTTTAGGAGACGGATGGACTTGTTACTCATATTTCTTACTTTTATTCATGAGTCCGAAAATAAGACTAAAGTTACCACACACATATTTAATTACACACATCTTAAAAAAAATGCAACGTTATAACTATTTATTGTTTTGTCTGTGACAGTGACTGGAAATATAAGTAAAACATATTATTGTGTAATTTAAATTCAAACCCACTTCAAACAATATTTTACGTCTATTTTGTAACTACTAAGGACTATGTATGTACATTATACTTATAAGAACTATATATACGAAAAAAAAGTGGTTTTGTTACAAGTGTACAAAGGGGTAAATAGATTCTTATTTAAGCGATAATGTAAAAAAACGAGCATAGTAAGTTTTTAAATGCCAAGATATTACATGTAGTTGAATCTACGTACCATTATAGCAAGACAAACAAACATTTTAAATATATTTCACAAAGTAGGTAAAGAAATAGTACAATGACACGAAATCCCCAAAAGATAAAATATGGCGGATATCGTTTGCGCGAGTGACCTCATTCCTAGGCAAGGCAGCGGTGCAGGCTGGGTTAATCCGGCGTTCAGATCATTGCTCACGGCAAAAAAATACTTTTCTGCACTAGTGTGGAAGTAGTCTTTTTGTGCATCCATGAAAAGTACGTACGAAAGAATGCATTGAAAATATTAAGCGTATACATTATTAAACATCTACTTAAACTTTCACCTACAATTACTAAAACTGAGGCCTAGTTAATCTTCGGGTTAAGCGGCCGTTTAAACGGAGACTGTACCGGCGAACTTAACTCTAAGTTAGATAATGAGCGAGTTAATCTTATGCACTAATTAGTTACTGAGGCGGGCTAATGCTGGAGTTTTGGTTTAGAGGTATAAGTTAGCGCTGGGTTTAATCAGTATATATAATTAGAGTGCTTTCGATGCATAAGTCGCGCATCACTACTTATAATTATATATATAAGATACAGGCAAGGATAAAGAACATCCAAATAAAGTTAGAATAATATTGTTTAACTGAAGTGGCAATAGGTGATGCACATTGCTCGTAGAACTGATGGCCGATTGGGCCACAAGCTTCTCGAATGGCGACAACTTGTCGGAAGACGCAGCGTGGGTAGACCTCAGTGAAGGTTGCGGGAACCCGGTGGATGCAGGTAGCACGTGACCGGTCGTTGTGGCGATCCTTGGGGGAGGCCTACGTCCTGCAGTGGACATCGTTTGGCTGAAATGATGATAATGTTGAATATTGTTTACTCTCGATGTCTCGATGTTCACCCGCGACTTTTGAAGCGTAGAATTAGTCTCCCAATTAATACTCATGCAATTAAGGAATGTTCCCTCCTGAAATGCCTAGGTTCAGTCGTCATGGAAGAGTTTGCATACATATATATACATGGTCACAGTAAATTCTATACAATCCCTCGGAGGGGATGAAGTATAGCTCATTTTCAACAGATTATTTGTCATAGTGATTAGTTTCTGAGATAGTTAACGGACCATGGGCAAGTTTTAATGGAATCTGGTCCTTAAACCAACAAAGGTGGTTAGGTCATTAAATAGGTCTTAAATAAATTTAAGATGTTTCATATAGATTTTGATTTCCGGGCAGAAACAATGAAATCAAAATGTGGCCTTTATTAAGAACTCTGGGCTGGACGAGGTTAGTCCCATTTATCTATATATCTAATTATTAATCAATCATGCAATTGAACGGATGGTGCGCGTCATCATGGATTCAAAATAATAAAAATATAATAACTGAGAGACATAGTAATTAATCAAAAAGTTTAATAAGCATCATTTTATACCAATATTTACACATTGACACATTTGCGTCTTGGCTTCTAGTGGTCCGTTGTATAAATCATTGCAATCTATATCAATTAAATGGATTCATGGACTAATCAAGTTAATAATAAATTAATAGACTGGTCGGAGTAGACTGTGATTTATTAACCACTACGGTATTAGCCTAGCTTCCTATCAATTATAATCTAAATGAATTGGTGCAATAATAATGTTTTGATAATGATCCGTCGTTCTTAAGTAGGTGTAAACCATTTTGATTTCACGTCAAAAGGATAATATGGTTTGCACAAAGCCACCCAAAATACTCGCGAACGAAGCTTCTTTTGGAAAAAACTGAATCGTTTCATCAGTTTGGAAGTTACGATGGCACAGAAGACACAGATACAAAGACAGAGAAACACAGATAAAGATCAGTTTGGGAGTTACCATGCCATAAACGGATACACAAACACAGGCACACAAATACACCGACACAGAGACTCACAGATATATAAACACAGAGACACACAAATGCATGGACACACAAATACACAGACACCACTCTTTTTGCGTCGGGGTAAACAAGACTGATAAATAAAAATCTGTATACATTATTCTTTAAACTTCGCCGGTTTATTCATTGTCATCGTTCCACTTTCGCAAAAGCGCTCAAATTTTACGGATCCGAAAGTAACTCCCAATTTAAAAGATATTATACGTTAATCTGAGGCCATAACTTAAGGCAGCGGCCACATCATCGCTCCATAATTTAGTTTTGTCGTAAACCACACATTACACGTGCACACCGAACATGAAAATAAAAACAAGCGTCGGATGACGTCATGAATATTTTATACGTCATCACTTTGGCGTAAAACAGAATATTTTATGAGCACATAAAAATCACCTTTTACGGTATCGTTTTAGTTGAAAGGCTCATTTTATGTGTTCGATGTCAATTGGTTGTGTAGACGGCTTTGTAAACATCATTCTAATATGGCTTCTAACAAATTTTTGATCACCAAAAAGTAAAGAAACAGTATGCCTGCAGTAGCTCTAACACGAGTACCTATTTTAATCAAACGTCACGTTTCCGAATCACTTTTACTATTCAAAAACGTGAACTATACTTTTACGGAAACTATTTGTATCATAAACCCCTTAAACAGACTCGCGCACACTCAATAAAAATGTTGAGCTTACTTAGAATGTTATTGTCCGTGTCATGTGTTATTTGATGTTCTGTTTGAAGTTTACTATGACTAAAATGCTGAACATTTTCGTTGGGGTATTCTACATACTTTACTTTACGTGAACTTCATCTTTACTACTCGATGACGACACAAAAGTCAACGTCAATCACAACGTGCTTGTAAATTTTGGTACTAGCGACGAAGCACTGATTCTAATACACGTTTTCTCAATGACATTACGTTAACGTTACTTTGTCGATAGCGGGTTATTGTATGTTCTCAAGGTACCGTTATCAGTTACGATGTTCTTGTGTTGAGTATTATACGAATAAGGTAGAAACAATAGTCAAACTAATGTAGATGCTGGGCTTCTATTCCAAAGCAAAGTCCCGAGCTCAAAGGCACGATTTATAGTATACTGGTTACTCTTAAATCCTCTAAGAGGAATTTGACGACACCTCGTTTGTCCAAATCGGGCGATTACTTCAGTGACGAGAGAACAGAACCATAAATGTTTCCGATACAACTTAAACGTCACTGGTTCTTTGTTTAAATTATAAATGTATGTATGTATGTAAACTCTTTATTGCACATAAACAATTACATAACATTTTGCATCACTATAGATATCCCTCTAAACCCAACAGCATTTTATGATTTTATTATTAAACCCGTTTATTACTGCTTCTATATATTTGAGATCATCACATTAAGACCTTTTAAATGAAATCCATCAGTGGTTTAAAAATACAGTCATCTGGTCATCAAGTCAGTAAGTTGAACTTATCAAATAAAGTTGCATTAAATTATAACCTTACACCACCTATCCGAAACCCAATCCTTATACCATATTCCCATCTAAAAACATCACAGTAACGTTTAAAAAATACCGAAGAGCCCACCATTACAGTGGGGGGACATTATCACGGCCTCCTTTTCGTTAAAATTTAACCCTAATTGCCGAATGTTGTCCGTCGTGGTCCTTATGACGTCATTAGTACATGACAGCCGGCAGTAAAAGTTGGAATGAACTCTTTGGTCCTTTGCCCCCGCGACGCATTCCTGGAGGCGCGGTTATGCTTATAGGAGGAAGCGGTTTTGGGAAAGTTTTTTACTTTTGGCAAAGAAATTGAATGCAAAAGTAATTTTAGTCTACTGGGAGTGAGTTTGTAATCTAGACTTAAAAGTAGTCTGTGTCACACTAGATTTTACTAGGAAAAAATAAGCCACATCTTAAACACTCGGTTAGACAGTTTTCTATGATTTGACTAATAAAATAACTAAAAACTATTGTTTTAGTTTTTGTTGTAACACGATATCCAACCGTCTGAAAAAACTATGCCGCGTAACCACTTATCCCTCGCCGCTTCTACCAATTTCTCCTTTTAAAAGTTAAGGACTTAAAAAAAAAAATCCAAACAAGTTGGTCAAATGTTAGTTTAATAAGCTGAAAGGCGATATATTCAAGTAAACAGATAATTAATTAAACTCTTAAACTTAAATACGCGCAAAAACAAGTTTTTGAATTATAAAAACGGTATACAATTACGTTAGTAAGCTCACATAAAGGTTTTATAATCGGCCTAGCCCTATAACCCGATGATGACGGACGGAAACACATACACAGACAGACCCCTCTGTAGGTCGGTAATAATTAAATTAGAAAATTCATAACATGCCTAACCTAGTGCAAGAGGCAGCTAGTACAAAAATATAGGTTAATAAAAGTCAGTTTTCAAAAACCCAACTGCTGTTTGAGTAATGACGCCAATAAAATGTTATTTATCATGTAGCGTTGAAAATTTCGGAACAAAACGAATTATTTGTTCCTCGTTTTTTTCGGATTGTTTAATGAAAAATAACATATGAGTAATGACAAATTATTCATAGTCAATCACTATGTCGTCATTGTCGTACATTTGTTGGTGCAAACAACAGGTCCGTTTAAGGTCCGAAAAAAAAACCATTTGTTTGGAAAAAAGCGTTTTCAACGCTAATCATGTACATATATTTGTTATATTTTACTAATATATAAATAAATAAAGACATACATACATACAGGACAAAAATATTAAGTCTATTGAAATGCCACACGGATATACCCGTGCCTTTTAGTTATATCGTAAATGAGTTAACCGTTTAAGCCCCCGTGTGGCCCACACCCGGTCCCTTTCATTACGGGGGCACGCTTGCCCAGCAGTGGGATGAGATTGCCCATTAATTACGTTACCTCTTTACTGTAGGAGAGCCGTCGGTAAAATGATACTCGTAGCACCTTTATGATTTAATGCTAATTACAAAAAATAATTCGTACGTTAATCACATACGGGTTTGTAGCAAGAAGGTAACACAGGACCCCTATGGTCCTATTAATTTTTTCATCTGTTGTGATCGACACATCGTCATTGCCTTGACCTCGTATCTCCTATTTCGTGACGTACGATTTTAAACTTAAATGTGAAAAGAATTAAGTTCAAAGTCATACATCTCGAAATATCAGATACGAGTTTTTTCTAAAGTAGTAACGACATGCAATGGTATCATTTTAGCAACTGTCAATGTCATGAATTTGATAATTCGAATAGTTTGATATAATAATTATGAAAAGTTCTAGTTAGTATTTAAGTGTTTAATTTGCACATTTTAAACAGGTTTTAATTTGATTGAAAAAAAAAATCCCTCTTGGCTTTGAAGTTTGTAACCCAAAAAAGCCAATTGGTAAACTTTGGATTAACTTTCAGAATCGCTAATTTATTTTAGCTTGAGCTCATGAGTGGTTAATTCAGATGTATAGACTGGGCTTCTACCCTAGCCTATGTTTAAATCTATGTGAATCCCTTTTTCACTGTCGCTTTTACTGTTAACTGAATACGAGCTACCATAACGTTTACAACATGATAACGATATACTTTAAAAAAAAGGTTATCCTTCGGGGAAGCACTTAATTACCACTTATATTTTTCACTTATCAGTCAACATTAATCAATGTTCAGTGAATTTAGTAAATTTAAACCGAGAAAACAAATACCAAAAAAAAAATCGCCTTCCTATACGTTCGCTTATCCCAAAGACCATAATGAAAGTCAACATCCATTATGCTTACAAAACGCCATTGACTATCCATGATATTAACCCCGCTAATGTTCAACCGCTTATCGCTTATTACCGAGCGTCTTGGTGCCGCGAGCGAACATTCTAATGAGCCCTCCTTAATTTCGTTTATTAAAATACCCCAGGCCTTCGCCTTTTAGGCGTATTTATGAGTTTTAGATTCCTTTGAGATTTTTTTCATTATATATTGTGAGCTGACGGTGTTTGTTTGCGAGGAAAGGTGAGGAAAAGTTGCTTATTGTTGGTTTTTAGAGTGTATACACATTATAGCACATCGGTCGGCGCGGTGGCTTTGTTTTATGATACTAAGGTGTTGTTTTCTTAAACACGTCTTATTGTATATCGTTCAATCAGTTGAGCAAAAGCTTAAAACAATCTAATTAAGAATGGACGCCCTAAAAAATCATTGACCGGGCGTTATTAAAGTGAAATGATTATGAGAATCACTTATCTAATAATTCTAATAACGGTTGGTCTCGGAAGGCAAATGAAAACTCGGCAAATTATAGTGGCTTCAATTTACGACTCACTACTTAATTTAATGTAAGTTTATGCAACTGAGAAAAGCCATTTTTAGCGGCGGGGCGCACCATCGTGGAATAAAAACTGTTTTAACATGAGCAAGTTGTTGTTGTTGGTTATTCATCAAGGTTTACCACGGTGCTAATATTATTCCTTTTAGTTAGTTATATTGCAATATGTATTAAAATGAGGAAACACTAAGTGATATTAAAATAGTAACTTAGTGCCTCTTATTCATTTAGTCATAAATGCGGATGTGTCGTAAAAAGGCAATGTGTTTTCGAAAACAGGATGGACTAAAATAATAATAAAGTGGAATGACCCTGGCGTTTGATATCGACTGGTCTCATTTAAGTATTGATCAAGTCGTGGCGTCAGTCGGGCGGATAATAACATGTAAAAAAACTATGTGGAACAATGGGTACTCTGCTGACATGTTCGTATTCAATGTCATCAACGTATTCTTTATGTTTCAAATCCGTTAGTTTTCTCGAATCATAGAAACCTTGTTTTTAATTTAACTTAATTGCTATCAAAGTGTAAAGTAAAAGTAGTGGTAAATTCAGTACTTTAAGGTAACCTTAATCATATCTTTTTTCCTTTTTACCCTTTAGTAAATGCGTCGGACATTAAGCTCACATTTAAAATAAGTCCTTAACTGCCATGCACAGGAATAAGTATTTCTATATTTTTATAGGGTTTTTTGCATGGGCAACCCACCCACTTTTATTTTTAACTCTAATAAATTATATGAATGGGTCATATTTTTGCTAGATGAAGGGCCATGGAAAGGTCTGTACAACCACATTATTGCCTGGAGCCAATTTACAAAGAAACGCCAGAAGGGACACACGTATAAGGGAAGCAATGTAAAATAGCTTAAGCATTAATGAAATTCAATTCTATTTGAAACCTTATTGACGTATACTAAGGTTTATATTTCTATGGGGCTTACTATAGATTTTTGGTATTTTAGTTATAAACATTGCGGTACGAATGGCACATGTGTGTGTACCAAACCCAGACACAAGTACTTTAACTCGATTCATGTCCTCATCTTTATACATTTTACATTTGTTCTTGTTCTAAACTGTCACAGGCATTATCTTAGAATAATCAGAGTATAGTTAAATGTTCTTGTTGATAGTGTGTTGTAACAATAAAACAAACAATTATTAAGTAGAGGTTAGTTTTAATTTTTAATTATTTGTTTTTATCCATTACTAGCTGTTTTGCCATGATACCGTCTGCGCAGAAAAATAAAACATAGCCTTTGTTGAGCAGGGATAATTTTGGATTCTAATGGTGAAAGATTTTTTCAAATCGGACCAGTAGTTTCGGAGCCTATTCAATTCAAACAAACGAACAAAAAAATAAATCTTTCCTCATTATAATATTAGGGTAGACTAGAGGCGGTGGATGCGAAAAGCACAAGACCGGTCTGAGTGGAGAGCCTTGGGGAGGCCTATGTCCAGCAGTGGACGTCTTTCGTCTGACATGACGTCATGATGGAGACTAGAGGCCGCCCGCGACTTCGTACGCGTAATTTACACCTTAAGGAATGAATTTCCAAAAATGTCTTCCTAGTGCACCCCTAGGTTATCCGAGGAATATTCCCTCCTAGTTTTGAGTCCCTAGGCCCAGTGCAGTGGTTTGGGCTGTGCGTAGGTATGTCAGTCAGTTTCTTCTTTAATATGTTTAGAAAAAAGCTAAACTTTAAGCATGTAGAAGGATTTTTTTTAAATTGCATTTTTAGTACATAATTTGTTATCTTTATTTAATAAAGTAATCTTGAGAATATATATTTTTTAAAGGATAAAAACAGATCGATTTATCTTTTGAAGTCATTAAAAAAACGCGCTTTGATTCTCATACATAAATAAACACGTTTGTTCATGTTGCCCTAAAACTTATTCTCACTAGAATACTCAGGACTGCAGTAAAATACTAGCAATCTCAAAACAGCAGAAATTAATTCAAAACGCCCAGCAATACCTCACCGGTATAAATATAAAATGCTCCAACATTTTCAATACCAAAGCAATCTATCACTGCAACTTCGTGCTGCAAAAACGAAACGCAACAAAAAGCGAGCCGAATTTCGCCGAAAATCCACGAATTTCCCCGAACGGACAGCGACTGACATCTCTAAACATTTCCTTAACTAATTCAACCTACTTACATATGCCACGTACTGGCCGGATTATAGCGAGGCTATATATCTTAGACGCGTGAGGTCCCGATGTGTTTATAAATTTAAAAGCAAATGCTGGCTTGTTATGTGCGAAAGAAAATATGCGACGTGATAGGGCTGGGATTTAAACGCGGAGGCGTGTCTGCGAATGGTAATGCTGTGGTTTTTTAAAGAATGCTGTAATATATTGCTGTCCTTTATTTATATTACGGTATTTTATACGCAGTCTGTCGTTTCGCTTCGTCAGAAAATAAAAAAGTGAATTTTACTATATATTTATTAAGGCTGTTATAATTTTTATTTTTTAATTTGCATGCGTAATCAATTTTAATGTAACGTAAATTAAAATTAAGTAGGTAGCGGGCGCTACGGCGTAGCTGTCGTAGCAACCTCTACGTTAACTGCTCGCGTTTCTTCATGATTATTGTTTTAATTCAGAACCAGTAAATAGTTTCGTTTTTAATAATTCCGCTAGTTTCTGTAAGGCAATATACATTTTAATAAAAAAGTGTCATTTTGTATTTTCTTATTTCGTTTATTTCATTATGGCGGTATATAAATATTATACGACATGATTGAATCCTTCGTCAAAGCCACAGGTGTCTGCGTGTTCAGAATTTTAGATCAGGTCGTGAATAGCTGTCTTTATATTAAAAGGTTACATCATTATCTTTAGGTAACCGCTCTTTATAATATTAAGCGTTGTTATTTTGGTTGACTTATTTATATCGTTTTTATTTATTACATGTTATATATAATAATTGCGAAGTTTACACAGGTTTTTACATTATTAAAAAGATAGACTTTTTTATGTTAAAAAATATATAAATAGACCTCCATAAATAAATTATTACGTTATAGGACTAGAAACTTTTAACTAAACCAAATGGGTATTATAATAGTTAAAATGTTACTCTTACGAAATGTTTCACATTTAAATGTGTAATTTTGATGGATGGATGGAATGTGGTTATGTTTTAACCAAAACAACATGATATAAAGTTTAATATTGTAATTTATAAAAAAAAAAATATTAAGATAAATGGGTTATAAACCAAAATAAATGTACATAAAGACGCTATTTAAAATGTCACTTAATGATGTCCAACTTACAATTCGTTACGAAAATGTGTTTGACGTAAATCGACAGAACTCTTCTTTAACTGGACGTTTTTTTGGTTTATACATAGAGAGAAATATCAAGTGCTTGTGATAAATTCATTTAAAAGGTTTTTTTATTATATTTCTATTATTATAACGGACCGAAACACATACCGTGAAAGTGAAACTACTGCTAACGCAATCACTTTTATAAAATATGTAAAACTGCAGTGCAGTGCTGCTCTAGAATCTCTTAAACCAGTCCGTGGCTGGTAAGATAGATACTATAGTGATTGCAGAAGCTGCTATTGAGCAAAACTGACTAGGGAAGTGACAGCATCAGTGTCAGTCATGTCTATAGTTTTGAGTTTTCATAGAAGGGTAAGACTAAAGCAAGATATGGAGTCGACATTCATATTCAAACTCGCGTTATACTCATTCTCATACTCAATCATGTATGGCATTCCATTATATCGGCTAAAACTAATATTATAAAAAAATACCACAGGAAGTGTATCTTCAATGATCTTTGAAGGGATTTTTTTATTAAATATGAGTTTTAGCCGATATAACAAAACGCGTGCTCATTATTTTTTCATCTTCTCAAACATTTATAATCAAACCGCTATGAAACTTGCATTTTTTTTTATATATCTCTATATAAGTTAGAGGGTTTAGTCACTTTTCAGTACTTTGGAGGTCAATTTCTCCCAACAGGTTGAGATTGGGCCGCTAAAAAAAAATACGTGTCTGTTATTTTAAACTACTCTCTAACATAATTATATCAAAATCAATAAAATCGGAGCCGGACAACTGTCCTGTGTACTGTGTACTGGGTACCTTTCCTTGTCAGTAAAATAAGTCGCGTTCCAAATTCAAAATGCGTTGGAATATAACTTCATAGTGTAATACGTAGAAGTTATTTTGTTTGAAAAGAATGTATGGGATGTTACAAATTCAAGTTTTTCACACTGTTAATCCCGATTTTAGTAATTAAAAAAATTATATGTTAAACATTATTAAATTCTACATAAAATATGTAAATTTGGAAATTGTCGCAATCTCGCACGTATTTTTTTTATTTTTTTGAAAATTATTAACTCGTTTTTTTTTGTTTATTTCAAGAGATAATTCATTAATTTTTTTTTTAGAAAGCGACCTTAATTGTATATACAACATATCCAAATTACAAAGAAATCGGATTATTACTTTGGCTAAAATAAAATAAAAAAAATATTTCTTTATATGCGGTTTTTTTTAAACCTGATGGATTTGAGGCTTAAATTTTGGTGAAAGCACTACATATGTAAAGGTTAATAACCCAGTAAAAGGAAATTATTTTTTTCGCTAAGGGCAGTTTCGCCATGCTTACCCGGCTATACCCTTTCTATAAAAGGAAGCATAAATAGATTTAAAACGTTGAATTCCATTGAAAACATTAAGTGTCTCATAACGTCTAGCGGGGCTATTCTGACAGAGGGGTAAATGCGACCCCTCTGTCAGAATAGCCCCGCTAGGCGTTATGAGAATGAGTATCACGCGACTTTTAATATGAGTGTCACCTGCATTTCTCTCTTTAGTCCTACCGTGCTATGACAACTTCGAACCCTAAATGTCTTGACAAATCATCCCTTAGCTAACAAATACATAGTATCCGCAACCTCCAGCAAATCACAAAGGATAAAGTGTGTGGAGCTGTTAAATCAGTCCGCGGTGGGGCGTGAGGCGTGTGCTAACGTGGTCGCGCTGGCTGTGATTGAGGAAAAGTGATTGCGAAAGCATATTAGTGTCAAAACCGTCTTAAAAAAATTGGGCAGAGATTCTGTTCTACTTGGGCTAAACCAGTTTGCTTTTGACATGTTATCATATTGTTCACGTTGTCATAGCTTTTATTTACTGGTCAGTAATGACGGCCGATTAAAAATAATAGTTACGATAAAAATACGGGTCTCTATTGACTGCCATAAAGTTAAAGTTTCGATTATTGTTTTTAGTCATCATTTTGATGATTATACATCGGAATGTCAATCATTGCGGGTCTTTCTGTTGGAAGTCATAAAATTCATAGTCATGCCAATTTATGTCATAATATTTTAAGTTCATAATGCCAAAGGTAATAATTGTACTTGTTATAAATGTTTTTAGGTCAAAAGTTGTTTGCAATCATGTCGGACGATAGTTTTTTTATCCACACGTGTCGTAATGACAGCTATTTACCAATAAAAAACATTCGTACAAAGTCCATGTCCAAATACTATTGTCTCAATGTTCAAACAAAATATAGACATGTATGATGTGATGGGGTCGATGGAGCTCCGCTCTGCGGAGCTCCTGTTTCTGGATAGTTAAGGCCTTCGGCCTTGACGCAATACTAACCTAACCTAACCTATTGATCTAGATTGATCGTCTATAGTACGGGTATTTTGGTTAGGCAGGAGGCTCTGCCCCCCGTAACCGCCTCCGTTACCATTAAGTGTTGCCTTTTAATGATTTCCATAATTGTAGATATAAGAATATTAAAAGCAAGAGGTATGTTGAGTTGCAGTGTATTTGTCAAACAATAATTATTATTTTTTCTTTAAATTATAGTGTTTAATATTTTCGTTATATAAAAAAGTTGTAATTAACGTTTGGTAGAAAAACCGTATGAATTAAAATAATTGATAGTATGAAAGTATGTCCTAAAATATTTCTGACTCATTTTTAACATGCCTTTGAATGTTATAGGGTTTTAGGTTATGGCTTTTGTATATATAATTTTAACATTATGGATAGTTAACGTTCGAATTATAAAGCGTTATGACGAAAAATTGTTATGACTTCCGATAGTTATGAACATAAACAATATGGGTACAAATGTCTGACTTTTAATAATAGAAACTATAAATGTATGGCAGTCAAAGGGATCCCTAAAAATACATACATGTAAAAATAAAGTAGAATAAAGCTATGATATAGTTTATATCATCGCTTTGATAAAGCCAAATATTGACTCTGCTCATAAGTTTAATTTGATTGCCGCTGGCGCTGAAATGATTGAGCAGCTAATAATTCCCTACATGTTTTAGTTAATGGCATAAATGTGAAGCAGCTTTTGTTGTAATTTCTTATAGTATTTTAATTATTATTATAGTCATTTTTGTCGTAAATTTTTCATAATAATTTTCGCAAAATAGTGACAAACAAATCTTTACTAATATTATAACTGTGAAAGTGTGTATGTTTGTCCGTCTTTCACGTTTCAACCACTGTACGCATCGGGAGGAAACTTGGGTCCTGGCATGGTACATACGCTACTTTTTATCCGCGCTTTTTTAGTCGCGGGCACCAGATAGTTATAGTATACAAGAACCAAAAACCACAGTTTAAAAAAAAGACTTAATCATGAAGTGACTTAAACCTACTTACTGAAATCATTGAAACGAGTAAGCTGTACGATTTATTTCCCATACGAATAAATAAATAATAAATAACACACGCCAGTTGCTAACTATAAGAAAACAAAACAGGTTATTGGGCGTAATAGCACGTAGTTGACCAACTTTAACACTTTCGACATTAACACCTTGTAAATAAAGTTTAAAACTAGTAAAAGGTCGATCGACCTTACGTCCAGGTTAAGTTTGCGGAGTTTCCCAAGTTGCTTGTAGTTCCCAAGTTGGTGAGGTCAACGTGCTGACCGCAGCTCTTTAGAGGATGCGAACTAGAATTAACTGGATTACCGTAAAGGAGACTGGAAGACCCTTGGGTTAAGCAGAAGTGATATAAGAAGAAATAATGACTTTAATAAAGTACGTATATTAGACGGCTAAAAGAGGTCTTAAGTCAAACTTATTAATTTTACTTTACTCAAAGTAACTCAAAGTGACTCAATGTTATTCAAATCATAATGCACAAGAGACCCAGAGGGCACAGTTGGTAACCCATGAGAAAAAAAACGGAAAAAAATCTAAAAAAAAAACTTGTTGAGTAAAATCTTGTTGAATGAAATAAATATTCTCAAAATATTTTTAGAGGTACTATAGCATTGCAATTTATAGTCACGATTAACTTTGAAAAGTATTTCTGAAAAACAAGATCAGTTCTGCCTTTCCTATTGATTTTGGGTCCAATTTGGTAGTCGTATGTCATTAAGTACCAGCCATACCTGCAAACGACCTACTTTTTACCAGTGATCGTAGATTTTCCACCTTTTTTGGTGCAGTGCTTGAGTTAACAGTAGTGGAAGATATTAAATTGTGTGAACCAAGAATCAAATAAAATCAAAGCCATTTGAACCGAGTACTAATGTAGATATTGTTGGTTTCACAAAAAAAAACCGATTAATTTCACAAACAAACCCGATTAAAGTCTCGCCTAGAAGACCGCCTGTTGTCTACCTCTACTTTTAAGTTTTATGGTCTGTATTGTTTGTATCTTTTTTTGAGGTGTGCATTAGTAGCTGTGCGTTAGTTAGCAAGAGTATATAATACTTTATATAAATCGAAAATACACAAAAAGGCTATGTAAAGCTCAATATGCATGATAAAATTAAGGGTTTTATTTGTTTATTATTCATTTAAGGGTTAATCAGTAATGATTAAGTAAAACGTTATCTGTTTAATTTTCAGCGACACCATGATATTACATTATTTTAAACGACACCTCGACAACCCTAAGTCACTGTCGTATGTCATTGTGACGTCATTGCACCGGTTTTGCAGAAAAATGTACGATTACTGCTTATTACTATGGTATTGACTAACGCTTACTTAACTTTAGGCTGGCAGTAGATTTTTTACGGCTTTTGACCAGTTTATCTTAGGTGCAATAACGTCGTCAACGTATACAAAAAATATTCAGGTGGTTTTAAAAACTAACAGGTTACTGACCGGCTGACCAGGTGTTTATATTATTGGTAGACCAAGGGCATACTAATACGTAAGTTGCATGCTGGTGACGCTGGTAGTCGATGAGATGTAACGACTTGAAATTGGACTCTAAAGTTAATCGGACTGATAAACTGCCAAGCCGACGCGTCAGAGAAAGATTTTTAGCCATAGTTATCGAACTAATACAAAGAGCGCAAAGAGCATCGATGTATTTTAAGTTTCTTTTTAATGTTTGTACACAACCTGCCATTACCGACAGGGTGACTTCATCGCTTGTACTTAAGAAAGCACGAGCAGCACTTCTTTCACAAAGGAGTAAATGCGATCTTATAGGTTTATTACTATTATCAATATTATTGATATTTACGTCTATCGAACGTCATCACAAGGTTTTTGAGGATGTATATTTGCATGTCTAAATATCGGAAATATTTAGGACAATCTTTTGTCATAGGGACCGTCCTGGATTAACCAAACTCAAGAGTTAAGAACAAAAAATTTAACAATAACTACATGATATTCAACTCAGTTTAGTCTATTTAAGTTTGTTTCTCTCTTGTTACAGGAAATTGCGGCGATTCTCATCAGTTTCGACAAACATAGCGAATGGCAGTCGAAGGAAGTCAAAATACGGTGAGTGATTAAGTAATTAGGCTAATGATTGTGGTTGTTAATGAATGTAGCAACATTAATTTGAATACACGACACAAGGGATTGGTATAATTTGAATAACTGGAAGTAACTAAAACAAAACCCTGAATAGTTAAAGCCAGCAAGAACGCAGTCGAAGTACTCTTTGCCTGCTTCACTGAACGAAGCGGGGTAGTTGCTGGTACTGTTATCGCTTACCTGGGTAATACTTTAAGTTGTTATATATTTATCGGAATTTCCTACCACAAGCAAATTTTAGCTTAAATGGAGGTTCCCTAGTACTAACTATATAAAAGTTAAGAAGATACTAAAATAAATATTTTTCCATTTCATTTTATTTATGTTGGCAGAGAGACGAGTTCATTCGTGGTACATACTCGTATAAACCTCTTACAGGGTTCTGAGGCGCGTCTTATTGTTTATATTCCATTTTTTTTTTTAAAACACCGTTATTTTTATTCTGGACTAAAATTATGTTTTTGATAGAAGACTTAACTTGTTCGTATCGCTTATATAAACCTAACCTAACCATTTTATCTAAAATAGCTCCAGCGTAACATAGCTTTCGGAAAAATGTAAATTGGTACAAATGAATATTCGGAAATAAGTAATTCGGAATTTTAAGGTATTACTTATGTATAAGTAAGATAAGATAAGGGTTCAAATCATATCCCTTACAAATATCTTTGTAAATTAGGTTTATGTGTATTTGTATTTACGGTCAAAAATAACCGCACGAAGTCTGTAACTTCAATATCTGTGTCGAGTTTAGTTACGGGTTAAGGATATTCTTTAGTTTTGCAAAATAACTTTTCTTCAGCCTTGACATTCTTGTTATATTTCTTAAACTCCCAGACTGTAATTTACGTACCAATTTCTTACCGGAAACGAAGTTAAACCTTCCTCGCTGAAACTAAGGTAATCAATATGCTCGACTCTCCACTTTTTTCCGCCCCTGTACATGCAAAATTTGCTAAGAACAAAAAACTTACCCTAGCAAACGAATTAAACTATCAGTAACTAAAGTCTTCCTAGTTTTATACTTTTAGTCTGACTGTACCTAATTTGGCGCCCAACGAGGGACCCGTTCCAAGTTGTAACAACTTTAAGCAAATTAAAACTTGAACTGTGACTACCGCTTGCTTTGTGTGCGTCGTTGAAATATTAAGTTCTTGCGGGCGAGCAGTGTACTTTTGGCCGCGCGATGTTCCCGCGGATCTGTCGTTTGTTGAAATCTTAATGCAGGTCTTGATGTCAGGTTAAAGTTAAAACATTTGGACGGGACTTTCAAGACGGCGCCAATTCTTCGGGGGACTATAATGGAATTTAGTATTGTGATTGTTGTCATAATCTACAGGGTTAACTTTAGGGTTAGTTAGAAGTTAAGATAAATGTGATAAATTAATGTTGAGTAAGTACTCTGCAATGGTAGCTAGGATTTTGCCTTCTGCCTGTGACTCTGTCCATGTGGAATTCTTAAGTTTGCCATCCTACGGGAACCGTAAATTATTACGAGATCAAAAGTAACCTATGACTTGTGCTATTACATACTATAATGTATAAACCTCACCCAGATTTCATTCAGCCGTTCTGGCGTGATTGAGTAATAAACATCAATTCATCCAAACTTTCGCATTTATAATAGTATTATAGATATCGTAACCTTCATTGACATAAAACATCAGAATTTAATTTAAATTATATATTTTTAAATACCAGCAATTAAATTGACCTTTATTATTCCTGTTAGTACTTAAGTGGCGATTCAAAACCGCTTATTTATATTTTAGGAGCCAATCAGTACCTTCTCTTAACATTTAAACCACTTATTAACTTTGTTTGCGGAATTTATCGGCTTACTAACTCAGCGGCTGCACGCATGTGTCTAAATAATCACTTTTAGTTTGTTCAATTCCAATCGTTGAGTTGATAGTTTGGTTTTGTTTCATTGGTTTGTGATATACACACTTCAGTTAAGTATGTAAGGTTTAAATTCTATCGTCAGATATATTTGCAATTATAATTTTTAATGTTTGTGAATTCAGATGAAAAGTGGAGAGGGAGATGAATACATTAACTCGTAGTAGGTACTTTGTTTTGCAAATAAGAATGAGTGTGTTTATACAATCCAAAGATAGTATAAACTTACACTTTCGTTGATCTTCTTTGATCATGACCTATTCAATACACACGCCAATCATATTTAAATTTGGTCAAACAAAATTCCAGTACAGTCGCAACTAACCTAAGGAAACACCAAATTCCCACCAGCAGTCTATTATGCATTACCCATTAGCTAGGTTCCACACTCGACCTAAATCAATACAGCTCAATCCACTTACGGCATGTTAAATGACGCGCGGTAATCCGTTCACATTACGAGTGACGCCCGCGATGGCAATGACGATTAGTGAATTAAGCCATACATGCTAATGTGCGTGCCCGTAACTCAACGTTGCGAGTACCAAGTGGAATATTGCAATGTCAGTAGTACGGGTGAACATTTTTAACTGTTGAATTTTGATTGAAAATTACGTGCGCTAGGTCTTTATTGGTCTGGTCTGGGTCTTTGTTATTCCGTCTTCTTTATCTATTATGAGGGATCTCTGGAAAAGATCACATTGTAGTGATATAACTGCCTGTTTCCATGTTAAATAAAATTGATATTATTTGTTTCGATTGTAATGCTTTGTGGTGTGCTATAAAGAGTATTGTGTCGTATATTTGTAATAAAGTTGACATTATAGTATCTCATATTATTATGATGGTAACAAAATGTGATTGCGATATAAAGACACGATGAGCTAAACAAAATAATGAATAGAACTCCATCTAAGCTATAAAAAGGTTTCGGTTTCGGTATCGTATTGTCAACCTTATAATAACTAATATTTACTTGACAGTTGTAACGGTCGAATTAAAAACATTACGATATAGTACATTGTGCATCAAGGGTAGTATGAAGGGAATTACTAACGAGAGTGTTAGAAGCCCGACGCCGAAGGCGGAGGGCTTTTAATGACTCGAGTTAGTAATCCCCTTACTGCCTGTGATACACACAATGGTTTTCATCACATTTGCGAGGAAAAAACAAAGAGAAAACACTTTAACTCTGCAAAATATAAAGAAATAACTTTTGACGGACGGGAACGTCAATGGAAACGATTTTTTTTTTGTGACCACAGACACTGCGTTTAGTATCGACCTGGATTCGAGCCAGATTTAGCCAATTTGATAAAAATGTATAATTACTAAAATTAATGATAAATGTTGATATAAACTTGAAATAGGTATAAAAATAATGAAGTTTAATGAAGCATATAGGTTTTGTGTAATGTAAGATAGTCTATAGCTAATTTTTAAAGATGAAATTAGAAACCGATTTAATTTTTGGCTGAAAATTAAACCTCCTTAGTCAGAAATTATGTACGAAAGAGTTGCAAATTTTAAAAAGAAAGTCATTACTCCCTAGGGATGACAAACTCGCCATAATTCCCGCGGGAACAATTTAGGCCATTGTCCTTCTGTATACAGACATGGAATAACACCATTTACGAGCAAGTGTGATGAAAACATTTTAAAACCAATATTATTTTACTGAGTGGAATAGAGATTTGGTTTTAGTAAAAATCTTATTTAAAAATACGTAGTAGATAACGTAGTAGGACCTATGTAAAAATGAAAAGAATAGTGTATTTGTTGTAAAGGGTAACTTGAAGCTCAACTTATAAAATCTATTCGTATTTTTCTCCCTTGCCGCCTGACTTATTTATCTGTTAAAATCTTTATCTCTAAGAGTCTACAGTGTGTGGCCCAAAACCGGGGATAATATTAAAAACAGGGGCTCTATAGATCACCGGTAATTACATTATAATAGTCTTACCTAATTAAAATCAAAACTTAACTTTCAGTTTTTTTCTAACAAACTTAATCGCAAATTCAATGTAATGCAAACACCGCTAAATCTACCGCGTGTTGTCAATGGCACCCTGTACTCAGACATACCGCGTACCAAGTGACCAAGCGACGATATCGCGACGGGAAAATACATTACCTACGATTTTTAACTTTGTAGGCTGTTTTCTCCAAAATTATAGACTCTGTAATATTAGATTCTTGTGATAGTTAATTGAAATGTTCTAAAGAATCCCCATTTACTTTTTTCGCCCCGGTTTTGGGCCACACACTGTATAAGAGCGAGGAGAAATTGAACGCACAATATTGAATTGAATAACTTGTGAAAAAGTAAAGTGCTGCATTGTGAGCACAAAAAGTTATTCGCAGAAATCAGAATACAAAATGGTATAACTCATTCAAAGATTCTTACATCACAACAACGTTTAAATCGTGACTCCAATAATCTGTTAAAATGTCAACTTTAGCTGTTCTTTATTATGTTTTTAAACACGGAAACCATAAACGACAGCAAACAAATGACCTGTCGGAATAAAAAAAAGTACTTTTGCAAAATCAGTTTTACTACAGCACTTAATACATCACGGCTACAACGCCGCACAATCTCACTTATTCAGGTGGCGAAAATAGGAAACTATTACATTTCATAGTATATAAGTGTTTTCACGTAGATGGTGGCGACACTGTCACCGACCCAAATAAGTTTGTATCTTTCGAATTATAACGGCTGTTTCCAAAGTTCTTAAAAATGTTATTTAAAAAGAAACTTATCACTCGAGTTCAGATAGCAGTATTTTATTTGATTTATTAACGCTTTAGGGATTTTGAAAGTAATAAAAAAGAATAACGGATACAAGTTTTTCAAGTTGAAGTTAACTAACAAGTTGTAAATCGCTTCGAGATGGCTTGAATGTTTAAAAATGTAATAAGTCCTAAGTCAACACGAAATACTTTTGAACTTGGACGTTGCTAACGGGAGTTTCGGTTTAATTTAGAGACAATCATAATTTGGTTTCGTCTCCTTTTACCTAAAGGGTTAAGTACAATGATAAGAAGTTTTCGGTTTGATTCTTTTTAAAGAAAAAATGTTTTAAGCCGATTGTAATGTTTAAGTGTTTGACATTTAATTTTATTTGAACATTTTGCTCCGAGCAGTTTCGGTATTGTTTTAATATTTAACAAGATTGTATTCAAAAGGATGGTTACAGACGTCTCTCACGCTTTTCATTTGTTTATGTAGACAAACGAAATAGTGTAATTTTTTATCCTTTTCATCTCTCGTTGTTGATTATAATTGTGTCTTTGTAAATGAAACATTCGTTGTCCCATTTATCAAGGTAAATGCTAAGTGCATTTCCACTGTCGTCCGTCTTTCTTTGAACAGTGAGGGCTCTAATTCGCGCTCATGAACCGGGCATATTTATCGCAGCGATTAGCTCGATTGAGATGGAAGGCGCAGATTATCGGTGACGTATAGAACCGTAAAATGGAAACAAGGTCTTTACATTGCTGTTGCGTGTTTAAAAATTGAAGATTTATATAAACGGGATCGTAAGACTATTGGTTCACATCTTATACGATGTAGATAAAAAAAACCTCATTGACTTTTATTGATTACTTAGTTCTTTGAAAATTAACACAGAAATATAATGGTATCCGAATAGAAGACGACCTTCACCCAGCTGTTTATTCGATATAAAGTATTTTATATCAAATTGCATATGGTAAGTAATATATTATTATGGCGAATGAGTAGGCTGAGACATTTTAGTCCAGTAATACATAATTTAAAAAAAAACTTAAATGGTTTTTTAAAAATTATAATTATAGCCAAAACATGCAAAAGTTAAATTTAGTGGAAATTATTAGCATACCGACTTACTTGTTTATACCTTCCCAATAGTTATCATGGGAAAAAATAGTGAAACCGTTTGTATATTCTAGAGGCTTCATACTTGCGATGGTATGTAATTTGTCTAATATACAAGCAATTGCAATTGTGTTGTTTTAAAGTTTATTTACTACCTAGTATATATGGACTGAATTTTTTCAGCCTAACTTAACTTAACTTAAGCTCGTCTCCTATTCGGACCCCCTACTAAAACCATTATCGTCCTGACCCGTGACGTTGGCTAGAAGAAAAAACATAAAGGGATTACTTGCTGTGTTACCAGTGGATCCCATTGAATTACCGACAATCATTTTTGATCGAATGTATTTCTTTGAATTTAATTTTATCGTAAGCTTATTTCTGCTGAAACCTTGTTGGTTTTAGGCTATGTTAGGCATGGGTTACGTAGCTTAGGTTAGGTTAGGTTAGATCTGTGACCACCAAACAGCTAACTTCTGCACGTGTAAATGTCTGATGATGAATTGAAAATACGGCGAAGTAAAATATTCTATCAAATGAGGGTCGGTAATTTATTCTCCTGGTAACAGTAGAACTAGGCAAAAAATACCTTAATGTGTTTTCTTCTAGGACACGTTTCTTCTTTTTAACTATTGGACAGATTGTTATAAACTGTATCACATTATATTAATTCTCATGTGGTCACAAAGTGCTGTAAATATTTCAAAAAAGAAAATAGTTATAAAGGTTTTTACTATCCTTAAACTTATTATTGTGTAATAGAGTAAAAGATGATGATGGTAAAATCAGTCGGTCAGTAACATAACGTAGAGTGAGTGGTCGGCTCACGTCTCCTTGTCTAAAATGCCCCGGTCAACGATATCTCGATTAAATCGACCGATCGGTCCATAAATCGGTCCAGCGATTAGTGTGACTGCGTTCGCGGATCACTGCCTCGACTGAGTTATGAGTGTGGCTCTGTGAAAAGTCGTTATGATTATGAAAATAAGGTTTAAATTTGTCCCGAATATAATAGTGTGCGTCAGTCGGTGGAAAGTTACTTTGTCTGTGGACGTGAGAAGTTTGTATTTGTGTGCCATTTTGTTAAACTGGTAGTTGCTTGCGGCGGCCAATGAAATTTAAAGTTTTACTGACATGTCAATAAGATTCCATTAGAGGACTATCTCTCGACTATAATTACTTAGTCCTCGAAAACTGAAACAATTTAAAAGATATTACAATAAACTAAATAAAAAAGAGCTTTAATGTAATAGCATAGAGGAAGGCCATCCACATTTCTCTTGCGGTAATAAAATTCTACGTAACAAAAAGGACTATGATCGAGAAGTAAACGTTTGATTTTTAAATCGTAACCATTGTTAACTTCATTTGTTTTTTCATTCCAGGCTTCTCTGTGCAAAATAACTGTTCTTTATTCAAAATCTAACCGAACACTGCAACTCCACAGCCGTATTCTGCACCAATATCGGTTTCATTTGTATGCAGCGCACGTTTCGGATTCGCCACTAATTGATAGCCGTTCAAGTGCCAGCGAACAGTTTTAAGTGAATTTTTCATCGAGTTTTAATTTAGTTTAATTTGATATCGTTATCGGAATTCACTCTGAGGAACGTGGGGATTTAATTTTGGAGTTGGCACAGTATTTTGAATTAGTATAATTGGGGCGATAACGATTGTATGGGGGTCAGTTAGAACTTAATGTCTATGTATCTGGAAAAAGCATTGCTTCTAAAACATAAAATATAACTTGTTTACACTTGATTTTTGCAACTGTCAATGGTGTTTGAATATTTTCTCAGACATTTACCTACTTTAGGAGATACCCAAATCCCAGCATGATACTAAATTTAATCAAAGTTTTAGCTTTTAGCCCTACTGTCGTAACAGACAGACAGCAAGCTCACTAACGCATTTACAATTAGTAGGGATCCTAAGACTAGACATTGCCCGTGTAACTTGCATATTCGTTATTTTCTTGTATTTTATGTATCAACAGTCAACTTGAA
Source organism: Acleris sparsana (assembly GCA_923062465.1). Classification (NCBI taxonomy): domain Eukaryota; kingdom Metazoa; phylum Arthropoda; class Insecta; order Lepidoptera; family Tortricidae; genus Acleris; species Acleris sparsana. The sequence continues at coordinate 11,767,458 of OV281296.1, forward strand.
AGGTTCTAATGCTGCTTTATTTAAACATACATTTTGATAGCAAATCACTTGCAGTTATAAAACACTTTAAAGACAAAGTACTCTTTAAACACCCTTGGAATTTCAAGGAATATCTCGACAATTCGCATTTAAGTGTGCCGTGAGCATTTTTCTTAATTAAATTAGAATCAGAAGTGGAATTCAGGAGATAATTACACCTGGACGAACTTTCATTACGGATTTTGTTTTCGCTCTCTTAATTAAAATTGAAAAATGGTTTAAAGCGTACTTCAATTGTTTTTCAAAGGTGTGAAGTAGCAATGTTTTTTTAGGACCTCCGCATGCGAAGGGGTATTTTTAATCCAATGAACCTGAGACTATAATGTATACTGAATGAATTAATTTTGCGTGATAAATTTAAATTATTCGTGTAAAATTAAATGCGGCCGATGTTCTTTATAACGCGAGCGCAGCCTATAAAACTCAATTTAATTAAATCTGGACTGTAAAAAAGTGAGTCGATCGATTTGGGCTTGACGATGTTTTAAACTAAGATATGAAAACAAGTTTTACAATAACTTGTAAACTTGATGGTAAAAACGTGTTTGTTGTTTGGAAACTAACAATGTAACCCGATCCTAAAGAAATAAAAAGCACCCTTTTATTTTAGGGGCTCTTAAAGGCGCTTGGAACATAATTAATGTACCATATATAGGCTAAGGCCGTTCATAGAAACTGACCCATTCGTACGTTAACAGAGACACATTGGCCAATTTGTCCCTGCATGTCATATGGATAGCCGAATGAATTGCTCGCTTCCTATTGGTGGGAACGGGCGCTGCGTAAATCTGATTGGACGAGAGATACATCAAATAACCTATTCAGCCTTCGGATTAAGGCTGCCGCTTCAATTTAAATTGCTGTGTAAAAAAGGATGTTATTTGAATAAAGAATCAAAAGATTTATTCAATTAAGTATCAGTAGTTTATTAAATGTGCCTTTGTAAGACAAATGTTTTAATCTCTCAATTACTTAGGTTAATTTAAAATAAAAATTCATGTTATCTCTTAACCTACCGTCAAGCAAAAGTTTTGGCATGGTTGTGTTCCAGTATGGGGTTATCCCAGTGAATGGGTTGTTAACGCATTTGCTTAGGATTGCAGTCTCATGATTGTAGTCTTGAGAATGCAAATGCATGTACGAGTAGCTCTTAGATACCACTTACCATCAGTGCATGTGTGCTGGTTTGCCTTTTTCTTCTTGTCATAATAAAAATAAAGAAAGAGACTTTGCACAACAATGTTAGTAACCAACAAAATATATACTAACATTACTAGGTAACTCTATGCAGTTATTACTTAACCAATCTTTCTGCTTTAACAAATTTAATCTTAAAGCAGTTTGAGTTAAATTCACTAAAATATCCACGTGACTTTATCAGCTCATTCAAACTTGACTCTTAAGTTAGCAAATACAGAAGCTAATAGAAACCAATCTAGGTTACACAACGGCTACATAAATCAGAGAACACAAATAAGCCGGGGCTATAGCCGACGTCGGCAAACAGCCCCGGCCGATCGCCATTCAAATGGCACGGGAAATTTACTTGAATCTCTATTTAGTATTAACATTTTACAAGAATTTACACTGGTTTTAGGGATGTGGACTGACAGGTCAAATTACCTGCTCAGCTTTTTGTGTCAAAAAGAGTTATGTGATTTGATGTCACAAGTCCGTATTTTCAAATACCATAGTCATCATCATCTGCAGCTCACTCCCGTCCGCCGCGGGACATAGGTCCATCCCACGGTACACAACTGAGCTTGAGTTTTTTTTTTAACCGCTCCCAGCCACTTTTCTTATGTCATCGCTCCATCTAGCAAGAGGGCATTCACGTTCGCCAAGCCGAAATCTGCACTAGAACACATCAATCCCGACATATTGTGTTAATTATTGTTTTTATTGAGTAAAAAACAAGATTTTCATATAAAGTGTAGATTCTACTATAAAATTTACCTAAGTAATAAAATCTGGGTTTATCACTATTCGTCTTATATTCTAAAAACTTGAATGAGAGTATTATCTACGATTACTGAAAAATATAATAATAGTAAACCACTTAAAGCAATTAAATTCTATGTACTGGGAGTACGTAGAATTTGATAGCCAGATGTATATTTCACTCGACATAAATCTCACAGGACACATAAAAAAAAAACTTCATTATCACTTAGCCAGTTTATAAATTTACAGTTGATGAGGCCTCCCTTTAGACTTACAAAGTCTGTGTTGGGACAAGACTTGTATTGACAGAGGACAGAGGAGCTGATGGGGTCGGCTCAGCCTCGCCCTCTAACAGTTTTAAAATGACGTTACAACCTATAAATGTGTATCAACTTGTATCAAAATTGACAATTTGTAACAATTATCACTTTGTCACAATAGATACACTTAAACATGGCAATATCAGTGTCAAAAGCACTTAAATCAATCAAATTTTACGTACTCCCAACTTCCAATAGCCAAATATATATTTCATTCGACCAATCTCTCGCAGGGCACTCGTATTGACAGAGGAGCTGATGGACTCCACTTTGCCTTGCCCTAGGATGGTTTTTAAATGACGTTACAGTCTATAAAATGAGAATCAACGTGTATCAAAACTGTCAAATTGTAACAATGAATAACAAAATGTCATAAATATGGCAATATCCGTGTCAAAACCACTTAAATTGATCAAATTGTAGGTACTCCCAACTCCCAATAGCCAGATGTATATTTCAGTCGACTAATCTCTCGCAGGGCACTCGTATTGACAGAGGAGCTGATGGGCTGTAATTGGACGTGCAACTTTTATGAGCCGCTGCTATTGAATATTTCGTTTGATAGTTCGACTATCAAACAGTAGGGGAAAAATATAAAAATATTTGATGTAGTGAACAATATGACATAGTGTATGGTTCATGTTTTGTCGAATAAGGTCGTGTTTACCTTGCTTTCATAGTTAACTCGAAAGAAACTTGAGAACGCTTAATATAAAAAAACTTAAGAAGGTTTAAGATATATTAGTTTAGTTTTTTTTTCCGAAACCCTTGGGAACGGTTAACCAATAAACCAAAATTTACAAATACAACCTCTAGGATCCAATATCCCAATTCATATAATTTGTTTTCCTGCCTCTTTTTGCTTCAAAACTTAACATAAATTATCTTTGGCTAAAGTCCTCTTAGCTAGTAATTCTAGTTTGCTTTTACCGTAGGTACCTTTTATGTATTACCAAACCATTTTTACCATGGAATAAGTCTATATTTATGTTTAAATATAAAATTTCCCATATCCTGTCTAAATTTCCACATGTTTCTAAAAATTATTGGTAGCTAATTGGATTCTTTCTTGCATTTATTAAGTTAATTACTAGCGTAACTAAAAAGCTATAATTGGTAATATGTCATGTATTACGCCATTTTGTTGTATTTTGCGACCTAAATACCGATGTTTTTCGGGCTCGCTCCCATGACGGGTTTATGGTATCTCCCCCTTGTTTTCACATTGGAGGCACTCCTCGGGACCAATAAGAGGCTTGTTTGTCATCTGTTCATTGTAATATGATTACTTTATGGCTTGGCTTCTTCTAGGTTCGTGATTAATTTAGTTGCATTATAATAAGTTACCCGTCCTCGGTTCGCTTACATTTATGCGACTTTTCTGAAACAACCGTATATAAAACAGAATTTATAATACATAAAACCCTCCGTTAAAAAAAATCTAACTGATGGTGCAAACGACTTTAAAAACTTAGTACGAAAGTAACAATGCATGGTCATTGACAACAATTCAGTGTCATGACAGTTTTGATAAAACTAGATTAGTAATTACAGTAATTTCCGTATAACCTTCCGTTTATCAGAACGTCAAAGTTGTTCGTGTAACATGGACTTTATCAGGTGCACTTAAAGCATGTTTTATGCAACCTACAAATTTAGAATGAATCAGACATGCCATGGCACAACACATTGAAAGCAGAATATACACTGTTAAACAAACAGAAATTAAATTAGAGTTGGTAATAATGGGGCCAATTCGGACCGTGTTCCCAAATTTAAATATCTGGAAACTTACATTTATAAACGTCAAAGTCGATTTGAGTCTAACAAGAAAAGAGGTTGACGCTTATAAATTCATGTTGACTGATGTTTAAAATTAGAGAACAGGATCCGAATTGCTCTAATGTTATTTAAAAAACATAGAAGTAGGTTAATTATAAAATATCGTAAAAAACCCAATTCCATAACCTTTAAATTAAGCAACATTTTGGAACTAGTAACGCCCTCTAGCGGCAGGTATGCGAACTATTGTCGGCATTCCTATGACATGCAAGCTCTTATAGAATAGACGAATTTGTATAGTATAAACCTCATAAATACTCAAAATAAAATAATGTTACTAATATAAATCCAATAAGATCTACAATTCCTAAGGAGATTTTGGCTTTAGAGGTCAGTAAAGCGCCTGTGATACGTTAGAAAAGGCAGATGCTGATGCTGATTCAAAGCTACCCTATGCCGAAAGCCGTATGCTACAAAACTTTTTATTTATTTCTATTTCTATTTACACATTTGGAACCGTTCTTATGACTACTATTTGCTAGTTAAAACGTTATTGACAAGCGAAGCCTACGCTTTTAAGTTCTGTATTGTTGTAAACTGAGTACTTTACCTTCCTGTACCTTTGTTTAGGAATGTCAAAGGTGTAGACAGAAATAGCAAATGGAAATGCAATGGTCCCACGTTTTGCATAATGGTTCAGAGCGCAACTGGGTTCTGCGTTGATTTGATATTGAACGCGTACTCTAACTCTGCCCGGTTTCAGATGCTATCTCTAATATTTATCTTCCTGTACTGTTATTCAGGTACAGGGAACTGTTTGTGTCTGATGACGTAGGTAGCTACGAGTAGGTGGTTACTAGTATGTAAACTCGGGGTCAATAGAAATGATAAAAGATGTAAACAAAACCAAACGGATCTATTTGCAATTATTACGCCATAATCACGTATACTTTTAGAAATCGCTCGACGTATACTTCATGATGTACACGCTTGACCGTTTCTTTTACATTCTGTTTAAGATTAAATAATTATTATACATACGTTTTATTAACTCAGAACTGGTTTGCAGAAATATTGAGGTTATGTGTTAAACAGGACTGATTTGTTTACATCTTTTGTCATTTCTATTTGACCTCGACTTTAGGTACGTATGTACAGAAGTAAAAGTAGAACAATACAATTAATATAAAAAATATGTACAAGGGGCAATTTATCCCTTAAAGGGTTCTATTCCAGCTAACCCTTGAGTTATTTAGAAAAGTGAAAAACAAGCAAGTAAGCAAGTGTACAAATTTATTTAGAATAAGATAAAAAGTAACAAATAAAATCTATATAAATAAAATATTACACTCAATACCTACATAAATAGAGTCTATGTGTGTATATTTCCAATGAACTTTCAAAACGGCTATACCAGTTTTGATAAAAAATTCAGGCAATCTTCAGATTAACCCAAAGGGTGTTCTTGTGAATTTTAGTAGCAATCGGGTCGACATTTTTTTTAATTTGTGTAGCCAGAACGGGGCTTTAGTAGTCAACCAAAATAACAAATTTTAACAAACATGATCATTATTGATAATTATTAATTAACGAAGAAAAAACAAAAATAAACTCTTAATGTAAACTAAAGGTGCAACTTTATTGAAAATATATCAATTATAAATAGCTCTAAAACATAGTAACATACTGAAACAAACTCATGAATTTATAACTATTGAAATAAATAATCAAACAGCGTAAACAGACAACATACAACACTTTGATATATTTTCTACATAAACGAGCGAACGTGTAATCAGGTCACGTGATGGTAAGCAATCAACAACCCAAGAACACCCGCAACCATAGGAATCGCAGGTGCGATACCGGCTTTAAAGGGTTGATTGGGGTAATTGAGAGGGTACTCGTAGGTGAAAAGGAAATTACAGGAGTGGAAGAGAGATTTGAGCCGCCATTTCCTCTAATGATCGAACGAGACTCAATTGAAATAAAAACAGTTTGTCCTTGTTTCACCGACACTGATGTCATCGAACCTATCATTCTGCATAGAAAGCTTTTTTCTGCTGAACCCGTGTTGATTTAAGGTTATCTTGCCGATTACTAGTCTAACCTAACCTAACCTTACACTAGCGCTACTAGCCTTGTCGAGCCTGTACACTCCTGCTGGTACGACGCTACAGTGTGGCTCAATTACAACGTTGTTCACGACAAGCCCGTATTGGATGAGAACCTTTTTCCTCAACGTACCTTTATTCAGCTAAAAAATAAAAGTCTTCCCCTATTTCATTTCACAGCTACTGCTCTACATTTCCCTGTCACCGGCTGTTAATTGAGAGCGGGTCGATCGGCCGATTTGCCTTTTTAATTCCGACACCGATCGGGCCCACTCGAGTGAGAGCGCTGCTCGTTAGCTAAGCTGTGACAAATTGACATGTTAATTCGAGAAGTTTCGCAACGGATTATTTTGATTTGTTTGTATCTACTAAGACACTGGTTTTGGACCCCAAAACGAAAAATAAACGATAACATTACTTTTACAATTGTTTTTAAGTGTCGGAAGTATAAGATAAAGAAGTGTAATAATATCTAGATTCGTTTTTGACAAATATATACCTATAATTAAACCGCATTGTGTAATTTCTTGGCTATGCCATTACAAAATTATTTTCTATGTGAAAGAAATAAGGTAGATGACACTGACATTATACATATAACCGCTTGGCACCGGACCAGCTCAAAGTGAAACATTGAAAAGTGAGCGCTCATCTTTGTTCGTACGATACATTTTTCAGTCGACGACGCGCGCATGCCCGGTTTTGTTTTTATTATAACTTTAAAAATAGTATCGTACTAACACAAGTCAAAGGTCTTTTTTCAATATGTCACTTTGAGTCGATCCAGTGCCGAGCGGAGTCTGCGCCCACCAATAGTCGCGCCATTCTAAGATGCCTGATTTGACGGCTGTCAACACTAATGTGTTGAAAAGATAACCTTAAACATGCCTTAAACACATTTTGTACTTGTCAAATTTCAAATCGGACGAACGGTGCGACTATAATAAATTTCAAATGCTATTATTAACGTCACGTAAACAGCTCTGTGGCCTTAGACAAGATGTATTTCGAGATCGTTATCGCTATCGAAAATAAATGGCCACGTCAAGCGCTTATATAAATACCATATACTTTGACAGTTTTCGAAAATCGTTTACGTCTAGGCTCTCTGATCTCGCATATAATGTTAACGAAAATCCACTTACAAACAACACCGTGTCATCACGTCATACAAAATTCAAATCCCTACTCCAAAATAAAACGATAAAATATTCCCCGAGTCCGTTACAATCGCCCCCTAAATCCAACATTTCACAGTAAAAGTCGCGGTCCCTCAGGAAATCCGTCGTGCCCACGAAATTAATAAGATATGCGCGACGTAGGAAATAAAGTGGACGAGTTGTGAGAACATTTTATAGTAACGTCTTGGGAATAAGTGGGAACAATCACGTGGCACGTCACTGGTGTCTTTAGCGGCTGTCAGGTGAAATTTATGATCTAACGCAAGCGTTTTCCCTCCGTGGTATGATGCTGTGTAGTTTGTCTTGATAAATATCAAGAGTATGATTGCAATTGATTTTTTAATAAAAATCTGGAATACGCGCGAAGGAGACGTACATAATAGGGTTTTATTGTAATTGTATTTATTTTCGATACTTTGGAAGAAAACTGACTAAAGCATTTTTTTTAACAATTTGATTTTAAATTGAACCTACTATTTTAAAGGGCAAACATAATTATGACCACCAGCCGTCAAAAAAGGTGTCCGAAAGGCATTTTTTAGGATTCGGTACCCAAAGGGAGACAACGGGTCTCTAAACCTCCTCAGTATCTCCGTCCGTCCGTCCTTCCGTCCGTCTGTCAGCGAGCTGTATCCGTAATAGCTATACACTTGATATTTTCACAGAGTGTGTATTACTATAGCCGCTAACTATATTTTTTTTACTTAATATTGTTTTCGGCATGGTGCAGAAGCCATTCGTCCCGACTCGCACTTAGCCGGATTTTATAAAATATTCGTTTTGAATATCAATGAGAATCAAAAAATAACTTCTTCTATTCAAATTCTAACCTTAATGTTCTTAATAACCTTGTAAAGGTTGGCGAAACCAGCAAGAAAATAGACAAAGAAAGATGTAAAAAATATATTCAGTTTAATCATGTTTAATGCCTGGTGGCAAAAATGTTCATTAAGGTCTTTAGTCACGTTACAAAAGGTTTTCTAACGGAACATTAGTGCTAATAAATATTTGTGACATTTGGTCTTAAGGACGTAAAAAGTGTTTTTTTGGTGTGATATTGCTTAAGTGTTACATTGATCGTAGCATTATAAAGGCTACGTAAGTTTGCTACGAAAATTGAACTACGGACGGAATTTACTACGAATTTATAAATAACTTTATTAAAAAATTAAGAAAAATGAGAATGTTATTGTAACGATAATTTATAGATTAAAAGATACTCTCAACGTTAAATACTTAGGTATTTAATCTCGCTCTATAGTAATGCCTTTTTTAGCTCAAAGGATTTACCATTTGACTTTAAATGGACATCACGGTACTAATACCTCTAACGATCCATCAGTGTAATACTCGAATTAAGAGCTCCATACCAAATAAGTATAAGTTAACTTTCTAGAACATGCTAGAACATGCTAACTATCCATTAACTTCGTGTCGTGTTACCGGTTTAATAATTATGACTTAATTTGAATCAAATTATCGTGTCACCTGCTAACCAATTAGAAATTACTATGGCTTGTTGGTTCAAGTGATAGCCCCCGGGTTTTCTGTTTGGATTAAAAATAAAGTGTTAAAGGTAATGGTAGAAGATTTTAAATTAAAAAAAAAACCTGGTCTCTTACTCTTTTCTATAGATAGGCTATTGCTTTTTCGAAATACTTTTCAACGAAAGTATCGTTACGCAGAATTTTCATTATGTCGAAAGGCATTTTACGCCGCATGAGTTTTTCTTTTGGGGACATGTCTAACCCAACCTAACATACATAATTAATGTTAATATCCTGAAAGCATTATGGTTTCATTAGACAAAGCGTTCAATGAAATTAAATTCGATTAAAATAATTCAATTGATAAAAATATGGTTTATCCTTTTCTATTTAGTAACAATAAATACAATTCCCATTGTAATCTTTTTTTATGGCATATAGTAGGGATACGAGCACACAGGCCACCTGATAGTAAGTGGAAATTGTGACCCATTGACATTCGCATTCACAAGACTGCAAATGCGTTGCCAACCCTGAGGACTAAGATGAAATGCCTCTATGCTAGTCATTACACCGGCTGTCTTATCCCCAAATCGGAACACAACAATGCGAATAATGCTGTTTGGCGGTATGTTAATGGATAAGATGGTGGTAGCGATCCGGACGGACCCTGCACAAAGCCCTACCACCCGCACACATATACACATATGTGTATATATATACATATTTTAAAATAAAATATTCACATATTTGTTGTTAAGCGGGACTTAATCGCTTAAAATAATAATAATAAATTGTTATCTTGACGTTACATACAAAATTATGTGTGGATATTGCGAAAGTTTAAAACAATCTAAAACATACACGTTGCTATAAGAGTTTTCTATTCTTAATAGAACAAGACATAACGAAAACTCAAGATATTTCCACATTTTTTAAACTCAAACATCACGCGCAAACTTAAACCATAAATCCATAACCACTTCTGCTTCGTCCCAAAAAGAAAAAATACAAACTGTTAGAAGTGCAAACTTTTAACCGAAAAAACCCAATTCTTTTCGGCACGTTTCGCAGCAAAAAACACTAATGAACTTTTCAAATCATTTTGATTTTCCGCCCGCATCGCATGTTGGGATTGTAATTATAGCGAATATCAGAGCTGTGTAGTGTCAGGCGATTGCCGATTCGAATGGCACACTACGTGCTTTGCCATGGTACAAGATATGAGCGCTGAAAAAAAAAGTGTTCCCCTGATAAAAAGAAGGGTGGTATTATTTTAACGTGAGTATCTGTGTGTCTGTAGCGTGTTTGCTCCCAAAAGGATAGAGCGATTTTTTTAAAGAAAAGCTCGTTTATTCGGGATAATTCTTAAAAAAGTTGGCCGCCATTGTTACGAAGTATTTTATCTTTTTAATAGTTACCTACACACGAATGCCGTAGTAGTATTAGCTTGTTTGTTAATATAGTATGCTGCTTTGTGCGTGCCGCGACGGCTTCTTTGTACCAATTGTTGGTACAAAGAAGCATGCAAACTATTTGAATGAATGAACTATAATTATTTGTATTAGCTATTTCAATATAGATCAAAAATAGGAATTGTCAATGTCATCACTGCACAATATTGTAATTTTCGTTGGGTAGTTGATCGGATCCGCGTCAGACGCTGTGTGTTAAGTTGATGTCCTGTAGTAATAGGACTAAAGTCATACCGACTATCTCGAGATGAATAGGAGAGAACTCGAATATTACTATAACGGTGTTTTCAATCCATTTTTGCGAAAAATTCCCACATAATCCCGCAAGGCTACAAATTGACTCTGACAATTAATTTAGTTAATATTTACTTCAGAAACATATTTACCTCATAATTGCAAAAGCAACAATTGAATCAATTAACTAGCAGTATAGAAACGCCTTTGGATAATTTCAGTGAGCTCGGAGAAAGAGCCGATCGTTATAATCATTAAGCTATGTAAACAAAGGGCACCTTGTTACAGAAGATTACCCCGTTATTTATCGCTCGGAAATTGTACAAAATCTTCCACATTTTACTTTGCAATTAACTAATTAAGATTGTTGGCTTAGCTCGTTATATAAGCTTCCAAAGAATCCGCGATCGTGCCGCAAAACCCATTAAAATCGTTTGGACCACACTAAAAATATTTGACTCCGTTCGTGTTTCGTCTACATAACTCTTTTGCTTTCGATTGAGATATTTATTTGCTATTTTACAAGTTTGGTACGTTAGTGTTTATCGTTCCGCTTTCGTTGTAATTTCGACGATAAATATTGGACGGAATGTAGGTGAAATTATCGTTGGGGCTGATTTATGCGCCGATGTTTGTCATGCGACGGTCGATTTCGTGAATATGCAGATTCGTGCAGCCACTTGAAGAAAGTTTTCGCTTTAGTTTTCGGCCTCATTAGTTGGAGTGGAGTTCGATTTTCGTTTGCGTTTGCGCTTTGCTTTCTATACGTGACTCCGTTAATGGATTGCCGCTATTAGCCCCACTCCATTTTTCGCTCATGCAAATACAAACGGTTCTATTCCAAAACTTTGCCTAGAACATCTTGTATAAGGCACTAACTTATGCCATTACAAAGTTATTTAAATAACGACTTAATTTACAAATGACCTAGTCGACGAAGAAACTATTTAGCCCGGAACCATAAACAACATTTCGCACGAGACCGTCGCAGCAAATGAGGCGAAAACAAAAACAGCGTTATTCAAATAAAGTGAATATATTAAGTTAATAATAAACAAGAATAGTGCCGTCCGAATATTCGAGTACACATTTAAATTAAGCGCGGGTAGGACAATAAAATTAAATTACGCGAACGGCGGGGACATGGCAAAGCAGGAATTACGAGAGGCACTGCTTTTTAATCTCCGTGCAGCAGACAAATAGGCCCCTATAAAGAGGGCTCCGGCCGCAGGCGATTTGTCAAGTAAACGAGCCTCGGCCTCTGATTTACCAAATAATTTTTCGCTAACTCTTTATGACTGAGCACAGAATATTTTTTGAATTTTCAACAAGGTTTTATATAGGAATAAGTAAGCCTAGGTGCTTTCACAAAAACAAGGTAATAAATGTAACAGCATCTCAAATTAAACATAATATACCACAGACTTTGACATACTTCATAAATTAGTAGAAGACAATTGAATTAACTCCAATAAATGGGCTTACTGCGGTGGTATTGTTGGACCGCCACGAGTTACGGTCCTTTGAGAGACAAGCATGCTCATTTCCCAAAGGCCTGCAACGCAGCTGTAATACCTCTGGGGTCCTAACATGGCTGCCTTTATCGCGTGACAAAGTTTGTATAAGGCATTCGTCTCCTTTTGACACGTAAATAAGTACGACTGTGACGGATGCTTTATCCACATTTGACACGCGATATAGACGCAGCCATACTAGGCCGACTGGAATCACACTTCACAACAGGTGACCCGATAGGTCGATTGCCCCCTCTAATATTTTTTTTTATCTCGAAATACTTATCTATGTGCAATTAACTGTTGGCTGATGTAATGCGAGTCATAGTAACCTGGAGTATTAAGTAGTACTAGGTTGTCTATCACTGTCACTATCTTTGGCATCTGTCAGACACTCGAGTACTATTAGAAGTCTGGTTTATACTGTTAACTGTTATATTATAACAGTTAACAGACTGTAACTGTTGTGTCGTGTTGTTGATGGCTTTGCGAAAAGAACCTACCCGAGAATTCATTTATTTATGCAAAGGCCCAATTTAATATTTCCTTAGTCGAATACGAGTAAGAGTTTTTTGATGGCGTCATAAAATTGTATTGCGTTTTATAATCGTAAAATATTGTAATCAAGAATTCTCTAATCTGGAAAAGGGTCTGTCTGTTTGTAAAGATAAGTTTTATAATAATTTGGCCATATATAAAATGCAGGTTGGATCTAAATGTGCGTCCGGGCTATCTGTCTGCTCGTCAATCGTTAGTCGCTGACGCACGTTGAAATTCCAAAAAAGCAACTAACATACATCGTGGAGATTTATTCGTTCAATACGCGATTTATTAGTCGCGGAAATCTGACGGGAGGCATGTTTTTCTGGCTGTGACGTCACGGGAAATATTGGCCTGTTAGCCTCCAATGTCGGGTTTATTGCATGGCTGTTGTTGTTTTGGATATCGTCAGCCTCGCCCTTGTCAAGACGAAGGGTTCTGGTGTTTTTCGCAGACATTTATTTGACATTTATTAGTGTCGTATCTGCTTTTACTTATTGTCTTTGGTTCGTTAAATGGCATACATGGAGATTGACGGAAGTAAAGATGAGTTAAAACATCCTAAGCTCTGTTGTCCAATTTCTAGTTTAATATTTTTTTTACGTACCTAAGTATTATAACAAAAACACAAAGTCTTAAAAGGAAATAAGAAGCAATATATACTTATGAAATGACCTAAGTGCCACATGATGTTTATTTCTGTAAGTAGGTCGCACAAGCGGTAATTCTATCTACCAGCCCTTCCAAAGAGAAAGCGCTCTGCAAGAAACTCAACAGTGAGATTATTTTTCATTTTAAACCTGCAATACACAATGGTGTACTTACTTACAAGGCCAAATAAACAAATATAAATTGGGTTGAATGTTCAAATTTGTAAATACAGTTAAATGAGACCGTACATGTCACGTTGGTGGACGAATATTGGCCACCAATTACTTAATGGTTTTTACTTTTAACGTATGTTTAATGAATGAATAACCCACATCAAATATCTCGCTAAGATATTTAATTACTATCATTAATAGTGATAAAGCGCCTTTTACCTACTTCTTTATATTGACACCGAAGTCACTACTATCTGCCTTTTAACAATATATTTGGGTGAGTTTGTTACTACTTCACGCTGCAACGGCTGGACGGATTTGAATGAAATGGAATGGAGATAGCTTGCGAGTATAACCTGGATTAACACAAAGGCTAATTTTCAGCCCGGAATATTAAAAAAAAACCGAGTGCTTGACGGTTATTGAAATCTATGCGGACAAAGTCGCGGGCAAAAGCTAGTATTTTATAAAACAGTACCTAGATTGACTGACTCACAGATAATGCACAACCTATACTCTGGACATAAGGACTTGAAATTTGGAAGCAGTATTCCTTGAGTACCCTAGGAGTGCACAATGAAAGGATTTTCCGAAGAGCCCTCTAGTGATCTTTACTTTTTTTTTAGTTTAATGCAATTGTTAGCTAGAAGTTAATTGGTAGAACGTCGGATAATCTGTAAACGTTACGTTAAAATAGTATTTATAAACTGTTTATTGAAACAAAATTTACAAAACACAAAAAAGGTACAAAAAGCAGACTTCATGCCTTAAGGTGCTCTACGAGTCAATCATATGATTAATATTGAATTCGTGGTGTATTAATATTGCATAGTGGTGTCGATTTTAGCTTTGAATTATATGATTAAAAAATCTTTATGAGCACGAGCATCATGTCTGTTTTCATTGCTTATTTATACCATGACCCCGAAACATTCCCCCATGCCATGATAAATACATTTTTTACATTATTCAGTGCCATTACAAGAGTGTCCTGGTTATAAAATCCTTCTTAGTTATAAGCGAGTATGATAATTCTATCCGTTTCTTTCACAAAATCACACAGCGGGTACTCACTGGCTTGGATAGCAACTTTATTTCCAAGGGACACGGTTGTTTTTGTTAAAAAATTTAGTGAGATAAGAGCTCGTGTAAGTTCGACGACGGTCGTAAACCCCGAAGTTAATGCGGGCTCTTTACAACTTTGCAATAAAGCCTGGTCCGGATACGATTTCTATAATAATTCAAATGATTTGAACCGATTCCTTCTTTTATGGCGCTGTCGAGAACTTGATATCTCGGACGAGCTGGATGTTAGTAATTATGTAGGAGTTGAAGCTCTTTATTTATATGTTGATTTTGAAACTTCTTGAAGTCCTTTCGTAACCACGGTTGTTGTAACACAGTTGAAACGTCGAGGTACATGTCTATTTTATTATGCGATCAGCTCCCAATTTATAGTTTTAGTATGTGTCAAAATCGTGTTAGTTTAAACAAAGTATTTGAAACAATAAAATTATAGGTATAATCACACTTATGGCTTCGATTATTCAACTTCATCGCATTTTTTTTTCTGTAGCTATAAGTGGATGGTTTTCACCAACACTGATTGAATTGATTGATTGAATTTCATTTAATCGAAAGTTCATATATGCTGAAACCTTGTTCTTTTTTAGGTTATCTTAACTTCTTCTATATTAGATCAAGTAAGGATAGACCAATAAATATAACTCCAGCACCTTTAAATGCCTGTCGATGAAATGAAAATTTGGACCCTGAATCCTGCACAAGACCACCCGCGAATTCGCGCATTCGTAGATAAACCGTAAAGGAAAACAATATTTAGGTATAAAAACATATTCGAGACCTAGTAACAAATACTCGACATCTTCACCGAAATATTTACCAAAGATCGAACCTGAGACCGCCAGCTTTGTAGGTAGAATCACTATCAACTAAACTGACCACGTCATCGATCGCTATAATCTAGTTTCAGCCGTCTGCACTTCATAATCCTTTTCGTCAAGTTAAGATTACCTCGAAATGTTTCCTCGAGTCTGAATTTCCTAGTGAACTATAATTTACACCAGGAATAAATAAAAAAAACAAATGACCTAGAACCGTCATGCAACCGGTAATGTTTTCTTTCTTTAAGTAACTACAACCTCAACTCTTCTGTCCAGACCGAGGTCGGCTGTGTTTTACAGATGGACCGCAATAAGGGGCTTTCAATATAGAAATGGAAATTAAGATGCATTTGCTTGGCGTGAATTTTGAAGTTTTACACGAGAATGAGAGCCGAAGCCTAACGCTATTTTAAGAAAATATAAAACTTGATATCCAACGAAGTTCTGTATTTACTTTTAAAAATGGTTTTCTTTGCGTTTGTAGTGAATAAAACTGTATCAATTGTAAATAAAACGTGATTTAAAACGGACCTCGATATTCTAAAACGTTTGAGGACAAAACGACATTATTTAATATGGTAAAAAATATAATTTGCCCTTTATTTATAATTATAATCAGTGCATATCTAGTAAGATTTAGCGAATTATCTCCGGTTAAATATTTTAATAAAAACATCGAAGTTTGCTTCGATTAGCTTGATACAAAGTATGGTATAAATATAAACACAAGCTTTTGCCCGCGTCATCGTCTAAATACGTACATATAGCTAGTTTATTACTGCTCCCTGGGAACTATATTTTTTTCTGGTTATTTTTATAAGCGTTGGCCTAGTTGGTAGTGACCCTGCCTTCGAGCCTAGCGGTCCCTGGCTCGATTCCAGGCCCCTATTTCACCAAGTTACAATTGTCAATGACATATGTCGGCTGACAAGTGTCGACAAGTGTCTCGGACAATTGTCCAGTAACAGGTGACAAGTAGACAAATCTAATTTTATTTCTATGGACATACATAATTGTCTACAATTACAGTGTGCAACGCGTGACAATTGTCCATAATTTATTTTAAGGACAATTATGTTGAGAAACAGTTGTAAATTTTTCCATATCGACATATTTGCAAATTTGTCGGTAATTATTGACATGAGATAAGAGCTGTGTCAGGCTTGCGTTACAATTGTAGTGTTTTCATTGTTAGTTACAAAATGGCTAAAGGAGTAGTAGTGACAGTGATTTAGATGAGTTCACATATAGGAGAATATATAAAGAACGAATAAATTTCTCCTTTGACGTCACTGCCTTTGCGTTCAAGAAAAATAACTGCATTGGATGGTTTCAGGGTCACAATACCTCGTCAGCTATTTCTTTCCATTTCTTGATTTTCATGTCGAATGTTAAATTGTTATATCCATATTGCAATGGTTTTAATCAAGGCACTTTAAAAAATGGTGCACGAAAGGAATTGCAAATTGCAAATGATTTACTTATTTGTGGCTAAAATCGCGGGAAATAGTTTAATAGTTTTAAATAAGTTTCATGCAAAGTGATCAAAGGTATTCGTATTCAGCCAGTGTCAGTTTATATCCACAACTATATATGTATTTAAAATTTAAGCGGTTCTCGAGCGTACGTTAAAAAATAAAAAGCCAATTTAAAATAAAACATCGGTGTACTTAATTAAGTATTAAGTTTTGTAATTGGTAATTATATTTAGTCGGACAAACTCGAAAACGCTTGCTTTCAAAACACACGTACTTTGAAATTAAAAAATAAACACTGGCTAGTATCAATAAAAATACATTTACCCAAACATGATCGGAAAACTTACTTTTAAAAAACGAACACGGGTAGTGTCTTATATTCATCCATCAAAATTAAAAAAATAGTAACCTTGTTTCTTGCTACAGTTTTTTTTAAAGTGAGAATAATTGCATATAGTCGACAAGACTGAGGAAACTATCCATACAGCCAAGCTAACCGCTCTCGTTTACTGAAAAAAAGTGTGTATAGTCATGTGTGTGTTTCATTTGTTGAGCGATTGATAAATCAAATAAAAATTAGTTTGTACACTCCAAACTAATATAATAATTATTGTTGTATAATTGTGGACTAAGTACGCGGTAATGGTGGACGCCTTTCAACAATCAACATACGGTTGATTTACACATTTAAAAATATAAAGACTATCGTTTGTCATGACAACGTGACAATTGTATCAGAATTTTGACAACTGCCATTTCACGATATAAAAATGTCATTTTTTTATTATTATTTTCGCACCTGTCAGCGTGGTTTAATAATGTAGAGATTTGTGAAACAACACTTATCGTGACTACTCGACAATTGTCACCAGATTATTACAATTGCTGTTTCATGAAATACAATTGTCACGTAATTTAGACAATTGTCGAACTTGTCAAGCTTGGTGAAATAGGGGCCTGGTAAGGGCAAATATTTGTTTGATAAGCCGCGAGTATTTATTTCTGAGTCTTCAATGATTTCATATATTTAGGTATTGATTTCACTGTATAAGTAATTATATCGTTGTCTAGTACCCTTAGTACAAACCTAGAGCTCATTTTGGGACTCGGTCAAATTGTGTGAGATTACCCTTTCCCCCTGACCTTGATTTTTATTTCAATCAAATTTGTTCACCAGTTTAGCTATAAAAGCGTGACAAACAGCGTTTTCGCTTTTATAATATAAGGAAGAATGTATGATCAAAGTGAAGTTAAATCAGGCGATCAAACTGAAAATCCCTTTTTTTATTGTCTCCAGGCCGAAAAGCGGCTCAATGCTGCTCTACAGCCGGAAGAAGGTCCGCTACCGACGGGACGGCTACTGCTGGAAGAAGAGGAAAGACGGAAAGACCACCCGAGAAGACCACATGAAGCTGAAGGTCCAGGGGACTGAGGTAAGTTCTAACATTGCCCATTTGGAAGGTTAATATAATTTCCCATTCACTAAGTACCACGCTATTGACGCTTTACTAAGCTAACGAGCACACAATGCCATCTGATGATAAGTGGAATGATTTGTGATCCATAGATATTTGTAGTACTTTTAAAACTACAATCTTAAGACGTCAAATGCGTTGCCAACCCTGAGGAATAAGATGCCTCTATGCTAGTAATTTCACCGGTTGTTTTATCCCCACGACGGAACTCAACAACGGGAAGTACTCCCGTTGTTGAGCTGTTTGTTGGTACGTAGGTTAAGGTTAAGACGGCAGTAGCGATCCGGACGAATCTTGCGCAAGGTCCTAGCACCACTAAACTTTACTTATTGTTAGTACTTACGTTAATTTAGAGTGTAGATTGCGGTCACGTATTAAGTAATGGCTAGTCCATCATATCATGTGGCTGTAACTATATCACCAGGAAATTTCGAGTTATCAAAAGGTTTTTTAACGTTAACTATTTGTAGCAGAAAAAGAATTTGCACTAAACCGAAACAGGTGTTTCTAAAACGATTCATACTAAAATCCACATCCGCATTTACCGTTTCGCGTGTTATATTGTTTGATCTCGCGTCCACGTGTGCAATTTAATAACATGCATTTCCCCGTTATATTTTACTTTAAATATTTCGAGGTAAAAGCTGAAAACTTATCGTTAAGCGTTTAAAAAGTAACCCTCCCCACCATGACATTTAGGGCTTGCCTGTCGGCAAACAGCCGCTGACAGCGCTGAAAGCAAAATCATGAAAAGCGAATTGCAAAAAGCGAAATCACAAGCGAATGCGGTTGAGCGGTAACTGCTTGGATACAAGTGGAACGTGTGGCTGTCGACTTTTAAGCGGCCTTTGATTTGAGGTTGCATTTACATTGATGATTTGTTGGTTTTTGAAACGATTCCCGTTTTGGATGGTTATGGAATTAATTCCAATTTTGTTCATTGTTCAACACATGGTCAAAAAACGTTCTAAACTTGAAAACTCGTTAGTATTACGAACGTAACGATTAAACATTATACAGTATAACGAAATTGCTATTATTTATTAATTTATGGTTTACCACAGTGCTTAAATTTATGTTTGAGATGGGTTATAATATACATAAAAAGAGCTTAAAAAACCTAAATGCTTCCGGAAAACCACGGCATCCAATGAGTTAAATACTCAAAACGCACCATTAATGTCTAAAAACAACGTTACGATAGGTTATTAATTGATAGTAATGGCGGCCAAATTACAAACAATGCAATAAGATGTCAAAGGCGAATAGAAGCCCAGCTATAGTGAATTATCGCACGACATCATATTTTGACGGATACGTTCTTATTCGTCTTGCTTTCTCAATTTTATTAGCTTATCGACGGGTACTAACTAAATGGGACCGAAAAATAAGATAAATACGGTTTGATTTATTACCTGCATTCGTTGTTGAAAGAAAAAATCTTAGCAGCTTCGTTTAAATTTGCCTTACAATCATGGCGTTAGATCAAACTGCAACAAAAGCAAAATGTGGTAAGTCTATGATTATGCGTAACCGGCCTTTATATGAATCGATCGATTTTGTTTTGCTCCAAATAATGGGGTGCATTAACTAACTTGACAGACTCTATTGGCACTTATTGGAAAATGACATTTTAATTAACACAAATTGATGTGCGACGCCGTACTCAGCTAGTGATGTGCCGCTGCCAATTTCCCAATTCCCCGGAATACTGTCACCGGCAACATTGCCGGCAACATAGGCAAGTTTCCGGCAATATTGCCAAGGCCCTTTAGGGTAGCCACTCCGAACAATATTGCCCGCAACATTTACGGCAGTATTCCCACGCTGGGCAATACTCTCGGGTATCACTAAGCCAGACAAAACGTTGTTGTGACCCTTTTGTGTACGGAACCACAAAAAATTAAAACATGAAGTCCATTAAATCAATACATTAATTGGTGAGTATGAGCCGCGAAGAGATGGATGCAAATAAACCAGCCCAATCACTGCCCGCTGATTGGTCAGTGGTTAGCGGTCTACCCTAAGGGTTGGATAATTTATTCACCAGTTTGGTCAGAGGTTATTATCGTGGATTTGACTATTGGAAGGTTTGATGGGATAGGATTTGAAGTTCTGCTAAATTAGGCAGATATTTTTTTGAACCAGCTATAAAGTATAAAAGCAGAATCAGGAACATTTTCCAAAAAAAAAACACAAGTCTTCTATTTCAGGCCAATTAATACATACATTATAGAAGAGGGCAATCTCACACAAATTAACCTTGTCCCAAACTAATTACTTGGCTTTTAATATTGGTATGGGTACTAAGGAACGATAAACTTATTATAGAGAAATACATAGAGAACACCCAAAACTCAGGAACATTATACTTACACTCCATCACATAAATATTCGCCCGTACCGGAAATCGAACCTCGCTAACTTCGTCATCCAGGGTCACTAACAACCAACAATGATTCAGAACAAAATGAACACGTCACGGTGCTTGTATGAAATTGAATATCATCGTTTTGTATACGGTTTCACCCACGTATACAAACAAAAAGCTGAAGCGATTTAATTAAACTAACTTAATTTGAACGAAGTTTTTAAAATTTCTATTTAAAACAAATCCTTGGCCGAACGAAGGCCGAATTTCATTAAATGCAATATGTCAATAAGCAAAACTTGCTCTGGCGCGCGTCCAGCACTAAACTTTAAGATTCAGAGATAAATAGTGCTGCATGCTTAACAGTTTGATATAATCAAGTTCATAAATCTGGGGAGCGCGGTGGCCACATGAATTTTTGTATTAGGAAAAGTCATGCCGTTCATTTGAACACTGGGGCTTTTATGTTATGGCGGCACTTTACTTTTATATATTTGCCAAGAACTTTTTTTACATCTCTGATATTTAACTTGAGTATCGAATCAAAGAAATGCATTAAAAATATTAGGTTAAAGAACTTGAAAATTGGTGAGATTGCTGTCTCAAAAATTTTGTTTACACTGCCGAATCGCATCTATTGGCAACGAACAGTAAAAGGAAGATAATAAATCAATCTTGACACCTGCCATCGCAGTTCTATTTATAACAAATGAGTACTAGCTATTGCCCACGACTCCGTCCGCTTAGAAGTTGTTTATCGCTATTTCCTCGTTAACTGTGTAATTTTTCGGGGTAAAATATATCCTTTGGTCCTTCCCCGGGACTACGCTAAGCTATCTCGATAATTAGTTTTATCGAAATCAGTACAGCGGTTTAGCCGTGAAAGTGTCACAAACAGATAAACATAATTACTTTTTCATTTATAATAATCGTATTAATATGTATGGATTCTTGGAGTTGAGCTAATAATCTCTTTCTTTTACCTTACGTTGACAATTAGATGAGGTGCGGCAGTAAACAATGTATTTTTGGACACAAAACAAAACGAAACTCTTTTTTATCTAAAAAATAAGAAGTTACGGTAAAAAAAAAATTAAGTCAGTTTATTACAGGAGAAAACTGATTATTGCTAGCAAACTAATATAAGACAGAATTGATTTAACGAACTTTTATCTCTTCGACTGTCAAGATTTTAAAGGGCGTTGTGTCGCTTAGAAAATTGGTTTTGAAATGTTTTCCTATTTTTATTGGTAAATCCTGAGTTTTCTGTAAGTCTGGGACATTTTACAGACATGATTTTTGTTTTACGATCAGAAATATATTTCAGTTGTATATTCAACCCAATATCAGTAAATTCGTTACGCCAGGCAGCGGTATATCAGAATGCGCGCCACCTAGTGTTTTGTGCCGGCATTAGCCTCTTGGAATTGTGCCAGGTGATACAAATGAGAGGCGTTAGCGATCGTGAAAAATTGTTAGTGAATTGTGCACGTTTAAAAAACTGCCCAGAGAAACTAGACTGGACAAGCGCTAGATAACAGTTTACACTGTTATCTAGCGGTTAGGTTTAAATGCTCAAAATAAAATTTAGTCATGAATGATTTATGTTATGAATAACACAATTTAACTTCTCTACTAAAAGAGTATTAAAGAAGAACACTTAAAATATCAAAATGTTTTTCGACTATTTTAAATACCATGAAAATATTTAAAGTAAAATTTATGTAGTGTCAACAACAGTTTAACCGTGACAAGTGGCAATAAAGTTTGTACGCCGCAAAAGTCTGTTCTATATGTTATGATTTAAACCGTAGAACGTAACCTTGACAACTTGGCCAAAAGTTTAATTATAACTCGTAACGAGGGAAATCCGTTGAAGCCAAAGCATAAGTTATTTAAGCCCTGAAAGTTAGTGCTTACTACAGAGTTATTTCGTGCTATGAATACGTTGTAAGAAACGATTCAGTGCTGGATGGCTTATTTTCCAAATAATATTATGAGTCTACAGGAAATCTCTTTAGTTTAGTGAACAACGAGTATGTCATGACGTTATAGTTATATCAGTAAATTACCATTCATAATAAAAATAGTCCTAGTTACATTTTTTACTCGCGTAGTTATGAAATCATACCTCAATATTGCGTTAATTTTGGCATAATTAGTTGTCAACCAAAATCAAAAATCGTTTTCAATTATTTCCGACCCAACATTTTTTTAAATATTGAGTAGTTCATTTGAATTGATTAATTTTAACGAAACGACCGAGCGGGTTTCCACGTTATCAATGCATTTGATGCTGTAACATTATTTTCAAACCCGCTACCGCCGTTGCCTTGTCCCTTAACCCCTGTCACTTGTTTATTGCCACAAAAGCCTCCTGGGATGTAAAGTGTACCCAAAAGCCACAATAAGATTACTCTTTGAAGATTATCCTCGCCCAAATGATAAACTTTGTGCAGGAATTTATAACAATTAACTGAGCGAGTTTTAACGCTTCCTATTTAACGCTTTTGAGTAATGATGGCTTAGCGGATATTATGTTTGGTTTACTGTTTGATTTTACGAGTTTACAGCAACGGTTGCTTTTTTTGTAATCGTAGTTTGCGTACTTTTGTTTTGCTTTGGGGTTTCACAGATTTATATATATGCTTATTTAATTAAAAATATAGAAAACCACCTACGTTCGCATAACTTTTAATAAACCGAATCACTTTAAATAATCTTTTATTATGCGGTTAACATTGTATATGAAAAAAAACGTAAACTAATTTACTGGGTTACGGTTCGAAAGCTTGGTTTGCCTCATCACCGTTCAATGTTGATATACACACTTATCCAGAATAATCCGAATCGCAACAAATACAAGATAAGACAAGAAACAGTATTTGGTCCGTCAAAGTCAGTCTATTAAATTACTCAAATTGAAATACTAAGTGAATATATTTTTTAATGGTAATAGGGTTGTCAAAACTCAATTTCTCAATTACCGTTTTTTGACATTATTGTAATTATCGCTTACATACTCAACGTTTCACTAAACAAAGTTATTCGTTTAAAATATTAGCACAAACACCAAACCAACTAGTTTTCTGAAATAAGAACAAACACCGACAGTTTGATAGCATAATTACCATTGAGTGAAAATTAAGCTCAGAATTAGCCTAAACTGAGGAAAATAAATAATAGCAACTCGCCTAAATGAGCTCTAATTGCGTTTACTTAAAATCTAAACTGCAACGGGGAACGTGAATGTGTTTCGACTGTGCATGCGATTCTTGGATTAGGATCGCTTTGCAAGGCCGGCTATGACATGCGAAATATGCAGTCGGAAATTCAAGAGGTCGGGAATTATTTTTGTAATATACAAACACTATAAGAATAATTTTCGTTATGGAATTGTCATGTTCTGGACTGAGGTTCTGCATGGTAAAACCTTATCGCTTTTGAGTAGTGTCAACGTTACGTTAGCTGTTATTTACTTGACACTAGTGGCGGCCGTCTATCGAACAGTACTAAAATTCGTCAAAATCAATATCGTTTTACCCCATAGAATAGGGTGAGGTGATAAAACCAAAATTTAATGTCAAATGATTAGAGATAAAGGCGTTTAATCTTAAGTCCGAATTAATAAACTGAATTTTGCTGTGATGCTCGTCTCATTCGTCAAAGTAAGCGTCAAGTCAGAGACTTCAGACGTGTCTTCAGGCAGGAATCTTAGCCAAGATTTGTTTGATAATACGGCCCTTAGTCCTCAGGTTTGGCCACGGCTTTCCAACCTTGACATTGCAGTCTTGAGATCTGGTTTTAGAGCTCAATAACATAAGGTAGACCGCCTTATGGTAGTGTGCTCGTTGTCATGCTTTAAAAGAGTAACATAGGAGATGGAGATATTTTAGGTTGTTATCTTTAAGACGTGCCGGTGTTAAAAGGGGGAAATAGTAATCAGATTATATCAATTAATTTTAATTAAAAAATTATACAACCATCCATACATCTTCAAACAGAGTGGACACAAATATGTTATTTTACTTTTTCTGACTAATTTCAAGCATGTTTATGAATGTTATTTAATGGCCATGCTTTGATTTATATTTATCCGTAATAGTAATGGTCATAGTCTTACCAAAATTAATGGAAAAACAGCACTTTATAGTGGAGAGAAGCAGAAGAACCCTAATTATTATTTACGACGATAACATTCATAGTCAGTCGTATTATGTGAGAGGTTTAACTGACATACAGCTCTGTGACCGACAGATAAGTTAGTAATTTAGTTTCGTCAGCAACTTTTACATGCAGATAAAAAATATCACGTGTGCCGGTGTTAAAGTTAGGTACAAAAAAGAACATAAAAGTGAAACTTCACAAACAGAAAAAGAGAAATTGTCGAATACTTCACGTGGACAATAATGCTGCTTCAAAGTTGTCTTAAGGCTGACTTGAAAACAAAGTAAGATCTGATCTAGAAACAAAACTCGACAAAGATGTAACCATTCAAGATAACATTGGAGCAGCGGAAGCACTTCTGCCGAGAGTCTGTCTCAGAAGCATTTGTTTTGGGCAGAATAATAGTTAATGTTGGCGCAGTGCCAGTGCACCTTCTGTTACGCAAGCACTTCTGTTCCATTCGGGCAAATGTTCGCGGTATTGTGCAATAACAATTTCAACGAAAGACACATGAAATTTGAGATGAGGTAAACAAATTTCTTTGGCCGATTGCGCGGAGCCTGTTACTTGTATGATGATTTGAGTAGGAAGTGATCTGGTTGATTGTATCAAATCATTAGCAAATAAGCTCATCTGGGAGTAAAGTCAACGAGTATAAGTTTTCCCACCTGTCTTAGCCATGAAGGCAGGATTAGATTACATTTGGTCATAATAATTCGTTGATAAAACATGGGACTAAAGTCCCGCGTTCGTCAACGAGATCACCAACGAGTTCTTTTGTAAGTTAACTCACGGGAAGGGTGGTTAAAATTTACGAACGGTGAATTGGTGACTACGTCCCGCAAGAATCCGCTGGTAAGTGAAAACTGCAGAAATTTTCACTGTTGCGTGAATTGGGAGAGTTATTTATTTAACAAAATAATCCAACTACCATAAAAGGCAGATTGACGGATTTTGAAATTGCAATTTGATTTTTATGCTCTTTATTCAACGAGTTTCAAAGGTTGAATCTCTAATTTTGTTGCTGTAGATGTATTTTATTAGTATGCCAAGACCTCCAGTCAGGTTTTCAATACTTATATTTTCTTAGAGTTATTTAGCTGCCAGGATCGTGATGATGATAAACTGTGGATTCTGGAGTCTATTGTTGGTTGTTCAAAATAGGGTTTAAACAGTAAATTATAAATACACAAGCCCTGATTTAAATAAAAAAGGTTTTCCTACTTATATTCTATAGTCCTTATTTCATCCATAAATACAAAACTAAAACTATCCTCACCAAATCAGCCTCTTCTCGTGTTTCAACGCAGACAGATCGCTGGGCCTGATAGATGTTGGCCATAACTTAGACCTGTCGATGGAAGCGAGGACGCGCTATGCAACTAGAGAACTAATCCATTCATACGGAATAAAATCTGATGGAAACTTTTTCTATTTAAAAGTTTATAAGGTTTTCGATTTGACGATTGATTTTCTTTTTTTAATTGATCTTTCTGGGATCATGGATCTGGGAAATTTTATTTTCATGAGTAGGGGACTTTTTTGTTATGGGGCACAAAACTGAACGTAACTCAAGCATACTTATAGATTCGTTATTATACATTGGGTGTTATATATTATGGTATACACTCTACTATGTAGACATGAACACAGCATGACACCTGTCTCGCGATGTCGCCAGATATGGCAATTGAACTTTCAAATTCAAATTCAAAGTCGCGGGACGTTTGTCCCTTAGTGAATCCCTGGCTTGAGCATCGAACAACAGAACAACAATGGACTCGTGGTTTTACCAAATTTTGAAGTGTTGTTGACCCAAAAATCGTTGTATTTACTAACCACGCTGTTGTAGTAGTTCCTTCTTTTCATTCTACGAAGCAAAGTGTTAAGTAGATTTCGGACATCAAAGTAAGACCTTCACGCCTTTGAACTCCAATCGCCGATCATCAATCTTGGTTAGTCTTAATACTTTTGGATAAAGGTTCCTAAAATACTCATGTCTTAGAAAACCTTTCTTACAATAATCGTTTTAAAAACAATCAATCACAGAAACATAGCCAAATAATAATTTTGCAATTTTTCCATACTTGTGTTCCAAAGAATATTAATTTTAATGTACGCAAATTTACTAGTAGCGTTAGGCTTACAACTATCACCTTGAAATAATTCAATATATTTTGGTAATATTGGCCTGTGTTAATATTTAGATGCCTCGTATATAGTGATGAGTAGCGAGGTTTAAATAAGTCGTTAAAAGGTTTCCGAAACAATTAATAAACATAATTAATAGCAAGTGTTTTCACATACACAAGTGTTGAGTACAAATTAACACCACAATAAAATTACCTACCACCCAATGCCTCCAACACACAGATGTCCATGATTACAATCGACTAAATCAACTCGCATCAACAGTCTAATCGGTCTAAGCTGGTCGTAACATCCCGATAACCCGATTCCCAATCAGCTAATACATAAGCAAGAGACATTACCGTAGTCTCGCTCTCGTAAAACCGACGTCTTTCGGCTTTCCCGTATATTAGGCGGCGCGTGCGACGAAAGCCAGCGGACGGGGTGGAGTTTTTCTCAAAGGTCGTCAACGCAGCTGCAATACCTATCCTGGGCCACGTTTTATAAAGGTACAAGTAGCAATTTTACAGGTCTTAACTGGCAACACTGCTCAAATAGCTGGTCGTGATTGGTCAAAGTTGCGTCAAATGGAAACTTGTACCCTGTAAATTGTAATTTATTACTTTATAAAACAGGCTTCTGGTTTTGCAGCTGTCCATGCGAAGCCGGTGGTCACTTCAAGTCCGTTAGCTCCGTTGCCTAGCATTAAAAAAAGATTGATGTAAAAATGAACTTAGGGTTAGCTAGGATGTATTATGTAGTGTTACCATACATCATTTGGATATGGTCTTTTACTATTTATATTTCTTCGAACAACGCAGTATCAAAAGACAGAGGCATTTGATCAGAAGTGACAAAGTATTGCCACACGCAATGTGGGTCCTTGTGCTAAAATGTTCCTCAAATATCAACTGCGTGCGTGAAGACGCAATGTGGTAGGCTTCTTACAAGGTGAAACAATAACTTAGTCTAAATCTCGAGAATGCAATTGAAGACGGCTAAAATTAATTAAATTCTGCTTACTTTAAGATTACTAAAGATAAAATTAAATTTTAATTTTAACAGTTAAAAACTAAAACTGACTGACTGCCGAAATGACGCACCTTTCTATTTTAAATCTATATAAGTTAGACAGAGTGCTCGTCGATGTACTAGTACCTGTCCCCATGCTTTGAATTACGGCTTTGTTTGTGGCTTTGATATTTCACACGCCAGAGTAGGCTTGTATGAAAGAAATACTCACCAGAGCGCACGAATAACTAAGTACGAGTAATTAAATACATGATACTCATACGTTCTTGACGAAACATATACTTCCCAATATTAAAATCGGACTAATAGTTTAGGAACTTGATCATCAGATTTATGTTCACATACTACATTGTATAGTTACTGTTAATCTCATTATCCGTCTTTTGTTTCAACTTAGTCGGGTAAAACAAGTCATGCACGACAGAAGCGAAAAATTAAGAACGACCTAGAAGACAAAGACCGAAACTACCCAAACGCTTCCTCCCATACCTTAGTCATGTCTCCCCTAGCAGACGACCGGATATACCCCCCCAAAAACCCACTACCGAGCCGGTTATTGGCCGGAATGGCCGCAAGAATACGACTCGGCAGTATGGCCACCCGATTTAGATTTGAGTGGCCATTTGGGTTAGGCTGGGCCAGCCACATTCGGATTAACATAATCTAAGTAAGATATTCTAAAAAAATGCTTCGTACGTCCTCACAATCAATGTATTATAAGCATTGTAAAAATAAAAATAACTTTTTTTCTCTCTATTGAATATTAAAGATCCGGGACTATTTTACATAAATGTCTTTAACCCTGTTGTCATCGTATTGTTAATGTTATGATAGTTGTAATTAACCTAACAGTAAGGGCGGCCAAGTAATTAAATTAAAAATACGATTACAGCTGGGACAAAAACAAAGTAGAAGTTCTGATGTTCTTTTCTGACCTTGGGTACTTATTTAGAAAAAATAACCTTAAAATTTCGCACGCTCTCTATAAAAACAAATCCAAAAATGACATATCAATTTGCTCAACTCAACATTTCAATTATACGTCATAGTAAAGTACAACTTAAATAAAAATACTTTGCCAAAATTCCACCAGCGTTTATCACCTTGAGTTTAATTTACTATGCCAGCTCCACACCTCCTATACGTGCCCTTGACGCCAGAGCTAACGCGGCACATAAGTTAGGAGCAATTTGCCCGAACTCCTAAAATAGGGGCCGCTTAAAAAGGTCAAAGTGTCACTTTGTCTCAGATTTAGCACTGAAGGAACATTAATGCTGGTGATGGGTTAGATTAAAAAGTGTTTGCATTTGCGGTGCATAATTATGCAGTTTGGTAGGCTGGGGAAGGCTTTGTGGCGTTAGAAACGGCAGAGTTTCTTTCGACAGTCACCATGAACTTATTAAAGAAATACGGAGATATTAAACACGAAGATAGTTTGTCCGGTTGAAGCACGGTTAAAGAGTTTTTTGTTTGTTGTCTAGTTGAAGGCAGATGAGATGACCTCCACGCGCTTAATATTATTTTGAGTAAAAATAAACTGTATAATAAATAATACAGATAATTACAAAAGAACTTTTTAAATTTTGATGAATGTTTCAAGCTGAAATGGAAAAAGTATTTTACCCTACTAAACTAAAAATGATAATTTTGTTACAATGAATTCAAATAGGTACTAACATCAAACAGTACTTTTGTCTGCCACTCAATAAATACTTTGTACTACTCGCAACAAAAAAAAACATACAAAATTTTCTCAAAATTTTCAACTAGCAAACTTTGAAATGCAGCACGTGTAGGAATCGAACCTACAAGTGATCGCGCGGGCTCCCGGGAGTCCACCGCTGAATAAAATATGGCGGCAGTGCGACCGGACAGCCGAGGGGTAGACCGTAGAGCCCAAGCGATTTCTTGTAATGCCAAGCTAATTGCAACAAACCTCTTTTGTGGTTGCCATGGTGGCTAGAGATGAGCAACTACGGGTATTTATGTATGTTTGTAAACTTTTTATTGCACTTTATATTTTCATATTTTATTTATAGGTTATGTTGATTAGATTGGTTACCTACCAATCTAATCAACATAACGGATAAATACCTAACTATACAGCGTATAGTTAGGTATTTACCCGAAAGTCGAGTATTTATTCGGGTTCCCGGTGGATTTATTGGATAATTTATCCACCTCTGTCATTAACCAAAACACCTAAACAATTTGGATGAATATTGAAAAGAACTGAATCGTTTACTTTTAGCTTACAATTAAAAATACAGCCGATAGATATTTGACAGCAGTAAAACAATGTAGTTATTACCTACTATTCCTTCACACGTAACAAAATTATTAAATTATTAAATTTAGAATTGTTTTCCTACTCTAAGATTTCCAGCATTGACTTCTTATCGGCCGAGCACTATAATACGTAGATACATACATGAAAACACGCCTATTTCCCAGAGAGGTAGGCAGAGACCACTTCGTTCCACCTTCTACGGTCCTTAGAAATCTCTTTAGCTTCTTAGCTTTAGCACATTGTGAAATATTTATTTATTTTTGGACCACACACTAGTCTTCAAATAAAAACCCGCTTCCGCGTCTGTTTCAAGCCGGCGGTCAGTCGAAAAGGCTTCTGTAACTAAGTTACTTCAGGTGCCAATTCAGACCGGCCTCGGAACCGTCTCTAGTTTTTGATAGTAAGCTATGCTGATTGCATTGGTGCAATGTTGCTGAATGAGACATGTTTGTCCACAATAAAGAGAATATTTGGGCTGGCCAGAGAGTTTGGAGACCTTTTACGAGTTGCACTGTCACGTTTCGTTATTATACCTGATTCTAATTGCGTGCAGTTTCTCTTATATTGCTGAAAAAGAGATACTGGTAGAGAAGTTGAAGATAACTTATCCTTGAACGTGAATTTATTATTAAAGAAAATTATTTAGTAAAAATGAAAAAAAAATAACGGATTAGGCGGCTCTTAAATTTTATTTCCCGCTTATGAAAAACTCATTAAGGACCAGCTTAAAAAAGATTTAAGTAAGTTTATTTTTTATGCCCTGTTTTATTGGTACAACATCATTTTTAAATATGTATTTTTATCTTTTTATTTTTTTATCTTATTTTATTTTAGTTTAAATTTTAGCTATCCTTCACGCTCTGTCTCTTGTATAAATAAATGGGCTATGTAATTGCCTGAAAAAAAACGATTATTTATTTAAATAAAAAGCGTCAAACGCACGTAATTTGTTAGTCTTAAATAAGGGTCCTAAGGGACCCACTATAGAACCTTGTCACAGAAAGTCAATGTTTAATGTGGACCTATTTTCTTTGACTTGATTTGATGCTGCCACTATGACAAGGTTCTAATGTGACGCAATAATTAAAGTCGTCCATGGAATGATCTAAGTCTTAGTATGGTTATAGGTAATGGTTAATGTGTTTTTAGCAACCCATCTTTTTATCGAATTGCACATCATCGATTGTACCATTTTATCAAAAAGAATGCTCATGCAGCGAGAAATGCCTTTAGATTAAAAGAAAAATGTGCGTAATGATGTTCGTTGAAAAGTTATTCGATAGACTAATAGGTACACTAATGGAAATTAATTCCTAGACCACTTTGGACTACGTCAAAGTGACCTAATCAATCAACACGTACGAGACATCTTATGATTTTATTTAGTATCTCTTTGACATCGTCCAAAATGGTCTAGAAATCAATTTCCTTGACTGTACCGTTACATGAGGTGAGTAGGGATTAAGGGGTGAGCAGGGACAACCTAAAATGAAGCATATGCTACTAATTATAAAATTGAAATTATTTCCAATAGATCTAACGTTATTGTCCATTTAATACTTGTGTTTATTTGTAACAAGTTATGACCTATTTTAGCTTGTGTCCCTTCTCACCCCGTTTTACGGTACCCAAGTTTTTTACTCATGTCGTTTTCTTTGTTTCAGTGCATCTACGGTTGCTACGTGCATTCGGCGATCCTACCCACATTTCACCGGCGATGTTACTGGCTGTTGCAGGTATCTCCGGCTTAATGCCACAGCCACACAGTTAAAAGCGAACTATCATGGGTGGTAAAATAAAACCATAGCTCTCTAGGATTCTGTAGTCAAACTGAGAATTCTTTTAGCTTCCCCACGCTGCCGTTCACCAACTTAAATGCGGCTAAATACAAAATACGACTGCTCGATTTTTATTTCTTCGCATAAAAAGACAGCATGTCGTGCTTGCATATATATATATATATATATATATATATATATATATATATATATATATATAGAAGTGACGACCCGTTGTGTCGACTATAAGAGCTTCGAAGTTAATAAAATAAAAACGAATATGCAGATATTTTTTTTGATATACGTGTATATATCTTCCGTCCGTGGAAGTATAGAATGGATATTGTGGGAGTTACTTATATTCATTCTCTACAGCCAGAAAAGTAAACCCAAAAAACATCTATTTTAACTAAAGCCAAGCTTTTATTAAACTCTAAATATTCCTAAGAATAGGTCTTTCACTGTTCGTAAAATAATTCAATATTTTACTTCAAAACAAAATTACACGACAAAATATTTCACAAGACAGGCATGACGTTCAAGATCTTCACTGTCTCGGAATTTCAAAGTTCTTAGTTATCACGTCATACTTGGTGGCTCAAAACGGGAATCCCCAAGTTACCCGGCTTTGATGTGAGCGTAAAATTTATTGGCCCACAAATTTCTGAGTTCAATAATTCGGAAACATCTCCGTTTAGCTCAGTTCGCAATGAAATATGTCGGAGTTACAGAACGTCGTTAAGTTGATGCTTTAGGATTTATTTCAATTTTCGAGATGGATGTGGTATATTAGGACTGAGGGAATTTTATCATTCGTGTTGAAAAGTTTTTAAGCCAACGTATACTCGTATTGCAGAGGTTTTGACATTAAAAGTAAAGAAGCCGTTTTCATAAAGACGGAAAATATCTTTTGAAACTATTCGATAAGTATTCGTTCAATCTACTTTAGAAATTGACATGTGGTTAGGCGTAGCTAGAAAAGAAATAAAATTGAGAAAGTAATAAAATATATTCAGGCTGTAGGTACGTTCACGTTGCGAATATGGCTAATAATGTAGATGTTCTAGTTTTGTATAATTTAAATTCAGTTCACCTCTTTGGAACGCAGCGAACGTTAATAACCTAAAGTTTCATTAAAATTAATTAATTCTTACTATAGTCTACAATAAATTAAACCAATTTAATAATTATCTAAGACTTGAGCAACCAAAAACATACAAACTCAATTAAATCTATCATTACTAAAGTATAACGCTTATTAAATCAAATTGAAAAATAAAAATTTAGATATGCTCAGGCATAATTATCTACTGAAAAGATAAGTAAAACATGAGCTCTGCTCTTTTTTTTTTCATTTTATTATATTCAATTCATCGACAATTTACTCCAGGTACAATCAAAAGTACTATTATCTTACGGCCATCACCTCCAATATATTATGTAAACATAGACCTTATTATCAGTAACATAGGGGACGAGTAGATATTTTTGACGCCTTGGGAACGTTTATATTTATATTAATGACTTTGACTGCACATTGCCACCTGTAACCCAAACCAGTGCATCATAAATTCCATTACGCCCGACATTTCGTTTCGGTGCTATTTCCAAATGTCATAATGCACCTAAT
Source organism: Acleris sparsana (assembly GCA_923062465.1). Taxonomy (NCBI): domain Eukaryota; kingdom Metazoa; phylum Arthropoda; class Insecta; order Lepidoptera; family Tortricidae; genus Acleris; species Acleris sparsana. The sequence goes on from OV281296.1 coordinate 11,801,167, forward strand.
GGGCTCCACTGGTTATTTAATGTATTTTCGATACTGTTTGCTTTTCAAAGAATAGCCGCTAGAAATTGGTTTTTAGTGTTGTATGGTTGTAAATATTGTTCGGTTATTCAACGTGACTAAGCCACAATAGTAGTTTATGCAACTGACGCATACTGAGAGGCCTTAAAACACGAGTGTAGTTTTATGAACCGAGCGTTAGCGAGTATAACACACGGGTGTTATAAGGCCTCATTATGTACAGTTGCATACGCTACTTTATCTACACTGTACACATATCATAAGTACTCTGAGATGGGTTCAGAAGCCGACGACTTGACGACTAAAATGGCGGCAAAACAAATTTGTGCTGTGTCAATGTCACGAATATAAAGTTTTTTTTTGTCAATCGACATCAAATGTCGTGCGGTCTATATTAAAAAAAAACAAACTGAGTTGACTTTTCGTATCGATAACTGTTTAATAACTATGGATAGTAGAACAGAGACCCTCTTCAGTTACGAAAGCTGTTCCAAATTGAAACTCATAACGTTACAAAAACCGATACTGTAATAACATTACAGTACAGATTTACCTACTACCACAGACAAGAAAGTTCTCATAGTAAAATTGGTAGTAATGATGCTGGTGTGAACTTCCTACGGTTTCTGATCGCATAATAGACGGATTATGATATATGCGTAAATAAAATAATATTGTACGATCTGGAAAAATATCTTTTTGATATAAATGTGAATGAAATAATATAACAAACCAAAATTTAATGAAAAAAGTAAATACTTGTACAGCTATAATGGGTTTAAAGTCGAGATCTGTAAGCAGACAGAACACATTTAGCGATGGATCAAATGGATACGGTTTTATCACTTGATCTATACAAGGTTGCATTATAAACTTTCCGTTCGTTTTTTTCATTGATTTGAAAATACGTATGTAGCGTATTTATTCTCTATTTTTTATTTTCGTAGACTTATTTTATTAAACGTCACATTCTGATTACACGGGAATCGAGTAAGAAGTGTATACATTTATATTTTCAGATAGATTTTCAAATTTTACAAAAGTATTTACGATATACATTAGAGAACACTGATCCGAATTGGTCTCATTGCCGAAAAATTCAATAGCATATTTTTAAATAATTAAGCCCTCAAAGGCAACATTATAAGATTAGATAATTAGTTTCTGTCAAGAACTTAGATGCGGATAAAATCAGTGATTATACTAGTCTATAAAATGCAGAAAGTTTTGCATCACAAATACATACACAATAACAACATATGCGTCGCGGAGAAAACAAGAAAGCAATAAGTACAGAAGTTGTCGTTCGTACGATAATCTGCATTTTCGTCGGCCCTGAGGGTTGCAAACTTCGACAACTAGACGTTAAAAGTGCAGTATGATCAGGGCTGTCACCTGTGATATAGTTAGGAGACGAATATAGGTACGAAACATTGCATTCTATTTAAACAAGTTGTCATTGTTACCATACCACCTATAAAGTTTAAAATGCTATGATGTGCACACATTAATTAAAATCATACTTGTTGATTATTCATGGCTTTATTAGTTTGTTACTGCTACTGTATCACTCTCTGGTTAATTAGTTTGACACCTAAACATGACAATTTAAAATATATATTAAGTTTTATAAGAACGTATGGAACACAAAAGATTTGTTAGTTTTAAAATAAATACCTATTTATGTGTTACAGAAGAACATTAACAGCATTTAACACAATTCGTTATTCTACAAAGTCATTTGTTAAACTCTGCAAACTACGTTGTAGTCGTTACAACGTGAAATACGCGAGCATTACAATTAAAAAATCTCCAGCTCATAAACAAGAGCAATACCGTGTTTACATTATTCTCACACTTTAACAAGGGGTTAATGAAAAACCACAAAAACAACGATAAAGCACACGTGCGGAGTGGCAACCCTGTGCGGCGGCCATTACATAAATAATGCCGCCATGTTTATTGCCGCCATTTTGAAGACAAATGGATAGTTATTACGGCGTAGTACGTTTTACAGTTCGCGTTGAAAATTAAAATATTGTGTATTACTTTATTTTAGTTTAACTGCGTGAGAGTCGATTTAGTGCCCGTTCTGTTGCAGTTGTTTTATGCCCTTTAAGCGGGATGAGCTTAGTATTAAAACAGCCTAAGTTCACGCGTTCATATGTAACATCCCCGAACATGTGCCGTTTTGTTGTACACAGTGGAATTCATAGGGTTTTTTACGAGCGAGATCTTCGCTCGTTATCCACATTCTCTTTAGTAACGAATGGGGAATTCTTGTTGTAAATTTTCACATGTCACTGAGCATAGAGTGCGCGTGTTTAATTTTAGTAGACTGAGTCTTGAGTAATTAAGAACTTGGTCGGATTATTCGGACGGCGCTATAAGGAAGGAATGACCGGCGTTTACGACTTGTTAGTCTTAGCTTTATCTTGATAAAGTACAGTAAAGTGGAAATGAGGGACAGCGTCTTATACAATCTTATTGTCAACATCATGTATTCGACCTCTCTTCAGTATTCCACTTTGTTTTTAACCCTATTGTTGTCATATTGTTTAGAGGCTACTGTAGCCTTAACTGGAATGTTAGTAATATTAGTTAACAATAATATAACGATAACTATTTAGGACCAAGTGGAATCGACGTCTTGATATACTTGTTTATACTGTTAACGAGTACGTTATTAAATAAATAAGGTTGTGTTAAATTGTGGACTTTCATTCAGTCATTTTTATGTTCATGAACTAAGTAAATGTGTGAATTATGTACTTAATACGTGTATCATTCCGTACCGTATATAACAGGTGAAAGTATAGACTACAGTGGCCCTAGGCTAGATCTAGGCTAGGCAAGAGCGTTATCGTTATCGAAAATGTATACGATTGACGTAAGCTGCCGGACGGTCGGGTCGAACGCTTTGTCAATTCCATCCATTTTGTCAGTTTTTGGAAACGTTTACTTTAGCTTTAAGCATCTTGTCTAGGGCTCAAGTAAACATATCACACCAAGCAAGGGCATAGCAACATGAGATGACTATCACAACAGTAGTCACAAGTCAAATAAGCGTTGGTTTTACCGATAGAGACACTAGTTTTTATTTTTATGACACCGTGTTCGTCGTAAAAGGTAACTTGCACTTACATTAAAGTTAACGTTTCAGATTTTTACTATTAATATAATTAATGTTTAATTATATTTTTGCATTTATGTCACATACATTTAAATCATTTGGAACTACTTGATAGTTGTTACCAAATTGAAATCCCACATCATTCACATTCCACTATTACAACAAACAATATTGCTCTTGGCAGTAGCAACACAGTTAAAAATAGAATTTTGCGTTGCAGAACCCAGACATCGTGCTAGTGCATTATCTTAACGTGCCGTACCCTGATGACAACAAGTTGGCGACAGTGGCGCCATCTCTCGCGCTGTGGGCGGATAAAAAGGAGTGGACGAAAGATGAACTTGTCAGTCAGCTTAAGCCTATGTGTAAGTATAAGAGTAATATTTTCTGGATCTTAGCATATTTAGCGCCAACGACCCGATATCGGGTACTCTGTTCGTAGCAGATTTTTGCTACATAGCGGAAAAATGTTGCTACAGGCTATGGCGTAGCACTTGTAGCATTGGCTGGCGGTGATGTGCAAAATGTCCCTAGACTGCTTCGGCTCATTTGGATATGTGTGGGTATTGAGAATGAAATGACTATGATCTATCTTATCTTACATACAGCAGTGTTCGCATTTTTGGGTTCCGGTTTGGGGATAAGACAGCCGGTGTAATGACTAGCATAGAGTCATTCCATCTTAGTCCTCAGGGTTGGCAACGCATGTGCAGTCTTAGGCTTGCCGTCTTGTGAATGCGAATGTCTATGGATAACAGTTTCCACTAACCATCAGGTGGTCTGTGTGCTCGTTTGCCTAATCTATGCCATAAAAAAACTTATTATTATCCATCTTGAAATTTACTTAACTTGACAAAAATAAAAAGTCGTGAATACAAACTCTTTGATTTTGAACCAGCATATACAATTAGCAATTAAAAAAGTGAACATTATGGTATGTTCACTGTGATGCACACTGTTCAATTTATTGAATGTTATTTATAACCGAAGCTAATTACTACATCATTTTAAGTTTCGTTACAATGTCAGTTGTTATGTTACTTGTAACATAATAACAGCTATTAAGTAGTTAAGATATTGGTTTGTTATTGACTACTCACTGAAGTTTGAAAGTAACAAAAGTTATCTTTAACCTTTTTAACAGTAACCTGCCCTTTTTATTTGCGTTTGACTAGCTACTCAAAAGCTAGACATTTTACAATTCATGGAACTGTCTTAAACCGGAATTCTACTGAGGCGCATGCATACGCTGCACACAGCCACGTGATTTCATTGGCCTAGGCGTGTGACATGGATTTCATTTCATGCATGTGCTGCTATAGGAGTATCTACATACATTTTGTGCATGTGTACATGATGTGCATTTACACCCACGTGCGTTACTTGACCGCGTGCCGCAGTGGAATTCCAGTTTTAAATATCAAATTCCCGAAGGCGATTAAATCATTGTTTATTTACATTAACTCTTCAATTGAAAACAAACGGAATTTACAATGCGACTAATAAATTAATCTCTAAGCATAATTCGAATAAATCTAAATAACTTCACAGATAACATAATCAAATATTCTCCACTTCAAAAAATCCATAAATGTATAACAGCAGAAGTTTCGCAACAGAAAATTTTCGGCTAGTCGTTGAATATTTATGAAATCGGGAATGAAATTCAATTTCATTATGCCGTATTAATCCGGATTCTCATAAATACTGATGATTATTTCGTTAAATTTGTTTGGGGCCAGCGGTTATTAATTCACGCTGATTGGGATCTGTTAATATTTTAACACGTCTACTGTGTCAAGATATTGGGTGCGGAAATTGTTTGTGCTGTGATGATTCTGAATATTTTTTTACATTACAATGCCAATTAACTTACAAACATAGAACCTTTTTAAATGGAACTAGTAAGCGATTAATTTGACAAACGATATAAAATGATACATGATGTATAAAAAAATAATTCTAAGATATTAAAATAAACTAAAAGACTTAATTTAGAATTGGCGTTTGCGGCATTATTGTACCAAAGATGCTGGCAATTATTTTCTCACTGAATGGCTAAACTAATTTGTTGAGCGAGGAAACTGCCAGCTCTTTGGTTTCCAGTGACGTCAATGCGCCTTTTTAAAATTACCTTAAATAATCGCCGATTTTTTTCAATTCCAGTCTTCAGCGAAGATGAGCCGGATATCAACAGCGAATTGGAAATCACAGTAAGTATCCACAGTAACTATCCAAAATTAATTAAAATTAAAGAATCTTCTTCTATAATGAAATGTCAGGGCAAAATGTTTCAGACAGCCGAGACAGTGGAAGCCATCGTCGGGCAGTTGATGGAAAAGCAGCGAGCTGCAAGGGCAGCGGCATTGGCAAGGCAGCTGGAATGCGGCTGCCCAGACTCCACATGCCAAGACTCGAGGACCTGCGCCCATCCTCTACGTAGGCTCCAATCAACAAAAGCACCAGCTTCCGATCACCATGTATCTTCAACTACAGGACCGACTACAAGACCTATGTCTCACCCCCCACGGCAATACACAAGAGAACATAGATCCACACAACCTACACACAGCGCGTCACCTCTGCTACTGTCATTAGGACAAATACAAGGAGGTGGAGGTCTTCTCATACTAAACGGAGCAGGCAATAGCAGTCAACAACATTCATCACTGGTATCTCCACTATCAGTGACGTCATTTGTATGTGAAGAGCCGAGGGATAGGTACCGGCATCAGTACAAACCAACATTTGTATTGAAACGAGAGATCCCCGATAGCCAGCCTTCATCGTGCATTCAAAATACGGAATCGCAGTCGTTTGAAGTGGAAACAGTTGTTGAACAAAAAGTGAACATTGAGATTTTTGATAGGAAAATCAAAATGGAACCACGAAGTAGGAACCAAATGATAGCCAGCGCTCCTGCTACACCTTCGCGGTATCCAGACCTAGTGGAGCGATTAGAGAGTAAACTACTTACTGATAACTGTGATGATACGTTAGTACTGCTCGGCACAGACGGACACTTAGGCCCGTCAAGTGCATTTTTTGATGAAACCTTAGAATTATCTCATGAAGATATTCAGAAAACGCTATCAGCTAATATGCCTACGTGTGAACTAGACAGAGGCGCGGTTCGTGTGACCGAAACCGCCACTAATGTAATGGTATCTGGTATTGATACAATGGACTTTATAGAGAGCTGTGAGGCCGTGGCATCACCTACTCAGGTCGTAGACGATAATGTATTTGTGAATTTGGACGCTTTTGATATGTTAGATTTTCCTGAATTGGAAGTATTGGATCCAAGTACGATATCAACTCATCCATTGGTAAGTTCTTATTTTATATACTTGCTAATTTAATATCCTTAATTCAAAATTAACTATAAACCTTTTAAAATTGATCATAAATATTAAAACTATACTAGACATTTTTCTCCCCACTCATTAACTTGCAACTGAACACTATGTTAAATACGAGTATGTGTTTCTTACATAATCTTTGAAATGGTATCGTGTCTGTCGAGCCACAACTAGAAGAGAAATAATAACAAAAACATTACGTAAATTTTCAGCAAATACGTGGAAAATCACCACCAACCGAAGAATCTAAGATGCAGACTGACTGCAGTAACGAAGGTACACTCAGCATCACAGACTACTGTCCCGAGTGGGCGTATCCTGAGGGTGGAGTGAAGGTCCTGGTGGCTGGTCCTTGGACTGATACGTCTGACCAGTACACGGTCCTGTTTGACAACTTCCCAGTTCCGTCAATACTGGTGCAGAATGGCTTACTAAGGTGTTATTGCCCAGGTAAGGCCAAAGTTTTTGTATGATCAAATATTTCATTTCAACATTTTCTTAAAAAATCGGCTATGATATTTGATGACAGTTTTAAAAACTACTAATTACTTTTCTTGTAGATTATCAAGGTATATTTAAAACATCAAGGCACTTAATACTTTGCTTGTTGAAAAGCTTCAAGTAAAAATCAGCTCATGCTGACATCCACGTTTTATTTTGCTTATGTTGTGCCAGATAAAAAACGAGATATTTAGTAAAAAAATCATTTTCACGCTCTAAACTACTTCCTACTGCTATATTAAACCGATTTTTCCATTTTTCAGCGCACGAAGCTGGTCTAGCGGCACTCCAAGTCGCTCGTGGCGGTCGAGTGGTCTCCGACACTGTTGTGTTCGAGTACAAGGCAGGGCCGACGACTGCGCCATCGCCTGCGTCCGCGCCGCTGCCGTCCCTGGACTTTAGACGGTTCTCGTTGATGCAGAGGTTGCAGCGGCTGCATGGGCGCCTGCAGGTCAAGATAGAACCCATGGATGATAGCAACCAGGTACGTTATAACTTGACTTTTTCATATTGAGCAGAAAATAACGGCACCTGTGATTGGGTTTAGTATGATGGTGTAAGTGTAGTATGATGGTGTATTTCAGTAGTTCAAATTTAATGTAGAAAAAAACCCAAACGGAACAAAAACCTAAAAACGTCTGGATTTTTCTTGCTATATTTTTTTTTGAAATGAAAAGCCTACTAAGTTTTATATTGTTCTAAATTAATTGCACCATTTTCACCTGTTCGCATACAAGTTAATTAAGTCGTTGAGTTGCGGAAAATAGGCCGCTACTACATTTCTATGTAGTAGCGGGCTACTCAAAAAGTACCTTTTACCCTAAATTATAATTATAATTATTTAATACCTACACGCGCGCCTCTAATAGGGCTGGTGCGGCAGCTGAAGCAGCTGAAAGCATAAAGGTTGGCAAATATAGTGGTCTCAGCCCAGAATATATGTTTGTTCCATTTGGCGTCGAGACCCTTGGTCCATGGGGTCCTAGCGCTCAACCCGTCTTCAAAGAAATTTCTAAGAGGCTCATTGACGTCACGGGAGATCGAAGAGCTGGCAGTTTCCTTGATCAACGCATAAGTTTAACTATCCAGCGAGTATTTACTCACCAGCATCTTCGGGACAATGCCGCAGGGCCCTTTTTTAGATATAGCTTTTTAATTTTAAAGTAGAATACGATTTAAAAATGTAATTTTAGTTTTATAATTAATTAATTAAATAGTTTTTTGTTTTTAAAAACTTACTTCCTGTTTAGAGTCGTGGAATTAATAGGTTCGTCTTAAAAGCATTGAAATAAAGTAGAAAAGTAATGAACTTTTTCTTACCGCGACCAAATATTTAAACTTTTTTTAAGCTTCAATTTTGACAGGATGTAATGTTAAATTCCAGATGGAAGATGCCCAGTTGTACTCCAATCCCAAGTTCGAAGAGCGTCTCGTCTCATTCTGCCGCAACCTTAGCATCAAGTCCGTAGGAAAATCCGAGGGTTTTACCACGGAACCTGGAGAAGAAGGCTCAACCATTCTTCACCTGTCAGCTGCACTGGGGTTCACAAAACTGACAACTTTGCTGCTGAGATGGAAACAGGATGATACTAGTTTGGCGCTGGAGAAGGAAGTCAATTTGGGAGCGAGGGATAGCGATAACTGCACGCCTTTGGTAATTTCAAACTTGGTATTAATTCTACATTTTATATGACATAGATCGACGACGCCGTCAAGCCCGATTTTCATTAGTCAATGACTGGCAAGTACAGTGCCACATGGCAGTGCATGTGGCACTGTGGCATACAGTGGAGTGGAAATATAGAAAGCGATTATATTTGGATCAACTGACAACTTGACTCATCACTGTCCGATCGGTTTACACTACTGCACTGTACACTGTCACTTGTCTACTGTCCACTGTCCTTGACCAGGGTAAATCGAACTTTCGTCTAGTTGGTACTACGACGTTGGCGGTCCCAGGTTGGATCCTTGGTAGAGATAAATATTTGTGTGATATGCTCGACTATTTGCTCTCGAGTCTTGGTTTTTTTTGTTGTATTGAACTCTTTATTTTACTTACCTACTATAAGAAAATACTCACTTTTACACAATATCGCATCAACATAGTTGATAATAACCCCAGACCTATTACGGACCGTGTTTAAAACATTAGCTTACCAAAACTGAATCGATATGATTTAATTCACTCGTGTTTATTTTTGTGATGCAAGAACAAAAATAAGAGTCTTTTATGTGTTAATTATAGAAAATGAATTAATCAAGATGTGTTTAAAGTAAGTAATACTTATAGCATTTTTTCTCTTTTAAAAAAACCATATTTTTTTTATTGCCGTGTCCGTGTTGGATTGAACAGTACTTAATATAGTTATGATTTGCCGATGAAATTTTTGACATATAATGTACATTATTGTGTCTCTATAGAAAGCAATCATAACTTTCCTGGTGTAAATTTTGTTTGTCATTGCTCACATGACTGTGTAGAGCGACAAGGTGTAAAAGTATATATCTACTTTTGATGTTGACTGTTCAAGCCTAGAGCTTTAGAACTAGGCTAATTTGTGTAAAACGGTCCTCTAATACCTCTTCCAGATGGTTGCCAGTGCCGCAGGTCACGTGGAGACGGCTATCGTTCTTGCCCGGTGGAGCGCGGGGACTCTATGCGAGGCCGGAGCGCGGCAGGCAGCGGCGGCGGCACGGCGCGCGGGGCACACTCGGCTCGCGGCCGTGCTGGACCGGATACACCCGCCCTCGAGAGACGGGGTGTTCTTGAGGCCTGATAGGTGAGGAGGAGTACCTAATATGGACAATAATGTTCTGTTTAAGGTAATTATTCGGCCTGATGATATACAAATAAACTTGTGTTAGGGCATGTCTCAAAAACATCTGATAAAATACGAAATTTAAACTCGTAAGATGGGAAAATAATAGATGTAGCGATAAGCATTGTGATTTTGCTTTGATTTCCGACGGTAAATAAAACGCAAGTTATCAATCTATAAAATCAGCAATTTATTCAGACACAATATACGAAAAGTATTTTATTTTTATTTTCTGTGCAATTATTCTTCTGTTTTGACCTTCAAATAAAGTTTAATTAATACCAATGAATTAATAAAAATAATCAAAGAAAAAGATATGTACTTACGTAAAAAACAATAATAAATAACTAAGAAATACGCACAAGAATAATATATCACGTGACGAAAGTCACGAAATAGTAACTCTGCGTGGCTGACCTTTAAATCAGCAGCGCCAGCCTTTCATTGGAACCATCTCGTTTTTTTTAAATTAATGTAAATATACGCAAAACTTTCACTCTCATGACGTCTTTTTGGTTCTGCCTTACAGTTTATCGCAAAAAAGCCGAGCGGGAAGTTTGGAGAGCAACCTTGTGAAGAGGCCCTCTATTGATAGTGGAATCAACATGGCAGATGCATTCAGATCTAGTTCAGCTATAGACAAGCCCGATGGAAAGTCCACTGCAAGGTGAGAATCATATACTTACTCGACCATCAACATCAATTTTATTATTATGTGTTTATGTTTATTTTAATTTGTGAGAAATGACACACATAAGGTAACTTCTGTCAAACCATGATTATTTGTCCCCGTACAATTGAAATATGCATTGTATTTTTTGGAATAGTGTTATTTGGCAAGGAAATTTAAGTGATGCTTATTTCTAAAATGTTTCAGATGGGAACGTAGCATGTCCTTACCACTGGATTCTGACAACTCCGAAGACAGTCTTTTCGACACAAAAATTGGTCGTCGAATGGACCTGGCGCTTTGTAAGTGGATCCTCGTTGTCTAGGCCACACCCCATAGTCGGTTCAATTTTCATTTGCTGATGATTATTTATTTACTACAAATCTTTTCGATTTCGGGATTTGTTTGCTGCAATCGCGTTCAGAATTTAGTGTTAACGGTTTTGGACGATGACGGTCGTTGAGTGAGTAGGCTCCTTCTCATTGCGATAAAAATGTGAAATGTGAATCTCGTGCTGATAAAAATATAAGAAATTACTAGTCAATTTTGATTAAATAAAATTACACTTTTCGAACTTTGCCATCTTATAATTGATAATGTATTTGGAAAGTTGACTATCGCTAGCTTTCGCAATGTAAAATATATAGCGAGCTCTGACATACAATGATAACAAAACATAAAATTTACTTAAAATAAACCGTTTACATCTTCTTACTGCAATGTAAAATAGTGTTTTATGCATTTGGCTACCATAACATCTACAAGAATTAAAGAGGAAGAGCAAGTAGGCATCGATCGTGCAACTCGGGTTTCCCAGGAGCAAGTAGCGATTGTACCAATGAGAAGGACCCTACCCTTATCCCACCGGTTGTCCAGGCGAGACCGCCCCGAGACGCACCACGAGTCCGCTCATAGACGTCGAAGCGCTCTCCGATGCGTCGTCAGCGTCGCCACCGCCACCGGTTGCAGGTCAGTTCGCTGTCGAAACGGTATAGACGTGTCTTGATTGGCGAATGACCAGAGAATTGCCGAGAAATCTCTTTTAAACGTGACCTTTGTAAAAAGAGAGATGATTTGCAAAATAAATCTGAATCAACTGCTTACAAAATACTTCTTATTGGTGCGGCAGTAATAAAATCGAATTGAACAAAGTAGAGAATCCAAAAACAATAGGGAAAAGTTGTGCTGTGGATCTTGCTATTCCTAGCCGAACCTTAAAACAGGCACCTGTTAAAGTTGGACTGTTCTATACCATTTCGAATAACAGCATCCTCTGATCGTTCTATCGATGTTGTGAACTGTACGTAGAATACATCGCCGCTCTGGCAGCTCGATCTTCTTCTAACCAAGGTTACCTCTATATCTCTGTCCCTCTCTCTATCGCCAGTCTTGTAGCCCTCAAGGTCATTGTACGTTGATAGTTTTTGTCGTTTCTTCTGTAGTTTTGAATCCAATAATGAGCGGAGTTTCCTTGTGTTGGTGTTTGTAGTATTTATTTTAAGCTAAACCGACTCTCATGTGAATGTTGTGGTAAATAAGTTCGGTTTGGCTTGCTCGATGTTGTGAATGGATGTCGCTTTCGATGGCTCGTATTGGTCAACCACTATCCACTGTACCCTTTCGACACATTCAAATCGATTGGCAGTATTAAATAAGTCTTTTTACAACTTCAATACACTTGATGACATTGACAACACAAGTTGCGACAAGAAATTTATTACCTTCAAAGTTACAATTGACACTGCATGGTGGCTATATACTCGTGTAGCTTGCATGAATCAATATTGAAAAACCTGCTTTTTATGTGTAGATTCACACAGATTTCTATTATTTCTAGGTCACAGGTGAGTTGAAAGCACTGTAGGATCACAGATCACTCTTATACATTCAGATTTTACTAGCACCAAGAAAAGATCACATGACTGTTTTTGTTTTCTAAATTTAAGATATTATTGAAATTGAACACTAGCACTGTACCAAATACAAAATACAATGATTTAGTTACATCACCAACAAGTATATTTTTTTACCATTTCACTCAAGTGTTCTTATATTGCGTACCTAATTATTAATGAATAAAAATTATGCTTGTTGTTGGCAAAAACAAAACAAATCGATGTCGTCATTGTTCTAGATCCTACCTTCAGGCGATTAAAAGAATTGTTTTTAATATTTCATTTGATTTTTTAATCCATCGCCTGACGGTCAAAGTAATTGATGTTTGTTCTCGATGTTTAGATTAAATAAATTATTTATCAACATTCATAAGTGTCAAAGTTTGGTCAATGGTAGGACCTTTACCGTTCATTATTTTATTGGACTGGTGTACAGTAGACTGGTATGTTTGTCAGGTACTCAAGATTGGCAAATATTGGCAATTACGGATGTTTTAAAGAGTCGTGTAAGATGTCATTGTACAACCGATTTTCAGGGGAGCAGGATGATCGAGTGTTTACGTTGGCGGAGCAGATCATAGCAGCAATGCCGGAAAGGATAAAGGTGAGCTCTTGGAAAGGATTCTGGCTTATAATGATACAGATACACAAATGACATAAAGAAAGCAACCGACTTGATACTTAGTAGACTCGGACAACAATGCGAGATCTGCTTGGCGGCACGTGTTTGTCCATGAATTCAATATTGAACGATCGATCGCATTGCAATAATACCAAGTTGCAACTAAAAAACAGTCAAAATACTCGTATATGAGAAGCTCCATTACTATATGAAATTGTCATTGATTTTATTTATATCAAGCCACCTAACCCTTAAAGATAGTTAACGATTTAAAATATTCAATATAGGTAATCCCCTTTTCTTGCTTCAGAACGAGAGCTCCTCGCTGCTCTCGGGCTGTGGTCTGGACGGCAGCGGCAGCGGCGAGGATACCCTCATGGTGCCACTACTTGATGATACGACTACGTTCAGCAGCGAATTCAGCTTCGAGTTCTGCGATAATACCTATAGGCAAGTTGGTGATGTATGTGTTGCTGTAAAATATGCTGCGGTAAACCAGGAGATTTTCCAGTGAAACCGAAGATTTACCAACATTTGGAGATAAAGTAGAATTTTCAAGCGTTTAGGCTGATATCCTGAACAAAAACTAGTATTTAATTATGATCGAAAATACGTACAAATTATTTTGTGGTTTCGTACACTATACGCATTTAGAATTCACCTCCTTTGATTATTTCAAAGGAAATGTATTTTAAATATTAATAGATACTCACTCACAAATTGATTCAGTCCCAAATTGACTAGGCTTATACTATGGGTACATTAACAACGATTAACATACACATGTAGGAATATAGGAATATATAAACCTCTACGATTTGGGTCAAACACTCACGATCATCACACAAATATTTGCCTTGACATGTGTGTTGTACAAGCTAAAGGGGCTCATACTAATGAACAGTGTGCTTTTCGAGTATAAGAAGCAGCAAAACGTACCTACTGCTGCTGCTGCTTGTGTACTTGCTGCTGTACTTATCCGATAAGAGCACGCAAGCCCAAAAGTAGTCTGTCTTTGTAAACCTTTCAACTTGCCCCGTTGCGTACAGTAAAAGGGACAGATTTAGAGCCATATAGCTCTGTCTCTTGCACTGCCTGCTATTTGGCAGCGTTTAACAGTTCATACAACACGGTCTGATCGAGACTATACTTATAAAATGTTTTATTCCTATAGGACCTACTGCGGTGGCTCAACACCCTGCTCCTCAGGATCTGTGTCACCAGGGTCAGCGCTCTCACCACCACCGCCTTCTCCCCGCGCGCCCTCCCTGCCCTCGGCTTCCTCGGCTACCCTCCAAGAATTCCTCAATGCTACCACTCATTTCTCGAGTCTCACTTTGAATGGTGAGTACTGTTTCTGTGTACGGTAAGGTTATGTTGAGTGAGAGTTCAGTGGACATTGTGTAGCCCAATGAAAACACGCTTTGCGATAAGTATCAAGAGTCACCTATCACTGAGTCACTGATTGAGGACTATTACAACATTACCAGACATAACTGCGGCGGCCAATATAACGGCTAGATTCTAAATTGATAGTGGTCGGTCGTTATCCTGTTATAAGACTGCACCAACTTTACTTAGGATGCACAGCACTGTCGTAATACCAAAGAAGGTGGTACTGCAATGTATGTGGTAGTCAAAGCATTCTGTAGTCATTTGGTAACCACATTAAATTAAAAATCCTTATACTATTACTACCTCACCTCTCATTTTTTATAGGGTTCTAGACAATTGATAATTTTATACTGACCACATAATTCAACTGCCGAAGCAACAAAAATATCGGAGACAGAACTTATTTCTATGCTCTTTACGATTTTTCATCAACGGAAACCTTAAAAACTATGGTGTTATGAAGACTACACTTGTTATTAATCTCGATAGATATTTTCCGAAATTAATTAAGTTTACTAATATATAATAATGAGGGTGTCACTGGAAGGTTGGAGTATGGTCTCAAACTGGCTGATGCAACTGAAGCATGCTCAAATACCCTATTTCACCACATCCGTATCGCAGATCGTGAACAACGCGAGCTGTATTCAGCAGCCATCACCATACAGAAGGCGTACCGGCAGTACCGCGGCCGGCAGCTACAACGACGCGCGGCCGCCGCCGCCATTACCATACAGAACTGCTATCGGCGGTACAAACAGGTACATTGTGCTCCTACTTGTATAAGATCAAGCGGGGCTATTGTGACAGAGGGGCAAATGCATCTCATTTTTGTCAAGGGAATTCAACGTTTTAATACCTGTTTTGCGTCCTTTTATAGTAGTTTAAGTGCCATAATTTCTATAAAAAGAAGCATAAATAAGCATTAAAAA
This sequence comes from Acleris sparsana, assembly GCA_923062465.1. Classification (NCBI taxonomy): domain Eukaryota; kingdom Metazoa; phylum Arthropoda; class Insecta; order Lepidoptera; family Tortricidae; genus Acleris; species Acleris sparsana. The sequence continues at coordinate 11,816,517 of OV281296.1, forward strand.
CGTAGAATGACATTCAAAAAATTAAGAGATGCATTTACATTTTAAATATTATAAGATTCTAAATAAAGTTAAAACAGTATCTGTTTCTTTTGTAATAAAATAAAAACTAACTAACTATGAACCTAAGAATAAGAACAAGGATTCCTTTTTTAAATTTTGTTCCTATGACTAATGTTGCTAGTGGCTATTTGCAATAAAATAGTAAATAAAATATATATTTCGGTTTCTTACTTTTTTCAGAACTCCTTTTATTAAGGTTTTAAGAAAACATATTATTCAAAATACTATAATAGTTAAACAATTATAAAAAAAAACTTTCATAAAAAGTTGACAATTCTGCTAGTAAAATATTTTTGATCTGGCAACGCACATACTTAAAGCTATTTCACCTAAGACCTGCAAAAAAAGCTTTAATTTTAATTACGGTATTCCTAAATACCGAATTGCGCTTAGACCTGTCAAAATCGAGTTTGACATTTATAAAAGTAAGCTTACTGCCGCACTCAGAGACGTCAATTAAAGTATACGTCTCTAACTGCCGTCCGTGGCAGTTAGAGACGTATACAATTAGAAAACGGTAATCATAATTGAACCCATTATTGGTAATAAAAAAATATATGCAATGATACTGTGGTAAGCTGCCAACAATCTATGTATTTAAACTCTTTATTGCACATACAATCAATTACAAGTAAGTCCGTACATAAATTTAAGATAACGTGTAGCGCTCGGGCAATGGATCTCTTCCAGTTAACCTGGCTATGATTGAGGAAATGGTACCACCACCATCACCCACCATCACTATCACCATGGAGTTTGGACTCTTTCAATTTCGGTCTCGATAAGCAACAGGCCAGATTATTTTGATAAAATTTTCGACAGGATTTGATCGTATCATCGTAGCGTTTATTAACAAAGACGTAAATGTTCATTAAAAAATGCAACGGGTTCACCATGTAGTCAATGACATAAAGCTTACGGAATATTTTTTCGTTTTGGTTCGTATTGCTATTTAGAACCTATAGTTCTAGTTATTTTTATGTTTAACCCTAATTTTGTACCCCCAGTTCGCCTACCTGAAACAGATGCACTGCGCAGCGACAGTGATCCAGCGCGGCTACCGCTCGCACCGCGCGCGCAGGCTCGCCGCGCGGCAGTCCTCCGCTACGATCAAGTAACTATACTTTTAGATCGCGATCGTCCTCATCGTCCTCATCGTCAACGTCTTTGACATAACTTGTAAGTCCAGTTAAAGATTTGTTAGTTAAATACCCACTGGTATCACACATGTCACATGTTTGGGAACGTGTACTTTTTTATTATTTACGAAAACAGAAAATTCAAACTTTAAGACCAAAGAAATATTAGATTATGGCGAAAGTACAAAAGCGTTGAGAAGTTATGAAGGTGTGTCTGAACTGTAGGCGTTTGTTTGAAAGATTAAAAAACATGACAGTGATTTATTCTTCTTGTTATTCTTAGAGTAGGGGGATTATGATGACATGGCTATGAAGTTCAGTTTACGGTGACCGTAAAGTTTAGAGCTATAGCAGTCATATAGCTCTGTCCTTTTCTCTCAGCGTGTAGCTATGTCATAATAACCCCCCTGGGCTTGTCGGTCAGTGGTATTTATTTTACCTCCTTCTAAAGACCGCAATGTCTACCCTTTCCTTTCTATCTTTTAATTCTCCCTTCTTTCTTCTCTTTTTTCTATTATGACGTTCATTATCATCCATTTTGTATAATCATGTCTCCAAGAGTTTATATCTAATACTGTTTTTGTTTCATTGTCCCGATCCAGAACATTATTTACCCGATTGCGGTGAAGCCCAAAATGTTTATGTGTTTGATCTGTATGTATGTATGTTTGTTCCTATGTCCGCTTGTAACTCAATTACACGGGGTAAATAAAATATAAAAACCAAAATGGCCGATTTTATGCACTTCAATGTTCTTAACATATATCGACGACGATATGAAAAAAAAGAAGTCTGGTCTTTAAAGTTTATTTTTTAATTTTAATGGTTGCTTTTTCTGGTCCTAAGCCTCTCCATGTAAGGGTCACGAAAAGTAAAATCGATTAAGCTTATTAATTGGTCCAGAAAAATAAGTAAGAACATGATCGTCAACATTGTTATATTGGAGTCACTAATATTCATTGAAATAGACTCCTGTTGGGATCAATCAATCTAAACTTATGAGAAGCCCTGGAAGTGTATGCAGCACACTTGATACTGTAAATCTCAATATAATATCGGTCTCTCAATACAATAGTAAACGCTCGCACAACATGGATCAGACTTACTTACTACTAAAGTTAATTAAAATATTGTTGCGAAAGAATAAATATTATTACTCAGTAGGTATATTAAATCAGCAGAGTTGCTACCTTGAAAACTTCCATTAAAATGCTCGATGGACAAACTATTAACTACTATTTCACTCCCCAGGAGGACATATTCTCAAAGGCGACAAAATCAAGCAGCTAGGAAGATCCAACAATTCATGAGGCAATCGAAAATCAAGTAAGTAAAAACCATTATCTTTGTTAAACTGTAATTTTTAGGCATTATTTTAGCAGGATGAACTCTATCTAATCTAATTAGGGTATAGTCACCAGTGGTCAGCCAGAGACCTGAAGTCGGCCTCTGCCTATACTTTGTACGAGTAGGAAGAGTACGAAAGATATATTTCCCACTCTTCGCACTAATATAATGTCGATTACTGGTTTCTGGCTGACTACTAGTGACTTTATCCTATGTACCGAATTTCATTCAAACCTGTTCAGCTATTCATGCGGGATTGATAGTCAAAAAATGTATTGTTTTTAGAAATTATTTTGTTACGATATAATTACTGATTTTTGGGAACGACGTCCTTTGTCGCATTATGTCACCTTTGGTCACTTCAGGTTATGGGTACCGTAAAAGTGGAAAAACACGTGGTGCGAAAGAATTGTATATTTTATGGTTATTCTAATGCACAGCTTCATCTGTGACGTTTTCGTCATTCATAGTTTTTTTTTCAATTATTCAAAATAGCGTTTTTCTAAGTTATGTAATCAGGGACGGAAAATTATTTTAAATGGCTCTTCCGTCACAAATAATTGTTAGCCCCAGGCCCATATTATGGTGGCTTTATCACGTTGTAAAATCATGGTTAAGGTCTTCGTCACTCTCGAACTTACATATTGGTCAGAAAGCGACAGATTTTATTCACGTCTATCCATCGATAGACACGGCCATAATAGGCCCGCTGAAGGGCGAAATTCACGGTTTAAAAATCAATCCTCCATGGTTACTTTATTTATAACCTTCGACGCAAACGGAGGAGTGCATCAGGGTGGTTGAAAACTACGTTTAAAATGTTGGTTTTGCCATTTAAAAATGATCAGCTCAGAAAGCATGGGCTGGTATATTTTTTAAATTTTAATAGTAGGTACAAATTGTGCAAATAGATATAAATAATTAAATATTCATGGTCCATCCACATAACAATTAATCTAAGGCTATGGCAATCATGACTTGTCATCTATAAATAAAATACACTGACTCTAAAAAAATCATACTTCCTGTTCTAACAACTCATATAAGTTATATATATTTTTAGAGTATCTAAGCTACTACATAATTTCAAGATCTTATTAGTTGTTTATACGCGAACAATATTTTTTACTAAACCTAAACCAAAGGTATCTACATGGTCTAAATTAAATTAAAATGTCAAAGGACAATCTTTTACGAATTTCCAAACTGAACTCATAAGAATTGCATTATGGAAACTAGACAACGATAAACATACCACATAAAATAAAAATAAAATAATAAGTATCTATTTAAGTCACATAATAACGATTATAAATAAATAAATATCAGGGGACAATGTCATACCAATTGACCTAGTCCCAAAGTAAGCTCTAGGCTTGTACTATGGTTAAAGATATAAACACTTATATGGAGAAATATATACTTAAATACATAGAAAACATCCATGACTGAGGAATAAATATTCGCGCTCATCACACAAACATCTGCACTTACCGGGATTTGAACCCAGGACCGCTAGCTTCGTAGGCAGGGTCACTAACAACTAGGCCAGCGCGTCGGCAAACAAAACAAGCATTTAAATTTTTAAACCTCCGTCGGTATTACAGACAATATCCTTTAGGTAAAGTAAGACAACTAGCGTTGCTAGCAGAGTAGACATTTCAGTGAAATTCTCTTTTCCAACTATTTAATTTTCCGCGTTATTAAACAATATCAAAGGGAAGTCTCTGGAAACCTTGCCGATCGGACCGACGGACAGTCTCATTTATTTTGTGTTGAAATTATTCTGTTCCCAGTATAGCCCATTGGTTTTCATTTGATCGGACATTTTGTTCTGGAATAACTTTGCCCTTTTTATAGATGTTTTATTGGTCGATGTTTATGTTGGATTTATTCCACTTCCATGTCTCGTGCGTTGTGTCGTGCTTGTTTTGCGAATAGCATCTGCTGAGGATTCATGCGTTACCTTATTATAAGCAAGCAATGGACTCTAGGAAATTTAAGTAGGACTACTATTCTACTGAGTATGAGTATTGCTTTTAACGTGTTATCGAATGGTCAATATTACGATAACTATGAACAACAGTAATAGAGGCCGAGTAAATAATAAATAATACACGTCCAAATTAATACAGTTTCACTTAGCAGAATAGAACCAGATTTTAATCTTTTCGGTAAAATCATCTTGTTTTTGACATCTTATCGTATTGAACTTTACGATAGTTCTTATTTAGTTGACGGGGCCGCCATAGACGGACTGCTTAAAGAAGTCAAGACCGACAGCTCCGAGGTCGCTATTGGTCAATCTGAAAATTGTAATGCTCTATGTTCGTATTGAAACTGTGTATTGGCCAATAGCGACCACGGAGCTGTCGGTCCTGACTTCTCTAAGCGAGCAGTCCGTCTATGGCGGCTCTAAAAGGCATATGGTTTGACAGAGTCTACTGGTCTATTCTAATAGAGCCCCAGCTGTTATCCTCTTTCACAACCCTCTAGACTCTTTTTAGAAGTCACTCACGTAACGGGACACGCAATTATTAAGCGAAAGGCTTTGTAAGAAGGATGAATTCGTGTGAAGAATCTAGCATAATATAAATCTAGGTAGGATTCACCTAATGGGTAATGTTTTTCATGAAAAGTAACATTCTCAATTTGTGAATAAATCTGGTATGTAGGTATTTGTGCGTGCCTTGCCTTGCTTCTTATGAAGACCCTTTTTACCCGTACTAAACAGTCACATAAGACAATATTTTCAGTAATATCATCTATCGAATATGTAATTTCCAAAAATAATCGACCTCCGATAGCGTTTCACAATAACATTTCGGTAAAAGTATTTATTCGGAATCCCTTTGGGAGTAATAACGGGGGTCCAATATCAACTTCATTATGGCGTTTGAAAAGGGCCAAAGCCCTTATGAATGGCCGTGGGGTATTATGTAACACTGGCCGGTCCATTGGACGTAATGCGGCGGTTGGGGTTCCGTGACACGGTGTTATGAGAGATATGGATCGTCTTTTGTTTTTGATAACAGACGCCATTGTTATTGTTTGGTTTGAGCCGCGTCTTGATGGGTAACGTCTAGAGTTACCAATAATAGATGTATATACTTGAGTATAATGTAGCAGAGAGTAATTTTTAGTTAAAATATTTAAACGATGATGTTAATAAAGTAACTTTGTTGTTATTATTAAAAAGACTTCAGTAAACTTTTTGTTAAACTGCATTCCTATGAGAGTTAAGTAAATAAATATCAAAAGAACAATCTCCCAAACTTATCTCTATTCTTGTACTGCGAGCTGTTAACAACGATTAACATACTTTTTTGAATCCATGGTAAAACTAATTTTGGAATTATTTTACGTTTGTTGGTAAAGTAAAAGATATCGCTGTAGATAAATGGTAGGTGATAAAACATATATCTCACCCCCTCACTTACTTGTTAACAGTGTTTGACAGTACGGATGTTTTATCGACTTTTATCCACGGCGATAACGCAGCCATCGCTTGCTGGTTGTTCAATAATGTTGATATACCTACTTTCTTATAATTATAATATTTGACTCCAAGGATAACTTTCTTAGTTACGGAGCTTATCAAAAATGTTGGGATCACTTGGTCTCAACAAGCATCATACGTATGATTTTTTTAATCGATTTTTAAATTATTTCGTTTAAACGTGCCAAATACATTTTCGGCAGAACCTCTTTACACACTGAAAGCGCTCATTCAAACTTGTCTTTAGCCTTTGAGAGAAATTCCTTTATGGTCCAGGCTCGGTCATCCATAGATATTGTCAATCATTTTTAATAATGGTCTCGCGGATACATGGAACCTTTTATTTTCTATTGATGGTCATCTGAGGCATATTTCAATAAAGCGTTTTTCTTATACAATATTTGGGGGTTTTCTTTAGATCCTTCTATTTTGCTGTAGAGGTTTTTACGAATGTTTTTACTTTTATACAGTAAGTTCATAAAAAGGACAATGTTCAACATAAAATATTACACTAAAAATAGTAAAAAATCTACTTTAAACTACACAAATCGAAAGAGCCAAGGGATATTTTTTATCCCTAGACTGTTTTGAACATTTCGATATAGCCATATTACTACTGAGTCAAAACAACATATTTGTCTAGAAATATTGAGTATTCCAAGACTTTTTTTGATGTGTGTATAAATACTTTACTCTCTATATTAGATTATTGTTATCAACAAATTAAATTTATTTGGGATGTGCAATGTATCTAACAATAACACGAAGAGTCCAATTTGTTCTATACCTACGTAAGAGTTTATGTAATAAATCTTTTCCTGAAAATGTTGAAATTTTTAAACAGAGCATATGGGTTCTAATGGGAGTTCTATTTTGGAATTCTAATTTAATTTTAGAAAAATGTAATTCTAACCTACAAATTAAAGTTGTGAACTGCGAAAAACAACAGTTCCGGACTATGAAAGTAAAGGTTGCAATTACTTCGAAGTTTTTCAATATTTACTTGATGTTATTTTCTCAAGTGACATACCAGTACCCGTCAGTATCCCAAAACTGATTCAGATTATCCTAAATTATCCTAAATTGTATACGGACAAAGCCCCGGGCTCATGGTAGGTTATGATATGAAATTACCGTTCTTTCAACCATTGAAAATCATAATCTAAATCCGTTGAACTCTTGCGGTCTTTTGCAAGAAAGGCACTTTAATTATCCCAGAGGTTATTGTCACAGGCTTAAAGAATCTCCCGGAAATGATCGAGTCTCTCGACTGGAATTTAATTTCTTGTTAATGCTTCGCCTTTTGTTGAATCGAGGCTTCTGTTCAAAATTGATCTAGATGATGAAAAAGATTGGATTAACGTTGTAGGTGGGTACTAAACGTCTTAAAGGCATGGTATATTTTAAACCAAGTTTATCTTTTAAAACTTGCAATTGCTTGTACTACATTGTGAATAAAACTTTTTTAATCAAGAAATACGATTAAAGTCTAGGTATTTATTTTTATGAGTAGGGATAAAAAAAATTGGTGGTATTAGCTTTTACAAAATGTATCATGTCAGACGAAAGACGTTAAGGGATTATCATAAATTGAACTAGCCCCAAACTTAGGCCAATGCTTACATGGATACTACACAACGATAAACATTATGTATTGAATAATTATTTTGTAATTTTAGCAGTATCATTAAATCGGTCTCAATAATCTTATTGTATTTTCAAAGAAATGAGACCTTAATAAATTAGAATTTCTTCGAAAAGCTTAAGAATCGTTGATAATATTATTGTTAAGTCTGCTTAATCCCAGAACTTTCTTTGGAATTCTAGATTTAAACTAAACGTTTTCAAACAATGGCGGTTCATAACTTTGTTCCTTTCTTGTATTGGCTTTAATAAAACAAATCATTTTATAAATAATTATACCGTCGTAGTGTTTAACTTCTGCCGAATTTGATCAAGCAAAAACTTTGTTTCTGTACAAATGTTTTCTTTATCTCCTAGAGTCTTAGAAATTGTGACTAAAGCCGATATAATCCCTATTGTTGAATAGTATCACTTTTATTTAATGCTTCGAGAAAATAATTCAATTTTGCATTGTTTATTTCAAAGCTACTGACTAAGCGTATTCTAATAAAACGCGTCTAGCAATAAATACAACTTAACAATGAAATATATATTTTACTTATCTTTGGACTTTATGATAGAACAAATTCATCAGAAACTTGCTACACCGTAACAGCAAAGCCCTTTATTATTTCCAACATCATCTTTGAAATAACAATAGTTTTAGAAATGCTCAGCAATGTTTAGAAAAATCTTACAATTGTTCTCAGTGTTACGAGAATGTTGGAACAGTCTAATTGGCGCTAGCGGTAGAATGCAAACCGTTTCTTTCAATACATCGTATCATTATAAGTTTGTAATATTAGTAGAAATTTTAATAACTTCATCTGTTTCATTTCACGCTGCTAGCACTTGGGAAGAATTTTCGACTAACGTAAGTGTCTCTTATGGAAACTTACCGAAAACAACCATAGTGCTAAAGGTATTTGAAGAGTTTTAGAAATACTTAAAACCGTCGCAACCGCCAACTTTTTCTAAGGTTAAAGTCGATCGAAAGAAGTCCTAACAGACATAATTGTACGAGTGTGCATATCACAGAGGTATAGTTATAGTTACTGTTTTGAGATAAAGTTGGCGGATTTGATGGTATATTTTAAGTATCTATTAGACTATAAGGTCTAAATTACAATGCCTTTGTCAGGTTGCAGAACGCGCGAGCAGAAAACGGGAAGGTGGTCCTGCGATCGCCGGCTGCCCACCAAAACTTTCTGCAGCACACCACCAGTACACGCACGCCCAATAGGTGAACTCAATAGAATAAAAATAACAGTAACTTAATGGCGCATTACTTTAAACCATCAAAAGTGAATTCTGTTTTGTTCATAGGGTTGTCAACTACTTAGCACCTCAATCGCCAATGGACGCCGACGACGATCTGCTACTTGAGCTTCTGTTTAAAATGTGACCTGACCTACGATATACCGCCAATTTGTGTTACTGGTAGAACATCTGGTTTACTTTAAACCTTATAAACCTAGTGTAGATCACCTGTTTTGTTGAAACTTTCTCGTTCTTAAAGGCAGTATTCATTTATTAGAGTAATTTCTCGTCTTTTAACACTGCCTTCGTCAAATTAATGATTTTGATCATCTAACTAAATCAATTTAAAACAGGTTTGTTCTTAGAGTTGTGAAAGACTTCAGGCCTTGTCTTTTGAAATTTTTAACGATTCCTTTTACAATTATTATAATTATTAAGAAAATTTTTAGGATCTTTCAGCACAGTTCTATCTATTTTTATTTTTTATTTTTTACTAAATCAAGTAACCCAATTTTCCTATTATAATGACTTGTTCAGAGTTTGGATTCAAATTTTTGTTTATTTTAAACTCTTCAGGTCATAGACAGGGTTATATTTAGTATAAATTTTATCGTATTTGTATTATATTTTCATAACGTATTTTTGAGACATTTGTTTAGAATCATATTTTTGAAAACTCTAAATTGAATGTAATAGTAATTTACTTAGGTCATCAGTGTATTGGCTAATTTTCATAAAAATTGGAAACTAACTTATTACGCTTACCTATTAGTTTGAATTTTGTGGTATCATGTTTAGTACAAGTTTTTGTGGCACCCATTTGTGTTCATTCAAGTGGTTTCTCTTCGGTTATTGAACCTTCACAATTTGAATTGTTGACTCCATACCGATAATTTTCACTATGGAGATCAAAAAACGTGTAGGCTAAGTACAAATTCAAATTATTAAAAAGCCACTGTTCTTATAAAGTAGTTGCACCTAGCGAATAATACAATAAACCCGATGAGCTGTGAGTATTTTGAGATTTTATCGTATTTAAGGAAATAAAAAAAGTAATTATGCAGTTAGTTTGACTATCGGTCGAAATTTACCTTATAGGTTTCATTCCAGCCTAACTAGGTTAAAAGCTCTTTTAGTCTACGCAGTTGTTGAAGCCTTAGATAATATCATCGAACACGATCTTTCTTAACATTCCGGTAGATTAGATCTAACTCTTACTCGTACGAAAGCTTAACTTCGACGGTGAATTAAACAAGACCTAAAGTCGCTTTCACTTCAAATGTTTGTGTTACTATTCTGGGATTGTTATAATTGTTACAGACTCACAACTTCATTATGTTTGATTTTTCCCTGCCCCTAGTTCCTACTTCGATATCTTCTAAGAGTTCGGAGGAAAATTTTGACTTATCTACCATACGTTCATTAGATAGTATTTGGTTTTAGATCCTCCCTAAAGCTAAACGCCATATTTATCTAGCGTTCATGAAAAATAAGGTTGTGCACCATTAAAATATAGAATAACTACCTAAATATTCCCTTTTTTGAATTCTCTGATATTTTAATGTAGTACTATAGTTTAGTGATTAAGGTTTTAGGAGTAACCATAGCTTAGCAATAAGTCGACGAGCGCCCGTCGAAATATTTTCGATTCGTATTTTTATAAAGCAAAAGTTACGAACGACTATGATTGCTTTGCTTGTGCAGGGCCATGGAGAAGACGAATTCTGGATTGTGTTATCTTGAAATTTATACTTCAAATTGTTTCGTTTTTTTTGGTTTTTTTTTTTTTTTTTTTTTCATTTTTATCCTTTTATTCTAATATCTTGTGGACATTTGTGAGACGGCAGTTAACAATAGACTGTCTGGGCGTCAGCATTGATTTTATTGAGTTTTTCCATTACACTTGTTACTGTTGTAGGTATCTCTAGTGCCCCACGCTGGGAGATAGAACTAACTATTAGTTTATTAACACTATTTTTAAATTCAGTGTTGAATGTGCCAGTGGAAAATTGATGCTCGTACAAAACGAAGCAGTTTCTATAACTGGTCCCTTAAGAGATCATCACTGAACCTTAACTTTTGTGTAACTGGGTATTTTTTGTTATTTTTTACTTTCTCGCAAGTGTGGTGGAAAATTGTCACATATGTGGTATGACAATTACAAACTGTTAATAAAATATTTGCATGATGTGAAGTGATTGTCTACTACCACCTTTACAATACAATCTACTAGTCTCTTAACGGTGTTCGAATCTATAAATATCATCTCTTGCATTTCAAGATTTATCAGATTAACTTAGATTTATATTTTTACCACTTATCCCAAGTGTGTCAGTAATTTCATTTAAAAATAATGATGAATGTCGCGGAATGAGAATAACCGTCCAGTTGTGGCGGCTTTTGCACCCTCTGGTAGCGTAATGGCAAAAGTCGCATTACGGCAACAAGCGAAAACGACATTGTTGGCAGTGATAGTAGGGGCGCGATTCGCTTGCAAGGTTTGAGGCACCCGAGGGCGCACGAATACAACGTGTATATTTTATATTTTTGGATCGCTAATTTTAAGATGTTATATTTATATATGTATATGTAGTGGCGGATACAAAAACCAGTATTTCGAATAGTATTGCGCCAAAAGTTTTGATGTATTAATTTTCCATAAAAGTTATTCTCTTACTTTGATTTCCAATGAATAAATAGTTCGTTTAGCTAGTGGTCATGCGTATATATTTTTGGATAGCGTGCACGATTGCTTCTGGAGCGCCGATAATATTAATAGAAAAGGGGAAAATTAAACGAAAAAAAGAGTATTTTTAACGATAACGCAAACCTCTGAAAGCAATAATATTTTTGTGGTGGAGTTAACTGAAGTGTAGACAGAGACCGTATTTTATTATCCACGCGATCGTCACAGTACAGTTTATATAGAAAGCTTTCTAGTGCCGCCGTGGGGTGTGCTTCGTTAACGGCGATTGACACAAGCTAGAGCAAGAACCGTCAGTGGTTCGCTGGTTAGCCATGCATGGCTAAACAGCCATGAGTCTTGTAACTCATTCAAGAAGAACAGGATTCTGAATCAGTAAATGATGAATTAAAGATAAAATTAGCTTGCGTCGCATGACTCGTTCATGAAACACACTTACGGCAAGCCTTAGTCATTGACCACAGCTAAAAGATAGTGCACTAGAAGTAGATATAGTTAGATAAATTACAACTTATATATGAAAAAAAAGAAAATCTTGGAATCTATACATAGAATTTAAATTTAAAGTTTAACTAATACTTTTTATTATTAATTATAAGAAGCTTGTTCACACATTTTAACTTCGTATATAGTAAGTATTCCTAAGACTACGATTCATGATAGAAATGTTACTAATGGTGTTGGAATGGAAGATTTAGTGAGAAACGTTGGATTAAAGTTTTTTTTAGGGTGGGCCGTAGTTTTAGCTATTCTCATCACGTTTGCCAAAGGCGCTGTATTATAACGTTGTGATAAGGAGCAGGCTGCAGTTAAGGAATCGACAAGTATGTTCCGTGTCCTTAAGTTCTTTAAAAACTAGGTTTCGAAAGTATTTTTTTAGTGACGACCCAAAAATCAACTGGCGCGTAAAATGAGGACAATGCATATAATGCGGGATATTATTTGGATCGGTTATTTCGAGTGATGAGTAAGTTTTTCTGAAGAAAAGTGATATTTGTATATTTATTTAACGTGTTAATTTTAAAATTATTCTAGGCAATTATTAGCCTGATGTCATAGTCGCTGTAGTAAATTGACTACTTTCTTCGGGAAGTGAATATTAAAAGGGTTTACAAAATAATTGCTAAAGCTTGCTCATGTTATTTTGATTTTCAATACAAATATTATTTACTAGAAAAAGGACCATGAAACGATGGTCAGTGAAAACAAATGTCACTAATTAAATACCATCAAAACGGCCCTTTTTCTTGTAATTGTTATATTTGTGCTTTGTGTTGAAAACGAGCCTGCCTAAAATATATTGCATATCACTTAGATAAATTGTAACTTACTGAGAATTTGTCACGGCGTATTTTTAATTACTTGTAACTTTGTTTATTAAAGGCTAGACCACTAGTTTCATTAATTAATTAGCAGCTTAAATTGGGGTTGTAATGTTATAATGGCATTGTTAAAAAGTTGTAAACTTTTTGTAACTATAGGTGTTAATTTTTTAGGCAATAATATTGTTTGAAAAGAGCAACACGAATTTTTTATTGAAATTTGGAAAGAAAATGTCCTTAAGCGTTATGTTAGTTAATTAAATATTATTATAATGAGCATGCTAAAGATTACAACCCCTTTATAGTGTAGTATTATTGCTAATTTTATATTGTAGCGTATATATTTGATAGCAAATGATTAAATTGATTTTAAAAAGTCAAGTTAAGCTATACGCCATTAGGTAGCGTTACTTAGCATTTCTTTTAAAATAAAGCAAATATTGATGTTTTTATTATAATATATACCTACTAGAATCGAGTGAATTTAAGTGAAATTCAAGAAAAATATCTTTGCTGCGAGTGATCCGGAAATTCAGATTTTCCGTTTGAACAGAACTTTCTAGTACGTGTGTATATAATAATAACTCAATAATAGCAAATGTAAGAAATTGTTACTGCCAGTTTCAAGGTTTCTAAAACACCAAGTATGAAAGGATGTCTATTTGTATAGATTGTAAATTGTCCAAATTGAATGATGAAATTGAATATGTATTTGACTCGTTAGGAATGTTTGGGAGGTTTAAGATTGACTTTATGATCGCTTTTTGGCAGATTGCTATTTCAATAAAATTTGATAATATATATGTACTTTTTCAGATTCTTTTTAAAGTGTTGTCGTTGTCTTGGCGCCATCTTATGATTAATAATTCATAAAACTGCGTGTTGACATTCGTTTTGTAAGCACCAGTAATATTATTGTAGCATCTTGTATCTCTAGTGTCAATTATAATTTTATTTATACCACAGTGTGTATCTTCAATTTCACAAGTAATTTTCGATTTGATTCCGTGCTCATGTAATTTCATCTTTATTCAATAGTGGCTATATTCATCCCGTCAAAAAAATGTAATGGCTACCGATAGTAGCATACCATTCTCTGAAAGGGACATTCACGGTGCAAAACACGATTTGCAGCTGCTATTAGGTTACTGTTTGAGTGGAAAATCCAAATAAATTATCTATGTAGCAATGTGCATGTTCATTGAATTTCCCAAATCTCACATATCCGCAAATAAAGAGGCCACTGCAACAACTTAGAAAAACGCACGATGATTTCTATAAAGGACATCCTAGTTTCAATTGTGATCATACGATAAGCGATTAAAAGTTACCAAGTATAATCTTTAAGTCACTGTATATATTAAAATTTGTTTGTTTTGTTTACTGCGACTTGTATTGTTATTAGACTGCTGTATGAGAATTTATATTGGAGGTTGGATTAAAGAGAGTATGGACGTTGAATCCTCTGGATGAAGTGTACTTTGAACAAAAATAATCTTCCTTTGTAATTATTATAATCTATAAACACTACGAAATTGTGATTCAAAGCAATTTAAAATATTACTGCTGATTATATTTGTTGTTTTATTTATTATCTACCTTTCTTACCATGTTGAACATACAACATGATTAAAGTTTTTTTTTATACAAAAAACACATTAATCATGTTTGCAATGAGAAGGCGCACGAGCACTCAGGCCACCTGATGGTAAGTCGTATCTGAGAACCATATACATTTGAAATCTCAAGACTACAATCTCAAAAGTGCAATCCTAAGACCTAAAATGCGTTGCCAACCCTGAGGACTGAGATGGATTCAATACAAAGTGACCCGCTTTCAATTTTCTTGATTACTTATATATAAAAATGTAAGAGTAGGTAGGTGTAGATTAAAAAAAAACATTTTAGAACATAGACTATAGCACTCAACTTCTAGGTCCATTAAATACTTTCCCGATTCACATGACAAGTTATATGCGACTGCTACAAGGTCTAACAAAGACAGATAAAGGCAGTCAGTTCAATTGCGCGTTCGACGCGTAATGACCTGAGCGCTGTAGGATTAGCTAGCTGCAACGAACAAGCCAAAATTTTCTTAAGTGGACGACCGCGAATGTCCCTTAGTGTGCAGTACGCGCAGCCAAGATGCAACTTTACGGAGTCGACAAAGCGGTCGATGCGATCTATCATCAGCAGAGATCAGAATTAGGTGAGCCAAAATACGTACTCTTACCTCTCGCAAGAGGACATAATACACTGGGTAGATTATCTTTTTCTTGAATACCGGGTATTCGATATTTATCCGCGTATTAGTCGTAATGGTAAAAAAATCATGTTTATACTTACAGTACTTTTGTTGACGTGTACTGTACTTAACGTCTTTTAGAATTTTCACTCAAAACCACTTTTAATGTTGTTATACGTGTTCACTAATTATTATATAAAAAGCTGGCAAGAACATGTCGGACCGTGCTCAGTGTAGGGTTCCGAAACCGTTAAGTACTACAAACATAAAAACAACAAGTGATAGCTAATTTTCTATTTGAAGTCATTTGGTGCCGTTTTAGATGATTTTAGTAGGTATAAACACTTTAATCTCCTGTATCTCAAAAACCAATGATGTCTACTTAGTCGTGATAGTTTAATTAACAAGAATTAGCGCTTTAAAGCTTAATGTTTCATAAACGGATTCCTTCATCAAATAATTGTTTCGACAAACCTGCAATATTTTTGAAAGACCTATCTAACGACACCCCACGCTATAGGGTAGATGAGATATTTTTTTTCCAAGATTTTATTTTACCACTTTGTTGGCGTAACTAATATGTATATTCATACCAAATTATAGCTTTCTAGTACCTACTAAGAGTCTCTGAGCTAGGCTGCGGACGGACGGACGGACTTGGCGAAAGGGTTCCTAGTTTGACTACGGAACGCCTACGTAGTATGATGGCCTTTTGCAATTAGAGAGCAATAATTCGACTTGGCGTGACCGTAATAATTATTTTCTGAAGTGAGATAAGAGTTTGAGATAACCGGATGGTTTTCGTTGGATATCGTAATTGGATAGTTTTTTATAAACCTATAGTTTGACCCAAAGATTTACGCGTAGGTAGTAAATAACCTTTCAATGTTCAGTTGTTATATACAACGCAAACCTATCCTTATCTAAAATAGATAAACAGGTATTATAATGCCGTACTCAGAAACATTTTCAAGACAAATTGTTGCAATTTCAAATTTGTGTTTAAATTTTTCCATTAATGACTTTAACACTATTAACTGAACGCCGGCCGTAAGAAATGTATAAATTGACAAATAATAAGGTCACCGTTTGATTACTGTGTAACTGTACATTAAAAATGGATTTTTAAAGGTTGTTTTCAAAATTTGTTTTAATTTCAGTAACTTACTCGTATTTACCAAAACCTCATTTCCTACCTAAAGATCAACAGAGTAGATTAAGTCTACTTCAGTTAAATACATACTGTATACGGTTTTGTACGTATTGTATCAATTTATACGACTACGGATTTTTCTTTAGACTACTACAAGAGAACAAAAAGATTCTCTTTAAACTGCGAGTCACAGAATGCGAACACGTAGAGTAGGAATACAAATATCTTCGATTTCTTTTGAAGAAAATTGGTGCTTGAACTAGACCTGATTTGAATATTGATTAAAATCGCGCTGTTGCTGTCGGATACTTTTGATTTGCTGGCTTGTATTGACTGGATTTTAGGTCCAGTGATAATGCCACTGTTATTTATCCGTGTTGGATTCCATCACGATCGTTTTCACTCAGACTAAAATATGAATGTCACAGTTTTGCAATGGAATTCGACTTGGTGCCCTTAGAACGAAATGAAGTACATTTTAAGACCTATTTAATGACCTGGCTCTCATCTCCATAAAACCTAGTCTATCCTGGGGTATAAGTCTATTGAAGGGGTAGCATACTCCGTTTATGTGTAAGCCCTTTTTAATAACGAGTTAAGTTAAATTACATCTTTTTTCATTAGGTCTCCAGAGTTGCAGAAAGTATTTTAATTTTAAATAGAATGCCGTTATGGACGTCTCTTAAGGATTTTGAACATAAGTAACGCCTAAAAGAACGTGTAAAATACAGAATGTGTTCAAGAAAACCAAATAAAGCAATTTTCTTGTCTTCATCTCAATTTTTCTGGTGCGAAAACACAAGCTACTCTTCTCTTGTATCATAAAAAATATATCCCTAAACGTTTTTTAAACTGGAAGGATTTAAAAACGATTAATATTATCCATTCAAGCTAAGACGAGTAGAAGGGTTATTTATTACGCAGCTGATAAAACTCATTCTTTCCTTTTAAAAAGTCCCAATCTTCTGTATTTCGGTGGTATTTCGTCTTTGTCTTAAAAACACGTTTTTAACGATTTTCATAATCTCAAGAAGACTACTTAGGTTCAAGATATAATAAGATGGTAATAATGTTCTTATATTTATGTTGCACTGTTAGTGGGCTCCGGTCTGTTCACGTTGCAAGGACTTGTTGTGAACAACAAGTTAGTTAGTTATTCTAGTTAGGTATGGCGTTCGACGTGAAGACTCTCGTGTCTGTGCGTATGAGTTATTATTTTTAGTTTAATGTTTATTGACTTTACTTTTATAATGATTTTATTTTTGCAAGAATAAAAAAAAAAAAATATTCAGTAAGTAGGCCGCTCGGGCACTTTTACACGTCAAGATACTACCAGCGCTGCGCAGCGCTGAATTGATAATTATTATGTATTATTTTATAACTGTAATGTAACTTACTTTTAAGTAATAATAAGTTTTTTGATTTTAAAACAAAATGAAGCGAAGCGCTGGTTGATTCAGTGCAATTATTACCGACACGTGTAAAACATTCCTCATGTGGCAAATTTACTGAATAAATACTAAGAATTTTGTTTTCTTTATGAGGTTTTTTGTTTCCTAACCGCAAAATGTCGAGGGATGCCTTTCCCAAATGTACTATAACATTTTATTGGAAAAGGTTTTCTCTCCGTAATAAGGATTATTCGACGCTTATGCCATTATTGTTTCTTCCTAGTCGCGATTCTGCACAATATGAATTCCACACATATGCATTTCATCACATTCGTTATTCTTCACAGTCATTATTTTTGTACAATCCGGTTTCTTCCTAGTCGCGATTCTGCACAATATGAATTCCACACATATGCATTTCATCACATTCGTTATTCTTCACAGTCATTATTTTTGTACAATCCGGTTTCTTCCTAGTCGCGATTCTGCACAAAATGAATTCCACACATATGCATTTCATCACATTCGTTATTCTTCACAGTCATTATTTTTGTACAATCCGGTTTCTTCCTAGTCGCGATTCTGCACAATATGAATTCCACACATATGCATTTCATCACATTCGTTATACTTTTACACAATTTCAATTGCGTTTCTTCCTAACTGTTAGCTCGACATATACTCGCCTTTAACATTATACCCGCGGCTGTCCAAAATAAAAGTCGAGTAAGGGATTTATTTTATATACGTTTGTCTAATGAAACCTACCTTGAATTGTGAGCTGCGTGGAATGCAAAAACACCTGTATTTCTATCGCAAATAGAATCAGATTTAAGGAACCTACCAAACCTAGCAAGTTCACTTCATACTTGCAAATAACTAATTCAAAAAACTAGCAAGTGACATTTTCAACCACCAGATTTATCAAAATATCTTAAAATGGACCGCTACTTTGCCGACTCATACTGACCTCATTGGTATAACGTAACAACTCATTGGACCTTATGAATGATAAACATATTTTATACATCCATTTACATCGAAAGGGTGCCAAAGTGTAAACTATCGTTGAGTTTGCAATCCTTATTTTTTCAACCCAATTTAGGTTCATGTTTAAACAACCACATCGTTTACAAAATAGACTTTTGTCAATCAAGCTTAAACTCTGCCGCACAAAAAAAAAACTTTTCAATATCATTATTTTCTAAACGATCCACTAAATCTAAAAATAATACGAAAACATGTACATATCAACTGACGTACAGACGGTCATGTGGAAACCCTTAAAAAGCCTGTTTATGTAAACAAGGAGATATAATATAGAATGAGAAGATGTCGATGTAGAAGACGACGATATAGAACATAATAAAGACAAACTGATTAGCATTTTTCTAATTTTGAATAAAAAAATGAAACCTCTTTAGTTGTTATTTCTTAAATCGTCTATATATCTCCGTGGTAACTTAAACACCTTGTAGCTCCTAATGTATTGATCTTAAAGTAAAAATGAATAATGCAAATTTGGTAGAAAATTGTATGTAAAAACTTTTGTCAGAACTATTCGTCCTATATTTGAAAATGAGTAAAAATCTGAAAAAGGTACTTTCAACGCCCCCTTACACCCTCAGCACACCCCGACCCTTCAGGACCTTTAGTACTAATTGTAGCGTTATCGCTACAAAACGCGACGTTTCGCGTTAATTTTCGCTTGTCTATTTTATCCTTTTTAGTTTCACAACCTCTTTAATTCTGTTCACTGGCCTTACGTAACATGGTTTCATTTCAAATCTAAATGTCTGATTGTCATTTTCGTTCAGTCAAGAGAAAAAAAGAAAATTCTGACATTACTATTTTATTTGCAGACAGAAGAACAGGTTCTTTAAATTATTTGCTTGAAATATTCCTAATTTATTGAAGCGTCATAATTTGTGTTCGAAATGGATATCGTGCTTGGTTTAGTAGTACGCCCTGAAGATATGTCGGAATAAAATATGAGATCGCAGTTTTATCACGATGTCTGCTTCAGCGTTTACTGAATTTATCTTCGCGACTTCGTCGGAACTCTCCGGGTAAGTAAGTGGCTGCTGATCTCTGTCCCGATTTGTCTTAGCGAGCTCTCTTTTCTTCTAGCCCCTGGTCTTTTGCATAAAGGTTCGTTTCTCAGTTGTTCTTCTCTTTATAGTCCTCCCCCGGGCAAATCAATCCACGGCTACGCCCTAAGTGGGTTAGATCGCTGGTGTGGTGAACCCTGCGTGACGCCAGATTTCCAGTGCTCTTATTAGGGTGCATACGACGTCAGAGGACCAGTCCGACGAGCATATAGGAGACCTCCACCTCTACTTCAGATAAGCGTCGATTCACAGATTAGGATTAGGCTGTGACTAAATTCTTTACCATGAGTTTTTTTAACGATTCCGTAAAAACTAGGTGACAACGGGATCACGTTTTTTTCTCAGTTCTCTCCTATTTGACCTTAATAATCTTGCTTATTAGTTTAAATACCAAAATATAACTAAAGTTAATTATTCTAGTGTATGAGCTCATATGTTACAGATAATCCCACTAGGGTTATTAGTGTGACTCTGCTGTTACGCTTGTAATTATGGTTTTACTTTTAGTTAAATATTATGTAATAATTGGTTTATTCCGCTTCCGTTTTTCGTAATGTTCTAAATTCTAAATGGGCCTGCGAGCCCGATGAAAATTGTCATTGCTCAATTTTAAGACCTGTTTTTGGACATTAAACCTTTTCCGTTTTTTTCTATTCGTACAAGCGTACGAATAGAAAAAGATGTCGTATGTCACCTCTGACCTGGAAAAGTTTGGTAATTAAAACCCAAAGAATGATGGGCAAAAATGTATGGAACCCAGCCCAATCGTCAATATAATTATAACTTAGGTGGGCGTATTGATCCCACTATTTGCTGTAATTGATGTAAATAGTAAAATCAGTTAAGCGTCAGTCGGGCATACGGGAAATAGCATTGCAACGCATGCGGGGCACTGGTACTGTTGTAGTAATAACGTTGTGCGTGTGTGTGGATATTGGAAGGCTGATAACCATCTTCTCCGGGGTTTTTGTAGTTTGTCCCCGTATTAGAAAAAGAAGCTTATGTTACTCGCTTTCACGTGGTATACATGAGATTTGTATTGGTTATATGGGCCAATTTTCCCATCATTCTCTACTTTCTGTGTTTCTTAGAATAACATCTTTTTGGGACTATCTAAAGTCATGGTGTCCGTTATACATACGATCGGTTTGGTATTATATCCCTTAAGAATTTGACACAACCCAATTAATAATGTGTGATATTGCCTAATTTGAACCCTTTCTTTTATTTTTAAATACGACTACCCCTCTCGCAGCGATTTTCTTATAATTAAAATGTGTGTGTTTTTATCTTAATCATTAAATATTTTAGTCTAAATTATTACGTTTGTCTCGTGCACGGCCGCGGGACAAACGTTTTTTAAGGTGTGCTGCACTACCTTTGTCACCCTTGATACCGCAAGTTATAACTGACCACAAATTACAAAACTACACGAATGATTTCCCCTGATTGCCCATATTCGGCTTAATGTGAACGGTGTAAAATATATTATTATGTACGCGCATAACTGCCAAACGACTGCAAGTACCTAATTGGATGATTCTTTTGTTGTGGTCGGTATTGTCAGGACAAGGTTTGTACGGTCACGAAGGTTAATTTGTGACCCATTTAAAAAAAAAGTAGGATTGAAGTCGCCAATGTCATTGGAGATACAAATCCCTTGTAACTTATAGGAAACCAATCTTACTGTTGTAGAATGTCAGATTAACTTTGGACCTAAGGTTGGTCCCAAATTTAAGTTTTTTACTTTACAAGGAAATAAACAGAGGGATCAAAGTTGCTGGGCAGCTAGTTAATAATTACTAGTGGCAATCGTATGTTCTCAATCGAAAACTACCCTCCAAATAAGGCTAATTGACCTGTGGTGAGCCGCCAGCTGGCATAAGTCGAGCCAGTGGTGTGCTTGTTTGATCGGTTGGCCCGGTGCCAGTGGCAGTTAGATGTACGGTCGACTTCAAAGATATGTTTACATTTTTTTACCTTA
The DNA here is from genome assembly GCA_923062465.1 of Acleris sparsana. Lineage (NCBI taxonomy): Eukaryota > Metazoa > Arthropoda > Insecta > Lepidoptera > Tortricidae > Acleris > Acleris sparsana. Next base: position 11,838,355 of record OV281296.1, read on the forward strand.
TTCCATAGAAATAAGGTGTAAAAATGTAAATATGTCTTTGACGTTTACTGTACGTAGGCTTTTTAAGAAAGGAATTCACTAGGGGACAAATGTCCCGCAATACGTATCGCCAGCGACGTAGGGTGAAGTCAAGCAACTTTGCGAAACATTGTATGACATGTCTGGAGACATCGCGCGACAAGTGTCGGCAGCAACGTCAGGCGAAGTCGTATCTGGCTAGCTGACATTCTCGATTTTTACCAACAGAAGACCGGCCGGCTCTCTCCATTGCCCGCAGGCTACTATTTCCTTATAATCTGCGCAGGCGACTAAACAGGAATCAATGCATACCGTTACTTGGTGCGCAATATCTTAATACTGACAGCCGCTATACATTGAAATGAATTTGATTGAACTAAAACCAGAAACCGAGTAAAATTCAGTGCAAGTGGTTTTCAAAAGTCTTTCGGTTTCGGGTCAAGTTGGTTAGACCCGCATAAGAAAGACAGAGAGAGGTAAAAAGAGATGTACCTAGCTTTTCACACCCTTAAACTTAGACATCTTTATTTTTTGGTGTACTAAAAGGGAACTCTTAGTGGAGAAAAGTGGTTTGAATTACTTAGAATTAGCGAAGACCGGAACAAACGTAGAAGTAGCCTACGTTAAATACATTATAGACATATTGCTGGCATATCCTATTTGAACTAGTAGTCCTTTGAAATTTAACCCTGATAGAGAAAATAACAAAGAAATTGGTATTATATTATACTAACTAGCGTCCGCCATCGCTTCGCCTCGGTTTATGTTAGTTTACCACCCGACCATAAACCAGAATTGATTATACATAAAAGTGTTTCATAAACAATAGGCCTACCTAACCGTTTGAAAATCCGTTCAGTAGACTTAAGCTCATTGCGAACATACAAACAGACAGACTCAGCGGGGGACATTGTTTACCTATGTACCTCCCTAGTGTTACTATCGCTGCTACCTTTATTAACTCAATGAACCCAACCTACGTTGAAATTGTGTCTAAGTTAGCCGTCTAACAAACCAAATCACTCTTCATATAATATCCATGTAATAAACAGAAACCTCAAAGTTTACCTGGCACGAGGAGGATAGCAGAACCCGAGTAATCGTATTAAGTCGGGTAAATGCAACCCGAATCAATTATTTACAACTCCTTAGATTGGGACGGATTCAATTTAACTCGAAATAAAACTGGGTAGCTCTCGGATTAAAGCAAGTTTGAAAAGTGAGATTTATTATTGAAAATGCCTACTCCCGTGCAGATATAATTAAACTTTAAAATTAAACCAAAAACTCTTAACATCTAAACTGGATACTTATCTGTTTTTTATATGCTTAGTTATGAGATGATTAGATTTACGGCGCGTTTACATTAAGTACGGTAACCGAATGCGTCGGTCGCAATAGGTTTAAAAGTTTGGGACATAATAGTTAGGGATGATTTTGCAACATGGATTGCGGGTGGTAGGACCTTGTGCGGGGTCCGTCCGGATCGCTACCACCATCTTATCCATTAACCTACCGCCAAACAGCAGTGTTCGCATTGTTGTGTTCCGGTTTGGGGATAAGACAGCGCATTTGCAGTCTTAGGCTTGCAGTCTTGTGAATGCGAATGTCTATGGGTCACAGTTTCCACTTACCATCAGGTGGCCTGTGTGCTCGTCAGCCTTCCCTATGCCATAAAAAAAAAAAAAAGATATTGAAAGAGAACGTAGGGTGCATTGGGAGAGGCAATGTGCTCGCCCGTTCATTTTCTTAATATCCTTAATATCTCCACTCAAAGTCACGCTTTTTAGGGTTCCGTATTCAAACGCTGTAATTTGGTATGAATATACATATAAGTCACGCCAACAATGTGGTAAAAAAATATCTTTAATATTTTTTTAAAATAATAGTGTACCTCCCCTACACCTAGCGTGGGTATTTTTTTTCGTCTATCCCATTGTGTGGGGTGACGTTGGATTGGTCTTACAGAAATAATTTTCGATTAAGGAATCCGTTTATGAAATATTAAGCTTTAAAGCGCTAATTTTTGTAAGAGTCAAGTGTCCCCCCTTTACAGCCAAAACTGCAACCACTAAAAATCTGAAAAAGATCTTAAATTAAAGCACATATGATGAATTTTACAGGAAAACTATCACGACTAAGTAGACTTCATTCGTTCTTGAGTTACGAACGGTTTAAATGATTATGCCTAGCGAAAACTTATTTGCGATGTTGGTAAACTGACCGCAACCTATGTCGATGTATGGGGATAACAGTTTTCCAACGGCATAGCTAAGTATGCCGCGAGGTCTAATTTGTTTGTAGTAACGGCTTCGGAACACACACTGAGCATGGTCCGACATGAAGAGCACGATTTTTAAAGCTTATTACCGATCACTGGTTTTGAGCAGTATGCTGACGATGCGCGCAGGCACCAGTACAATAACAGTTTCGGGATTCTGTTGAAACTGTTGTAACACTGTAGTGCGTTAGATATGTTTGCCAGGACACACACCGAAGACTTTTTCTTACGCGGTCGGGCGCAAGAAAGTGGTATCGCTACTGCAAAGCATACGTGTCAGTGTAACAACGGCATCCTAAGGTTTGCTGGACGCTTGGAAAGTCTCATAACGGGTTATTCCTACCTATTTCAACAGCAGTGTTCGCATTGTTGTGTTCCGGTATGGGGATAAGACAGCCCCTGTAATGACTAGCATAGAGGCATTCCATCTTAGTCCTCAGGGTTGACAACGCATTTGCAGTCTTAGGCTTGCAGTCTTGTGAATGCGAATGTCTCTGGGTCACAGTTTCCACTTACCTTCAGGTGGCCTGTGTGCTCGTTTGCCTTCTCTATACCATAAAAAAAACACTCAGCTATTTATGTGTCCACTTTGAACTTTTGTTGTTCATCTGTAATAATAATAAGCCAGCTTAAGTGTGACAAAACACTACTTCGATATTGTTATTGGTAGGGTAAGCATAAGAGTTAAATTCTATTTTTATGATATTTTCTTACACCCACTGTAATTGTGACATTAATATTAGAGATTTTAGATCAAACTTGATAAGTAGGTACCTAAATGTATTTACGAACACTATGCAATAAGAATCCTTAATTAATATTGAAACCTGAAATGAATAAATCTCAAGTCAAATGTGAATTAAGAAGTAACTCATTTTGTTATATAGATGATACACACCCGTCCTGAATGTAAGACAGGAATCTGTCCGGTCAGAATTAGTCTTGAGATAAAGCCCTAAGAGGGTAAATGGGATGTAAAAGCTTTTACCTATTCAGAGGCGTACCCTTGTATCTAAGACTATTCGAGCAGGTAATATTTTAGATAAGTCTGATTACCTGGGGCATCCCTTTCCAAGTGCTTAAGAGGAATTTCACTATCTGTTTGCCGCCATAAAACATGTGGATCTTTCCGCGAACTTTATGAAACGCAGATGGAATAACAATGGATAGATATAAAAAAGCGTTAAGGGCACAAATAACCACGTAATATTGCCAAAAAACTTATTTGAAGTAAAAACCGGCCCAGTGCGAGTCGAACTCGCACACGAAGGGTTCCGTACCATACTTGTATCGGGGTATAACATTTTCTTTCCAAAACATAATATACCTACCCAAAAACCTTTATTTCCAAAAACGTCAATTTAGCTAAAATATAGGTGAAAAATTGAAGTAAAGCTCCTCTTGCATGTAGTTGTATATAAAAATATATATATAGATAGTCTATACAAATCTGTATAGACCGTTCGACATTATATATTAGAAATTGGACGTAAATTCTATATTAGTTTTGTACACAACTACATGCAAGAGGTTACTTAAGTTTTTCAGCATAATTTTCCCAGAACGCTTATTTCCTGAAACTCCTTTTACCGTTTGGGTTTAAATCATAATTTTCCGAACATCCAATTTTCAAAATGTCGGTTTTGACATATAGTAAATTTATAAAACGTTCGATACAACATAATATTCCAAAGAGTCACGTTTTTAAATATCCCAATCCTAAAAAACCCATTTCGTTCCTTTTTCTTGGCAAATATTTAAAAGTCCGGATTTTAATGCAGCAAAAAAATATAATATCACATAAGATATAAAAGTGAATTTTAAGGTATGTATCATACATTACACATCGTCAAATAAAGTGTTAAGGTTCAAATTCCTACAACATCTTGTGTGCTATGTTATGGATGGACGAACACTATTTCATGTGACATTTTTGGAATCGGATAATATCTTCTGAAATTCGGATATTTTACAAAACGGACTAGGATTTAGATATTATGAGTCCGGATCTTCTAGGATTTGGTTATTACTGCAAACGTCTCTCCTAGAATTAGGATGTTATGGAAAAAGGATCTTCTAGGATTTGTCTGTTGTGGAAAATTGATCTTTTAGGATTTTGATGTTTTAAGAAACAGCTCGGGCTAATCTTTTTTAATTATATTTTATGTAAGTACTTGTTGTTGTAGCTGCAATAATGTTACGTTTCAACAGATACCTAAAATTACCGGTAATATTGAGCATAAACTCTTTCAATATTTTATATAGAGCTATAGTAAGAAAAACGTTGTCAAAACCTCAACTGTCCAGCTATTTACGGTTCATGAGATGCTGACAGACGAAGACGAACAGAGTTTTCGATATAGGTGCTATGTCAACTCGGAAAAATTAAAAGTGATAAGAAATACGGTGATCTTACCTTTTGAAAATTAAGAAGTTTTATTTGTGTTTCTTTTATGAATTGATACCTACACAATACCAGGTCTAGATTTGGCAGTTAAAATTAAATTGAATCTGTTTCTATTGGCAAAGTTTTAGAATCCGCCAAGCGGTTAAATAATTAAAAATGTACTATATTTATATTGAAACCGTACTGGCGGCTGTCATTTTAGTAAGTTTAGTATACCTTATATGGGTAATAGGTACATAAGTTGTCTAGTATCCATAGCACAAATAGAGCTTCGTTTGTGACTAAGACAATCGTTTAAAATATCCTTTGATCTTTAGTAATCACAAATAGGTAAATTTATCTACAATGATATCAACAAGAACTTTTGCTAATAAATGCAATAAGTAATACTTTTATAGTTATTTCAATTATTTGCAATCAGGTAAGTAGTTAAAATACTCATTTAACAGAAAACGATTTAGCCAAGCACATCATTAAAATCTTTACAAGTAAAAAGTTTTAATCAGTTAATTACTAAATTAAAAACATTTGCGTAAAACTGATTCTTGTTAAGTAGACTGCTAATATTTAGTTGAGGTGATTGAAAACCTCATCAAAATGGATTTTAATGCTCGTTAAAATAAATGGATTAGTTATGACGTTTTATCTTAATGGGACTGGCTGGAGAATGGTTTTCAAGTAATTAAAATACTGTTATAACTGAATGGTATAAAAGCTAAAATATGCGTGATGGGAGAAGGGTGACAAAAATATAAACAAACTAACATTATAACTATTTGGAATATATATATATATATATATATATATAAGCATTATTAAATATCATAACATAATGGAAAAGTAACCGGTGTTAATTTTAGTCCTTAACTCTCTGCACTTTTTCCGAAAAACTTCCCTTCCAAATAGTTATAATGTTAGTTATAATTGGGAGCTAAATGCAACTATTTTTCTAACGAGTTAGGATTGAAACTGCTTCAGTTATTGAATGTGAGAATGTTTCGCCTATTGGCGTACGAGGGCAGTATATAAATGTAAGACTAAATGTCGTGACGTAATGGGAAAGATAAAGTTATTAATTTTAGTTTGTTTAAAAAACGCCCTAAAAAAAAAAAGATAAAAGAAATTTATTCAGTAAGTAGGCCGCTCGGGCACTTTTACACGTCAAGATACTACCAGCGCTTCCCAAGAGGAGACCACTGCTGAGAAGAAACGCCGCAAGAAACTCAGCAGTCAGTCATTTTTTAAACATATTCATATTTCATATTACAATGGTACTACTTAGTCTAGCATTAACTAATTAATAGTACTTGGCTGTCTATCGCTTTCACAGATTATTCACTTTCTTTTTCGTTTAACAAATATACATATAGGCGTATTTATCTAAGATGTCATGAAGAATTTTATCTTTATCTGTTCAGAACAGAAGGAAATATAAAGATAATTCGCTCAAATAGCTCCGGCCAGTCTAAAATATAAGGTTCAAGTTGTAATGGCTTGACATTAAAACCAGTAGCTACCTTTGCCGTCTACCTGTGTTCCGACTGCAAAATATTGATACTTGGGGTTGCCATTTCAACTTGAACCTCAAAACGGAAGATAGCTATTTCAGCAGATTGTCTACATACATATTTGCTTTTTTTAAATCAAATCAAAAGCAACCGTAAGCGACGTACGTGCAGGAAGAGATTGATGAAAGTAGAGGAAGCGAAAGTTGTATTTTTAGACCGGTGCACCGGCGTTCCATAGTTTCTACCTACCCCATTGGCGGGACAGGCGTGAAGATATATATGTATGTATATTTCCTTTCATTCTGAACTGCTAAAGTAAAGCTCTTTATGACAGCGATAGACAACCGAATACTATTGATACTTTGATTTTACTTTACAGTAACCATCAAAAGTAACTGACTATGATACATTTAACAATCACACAAATAACAAATGGTAACATTGTTTTAAAATGAATCGGGACACATTCCTATTTGAAAACATTCACCTACACAATTTGCAGGAGAACTAAACAACATGAAATATGCAAGATTTTCTCAGCATCCTCATGAGCCAAGAGGTGCCGACTAGCAGTATCAATCTACATTCTATATTACAAAGACACATTCGATTCTCTTCCGTAAGTAATGAGGTTCCAAATAGTATATATCTGCTAAAATAACTGTATTAGGTAATGAGATTCGTTTACCAGTAGAATAACTTGGTGTATTATTGTATGCACTTACCGTTTCTCTCTTTTAATAACAGCTAAATGGCGTATAATGGTTATATTCCATTTGGTGCATCAGCACTATCATTTCATTGCTCATTAGAAGCAGAGCCAGGAGAACAAAAAGCGCAAAAACGTCATGGATTTGAAATTCTCCTTCATTTTTATTTATGAAGTATTGTCACTGTTAAGACAAATTTAGTATTACGTGTAATGTTTTCAGGGTTCATGTGTGTATGTATGAACGATTCTTTATTCCACCATAACGTCTAAATGCCAGAGCCGATTTAGATGTGTGTCGTATCGTTAGAATCCTTTCACCATCCAGGGTGACATAGGATGCCTAAACTGTTAATATTAAAAAAAACAAATTAAAAAATGCAGTCTGGATTTTAAAGTTTGCTTTTCAATAAGTTATTTTAATATACTATTAGTTCTAAGTAAGTCACTCAGAGGGCTATAGAAAGGGCTATGCTCGGGGTTTCTCTGCGTGATAGAATCAGAAATGATGATATCCACAGTAGAACTGAGGTTACCGACATAGCCCGAAGAGTAGCTAAACTTAAGTGGCAGTGGGCAGGGCACATTGCTCGCAGGATTGATGGCCGATGGGGTCGGAAGGTTCCGGAGTGGCGTCCGTGGTCCGGGAGACGAGCTGTAGGTAGGCCTCCAACAAGATGGAGTGACGACCTTGTAAAGATCGCGGGAACGCGGTGGATGCAAAAAGCACTACAACACCGGTCTGAGTGGAGAGCCTTTGGGGAAGCCTATGTCTAGCAGTGGATGTCTTTCGGCTGACATGTGTATGTGTATTAGTTCTATCGCACGAAGTTTGAGTAAGACTATTTGCAATAAATTCGAGATATATTACTATAAGAATGATTCGTGTACCTGCACTCTTAGCAAGATAACATAAGATTGGTATTTATTTAAAGTATAACTACAAAAATAATATTCTAAACACCCTACACATACTTAAAATAAAGTTTATTAATCGAAGTCCCCGACTGCATTCAATTAAAAAAAAATTGGAAAGGAAAACGTACTGACCTAGTTTTTTATAATATCCACAACATGTTCAAAAATTGAAACGTCATCGCATATTGTATGGAATTTTTTAGCTTTTTACAATACTCTTAAGACAACGAATTGTGGGTTTTACACATTGTTTCTGCAAGTCCGAACGCCCTATGTACAGCGCATTCTATTACACGACAGTACACCAATAAAATAAGCTTATAAGATCAGTAGGTGTAGCCAAGATGCAATCGCTGCTAACGTTTCTGTTTTCTATCGACTCAAAATATAAGAAATTCACATTAGTGGTTAACGTGTTATATCATGAGCTTACGACTAGGGCCTCAGTAATAGATCTTAGGGTCAGAACACACCGAGAGGGTGGTGCTCGAGGCAGTTGTCTCTCGCTGCGAAACACATCACGACGCTGCGAGCCGCATCGTGAAGCCGCCTCACTGGATAGCAAGCGGGTGTGACACCGAAAAGTGGAGACAAGCCGCCATACCGGCTTTGCGCTGCGATTAGCGACATGTCCCCGCCTCACATACACGAGGCACATTACGAGCTAGCAGGCTTTTGGCACACCGCCACTACCGATAAAGCAGGGCTTTGGTGAAATACTGCACCGCGTTTTTTACTTAAAATGTAGCAGATGAGTTCACAATAAACCTAAGTTCATTGAAAGTAATCTTGAGTCACCTCTAAATATGGCGGATATGTTCGTGGGTCATGTTGGCGCCACTGAAAATGAGCGTCGCGGTTCATGCCGTGATACAGTGCTGAGTGGCGTCAATTTCGACGTCACAGAATCACCCATGGCTACATTATGCTACAATTCGCTGCTTACATACAAAAGAGCCACAAATCAAAAATAAACATATATTGATTTGAAACTTAAAGTAAGTAGCGTTCCGAATTTAAATGCAACACAAACACATTTTGATTTGTGTCGCTTTTGTATTTAAGCAACGTTGTATTATTATTTTCTAAATTTCTTTTCCTCATTGTTTAATTTTGTTTTCTGTGTTGCCATTCTTTGTTCGATTTTCAATTTATTCTGTTTGTTTTCTTGTGATCGTCGAATAAATGTCTCTATTTCTATTTGTTTCTATAAGATAATGAGCAAAAGACTTCGATGACTACGACTTGGAAAAATGTGTGTATCATTATCGGTTCTATATTATTAAGTAATGAATCAATTAACCTTCCAAATAAAATATTTGTCAAAATAAAAAGAGCTCTGTATTAATCTATCAATTAGATGATCAGTTATAAAGGAAGTTATTATATTGTGCAACCATCGTTAAAATAATGAAATTATAAGTAAGTTATTTTTGTTCTTCAAGGTAATGTATGTCTTCTAAGCAACATTAATGTAATTTATGTTCTACTAGCGACCCGCCTTTGCTTCGCTTCGCTTAGTATGAGTTTTCTGTAACAGCCGTAAAAATCCAAAATTTATTTTACATAAAAAACCTTCCTCATAAATCACTCTATTTATTTAAATAACCGTATCAAAATCCGTTGCATAGTTTTTTAAGATCTAAGCATACATCGGGACAGACAGAAAGCGGGAAGCGACTTTGCTTTATACTATGTAGTGAAGTGAAAACTGTTTCGGCTGATGTATTTTTATGTTTGATTCTATGTATGTGTTTATTTCTGTTTGTTTCCCAAATATATAGATAAAAACAAAAAAAATAGCATATACAACTCTGCGCGGGCCGAGTCGCGTGCAAAAGCTAGTACGTAATAATTGTATTAACAATTGAAGGCCATAAATAATGAAATTGATTAATCGAATTCACAGCTGTACAGCCCTAAATCAAATCGCTTGAACCTCAATAAAATATGGGGTCATTAAAATTTTACGTGCTCTAAGGAGAATTACTTCCCAATCTATTATCGCCGCTTTTACGGGTTTTCTAACGATTTGGGAACGATTGGGTGTTTAAATATCGTTCAGTAGGAATAAACCTACATAGATAGAGGAATAAAACGATTTTAAAGACGCACCCATTGTACGAGTATCGTGCTTTGCAACCAGTTTATTTGCTTATAAATAAGTTTGATCAAATTTGCACGGCCACTCAAGTGGCTGTTGGAATCCTTGCAGCTGCGTTTCTTAAAATTTCTTGTCCCTCAAAAGATTAAAAATACCTGTAAAAGTGACTATGGAAAATTGTTCAAAATATGTAAGATACTTCCCAGCACTTTAAAGCACAAATACCTTTATAAATAACCATGACAGTTGGCAGCATGACTTGTGTAGAATTGATCACAATCATGGAACGAGATGGGTGTCCGCAGGTAAATTTGATGTGCCTAGAGTTAACAACTATTACGGAGACAGAACTTTGAAAAAGCGCCTGCCATATATTCTCAACAGTTTACCCGGGGACATCCGTCTTGAGCAAAATAAAAGTATATTTAAGAGAAAGCTAAAGAAACATCTATTAGATACACTGCCTTAGAATTATGTATTTGGTATGTCAAACTAAACATTGTATAACATTAAGATTATATTACTGTTCTTGTTCTTTTCAAGTCTTCCTGCAGTCAAACTGTGCTAAAACAGTTTTGCAGGGCTTTTGATTTGTTTTTAAGTTTTGTTGTTGATTTAATAAATAAAATAAATAAAATAAATAAATATCGTCACAGTTTAGCATTTTATATTTTTTTAATTTCTGATCGAATCAGGGTTATGGGGTAGCATTTGTATAAGAACATTTTGAAGTTGGTTAAAACAAAATTATTTTAAAACTTTAATTTTGGTACGTACGTTGTTTAACAGGATGTGACAGCAGCTGTGCCCAAGAAATTAAGAGGGAAACAGTGTTACCAGGTAGAAGACAGCCGCGTTGTAATTCCTGAGCCTCATGTTATCCGTACCTCTATTGTTTATACCTTTCACAGGTACCTCGTTGATTTAGTTAGTGGTCTCAAGTTAACTCATTACTTAATGGGTAGTTCTGTTATTTAAAACGAGGCTCCGCTGTTAGATGCATCATTCTTGGGCTTGGAGTCACTCTGGACAAGTGAGAGATGTCTTATATTCCCGAAGTGTCGGCATTGAGTGAATTGTGGCTACCTCCACCGTGCCGTTGTGATTTTGTGAGTTTTTTTTTGTGTTGATTTCACTAGGTTAGTTTTTTAATAGAATTGTTTAAAATAAGAGTGTTATATTAATCTTTTTTTTTGTTCTTGTTTTTATAACGACAGTGTTTTTGGAATCTGAAAATAAAATAGATTTTTTACTTAGCTCACAGCTAAGTTTTTACTAAATTTATGGTGTAGCCGTTTCCGTCTTTATTCCGAATATTAATTCGTCCGTATTTTAGTTTAATTGCTCAAAGTAGGTTAGGTTGGATTTGATTTTGAAACGATATGAAAAATTTCGTCTATTAAAAAAATGCATTCGGAATTATGATTCTTCGGAATTATGTAGTGTACCCATTTATTTCTGAATTTCCAAGCCGTGGTCGGTGATTTCTAGCAAAATAATATGTTCTTTACAAGTAGATAAAATATGATGTTTGTAAGAGCCGTATTTCATGCTTTTAGGTATTTTACTCTTTATGTATTTATAAAACTATTAAGTTTATTTAACAGGGTTATTAATTAATCGCTAAAAATAACAAAATAAAATCTTATAGTTTTACCTGTTTTTTTTTTAAACAAACCTTACCGTATTTGATATTAGTATAAAAGGTGCAATACGATGTTGTATGAAACGACCGGGTCTATATTATGGCGGTGTTTCTCGATATAGACAAACGTGGATAAAACATCTGTCACTTTCTGACCAGTCATAATAATATGTATGTGCGAGAGTGACGAATGCTTTATCCTTTATTTAAAGACGACCATAATACTGGGCTAACTCTTTCTTTATTATAAGTAATACCATTTTTTATATTTTCATTGTTCCAGGTTCTTCGTTGGCTCGACGCCCACGTGGCTTATTTCCCCCCGCCGCCCCCCGAGCCTAAGTACATCACAAGGATATCGGAGTACACGTACGGACCGAGCGACGAACTTTATTACTATAGTCAACCCATTAACATGAAAGGACCCTTCAAATCAGTATCTTTGCCGTATATCCTCCATCCACCTCATAGGATATCCCCTTTAAAGCCAGTTTATATGCCTGCTAGGGGAATCAGAAATTAGTTCTATTGTAATTATATAATTATGTTGACCTAACATTTTAGTGAGTAAATTGTGATTATTTATTTGCCTATTTTATTATATTACTTAAGTGGTCTAATACAATTATTCACACTGCTAGATTTAAATAGTAGTAACTCAAAACGACACCAGCAATTAATACTACGCTAACTTGAAAATTACAACTTTACAACAGAGCCAATACTAGGGAAACATGTGATAACTTTTTAACCTTTTACACCACATTCATGATTTTTTCACCGTAACTTATTCGTAGCAGATTATTCAATATGTAATTACTACTTTTTGCATTATTTTCTTAATTTAGAATTTAGATGAACTTAGCTGAGTTTGTCTCAAAAATATAAAAAACAATACCGACTTAAATAACGCTAACTTATACTTAGCGTACTGTTATACGGAGCAAACTTTTTTAATTATTGCTTGTAATTATCGATTTACACAGAAACAGTCAAAGAAAAGTTATAAAAAATAAAGTAATATAATCAATTTTAATAAACTAATACAAATAACAATGCAAATGTGACCATTTTCAAGAATTTAATAAAGTTAGCGTTGTATAGTCGGGAAACTTTTCGGTGCTTCTATTATTACTAAATGCCGCTAAGTGCGTTCATAAACGTTTAGCTGGAGTAAAAGTCGTAAATAGTATCAACAAATAAGCAAAAAAAATAGTAGTAACGCAGTAGAAAAGTTAAATTGATTTTTGCAATGCATTTAATTAGTTAAATTTTTATGAAATTTTGAATAAAGCAAAGAAAAAACAAACATTTTAAGAGTATTTTTTATTATTTCAAATCTAAAAACTATTAAACAATCAACACAATTAGAAATCAACAGAAAATATTTATCAAAAATAGATAAAACTATTAAACTCTCTTTTATTAATAATATGAGATCAAAATCAATGAGATTTAAGATAGTTTAAGACTATTTTTTATTTTTTTAAATTTAAAACGATTAAACAATCAACACAATTAGAAATTAACATAAAGTATTTATCAAAAATAGACAAAATTAATCTCTTTTATGAGTAACATGAGATCAAAATCAATGAGATTTAAGACAGTTTAACACTATTTTTTTAAACCTATAAGACATCAACACAATTTAAAATTAACAGAAAATATTTATCAAAATACCCAAAATAACTCTAACCTCTCTTTTATATAAGATCAAAATCAATGAGATCGAATTTAAAAATCATTTTGTTTTATTTTACTAATCTAGTCATCTTCTTCATCAGTCTCTGCATTGTTAATACTTTGTTCTTCCGTTAATAAATTCTTATAAAGACTATGATACTTTTCTGGTATAATATTATTATCACAGTAATATTTTAGGTCATTGTATTTGGCTTTACTTATATTTAAAAGACCTTGATAAGCATTTCCGGGGAAAGGTTCCAAGCGTGATAATCTGGTGGACTTCTTAAAACACTGGATATGATCAAGATCATCATTAATTAAGCTATATCTGTAGCCCAACACTCCATAATTTTCAGAAGAGACTTGAACTTCTTTCATTTTGTTCCAATCAACCTTTTCGTTTTTTAAATTTTTTGTCCTATTTTTCTTAGCAATACAAGTTTTAAAATCATAAGTCATGTCCTGCTTCACTTCAACAACGTTATAAGGTTTCTCATTCCCTTTCGCCCAACGCACTAAAGAATACCATACATCTGGCAAATATACCTCTTTACCCCTTGATGTTTTTTCAATAAGGGCATGCACGGAGTCACCTTCATTTTGAGTATGGCCTTTTTCCATAAAACGATGAGTGATTCTCATGTTAAATTTATCTGCTGCTAATAAATACATGTAGTAAACAAGGCGAGGGTACCGAAATAGAGTTTTTTGAATTTTGGTCTTCATTATTTGTGATCACAGAAAACAAAGGCTCAATTGATATTGGGGTCATGGCCCTTTGAATTTGGTCAGTACCAGAAACCATGCTACTCTCAGCGACTGGAGATTCCGATGCCATCAAATTTAGATTTACATCTTCTATCAATATACTGTTATTACACGCATCTAATTCAATTGTAGTCTGAATTGGAGAAAAATTGCGTTTATAAGTGGTTCGTGTTTTTTTAAGGGAACTAAATGAAGTGTCCACTTCAATAGGTTCATCGAAAACATGGTCGAACATTGCCATTAACTCATTAGTACTATTTTCTCCATCGCGAAGTGGTGACGAAACTAAAACAAAAACAAATGAAACTGATTTGTAATCACGATTTAAAATAATAACATAACACAAAGAAACATTTTATTTTGTTTTAAACAACGTAGGTACATTATTATTTTTACATAAAACAAATGTTTCGTGTGCCAATAATATTAAAACGTATAATTTATAAAACGAACGTTTTGAGTCCTTTATAACCATCGCGAACACCTAAAGGCTTCATATTTTTACCTATTTAATGAAGTACTATTATTAAATAGCAGATTCAAATCATAAAAATAACAAAAAACTAATCTCCATGAAGCTAAGTCGCACTCGGAATCAAAATAAATCGTTTACAATCGCAATATACTACGCTAACTAGTAAATAGCGTAGTTTTGTCCGGAAATGAAGAAATAAGTTACAAAGCATCAGAAATCTTTTTTAAATTACAATAAAGGCATTTTTGGCATGTTATCCACCGTAAAAAAATCAGACTTACCTCTCTCGTAAGTTTCATCTATTTGTTTATCGTTAATATCACAATTATCACTGACACAGTGCTTCTCTTTAGTTAATTCCACTAAATATTTGGCTTGTTTCCGTGACATATTCAAGTTTTTTTAATTTCTCAGTTGCGTAATATACAGTTATTGCACTTAAATAACATATGAATCACTTGAACGTTAAATTAAACTTTTGACAACACCAAAGCGCGCGCCGACCGGTTACACAACGACAACTAAAACTTAGCGTAATGTAAACAAACATTCCCCCGCGCGCTCCCCGCGCGTACCCATCTAAGTAGTACTTAGCGGCGTATAGTTCGGGTCATGTTAAAAAGTATATTGACTTAGCGTTTTGTAACTTTCAAAACTTCTTTGTTTTTCAAATTTTTTTACTGAAATTTGGTGAGCACCTACATATACCTCA
Organism: Acleris sparsana; assembly: GCA_923062465.1. Taxonomy (NCBI): domain Eukaryota; kingdom Metazoa; phylum Arthropoda; class Insecta; order Lepidoptera; family Tortricidae; genus Acleris; species Acleris sparsana. The sequence goes on from OV281296.1 coordinate 11,853,589, forward strand.
ATTGAACACTTTGGCATCAAAAACGCAAAATCGACAAAATTCGACTTAGCGTAGTATTAATTGCTGGTGTCGAAAATAAAACTGTATTTTAAAATCAACTTTAATACAACTCCTATGAACTAGAAAGGATTTGAGTTGATAAGTACTGTTCCGATCTAGCAGTGCGAGTGGTCATGTTAATTTAACTGATCCTTAAGAGCATCGTTAAGCTGCAATTTTCTACACAAAATGCTATAACGTGTCTTACCCCCTAAAACAAGTCCGACTTTTACAATTTTCATTTTAACAACATAATCCAAAAATCGAAAAAATCCGATTTCATTTAGAGGGTGAGGAACGGTATCGCCTGGAGCTAAATTTGTATTGAAAAAAATTGACAGCTGTGATTTATGCGTCTGTTTAAAACCCTCTTAATACTATAATTATAAATGTAAAGTAAAGTAAAGTAATGATTTATTAACAAAAAGGTACAATGCTCTTAAAAGTAATATCCGGCGGACCCCAAACTAGGCTGAGCCTGTATCTTGGGCGTCCAGTGAGTGAAATTAAGCACATGTTTACATTTGTATGAACGAAACATAATACTTTTTGCACAAAGAAACAAACTTAAGCTTATTGTATCAGCGCTACGTACAGATGAGTACCAAAACAAGTAAAAATAAAAATAAAAATACAATAAAAGGTGGCATGCAAGATCTGATTTTGTGCATGCGTGCGTATGCCGGAAGACGACGTCTATACCAAAAGCTGTTCCATTTCTTCATAAGATAACGTTGTGAGCCACAGTTTAAGAACGGATTTAAGCTTAAAAATAGTTAAATTTTGAATATCGCAGACCTTATTCACAGCATTATACATAAAGGTATGTATAATGAGAACGCGGGGGAGCGTCTGGCAAAACTAGATTTCAGGGTAGGTAATACAATATTTTTTCGCCGTCTACTATTTAATTGTGCGAGACTCGGTATTGAATGTGTCCTACGGTGTATTCGGAGTACTGCTTTAATAACGAAAAGCTGTCTCACTCTCAGCAAGCCTGCTTCTTTGTAGAGTAAGTTGGTCGGGTGGCGAAAAGGCCTTTTTAACATCACCTTAATCACAGCACGTTGAGCTGGTTCTGCTTCTAACATAAAAGTCCTTCCACCACTGCCACAGACTGCTACACAGTATTGCAAGATGGAGATACATAACCCGTCATACACACGCAAAAGCACATCTAAAGGGGAGCAGTCTCGTCATCTTTTAAACACGTATACGCTTACGCTTACGCGTACGCTTTCTGACCCTTCCAGAGAGTGATGTGATGTGCTGCTTAAACGACAGGTGCTGATCTATGACGAGACCCAGGTATTTGACTGACTTACTTCCTGTGATTTTATCGCAAGAGCAAGGCTGAGTAGAATCAATTGGCGAGACTGTCTTCTTAGAGTGACAACGGTGTATTTGCAGTTTCATAGAAGAAGAGGGATAACCAGCAGAGGTTTTTGAAAACGCAATATAATTGGTTTTCTCAACATTAAGAGTGAGTAGGTTACTATCCAACCAGGCAGCGATTTGAGAGAGACCGTTTTCGGCGGTGTTAAACACTGAAGTGAAGGTGGTTGGAATGTGAAGGTTTATATTGATGATTGGATGTTTGTAACTTAATCGCGCTCAAGCAGCTCAATGAATTTAATTTGAAAACTGGCACGCAGGCGGCCCGTGTGCTAGATTGAAACTTAGGACACTTTTTATCTATCCCGGGAAATGATAGTTCCTAGGGTAAAGTAATCAACAAGTTCTATGCGGGCAAAGTCATCACTAAAGTATGTTTCACTTAATTTAACAGTGTTTTGTTACGCAATAAATGCAACTCGGCATTTCATTTAGACTATTTTTTCCAAGCCTCGACGCCAAACCCGAACCATAATCTGTTTAGCAATCAGGTAAATTAAGTACCTTACACACAAAAGGTTTGCACTAAAGAAGGGATAAAAGCTACCACATCGTGCTACCTGATGAACCGCTATAATAAATCAATAAGGTTCTTTATACTTCCACATTCTTTTGGTGATAAGTAATCTCACCTAACTCAAAACTCAAGAATCAGCTTTGAGTATTTAACGTAAAATATTTTATACTATATGACCATAAAATAAATCACAGCATTTCATGTTTGACACACACAGGGCCTCCATTACTATTTGTTTTCGATATCGTTATCAAATATCTTGAATTTTTTGATACGGACGCCTTTAATATCAAGGGAATTAGAGCTTTCATAGCGGTAACAATAAAAATAAAAATATAATAAATAAATGTCAAAGACAATTTCACACAAAATGACTGAGTCTTAGTCCCAAACTAAGCTCTAGGCTTGTTGGGTTCTAGAAAACGATATAAATACTTACATAGAGAAACAAATACTAATAGAAAATATCCAAGACTCAGGAACAAACAATAGCGTTCATCACACAAATATTTTCCCATACCGGAAATTGAACCCGGGACCGCTGGCTTCATTTAGATGTATCCTACTACTAGGGAATAGCTTAATATAACTAAATATAAATAATATAGGTATGTATTTAATTAAAACTTTGGCCGATGATTATACTTAATTATATTTAATTCCATGCCAAAATAAAAAAGCGCCTGTCCAAACGGCAATAGTCAAACGACAAAATACCTAGTAAATAAATACTTGTATCAGTAGAGGTCAGTGATGAAAATACACAACATAAGGCGCTTAGGTTAAAGTCACCAGTGGTCAGCCAGAGACCAGTAGTTGACCTTATATAAGTGCGGAGAGTGGGAAATATATCTTTCATACTCTTCCCACTCACACAAAGTATAGGCAGAGGCCGACTACTCACAGGTCCACTGGTGCCTTTATTATGATTTTACTAAAAAAAAAACTATACCTGCTTACTAAGCATAGTATGCGTGGGAATGATAATAAATCGGAAACGTAACAGTATCATGACAAATTAGTGGTATTTTAAACCACCACGACGTGTAAATTTTTCGTTTCCACGTCTGATTAAACAATAGTTTTTGCGCTCACAACACCAAATATTTTAAAATACAGTTACTTAGTTATTAAAATTTTAAGAAGTAACGAGAGTGAGTTTATTTTATTTTGTAGCATAAGGGACCATTTGACCGAGATCATAATGTGTAAAAGAAGTAATTGACTAATATAAAAAATATATCGGTCTAGGAATTCTAATCTGTCTAATTTTTAACTGTCACGAGGAATCAGAATAAAATACAATTCACAATTAAAGGCTTGTACTTACTTATCTAGTAACCGAAAGAAATATTTAATAGAAAGGACCTCATACAACCAAACTTTCCACGAAAAGAACCAATATCTGTAGTAAGTATAAATAAACATTAGCCTCGAAAAGACTAATAAATAATAACCTCGAAAATAGGGCAAAATCGGAAAAAAGTACCCAAAACTTTTCGTCATAAACCTTTTACATTGTGGCCAAAGTTTTTAATGTCGGCTTTAATGCGTTCACCTCATTTTGTTATGGACATCATAAAATGATGATAAACAAAAACATAATGTTAGCGGTGAATAAACAGCGCCATCTAGGTTATGAGTTTGACAAACAAGGCATTATATGGAACATCGTAAGCACTTTTTGTAAGCACACGAGTGTGAGGGCAATGATAGTATAATTTATTTGTATATATTAGCCGTATTAGTCAGATACTTACAGTTGCTGTATTGTATAGTTTATATTCTACTAGCTGTTGGGCGCGATTCCGTCCGCGCAGAAAAATAAAACATAACCTAGGTATAGCATTTTTAAAAGTGAAAGAATTTTTGATATCCGTACGGTAGTTTCGGAGCTTATTCAATGCAAAGAAACAAAATCTTTTCTCTTTATAATATTAGTATTCTATAATACGACCAAATACTTGCATGTTAATGTTATGCGAAATGAAACATGTTTTGTTTACGTAATAGGTAGCCTCAATGTAAAGGACGATGGGCAAAAATATCCCCACCCACCAACAGAGATGAAACATGTGCCAGTTTATAGATCTTGGCAACATTATGTATTTTTACTATAGCGACGATCACCATAATGTACGTATAATGTGTTTGTGGGTTTTCTTGGAAAATCATAATGGAATTTGTTTAAAAATGAACACATAGGTATATGGATGATTCGCCTTAAATAAATCCCATTGATTTTGCTACTAAAATAAGTATATTGTTTTTTGTCGGGTCCTAATAAAAATATAGACATGCATCCCGTTACTATTGCAGGGTGGAGACGGGGTCCATACAAAATTGCCCATCACCCTTTAAACTTTAAAAAATAAATAGTTTGATACTTGAACGTGTCATTAAGAGTTTATGATGAAGCAAACAGAGGACCCGATTGTACGTGCACAACGCTTAAATAGCCTAAATCTAAATTGTCTAATTTTTAGTCATAGTTGAGACGGCAGATTTAATAAGTGCTATTCCAGAATGTCAATAGACACTGAATAGACCGCCTAAACTAAGAAGCGTCAGTTTCAAATTAGCGTTGTCATTTGATTATGACAGTTGCTCATAGAATAGATAAGTGTTTTAGCGAAACCTAAATAAAATTAGGAAGTTAAAAGGCCACTGTAGAATCGGGTTCAATAGCTTTAATTTAAAATTGGTAATTTAGGCGCCGTTCCTCTCTCTGTTCGTCTCTTCTTTTATCATATTCTTGTCCACTGCTGCACATACGCCTCTTGGATTTCCATAACGTCTTTGCTGAGGGGATTCTGGTTCAGGTCGACCTTATATCGCCCAATCGATAGCTGGGTGGTGTTTATCCAATTCGGTTCCATTCCCAATTCAGTTGACATTCAAAATATGTGCATTCAATTGAATGATGCCAGTCGAGTAGTTCTGGTATTAGAGTTGTATCTTTATTAATACATCTACAATATCGATGAATTGCAAGGTAACACAATAGAGTAAAATGTCCACAACCTACTCAAAAGAGCAAGCAGAGCTTCCCCCATAGAATAGGCGGCTTATGAGCCATAGCTAGCTTATACTACAGTTTGTATTTTACAGCAGTTTTAAACTATCTTTATTGTATTTTTTTTTTTGCGAAATGTCAGAAAAAAGCATTTTCTGTTGTAAAAAACATACCTTGCCACCTAAGGCTTACAGCATTGGCAAACTTTTTTCCAAATGTAACACCACTGGATTCATTAAAGGATACTTTAAATCTCTATTCCACGCCATGATTTTCGATTTGAAATATTTTATCAATAAATGGATAGTATTAATTGATCTGATTGTGAATACACTGTGTTTCATTTTGCAATAAGCCATTCTTTGAGTATTGGTGCAGACATCACAATAGCCGTCTTACCTACGTGCCTTGTGTAATAAAACACTCACAGCTAGGAAGTTAAAGAAGAGGAAAATCATCGTTCAAACGGATAAAATAATCTTGCTTAAGTTATTCAACTATGCCATAATTATGAGAAAACAGCTGTGACATACGGGCAGACAGATATACTTTGAATTCACTATAGGTTTTTGTTAACCGTTTTGGAACGATACCATAAAAAGCTCTTGATTAGCATATTTCAGCGGTAGGTCCTGAATTTATATTCGAAGATGGAATTTTGAAATAAACTCGCACTATGCGAAGATGGGATTTTGAAATTGGAAATTGCTTTTTATTTCACTCGTATCAAGATTTGTTTATTATCTATGGCTTTAACTTGGAAGTGTTCGATGTGTATGACTTTAGGTTAATTTAGCTTTCGTTTTAAACATAGGGTTGCGCTGAAAACCAGCGCTGACTGACTTAATACCAAAAAAGTGGGCTAACTGCAAAGTAATAGTCAAAGTATTCTATACTTTATTGGTATTCACATTAAATTCAAAATGCTTATACTAATTTACACCCGAGGATGCATACCCGAGGGGAACAGCGCGAGCTGCACAGGCTGATACGCCTCCCTTTTGTATTGCAAATGTCTAGTTGCATGTTAATTTACTTTACAAGTTCTTAGATTCGTTTGTTTTATTGTTATTTTCTGTGGTAATAAAATCTTTATCGTGTAATTATGTTATTTATTGTGATTAACAGCATTTTAGTATTAAACTAGCTGACCCGACAGACAACTTTTCGGTATTTTTTTCCTTAAAACCTTGCAGACTATGAATATTAAAAACCGGTCATGTGTGGTTCGCGCAGCGAGGGTTCCGTAATTAATATAATTTTTTTGAGTGTTTCTTTAATTCCATTTCAAAAATAGGTACAGCAAGCGCCATCTGTGATCAAATAGGTAATCTTCATAGATAAGGTCGTACACCCGTACACCCCAAGTCTTTTCACACGATAACCCATTTTTTATATGATAATAGCTTTACTTTTATTCTTAAACCCCCCTTTTAGACCCCATTTTCAAATTAATACAAAACATTTTTATTTTAAACACCTTTCCAAATTTCAATTTGATAGGTTCAGTAGTTGCCGAGAAAAACTGCTGTGACACACAGACAGACAGACACCGAAGTTTTACAAAACTTACTAACAAAAAAAATGGAAGTTCAAGGTGTTCTATTTATTTAAATCATTAATAAGAGGACTGAAGCCAATAATAATGACCGGCATTCGTAATTGCCTATTATAAATTGGATAAAATTAATGGAGAATCAAAATTGAACTTGGAATAGTTGAGGCAGTTTGTTTTTTTTTTTAAATCATTCGACAACAATAAGTTATTCTAAACAATTTATCGACCAAACAATATTATGTAAAACAGATTTGATAAATCAATTTTCGACATATAAATCATTAGACAAAACGTAGGGATACAAAAAAATACGTGGCGAAACAAAAATAGGCTAAACAATTTTAGACCAACCGATATACACCCGTCCGGCAAAAAACCGCCCAAGTAAAGTTGGCCTGGGCTGGGCATGTCTTTTGTATGCACCCACAGACCGGCTAGTGCGGCAACTTGGTGGGTCCCCCAGTACGGCTACAGACGGCGAGGTAGACCCAGGAGGAGACTATGGAACGACTTGGGCGCTATCCTAAACAGGGAGTTGTGGAAATTCAGGGAAGCATTTGCCCAGCAGTGGGATATAATAATAGGCTAATATAATAATAATCATCATCATCATGTCAGCCGAAAGACGTCCACTGCTGGACATAGGCCTCCCCCAAAGGTTTCCACTCAGACCGGTCTTGTGCTTTTCGCATCCACCGCGGACTACATGGTATAACTGCGGTCGCCAACCCGCCTGCCAAGCGTGGCGACTACGGCATTTTTCCCCCCAATGGTATGAATTTACAAAATCAGCCCAGACCCCTAGTCCCCGGCGGCCCCGCTATTCCTGGCTCCGGTAATATAATAATAATTATTAATCATATCAGAATTGGGATCCATTATGGGTTCCAAAATAGTTATATTTATCAATTATTTCACTTTTGCAATAATAATCATAATAAAGGAACTATTGATTGCGGATTGTAACAACAATAATAAATTAATAAATATTACAGACAGTGGGTACTTACGTCGGAAACCGAGCGTCGTTCGGATTGAGACCCGTTGTGTTACCCAAAGATAACAATTTGACTGATCGATTTCTTGATCCAAAAAGCTTTTTGAGAACACGACTATAAACAAATATAAACTTATTACAAAAAAAAACGGGAGCTATCGATTACTACAACGATTATACCTAACTATAACGATTGTTTTAAGTGTTTACGTATTTATAAAATCTCATCTTCCTACATACATATGGTAAAACTTCTAGGAAAAATCACAAGTGCCCGTTTTCTTTGCAATCGTTTAGGCATAAATATTTTATTTTATTTATTTAAATAGATTTAAACAAAAACAGTAAACAAGGCGCACGGAAACTCTTAACATGTTAGGTAGTTTCCGTGCCTGATTACTGTTTTTGTTAAAATCTTATAACATGCATATATAAGCAGAAAAAGGTGTCATCGCTCAGAATCATTACAGAACTAAGAGATTTGGTTGAAACAATAAATTAACAACACTAACTATAAAGAACGCTTATTCAGACATTATAGGCCAATTCATATTCCTCGTATATTTCTCGGCATGAAATAATATTTTTTACTATTATTATGTTTAATTTTTTATGTAATTTCCACCCGCGGTACCACATAGGTGACTCAATCCAACAAGCCTCAAGAGCCTGACAGGCCATCAAAACTTTTATTATCGCACCGGGAGCATTTTAATGGAATTGTGCCACTTACCGCACAGGCCTTTGTAAATATTAATTTTTCCATCCGTGAAATACCTACTGTTCTCACACGGTTGCGCGTCGAGGCGTGAAAAATGATTAAGGCTGCTTCATTTTCATTTAAAACCCCAGAACGCCGATAAAATAGCGGTCCCAACTTTCAGAGTATATTACTCAAAAATGGCGCAATCAATATTATTTAACCTGACTAAGAATCGATCAGTCCGTTTGTGCAACAGATAAGCAGATACTGATACGTAGATACACATGTATATAGATACACATATACACAGATACGAAGATACAGAGATACGTTAATACACAGATACGTAGATACACACGTTCAACTTTTGATAACCTTTTATTTGCGTCGGGGGTTAACTAGCTGCGTTTAGCTAATATTTCTTCAATGATATTAAAGGGCAAATTTGTAAGAACATAATTATCGTGTTTAGGGTTCCATACGCAAAGGGTGCCAACGGGGCGCTTTTACTAACCCTCCGCTGTCCGTCTGTCTGTCTGTCAGCGGGCTGAATGTCATGAACCGTCACAGGTAGGTATTTATTTACCAAAATAATAAATATTAACTACACGTAGAAGTGAAACTCCCGGCTCCGCACGCGTGCTAGGCGCGTTAGAGACCTACCGCCTGGCAACATGTATTGTGTTCCTAGTCTTGACGGTGACGTCATGGTCATGTTAACGTTCGAGCTATTACTAGAAAAACCTAGATTACTTTAACCTAGAAACCAAATCCTGTTTGCCTTGTAACAACAATATCGTAATTAAAATGCTAATATATATATATATTATAATATGAATTAAATCGCTCGAATTCGAATATGATTAATATGGTTAACATGATAATTTAGACATAGAGTTAGGCATTTTAAGCAACATTTTAAGGACCATGTATTCTTCACTGTATTAATTTATTTTTCGTTATGTGTCCATTTTGTTATATATTTTTGGTAAAATAATGGTTGATACCTAATCGCTTCCTCGCCGGCAGTGAGATAAGTGCCGTAACATAATAAATATTACAAGATTTTTACCCGAAAGTCTTGTAATTTTTAGGGTAAGCGGGTTATTGGAAAAGATAAATATAGGTATTCAAAATAATCATGTTTTGTTATGATAATGTTATGTAATACTCTTAAGGGCAAAGCCGAGCCGAGCCGAGCCGAGATTTCAAGAAATTTATACCTGGCTATAAGTATTTAACAGCCAGACCCTTATAAGACAAATATTGTTCGAGGTAAAGCGAATTAAAAAAAAATGCCACGGTGCCCTGCCTAACTATTTCACGCTAGGGTGAATAGGAACTTGTATTCTGGGATTTCGCTTCACCGTCGGCAAAATCTTCGTCCTCCAAAGCATAGTTACAAAAGCTTGTAAGAACTTAACTCTTACAATTAGCCATTTTGCAATGCAAAATGAAACCTTATAGAAAATGTTGAACTTTCTAGATTTCCTAATTGGAGTCATTGAATTCGATTTTTAAATCTTGATATCCTGTCAATCCAATTGTTTGTTGTAAAATTAAACAGGACTATAATCCCAAAAGATCATTGAATTGGGTATATTTTTAATTTAACAAATTGAGTAACTATGTCTCGAATATTCGATCTGAGTCAATACCAATGCCGCGATGGCAAATATTACAACCACTAATTCCGGAATCACGTAACCTTGTCGTCTCTAAGGTCTTGGCCAATGAACCTCTCATGTTTTGACCTTAAAGGGGTCATAACAGTGTATTAATAACATCATTAGGCCATACAAATAATAAGACCACTTCAAAAGCGGTCACGCCGGTCACCCAGTGAAATTATGAACATAAATGCATTCCATCATAGTCCACGGGGTTCGGAACACATTTGTAGTCTCAAGATTGAAGTCTTGAGAATGCAAATATCTAAAGGGTCTCCGATCTCACTTACCACCATGTAACCTGTAACGCAAAAAGCAGTCAGGTTTAAGTAAATATGAAAAAAAAAACAAGAATCAATCACACAAATTGACGTAGTCCCAAAGTAGGCTTATACCATGGGTAGGGGAGGGGGGGGCATAGCGGGGTAGCGGGGCATAACGGGTTAGCGGTACTTTTTGGCGAAGGACGAACGGCATGGCAATTTGAATAAGGCTCCGTGATTGGTGTTTAGTCAGCGCGTGACCTCCGCGAACTTCGCAGGCAGCCGATTGACGCCGGTAAGAAATATTTCAAATATTTGCAAAACCTGTGTAATCCTTAAAAATATTGTTGATATTTGATTCAGGTTCATTCTTTACCTTTATACTGTAGTCGTAAGGGTTTTTTTTTGTGATTTGCGGCGGATCTGAAGGATTTTATATTTCAACAACTAAGTCTGCTTATAAACAAGGCAAGATGGCGGTCGTTAATGTTTCGATGTGACAGCACGTAGGGGCAAAGTGGGGTTAAAGTGATGGGGCATAGTGGGAACAAGCTTAATATGTACCCCACTTTGCCCCCTAATTTTGCTTGATTTACCTTATGTGTTATTAATTGGTGCCTACCGTCGTTTGATTCAGCTAAAACGGTTCGAACATATAAAAAGACGACGAATCAACACTCGTGGTCTTTAGAATCAATAAAAAGATGATAAAGCCAATCTCTGTGCAATGTATGTTAATGATTCATTGGGATTTAACGTTAAATTTAACTAATGATCTCCACAGTTACTGTTAGAAGTGATATTCTTTGATAATAAAGATTTAATTCGTTTATAATAGTTGTTATAATTCACTACGCCACTAAACCCCTTCTCAAGCCCCACATTGCCCCTTTTCATACCCCACACTGCCCCATTTAGTACCCCACAATGCCCCTTATGCTGCCCCACTTTACCCCAATACATGGGGCATAGCGGGACAAAACCCACTTTTGATAAAATTGATCATGTACCTAAATTTAATTATATTCGAGCAAAAAATAACATGCAGTATTATACCTTAGATACCAATAGTTAATTTAAGTTGGATTGCGTGTAAGTTATACAGATGAATCCGAATCTAACTCACTCTGTTCCTTAGCTTCCCCGCTATGCCCCCCCCTCCCCTACTAGACAACAAATACATACTTAAATATATAGAATCATCCAATATTTGGAAATAAATACTCGTGATCATCACAAAAGTAATTGTCTCTACAAACTAGGTTAAATGTTTATTTACTGCTCATTTTTCAATTCGAATACATTTAACAGTGTTAAAAACTTAGTTAAATAGCTACTTAAAGCTAAACTTTTAATTAAAATGAAAATTATATGTATATGTTGTACTATGCATAATGTAGGGTTCCGAAGCCGTCACGACAAACTCTAAAACTATCTCATAAAACAATATGTAGCTGTCGGAGATAGTTTTTAGTAGGTATAAACACTTTATTAGCCTATATCTCAGGAACTAATCAAGTCAACTGAGTCCTGATCGTTTTCCTTATAAGTTCGTTATGATGTGCTTTCATTTAAAATCCTTTCCGTATTTTTATTACTCATAGTTTTGCCTGTAGGGGACACGTAACTGCGGCGAAAATTATACTTTTCGAGTTCATTATTTCCTACACTCACCCTTAATCTAAAAATTGTTTCTAACATAATATTTAATTGTTTTTTAAGATCTATCCAATGATCAAAGTTACCTTTGCTTTAATTCGTACCTATAGGTAATTGTACCTATTAATTGCGGTACTATAATAAAAAAAAAAAAACTTACTTAATCCATCATAGATCGTAGTGCGCGGTATTAATATTTGTATGTGCACAAAATTTCAGTTTTATTAACTTTGATAGTTTCTGAGAAAAAGTCAGTGTGACAACAAGGGTTCCTGGTTAGCCTTCGGTATCCTAAATAAATTAAAAAACATCTTAACCACTGGCTGACCTCTTCATAGCGGTTTAGAATTAGGCAATATACCTACTTAAAACGACTAATGACTGCGACTAGATAACAAAGTAATGTCACGGCAACTTCCTTTTAGTGAACTTGCCTTACGAGTAATTACATAAATGTTAACTATTTTTACATGGTAGGTAGAATCATTATTTTTTGAGTACAAACAGTAATTTTATAACTTTACAAAATATTACTTTAGTAGAACTGTTTACATTTCTTTTACAACTTATTACAATATTACACTTGGAAGTGTTACAATACTAACACAATGCATGTGTAATACAGTATTTCATAAAACTAGGTAATACTTTTTTTGAATTTTTCTCCAGACCGAAAAAAAGGAAAATATTTTAGTCACAATTTTTTTACCAAATCTCTTCAATGCTAATTTGGACTCAATCATTTTCCTCGTATTCTAAACATTAACTAGTGAGATACCCTACTCCTTTGATTTTAGTAAACGATTGGTTGGATGTTTATTTAGTTGTATTTGTTTTTATATATTCATATAAAATACTTTCAATAATAAAAAAGGCAAATATTTAAATTTAGAAAAGTTTAACGGAATTTATGATTTAGTTTTATGCAAAAAGTCGTCAAAATTAAACCCTTAACCCAAAAAAACCTTTGTTAATGCTTACTTTATTTGTAAAAAATGTAAACGTGAGTAACTTTTTAAGGGACAATACTTGGACACTTAAAGATATAGATCATAGATCATTTTCTATTTGTATTTAGACTTGGCACTAGTAAAGTTAAGAATTTATCTTGATCGTTATCTCCCCTTACATGCTAACGAAATAACAAGGAAACAGTTGTTAGTAAAGAAAAACTTATTTCAAACGTCAATTGAATACCCTACCATCTTCTAAAATCATGTTCCAGGCAACGAGAATAATAAAACGTAAGTATATGCGTGTTTTTGCCTCAGTAGCAAATATGGCTTTGGCAGCTCTCAACGTTTTTCTATTAACGTTGCTTGTATATTGCGCCGGTGTTAGATCTCAAAAACCTCTGAACTTCACAGAGCTAACCGAGCTAAATGGGTACAAATCAGAAGAACACACAGTGATCACAGAAGATGGGTATATCCTGTCATTGTTTAGGATTACAAAAGGCTTGAAGTGCAAAGAGGAGAATAAACGGACACCAGTTTTCTTCATGCCTCCTTTGCTGTCTAGTGCAGACACAGCTTTAGAAGCAGGCGTGGACGCTGCAGTGCCCTATCTCATCAGTGATGCGTGTTTTGACACATGGGTTGGTAATCCTCGAGGGACCTACTACGGAAGAAAGCATATTCACCTCGACCCTGACAAAAATGAAGAGTTTTGGCGCTTTTCGGTGGATGAAATCGGAAAATATGATGTGCCCGCTATGATTGAATATGTATTAAAATACACTGGAATGGACAAGCTGATCTTTATTGGATTTTCTCAAGGTGGTGGATCATTTTTCGTTATGTGCTCGGAACGACCAGATGTTTGTGGAAAAATTAAGCTAATGATTGGATTAGCACCTGCTACAAGACATTTAAATACGAAGTCACGTTTATTTAGAGAGTTGGTTACTAACGTCGAGAATAACTTGGACGTTTTTGACAGAATGCATATCTGGGAATTGTTAGGAAGAGACCAACCGGTTTTAATTATGCATGACATTTGCCAAAATATTTCTTTGTGCGAGTGGCTAGTGTCAATGGTCGACACGCCGCATCCAGGGTCTCTCAGAAAGGAGGTGTATAAAAAAATGCTTTTGCGTTTTCCAACTGGAACTTCAGTGCAGAATATAGTGCGGTATAGTCAAAGTATGCGAAGTGAAAAATTTTTGAAGTTCAGTTATGGAAGGGAGAAAAATGAAATGATATACGGACAACCGATGCCACCAGAACATAACTTGACCGCGGCAAATTTACCTATACTGATAATAACCGGTAGGAGTGACGCTATTGTCGATTTAAAAGACATAAGGTGGTTGGTGAGTAAGCTACCAAACGTGAAAGAACTCGTCTTGGTGAAGGATCCTCGGTGGAACCACGTTGACATGTTCTACAGCCAGTTTATTAAAAAAATGATATTTCCAAAGATTTTGGAATATCTTATGGAGTATAATGAGGCGTGAAGTAATTTTTATGGGTGGAATATGGGTTCTAACTTAAAAATATTGTCATAAACGGGATACTAAATCAGTCATTAATTTTAAAAGGTTTTTAGGGTTTTATATAATTTTACGGACGTTGTGTGTGAGGCGCGTCAAGGTGCGTTGAAAACACGATAGACTCAAATTATAAGAACTTTAATGCGTTATTAGTTTCTGCCTCTGACTTTGTCCGCGTGGATTTTGATTATCGTAATTCCCTCGGGACCTTTTTAATTTTACTGTATGATAAGTAACCTATGCGTTAATGCAGGGACCTATTTCCATTTCAAATCCGTCCAGCCGTTGCAGCGTGAAGGATATCAAAGAAAGTAACAAACAAACTTTCGAGTTTACAATATTAGGCTTAAATATTTATCATTATTTGTTTGGAATATAAAAAATGGCATGGCATAAAATACTGTCTCCCTCATTTTCTAACTAATCACATCATTAAATAGTTAACATTAGTTAGAAAATTATGCATTAAAATGTGCGTGACAATTCAATAGTGACAAATTAAATAATTATAATAAATAATAATCATAAATAAAACAAAACAAGAGAGATAGTATTCCAAGACATGAAGTTTATTGCTCAAACCTCATTCGTTTTATTGTAATAAATACAATCAACATTCTAATACGATTTGCACCTTCTATATAAAATATTTCTTAGGGCAGTTTTTGCAATGATTTGGAATTGACAAAGTATGAATGTGATCACCTATGATGTTAACTTTCTGTATACCTATATAATAAAGTATTATAGTAAAACCTTTGGGCTTTGTAGCCAAAATAATTTTTATTCTATATATTCTATTCTTATACTCTGGTTTTACTGTAAAACATTATTCTGATTTACAGAAAGCCTACTACTGGTTTTTTTCAATCTTTTATGTGTGATGTACGGAATTGACATACAGGATCTTGCAGCGGACCGCGAAACAGTATTTGTTGGTTTACACCAAGATAACAATTAGTGCCATATGTCCTAGGTCCCTCGGGTTTTTTTTTAATTTTCAGGATGAAAAGTACCCTAGCCTAAGTGTTAATCCAGGAGATAAGCTATATCTCCATTCCAAATTTCATCCAATTCCGTCCAGGCGTAAAGGAGTAACCAACAATCACACGCATTTATAATTTTAGCAGGATCACTATTTATTTACTTATGTAATTATATATCAAAACACAATTAGTATTACTAAGTACACAGTAAGTAGTGAACATTGTAACTAAATTTATATACCCATAAAATAAAAGTGGTATTGTTTTAATAAGTACCTTATACGAGTATTAAGTACCTATAATGACCCTGTAAAAAAAATAAAATGAATGATTGATGATAAAATTAAATGATAAATAATGAGAGGATAATGGTGATGATTTTAATAATCATCTGACATTGGTACTAATTCTAAAAACAAACACAGTATACGTCATCACATCTTAAGTTTCCTAGAAAGATGTTTCCAAATAAAACCGGCTTTACCTCAAATTGCCTCATCATTGATTCAACACCACATCTTCCTGATTATGGCCATGTGTTACTAATAGATTTACTTCACCGACGACCATTCATAAAACATGTGTTCAGTTTACACGCGGCAGAAGTGAAATCTTCACAAAATTGATACGCTAAACTATCGTACAAAAAAATGTACCAAGAAAAGCTACTATTTTACGATTAGGTTGCTATTGACAAGGCTAATTCATACGTGACCAGGGGAGACTGCCTTCTTTTTAGAGGGGGATACTTCGTAACATACCCAGTCTCATTGAAGAATTTAGGAGTGGAACCAGGTTATGTGCGGTTGTGATTAAGCCCACTAATACTCGTATCTCCCCTCTGGGACCTTTACATGTATACTCCAGTGCCGGGTCTATATTCAGCACGGTAAAAACCATATCGTTTTTAACCTGTTATCGGTTTGTTAACGTTTTGATAGCTCTTATTTACTTGATAATAATGAGTTAACAACAATAAATACCATAATAGGTCGAATACTATTACGATTCTACCGCCTAGAATAGAGGCGCAGAGGTGACTGCCTAGTGTCGCTTTTCGATTCACCGAGTTTCAAATCACAACGGCGATAACGGAGTCTTCACTTTAATTGTACTAGGATAGCCATGTAGTTCATTTTACGGCAAGCGTAAAGGACTAAGGGTGTTAACTGAAATGCATAGGTATATCATAGTATCACCCTGTTGATACAGTGACACTAAATCTAAAAATAAACAAAGTATAGCCGATCTTACGTTTCGTCAAAATATGTGTCGAAGTAAAACCGGAATTAACTCAAATTGCCTAATCATTAATTCAACACCACATCTTCCTCAATACAGTGTTACTTCTTGTATTGGTTATCCGTAAATTATGTTTCTGATCAATTTTACCACCGATAACATTAGGTCTTTTACAAAGGGTCAAATCTTGCTCGGAAGATTTGAACCACTTCCTGGAGACCAATTGAGCTGAAATTTGGTATACTAACGTATACATAATATTGATGCAATAATAATGGTACCATCGAGCTGATTTGAAGACGTAGGGTGGCCATGGGTACTCCTAAATTACACATAACAAACCCGTCGTGTTTTACTACGGGTATTTTGCTACGGAGGCCCTCTCGTTTTTATCTTTCTCTCATTTAATCTTCTTTTTTGTGTAACGTTCTATTTAGTAGGCATAAATAGAGATGTTAATATTTTATAAATGTTGAATTACCTTTCTTTTTAACTTAGATATGAACGGGGACGAACTATTGGTTTTGATGACGTCATAATAATGTAACTTCAGATATAGAATGCTCAGAAACTAACATTGCGACCCCCCATAACAGATTAATATCGGTTTGCCAATTTATTTTACCAACTGCTTTCTAAAGATTTTTAATTTAACAGAAACGTCTGTTACGAAATTCTAAACAATATTAAAGCGAAAAAAATTCGTCGGTCTTTGGTAGAATTCGAACCTACATCTCCTCTGGCTATCCGGCCCAATGCAGGCGCATTACCACTTATGCCACCAAGACCCTACTGAAGATCCACGAAATTAGTTATCGCTTGATTTATCCATACTTGGAGGGTATGCTGACGCCATCTATCTAATTAACTGCTTTCTGACCTGACCATTAATCGATACATTTTTAAACGACTTCAAAAAAAGGAGAAGATTCGCAACTCGACCGTATAAAGGTATGTGTATTAAGTATGTTCGCGGATAACTGCATTGTTTATGAAACGATATTGATGAATTCGGGAACTCCTCGAATATTGTAGGCAAACTTGATTAGATAGTTGAGCGACTACAGCGAAGGACATTTAATTGTTTAAAAATGACTATGATTTTCGGCGAGATAACAGCTTATTACGATCACTAAAAAAAATAAAAAATAAAAAAGGGTTTCGAAAAAAAAAAACCGCCTTCAAAAAGATAAAAATCAAATTGATATAAAATGGTAGGTAATATAATACGTCAGTCCAACTGAAGTCGACGTCCTACGATATTTTAACCAATAGCAGACTTCAGATGGACATACCTATATTACCTACCATTTTAAACGTTTTTTTTTTGCTTTTTGAAGGCGTTTTTTTTTATGTCATTATCAACCGTTTAGGTAAGTAACTGTTGGTGAACACCGCACTAACTGCCGCACTCAGAGACGTCAATTAAATAGAATGCTTGAAAAAGTTGCTTCTGCCACTTTATTTGCTATAGCAACAGAAAAAGACAACAGGTCACTAAACAAGCATTTTTGAATTGACTTGTCTGAGTGCGGCAGTAATTCAAGTATTTGCGTTTGCTATTTAAAACCAGACAAGGATAAGTATAATCTAATTAGTATTTTGCGCAAAATGTTAATATGTCAGCGAGGTAAGTGCGTTAGCAGACGGTAGTCCTATACGATTTTCGAAAATCGCTAACGACCCACGCATTGTCTAGCGTTGCTAATGAGATTTACTATATAAGTCCTCTATTATGCATTCAAAAATCTTTGGCAATGACAACCGCCTTATTTTTTTATTCATTTATTTGCCGTAATAGATTCCATAGGCGATAAACTTCAATAGCTAATGAATAATGTAACGAATTAATTTAAATAAATTATTATTGTGTCTAACCATCTTCTAATAAATGTCAGTTACTTATGTTTCTATGTATGTCTCAAGGTCGATATCAGTAAACCGAAGAGGTTAATAAGTAGGTATACCTACTGTTGCGTATGCAATTTTTTTATTGTATAAATTAATTCATTTATTTTATTCTTTTCCCCTATTTTCAATTGTTTCTGAAATCTGCTCTTCAAGCAATATCAAAACGTTTATCCCCACTAAAATGATCCGTTGAGCTTGAACGAGTAAAAAATGGCAAGTGACTAGCTTTCGAAACTTCCACTAAGCTGCGCATAATTTTGGCACTATTTCTGTATACCTACCAGCAAACTATAATAAATCTACAGTATCAAATCGAAGTTTTTAATTACATTAGCAACGCCTTCAAAACTTCCTCTTCAGCGGTCTGGTTTTGGTATCTACACCTTCTTATCTGGCAAAATACATCCTGCCAATAACTGGCTAATGTGAAAGCCATTCACCAAGCGGTTCCAACGAAAGACCAGTGCTGGCTTTACGGCTGGCGAATGCTGACTTGGGACAATATCTCTGGGTTTCGATCTTTTTGTATCCATGTAATATGGTTTTGTTTCGTTGCGAATAAATATCTCTTTATCTATACCTTTATAAAAAAAATATTTAAAAGTAGGTACCTAGTCTATACTAATATTAAATCATGCAAAATGTAACATGACGTCATCAGCAGCAAAGTTCGCTCCCCGGGGTAAGAATATATTTTTTCTTGTTCAAAACAACTATTTTAGTTTATTTATATTACTACTATGAAGTGGCAGTGGGCGGGGCACATTGCTCGCAGGACTGATGGCCGATGGGGTCAGAAGGTTCTGGAGTGGCGTCCGCGGACCGGAAGACGAGCTGTAGGTAGGTAGGCCTCCAACAAGATGGAGTGACGACCTCGTCAGGATCGCGGGACCGCGGTGGATGCGAAAAGCACAAGACCGGTCTGAGTGGAAAGCCTTGGGGAAGGCCTATGTCCAGCAGTGGACGTCTTTCGGCTGACATGAGTATTAATGACGGATATAACATCAGTTACGGTATGCATTATTTCTTGTATTTATTTTCTGCTTTATTTGCAAAATCTTGCTTGTATTAGGATTGCGGAAAATCATTTATAACAGGCAACGGGGCCCGTATATACAGACTAACATACTTATTTTTATAAACAACTTAGTAACTAACCAACTGTTGAGGACATGGTACCTACATGGTTACTAATTGGGATAGACCAAAAAATATAATTCACGGTTTTTACATTCTAATTTGAAAGAATAGATAATTTTAACAGACCAATTTCATTAATTTTGTATTTGACCCAAAGGTTTTGTTTTAATATCTTTATTTATTTAGCAGATATTTTATGGATGACAAGATTATTTTATATTTGGTTTGGCATTTTCTAATAAATTACAACAATTAAATGATATCTCATGATAAAAAGTGATTGCAATAGTGTATTAAAACATACTATTTCCAGCGGCTTTCGCCTAACCCGTAAGATACACCTAGGAGGGCTTCAAGCCGAAAACGAAAGTCAAACAAAGGTTAAATATACTTTTGTCAAAATATCCGAAATAGATAAATATTTCATAAACTTAATTATGCATAACGGCTTTAAAAGCCTATTCCTCGAAATGGTTTTCGAATATGAACAATCCCAATTGATAAGTCACAGTAAAGGGCATTCGGTAAGTTTGTACGAACATTATCGTCATATTTTTTTGCAACGGCCATGGGTGATTTTCTCAAAATGTTTTAGAGGACCTCTAAATACACATAAATGTATACCTATTAAAAAAAAAAAGTTTTTGGTACGGATAGTACGCACAGGTATAAATATTCAAACATCTCGGCTCCGATGCACTTAAGACACATGACAAAATGGAATGGAATTTGACAGGGATCTATCATAAATGATCATTTCTGAATGGCCGCTCACCTTAAAAATAAATGACTTACAAATGACCACACTATTACCCAAACGCCTTTTAGTTATCCGTATGCCTATTACTAAGTCTGTCTGCTCATCTGTATCACAGCGCTGTATCTTTAGAACCGAAATACTTAGCTTAATAAAAATAAAAATAAAGAGAGATCGTTTACAACAAACGTGTTCGGAATCCTTCTTATGCGAGGCTGACTCGCACTTGGCCGGTTTGTTTTAGTTAAAACGTGTAAGGATTTTCTAAATCGAAACAACAAGGCGTACATAATAGATGATTCAGACAGCAACTCTATTCTAAATGAAAGCAAAGCTGCAGCGAAGGTCGCAAGTTTTAATAAGGGGAAAATAAATTCCCCTGACAAGGTCGTTCGATGGAGCGTGACCCTTATAAATTCTGGATAACCGCGCCCGACGAGGCCGTACGGTTCCGTCAACGATTTTTTTTGCGATACGGTACGTTTACTTACATCAAGGTGTTTCGATGATGATGGCAAACTTATAGGCTTCAGAAAAAAATGGTTCAATCCCTTTTGAGGGATCTGTAAGTTGGTAAAAAAGGAACCCTTATGGTGAGACTTCGGTGTTTGTCTGTGGGTATGACTGTTTGTCTGTATATCACAGCTGTTTTTCTCTGAAACGATAGAAGCTATGAACCTAAAATTTGGCATAGTTGTATTTTTTTGATTTTTCCTGAATCTGTAACTTTCAGTGGCGTATTTTTTGATTTATAGACATAAATTTACAAAAATGCCCCTTATCTATTATTTACTACAAAAATACCAACGGCAGTTGTAGCTTTGCCATACAATTCAATGAAATTATATCTTTAAATGCCATGATGCACGTTGATATTTGAACTTACCCAAAATGTTTAGGTAAGTAGGTACTTACATAGATTTTTCTTTATTACCTGACTGCGGCAAAGCCCAACAGGAGGGTTATGTGTTGGACTTGTATAATTATGTCCGACTCAATGTCCGCTCGATAATACTAAAAGGCTAAAACGATTAATTATACGTGGTTTAATTTCGTCTTAACCACTAAAGTGTTATAGGCTATATTAAAATTATTTAAAAGTGAAATTGGTGAATAAAAAAATTAATACATGATAAGTAACATGAATTTGCCGACATTATCAACACAGCAGTTGGGTTTTTTTAAAGCTCGCTTTTCGTTACACTTGTGTCTGTATACATTTCGGGTACTACATGGAACTTCGTTATATATTAAAATGACCTCCATCGGGACCAAATGAAATCGTCAAAGCTAAACTAGACACTGAATTTCATACTACCGCCTCAGACGTTCAGACAGAGCTGTATTTTCCAGTAGGGGACGTCGGAATGGCCCCAAAGGCTCGAATATCAAAGGAGTTTGCTGGCCAACAGTTCGTGAAAATCTAAAACCATGTTAGAAAGTCATGAGGGCAACTAACCCTCCCGTGCCCATATGTTGTCTTAGAAATCGGGGTAAGTAATAAGAGACAGCGTTTTTAAATTTTGACTAAAATGATCTCTTTTGTTATGACGACATAATACTCGTACTTCTGTGAGCTGGATGTTAAGTGTGAAACAACATTGTACTTAAAGGATACCCTAATTCGTTTAACGCAATATTCAAGGCTAAATCGGAAGGAGATGGAGATTTGTTAGGTAATTAATTACCAAGTCTGTAAGATTTTAAAGACACTTCAACAAAAACTAAACTAACATAACTAGCTGGATTTATAACAAGGAAAAGCCAATATTATTGAATATAATTAATTTATAAGTGATAGGTAAACGATATATGTGCAGGTGTAATAAATAAGGCCAACGTTTGAACTTAGATATAATAATATATATATATATCTAATTATATTCTGCAACAAACATCTCTCAAACTTATATCAATCTGCCGCAAAGTCATTGAAAAAATCGAACTAGCAATTTAACGCGACTTCTCGCTTTAGTTTGAACTTCTATCTCACCAAGTGTAATGAAAGTCGACCTGAGGGGCTATTGTCTAACGCATTCGCCATCACGATTATTTTCATTTTGAAAATCGAACGCATTTCTGCATACAAAATGAAAACAATTGGTACACTTTGAAGCCGATTGTCATTGCGAGTGCGTTAAGCAATAGCGTCGCTGGCCCATAATACTTACATGCTGGACAGAGAGTGATATAATGTTATATTCACATAAATACGACCATAATAGACGCGCAGGCGCAGGGGTAAGTATATGCGTTGTTGTTAATAGCATGCCCCTTCTTATTGGGGTCCGTTCATTTGACCGAAATACGTTTCGTCGAACGTATCGTTTCGCAACTTTTTCATTTGGCAACCCACTTTTATTTCTGTAACGGTAAATATTTCAGGATTTATTTCTGTACCTTCGCGAACACCCTATAGGTGAGGTTAGGTTAGTATTTATAAAAACCCTGAAATATTTACAGTTACAGAAATAAACGTGGGTTGCCAAATGAAACGGTTGCGAAACGATACATTCGACCAAACGTTGTTCGGTGAAACATTAGTGAACCCTTCTTATTACTTAGACCAAACCCTAAAGCTATCAAGCGAAAAATTCACCCCGAACCTTTTCGGCGAAATCGGCTATTTAAACTTGGACTTATGCATATGGGGCCCAGTCTTACTAACGAGAACACGAAAAAATGACCCTCCGCTAACATGATACCCAGTCAGCCGGAAGAAGTTAAATACATCGGTATTCTGCCAAATGAAATTCGGTCCAAGGTATTTTCTTTGTATTTTGTCCCTTTGTATAGGGATAGGTCCGAAATTGTGAATTCTAGTTCAATATGTTCATCTATCAAAGTTCTTAGAATTCGAGAAAAAAATTATTTTGCATGCTTTGTCTCTATTTGTCCCTACGTGCTTCATTTAACTTGGACGTTAAAAAATTTTGTAGGAAGAAAATAATGAAATTTCATTAGGGGAAACTGTTGTACCCCGGACATAGTTTTACCTCGGACAGTTGACAATATTTAAAGTATCCCGCATTCTTCAAAAAGAAATATATATGTCATTTGAAGCATTATCTATTAAAATGAAAGTAAAGTTAGCACGAAACTCGAGAGCAGCGTGTGCGTCGAGAAAATTACAAAAATATAAAATTTGTTACAGAAAATGAGTTTTTAGAACTTTATTACAAATTTGTTTATTTAGTGTTTCGTATATATATGATAAAACTGAATAATGCATGCTAAAACTATATTAAATAGCTATCAGATAGTGCAGTCGTTTCATCCTAACTTTTAGACGAAGTGCGTTTACAAAGGTTACTTTAAAAAAAACTTGCTTTGTTGTACCTTAGACACCGAACTTACGTTGTACCTTGGACTACGGACTAAGGTAGAAAAGTTCCAAAGTGTTCTAATTCTTACATTATTTTGCATTTTTTATGACAAGTTAAATACTTTTTACTATTTTAATTGTTGATTACATTTTTGTTTATGTTTTTAATTGTTCTCAGGGAGATTTTCCATTTGTTTTAGGAGAGTGGGAAAATATGGCCTTTTCTTGTAAATTTTATTAAGGAACCTATGAAAAGGTATAAAAAGTTTTCGTCCGAGTTGCCTTTTGTATCCTTAATAACTAAATACTAGATGATTATTTTCTGTTTTCTTGGCAAAAATGGTATTTGCCCAAGGTACAACACCGAGTGTCCAAGGTAAATCAGGGGTGTTGTACCATGGACACTTTTCCCTTTTTTTTCTATCAGCCTGTCCCGTCTAAACTAACTAAAGGATCGTTTAATATCATATCCCGGAATGTAGTACAATAGTACAACTTTACATATTTGCACATTTGGCAATTCTGAAGCATCTCGTTTTTTTTCTAAAAATCAAAGAAATGTAAACTGTCCGGGGTACAACAGCTTCCCTACTTATTAATTTAAGAACCTAATGTAGTACACGGACATGTTTCCAAACACAAGCAAGAAGTCTTTTACTTAAGTTTTTAACCTAGAATAGATTTTGTTTTCGTTTAACATGGCAATGTGCCAGAATGCACTTTAAAATTCATTACAATTAAAAATGCTGCCGGATGTCGTGATCTCTTCTGTGCTCTGTTCTTAGTTTAACGACTAAATAACTAACAATCCATAAAAAAGATAACAAATCTTGAAGCGTACCGTGAACCATTTTATTCTTTCTCTTTCACACGGCCATACCGCTAGTAGAGAGTAAGAGCAACAGCTCATGGTTCTGAACTTCAGTTTTTAACGAACAGCCACAGATAAAAATAAAGCATTGGAGCAATAGCGTTAAAAATGCATTATTGTTGAGGCGACGGCGATAAATTCAAGCTATACGAGACACGCGCCAAAGCTTTTGAAGCATTTGCGGTGCGGACAGTAACATCGGTACTTAAAAACATATTTATGTTATATCGATTACCTAAAATAATTAACCACGATGAATAAAGATAATCAAACATTTAAACGAGTTAGTTGCGTAGATATTAAAAATCGTTAAAGCCTTCGTTTTTTGTACTACAATGAATTAAGTTACGTTTGTAAAATAAAACTATGAAGTTAACTTATAAGACAACTACGATTTTATCTATGGTCAAAAGATCTGAAGATACATGCGTATTTTTGAGGATACATCCACTATATACTAAAATATTATTTCCTTTGCATCTAATATCGAGTCCTTGACGCGAAATCCGTTTACACTTCGCCGGCTTCGATCTGTAGCTTAGTGAAAAATATGGCGAAACTGTAGAGCAAATTGATAATTGTGGGGTGAAGATTTACAGACAATATTGAATTTATTTGCCAAAATTCAATAGACGCAGCTGAGTGGCTTGTGTCGTTTCACGATTGACCTTGATACTTGGTTCTGCAAGTAGTTGACCGAAGCTACACAAGCAATGTGCAAGTTGCAGAACATTTCCGAAGTTGTTAAAAATGACTGAGGTTTCAGAATGTTCTCTTTCAGTACAAAAATTATGATTGTTTTAAGAAGCTACAGAGCATTTCAAAAACTTTCATAATTCGAGAAGTTCCTCGTCGATACAATTCTAAGCATAACTATTGAGCCTTATTCCAATTTTTTCAAACCCATCTGGTTTTTGAAACCATTCTGTCAACAACCGAAGAAAGTACGAGTATAATGGAAAACATATATCTTTTTCTATTTATTTTTCAACAAGTTCAGATTTGTCAAATATTTACTATGAAAATATTAACTGGGGTTTATATTTAAGCATATCTCAATTAAGCCTGGCACATAGCTAATAGATAGAGGGCCGGTCCACAATGTTGACTAATTTCCATACCATTATGGTTCAACCAATAACATCTATCAGAACAGCTGATTCACTGCAAGTAAACGGTCCGAATGGTAAGCCACCTTAAGGACATGTTATATCGGAATTGGATTTAACATAAATATGATAAATTATCTATATTTTAAACGATATTAGTGATTATTAAAAAAAAAACGATCTAAAATTTTGGCAAAGGTACCAGTGAACATCTAATCTCCTCATTTTGAATTTTGTATTAAGCAGTGTGGTATATACAGATACATTATGGCAGAGTTCTTTAAGCTGTCAACTGGGATAAACCTATCGGTAGCATTGAAAAGCTTAAGTGAAGGCAATACGTCACCGTCAGGGCTCCAGCTGGCTTGTCGTTAGAAACATATCTAGTTATAGAGTTGACAGAATCCAATCAAAGATCTCACAGAATACAACATGATTTGAACTCTTTTGTCACAGTAAGCTAAACTAAGCAATGGCCGTATCAAAGGCGCGGTTTACCTTTTTGGATATAGCATTCTCTCGTACTTATACATAGTCTTTGTCAGAAAGTGACAAAAGTTTTGTCCGAAGCGATAATTGCGATCATAATAAGCCAGCTGGTATTTATCATTATTTAAAAAGGGTTTGTTGATGAATATTTGCATCAAAATGGAATAGCTAGATATTGTTGGGAGATAAAGTATTTTTAACCCGCAAAATATCACAGTAACCGGCGCAGCAAAGCAGCTAGTTGAAAATTAATAAAAGCTTCCGGAAAGTTACACGCAAAAACTTTCCCCTTTGTTGCAAATCGGTTTATGGTAAAATCATTTTAGTTCTATATAAAATGGCCTTTTAAAAATACATAAATTGAAGTCCTAAACAGAGCATCCCCCCTTAAAGATTACGTTCAATTCACAGGAAATACAAAACCTAGGTAGGGTGGCACTGGACACTCGGTTTTGCAAAGTCATGCTGGGAACATGCCATCTGCTGCATCTGCAATTTGATCCACGTACGGGCTCGTATTATTGTGCACTTTGTGAATAGTTGGTAGGTGAGAACGAAAGGCTTTATCTTACATATTTATAGTTGTTCTCTTATCGTAGTTTAAGAACGGTGTTTTTGCCAATCGGATGATCGCTACAATTTTAAAAAGATATAAAATGTTTTGTTCCTGGAAAGAGACCACTTCTGAGAAGAAGCAACGCAAGTCGTTATTTTGGCGTGATATTAACATAAAATATTAACAAAACAATCTCATACAGACTCTCCTAGTTCCAAACTAAGCGTAAGGCTTGTATCATGTCCTAGGCGACGACAAACATAAGTACTGATATAGCGTAATAAATACTTCAAGCTTCGTAGACAGAGCCACACCAACTAGGCTAATGCATCGTCGACATACGTTATTTCTAAACATATTCAACCCTTTTAAGCTGATGACTAAAATACTTTTACAGTAGTCCTTTTTGAGCATCATCTGTTTTTGTTTTCATTAGAAAAGGCTGCCACCCCTCTCCATCATAGTCCTGTCAAAGTATACTACGTGCGTTCAAAATTATTCCCAAAAACAAAGGCATAATTGCCCTCATCTAACAACCACCTATTGCTGTCTAAGCATGCTAATTTGAACTCTGTCCGAACTTGGTAGAGATTACACGTGTTCTGCATTTTAGTGTGCAATTTTGAATGCCCATTCGATACGCTCACGTTGACACGTTGTTATGATATCCTTGCTAATCAACGATGACGTTATCGGTACGGTGTAGGTATTAATTGTCCGAAGACGATATTAATACTGATGATGTCATACTAGGTAGCTGAAGGTAGGCCTTCAAAAAGATGGAGTGACGACCTCGTAAGGATCGCGGGAGCGTGGTGGATTCGAAAAGCATAAGACCGGTCTGAGTGGAGAGCCTATGCCTTGTCTTGCCTATGCTTGTGCCTTGGGGGAGGCCTATGTCCAGCAGTGGACGTCTTTCAGATGACATGATGATGATTATGATAATTTCATACTAAATTATGTAATATTCTTCACGTTGTTTTGTGATTACAACGATAATGTATATAGTCCGAGCTCCGTGAAATCGGGGTTTAGGAAGGAAGACGGGTGTGCGCCGCGCCCGCCCATCGCATCGTACCCCGCCTCTCCCAGTATGAGAGCTCGCGTTATCGCCTTAGTTGGCTATAATCATTAACGTAATATTGGCTAAATCACAGTTCTAAATCCTGACGTCAGCTTTTCGTGCGATTCCTCGGAACTTGCGCGCGGACTATATGTACGTTAATTCTGTTGATCAAATCCTGTTTTTCTACTTCATTATCTTTATCAAATAATATGATAAGTGCCCACACTATTTGCAGTAAGCTATAGTTGTAGTATATGAGATGATAGTTTTAAAACGATTCAGAGGTTTTAAAATAAGCTGTAAAACATGCCAGTAAAAGGGAAAAGGGTAAAGGAATCATTGTCTTTTTATTGTAAGTAGATAGAACATTATAAGGTCCTTGCAATGTCTGGAATCGAAGCCTGCAACTTGTAAAATTTTGACAACTCAAAAAACGCGCTCTTTGATTCTAGGCGCGAAAAACCATATCGTTTTTGACCTGTTAACGTATGGTCAAAGTTTTTATAGCACTTATTAACTTCTCAGTAATGGCGGCTGGTTCTAACCGCCAAGAATAGAGGCCCTGTAAGCACTTTACTAATGTAAGAAATCAATACGTTTTAGGTTACACTTATACAACTTAAATCTATTATGTCACTTTTCCATTACAAGAGCACCACCATTAAATAAAAGTCGTATTCGTGCTGGAACGAAGGTATTATACGTATCTTTGAGCGGCGTTGCCGTGGCGACTGCACGCGCGCTCGCCGAGTTCTAAGCGTGCCAGGGGATAGGCTTTAGCGGTTAGCTAACAGGCTTTTTAGAGAAGGTCATTGAATTAGATTAGATTAGATTAGATTAGGCTAGTGACTTGTACGTTTCAAAGAATTCGTCAATACTATAACAAGCCATGTGGAGCAACACAGATTTAAGTTTATTCACATATTTTGTATCACTAGCAGACTTTAAGTCATCGATTAGTGTGTGTGTGTGTGTGTGTAGTGTTATGACACAATATCATTATTATTATATGCCCAAGTGGAAGAAGAGATTGTGTTTTTTGCACATAATTGAGGATGTTGCAAAGAAAACGAGCACTTACGTTTTTTAAATAAAGAAAATACATTTTACGAAGATAATTATGAATTTAATACAAATAATATTCAACATTGTCAATTGCTAGAATGCCATTAGGCATTAAGTTCACCTTGTACTCAAATTTGTATTTTTGTGCAATAAAGATTAAACAAATAAATAAATAAATCAATATTAGTTTCATTTGGTAGCATTCAATCTCATTTAGTTACAGTATGTTTAAAATAATCGAAAAAATCTAAAGTGTTCGCTTTCTTCGCAACAAAGTTTATAATATCTAAAAGTAAGTTCTCTTGTTAGTATGAAACTTTTCCAATGAAACGGTTAGTTGGATATTAATTAGGCTAGCAATGTTTGCTAACCCGGATTTTTATTTTTGTTTAAACTATTGGTCGTAGTAGGGTCCGTCCAGACCCAGCACCTTAGCCTTTAACCTTTGTTGTGTTTCATGCATCAATAAATAGTTATTCAGAAGAAAAAAAAAGTAGTAGTCTTCAGAATGAAATTGGCAACATCTTCTAGATTTTTGACAAAAAGTGCTGTTTAACGTACCTAGTGGTTGCCACTTGAAAATTCGTTTCCCCAAATTATCATCATCACCACTTCTTTTCTGTTAAAAGACGTTCACTGCTCGACATAGGCCTCCCCCAAGATTTGCCACGAGGACCGGTCCTACCTGTCAAATTATTTTATGCCATAAAGGCCAGGAAGAAAAGTTTTTCTACTTCTACTATTATTTTATTCTGCGTTACCATCTGCACCATTTCCCTATTACTTGAACCCCGTTAAGAGAGACAGATTTTAAAATAAAACTAATTTTAGTTCAACCGGAATCCATTCCATTTTGCTTGTCTTTTGCGCTGATCCTACTCTAATTCAGTATAAATTGATTTTGCTGGCGATTCTCTTTCATATTTCAATTGGCTTATACAACTACGAGACGGAGTCGAGAGTAGTTGTTTAGTATACAATTGCGAATTGATTTTAATTTAAAGTAACTAGAAATATGCGTATAAACCCGTATTATGGGTATGTTCGTATCCAGGCTGATGCCAGTCGCTTCCCAGCTCAATAATAACGACCTACGAAAAGCCAATTTAAAAAAAACCTGGCAAGAGCATATTCAATCACGCTTAGTGTAGAGTTCCAAACCCGATACTACAAACCCCAAAAACTATCTCAAAAAATAACGAGTATTTTTTTTAGTACTTTAGCCGCCTACATAAATCTCAGGATTTTTCAGGTTTTTTTTTATATTTTACGTTTTTGGCTGTAAAAGGGGGAAAAGGAGGACAAGGGGACACGTAACGTAACTCTAATGAAAATCGAACTTTTCCAGTTAAACATTTATAATAGTGGTAGTTAAAAATTATAGGTAAACTACTGACTACTAATTCTTCAAAAATTTATCCAATGGTATCTAACTAGAAGTCAGAATGAATAAGAAAACCCTTTGCTTTTATTGTGTGGGTAACCGAAAAAAAATCAAGATTTTATTTTTCAATTTTATTGGCATTATTTAAATATGTGTAAAGCTTTGCCAAAAATACAGCTTTATGGTAGCGAGAGTCTTTAAGTTAAAGCGCGGACAGACGGATAGACAGACAAGGTAAAACTATAAGGATTCCTTGTTGACAACGGAAAAATATTTCTCTCAATGTTACGATAGCTCTTATTTACTTGACAGAAATGGCGGCCCAGTTAAACATAATACGATAACATGTCAAAATGATTTACCCGAGTCAAATTAAAGCTCTTAAAGGATATCGGTAAGATTCGTGGTCTGAAGATAAGAGCGAGTGAGAGAACGTTACTTTCAAATGTATTTTTTGGAAGCCCCATTGCATTATCTACGTGTGATTGCTAGACTTAAATGAGAAATTCTGATCAACTTTTTGAACAAAAACGTAGACCGACTCTTTGAATTTCTATTTACTTCAGGCTGAATTGAAACAACCTTCGAGCCACTTTAAGCCCGATAAAAAAAACCAACGCTATTCGCGCCAAAACCATTTCAAAATTGGAATGGCGCACCTTCTAAGCGGATTCCCACTATCGCAAATTTATTTTCACTTCTTTTCTGTGCGCTGTTCCTTTTGGTTAAGGTTGAAATTTATTTGTGCAGCTGGGTTGAAGAAAATTGTTTTGCTTTACAAATCCCGTGCATAGAGAACACAGATTTCAAATAAGGAACTGGTGGCTCATCCGATTGGACGCTAGGCTACCTATATTGGTTATACATGCCTACCTACTTCATAAAACGTCTAAAATAGTATAAAAAGTCCTATACCAGGAGGGCTTTGATTAATGGGTAAAAAAAAGCCGATTAGGTCAGTTAAGTTCATTATTATAGTAGAGCCCTGTGTAGTGAGAGTGAGACCTGTCGACTCAGTATCAAAGTCGTAGAAGGTCAAAATATACGGACTTCATATTTTGGAATTTTTTGATTTAAAACAACAATTCATTCAACGTTGCCTTATTTTTCTTTTTTGTTACGTTAGGGCCTGGCTACATCGCCACGGCATGGCGTCGTTAACCTGAAACGGCGCGTCGCCGTAGAAAGGCACGTTGCTGCGTCATGTACACACACGGTGCCGTGTTTCATTATAAAGTGCAATATTAAGTCGAATGTTACATGGCCTTGAATCGGCACCACGCGGCAACGTGCTTGACCACGCCGCCGCGTTGTTTCACGCTAACGATGTCGTGCGAAAAATTGTACTGCCTAATTACTATAAAAACTTCTTATGTGATATTTCTTACCGACCAATTCCAGTTTATGAACTGGCTACATGCAACTGCCCAATGTAGTCATTTCACCGCTCAATTAAGTTTAAATTTGTTAAGATTTTTTTTTTATTTATTCAACTGTTCAGTTTTTACTGAACAGCACATGTATTTCGTAAATTTAAAATTACTAAAAGTACAATATACTACTGCCGCCGTTTTAAATCAGTACTTTATCACCGCACCTACTCAGATACATTTAAGAGACAATTAACTCATTTCTGTTTCAAACTTTTGTATGAAAAATTGTCCCAAAACACGACTCGTCGTTAACTGCTGACTGCGGCCGTTGTTTAAGTAAACTACAACCAATTCTATTGGTGCACCATTATCGCACAAATCAACAGCACTACTCAACTGTAAGTTTCTTTCAGCCAACCGACACACACCGTAGGTGAAATTCAAATCAGGCCAATCTAGTCGTCAAGGCTAACCTAACCTAACTGGCCTAACTGGCCTGCCCTGTTGAATTCCTCGAATGGTCCAATTATGACCGCTGAACCCTAAAAACGCAATCAAGCGTGTACACAGTTCCCGTATCCAGGGTTCCAGACAACATTTGATTTCGAACGGCCCACGTGACCTTTCGTGCCAATTAGTATGCTTCTAACTCGATGTACAGTCGAGTACAAAGATTTTAATTCTTTTGCATGGAATAAGGTATAAAAGTGTAGGGTATTATGTTTAATTATATTTGTAAACGACTTTACAATGTTTAGCTTATAAGCTCAGAGCGCGCTTAGGAAGTTAACGATAGTAATATTTGCATTTCATAAACAATAAGCTTTAGAAAAACAAAAACTTACTCACTTTGTTGCCGGCTGTACTTCTAATACTGATGATAAAGTCGCCATTGAACAAAGATTCGGTTTGATGACGCAGTTAGCCTATTTACTTTCTAGAGTAGGCTTCGAATCCCGGTCAGTACCATTGTAATATGAAATATGTTTAAAAAATTACTGGCTGCTGAGTTTCTTGCTGAGTTTCTTCTCAGCAGGGGTCTCCTCTTGGGAAGCGCTGGTAAATTCTTGACGTGTAAAAGTGCCCGTGCGGCCTACTTACTGAATAAATGACTTTTATCTTTATCTTTACAACGGCAACGGTAGACGACGACGCACGGTAACAGACTTTAATTGATATACCACTATAAAACCTTATTGTAAAAAACTTGCCATTAACTGCCATTTAATTTCTATTTCGTCACTTGACGCTGTCATTATGACAGGGTTCCATAGTGGCATAACAATTAAAGTCCATGACTGTACGTACTTAGTGGAGTACGTCCGGCAGAAGGTTGGATGCAGTCTGACGGTGTTCCAGCTGCGGGCGCAACTGCGCGTGCCGTGGTTTATGCTGGGGACCGTCGAGTGTCCTGACTTCTGGCAAAAGGGTGTCGTGTTCCGGCGGTTTCGGGGCAACCTACCGGCAGCGAACATGACGGCCATTTTGCGAAACAGGACCACGCTGTTCTGTCACCTCGGTGTTAGATTTATGTTTTATACTGTTATTTATGTCAATCTTTAACGTATTTGTAATTATGGGCCACGTTGCTCGAAATAAAACTTTAGTATTATTTGTATGTCTTTACCAATCACGGGACTATGGGGGTCCCGGACCTTTGGAAGGCGTACATGCAGCCGAAGCTAACAAGCAGAGGGCCTTTAGACAAGTTTAATTTAGTAAAGATATGGGACACTAACCGGCGATTGTCCCTGAGTTCAAACTATAGAAGTATGCTTCCACGGACAACCACCGGTTAGTGTAAGCCTATTTAAGAAGGATGGGAATATTAATAATAGGTAGTATGAATGAACTGATATGGATTGGTGAACTAGGCTATATTGATGAACCTACGGCACCTGCCTGGCCAATTCTAATTACTGTGGTTGAAATGGCAGGCGGTGATTCGCCAGAACTCAATAGAATAGGCCTCCCCAAATAGCCGCATATATATAGCAGCAGGGAGGCAACAGTTCCACAGGAGCTAAGGATGGAGAGGTGGTTCTGGACTTAAAACGACCATAAGGTACCGACTCACCACTTATGCAACACATAGGTACGCCCTTCGAGCATATACGCGACTCCACTCTGACCAGCCAATAAAGGCAAGCCAGCGGTGAGGGTCTGTTCCGCGTCATTGTACACCGCAGCCGGCTGGTAAAGGCAAGCGCGAGGCGAGCAACAGGACTTCCTGGGTCATCGATGTTTTTTATTTGTCTAGTATTTATAGTAGAATCCTAGAGCTTAGTTAGGGACTAGGACAACTTGTGTGATATTTATTCCTAGATATATATTAATTAAATGATAAATATATTTTTACAAGTAAGTATTTGAAACTCTAAATTAGCAATTGAGAAGCACCTATTCTTCGTCTCCATCATCGTATAAGTTTGTTGGTAGGTACCATCAAATTGACAATTCTCTAAATTATGTGTTCTTCTAAAGTTTTCTACTAATTATATCACATTGAAGAAATGAAAGAATCACGTAAGATAAATCAAACTAGTGTATCTCACAAATTCTCAGATTGTCTCCTTCCGTATGCTAGTTAGATACAGGCGTACCTACGAAAACAATAATAATATGAACAAGTCACGGGGAGAAGTTGTGCTGACCTTGTAGGATGCAAATGACACTTGTAATGTATAAAACTATACATTTAACAACTTTTCGTGGTTTATTTTATACTAATAGATTGGAAACCTTTATCGTTTCATCGGTAAACTTTAGCACATAGTTCGCTGACTATTTCTGGAAAGATTATCGTTTATTTATATTCATATATGCTTTTCTATGACTTAAGTCAAGATTTAATGTAGAGGCACAGCCATAGCTGGCACGAGTGCACTTCATCACATGCACGTTGCAACTGAGCCTGCTAAATTAGTAGCCTAATTACTGACATGAACTAACACCGTAATCCCATACATAATACCGCCGTTCAAACCAAAAAGAACTTTACGGTTACTGGCATTTACGTTATTCTGATATTTGTTGCCTTGTAATTAGCGTAATAGCATACACAAGAACATCGCAGCCGCCTGCTGTCGTAAGACTCATTTTGACTTGAACGGACGTATTCACTTTCAGTGCCTAGGAAATTGGTTTGTATGTTCAAGTAACGCTTTAAGGAGTCACGGGCTAGAAGGAATTAATGTGGTAAGCGTAGTAATTTGTTAAGTGTCATGCAGGCTTATGCTGGCAGTTTATCGTGTTTTAAGTTAGTGGTGTGTTCTAAGAATAATGGAGTAGCTGAGAATGAGGTTTTAGTTAGTGTATTGGCTTCGTGTAAGGACTTGTTAGATGACTTTCAAGAAATTCTGATATCTGTGAAGCGATATTTCTTTTCGCATTTTCTCCCATTCTTAATTTTACCCAATTTCATTTTTACTGGGTCGATTTTATTACCTTCGCTTTTGTTCTCGTGCGACTTGTTTCCGAGTCGCATTTTTTCCCGATCGATTTCTATCCCAGTCTCACTTTTTCTCAAAAGTATATTATGTCGTTATGTAGATGGGTTTAGGTTATGGTAGTTTTGCAGCAGGCCCGGAGTGCCAAATAATCCAGAAATAGGAGATCCGTCGACTCGAATGGGAAAAACACGAGTGAAAATATGATGCTAGGAAAAGAAGACCTTGGATAAAACTCGCAAGGGGAAAAACACGAATGTGAAAATAAACTGCCAGGAAAAAGGCGACGTTGCTCGGGAATAAACGCGAAAAGAAAATTATTTTCAAAGAAAAATAGCGTTTGGGAGAGTCATTTAAGAAGCAATGCAAGCACTGCTTGCTTTTTTGTTTGAAAAAATGTTTGATTTCTTTGCGCATTTTTGTTGTTTTATAATTGCTTAAAGGAGTATCTTATCTAGGTCAAACGTAATCAAAATTTTCGGAAATTTCATTTCATATGATATGAAATGAAATAGTTTATTCCCAAAACAGGTTCCATAAAACAACAATGGCAGAATCAAAACTAAACTAAAAAATATAAGCCAACTATTTTTGTTTAGAAGTCAACTTGAAAAATAACATTGTAATTTGACAGTCCTAGACTGTCTTTAGAGAGACCGCTGTTCACACCGAATCATGTCAACGGCGTGTACAATAATTAGACTTTACAGCGATCTTTAACGACCTAATAAAATACGCTTACATTATTTATTTTATCATTAAAAAAGTTTTTTATTTCCTTAAGCTAAATGAAATGTAACATTATTTCCAATAGCAGCACGGTCACATAATGTTTTTACTAAACTTATATTCAACAAGTTGTTGGAGTTGTCAGTCACAATTGTCTGTTCATTCCTTTTTGGCAACATGCCCTGAAGTAGATGAGTAAGGACAATGCATAGGGTTGGACACATACAAGTTTTGCACAAAAGTAGCAAAAAGAGATGATGATACTATAAATAAATAAATATAAAACAAATATATTAGTTTATATATTATACACATAATAATTATGTGTATAATATATAAACTTACATATATAATACACATAAATAAACTAATATATAAACTAATATATATATCTGTAGCTCTGCCTTCCCTACTCTGGGACTGACGTCATGAGTTTATGTATGAATGTATAAAGATTTTTTTACTGTTTTTACTTAGTGAGTTTTTTTATGTTAATGCTAAAACCCTGTTCAGACTTACTTGTCTTATGTGGTAAATGAACCTTTTTTTTCTAATACAGCTCTTTTATCGTAAAAAAAAGACAAGGTTCATACAAAAAAGTTGCATTTTGAGGTTAGAAAGTGGTTTACTGCTTAAGACAAGTAAGTCTGAACAGGGTTTAGTTAGCATGGATTTTTTTACATTATTTCATGATTGTTTCTAATTTCGCAGTGCTGTATCCAAACGGGTATTCAATGGGGGGCTAAAAGAAGTGTCGTGAATAATATCATGGTTCAATCCTTCCTGCTGTTGGAACCTACAAACTTACTTGGAATTTATGTAAGGAATTATATGACTTCAGTGAACCTCTTTTACAAATCATGAAAAACTGAATTTTTTGTATAAGCATACAAGCGTCCATACATACCTTCACGCCGGTCCCTCAATAGGGTAGACAGAGACTATGGTACAGGCAGTAATTCCAAAACAGTAGTTCGGTTTGTAATTATGTTTTACAATTTTTTATATGCCTTAAAGAAAAGTACGTAAAAATGCTTTAGTGAATAAAACAAAAATAAAGGAATGGTTTATTTGGTACAAAATAACAATAAGAAAACCACTCATTTGATGTTTGTACCTGTAATCTATTCATCCTGTTTAGACCACCACCGGTCTTGCGGTCACTTAAGTAATTTTGCGTGTTAGACATTTTCAAGAGTCATGTAATTGCTGTGGTTATCCTGTTATCACCATTAAATTAGCGTTACGCATTAGTTTATACAATGTGATGGTACGATACTCTTAACCAGTTTTTATTAAGGCATTATTGCTTTTATAAAATACAAACAGGTTGAAAAAACCACTCGCTCTTGGCCTAAGAAAACATTAGTTGGAGCGAAATAATACTTCGTATCTCAAATTGAGCGAACAGGCACGCACACGTATTGAAAAGACAAACAAGGGGAATTGTATAAGTAACTGGGAAACTTTGTGTGCCATGCGTAAAGCTGAGAATTGGGATGGAAGAAGACGTACCGAGGGGAAATAGGTTTTCATGTTGAGGGAAGGTTGATTGAACTCACAAATTTAATGTCAACCAAGAGTGTTAATTGATTTCTCTCTATATAATATAAATAATATAAATAGAAAAAAACTCCCAATATAACGGTGAACCTTTCTTTCAGAGCTGATTTCTCTTAAACGGCTCGACGGATTTTTATGAAACTAGGCTAAGAACTATTCCAAATGAACTAGGTTTCTTTTAAATAAAACGCATTCT
The DNA here is from genome assembly GCA_923062465.1 of Acleris sparsana. Taxonomy (NCBI): domain Eukaryota; kingdom Metazoa; phylum Arthropoda; class Insecta; order Lepidoptera; family Tortricidae; genus Acleris; species Acleris sparsana. The sequence continues at coordinate 11,891,111 of OV281296.1, forward strand.
TATTGGACCATCAATTTGGTAGCTCTGATGCAACATGCAAATACATACAAACACAAATACCCAGATACACCTGTCAAACTTATAACACCCCTGTATTTTGAGTGCTGTCTGTTTGGCATAATACCGATGGTCAGAAACATATCGACGGTAGAAAGCAATTTTGTCGTATCTAGAAAAATCGTTTTTTTTTTCTTTGCTTATTTGAAACAGAAAAAAACTGCGAAGAATGGTCCAAGTCTCGTATTTCTCGGACGATTTTAATTTTAGATACGACGTCGAATTTATACAAACTTTTTACCCAAAGCATTACCTGTAATGTTGTATTTAGGACATTATTTGTTATTTAGTTTTGATGATTAGATACATCAAAATTACTTTCTATGTATTTTGATGTATTGAGATAAAATTGTTACGTTTGGTGAGTTTCAAATAGTTACCACGAAAGTTCGTTATCATAAAAACATGAATACGGAGATACAGCAAAATTGATGCTTAGATATTTGTGACACTTATCTGTGGTTTTATTTGTACCTACTTACTTACAACAAAATTTCCCAATTTACTTTTAATTGTCTCTAGTTGCTTTAAAATGAATGAACTACAATTATTGCTCTGTGATACATATACCAAAAATTTTAAACTATTTTTTTGCTAGATTACAATATACAGCGAAATTGCCGCAAATAATTTAGAAGAATTTTCCACATCCCATATATAATGACTTCGAGATACAACATAATTGCGTTCCGAGACTAAAAAATGTTTTGCTGTATCTCGTAAAAAACCTATGTTATACTAACTTTAGAATAAATTTATTGTATCTGCCTGAATTATCATTATTTTCTTACTATTTTTTATTTAGGATATATCTCTTTATCTCTTTTAGTTAAAGAATTATATTTTTTCAAAGTGTTTTTTTTACTCTGGTGTAAACCTCTATTTTTTAGATACGACAAAATTGCTTTCTACCGTCGATATTTGTTTTTCGACGAAAGTTAACACTGCATATTTGCAACGTCAAAAGATGGCTTTTAGTTTTTATTTTTGTGTATTTAGGTGTTCAAAGTTCTTTTTTGTTACCGTAAACTAGGGGTACTTTGATTTACGGGGTAACATTGCCCACCCCAAAAACTATCTTTAATATTTAATTATTCTATTAAATGTTTCATCAGGACTAAGCTACTCAAACAGTTATATAATTACTTCAACAATTTAAGAAGATAACAACTATAACATTTATTGTTTTAAGGTCGGGCAATGTTACCCCGTAAATCAAAGTACCCCCAGTTTACCGGTAGTGATTTGTACTTTTAATGCCTTTGTGTTGAACAGTGATAGAAGACTTGGACTTATTTCGTGTATCCTGGCATCTTACTTCTCGTTTAAAGTGGACTCGCAATGGTACAGAGGTTAAAACTATCTTGGCCTCTGTCCTACATATCACCGTACAATGTTGCCACCAATCTTCCTAGAGAGGATTGGATTGTGTTTTATTGCTATATTGATTAATACTTATATATACTTGACACTGGCGAAATCACTTCATTGTGGAAACGTCATATTCCCGCGGTAGTAGCTGTTAAGTCGCCGCGGGGCAAAGAAAAAATAAATAAAAAACACTGCGTAAAGCGTATTTGGTATGATTGGAAATTATTCGAATATTTGTTTGGTAGAATTATAATTAGTATACTAATGACAAGGCCTAATTTAATTACGAATAATGTTGTTAAGCATAATTGCATAACATTATGCTCTGTGCAAAATGACATGCCTGCCTAATTACTATGAAAAACAAAAGGCAGTGAGGCACCGAGCGCAACGAGCGGGTAAGATGGGTCACGGTAGAAGCGACTCGGATAGGTACTTTCTTTTCTATGCTGAAAAAATCTTGCTTGCTTGCTTAATCACATTTTCAACATAATAAGCTTTTGAATAATGGTCTTTCAATTTAAGTTTAGCTTGTATAAGTTAATGCCTTTAATTTATTTATTTTCTGCTAAATATTTTTATGCAAAACACAAGTTTGTCACGATTCGTCTCATCTATGCATAAAGATTATTGGGCCAGCGGACTTCCTTCCAAGTATCGATAAATAGGTGATCTAGGGGTCGCCAGTTAGGGCTTTCATTTAATTTGGCCCCGTAGTCCCGAGGTCTGATCTTAACAAACGAAATATGATTTAGTCATCCAAGTTCAAATTGCATTTTGTTCCTGATTAAAACTCTAAGAAGCTTTTTACTGAACCCAGTTAAGAATTCATTTTAATCCCCGTCAAAGGTGAGATTGGCAAACGGCTTTAAGGGGTTTTTTTTTAATTAGTAGCCGACGGTTGCTGTGATGGGTGAAAATTAAAAATTGAAGAAGCCGGGACTGAGTAAAGGGTGAGTCGTGCCTTAGTAGAAAAAGTTGAGGATTTTTAGTTCTAACTAAACTTTAGATTTATTATACTTACAAGATTTATATGCCTCCTTGAATAAAGTCTAGTTTATCAGTGACTTTCTAGAAGTAGTGTATCATTTTTATTATTTCCAAATGCATATTTTAAACAAAAAGTATTATATGATCTAATACAGAACATTCAGAGTCTTAAAAACATACAACATCTAATTAAATATCGAAACATTATAACGAATATAATTATTATGTAAAAGACGTTGGTATTTATCTTTCATAAAGCCTCTAATCGGCATCAATTGGAACAAAAAACAGTGAGAATGCTTTTTTTTAAAGAAAAATTACATTCGTAAACGACAGTTCTTTTATTACGACTGGGTACTTAAAAAATACACATTTTTTAGTAAAAAAAAGTATTTTTATAAATGAAATAAGCGCTCTTTGCTCTGCAAAGGAACTCTGAAAGGTCCGTACATCTTGCGCGGATGTCGCTTCTTGAATTAGTTGCGGATTTATGCTTCGACTTATTTACTTAGCATTTTGATTAAATAAGTTATTTAAAAAAAAAACGATTTTATTACCTTATTGAAGTTAATTACATTTTTATTATTTAAAAGCCCATAGACATGTTTAGTGTAAATTACGGTTTAAAATTAAATAATCATGCTATGCACTAAATAAACAATACTTGACATTGAACAATTAGCATTTTTTCTAAATATATTTCATCAAAAATGACGTCTGACAGACTCCACGTCAGTAGAATATTTAAAAAGTTACCAAAGTTTCAGAGGGTTATTATACTTGTTACGGTTTATAGTAGCTCCGTCCTGTCAAGTGAATAAGTTCTACCATAGCATCAACGATATGATTACAATAATAGAAGCGAGATGGGCTAAAACAAATCAGAAAACAGGGCCATGATAGCAAAAATAATTTTATTTGCGATTTTCTATGCTTCGGAAGCAAACATAGATACCTATTTATAATGATCTTCGAAGTAATAAACAAACAGCATGCATTAATTAAAAATAAATAATATACAAATAAGTTTTGAAAAATAAACAACTTATCATTTTCGTACAAAATAAACATGAACAAAGTTTAAAAGGGAAATGATAATCAACGCGCCAGTTTATTGTAAATTGAAAAATTTACGACTTGGTAAAAGCCGCGCGGGGACATATTTTTTCCATTTGTCTTTTTTCTCCTTTTTATTAAGGCTTCTAACGAAGTTAATTATTGGGGTCGAGTAAACAAACTTGATTGGATAAAAAATGCAATTTAGAATTATGTTTTCTTACAAATGTTGATTGTTAAGCATAATCTTATTGAACTACAAAACATTTGTCAAACTGTTTTGATCATCATCATCATTTCATTCTAGGCCAGTGCTCTGGGCCTCGGTTCAACATGGTAAAAACGATATCGTGTTTAAGCTGTTATCATATTCTCGCCGTTTTGAAGTAATGGCGACTGACGTGAAAACAATACCGTAACAGATCAAAGACAATATGTTTTTTACCGTTGGCAATAGAGGCCCAGTATGGTTAACCATTAATTTCGAAACTTTGAGAGCCGCGTTCCTGTCACTCGTCATTCCAGATCGAGACTAAATCGAGAGAAAGGGATGGAGCTCACGTAACGTCGAACTTCGATTATAAAGTAGGGCCACAGGTCTCTACATTGTAAAGTCAACAAATTTGATTTCAAGGCCACTATGGACTGTGGATGTAAACCAAACCATAAGACTTATTTTTATTTTAAAAAAAATAGTTAACATTTATTACAACTCTCTCTCTAATTCGAAATTCGAAACATCTTATAGTTTATCTATAAGTACTACGTACGCGTAACTATAGCTGCTACTAATGGTTTGCTATCATAATAGTACATTAAACATTTGAGGCTACATTTTAAACTATACATTACGTTTTTGTACAACGATCTCGAAAAATTTCAAAACAGAAAATTTACCTCTCAAATAGGTAGCGGAGGAAAAATTTATAACAAGATACTTACTTGATAAAGTTTGTAGTTCTTGCGTTGAGTTTCCTAACAAGATTCACATTTTGTTAGTTCTAGGTGCTCGCTGCATAATACATTTTAATGTTAGAACTGCAGTCAATTCAATGGCCTAAGACAAGGTGCATGCGAGCAACGTATTCGTTATCGAAAATGTATAGGATTGACGTCCCTTAGCTGCCGGACGGTCGCGGCGAGTGCTTATGTCAATGTCATACATTTTGAAAGTTTTCGATAATCGTTTACGTTAGCGTTATGAATCAAGGGCCACGGCCAAAGTTATTGTGGACATTTAGTATCAAAAGACTTTTTTTTTAATTTCGAAGAAAATTACCTAGTTCAAAATTTTGGTCTAGGCCTGTGTTTTGGTTACTAGACTGTGATATTCATACTTAAAAGATAAGTGGTACTGTTATTCATAAGGTCGATTTAATAAAATGCAGTTAATATTGTTGTAATTCGGCAAAAAATATAAATAAAATTCTTGAAAGACCACTCCTAACGCCTAAAGTAAATTTAAGAGTTGGGGTCAGCTATACTTGATCTTGTTAAAATACGAGTAGTAATAAGAAAACTAGATATTGTGAAACTTTCATTGAAGGGCATTGAAAAGACAAAAAGTTATAAGTAGGTAACCTACCTACATGGAAAAGTTTTCTTTTTTGTGACCAAATCAGGACATAATGTTGTGTTAAATATTAAAAGCATTAAAATTCATTGTCTTACGAATGTAGCTATGATTTCCAATTAATTCTACGTTATGTTGTGATTTTCGAATGTAGTTTTTTGAAAATCTTAATATCAATGATGATTTATGTTGCTGTTAAAATTAAAGTTTTTTAAATATTGTTGTAGCGAGTTTTAAGCTTGAGTCATCAAACTCTTTGCTCGAAAGTTCCCGTTGCTCGATCGCTAAAAGCTATGCCGCAGCTTAAAAGCCTGTCGGTCTCTATTAGACTTTGAGGAGCCTCGTAAGCTTTCCGCTGGTTTTTTTTTCGATTTGAAATAACGGCTGCCTCTGAACACCTGAAACTTGAGATAATGTTTTTATAACGTGACAGGTTTTGATAATGATAATAGTACGCCACAAATGCTGAAGTCAGTGTTTCGCGATTTGAATCCCAACCAGGGCCTCTTTATAAATATGGTTTTTGATCTGTTATCGTATTGTCAACGTTTTGATAGCTCTTATTTTCTTAACAGTAATGACCTCCAACTCACAAACGATACCGTGACAGGTCAAGTATAGGGGCGCAGGTCAAATACGATATTGTTTCTACCTGAATAGAGGCGCTGAACACCTACGTGTGGATATCTTAAACTTTTATTTTAAACTGTAAAACTATAAATCGATAGTTTTATTTTTCAAACATGAGTGAGACCTTTTTCGCAAGGTTTTAATTGAATCTTCAAAATCCTACCTTTATCGATTATTTTACATTAAAAACTGTGTTTTTCATAATTTTATGGTAAACAGCAATTATTGTAATTTTACGCTGCATTCGAGGCACGTGCCATTTACCTCCATCTCGCGTTCTTTGCGCGGAAGCACATTAAGCCATCACTTTTGATTCTTGTGTGGGCGTAACAGCATATAATTATGTGGCGTCTTAAGGAGGTATAATGCAAATTTCAAACATAAAATAAATTAGTTTTGGTTAACGGTGTCTTCCATTGTGAGTTTTACTAGGTACCTACCTATTAAACGTGTTGTGAAACTGTGGATCAAATTTAACCAACCAACCAATCACCAAAACCAACTGAACCAATCTCAGCAGTATTTCCGAGGGCTTTTTTATAGCCTTGAAAGGTAAACGAGCAGACGGGCCACCTGATGGTAAACAGTCACCATCGCCATAAAAATCAGCAATACCAGTTGCTCAGCGACGTTCTTCCTTTTAAGCCGTGTTTAAACGAGGATGTCATAGTGCTGAGGAAACACTGTGGAGGAAAGTTTATTCCATAGTTTTAAAGTACGAAGAAGAAAGTACCTCCGGAAACGGACTGTAGTTGAACTTTACGCCAGCCTTCAGGAAATGAGCTTTCATTGTCCAAAATTGTCAAGGGGGCGGGTTTGATTACTTCCCGTTAGGTAACCCGAATGCTCGTGGGCCTGGAACTCTAAAAAATATATGAAAAAAACGGCATTTCAGTTATTTTAATCATGCACTGCTAAAAAATTCCTTTCTTTGCTAGGAGTACAATTTCCAAAAAAAGACACTAGTAATTAAGCTATCTAACCATCTTTCTTGATTTTAAATAGTGTATTTTTTTTAATTTCAAATGGCTGCTTTAAACTTAAGGCGTTAACCTCAGTAAACTTAACTCTACCTAGACATCATTGACACTAAATCTTGCTATGAAAGAGTTTGACAAGTGGAACTACAATCTAAACCTACAATCTATCTACTCTTATCTATTACTTCTAATATTATACAGGGAGAGCGCGAATTTTGTGAGTTTTTATCTATTGGACAGGAAATCCACGGAACCACGGGACCTACTTGAAAATTTCATTCGCCGTTTTGAGAGGTACATTTTTCAGCGCAGGCAATGTTTAATGTGTTAAAACTGGAGCGAAGCTATTATAAACAGATGGCACTTCAGCAATCATTCAATGAAAAATTCCCAACAGCACCCTTGTTTTGTTCAACAACCGGCATCCAGCGAAGAGAGATCTTAGGTTTAACAAGATCACATTAGTGAACATTTATTGAACATTAAATGAACAATGGCTGATCCCATTTTTAAGAAAATAAAATTTGAATTCAAAGAGTAGTTGATGCCTTGACTTGGTTAACGCCGTGAGTGTGAAGTCACCATTAAAATTTGTAATCAGTTCAGTAGATTTAAAATAGCGTTTACTGTTACACTTTTATCTAACAAGATATCTAAAGATAGCGAAAAACAAATCCATGTTTATTTTCAGTTAACTTCATTTTCAGGCAGTAACATTTTCTTTGTCACAAAAAACTAAACGGTATTCTGTAGACATCAAACAAAAGCAGGCGATCATCACGGCCGCGTCAAGTTACGCCAACACCCCGGGGGCCAAACTCGCGGCGGCCTAACAAAATTATGTTCGCCCCCAACTTTGGCCGACACGTAAAAGGTCTGCCGGGAATACGGTTTTATGATGGTGCGGTGTTAACATGATTGTGAGTATGAAGTCCCCGGTGGAAAAATCAATGTGAAAAAAGGTGACCGTTTTTTTCACCGAAACTGCCAATTTGTTATTATGTCTGTTTACAAAGAATTAAGAAAATAGATGGTTACTGTCTATAGTAAAACTAAATAATGTACATACGAGTAGGTCTTCATGCACAAGAGCTTTAGTCAAGTTAGTATTTTAAAAACTACATTTACGATTGATAGCTCCTTACACTTTGACAAAACTAATATGTACTTAAGCCGAAATCTAGGATTTTCTCTTTCCTTAAAATGTAGGGAGAGACTGATAGATACATTTAGACACAACTAATTTAGATACTTCAGACTAAAACTAGATTTATGTTCCAAACTGTTGTAAGCAGAAAGGATGGTTGGACGGCGGTGGATGGTTAGCTCATATGTTTCGTTAGTTTGAATAAATCATTTCAATTGAACCAAAAAAGGCCACTGAGGAAGTTTCGAAACCCATTTGAACACATCTATCTAATTCCTAGCTATTACGCTCAATTAAAACTTATATTCAACCAATTAATTCCTCCAAAATCTAAGGCTAGTTATCAATATTAATCCCCAGTCGGCTTAATAGACAAAACCCTACCACAAAGGCATGGGTTGAGTCATCCATAATTTATTCATAGCAAAAAGGATTATCTATATTCCAATTTGATTTAATTTATCGATTTTCAGCTGCGGCGCACTGAGATGAACGGTTGCTTGACCTGGGTGGAAGAAATTGTAAATCATTAATGATCAATTTAGTTATCATTACCGAGGAAATACTGCCAGTGTCTGTGGCACTTCCTTTTACAACTGTTATGCAACACCTATCAGTTTAATTATAGTATGGTTTAATTCGTTTTTTTGATCATTTTAAGCTATAAAAAATTAACTTAAAATTTCCCTAGTTGTCTGCAAAATAAGCACTTACGCGATAAATATATATATTCAGTCGAGTTATTATTTAATATTATTTTATGCTTAACATTTTACTACCTCCTGTGGCCTCGTTCTCATTTTTTACAAGGATTCTGGCTTCCAGAATGTCTCATAAGAGGACATATTGGTCTAACACAGCGTACAAAATTGCCAGCATCGATCGCCTAGCTCGTCCATAATCAACGTTTTTAAATCAATTAGTAGCGATAATTACAACCTCGAGCCTGCGACCTTCGCAGAGGCCAAGATTAACAAGCTTACAAAAATTAGATTGTTATTAGATAAACGAGATTATTGTCTATCAGACGCGGTAATAAGTTTACTGAAAAAGAAATTCCGCCTTATTTATCGGTAACAAGACATTTAATTTTGATTTCGAACACCACTGATAGAATAAATCTGATGATTTTTACTTTTGCTACAGTTACCTTTTTATTATAGTAGATTGTTCAACAAGGGACTAAAACAAGCCATAATGACACGAGATGTTCATGTTGATGTGTTATTGGTTCGAACCAATAACACATCAACATGAACATCTCGTGTCTGTTCTGTTCTGTTATCTCTGTTTAACGCGAGACTAAAACATCATAATAACACTCGAGTGTTATTATGATGTTTTAGTCTCGCGTTAAACACTACTTTTTACTTTGAATGCGAGGAAAAAACACGACGTTCTATACAACATTACAATATTGATTGAAAAAAGTTTCTTACTTAGTTTACTTAATTAGTTTATGGTATGAGGAAAGCAAACGAGTTAAAGAGACCTAAGATCAGTAGGCATTTTGAGACGATTTGAGGCAATTGGAGAATTGGCTTCTTAATTTACAGGCGGTTTTAATTTTTAAGGACATAGATTTTGAAGTGATAGATTTACTAAGTAGAACATCAAACCAAGATAACATTCACCGTCTACCGAGCCAAGCCGTAGTTGTGAATTGTTTCGGCCGTGTATTTGCATAACGTATGTCTATGCAAATACAAGATTAGAACTATCAAAATTGTTTAATCCACGTTTAATCTTTGTGACGTCAGTGCGACAGTTATTTTCTGGATCATTATTATGTTGTCTTTAACACTATTACCCAACGGTTGAATTCATTAAATGATGTAAAAAACTGTTTTTTGAGCAAACAATTTTCTGCAAACCACGCATAAAATATTAATTGTAAAAATCCGTCTATTTTTCCTAAAAAATGACCCAAAATACGATAGGCAATACCGTCCTACCCAAAATTGTTTTATACCGTCCCAAATTGGTTTTTACCCTTTTTAATCTTCCAAATTCTTTATCACCCTATACATCACCGTGTAATCTGTCCCCGGTAGGGTAAATTGCCTCCGTCTTTGCTCCCATAAATCCTTCAGGGCCTGAGGGGCTATTCCCAAACAAAAAACGCGCAGCTTAATGCTGTATCTTTTACACCACTGCCACACATTTCGAGAGCAAAAGGAATAGCTTTAACGTAGACGCAGAATGACTTTTTCCTAAGTACAGGGTGACCTTTTCTCCTCGATCTATCTTGACACTTGGAAACAGCTTCTTTTAATTTGTATTCATTAAATGCACGCTCTTTGAATGAAATTTTAGATTCATTTGAAAGGTTAATTTTGCACGCCTAATTATTTTCATTGGGTGACTTTATGAAGTCTAAAAATAGGGGTTAATGAAGGTCTAACTCTGATAAAGAAGGTTATGTCCGGAGGAGGTTTATAAGCACTGGCTTATATTTACTAATGGGAGCAACTTTATCGTTTAACTTAACCGCTTATAATCCTATTATAAACTAAACAAATAGCGTGTTTCAACATCGAAGCAATTTATTTTTGGATTAGCTTTTAACTACCGAGATACTAATCCACTAATACAAATTGTAGTTAATAGTTTCATATATTCGTAAGCGGTATCTACAAAATGTACACAATTCTTAATTCTGATTTTGTCCACGGGTTTCTGCCTATTAGTTGGTGCAGAGGGAGATCACTAATCCTTCTTAATTGACATCTTTGACTGAAGCTGTAATCTGGCTAGCAATTCATGTTACAATAAAAATGAAGTAAATTCAAAAAGTCTACATTCATTAACACGCAATGTGTCAAATAGGGTTATATAACGTAGATAGAAGGATTATGAGTTATGAGTGTAAATGTCTTTGTATGTACTACGTCACTATTATCATCATTGGTCCACTGCCTGGAACACTGTAGTAAACAGTCCCAATTATGATTTGTTAAGAACGTGTTAATGTCAGAGGCTATACAATATAAGCGTGCATCATACTTTGTTACTGTGTATGGAAGTAGTTTCTTAAATTAAATAAATTATTGGTAGTAAAAAAAAACAGCGTACCACGTTGCAACACGCTTATTAGAGAAAATCACACACATCTACGAAACCCGCATGAAACTGGCTGCTCACAAAAGAAACTAGTAAAATAATGCATTTCCAAATTTGAAATTAAAATTCCTACATTTGGCCTCGTTCCAGTGCTCTCCCGAATCTAGAATTATCTGCGTGTCAAGTGCAGGCGGCGCATTAAGGAACGCTGCTCATGGAACTTTCAAATTTAGAAAATGTGACGAAAACAAAAAAGTTTATAGAAGAAAAGTTTTTTCTTAATTTAAACTATTTTGTTGGTAATCGTTTTACGTAGAACGAAATGGGAAAAACCAAGTTTGAATTATGATAATCTAGTTAAAAACTACCAAATAAAGTTCACACCAAAATATTTTACCTATTTATAAGTATCCAGAGGTTTCTCACTAGAGTTACTAAGGTGTACTGGCTTACCTAGTTTGTTCGAAGGTTTAGTACCGCGTGGGATGACTCACGTAAATTACATATTATGTCGTACCTTTTTCTAGGGTACATTATAAAAACTATGTTCCTTTTTCTTTTAGCTAAATTAATCCTTAAACCTTTTCCTTTTTCTTTTTAGTCTTTTCTTTAAGCTAGGGCTACCTATTATTTTATCGAAACGAACGTATCACAACGCAGACTTTTCATTTCATCGAAAGGCATTTCTTTCTGCATGGGTTATATTTTTTGGTAATCAAAAGTCTAAATTAACCTACGTAATTAATGTGTAAGAATGTCCTTAAAATGTCATGATTTCAGCATAAAATAGGGTTCGATGGAATGTTACAATCGATCAAGTGAAATTCGATAAACCCAACCAACTGGTTAATATCGTATGGTGGTCGGTGGGGGTTTAATTTCAAACTTTTCGTGAGTATTATTTTGCTATTTGTGATAAAGTACAATGTTTAAAGTCGCCGACAATAGAACTTGTGAACAATGTAAACAAATTAGTAATGTTTGACACATAACCTCAAATATTTACCAAGCGTGTTTTTATTAAAAATAACGTATGTGAAAATAATAATCTAGTGTATAAATCGTTGCTAAGACCTCACTTGATCTTTAAAAGTACGTGATTATGGAGTAATCATGGTGAATTGGTTCGTTTGGTTTTGTTTACATGTTTTGCAAGTTCTATTGACGGTGACCCTAGGTGAATACTTGTAAATGTCCTAAGTTATTACATATTGTAAAATGTATTTAGGAGCAAGAAGGCTGTTCGTTTTCCGAATGTAAATAAATAAAATAAAAACAGTAAAAATACCTTCTTACTTGACTTAAAACACAGAAAACGAATGAAATGAGTAGGTACATGTGAAGATTTACGCCTTGTTACCCGATTTCAGTGTTTTTAAAAGTTGTTTTCCGAAATAATAAACTAGACATACTTTTTATTAGTTTTATTTGCAATGAAGTCATGAATACACAGCTTTACGCTGCTTATCTGCAGTTAATGTACAAGGCAGCTGCTCTAAGCGCAAGATTTTATTAAAAGATTGTACATACGTCCGAGGGTGTAGCTTGGCCGTTTTTGTTACTTAACTTTTGTAAACAGTACGATTAATAACGTAATAAGCGGCCTCATTTCTCGGTCTGTAATGCTGGCTGGATTGGTTATAAGTTTTTTTTTCTGTAAATAGTCATTTTAGTGTATTTATTATAATGTAACAGAATTAGTTATCACTGTGGTATTTGGTACTAGGTTCTGCTTGCGAATTCGACCGCATAGATTTCGATTATCATTATTCGCACGGTAGCTTTTATTTTTTTCTGGATTTTTCAAATTTCAAATTTCATAGAAATCCGACCAACTGTTGCAGCGTGATGGAGTAACAAACTAACACACACACACCTTCTCATTTATAATATTAGTAGAATGGAAAGTAAATAACTTTAAAGGCATTTTCAAGCAAGGAAGGCGAGCACACGGGATACTGATGGTAAATGGGTTTCGACGCTCATGAACATTGCCAAACTCAACACTGTTAATGTAGCCAATCATAAGGACTAAGATGTTATGCCTTCATTGCAAGAAACACCCGTAGTTCTCATCTTATCTTATTTTATCTTACAGATGATCCCTTTTGGGTACACTTCAACCCCTTTAGAATGTTGTGTGGTACTCCCTTACACACACAACGAGAGCATCGAATAGTATACGTAAGTTGTATGTCTACCTACTCAAAATACTTACTTTTGAATTTATCTATAAATTAGATCAGTAGTTAAGAACTTCCCTTTGGCACACAAACCTCTTCAAGGTTTTTCTCAGATGGACATTGTACCTATGTATTTTCTTTGTCTTAATCACAAGAATTTAAGTTAGAAAAACTCCTTGGTACATGGAGACGGCAGGGGTTTGGACGGGGGTTGCACGCAATGATGGTCTTGCCCGAAGCGCTGGTAGATTCACTCTATATTACCGACGTGTACAAGAGCCCTCATGTGGCGGATTTACTGAATAAATATTTTGAATTTTGAATTTTGATTAAAGTGGAGGTCTTTAATCAAAATTCAAAATTCAAAATATAATGTTTATTTATTTATTTATTTATTTATTTATTGAGGATTTCCAACGGATAATAACATCAGACTTATGTTAATATCTATTTTAACATCTAAATCGATGCTTACCCAATTATAGGAAACCACATCTTACTGTTACTAGACATAGGCCTTTCCCAAGGTTTGCCACAAGGAACGATCCTGTGCCGCTAATATTATGACATGCATGTCGCAGAAGTTGCTAGTTTGACAAATTTATGCGGAACCAGAACGAGTCCGCGGCTTTGTACGCGTAGAATTAGTTTCCCGTTATTCCCCTTTTTCTTTCCGCTGGCCGTTAATTCTCGGAAAATCCTATTTTTGTTTAGCTAAGGAATATTCGCTTCAAATTTCACGTCCTGATTAGGCTGCGTAATGACTGTCAGGCAGTCAGTCAAAGAAGACTTTTATAGTTTAGAAGATATAAGATATAAAATTTAAAAACCGATGTTGACCTTGTTACGATTAATTTAATGTTATGAAAAAAAAACAAGATTTGTTCAATTTAGCGGGAGTTAAAACTCACAAGTTCTAATCTCTATTATAAACATTCTTATTACCCAACGAATTAAAGTTAGTACCGAACCTATCACAATGGACTCAACAAAGTCGGCCATCAAAAAAATAAATTGACCATTACAAGGGCAGTTCTAGAGAAAGCAATCAACTATTTGCTAGCTCTAACCCTCGTATATTGCGGTTCCATTGACAAGTGGCCAAGCTGATTTAATGGCAGCCCTAGGCCCATATCAAGCCGGTTATTAGGCTAAGCTAGGGCACACATTTGATATTTAGGGTTGTCGCTACAAACCATAAGTAAAAATAAATTTATCGCTGAAGATGTAGGAATTTTAATTAAAACAAATGAAATAAGTAGGTACTCGTATATAAAAAGGTCAGGAAGGCATACACATTATTATTACGTTAAGGTAAGCCAAAACAAAATTACGAATGAACCAAGGGAGATGAGAGATAGGAATTATACAATAGCAAATAGCCCAACTAGCACTTGCCTTCCCGGTTTTTCCTAATTTCCTTCCAGTATTTCTAGGTGTTCTTACATAAAAGTATTCATACAAAGACATATAGTTTCCGCCACTTCACTTTGCATAAAAGTTCATTGCTCCCCTAGTATTATGTTACCTTAATTTTACAAACACCTCTCACGAAACGTATGAACATTATCGCTAAATCAATTTTACACGGTTATGGTGGTACAGAGGAGTTCATTTATGGTCATTGCAGAAATCGTCAACATTTTCATACCAGTAGTAGACTACACCAATTTTTACGTTTGTTAAATATAACCTTGATAATTTCAGGCAGGTTAGAATATGTTACGACAAAAAAATTACTGGTGTGTCGATTTAAATATTTCATGTAATATAGCCACGGTGAGCTCGAATTCGAGATAATTTAACAGTGTTATGTAAAAAAACATAATTATACCTACCTAAATCTAATAAGGTGGGTGAAAAAAAAACTGTCACCTTCAATCTTGGATCCAAAAATTCGAGATTCGAGCTCACTGTGCCCAAATTACATGATATTAAAACCCCTAACATTTTTTCTGCCAAAAATGTCAAACTGTCATCAACCATATTGGAACCAAAAAATAATGTCAAATTTAAGTTTATCGCACGTACATCATCAGCACGATGGCTCATTCGAGAAAAAATAATAATGGGAAATTAAAATTATGTTAGGTACGAAAATGATTGCCAAATGTTCTTTATCTAAATTAAGTAAATAAATAAAGTAAATAAAGTAAATAAATAAATAAATCTATGAAATTCGTAAATCGAAAATTTGGTAGCAATGAACTTTTGTACAAAGTAAAATGGCGGAAACTATAGGCGAAATTATTTTTAATTTAGAGATACTAGATTTCACAATGTTAACTAAAAGTGGAATTTATTATATAATAAAAGTCCAAATTTTTACAATGCAAGACAATGTTTGACAAGATGATGATGATGATGATTGATGTTTTTGCAAGACAGTGTAGTATGATGAATAAGTTCATACTCGTATTAGAATACACATACACATATGAAATATGCGCAGTAGTAAAAATATCTGCAAATTATTTTAAAATGAATCGCCGCGCAGTCCATTGCAAAACTTCAAAGGAATGTGAGGAAATAATAGAACGCCAGGCCACACATTAATATCTGATGGCTGGACATATTGAAAAATAAATATTCTCTGTGCAATAACATAGCTTTGCTCGTAGTTTTGCCGGGTGGTAATCCGGCGTAATTCCGGTAGAGATATGACAGCACTAACGGAAGGATTATCCAGTCCGGTTGTCCAGCAGGTATGTCCAGAATTACGGGTGACGTACATCGGGGAGATTTGTGACATTAAAGTTAATAGCGCAGTCACACAAGTTAAATAACTTCATTTTCTTCGTAACAATAAAATGCCACATAAATCTAGAACCGGAATGACAAAGGAAGCTAGAAACGCCGATTTTGTGTATTTAAAGAATATTTCCTGTGTACCTGTGTACACAGTCCGGACCGGATAGACGAGTTCTTTATTTTTTAAACTTACAATATAAACAGCACCTTTTCTTTTTATAGCAAGGTCTAAGTTGGCAAATAGCGAAACCACTTAAGGCTACAAGTTTGAGAATAGTAAGCACTACAATGTAGAGTCGTCAGTGGTTTATCTTTTTTAATCGCAAGGAGAAGGCACACGAGCAATCACGCCACCCAACGGTAAGTGGAATCTGAGACGCATAGATATTTGTATTCTTAAGACTACAATACTAAGACCTCAAATGCGTTGACAACCCCGAGGACAAAGATGGAATGCCTCTATGCTAATAATTTTTTTAACCAATTCAATTTCGATACAGTTATTGCACCCATCATTAAATAAACAAATACCTGTTACTCCCTTAGTACATATTCATTAAATATCACACTTAAAGACCGCAGAACAGATAATAAACCGAATTTCCGCTCCGTTGAAATGTTGATTATCAACAGAGTTAGAAAAACTTCCGCATTGCGCCCCCAAATTCGTCGCGAGAGTTTTTTCAATCCCCATTTATCCTCGCCTTGGGACACATTTGTCGGTTCCGTGTGGAAAGCTAGTACCCAAATCTGCAAAGCCTTATGTTAGCCTAAGTTTAAACCGCACATACGCCCTTTTAATGTTAATACGTGTTTGAGTGGATAGAGAATTTATGCAAAACAATGTCGCGAATCTCCCTTTATTAACGCATTGTACGTTAAGGTCAAAATAAAGTTTAATTAATAAGTTTACCTATTAACGCTAAAATGTTATGTTTACACATTATTTAAAACTTATTTTTATACGGTTAGCCCTGTTCGTAAAGTGACCGTGCCTACCAAGATAGATGTCATAGATTTGAATTAATTAAATATAATTTAAACGAATTTCTAGTTTAATATTTAGTTTTTAGTAAATATTTTACATAATTCATCTTTGTTTCAGGGCTTAACGTATTTTGTTTACGAGCTAGAGCTCTTTGATATCCGGACAGAGAGAAAATGAATGGAAAAATGAATGGACGGACGAAGCTCTGACACGGACTTCATCCTGCCCTTAGGCCAAGGAGCTCTAAAAACGAACTCGTTACGAACTTTTTCCGAATCGTTTACCAAGCCAAGTTATGCTGGCTGGTATTTTTTTGTTTTTGTTTTAACAATATAATTTATTTTATTATTATTAATTGTTCAATGGTTTGTTCTAATCGATTTGACAAAATAAAAAATCGATTATAGTAAAAGCACCAAAAACTAACGTACGTGCATAAGAGGTTGAGGAAGTAAAAGTTGTATGTTCAGACCGGTGCACTTGGCGTTCCATATTTTCTACCTACCAAATTGGGAGCAAGGCGTGAAGGTATGTATGTAGCAGGAAGATGAGAAGTCAATCCTCATATCTGTCATCCCAGTACTAGTTATAACCTTAAACTCAAGAATAGGTTATAAATTGAAAGGACAGGTGTCAAAATTGACATATTACATTCCTTTAAGTATAATACTCTGTGGTCTGTTACGAAAGAATACTCAGGTCTAAATGCGCCGTAAATAATCTATTCACCGAATGAAATAGTTCACGTGTTCTTTCCAACCTATTTACGTAGCTACATGTCCACGCGTATCTTAAGACTGGGTGACCGGCGGATATTAAACGGCATGCACCAATGAACGCTCTAAACTTCCTTCGTCGCATTATAAGGAATACGAAGGAATGGATGTGGCGTTGAGTTTCAATAAGATTAGCTTAAAACACTCGATCGATCTATATGTAGAACTATATTTTCCATCGTGATATTATAAAAAAGCAAACAAATAATTACAGTTTTACTCATATTTAAGCATACGATTTAGAATTGATTTATACTAGTTACGTGGTGGTTTCTTGTGGTTTCTTTGTTATTGCTCGTAGAAGAATTAGTTCCCTAACCATGAGTTACAATTACCCTACTCGTTAGCGAGACAAATGCTCTGTCCTTCACACAGTATAAGAATACTACGAGGTCTGCGAGGGACAGAGGATTCGACTCACTAGCGAGTATGGTAATTGACTGGTCCACGGAAAGAACATAAATTATCTAGTCACATTAGTAACTTATTGAGATAGCGCGATTTGAAAGGCAGGAACCATGTCATTTTGTACGTAATTTTCGTGTAGAGTTTTTTTTAATACTGAAAAAATACAATTTATTTGAAGATTTATATCTGAAACTGAGTGGTAGGTTCATTTTGTCCTCTACATTTCGAGATACAAAACTCATTTTCAAAAAAAAGTGACGCCATGTTTTTCCGTGGACCCTTTAATTGTAATTCATGGTAGGGGTTATATCAAAGGTATATTTTGTACCAGACTGCTGAAGAAGGGAGGTAATATTTTTGACCCCTATTTATGTCTGTGAATATGTCATATATAAGTATGTATGTATCTGGATATGAATGTATCGTTCTCTTCCTCGAAGAGGTTGAATAGCTGTCTCGATATCAACAGACGAAATAGACTCCATGTATTTAGATGCAATGGTTGTTAAAATTATGTAGATGACAATAACTATTGAAACATGCAGTCAGGGGCTCTATTCCACTCGGTAAAAACCATATTGCTTTTGATAGCTTATCGTTTTGTTAGATCTATCATAACATAACGTTGAAAGTTGTAATTATGGTTTTACCGAGTACGGCAGCACGGTTGCGTCAATGTATCCATTGGCGCCTTCATTCTAATATACTTGAAATCAAAGAGTGGATTGTACAAAATTAATACATAATTTATAGAGACGACATAATTTAACAAGTAGGGCCGTAAAAAGGTAAAAGCGTTTCTTGGGTGGGGAGGTACATCACTATCAACTTCATCATTATGTCATTCAATAGTCATAAAAGTTAGAAATATCCTCTGACGGATCCGAAATATTCTGTGGCCTAAATACCCTACCCTTATAATATTTCATTTAAAAGTTTACTAAGGTACTGATTTATAAACGCACAGTATCTAAAATTATTTTAAAATATTCTTTGCCTCTTTCTGTCAAATTAAAATGTCAAAATTAAGGATACAGACCAAGCGTAATATTAATTACACTTTAGGTACCGTATGTTTGAATAAGAGGGTTATTGTTGGAATGTAAGTAAGTATATTTTTCCTTAAAATTATACGTATCTTCCTATCCTATCTCAATCAAACCAGAACAATTGAATGAATTTGAATTATTTTGGTAGGGAGAATACGGAGATAGATTTAATAAGTCGACTAAAACTCTAAAATTGCTAAACATTTACTTGCTTCGTGCATCGTCGTATCAGTCAATCCCAAGTCCTGGGATCACGGGGCACAACTTTAATTACGTACCTGTCAGGGACCAGACGGAAAAAAACTTTTAACGAACCTATTAATAATCTAATGAATTTGAACTTGGTCCCGTAAACTTAATTGAGGGAACTTGTGTACGAGATGTCAAGAACTTCGGATAGGTCATTAAAAAAGTAAATAAGTTAAACACGAATTATACGTGCCCGCCTAAATATTAAAAACAATATGTTTTATTGGAAAGTATTATTCTCAATAGAAATAAACTGCTTAAAAGTAATCAGTTAGGCTTCTCCAGGGGGCGATCCACAACTGACGCAGCAACTGTACTCCCAAATATTTAATAATATATATATATATTTAATATATACAATATTTGGGAGAAAACTTGTGATGCAATAGGATTTTTTGTGACCTTTCCAAAGCTTTGCGTAGATCATGCGACTCTTATGTTAAAATTAGAACATTATGGTCTGTCAAATAATTCTCTAAATCTTATGTCTTCATATCTTAGTGATAGAACACCAACGGTTGTGGTAAACAAAACACAGTCTATGGGAGCAGCTGTTGAACTAGGTGTGCCTCAGGGCTCTATGTTAGGTTCTTTCTTATTTTTGGTTTATGTTTACGACTTACCACCCACGGTAGATAACCTTTGTGATATTGTGCTATTGGCTGATGATACATTATTAGTTTTCAAGGTAGACCGAAAATCTGTCGATTACAGTAGAATAAATACAACGATAGGGACTTTACCTATCGTTGTATTTATTCTACTGTTCCATTCCTGTTCCTTATCTACCATTTCCAAACACTCCATTAGGCAAAGCGAACCTAACACATTAAGTTTTTTTAGCATTGGAAATGGTAGATAAGGCGCTTTTCTTAGGGATAACTATAGACAAAAACTTGCAATGGAGTCCCCATATAGCAGTACTAGCACGTAAATTAAGTTGGGTAGCTTATGCTGTTAGAAAAATCAGGCAACTTACCAATGTTGAGACAGCTCACTTAGTTAATTTATAGTTATTTTCATAGTGTTATGTCGTACGATATTCTGGTTTGGGCAAAAGCTGCTGATATACAGACTATATTCGTGTTACAAAAAAGAGCCATTCGTTCTATATATAACCTCAACTCCCGTGATTCCTTAAGATTACTATTTAAAGATATTTATCTTGACAGTAGCATCACAATTTATTTATGACAATATTATTTATGTCATTAAAAATCAAGACTCTTTTGTTAAGAATAGTGATAAACATAATATGAATACAGAAATTAAAAATGAAATAGCTATTAAACAAATTCGTGTCCGTAAAGTTTATAAGTCATTTGCAGGTCAATGCATTCATTTCTATAATAAATAACCTGTCGCAGTTTTAAAGTTACCATTTCTAGTACTTAAAACTTACTTGAAAAAGTCGTTGATGTCTAAAGCTTACTATAGGGTCGAGAACTATCTAATAGATAAAAATGCTTGGCCTAAACTAAACTAAACACCTAAATAATTTAATAATAAATTAGTCATAAAAGAAAAGGAAATATTGTATATTATCTAGGGGACAAGGTTTCTGCAGGAGAATGTATCGAAACTTTGTATGTTATGTCTTGCACTGTTATAGGTTAGTATAATATATATTTATACTATTAATTATTGGTTCCTATGAAAATTCTGTAATTTGACACATTTTCCTGTTAAATCTACGCTTGAATATATTTATTTTTTATTTTATGTTAGATTCATTATTTTATATAATGCTATGTTAAACTTTATAATTGAATAATATCATAAGTAGAACCTATTTAAAAAAATGACTGACTGTTGAGTTTCTTGTGGCGTTTCTTCTCGGCAGTGGTCTCTTGCCAAGCGCTGGTAGATTTGTGACGTTTAAAACTGCCTGTGCGGCCTACTTACTGAATAAACATCTTTTATCTTTTTTATCTTTTTATATCACTAATATTTCTTTTTTTAGCGTTCCGTACCTAACGGAACTTTTTTGCTAATGCTACATCCACCGTCCGTCACTCCATCAATCTTTCACAGAGCTGATAAACCTATGATCCCCGCCGCCTCCCATCAACACCGACAGGACACATGCATTGCCGGTTTTTGAAGAGTGAGTAAGATCGTCTATTGAATTTTCGATGCGCGGTTTCTCCGAAGCCTGTTCTTTCGTTAATTTAATTTGTTGAGTTTTTCAGTACCTTTTCATTAACTTGTACTTGGTAAAACTATATTTCTGCTGACATGTTATTAACTTAACGATCCTCTTATTAACTACACAGTAATGGCGGCCGGGTTATCAATACGATAACATATCAAAAGCAATATATTTTCTCAGAGTAGAAAAGGCCCCTTGCTAAGCAGAGTCTAATAATGATTTAAATTACAAGAAATTGCCATATCCAAAGCATTGTAGAATTTTCAGTTTCCCTGCAGGCGGACCACGGTATCTAGAACTTCAACACTGCACAATGGGCCATCAAGCTATAAACGGAAGCGAGCCTGGATATTGTTCTGGGGGTTATTATGACATAGGTAGGCAATTTAACGAACGCTGAAAGAAGAGGATAGAGCTGTATAACTGCTTTAGCGTTGTCCTTTACGCTCGCCGTAAAATGAACTGCATAGCTATTTCATAATAATCCCCCAAGACTTCTATTTAGAATTTTGTATTGTTGCTAGAGTTTACAAATGTTTCTTTCTACTTACCCTAGTTAGATCAGAGTCATTTATAATTTTGTAAGTTGCTAATGCAAAAAAACGTGTTGAACGTGTTTCTCCTATAAATAATATGAATTTAGGCGTGATCGTGAGGGCTCTGGACCTGTACCTTTACCATGAGGTACAATTATCGTACTCGCTAGCGAGAAGAATGCTTTGTCCCTCGTATTCTATAAGAATACTATGAGGTCTGCGAGGGACAAAGGACTCGACTCGCTAGCGAGTACGGTAATAGGTTGTACCTCATAATAAGGGTACATACAGGTCAGGTCAGGAGCCGTCTCGATCACTCTACATCCATATTATTTTAGACGTCTGAATTGACGTTAATATTTGTCTTAAATAAATATTAAATACATAAAAACTCCCGATATAATATATCGTTACTTCCAGAGCGTATAACTTGTAAGAAAACCCAGATTATTTTCATCAAACTTAGCTAATTAGCCTAATTCAACTAGCTCATTATTTCAAAACACAGTGTCTGTATCGGTAAATCTGTTTTACAGCTACAATGCCACGGTCACACACACCCACACACACATACACACATTATTATAATATTCTCAGTCCTTATACGTATTGAAAAAAAAAACATGAGCGGGCAAAAAAAACAAAACCGTATGATTTTGTCTCTCATAACTTGACCCAAATTTAAGTTCATGCCCCAATAGCTCACCAAATGTGACACTACGTTTGAACGTATTCAGTTGGTCGCAAACGTGGAACGGTCTCCAACTTCCAACATTTCGACAAATGCTCCCCGGGTATAAATTATTTGCAGTTGACTTAATCTGTGTAAATGCTATTTTTGATGAAATAAGGTCAAATCAGTTGTAAGAAGAATGTTGTTTTAGTAGGTAAATGTATAGAGATTTTACAAGCTGTCAATTAAAACAAATGATTTATAATTTATTGATGTTCAACATTTGGTCTTTTAAAAGTAACATAGTTTTTAACGTTTTTAACTGACAGTCGAATATAATTGGCAAGATAAAAGACGAGTAAATTTAGAGACAATTAAACGAGTAATGTTGCCGTTACTTGCCCTGTAAAAAAAATAGGGTGAATAGCGGGAGACTAATTTTACCTGGACAAAGTCGCGGATATACTCTAATAATATTACATCAAACGGCTCGTTTCTCGAAACTCGCTAAACGAATAATATTAATTTCCATATTACAATTTTCTAAAAGTCTACTTGTGAAATGTATCGCATAGACTAAAATTAATAAAAGTTGTGAATTTCATGAAACGAGCCCCAGATCAATCAAAATATATTAACATACTTATTGGCGCCACACGTACGGGTACACAAAAACTTACATAATTACGTTTCCAATTTCAGTATTTAATGAAATGTTTTGAATTTATGCCTGAAGCACTCATCCTAAATTTACGCGTGATAGATTATTAATCTCCGATGTTCATCTGCTCACGTCCGCTAGCTGCAAAATTGCTAATACCGTTTCACGCATGATTACCATACCAAAATACTTCTACAATACATTAGATTGCCTATAATCAGCATGGGCTGTGGTAAATGGAGTGGAATTTGGTTCGACAATGGAGTGGAATTTTGTATGCAGCGCACATGAAATGCAATTTATAGAATGTTTTACAGACTCTAGTTAGGTATTTTTATGTAACATTTGTGTGAAACAAAGAGACTTTTAGGCACAGTGCAGTTGCACATAAAACAACTTTTGGGTTTGTACATCGATATCACTCACTCTTGTACAGAAGGTACTAGACAGATAAGAAGACCCTGAGAAGATCCTGACACATTGCAGAACTATAAAGTTTTCAAAAAATAATTATTTTCACAACAGTAAAGACATGCTGTTATTATATTAATTTCTCCCAAGCAATATATAAGTTTAGCATTATTTTACTGCTGTCTTATCGAATTGTCTCTAGACCCAAAAATACGTAGGATTCTTTTTCAGTGTAATCATGTGAAGTTTCTTTTTACGTACGTATTTTTTTCAAAAGTAGCCTAGTCATTACATCATAAATTACGACGTACAATTTGTTAAAGTGACGCAGACAGTCTTTACAAAACTTTCTTGAGCGTAAGAACTCAAGAGTAATTACTTAATTTCTGTCTTCAAACTCATAAACTCGTCTTTTAAAAGTACATAAGCAAAATAAGCTTTGGTTTTCTCTGAATACTCATTCAAATTATGTTTTAAAAAAAACATTCCTAACCAACTTGTTCACGGGTTAAAAGGACCTTTTTTACACCCTTGGGCGGTTCATCCAACAGCATCACTCCCACGGCTAAGTGTTTAAACAACCTCAAACAAAACGGTCCCAACTTCAAACCGTCAGTATAACTAACTATTCCTGTTTGTAGCAAACGACCTTAATGGTGAGCTTATAGTGAAAGTTAACAATCAACAGCCGAAGTGAACTTAAACTGTGCTTTAACAAAAGTTAGTGTTTGTAATCCAGCGTAAATTGACTTAACTGAGGGATGAAACGTCGATGACACTCTGGCTGGATCCACTGTGGGGTGAGTTTGTGGTGTTAGGGATACGTTGCATTGCACTTGGGCAAACTAGGAAATAAAATAAAATATTGACATAGAATTTTACAAGAGTTTGTATATGTATCCTATATTGTTTTTAATTCAAAATTTGTTATTTCTTGCTAACTGTGAAGTTATTATCAAAAATGTGTAGTACCTAAAAGTGAAGGATTCCGTAGCTGTGACTGCAAACACAAAAAGTGTTAAAGATATAGTTTAGTGTTTTAGCATACATATTAAATTTAGTTCTTGCTGTTAGGGATGGCGTCAGGAAAGTCCACTGAAGATTACGCATTTTTTAATTTAGTACTTCCTATTTAAAAGGCCCAAATCTAAAATTGATACTAACATGTAAATTTTTTGTAAAAAAAAAAGATTTTGTAGAAAAAAAACTTGCTTAGAAATATGTGAGAAACCATCTTTTTTTACTATTAAGCTATGGGTATTTATGCAAGGTATCTATATAAATGTGTACAAAATCACATTGTTTACATGAAACACAAATTATTTAAAAAATATTATGTTTTACCGAAATCCCTGGAGTATATCCAGGGATTTCGGTAAAAATTTGGATCCAGTTAGAAATCAAGGGTGAATCATTCCCGACCATTTTAACTGCTTAATTTTCGTGTGTCAGTATATGGACAACTTTGCATGTATCACCTACTAATCGTGCGTATTTGCATATTATATTTCGAACGATCATAAAAATCACCATTACCACACCATCACCACCACCATTATTAAAGCACTTTATCCAAACTGTTTTTAGCGAAATGTGTCATTATGAATTATTTTCACACCATACCTACTGCACGCAAACGGCTATCTCTCCATCCCTATCACTTGATAAGAATCTACCACTTTGCGTTTTTAGCGGATTTTTTTACTACCCACAAGAGTTTTGTAGCACCGATTTTCAGACCGTTATGAACTAGAATGCAAGGGACGAGCATACTTTTTTCATTAAAACTCCACATTTGTATCATTTTGGCGATTACGATCATGCATAACGTATCGAGAACGCGTATCCTAAGTATGGATACTAACTTTGGATATATCCAATAAATATGTCGCGTGAAAATAATTATGCGCCCCTACTATTTAGGCGGAGCGTAGCAGCGTATCAAATCATAACGCCGTATCCCTATTGATGGTGGGGGAAAACCGTCTCGAGACCTTTCACGTATCAAATTTTACCGTATAAAAACACGTCCATACTGAGCGATCTTGATACGTAGGTGTATCGGATATTGATGATCATCGCGAGCGTGTGGTGTAACGTATTTAATAAACGCGTAGCAACATGAATCGCGATCGATCACATAGCGCGTAACATGATCGCCATCTTTTTGCGTCCACACTAACAACCATGATACGTCTAGATGCTACGCGATAGAGATACGATACGGCGAAATGATATAAATGTAGACCCAGCTTAAGGCAACACATCTGCGATTCTTTTTCTTGTTACGGATACAGTGGCAGTTACATACCTACCTCAAGTAGCCCGTTGGTTTATTTGTGACCATTTAAGCATCTAAATTAAAGGATCGGATGCTTCTTATTATAATCACTGGCTATTACGTAATTTAAACCGCCATTTATAGTAATTCTATGTAAAGTTTGCTCCAATCCCAAGCGAATAAACGAGAGTAAGATATCTCAAAAATGTCTCTGGTCGCCATTTTGCAGACATCCCATTTGGAACGGGCTTTGTTCTTTCAGAAGCAGGCAAAGAAAACGGGAGCAATTAATTTAATTGCCTACAAAAGGTTCGTATTTATTTTTTGACTTATACTACGGTGTTAACTTAATCCCAAAATACAGGGTACAGGAAGTGTTTGAAAAGTAAAAGATATATTGCTTTGTGTATGTTGACAGTGATATCACTTTGAAGAATATAACGAATATAATAAAAAATAATTATTTGTCGGTACGTTGAAATGACTTTGTTACGTTTTTTCTTCAATGTAATCATATTCATATTAGTTTATTTATAAACGATTAGTTACTCATTATTGGTTGATCTACCTAATTAGCTTAGGTTTTAGCTCAAGTTCAAAACGATTTGAGTTTCTTATAATTTGGCATCAAGTACTCTTACTTTGGCGAAAATTGTAATTAAAGTTTAACTTTGGCGTCAGTACAATCTTCACTTCAATAGAAATACGACTGAAAACTCTGAGTTATTTGACATCTGAGTTTTATTTAACTTCTAACTCTGACTTGATTCAGGGCGTAATTAAATTTAACAGTTAATTTTGTTCATCCGTACTTGAATAAGTTACATTAATGACACTTAACCATTGGGTCAAAAGTGTTAAAAAGTTTAACATCCTGTCTGTCTTACCCTGTTTCTGGTGACATTTGAACAGTGTAAGTGTTATCTTATCTTGTTCAGATTGGCCCTTTCAGATACACTTCGATCCTTTAGGATCTATTCTGCAGCAAACCGTTTACACACTCGTCTATTTGGATGTGCGGGTTTCCTCACGACTTTTTCTTTTACTATAGGAGCATCAGGTAACGTATTTATGTTAGGAGAACTCATTGGTAGGTACTTGGAAACCGTAAGGTTCCAACTCAGCACTATTTGATCACAAGCCCATAAAAACGTAAAACAATGTAGGAACTATTTCATGAAAAAAAACCGGTCAAGTATGAGTCGGACTCGCGAACCGAGGGTTCCGAATGTAAGAGATAACCGCAAAAGAAAATACTAATTCAAAGATTTTTTGTTATTTCTTAAAAACTTTAAATAACTAACAGTTTATTTATTTTTTCCCATAAAATACAAAAAAATACGTTAGGATTTTTTTAAATTATTTCATTAATAGATAATTAGATGAAATAATTTTTTTTTGATATTTTTAGCTATATATCATAAATGATTACAGAAAAATAAAGAAAATAGTTTTTTAATGTGCAGATGGTGCCCTTTCATATTTGCACCCCATTTGCTTTAATCAATACACTTTAATTTAACTTTAATTTCTAGACCCCTTTTTCAATTGTTTATAACGTTCATTCTATTTTATTTTTACTAAAAATAGATGCGGTCAAGTAAATTGTACTTATCGTATCGTAACTATGGCAAATTTCAAGTTAATAACATTTGTAGTTGCTGAGAAAACCTGCTGTGACATACGGACAGACAACGAAGTCTCACCATAAGGGTTCCTTCTTAACCATTTTGGTACGCAACCCTAAAAATTCGGTTAGTAAAGTTAAAGTCTAGAGTGAGTTCAAAAATAAAGCTATTCATACTTTAATTTAAACTGTAACTTTTTAAAAATAGAGTACCTACGGTAAAACCCTACTCTATTTGCGGTTTATTACCAGGCCCGTAGTCCCTCCGCGCTAGTTAGCCCGAATCCTTTAATTTTTAAAGCCTAGTTTAAAGTTTGACACGCGGGACCGCTCAGAGGTAAAAGTTTTGAAATGGTCAAACACGCGTACACATTAGGGAAAGTTTCACCAACTGCTCATGCCTTATTCACGTTTAAAACAAAGTTTCCTTATGACAGCGGCAAAAATACCGTTGGCAACTTTATTTAGCATTTTTGCCGTGAGACACGACAGTTTAATAATATGTAAGAAAGATAATATTGAAGGATTTCGTCGTATAATTTCATTAATTATAATTATTATAAATAGCTTTAGGGTCAACAAATTGTAATAAGAAAAATACGAGTATATAGAAAAACGTAACAATATTGTAGTCCACTGTTTTTTGAAGCGATTTTACAACAAAACGAAATCCGGAAATAGGTTCAGCTATGGCCAGATTAAAGGAAATAGCGCTTTTCTAATATTTATATGAAACATGAGGATCCTTTTTTTTTCAGTTAAACTAAAAGGGTTCGTTCTAAATTGAGCTTGTAAAAGTTTCAATGAAATTAAAAAATATTCACTTGGTACAAATGGCATTGAAATTTTTACAGAGAGTGAATTTTTCTAGATTATATTGATAATTTTAAATGTGAGGATATTTTTGATGCCGAGAAATTTTTGACAAATGTTCTGCTTCTTGGAGTTGAGTTGTTAAAATTATTTTAACAATTTTGTACCAAAACTTGAAAAGCCTAAATGCAAAACCAACATTACCAAGTCTAGTACTCCCAGTAAACCCGCACATTCCCAAACAACTAATGTGAGCCGACATCCATAAATCGGGCCGCAAGGGTCTATCCCTAAAGTTAAATCGACGGGATCACCGGCTTCGCATTCAGTTAGTTTTTGAAACGACTTCATCTGTTTGAATTTGGAACTTAATCCGGTCAAACTTGGAACTGCACACAGGCGGATCCAAATTGGTACGCACACAAGCTTGTTCGTGTCGACTGCACAGTGTGTACATGTAGTTGGTACACGCGTTTGAGAACATATCCCCGTCGCATGGCACTTGCAGGGAAGAACCCACGCGTGATTGGTCTACCTTTTACGAACGTCTACCCTCCGAACTTAAACGAACCATGCGACGAAGCCTTTGGACGCCAGCTTTACCTTTTAATGGAAAATCCGTTATACTCAGTTCAAGAGTTTATGGACTTTAATTTATAATTTGAGACATAAAATATTTAAAATGTGTTAATTTAAACTGTATTGTTGTTTTTATTATTTCTGATGTTTTGACTTATTATGTTTTTTTTTCGCATCCTATTTTGAAGACGATCCTTAACGGTGATAACTCCTTGGTTCTGTATTGTTCTTTTTATCCTGACTTCTTATTTCTATTTTTAAATAAATTAAAATTTGTGAATATTTTTTTCACGATTCCAATGTAATTTCTTGTACTTTTGACATAACATGCAATGTATACTGTGACTTACTTTGTAAAATACATATCATTCATTCTTTCAATTGCGATTCGATGAAATGAAAATTCTACGTAATGATATGTGGGTTCGTTGAAAGGCATATTTATTTATTGTCTGTGAGAATTATTAACCGGTTAAAGTTAAAGCTGTCCCATCACCCTGTGTCCCGTGTGTACAAACAATATTTTAAGGCGTGCATTCTCGATTAGGTAGCTTTACTGTCGAGAGAGGTCGCTCGTATGACTTGGCTTGCTCGATCGACCGTTCAATAGAGAGACAATTTGACCTTGGTGGAGTTGCGTTGTTTTCCGACTGTGTGGAAATAAGTATTAGCAACACTTAACGTTAAATGATACACATCGTAACACTAAACCTGGTACTTAAGAGGGTGTTTCAAATTAATTGTGTGAGTGTGGGTTCACCGTGTTTGTGAAAGTGAGTGAACTGAGTGCGTCCATGAAAACGGCTGGAAGAACGAAGCGTTCGCAGTTTGCGCGAGAAATTGCTTAGAAACATTGATTTTTAGATGCGGTAAAAAAAGGCGGGGCATAAATAAAAAATAAAAAAACCGGAGACAATGTGACACCAATTGACCCAGTCCCAAACTAAGCTCTAGACTTGTACAGTCGACTAGAAGGACATGTATCCACTTCCTCACCTTTTTGCATTGTAATAAGATCCAAAAGTGGGTACATCTCTTTGTAGTCAACTGTACCATGGGTATTAGACAATGATATACATACTTATATAGAGAAATATATACTTAAATACATAGAAAACATCCATGATTCAGGAACAAATATTCACGCTCATCACACAATCATCTGCCCTTACCGGGATTTGAACCCAGGACCGCAAGCTTCGTAGGCAGGGACACTACCAACTAGGTCAACCACCAACTAGGTATTCCATTTTGTTTTTATTATTCCCACTGCTGGGCAAAGGCCTCCCATTTTGTGTTTAAAGATTCATAATTATTAAGGCTACTGCTGCTGTTTATTTATTATTTATTATTTGTTGTTTAATTGGAGGGAATTGAATTTTTCCAATACAAAGTTCAATTCTCGCCTCGCCTCGTCTTGCGTCTCCTCGCCGGTGGAAAAGCACCTTAACGCTATGTTTTTGATTTAAAATAATAATGGTGATTTCTGGTCACAGAGGGTTTATTAAAACCTATATCATGTCGACGTTTCATAAACACACTAAAACCTGTTTTCAGATAATAACATATGTGTGAGGTCACAGGTTCAAAATACAGTAATTATTTATTAGACCATTTTTTTTACTTTAAGTGATCAGTTTTTTTGGTCGATTCTATCCCTAAATTTCATCGTCTGTGGCCTACAGATGGGTTTTCTGGAAGGGATTTGCAGAAAACTAGACGAGAAACAAGCGACAGAGAAATGTAGCAAATTAGATCTCCATTTGCAGAAAATATACATTATCAAAGTGGAATGTAAAAAAGATGTAAGTAAGTATGAAAAAAAGATTAAGAATTGTTATCATTATGGATACTTATTATAAAAACCAGTCAAGTGTAAGTTGATCAGGCCCCGCACTTACAAGGTTTCGTATAAAGTTAGTTTGCTTGGTGGTCATTTCATTTGAGTAATTTTCATAGTTTTATATCAAGGGTTAGTTGGGTGAAATCATTTAAAGGAATAAGTTCGCGCCTTTGTACTTGTTTTAAATTACGATTAGTTATTTGTTTTACTCGTATCGCCTGTGTTTTGTATGTTTCTTTTTATTCCTGTCAAATGAAGAGTACACATTCATACATACCTATACATACGAGTAACCGTTTTTTTATTGTTAAATGTTCGATTTTGTATAAACATTTTACTAATTTTTTTTGGAAGTAAACATTTTATTATGCGAACAAAAGAGTTTACAAATTTTATGAAACAAATAAAAATCCATACTGGTATTTAAACAAAAGCGAATTTAAACCTTTAAATTGTTGCCATTAAAGTGTACTTAAATGTTTATTAAGATGGTATGATGGTAAAATTCGCAATTAAAACAGGCTTTGACTTCTACTGTTGAGAGGAGACAGAACCATTGCATGCATTTAGTTTTTTTAATACTTTAGAAATGATAAGTAATAATATTATGATCACTAAAAAGAACAAAAAAATATTTATTTTTTTATTTATCATCTAAACGTCCTCAAGCTGGTACTTAATTGGTTTATTCCTCTAGTGTTGCCACAAATTACACACTAGCGAAAGTGCTTGTAAATTACATAGTAATTAAGTGTAAACAACGAGAGGACATCACTATCGTGCCGTTCAAAGTGAAAGCAGCTTTACAGGGTTGTCAAGAGCCGCTTAAATCGCGTAGCTGTCAAAAAAACCATACAAATTTAGCTCCCGGCGAAAACCTTTCTCACTCCCTAAATCAAGTCTGATTTCCGCGATGTTTGAATATGGTGTAGTTATTATCAGGGCTCGGACAAGTCATCGCAGAAACTGATATGGACATGGGACAAGACTATTATAGAGTCGCGACTTGAGATTATTATTTATTATTATCTAAAGCTGATATATTATTATCGTAATTTATAATTTAACATTTGACCTTTTTAGTCGCATATCTGTCATCGGTTTGTTCCAGACAATGCAGAAGTTAATGGTTGCGTATGTGCAATGCAACCATCAGCATTAAAAAAAATGTTAATGGCAATACCTTCACACATGTATGGTGAATTTTGGGTTGCAGTAATAAATGTCATTGAAAAATATAATTAAATAATAATGCGATTCTATTGATCTTGTTCTATTGCCGTCTTGCGGTTGTTTTGCGATGACTTGTCCGAGCCCTGGTTATTATAGACCTAGGTTTGTACGATTAAGTTTTTTTTTTTTTACAAATTTAATATTAAAAAGTTAGTTTTTCATGATATCTACAATATTTTAAAAAAGCGAAAGAATCGGACGAGGTTTAAGGGGAGAGAAACGTTTTCGTATTTTATATGAAGATAACGTGCTGAGATTCTTGTGCTATGTGAAACAACAAAATGGTCCAAACATGGGTGCTATCACTTTTTAAGTTCAATTAAAAAATGTATTAATTTATAAAGTGAGAGCCAATCAGTTAACTCAAATCACGTGACTTTTTAACATTCATACACACGGTATTTTTAATATCCGCCTGAAATAGAATCCAAGTAAATACCTATAATAAAATAAACAATATATTTAATTACTTATAATTCTGTTCAAAATGGGATAGAAAAATGAATTGCCTAAACCAATTTTATTATCACTAGTTTTCTCTTTTAGTAAGTCGACGTCGAAAATGTGTTTAGATTTTGCACCTTATTTTAATTGAATGAGGTGCAAGTTAATTATTCTTGAACGACGGCCGGTGATACAATATAATATGATTAATCTCAATATAAATAAAATAAAATGTTTCATGTTTGTGTGTTTTCAAATAAACTGAACGTTTCTTTTGATCGTTGATAGGTAGAACTGTTCGAGTTTTTAATATGATCAAAATTGGTGTTGAGGGTATATTTTACTACCAAACGTTACTAACAAAATGGATGTGTATATATCTGATATAAAAGGTTATTAATTTAATTTAAATTTAATCTTCAAATCTTCTTCTTCTAATTCTCAAAAGTGCTACGCGTTACTTACAGTATTTTGTAAATATTGTTTTGTGTATTCTTCTGCACACATCACTTTATTTATCCATTAGTTTCCTAGTCTTACTAAACCACATCATTAGTGCAGGCTAAAGAGCGGTTAAATTACAAACTTAGTGTTGCCTCCCAAAAGGCCGCTACTATGAAACAGAGGCTATCAAATTAGTATGCGGCTAACCCATTCCCAAATTTGTCCAGCGTCAAAAGTAAGTTTGTTGCACTGTACTCTCTCGAGTAAACTTCGAAACAACGTTTAATTTGAAGTCAAACCAGTTTCAACTCTATTTTCGTGACAAAAGATTTGACTTAGCATTTAACATTTTATGACGTGATTTTACAGCTGCTTTAAAATGTACATTGTACAGAAAAGTGTTTCTTCCGGCGAAAAACAAGAAGGTTTACTTTTGGTTACTCTGAATTATTATAATAATAAGATGAAAATTACGATAATATTTTTTTGCGGGTGGTAGGACTCTGTGCAGAGTCCGTCCGGATCGCTACCACCATCTTATCCATTAACCTACCGCCAAACAGCAGTGTTCGCACTGTTGTGTTTCGGTTTGGGGATAAGACAGCCGGTGTAATGACTAGCATAGAGGCATTCCATCTTAGTCCTCAGGGTTGGCAACGCATTTGCAGTCTTAGTCTTGTAGTCTTGTGAATGCGTCTATGGGTCACAGTTTCCGCTTACCATCAGGTGGCCTGTGTGCTCGTTTGCCTTCTCTATGTCATAAAAGAAAATAACTAAATAATAATAATAGAACTTGGGGATTGGTGTAAAACATTTTCAGTGCTGATACGATTTTCCAGTCTATTTTATTTTATTTGCTTTTGGAACCTTTGTTGAGTGTTGCACTTTTAAAAAGCAAGGAGTATGTGTTTTTAAGAAGCCTCCTCCTTCTCCTCTTCCGCATAAAATCGAATGACTGTAAAAAAATAAAATGATCAGGTCTTGACGTTAGCTATCGTGAATTATCAATTATCAATACCTAATCCTAATACATAAATAAATTGTAAATATTTTATTTTATTTGCTTTGTTCGTATGTCTTAGTTCTCAATCCGATTAAAATCTTGCTAGTAAATTTTGAACCAGTTTGGAGTTCCCCTTTGGAGTTCTGATGATGGAGTCGGAGGTGACAACAGAATCTCTGTTGTATTAACGGGGACTCAAGGAATTAGTATTCATTAGTTTAATCTCAATTGGCATACTGTAAAAAATAACAGGCGGCCTTAAAGCTTGTCTCAAAAATATGTTGTTTTTTATTACAAAAAAAAACTACTTTTAAATTCATAACCGTAACACAAAATTTGTGGATCTGTGGTTTTGTGTCAAAGATCATTCATCATAGTTAAAGTTTAACAAAAATACAGCATTTTACTTTCACGCCACGTGACCACAAGCGTTATTTCCCTTTGGTAAGCTAAAGTCCAGTCGGACTCATTAGGTCGGTGCTATCGACTCTCTAATCAACAGCTGCTCGTCCGATGAGTTCACAATTTACACGGCACGGAAACTACACAAAACGCCAGCTGCCGTTTATACTGCAGGGTATAATTTTCTTTTGAGGCTTTCTAACCCAAAGAGATTCTGCAACTCGACATTGGCACAAAAAATCCATAAAGGGTGTCCGATGGGACTCTATTATTGAGCCTTCGATATCCGTTCCTCTTCCGCCTGTCATAACTTAAAAGAGATCCTTAATCGTAAAATTTTGGTAATTGTTTTTTTCCGAATATGTGTTGTAACAGCTAAATAATAATAATAATGAGGCCGCAGGGCAGCTAGTGGCGAGTTGTTGGTGAGTGGCGACACCACGGACCTGAATGCTCCCGAGGATAGGTCCTGTTTCTTGGGCTTTACAGGCCCAATATGCCTGCGTTTATTGCGTGACAAAATGTGGATAAAACTTATATAAGTACGAGATTTTGTTACGCAATAAACGCAACTGTACTAGGCCCACTGCTCGGAAAGTGACAAATGTTTTATCCACGTTTATCGACATCGAATCACCGATACGTTCCCGGCCTTCGAGCAAATAGTATGAGGATACTATTGAAGGTCCACGTATTTGCAAGTGAGAATATTTGAATAAAAGTATCGAAAGCTAATATTATACAAAGAAGCAACCTCTTCTGGTCGCATTTAACTTAGTAGTATAATAATATGTCAAATCTTTTACTTATTTCATGCGCCGCAAAGACGCATTGAAAATGTTTGATAAATAACAGGCCGAGAGAGTTTTACCACATCTTATGTCAAGTAGATTTTGAAGCATTGTAATGTTATAGCAGGTGATGTTATAGCATTTGAAGTTATACCTTTTGAATTTATCGATGAAATAGATACCTAGACTTTTGGTTTATATCTGTATTTTCATATAATTTTGTGACGTGTTAAGTACCAATTTTACAAAACGATGTTAACCTCTTAACAGACAATTAAAGCGTTAACTGTTATCAAAATGTACACTAAAAGTCGATTAAAATTAATGAAATTTAACATCGTTTTTTTTGGTACTAAACTTGTCAGTTACATGTCACTATGATCCAACTTTCATCAGTGCAATTTACTGACTTGAACTATTTTTAGAAAAAAAGTCGTCCTTATTTTTCTTTACAGAGTTCCTTTAAATATTCGTTCTCAATATATGTCCACCTAAAGTGTACTAACGCCAAAGGGGTTTCAGTTTCGCATATCGCGTAGTGTAAAGGAAATCCTTTACAAAGTAAATTCTAGTTTACGTCGGAATTCGAGACGACATTGCAACGGCATCTATTTCGTGCTAAGGATAAAATACAATCTAAAAGGATCCTATTGGAAAGCGGATTGATTCATCTAGGGGAATATATTATTTATCTGCCTTACTGTTATGACAATGTCTATTGATATTTACATACATACATACATACACTCAGAAATGATGATATCCGCAGTAGAACTAAGGTAACCGACATAGCCCTAAGAATAGCTAAACTGAAGTGGCAGTGGGCGGGGCACATTGCTCGCAGGACTGATGGCCGATGGGGTCAGAAGGTTCTGGTGTGGCGTCCGCGGACCGGAAGACGAGCTGTAGGTAGGCCTCCAACAAGATGGAGTGACGACCTCGTCAGGATCGCGGGACCGCGGTGGATGCGAAAAGCACAAGACCGGTCTGAGTGGAAAGCCTTGGGGGAGGCCTATGTCCAGCAGTGGACGTCTTTCGGCTGACATGAGTGATACATACACTCACGCCTTCATTCCCAGAGTGGGGTAGGCAGAGCTACAGGATTACCAACAACTCTAAGAACTTGTTGTTAATAAGTAAACGCATTTTGCACAAACAGGCTAAGATGTTTCCAGTGTACCTAATCATTAGTGACGGGTTGCAAACCCATCGCCAAGTAATATTTAATTCCTACTTATTTTAACGTTAATTAATGATGTTGTTATTTATTATAAATACTATTGACGATCGTAATAATAAAATATACTGGATACCACGGGCCACATATGTTTTATAAACACTTGATTCTAGTCAAAATCGAGTGAGCGAATTAGGATTAAGTAGTTTATATTAACGATTTATCATACACAAGTTGGTTACTTGTGTATGTCAAGGAACCAGTTAAGTGTCTCTAAAATAGCACAACTTAATGTTTTTTTTTGGAGATGTCATCGGGTCCGAATTAATGCCGTGCCTTATTTATGACACGGAGTAGATGCGAGATGACACAGATAACATAAAAAGGCGTACAATTCTAAATTTAACACTATGCACAAGATTTAACATTTTTCTTCACAGATATACATCATTTTTTTAACGATCTGCAAACGTCACCTAGGTATAACTTTCGTCCCGAACCTCCATACCAATACAAACTACTATTGTGACTAGTTCAGCGAACGTTTCTCTAGTTCGACGTACGGTATTTACTTTACAGCCTGAAATAAGGCTCTATACTGAAAAGTCCGTAAGACCGTCTAAGTCGCGTGTCCCATCCGGACTTAGCTTTATCCCGAGGGATTTGCCCCAAATTATCCACTTCTAGTTGCTCCAAACGGGACAACTTCTCGGCTTATTTGTTCCAATCGAACTGTTGGATTTGAGAGCTCATGCCCTACGGTTTAACGTACCATTGTGAAAATAGGTGTGTTGTGCAGTCAACGACTTTAAATATTGAGCCACCAGAGAATTGGGTTTTTTCAGTCATATCACTAGAGAAAATTATATCAAAATTAATCATTAGTGACAGAGTTTTTTAGTGTAGGTTACTAGCAGAGCTTTCCACCCGCGACTTCATCTGCAGAGAATCAGTATTTTTTTCTTAAGTACGAAATGCTATACATACATGTATTTTATAAAAAAATAAGTTATTGACTGTAAACAATTAAAAAGTATGTAGAGTCGCGCCCTGAGTGATCAATCTAAAGTTAAAAAATATTATGCATTAATTCCAAGAATCAGAGGCCTGGCCAATTCCCGCTTAAACTCTTATCTATGTTCTAGTGAAGAAAGTCACCTTGAAGGACAAACCCAACTTTGCAGTTAAAAAGAAGTTCTTCCATACATCGGTTT
This sequence comes from Acleris sparsana, assembly GCA_923062465.1. Taxonomy (NCBI): domain Eukaryota; kingdom Metazoa; phylum Arthropoda; class Insecta; order Lepidoptera; family Tortricidae; genus Acleris; species Acleris sparsana. Next base: position 11,928,666 of record OV281296.1, read on the forward strand.
ACATCACGGCCAATGCTTTAGCAGTAACTGCTGCTGTTTGGAAACTAAAATATATATATTATTACCTATTGTAGACGCTGGAAAGTAAGCGGTTGCTGGTCGAGTACGAGTTAGCGCGGCCGAGCACTGTCGAACTCCATTCCTGACACCGTTTCATACGGCCGAAGCCTAGGTCGCACAGCACTGCAGAGTTAAGGCAGATAAGAAGCAGCCAGTAATTAGGTTTCATGCTTACCAGTAAGGGGTCGTCAAGGCAGTGGTACTAACAGCTTCACTGTTAATTGACCACTAGTGAGACTTATTGTAGGAATGAAAAAAGAAAAAAGAAACAACACTCAAACATGGAAAAAAAGAAAAAATCACTTATTCACAAAAATAACACCATGACAATAACGTAAAAATAAGGAAAAGAAACGATAAATAGTGTAATTGTTGCGAAACGATCAACATCAACTCAGCATGTGCTGACAGTGAAGCCAACGCTGGTCTTCCGTAGGGACCGCTCGATGAAAAGACGGAAGTTGATACAGACATTACGGATAAAATAAACAAGTAAAACAAAGGCTTAATAATAAATAAAAATAATGAATAGTCTAGTTAATCAGTGTGTCCGGTTCATTTGAACGGGCAGCGCTTAGGTGGCAACCAGAGGAACTAATGTAATATCTGTCTATATTCTAAATTTCAAAATGGTTAGTAAACTGGTACAGTCAGACAAAAATGTGGTCTACCACCCAACGGTTGAAGTTCATTTGCACGTCATAATACAACAAGTTAGATTTTCTCTTGCAGTGATATTATCACAGTGAGAAGTGTCAACCTTAGAGAAAATTAAATCTCACAGAATCTTTTGTCAAAACTGGTAGACTTTCTTGGCCAACCGTATAAGTATTGGAAGCGGAGGTGATGTCAGCCATAAACGTAAACCTTAGTGACTTAATTTTTTGAAAATGATACTAACATTATTGAGCGCTTTTGGGAAACGTCCATTTTTTTCAATTATTATAACTATGCATTGTGCACAATAAACCGGAGAGTAAACCACCATTTCAAGCTAAGAAAAATAATATTGATGGAGATTTAATTCATTTAGCGGGAATAAGGAGCGAGTCACTGAATAATGTATCCTATCACTCTGCGATCTTTCGTATTCCGACTAGGGTCCACAGGGCTCTTGGCGGAGTGGATTTTTTTGTATAATTACTATGATATTGTATTAAAAAACATATAAGACCATTCGTTTATTTGAACTTTCGTCCACCATCGTTAGAAAATCAACTTTTTACTTGGAGGCCCAGATATCAAGGTCAAACACACAAGAGGAGTTTCTGATACAATATCTTTTCTTTATAAATTATTTCCAAATTCTCCAACTAAAAAATTCAACTAACGTTTGAATGTCCTATTCCTACCACAAACACACAATTAGATCAAGCCCTGGTAAGCACCAGGTTATGGATCCAGCAAATTGGTCTGCATAACAGTGCGACGTTCAATTTTACATGTAAATATCTGTTTGTTTATTCAGTGGGGCCCGTTTCGATCCTAACTCACGATACCAGGTCCAAAGAGCTACGAAATACAATGGCAAAAGCAAAAGAGGCAGTCTGTAACTATTGATTTAAAAACGTGTGTACATGTAACAAGATGCAAGCGGCTCAAGACCGTGACTTGTGGCGCTGTTTGGGGGAGGCCTTTGTCCAGCAGTGGACGCCCCCGGGCTGATGATGATGATGATGATGATGATGATGTACATATAACCCTAACCAACCAAACCAATGGAACCCTGACCAACCATAGGACTGTGTCACAGTGACGGTTATGTTATGATTCAAGTAGTAAGAAGTGTCAAACAATTTGTTTTAAATATCATTGTGACACCGTTCTATAGTGGGACAGGATTCCAATGGGCTGATAGTACATTTTAGATTGAAAGAGCATTGCTCGTTCTGTTTGTAGGTACTTTGTAATGTTTCTCTCTTTCTTTTGAAAAGTAATCATTTGTTTTTATAAGAAACAACAGGATGATATGTTATTATGGGGATCGGAAAGCAAGTGGGTGCTGGACGAGTTTTGCGCAAAACCAGAAGGCAAAGCAGCGTTAATATACAAGTTCAGTAACCACCTTTCTTGGCCGAGGCTTATAAAGTGTTTTTCTCAAACAAGCTCTGTTGAAGCAGATTTAAAAGGTGTACAGTAGCGACCAGTATTAACGTTTCCAGCCGTGGTCGAGGTTGCGGCCAGGTACTGGTGGTTTTTGAAAATAATAGGAATATTTCTCAGCACGATAAAAAAAAGCGTTATTGTAATACGATGAGAGTCACAGTGAGCTATATAATTAATTTTCAAAGTGAGGTTCTTCCGTTTGATACCCAAATTTATAACCAAATTCTAGGTAGCTTTATTTTTTATTTATTATTTTTTAGGTAGTTTAGACTACTACTACTACCTACATTCAAGAGTATTTGTAACACAACATCCAAAACTTTGTACCTCCAACGGTGTGTATGTTTTGGTTATAATTGAATTAGATCCAGATAGGCCTATCTCTGAATACTAACCAGGGGCATTGGCAAAATATACATTGTAATGTAATTGATATTGGTGCAACACCTGTTATAATATTACTTGTGGGACAAGCCTTCATAAGGTTGTGAAATGGAGAGTGAAGAAACGGGTGGATAATAAAGAGAACTCAGAACAATGGTTCTTTGGAAAACTGAGTTCATAATTATTAAGTTTGAAACAACGGTGAATATAAATATAGTTTGGAAACCACAGGCTATCATGAATAAATTAAGCTACTCGTAGTTGTTTTAACGTATTCAGTGCCATCGACCCGATAGTCCACTGTTCGTAGCAGATTCTTGCTACACAGCGGAAAATTATGCTACAGGCTACAGCGTAGCATTCGTAATATTGCTGGCAATGAATGTGTGAATACTTTGAGTAGGTATACGTTTTAATAATTAGTAAACTGATTTTAAGCGTGTTTTGTGACAGCGTGCCGGTGTTATTTCATGGAAAAATGCCCATTCACTTAACTTCCACTTGCCGTAATGCTTAAATATAACGTAAAAAAACCTAGTATTCACAATAAAGCTGAGTAAAATGTTTCTAAAATATTTTATGTTCTGAATTCAAAGTGTTGATGATTTTGGTTATACTAATCAACACTATGGAAAGGTAAAAACATATGGTTTATTAATTTATTATGTAGTTTAACAATACTCAAACATTTTTAATGATCTTGGTAACGTTTTTATTCGAGCAAGACAAACATGGGTAGAGTGCACCGTTTTCTGAAAGTGCAAGTTAGCTCCAACTTTCCTTGCAGATCTGGATAAGTCTCTTCAACTTTTTGGATTGTTCCAATCACTACTCCTATCAGATTGCCTCTGTCTTCCGATGAATTCATTAGGTTACAAAGCATGTGCAGAGGACTGCGGGTTCTGCAAAAAAAAAATACTTTATCGGTGTTTTAAGACCATAAGAAACATGAACACCCGTGGAAAGCAAGCCTAAGTGTCCTTTGAATGCGTGTGTAATAATTGTAATTGTAGCATTATCATTTATTGTTAGTATTATAGACAAACAATATATTGGGGCTAAGAATACTTCCTTGGGAAACCCCTTACCTTGCATAAGATTGACATTTTTTAGCATAGTTACAAATAAGTAAGTATCAATCAGCCAACATCGAGATGTTCTAAAAAAACAAAAACTATACTCGACCTGGCAATTCTACTGGGTAAAACCATATTTCCTTTGGCGCGCTATCGTACTGTCAACGTTACGATAGCTCTTGTTTATTTGACATTGATAGCGGAGTTAAAAACAATGTGACAACCCTAGTCAATATTATTAGTATTGTCTGCGCCTGTGGTCTGCGCAACGTTACTAATTATAAATCAGAAAATTTGGAAATTTGGATATTTGTTACTCAATCACGTTCAACCAATGAACGGATTTCTGGTATTGGACAAAGGATAGTTTACATACCGAGAAAACATCTCATTCCTACGGGGATCGTAGGAATGAGATGTACGGGGATCCTACGAGTCGTCGCGTGCAGAAACTAGTTAAATATAGTAAACGATTTTCAAAAAGTGACAAAATTCAAAATTTTAAATATTTGTCATAAATTGACCATATGCTGGCCGCTTCCAACCGGGTGAGGTGGAAATCTTTGGGAGAGGCCTATGTTCAGCAGTGGACGACCTATGGCTGAAATGATGATGATGATGATGATGATGACCATATGAAGGCTCTTTTACACGTCGGTAATATAGAGTGAATCAACCAGCGCTTCGGACGAGACCATCATTGCGGAGAGGAAGCGCCGCAAGGCGCAAAATATGGAATTGACGTGGGTGCTCGACGCGACCGTCTGGCACCTTACGTCAATCCTAACCATTTTGAAAAACAATAACCAGCGCCGAATGCATATTTTCTAGGGCCTTTGTTATCTTGAAAACTGATAAGATCCAAAATTTTGTCTAACCAATCATCGTCAGCTGGAACTTCAAGTAAAGAATTGATTATATTATGTTCGGCTATAAAATAACTGTGATCAAGTGAAAATGTTGTGAGAAACTTTATATAATGTAAAAAAAGATACTTACGGTCCCTCCATTACAACAGGAATGTGCAAGCCAAGTACGTCTTCAAAATTTTCGCTTATAGGCACAGAGTGAATAACTCTATTGTTAATAAATTTTGAATTCGAGCGATGGGCCTGGAAATCAAATTAAAAAGCAATTTTAGTTTTATCCTTACAGGCAAGACGTATACAACTTTTTAATTGTGGAAATCCTTGAAGCAGGCCTATGTCAGTAGTACATATTTATCAACTGAGATATGAAAGAGATGAAATATGATTTATTCATATTATTTACAAATCCAGCTTCTTAAGGTGCATTTACACGGGCAATTTTTGAGTAATAATTTCCCGTTAACAATAGTTTTCTTACTTTAATTTGGACTAAAAGAATGATACCTCCATACTATGGAATGACAACTATTCCTAGCATGTATGAGCAATTAAAGGTATTTGGCGGCTTCAAAATAATAAGGATAAAGTCATCAGTATACATATATAGTATTAAGTGAACATTCGCGCGTGGTGTACTCGGTCTTCCCTATGTATTCCTGATATAAATATGTGTGAAAAAAATTCAACTTTGCAGCAACAGATGTTTTTGTTGTTTAATCAAATTGTACATACTTCAGTGATGTATATTTTAGGCTTTCCTTTCAGTGACTCTGGAAGATGCGTCGTGAAGTGCTTTACAACGATACTCTCATGGAATATCTTGTCACTTGCTGATAGAGTTCCTAGTTCACCATGTGGAGCCAATATCACCACTGCTACAGCACCAAACTCAGAAAAGTCACGTGCGAAAACTAAAAAAACCAATTAGAATTTGAAATATTTATAACAGTAATTAAGTATTTTATGTATTTGAAATGTGGCCTAATAGTAAATAATTGCATTTATTTAGGGTTATTTTTATAATTGCAAGAACCTTGAAAAAATCTCAATATTAAAATGGCAATGACCTTGCACACAAAAGTCTGTTATGTAAGGCAAGTATGTCTCTACTCTGCATAAGCTCCTGATGAAATTGAATAGCAAATAATATCACACCGCCCTAAATTATCTGCAAGACAGCTGTGTACAGGACAGACATAAATCTTGTTATTGCAATCCCATATGCAGATTAACCCGGACCATACCACTTGTCCCGGTGATATTAGCATAATACTAAAAGCGGGCAGATGCTACACTAATACCTATTTAACATTGATGACTACAAATACCACTGTTGGTTTTAGTTCGTGCTTGTCTCTGTTACTATCAGTCTTCTGTGAATTTATTGTTTTTAACGCCCAAAAAAGAGGCGTAGTTTAAGTGTATTTTTGTGTGTCTGTGGCACTATCGCTCCCAAACAGATTGATTGATTTTGATGCGGTTTTTTTAAAAGCTTGTTCAATCAGGATGGTTCTTAGCTAGGTATTATGACAATCGGTTGGGCCGTTTAAGAGATACTAGCGACCCGCCCTCGCTTCGCTTAGGTTTATGTGTTTTTTTTATAACACCTGTACATAAGTACTCTTGAATTACAATCTTTTTATTAGATATAATATTTATAAAAAATAGGTACAACATAATGTGAAGCACCTTTTGTCTCTTGGACACTCATTTCATGGAACGTATCACTTCGCAGAATTTTCATTTCATAGATAGCAATTTTCTGCTGAACCCGTGTTGACTTCAGGTTATTAGGTTAGATAAGAGATAACCTGAAATGAACACGGGTTCAGCAAAAAACAGCTTTCTATTAAACGAAAATTCTGCGAAATGATACATTATAAGAAATGAATGTCTATGAAACAAGGGTAAAACGACGCACCCGTTCCAAATGAGGGCTTTATAATTGAATGAATATAAATTACAACGCCATGAAAAGTGTCTAACTTTAAGATGTTCTCAGTCAGAATAGTAGAAGTATTTCTACAAAATGTCGGATTTTGTTTCTTCTCTGTAGCCAACCGAACAGGTTTTTACTTGTATTTAAAAGTTAAGGAAAGCAATTGGTACTCACATTCATTGCACTCATGTTCTACTTCACTGCTGGTTAAATCAATGTGGGTTTCGACTTCGAATCGATATTTCTGAAATGTTTCCTGCAGCATAGCCACTTGTTTGGTCGTTCTATCTCTTTCTCGGCTTCCAAGCTCGCTGGTTACGTGACAAAATATCAGCAGAACGTTCTTAGTGAAACTATAAGATAAAAGAGTTTTCATTTAAAAAAAGTCATGGACCACAACTGTAAAATGTTTTCAAACCGTTTATTGAACGAAATTTTACGTTATACTGACATAACATTAGTCAATTAATCTCTACAGCATCGAATAAATATTTAAAGTAGATACTAAAGTAAGGTATATCAAGTTCCAGACAGATCAGACGGTTTATTGCCTATCGCACTCGGAATGTCAATTGTTTTCCTTTTGACAGTCTGAAGGTGAGTTTGCTTTCAAAATTAAAACAATTGTTCCACTTTGAAGTCGATTGCGATTGCGAGTGCGTTAGGCAATAGGCCGGCAGATAATGATCATGATACCAAAAATATTATGTACAGTCGAGTTCTTAAATATGTATACAATTTAGAACTTTGTATATTTAATGTCATGTTTAAACTGCCATACGTAGTAGCTGGTCACTTTAATCGTTGTGATAATTCATATATATGGCAGGTTAAACATGACATTAAATAGACAAGGTACTAAAGTGTATACATATTTATGAACTGGACTGTACATTAATTGTCACGGCGATTAAAGTGACAAGCTACTAAATTGTAAACGTATTTATGAACTGGACTGTAATGCCGTAATAACAAAGAGGGCGGCTAACTGCAATATTTAGTAACCACATTAAGTATAAAATGTTTATACCATTCCTATGCGCAAAGCGGTTTTCTTTGCACATTAGTGTAGTACCCCATGAGATGTTTGCAAAATATAAAATACTGCATATATAGCAAATAATGTTAATTTGAATTAACATTACTTGTTAACTTAAATAGTAATACAAAAAAACTAAACGTACCTTTCCAACCCATAAGTTACACTTATCATAGACAAATTATCAATACTGTCATTGCTGCCTAGATAAGCCAGATCTCTAGAAGTTCCTTTTCTGCAACACCTGAAGTATTCTGCAATTTTTTTCATATTCTATTTATTTACGTTACTTCTACACCAAGCCGAGGTAAACACTGAGGATATACTCATAAATATTATTAATAGGGAAATATTCATATTAATACCTACGTGACCTAACCGCTATAGGAAAATAATATTTACCTATTCTGTGATATTAAGTACTTATTTTTGTGTTGAAACCGACAGATAATTGAGCATATAGTTTTGAATCATGACGCAATGCGCTTCACCGCATTGTTTCAGCTTGGTTATAATGCCTTTATTTTCGTAATAATGGGAAGTCATAATTTTCATATCACCAGAACTGTAAACTTTTCAGAATTTCCTAATTATGTACCGTGTAGATAAGGTTCGGTTAGGTTGGTTTTGTTTATAAAAATCCAGAAGAGTAACGGAGTCTTGAAATATACGTTGTGATTCATGATAATTATGACCAGTATGACCACATAATGACGCAATATGACTAAAAATAAATATGGCTGACCATAATAGACCCTGCAAAAGCATAAACAATTTCCTCTTTGGACGATATATAAAAATACACTACTGGACTACTATCCTACTTGAATCTTGGAGTATCCACCATTAAACCTCACTCAAAACAACCCCTGGCGAGGAACCATGGCTTCGAAATAGTCTCGTTTGTATGAAAAACGCAATCTGACCCGGTATTTTTGCTCCTGAGTGTAATTAATCACAAAGCAATATTTAATAATTCCTGATTTTTATATAATGTGTTAAGAAAATTATGTTCTAAGTAGCTACAATATTTTTTACCTATTTTAGATCGCGGCTGACAAGATGAATCTTACGACGCCCTAATAATTGTTCCTTAGGACGTATGGAAATAACGAAGTTATAAAGAATACCTTTTGCTCAAATTTACACTCATAATATTAGCATGAAAAATATTAACCTTTTGCAATTGGGAAAAAAAATGTAACTTATTCACTCACAATATAATACAGACGCAATTGCGTTGATATGCAAAAAAACTATTTTGAGATTTCAATGTCATACATAAGTGATCTTGAGGGTACATAATTAACTGTGGATAGAAAGACAGAATTCTAATTGCCGGCGCAACGGTGTACTATATCAGTAAATTATACTGCCGTCGATGTAAAGTTATGATAAATTGGCTAAATAATGAGTCATTTGTACAATTGGGTCTTTGTTTCAGCAAAACATCTAAAGATAATACTGACCGAATTGTAAATTTACTTTAGTATAAAATGTTGTTAAAAAGAATTATGTGTAAGTCGTGTGTTTTTCTGCTTTTCCTTCGCATTTTTGTTCTTTATCAAAGTAGAGGTTTGTACTAAAAACATTAAAAATAACGTTAATATCGAATAGTTTTCAAAAAAACTTCCATCTTCATTTGAAATTTTCAAGTTACTCCCCTGTCAAAATATAAAAAAGCGATTGCGTCATTATCCTACTCGTATTAGATGAGTGTATGTAAGTATCAATAATAATAGAAGAATATTCGTCGTTTCTTGCAACGTCAGTTTATTTCGATAGTAATATGCAAATTTGCGCGGTGTAATGACTTAGTTTACCCTCAGGCGGGAGTTACGATCGTATCCTCTCGGGTTGAACAAACACACTTGCTTGCACGCGTGAATAATATACATTACGAGTTTGCACAAGTTACTCATGGGGTATATAAGTTCTATAAACCACATTTGCTGACTAAGCTCCGATGAATTCTCAAGCAAAGTAGCTATTTAATTTTGGTCAAGAATTTAATGTTTAGTTTGGTTTGAACCATCGACATAATGAGGGTAGTTATAGTTGAATGTGTGTGTTTGTCACCGTCTGTGAAATCGTAGCTCCAAAACAGATAGACCGAATGGACGCAGTTTTTTTAAAATGAAAGCTAGTGTAATCGGACTAGTTATTAGCTAGGTTTCATGTAACTCATTTGCAATTATGTCAAAAAGATTTTTTAAATCTTATTCATAGTTATGTTGTTGCTAATACAGAAACCATTTGTTTCATTTCAGAACTGCAATAATCTAATTTGCAAAATATAGTTTACCATTTTTGGACGACCTGACATGCGTTGATCAGTCGTGGTGGCCACTCCAGAACTTTACTGCTCCAACGGCCATTGTTAAGCTTTTTTTTTTATTATTTATGATGAGTTTGGCTCTTGACTAACTATTGCTCTTGGAGGACGAAGATTTTGTCTGGGATGAAGTGAGCTTAAAGATTCAAAAAGATTCAAATTGTATGCACTCGGAAATACAGACGCCGGAAGCGCATTAATTTTTGCAAGACGCATTATGAAGGTTGATGCAAAGCGCGTAAAGACCGAATTTCACCCAGGTGCGTCTGGGAGTCCGATGGTGGAAAGGAGACAGCAGTATTAGCTCGTGGAGTTTTTTGCATACTGTACTCAATCAGCAGAATTTTGCATTTCTAATTCTTTGTTGCAGAGAAGAACACGACTGAACGTGATAGAGATCTTCGCGAAAGGCTTACAAAATAGTCAGGTAAGAACTTAATACATTTTAATGTTTTTTAAATATGCAAGTCACTCGCGGGGATGAAATTAACGTGTTCGTCTTAGTCTTTAATACCGCAACTTCATCTTTTTAAGTACTTAGCCAGACATTTCTTCTTAACAGTTACATTTTTGCACAGGTGAATTTTGCGAGCAGTCATCAAAAAACCCTGAATTATATTTCAATAATGAATCAATTTTAGTAAGTATTGCTACTGCTACTTTCGACTTTATTCAGATAACAAATCCCGAACAATCTATATAAATAAAAAACCACGTTCGTTGTTCAATGCTCTCAAACACTACTGATTGAATTTTTCTAATTCTTTAAAGGCATCAAAGGGGTTAAAATGGGGAGGGGGGTTAATGTTGTGCAACGCTGGCACTGATAGTAATAAATATTTTCTAACTAAAGAATGATGGGCAAACATGTATGGAACCCAGCCCAATCGTCAATATAATTATAACTTACGAGTATGTAAGCTTATTTATCCCACTATTTGCTGTAATTGTTGTAAATAGTAAAATCAGTCAAGCGTGAGTCGGATATATTGGAAATAGCATTGCAACGCATGCGGGGCACAGCTAGTGAAGTAATAAACGTTATGCGTGTGTGAACATTTGAAGGCAGATTACTCTCTTCTCCGGGGTTTTTCTAATTTGTCCCCGTATTAGAAAATAATGCTTATGTAACTAGCTTTCACGTGGTATACATGAGATTTGTATTGGTTATATGGGTCTTTTGCCCATCAATATTTACAAGTTGTTGTCTGTTAAGTGTGACGAGATTAACCCATGCTAACACAAACTTTCGTGAGACTGTTTAACTTTTTGAACTTAACTTTGAGCGCAATAAGTAGGTCACAAAGAGACGAAATCACAGCGCGCAGGGGAAGTCAAACAAAAAACAACTGTCATTCAATTTGATTAAATTTGGCAAGGTTTAATTTACCGTATTTTTCAAGCTCAAGGCGTTAAAATGGGACTTAATGGTTCGTGACTTTACGATGGACCTACTTGTTTTTTTTTCCTTACCTCTGCTATATTCTTATTTTTTACATTTTTACAATATAGCATAATAGCAACAAAGCATACTGCCAGTTATTGAAGACTTTTCGAATTCGAATTCGACTTGACGAATTCTTGATGATCAGGGAAAAAATTGTGCAATATAATTGCTAGTATTTATTTCTTGTTTTTGGGTGTTTTTGTAAGTATGTTTATCGTTGTCTACGAGTAGTACACCTATCATACAAGCTTAGAGCTTCGATTGGGACTAGATACAGTGAGATTGTCCCAAAAAATATCTGAGGACCACCTTCTTACAGAACATCGACTTAACCTTACCACGTTCGAGTTTCGTTTACCTTGGAGAGAGTTCCGAATGCTGGAGAGCCAGTTCTCTCTCCTTCGCACTACTTAGTTACTATATCAGGAGTAAAAATAGGCAGATTGGATACTAGAAAGGTTTTTGTAAAGTAAAAGCGGGAAGTAAAAATAAACATTTATTCCACTGCAGCTACCGACGGTAAAGTAAATGGGCAAATAGTAGTGCACACTTTTACTATCTTCCCTTGAAGAGAAGGGAACGTATCTTCCATTTCTTTAACTGCACCATTGATAATGCGGATGACATTGTCGTAGTCCGTCGGTTTCGGGCTGTTCATTCGGTCGCAGAAAATTTGCAGCGGACTTCTTGGGCTATAGATATGAAAGTGAATAAAATGATTGTAAAGTTTTAGTTCTTATTTGCAGTAGAAAAGGGTACAAAAATCAAAGGGTTTCGTGGCAAATTTGTCAAAACAAATGTTGACAACAATGTAAGAAAGATGATGAATAATGTAAGGTTAATTTTAATGTTCACTGTGCGTGCTCGATATGGTACATTTTTAAGTACTTTTCTTTTCCAATTACCTACACTTCATACAATCAGGCACAATCCATTTTGAAAATGAGACCTTATCAAAATTTCAGAGAATATAATGACAGTGTGGACCTTCAACATAGGGAGAGTGTCAATTTGATTAAAATAAGGAGGTCGATTGTTGCTTTACGTCCGTAGGAAGCACCCTTAGAAACCCTACACGTGACCTCCGGGTGGTGCTAAAAGAGCAACAAAACTGGCAGCTGCACTGTTCCTTCCGAACCTCGCAGCGTACACTGGAAAAAGAAGCGAACTCAGTAATGAATATGAATAACACGAAAAGGAAAAATGCGAAACGAGGCGCTACAAAGGCCCCGTCGACAAGAGATGTCGGACCTTCAGTCCGCATCTGCCAACTTAATATAGAAGGCATAAGCCGATCCAAATCGGACTGCTTATCTAGAATTATTAATAATTTGGACATTGACGTAGTGCTACTACAGGAGACACACGCTGCAAACGAATTACAACTCACTCGCAGAGGCGAGCTTGCTGGATATAATCTGGTAGCGGCCACATACCACGCTCAATACGGTACTGCCACATACGCCCACCACTCAATCTCGCAATCGACCGTTGTCATCTCCAATAGTATAGACCATGAGAACATTGCTGTGACCTCAATCGAGATAGCCCAAACGAAAATATGCAATATTTACAAACCACCTAAAAGCCGTTGGCCTCAGCCCGCACTACCAGAGCTACAACATCCATCTGTGTATATGGGAGACTTCAACAGCCATCATACCTCCTGGGGCTATAAGGATATTGACGAGAACGGCAAAGACATCATGGAGTGGGCGGATAAAACAAATGCATTCCTGATCCACGACAACAAAACTAAAGGCTCCTTCAAATCTGCTCGATGGAATCGATGCTACAATCCTGATCTGGTGTTTACTTCCAAGGATGAAAACAGCCTTCCTGTACCGGCAAAGAAGTCAATTCTTGATGACTTCCCAAATAGCCAGCATCGACCTATCCTTCTAGAAATCGGATTAAAAATTCCTTTAGTTCAATCTTACCCAGGTCCTCGATGGAATTTCCAAAAAGCCGACTGGAACCAATATGCACAAAAACTGGACGAGAGAATCAGATGGATCGAGCCGGTAACAAAAAACTACGATCGCTTTAAAAAATTAATTATTTCGACAGCAAAACAGTGCGTTCCTCGAGGGTATAGGAAAGAGTACGTCCCGTGCTGGAGTAGGGAGACTGAAGAGCTTTGGCAGGAGTTTCAGGAAACGGCCGATAGAAACACAGCCCACCAGCTTATAAGTTCTCTGGATGAAGCTCGTAAGACAAAATGGGAACAGACAGTCGAAAAGATGAATTTCACGCACTCAAGCCGTAAGGCATGGCATCTTCTGAGAAGATTGACTACGGGGCAGACGACTAGAAGCAGCAATCCGAAGGTCAGCCCACATGATATTGGAAATCGCATAGTAGGGCTCTCGAAAGCACCGAGTCATAAACTCCACACCCGTGAAATTCGTAAAAAGCTGAAACTAGAAAAGTCCCAAGCCACTCCTAATGACAAGTATAGTGGACCTGTAACCATTCCTGAGATTATATCCGCAATTGCACATATCAACGTGAACAAGGCCTGTGGAGAAGATGGCATTTTCCCTGAGTTCCTAAAACACTGTGGCCCACGAACCCAATCATGGCTGGCGTCATTCTACACCAACATTATCGATACTGGAAAAATGCCACCCACGATGAAGTCATCAAAAATAATAGCCTTGCTTAAGCCAGAAAAGCCCGAAGACAGGGTAGACAGCTACCGCCCAATAGCGTTACTCAGCGTCATTTACAAATTACTAGAACGCCTAATCTATAACCGCATATCGGACACCATTCTCTCAGAAATTCCACAGGAGCAAGCTGGATTCAGGCCAAAACGAAACTGTTGTGATCAGGTCTTAGCACTCGCAACACATATCGAGGCCGGCTTTCAGTCAGGAACAAAGTCTTCCGCGGTCTTTGTGGACCTCACGGCCGCCTACGACACAGTTTGGCGTCAGGGTCTGCTCTATAAACTGTTGAAAACTGTTCCATGCTTAAGAATATTTAAAGTGGTAGAAGATGCTCTAACAAATAGACCGTTTCAAGTATATCTGGGCCAACAATCTAGTAAAGTAAGAATTTTAAATAACGGCCTGCCCCAGGGTTCTGTGCTCGCTCCGCTCCTCTTCAACTTATACATCCACGACTTGCCTGCTACGATCTCACGCAAGTTTGGCTATGCGGATGATCTGGCCCTAGTAACTCAGAACAAAAGCATAGAAACAACAGAAGGTATATTAGAGAGAGACCTAGAGGCCATGGACGAGTATTTCAAGCAATGGCGCTTATGTCCTAATGCCAGCAAAACCGAGCTAAAAGTGAGGTTCAGAGGTACAGTTTTGCGTCACAATTTCTGCCCAAAATACCTGGGTGTAACCCTTGACAGAAGTTTGACGTACAAAAACCACCTTGACAAGTTGTCCGGAAAACTGAAGACTAGGAACAATATAGTTCAGAAGCTCACAGGAACGTCATGGGGTGCCAGCGCTGCCTGCCTAAAGACCACTGCTATGGCCCTCGTCTACTCGACGGCGGAATACTGTGCACCAGTATGGATGAACAGTGCACACGTGGCCAGGGTGGACGTGGAGCTTAATCACACGATGAGGATAATATCGGGCTGCATCATGCCAACGCCTACTTACTGGTTACCAGCCCTCAGCAACATTGCACCGCCGAATATCCGCAGAGAAAAATGCCTAGCACGGGAATTCACTAGAATATCCGATAACACTCTACTGCCAATACACGAAGACATGGACAGCCTCAAAAACACCCGACTGAAGTCCCGGAACGCGCCAGCGAAATCCTTTCATACCCATGACCCGACATGGAGGGCTAGTCAAGCTTGGATGAGGGACTGGGAAGCCCAGCAGCACAAAAACGCAGCAAACCCCTTCTTTGAGCTCAGCACACAGGAGCGGCCCAAAGAGTTTAAAGAAAGCCGCCAAATATGGTGCAGGCTTAACCGTCTGAGAACCGGTGTGGGCAACTGTGCGTACCTCTGGCACAAATGGGGGTGGAGCGAGTCGGCGGCGTGCGACTGTGGAGATCCGGAACAGACCATACATCATATAGTTTTTGATTGCCCCATCACTAGATACAACGGATCTGTCGAAGATTTTATAGAACTGACAAAGGACGCGAGTGTATACCTGCAAAACTGTAAATTTTAGTTTGATGTAATCATTATTGTAAAAACCAGTGTGTAAACGCCATACGATAAATAAATAAATAAATAATTAAAATAAGTATAATGGATTGAACTTACGCTCCATGTATTATCAACGGTAAGTGAAATCCTTGAACGTGCCTGTACTCATCGTTAAACGACAGATGTCGCGCGATGTCGCCTGCTATCGCTTCAGTACGATGAGCCTGAATGGTCAACAAGGTGTTAAGACATATAAAAAGGTACCACGACTGAAGCTTCGCAATGAGTGGATCGCTTCGGCATTTAAAGTCAAAGTCTTGAAATGTCAAGCTGCCTAGATCGTAGAATGTCATACCAGGTAGTAAAACATTAACAGCTTAGAATGTCATACTAGTAATACGTCTCAGTCTCATAATGACCAGGTAGTAAAACACCGTCATCGTTTAAAGTCAAAGTCTTGAAATGTCAAGCTGCCTAGATGGTAGAATATCAGAGTAGTAAGCCTGACGTTGACCTTGACGTTGTACGATCTTGACGTTGTAAGAACTTAAGGTTGTGTGACCTTGACGTTGTACGATGTTGGCGTTGTAAGACCTTAAGGTTGTGTGACCTTGACGTTGTACAACCTTGACGTTGTATGATCTTGACGTTGTAAGACCTTAAGGTTGTGTGACCTTCACGTTGTACTACCTTGACGTTGTACGATCTTGACGTTGTAAGACCTTAAGGTTGTGTGACCTTGACGTTGTACAACCTTGACGTTGTACGACCTTGCTTTTTAAGACCTTGACAATACACGACAAGGACGTTTCAAAATTATGACGTCGTCCTATCTTGACATAGGTAATTTAAGCACATGACATTTTATGGCTGACTTTAAACGCCGAGGCGGAGAGGCGCTATTTAATTAGAAAATAATTTGTTTCCGAACAAACTTTCATGTCGCGCAGTACGTGCGACAGCGGCCCTATTTTTTTTCAATAAAATTTTATCGAATTTCACTTTATTGATTGTAGCATTTTATCGAAAGCTGCTTTCTGTTGAAACCATGTTTAGTTAAACTAGGCTACCAAAATTGAGTCTCGATAAATTGTACGCAATGATACGTTTGTTGAAAGGTGGTTCGATAAATAATAGGTACCATACGAGTAGACAGGATGCATTTGACGAACGTTATCGTTATCGTAATTGTAAAGGATTGCTTAGTTAAGCGAAAACCATCTTCTCTAAGGCCCGATCTATCGATCTATTGTAGGCTAGTTAGAAAGCTAAATTGCTAGCTGTCCAGTGGGCATATACAAGACTAGTTATAGAAAATGGGATTGACGTTAGTTCTCGGACGGTCACATCGAACGCTTATGTCAATTCCACACATTTTGACAGTTTTCTAAAATCGTTTACGTTAGCGTTAAGCATATTTTCCAGGGCTACAGTTTTTATTTCAAAGCTTGCAAAATTTGTATGTTACGTATTCTTACCTCCGTTATATACAATTTTGGTTTATACTTGAGGGATTCCTGTGCAGTTTCAAATTTGAAGTGTTTAATGATGGCGTGCTCATGAAACATCTGGTCGCTTGCAGCCAAATTACTAGGACCTCCGTTTGAAGCCAAAACCACTACTGCTATTGCACCGTATTCCGTGAAGTCGCGGGCGAAAACTGTGGAGGAATATCGCTTACTATTATCTAGGTACTTAAGTATAGTTACAACCAGAGTATTAAAAGTACAAATCAGTCTTTCGCTGTCACACCTGTTTCTGGCAATATGTCAGTATATTTGTCATGGCAGAGAGAGTGTATGTATCTATGTGGGTATGTAAGCACTTAACTAAAACCATTACATTAAACAAATATTAAAATTACAGAAACAAAAGTAGTACAAAGGCGAACTTATCCATTTAAGGGATCTCTTACAGTTAACCTTATATCGGGTGAGATTATTTTTTTGTAGCAAACAATAGACAAATACTAAAGTACAAAATATAGACGAGGGAAACAATAGAACCAATAACTTTTGTTTGAGTGTGTTCTTTGTTGTCCTTGACATTTTTTCCATGAGTATTTACTTACATTTATCACATGTATCTTCTATTTCAATGCTAGTCAGATCAATGTATGTTTCTATTTCAAAACGATATTTCCGGAAGGTTTTCTTTAGAACTTTTACATCTTTAAATGTCAGTTCCATGTTCCTGCATCCTACTTCACCGGTTATCTGGCAAAACATTAGCATTGCATTTTTGGTATACCTGAAACAATTTCCTTATCAGTTGACATACTTAATAACATTTGCAATCTTTTATAAAAGTACAAAAATAGCAAAATTAGAGGTGAAGCGTTATTTTTGATATAACGTTTCAAATAAAAACAAATAAGTACGAAATAACACATTATCATAAAGAAAATAATAAATGAGCCTTCAAAATAAAAACCTACCTATTCACTCCATAGGTGATACTTCCCAAAGAAATGGTGTCCATACTATTATCTGAACAACATGACAACAAACCACAATATCTTTTCATATTTATTTGCAAATACGAGTAGGTACTCAAATTATCCACTTCATATAATTAATAACATTGAAACAATAATGGCTACAATATTAAATAAATTTAGGTACATAATAAACAAAGGAAATTGCAGGATATTATAATAAGAAACTTGTTGTTATGTTTTAATATTCACAGTCATCGAAGAGTTATTTTGCGACTGATACGCGGTACATGCGTGAATCGACTGCAGTCTTGGCCTGAATGACGCCAAGCGCCCCCTCCCGCTAGCATGCCTCACCTCTCTCGCCTAAGCTGCCGTGTAGAAATTAAACGGCTTTAGCGCAGACAACAACCATCTTAAGTTGACCTAAACTTAAACAGCAGTTATTCGAAATTTGGGACCAAGATATGATAGTCGTAGAGTGCACTTACCGCAAAATACGGAGCCTCTGTTAAAGATCTGTTTTTCTACCGGTTTGTAAGTATACTCATTCGCTTATTCTAATCATCCAGTTATGTTCGAATTATTCGTCATATAAGGTAAAAGTTAGTATATTCATTTCCCATGTTCATAAAAATAAACCAATATGACTTATTCAGTTCATTAAGTTTAAGTTAATTCTACCTAAAAATATTGTATTACACAGTATAAAACAAAATCCCTTTCCGCGTCTGTCTGTCTGTCTGCACATCCGCTAACTCCTCCTAAACTTCGCGACGAATTTTGATACAGTTTTAATTTTTTTTTATTCTCAAGACATACATTATATATAGTAGTTATACAATAAATAGCATTCAAGAAAATAATATTTTCCAATGGTAAATATCACAAATAGCATTACTATAAAAAAAAAAAATTACAATAATATGCCGAAACAAGAATGTATCCAATCAGGAATACGACGAAAAAAATCAATCGTAATACTCACATAAAACTGAAGCCAAGCGAGGCCGGTCACAGGTTAAAAAATATTTTAATCAGGAACGTCAAAGAGTAACCAAGACAATGCGCACTGAAAGATAACGCTTATTTTAAATTGGCATCCAAACAATACCGATGCAAAAGTAAAATCTCAATACAAAGCAAAGAGTTTCGAAGTCCTAGTTCCGCTCTACGCTTTATCTTTTTCAAAAAGTTTCTTTCAATTTGAAACTTTAGTACGTGACTTCCGCAGCTGGATCGAAATGTTAGCGGGTTTGTATAGATGACTTTATTCTCTGATGGAGCAGTTTAAAGAGTACTCATTTAAATGGGTGGCATTTTCGTGAAGATCATGTACCAACGAGTACATACCTACATTATAGCCAGCGATAACGACTACTGTTGAATTATTATTTCTGGCTAAAGGCATGGTCTCCTTGACCCCATTCTAAAACCACCACTGTTTGACCGCGTACTTAGAATTTCGATTTAGTATATTATACTACTAAAGAGTGAAACAACAAGTCAATTGGAATTGGTCGGTCGGTCGGTCTCCAGGTATTTTATGGGCACCAAATTGAATATTCTAATACAAGTAAAATGTATTTTGCAATGAAATAAATTTAGCCCAAAAGACTTATTAAATTACACATCATCACTTATATCTGCTGGTTCTGGGTCCTTTCCTCGTATTTCATTCAACCAGACATGTTATTTAATCATTTTCACAAACAAAAACTTCTTGTTGTGTCAATTTGTGTTTCAATATCACTAAGCTGTTTTGTAGTGAACAAAATAAATGGCAGCAGTTAGAATACATTCGATTGTCGTCGGTATCTTTTATTCATCATGGAACCGACCGCGAATTAAAAAGTTTAATTGATTGCAAAGAAAGACAAATAAATAACTCGTTTGTGATATATTGCTATAGCGCTTATGATATTAAATATCAGTTTGAACCAGATTGTTTTGAACGGTGTCGTAGGGTTGAATTTCCAAAATGCTGTACTTAAGGTCTAAATTGAGACAACGGTAACTTTCTTAATTTCTAATCGTGTTTTTATCTTTAACAGCGTCAAGAAACTATGATCAAGTTTATTATATGCAAAGAACATACACATAGGCGTTGTAGTTATTGAGATCCAGATCAGGGAACACACCAACTTTATCATAATGCGGCTTCTTAACAAAATATAATATAAATGGCAACAAGTAATTTTGCTAACATTCAAATCGTTCTGGAATGGTGCAAATGCAGAGTCTGCGTAAATCTTTTAGTCCTTTCCAATCCGGATTCGCGTGACTTAACCGGCTATATCCGGTTAATACTGGATTGAAGCACATACGATAGCCTCGACACATTGTCTTGCAGATAGCTTTTACTCACATTATTTATAAAAGGAACGTTACGAACGGTCTTGGTAAAAATAATGTTTCACAATATCACGGTCAGTCCCCTACTTTTAATTATTACTGAACAAGCTTCGTTCTAATTTTAATTATTTTTTGTCTAATTACCAATAAAGCCTATGTATGGTAAGGTTAGACATAAATTAAATATTTTTTTATACCGTCTATTATACTATTTTCGAATACCAACCAGACAAACACTAAAGTAAGAACGTAGCCATGTTTCCAAAATTATACAATCAATATAACTTCACGTGGTTAACGATAAACTCACGACTTAAGAAATAAAATAAATGTGCGACCGATATTTTCTTGCCGAAACGTAGATCTCGTTTTATTCTCGTTTTAGTAGTTGATTCTATGTTATTTTATTTTATTATTTTCTATCTTTCTCTCCCGTAAGATTTTTGGCATGTTTTCCCGCTGAACTACTGTTATTTGATATTATATTTAATTTAATACTTGTAGCTTTATATAATGCTAGATTAAGTTGTACCATTGTAATATGAAATATGAAATATATTTAAACAATGACTGACTGCTGAGTTTCTTGTGGCGTTTCTTCTCAGCAGTGGTCTCCTCTTGGGAAGCGCTGGTAGTATCTTGACGTGTAAAAGTGCCCGAGCGGCCTACTTACTGAATAAATTTCTTTTATCTTTTTTTAATAATTTTTTTTCCAAATATTTATTTGTTGCAGTAAGTTTAGTCAGCATACCAACTGTTGTAATAAGTTTTATATAAGTACTATAAAGGCTACAATATTTTCTATTTAGCAACGCTGTGCTCGTGATAATAATTATGAGAAGCAAACGAGAAATAAGTAGAGCGAGAAAACATTGCTTTTATGGTTGGCTTGATTCGCTGTGGGAGGACGGTCTGAGATATTGTTGTGGTATTATAAGCCTATTAAATGTTTTAATAGCCTTAGTGAAGCGCTATGTGAGAGTACGTAAATAAAAAGACACACGGCACAAGTGGGTAGGGAACTGTAACTCGTTCTCAACCATTGCCGTATCTCTTTCACCATAATAAGTACCCTCTAGTCTGTCTGTGTGATGTGACAGTAGACACATGTCATTACATTTTCAAAAAGTGAATATTAGGAGTAGACTTGCACTTAGCCGGAATTTTACCCTATTGTTTTAACCAGTTTAAACGCTTGCCATTAAAACTCTATTCCAAAAAATAACTTCTAATCTGCGACATTGGCTTTGCGCACTCGTATCTTCACATCTACCCCCTCCCTAAACGAATCTTCTTTGAGACACTGATCTCTGCCTAACTAATGATTCCCCGTAACCTGTGATTGATTACAACAGTTAAACCTTTTTGCTCAAGGTTTTTTTATCGGAAAAGAGAATTTCCGCGAAGAGAATATTGTTATGGGAAGGCCATTGAAATTGTGACATACGTTGTGCGAAGAGGTTTAGGAAATTATTGGAGTGTTTGATCTCTAGGTGTAAGGATGTTATAGCTTCAATTTTGTGACCATATTTTTGACATTATGACAACTCTTTCCTACTGCTAAGTGAATAAGAGCTGCCAACAACACAATTAAAATATTAGATTGGATTTATTAATAAAAGCTTCTCGCAAGATTTTGCCGACCAAATCTTGCAACTACCCATCCCAATGTTAATCTGGATGAAAGTAAAATTCAAATAAAACTAAGGTGAAAAGAAGTCAATCCCACCACTATTTCCATTCTAGAAACAAATGACAACCTCAAATCTAAGATTAGTGGCAGTTACACTGCGATGAGAGGTATCAGGATTGAAGTTATTATTTAATAGGATAATCAAAGTATCGTATTCATTTTGCTTTTTTGTTTAACTAAGATAAGTACGAACTAATTTGACACACTCGGCGTCATTTTATAATTCACTTCATCTGGAGCCTTAAGCCACGTATCGACTGCATGCTCCAAGCCCTCGAATATCGGTGCGCGTGGCAGCCGCACTTAAGCCCACAACGGATGGCTAGCCGTGATCCATGTTCGAGCTGCCATGTTTGGAACACGCAGTAGATACGCGTCTATATTCTACACTGTCATTTTTCTTAGTGTACTATTGTATTGTTAACGTTTTGATAGCTTTTATTAACTTTAAAGCAAAGGCGAAAATAATAGGCTAAATCTAATTAGTCCGTCATTTACATTATCAAAAAATATTGAATACACTTATTTTCTCTTGACAATTAAACAAGAAATTACGAAGATAAAGCGATGAAGTTTCGCGTGACGTCACGCTGTGGCACGTTATTTATACCACGTTGTGACGTTACCAGCCTCCACTCACTTTGGTTTTATAAAGCAAAAAATACGTGTTTAATATTATTTGATTATCTTACTGACGGACTAGTTAGAATCATTATTTTTTTACCCAGGACACACCCCTATTGGAGTATTAGGCCCATGTCGGGACGTATTTAATGTCTTACAGATGGGACTAATATCACACTTATTCGGTTTTTTTTAAATCAAGGCCATTTTATAAAGTAACTTTGCGTAACTGTTTATAAAACAAACGTGAATAGCTTCAGAATTGTAGTAAATTTCAATATTGAAACCGTATTGTCAAAATCTGAAATCTTGTTTATAAATTGTCCCATACAACCACGCAAATTACAACCTTTGTAAAATCCCGAGAGATGTTTGAAGTGAAGAATTTAACGTACGAACTTTATATAACGTATTTATAAAGTAAATAGTATTTGCATGACAAACTAGTACAGGGAACGTCTTGGATGAAGCAGACGAGTTATTACTGCTTTTACGAGATGCAGTGAAAATGTTTCTTTAAAATAGGATTTGGGGTGCATTTCGTCACATGCAATAAACGTGCATACATTATTATTATTATAATTTAAAACATCTATTTCATATTCACCAACACAAATTTTATAAAAGAACTGCTTTTGTTCAAACTTGGTTGGAAATAGTAATTGTCACCGCTGCTCTAAAATAAGTTTTTTATCTGAAATTGTATTAAACTGAAATTTTTTTCCTTATCTAATATAATAATAGCTTTAAAAAGCTTTTAAAAAGACGCATTTCGCCAACGTCGGGTTTCCAAAATAATCACCATGAACTGATTAGAGAAATCCGTGGATATGACACGCGAGGACAATTTGTTCGATTAAAAAGTAATTACTCTGGTGGACTAGACAAAAGCACATGGGCTCATAGCTCCACGCGCTTTTGTCAAGTTCCACACTTTTCTTTTTATGAAAATTGTGGCAAGGAACTCGTTCAAGCCCGACTTTGTACGTTCATCTGGCACAACGATACAATTATTTAAGAAACTACTCATGAATTAATTGAAACGAATTTAGATGCTGAACTGATCAGAACTGGGGATTTGAAACCTAGAATGGCATAGGCGCACTGGAAGATTATGCACATATTGTGCATATCCTCTTAACATCAATTTTTACTTACTTTCTCGTCAAATAATAAAACTACAGCCCTAGTAGAATTATTACACAGTCCATTAGCACCGACCCTCACTGAAATCACTAGGCAACTAACACAAACAAGCTTACTCAATTACCACTGCGTAATCCAATAAACAAAATGGCTAACTAGCGCAGCCGAAGTTGTAATATTTGTATAGAAAACATCGAGAAAATCTGATGAATAAGCCTGAGATTGTGTACGTGTTCTTCTGCACTAACTTTATTATAGGTCAGTAACGTATGTATTTTCTTGTTTATCTTGGGTATGTACCTATTTGTACTCATTAAAATTGTTGATTGTAGTTTTTTTTCTTCTTTGTGATTGGTAAGCATTGAATATTTTTTAAACTTTGCAACAAATCCATTCCAATCTTAAAGTACATACCTACCTATTTGACAGAAAATACAGTACCTAGTAGAGGAAAAATTCGTTACGAAAACTCCAATTACTGAATGTTGTCCGAAGATTTTGACAAGCAGGTATTTATTTCACTTGTTTTCCAAGACAACAAGTGAAATAACCGACATAACCGACACAGCCAATTATTGTTATTGCTTTTTAGTTACTCTGTGTACATTCTATGAGTGTAATAGTATTTTCGTAAAACCTGTGTCACATATGCGGGATTCGCCGAATATACGTGTTTGGCGTCTCTGACTTTAACCAGACTTTAATATTTATGCGACCACCAGTTAAGCTGCCACTGAAGCATGACACCAGCGGAATATGAATCGTTTTTATTATAGCTGTAAAAACATATTATATGTTTCATTCGCGTAGCAAAGATGTTGTTTTTGTTTTGGCTTTGGTCTCCCATTGCCTGCTTCAAGCATGGCACAACCGTTATTTTCCGTTTCAAAATGTATTTATTTTAATTATTCTCCATAGTCATAGTCCAGGTTGAGACTCAACTTGCGTATCTTCGTGTTCAAGGAACTGGTGTTAGAGATGAAATCTTCAGTGTGGGTAGTTGGTTTTATTTTTCACAACTAGATAGGGTTGTATGAACAAAAATTAACCATGTTTTAGATTTCGTACAAACTACGTCGCGTACTGTGACAGATTTAAAAGAACCGGCCGTTGAGTCGGACTCGCGCACGTAGGTTTTGTACCTTTATCTATACAACATTAGCAAAAAAAACAAATATCACGTTTGTTGTATAAATATTTAATTTATTCAGTTTTTAGTATTTGTTGTTATAGCGGCAACAAAACACATGTTCTGTGAAAAATTCAACTGTCTAGCTATCACGGTTCATAAATTAAGTTGGCCAGATTTATTGTCGAAGAGGCAAGTCCATTATATTATCAAGTAATTATTTAAGTGTATCGTTGTAGTAAAGCAAAAAAGTCAATCACATTCCATGTAGAAAATAACTTTTCATAATATTCTTGTACAACATTTTTAGGTAGATCTTGTGGTCTTCTATTGCTGGCATTTATGTGCGTTGTGCAGTGATAGATGCTATGCAATACTAAAATAATTATTGATAACAGTATACAGCTATTCCCATAGAGCTTAGCTAAGAGCAGGGATATGCACGAGGTGCGGGGAAAGGACAATGGTGATTATTCGAAATTTATCGTACCTCATCCCCGATCCTCATGCCTACCTCGGCTGTCAATTGTGTGCCTAAAGTAAGATTTTACTTACACTATTCGAAGTATATCCATCATCAACACAATCATGTTTTTGAAAATGAAAAGTGTGTCGTTAAGTATTCATTTTATTGTAAGTAAAAATAAGGTACACAAAACCCACAAACGTACCTGCTAAATGCCCACTAATGTGGGCACTCACGTATTTGCGAAAAATAAAGAAACAGAATTATGTTTCCCAAAATAAAACGTTATTTTATAACTTGTTTACACGTTGAAGATGAAAATTCTATTTTGAATAGAAAAGTGAGTAAAAGATATTTTTAACAAAACGCGCGTCGGTCATTCATTTTTAGATACATTCTTGAAAACGGAGTATTATAGCATGTTTTTTTGTAACATGCCACTTTAATTTGTGTTAGCCTAGGAAAAGGATGAAAGGGCCCCTTTTAAACAAAACCTTACTGCTTTTGATTGATCAGCATAAAGCTTATTTATATTTTAAGATCAAATTTCTTATATCAAAACGTATCTATTATCCAGAAAATGTGTTGTCTTTAGTATTTATCAGGTTATTTTTTTTATTTTTGTGTACGCTATACCCTAATGTTTGATTAAAAGATAAAAAAAACCGTTCAAGTTCTAGTCGGACTCGCACACCGAGGGGACCGTACCGTCGCACAGTAGGTAGGTGCATATTATTATATTCTAATTTGAATTCGAACCGCATGAACCCACTCACACTTGTTTTTGTTAATTATTTGTGGATTTCCTCGGGTTTGTAATATCATCACACGTTTTTACGATAGAACAAATACAACAATACGTTGAAAAAAAAATGTTTCTTATTTGAGGACACGCTTTATTATTTCACAGATCCACCGTAAACGCATATTCTGATAAAAGATCAATCCAATAACTATTAAGGTTCAAAAGTTCATTAAAGGTAGGACGGACGGACAGCGTAGGCGTATTAATAGGGTCCCGATGGGAACCCTAAAAATATCTTTTTTTTTATGGTATAGGAGGGAAACGAGCAGACGGATCGCCTGATGGAAAGCGATTACCGTCACCCATAGACACCTGCAGCACCAGAGGAGTCACAGGTGCGTTGCCGGCCTTTCAAATGAGAGTACGCTCTTTTCTTGAAGGTTTGAAGGTCATAACGGTCCGGAAATACCGCAGGCGACAGACCATTCCACAGTTTAGTTGTGCGAGGCAGGAAATTCCGATTGAAACGCACAGTTGTGGACTGCCAACCATCTAAATGATGGTGGTGGAATTTCTGTCGCGTAGGACGAAGGCGGAAGGATGCGGCAGGAATTAATCCGAACAGCTCCTCGGAGCACTCCCCGTTGCACAAGCGATAGAGAATCTATACAAACGTCGTCACAAATCTTTGCATTTTACATTTTATTTGTTGAAAATATTTACGGTTTCAGTTTCTGCACATTTTGTTTAGCATCCTATACGAGTAATACTGTCTAAAGTAGAAGCCGGGATGAACAGACCTGTATTCTATTAGAAGTTTTTTAGACTGTTAAAATTAAATGTCATGTGTAGACTTCTAGAAACCCTTTTACACTACATTTGCTCCACAAACATCCACCTTAGTGCCTTCATGGCCAATTGAGGGCAAGTGAAGCGCAAATACACTACCTCTTTCGTCAATGTTGGAACTGCCGATGGACGGCGTGATGTGTTTAGACAGAAAATTGCACTGCACACAAATACATGTGTAAAAACTAGCTGAATGAAATAGCTCTATTGTACTCGGTAATACCATACCGCTTTTGAGATACAATTTTATTTTTTTAAAGTCGGCCGCCATAGTTATCAAGTCAACAAGAGCTGTCATAACATTGACAATACGATAAAGATTGTTTTATCTTACAAAAACGGGCTTGCCATATGGCGCTCAGTAATATTACACGTTCTTATACCTCGAGCAATGAAGACGTGTCGGATATTTTTTAGCCCAATGTTGGATAATATATTATGGCTGGTGACTGTACTTGTATAGACACGCACACTACGGCGTTGCTTAGCGACGACAGCTACCTACGCACTCAGAGACAAGCGACATCTACTCACAAGTAGGGTAAAGTCACCAGTGGTCGGCCAGAGACCTACTGGTCGACGTTATATGGGTGCGAAGAGTGGGAAATATGTCTTTCATACTCTTCCCACTCATACAAAGTATAGGCAAATGCCGACTACAGGTCTCTAGCTGAGCTGGCTTTCGTGAGATAAAACCACTGTAACAAGTCAAAAGCAATTAGATTTTACTGAGCAGAAAGATCATTTTTAAGACCTATTATTGTTTTAACTCCTGGAAAAGAAGATGATATTTTTGGTTTAACTATGGGTATTTGTGTACACATTATAATGTGTCAGTGGGTTTGTTTTTCTGCCTGCTGTGACATCGTATCTCATAAAAGCATGGACCGATTTTGGTGTTTACAAAAAAAGCAGTTTAATCGGATTGGTTCACTAGGTACGATGGTAATTAGTTGGGCGGTAACTGTTTTCAGATCTGTGGGGTTATTATGACGTATCTGTGCAATTCATTTTACGCTGTGAGAAAAGGACAGAGTTATGCAACGGCTATAGCTCCGTCCTTTACGCTCACCGGAAAATGAACTGTATAGCCATGTCATAATAACCCCCTGAACGAAATCGTCGTGATATCTAGGGATTTAATATTTGTTATTTCATTAGCTTATAATATAGTAATATCAAAATATGCATGTACTATCGGAAATTGGAATGTTCAGCGGGTTAATATAGGTACCATACGTAAATTTCTGGTCTATACATTATCCACGAGTCATTAGTCGTGTTACGTCGAGAATTGTAACACGGCTAATTTACGAATCATGTGTCAAACTGCTAAACATACAAATAATCTTTCGTATTTGATCAAACTTTAAATATGCAAAATTGTTTGTTTAAAACCTTCTGTTATCCTTTTTTAAGTAATATAAAGCAAATTCGCGTTGGTGTATTTCAAATTAAGGTTTTATAGTTTTTTGTAATAATAATAATAAGAATACGTTTTATTTACGAATTTTTTTTTTCATACAGTTGGAGATTACCAGTTACCACTAAAACAATTTTAGGATTTCCTTTGATATCAGTCATATGTGTTATGTGCTTCATCCTGCTTTAATTTCCTGTCATGGAGGGAGAAGAAAAATTATACCAACTTTTCGAGTGAGTAAGATTATGATGTAGTTGTATGAGTGTAAACATATTTGCCACTAAACATTGTCAACGATATGTTTTTGGCGTTAAGTTTCGGGAATTCTTAAAAAACACTGATGCCCGCGAACCCGTCTGAGTAGAAGTCGTTTATTGTTACTCGCTGATAAAAAATACCCTGTTTCTTCGGAGCTCAAGTCTATTATACCCAGCGAAAGTTTATTAGACAGACAAATAAAGAGACAAACAGTCACGAGAATCACGTGTCCACACGCCGACCAAGCGCCGAGGTTACCGTCCGGTCGGTCCGCGCGCGTCTGTGGTTGCAGTTGGTCGGAAAATAAAGAAAATGCCTCGTTGCGTGATAATTAACTGCAAAGCCCAAAAAAGCGATAACTTTGAATCGATTTTGCGCAGACAACGGGGAATTCATATCATCAATTCGCTCTGTATGTAGCAAAAAGGACCATGGTTGGTTTTTATACAGATTGAGATGGTTATCTATGGTATATTTTTATCTGTGGAGACAAAGTAACTTTCATATTTATAATTATTGTGTAATTAACCCATACTATGGGTGGGTTTTACCGACAAAGGAGACCCTGCCTATGTAAAGAAACTGAGAAGCAAGTTCTTCAGCACAGACATTGCTAAAGCTGACAACAAACCGGTAAAGTGTGAGTCAGACTCGAGCAACACAGTGGGGCTAGACAAGTGCCATCGAATACAAACTCTAGCGTTTCGTGATCACCTATGGTTTTGCGTTGTCAAAAATGAAAAAGGTAGCCAAGTTGCCGTTACATACCGCCCTTAGATACCGACGTTTATATCGTGATTGTTTGTGTTGAGTTCAACCTGTCAAAATACTTGGTACCGTGTAACGACGGAAAATGTCAAAACTATCACTATTCTATTATTCTATTCTACAGCGTGTCAGTTGTAACGACCGTTATATTACGTGACTTACGTCAATTCCATACATTTTTGTAAGTGACTGGTGATCACGAAACGCTAGCGTTCCTAGTCGATGGCAACTTGTCTAGCCCTGCTGGTTTTTGACACAAACTGAACGCTTATTAAATAATACTATTGGTTAGCAATTACATTGTAAGAGCAGCAACCATAAAAGGAGACTAAAACCAGATGTTGAAACGAGAGTTGATGTGACTTATTCATTCATTCGTTATTGTAATAGCATGTCATCAAATCGATAGTTATTTGTTGTTTGAATATCATGCATACACTATTGTTACTTTTCTACAAAATTCGTCATATTATATTAAATTATAGTTTGAAAAACCATCGACGAGTTTTATTACAAATTTCAGAACTTTAAAAAGACAACTGGAAAGATGGGCGGACGGACAAACAAGTTGGCATAGACAAGATGCTTATCGCTAACGTTAACGATTGTCGAACATTAAGATCTCAACTATAATATGACTTTTTTGATATTGATGCGGTTCTCGCAATGCATCTTGTCTAGAGCAGATATTGCACCACACAACCATGTTAGTAAATACCCCTTTGGCAAGGAACACTAAAATAAACAAAAAAAAACGAAGTTTCTTAGACGGGTGATGGCACCAATGATGGACTCTTGTAGCTGACAGGCACCAGTAATGGACACTTCACTCTTGATCCAAATTTCAAGTGAATAACCCTTATCTTCTGAAAAATAACAATCAATTCCATTATTGGTGCCTTGTCCATTACTGGTTACATCACCCTATGCAAGTTTTTATTTTTTTATTATGTATTGTGTAAACACAGCATCTAAAGCAAATGACGTAACGGGAAGTGTACGGAATGCTGCGATATCGCGTTAGCAATGCTACATTAAGTCGCGATTAACTCGTAGAAGTCTGAGTGATGGGTGCCTAATGCGATCCCATTAACGGAAGTACTTGCAATGTAAAGTTTTGATAGGTTTGAGAGATTTCAGATGTGGTGAATACAAGTTGACCATCGTATTTTGCCGGATAATCTTGTTATCAATTGATGAGCTATGTAACTTTTCCGGATACATGTCATTTTCCAGTCCTTCGATGCTATGGGAAAGAAGGACTAAGCAACAAATATTTTTAATTTTATTTATGGCAAGGGAAACCCCCTTATTCTTCGTACATTACTGAGTTACATTACCATATTGATTATGATATGTTATCGTATTGCCAACGTTTCGATAGCTCCTATTTACTTGACAGTAATGGTGGCTGAGGCAATATGGTATTTACCCGTAGAATAGAGGCCCTGGGTACCTGCCCCCTATTTCACCATCCTGACGATGACAGGTGACAGGCGACAATTCAGTATACATTGGAAAGTTAACACGCTAATACATCACTGGGTCTCATATAATCTGCGCCCTTTACACTGAAATGTCACCCGTCACATGTCATTGTTAAGATGGTGAAATAGGCTGCACATGGTAAGTGAGATCTGTGGCCCATACAAATTTGCATTCTTAAGACCAGAATCAGAGGATTGCAATCCTAAGACTGCAAGCTAGTAATTTCACCAGTTATCTTATCTTCACACAGGAACACAACAATGCAAACACTGCGGCTTGTCGGTAGGTTAAAGGATAGTAGAGGCTCCGTGTACAATGGTCCTACTCGTACCACCACTAAAATGTGAAAGAAAATACCAAAAATAAAAGTATACATTAAGTAATAATTAGATAAGATAAGTAAAGATTTTCTATTTACAAAAAATAGTTGGGCAGTTTTTGACAGAGGGGTCAGGAAGGATACCTTTGAGTAGGAGTAGGGAAAAATAACCGTTTTATAGAACATTAGAGGACGCCTGCGTAGAATAAATTTCCCGCTACTCCCTCTATTTTAACCCTCCCTATTTGAATTTTGAAAAAGCCTTCCTTCGTTCTCACTTACATCATGAAAGGAACCCATGTACCAAATTTAGTTTTAATATCTATGGATACTAGAATAGAGACCCTCTTGAGTTTGGACAGCTGTTCCAAATCTAAACTCATAACGTTCAAAAAATGCTACTGTAATAACATTACAGTACAGATTTTACCTACTACCACAGACAAGAAAGTTCTCATAGAAAAATTGGTTGTACTACTGCTGTAATACTGCTGGTTATTTCCTACGGTTTCTGAACGAATAATAGAGGGCTTATGATATGTGCGTAGACAAAACGTCTTTATTCTTCTAGGCATGTAAGAAAACCTCCACGTGTCTGGCAATAGTACCGCATTAGCCGTAATAGGTCTTTTAGGGAAATTTTAGTGGGCAGTAGGTTGTTATTTTCGACTATTTGAAATATCGTAAACATTAACAGCGGTGTTTGCCAAATACCACGCCCTAACGAGGTCTTCTCAAAACCGTAATTAATGATGACACGATTTGTTAGGGCATTCATACGTTTCTGTAATGAAAATGGGTACAGTTTTCATTCAAATTTACTTGCAAACTATTACATTACCAAGCCCCTAAATGATTGCATTTTTAATTGAAAAAGTAGTGGCTAGCTGCATTTTGCTGTATTAAACATATACATATTATCTTTTCAATTTATGCATTGTACACATGGAGTTTGTTAATAAAACTTGCATCGGCTTATAAGTAGCTGCATTCATTAGTATCTTATCGCTTTAACGCTTTTGACAACACAGTTCAAACATAATTTTAAAGTGACAAAGCACTACGTGAACCGACTTGTTAGACCGACCGCACTCTAACTTCTTCGTACCCGTATCGACATAGGGCACATTTTCACTTGTATCTTGAATCCGGTTATTTTACTCGTATATAAACATCCCAAAGCCCAATATTACAATTATGAGGACGCCCTTAACCCGATCGGAATAGAACTGGAACACTGCCCAGCATAGTTTCGAAATGTTCGAGAAATAACCGACATTTTTCCGTTCACCTGTACTTCGCTTTACAAAAAAACAACATTTGAAGTTTTAAACCTGTTTGATTAAGGTTGAATTTTAACTGCCGCCACACTGTTAAAGTATATTCAGTGATAAAATTCTTGTTTTTCTGGATAAATCGGAACAACAGTTTAACAATATATTTTTCACTTCTCATGCTCTTAAAATGCTACTTAAATCTCTGCGAATCGGGACTTAAGCTCCTTATTAATCTCTAGGGATTAAAGTATTTTTTTAAAATTTACTTTGGAAACCCCTAAACAACCAATCACGGTGTTTGTGAATGGAGGATTATTGCCATTTTCAGTGATTGTGTATGGACCATATTTTTGTGTGTCGAAATAACCTCAAAATGACAACTGTGCAAATATATTAAAAAAAAGGATTTAATTTCGTGAAACACGATTAATTATTAAGAGTATGAATCTATTTAATCATATTAAGGCCGAACTCTTTTATTATGCGTGGTCCAATAAAATTGTTAGTTTTAATTCTTAGAAACTTTTTTATAATAAATGTTGTAATTTTGTTTAGAACGTCGTTTTTTCCTCGCATTCAAAGTGAAAAGTAGAGTGTTTAACGCGAGACTAAACAACCATAATGACACTCGAACTACAGCCACCCTCGCTCGCAAGCTCTCTCGCGTGGCTAAACATCTCGTGTCATTATGGCTTGTTTTAGTCTCTAGTTGAACAATCTACTATATAACAACCTTTTCCCTATGATTTTTGTTTGTTTAAGAGGGCTACTCATACAGCCACTATGAAGACTACATGGTACGAAAGACGAACTCACTTTTATATTTTGCTTTGTTAATTTGAAAATAGCACTATTTAGTTTTTGCCATTAGACGGCCAACAAGCTCCTCTTGATGGTAAGAATACTCTGAGGCCCATGGACATTGTTATAACGCAATCTCGAGACTGCATTACAAACCATAAGAGGAAATTCTCGGACGTTATGGAACTTAGATTCCGATTACAAAATGTCAGTAAGTACTTATGATTGAAATTTCTTGTCCGATTCCGGTATATTTGATTATACACTTAAATTTAGGGTTATAATCAGAGTTCGAAAGGCAGCGGCAGCGGCTGCGCGGTCAGCACATATGAATACTGTTAATGCATTTTTAAACATTCAACTTCTGGGAGATTCAGACATACTAAAGTGATCACAATGCTTTACTTTCGTACATTAAATAAAACGTAAGATTATGCTTGTTGTGCGGGCGCGGCTTCCACCATCTTCACGTGCTATCTGTCGATAACGAGTACTCTTTCTTAACAGTAACTATTCTGCCTCCGTCTACGACTCCGACTCTGATTCCGGTTCAGACTCCAAGACCCCAAATTTAAAAACAATTATTCTGATTTCGGTTCCGATTTAACACCCTTGCTATCTGTAACATCCTTGCTTCAAGCTATTGTTTCACCAGTTGTCTAACTCCCACACCGCAATAACAGTACAAAAGATGAAGAGAAGAGCTAACATGATACAATACGTAACTTAAGACCGGTTACTTCACGGTTTTAGTTTTCATATTCATACTTGTGATACTGCTTTCCTTACTAATATTATGAATACTTGTGTTTGTTTATTTGTTGGTCCAGCTCCTATATATTCTAGGCGGTAAAATCCAAATCGTATTTGATCTTTTATGTTATTGTTTTGAACTTGGCCGCCATTACTGTCATGTACTGTGACAATACGATAACAGCTCAATAGCCATATTGTTTTTACCGTCCAGACAGAAGCCTTGTCTTCATGGTTCAACAACTACTAGAGTAAAAGTTTGTACATATATAAATTTATAGCTCGTAAACCGGCATGGCGTACTTTTTTTCATGAAACATAGAACATTTCCCGAGGTAACTATTGATGTCTACGCAGATTAATGGGCGTCTATACCTACGCTACTAAGTTTATGATACAGCCTGAAACTACCTTGCACTTTCGATGGTCAGGTCTTCAGGGTTCCTAGACGCACAGACACCGCGCGTAATAAAAATAATCACACTCCACTCGTATGAGTGTCTCGGCTTTTTTTAGATTTCAGCGAACAACGGTGTGGCTGAACACAAGTCTCGTTGCCTTAGGCGCGCGCACTAGTGTAAGTTAAAAAAAAAACCTAACCTAATTAACAAAATAATAACCGTCAACAAAGAAATGTCAAGTTAATTAAGTGTTGTTTAGGAGTGTAACTCTTATTTATAAAAGCCAAAGGGAATTATACTGAAATCTCACTTAAATAACTGATTAATTAATTAAGATCAAACTTTATTCAGTTATTTGCTATTTAAACGTAACGCGATACCAAAAAAGTTACTCATTTCAAATTTCAAATTTGGAACAGAATATAGGTTAAGGTGATGTTTCGTGAAGTGTAGTTGTCAATTGTGATAATTTTGTAAGTCGCCAGTGTTAGTGACAAGTGAATGGTGACAGTTTTGAACGGCGTTTATTTTGAGTGAAATTCGAGAGTTTCCGTTTTAATGGGCGCGACAGAGTATTTAAAGATTAAGGCCCGGTTTATTCGTACTCAATAATAGAAAACGATGCTAGCTGGTTTTGTGACACTTCTTTAATAACGCAATCCTGACCAGCCTATGTGTGTTAATTATCTGTGGCATTATATTTTTTGCATGTTAAACTAGTTGAAATGACTTTTAAAAAAAAGGCACAGTCATATATGCCACACTATTTAAAGTGAATCCATATATCTTGTTCTAAAACAGGTGTATCTATTTAATAATGGCATAATTCATCTAGAAATATCTCTGAAAACATTTTTACATACCACTCTTCAGGAATAACAAGCAATTACTGATGATATATTAATTTACTTTTGGCTGCCATATATCCAGCTGTTATTTGGCACTGTGATAAGTACCTGTCACTTCTGTCATACAGTTTAAACAGTCTTATTCACAAAAACATACGAAAAGTTTAACAATCTGTAAGCATCTTAGAATGGGCAAAACCGCGTGACAGTACGAGTATTATTGTTGTATTTTATGAAGTATTAAATAATGTAATAGAGCAATAAACATCAAATTAATAGTAGGCGGAACATTTTGCTTCAATGTTAATAAGTTTTAGATTTTGGTAAACAGCTTTAGTTTGCTAAATAGTATCAAAAAGGTTCTCTTCCGTTTCGCCAAACAACGTTTCCCAAAGTGATTAATTTCCCAACTGTTTCATTAGGGCAACTGCTCTTTTTTCTAAAACAGTTAATATTGCAGGATTTTTGAAAAATTAACCTAACGTATAGGGCTCTACACGATGGTCCTGAAATAAATCCTGAAATATTTACAATTTTGGAAAAAAAGCATTTGCCCAAATGAAACAGTTGGGAAATGAATCACTCTGGGAAACGTATTTTGGCGAAATGAAAGGACACCATCAAAGAACAAACGTACGCAAATAATTATGTTATAGTGAAATATAGTGGACCGTAATTTTTTAACTCGACACAAATGTTTTGTTATGCATTTTTCTGATATCAAAAACTAAGAGAAAAAGAAAACAGAATTAGGTTAACAATGAGAGTATGAAATAAAGGACAACGGAAAGATACTAAGGTGAATGGTTGAATGAAAGGAATTTGTGGAAGAGTCTTTGTACCGCCAGCAGTTAAAACAAGAGGTATAAAATGATAAAAAGTTAAAATAAGGTCAGGTAGCGCGACAAGTCTGACGAACTGAAACTGACTACAATTGTTGGTTTGACGCGCTTGCCCCGTAAATTTAAATACCCAACCTTACCTTATTTGAGCAATATTGGCCATTATTATCAGCTTAAGGTCAACCGAGCTGTACGAACCTTTTGGAAACCATGACACATTGATCGATCCTAAAGCGTAAATTTTTGCTAAACATTTATTCAGAATCATATAAAATAAAATAAAATAAATAAATAAATATTTATTTATTTTTATATAGGTTAGTCAATAAGTGGTGGCAGTATCGATTCATTTATATTTTTTACAAAGCAACTTATTAAACAAGCTCACATTCTGAGTACCAATCCCATTTCTATGCTTTTTGTGTTAACAGCTGGTGATATTTACCACCTATAACCTATGAGGGTCTGAATGAATGGTAATGAAGGAATGGTTCTTAACTGTATTTAATGAAAAATGGATGGGCCGTTAAGGAGATAGCAGCTCTCAATTTTCTTGGGGGTGTTCAGTTATTGTCTATTAAATTATTCTACGGTCACAATTGGCCAGGCTGTATAACGCGATTCGATGTAGATTTTTATTTCCAAAGCAATTAAGCAGCTTCTTACCCTTGGAATAAAGATTTTCCCACCGTTCCTTTTCTTAATTTCATATTAAATCCTTAGATTTTATTTTGGGACAGGTGCGGCGCCGTTGGGAATTATAGGCGAGCCGGTGAGAAGCAACACGATGCTGCCCTGTTCGAGTTAGGAGGTAAGATTTACGACTTTTTTTTAATTTTCCTTGTTTTGTGTTAGGAAATAAACGGCAGCCGGTGTTTAAGGATATACAAAATGCATGTTTTTATTTGCGACAAAAATTATACAAGCAGTCATTTTGAAGCAGCAAAAATTTCGTTGCTTATTGATTGCTTCTTTTAAGATTGTGAATAAGTTTTAATTTCATTCGAATCTAAAAAGATGTAAGATCGATAAATCGATTAGGGTGTTATGGATTTTTTTTTTTTTTTTTATTTATTTATTTATTTGAATTTCTTAACTTGTATAGGCTCGTACTGCCCAAGTATTTACTATACTAAATATAAAATTATTACAAGTATTAACATAATTATTAAATTTGATTTTCCGGGCAGAAACTACCAAATCAAATGTGTCCTTTATAAAGATCACTATGACAGGACGAGGATTACTAATTTAAATCAATTCATGTCAATTTAAATATCAATAAATCGAAATATTATCCGAGTCCACTCAATTTTTTTAGTGAATACAGTTTTATTGTCCTATTTTCGATTATCTTAAGACAAAAAATCTAAAGTCAATAGCAAAATAATGTCAATACTTCAAATACTCTGACAATAACAATACGACGTTGCAACCAACAAACAATTAAAGTTAAACATAATAATATGTCCTATACGAGCCATGTACATTATTAATTTACTATAATCCCGCAGAAGATTTTCATAACCTTTCGGGTAGCAGCGCCACTGGTTAAACACTAGCAGTGGGACGGCCATTTTGGAAAATATACGGCATATTGAACTGTTTAATCATAACATTAGTGGTGAATTACGTTCGACACAAGTAAAAAAACTCAAGTGCTACATTTTATAGTATCGCTGTAACATTTCAAAATATAATTAATGACATACAACACTAGGTCCTTACTGACCTAGTGTTGTATGTCATTAATTATATTACAAGTGGAAAATTATGTACCAATGAACCTTATTACAGTGTAATGAGAACTTCGTAACATGTTAATGAGAGGATTCGTTTGATACAAATTTTTGCACTTGACTGAACAAGCAATTAATAACTAAAAAAAAAAAAATTAGGAAAAAAGCATTTGTGAGACTATATACCAAATAGTGAGTGTAGTTTTAACATTGTGTTGATTTTAATAGGGATGTCGATCAATATTCCTAGTCAAAACAGTAACCTACAGGTTGTTATTTTTTTCCCTTTTTACGAGTAGTTAATTTGGTTTGAAAGTAGATTAAAAAGTTAATAATATAATTTAGCGTATGCATATTAGCCGTGCGTTGGTGCCCTTTACTAGTAGTGTGGCATGGCATCCAATTATGTGAAACGCCCACCCTAGAAATTTAACACAGCCAAATTTAATAATTATACCCTGTTTGTGAATATGTATATTAATCATATCAAATTTGACAAAGGTAGGATTTTAGTTATATTTAGGGTTATTCACTAATGAAATACACATTATTGGCAGCAAGTTACGGGGCGGGTTATCCCCAGGGGTGTTCCTTTGAGGTACCCTTTCAAACTACTGGATATTTACCCATTCTGATAAATAGAAACGAATTGATACCCTTATGGGTATTTTAGGAAGATTAAATTTCGCAATTAGCTTTGTGTATCGTTAACAGAAGAGGTATCGATTGTTTATCAGTTGTTTGTTATAAACAAGTGTATAAGTTACTTGCTCTAAAGAATTTCTATTTATGATATAATTACTTTACTATTAATTGTATATAATCCTTGTAGAAAACATGTAATTTTGTAACTTAATTTTTACAACGGTTACTTTGAACTCATAGCATTTACGGCTCAGTAAAAATATCTTTCACTACAAACAGTAACTGTTTTTACAGGATTTTTATTCAACTTTATTTGCTAAAATTTGGTCATAGGTTGTAATAAACGTATATGCAACGAGATTGAAATTGTAAGATAGGTGTTAGGAAAGTCTTTTAACTGGCGAGATTTTTCTACCGGATTATCCTATCTGTGTCATAATTAATACAAAATTACAAAACCCTAATATGTAGTGCTTACTTTACTTTCTGATCCTAAGAAAACACAAATATAGTGCATAAAACCTGTATCAAGACGGGTTATGATGATCTGGATCTTAGTGTCTTAAAAAAACTGAAGGGTAAAACTTCAATCTTCTAAATAATAAATATGCTGCACATTTAACCAATAACCCGTTTAGACATCTGCTTGAATTCTATTGCATACTTTATGTAGATTTTAAGTTTACCCAACCAAAAACACCTTTTATAGTCAGTCTCAACAAAGGATATCAAAACAGTAGGCAAAATGAGCAAAACCAAAAATAAAATTATTTTACGAAAAAAAGAACAAGCAGTTTACAAGGGTTACGTGCGAGCAATGTATACTCGAGTTTTAAAATGTAATATAACTTTTCTTTCTTTTAAACTGGAATTTTCTTTTCTGGCTGGGTTTATGCCGTTACTTTGTTGTATTATGGAATTATAAAATTAACTATTACCAACGCACTGACAGCCAACACTGTTATTATAATATTATACATAAATTAGTAATTTTAGTATGAGTTTATTCCTTGACTGTGCGGCCCGTCACGAGATACGTCAAAGTTATCGCCAAACCATAAAACACTGTCTCAGTTTATTAATACGAGATTTTTTTTATTGACATCGAAGGACAAGCAGGCAGACGGCTGGGAAGTGGTTACCGTCGTCTATGGAAATTTGCTACGCCTGAGGCGTCACCAATGCTTTGACAGTCTCGAAAAAAATTAATGACACCTTTTTGAAAACGCCATTTACTGGCTCGCCCTGTATAGTTGTCTTTATCTTTAATGTTTAATCATTCTTCGGGCATATGCGTCCAACATCTATTTGTATTTACGTCCCAAAAGACCTTCAAAACCCATCAAACTCCCACTTTAGCAAAAATTCCACGTGGGTGAACCCACACAAACGCGTAAATACACACACATAGGCACGATTACGTAAACACTTCACCATTCTCGAAATAGTCAGCGTTCTATTGGCCGATATTACTTGCCATGCAATTTTGAATTCTATGCAAACGTCTCAAAGTGCACGGGGAATGTTTGCACCTGCGACTGACGAATGTAATTTGGTGTTCATCGGTGATACACTATTCTGGGAGCGTTGTAAAAGAACGTAAGAGCTGTCAATCGATTTTGGAGCGTATTTGAAACGAGAAATTTGTAAGAAATGCATGGATATTTTTAAAGTGTAGCGGAATGATTTTCTTCGGCTATAAATAAAGATAAAACGATAAAAAAATATTCGATTATTATGTAGGCCGCACGGGCGCGGGGTTTATACGGACTTTCGTTTAGTTTCCAAAAGCGTTTAATTGCTTACGTATTACTTATAGCCAAAAAATTGGTTTGTCCTTCTCCTAGTATATTTTTCTATACCAGGAAGTGTACCCTGCACCGCGAGTTTTGTAGACAGGAGTATTACCAACTATGCTAAACTAGTCGTCAAATAAATGCATTGAAATAGCCAGTAATTTCATCGGGTTTTAACGCTTATACCAAAATACAACGGTGCAAACACTACTGCTAAACATGACACATTATTGACGAGCAATTTTATGTGAAATAATAGCGCGTCTCATTCTATTACACGAAATTAGAGTAAGACAGCTATTGTCGACGGGAAATTATTGGTCAAAAAGTAACTCGTGAAAATGCACCAAAGCCAAGATGCCGTTAAAAAACATTTAACAGAAACAAGGTCGCAAGCGCCAATCGACTAAGTACCTGAACAAGAGCAACCTTTACACCTGTTGTCACCTTTCCACCTGCATCGTTCCCGATGCGGCAGTGAGTCAGCTGGCACCTGACGCTTCCGCGTGACACCTGCTTTCTATTTATTGCCACTTACACGCACACACATTTATGACACATGCGTCAGTACTTCGCAGAGACAAAATTAATTAATAATCTTTCAGGTAATAGTTATGCTAAATAAGCTATCTAATTGAGAATGCATGTCCTTAAATGTTATTTGTACGCTCTAACGGGTCAACTTACGCTGGTTTATAAATAATCCATACGTTAAGTTGAAAAGTAACACTAATAATATCTCATAGCGAAGGATCTCGAACCACACCTCAAGAGACTCTCGCTAGACGGTGGGGCAAGGGCTCATCAAGAGCCAGATACAGAAAGAACTACCTACTCCTGGATACCGTATGCATTGTAAGGAGATTCCTCTCTCTGCAGCCCTAACCACCGGTATCTTGAGCCCTGCCCCGCTGCCGGCAGTAAACGTAGGTTAAGTTTTTATAATTTATTTTAATTTTTATTAGTGTTGTTATTTGAATTTTTGTCATAAAAAACTTAATGTACAGAAAATTTTATAAATATCCAGATAATAATAAAATAATCGTCAACAAAATCTTCGTTTTCCAAGGGCAAGAGTTAATCAAGATCAAGTAACACTATCAATAAAAAAGGGGTTATTTATGTTCATTATAATGCTTTTCTGTCATGCCTGACAGATATCAACTTTTGCAACTAATTGTGATGGGCAAAGTTGCTGGTAAAAGAAGAGTTGGGCGAAGAAAAAAGTCGTGGCTTCGCAACATCCGGGAGTGGACTGGAATTACGAGCGCGTCCGAGCTATTCCGCCTCGCAAAGGATAGGGACAAATTCCAACAGCTGATAGCCAACCTTCACTAAGTTGGAGAGGCACTTTAAGAAGAAGAATAATGCTTTTAATTCACTACATGCCTACTTAATTTTAGGTAAATTTCGCACAATCGTGCCGGAATGTAAAATTCTGGGGTCCCGGTGAAAAAGGTTATAAGTCTCCTGAAAGTCTGAGTCTAGTATACTCTAATCTAGTTGATGTATATAACCTTTTTTATTACGATTTAAGTCTACTCATACCCTTTTTCCTTAGCCCTCAGAATTGCGGTGTTGCGCGTCTTCGTTAATTAAACATTGGTTTATACTTATTAAGTCGAGTGATTTTGATTGCGTTGCTGTCACTTAATACCCACCGTTTCTTTCTTCGGATCTAGATTAGTAAGAGTCATTACCAAACCCAGATTGAAAACATGTAGCAATTTGTACAAACATTGGTCATGTCAGGAATCACGGATCGACAATTCGTTCACAAAACATTTGAATAGCGTGCGTCGTATAAAGCTGCCTAATTGAGAAATCACGTGCAAAAATGTATTTAGGACGATCTGACGAGACTAATTAAACTCGCCGGTTAATATAAGCCCGGAGTAGACTTTATTCCATCATGCCTTTCTCTCAAACAACGTAATTAAAAAGAAAACAGCTAAAAAAAATACCACAGATATGTAATTAATCCATTATAAAACGGTAGGGTGTTTTCATTTATTTGTTCATTCAACAGACAAGTTATATGGTTGACTTCAACTATATCCGAAACGCATCGAGTAGACATACGCTGAATTGAATGAGCATAAATTATTAATCTTTAACGACTCGACGAAGTTATCATTTGTAAATGAAAATTGGTGATGAATATTATTATGTTAATACAGAATGGTAGCAAAAAGTGTCAAATAGCGCAAATACGTGTTTACTAAGTGTTTAATGACCTAAAAAGAACCCGCTCCGCTTCCCTGCATCTGAGGCGCACCGAATCGAGTCGAAACTCGTAATTGAAAAAGGTTGGGCGATGCAAAATAACTGAAATGAGGATTTTGGACACAAATAATTGACATAAGAAGGAAAAACTTTCCTAATAAGAGCACCT
The DNA here is from genome assembly GCA_923062465.1 of Acleris sparsana. Lineage (NCBI taxonomy): Eukaryota > Metazoa > Arthropoda > Insecta > Lepidoptera > Tortricidae > Acleris > Acleris sparsana. The sequence continues at coordinate 11,971,256 of OV281296.1, forward strand.
TAAAATAGACATAGATTGATACCCATGTTCATCCATTTATTCTTCGGTCACGAAGTAAATTATTCGAGGGACAGTGCTGAAGCAATACTTCTATTAAATACCAACGATTACTCATACGCCCGGTCATTCATACTTGTCATCACCAAAATATCTAGGATATGACAAGTATTTACTATATCAATACGTCGCCAATGTACTACCAAGTATTTTTACGACGTGACAACGAGTGGTTCTCGGGCAATTGTTTTGGCGGACTATCAAAATACTTGGTATTCTCTCAACGGGTTTATAGCAGCAATTACTGTTTGACAGAATTCGTTTAGATTTTATTATTAGATCTCAATGATGTGGAATGAAATCGAAAAAGAAAATGGCGGTAGATGCCTTTGATGTGCTCCTTTAGGATTGTGACTTATTTTCCATTCGTTTGTAGAGTTCGTGTGTACAAATGTCATGTTTCTATGTGGTTCTTGTTTTGCTGAAAATTTGTTAAGCAAGCATTTTAGACGTTAATACACAATATAAATAATGTAAGTTTTTTTTATAAGTGGTACAATTTAGATTAGGTACTATTTTGTTATATATTTTAACTAGCTTTAAGAAAGTTGTATCGGGTGTTGGTGATCCTATCAAATAAATAAATTACCTAATTTATTAATTATGGGTGGCTCATTTTAAATAACGCTGAATAAACTGATATAAAATTAATGTCATCATTTTAAAACCATAACCCAACAATAAATAACTAAACGCTTCAGGAAATAGGGTCTATAAAGAACAACAATATGCAGAACCTCTCAATTCACACGGTCTAGGTATACACCAAAATGTTTATACAGGGTGTCCGGTAAATAGTGGACTTCCTTACAGGGCTGGATAGCTCAGCTCAGGACTGGCCAAAATATGATAAATCATGTTTAGTAAAAGTCGCACCAAAAACGAGATATCTCAACTTTTCAAAATTTTGGAAATGCGGTACCCTGGTTCACCATTTTCGATGCCGTGGCCACATTTATTAGTATTTTTCAGTTTTGTTTACTGTGAGAGATTTCTGATTGAATTTGCTATAAGACCTTATCAACGGAATTAATAAAAATTTAGCAGTTTTTTTAATTTTTCAAATCAAATTGAAAGTTTAGGAATCTGAGTTTAACTTGCGGCAAGTTTAACATCGCACGGTGTAAAAAAAATGTACCAAGACTTGTAGTGCTGCTTTCCTAAAAATTGGCCTGGTTAATGGAAATTTTAAAATGATATAACAAATGAGTTTATTGATTACAACAGCGAAGTTATTATTAAGTTTGTCCAACAAAGACTGAATTTTATCAAACTAGCAAATTTAATAAACGACTTTTATTTCCGTTTAAAATCATGTCGACTAATTTGAAATGTTTTAATAGACAATTTACGTGAATGTTAAATGCAACAGAAACTAATTTTTGCCATAATGATTGTAACCCTAAATTCCATTTCCACAGTCGTTAGTTCTATGTTGATGATGTGACATTTTTTATCGACCTAATAGTCGTAGTATTACCTTTTATCGTAGAGTTGTAGCATTTCACACTCAGGTGAACTATCTTTTAAAACATTTAAAATCAGTTAACTTCATTTTAAACGGAAGTAAAAGTCGTTTATTAAATTTGCTAGTTTGATAAAATTCAGTCTTTGTTGGACAAACTTAATAATAACTTCGCTGTTGTAATCAATAAACTCATTTGTTATATCATTTTAAAATTTCCATTAACCAGGCCAATTTTTAGGAAAGCAGCACTACAAGTCTTGGTACATTTTTTTTACACCGTGCGATGTTAAACTTGCCGCAAGTTAAACTCAGATTCCTAAACTTTCAATTTGATTTGAAAAATTAAAAAAACTGCTAAATTTTTATTAATTCCGTTGATAAGGTCTTATAGCAAATTTAATCAGCAATCTCTCACAGTAAACGAAACTGAAAAATACTAATAAATGTGGCCACGGCATCGAAAATGGTGAACCAGGGTACCGCATTTCCAAAATTTTGAAAAGTTGAGATATCTCGTTTTTGGTGCGACTTTTACTAAACATGATTTATCATATTTTGGCTAGTCCTGAGCTGAGCTATCCAGCTCTGTAAGGAAGTCTACTATTTACCGGACACCCTGTATAATAAAAATGTTGGTCAAATGTTTGTAAAATAATTCTTGTTTTTGACAATTATCTACAGTAATTTTAAAGATTTCGGGCGGATTTTGAACCCCTAAATTCCATTACAGCAGTCTGGCTGCTCTTTTATTAGATTACATTACATTACCTAATTTCAACTAACATTAGCACGGAATACATATTCGTAAATTCAGCGTTGATCAATCTCGCGGCCTCGGTCGTTGCAATATCAAGATATTTCTGCCAAATTCCAACGACCAAGGTTATAATGATGACAGCAAACCTCGCTAACGTTTCAAGTTGGATTATATTTTACATTCACGTTAATACGTCGTTTGAAAACTAACGTCGTATTCAAATTGTAACCGATACGAGTCAAAAAGTTTATAACTACTAACTCTAGTCAATTTAGATTAAAAAAAAGGTTTACCCTTGTTTAATAGACACTCATTTCATAGAACGTATCACTTCGCAGAATTTTCGTCTCATAGAAAGCTGTTCTCTGCTGAACCCGTGTTGATTTCAGTTTGTCTTGTGATGGTTCCTAGTCCAACCTAACCTAACCTACGTGAATTATATTAAAGATAACCTGAAATCAACACAGGTTTATCAGAGATTAGCTTTCTATGAAATGGAAATTCTGCAAGTGGCACCGCAAAAAAGTCAATTTTGCGTTTCTGCTTTCTGAGGCACGTTATTCAAGTTGTTAGAATATGCGAAGTTTCAGTCAATGAAGCCCAGCGTTTTTTTGTCGATACTTTGAACTTTTTTCATCTGTAATCAGCAAGCAAAAGTAACAGATAGAAATAACCCAGCAAAAGGTAAGGATAGCTATAGGAGTCGTAAAGTAGGCCTTACAAGTAGCCGTACACTTTTGTACCTTTTCACTGTAATGCATTTACGGATTAGTGCAGCAGTTCAAACAATGGCTATTTACATTTAAAAAAAGCTAAGAACGAATTAGTGAAATAAGGATCGAAAAAAAAAGGTATCCGTCCATTCTTTATAGCGTTGATGATTATATTAGGTGGTCTAGCAACATCGTACCTATACGGACTTTAATTGATGAACTACTTTAAAACCTGTCACATATAAACTGATCTCAACTCTAATGCTCATCTCTACATGCGTCAAAAATGTCAGTGTTCTATGGTTTGGCGTTTACTTCGACGTATCTTGTGACGGGCCTCACAGTCAAGATGAGTTTATTAATAGGTATGGCTTTAATGGCCGTTTTAATAAACTTTAATTATACGGGATTATAACTCCAAATGCATTGCCAACCCTAAGTACCAGAAACCCAGATAGAATACCTCTATGCTAGTAATTTCACTAGTTGTCGTTTCAACCATAGTTTTATTTTCTTACTGTTTTTAATTGTATAACGAACATAGTAGTAATAACCATCAAACTTAGATTCTAATTCCACTTCCTTTGTAATTGACAAGAGCAATAATTTTAAAGTTAGCAGACTTTGAACTAAATCATGTCTTAAAAAATATTTTCCTTCCTAGATGATAAAGATTCACAATGTGTAATTCAACATTTTATGTAAATATAAAACAACAGTAAATCATTCTTAAGTACACTTTCACGTTCCACGTTACCTATTTTCAGTGTTCATACCGTAACCGCTAAGAAAGCAGGTACAACTTTACGTGAGATTTCCTAGTTATTTTTGCACTAAATCTTTTAAATTTGTTGTCTTACACTCGTTGCCTAATACGATAAAACCATAGCAGACAGTAAGTTATAACTATGTTTTTGTATTTGACTTTTCATGTAATTTAAATTAATTACGATTAAAGATTGAAGTATTACATTAACGCTGTATAGCTTTTTTTATAAACAAGTAAAAAACACACACTAATTGATTTATTTAATTTGACCCGGGGGAAATGCATATACCCACCCCGACGGGGGCCAGTACGGGTTATATCCGAGTTGCACGGACTAAAACCCCCAGGCCTTTGCGCCATTCGCTTTGAGAGGAGGCTACGGGAGCGCTTTAGCGCCAAAACTTAACCCCCCAAACACACTAATTGACCTTGTTCGAACTAAGCTCTAGGATTGTACTATAACTATAAACATACTTACAAAGAGAAATACATTACACAAATACTCACGTTCATCAAATAAAATTAGAAACTCGAATTCGCGTCCGTCGTTTATACTGCTCCTTTTTGAATGTATATGCAACGAACCCTTTAGCGGCGACGTAGAACTTTCCGAAGAACTACCCTCTGCGTTACAGAGTAACATAGCATTTGGGCGAAGATATGCCGATATGATCAGCTCGTGCTGAATAATACATGTGACGCCGCTGCGCAATACGTGAGCTGTGGCAGGGTACCGTAGGCACGATATCAAACCATCTAAAATACTTAAACTTACTTTACTGTTAAATTTATTAAATTATTAGTATGTAGTCTTATAAGGGTTACGGGTACCAAGCTAAATTGTTACCTTGTTTGTCTATTTATAATTGCAGAACTGCTTAAATATGCTTAAAATTATGCTTTGGCCTGATCTGTCATTGTGATGCATATGACAAAGTAAATAAATAAAATCGGTTTATATAGCGTGTATCGAGTAGTTAAGTATTAAGTAGTTTATTGGTTAGCGGGTAAGTATATTGTCATATGGATTTTAACTAATCCATATGATGAGATGCATGCTGCAACAGTTAATAGCGTGTTAAAATTAAAGGAGGCATGGGCCGAATGCAAGATAGCTTACTCCAAATTTTTTTTTTAAGCGTTTGTAACTTGCCTGGACTATAATAGTGGCTAACATTTTAATCTAATTACCCTTAATAACAAAATTGTTTTAATTTTCGGAAGTTGCCAGTAAAATGTTTGTGCTAAAACATTAAAAAAACACAAGGACTCTTTTCTAAAAACGTTCTGCTGTTGATATATTTACGCACCAATAACGACTATGTAGAAAAGAATTTAACATCATGCAATATATTCTCAATCCAAAAAAATTTATATCGTTAAAATTCCAGGCGTGCATATCTATAATTATCCTGAGCAGGGCGAACCCTGCGAGGCCGACCCACACTTGTCACATTTTACAACTTATCGTGACACAAGGTTTTCCGGATCAATCCCAAAATCCTGATTAGCAAGCTTGTAGGCTTGAGTAAAGCGGATTACTTTTTGCTTCTTATTCGAGCACCAAAACACGTAGAAAGATTGAGGTTTCAAAGTTTACTTTCGATCGATGAAGATATTTTTTGGTTGAATGACGTTGAGGTTACGTAATACTCGTTTAATGCATTCCCTGTCAGTTTTTTAAGACTCGCCAGCTGCCGCATTTTATGTACAAAGCTCGCAAATTGTGAAAACGCAATTCTAGGAACTGGACAAAAGTCAAGACACCGCTCATACACGATGCCGGCACTGAATGCAATCATCAGCTGTATTAAATATTTTGAATAAAATATTTCAAACAACTGGTGGTTCTTTTCCATTCCAATTCCAAATTCAATTGGAATTTTTCGTTGATGCATTTTTGAATATACTTTAATGGATTCTACGCCGCAGTGTCCAATTCTGTGATTTAGTGCACTGTCCACGTTTGACGTCGCTTTACGATTTATGGCCTATGCTGATGTTGACAAATAATCTTTTTTAGGGATTATCTGAATTATAAACCTAGCATTCACTGCAGCAAATTTATATGCGCGGAATTTTATGACTGGGAAGTTATCATAGTTTTTTTACCGTCATTAATGTTATTCAAGTTAATCTCATATTATCAACGGAGCCAATGTATCAATTTAAGATGAGATTTAACTGATCAGATTATTATTGAACTTCAATAATGACTTTTAAACAAAATAAGTTATAGGTCCACTTTTAGATTTTAGTTTATTTAAATATAATTGAATATTTTGCGTATTATCTTTTTCTCGTATGTTTATAAACCTATACCCTTTGATTTACATCCCACTTTACCGAGCATCGTTCTTTAATTATTCTTTTTTCCATGATGTTACACCAAACCTTCAAACGAACATCGGTAATCTCTATCACAGCTCTCACTTTACTCGGTTTTTCCCACGGAACTCAAACGAGTTTGTACAATGGCTCTTTTACAAGGATTTATTTTGTGAAAAATGCCGTAGGTTGCAATTTAAACCTCACGCAGGCTCCAGCGTTCCAATGGATATCGTTGTTTACCGTTCGCTGCGGGAACAGTTTTTATTTAGTAAAATTGCAATGGCACGTGGTCTGTTTTAAACTACGGGTGGCGTATTTTTAAGTGAAAACTTCGTTGAAGTTTTTATCAGGCACGTGGATGAAACAATCGTTGACATAAGCTTTGTACACAACAATGCAGTTGTTACACTACTGACCTGTGCTACATTTTGTACACAAACAAGCTCAATTACACTTAAATCCACATTAATAACATAACATACTCGTAACTTTATGGTTTATTTCTTCCTTTATTAATGGTTTTTTGACTTCTGCTTTTTCGTTATTCATTCATTCGCTCTTGAGAAAAGAACGAAGGTAAAATGGAAATTTTACGCGACCCGTTATTTTTTCATGATTCAGATAATGGATTAAAACCTAACTTGTAAGAGATCAAATAAGACAAGTAAACCTATTTATATTTTACTCTATCAAATCTGCTTCTGAAACGCGAAATATTTTTTTTATTAATACTCAACCCAAAAACAAAAGTAAAATAACAGTTTAAAGTTACCTGTATTCAAATATTGCAGAGCCAGTTTAAATTGAAATGTATATGTTGTAATGTTATGTATTGCTTGTATCATAATTATTTATTAGTATTAAATGTCAATCATCAAATTTTACACGAAACTTTCAGATCCTGGAAATGAGTAATTCACAAATCAAATTACGTTTAAAACAGCTATCGCTACCTTCAATAAATACCTCCTCAGGGAACATATCACATGACATGTCATAATACGTCATTATGCTCCCTATCAATTGTCAAAGTTGGATTCTAGTGAGCCCCATTAAGGTTAAACCCTAAACGTCATATCAATTTCAATCCATCATTTTGCATATTAGTTTACAGTTACATGATATTGACACGGTTTGATAGTAATAGGATAGACTTGGATTGAATCAGCAGTAAAACTTGAGGTTAAAAGACGCTAGGCCAGAATATTAGATGTCTATAAGGCATGTACGGAGATAAATGTACCTACCCAAATATCTTTCTCGTTCGGTAGACATTTAAAAAAAACTAAAACATTATTTAATGACATTAAAGTTTAGAAATATAATTAAGTTGTGGGCACTTTGGTTGTGCTTTACGTATATCCGATTTTTGCATTGAATACAACTGCAGCTTACTGTTAAAACATTGTTTTTAAGTATTTATTTAGGTTACAAACAGTCACGTCACAAATATATTTAAAAAAAAGTTATGAGTACAATAAGACCCAAAAAACCATAATAGGGATGTAATTATAAATTCCTAGCCACAATCGATACAATACCACAGTTTTGGGTTTGTGTAGTTTTATAATAAAGATAATTTCGAATGGCAATAGCCAACAAAGGAAATTTATCAAATTCTAACTATTTGACTTGGGAAGCGACATTATGAAATAATGAGTTAGAAATTTGACACTGCACATACTGATTAATGTTCACGAAAAAATGTGTTCTTATTGTCTGTATAGATGAATTACAGCTAGGCCATTTTCTCTCTGAGTTTTTTAAAAAAAAACCGACTGCTAATTATTTAGTTCTTACCTGCAGTCGGAGACACATTTAAATGCAAATTTATTGATCCCTCTCGCTAATGGAATAAAGCCGTAATACTGAGCATTACTGGCTCAATAACCTCACTCCTGTCTCTTGTTTTATGAGAGTTGATGTATAAATAACGTAAATAAAATGCTAATTAGGACAATTATTTTACACGCGCGAGGTTTTACTATAAAAATGTTTTGAGTTTTTTATTTACTTCTACAACAACTATTTTTATAAAGCGAGCAGTCCCGATTTTATTGTGTTTTGTTTTTATTGTGTAGTTTAATAGTAGTAGTAATAATAGTAGTAGTATAATAGGTACGGTGACGGATTTAAATTAAATACCACTATAGAACCTTGTCGTATGTAATCTACGATTAATTCCCATGTAATTTATATCTCGTCACTTGACGCTGTCATTATGTCAGGGTTCCATAGTGGTATGCTTGAATCTTAGATCGAGACTAGTCAACTTGTGAAAATTTATCCTCTTAATTATTTCAAATTATTAATTTCTCCTTTCTGTTAAAATACATTTTAAATGCACAATGTTTTAAAAACGTGGTAAAAACAAACAGAACGTGTTACTTTGTGCACTCAGAGGATCGTATTTCACGTCATAACTTTTCGCAACTTTTATTCCAGTTGGCTTTATCTACGAAGCCAGCTGAGTAGTTTAGTTTTATTTAAAACATATTTTTTAATGTTGACAGCTGGAGCTGCATTTAACGAACTCATACCACAATAAAAAACTACTCTCACTGAATTTAAATATCTAATAATTTCTAAATGATTGTAGGTTTGTCATGATTACAAATATTTACTATACTCGAGAGTCTAATCAAAGACCAAAATCTGACAGTTCCCATCTTGATTGTTTAGTTATTTTAACATTAATTCATAAAAACATGAACGAGAACTTGTGTAACCAGAAATATTAGGGTAAGTTTTATTGATAAAAATACCAACACTTCAACCAAAATGCAGTCCGGTTGAGGTTAGGATTTTGATATTTAATTACATTTTCGAGTACAACAGTCAATAAAGCAAATTTTCAAAAGTATGATGCTATGAAACTCAAACTAACTATACTCCCTAGATAGCAAGGACAAAGCGTCCCGCTTTTTTAAACCTATTTGAAACTTTCCAACGCTGAACAGTTTATTTTTTAACCGAGTTAACTCTATGAGCTGAAGTTCCCACCGTGTCTGCCAAGTCTCTGGACCGTGCCTAGCATCCTGAGCTCGTTATGGGTATTTGGAACTGCAAAAGGTTAAATAAATGTTGATTGGCGAAGCTCCAAATGATTGACGTTGGAAAATATAGTTTCAGCTGTTTTGCCAACATTCTGGACAGTATCTGGCATTGTTAAATTTCCCACTCACAGTTTGATTGCATTTCGTACATTAGGTATCTTGTTAACAGATTGTTTTGGCAGGAAATTAATGGCCTTTTTGAATCGCTATCACAATATCTGCTAAACAGGAGCCATGCTAAATAGGTGTCATAAAATAACTAGCATATACGATTTAGAGGGTTTCTTTTGATTGAATATGAACATTGTAAACAAACAAAACGGCTCTAATGAATAAATGAAGTTATTTTAATTTATGGGGAACAAATTAAAAAGATACAAATATTTTTGTTGTTATTTTAAACTTTTTTTTAAATGATAATTAAATTAAAAGAAACTCACTCCGTACTCATAGGAATACAAATCGTTAATAAGCTTTATTTCCTCACTACCTACCGAAAAAAATGGCAAGAGAAATGGAAAAAGGCATTTTACTCACTCTTGGCAACCTTGTTACCTCTGTTGGTAAGTCACCGGAGCATACTTACCGTCAAGCGGCCTGGGTGCTTGTATGCTTCCTTCATGGCATTTTTTTAAAATCATGGGCAAGGTACCTAATAATACCTGACCGCATTTTTTGATATTGTAGTCAACATATGATTAAAACTTATCCCTCTCATTGCTTAAAGTCCCTCTTAAAACCAAGATGAATCTAACGATACCAACTGCAGAGCTTGCCAAATAGACATGCACATAAACTTGAAAAATATAACCCGTCCGGCTTAAAATAAAAAAATACTAAGATTAGCTACTAAGAATATGAATGAAATACTAACAATAACATAAAGACAAAGACATGTAAAAAGAAGACATTCAAGTTGTTATGAAGCGATTAATAATAGAAACGCAATTAGTTACTTCAGTTCAAAAGCAAATTATTAAGACAATAGCGCTACGTGCATTAGTAAGGCAAACACAAGCATGTGCAGTTTCTGAGTAAACTGAGAACGGGTACACGCAGACAAGAAACAATCGTACAAACTAATAAGAAGGCAAAGGTCACTTGCAAATGTTTTAGGTACGAGATATAACTGTTTTAACTGTCTTGCTTGCCTGTGGGGTTAGACAAGTTGCCATCGAATACAAACGCCAGCGTTTGGTGATCACCTATCGCTTAGCGTTGTCAAAAATGAAAAAGTTAGCCAGGTTTCCATTAGATACCGAAGTTTATATCGTGATAGTGCTCGTGTTGCCTTCAACTCCTCAAAATTGTACCGCGTAATGACGGACAAAACGTCAAAACTATCACGTGATAGTGATCACATTACAGCGAGTCAGTTGTAACGAGTGATATATCACGTGACTTACGTCAATTCTATACATTTTTGTAAGTGACAGGTGATAACCAAACGCTAGCGTTCGTATTCGATGCCAACTTGCCTGGCTCCGCTGGTTAGAAGAGTTTGGAAAAATTACAACGCTGTTTTGATTATGATTGCTACTTGAACTGTGAATATTGTGTCAATTGTCACCACGACAATTTTTGCTAGCTTTGTACGCAATTTTGAGTGATTATTTTTGCCCAAAAGTCATCTGGCATGCGGCAGACATGTCCAGCCCAGTTCCACTACCCCATGGAACAAACAATAGACAAACAAACAACGCACACAATTATATCTCTTAGTACACTCAGGAGCAATGTGAATGGCGTCAAGTCAAACAATTGTTTTCAGTTTGTATGCTGACAAGCCTTCGATTTTCGAAATGAAAACGGTTGCGGTTGTGAGTTCGTTAGGCAATAGCCCCTCTGGTCACTTCCTATAGTAATTCAAAACAAAGTGACCAGTTATCATTGCTTTCTCTAATAGTTATTCGCACAAGTATAGTTCTTGACACAATTCTTTGTTCGTAGGTCTTATCACTTCATTTCTATTATATTAAACACAGGAAAATGAAACATGATGACTTATATACAAATCAACAAGTAGAATTGCGATTTATCTAAATATGTTCGAGACAATCAGAAAAAAATTGTTCTCGTGGTATGATAAGAGCCTAAAGCTCTTAAAACGGAGCGGTGGCCGGCCTATTAAAATTTGTTAATCCAGTGGGTAACACACACCACTTTTGAGGGTAACTTTTAGTTCATCATTTAATTAGTTCAATGTAAGCGGCTTAACTACATAAAATTCCTTTCCATGATGGAATCTAAATTTTTAGAGGTAATCTGTAATAGCTATGCCTTTTTAAACACAAATTGTTTTCGTCTTTGCATCGAGGGTGTTTTTGTGTTGGAAGCCTTGTCTTTGTGACTGTGTGTTTATCTTTCTGTCGTTACTCACAATTCCAGTGGCGGTTTCAGGATTGGTCAATAAAGAGTAAAAAATGCAAACGTACAATCATAAAAATTCTAAAATAGATATTCTACAAGTTCTTGAGGGCCTTGCCAAGTGGCAATTTGAGAAAGTTAACGATTACAGAAATTATTTTTTAACTTGCAAAGCATTGTGCGTGTGCATGTCTTTCCATAAAATACGGATTGAGTCGGGTGGTTTTTTGTCGATCTCGTTGACATAGGCCAGATGCAAACGCTGCTAACGTTTCTGGTTTCTATCTGCTCGAAATTTATGCAGTTGTCATCAGCCTACGTCAACGCTTTCCATTTTTTCGATTTTCGAAAATCGCTTATTTAACGTTATGTATGTTAACTAACCCAACCGTTGTATGCTACGTATGAAAACAATATAGTTGTGCTGCAATAGCAGACTAACGCAAATAAACCTACAAAGCCCGCTGCAGCAAAAGGCACAAACAGGGTATGAATATTTCATGGCACCCAGCACGATTCGCGGCAAATAGCTTGTTGAAGGAACGATGATATTTTACATACAATTCTCCTAAGTTCTTAAAATAGAATAGGTAAGTAGTAGTGACATTTTGATAGTTCATGTGGCCCTATACAATAACCATTGCGAGAGCGTTGTCATTATGGACAATATTATAGGATTGACGTAATTGACGTAGGTTGTGATGGTGGGTTCAAAAATCGTTTACGTTAACCTTATGCACCATTTCTAGGGTCTCTGTAGCGTTACTTTATTTCATCTTTACTGTGATTTAACAATAGCTGTAGGCAGACGCCAAACTGAAATAAATAAAAAACTTATTAAGAAATACTGTCACTACTTTGTAAAAAAAAACTCGTAAAAACTTTGTTTTAGTAATTTACTCGAGTAGCTAGTATTTCAGGCGTAATTAAGCCAAGTAATTAGATTACAACTCGGGTAAATTTTAGTTTTTCGGACACATATTACTAAAATACTCGCTACTCGACTAAATTGCTAATGTATTCTGTACAAGCCTTAAAAGTGAGATTTCCCGACATTAATACATGCTTTGCTTAACCTGCAGCTGGTTTGTTTTTAATACAATGACAGCTTGATACTTTGTATAAACATAAAGATATTTATTCATCCGAGTGTCAAGAATCCAAGAGACAACAAAATATCATTGACACAGAAAAACATGCGTTAGCTGACCAACTTTGGTGACAACTTAAAAGTCTTGTTTTCTACTTTATTCCAACAATTCAGTTATTTCACCGCCGTAACAATTCTTGTTGCAAAAACTAAACTACTTCCGTCCGCTGGTAAGAAGTTAAATGAATTTTTCAGATTCAGTTTATTTCCAGCGCGTCTTGTTAACCAATTGTATTATACAGTAAACTGAAACGTTGTTATATCGTCATGTACTATTCCCGGTTATTATGTTGCTTGAGATATAATTGCATAACATAACATAACAAAGGGGTTCGTTTATTTGACCGAAATACGTTTGGTCGAACGTATCGTTTCACAACGTCGCGAAGACCCTATAGGTTAAGTTAGGTTAGTTTTTATAAAAATCCTGAAATATTTACAGTTACAGAAATAAACGTGGGTTGCCAAATGAAACGGTTGCAAAACAATACATTCGACCAAACGTTGTTCGGTGAAACATTAGTGAACCCATGACAAAAGCAAAAAGTTCCTTAACCTTTAAAGTGCAGAGTTTAAATTGGTTGGCGGGTTGAGGGAGTGACGTGAATATGACGTTTTTGAGCTTCATGCTCCAATATAGAAGTTTGGATTTTAGAAACGAATGTAATTGGGTCGGGAGCACAAAAGGCTTGTTGACGGTGCTTGGGATTCGACATGCCATACAGACGATATTTACTCTATGTCAATGGCCATGTAGAATTGATTAACGTATCATATATTACATTATTATCAAAGAATGGCCGCGCCTTCATTCGGTAAATAATTCGCTCATTGCTTATACCCCATTGCTTCCCGCTTGGAGATGAATTTAAAATAAATTACACTTTATCTGTACCCACTAAACTATCGCTGAATAATAAATATCCGTCAGTTACACTTTCTTTTCATTACTTATGGAATAGAACAGATTATCCGCCGGGTTATTCTGAGGTTAAAAACATCGGTCCTAAACGAGAAAGCAATAAATTATATTGTAAATGTAATGTTTCTAAGTTCATATTTGAGATTGTGCGCTGTCAGTAAGTCACGTAAAACAGAAACAAATTTCCAGGAACCATCTTCCAATACAATTAAATTGGTTGATTAATTGGAAATTGATTGATTGATTTTATTGGTTTTGTTATTAAAATGTATTAATTGTATTAAATTTTTAATTCAATCAATCAATTGATTAAATTGGAGAATTTTAAAAGTTAAGGTACTGTGGAAAACCTCCTCATGTGTTTTACAGAATAAATTACTCACTCTTTAAGTACTTAAATTACACTCCAAGATCACGCATAAGTAGACACTGGACACATAGTAAAAGTTATAAAATACTAATAGTCAAAAATAATAGAAATCTCCTATAAACAATGCCTTAGCTTTTTAAATGGTGTTTAAGATTTTATCCATAAAACCTAAGAGTAAGTCATAACAACTTTATAATAGTAGTTACTATTTACGAGCTTTTTATGGCGCCGGGAAACTTCCATTTAGATAAGAAATTGCTTTAAACTATTAAATTTATTTACTGCAATTTAATATATCCGTTAACTTCCAATAAAGAGGTAATATCGATTATACGGACGATCGGCTCATTGAAATTTCTCGAAAGTCTTAATTACTTAGTCTTAATACGCAATATTTTTAAAGACTCAATTGAACTGGCAGCTTCTTTGATGAAATTATCAAGTTAAGAGAAATGTTTAAGTTTAAAAATATTTTTCGAGCTTTCAAACAACGAAATTAACGGTTGAAACTTTGAAAAAACAAAGAATTAGATGGAAAATGGCATGGTTTTATGGCACGGATAGAACATGTAATTTCAAAAAATAGCGTTCGCAATGAATTATTACTTACAGATATAAATCTTAATACATTTTAATTGTTTTTCTTACTAAAAAAACCTAAGAACTTAAGTTTAAGTCGATTAGCCATAATCTTTCCTTAAGCCCATCACATACGTTTAACGACAAATATACTTTGATGGGAAGTATAAAAATAAAAATACTAGTTTCCTATTAAGCAGAATTTCATCCAAAATTCAATAGAGCTGCTGGAAAAATGGACTGTTAACAATCATGATCCCGACTGTGAACCTTAAAGCCACTGACATAAAGTTCACAGGTTTACAGTTAACGATCTCTTTGATGTACTATCAAACAGACAACAGTTTTAACCGTCCTTTTGTAGGGTAACGCTAAAAGCGGTGGACTTTTCGAGTTTTTTGAAGCAAGCACCTGCTCGTTAGTACTCCTAGTTCCGGATAGTGTGCGTTACGTTAGCAGCATCTCTTAAATATATAATATGTAAAAATAAATATTTTTTATTTACTTAAGTAAATATTTGTTTGCACATTTGCATTAAATAATACATTTTAATGACGTTAGTAAGCTTGTTTTTTACTCTAGTTGTTTATATTTTTTAATGAATGTGTTAAAAACAACTTTAAGCTTCCAACATTTCAGAGAAAAATAAAATCTTGCTTGGATTCTGATACATTTTGAAGTCATGGCAAATAAGAAAGAAAAACCAAAAAGCCATAACTTTACTACTAGCTTGAATTCGAAAAAAAAAATCTAGTGGTTCGTACTTATTTTATTTGAGGTGTTTCGTTTCAGTCTTCATAAAAATTGAACTGAAATAGTCTTTAATCATGTTAATAATAACTCAATGTGATAGAAGTGCATAAAAAAAGTTATAAAAAAAGCAAATCTGGCATAGACACAACAACTCATACTTACAAGCAAACATAACGGTTGAATTACCGAAAAGCTTTGACTTTTAAAATTGATGTTTAAATTTAAACCCAAGTATTGTTACAATTTTGCAAATTAAGAAATCGTCAAGATTTTATTCCAAGCCAAACCACTCAGAAATCAAACTACAGTACTCGCAGCTCCTAGCATTATCACCCGAATACCAATCGCTATTGGAAAGTAGTGATACTATACATGGCCCGCTATATTGACGAACACGAGGAGACAAAGTAGCGCAATCAGCGCCGGCGGCGGATGAGCGACGCCTCGACTCAGACTTCACGTGTCCCACACACTTTATATTGGCGGCGCTTTGCTTTGTGACGTGACAAAGGTAGGGTTAGAGGAAACACTGGTGACAAAACGGAATATTCACTTCAAAGATAAATAAGAGGGCAGCCCCTATAACATTGACACGGCCTGATAGAAGACCTTTTTTCTGGTTATTGCACGGAAAAACTCGTTGATTTCGCTATTAACTTTGACAATTGTCATGGTTACTTTGCCGTAATAGGAGCCTCTAGTGAGCTCTCAAACGCTTTGCTTTGAGCCGTAAATACAAAGGGAGGATAAAAATCAAAATCAAAAAAAAAACAGCGCAGTCAGTGCCAGCGGCGGAAGAGTGACGCCTCGACTGAGACTTCACGCGTCCCACATACTTTATATTGGAGGCGCGTGACAAAGGTAGGGTGACGTGACAACACTGGTGACAAAACGTAATATTTACTTCAAAGATAAATACGAGGGCAGCTCCTATAGCAACGACGCGGCCAGATAGAATACCTTTTTTTCTTTTTATTGCATGGAAAAACTCGTTGACTTTGCTGTTTATACGTGGCAATTGTCATGGTTAGTTTTATGAAATAGGAGTCTCTAGTGAGCTCTTAAGCCCTAGCAGAGATTATTCACGTATCCCACGCGATTTATATTGGGGGCGCTTTGCTTTAAGCCATAAATACAAGGGGGAAATCAAAGACAAAATAAAAACAAAATCAAGAAAAAAAAAGTAGCGCAATCAGTGCCGCCGGCGGATGAACGACTAGACTGAGACTTCACGCGTCCCACACAAGGTGCTTTGCTTTGTGACGTGACAAAGGTAGGGTTAGAGGAAACACTGTGACAAAACGAAATATTTACTTCAAAGATAAATAAAACGGCCGCTCCTTTTAAATAAATCGCTAGATCACAAACGACATTTCTTAACGACAAGGCCGGACAAAATAAGTCTTTTTTCTGGTTATTACATGGAAAACTTGTTGAATTTGCTGTTTATTACTGCGTAGTGTCACCTGTCAATTCCCACGGTAATTGTTATGAAATAGTAGCCTCTGGTGAGCTCTAAAGCCCTTGAAGAGACTCTTCACGTGTCCCACACGAGTTATATTGGAGGCGCTTTGCTTTGTGACGTGACAAAGGTAAGGTTAGAGGAAACACTGGTAACAAAACCAAATATTTTACAGTTCAAAGATAAATAGGGCTGCTCCAATCAAAAATAATCGCTAGATCACCGACTACATGTCGTCACTATACGGCTGGACGAAATATTTTTTTTCTTGATTGTGTAAAAAAGAAAAGAATTCACTTTGCTATTTATATTGTGTACCGTTATAGTCAGTTTTACGACATAGGAGCCTCTGGTGAGCTCTAAAACCCTTGGAGACAGACTTTTCACTGTGCCCCACACGATTTATATCGGAGGCGGAGGGGAGGTGGGGGACAAACACAAATGGAGGTTAGCAGCGTTAGGGGCGTTTTTGATGAATATTAGTACAAATCTTGTAAAACGTAAGCTTTTTTTTCAATAATTTGTGGTTGTCTGTCGCCGACCTAATATCCAGACCGATGACTAGACTAACTGACTACTTTTTATGGCTAACCGTTATTATTTCTAAATTAAGGTTTTTTTTTCTGGGGTTCGAAGCTGGTCTTAAAGTAAGTTTAGGTATAACTTTTAACATAGTATGCTTCAATGCAACTCAAGTAGCAAGAAAAAAGAAAAACACGACTCATTATATTACTCACTAAATTTTGGCTCATTAAATTTTGGCTGGCTATATTATTCACACGTGCACTGGCCACTGACAGTAAATTTCCGACTCATAACGTAACGTTTATACAAGAATACTGCCATTAAAGACCACTAAATAATTGAGTATAAATGTTTTTCTCCTTCAGATTAGTTCTTGTTTAAAACTCGGTGCCTTAAAAACTGCTTTTACAAAACTAAGGAGAAATTCGAACTAGCTGAAACTCGCTCAACAGAAACTAAATGAAATTCTGTAAACTTAGAACCTGCAATTACTTCTTCATTGAAATTGTACCGTGCGCTTTTCGCATTGGGAGTTGGCAACACTATTTCACTCCCTTAAAGTAATAGCCAGTGTTGCCAGTTTTGGAAAGTTTTATCTTGTCTTAATTATAAATGGAACCGGTTAAATTTATTTCCACAAATATTTGACAGTTTAATAGAGAAATTAAAATTTTCCCTTAGTTAATTTCGGTTTCAGAAATAAAAAACAAAACAAATCAATATCAGGGCACAATCTCGGGAACACCTCAAAATTCCGAATACTATTTTCCGAATTTTCAATTGTATTTTTTTTTCCAAAACACGTATTATACTGGTGCTATTTTAGATTAAATGCATAATTTAATTGCTTTATATTGGTTAGGGAAGTATTGTTTTTTTTTATCAAGTATGGTTTGTGTCCTGCTGCAGCTGGGCAATAATTGATTTAAAAAAAAGTCAATATTCAGAACTATGAAAATTAGGAATTATGATTCTTCGAAATTATGTACTACAATCTCACGCAGGATAACCAGAATAAAAAAAGTTGTGTCGCAAGCTTCAATCGTTTTTGTGAATTTGAATAAAGAACATCTATGCACGTTGACGTGAGAAAACGTTCTTTAATTTAAATATTTCTATTCAAATCATACATTCGACGTCATTAAACATTCAGTACTTATATATTTCTTGAGATAGGTATTTAAACGCGATATTTTTAACGAAACGTATTTATAAGGAGTATTTAACTATTACCCCTGGTGTCCCGAGCTACGCGCGCTCAAAAAGCTGTGTGTCCCATGGGTCTCTCAGACCCCGACCGCGCAAACGACTTGATTTTCTTTCCACGACCTATATCCACTTACTCGTACACTTTTTATGCATAGAAATGTACATTTTTAGAAAGGTGAAAATATAATTCACCCTATTATGTCAAAACATAAACGGAATGATTCATATTTCAGTGTATGCTGCCAATTGAATTCAGAGAAAAGTTAGACTGAGGCAGTTTCCCAAAAATATACTCACAAATTAAAAATACTACGCAAAAGTTTCATTTTTTTTATTTCTGTTTCCCTATGTTATATTCTATATGAAAAATACAATAGGTCACATTAATTGAAAATACATCTCACTGCACATTCACTCACGCAACGATTGGATAAAGTAGACTGAAGTTCACCATGAGTCACCTGAACATATTTAGATTTTTTCCGTTTAAGTGCTATTATTGGTTGATGTTCGTTTGTAGTTAATTTCACACTGAATCAATTGACATACAATTCATGGGATTTTATGTATTATGTGAAAGACAAAAGGCAGAACATTGAATCATGATGTACCGGCAACCATGGTCGCCGGTGGGACACTTCGATTTTGGCACAAGGAAAACAGAAATATTTTTTATCATTGTTATCATATTTAACTCAGACTTACTTACTTACTATCAATAGCTTTATAAGGACTTTTATCAAATCTTCACGCAACGAGTTAAATTCGTGACTCTTACTGTTCATGAGTCTTATTAAGTATAGTCTAGTAGTATAGTCATAGTAGTCTTATTATTCGTCCAATATTTCTTGAAAATGTAGAAACTATTCCACACTGCGAGGATTACACACATAAAAAAAAATAGATGAAAAAATACCCTTTTTATACTTACTTATTACTATCAGTATTTTTGGATAAATATGTTTCATGTTAATTATTAAAAAAAAACTAACAACCATCATGATTATTTTTTATTTTAAAATTACTCTTACTTTGCAGCTATAATATTAAGCTCAGACTAAAAACTCACTACAAATACAAGCAAATAATAGGCTGATTTTCCAATCCTTACATCATTAGACTAATTATCTGACTGTTAAAAGTAATACTTGCTTTTGTCGTTGTCATAATACTTATATGTATGTAATTAAAGAACAGAGCTACATTTTATCAAAAAAGACCTACCTCGAGACCCATTATTCCATTCAAAAACCACCAAGCTGCAAAATTTGCATTGTTGTGTTCTGGCATGGGGATAAAACAACGAGTACAATAAAATTGTTAGCATAGAGGCATTAAGTACATCTGTGGTTCTCAGTGTTGGCAACGCATTTGGTCTAGCATTACAGTCTTGAGATTAGAGTTTTGAAAATGCAAAATTGTCAGCTCCTAACGGTTTTATATTCACAAAGGCCATTCACTGACTTGTGGCCAGTTAAAACCCGCGTTACCATGGTTTATTTCTGGTTGTCAACGTTTATTTACACTGAGTGGCAGAAAAACTGAATTTATCTCCGAGTTTTTTCTGGGTTTAAAAGAGGAGTTTTAGCATTAAAACGGTATTTTAAACAAACTTGGGTCGTTGGTAAAAATCCCTTTCAGAGAAATCTTTTAATACTGGCTTTTCCTACTGAAATGCCTTTTCGCGCAGTTTGGGTTTTATTTTTTAATTTCATCAAAAGGGAAGTGGTCTTCAAGTCCAGTGACTCGTTCGCTCAAACGGGGTTACGTTTCAGTACACTGTCGAGTATGGACTATTCAAATGTTGGATTTAGTGGTCAATTTTTTTTTTACAGTTCTGTGGTCATAAGAAATTGTAAATGCAAAGAACTGGGACGAGTTATGTTTTTTTAAAGCTTTATAAATTCCAGGTAATTAATAATACAATGAATACAATAAAAATGTGTACTTTCAATAAAAAAAAGTTTTAATATAGGGCAAAGAAATGAGATTTCATGATACAAATTAAATTTAAATTATATGTACATAGTTATTTATTTTGTAATGTCGTCATTATGCTACATAAAAACCCATTTACTTACATTGTAAACGACTTTAAAAAATCTTGAGTGCACGTTTTGCTTGAGGGTGTATTTTGACTTCTGTAACTTTATTCTTTTTACTGAATGGGACTTGACAGATTTTAACAATTCATAATGCACTGAATATAAATGTGTATTTCCGGAACATTCTAAGTTCGCAAGATTTATCTTTAACAATATTTATGGTATTATTTTCATGTATGCTATATTTTGACGAAAGAATTTTACAGTTCAAATAATTCTGTCAGTCTGTAAAAGACCACGCAGAACGCTATTACTTAGTAAAAGTATCAGCACTTCAATTATAAACGCTTTTAAAGTGTTCTCTTCCCGAGCTCTAATAAATGCTTAAAAAAATTCGCTGTGGGTATTTTGTTAGGCTTTTGAGGCAGGTTTCGTACAATTCTTTTTTTAAATAAAGCTAAAGCTTCCTTGATGGTCTGCAAAAATTATCCTGATGTATTCGATAGGACCCCACTTGAGAAGACAAAACAAGGCTTGCATGATAAATGTACCTAAATACATTGGAATAATAATATTTGAGCTCATACGTAAAAAATATACGAAAACTTTACTTGACTGAAACCTTAATAGGTTGTCGTGGTTACAAGGTAATCATTATTATTGATTTTAATAAGAACATAAAAATCTAGTAATTTGCGGGGTGATCTTAACGTATTGAAAGGTTTTATAAAAACCATTCTTCTTAATTTACCTCTCCGTCTTGCGAAGGATGGTTGCAGTCAGCTCGCAAAGGGTGATGGGCAATTTTGTATGGACCCCGTCCGCCCCCTCCAACAGTAACGGGCTGCAGGTCTATATGTTCATTAGGACCCAATAAAAGACAAAATACTTATCTTCGTAGCAAAATCAATGGATTTTTTTTAATGAAATCAAAGGGCCAGGCAAGGCAAATCATCTACATACGTGTTCATTTTCAAACAAATTCCATAGTTCCATACGATAAGATTATGATTTTTCAAGAAAACCCCATACATATGGTGATCGTCGCCATAGAAAAAATACATCATATTGCCAAGATCTATAAACTGGCACATGTTTCATCACTGTTGGTGGGTGGGGACATTTTTACCCATCGTCCTTTGTCCTTATCATGCGAGGTGCAACAGCAGGGCCTTTCAAGTTGCTAAGGTTCTAGGGCCTTCGCAGGGCTCGCGATGCCAATCAGCACTCTCAGATTTCTCAATATACTTAATCATTCCTCAATATTAATTCATACACTCTTTTTCCAGGTACGTACTTGTACTCGACAACCTGGCACAACAAGTACTGTAAGAAATTATTTTAGTTAGTAAACGCTCTTTTTACATTTGAAATTAATGGGAAATGGAAGTAGAACATTTTGACATCAAATTAAAAATACTGAAATAAATACTTTTAAATCACGTTTATAATAATTGTCATACTCTCGAATTTTCATAATGCTGAATGCAATGTTTTGATAGTTTTTTTTTGATGTTACTTACAACAACTTAGAAATCTAAGTTTACCTAATCTTCATAATATAGCAATTAAATTATGCATTTAACCTAAAATATTAGGTTGACAACCAGAAATAACTTTGGAAAAATTAAAACATTTGGATCAATGACATATTTGGAAAAAAAAACATTTTTTAAGGCGTTTGCCGCATTGTGAAAGTTTCTTTGACACGGGGCCGAATACGCGTCAATCAAGTTAGATATTTATCTTTGATGTAAATTGAACATCACCAAACTATTTATCATAATTTTCATCAAGTACAGTCAGCCATAAATTTTGATGCAAGTAAAAATGACATGAGTTTTTAAATAACTATTTTTTTTTTAAATTATATAAATATTTTGTAAATAAAATATGTTTTTTAAATTATATAAATATTTTGTAATGTTTATTTTACAATTTTAGTAACGCAGTTATACTTCGATGTATTGGAATCGGACTAATTGATTATTTACATAAATCATACAATTTTTGAAATTCCACTTTGTTTAAATCGCACATCGTTTAGTCTAAAGCAAATTCCCCTTGAACTATGTAATTTTTAGTGTCGTTATGACGCAACTATTGTAAGGCTTTAAACAAACTTATTTTGGAACAATAAAAGTCGATTGATTTGGCTAAAAGCCTTTTTAGAATTTACAATAGCTTTTCATTTTGGCAACGAAGAGTGTGTTTTCTTCCAAGCTATTTTAATACAAAATTAAATTCAAATAGGTTCAGTGGTTTAGGGGTGAAATCAGGAGTAAATATATATAATTACTGTCGCATTTATAATATTAGTATGGATTGGCTTTTATTTTCAACCTTCGTTATACGGTGCAATCTATTACACTTATAACGTGTCATATATTCCGTTTTTATTCATATTTTGCTACAATAAAAAAATATCAGACCATTTCGCTGTCGTAAACTGTGTGTGATTACCATTTTGTAAGCGATTTAGGCCAGCAAGCGTCGTAGGTAGGGCCCTAAAACATACTTTCGTCTGATTTATGTCTTGGTACATGGAAAATTCATTCTAAGACCTTTATGATTGCAAATAAAGTCTTGTACGGAAGAGAAAATATTGAGCATGAATTATAAAAATGTCGCTGGCACATAGAACATCTTGGTATTCTAAAGATATTTGAATTATAAATAGAAATACTATTAATTGTATAACTAAGTACATGCAAAGGTAAATAACAAGAAACAAGTCTCATCAGAATTTCTGAGTTAAGTCATAAAAAGTGTTGTGCATATTGAATATTCAATTATGGTTCAAAACGGGTAAAAAATATGTTTGACCAACTATTACAGACAATTTTTTAAATTAATTTAAACTGTGTTAATTATACTTTTTTGATATTCATTGTGATCTGGGACACAAAGACATCTGTATTCTAAAGACTACAATCTGAGGACTGCAATTCTATGCCTTCATATGCATTGCCAACCCTGAGCACAACGATGGAATTATTTATCATTTATTTATTTAAACTTACTATTTAGAATTTAGACTTAATGCCTTAAGGCATTCCCTACCAGTCAACCAATGGGCTAAACAGAAACAATTAAATGTTGGTGCTGAAAAGGAAATAAGCTACAAATATTAATTATTTTTAATGACACAAGGCAGTCAAGATTATTATATAACTATAAATAAGTAGAACTCACAGACATAATACATAAAACATTTCAACGATATCGAATAAATTCCAACATTGACTGTACCCATCAATATTGAGGGGCCGTCGTACCCCTTTCAAATCTGAATCAATCGGCTCATTGTCATCGGCTGATTTCTATTCTTTAGCTCTGAACGCTGTGTGACATGTTAGATATTAAACTTGTTACGTACAGTCAACTAAATAGATTTCTATGTCGCTACGAAACTATGTCAAAGTGACGTAATCAATCAAATCCTAAGAGACATTTATTAATATCCTAGAAATATATTTGGTAGACTGTTTGGTCGCAGTCACTAAGTAATATCGATATAGTCAATATGTCACGTCTACATAGACTTTATAGTCAGTGAAATAAAAGCGTGTTTGGCGTGTACAACTAAAAAATCCAAGCCATTTTTTTATGACCACTGGATTGGAGCACAAATTCGGATTAAGTTTTGAATCGGATATGATACAAAACGTTCTCGCTGCTTATAATCCAAACTATCATGTAAATATTTTTGTTTTTCTATACCAAAACAAATTAGAACTCCAAAATTCGGAGACACTATTTTTTTATTTATCAGAAGGGATATTCGGAAACTTTTCGACTTTTGCTGTTTTGACCTTTTTGGCTGTTTTGACGAGTTGAGTCTCTGATTTTAATCGTTTGACAGTACATCTATCTCTCTTAATTTAAATGAGATAGATAAGGAGGGATGTTGGCTATTTAGTTGCTAAAAGTGGTTAAGTCTAAACGCTAATGATATAATGTTACGAGTCATTACGAGATGTTCTCCGTTGTTTTGTTTTTTAATTTGAGAGTAGTCATAGTATTGGTGATTTTATTGCAAAACTCTTTTTTTATCTAGTTAACAAAACGCTTGACACAGTGTTCTGTGACTTCGAATTATGCTATTTATAGGTAACCTATACTCGTTTCTCCGAAATCATGTACCAAAGACAAATTGTATGGAAATTTCATTCACTTTTGAAGGGAGTTTCATGGGGGATAATATAATAATCCCGCCCTGTGCTGACTGGGTCGTCGTGTAACGCCAGACCGGAAAATAATATCAAAGAGACCCGGCGGCCGACTATGTGTCGTTCGATAAATGTCGCAGGATCGGATTGTTTCTATCAAATATGAATTTTAGAAGTCTGAGAGGAGTAAGTTTTCAAATGGTTTTAAATTTATTACAAGTTACTAAGCAGTAACGAAGTTAATGGTATGAAGCCAGTCATTAGAAATGCTAAATTAATTGAAGGTTTTTATTTCAATTTCATACTTAAGGATTTAATTCTGGACATAAACGAACTGTGTTCTACAACATGTCTTTAAAGCACTAGTTAAGTAGTAAAACAAGTGTGTCAAAAAGACTTAACACGTATTATGAATAACTTACATTAGGGTCATATTATGTGCGTTTGTGTTACAACAATCGATCTGCAAATTCTGGAAAGTATCCGGTCGTAATAGTGCCATTCCATGTCTTCCCGTGGATGTCGTAAGCCGCGACTAAGGGAATTATAGGCTTGTGTAGTACTGTTAGGCGATGGGCTTGCAACCTGTCACTAATACGCTGGTAAATCTTAGCCTATTTGTGCAAATTGTGGTTACAGAATTATCAACACATTTTAAAGTTGTAGGTAATTCTGTGGATCGGCCTACAGGCTCTGGAATTACAGGCCTGAATGTATGAATGTATGTATGTAACTATTGTGAAACCAGCCAGTAAAATCCAAATAGTATTTGACCTGTAACGGTATTGTTTTGAAAGCGGCCGCCATTACTGTCATGTACATAAGAGCTACGAAAACGTTGACCATACGATAACAGGTCAAAGCGATATTATTTTACCGTGTTGAACAGAGGCCCTGCTGTTATCACGCACCTCAGAATCGGCGCCTCGTAATATTTAGAAGCGTTCACGATATAGCTTTTAGCGCGCTCAGCTCGTTTGGAGATTTGCGAGCCATTGAGATTACACCCTATATAAGCTTTATAACGACAAAAAAAATATATGACATTAATTTGATGTCTTGTTAAGCCATAAAGGTATTAGGATATGTTTTCGATATTGTGTATTGTTTAAAATCTTTTTTTTCATAATTATGTTTTGTATTCCGTCGTGTTTTAGTAAAAAAGAATGGCCAATTAAATAAAACTGCCTGTAGATTAGAGGATAGGAAATCTCATTATGGTATTATGAGTAGTATCAGGGGCCTATTGCATATAAAATAATAGCTTATATTATAAGCGGAACTCTCTTTCCAACAGTAAGTATTAAAAAGAGACTTTCACTTGTATTATAAGTTCCTAACTTTTATGAAACGGGCCCCTGGTAATGGTTTTACCTGATTGCGTCAAAAGCGTAATGTTTTTCGAGTATATGTATGTATGTATGTATGTACCTATGTCGATTTCTTTGGGACGCTCTACAGCCTAAACGTCTTGACGGATTTTTAACATGTAAGGTATTGTTAGTTTTCTCTTGATTGTAGGAGTGCTCAAACATGCAAATAATCAAAGGAGGGTTACATAAACCGGTATAGATGGCAATAATATCAAATAAATGCAGTCTAGTTTTTACTTACCAAACTATCGGTTGAAGGTTAAATTTGCACTCATCTCATAATAATACGAGCAGAAATTAGTACAAGACATGAAGGCGGAGAAACAGGCTGTATATCTTATCGTTCACACAACACCAGCTAAAAGGTTAACGAGATCTGTTACGAGTATGTACAGGGTGAAGACGAATGTAATAATTTATCGCTTTGCAATTAAATTTGGAAGCAGCGGGCAAACACTGCGATATCGAGCCCGCCTGATTACCGTCCGAGTTTTGCACACGAATTACTTTGCTAGGGCTGGCACTGTTGTTTATTTTTTACTTTCATAGTTAAATTACACAAACCGGCTTTGCCCATAGTATTTTTTTTTTTAAATTATCAAACAGGTGTAAATATGATAAATATTTTGGCGAACCTTTTGGCATTTTTCATTTTAGGTTTCATAATTAATATTATGGTATTCAGATCAATCCACTACATGAATATTATTTAATTGATAAATACGCAAAGTATCAGGGCGTCAAGTGTGAATACTGATAATTGAATGTAATTTACGAAATAAATTTTAGTGATTAAATATTTTCTAAAAACATGTCGGCGATACGTCCATAACTTATGTCACACGCAGCTATGGAAACTTAAAAACCACATTTTAAATACCATAGCTCATCGCTACTGAAGACGATAAATAATATGTAAACATTGGCGATTATAAATAATGCCTATAAATCGTTTAATCTTTGACGTGGCTATCTTCAAACGTTTACTAAAGTCACGAAATAAATTATAGTTTTGGATAACTTAAATATATTTCGTGCACAATTTCTTATCACTGAGCGACAGAAAGCGCCTAGCACATTCACATTCCAATATAATCCAACTTTGAACAGCCCTGTACACAATTTATTTACAATTTTCTTCATGAAATACTTCGAAGCGTCTCCGGAGAATTTATTAGAGGACTTGGTGAAGTAATTCTGGATTTCTCGGCGAGTGCGGGGTTGATACGGGCACCGGGATATTAGGATCTTTGGTGTTTAGTTTATACTTCGGCTCCGGTGGGATTTTAGGTCTGAAATACTAGATATTGTGGTCGCGTGGGCTATGGTAACTATCAGAGTCGTACTCGTATATAATAACGGAAGGCGCTTACGACTTTGTCCGCGTAGAATTATAAATAAAATTCCTGCTAAAAATTTATTTTAATTAGTTTGACGGTTTAAAAAATAATATAAGTCAGTCAGTCGCCGAAGAGTGATATATGTACAAGAATAATAACTTATTTATTTTGGACAACAAGATCTAACATTATAAATACTTTAGCAACTTAAATACATATAACAATATAACTACCTAGGTATTATTATTTTGTAAATTTGTTTATGCTTTGTTATTTTTTCTCACTTATATATTTAGTCTATCCCTTCGTGGATTTAAAATTGCATTGTTTAAACGTTAGGTGTTGTCGGTACTTGATTTAAATACTTGTACTAGAATTGAATACTATGTAAACACACATTTTTGACGTGTTACTCTGTACTGCACTAGTTAATTGTGGCAACTTCACTGGTCAATGTATTATGTAAGTTTTTCTGTAATATTTTTTCTCTACTTGTACCGTTTGTGCCCAAATAAACATTAAACATCACACAACAGTCTTAAGATTGTAGCCTTGAGAATGAAAAATGTCTATGGGTCACAGATTTCAATCAGGTACCACCAGGTGGCATGTGTTTATTTGCCTTCCTTTTGCCTTTTATTTGCTTTGTTAATTGTATCAATATGATTTGTACTGGGGTTTTTTAATAAAAAAATATAATCATTAATTTTACGTCCGTCGAAAGGTTGGATGTCCTCTGGCGGTTTTACTGCTGCGGTCGCTTCGCTACGTGTTCTTCAGTACCCTTACCATGGGTTACAATAGGGAATACACATTCTCAACAAAATAAAGTGATCACAAAAATTGTAATTAAAATTAAAATCGGTCAAGAAATACGGATGATACAGGTATTTTAAAATAAAAATTAGACAGAGAGATCCGATGTGCACCGGTGACGTCATCGTGCAGTTCGGCCATACAAACTCCACGTAAAATTCTGTTTTGGCTTAGATAGGAACAAATCTTTGTAGGCTTATTTTTATAGTTTTTTAAAAAATGTTTTTCCTCACCTGTTTGTTACATGAATCAGCTTTTATTGAAGCTGTAAAAAAACATGCATATGCCCTATTACCGTACTCGCTAGCGAGTCGAATGCTCTGTCCCTCGCACTCTATAAGAATACTGCGAGGTTGCGAGGGACAGAGTATTCGACTCGCTAGCGAATACGTTAATTATAACTTATGGTAAGGGCACAGCGCCTCTATTCTAGGCGGTATGAACGGTATTTCTTTGCGCAAATATTGCTGCTTGTAATACGGTAATACGCCAGAGAACCAAGGTCACTGACATAGCTCAGAGAGTTAGCATGCTGAAGTGGCAATGGGCAGGCCACATAGCTTGGAGAACTGATAACCGTTGGGGAAGAAAAGTTCTCGAGTGGCGGCCCCGCACCGGTGGACGGAGTGTTGGACGGCCTCCCACCCGGTGGTCTGACGACCTGGTTAGGATCGCGGGGAGCCGCTGGATGTTAGCGGGTCAAGACCGTGACTTGTGGCGCTCTTTGGGGGAGGCCTTTGTCCAGCAGTGGACGCCCCCGGACTGATGATGATGATGATGATGATGATAAACGGTATCATAGTTTACCTGTTAAGGTATTGTTATGATGTCAGCCGTCATTAATGTCAAGAAAATAAGAGCTATCAAAACGTTGACAATACGATGACAGATCAAAAACGATATTGTTTTTACCGTGTTGATTAGAGGCGCTGTATGCTTGTAGTGCGCGTGCCGCGGTTTATGCTGGGAATCGTCGAGTGTCCTGACTTCTGCAGACCTAGTATGGTTGCGTTTATCGAGTGGATAAAGCATACGTCACTCTCGTACTTATATGCGCGTCAGAAAGTGACGGATGTTTAAGCCACGTTTTGTCACGTGATAAACGCAGCCAAATTAAGCCCACGACGCCTAGCAAAACAGTATTACACTGTTGTGACACTTAAATTATTATTGCACATAATAAATACAAATGGCAGATCTGATGCTTTTAATTAGCTCGAACCCAACTCTATTCAATATTACTTTCAACTGAAAACGAAGAACGTACAGTACAATCCTTAAAATACTCTCAAAATCCCTATGGGATCGGGGTTTTACAACCGTAACGCAATCCGATGTAACTGCCAACGGACAGAAGTACAATCATAAAAATGCCATTGACCTATTTCCCTTATCAGAGCGGTACCTTAAACGTCTTGGGTTGGCTTTTTAATGCAGATGACTCGTACAAATGATAAAGGGTGTTAAATTGTGATAGCGTCAAGTTACGATTCTTAATATGCAAATGTCAGGTCGCTTTGGCGATTTGCAGGAGTTGTAACATCATGTTTTAGGGGTTTTGTAACTAAAATTGTTATGGCGGGTTCTTAATAATGGTAAGTTTGTCATGACGAGACAAATCTATCCATCCGTAAGTCACAGGTAGGATTACTCGAGATATTTTTGGTGGCATATCGTGGTTTTAGAATCCATGGAGTCGCTATTTCCTAATTATTATAAACATAATTTTGACCTTCAATATTGTAATAAGATCAAATTTAATTTATTCGTTAAATCGCTAAACCAGTTTAAATGATTTTTGGTAAAGAGAGTAATTTATCGCCACTGTAAAGGGATTTCAAACAAACAAACATTAAATAGTAGGCATTTTTTTAGTTAATTTTGAAATATGACGATAGTGTAGACGAAAATCAAAGTGGTATGTTCATAATAATTAGAAAATAGTGAATTCTAGAACTAAGATATGCCACCAAAAGTCCTAATCCTATTAATAATAAGTACTCGCAAAGAAAATATAAAAAACATGATTGATTTAGTTTGTATTGTATGGCAACCGGTAGCCAAAGGGTTGTCTTAAGTACGGTTAGCAGGAAAGTTACCGGTTTAAATGGCACATAGTTATTACTTTTTACTGTCTGCCCACCCTATTTCATTGTTAAAACTAACCTTTTAAGCGATATCGATTCCTAATCTGAGATTTTTCCATAAAGAAAAGGTTTTGTACAGTCACGTGCAGAAAGATCGACGTGTGCGATTGTACTTATTACGTTTTTGTATGGTATTTTTAAATATTTGAGAACGGCAGATCTCAATTCGTGGAAAGGGTTTTTATTTCAAATACCCAAATATGTTAGTTTAGCCTTCGTTTCTAAAATTGCGAAACTGAGTTTGTATGTCTATTTGTAAGGCTTTTACGGCTAAACGCTTACGCTTTTCTCGTTATTAAGTACAAAGATAGGCTACATCCTAGTATCCTTATCTCAAATCTTGCTTTGTCTTTATTTGTCAACTTAAAATGTCACAATGACAGATAAGGACAAAGCATGGGTTCCACGTTTATTAGTAAGGGCATTAGAAGTTAAAAAGGTTTCCTTTATGATAATGTTTTATAAATAAAAATCAAAGAAGAGGAAGATATTAAATTAAAGTACTACGAGCATAAGATCTAGGCTTCATTGATCATTGTAAACGATTTAAATACATCTTTAATCCAAGAATATTTTTTGTCAAAAGCTTGTATAATTATAATAAATAGTTTAATTATAATTGTTTTAGAACTCTTTAAATGGCCAGCCTTCTTTCATTACGCGCTAAAAGCGTAATCTTAAAATGGAATCTTTTTATAGTCTCCCTCAGGACCATCTTGAGAGCTGACAAAAGGAAAAAAGCAGTCTGTTCCTTGTTCCCGAAATAAACCAGTCAGGAGCGTGCCAAAAGTAACTTAAAGTGGAGCTAATGGTTGATTTATATTGGTCCAGGAAAAACATGTCTGTAGAAGTACAGAGAACACCAAAAACAACTGAGTCAAATGTCTCTGATTATTGTAATTTAGCATCAGTAGCTAAATTAACTCGTAATATGTCATAAGTAAGTGGCATGCCATTCAAACAGTTAAAGTCATAAATCATATGAATTTTTGGGACTTTATGACCTCTCCAGACCACCTCGGAATACAAGTCAGACATTCGGTTAGTGTCGGTTATATTTGTTACACAAACACGCGAAACAGCTATAACACCTCGCATTTCCGTCAAGGGTTGAAATAAGTTCCTATTACTTCGTTTTGTTTTTTCCTTATTAACTGCCGTGATTACCCTAGCATTTGGAGTTCTTGAAATTTTGATTTTCTATTGTTTGACACTTGACACTTGACACTTGACACAATAAACGTTGAGTAACGGTGGTATAGCTATACAATGTTTTGTCCTTATCTGTCAAATTCAAATGTCACAATGACAGATAAGGACAAAACATTGTATAGCTATACCACCGTTACTCAACGTTTATTAGTAAGGGGGTCAGATAAAAACTTAATGTAAACACTCTTTATTGAAATCTGTTGTAAAGAGACAGTCATGACATCGTCTCTCGTCTTTTTTATTTTTATTTCGATAGTTTGATAGAATTCAGTCTTTTTAGGACAAACTTAATAATGATTTCTCTGCTATAATCAATCATCTCAATTGTGATATCATTTTAGAACCAGTATGAGATACACTATTTTTCAGAATGTTGGTCACTCTGGTCTTCATACATTTTTTATTCACCACAAGCAATCAAACACGTCGCAATTTTTAAAGAAACATGTGTTTTTATTAATTAAGACCCAATTAACAAAAAATCAGTTTGGCCACCATAACGCTCTAATACACAATAGCGTCACTATTAGAGAATATTTAGCAATAAACAGAACGAGAAAATCTCTTCATTTGTGGCTTAGGCGGTCATTAAAGTGAAGTAAGGTGCCAATTATTAAGAAAATGGAAAAGTTCGATTATCTCGAAACCACGCAACTTTTACTAAACCTATAAGTCTTTTTAGGGACCAGCCTAAGGTGCCCAATCGATGGATATAACCTTGCCCATTATTTACTGGGCACCCTGTATGTAGTATAAAACTATACATCGCATTTTGTCCGATAAGATCGTATTCATCTTGCTTTCTCAATTAATTTTATAAATGGACACTGAAACCGTCTGAGAAAGGAAGACAAATGCTAACGTTTCCGACTAAATACGATGTCGTTTATTTTTTCACTACGTCTTAAGGTATAGTCACGGTAAGAAAAGGTTCGTCACTTTTGGACCTTAATAGAGTTGAAATAGACTCCAAAACAGTGGCTCTATTCTACTCGGTAAAACAATATTGCTGTTGACAAGTTATCGTATTGTCAACGTTGTGATAGTTTTATTTACTTGACAGTTATTACTATTGCAGCCGAGTTAAAAATAATAATTTCACAGATGACGTGTGAAGTGAGGTGTGAAGCCTTTGTACTATTTTTATTTCTGTAATTTTAATATTTGTGTAGACTTAGAGTGTATAAGAACGCAGAACTATTTCGAGATTTATCATCATCATCATGTCAGCCAAAAGACGTCCACTGCTGGACATAGGCCTCCCCCAAGGCTTTCCACTCAGACCGGTCTTGTGCTTTTCGCATCCACCGCGGTCCCGCGATCCTGACGAGGTCGTCACTCCATCTTGTTGGAGGCCTACCTACAGCTCGTCTTCCGGTCCGCGGACGCCACTCCAGAACCTTCTGACCCCATCGGCCATCAGTCCTGCGAGCAATGTGCCCCGCCCGAGATTAATATAAAATATAAAATTAAACCCGACATTTCACTAATAATACTTGTACTGCTTACCTTCTTTTTCCAATCAGTCGTTCTCCAGCAATCATTATAATACCTACTCCAATTTATATTAAATTAATAAAAATCTTGAATTACAACGCATGTTAAATAATGTACAACCCCTTTTCAACTCCGTTTATTTGCCGCCTCACAACCCCTGCCTTAGATATTTAATCTGTTTATTTTATTCACTACACAACCCTACGTCGTCCAACTTATCCAAACAAAAGAGTCGGTCACATACCATTTTCCGACCCGATAGGCATCTACAGCGGTGATAAACTGGTTTCCGCCATATATTTCACTCGTTCGCCTGTGCTTAGGGATCCGTGGGACAGATAGAAAAACTACAGGAAGAATGGAACATGCTAACAACATCCAAGTGTGTGTAAACGATGACCACGTTCACAATCACCACAAGCAATTCGTTTCACTATCACTGTGTTTTTCCGAAGAAAATGCAGAAACAGGGCCTCAACCACGGTATAAACAATATCGTTTTTGATATGTTATTGTTTTGTCAACGTTTTGATAGCTCTTATTTTCTCGACAGTAATGGCGGCCGACTTAAAAATAATACCCTAACAATATACTTTGGATTTTACCGCCTAGAATAGAGGCGCTGGAAGTTTACAATATATTGCTTAATGTCGAATGTAGGCCCATGTGCAGTTCCGATAGTTCCAGTAACAATACAATCAACATTACTCCAATTCTAAAACCTACATCTATACACATGTATTTCAAATCTACGGAGTCTCATTCCAATACTTAATTCCACGTACATTGACGCGGAACAGTGCAATGCCAATATCAGTAGCGAGGTGCGCCGTCATGGATTGAAAACAATAGCATTATGTTACATCATATTGCTTTCTACGAGGAATCGTACTGTTTTTAACTCGGTCGCTTGTTGACAATACTATACCAGTCAAAATTAATCCATATTGACAAAATGTCTTTACCATAGCAGAGATATAGCTAATAATCAACCGCCATAGACGATATAAGCTAATGATGATTAATATTACTATGTAGATTTTCATGCAGAGGCCGTAGAGCTGTCAAAACTAGTCAACTTCCAGACAGGGAAAGGAGAGTTATAGTAGGCTTACGGCTTCCAAAACTGTCTGAACACAGTTGTTTTATGGCAAAGTCTGCTGTTCTAATAAAGTCAAAGTCATCAATACTTATGCATTTCTAGGACATCAAAAATACCAACACACCCGTCCTATGCCACTGACAATAAGGTATTGTACAAATATTTGGTCTGATAACGTAATGCTTTTAATTGTACGTACTTACAAACCTGAATGTTTACCATGCGCTAATGTTATCCACATTTTAAATGCTCGGTCAACAAATTTATTGTGAACATAACCAGGTGATAAATTGCTGTATTTCTTGATCTACGCGGACACGGTTACCAACAGCTTGTAAATTGACCATTTATCCAAAGAACCCTTAACGCTACTTATGTTTCGCGCACACCTTTTTACGTAGATTGCAACCCCTAATTTTCCGAGAGGGGTGAACAATATTGTTCTACGCTCTACATGGCGTGCATTATTCCCCTTTTGCTTCATTTGCCGGCTTTCGTATTTTTCTTGTTTTAGGCAAAGTTTATTTTACGGAAGTAAATTGTGAGATTGTTCTAGCGGCAATATAGCGGGTTGCGAAATGGGAGCTACGATAGTAATATCGGTTTGGCGTATCTTTTGGCAGCTTTTAATGTACCTTTTAGGGTTCGGTATCAACAAATTCATTTTTTAATATTATAAATCCATAAGTGTGTTTGTCTGTTCATTTCAACGGCTGAACCGATAAACATGAAATTTGGTAAAAGTACTGCAAGGTTCACTAATGATTTACCAAATCATCATTTGACAAAGGTATCATGTTACAAACTTTCATTTCACAAAGAGATAGTTCCCGCCGTATTATTTTTAAGTTTTTTGTGGTCGATATTGTAACCTAACCTAACCTCTTTAATAAGCTCATTTTAACCTATGCAATATTTAATGGTTTAAACACAAACACGTCTTTGCGGAATGAAATTTTGTAAAATGATACGTTTGTCAAACGTACTTTTGGTCAAATGAACGGACCCCGTACTACAAATATAGTTTATAGCTGAACAACAGATAATACTTTTTATTCAGAAAAATCTGATAATTCCCGAGGGTAAAATAAACGACTTTTACGGAGGCGGAATCGCGACCATACTCGTAATTAAGTAGACCGAATCATTTTTCCTCTGAAGTACAAAGTTATGTTTGTGTTGAATTATGAATAGGACCATTTCCATAAGTACAAATTGTGATTACGGATTTATGTTAAACTGGGTAAACTTATTTATCATTTTCTATTAAAAAAATTACATAATATACCGTCTAATATTTCGAAATCTAATTTAATCACTATAATTTTTTAGCTAAGTATCTATCATTTACAAAAGGTTAAATATCAAAATAAAATCGAAATGAACCCTTTTTCTACCCTGAGGTGTACAAAATAACAATCAAACACGTAAGTTTATCAAGGATTAAGATTGTATTTATTCGTCCTCATTCACGACAAAAACGAATTACAAATGACAATGAAAAACTCCGCGACCTAAGATTACCTGCTCTTCCTTACCTCCGCCAAAAAAATCCTGTGAAAAACAAAAGGAATCTACTTTTTCCCACAGGAAATATGAGAACAAGATTAATAGGCACGCCGAGTGGGTCAGGGTAATGAAAAATGACGCGTCCGGGGAATGAGGTTTTTGACAGATATGAAGGCGTAAGAGCACGTAGGATGCAAAGCACGAGTGTCCCCGCAGGGCGGGATGATGTGTTGACTGCCTTTTGACGACGATAAATGTATTCTTATAGTATTCGTCTTTGTTTGAACGCATCTCGAAAGAAACGACAATATTTGAGTGGCAAAATGTTTAGACGGTGGAAAGGCAAGGCAATGAAGCGACATTTATGGTAAAATTTAGATTCACGTCTATTATTGTTAGAATTTCGGTGTGTCGTAAAAACATTTTTTTTTAACTTACGAGAAACCATCACCTTATCTTCCGTGGATTCTAACAATATCGCATAATGTTATTTACGTATGTTTCTTCTCGGAAACAAAACAGGATTATTATTTAGAAACTTTGGTCGCATCAATTTTATCGCATTCACCTGGGGACTATGTAAGGCCACCTCGATTACGCCGCTTAACTTAAGATAAATTTTCTTTCTCGTGAAGACATTATTATTGCTTATATCACATTATTTTATCTCCCTATTTATTACAGAAAATGTATGTAAGACACTAAGGAGTGACGTAAAATAACCAACTTCTAAAACACTACAGTAAGTAGACATAACTAATAGTTATCCTGGCCATTTATTGCCCAGTAAGAAAACAAAAAATGCATTATG
This sequence comes from Acleris sparsana, assembly GCA_923062465.1. Classification (NCBI taxonomy): domain Eukaryota; kingdom Metazoa; phylum Arthropoda; class Insecta; order Lepidoptera; family Tortricidae; genus Acleris; species Acleris sparsana. The sequence goes on from OV281296.1 coordinate 12,007,768, forward strand.
AGTATGTAATACTGTACAGATTTAACGCCGTCCGTATTTGATATTAAACTAATTACTAACTTTTGTGCATAAGTCTTGATAATTAATGATGAAATAAAACATAAACACTAAACCTTGGCAAAAAAAAGTTTGTCGTAGTGACAAGGGGACTACAATATTCTCAAGCGGAACAATCACATTTAGCCCCATATTTTTGTATTAATTAATAATTCATATCACTCCCAATAGCATCTTCATTTTCTCAAATACTTTTTTGCAAATTTAATAGGTAAGGTCAGGTGTAGTTAGTGGTTTAAATACACAAAAAAAACCCGCTGAGGGACTTGGGGGAAAATAAACGTTCCATGAACCAATTTTCGATGTTTCAAGGGTAACAGGAAATCATTTATTTAATTCTCCTGTAATTTGCCCAAATTAATCGTCGAGTGCAAGCTCCGCTGTGTGACATTGCCCTTAAGTAGATATTTGGATTCCCGTTGCGGTCCCGGAGGAAATTATCTCTGCAATAGAAAGGTTTTGGCTGTAGTTAGGCGAATTAAACAGATTCGTGGATTTTTTGCCGAGGGACCGCATGGATTTGCCTTTGGAAGTTGACGGTTTCTTTTAAACCTAATATTGTAGTGCGTGATTGGGTTTTTGAATACCTTCTTATACAAATTCATTGTGTCGTTTCTCTTTCCTTTTTTAAGTGTTTGATATGTTTTGTTTATTATTATTTGGCCATCAGCGGACGAACAAGCAGATGACGCACCTGATGGGAAGTGAACTCCGAAGGCGCCACCAATGCGTTGCCGGTCTTAAAAATATTTAAAGACACCCTTTTTATAAAGCTATGTTATATTTTGTAGAGGGGAACACATTAAAATTAGCTTTTTTTCCAGTTGTTCATTTTTCCGTATTTTCATTTTTTTTAAATGAATCGTGCTAGCGTCTTGTTTCCATACGAGCCTAATAATACATTGAAACCAACATACATTTTAAGTAATATAAGGTAATTGGAAGCACGAAAAATCTTATTGTACCATCGCTCACACTGTTAACTGTCCATCGGTAGACCTTATGCCTTTTCTAATAAGGTCCACCGACATTTAAGAGTGTTGCTGTTTGGACCTTGTACGGTCACGGACTTAAATTGTTCATCCACCATAGAACCTCCTCATAATAACAGCGTCAAAGATAGATATTTACATAGGAATCAATCGTAGGGTTTACGCGACAAGGTCCTATAGTGGTTCATCAATTAAAGTCGGGGGCCGTACTCAGCTTTGGTTGAAACGAGTATAACTAACATGATAGATTTTTTATTCAATTTATGACAACAATGAGCAAACCTTGGTTGGCTCACATTTTAATGAACCATCATAAGGGTAAAAGTATTTGAAGGTAAATTTGTAGTAAAAAATTGGGGATCTGTCAAAAATAAAAAAAAGAAGTTTATGCAGTTAGTACTTGATTGTACAACTTTTGGTATTATTATTTTTGTAAATTTATTTAGAAAAAGAATTAAACTTTTTGGGCAACAATAAAAATACCATGGTTAAATGTTACAATTAATTGGCTTTACCCACTTGTCATGTTACGTTAAACCCGTGAAGCGACGCGGAATATTTTACCTGAAATAGTTTTAGCAGTTGGCGCAGATTGGTTGTGTGCACGGTGTGATGGCCGACGTAAGGCAAAAATCGTTATGTGCATACAGGGCGCTCGAAGGGTTCAAATAACATTAAAAAGGTAAAATATAGGTACACTATTTTGTGGTAACGAACACTTTGGTTGGTTAAACTATTACTGGAATAAGCTGCCAGCTGGTAATTTGTGTGCTATATACGTTACCATTTTCTAGATACAAATGTATTGTTAGTTTGAAATGTATCTAAATAATAGCCTCAGTCTCGAAGTTTCGCGGCGGTGGGCAAAAGCTCTTCACGTCACGTTCGTCTATTCAAGGTAAAGGCTTTTAATCCGAGCTTAAAAGCCTACAGAGTGTTTCCGCTAAATACACTAATTACTATCGTTCTTGGTATACGGGGGGTTGGCAGGAGTCAAAGGGAGTTCGACTTTGTGGAATTTCGTTTGCAAGTCCTTCATTTTGATTAGGCTAATTTAACATCTTAAGTTATAGCCTATAATATAATTTTAATCTAATTTACAATATAATAGTAATGTGGTTATTAAATGGTGTAAAGATAAAGTTTGATGACGCTGTCAAGTTTGTAATGTACCAGAATTGGTAGTAAGTACTGACTCTGCCTACAAAGCAATCGGTCCCAAGTTCGATTTTCAGTAAGGACGAATTTGTGTGATTAGCGCAAATATTTGTTTCTAAATCTTAGATGTTCATGTATATTAATAAGTACTTAATTTCGTATTTACTTATATAGATTATGTTTACCATAACCTAGTACTCAAAGTATAACCCTAGAAGTTAGTTTGGTACTAAGTAATTTTGTGTGACATTTTTCTAATTTTTATTCTAGTTTTAACCCAAATAAAACGTCATCCTAATTGGCAAAACTATTTTCCTGTGATAGGCCTCTCGTTTTAAAAAAGCACGCACAGTTGATATTGCACCATGCCACCGATAAAAACAAAAGGAACTTTTCCCTTTTTTCACCGAATCGATCGAATCGTCAAATCGATGTCATCGACGAACCTTATATGTTTTGTGCCTTGTGCCTTATTCGAGTATTTTTTATAGTACGGATTTTATACCTGCAAATAAAGCCTACTGTATTATTATTAATATATTAAATCATCAAAAAAGAGTTCGCGTGTACATTATTAGTACTTAAGCACTAAATTCGAACCTTTGCCTTAGCTTTTCATCCCTCTCACTTGTCATTCTAGACTTAACCAAGAAAAAGGGACGAAGATACCGTAACTTCTAACTTTATTTTTTAAAGTAGGACAACTCTTCAACGAGCGATAACGCTTTTGGATTTTTTTATGTCGCTCTCTTAACGCGCTTATGCGAGTCTAACCAATTGAACCTTCACCCGAGTCTTTTAAAAAGCTTTATTGTCACTGGAACATTGGTACAAAAAAATTCGCTTCAATATGCCATCGGCCCAATAATTTGAATTTCGACATGCCTGATTCGATATTCGTTTCGCTAGCACCCTGTAAGCCCGCGGGTTCGATTCCGCTCACGTACAGTCGGCTTAGCAGTAACCGCGCAGCTAACTAACTTCAGCGACAGATTCCACCCTAATGCGTTTTACTTGTTCCGTTACGGTTGAAAAGAATTTGTAGTTTGCTTTGTCTTAACTTTAAATGTATTTTTAATGGTTTCACATACTTGTTAGTTTATGTAATAGCAGGTATACCATTTTACCAAAAATATGTTCGAATATTTTGGGACGTTTTCCAAGGTGACTAACGACTTGTTATTTTATTCTATTGACAAAACCATGCCCAAAATGTAACATTTAATTTATGTTGACAAGATTTCCTGCTCAACTACGCATAATATTTTATAGCTATTCTCTTATAAATATAATGCTAGGTAAATTGTCAATGTTATAAGTAATATTAAAAAAATAGTAATATTTAAGTAATATCTAAGGCGTTTCTTCTCAGCGGTGGTTTCCTCTTGGGAAGCTCTGGAAGATTTTTGACTTATAAAAATTCTCGTACGGCCTACTTACCGAAAAAAACATCTGTAATCTTTCTATTAGTTCTTATTTTTATTTTTATATGTATAAAGTCAAATAATGTTTATTTTTCCATCAAGAAATAAATAGGCCCACACACAATAGATACATATTAGATACAAATTATATTAAAGAGCCTAAATATATTTTCATTAAATACCGCTAGAACGACTAAAAGTTTCACATAACACTACGAGCCAAATTAGAAAATATCAGTTTAAATATACGTCCCGTTTGTATATTTGCGTACGAAAAAACAATACAACTACTTTTTTATTTAACTTTGCCATCAATTTAAACGGTGTCGTGACCAGGATCTTTCTTACAAAAACACTTTATGAATAAAAAAACAATCCTACTAATATTATAAATGTGAAAGTTTGTGTGGGTGTGTGTGTGTGTGTGTGTTAGCTTGTTACTCTTCCACGCTGCAACAGCAAGACGGATTTGGAGGAAATTAAAAATCGAGATAGCTTATACTTGGATTAATAATAATAATAATAATAATAAATCTTTATTTCAGACAATTTACGTCCATAGATTAGTCGATAAAGGTCAAACACTAAATTAAATTAAATTAAAATACAATTAAAATCAAAACTAAATAGGTATTCACCCAAAATTAAATTTAAAACAAAACAAACACAATAACATAATTAATAACCTTAAAATAAATACAGACATTCTCTGTTCAAGTGAGCCATAGAACAGTGATTTACATATAGACAGTCGATCCTAGCGGCTATCATGCTCATGATGCTGTTGGCGCTGCCCCGCACCCTGCGCACCAGAGAAGTGCCGCGCTTGCGCATAGTGGCGTGGAAGCAGTCCACCCGTGCTACAGCGAACATCCCTGAGGCGCTGCAGTAACGGGGCAGCCCCATCAGCAACCTGAATGCATTATTAAATTGCACTCGCAGAGCACTGTACTGCGTCCGAGTGAAATCAGCCCACAGGCTGCTTGTATAGAGCTGTGTGCAGTATGCTCTAAACAGAGTCACCTTGACCTCAATGGAACATTTAGCGAACCTGCGGGCGATCATGTTGGCTCTTACCGACAGTGCTCTGCGTTCGCGCTCGATATCTGCATCGTCCCCAAGATCAGACGTCACCACATGTCCAAGATATTTAAACTGCGTCACTATCTCCAGCTGTATACCATTTAATCTGATAGGCGGGACATCTGGTAAACCTTTCTTTCTAACCTTAAAGACCATACACTGACTTTTAGTTGCGTTGTACTTTAGGCCGTGACTCGCAGCGTACTTTTCGCAGACATTTAGAAGCTTGACAAGGCCGCAAGGAGAGGCACTCAGCAGCACCATGTCGTCTGCATAGCTTATATTATTGACACAAATTCCGTCAATATAGCAGCCGACATGGATGCTGCTGAGCTCCTCAATTAGCGCGTTCACGTACAGGTTGAAAAGATTGGGCGAGGTCAACCCCCCCTGCCTCACCCCGCATTGCAACATGTACGGATCAGAGTACGACCCAGCCCATCTGACTACATTTATTTGGTTTTGATACCAGAACTTAAAAACATTATGTAGGGCTGTTGGCACATTAACACAGGCTATATTTCATCCCGGAAAATTTAAAAGTCTCCGAGGGAATAACGATAATCTAAATCTACGCGGACGAAGTGGCGGGCAGAAGCTAGTACATTTAATGGCCCTTTAAATGTCACTTATCATTTCTCTCTTCTTTGTTTAGTTATTTTTTCCAATGTTACTCCCATTCATTCACACAAATGTACGGGAGTCAAAATTGTAATACTCGTATTTTATATTATATTAATCCGAAATTTAGATCTTACCAACTCACGACATGGTTGTTTTTGCCTAAACTATATTGAAAACCATAAGAATATGCTAAAGTTACTGTTCGATCTCAGAAAAGGATACTGCATGAGACAGGTGATGCCTTCAAGATCCTTTGTGCTAACAAGGGTCCGCTTTCATTAAAAAGTCGAAAAGTTTTAAACGCTTATTTTTTGTAAAAAAAGAAAATGTCGTTTAGAAAGGTCAAAGACGTAGCTGGATTAGTTGCACAAATAAGTGGGCATTGGTGGGTAAGTGAATACAGTTAAGGATACTAGTTCAAAAAAAGGTTTACTAATTAACTTTTTTAAAATTAAAATTAAAATAAACAAATAAATTGCAGGCCATCCATACAATAACTAGACAAGGTTTAAATAATGCACTAAACGTTTTTATCCGTTACAGGACCTGCCATTTTTTTATTTCCAAGTGTTTTGAGTCCACTTTAAGAAAACTTTTAAAATTATATTAATTACAACTCTCACTCTTTTTTTGTTACAAGAAACATTTTGTTAATTTACCCACTTAGTTTATTTTCTCAAAAGTGCCCACTTTATAACAAAACGAACGCAACGAAAAAATAAAACGACAAATTTAACCAAGTTGGAGACCTACTTATAGACACTGAACTATATTTCGGCACAAATACGCAAACTCAATATAGACCGTAGTCAGACTGCGTACGGTGCCGAAAAGCACTAGAATACTAAGTGGACATCTAACACTACCGACTACGTGGTTTCTAACTTTGTTGCCGAAAATTCTTCCAAGTTTTATAACGAGATTAAACAAATATCATTAAATTGAAAAAATAAACAAATGATGTGGAGCTAAAAATATCAAAACAAATTATATGTTAACGCTTGTCTGAAACTCGCTAATTTTAGCTTCAATTATGATAATCTAAAATTAAAATAATTGGCAGATGTCTGATCAAAATTTGTTCAGTGAACTAACTATGATGTTAATCTTGTTATAAAATATATTGAAAATAAAGCAACAGACTGGCGCTAATCCCGATCGTGTTTACTAAATTTAAATATTTATAAACCTAAATTTAGCAACATCAAACTCGCTAGTCTAACAAGAATGGAGTTTTACGTTTATAAATTCAGGTCTACAGATATTTAATATACGAGAATACGAAAAAAACCCTTTTTTAAATAACTCATGCCTAAAACATAGCTATTTAGTTAGTTATTTAAATATGCCTTGAAGACTTTTTTTTTGTAATTTATTCATATTGCCAACGTATAAAATATGTCCCTTATTTTTTGTAGGTGTATCGCGTTAGTCCAACACGAGTAATTAAATACCAATGCTATTTTTATTTTCTTCTTTATAAGTAATTACGTAGAGATGATTAATAAGTGGCCACAGTGTCATTTGCTACCACGCCTACACAATAATTAAAATATGACTAAACTTGCTTACGCGCGAAGAACGTGATATGAAAATAGTTTGCATGCGTCTCGATAGCAGCGTCAAAATCCTACTATTATTATTATAAATGCGAATGTTTGTGTATGTGTTTGTTGCTCCTTCACAATGCAACAGCTGGATGGATTTGGATGAAATTTGGAATGGAGATAGCTTATACCCTGGATTAACACATAGGCTACACAAAATTACCCGAGTGAATTATTATAATCGAAATTTACGCGGATGAAGTCGCGGGCAGAAGCTATTTTTAAATAATAATTAGGTACTTTTCATTATAAATTATAGGTGCTCAAATATTAAATCATAAATACATCGAAAAAGCAGACATTAGGCGTTCTTAATATGTATATTACTCTGACTTAACATTGTGGGGCTTCTTAATTGGTATGACTTTACGTAATTTTTTAAGGGTTAATTTCATTGTTTGCAAAAAGTTAAAAAGATAAGTAAATAACTGAAATATTGCTAAACTCAAACGAAGTTATTATACTTATATTCATCAAGCTTAGCCGCTGAAAAAGCTGATTCACTCTCCGCGAGATAAGGTAAATAAAAGCCTCCAAAGTTCTGAGTAGGGATGAAACTTTTGTAACCGAATACTTTATAAGTATCGATTTTAAGGAAGGGAAGTTTGTTGAATTTATTTTGGATACAAAGTATGTAGAACGGATACCTTCCCCTTAAGTATTTATTATGCTTGGATATATTTTAATAACGCTGCGGAGTTTCCAGACTGACTGACTAAGGTCGACTGATGTTATGCCTTCTAGGCGTGGGTCAGTCAACATCAAAATTAAATATACACTTGTAACTTGTAGCTTTGCAGATATGTTGGTAATGTTTAACGAGATGGTCAAATATTTTAATGCGATAAAGTATGTACAAAAGTGAGTATCTACTTTTGACGCTGTCAATTCATACATTGACATGATATTTTCTAATGCAATTCCTGCAGATCTTTTTTATTTACACTTTGAATTTATATTTGCTGTGGTCATCATAATAATCTAAAAATGGCTCATTAAACTTGACAGCACTAGAATATAAATTTTCTGAATTAAAACATATTCTAAGGGCATCCTATAATTATGAGTATATTTGTTGCTCAATAATAAGCCATTCTATCGGAGACATCCAAGGATAAAAATTTTTTTACCCACTTTCCGGTTTCCCATGAAGCTGAAAATTTGCATACACCTGCTACAATTCTGATGACAATACAATATTATAGCACCATCAAGCTGGTCTGAAGATGACTTAAAGTGGCTTTAGGAACTTCTAAATTACACATGATAAACCCGCCGTGTTAGGATTCGTTAGAATCGCCTTGACAAGTAGATGACAACTATGCAAAAAAGTACAGTCGGCAAAAAAAGCTTGTCCTAAAAACGCAATTCTTGACAGAACTTATATTTTTTTGTATCCATTTCAACAACAATACGTCTCAGAAACGCGATCACCTCTAACCTGTTTTATTCTCAATACGCTGACTTTCCTCGAAGCGTACCCTAATCCAACGCGACAGGTGAAACTCCCTCTCCTGGCTCAATTTGTCAGGGGAAAAGATCCCTGGCGTTTTCCTCATTTGTTGGTCAGAAGAATTAAACACGTAAACCACAAACCACGTACACGTGTCTTTGGGGGGTACAGATACTACTTACGAGGTCTTTTGTAACGCCTTAGATGAAGCGTTATGTGAGTACTTACGGTAGATTATACGGGAGTTTTTAACAAAACTAATTGCATTTTTTTTGTCAATGCCGTCCTTAGTCCGAAAAGGAAGCCACCTTCATCGGGCCGTTTAATCAATATAAAGTATTTTATATGGAGAATAGGTAGGCTGAAAAATGACAGTCCTGTAATTATAGTACATATAATTTAAAAAAAAATATATTTTCATAATTACAATTGCTTGTTTAATTGACCCATTACATATTAAGTATGAAGCCTATAGAATATGCAAACATTAAGTTTGGTGCAAATTATTAGTACCGACTTACTTGTTCTGCCTACCCAATAGTTACGATGGGAAAAAATAGTCAACCTTACGTTTGCATATTCTATAGGCTTCATATATCGATTGATATGTAATATGTGTATTAAACAAGCGATTGTAATTTTTTTAAACTGATCTTTTTCAGCTTACCTATTCGCCATATACACTCAGGAGCAAAAAAACGGGTCAGAGTGCGTTTTTCATACTAAAGAAGCTATTTCGAAGCCTTGGTTCCTCGCCAGGGGATGCTTTTAGTGAAATCTGATGATGAATACCTCGAGCATCGATACAGGACTTCCAGAGTGCCTAGAATACCCAACTGAATGAATCTGCGGTTAACGCCGGAATTGTGCATGTTCAGAAAACATCTAAAATGGCAATAATATTTAAGGAAATCCAAGTGCCGACCCAAATTCTCCCGCTGTCTTGTTAACTGATTGTGCGATCAGTTCGGTCTCTTAAGAACTTTTGACCTCCTCTATTGATCCTCGGAGTATCCACCATTAAACCTCACTCAAAACCACCCCTGGCAAGCTAGCAAGGCTCCGAAATAGTCTCGTTTGTATGAACAACGCACTCTGACCCGGTATTTTTGCTCCTGAGTATATTAAATTTGATATAAAATACTTTTTACCGATTTAACGGCCCGGTGAAGGTGTTCTATTCGGAACTTTTATTAAAAATGGCCGATATGGACGTTGGAGAGTAATCTCGTATGTGTCCCCTAGTCATCTAGACAATATAGAAGGTTTACATATTATTACTGACTTAGTATTAAGTTATTTAGGCACCTGTTCTGGCGATTAAATTGCTATTAATATTATGTTACTTATTCGCTAAAGAGAAGTCTCTCCTAAAACATAATATACACGTCTCAAACATAATAGTTTAACGTAATAAGCGGTTAAGTTGAAGGCTCGGCTCGGCGCTCCGCCAGCTATCAAAGCGCTAGTTTATATTGCTAGGCTGTCGCTAGCTCATAAACTAGATAACTGGCTTACAGTGTTAGCTAAATTTAAGATTTATTTGGCTCGGTTTTAGCGGCGTGGACTGCATATGGAACGTCTTCATTTTTGTTAAAGATAATAGAGTTAGTTTAACTAAATTCAAACTGTTCAATATTTAACATTGGCATAGTGCCTTGTCATAATACACTTAAGCCCGTATTAATAAACTGATCTCAACACTAACGCTCGTCTCGAGATGTGTCAAAAATGACAGTGTTCTATGGTTTGGTGTTTATTTTGACGTATGTTGTGACGGGACTCACAGTCAAGATGAGTTTATTAATACGGCCCTATGTCTTCTAACCAAAGATCGAATGCCAAGCGTAACATTGGCAATGACACTTACAGCGACAAGGTTCTAAGTAAACATTTTTATTGGGTTACGGTACCTATCTACATTTGCCATCAACAACAAAAATACAATTTGAAATGATTTTTTATTTAATTCTAAATTATAGTAGTCATAAAGCAAGTTGTTAATTCAAAAAAGTTGGGCTCTTTATACGATAATATTTATACATTGTCTTCACTCTATGACATCGACTAATAATAGAAAATGGGCGAAAGCACATATAATTCAATTCCTATATCAAATTAAATTGACACAATACATGCGGAAAAAACCATCAACCGCCTTTAAACTCGATAAAAACGTTCATTCAAGAAAACTCGTTGGCATAACCCGGATAAGACCAGGGTCCCACTTTATGTAAATAAAAATCAAAAGAAGTGCCCCACTGGGTTTACTTGACGAACCCGACCTTTCTTATTTTTATCATCTCAAGACGGAACCTGACTTGGAATTGCCGACGAAATGCCGAATGGAAAACATATACGCCCTCGGATAGACTGGATTGCTAGTCTAGGTAACAATTGGCAGTGTAAATGCATCCCTATTCGAAACAAACCAGTTTTATCTTTCTATAAGGAGTTATTCTTATTAGATAAGTTAAAATTCTAATGTTCACACAGTGTTTTATTCGATTTTATTACAATCTATAACCGAGAACAAATAGATTTAAATCATTATTGTGTTGTAACTACATTCTTAGGTTCACGACATTCAAGAAAAAAGAGTGTATTATCTGATTATTCTTTTAAAATATTTAGGCTTGTCCAAGCTATCGCTATCTTCCTTGCACTCGCAATTGACAGTATATTGTGTCACACGTATTTCATAGAATTGCCGATCTATATTACGAAACTGGTTGTACTGTAAGCATTTTAATTGAATTATATTATAATTTATCTCAAAATAGTCAACCGTATTTTTTTTTCATATTTCTTTTAAAAATTTACACTAGCGATCCAGTCACAGTGTAACAATTTGGTCCTAAACAATAAAACCTCGCTCGAGGCCCCAGAATGACGGCAGATTAAATAAATCATACGTCATGCTATTCCAAGACACTTTATGGATAGTTTCTGGAAGACGTCAGATTCAAACATGTCGTGCTTGAAAAGGTTTTTGAAATACACGTTTGTCACGCTATTTACTCCTGTCAACGTAGTTTTACAGTTACCATTTACAGTGCTTAAAACTTACTTGAAAAAGACGTTGATGTCTACAGCTTACTTTAGCGTCGAGAACCACAACATATTAAAATGTTTGGCCTAAACTAAACTAAACACCTATAAAACTTAATAATAACTTAGTCATAAAAAATATGTAAACATTATATATTGTCTAGCACACACGTTTTCTGTAGGAGAATGTATCGAAACTTTGTATGTGGTTGTCTTGCACCAACAATTCATAAGTATTGTTTACATTTTTTTTATTACTTCTTCTTATTACATACATACATACATACCGTCACGCCTTAATCCCAGAGGGGTAGCCAGAGCTACAGAATTACCAACAACTGTAACAACTTGTTGTTAACTCTATATCCACACTTTGCACATACAGGCCAAGATGTTTATGTTTATGTTCTACTTATTAGTCGTTGTGAAAATTCTGAGTTTTGATTCACATTTATTCTTTTTAGATTCGTTGTTATATATAATGCTAGGTTAAGATTCATAATTGTATAACATCATAAGCAGTATTAAAAAAACGACTGACTGTTGAGTTCCTTGGGGCGTTTCTTCTTAGCAGTGGTCTCTTGCGAAGCTCTGTTAGATTTTTGACGTGTAAAAGTGCCCGTGCGACCTTCTTACTGAATAAACATCTTTTATCTTTATCTATAAATAAATTATTATGTTGCGAACCTATGATAATAGAAAACCACTTCATACGTGCCGCGATATTTTATAAAAATGTGCATAAAAATCAGTACAAATTGCATTGGGTTCTCAACGCAAATGCAATGTTTAGAATGGCTTGAACGTGATCGTGGCGCATTTGTTTTGATTGCGACGCGCTTCAAAGTGAAAACTGCAAGGCACTCGTATCGGCAAAGACAGTAAAGTTAGAAGCGTACCCAACATGGAAGTGTGTATAAGTGAGAAAAAGAAAACAAACACCTCGCTATTGTCTATAAATTTACTAGTATTAAATATCAAAGTGTTTAACGGCCATATTCAGAAACATTCTAAAGACAATTAACTCGTTCCTTTTTCAAACTTGTGAATAAGGCGCTCCTAAAAGAAAGGGCGTATGTATCATCGAACCGCGTATTTTCAAGTATCCTCATTTCTTAGGATAGGGGACCAAATTAGCTTTGACTATTTTGATAGTCGCATGGCGCATGCATCCTTTTTATTTAGAAGGGCTGTATATAAGTCGTCACTAAGATACAACTAATTCGTAAATAATTGGTTCTGAGTGTGACTGTAAGGATAATAAAGGTAATTCGTTTTTTATATGTATTTGAGACTTTTTCAGAGAATTCATGCAATTTTTATCCTTATAAGTAGCAGTACTCTTTAGCTCTTTGTCATTTTGACGTTATATTTTTGTTGTATTAATCTCTCAAATACGTTAAAGCAATAAAGTACTTAAGCTCATTATTAGGGTGACTTTACCATGACAGGTTAACAAATAGAGAAAATTTTGGGACCCTAAAAATAAATATCGTTTTGCAAACATATAAAAATGATTCCCAATTCCGATAATTCATTAGGAGTGGCTGAAATGTATGCCGCTGAAAAAGATGGACAAACGGACAGAAGGACGGAGTCACACAAGCCATAATCATTGATTTACGACACTTTCAATTTAACGCATCAATAACAAAAAAAAATTGCTTGAATTCTCTGAAAAAGTCTCAAAACATCTTTGCATTCAACTAACTTGGCAAAAACTACTTGACACTTGAGATTAGAGACATAGGGGCTAATATCACAAAGGGCAAGGGCGGCCGTTTCTCACCAGCGTCTGATAACGCTTATCACGCACACGTATGACATAAACCTTTTCTAGTGGGTAAATGGCCTCTGCCATTTGGGATTGGGATTTGAACCCGATCATTTTAAAGTGACGTCACCTACGAAGTTAAGTGAAGTGAAGTACATTTGAAAGACTACTTTTTCTCAATGTTTAGTTTAAATATTCAAAACAGATTTTGTTTACAATTATTATTTATATTTTGTAATTTTTATATAGTTAGGTACTAAAATAAAAAGAAGCATTATATCGTTACCAATTTGCTGTGAAAGATGCAAACAAAGAAAGAGTTTTTAAAGGTGAGGCGAGACAAGACTGCGCCGGAGTTAAAATTTATAAAAACCGAGCTGAGCATGTCGGACCATGCTCAGTGTAGGGTTTCGAGGCCGTTACTACAAACAAATTGGACCTCGCGGCAAACTTAACTTTGCCGTTAGAAAACTGTTGTCCCCATACATCGACAGTCAGTTTACCAACACCGCAGATAAGTTTACGGTAGGTATAAAAATTGAAACCGTTTGTAACTCAAGAACCAATGAAGTCTACTTATTCGTGAGTTTTCCTATAAACTTCATTACCTGTGGTTTTATTAGATATTTTTCTTATTTTTGGTATTTGATGTTTTGGGTGTGTTTGTGTTTTGGTTGTGGCTGACTCTAACAAAAATTAGAGCTTTAAAGCTTAATATTTCTTATACGGATCCTATAATCGAAAAATTGTTAGTACATACCCGCAATATTTTAGAAAAACCTATTCAACGACACCACACTATGTTATATTACGTGTTGGGGAGGTACACTAAAAATAAAAATAAAACAACATTTTATTTGACCACTCTTTTGGCGTGACTTATATGTATATTCATGCCTATATGCCTATGCTCAAGAACCAATGAAGACCACTTAGTTGTGTTAGTTTTCCTATTAAATTCATTGTATGTGCTTACATTTAAGTTTTTTTTTAGATTTTTAGTATTTGTAGTTTAGGCTGTTTGACACTTGTCATGAACAAAAATTTGCGCTTTAAAACTTAATATTCCATAAACGGATCCCTTAATCGAATAATTTTCTCAAACCCGCAATAATTTTAAAAGACCTATCCAGCGACACTATCGCGTATTCGAGTAGGGCAGATAAAAAAAACCAAATTCAATATTTTATTTTATCGCTTTGTTGGCGTGACTTATTATATGTATATTCATGCCAAATTACGGCTTTCTAGTACTAAAGGTCTCTGAGCTAAGCTGCGGATGGACGGACATAGCGAAACTATAAGAGTTCCTAGTTTGACTACCTAAAACCATTTCCACCGATGGATACGCGAGGACGGTATATTTAATACAAATTGAAATTCTCGTCGTTGTGGCTTGCCTCGCCGGTGGTAGAGCACCTTAATAAAAGCAGAAAAAATATATCTTAAGTCAGGATACCCACAAACATATAGGTATACTGATAAATAATTAAAGCTAACGTAGTTAGAAAGTAGTTTAAATTTAATTAGATATATAGGATATAAAGAAAGTAATCAATTTGTAATTTTCGTAAATGACAGAATTAAGTATGATTTTCGTGCCGATCATAGTGTTGAAGTGTATTTTTAAATAAATAAGTACTTAATCGTATTAAATAACTAAAAAATATGTAAATTTAAGTTTTATTTTGCATTGGAATTAACAGCGTCTGTTACTCGACTGTGTTTATGAATGTAGCGTTGGTAGCTTTAATGAATGTACCTAACATGTTTTTTTTAAATATAATTAACATGTTTAGTAATGCACTTAGGAAATTTAAATAAACTATAAAATAAATTACCTAAAACGGCTTGCTAGGCCGTAGACGACAGGTGTTTTCGTAGCACTTCTACGCCTAGCCACTTACCTCGTAGCGCGCCTACGAGTAGTTATTCAAATGCTTTGTACCTCCAGGGCCTCTATTCCCGACGGTAAAAAACATATCGTCTTTGAGCTCTTATGGTATTGTTTTGATATCAGTCGCCATTACTGTCAAGTAAGTAAGAGCTGTCAAAACGATAACAATACGATAACAGATCACAAACGATATTCTTTTTACCGTGTTGAAAAGAGCCGTAGCACGACTTTTCCTTATATCGAGTAGTTAATGTTTAAGAAAAGTTTAAGACATTAACAGTTTGCTCGCTACATATAAAATAAACACAACAACATTTTTTTGACATTGCCGCAGTCTATTAAAAACATACAATTTCCTTTTTAATCTCTGTGGCATAAGTAGCTCTACCATTTTTTCGTTATTTAAGGCATACATTCTAACTGGCTTGCGGCCAACTAGCTGGCTGTGGAAACATAGATACGAAAAAGAAAAAACACTTCTTCTCAGCGCCTAAAGAATCATAAGGTATTTTTCTATGGAATTCGGGTATGGCGCCAAGACTTGAAGTTATTATTGGCAGGTATCCAACTATGATTATTATTTTGAATTATACTAACGATATCTATTGCGATTTTTTTGCCGCATATACGGAGTGTCCCAAAACTTACAAATTCCCAAGAAAAAATAATAAACAAGCCAGCGTCAACCAAGTGATATTAAGGATATACAGGATATTTATCTTATAACAGGGAAGTACAGTAATAAAGTTAAGCAAGTTTTATATTACAGACTGTACCTACTTAAAAATGTACTTCATTTATTTTATCATTGCAATGAGTCGCACAAATTGTACATAAATAACCATTCATAGTGTAAACTATTTGGGTAAGCTTTGGAGCACTAATTAATCTAACAACAGAGTGGACGGAGGCGACGTGACTTTTGACCTTATTGCCCCGTCTTATTTCCCGGCAGAAGAGGGGTTCAGACCTGACACATTCAATGTAGGTCCGTCTCAAAGTCACATTTAATTAGACGAAGCAAACTGACTACTTCTTATTGCAAGGAGAAGTCAAAAAATCACATATGCCACGTAATGCTAGATGAGAACCGAGATAAATAGAACCTGATATTTTACTCTCAAGGTTTATATCTTAAGACTGCTATCCTAATACCACGTAACCAATCTTGGGCACTAAAATAAAATGACTATGACTTATTTAAAAATACGACTCTAAAGACGTAATCATTAAGGTGCACTTTATAAAAGCAAAACATGCCCTAAATTCTGACCACAAACTCGTATAGACAGAAAATCTCGCCTTTAAATGTGTATTTTATTTTTTATGTACCAATATTTCTTATAAGCCGACTTTGTTGTCAATTTCAGGAGCTGGCAACACTCGATCCGTCTGGTGTCCCCACACAGCGGCCGCGCGGGCCCACCGAAACGGTAGGGCCCGCCGCTGAGGAAAACCTGCGTAAGTATTAAATTGACTCATAAAATATAATAATTAACAACAGAAAATCGGTAAAGATTTAGGTATATTTACAACAACTTTTTTATAAATCTTTTAGGTAACGAACACCGAATGGTTTAAGATGCGTTTATTTGATTACAACCTTGTAACTTACGTATGAAATTATCCACCTCAAACAGACCCTTTACAAGTTCTAACCTAATTCCGTTGCCCTTCAGCAGATCATGCTTATGTTTAAACTTATTTTTTTAATTGGTTTTTATCCTTTTTAAGAAAATATCTTAAATATGGAAATAATATTACTCAACTTACCGTGGCATAAACATACAAATATACGAATACCATGTCATGATAGTTGACCTAACTAAGACCTCACTTTGTTTGGTCGATTGAAGTCAAAATAGTTTGCCCCAAAGGGAGACCTCACGGTTACCCTCCCGGACTCTGTAAATTAAAAACGCATCTTGCTCATATTTCAACTTAAGAATTCAACCTACCTAACCTAACTAGTAACTACTCTAACCAACTAACAAACCAAAACAAAACAAATCAATCATCCAATTTCATTAGGATCGGATCAACGATACTCATATTTCATATTACTCATGTACACCTTTTAACATACAAATAAACCAGGGCCTCTATTCAACCATATTGTGTTTGATCTGCTATCATAATATTGTTAACGTTTTAATAGCTCTTATTTACTTAACAGTAATGGCGGCCGAGTGATAAACGATTCCGTAACAGGTCAAATTCGATAGTGTTTTTACTGCCTAGAATACAGGCACAGTTGTGATTGAGTTGACTCTCTCACTCAGTGCTCATTTCACTCGGTCGAAATAGTATTTATGTCGATAATTAGGCGTATGTATTTTTCGCACTATTATGTAGTTCGTCTTGGCGGTTCTCTTATACTCACAAAGTGCTTACCTGTTAAATTCTGATTTATTTTCATGGAGTTCGTTTTTTGAATAGCAATGCCAGTTTATCGAATAAGTCAAGGCAATATAACTTTACCCACGTTTTACCACAGACCCATAAAACACTTTCCCGCCATCAAAACCATATCAGTCATGAAAAATTTACTACAAACCCACAACATTTTTATACCTTTTAAAATAGTAACCCATTTCAGTTGTCGCCATTTTGTCCCAAACAATAAATCCTGGCAACCCATAAAGTATTTTCTTTCTTTTTTCAAACCTCACTTGAATAAATTCTAAAGAGTTTCCGTGAACAAAGGATTGTTTTCTATGGCTTCTGTTCTGTTTTTTTTTTGAATGACGCACAAAATGATTCGTATTTGTTTACGACTGTTTTACAAATTATTTTTAAAAGGCATTGGGTAAGTTTGTATGAAGAAAATTGTAAATCTTTTTTCAGCGGCCACGTATGATTTTTACATAGTTATTTAGAGGACCCTAAATACGCATAGATATATATATAATTATGACGTTAAATAATATTGGACCGGACCAATGAATCATTAAAGTATTACATTTTTGGTAGCTACTAAAAGGACGACCAAATATGAATATTTAAATATATCGGCTCCGATGCACTTAGAGTATGAGATTACATAACAAAATATGATTATTTTGTATAATTTTATCATAAATTACCACTTTTACTAATGGCTGTTCACCTTTAAAATGTATGACTATTACAAATAACAACATTTAATATCCTTTTCTTATTTAAGTTATTTTAACATCATATATTTTTATGGCCACACGTCACTTTCTTACTATAACAAAACAATACTTATATTATGAGTTTATCCTTATGCACAGGACATTATAAAAGTATGCTTCGATAATTTTAACAGCCTATATAAAAAAAAAACAAAATACCCGCATAAGCACCTATTTATACAATAAATAGCAATAAACAACTACAAGAAAGTCATATACTGACAAGTAAAGCGATTAATTTATTACTGTACACCTTATAAATAACTGCATATACTTTTGTAGTTAATCGATTTAACACCTTTGTCAGATTATTTCAGCAGTTAAAACATTAAGTTAAAGTGACAAAGCACTTAAGTGTGCAGCTACGCTATGTACTAATGTTATATGTCGTTGTTCTGTGTGTATATTTTTTACAAATATAGGTTATTCATTACCTTCAAAGTCATTACATTTTCATAAATTGAAAGAAGTAAATTACTAATTAACAAAAAATTAAACAACAAACGCAAGTATCAGCGCAATAATCCTGGCAAAAAACCAAGCATCCAAGTCAAAAGCATCTTCAAATAAAAAATCCTGAAGCAATAAACAAAATGGCGGTTGTAAATGCGGCTGGCGCGTGCCGGTGTGACCCGAGTGACTAACTTCGTTTCTACGCACCTGCGGTACGATATGAGGCGTCGTATATTGGGTTTTGCTATTATTGGGCTGGGCTGATAATGGAATATGTATTAGGTTGAGGTTTGGTAACACTATTATAGTATTTTTCGATGTACCGAGGAATAAATGTGTTTGTTACGTTTTGGTTTGTATTTGCTGGTTCAGGGGCACGTTGACAAAAAAGTTTCCTGCTTTACCGACCCAGAAGATGTTTGCGCAGGGTCGTATGCATCAATTTTAAAATATTCTAAGACATGACACGAAATGTTTGAAATATACTTTAATGAATTTCCATAACTACAAAGAAGCACAATTTAATTGAAGGATCTAGCCGTTTTTATCCTCTTTTTTCTATTTATGCCTGAATGCTGAGTTAAAACCTTCATGCTTCTGCGTGATTCACTATCTAGGTTATTATGACATAGCAATGCAATTAATTTTACAGCGATCGTAAAGGATAGATCTATAGCATTTATATAGCTCTGTCCTATTCTCGCAACATAAACTGAACTGCGTTGCTGTCATAGTAACCCCTTAGGTCCAGTCAGTTCTGCCATTATTTTCTTAACCCACTAACATTTTAAAAAAAAACGACGTATAAAACCGCGGCTTTAAGGCATCCTTTGCAGATTAGTTGATTTAACAGTCAAAGCAAATTCACTAAAACTTTGCGGTAGTTCCCAAGGTAAAGGATGCTAAAGCAGTTTGAGGCTAACAAGCATTAAGCCACAGCTCGGGGTCGCTCTGCTTGTTCCTAATTAAGTTATTTTTGTAACTTACTTCCAGTGTACGACTTTGACGACGCGCTGGCCTAGTTGGTAGTGACCCTGCCTACGAAGCTAGCGGTCCTGGGTTCAAATCCCGGTAAGGGCAGATGTTTGTGTGATGAGCGCAAATATTTGTTCCTGAGTCATGGATGTTTTCTATGTATTTAAGTATATATTTCTCTATATAAGTATTTATATCGTTGTCTAGTACCCATAGTACAAGCCTAGAGCTTAGTTTGGGACTAGGTCAATTGGTGTGACATTGTCCCCTGATATTTATATTTATTTATATTTATTTAGTGTTACCTAAAAAAGGTCAAGTTACGCGTCTCTCAAACCAAGGATTATTCCACATTGTATTTGGCCATCTTGTTCGAGAAACCTTGCTTGTAGAATCGTAATGTTTTATCTTGCCTGCCTGTTAGTCGGTTTTTTCGTTTTTTGCAGCCATATTACGTACAGACAAATTTTGATGATAGTGTTTTTTTTTGAACTGGGTTTTTTTTTTGATCCTAGCCATTGGTTTTAACTTAGCAGCCATTACTGACAAGTAAATAAGAGCTATCGTCACGTTCACAATAAGATTAAACGTCAGCAATATGGCTTAACCATGTAGAAGCACTATAATTCATGAACGAAATTACAAGTGTCTGTTAGTTACGAGTAAATGATAAAAATAAATACTCAAATACTCAAACGTTTATTGCGTTCCACAATATGTTGGCAGTTGTAGGCTAAAGTTAAGCTATTACAGTAATAAATATATAACTTAATTATGGACCCTGTTGGGCACAGCAACATTAAGAGAGGGCTTTAGCGTAATAATCTTACATTGTATTTACTTAATAATAATTATTGCACATAAGGTATATAATCTAATTTGCTTAATTATCATTTATTCTGTGTATTATTATCATATTTTTGTATTTATCTCTAACTTATCTTACCAATGTACTTAATATGATATTTATTTATAATATTTATCTATCTCAGTGTTTAAGGTTAGTAGTACTATGCGACAAAAGGATAAAAAAATAATTGTTGCATAGTCTTAGTTTGGGGTATTGACAAATATTATATTTGTTAATATAACATAAGAATTTTGGAAAGGAGGTAAACTTCCATATTTACTTGTCAACGGTAAATATAACAAATTTTATTTTAGGTGATGTACACTTTTCATAAAATGCTCCCAAAAAAAAAAGACCTTCATCTACGTCATATTTTTGCGACCTACTAATTGTGTTTTTATGAAATTGGAGAGGAAAGAAAATACAATAAGAAAAGAGACGATTAGACTACCCGTCGCTCTCCGTCCCTTAATGTCTAAACAGCGTGACCGATGAACCTTGCTCTAAGCATTCTCAAAACAATGCATCTTTGATATTTTAACCTAGGTTGTATTATAAAACTGAGCCTTGCTGACAAACAGACTTTCAGTTTTATAATAGAAGGAAATAAAACTGAAACGAAAACATGTTTTCGAGGAAACCAGTCGGAAAATATGCATTCTTCTTAAACCTTTGTTTTATCTGGTCAATTTTATTATCTGGTATATTTCAGATAAAGTTTGTTTGTTTTAAAAGTTTGCAGCTTTAGGGCCACTTGCACCAAAAACATAACACTGGGTTAAGACTCAAGTTCAAATGGCAGTTTTCGTATGAATCTGACGTTTCCTAACACGAGTGTCTTTCCCATGTTTTTTTTTGTTGCGAGTGACTCTTATAGTTATGAAAAAACATCAAGGTTAAAGTAAAGTTTTGACGACATGTTGGACTAGTTGGTAGTGAGGCTGCCTACGAAGGGTTTAAATCCCCGAAAGGGCAGATATTTGTGTGATGAGCGCGAGTATTGGCGTGGTTTCTGAGTCTTGCACGTTTTATACGTATTTAATATGTATTTCTCTGTATAAGTAAGTTTATCGTTGTCTAGTACCCATACTACAATTTGTGTGAGATTGTACCCTGATATTTATTTACTAACGTTGTAGTAACCGAATCTTAATAGTATGTTCACATCAAATAATTAATAATTAAGACAGGATACACACATTCCAAGAAAATACAAATTCTCTTTAATATTGGGGTAAAAGTTAATCCACGATTTAAGCTATCTCCATTCCAGACTGAAGGAAGATCAAACATACTAACTTATCTTACACACATTCTTTAGTGTGATGATTATAATTATAATAGTTATCTCTTCAGCCTAGTTCCAAAATGGTCAGAACTCGTTGCGTCAGCTGTTAGTCATTTTTGATGGCATGCCACTGTCAGGCTGTGTAATTAATAACGCCAAGTTCTTGAAGGATTGATGAGAATTGTTAGAGTTTATACAGTGATAGCGCTTCAGGAACGCTCCGAAATTCAAGTTATTCAAAGAGAAATGTGCGTTTCGCCATTTACCATTCAGATTTAGATTATACATTTACATTTGGTTCTTTGGTGCAAGCCACGTCTTTAATGTTTTTTTCTGATCTATAAAACTTATTATTATTGCCATCTTGAAATTAATTTTCTTACAATCAGGTCAATCATATAATACTTACTTGCCTACATACAATATTTACCTTTTCTTACATGCAAATATACACAAACAAGTACCTACGTATGTACGTACGTAGGTTATATTTAAACAGTTATTTAAATGTTGTTATTTGTTTCTAAATTGTCTTTTTTTTCTTATTTAGTACCGCAATAAAACCCTTACAAAATATTATCAGTAGCACACTTTACAAGGCCCACAGCTCATTGAACGGTATACGAATTAAACCTTAACATTTTATAATAAATGAGTTAAAAGAACAATCTTTCGCCTGAACAAACTCGAGCATTCTTCCCGGCAGATATCGGCTACATTTCATAAAAGTGGCCGTCACAAATACAAGTCTTATAACCCAAGACAAATGCAATCTCTTATCTTCGTCGTGCAGACTTGTTTTTAACTTGGCTCTCACAGTTCACGTATTAGTACGTCTGACGGCTTGTTGGTCCATTTACTTTGTCAACAACTTGTCCGGAATGAATATTGGAGTCGCAGACTTGTCTGGTCTTATTCCACAGATATTTCTTCTCTATTCTTAGAAACTAGAAATTAGTTTCGACTAATGTGCAACTGTTTGACATTCCAAATGTACCCAGACAACGTCCTTATTTTGATGTAGTTTTCGTTTCTTCTTTGATGATTGAAGTTCAAAGGTAGATAAATACTTTGTCTATGTTCCGTTTTCTCAATTTAATTATGAATAATGAGTGAAAAGGATCTGTGATCCGAAGTTTCAAATCAAGATCTTGGAAGTAACAACCCTGGAAGGAATGTTTTTTGTACTCGTAAGTAAATCTATTGGCAGTATTTGACAGTTATCGACTGTAATTCGTGTAGCCATCTTAGATATAATCCTGTCACAAATACAGTGTCAAGTAAGGAAATAAGAAAAAAATAGTCATTACTTTGCTGCGACAGCGTTTTTAATAGACCAACAACAAAATGAAAACTGTTAAATATTTTTCAACGTTGGAGCGTTTATTGGCATCAATAAACTATTACACCTTAAAAAATCACACTACATATGCAAACTTTTAAACTGGTTGAATATGTAAAGAGAATACCAAAGATTTAAGGTCTCAATTATACTCGTCTTTAAACCTTATGAGGCTCATCAAAGTCAGCTCCCAGCCCCTATTCCATCACCAAAACAAAACACCAACTAATTTAAAAACAAATTCTCAGGCTAACGGCACCCTCGAATTCCTTTTTTAAAATTAAGGCGGGAAAACAATTACGCCTAACGGTTTTGCTTAACGACTAAGTTAACGAGCGTCCTTTCACATGTAACGGCCCATCTTATTAGAGCAAAGTGTTACTGTTGTTCGTCCTATGGACAATACATTTCAGTTGACTAACTCTGAGAACCGTATTAACAAACTGTAGCCGTGTTTAATATCTAAACGTGCCAAGTTCCTGGCAGTAAACAAGACAGCGCTACAGTATTTACAAATATATGTCCCGTTCCAGTGATCTTGGCACGGATAACGTTGTAACTTTAATTACCTCTGAAATTGATGTGAAACTAATATTGACACCTTAAACTCATCACTGGTTTGACATGGGTTCAAGAATTTAGGTATTCAACTAACAGCTGTAATTTATATCAGATTTTCCAAGTGATGTCCGACAGAGTGAGTTCTCTAGCAAGAACGGTTATTTTTCTTAAATCAGTTTTTTATGTTATTCCCTCTAAAACGGTCCTTATGTTCATTTTCGTCTTTGACCAAAGTTTCAACTCAATCAGTTTAGGCGTTAAACCGTGAAGATGGCACTTTATCACTTTGGCCTGATCTAGGCTATTATTACTTATTTCGAAAATGAAATAAGGTTTTTTTCTAGCTTTTGATACATTAATTCAATTTTTCTTTTATTAATTGCATGCGTATAAATACGTAAATCATTATTTATAAAACAGTTAAAACTTTTTTTCATCAGCATTTGAACAACAGAATTAAATCAGCTCAGTTATTGTTAATTTTATCTTAATATCTCAACGTCGAAACTTAACTCATAACTTTAACGAATTATCAAAGCAAGGAGTAAAAGCATCATTCGAAGTAATTATCTTAAGTCTGAAAGCGGAGCGAAACCTCGGAAGACCAATTGCGAAGAGGGAGATTATGCGTTCGCATGGTTAACGGCTGATGTTATCAAACGACTTCCCAGAGTGACTTAAATACACTCAAAAGCAGATAAAATGGGTCACGGTGAATGTAAATGTGTACTTAAAGTGGACTGAATTCGTTGCTGTCAACGGTACTTTCTCAAGATAAGGTGGTGAAAATTCACCAGAAATGTTTTATGTAATCATCGGTTATATTCTGGATTTCAAATAATCTTATTCAAGAAATATTTGATATTTAATGTACAGTCAAGGAATTTAATTCCTATACCACTTTGAACTATGTCAAAGTAACCAATCAAAATGTAAGAGACTTCTTATGATTTTATTTACAGTGTCACTTTGACATTGTCCAAAGTGGTATAGAAATTAAATTCCTTGACTGTACATTCTAGGTTTCGGTTTTATTTTAAAATTCTTCTTCATTTGTGTAACAAGTCTTACTTTTGTAAGCATAGCAAGCACACGCTGGAAATTTACTGTCCCCGTAGAAAAATAATATGATTTAACCTTACCAATGACATAGTATTTAAAATCCATAAAACATAATATTATTATCTCATTTTGTACGGCGTTAGTAAACACCACCAAGCTTCAGTTTACTAATATGGGATGGTACATTTCTTGCCCTACAATAAGGAAAAGGAAAACGGTCTACCGACTCTGCCTTAAGCGATATTTCAAACCGCCATAACTTGGGTTACCTCAATTTAAGTTTAAAAATATCGGATCCCAGCAGAATATTCTAATCGGGAAAGATCATCGCACAAGACATCGTTCCGGCCCTTTAAACCGGTATACTATACAAATACACAATGTGAAAAATATCATAATTTAACTATGTGACTTGCAAGAAAATGAAATACATGACAGTGGCGCCACCTTTTTGTAAAAGTGTCACAATCGCGAAACACATGGCTTTCATTTCTTAGGCTGTTCTAATTAAAGAAAAATAAATATGTAGATCTCGGTTAGGCTCCCTACGCTGTTTGCATCTAGAAGAATTCTGTTGTTTTTTAGATTGGCTGGCCATTTTGTCTAAAGCATTGGAAAATTTACGCTTGAACAAGCGTCTGTTAGTTAACTTAATCTAATTTGGCATTAAGCATGTCGTGATGTCGTGACGCACCAGCTACATACAAGTTTCATACATTACTTACTAGTGGTTTACCAAAATTAAATGTAAACATACAAAACTTCGTGATGCAGTTCTCTAGTCAATAGAAATAGAACACTGATACGTCAAGTCTCGACAAAACAGTTCTTATTGGCTGTTTAGTAGTGGTATAGTATAGTGGTTTGGTTTGCGTAGATCTCGTTTAGTAGCTAAAAAAATGGAGTAGCTGTTTATTGTCGTCGTGTTTCTAGAAAACACATGTGACAAGTATACAAGTGTGACATATTGTTATACAGGCAATTTTTATTTATGATAGTTCTGTACGTTTGTGTGTGAAAACATAGTAACGACGGTAATTCTAGCATAGAGTCATTCTATGTCTTTGACCGCGGACTAAGTCAGCTGACTGCGGGGCGGCGGCGGCGGGCAGCGTGCCTTTGCTTGACTAGAACGCATCGCTCGTGCCTAGCTCCCCGCGCCGCTGCCTTCGTGGCTAGTTTTATAATAAACTATGCAAAATTGGAACGCGCCGCACCCCGCACCGCCGCCGCCCCGCAGCCCGCTTACTCCGTGACCGCGACCTTAGGATTGACAACGCAATCATGAAATTGTAATCGTCCATTGTTCTGCCAAAGACCAAGAGTCTTTGAGTTTGTTTACCTTCTCTGTGCTATAAAATCACAAAATATAGCACATAGTTTGTATGGAAACCGCCAATGCGTAGTCATTTCCGTTATAACGCTCCCGAATGACGCATTCCCGAACTCGCCGGCAAGAATTTACATTTGCCGGGCCATCCTATTTTCAAAATGGCCGCCCAGAATGGCGGGAGAAAGTTGAGTTCTTATAATGGGCCGTAGGTGTTTTCTTATTAACGTAGGGTGAGGATTTTAATTAAATTTTACCGACTTTAAGGATTGAAAATATGCTTAGTGTTATGACAATATTTGGGTTTAGAGTGCATTCAAATAAAAATAATTTTAAATAATAAAATAAACTGAAAATAACTTGCAATAAATAATATGACCTAAAACACATACAACTAAAAATAATTATGCTAGACATCATTTAAAAATCGGTTGATTGTTGTTTTAGTATCAGAGTTGGGATAAGGAACAATATCCAATTTTCTTTTTTATGCCTATAAAAACAAAAGCCAGCGACGAGTGTCGTAACTAAAGTTAAATTAAAACTATTGTGTTGGATATTATTTGCGTGTTGTTTATAATGTTGCGCTTATTTTTTTATATGTGATCTCTCCTTTTGATCACAAGGAAAAGGCAAAACTAGGCCACCAGTCACCTAATGGTAAGAGGGGTCTCAGGTTTATAAATATTATGTGATCATTAAAGATTTGAATTGTAGTTAAACTTAATAATTCAAGAGTAAATAATGCAATGTTTGTTATAACACTTAGTTTTGCTTCTCTATTCTCTGTTAAATTCATTATGAAACAGCCAACACACTTCAGTGTCGTTACAGAACATAACCTAGAACGTACACCTCATTCTGTTTAACAATCTGAATGTTGCCGCCGCGGCGTCGGAGCACCCAACGACCGCAGCGAATGAAAATCCTTTAAAATTACAATTAGATCTAACGTAGTGCAGTTACGAACCTCTAGAGATACGACTTTGCTAAACACTGGAAGCCTGTATGTGACACTTTAAATAACCTAAAAGAATATTTTGTGATTCTCTAAAATAAAGTACAACCGAAAAACATGGTTTTGAAGTAACGTTATATGAAATAATCATGACAGGTAATTGTCAAGTAGCTACAAATAATACTTAAAATAACAGTAAGTACACTTTAGATTGTTTTTTTTTTTAATTTAAAGCATTAAATTACAATTTTATATTACACAATACTGATCTAACATTAGACTTTTAGAAAAACCAATACCTTACTCGAATGTCACAGTACTGAGTAAGTTTTATAATAGTTTCCGGGATGAGAAAGCTTAACTGTTTTATCTTGAATATGACATAATAAAATTTAACTTATTGTGTGTGACTTTCGCAGACAAAAAACATGGCATATGCCAGGTGATACTCTTCCTCAACCAAATTTTCCAGCCCGTCCCATAACCACTAAAAGCGGCTACCACATGAAAACTAACTGTTATTAGGACGTGTTTGTATCTCGGTAACACGGGGAAATGGCTCTTAAAATAGTGCCTAAGCACAAATTAATTTTGTTCAAAAATAACAAATGAGAAAAGTCTACTTTACATTTTGAAAGTTAGCTCAGTATAATGTGGTGTTGAAGTTTCCCCGAATTCTAATAAAATCAACCAATATACGGATGTTACAGTATACTAACATCAACTAGAGCCAAACGAGGGCGAGTCGCTAGCGTATTTACAAAATTAAATTAATACCATACGCATACCTAAGTCTTAAAAAGGGCTAGTGACAGGGAAGTACAAAATCCTAATGTTTAATTTAAAATTGTTTGTTTTTTTCTCAAAATGGTTTTGTGTAATCATGGCTCTTGGAGTTACGGAACTGCAAACGGCAGCGTGTAACTTATACCTATCACGTTATACGGACAAGCAGCGCGGGGCGTTGTGTTACACGTGCGGCTCATTCGTCTATTCACAAAATTACAATGAGAAACGTGAGTTGTTCAATTTTTATTTGTAATAAACTACTCTTAATAATACCATGGTAAATACAGTACAGTACAATAACACAAGACTTTGAAAAGCATAACATTACATAAGGGCAAATAATGATTATGTCACTCGATCCCAACGCACTCGCAATCGCGATCGACTTTCAAAATGGAATAATAGTTTTCGTTTTGAAAGCACACTCGCCTTCAGACTGTCAAAATGTAAACGATTGCGACGCGTGTGCGTTAGGCAATCACAATCGGCTTCTAATTGGAACAATTATTTGATTTTTTATGCAGACAAGCCTTCGATTTTCAAATTGTAAACAATTGCGATTGCAAATGCGTCAGGCAATAAATATCCCCTCTGATTATTCTCTCTTACTCGCTTTCATACTCATATACTCATATACTCATTTATTCATAATATTTACAGAATATTACACGTATACTCTTATACTACTTTTACCGACTTCAGGCAAGCTTACTGCAATGTAATAGTCGAAGAGTTCTATACCCTATTGATAACCACATAAAATTTAAAATGCTTATACTATTACTATGCATTTACCCACCTTTTTGGTATTATGTGTAGTTATAAAGTTAGAAATAAAACAAAAACAAAACGATTTGATACTCAACCCACTTAAACTTTGATACTTCGGACGTGAAATGTTGCCCTAGGATTTGCTTGAAATAACATTGTTAATTACCTTTGATTTAAGCCTATATGTTTCGCAGACTATAGCTTCTTTAGATCTTTAATGACTAACCTAAGGGGCAGTCTGCAAAGGCCCTTCCGGTCATCGCCTTCCGGGTCACGAAAAGGTCAGACAGACCCTTATCGCGCCTTATTTATTGATTGACAGCTGCTTAGATTTTTTATCTGTAGATGTGGGTAAAGAAAAGTAAAAATAAAAGGCTACGGAAAAGTGACAAGGTGAAGTGAACAGGGTATTTATACTGAAGTTGAAATCACGGGAAGAAAGGTTTGTGACTTCTGTATTCGGTATTTTTACCACTTTAAGTAATCTTTAGCGGATAAAAACTGCTAAACAAATAGTTGGTCTGTAAGTTAGTGCTTTTTTATCCTAAGCCTAGGTCAGGGGGTTTTCCCCACATTGGTCTATGTGTTTATTTTGACGTAATATTGAAAATTATTATAAATTGTGTACAACTTTTAAATTTGTTTTAATTTACTTACTACAAACAATGTTTGGTTTTTAATAGTGTGCTGCTGGCTATCGCTATCACCCTTGCACTCGCAACTGACAGTATATCTGTCAGTCATACAAAAACAAAGATTGCCGATCTACAAAAATACAAATACTGTACTCTTTTATTTGTATGGTGATTAAGCAATTAATATCATGCATTCTAAAGATAAATAATAACATTTTAAACTGTTTTCTCCTGACCTAAAAAACGGTTTAAAGCCAAGCTTATAAATAGTGTTTCTTTTTTTTTTTATGGCATAGTGAAGGCAACCGAGCACACAGGCCACCTGATGGTAAGTGGAAACTGTGACCCATAGACATTAGCATAAGACTGCAAATGCGTTGCCAACCCAGAGGACTAAGATGGAATGCCTCTATGCTAGTCATTACACCGGCTGTCTTATCCCCAAACCGGAACACAACAATGCGAACACTGCTGTTTTTCGGTAGGTTAATGGATAAGATGGTGGTAGCGATCCGGACGGACCCTGCACAGGGTCCTACCACCCGCAAAATAAAATCATATCATATCATCATTTAAATAGGTTAAACCTATTTTCCTTTAAGTAGTGTCTATCTGAGGTAGGTTCAAAGAACAATCAATGTCAATAAAACCCTTATCTTTAAAATGAAATTAAAAAAGGTTTCATTGCAAAACATGTTTTGCAATGAATGTTTGCCCATGGGCAATCTCAATTCTCTCTATTTAATTTTGAAATATAGGTATAATTTACTAACATAATAAATGATATATAGGTAATAAACTTAAACCTTTTTTAAATTGAAATATAAAGAGCCTTATGCAATGGCAATAACACGTCTATATTGCCAACATATGACTGTACAGTCAGCAAAAAAAATCAATTGCTCAAACCATTCCCTATTTGATGGGGATGAGTCCGTACTTTGGTAAATGTAGCGAGTTTTATAACCTATAAAGTTTTCTCAACACGTGGACGTTTATGACAAGTGGCTTACGTATTGGGGGTTTACGGTACATTCAGAAACATTAAGGTTTACAATAAGTAAAATATATGTTGGGGTATTTGTAATGAAGAACATAATATAAAATGATAATAACGTTTATTTGCAATATGTTTTAATTTAATTTTAAAATATAATATGCGTCGATTAAAATTCAAAACGGTACTTACATCATTAATGATTCTAATTGAAAATCTATTATTGTAAAACCAAAGCATGATAGGGGATTGTGTATCGACTCTGTCCCCACCTTCCAACACTCATGGGATGCATGTCAATATGTTCATTACATTAATCCAAAAAAAGACAAAACTCTTATTTTAATTCCACAATCGATGGGGTTCATTTAATCAAAAATAAACGGCGGAGACAAACTCCATACCTACAATACGATCACGATATTCGTATTAAAAGCCCATACATAGGGCGATCATCGTCATAGTTCAAAAACATCATGTTGCCAAGATCTATTAACTGAGATATGTTTCATTTCTGTTCGTGGGCGGGGACATTACAGCCCAACGTGCGACACAAAAAATTACGCAAGACGAAATTAAGAGATCTCTTAAACGGGAAGTAGATAATTATAATAACAAATAGCAGAGGTTTTTCAACTCACATTTGTTTTTTTTTGTATTTGTTTTTTTTCGTTATTGTGGTCTTTAATACTTTCGAAATATAAAAAATGCTGTAATTAACATTTGGTAGGGAGACGGTATGAATAAAAATAATTATTAATAACTATAACAAATATAAAGTTTACAGAAAGTACGTGAGCTAAATGATAGACCTAAGATATTATAGTATGAGATATTTTCGTAAAAATAGTATAATTAGATGTGCGCTCTGTATTTTCTTTTATGATACTCATATTTACTATAACATAAAATATATTAAAACGACAAACATTAATATGAGAGTAGTCAAACACGAAAACTTAATTGTGATTGCGTTTAGTAAACAAAAGAAATTACAGACATCACGCTTGACATGTCAGGTATCTAATAACAAAGTACAATTTGACGTTATATACAATTATTTGCCAGAAATGAGAACACACTTAATATAACAATTAGAGTCAAAGCAAAATGTACTTTGATATTTCGTTATGTTTATTTTAATTTCGTGCAAAACACCTCGTGCTTGAAATTCATGAAGCTGTTGCGAAAAGTTTCCACGGAATCATTTCGTTTGTGTTGCGAACGAGGAATGCTTAATTGTTCCACGGGCTTCTAATAAACGTACCGTTTTCTTGAAAACTCCAAATTGACTAATCGACCTCAGAGATCAAACTCCATAGCACAAAATATAAAGACCTATGTAAAAACGTGATAGCGAAAATACAGGAGGGACGTTCAGTTTAGGATTAGACAATTTCTACAAAATAAAGGATTCAGTCAAATTTAATGAAATAGTTTATTCAATTAGCCTTCAGGGTATTTTTACACATCGATAATATGAAAAGAATAAAAGTAACCAGCGCTTTTGACAAACCATCACTGCAAATAAAAAGCGCGGCATGAAACTAGTAGATTATTTTTGCCAAAAATACAATTATACTTAAAACTAGTACGAGTATGAAATATCACAAGGCAGTTAAATAATAAATTATTATCATATATACTAAAATGATTTAAAAACAAATTGGTAATTATCTTTTGTTCACGACTTCGTCCACGTAGAACTCGTTAATAGTTACTTCCTCGAAATCTAAAAAGAAACTGGTATAAAAAGTATTTGATGAGCGCAAGCGAACAAATCGAATGCAGTGATTTATTTTTCAGTTAAAGAAAGACAGAGAAACTCACTTCTACATGTTTTATATCTATCTGGATAGACTAACGCTTAAAGCAGCTATATGCTACTTATAACGCTGTTTTACGACCAGTAAACCGCTCCGTCGACCCAACGCCGCCCCGTCATTTTAAAGCCGTAAATCTTGTTTCGATATGAAATTATTTCGCATTATCGCCATCGGTTTATTGTGTTAAGCTGGCCACGAGAGCAATTATTATTCGACCAAATATAATTTACACGTGCACTGCTTTTATGAAAGGCAGTAACGTAAATTTTAATTTTAATCTTATCCCTTTGCAGCAGTTTTTATTTGAAAAGCCTTTGTTGAATGTGTATCTATCCAAGCTACTTGTAAGTGTCTTGTAGGTTCTGTTTATAAGGTACGATCATTATTATACCATCTTGCCCTTACCCGAATCATGTGGGGTCGACGCAGCACGTCTTTTACCTTCAAGCATCCCTATCAGCCGCCATCTCATTCACTCCTTGGTTTTTCATATCACTCTTCACACATTCCATCCATCCCTTCTTAGGTCTCCCCTTTCCACTTATAGCCCACAATGTTTTTTATTAGGACCCAATTAAAAAATATAAAAACCGGCCAACAGCATGTCGGACCATGCTCAGTGTATGATTTCGAGGTCGTTACTACTCGTATAAAATAAATACATCCCCAATTTTCAGGTAGGGGAGGTACGGCAAAAAATATTTATTTCAACTTTTATTTTATCACTTTTTTGGCGTGACTTATATGTATGTATATTCATGCCAAATCACAGCTTTCTAGTAATAAAGGTCTCTGAGCTACGCTGCGGACGGATGGACGGACATGGTGAAACTATAAGGGTTAGTTTGATTTCGGAACCCTAAAAATGAGTTATTTAGAGTATTTCACCTGATCACAACCCGTATAAAACATGAGGACATAAGCCGAAATACGTTCTTAAAACGTTAAATTTTGCTTGTCTCTAACAAAAAATAACCTTCAAAGAAGTTTTTGCAAGTCACATATGAGACAGTGTCATTATTTTGTCTTATCATAAGATCTGTTGAATTTGGGTAGCGTGAAACAGTGATTTGATTTGAAAGAAAATTAGAACGCAGAAGTTTTTCAATAAAAAAAACATTAACAATATAAATAATTAAAGTAATTTTGTAAAATTACAATAGCATAATTATTCGTGATACGTGAACGTCAATCCTGTTGATAGCTAATATTTTATTCACCCATGTAGATTGAACGTTTAATACGGAGAATAAAAAATATTATTACTAGAACATTATTGCCTAAGCCCGGAAAGTAGGGGATTGCCTAATGAGGTGGTTATTGGGCCAAGCCTTGGCGAGTTTCCGCCGTGGCATATATAACTATTTTCGCAAACAATGACGAATTAAGAGAGATCCTTTCGAGATTTTTTTTTTAAAACTACGAGTATTAAAAAAATCATGCCCAATTAAATGCCGCCGCCCAACGATGCACCCATTACTTTGCTAAGTTGGGTGTATGCGATTTTCTTCGTGGTCTTTTCGATTTTATGTGCAAGAGAGAGCAGTTTTAAATATAATATCGCAGTGGACAGGAATTTAGAAAATAATGACTCTCTTGGCGTCTTCGTTTTTCAAAAGAAAAGCGATCCTTTCCGAGAATGTTTGAGAAAACAAAAAAAATAGTTAATAGCATAAAACAATCAACCATAATCTTATTAACAATATTGTTTTTTTTTCCTTAGGTCTATTTCAGTTACCTAAAGGATAAATTATAAAACGGGACACAAAACCTTTTTCTATGTAAATGACAGCGTAAGCTTGATATATTATACCTCCCAGATTCCCTCCAGCCAAGCCTGGTGAATTAATTCTAATATTATCAAACTGTATATCTTTCTAACAGTGCCTTTATAGTGCTATTATACAGTATATAGTGTAATAAGCGCTGTGATACCGCTTATCGAACTTTATTCGGTAAGTTTAAATTGACAGTTAATTTTCATTTAGAATTATGAAATTAATGTTCATAGTTATTATTTACCTAACACCTGTATTGTGTGTATAAAAGCCATAAATATTTCAATTTTGAGTATTTTTTTTTTATTTTTTTATTAGCCTAGTTGGGTGTCCCACTGCTGGGCAAAGGCCTCCCCTCTTTTCCGCCATTCGTCCCGATTGAGTGCATGCTCCCGCCATTCGCTTTGAAACGCGTCTAAGTCATCCCGCCATCTCCTTTTTGATCTGCCTCTGCTCCGGTGGCCATCTTGCGGAGTCCATTCGGTGGCAGCCTTGGCCCATCGTTCCGGATGCATTCGGAAGACGTGTCCAGCCCAGTCCCACTTCAGCTTAGCGGTCTTGGCACCCACATCCGCAATACCAGTTTTGGAGCGCAGTTCGGTGTTTTTGATCTTGTCAGTTCTGCGAACACCAAGTATGCTGCGCTCCATTGCTCGCTGGCAAATCTTGAGTCGGGATTTTTGGGCTTCAGTCAATGACCAAGTTTGGGCACCGTAGGTTAGGATGGGAAGAATACAAACGTCGACGAGTTTGCGCTTAAGTGAAAGTGGAAGGTGGCCCTTCATTAGCGCCTTCATGGACCAGAAGCTCTTCCAGGCGTTTTGGATCCGTCGATCAATTTCCTTTTGAGTATTACACGTAGAAAACAATTTTTACTTTATTATAATCAAAAAGGGCCATAATCAAATCGACTCATTGTTTTTCGCCTAATAACGATTGTATTTTTGTATTTTTTTATATCATCAAGAAAAACGCCAAACAGAGACGTAACCGTCTGTTATTTATTTACTTGACAGAAATGGCAGCACAGTTAAAAACAAAACCATTACGTGACATTACGCATCGATAGCAAACAATATCGGTATTGTTCTTTTTAGCTCTGCCGGCATTACTGGCAAGTCACTGTATTGTTCATTACTGTGTTGTCATAGAATAGAGGCCCTGTGCGATTATAGCGGCGTATGTTTCACTTACCTTAATACTTTGGCCGCCATATTTGCTACGCGCTACGAAACTCCCTGCGTAGACGTGTTGAGCAGAAAACGGCTACGAGAAGCGTCCCGCTGGGTTTTTGGCTCTAAAAATGTTAAACACAATCGCATAGAGCCCTCGCCATCCTCTCAATCCTAATTAGACTTTTGATTTTTTAAGAATAATTACTAAGCTGGTCTCGTGATTTTCTGAATAATTTTATACAAGAGACGTGCTTTTTTTTCGAAAATCTTAAGAGATTATGAAGCATCATGATGATTGTGAAACTTTTATAATAATTAAATCTGTCAGAGTAACTGCTAAACAGAGTAACAGAGTATATGCTTTTGAAGCTCTTATGCGGTTGTCTTGCATCACGATCCATTAATTCCGAGTTTCGAGAGACAGATTTCAGGGTGAAACTTAAAAAGCTATCATAAAATAGGTATCGTCATTTCTATAGGTAATGTGTTTAATTAATGACCGAGTGTTGGGCTACTTGCAGCGGTTTTTGTCAGCAGTGGTTTCCTCTTAGGAAGTGCTGGTAGATTTTTGACGAGCAAAAGAATCCGTGTGGGCTACGTACTGAACATACATTCCTTATAGGCTTATGTTCATATCATAAACTAAAATATGCTCAAAATAATGCTTTGTCCTTATTTGTCATTGTGACATTTGCAACAGACAGAAAGTATCAAAGCATACCTTTAACTATAATAGGTTTATGGTACGTTCATGATTAAGGGAGTAAATATGAACGTTTAAAGTTCTTTGAAAATTGTTGCCGCGTACTTAATTGCTTCGATATTTTATTAACGTGCAAAAACAAGAACAATAAATCAAGTAAATGTTAAACCAGCTCAAACTTGTTTCCCGGGGTAGTATTAGAAAATAATGTCTCCAGATACCGAAGGCATAAAAAGGAGTTACGCAAGAAATCGTTACTTCGACATTTTTGATAAGACGCCTTCGTGATAATTAAGGTGGTTGTACAGACGTGGAAGAAAAAAAACAAGAGTAATTTTATTTAAGTTACTTTAATTAAATATATAAGTCTCATTTTATTGTTTTCCTAGCGGCTGTCAGCGACTTCTTCCGCGTAGAATCCGTAACTATGTGCTATTACAGAGATTAAAATTGATCTGTGTGCAAAATTTTATCCGAATCCGTTTCGCCGTTCTGGCGTGATTGAGTAAGTAACAAATTACATCGAAACTTAGGCATTTTTTTTAGTAATATAGTAAATAGAATATTATTTTTTAACGTTTAAAATAACAACGGGCTATTACTATGTTTAAATTTCTTCTATTCCGCTTAAAATAAAAACACATACTGATACTTTCAAGCAGCGAACCTTAAAGCACGTAGGCATAATTAGTACAACACGCACACAAGTGCACTAATAATTTCCTACTGAGCAGACCACAATGGTCTGGTCCATCGTATAGTCAACGTTGTAATAGCTCTTCACAGTCATGGCAGCCAAATTTAAAAGCAATGCTATAACCGGTCAAATACGATAAAGATTTAACCACCTGGAACTCTCTTCCAGGTGGTTAAATCTTTATCGTATTTGACCGGTGACCGGCGCTGCTGTTTGAGTGTCATCACATCGGTGCGTGGACTAGGTTTCTATGTGTTATTATTCTTCGGCTGCAAAGAACACTCTTGTAGAATAATATTTAGCATGTCGCCTTTTTTGTCACCGTACATCGGGTTATTATTTGGTACATTTGGTCCACTTTCGTGATCGTATTTTTCATGTGACCGAAAGTACGATTTTAAGTTTGACTATGCAAGTTGACTTTCAACTGTTTGAAATTCAAACTGAGACAATATATTGCACCCATATTTGACAAGATTTGTAGGCGAAAGGTGAAACGGTACTTTGTTAGTTGTTTTGCAGTGATATTCGTTTTAATTAATATTGGTTGACAGCGTGTTTGTCTACGCACACTAATGTGATCATGAAATCGAATTAACAAAATGCATAATAAACCAGTACATATAGATAAAGGCATCTTAATTAAAACTCCCAATTTCATAACAGAGTTTAAAAACAATTGGTTAGTAACTAGTGTGTACGCTCAGATTGAAACGTAAAAATGGTCGCCTCTTAAGAAAAATTAAGAGCTCAAACTGAGTTCGAATGAAAAGGATTCCTTGAGTCAGTTAAGTATTCCTTTATCTCAATATTCGGATTAATAGCTTTATCGTGAATAACTTCATTCACTCCGTCAAATGTATTTTGATAATGGACTGGCGTTTGCGCCGAATTGACTGTGTTGTTTTATTAGCTCTTAATTTGGCAAAAAATAAAAAGTCGTGAATTGAAAACCTTTTTGATTTAGAATAAACATGAAAAATAATCGATACAAAAAAAACAAAACCCGATCATTATGGTGAGGAACACCGACAATTGTGGGATTAAAAAGGACAATTTTAAAGAATAAAAAGTGTAGTTAGCAACAATAGGTTGTCCCGTGGTTTTTTTGACCAAAATTATTGAGTATTCGGTCATAATGGTAATGTTAATTGGTAATTAAATTAGATAAATATTTGAGTTATAACACACATATTGAAATCTTTTTAAATTATAAAGTTTATTCTTAAGCCTTAAACAGTTCGTATAAAGACTTAACAATTTAACACTTTCAGTAACCCCTGATATTCATACAAATCGGACTTGATATCGAATTCTTGGAACATGTGTTAACTAAGAGTCAAGTTATACAGTTAGCGTGTATCTTATAGAGCTCTTACAGAAGCACACGACGCTAGTTCAAGGTGGCTCCTATGAATACACTGGAATTGGGTTGCAAACTTGCTTTCAGCAGAGTAAGTAACGAGAGGTAGCGGGAACCGTAATAAAACCATTTTTTGTGAAGTGTGAGGAAACCTACCTATATGCATATTGCATAAGCATAATTATTATTATTGTTGATGGTATAGCAGATCGTATAGCTTATCCTATACCTTAGTTTGAGAGTAGGTAAGTTTGTGGGAAATATTATAGTAAATATTTATTTATTTATTTTCTATTCCCAGGGAATCTCGATAAATCAATTTTACGCGGATTTGCAGCAATACAATATAAGTACCTACCTCGTTCTAGCAGAACAGTGACGCTAGACAAGTTGCTTAGCACTATAATGTAAACGATTGTCGAAAACTGAGTAAACGTATTGAATTGACATAGGCGCTCGACACGACCGTCTGGCAGCTTACGTCAATCCTGTTTATTGTTTCACGACGATAAAGTTCTAGCAAAGCATCTTGTCGGGGGCCTCAGACGAAAAAAATATAACAGCATAAATCCTTCATTTTATTTTAACAATAGCTGTCCGATTTTAACTTAAGTTGCATCAACACGTTCGCCTTTGTTCAAGTTACGTATCTAAGCTCTTCAACACCCTCTACCTATACAATTTTCCACGTGTAAGAATATGCGTTAAAACTCAGAAACTTAAATTGGAATTGTAGAGAATGGTATATTCTTCGATATTTGCATTCGTCACGTTCATTTGCAACTAGCCCTTAAGCCATCGCCTCTATTCTAGTGAAATTCAAATCGTATTTGACCTGTTATGGTATTGTTTTTATCTCGGCCACCATTACTGGCAAGTAAATAGCTATCAAAACGTAGACAATACGATAACAGGTTAAAGACGATATGGTTTTTAACGCCTTGGCCCTGTCATGTTCTTTAAAAAATGACAAACGATATATATATATATCTTATGAATATGTAATTTTTATTTTTTTTGGGCTCTAACAATGGGCCTCATAAGGAAGCTCAAAGTCACTCAGAGGGCTATGGAGAGGGCTATGCTCGGGGTTTCTCTGCGTGATAGAATCAGAAATGATGATATCCGCAGTAGAACTAAGGTTACCGACATAGCCCTAAGAAATAGCTAAACTGAAGTGGCAGTGGGCGGGGCACATTGCTCGCAGGACTGATGGCCGATGGGGTCAGAAGGTTCTGGAGTGGCGTCCGCGGACCGGAAGACGAGCTGTAGGTAGGCCTCCAACAAGATGGAGTGACGACCTCGTCAGGATCGCGGGACCGCGGTGGATGCGAAAAGCACAAGACCGGTCTGAGTGGAAAGCCTTGGGGGAGGCCTATGTCCAGCAGTGGACGTCTTTCGGCTGACATGATGATGATGATGATGTAATTTTTATAATAGAGATTTAAATAAAATAGCTACTTTGGGGCAAGAGTTATACTATAATTTTTATAATTGGAACAATGCTAAAATACAGTTAATGTATTGACTACCTACTCGTAATGTAATGATTTTGCAACCCTTTTTTCCGTAGAGATATTATAATTTTTTTGGCGTTAAAAACGAAATATTTTTTTCCAAGACAGCTTTCTTCTAATAAAAATGTTAATAAGAACGTGAATTTAAATTATTTCTTTATTCCCGTGCAACTCTTTCTGAACAATCTGTCCAATACATTTAAAATGCAGCTCGGCACAGCGGCAAATGAATGGGGTCGTGAATATTAGAATTTCCTTTCATTAGAGATCATTTGAATATCTCAAACTTCGCTCTAATATTCTTAATGGAAGTCTTGAGCTGAATTTTTTAATGTATTTATGGGATTCATAAAAATATGGTTATATTCCTAAGGAAAAGTATTTGCTAGTTTGTTAAATATGGCTCCATATTTGCTCATATAAAATTTGTAGTCCGAATGTATTGTTTTACTCATAAATTATTGCAAGTCATATGGTTTTTTTTTCTGTAACGGTGTTTTTTATTTCAGGGTTTTTAGAAAAAAAACCTAGCCTACCCTAACCTCATATACCAGCTAGATATTACGTAAATACTGAAATAAAAACCGTTTCAGTAAAAAACACTTTATGACTTGCGATGATTATGAGTAACAATAAATTCCGACTACAATTTTTTATATGAACTTTGGCGCACCCTTTATATATACGTTGACAAAAAGGTGAGGCACATTTAAGTAGGAAAAAAGATAATATGGCATGACTTTACCACCTATGACCAAAGTTCATCACAATCATCACAAATCACACCATATCCATACTCATCATAATTAATATGCTCATAATTAACACAGTAAATTCAAGTCGTGTATGCATATAATTGTGCTTAAATAAATATTAGCTCGTAGATATGTTAACTCGACAAATTTAGAAGCTCTTTAACACCCCTGTGTTGTAACAAGCGTAACACGATTAAATTATGAATATCTTCGTCTGTTTCCATTTGAATATAAAGTCCTTACTTCTGCCGCTGGTATGTAATACGTTCATACATATTCATTACGCGTGAGAAATATACCTTGAGTGCTTAATATTATTTGAGTATATGACACAACAAATAAAATGATTACTGGGTGTGACGAGTAAAAAAAAGGCGACTGATAAAGGATGACTATTTTTATCTCCCAACAAAAGATGGCACGGTAAATTTATCACATATTCGTT
Organism: Acleris sparsana; assembly: GCA_923062465.1. Lineage (NCBI taxonomy): Eukaryota > Metazoa > Arthropoda > Insecta > Lepidoptera > Tortricidae > Acleris > Acleris sparsana. The sequence goes on from OV281296.1 coordinate 12,048,316, forward strand.
GTACTGTAATTTTCGCAATGAAATTGCATATTTTGTTCTTTTACTGAAGTCAAATTATGTAGGAAATAGTATTTTTTTGAAGTTTATATATGCAAAAAAAAATCACACACCAAACTGTATTCGTACTTTCAACGATAGCTCTTAGGAACTCCAAAGAAAAACTTTGTTAATAGTTAAGGTTATTCGATGCATTTATTTTAGGAGAAAAAATCATTAAACGGCCTCTATTTTACAGGGTAAAACTATATGCCCATATTTTTAATTTAGCTGTCATTCGACAATCCGATAAGATGTCAAAGACAATCTGGTTTTACTTAGTTAAATATATTATATATTTTATCCTTGTACGCGGTTTATTTATCTTTGTCTATACAATATCCTACTTTGTTTTCTCCTCACCTAAATCGTTACACAAACGTGCTTTACGTCAAATGGCTGAAGCACTCCCCCATGATTTCATCCGCGATCATCGCGCGTCATTACAACGGGTATGCGTCATTACCCGCGACTCTTGCGAGACATCCTGTATGAACATCCTGTACCTATGTAGGTAACACGAGGAAATTCTTTTTTTAACATTGAATTTTTTGTGGGTTAGGTATGTTTCTTATTTTATGATTATGTTTTAATATTAAAAATGTTAATCTGCAGAGTTTACTACATTTTATTTAAACAATTCCTTTTTTCAAGTTTCACTGCCTAAAACACATCATCCTCGTTTACACAAGCCATATGTTTACAAAATTATTAAGTTTTTATCAGTAGAGTAGTATTGGTTGGTACACTTTACAGAGGAGTTTTACTCCACATGAGTTTGACAATTACTCTAGTAATAATATCTTTTTGTTTGCATAAGCTTTTCCAAACTCTCAAAACAAAATTACGCTTGTACCTACACAATATTTATTTAGCATTACAAAACAATTACTCTAAACAAACATTTATAAACTAAAACCTATTAACTTTGCACCTGTTTCAACATGGTAATCCCAAAACAAAGTACGTAAGATCTTAGCAATAAGGAAGAAGGGATTAGGTATTCGATTTCGTTAACAGCACCGTTATGTTTGCGCGTGATTATGTTGAATGGTAATTAGCATACGTTTCGAGCCTTTGTGTCGGAAATAAAGCGTGTTCACACGAGAAGTTTTACTTTGAAAAGTTTCACAACGGGAATGCCTGAATAAGTTTTCGGAGAACATCACGTTTTTGCAATTAATAATTCTGATGGTTGAAGCAGGCTTACCGCCACGACGGCGTTAGTACTTTGTAAAGGTGTTTGATAAATTTCGTAGAAGTACTTCAAGTTGAAGTTTTTTTTAAATATTAGAATTTGGAATGTGATCATAAAAGTTAGATATAAATGTAAGTGGCATTTTGTTTATGATTTACTTAAATGCTCGTGCGTTTGCTTGTCATTACAAACATTTTACAAATAGGTAAAACAAACACCAGCGGTCAGCTGAAAACCAGCACTGTGGCTCGGGTTGCAGTAAATGCTGAGCTGAGTTCTATTTGACTTTACACTAAAGTGCAGCGTTTCATAATTTGCACTAATATTGTGTTTTGTGCTATGAACGAAGTGTGTATTTGTTAAATACACGAATATGTTTCAGTTTGAGAACTATACTGTTACTACCTTTCGTAATGCCTCTTAGGAATATTTGCTGCTGGGCCTCTTAGGAATATTTCCGATGTTAGCGACCACGACTGGGGATAGCGACGGGGTCACGCGACCTATAGAAAAACATGAATTTTAATATCGATCGCACAGCTTAATTTACGTTAAAGCTGCGTTATTTGAGCTGCGTCAAAATCGCTAAAAGTAAATAAATGACGTTCTTTTGAACGTGACCACACCCATCGGTGTAAGGCACTTGTTCCACCGTCGATGATGAGCGAGAAGCGATTAAAGACAGCGGTCTTTTCTTTGCGAGCGAATCTTTTTGACACGGGATCTATATATAGTGTGTATAGCCAGCGATCAACTATTAATATTTCCATCTGAAGGGTACGGAACTATACTGTCACGGAAAACTATACAAAAATAGTTTCGAAATGTGGAGATTGAGACTCTATGACACCCCTTTTGCTATAATCAAATAACTTTTATTTTTTTAACTCGTCATTCTAGGCCTCTTTTTCAGTATTTAGAGAAATAATTTCACATTTTTTTACTTAAAACAGATGCGGGCGAGCAAGTTGTACAACTATGCAAAATATTTTATAGTTGCAGTAAAAAACTGCTATCATATACAGACTGACAGACAGGACGCCGAATTCTTACCACAAGGGTTCCTTTTTTGACAATTTAAAATAATACAGTGCGTCTTTTTGTAGGCCGAGAGTTTAAATATGATTTCTGACTTCCAATCCGGTATTTTTTTTAACAATGAATGTAATGAATACCGATAATATCCCTGATCGGAAGAATCAATATACAAGATTGCAAATTTTAACCTAGGTACACATATTTGTACATGATTATCGCGGCCTCTAGTAAATAGTATTTCCTCTACCAAATAATGCAACCTTTTTCCCTTTGTACCTGAAACACAATTCGAAATCGTGTTTATTTTCCCTTGCCTTTATAGAAAGGTAAGTGTTTAGGCCAAGGTTGCTATAAATATTTGACTAGTGCGTGCCCTTCAGGAACGTTATTCACTTTTGTGGAAGAGATTTATTTTTTATTTTTTATTATGGTGTAGAGAATATTAATGTTACGTGTAAGGTTCGATTGAACTTATATAAGTACTTTGTCTAAGGCCAGGACGCCGGTGGGTCTATTATTCCCAGGTTCAATATTATTCAAAATATTTAATATTAATAGCACATACTATACATATTTAGCTACAGATAGATAATTTATTATTGTTGGACAATTTAAGGTAAAGGCACCAATAATGGACACTTAACTCTGAATTCAAAGATCCGGAACTCCTTATAATTCCGAATTACTTTTTTCCGAATATTCATTACCCCGTAATTAATTTTTCCGAAAGTTATGTTACGCTGGAGCTATTTTACATTATATAAATATTTTAACTGTCATACGTAGTTTGGATTAAGTTTGATTTATAAACAATTACAAAAAACTAAGTCTTCTGTCAAAACCTTGAAATTGAATGAATAACCCTTATCTTCTGTACCATAAGAGTCAATCATTGGTCCTTGTTAATTACTGGTTCCATTACCCTCGAAATGATATTATCATCATAGCTATATCGGGGTGGTTACTACGGAGCACTAAATTCCCATCCCTTTCACCCTACATTCGAGACTTAATCGAGAGAAAGAGATGGAGATAACTTCGGACTTCAATTTTATTACTAAACGAGCCTCAGATGTTACATCATAATAGAAGCTTAAAGTCCGGTGTTCGTGCAGTTTTCTTCCAATTTGTAACAGTCCTAAAACTTTTTTATTTATTCTTCCACACACATCACGCGCTCTCGTTATCAACGTTTTCAGCACTTCTGAGACCTTATTTTTTATTCCTTCTCGTAAACCTAGGGTTGTCCGTTTTTTACGGCCTTTCCGAAATTAAAAGCTTGATACAGAACTTTTGGTAACTTGGTTATGTAAGAAAGCGAGCATGCGAGTCATAATAACGGCCTTATACATTTTGTGGCGCATTAGACAATTTTTTACAACTAGGTACAGTAAAGCTATTTCATTAAATAGTACCTACTCGGATGTTTTTCGCTGTCAAACTCTACCCGGTATCTGTCGGTATATTTGTTAGGCCAAAGTGTGAAGGCGATAGTCAGTCAAGTATGTATTTATTATTTAACTTTTTTACATATTAGTTATGTTTACGAATTACCACTGCGCCTAGTCACAAAAGTAAAATAAAACGTTCTTATTTTGCCCATTTATTAGTATCATTATTTATTATTATTGTTAGCCCGGAATGTCCCACGGCTGGGTAAAGGTTCCCTTCCCACCTTTCCACAAAATTCGGTTATGGGCAATCTCGCTGCCCATATTAAATAAACATTTATCATTATAACAAAGTTCTTTGGTGGTTCAATAATTAAAATGTGTGACCTTAAGTGGGAATTCTAAGAACAGGAAAAAACTCTGTTGGCAACCCTACTGACCCAGCCTTGAAGTGTTCCAGTCTTCGAACAAAGAACTAAAGTTCTATTTTTGTGAGATTTTGCCAGCAAAATAAAAGACGAGCGCATAAATGTGCCAAGGTGATGTGCTCGTTAATGAGTTGCCGACGACGCTGATTTAGCGGTAAATTATGGCTCCTGGTGGAGACGCTGGGATATATTGTTGTTACAAACCGATGTTGGAATGGAATGCATTATTCATAATCATTGTTTACCCGTGACTCCGTTTACGTAAAGCTTGTTTTTAAAGATGATCGTATAGGAGCTTTTAATTTTTTGTGGGTTTAATCGTATTTTCATTCAGAAAATTACTTGTATGCCAAATTCCATCCATTTACGCTTAAGAATAATCGAAAGATCAAGACTATTTCTAATATTATTAGGAGTACCTTAAAAAAGGATATATATCGCGGTGGCAAACGACGAATTATTAAGAATTATCTTAAATTCAAGCGAAAAAGCTCAGTTTTAAACTAGCTGTTTGTTTGTTGAGGGCACCTCTAATCAAACAAAATCTTACAAATTATTCAAACTAAGTATTAACATTATTAAGAGGTAAAAAAGAGGGCAGGTCGCTACTTTTCAATTAAAGAGATTTTGATTAAGGATTTTGTATGGGCTCGTTCCAATTATCCTGAAAGTCTCAATTCTGGCCTATAAATTGAAACCTGGGTCTCCAAGCCCCAGTTTCGACGTACTGAAATAGAATAGTACTATACTTATGAACAATTACTGGCTTCCACTATTAACAACAAAGATAGAGCTGTTTATTAGCTCAGAGCGTTTCTCAAGAAATAAACATCTCAGCTAAATTGAAAGTTCCCGATAAACTAACGTACCAGCATATTTTATCAGTCAGTAGAACTCTTAAAATACTTCCTAGCGCGTTCTTTAGTCGATAGATATCAATTGAAGCAGAGAGAAAGCACGTGGCCGCATTGCTATGGGGCTACATCAAAGACCAATACCTCCGAATAACTCTGGCAACCTCCACGTCTATTTATAACAAGTCATTGGCATTTGTGTTATAAATGACGTGTCGTAGTGTAGATAAAGTTTTTAGGGTCCTGTAGGTAAACTAATACTAATTGTTTTGCCATGCCTGTCTATATATTACAGTCACTTTTTCTAAAGAACTGTTAAAGTCACAAAGCTGAAGTTATGTTCTCATAATTAGATATTTATCACGCGCACAATAATTATTTAGAGTACCTTGTATACATAGAAAGTAAAAGTTTTATTTTGGCTAATCCTCGTCTTGGCCTTTGTTCATCCTTCTTTCATTTTCATTATATTGTTTCGTTTTGCATAATTAAGTAATGGCACCTAAAAATCGTGTAAATCTTTTTATTATTGTAAACCTCTACATGAACTATTTTATCAATATGTTTCCAATCATATCTACTGTGTGGCATCTCTACTGTGGCGGAGTCGATGCCATTATTTGTGAAGGAGAAAGTTATACGACTGTTCTGTCGAACCGTTTGTTCTTAAATTTAAAGTCACGGTAAAGTCATTTTATCACTTTCAAACGATTCGCAAGTTCTATCTCTAATTTACCTTTACAAGTTCGTTAAATTTTTGACAGAGATAAATTATTCCTTCGTAATTTAAATTTGATTAAGATTTTTTGCTAATAGTCGAAAGCTTCAACTTCAAATGGTAGGTAGAATGATGCAAATGGTAAACTATTGAAATGCTGCCAGCATCTTTGGTACAATGCCGCAGGGGCCATTCTTAGATTTAATGTTTTAGTGTATATATAGATTTAGTCTTATTTAATATTAGTTATTTTTACAATTTAATTAAATATAATGTGTTCTAAAAAAAAAAAAAAAATATACATGAATAACGTTGATTTAATTTTGAGGATTAGATAAAATATATTGAAGATGTTCGAGTCACAAATTATTGCTATTTTTAACCAAAGCAGCCAAAGGTGTACACCACCGCAAGGCAGCGTTCTACACCTGGGGGCCTAATATAGTTGCGTTTATCGCGTGACAAAATGAGGATAAAAAAATCTTCACTTTTTGACGTAAGAACGAGAGTGACGGATGCTGATACACATTTTGTCACACGATAAACGCAAGCATACTTAGCTTATAATAACTCCTGAACTAATTAACATATTAAAAAGTTAAATTTATGTTTTTAAGAGAGGTTTTATTATGCCGTAATATTAACGTCAAGTTCTGGGTAAACCTGTCTATACCTGTCCTTTTTTTCATTTTAAACCATTAGGTCAAATTTGCAAAGCATTTAAGCGAAAACTGATTATATATTTTATTTTTTATTAATAAAAAATAATTATACGGTGATTTAAGACCCGTTTAAATAAACTGACCTGCCTTTGTCGAGGTACGTGAAAGTAAAACAACAATAAGTTATAGAAAACTGCCATTTCCGAAGCATTAGCTACGCGAAAAGTTTAATTTCAGTTCTAAATCTGAACTAATATATGAACATTTATAAACCTACCTTCAAATAATCACAACGTAAGCTTTCTACAACATCAGAGAAATAAGACCGTCGAGATATAAATGAAAATAATGGTATCGTATTAACTATTAATATCTTCTCGCTCGTAAACGCTACATCGATCCACAAATAGCGCGTGTAATCGCCGCAAAGTACGCGTTAGACAGGTTCCGGCTTCACCAAATGTCATGGGAATAATAAAGTTCCGTATCAATCATGCTATTGCTGGCTTTTATCATGGCTTTTTGTTACCAATGGCATGAGATTATTGCATTATTTTATTCACCAATGACACAGGACTATTAAATTTATTTATCAATGGCTTGGATTCTTTGTTGCCAATGGCATGGGATTATTGCATTTATTCACCAATGACAAGGGACTATTAAATGTCTTTATCAATGGCTTGGATTCTTTGTTACCAATTGCATGGGATTATTGCATTTATTCACCAATGACACGGGACTATTAAATTTCTTTATCAATGGCTTGGATTCTTTGTTACCAATGGCATGGGATTATTGCATTTATTCACCAATGACAAGGGACTATTAAATGTCTTTATCAATGGCTTGGATTCTTTGTTACCAATGGCATGGGATTATTGCATTTATTCACCAATGACACGGGACTATTAAATTTATGTATTATTATCTTGAATCATTCTTCATTTTATATCTATTGCCGAAAACTGAATTAAAATCCGTTGAGTAATTTATTATATCTAAGCAAACAGACCGCATAAGCGACTTCATTTTATACTATGTAATAAAGATTATTATTAAAAACAAGCAGTCATAGACAATGGCAAGTAATTGCTTGCTTTGTAATAATAGAACTGGGAGAACAATGCGATGCAATTGAGTGATAAAATTCTGAGAAAACCGTATATTACGATCGTACTGAGGGAAAATAAGACTGACATTTTGATAAAACGAGTGAATAACATGTTCTCAATATTTGGATAAAGTGATTACACGCACCTTCCGTTGTTTGGCCGCACTTTGGAATTGAGGGTTGTTGAACTATTTTTCAACAAAGTACGTTCAAAATATATTATAGGACTCAATACTCAATCATTTATTGCAATCATAATGTTTTAAATATATCTTACTTGCTAGCTTAGAAGTTAACACTAGAATAGCTCATTATGAACCCTGATGGGCACCGCAAAGATGGGAGAGGATGACTTACTGTACTACGAGTATTAACATTCATTTACAAATTCATTAATGGAGTAGTAAGATTTTGATATTAGCAGTCCTTTAAGTTTCTTTATATACACTATTTTAATAGAAATACATAAGGACCAGAGAATAATAATTTGAGTTTATGGGGTAGTGCAAGAAGCATGTTCTTATGAAGGATTGGAGACAGGAAAGCTTACTTTAGTTTGATAAATGCGTGTTTATAAACATAAATAGCGAGGCATTTATTGTACTTTGTCATAAACTATATTACTAACGTTATTATAAAGTAAGGTTAGGTTTAAGACAAAGTGGAATACAAAGTCCCATTGTTAACAATTTGACACGATTAAAACATTTCAATTTATTAAACGAAAGGTCAGTTGGAACATAACTAATTTCTCACGAAAAACCACGTTGTGAAATAACTGTGCAAGTCTTAAAAAGTACATTGGTTTGGACGCTTAACTTTTATTTCGCCAGGTAGAGATTCCATTGTGTTCTTACAATTAAAAAGATTTCCACAACGGAGAATAAATCTTCTTTTGTTTTAAACACGCACAATCCAAACTTCGAAATTACGCTCAAAACAAAAGCTGAAACAAACAAAGTCACGCCCTCTCGCTCTGTCTCTGGAAGAATTAAAGTGTGGTGTTATTTTAAATGTTTTTTTTTACGGAATCTTACATCAATCAGAGATTCCGAGAACAGGCGACAATGAAAAACGGATGAGACCACTGTTTTGGTAGGAAAAAGACTTTCAACTATGTACTTTTGTCGTGTCCAATGACCTTTTTGCGTCCAAAAGTAAATTGTGACGGTGAAAATATCTCCTACGGCACATGCGCGAACGGTGCCAGAAATAAACTCCTGCGCACGGATCGTGTTCCTCAGTACCGCCTAGCGAGCTGTGAGCACCGCCTGTGATAAAACTAGTCGAAATTCGAATTTTAAGTGACCACGGCTGCGATGATGACAAGTAACTTGCCAGTGTCAAATAATACCCAATAACCCATTGAGACCCGCTTGTGTGGATTCCACGTGTTGTTTGATGTGGCAATAATTAACTGTAAGTACTGCTTTGTTGGCTTTTGGCGCTCTTACAAAGTTGAAAAGGTGCGTGAATTGCATGTCCTGTTTGCTTTGTCTTCCGATCTAACCTTGGGCAATAGGTACACAAATATCTAGTTAAAAACCCCTCATAATGTTTTCTGTGATGCTTTATAATCCAACAACCATACAGTTCGTTTTATGAGTTTTTTTTTACATCAAAATTTTTGTTTGAATTTGTTTATTTTGACAACATTTATAAATAAAATGTTTTATATTAACTGCCACATTAAAAAATCTGTTATAAAAATATAACATGAATTAAAGCTCCTAAAAAAATTATTATCAATTGTAGATATAAGAATATATTTAATCAAACCATCACGTGAATTAAAAAAAATACGCAATCAGTAGCGTCAATTAGTGTCCATTTTTGACTCTTATCTGCGGTCGTTTTCTATTCATGCTGTCTGATAATAGCTCATCATTCAGTGCAATAATAACAGAACCAAAGCGTTTAGCGCTTTACTACTCTTCTTTTGAAATCTCTTGACATTAGTAATATTATTATCTGTATTTATTAGTTCTATACTTACTAACAATTAAAGGTAGGGTTATTCCCGCAAATAAAACAGACACCGCTTTCGCATTAAGTGCGTAATACGAAAAACACGTTTCCTTTGTTAGTCCCTAAGCCAAATACGACAAAACTGATTCGAGGAAGAAAAATACAAGAGCTTGTGCCAAAACCGTTTAAAACAGTGATATCATTCGCAGCCGGATAAACATTTTGATGGTCACATCACTGGAGAATACTTCAGCACCAATGAAAACAATACTACTAAACAATCAGAAGATAAAGATTGCTTTGGTAATGATTGCATACATTTATGTCGTTAACAAGGATAATTTACTGATTAAAAACCCACACGTTCAGAGTACTTCTCAAATATTATTGTGTAGCAACATTACGTAAAATAAATAATAACAAGGCATGATCTCACACAAATTGAACCAGTCCTCAACTAAGCCCTAGGCTTGATCTACGGGTACTAAACAGAGATAAACATACCTACTCATATTTATAGAGAAAACATTCAAGACTCAGGAACAAATAATCGCGGTCATCATACAACTGGCATTTGAAAGCAGCTTCGTAGGCAAGGTAGAACACTACGAATCAGGCTAAACGTGCCGTTATAAGAATCTTTTATTTTTATCCTTCACAAAGACTTCAAAATCATGAAAACAATTCAATAACATTTTTTAAGCTTTCATCTTTAAACAATAAACGAAATTCTTGATCAAAATAAATAGCAACGCAAATTTATAAAAGCTTTATTATCGACGGCCGAAAAACCTGTGTTTACACGAGTAACTTCACAATTTGAACAATTTACACCGCTGCCGTATTTCCGCTCATTTCGTGGTGACCTTCGTCATTCGTGACCTCAATAAATAAATGTTATATTTCGCATGTTTTTCAGGCCGTTTGTAATTATATTTTTCGGTCAAGGTGTCTTGAAGAATGTACAAGCTCTTATGTTAATTGAAAACTGTTTTGTGATATTAAACGGAAGTTTGAAAGATAGTAACGCTTAAACCATCTTTATTTATAGTATTTTATTTTATATAAAATTCTTTACATAAGAAAGATATTAGTAGATTTTGTACTTTTAGATCCTGGCCAAGATACAGGTACTGTAATAAATTCTTGATTTTTAATAATGTATTGAATAAGATTGCATAAAACTTTAAATTGAGTTAAATTGGATTGAAATAAATGACAAACAATGACGTACTTCAACCGCACGTAGACTTACCGGGATAGCATGACGTACGGCTACGGAAATGATGACATACTTATTTATTATTTCGCATACGTGGTACAGTGGTAGAGCGTTTATCTAGCAAACAAGTTTGAAGGTTAACTAATTGAATATGAAAAACAAACTGATTCATAAAAGAGTCTTCGCATATTTTAGCTTTATCATATGGCCATAGTCAGTAGTCACACAGTACGAGTATTGTTTGACAAGAAGACAAAATTGACATTTACAATGGGTACATTACATAATTCCGAATTGATCAAAATTCCGAAAGCAATGTTTTGATAAGACTTGATTTTTTGATATCGCTTATAAATTTAACATAACCTAACAATATGAATTCATTTTTGGATTAAATCTCAACTAGCTAGTATCAAGTATAACATTCGGATACAAATATAAATAGTATTTGGAATCTTAAAGTATGCTCCTCCTTAACAATATGCTCTAAGTATTCATATTCATTGACTTACACAATAATTAAATTCTTGATCGATCTAAATGAAAGCTATGCTATAATTTGCCAAATAAAATGTATAAATAGATTAGCAACTAACAGCTTACGATAGTGAAACTGAAATCTATTAGGACAAGAATAGAAAATGACGTTTGCATGACGTGTTGACGATGGAGTTCAAAATAATGATTTCGTCACATTATATCCAGAAGCTTATTGATACAAGCATAATAACATTTTCGTTTAATTGAGGTTTTCTGAATGAAATTTATCATTTGACTATACAAAACGTCTAAAAACTTTCGGTTTCGTCATAAATATTCAGTGCCAGAAAACACAAACCCAAAAAAATCACTACGGTGATTCATTTTGTTACAAAACTCCGTGACTCAAACACGAAAAGTATCACCTATCGACAAACAAAAAATAATTACCTCATCTCCTAACTGTCACACTTCTTTAAATATCACGTATTCTCGTTTCATTATCTTGAATATTTTCGACTGTGCCTTAGAATACTTTCTACGGCTCTTAAAGTGAGAGTTATACGGGCCAAATCCGTTTACACTCTCCTTAGCCCACCCGCATTCCTCTTCGGATGGTTGTTATTATGGAAGCCGTGTGAAACGCCAGACGTTCTTTCTATTTATAAGTTTGCGGAAAACTATAGCGCGATCACCAAATTTAATCTCCACGTGGATGCTTCTAAAAACAAACCTATGCAGCGGATATGGCGTAAAGTAAACACTAATTTGATCTTCAAACCGATACATTTCATGTTTAATATGCAATGAACATGTTACTAAAATAAATTACGCAGTCAATGTCGAGTTTTCAATATCGCAGTTCAGAGCCATGCAATTGGACCACTACATTACAATTATCAGCTTAAAAGTACTTAATAATATCAATGAATCGTTTTAATAAAGAGAGATTTAAACGTGACTGTAATGACTGTGTTGGGTGTGAAATGACACTTTTCACTGCATTTTTATTTAATAATGATAAATCCCTGTGATTTTATGTCAAAATACTTAGCTATATTTTTTTTTATTTTGATTAACTTTGCAAACACTTAACAACCATTTTATATAGTCATTATATAGTATGTCCCTGTTTATCTTCGTAATAGCATACCTGTTTTTGCGTGACCCTGTATTTCATGAGTGTGATAATTATATGTTTTCTTCCTACAGATACGTAAAGAAGATAAGCAACTATGGAGCAGTTCGAGTCACTTCTGACGTGCTGCGTCTGTCTAGACCGGTACAGAAATCCAAAGCTGCTGCCATGTCAGCACAGCTTTTGTATGGAGCCGTGTATGGACGGCCTGGTCGACTACGTAAGGCGACAGGTACGACAAAAAATCAAATAATTTAGAGAAGCAAAATACCTCAAGCTGCTATCAACAGAGTTCAAGGTTTTTAATATATTTTTTGTTTTTCAGGTCAAATGTCCAGAATGCCGTGCAGAGCATCGTATTCCGTACCAGGGTGTACAGGGTTTCCCAACCAATGTAACCCTGCAGCGGTTTTTAGAGCTTCACGCTAATATAGCTGGGGAACTTCCCGACCCGACCGCTGGACAGGTTATGGAAAGGTGTAATGTTTGCTCAGAGAAAGCGTATTGTGCGCCGTGCGCACATTGTGACAAAAAAGTTTGCGAAGACTGCAAGTCAGCACATATGGAAGTCTTACGCAGAGAAATCGCAAGGATCAACAATCAAATAAGACGTGGTGTCAACAGACTCCAAGATATCCTTTCAGTCGTCGAGCGTAACACGATAAGCCTCCAATCAAACTGCGGTGCAGTGGCAGGAGAAGTCGATGAAATCCACAAAAGACTTGCCAAAGCTCTTAAAGATAGAACTGACTTTTTAAGACACGAGGTTGATCGTTATCTAGCTACTGAATTAAGAAATTTAACACATCTCAAAGATAATCTAGAGCTAGAACTAAGTAATATTCAAAGTAATTGTGATCTCGCAGACAAATATATGAACGATGACGTCGAATGGGAAGATACAGAATTAGTTGACACAAAAGAAATTTTCCTGAAAACTGTTGAGTTCTTGAGAAACTTTGAATATGAAGCCGGCGACTACAACCGAAGAGTTCGTTTTGTTATGACTCACGACCCCAATCAGCTGGTTGTACATGTGGCAAGCTATGGAGAGCTAAACATAACACAGCCTAACGCTTATGCAGGAGCCAGCCAACAAAGCCAAGGATTGACCAGATCAAAGAGTGATCATCGTCTTGCTACGCAGTTCCGTCAGCAGGAAGAATCTAAAGGATACACTGAGAATGACGAGCCAGTTCTTGGCGGTCGTAAGTTTGGAGAACGTCGCCCGCCCCCACCTGAACGGACAACGACGAGAGATTACGGAGCTACGGACGATTACAGCGGATATGAATCGGAACACAGACCTTCTCGAAGGTTCCGTTCTCGATTTGTCAGAAGTCACCAAGATAATGACTCTGATACTGAAACCCCAACGCGTAACGTCAAAGCAGAGCCGAAAGAGAAGGAAAAGGAAAAAGTGGCTGATACTGAAGACGCAACAAGGGGACCTCTTAGTGGAATATTTAGACTTAGCGACTGCCCGCGCGTCATGCAGAGGATAATGGATGTGGACAGTGGTAAAAAAAAGGAAAAAAAAGAACCACCACCCCCTCCCAAACCAGTGCAGCCAGCACCTCAGCCACAGCGACGAGCTCCACCAGCGCAGCGTCAGCAGAGTGAAGATGATGAAATATCCCGACTCAAAAGGCAAAATAAGGGTGCGGCGTCATCTCAAGAACCAGACCGCGTACCACCACGCGCGGAGGAAGAACGCGCCTCTATCACTCGTAAACCACCCACACCAGCGCGGGAGGTGAGTTGGGAAGATGAGGAAAATTAAACAGGCGACGCGACGTAGACATAAGGCAGATCATCGATATACTAACAAGAAAAACGCGACAACTAACGGCATTCCATAAAATACACTCCACGTTTAATTAACACGCACACAACACAACACAAATGTTCTTACCGTTTTGGTACCAATAGCGAATTTCGATATATTTCTCAGGCTTCCAGCGACGGTGAATCTGACGAATCTCTTGGAACACTTCAAAGAAATCAGCGTAAAAATGCTGCACCTGCTCCCAAACCAGCAGTCACACCCGTCAGAAGACCGTCGGCTACAGAAACTACTCCCCACCGCCCCGCGGCACGCGCACCTAGCACTGAATCTAGCGCATCGACTGAAAGTTCCGGCTCGGCGGTTAAACACACAGGTGCGATACTATCCATCGCAGAGTTAAAAGCAAAATATAATAGTACCGAGCCTCCATCAAAACCTGGAAATCGTTTCTTTTCCGCAGGCAACGAAAGAACAGCTCCGGCGACAACGAACGGAACAGCCGGCGGCGCGCAGCGGGTGCAAAGCCGTTTTGTAGGCGCTCAACGACCCGTTCCCGCCCCGGCGCCCGCCGAGCCGGCTCCAGCTGACTCCGACACAAGCTCCGAAGAAGAGACCGACTCGTCAGAGGAGAGCGAAGAGGAGCCTGCATCGCAAAGGAAGCCCGAGAGCCAGGCGATAGCTCGCAGCGACATAGGACCGCTGCTCGCGCGTAGCAATAATGCACGAAACGACGCGATCGATAACAAAGCCAAAGAAACACCTGCCCCGTCTCGGTACCGCACAAGAAACACATCCCAAACTGAAGAGGAGCCAGCACCTAGGTATGGCGCCAGCGGTTCTTCTTATAGCAATCGTTATGGCACCTCCAAGCCTAAAGAAGAAGAACCTATTTCTTCAATCGACGATGAGTCAAAGTATCCAACTGCACGCTCGAGATATCTTGCTTTAAAAGAACGACGCAATCGTCTCGCTAGAAGCAAAAGCAGTCACACTGGTTTTGGCATGGGAGACGAAGATGACCAAGATGAACCAGTGTCTCCCACAACAGCATCACCTTCAGCGTATTTAGCGGCTCGATACGGCTCTGGAACCGGTGGTACAGAGTTGTCTCGCAGCCGATCTTCACACGCTCTGAAATCCAGAGAGAGCTCACCAGAACGGCCAGTGCCAGGTGAAAAAGACGGAGCAGCCTTAAGTTCCTGGGCTAGATATTTGAAGAATAAGTATGGATCGCGGGGCAAAGATCGCGATACGGGCACCAGCGCGTCGAGCACGTCTCGCCGCCTGTCTCTCGGGCTGCCCTTACGTTCGGCTAACGAGCTTGCCAGTTCTGATGATGATTCAAAAAACGCGGCAGGCTCCCCCATCTCCCCTACGGCGGCTACAGCAGCGGTAGCAGGTTAGAATAACGCGTGGCGTGTACATAGGTTTGACGCTTGGATTCTGGGTTTCCTCTTTCCTGCATTCATTATTTGTATCTAATTATGATTTTGTTCGTTCAGGTTTCGCAGCAGCAGGTTCCTCCCCTAGGAGCCAGTATCTGCAGAAACGCCGTTTACAATTCAGTGTTGGGAGTCGGGGGAGCGAACCCGGATGTTTTACTTGGCCTCGAGGTATCGCTGTGGGCCCCGACAACAACATGGTCGTGGCCGATTCATCAAACCATCGAGTACAGGTTCGTGTAACAAGTTACATCTCATTTAAGTTGGATATTGTTATATCATCGTTCTGAACTTGAGTCGATGGCCCGTGCAAGTATGCGGTGAATATGAACGATGGAGTTTAATAGGTCGCAAGTTAAATACGGTGACGTCGTCCGTATGAAAGGTAACAAGCATAATGCGGTACCATCGTTTACTTGTTCATGTCATTAATCAATTATACCGTAAAATTTAGGTGCTTGTAAAGAAATGTTATATTCAAAGTAATAAAAAAAGTAAATGTTAAATATATTTTTTTGATATCCAGGTGTTCGATTCCAATGGCATTTTCGTGAAAGAGTTTGGGCAGTACGGCAGCGGCGAGGGAGAATTCGACTGTCTCGCTGGAGTCGCCGTCAACCGCATCGGGCAGTACATCATTGCGGACAGATACAACCATCGTATACAGGTTAGACTATGCCGCCCTTGGAAAGATATTTTCAAATTTTCGAACTGCATGACATATTTAATATGTACCAGCACTGCAACCGCTAAGCAGCTTCTCTGTTCGTAGACAGTTTTGCTACGACGCGGAAAATTTGCTGCATTAGCTTACGAGCGTAGCGCGTAGCGCTATGTGGCAGTGAATTTGTTAAGAGATTTCTTACAAAAGCTGAAGTGAAACAAATAGGATTTGAGTCTGGTGAAGAAAGAAATAAATGATATTTTAAACGTAAGCGCATTATAATGCGAAATTCTGTAAGACTCAGGGTCACTTTATATGAGAAAAATATTTCTTTGGGATCGTCCTTTCCTAAAAAATAAATAAAGGATCGTTTAACATAATGTTTTGTTTAGCTAATGTTCGGTGAAAGGGTGCCGAGGCGAGTGTGAGTATCAATATATTTTTAGGGAAAACCTTATTTTGAGCGTTATTATATCGGCGTCTCAGCGAGGGCCTCTATTTTACTGGGTAAAACCATATTGCCCTTGATGTGTTACAATTTTGATAGATAGATAAAACGTTTATTTGCGTACTACAATTGACAAAAATAAAAATTCAAAATAAGCAGAGTGACACTAACATTACACACAAATTGCCAAAGGAACGTGTGCGCTGCAGCAGGGCAAAAGGGTATAACTTTGATTAGTGTATAACTTTGCTCATCATGAGCAAAACACTGGTATTCTGCCACATCCCTGAAAACGACAGAGCAACAACAACCAAAAATAAACCCTGCTTATACATACTGTCATGCGTTTGGGTGCTTGTGCGTGGATTGGTTGGTGTTTGGTTTTGTTTCTAACTCAGCCGCCATTACTGTCTAGTAAATAAGAGGTATGAAAGCGATGACAAAACGATACTATATCAAAAGCAATAATGTTTTACCGTGTAGAAACCCAGGGTCTCTATTCCCGACGGTAAAAACCATATCGTATTGGATCTGTTATCGTATTGTTCTGACGTCAGTCGCCATTACTGTCAAGTAAATAAGAGCTATCAAAACAAGGACAATACGATAACAGATCAGAAACGATATTGTTTTTAACAATGAATAGAGCCGCAGCCCAGCCAACAACAAATTGTAAGTCTCAATGTGCGACATACCATTTGCAATACAGGGTGTCAAAAAATGTGAATCAGATATTTCGCGGAGTGATAGATCGCACGATTCTGATCTCTACCCACAGTACCTATAGGTACAGCCAGTTATCGGCAATGCTCGTTTTACAATGGAACCCAAGTGACAAATGTACTGTCACTGTGTTATAACGATAGCCAGCTGAACACTAGTGTCAAGGTCGGAGTATTGGTCTATAATCTATACGTACTCTAAAATGATTGAGGTTATTGTGAAATAATATAAAACTACGCTAAAAGTTAATATTTCACGCTTAATGGTCCCTGACATTTGGCAATGACAACTGAATACACGTCATTTTTAGTATAAAAAATGTACATTTCATTGGAAAATAAAACAGGGTGGGCCCTAAATTTATTTTCTCTACACAGAAAGATTTTAAATATGTACATTTTTATCAGTCATACCTCGTAATTTAATTTGGTTTAGAATAATAATATGAAATAGAGTTATACTTTAAATAAATACTGATTTTGTCAACGGAGTAGTGAGAATTTGTTTTTGTTTGTTATTTTAAATGAAATAATAGTGTAGTGATTATTAAGTCACAAATCTACGTTTAAGATTGTTCAAAGGTAATAGAAGTAAAAAAAAATAATGAACAGCACAAGCAACGTTTTAATGCATTCGAGAAAGCTTTTTAAATACCCAATGGAAACGGTTTCAAATTTGCAAATTTCCCCGAGGTGCTTTCGTACTTTTTTCAATTTGTCTACTTATTCCTTTTGCGTTTCTCCGATTGCTGCTACAGGGTGTACATTCATAATATTTTGATGCAATATTAACTTTAAAAGTGGTTATAATAAGACAGGATCATGTCAACTCAATCAATCTTTATTTGATTTTACCGTCATAAATTTATGTACAATCCGACTTGTGTGAGCCCGTCTTCAACATTGATTAACACTTGTAATTTAAGATCGAAAGGAGTTTATTTATAGAATTAGGTATTTTTAATTAAAGTAAATTCACTCCTACTCATAATTTTTGTAATACAATAATTAATGTGACAGTAAAAAAGAAAAAATGCTTTACTTATCTCATGGTCATAGATAAGTAAAATTATCATTTGCACCCTCCAACAAGGCCACTCGTCAGCGCTCGTGTAGCTTAAATATTTTAAGATGCAATTGATCACTTTCATCAATCTAGGTAATATAATTTAATCTTAAAATTTATTATTTTTCTTAAACATGCAATGGAATGTTGGCGTTATGTTAGTTATTTTAGGCTGTAAAAGAATGTCATCTTTAATTTTAAATTTATTGAAGGCCTAGGCCGGGAAGTATTTTTTTTAAATTTTGACTGTAAACTTGGCGGCTGTGTTTATGAACAGGCTGTTTTTTTTTAAATATACCCGGCCGTGCGTCCAACTAAAGCGTTTGCATGTTTATTTAAAGTACCAGGAGAGCTGCAGAGGTAATTAGGGGTGCGTAGCGCAGCTTAGATTGCGGGCGATGTAACTCGGTGCGGTGCACACAGCACACAGCGCGGATGACTGGGCACTGTAGATTACTTTTAATGTGTATGCACTCCTAGTATTTGAAGTTTTTTTTTTAAAATGAATTATATGGTTGAGAAAAGCACTATACATACCTCGCCGTGAAAAGGGGTTGCCAGCCTCGTAACTATTTATTGTTCATCCCATCCCGTGTGGTTGCCGGGTTAGAATAGTGCCATGTCTTCCTGTGGATGTCGTAAGCGGCGACTAAGAGAATAAAGGCTTGTAGTACTGATAGGCGAAGGGCTGGCAACCTGTCATTAATATTGCTACGCTTATTACGCGATCCGTGCAGACTCCAGCCGGTGAAGCGGCGTCTCGCGAAGTCCGGCAAAGTCACCCACGTCATGGGCCCGACGGTCTTCAACCAGCTCCCCGATACAATCACCTCGGCACCCTCCCTGAACTCTTTTAAGAGAGAACTCAAAGTTTGGCTTCTCGAGCACACTTTTTACAATTTTAGTGAGTTCCTTACATTTAAACACGAATAATGGCGATTATAGCTCAAGACTGACATATTATAATTATATTTATTAAATAAAATAACTGTTTTAAAAAACAAAAAAACGCCTTCAAAAAACAAAAAAATAACTTCTTTTAAAATGGTAGGTACTATCAGCCCATCGGAACCTTGACCCACCATAGAACGTTGTCACAGTGACGTTATGATTCAAGTCATAAGAAGTGCCAAAAAAAATGTTTTAAAATGTCACTGTGACAATGTTCTATGGTGGGTCAGGGTTCCGAGGGGCTGATAGTACCTACTATCAGCCCAAAGGAACCCTGACCCACCATAGAACTGTGTCACAGTGACGTTATGATTCAAGTTGTAAGAAGTGCCAAGCAAATGTTTCACAATGTCACTGTGACACTTTTCTATGATGGGTCAGGGGTCCAATGGGCGGATTGATAGTACCTATAGGTCAGTCAAGCTGAAGTCGGCGACTGACAATATTTTCAACCAAAAGCCGACTTCAGTTTGACTGACCTATAGGTACTATCAATCCGCCCATTGGACCCCTGACCCATCATAGAAAAGTGTCACAGTGACATTGTGAAACATTTGCTTGGCACTTCTTACAACTTGAATCATAACGTCACTGTGACACAGTTCTATGGTGGGTCAGGGTTCCTTTGGGCTGATAGTAGGCACTATCAGCCCCTCGGAACCCTGACCCACCATAGAACATTGTCACAGTGACATTTTAAAACATTTTTTTTGGCACTTCTTATGACTTGAATCATAACGTCACTGTGACAACGTTCTATGGTGGGTCAAGGTTCCGATGGGCTGATAGTACCTACCATTTTAAAAGAAGTTATTTTTTTGTTTTTTGAAGGCGTTTTTTTGTTTTTTAAAACAGTTATTTTATTTTATACTTTTTAGTGATCATAATATGCTGTTATTAAGTAGTTTCACTTCCTAGTTGATATGAAATTTTAAGACATTTCAAATTCACCGCAAGTTTGTAACGCCTCCGCGGGAAAGTCAGTCATATTTATTGAACAATTAAATGTTTTTCTTTATAGTCGCTCAACTATCTTAATCGAGATATCGTATCGCCACCCTTGAAATAGGTACCGTTTAGGAGTTCCGTTTTCCATATCGTTTTCATCATCAGTTTCACTGCACCGGTATATGTAAAATGTATACTAAAGGATAGTACAAATAGAGATGACGCGATTACGTAACCTTAATTCAGTGTCAAATTGACGGATCAGCGTGCCTAATAGATAGTGATATTGCTAAGTAAAACTTCAATCTTAATTATTAGGTATTAGTTAGGTATTATTTTTATACAAACTGAACATGATGGCATATTGAACTGTATGAAATAATAAGCCCAACAAAAGGTAACTGCTATCTATAGTCTCTATCATCAGACCTGTAATGGCACTTATAACCCATATGGATGCAATTGTTCTCATCAATAGAAATGAATTAAGTCCAAACACAAGGTTGCTACTGTAAAACGTTGAGGAGTTCCCTTGACTGTTCTTCGTCTTCAACATCAGACCCCTAATTACAGTCACAACCCATCTAGGTGTAAAGTTCTCATCAATACAAATTAATCAAGACCAAACACCAGGTACTTGCTGTAAAGCGTTAAGGAGTTCCCTTGACTGTTCTTCGTCTTCATCATCAGACCCCTAATTACAGTCACAACCCATCTAGGTGTAAAGTTCTCATCAATACAAATTAATCAAGACCAAACACCAGGTAATTGCTGTAAAGCGTTAAGGAGTTCCCTTGACTGTCTTTCGGCTCTATCATCAGATCCACTCCAGACCTTCATTAAATAGTAGTGTTTTATAATGAAAAGCAGTTTGTAGTCGCTCAACTATCTTAATGGAGTTATCTTATCGCCACCCTTGAAATCGTAACCGTTAAGGAGTTCCGGTGGCCATCTGTGGTCTTCATCATCAGTTCCGCTTCAGCAAATGATACTTTCTGAATGCAAATGCTGGAGAAGTCACTTCAAATACTAAAATCGCTATATGTTTGGCTACAATATTTGAGGAGTTCCCTCAACTCCTCACTGATTCCCTCATCAGATCCCGGTTTTCTTATTATGGTACCACCCTTGGAATATCTCCTTTCCAACAAAAAAAGAATCATCAAAATCTGTTCATAAACGACGAAGTTATCCGCGAACACACATAAAAAAAAAAAATATATATATACGGTCGAATTGAGAAACTCCTCCTTTTTTGAAGTCGTTTAATTATCACAATTTTTAGAAGGCTCATATTGAGTAATTACATTATTATTAAGTATCCAAAATTATGGAACTTTTTTATTACCTATTAACTATTATTGTTTTTCTTTTAAGTAATAATTTATTTTTTACGATTATACAAATAAGCTGACATGTAATATAAAATTTATGAATAAAATATGATTATGATTATGATTAAAATGTATTTTTTTTACCATCAGGTTTTCGATCCTCAAGGCAGGTTCCTGAGAGCATTCGGAAGCCAGGGCACAGGGGACGGCAAGTTCAACTACCCATGGGGCATTACCACAGACGCGCTCGGATTCATATACGTGTGTGACAAGGAAAACCATAGAGTTCAGGTATTCATAGACGACTTGATACCATAGCAAAAAACAATACACTCAGTACTTATTTTCCCCGAGCTCTATATGTAAGCAACAGATCGAAACTGTCTTGAAATACTCGTAAACTTTGTCAGTAATATACTCAATAAGTATGTACATCACCCTGTATTTTAATAGCTAACCGATAATTTGGTTGAAAATAATAGTGATGTATATTATTCAAGGTGTTCCAATCCGACGGCACGTTTGTGGGCAAATTTGGTTCCTTCGGCTCCAAGCTTGGCCAGCTGGAACATCCTCATTACATCGCCGTGTCCAGCACCAACCGTGTCCTGGTCTCCGACTCAAATAACCACAGGATCCAGGTCTTCGACGTCAACGGGAGGGTTCTGTCGTCGTTTGGAGATGAAGGCTCTGAAGACGGACAGTTTAAGTTCCCGAGGTTAGCTATAGTATGATTTATAATTAACCTGTCCTGACACACGGAGTTTATTTTCTTTGTTTTTGAAAATCAAAAAAAAAAACAGAAATTAGGTTTGAGATTATTTATCCTTGATTTTAATACAATTTTCGGGGATGATAGAAAATCATACATTTCTTCAGTTTTTTAAAATGAGTAAATAAAATTGAGCCGCTGATGTATATAACTTGACCACTTACAAACTACTACAAAATTAGATCTTTTGTTTAAACAATATATTTTTCTTTAAATTTTCCATAATCAGAAATGAAATAAACATTCGTAAGATACCAAAACTAAATCTAAACATTCACATGCCACCACCCCTAAATGAATGAACTTTATCAAATAGCACAAAATTATTCTTAAACTGTACGACAGATTCCTCGCAAGTTGGCTCGGTTGTAAATTTAAAATATTCAAGACGGACGTCTGGAGAACGATTCCGTTAAAAAGAACTGCATAATGCAGTGCATTGTTATTTTTTTAAGCTTCATATATGGTGTTTAAGTCATATATTAGATATCTGGTGCCTTATAGCTGTACAATTGGGTTTGTCGTGTTTTTTATATAGGTATTTATAAATAAAACACCCCGTATGTCAACCACACAAATTACCCCTTTTTTACGTCCACCAAGTTAATTTGTTTCAGTAAATGATATACATCGTAAACAAAAGTCTTGGTACTACTAATAATTAAACAGTAAATTCAGTAAATCAGGATTCACATTTCTGCAGTAAGAAGCCATCAAAGCTGTACTCTATTTTAACTAAAATAATCTAAAAACGTGCTATTGTATTCGAAAGATTAGAAGATTCAAAACTTTGTCCACGGTTTCAGCTAAATAAATGACAATCTGTTCTAAATTTAAACATTCCAATTTGTCAAGTCCCTCCCACGCCTCCGCTTTACTATGACTCTTTAATGGCGGCGCCGTTTAGTCTCGGTTCCAAAACAAACTGTCACAGTTTGTACAATATTATTATAATGAACAGTGTAATATCACAAATATTTGCTTATGTACAGTCGCGGACTTTAATAACACGGACCACTATACAACCTTGTCAGATAAAACCATCGATTAATTCCTATGTACTTTCTATCTCGTCACTTGACGCTGTTACTATGAGAAGGTTCTTTGGTGGATCAACATTTAAATTCCTCATTGGTACACGAACATTAAAATCGATCTAGCAGCAAAGTGAATTCAAATGTTTTTAGCTACACTACTGTTGATATTATCATAGTAATATATTGTAACAATCGCGCGACTTAAGTCGAGACCAGAGATAAACACGGTACAAATCGAATTCTGGTGTATGTCGTGAATGTCTGTGTTTGTTTCAATCTCTAGTATTTACATAACTATGGAGTTTTGAAGATTGTTGACATGAAAATAAACGCCGGTTTTATTTTAAGCATGAATGTAATTTAAAAATAACTCAGTAAGTGTTTAGTGTACTCAACGAATAAATCGTTCATTACTTATAATCTATAAAAAAACAGTCTAGAGTAAAGCAAACCAATATAAACCAACCATTTATGAATCGAGTCAAATACAATAATATTGTATATGACACAATAGAGATATAAATATATATATATAGTATATTATGCATAGTAATATACATAATTTTTATTAGCAGCGGCATAGGGGCATGTTGATGTTTGTGACGTCTTGGGAACGTGTATAATTTTTGACTTTAACTGTACCCTGTTTATTACTTATTTGAATATTGTGTCGAATAATAATATTCAAATAAGTAATAAACAGGCCTCACCTTACCAAAAGTATCATCCAATCTTTAAATATTAAGAGGTGTAGATTTGTAAATTTCATTGTTACAATACATGACTTAAACCGGAACCGAAATTTATCACAAACCGGATATTTAACAAAATACGCGTTTTGTTTTACAAGTCAACTAACGATTGTAAGTTATGCCTTCGTCTATTTCAATGACTTCGCAGGCAATCCAATCATTCCGAGCTATCAATAACTTCAAAAAATGTTGTTTTCCATATGAAATATTTTTTTCTCCGAAGGGAAATGAGAAATGCGATCTTTTCCTCTATAGGATATGTTTTCCTTGATAGCCTGAGAATATATTTATAATGGGTGTCCCTCGGAATCCCTAACATGTTTGTCCTACCACATCGTTTCTCCGAATTTTCATTTGCCTTAAACTGGCATTCAGATGGGTCACGCCACTTTTTAAGTCATACAGGTTCTCTTAGGATAGGATGTATTATATAACTACAACACTAAACAGTTTTAAAATATATGCGGAAATAGCTTTAGGATAAACGAAAATTCGGACAAACAGTCCATTAGGATCATAACGATCAGGGATTCAATAGAACGTTTAAGATTTCTACTTCTTTCATAAAACAATATTAAGTGTTGTTTTATCTGTAGACATATGTTTAACCTCCAACAAAGAGAGGGGTATTAAAAGTATTTTTTTGGGCAATGTCAGACCATTTGACTTGGTTCCGAACAAAGCTCGAGGCTTGTACTATGGTTACTAGGCAACGATATACATCTTATGTAGATAAATATAGACTCAGGATCAAATATTCGCACTCATCACACAAATTATCTGCCCTTACCGGGATTTGAAAAAATACTGGCGCTCATCACACAAATATGGACCAATAGCTTTGTAGGCAGCATCACTTTATGAAGTTCCTTAGGCTAGGTTTACACATCATATTTTTTCTCATCATCAAACCGTACACGACATTTTATTGAATGTCGAAGTGACAACAAAATGTAAATGGTAACTTTAAAAATCGTTCACATGGGAAAATATCGTGCCCAAGACATATTTTTTACCGTACACCGTAAGATTTGCCACCGAGGATACAAGATTCACGAAACGATTTTATATATGTATGTATGTAAACTCTTTATTGCACATAAACAATTACAAAACATTTTGCATCACTATAGATAATGTACATAGGCGAACTTATCCCATATGGGATCTCTTCCAGTTAACCCTGGAGTAGAATAAGCCAGGATAATGCAAGAGGATAGGCAAATTTCAAAAGCGACTTCGTGGCGATTGTGCTTACGTTGTATTGTTCACAAGAACAAACTGGTTTCTCGTAAACGGGAAGACTATATACGTGAAAAACCCGAATGGACCAAGCGCCGTGTGAATGGTCGTATCGTATAGGGTAAAACCGTATGCGAGAAAATATCGATTTGAATAGTCGTCGTGAGAACCTAGCAAAACACTCGTCCTCTAGAAATCTACCACCTTACACTACACGTGTACAACAATCTTGTTAAACACTTTATACTACCCAACCAGGGTGTGGGCGTGATTCGGAGAGGCTGCTAAATATTCACGTTTGTAGGCACTATCTCGAAAGGGTGCGTGTAAATTATTTATTCGCAGATAGTTGCTAATAATTTTTAGGGTTGAATACCCTAAGGGATTCTATTACTAAGCTTCTAAACGTGTGTCAGAGGGCTGTATTTAAGACACTTGAAATTTTCACAGGGAGCGTATTTCTATGGGTGCTATAATAAAATATTGCAAATACTATAATAACACATTAAATTTTAAAAATAAAATATTTTACAATAGTGATACGGCACCCTTTTATTTGATAAGTTTTACAGAGTATAAGGTAACAATTGCTAATTAATACCGGCCTGTTATACAAACCTTACGCGTCCCATAATGACCTGGCCTAACCAAGATGTAACAAAGGAAATGAAACCAAAGTCTAATTATTTTTCAATATAGTCTCCTTTAATATTTACACACTTCTCACATCTATGTATTAACATCTCTATCCCTTTAAAAAAGTATGTTGAATCCTTTTCCTCAAAATGGGCTAAAACAGCTGCCTTCAACTCTTCATTAGAATTTTTTTTTCCTCGTAAGTCCCGCTTTAAATTGGGGAATAAATAGTAGTCGCTGGGGGCCATGTCTAAACTGTAAGGTGGATGGTTGACTTCTGTGAACCCGGACTCGCGAACAGCAGTCTTCGCAATAGTGGCAGTATGGACTGGGGCATTATCGTGAAGCAGCAGTACTCCTTCCGTGAGTTTCCCTCTGCGTTTTTCTTTTATTACATCCCGCAATTTATGTATAAGTGAGGCATAGTATTCACCATTTATAACAGTATTACGCTCTTTAAAATCAACCATCAGAATGCCCTCACAATCCCAGAAGACGGTGCACATCAGCTTTTTTGTGGACTGCTGCACCTTCGCTTTCCTAGGCGGCTTTTCGTTCTTAAAACGCCACTCCATCGACTCGCGTTTGCTTTCAGGGTCATAATATAGCACCATTGTTTCATCCCCAGTCACAACCCGCCTGATGATATTCGTTGGATTTTCACTACAAAGGTCCAAAAACTCCGAAGCACATCGCACTCGTTCTTCTTTTTGCACCGCTGACAGAAGTTTAGGCACCCATCTTGCACTGACCTTACTCATATGAAGGTGGTCGTGAATCGCACGGTGCACTGAACTTTTGGAGAACTCTAACCTTTCTGAGATTTCTCTAATCTTCAAACGGCGATCACTCAATAACTCTTCTTGAATAAGAGCGATGTTCTCCGGAGTGAGCACTTTCAGCGGTCGGCCGTCATGTCCCAGGTCTTCGACAGTTTCCCGTCCGAGTCGGAACTCTTTCACCCACTTTTTTACAGTGCTATACGAAGGTGAACACCCCCGCATCATCTAACCACACACCATCTAAATAGATAAACCCTTAAAGAGGGAGATAAACCTTCTTTAAATATAAAATTTATCACACTTCGATACTCAATTTTCGACATCTTGGCGACACCAGCGACTCATCACACACAAATGGCTCTAAAATTGAAAATAATAAGAGCAAGTCGTAACTTGTTCATTTATTAGCAATCCGGAGAGACGTACTATTCAGCGTAGTATAACATGTTATGACAAGTTGTCGGGAACTATATCAGACCAGGTCATTATGGGACCGCCTGGTATATATTGTATTTAAAGGACATCTTGTCAGGAAACTAGGCAATAATTTTCGATTCTAATTTATATAAAAATAATGAAAGTTTGTAAGTCGCTTTATTATTGTTTTGATTTGTTTTCACGTACGTTGGGGGTAGAAATATCATATGAGAGAAATCGTTTTCTTTTGAAACGAGAGTCAAGTGAGAAAACCAAGACGAGGTATAAACGAATTCTAAACGAATGCGTTAACGGGCACAAAACTACTTACAATATTATTTACTACAATTTAGACGCGCGTGTTAGCAAAGTACTCTGATTAACTAAATTAAATAAAAACCGCATCCAAATCGGTCCACCCGTTGAGCTACGATGCTACAGACATACAGATACACAGATACACACATACACACATACACAGACATACATAGATACACAGATACATAGCCATATCCGGAAAATTTACAGCCATAGCTGCAAGCCAACAACTTTTCTAGTTAACCCTAAATTTCATGAATATATTATATTTTAATCCCAGACTAAAGGTTGAACAGAACAAGAGGGGTTATAACACCTCTAACATGTGTAAAGTATGTCTGTATGTGTCTGTGTGTCTGTGTATCTTTATGTTTTGTTCTCACAAACGGATGGACGCAGCATTCGAACCAACTGGAATAGGGAGTTATACCTAGATTAAACGCCGAATTTGTATGGACTAAACTCGGAGTAAATCTTATTCCAGTTTGGTGAAATGCGGCCTTAGAGTTTTCAGCTCTGAAAGTAGGCGACGCCATTACATTTGCGGTCTTTTTTCCATTCAATCCATACTTAACTTTACAAATGTGAAAGTCACTTTGTGTGTTTGTAACTCTTTCACGGCTAAACCGTGGAACTGGTCTCGATGAAATTTGGTACAAAGATAGCTTGAACCCTGAAGAAGGACACAGCGTACGGGCAATAGCTTGTATTATAATATAATAAATAGGACAATCTGTGTAAAATTAAGATATGGCCCGAAAAAACGACCGTTTATTCACTCCTCCCTAATAGTGACCGCGCTGGTAAATATTTGATGTGTCTTGTCCCAATCCTCAAGTGTCAGGTGATATTCAAACCCACGAGTTACAGTTTAGCCCAAACACGGCTTTAAACTTATCAAATTATCTATACAAAAGACGACAATGTTGCCAGTTTATAAATGTAGAAATGAACTTTTCTACTTATTAAAGTAAATGTGCAATTTTTTGAGAGAAAAATGATCATTACATTTTACTGTACGTATCGTACGTTATGTACTGTATGATTGTGAACAGCATTAGTTTATAAATTTATCTTGCTTGATTTTAAACTGTCAATAAATTCGTCATAAATGGGGGAACATGATATGGCAATGCTGCAATGCGAAAAACCTGGCACAACTTTCTTTTTTTTAATTTTATGTTCGATGTCTAAATGCTGCAGTGGTTTTTCTTTTACAGAAATTGATGATCTTTCAGATGAGCGTTGGTTTTTTGAGGAGATCATCCAAAAATATACTTATACTTAAGTACGAGGCGTCGCTTATCATGCTGCTATCACTAATTAGGCCAATCAGGGGGGCTTGCAGCACTCCCCTGTTCCGAAGATGAAACGAAACTTGGGAGTCATATTTTCAAACTAGATTTTTGAATTGGAGCATTGCCATTTCGTGTTCCCTCATTAATGACGATACACTAAATGTTAGTAGTTACACGGTAGTTTTATCGAACTAGGTTTAGTGTCGTGGGCTCTTAGAATAACACACCAGAGGGCTCTACCAAGACGCATTGCGCTAACTAGCGTTTCTATTCGTTTCGTTTTTAAACCATCAAGAACCACCAATCAAGATACTTTTCGTATCACGTCATCTACCAGTGACGCGATTGGTATAAAACGAGACGAATAGAAACGCTAGCGTAATGCATCTTAGCAGGGCCCTAACGTGGACTGTCGACGTGGCTAAGGTTGCTGGAAACCGATGGATTCAAGCAGCGCAAGACCGGCCCTTGTGGCAAACCTTGTGGGGGAGGCCTATGCCCAGCATTGTGGGCGGCGTCCCCACTCATCATCATCATCATGCCCAGCAGTGGAGGTCTTTTGGCTGAAACGATGATGATGATAAATAAATTGAGAACTTTACTGCTAACGACAAAACGTGTTTGTTTCTGACTAAAAATATCTGAACAAACCTGCTCTTACCGACATGATTTACAATCTGTCCAATCTTATGTTTTGCCCATACTAAGTAATAATTATTGCACGATTTTAGACTTCGTTAATGCGCCAACTTTTGAGATAAGATGCTATCTTAAACTAGAGTTTATTTTTTACGAAAGTTGAATAATGAAAACGTGCTTTAGTGGCTTAAGAAGTATGGATTTAATTTAAATGCGTTGATATTTTGGAATTACTGTATAATGTTTTACATTGCTACATTATTGAAGATTTGATATCAAGTTTTTGAATCATAAATTAAAGCAATTTATAGCCAAGGTAGCGCTGTTAAACACTTTTACCAGCATTATTAAACTGATAAACCCATTGGAAAGTTAAATTTAGTGTTTAGGTCCGGTTTTTACCTTTAATTTTCACACTAGTATAATAAATAAAGTGTCTTGAGGTGTGTGTGGATTTTTCTATATTTATTCTACATTCTTATTTATAGGTATATAAATAACCTTAACGCGCTCTCGTTGTTTAGAATACGGTATTTAACTAATGTCTAAAATAAAATATTTAACTTTATCACACTGTTCTCGCTCAGTTTTGCAATTTAGTCTATTTTTAATTAATAAGAACCTAAAATAAGGAAGCTTTTTGATCACTACAAATAGTGAGGTGACAAGGCGGCTTTTCATACAAACTTCATACTAGCAATCGTTTTTGACGTTCCAATAAAAAAACCTGATTTAATACGTATTACTCTGTTTTTTCAACATCAAATAAAATGTCAATGCTCATGTCACCTATTCTATTCTAAAAATAAACATTCTTTGAATTAAAACTTGAAAAATTCGTTTGTACTTGAAGTAGAAGAAGAAGTTATGAAAAGGGAATATAATCTGCCGAAAGAACCCGAAGAAAATGGTCTATTTTTAAACTTATTTTCCCATAGCAAAATGAACTTTAAGAATTTGGTTAATTATTTATAAAAGAACTACGTACACCTTAGATGTTTTGTGTTAAGAATATAAAACTTATTCCGATTTAAAGCGGTAACCTGATAACATCTTACGATAAAAAAAAACAGAAGGCAGTAAGATTTTAACCAAAAGAATAGATACCCTGTGTTAGTGTAACTAAAAAAAATTCAAATTCAAATTCAAATTGTTTATTGGTAATATATACATTACATGTCAGTTTACAATTGCTAATAAATAAAATATATACTAATGTACCGTATTAGGTTTCGTTGATAATTCCTGTCATGTTAACTAGAAATACCCAAAGGAGGGTTATCTGGATGTATGTCCGCTCGTGACTACTCAACGGGTCGACCGATTTTGATAAATTATACGTTATTAATTTCGCCTTGATAGCGAGTGTGTAACTAGGTACTAAAAATACTTTTTTCTTTTTACTGTTGTAAATGTTTATCGATGACAGTAGGTATCAAAAAATTCAGTGGGGTTTTTAAAGCTTCTTTTTTATTTATTCAAATTAGTAGTTTACTTCGCGTGACAAAAATCATAATTTGGAGTATATCAAATAATCAAACCTTAAATTATCCGTTTATTTATGACACTTTTTTAATATGATGTAAGGCGACAACTTTCTTATTGTTTAATGATAAAAATATATGTTTGTTCACAGAGGTGTCGCAGTAGATGACCAGGGCTACATAGTGGTAGCAGATTCTGGTAACAACAGAATCCAGATCTTCCACCCTGACGGCACCTTCCTCCGCGCCTTCGGGTCCTGGGGGTCCAGCGACGCAGAATTCAAGGGTCTTGAGGGGATAGCTGTCATGTCTGGCGGAAACATCATTGTATGCGACAGGGAGAACCATAGGGTACAAGTGTTCTAAATTTAAATCTTGTTTTTTTTTCATAATACTTTCAATTGTTTTGTTACTATGAGTTTTTGGTAATGCATTTTCTTACTGGCCATTTGAATATTATGTAAAGAGGCTATTATACCAGTAATTGAGCCACAGTACCCATAAGTGCAATGGGGTATTAGGAATTGATTGAATCACTAATGATTTTTTTAAGTACATATTTACCAAATATATATGGCCAAATATTTAATGACATTGAGGTCATTTATGTGTTAAGATTCAGTCAGCTAAGTGTAAGTCTAATAATAATTCATTGGGTTATATTTGCAAACATTGCATTGATATTTATTGTCTATGTTTTGAACAACAAAATCAATCACACAAGTGATTTTGAGACCCGTTAATGCAATTATTATGATGATTTTGAAAAATCTTTCTACATTGGACAACGATGTACTCTTTTTAGTTTTTGTACCCAGACGGTTGTATCAGTTTGAATTTTACATATTTTCTTGTTGTTAGTCCTATTAATTAACTTGTACATAATAAGTAAGTATAATTATTATGGTATATATTTCGCATCGCTTTTATCCTGATACTATATTTATTACTTTCATAAAATATTTATTCTATCATATGTATCTATTGTATTATACTGTATATGTTTATTACATATAATTTCAAGGATTTAGAACTGACTTCTTATTTAGCTTTGGCTGTCAAAATTATTTGCTTTTAATAATTGCAATTTTTACTTCTGTGCTAACCCTTTGTTTCCTACACCCTTCTTTTGTTAAAAATGTATCTTACCCGGCTATTTTGCATTTAGATAGAAAGGCTTGTATTTTTTGCTCACTTAGGGAATATTTGACACGTATTATTTTACATTTTTGCTTGTAATATAAGTATTATACTAACGGAATAACAGTATGTTATATTCTACATTAGCGATCCTAAAAAACATACATAAACCATACTTAAAAAAAATCCTCTTGAATCAAAAAACTATCTATCTATTAAAAAATCCGCATCAAAATCCGTTGCGTAGTTTTATAGATCGAAGCATACAAAGGGACAGATAGACAGCGGAAGGCGACTTTGTTTTATACTATGTAGTGATACAACTTACTTTTGGACCGTCATCGGCTTTTTTGCATTTGTTAAAAACACGAATAACAGTTATACTGTCAAATTTAAGAGCGAGTGTGATAGTGGTAGACAACGATGGTTATTTATTACACTTTCTTTATGCCCAAGCATATTTAATTTCCGATTTCTGCCCAATGTCCTCATCCAAGGACATTTTTGTTTGAATAATTTAAATTCCCGTGCAGAACGTACTAAATTTATTTGTTCTTAATAAAGAACATTGGGCACAACGAGGATAGACGTATTGTATCACAACTGGTTCCAACCACAAGACAAACTAAAAATATTTTTACCAAAAATATGAGAAAACATACTGAATCCCTTTCCTAAGGCAGACGTTTGCTCCATATGAAAATTATGATGGTTTTAAGCTCAAAACTGTCGTGAAGATACACAACAATATTATACTCTTAATGCATGATAACCCAAACAATAACGTAAGCGCTTTTCTCCGGACAAAGTTTAAAATTAGGCAACGTGCTTGTATGTAATGTTCCTACGTGAATTTTACCATGTTCAGCTTTATTTTCAGGGAAATATTTTGAAAGGACCCTGTAACATTGAACATTATTTGAATCCAATTATATTTCTCTCAAAACATTTTGTATATTATTCCGTCCAAAAAGTAATGTGTCTCCTGGACTGTTTATAACAAAATAATATAATTGTCAATTAAAAGTTAAAACTCCAATGAATCAGGCAACTCCGAGGCTGTCCAAGTGCTTATACGAAGTTCCTTAGCAAAATGTGTTACTTACATCATAAAATATCAACCATGCGGTATGCAGTTAACCAACTTGCATTTATTTTAGAATGTGGTAAAAATGTTACTAATACTAAACTTATTGTACACCAAACAAAAACATTACAGAGAAACAGCACATTCTAAAATAATACAGGCAATCAACAGGGGGGGGGGGGGGGGGGATGCTTAGGCGGTATTTAATCCGCAATCATGATAGTGATCGTAGACCGGTCATTTTTGGTGCAGTGCTAGCGTTATCAGTGGTGGGAAATATTAAATTGTTTCAAACTAAATCAAAGCCATGTTTACTTTTAACGAATCGATGATACAGAAAATATTCTATGTAAAGCCCAATATGTATACTGAAATGAAGGATTTATTTATTTATTATGTATTTTAGTGTTCACTAATTAAGTATAAAGTGTAATATTTCATTTTCAACGACACCATGATCTTACATTATTTTAAACGTTAATCATAATATACACCACAAACTAGGTCACTGGTGTATGTCATAGTGACGTCATTGCGCCGGTTTTTCTGGAAAATCTACGATCACTGACATGATACAGATATTTTGAAAATGTACTCCGGGGCCTGGTATCGGTCTGGTAGGTATGAAAATCCTAGTTGTAATTGAATATGATGTACGACACTTTTCACTTAAAGAGTGGTAAAAATACAAACAAAAAAGAAAGCAATGTGGTATCCAATATGTTTAAGATACAACTGGAATATGAAAGTTACGAGTATTTCAAGTAGGTAATCACATAAGGGAGCACTTTTGCTTAGTAGACAACTTGTTTCATAAATATTTATTGGCAAGTTATTTACCGCTCGTATAGATACAAGTACTTTATTTATATCTAGATATTATGATAGAAGATATTTATATGATGTTTTTTTTATCTTTTAATGTCCTGTCCTGATGTTTTACAAGCAAACTACGTTTTTAATTTACTTCAGATTTTGCAATTTTTTGTCATAAATTCGTTATGATTTTATAAATGCCTGACTCTACCGAAATGTCATCATTCAACACACGTTGTAACTGTATTTTAATATGTTAGTCCCAAGTGCTCGCAAGTTAAACATAATAATTTAATTTTATATCCTATCCCCAAGGCGTAAAGCATATTTCGTACCTGTCTCATAAAAAATACACCTAGAACCTCATTTTTCGAAGTCAGTCTTCCAAATACGAGATTACGTGATACGTGACTAGTGTACAGAGTGTGTTATATTTTTTTGTAGAAAGAATTCGGTCGAAAGGTGGATTTTGGGTTTCAAGATCGAGGAAAGCTACTACCGATGCATTAAATTTGGCACATTTGTAGAAAAACTAAATTATTTCTTGCCTTTTTTATTGCCATACAGTTACTTTTTAGCACAACATCAACTAGGTGGCGTTATTTAACTGCTTTTTTATATATTTGTAAGCGAACTTTATATATTGAACCTGATAAAAAACTATTCTTAGGAATCTAGTCAACAATACCAAATATAAATTATCAATATTTTATCATTTCATTAATTGCCTAAGTTCCTCATTATTCTGTAAATAATAAACTCATAATAAATTCTATTGAATAACTGGTAAAAAAAAACTAATAATTAATTAATTCAAAGCCTGAGCTCTTAGTGTAAAATGCTAATGCAAATAACGCCTAGATAGCTTTTGTTTCTCTTATAAATAACATGTACCCTTACCATGAGTTTCAATTAACGTACTCGCTAGCGAGTCTTATGCTCTGTCCCTCGCAGACCTCGCAGTATTATTTCAGAGTGCCAGAGTTGAGGGACAAAGCAATCGACTCGCTTGCTAGTTCGGTAGTTGTAACTCATGGTAAGGGTAATGAACGCAAACGCGTTCGAGACGGTTCACCGCTCAAACAGCAACACACTCAAGGCTCTGTACCCTTACCATGAGTTACAATTACCGTACTCGCTAGCGAGTCGAATGCTCTGTCCCTCGCAGACCTCGCAGTATTATTTTAGGGTACCAGAGCTGAGGGACAAAGCGTTCGACTCGCTAGCGAGTTCGGTAATTGTAACTCATGGTAAGGGTAATGAACGCAAACGCGTTTGAGACGGTTCACCGCTCAAACAGCAACACACTCAAGGCTCTGTACCGTTACCATGAGTTTCAATTAACGTACTCGCTAGTGAGTCGAATGCTCTGTCCCTCGCAGACCTCGCAGTATTATTTCAGGATGCCAGAGTTGAGGGACAAAGCAATCGACTCGCTTGCGAGTTCGGTAATTGTAACTTATGGTAAGGGTAATGAACGCAAACGCGTTCGAGACGGTTCACCGCTCAAACAGCAACACACTCAAGGCTCTGTACCCTTACCATGAGTTACAAATTACCGTACTCGCTAGCGAGTCGAATGCCTGTCTTCTTATAGAGTGCGCTGGCGAATACGGTAATTGGAACTCATGGTGAGGGTAATTACAAAACAGTTTTGTGACAATTTATTTTAATTATCTCTTTTTCTGCTTTTCTTTACATACAGTCATGTAGATACGTATAATGCAAACATAGCTTTTAGTTACAACTAAGTAAATATATATACGTATGTTGAATAAATTTTGTAAGGTTTTCAAGTTTAAAATAAAGGCTTTGTTACTGAATGTTGTTTTAATTAAAAGTTAGGATAAAATGTATAACGTTGTATAGCATATACCACAGATTGAATTAAAAAAAATGTATTTAAAAAACCGTTGCCGACGCGATCATACTACAAGATTTGTATGAACACGTTAGCAATGGTTTCTTAAATATACGTCATGTTCACCACGAAATGTATGTTGATATATTTTGAACCTTATTTAATCAGCTAACGAATTGAATAATAGCAATACAATTGGTCAACTAGTTCTTGATTGGTTGTCAATTTTGGTGAGTCATATTTGTAGGTAATCGTATGAGATGTGTACAAAGATGATATATTATTGGCCGGTACTGTACATAAATACACTTCATTCGTCATCGTTTCGGCCAGTAAGTATAGTGGTGATTATTATCCCGTAACGATATCGTGTTTTGATCCTGTATTTCATATTCTCAATTTATTTCGCTAGTTGTTGCAGTAAAATAATACAGCATTCACATACTGCCACTGCAACCAGCCCCACCAGAGACAGGTGAGCGTACTTTTTGAAGTAGATTTTCCCAGTAAAGCAAAATCAAGATGCTACGGGTTACGGCGTAGCTCTCGTAGCGATACCTTCACCAACCGGTTATATGCGACTACTGCATTGTACCCAGTACTTAAGACTTGTCACGACGAGTAAATGTATTTTCATCACACTTGCTCGTACATGGTGTTATTCCATGCCTGTATACAGAAGGACAATGGCCTAAATTGTTCCCGCGGGAATTATGGCGAGTTTGTCATCCCTAGGGAGTAATGACTTTCTTTTTAAAATTTGCAACTCTTTCGTACATAATTTCTGACTAAGGAGGTTTAATTTTCAGCCAAAAATTAAATCGGTTTTAATTTCATCTTTAAAAATTAGCTATAGACTAACTTACATTACACAAAACCTATATGCTTCATTAAACTTAATTATTTTTATACCTATTTCAAGTTTATATCAACATTTATCATTAATTTTAGTAATTATACATTTTTATCAAATTGGCTAAATCTGGCTCGAATCCAGGTCGAAACTAATCGCAGTATTTGTGGTCACAAAAAAAATATCGTTTCCATTTACGTTCCCGTCCGTCAAAAGTTATTTCT
Source organism: Acleris sparsana (assembly GCA_923062465.1). Lineage (NCBI taxonomy): Eukaryota > Metazoa > Arthropoda > Insecta > Lepidoptera > Tortricidae > Acleris > Acleris sparsana. The sequence goes on from OV281296.1 coordinate 12,085,285, forward strand.
TTATATTTTGCAGAGATAAAGTGTTTTCTCTTTGTTTTTTTCCTCGCAAATGTGATGAAAACCATTGTGTGTATCACAGGCAGTAAGGGGATTACTAACTCGAGTCATTAAAAGCCCTCCGCTTTCGGCGTCGGGCTTCTAACACTCTCGTTAGTAATTCCCTTCATACTACCCTTGATGCACAATGTACTATTATTTCCATATGTATATAGCTCTGCGCGATAACGTTTCAAACCCCCTAAATTACGATTATTTATACGATTTATGAATATAGCGTTGTTATTATACAATCTTTGTTTGTACGTTTCGTTTTTATTGCTACGCCGCGTGGATCTAAGTTTAAAAAAAAAACATTTCCTGATAATTACAAACACAGAAACAAGTATTAATTTTTATATATAGATTAAGCCGTCGAGGATTGATTGAAAACTTAGTACTCGGACTCGGAGTACTCGAATTACGCTTAACTGACTGCTAGGGTAGAAGTACCTTAGTATCGTGGCCACTTTAGCTTTTTGGCAATTTAACGTTGAAATGAGTAGTAAAGATAAATATGAATATAAGTTAAAATTTAAAGTGGCCAAAAACGGTACAAACATGGCCAAAATCGGTACTTTTACCTGTTCAGGTATCTTTTACGGTAACGTGTACAAAATATTTTCCGATACTTGAAAACTAGTACAAATTTTTATATTAGATAATAATAAGTATCTAAACAGGGAAAGAAACTGGTTGAAAACTAAACGTTAGAGGCGTAAATACCAAGAAACTATTGCTCCCCGACAATACGGTTGTAATGGTTTGATGAGAGACCGGTTCCTTTTATTTTTCTTATCGGCTCTAACGGCCTCTGAAAGTGCTAGCGATTTTTCTAACGATGAAAAGAATGGTTCAAAGCATAAGCGATGCAGTAAGAAGTAAATAATATTGAAAATATGTTCTGTAAGCTTTTTATTTATTTATTCAAGAGACATTGGTTTAGACGAAGTCGAAGGCAGAAACTGGTAAATGGACATTTACATACAAGGCATGAAAATACTACATTTTAGTATCTTGACGCAGCTATTAATATACCAAATTCAAACCACTCCTTTTATCAAATGTAATGGCACTCTGAGTCCTACTCTAGGGGAATTAGGTAGTAAATGCAGGCATACGTCGACCTTTATTTACGTCATATAGTATTAAGGCCCATTTAACTTTAAATATGAGTGAAATTTCTAACGTAAAAAGAGCATGAAAGTTCAAATTATTATTTTTAAACCTGCTGAACCGGTTAACATATAATTGTAACAAAACTAAGTTATTTAGTGGTGCTAGGGCCATGTGCAGGGTCCGACCATGTCGCTACCACCATCTTACCCTTTAATCTGCCGCCAAGCAACAGTGTCCGCATTGTTGTGTTCCGGTGACGGAATAATACAACCGATAAAATTATTACAATAAAGGCATTCCATTTTAATCCTCAGGTATGGCAACGCATTAAGATTGTAGTCTTGCATGCAAAGGTCTATGAGCAGATCCAATTTGCCATCAGGTGGCCTGTATGTTCGATCGTTTGCCTTCATATACCATAAACTATATTTGAAAATGTCTACAAGCAAACTTTTGTAGTTACGTATAGTTAATCTTATGCAATCGTCCCATGAAATATAACCGTGTTAGTTACATAGTAATCGCCAATTTTAGACACGTGTTTAGACGGTTCCCCCATGGAATGATAATTCAGACAAACGATGCGTTGGGACAAATGTAAGGGATCCCGAGGGACCCACGTTTAGATAATATCAACCAGTTTTCAAATACTATCGCCTACCATAATATTTGAAAAGACGAAGTTAAGGTTCTGTGTTAAGACAATATAAAACCCGGTAATTTCTCATCCCTCGCACCACTCGACACGCGGCAGGCGATTTCTCTAACAAGAGCCTTCAGTTCGCGCCTCACCGTAGCTCCAAGCAATCACCAACGATTACGACCTCACAAATGGTTATTTGTATGATGTATGCCAACAGGGGAAAACGGCGCATGCCCAGTCATTGCGCACGTTAAAGCCAACACTGACACTAAATTACTTTTTTTTTATGGCATAGAGAAGGCAAACGAGCACACAGGCTACCTGATGGTAAGCGGAAACTTTCACCCATAGACAGACATTCGCATTCACGTTGCAAATGCGTTGCGAATCCTGAGGACTAAGATGGAATGCCTCTATGCTAGTCTTTACACCGGCTGTCTTATCCCCAAACCGGAACACAGCAATGCGAACACTGCTGTTTGGCGGTAGGTTAATGGATAAGATAGTGGTAGCGATCCGGACGGACCCTGCACAAGGTCCTACCACCCGCAAACAGACACAATATTGCGGTTAAAACGAATTGAATTTGCATAATGGCGATTTATTATTGTTAAATATTTATCATAATCAACTTGCCCTTATTCCCATCATTTAAGGTCGGCGCGGTCTTTTTCTTCCAAACATTCCTATCAGCCTTCATCTCAGTGCTCACTCCCTTGTTTTCCATATCGCTCACGCATTCCATCCATCTCATTTTAGGTCTCGCCTTCCACTATAATTGATAATGCGTGTATTCCTGTGAGAGTTTTAGGGTTAGGGAATGAAATTTTGAAATTTATTAAGACGGCTTTTAGTGGTGGTCAGGACTTTTACCACGGGGAAATAATGTCCCTGCAGGAGAAATTAAACACTCTTTTTGTCAAAAAAAGTGTTAGGGGTGGTAGCATGTAGTTGGTATGTTTTAAATGCTTGTGTTGCAAAAAAATAAATCAAAAATTGTTACCATTATTCAACTTGATCATCCTGTACTGTTGAAGAAAATGCATACGATAATTTCACTGTCATCTTTTATGTATCTCGTCTTTCATAACACGGATAACCTAGATACTAGCGAAGTTTCTGCCAATAAACACAATGGAGAATGGCAGACATAAAAACGTGCAACATTTTATTAGTACCGTAATAAAGGATGTACTCGTATGTAGATGGTGAATATTCTAGATAGGGCGTTTCATTTTTGTTGAGTAGGTACATACTGGTGGGCTTAAAACAAAGCCACACTTGGAAACTTTTTGTCATAAACATTTTGCTTATTTCTTTAAAATGTCGGAAAAATTACTAAGGTAAGTATGTTTTTTTCCCCAGGCCGATATTTTTTCTCCGGTTACTTTCATAAGTATTTTTATTAGGTTTTCTCAACTAAGGTGCCAGACGGAACCGTAATACTAAGCTATCGTTGTCCGTCCATCCGTACGTCCGTCCAAATCTTATACATTAAAACCGTAGTGGACCACCGGAGGTAATTTTTTATAGAGTATGTTTTTTAACTGCGGATATTGTAATAAATAACAAAAAAAGGTTATATACAGGGTGCTCACCCATTATTATCGAAATGGGTCAGTAAAGGGAATTCGGAAACTATTACGGCCAAGGTAACCTGTTATTAGGAAACAATTCCTAGATTTTTGAAAATATAATAACTGTTTTTTTTTTAATAACCATACGCTCTAGACCAGTCTACTTTACTAATATGTATTAATCGTCAGATTACTGATAAAAGAACAAGCATATCCAAACATTACATTATCCAAGATAACTTCCAATTGATCACAGTAATCCTAACGCATAAGGCCCTGACAATAATTGATTGCAAAGGGACCTCTTATCCGAATCCAATATAACCTGATAAGTTATTGCCTTTCTTACCTCAAGTTTATCATTATATCTGATATATAGGAATCGGTAATGCACGTGGAATGGCTAAGTAGATTCCTGTGTAATATAAAGACATGGGTCTGCAAACTTTAGCGCATAATATGAATAATTTTTGTTTATGTTGTCTTATAAGCGGGTCAGAAAAGTAAAGTCGTAAACATCCTCCGTGTCGTGATATTATGTTGTATCTAAATTGGTCTAAATGTTGTGTCTAAAAGTCTAAATTGGTCAGTATGGGGAATAAGACCCTAGAGCTCATCATAGGAAAAACCACCCTGTAACTGGTTACTATACGATACATTTAAAGAAGAGTAAGTACAAAAACATCCTAGCGTGTATAATAAAAACCCTTGAATGATATACTGCAGAAATTATGCCTTTTGTTAGAGGAAACTGTGTCAACCAACATCACACGTCAATCTATCGCTTACAATCGCAATGGGGACATAATTCATGCATTGTGTTGAGTTTATTTTTATTTTTCACAAATAATCCAGCAAACAGAAAGATGTATATCGTTGAAAAATAAAATACGGCACAGAATGAAAACTTAAATTCACACCACCGAATTAAAAGATGAAGTTGGTGAAAAAATACAAGTGATTAAGAATGAGGATTGAAAAAATATTAAACTCTTTCTCTATATTTTTTATTAGTCTTTATAAATTAATAATTAAAAGTTAATAAGTGTTTTTTTGGGCCAATTTGTGTTGAGGTCTAATTTCAATTCTACTAAGACTAGAACCGAAATAGTCTACATATACACCGTGGGCCCGAATAACCCGACCAATTTTAACAATCGATACTAGAGCCTATTTGTAGAATATAATGGGTATAATATGTAGTCCAATAACGCATAATTTCCGAGATTTTCATTATTTAAAAAACAATTCCATAGTTAATTTAATTTGAACTCTGTCACCTTAACCTAAAGCATTATTTAATAAGAAATTGATTAATTAATTTATGTTGTATGTGGATGATATTGCTACTTACAACATGAATCTTTCTTAGTAAATAATGCTTTATGTTAAGGTGACAGAGTTCAAATTTAATTAACTATGGAATTGATTTTTAAATAATAAAAATCTCGGAAATTATGCGTTATTGGACTACATATTATACCCATTATATTCTACAAATAGGCTCTAGTATCGATTGTTAAAATTGGTCGGGTTATTCGGGCCCACGGTGTATTTAAAATTAGAGTACATAACCCGTATTAAACCCATTATCACTGTTATTCTTCTCTCGTCTTTCCTTTAATACCTATCGACGGTATGAATTACCCATATTGAGAGTTGATAAGAAGCTATTATGGTTCAATAGAACATTGATCGTTCCCGACGATCAGTTAACGGTCAGCTGGAGCCATATTAACACCAGCAGGTGCAAAACAAGCCTATAACAGCCGTCGTAAAACTCATGTCATTACGACAGTTATGGTCTAAGAAATCAGAATATAGCGTTAAACGCCGAAGGACCCGGCTAGGAGTTACGAGGCAATAATTTAAGACAAGTGGAGGCGCAATTTCGGAGGCGATAGACGCAAGGATAGTGTCGTTAAAGTACATTGTGTTGAGGAATGGGGTTTGGTGCAGTGTAAGAGAATGAAGAGGATTTATTTTCGTAGCAGATTTGTGGGCAAATGCGATACGCTTAGCTATTAAAAGGTCACAACGTTTATAGGTGAGTCATAGGGCGTCTTTATTGATGCTCACTTAAGTGCTTAAATACTTAGGATTAGAAAAATAATGTTTAAAATTAATAACGGACCTTATTATCTCTGTACCTGCCTACTTGGCGCTAGTATCGGATCTCTTATTTTTAGAGTGTCGACAAAATTTGCTACAGACATAGTTCATAGCACAAAGACGGGCAAAGGTAAGTTCTGCTGCTTATTAAGATGGCTTTTTTTTTAATGTCATACCTGGGATCTGAAACTCATAGTCATTTGCGTTGCTTAAGACTACAATCTTTAGACAGCAATACTAAGACTGACAATGCATTGCCAACCCTCAATAATAAGATGGAATGCTAGTAATATCACCGGTTCTCTTATCCCCACATCGAAACACAACAATATGAACACTGCTGCATGGCAGTAGGTTAAAGGATAAGATGATGGTAACAATCCGGATGACCATGAACAAGGTCCTACTACCACTCCAATTGATGTTTTTTATTAACATACATACATACATAAACTCACGCCTTCATTCCCTGAGTGTGTTAGGCAGAGCTACACAGACTTACCAACTCCATAACACTTGTTTACAATTCATGACCACTTTATTTTATTTTATGTATACCCAAATAATGTTCGATAGTTACAAGGAACATAACCTTCAATACACGCTCCCACTTATACCTTGCGCAACCGCGCTTATTATCACTTGTACCAAAATTCCACTATACCAAAAGATAGACTGTTAGCCCGGTCCCTCAATATACTATGTATCGAACCGCCACACAACGTTGACCTTTAACGTTGGAACACTTGTTCCACATCCACATAAGTAGGGAGGGATCAATGAGACTGGCGACACGGTGTGACGTGGAGGGCCAAGACTTACTCCCTCCTGTTTGCTTTGTTAAGGGTAAGATAGAGTTACTTGCCGCCCGTGCTTGCTTAGGGCTCAAATTAAATTCGTGGAATATTTTGGTATGTAGTGAATAATAAAAGGGCGGATTGGCTTCTTTTGTTTTAAAAAGAATGTGGAATATATTGCTTTCAGTATAGGGCCCTTTAACATTGAAAGAACAATATCAAAAATGCATTGCTATGATATGGTGGCTATTTTTAATAATTGTATTTCGATAGGTAACAATATGGTTAAACACAAAGTGGAATAGAAGTTTTACTTAATTCAGAAACGCTACTAATAATGTTTGTATAAAAATAAAAATAGTGATGGACCAAGACGCATTTTTTAATGAAACTCCATGGACAAAGCCTAACTCAATGTTACCTCGCATTTAAAAATTCGTTAAATTATTTTAATCTAAATAAATACATCAACAGAAACACCCTTGAAACAACAGAAATCGGATAATGGGAAAAATGGTTCAATTATTTTTGTTGCTTGTCACCTTAGTGACACTTTTGGTTCATTAATCTTACTGTAAAACGTTAATTGAACAGTAATTAACTCTCGTTTTAGTGGCGTTATTAAAAGAGAGTGATTTAATTAATATAGATTAAGTTACCTTTTACAAGAAACTGCTTTTTTCTTCTTCAAGTACTCCGTAAAAAGTCTGCGGTTTATTAAAAAGTCACGCTTCACTGATCCAACGTTGTTTTTAAAGAGTCAGAGTTGTTCTTTTTAACTTTACAGGTTTTTAAGATTGAAAAGAAGACTTGTTTAATGGTTCACGATACCTACGTTAGACTTTTGGAATAAGTCTGCATTTGACTCGGCAGAATAAACTTAAAAGTATTCTAATTTCGTTTATTTAAAGTAAATTTCACTTCACTGAACTGTATTTAATTCGGTGGGTAAAATAAATACCTCTTTTTAAAACTTGGTTCTTTCATAAAATATACAATTGTAAGTTTATTTTTTGTATTTGGATCAGAGGCAATTTTTTTTTTGTAATTTGAACACTTTAACACACCACTGCAGGTAAAAACCGTTCAAACATAATTGGGGGCAGTATACTCGTATAAACATTTGTGACATTTCACCAAGACATGCTTTCGTGAACATGTCAGTAACGGTTTTGAGAACGAATTTTTTCATGTTACAAAGTAGGTATTGTCGCAATGTGTCCAATCCCGAGTGCATTATTTACACAGTCCATATTTACCCCATTACTAATAAACGTTGAGTAACGGTGGTGTAGCTAAACCATGCTTTGTCCTTATCTGTCAAATTCAAATGTCTCAATGACAGATAAGGACAAAGCATGGTTTAACCACACCACGGTTACTCAACGTTTATTAGTAAGAGGGTTACTGTAACAAGTCCTGTAGATTTACCATGCAGTCCGATCAGATGGAGCTTTATATTGTGGTCCTACCTTAAAACTTCTTTAATGTTTGTTGTATGATGCATGAAAAATACTTTATTGTAATAAAATCTTAATAAAAATGTATTTTTATTATGAAACCGGAACATATATAAATATAAATAGACAAAGTCACAAATTTGAAAGGCCCCTGGATATCCCATATTATTTGGGATATCCCTTGTTCCCGGGATCCATAAAGTTTTCGGAAACTTAAAGCTGCTTATACTATATAAGTGGCAAATTTCAGCGAAATCTATTATGTAACTAATGTAGTAGTCGAAGCATTTTACACTCTATTAATAATCACATTAAATTTTAAATGCTTCTAATAATACTATGCAAAATGCATTTAACAGCCTTCATTGGCATTACGGCAACATTTAGCATGCATGAATCTTCCCTTCTACGGAGAAAGGACACAAGTGCAGTTAATTCAAAGAAGCATAGTAAACTCTCAAAGATAAATTAATAAGGTTGGAAATTTAATACAAATCATATCGTAAATAAGTATATTTTTCAATAGGAGGGCAGGACTGTTAGCCAAGCATATTAACATCGTTACTAACTTCTAAATGTTTATTACATACAATACCAGCTTTATATAACTCGTTAAACGTTTTACTTATGGGAACGTAAAATTATTATTTTAGGGAAAAAGTATTTCTTGTAATGTGTTGCGATACATTTTATATTATAAAAATTATGCAAGTACAATTTTTACCCTTGGGCATTTTTGATGTGTATTAAAGATTCAAAATTCAAGAAATACAAAAGCTAGAGTTAGACGGGCACATTTACGCGTATTTTAGATTATGATATAAATATTCACTACTCTACACTATATTTAAATACACTATATTATTATTTAAATTATGTAAGCATATCTCACTTGACTTTTTTCTAATCTTTAAAAAATAATGTATGACTTAATCGCTTTTTCCATGCGTTTGTATACGTGTAGCGAATTGAGTGGGGTCCCTTATTGACGTAACTGCTCTGATAAAAATATGAATTCTGCCTTAATTATTTTTATACATATTTTTAACCGTGTCATTTTTGGGTCGATTAATTTTCCTTCTTTCTTTCTTTCTTTTCTTTCATATATATGAAGAATTCTTTTGTCTACATTTGTCTGCATAAAAAACGATAATAGCTTTAAGTATGTATGTAATTATACACTTTATTATACGAAAGAAAACAAGAACAATACAATGTATATAACAATATGTACAAAGGCGAACTATCTCAACAACAACAACGATACAAGTTCCGACGATTATCAAAATTAGTAACGATTTTGAATCGTCCAAACCGCCAACTTTGCTGTTAAGCGTCACGACTATTAATACAAGAAATTACGAGGCCTTAAATCACTTATGTAAGTGGTTGTTGGTTTATTAATGAAGGGCTTACAAGAGTTACGAATTGATGTATACAGGGAACCCAAATTAGTATTTTAAGTGAATAACTTGGACATCAGTTGGCTTTGAGTCTTGGTCATCAATTTTAAATAATTTATGAACTTGGCGTCAGAGAAAGGTGAGAGAAAGACTATTGTTATTATTTGTAATAAAAATAATAAATACTTGAAGGATTTGGTAACCTACTCGTACCTCAGAATACTTTAAAATAATAATATAATATCAGGGGACAATTTTATCTTACATAAATGAACCTACCTATTTAGTCCCAAACAATGCTTGTGCTATTATGGGTAGTAATTGTAAATACGACGATACACATAGTATGTGTACACTTATTAAATTACGAGACTAAGAAGCTATGGTTGTAATAATCTAGTAATTATTGCCCATGGACGCAAATAATAGCATTTTCTTTAAAATTAAATTTGCCGTTTTGCATATACTAACTACGGTATGCCAAAAAGTCAGTTGTATAAATTATGCTTATTCAGTAAGTGGCACCATTACTTCTCAAAAATTGCAAAAAAAAATTTACTTCGTTTATTATTATTCTGAAACAAAAAAAAAACACGACACGCAGCACGAGAAAGCTTAATAATGAGTATTTTAAAAACCTCTTTGGAGAATCCATAATGTTAGGATAATATATTTTTTTAAACATAACATTAATCAAATCTTATTCTAGATTTAGCTTTGGCTGCAGGTAAAGTAAAACTATGAACCCACAAAAATTTAATAAATAATCCCTGAAACAATTTCTACATGCTCTTACTCAAGTTAAAAGACGTAACGCAACCACAATTAAAGTCCAAAACGCATTTTAATTTAAGCATCGTTTATTTCTTCGCCCGGTGATACTAAAAATACCTTACGCAAACCAACTCAGTGCCACAAAAAAAAAATTGCTTCATATAGGCTCCGCATCGTACGACAATCAGAAAACCCGGCACTGAACGTATTCAACGTCGTTAGGCTACAACGCTGCAAATAATTGCGAATTCCTTGGTCAACCCCCAACACCTTGGGCCTAGTTATTTATAATGAGGGGGGTACTTTGTCTTCCCTGTTAACGGTCTGGAGGTTAAGAGAGGAAATTTAACTACTTTATAATGTCGTTTGTCGGATGTTTTACGTGGAAAAGCTTTATAATAGTACGAACTGTCGGTTGTTCCACAGGTTAATACGCTATCAGGGTTTAGGTTAATACTTAGGTGTTACTAGTAAAAAATACTTGACATAAATGAATTTAAGGTTGCGGTGTTTGTATGTAATCGTGATTCCATACAAATTACTAGGACTATCTACTTGTTCATGTTTTACTTGTTACACGTAACATATCTACGATTTACCTTCTGATGTTGCGGGTGTCCATGATGGTCTTGATCACTCTTCATGAGGGTTCAACGGGACCCTGTTATAAGCCTGCACTGTCCGTATGTCCGTCCGTCCGTCCGTATGATCTAACTGTAACCGTTATAGATAGCGTAGGTATATTTTTTTCAGAATATTTGCTATTACTTTGGATTTACTAATATTATTAAAAAAGTAATATGTATAAAAGGTGTCGCATACATAAGTTTTTTTTAAATATCGTAACAACGGTCATACATACAAGCGTCAAATTTGTTCTATATAGGTAGGTTAGGTTAGGTATATTAGGTAACCCTAAAAAATATCCACAATAAAAAAATGGCTAAATGTAAGATGGGCTCGGGCTTGTTCGCCTTGAAGACAATCCTCGGTGCGCGAGTCCAACTCGCATTTGACCTGTTTTTTGTAAAGAAATAGATAATGATAACGTACGATCACTTTTTGTAGTAGTTATAAGGAAAACGTCCTAACATTTGAAATAAAATAAATGACAATATTGAAACAATAATAAAGGGGTATCCATTTAATTCATTATCACCTTCATTATGAAGTTAAGTAAGAATAAATTATAAATAATTAGAAATTGATATGGAATTAATTAAAATGAGGAAGGTAAAATTATTAATCTATTTAAAAATCTTATTCATTTATGAGACAAAATAAAATACTGTTAAAAAGGGTCTTAAGGTAGGGTATTTGATTAACAAAAGCAAATAATAACATAGCCCATCTTCACATTCTACAAAGGCGGTAATTTTAAGGTGACGACGGTAATGATCACCGTATTTGCAAAATTTGTACACATATGGGATGCACTTTATTTCAGGCATTTATTTGATCTGTACAAGGAAAACCAACTAAGTACGCGGCGATCGCAACCGAGAATTGTCTTGGTCAATCGTAGGTGAATATGCACTTAACACATTCTTACGTGCCCTATATTACCTTTACTTTATAAATGTGGAGAAGAACTAAATATAAGGATCACCTCTAGATCTATTTTGCCGTATAATGGTGCGGCTACACCAAGGTTAATTTAATGTCGTTAACTATCAGATTAAATCGACCTGAAAGCCATTATATTTTACGCCGGTAATTAGGTGTCCCCGATATTAACCCGTGCGTTGCCATCATGATTACATTGTGCGGTGAAACGTTGCACCGGGAGTAGTGAATTTGTATTTTGTTACATCGGCGTTGACATTGTTGAAATGAACTTTTTTGATAATAAAGTAACTAAGTCTTATTCAAAGAGAAATTAAGTTGAATATTCATTAGTTTTTATTTTTGTTAACAACTATCTTAATCTTATTTTAAATAATAGCTTTTACTCCTGGAGGTCCAGCAAAAATTAAAAAAAATATATACTTATACGTAATGTTGTGCTAAACATTAACAATAACATATACGTAATGGTTTTTAAGAGCTACAGTTATATCATTTAATGTCACAATAAAAAAAATATTTGGGTCTTTATCTTTTTACTACTTTGTTGATGTAATTTAAATGTATAACTATGCTAAATTACAGCTCTATAGTACAAAGTCTCTGAGCTAAACCGACAGACCGACGGACAGACACACGGACAGATGGAAAGACGAACATCACGAAACTATAAGGATTTCTAGTTTGATTTCGGAACCCGATAAATGGATACATCTCGTTCTAGTCAACTGTACAAGTAGCCCTAGACCGCTACAACTTTGAAGTTTTTCTTCTGATAAAATGTTTTTTGTTAAAGTTCATCAATTGTCCAAGAAAAAGCCATTATAATTGTTTCTAAAAATAACATTGCATTTTCACAAAAAAATCTATAAGTAAATTTTCGATTCCGTGAAAGCCAATTTTATATTAAATTTCCGCTGGCACAAAAACCATTAACTTTGAAATAAAAATCTTTGACAAAATCCAGGTCAAATTATAAAAGATCATTATGTCAATGTTTTCTTAACGGAATATTTTTAAGCGAGACTTTCCTCCTTCGGCCTCAGCGCCCATTTTAATAAAATACGCCGAAATTTATTTCAACAGATGCAAATTATTTTGGGATTTGAATATTTTGACGTCTGAATAATCGTTTAATAAACTTTTTGAAGTTCACGATTACTGTTTTCTTGGTTAAGTTCTTTTTGTTTTTAGGATATTATTTATTACAAATATAACTACATAAGTAGTAATGATGACGCATTGTAAGTGGCGTACAGTGAATTTAACAACATTTAATTAACTTAAAAAAAAAAGGTTTATTAACGGACCATTTGTTTCCTGAGCCTCCAGTATTTCTCGTTTGGTTATATTCGGATTTGAAACAGTCATTGCTTCAGTGCTTATCGAGATCATACTAACAGACGCCATCGCACGACTCCATCATCAGGTCGGTTTCCTCATGTTTTGTAAATTTTGTCGCATTAAAATAACAGGGAATGGTAAAAATTAGTGTGAGATTCGAGCCGGAAAGAAGAAAAAATAAGTTTGCACCTCGGTTGTATTGTATAGTACAACACAGTTTGAGAAACTAAACTTGCAATGATTATGACAACAAATACCTACTATGATTCATAACAAACACCCATTTTTTAGCGAATGCTTCAAAAATTCTACTGAAAATACGGCGCTGTTAACATATTTTTTGCTTGATGTAAACTCCAATAAATCATTAGTCAACATTAGATAACAAACCGGAGCAAATTTAAGCAGTGAATGACAAACGACCGAGCACAGTACCTTAACAGGCTTATTAAATCAACAATGAGACGACCGGAAACCCCATAATGGCTGTTTTGTCATTCTAAAAAAACCATTTGTAATTATTAGAAGGGTGAAAATTCCAACAAAACAGCCCTAATCTTCCTGTCTATGAAGGTCGTCATTTGGGCACGACGACCCATTAAATCAATTGCCTGTTTCCCATTGTTTGGGTTTGACTTTAAAACGAATTGCTTTCGGTTCCTCAAATTGGTTGTGATTTTTCGAGCGGGGAGGTTTTTTGTAAGCGGCTTTCTTTGCGGAACAAGTCGGTGTTTTTGTCGTGAGCTCGAGATTAGTATAATAGGGCTGAAGTTCTGTCGTTGGAAAGGAGTACTTAGCAGTGGCAGCTTGGAGAGTCAACTTTAAATTAAAAAGCGGAAACCGACTTGATTTAAAAATAAGTCAGTGAACTAGTAGAAGTCCATATGTGTGAGAACTGTAAATGTGTAGTTGTTGATCGTATATTGTATATGAATGATTGGTCAATAACGGTCAGACCTCATTCAAATCCAGCAAAAAAGGGTTATCGTGCAACGGAACCCCCAGTTAATTAACTGAAGGGTTAATGACCTCTTATTAAGATAAAAGGAAAACATGATAATTTACTTAGGGCGATAATTTCACGGCTTTAAATGTAACATTTCACGAAAGCTGATTAAATTAATTAAGTTTGTCTTATTATTTAAAGACACATATTATACTTGATCACCATCTGACATACCTCCTCTCGCTTATGCGGACCTGTATATTCCATTTTGTTTCATCCCTTACTTCCTTGTCCTTCCTTTTCCAAACTAAATAAGAACAGATTACGTCGTCTTTCAGTTAACATTCACAACAAATCCATGCCTGGGCTGGTTAAGAAGCTTTACTACAACATCAATTGTATTTTAGCTATCGCTGCAGTATTCATCGTATCGTAATTTTCGATTTTGCCTGTCGAAACGACTATTATATTTTTGTTGAGTCGATCGTCATACTCGTCGTCACGCCGTACGCACACAGGAAGCGCGAGCGTTGAGTATATCAGGCGGAAACATTGGCCATAAAGATACGACTACGTAAAGCTTGGCAAAAGAAGTTTTGACTTATACGAGAGACTAGAATATTCTGAATTGGCAACTAAGTATTATTTTAAATAATCTACAGTTTTTTAATGAAAATTGGATCGTGTTGCCAATTTCACTCAGAACAGCGCCCTTATATTTTCCAAACTTATTTTATCGAGGCTTGAAAAAATCTTGATTGGATGCTTGGTGAGTAGCAATCACGCCAGAACTGGTCAACGGACCTGAGGGCCCTGCCAAGTTGCACTACGCTCACTAGCGTTTCTATTCGTTTAGTTTGTAAACCAAACGCGTTATTGATAATTGACGTGATACGAAAAGTCACGTGACCTACCAGTGACGCCATTGGTTATAAACAAAACGAATAGAAGAGCTAATTAGCGTAGTGCATCTTGCCAGGGCCCTCTGTAGGTCGAGGTAGCCGGTCGAGATAGGCGGTTGAGGTAACCGGTCGAAGTAGCCGGTCGCGGTCGCTAACATCGGAATTATAACCTTAAGGTACAGTTTACAAGATAAAAAAAACTTTGCTATGTTGATGTTGTCAATTTTAGTTGATATAACTACTGTCACAGTAATTTTGTAAAAAAAATAACAGCATAGAAGATTGCGGACTTTTTTTGTAGTGTGTCAAATATAATTCGTAATGCTAAACTAAGTTTGGAAATTGTTTATTTAAAAAAAATAATTATAACACCGTTTATCTTTAAATATAAAAACTCAATATAAAAATAACCCCACCGCACATTTTAACTCAATTAAACCAAAACTGATTCAGCCTAACGATGAAACAGGGCACTATTAATAATAATTTAGGGGCCGGCAAATAAATATCTTGAAGGCGATGGGGCTTGAGCACCGGAATCAAGAAAGATGGCGGGAATTTAAGAGCTTCGTCGTGATTGGGTATCTTAATTTTTTGTGTAAAATAGATTATTTTGCGAGAAAATTATTTTCAGGTTTTAATAGGTTTCACGGGAGCAAAAACTGGTGATTTGTATTAAAGAGGTGAATAGCTACTTTTTAGGTTAATTGATATTACACCCTAGGTACCCGTAGCTCATTCGAGTAACTGTCGTGTGAAATGTTGAACCTAAAACATCGAAAAATAAGACGGCATGATTAATTTTAATACACACGTTAAGAGTAATGGCAACGGTGAGAAATAATTTATCAGAACAACGTTACTACGAAAAAAAAGCCTTTTTTTTTTCAACTCTATCACTAAAACGCAAGAAAACAAAAAAGCTTCTCACTACTTCAAATCTTACATCAAAACAATAAACAAACGATTCACATTCATGCTATTCCAAACAGAAACAGGGGTCCCTACACTTGGACCCTTCATTTGAAACAACGAGAATCTCTGCCGTCATAAAATTGTCGAAACTCATTTGCTGGATTCTCCTAGTAGCCAACGTTCGAAAAATACTTTCGCCTACCTATCAAAGCCTTATTCTTTGGTGGTGGTACAAGAATATTTACTTAAGAATTGTTTTCGATAGCGATAACGCTCAATTGACTAAATTTCGTAATAACGAGGATCTTAAGGATAGTCGAGTAATTTGTGAATTTCTGATTCAACAGACTGGCATTGACATGTGAAATGTGATATTTTAGTGAATACGACGCTGCTTATAGGCATCCAGTGGATGGAGTAAGGTGTTGATTAATATTTTGGCAATGTATACCAATTGTCAAGATTCTCTTATCATTACACTGTTTAGAAAAAGGGGGCAAATGACTGATTAAATAAGTTTCCCTTCCCGCTACTCAGTCCACCCCGCAACGACCCGCCGACGGTCGCGTGTAAATTTGATGGATAATTTTTGCACAGTCGTTAATTTAATTGGCATGGCTTTTAGTCTAGAATGAGAAAGTGACAGATAGTGGCCTCGGGCACTAGTCCAACCAAGGGCGGGGAAGCGATTAGCTATCGACGATTTTCTCGCCCAAGAAACGAACAAAAGATAAAGATCCCCTGTCAGTAAAAACGACGTATTATAAAAGTTGATCGCTGGCCGTTCACACTGCCGGCAAGTTCCCCAAGTTTGTCGAAACAAAAAATATAGATCCCGTGACAAGAAAAGAGACACAAATATAGATTGCTGGCTGTTCTCGCTTCCCGCCCATCCTGGAACCAGTGCCTCATGGGGCATAAGCGCTTTATGCAGGTTCGGTTTGAAATTAAATGTACTTTTTTTGTAAAACCTCTTAATTCTTGCACCACACTACCAGCAGACCCCCGGGAGCTCGCCGTTTACTTTATCTTTAATATTGCCTTTTTATCTCAAACGACTTGACTGATCTGCCTTCATTAGATATGCCTTTATACTCAGCACCTCGAGCTTGGCAATCAGGGTCCTCACTAGTCTTTAGATGCTGGTCATTATTTCCTTACATCTTTGAGGACATGCTTTATAAAAAGTTTTTTAGTTGTATTGCAGTTGGGATAGTTATATGACCTGTACTTGAACCCGGTTATACTCTTGTAAGGGTTAAATATACTTAAGCCGATTCAAATGCTTAAATGATGAAAAAAAAACAGCAACGCTTTACCCGATCCGCACAAGTTACAGTCAAGGGCATTTATATATATATATATATATATATATATATATACAGCCATCGCGTGAAATATATGTATACACAGACCGTATTGCCAGTAACATAAAGGTATATATATATATATATTTTTGACGTCTTGGAACGTATATATATTTATGCCTTTGACTGTACATTTAACATGGCGGCGTCACAAATATGACTGGCACGTGGTACACTGAGACGAATCCAATGACGTGTCATAATAATCTGGTTCGTCTCTGAATTACAAGGGAATAGACGAACACAGTGAATTAGGGAGGTACATAGACAGCTAAAATCATAACCCTACTACTTGCTTAGCCGAATTTGAGTTAAATCATCGTGCTTGCTAGAGGTACATACTTAGCTTTTGCTTAAAATCGACAAATGTACTGAAAATTTGATCAACAGCCATTATATTATTAGACCTTCGCAATTTACAACACGTGTTGTAGTATCCCGTAATCCGACGCTGACCTCTAATAATAAACAAGGTTTTTTATTTCCCAAGAGAAGAATAAACAATTTCCTTATCCGCTTTTACGCATGAAATACCAGACATGCGCAGAGAAAATCTTAATCATTAAAAAAAAACAATTACGCACAATAAAAACAAAACAAACCGGATGTAGGAATCAGTCTAATTCCTCCAGAGAATCGGCTTCGTCTGATCTCGCGCTCCGGACGTCCGGGAGAAAGAAAGCAAAGTTGTGTACATTGCCGGTTATTTGAAGGCATTCACAGAGAATTGTTTATAATATTGAGTTATAAATATTATCTACAAATTATGGCACAATTTAATATGCTAAAGGACTATTGGTTTAACGGAGTAAATATCTTAAGCTTCTATAGCAAATCTAACAACCTTTGCTCGGTGCTCACAAACACAGGACTGTTTCAAACGACCTTTAAAATTAATATCCTCAATTTACTTATAGTATAAATCGCTGTAAAACATCTTCGAATAACGGTACAACAAATGCGCCACAATAATGTACATAGCGGACGATTGATAAGGTCTGAACGAGTCAGGGTTGTGCTGTTGGCGATTACAGCAACATATTGATTTAACGTTGTTAAAACGTGACACCACCACCTGCACCCACCTACTGTATGTAATTATATATATATATATATATATATATATATATATATATATATATATATAATCAAACATGAACATGGCCAAAACTAGAGGACGCCCGCGACTTCGTACACGTAGAATTTGTTAGCCGTTGGGGGGCGATTTTCGGAAAATCTTTGTATTGTGCACCCCTAAGTACCTAAAACATTCAAATATTGCTTAGAAAGTTTTATTAAATTAAATAAATTTGTACAATACACATAATAGTACTTCTGAGATTGCTTCTTGTCAGCTAGAAATATATCCAGCAATTTAAAAAATCGCTTTCCTTAAGAAAACTATAAAAATAATAGGAACAGTATAAGAGATTACAATAATTAATCAATTCCTTCTTTCAATGATACATTAAATCTTTTGTTAGTGATGTTTTATAATCTCTAGTTACGAGAGAAACCAAACTGCCGCTTGCAGGTCTGTTTTGTCCTTTAATCCACTCTTCCAGCAGTTGAGCTACATAAAGCACCGGTGTGCAAGCGCTACAGTCAGAATCTGGCATCAACTTTCTGTTCATCTCTGTGTCTAGCGTCTCAGGCATAATGGCAACTGCTGAAGAATTATCTGGCAGTCCTGAGTTTTTAGCACCAAGGGATTTAGTCAGATGATGAATAGCAGCTTTAGCCATGCCATAGCCGATCATACCTGGTGCGGTGTCAATTGGTGACTTAGACCCAGTAAAAGCTAATAAGCCTCCATTCGCGAGGTGTCTAGTTGCAACCGCAGCTGCTATGGTCGAGCTCCAAACAGATTGTCGCCACATCTCTTCAGATCTCATGCTCAAGTCACTTCCAAAGCTACCGCCGGTCCAGCCACCTGCGACGCATACAACAGCGTTCAGTTTCTCGTTTTGTAACGCGGATTTAAGATTTCTCAGAACATATTCTTCTTGCTGTTCCCATGAAACGCCTTGAGGGACCGTGATGTTTAAGTCTGCTTGTTCGTTGCGGATCAGGTCGACGTTAGCCACCCACCAGTTTGATAATTTGAAATGATTGAGACACGCCGCACCGAGAACGCCTCGTCCACCATATACTACAATCTTTCCAATAGACATGATTAAGGTGCTTCCTATCTTAGCAAGTCAAAAAATAATTACAGTATTTTTTGCAGTATGAGTCACATTAGTTACTTTAAATTTTGGTTTCAAGACGAACACAATCACTTAAATACTACTAGGAAAGATTCACAGCCAACATAAATTTACTCCTTTCGAATACGGATTTTTAAGTAATATTTTTTTCTTTTTGTATTTTGTATTTTTATTATCATTTTACATTTTATAAAAGATATGATACTGACGTTTATGACATTAAAGATTTCTGGTATTTTAAAGTAGCAAAAAGTTTTTATGGTACACATACAAGTTTTAAAGCAAATATCCTATGGGGAAAGAGCGAGAGCGAAGGAAGCGGAAAATATCTTGAAAAGTTATGTCATTCAAAATTATGTAAAGAGGTTGTTGTTTTTGTCCTTTGGCACCCCGACGGTGTACGTCCACAGGATCATGTCACGCCTGCCTGTCCTCCTTTCTCCTTCCTTTTCTGCTCCTAGCTTCACTCCAGCTCAGTTATACTGCAAGATATTCGGTACAACTATTACATAAAAAATCCCCCGATTTTACTCTTTCAGAGCTCATACTCGTATCTCTTAAAGAGCCCAATCGATACACTGAATGGTCACTTTTATCCTATAATTGTACTGTTTAGAAATAGGGAGCAAGAAACTGATTAATACGCTTCCCTTCCCCCCTACTCAGTCCGCCCCGCAACGCCCCGCCAACGTTCGCGTATATACTTATTGGACGAATTATGCCTAGATACTTAATATTTATTAGCTAAAACGAATACAACATGGTGTTATAAAAACATTCAAAGAAATTAAAAAATAAATAAAACTGATAACTAAAACATATCAAAACCCTGCAAATCTCCCGCTCGGGGCAGCGTCCCTAAAATGCTTGCAGCATTACCCCGCTGCACGGCCAGGCTAAGCCGTTGGGCAAAAAAAGACCCGGCCCTGGGATCGCCAGAGACGCCAACCAATTTATCCGAAACTTTGTGGATTAATTTTTTAGTGTCGGACGACCACGGCCCTAAGGTTTCTATTGCAACTGCCGCAAATACGTAATCGTTTGTTAAGAAAGCGTATTTGCGGCACTTTACAGTCTGAGCGTGGTCAGCGGCAGTCCCTGGCTTACGTGCAGAGCCCTGGACGCAGGACGGTGCCAACGTATCGGTGCAGGCTACGTCCCACACCAAGGGCTTGCCTAACCGCCAAGGCACTAATGTGCATCCGTCAGGTCTCTTTCCGTCCGAGGCGGACATGCCTGAGGGCTCAAGGGTCGCTGGTATGGAAACAGTCCCAAGAGCCCGGCGAATTAGGTCGTTCAATGACGCATGTCTAAAAAGACGGCCAGCACTCTGCTGACAGTAAAGTCCGTGCCGGCCTAAGGCGTCGACCGAATTACTGCACCGGCAGCAGGTATGAGGTTCGCAAGTCTTTAAGCCAAGACGCAAACATACTGCGATCCGCAACGAGCCAGGGTCCAAGAGGGTTCCGAGATTACGGGAGGGGAGTGCGTGGAGCCAATGTCCCGATTCAGGCTCAGATACAGCCAGCAGTCGGGCCCGCTCGGTGGAATTCTGGCCATTTAATAAAAGCCTGTTTAAATATGACAGGTCCAAGCGGGTCTCCTTGTTGGCAACCAACGCATAAATCACAATAAAACAAGTCGATGTACCAATAAATACTTCTTTACCATGATAAATAATTCGTTTTTGATTTTTGATTATGTCATCATCATCATCATCATCATCATCATCAGCCTGTATCAGTCCACTGCTGGACATAAGCCTCTCCCATGGCATTGATTATGTATCTTAACCAATTTTATGTATCTCTCCTGTCAACTTTTCCATTCTGTCCTTCTATCTGCCGGGCCTTCCCGTGTTGCCAACTCATCCCTATCATCTAACTAAAAATTGATCATCTGCACCTGTAAAATTTTAAGTTTGAATTATTTTTTACGATTCAAATTATAACGATTCAAAGGTAAACAAATTTGAAATGTGTGAATGCCCCTATGAGACTGAGCTAGTGTATGTAACAATGGCCCCTAAAGCGTCAGAGGTGAACTACTTCACTTTGCCCCACAAAAAACATTCCAGTTGCTTACATAGCTTTATTTTAAAAAAAATGTAAAATAAAATCCAGTACTTCTGTGATTGCTTCTTGTCAGCTTGAAATATATCCAGCATTAAAAAAACATCTATTTAATAATAAAAGATACAGTGTAAGGTATTACAAACAATATTTTAAAAGGCCATCAACTTCGAAAAAGACTAACAATCATATCGATTCCTTCTTTCAATGCTACAATACATCTTTTATTAGTGATGTTTTATAATCTCTAGTTTTGAGAGAAACCAAACTGCCGCTTAAAGGTCTGTTTTTCCCCTTAATCCACTCTTCCAGCAGTTGAGCTACATAAAGCACCGGTGTCGAAGTGCTAAAGTCAGAATCTGGCGTCCACTTTCTGTTTATCTCTGTGTCCATCGTCTCAGACATAACGGCAACTGCTGAAGAATTATCTGGCAGTCCTGAGTTTTTAGCACCAAGGGATTTAGTCAGATGATGAATAGCAGTTTTAGCCATGTCATACCCGATCATACTTGGTGCGGCGTCCATTGCTGACTTACACCAAGTAAAAGCTAATAAGCCTCCATTCGCGAGGTGTCTAGTTGCAACCGCAGCTGCTATGGTCGAGCTCCAAACATATTGTCGCCACATTTCTTCAGATTGCATGCTCAAGTCACTTCCAGAGCTGCCACCGGTCCAACTACCTGCGACGCATACAACAGCATTCAGTTTCTCGTTTTGTAACGCGGATTTAAGATTACTCATCACATATTCTTCTTTCTGTTCCCATGAAACGCCTTGAGGGACCGTGATGTTTAAGTCTGCTTTTTCGTTGCGGATCAGGTCGACGTTGGCCACCCACCAGTTTGATAATTTGAAATGGTAGAGACATGCCGTACCGAGAACGCGTCGTCCTCCACCATATACTAAAATCTTTCCAATAGACATGATTAAGGTGCTATATTAGCAAGTTCATACTTTAAATTTTGGTTTCAAGACCAACACAATCACCGAAATACTACTAGGAATGATTCACAACCAACATTAATTTAATCCATTAGGATACGGATTTTAAAGGAATATTTTTTGGTTATCTAACTTAATATTGCGTATTTTTATGACCATATTTCATTTTATAAAAAATATGATACAACCGTTCATGACAATAAAGATTTCTGGTATTTTAAAACAGAAAAAAGTTTGTATGATAGTCATAGAGGGGCGACGACGGGCAAACGACGAGAGAGAGGGGAGAGCGAAGGAAACGAAAAATATCTTGAAAAATTGTATCGTCATTGCGAATTATGTAAAGAGGTTGTTGTTTTTGTCCTTTGGCACCCCGACGGTGTGGTAACCTCCACAGAATCATGTCACGCCTTCCTGTCCTCCCGTTTCTCCTTCCTTCCTGCTCCTAGCTTCACTCCAGCTCAGTCCGACGACCTTAAACTGACTCTCTACAAAGCGCCGTCACGTGTTCAAAGGTGTCCGTCGACCTCCAGGTGGCTGGCATTCTACTAATCCTATCCTACTAACATTATAAATGAGAAACTTTTTGTGCGTGTGTTAGTTTGTTACTCCTTCACGCTGCAGCGGTTTGACGGATTTCGATGAAATTTGATCTTATACCCTGGATTAACACATAGGGTTCATCTTATCCCGGAAAATTTAAAAGTTCCCGAGGGTCTGATCCGTTTTATTAAGTATGAGATTCACTACATTTCCTACATTACACTGAAATAAACTGTTAAGTATGTTAGCTATATTATGTTGTTTTAATTATAGAAATATTTATTTCGTCTATTTTATTTAAGAATATTAATTACTTGCTTAGCGTATACTGACTCATGTGACATAGAGTCTGTCTAATGAAAGCTGAACCTGGGAAAAAGCGGCAAATTCAAAAAATCTTGATATGGTATTACCGATCAATGAAGGAATAAACGATATTGATACTTTTATTATTTTATTTATTTTGGTGGGCACAAAGGAAGAGGAAACGCGTACTATATTTTCATATATATTATTACGAGCGCTATATTTTGATGAAAAGCACTTTAGGTAAAATACGATGACAGTGACTGGAGCACATTTGGTTTTTCGAAATATATTTGACATGAAAATATAGTGATCTGCACGTGTAGCACAAGTTGTATTTTCTCGCTTGTCGCTCTGTGCGTCTCTATCGTAACAGACTAGATAGTAAGGGAGATCCGAGCGACAAACAAGTCACGAGCAACTTGTGCTAGTCGTGCTGTTGATAGATTTCATTGATACGAGAGGTTTTCGTCTGTGTCGCACACAGCATAATAAAACAATGATGATGAGGAATATTATATTCAACCTTTTTAATAAAGTAATTAGAGGTAACATTATTCTCATCACCCTTACACCTCTATCTAACGACAATTATATCTTGGAGAAGAAGCGCCGCAAGAAACTCCAGCAGATCATTTTTTCCAATCATAAAATACAATTATTCTTAAAAGTAACATTACAAGGTAGTAAAGTAATTAATAATTATTTCTAACAACACAAACTTAGTCGTTACAAATGTACGCTCAATAACATTGAGTAAATTAAAAATAGTGACTAGGAGAACAACATGACGAGGTCTCTACGTCAGGAACGATAACTAAAATAACTAACTGGAAAACAGGTTCTTGCAAGCGTGAACAGACAGGACCCCACTGACAACACCGGCCTTGTGAGGTCGCTTTTTTCCGGGAGTACTAAAGACACCGTTGTTTAATTTTCACTCATTACTTATTCTTTTTAAAGATGAAACACTGATATCTGTAAGAAGAAAGAAAGTGTTAAATAAACAGAACACCATTTAGAAATACATTGTGTGGTTGCGCAGTACAGCCAATTGTACAGTCCGACAGCCCTAAAAACATTTGGGTTTAGGTCAAATTGCATCGGTGAGGTTCTAATCGCAACGGTTTAAGAACAAGGAAGACTCATATAACCCGAACATCTTTTATATCTGGCCGATCAAAAATGACATTAAATAAATAGATAAGGTACTAAAGTGTACACATATTTATGAAATCGACTGTACAGTGTACATTTGGTTCATAAACAACAAAATGCTGTTTGCTCCGCACACAGAAAATACATATCAAATAATATGTTTATGATATCTTTTAACTAAACACCTCCTTATTGTTTTATTGAAACTATGAGTGTCAGTTACATTAATCATCTGTCTATTAAATTAATTTAATAAAATTGTGAATGCTAAGAGATTCAACATGATATAGGGACAGACAATAGGTACCTACACCTATTATATAGGGAAAGACAATGATAATTTTAGTAATTACCGGTCATTGAAGATACTTCTTCCAAATATTTCGTCTGAGTCTGGCAGGCTAACTCAGTTTCCTCAACCTCTTTCAGCTGCTTTACGTTTTCCAGCACACTTTTGTCAACGTGCACGTCCAGGTTTTCTGAAACGAATTTAATTTCGTTTAATTTCTTAATCTCATCGTATAATAGACAGAAAAAGGTAAATTAAACTTAGGATTTCACATAGAGAAATAACAAGTATCAAAATGAACATGCCGTACTAAAGCCGTACTAACCTATAAATTTGGTCACCGTAACTAAACAATTAATTTTTTGCATCAATGATGCTTTTCTTTCTTCTTGTTTTTCTTTGTACTTCTGTATAATAGTATACAGAATCTCCCGGACACCGCCTCTTATCGTCGACGGCATGATTACTCCGTATTTTTATCAATTTAGATATCGAATTGACAAGTTTCTAAAAACAACAAAGTCCAAACGTCATATTAAATAGTGTTGCCAGACTCGTCAGCCAAGAAAAATCCAGGTTCAGCTTTCATTAGACAGACTCTACTTGTTATTTGTTTCAAACGTCACAAAGGCAGTGTAAATAGATCCAAGTGAAATTACTTTAATAATTCGTTCATGCCATAAAAATATATTGTACTGACAGCAACAGGCCCGCCAAAGACACCTTTTGAAGGTCTTAATACTATGCCAATGACAATTAATCGATTAATGTTTGTCCCAGCACTACGAGATTCGTCATTTTTGATAAAGCAACAGTGCTTGGCGTCTGAGTGATCACTTCATTCAAATATGATGGCGTTCAAAAGGTTAAAACCCGAGTGCTAAAACTTCGAACGGTTCGAAATTAGTTACGAGAGATGCCACACTTTCGTTGTCTGTGCATGGCGTCTCGCCGATGCGTTGTTATATGTATAAACTAGCTTCTACCCGCGATTTAGTCTGCGTATATTTCGATTATCGTTATTTTCTCGGGATTTTTAAAATTTTCTGGAATGAATGCCTATGTGTTAATTCAAGGCCAGCATCCAGCCGTTGCATCATGAAGGAGTAACAAACTAATACACACAAACTTTCGCATTTATAATATTAATGGGCTTGGAACGGCATCCCAAGCGATGCGTTGAAACACTTGCGTTGCTCTATGTTGAAATCACAACGTTGCGCGACGCAACACACCGCGACGCTCATATGGCGTCGGTCTCAACATTTCACTTATACTTGTAAACCCAGTGTGATGTATTAATAGAACTAAAAATATGTACGCAAGAAATAGTTCAATAGATGTTTACTTACATGTGTCTTGGGGTCTCGCCAGACGTATTGACACGGAATCGGCTTGAGCCGATACGTCTGGGGAGACCCTTATGCGGGTGGTGGCGCGATAGCTCTGGTGTCCATAGGTCGCTGCTGTCTGCCTCTCTATCCTCTGATTTGCTATTCCATTTTTATTCCTGCCTATACGAGTAGTAAGGTCTGTGCAACTCAGGGAACAATGATTGACTTCTTCTTATTTGAATTTAACAAGTATATTTTATGCGTATAAATGTGTCCGTTACAGAGCAGGTAGTAAGTGAGGGAGGAATGACTCGATACAAATCTTAATAATACTAAAAAACTAACGTAGGGGGGCAGCACTGTCGCGGTTTACGCTGTGGCACGATAGAGCGCGTTAAGATGGCCTCAACAGCGGGTTTTTTTAGAATCTTATTACAACAAGATCAGGTTGTTTTGCAACCTTGCCTTTAACCTGTTAATTGCAAAGGAAAATATTATTAAATTGATTGATTGGGTCTTGGATCGCACTGTCTAGTGTTTTGAACTAAAGTATTTTTTTCCACCGCGCAATGTACAGCGCTCCTAGCAATCACAATACACATTTGTCACTTACAGCATAGCTGTTTGCTTATCTTCCTTATTAACTTGCTTAATAGGGCCCGGGCTTAATACGCACGTCTTTGCGCTATTTACTTATATTCAGAATGTATACGTATCACTTTGCTTTGTTCTGCTTGAGATGACGGGAAAAGTTGTGCCTTAATGACGCATGAATTTTGAGTGACGTAAAGAACAAAGTTTTTTACCATTTCCACCGCTTCAAGGTGACAATTTTGTTTAGCTATAATATTGCTTAATAATAACGTGTCATTTGAAAATGTACGGTAAAAATATATATATATATAGTGTATTGTAACCACTTTAAAAACGTTCGCGAATTGTCACTGAATGTCTGAACTGTCTTTTTGGGCTTAAAACCTACCCGCTTCTTGTTTGGGAGGTAAAACACTCTCCTCTTAAACCTGTATAATTATTTTGACAATAGAGACTCAGTGAGCGACAACTAAGATAATTCAAGTTACGTAGTTACTAAAATTACACCACCTTCTCTTGACAAAACCTATTTACCGAGGCTCATGAAATATGCTGCACCTAACCTTACCATTTCTTACTCGCTACTAATACTCAAAAACTGTAACAATTTCGGAGCTCCTGTTCTGCGTAGGTAAGGCGCTTTGCGCCTTGATGTAACTCATACCTAACCTATCAAGTTGAGATTGATCTAATTTTGGTAAGTTTAGTAATAAAATAGTAAAGTGCTCGTGAATCTCACTTAACTTTCGTTTCAAGTAGAATGCTTCAATTCAATTCAAGTGGTTAGTTTCATAACTCCGAATTTTACATTACTAATCTGGTTTGTTAATTTTTGGAACACAAATATTTTACTTTTCGTACAAAGGTAACTCAGAATTTTCTACATTCGGAAATATAATATTCGGACAAACGTTTTCGATTTTAATACTCGGTAATATAAAATTCGACATTTTGATACTGCGGCCCTATATTTTTTCGGTATTGTAAAAATTCGTAATTATGAAATTCAGTGTTTTCAAATTCGAGATTTTAGGGTGTTCCCATTCTCATACCCAACATATTTTTTTGATCTTACTAAGGATCGAACCTGTGGCTACTAGCTTTAAGGCAGGATAATAAATAGGCTAGCCTGAAATAATAAGCCTAGTAATTAGTGGAAAATTAAAAATGAGGTGTCAATCTCGAATTTTCTTTTAGCGTTTTTTTTGTATCACTTTCCGTCTTTTCACCAAACGGTTCCACCGGAAGACCAGTGCTGGCTTTACGGCTAGCGAATGCTGAGTTGAGACAGTTTCGCAACAATTTCTCTGTGTCTTGATCTTTTTGTATCTATGTAATGTGCTATTGTTTTGTTATCTATGTAAAGCACAGGTGTCACGGATTTTTACTATTTACCCTACTATTAATAGGTTTTACTGCAATGCAATTGTATATTAAATCATCAGTATATTCAGAGCCTAGTTATTATTTTTATTTTCAAACTCACGGATCATTAGAAACTGCGCAATCGATCGAGCAGTCAGAATACGCCGCCGTCACAATGCGCCTAACGACGGAGGGTAGCGTCCGCAAGGGAAAAAGCAAAATTTAATTTATATTTATTGCAAGAAGCCTAACGAGTACATAGGCCACCTGGTACATGGGATTTGAGGGCCATGGACATTTGCATTCTCAAGACTATAATCTCAAGACTGAAATCCTAAGCGTCCAAATGCTGAGGACTATTAAGATGGAATGCTTCTATGCTAGTTACATCAGTTTGTCTTATCCACAAGCACAAGACTGCCGCTTGGCAGTAGGTAAAATATTAACCAAAACTAGCTTCTGCCCGCGACTTCGTCCGCGTAGATTTCGACTATCGTTATTCCTTCGGGAACAATACGCGATACGATTATTGCGCACACCTTGTAATCGCCAGCCTGATCCTGGCTAGCTGTGTTAACAGCACGCGATGGTGCGTGATCAATGATGAAGTTGAACTGTCCCGAGAGCCTGGCGGCGGGTTCAAATCGCTGTTTTCGGGTCTGTCAGGATTATTGACAGCTGAATATGAACACGACTTGATTCTCACATGCCTTTTAATCAATGTACTTAGCTATGAACATAAAACACAGTAATGAATGAATATCTGCGCCTGCACGCGCTGACTTGACCGGTGAAGAGAGTAACCAAAAGCAATGACAGCTCTAAAGTCTATACCACAACCCAGACTCCATAGTCTATGGTTATTAGGCCGGCGACAGACACTTTAACTTGGGGCACGACACAATTGTATGATATACAAAATATAAATGTACACATGTTAATTTTCCGGTAACATAGGGTGTGTTTTTTTGCCAACGCTCAGTCTTGAAGACATATCTGGCGCGGATCAGCGCTTCCAGTCGGCTTTTAGCGCGATTGCTCGTTTGCGAGCGTTGCAAGTGTTCTTATCACAGATTAAATAACACGTGACACAGTTAGACTGGTAATGTTGGCTCAATTGATACGCGTACAGTTATAACTCAAGTAAGATGCGTGTTTTATCTGTCCGGCGTTTTTATTGGCTATGAAATTATGTCACGTTCTAGTGAATACGTGACACGTTTAAGAAGTGTCGGTTAAAATGAAGGAATGATAGTACGCTGTAACTAAACGGGAAGATGTTGAAACATGCTGATGGCATACTGTTAAAAAAACATAGTCATCGAACCGTGTTACCGTGACACCTTGGAACCGTGTTATATACATTTGGTAGTGAAACCGTCTTGTATACATTTGGTGGCTGCTCGAATATTTGCTTGTTCTCAGGAGTAATATTAGCATCGTTCATAATGATCACTTAGCTAAATTGAAAACAGTGAAATACGTACGAGAAATTTCGTATGTACCGTAGTTTGTATGACATGAAACACTTATTATAAGTATCACTTACAAAATACCACGAATATTTTATATCAAAAGCGGCACAATGCAAGAGGTCAGTTAGACAAGCATAAAAGCGTATGAAAGCGAGAAGGAAAGAAATAATAAACCGAGGGTTGTTTTATGTGCCATTGCACTGTAGCTTAAAAGAAAAATACATACCAATAATATAAAACTTTCTTTCAGTTAGATGAGAAGTACACATCTAATAAATATTTTAATAAAATAAACAAATGAAAAAAATACAAAAATGTATGACAAACCCAATCTACTAAATTTCTTAAAACATCCTGTAACTTCTTCAGTTGTTAGAACTTTGCAGATTGCAGCTTATAATACCTACAGCGATCGTTTTCAATATTGTCTAGACAACGTCAATACGGCCTTTCATGCAACACAGGTACAACTTTCAAACTTGCACTAATTCAAGAAGTTAACAACATTTATGTGCATTGTTGTTGAACAATGTCAGTTTCGCGTTATGAACGCTAACAAGGGTGTCGGGAGTTACGATACCATACTACGGAATTTATGAAGCGATGTTAAACGCTTGAAACATGTTTAGGGGGTGATTATTTATGAAAATTTACGTGTTTATTAAACAAAACAACCTGTTGGAATAGATAAGGTGGTAATGGTGTTTAGATAAGGTCCAACACATACAGGATATCCCATAAACCGACCGACGCCAACCCGTCTAGGCCTGATAGACCAACTAAAAAGCATTCGATTTAACTCCTATGTAAGTTCAGTATTTTTTTAGGTATACTTTTGCAGTCGCACAACTAAACTTGTAAAATAAATTTAAAACGTGCTTGGTACAGTCAGAAACTTATTCTAACGACGGTCATTAACGGTACGCGTGACCTTTAAAGGTAGCGCTAATAACAAACTTATTTTGGTAACTAATGAGACGCTTTTGCTTTCTTACAGGAATTGGAAGATACTTACTCGGTACCTTTTAAATACTTGATACTAGGTAAAATATTTTGTATCAGTAAACCCAACAGCCCACATAAAAACATATGATAAAATAAAGATGATATTAATTAAAATTGACTCTCTCTAATCTTCTCTTCTAATTTAAGAGCAAGGCTTATGCCGGTGTTGTATTAATGTAGCCATGTCTTCCACTTCACTGTATGCGTTGCAATTTTTTTAGCCTCGTTATACGACATTACATTATCATGTCATGACTCCTATGTGTTTAAGTAAAAAAACTTTATTTTCCTTTTTTATCATGTTTTTGGAATGGCATTCCTACTCAAAACATAAAGACAGTCGTTCATAAAACGTTCCAAATAATTATCTTTTTTTGACCTCGCTTTTACTTAGTATTAACTTGAAGTATTTTTGCCCTGCCCGTTATGTAACTTCGCAGTTCGCAGGTACAAACCCATGTAATTTAGGACGCACTTGAAGACATCTGGGCGACTTCGCCGTTCAAATGAACAGTCCTTTATGAAATTACGTGGATCCAGCGAGAACAATTAAATGATAACTACTGCAATCATGTAAAATGAGAGTCACCTACGTATTCCGTAACACCCTTTGTGTACTCATACATAAACATCTTGTTTTACATATTCACGGCTAGTAACTAGACTTAGTATGTTATGAAAACGCTGGGTGAGCCACTGGCATTAGAGGTTTTAGGAGTTCAACAGCCGAACAACTTTTCCTGTGATCTGAATTTCGACAAACTCGAAGCCTCCGTTTCACCTTTTAAGGGTTGAATTTTGAAAAGTTCTTGCAAGAACATGGATAATTTCAAGAGCGAAAGATTTCGTGGGAGAATGAGGTGGAATTACTTCTTTACCTTTCGCTTAAAACAATTGTATAATAAGTGTAGTGAAAAAATATACGACTTCGATTTTAATCGGAAAAGTTCGTTATAAGATCGGTAAGCTAATTGAGAATGCAATACAAATCCATAAATTAGTTTTTTTTTAATTTTTTTAACGCATAGAGAAGGCAAACGAGCACATCATAGGCCACCTGATGGTAAGTGATTCGCATTCACAAAACTACAAGCCTAAGACTGCAAAAGCGTTGCCAACCCTTAGGACTAAGATGGAATGCCTCTATGCTAGTCGTTACACCAGCTGTCTTATCCCCAAACTGGAACACAACAATGCGAACACTGCTGTTTGGCGGTAGGTTAATGGATAAGATGGTGGTAGCGATCCGGACGGACCTTGCACAAGGTCCTACCACCCGCAAAAAAGAACCACAAACCACTTAATATATAATTATGACTACATAAATACGCACCAGTCACATCTGTTATATTTTGAGATCGACATTGCTACATGCCATTGTATAACTAACACGCCAACAATTAACGGCAGCATTCAGAGATCCCACTGTACATTTGTGATAGTTTTAACCCTACACAAACACATATACACCGCAACTTGCTAATGAAATACCTCTTATGCCATTTTGGACATGCCACGCTACATACTCGTTTAGCTGTCCATATCACTGGGAGTTCTAGAATTAATACACACAGAGAAAGCTAACGAGCAACACCCAGAGGCTAAAGGCCGTAACAAACTCATCTCAATCTGTGAACTGAGAGCTTTTCAGCTGAGACCGTCTTGATACGTAATCCTAAATCTAGGATTTTCGCTCATTTTGAGAAACTCTTCAATACTTTTAAACCGATTTATTTGATAAAAATCATATGTTTGACTGTATTGCAGTGCGTCTGCAACTTTTTTAAGTCTCAAGATGGTCTCAGGTCACATTGGTCATAATCAGAATCCAGATTAGATCCTCTTACAACTAGCCGTTTCCACTGATTCGAAGATTACGTTTCACAGTTTTAGATATGTTTATTAATTAAATCTCAATCTTGTGACGGTCATTTCGGCCAAGTCGAATTTATGAATAAAGCCCTAAGTGAGACCTAGATATTTGCAATCACGAGAATCCAAACACGTACTATATGCGCCCAATGGAACTCTGACCCTGCCTACATAGAACTATGTCATAGTGACGTTATGTTTCCAGTCGTATGAAGTGTAAAACCAATTGTTTATAACGCCACCGTGACATCGCTCTATGGGAGGTCCGGGTTCCATTGGGCTGATAGACTCAGGGCCGGTTTTATAACAGTCCGTAAGTATATTTTAGGATCTTTTTGACCTAAATTATACTTACCGGTCACTTTTTGCGTTTTATAACGGTCCGTTAGTTATATTTCAGTAAAATTTTACTCCCGGCAGTTACCGACAGCGATATCATGGTTTAAGCTTAGTAACGGATAGTTATTTTGACACTTGACGTAAATGTGACTTTTAAATATTGTATTTTCCTTAGACTCCGTGCTACAAGACTTAACAAAAAGAGTTAAATATACATATTAAACATGTATTCTTCGGATAGTAGTGATTTAGAACTACTACTAGATTCGTCAGATTCTAGTGCCAGTGAAAATTCTGACCACCGGCGCAGAAGAGTTTTCAAACCGAGACCAGAATATTGCAGCATATTATACGACACCGAATTTAAATGCCGCTTCTTAACGTCTTTATTTATCACGATTCACGACCGTTTATTTGAAATTTTTATAGATTTTTGAAAATGTCAACGGTCTCTCTATATGACAGACCGAATAAAAAATGTAAGTCTATAGACAATTTAGGCTAGCCGCAGACAATAATTCAGCGAAAAAAGGATAGTATTTTTAAGTATCAAGTCTCATTTGTGGCAGACCTAAGGTTTCATAACTAATGTCAAATTTTACGATTCTTTACTTTATAAAACGCTGGGTGGTATAAGTTACTGACATTTGACAAACCATTCGTTAAAATTATTCTTACTGTCGTATATTTGGTCTCAGCTTTATAAAACCGGCCCTCAGTATACTACTGGTAAGATAGTATGTCTCGATACTAATAAAAAAAAAGTATTAAAGCTATGTCCGGTCTCAAACCGTTAGATAGTAGTAGACCACATTTTATAAAATATAAGTTGTTGACTTTTCCTTCAATCTATATCTATGAATAGGCTGTATTCGTTAAAATAAACCCGGAACGATTTCAGCATCATAATGTATGTATTATGTAGCTATCTTAGACCTCATGATAATGACAGGATAATAAGGCAAATCACCAATACTGCCCTATTTAATAAGAGTATATTTGGTCTAACGCCTAAAATCTACAATAAGATACCATTACAAATTAAAAATTGTACTATTGACATGTTTAAGAAAGTGATGATAGAATTATTGTTGGGAAAATGTTACTATAATATTTATGACTTTTTAAATGATAATAGTTTTTAAGCGATTAATGTAATTGAATTATTATTCTATTATATTATTATTGTTAATTTGAATTTGCAAGCCGAAGAGCAAAACATGACGGATATTAATATAGATTTATGACCATTATGTAAACTTACACATGTTTTACAAATAAATCATCTCTTATCTTATCTGTTATCTCTAATCATTTCATCGGCTGTCTAATCCTCACATTGGAATACCTAAATGCGAATACTGCTAATATTCACGGTATGAAAAATTTCGTCACTTTTGGACCTTATAAGCGTTGAAATAGAGTCGAAAAGTGATGATACTTTTCATACCGTGACTTCTTATTGAATTGAACGGCTCAGCCAAGATCCTTCTAATACTCATACTTGTTATTAATACCTTAAATAATGTGACGTGAACATAAAAATACCACTGATACGCGTGGCAACCAAAAATAGGAAATATGTTTGTATAATTTTACATAAATCTATCTCGGGAATAAGTAGGCCAAGGAACAGGAAAGTTAGAGCAGTGAAGATGATGACCTATTATTTTTTACGAGTGAGTGACTTAGAACAAACTACCTACTACAACTCATTCTTTTTTTAGTCTTAGATAAATTAGTACCAGTGATACAGGCTGCACTTAGTGTTGGTATCAAAATAGTATAAGTGTTTTGTACAACTTTATACTGAATAAAGTTACTTACTTTAATATGAATTAAGTAATATTAATATCAGTGGACAACTTCACACCAAATGATTCAATCCCAAATTAAGTTCTAGGCTTGTACTAGACAACGATATAAATACTTACACTCAGGAGCATAAATAACGGGTCAGAGTGTGTTTTTCATACTAAAGAGGGTATTTCGAAGCCTTGGTTCCTCGCCAGGGAATGCTTTTAGTGAAATCTGATGATGAATACCTCGAGCATCGATACAGGACTTCCAGAGTGCCTAGGATACCCAACTGAATAAATCTGCGGTTAACGCCGGAATTCAACATGTTCAGAAAAACATCTATAATGGCTATAAAATGTAAGGAAATCCAAGTGCTGACCCAAACTCTACCGCTGTGGTGTTAACTGGTTGTGCGATCAGTTAGGTATCTTAAGAACTCTTGACCTCCTCTATTGAACGTCGCAGTATCCACCATTAAACCTAACTCAAAACAACCCCTGGCGAGGAACCAAGGCTTTGAAATCGTCTCGTTTGTATGAAAAACGCACTCTGACCCGGTATTTTTGCTCCTGAGTGTATATAGAGAAATATATACTTAAATACACAAAAAACATCCATAACTCAGAAACAATTATTCACGCACATCACACAAATATCCGTCCTTACCGGGATTTGAATCCAGAGCCGCTAGCTTCGTAGGCAGGGTCACTAGCAACTATTCCATCATGTTGTCTTACTTTATATTTACTTTACTTGTGTACACTGGAAGCACAGACTTTATGGTTGCTTTATGGCAATACATACATGACGTTAAAACGACAAGGTGAATTTTATTGTTATTTTATGATCGTGACTGTAAAAGTTCAGCATCCTTGGTCCTAAAGGCCAGGAATATTATTTATCTTCAAACATTCTAACACATTATTCTAAAACTATTCAAAAATAATAAAACTTGCTACATTATTCCGTTCAAGATTCACACGCCGTATTCCATTATCTTTCAATAACGCCTTTTAGTTAGAAACCGTGTAGTTTCTTTATGCGGGGCTTAAAAATATTTTCCCAGTGTATTTGTTCGCCCGATTCGGCTAGGACTTTGCCAAGATGAATTATTCACACTCTCGCGCCGTGTGAAATGAAATCTGACCTAAAGAGGATGGCACAAAAGAAAGGCTTTGCTTTAAAATATTCTAAAACCACATTATATCCATCTACACTCGAGAATAAAACCATTGCATAACTTTGAATTTTTTCATGTCCATTTTTACCCGAATTGGAACATATTAGTCATGCTATTTAAATATTTCAGAATGAAAAGCCACAAGCAGTGGACATGAAAAATGCAAAACGATAAATTTTTTTGCTCATCAGTAAGTTTAATGCATCTGATAGGTATATTTAACCATCACTAGCAGTTAATTAAATTACGCAGATCAGAAATACTCAGAATTAATATTCTCATATTATTTTGATATTTTCCATAAATTTCTAAACGATCGTATTAGTAGTTGCTGAAATATGCTATCATGACAGATGGACAGACAGACAGACGGACGGAAGTTGTCGTACCATACGGGTTTTATTTTTAACCGTTTGGGAAACTATATTTCAGTTACAAAAGGTGGTATACTTGATTTGGAAATCTTGAATGACTCAAAATGAAAACTCAAACATAGATCGCTTGAAGTAGAAAATGAACAAGATTAACATATATAATAATCGTATCGAAGGGTGTATGTATGTATATATATATATATATATATATATATATATATATATATATATTATGAAGAATATAACCAAGGTTACAGGTTATCTATTATAGATAAGCTTGGAGGACTATGGATATTGCATAATTGTAAATACTTGGTCGACCGGAATGAAGATGAGATGCTCTATTTGCCACCATCTGCTGCTAAGGGGCAAAGTTTGAAGCCAAAATATAGTGGTCCCACTCCCAATAAATCTTGCGAATTCTCAAACCTGCAACTGAAAGTAGCATCCTAGTTAAATCAATGCAGCGTCTCGCTATACCCTGTCTCTTGCTAACTATTTCAAGAATTTAAGTAATGACGCAGAGCTCAATGACCTGAATGACTACATCAGGAACCTGTATAACATTAAGCCATCTTATGTATATAGACTTTAAAGTTTATTTAGACGCAAAACGACCTCTTGGCACTGTTCTAATAAAACTTTTTGGATGCCGTATAAACTATTTTGAAGAAAGTTTACAACTATCACAACTCTCTTCTCTCGTCTTCGCCAAGCTTTTGTTTCGTACAATTGAAAACTAAACAAAAAACCAGGAAAATAAAACTATTTTATTGTAAGATGCAAGTTTTAAAAGACCACTTAGCTATACAGTTCTCTTTTAAGACAATTACGACAGTAGAGTCGTCCATCCGAATAAGTAATCTCAGAATAAGTAAACCACTCAAAAGCCGGAGCACTTTGCCGACCTACGTGTAATTAAATCCAGTACCACATAATGGCATAGAAGGTCTGCGACAGATGGGCCGGTTATCGGACCGTTCACTCACAAGTTTTTTTTTATCTCTTGTCTAAAAAATAGGGTTGTTATAATTTGAACGTGTGTGCTTGTCTGTGAGGTCGTAGCTCAGAAATGGATGGATCGATATTGACGCGATTTTTTTTTCAAAGAAACTAATTTAATCAGTTTACTATATTAGCTGGATTTTGCAAACATTGGTTTAGAAATATCATCTCTGAACGAAGGATTCGCCGTGACATCGGCAGTTTTTTTTCTATTTTATTCTTACGAACTGGCTAAATTTGTCAAAAATTACAACTAGTCAATCAAGTAAGTACATAAAATTAAAATTCATAAAATTTATACTTTTCAGGAAACTGTTTTGTTTTTCTTTCTTTGTTTTGTAATATTGTAATAATATAATAATGTAATATTACCTATACCTATAATAAAATTGCTGTAATAAATTATATGAATTATATTAAACGTTATTATACAACGTTAAATATTCAGGTCTCACAGTCACTGATAGTCCTAACCAGTCTTACAGCTAATTACGTATTACACTTAATAATATAATGTTTTGTATAATTAGATAACTTTATTTCGATACTTGAATAAACAGTGAATCGTTTTAAAAGAATCGATGTGGTGTTTCTTTTTTAAAACCGTACGTCTGAACGGATCGTTTGCACAAAGCCTTACAGTTGAGTATATTTGTTGCCGTGTCCCCGCCTTTTCGGACAAGCATCGGTCTGGAGCAATTGACCTGAGTACGAGCTACCTTTTCTTCCAAGTATTCTTTTACTAAGTGAGGGAAGGGTGAAGCGGCCAATGAACCTATAAATAACTGTAGGTACCTAAAGATCTTTTTGCTTCAACATGTTCATTCTTAAATATAAACAGTGAAACTCGAGAATGTATGTGATGTGGACAAACGATTATTTATAAAGTGGCTTCTGTCCGCTAATTCTTTAGCAACAATAGTACATTATTGTATAGACCCGGAAAGTAGGGAATTGCTTGTCGAGGTGGTTGGCGGGTCGAACCATGGCCGAGGCGTAGGGGAGGGGGGGGGCAAAGCGGGGAAGCTAAGGAACAGAGGGAGTTAGATTCGGATTCATCTGTATAACTTACACGCAATCCAACTTAAATTAACTATTGGTATCTAAGGTATAATACTGCATGTTATTTTTTGCTCGAATATAATTAAATTTAGGTACATGATCAATTTTATCAAAAGTGGGTTTTGTCCCGCTATGCCCCGTATATTGGGGTAAAGTGGGGCAGCATAAGGGGAATTTTTTCTTAGTTTTGTTTTCTTTTCCTCTCTTTTTCTTATTTTTAGTTATTTTTCCCTTGTTCTTTGGTTTCGCTCTAGATATTAATTCAATAGGCTTGCTCACCCTTTTCTTACTTTCTTTTAAATCTTTGGTTTCTTTCAGTGCAATAAGCTCATTTTTGTAGGGCGACTCTGTGAGGATTACCGTTTTCCCTCTTCGTTTACAAGCTCTCGGGTTTTTATAATATGTTCGAACCATTTTAGCTGAAACAAACGACGGTTGGCACCAATTAATAACACATAAGGTAATTCAAGCAAAATCAGGGGGCAAAGTGGGGTACCTATTAAGCTTGTTCCCCACTATGCCCCATCGCTTTAACCCCACTTTGCCCCTACGTGCTGTCACATCGAAACATTAACGACCGCCATCTTGCCTTGTTTATAAGCAGACTTAGTTGTTGAAATATAAAATCCTTCAGATCCGCCGCAAATCACAAAAAAAACCTTTACGACTACAATATAAAGGTAAAGAATGAACGTGAATCAAATATCAATAATATTTTTAAGGATTACACAGGTTTTGCAAATATTTTAAATATTTCTTACCGGCGTCAATCGGCTGCCTGCGAAGCTCGCGGAGGTCACGCGCTGACTAAACACCAATCACGGAGCCTTATTCAAATTGCCATGCCGTTCGTCCTTCGCCAAAAAGTACCGCTAACCCGCTATGCCCCGCGTCAGGCAATCCCCCTTTCCGCATATATAATGCTTTTCTTAAACAATGTGAGGAAATGATACAAATACATAATAATAAATATTAAAAAAATCTTACGACAATTTCAGAGAGAATCTTTTTTTTTTTAACTACGAGTAATATACATACTGCTACACAAGTTGGAAAGGATGGGGATAAGAGATATTCCCCTCTGTCTTTTTCAGGACTATTTGACAAATAGAAAACAGAGGGTGAAACTGGGAGGTAGTGATTGTACCAGTGAAGATGAAGACGTGACGTATGGAGTGCCTCAAGGCTCTGTGCTTGGTCCAACGCTATTTCTAATTTATATCAACGATTTATGCGACTTGAAGATCCCTCACGCAGATATATTTTCGTATGCTGACGACACCGCCATTGTCTTCACTGGTACTTCATGGGAAGATATTCAGATATCCGCAGAGACTGGTCTAGAAATGATTAGTAAATGGCTTAAGAACAATATTCTTACGTTAAATACCACTAAAACTAACTATATATGTCGCAGCATATACAGCAATACACAACCTGATAATAACTATACTATCAAAATACATAGCTGCTGTAAAAATACATTGAACTGCTGTCAAAGTACCTGTCCCACTATTCAAAAAGTTGACAGCACCAAATATCTGGGAATACTTGTGGATCGGGGACTCTCTTGGTATCAACATCTCGAATATGTAATTTTGAGACTGCGGAAACTTAAATGGATTTTTAAAACTTTGAGACATGTAGTGCCAAGAGCAGTCCCGGGCCCGCAAGGCCGCAGTAGAGACATGTTAAAAGAAATGTATATAACGTTGGTGCAGTCTATATTAACTTACTGCCTGCCTGTTTGGGGCGGCGCAGCTAAGACTCGCTTCATAGACGTAGAAAGAGCTCAGCGAAGTCTTCTTAAAATTATGTATTTTAAGAAAATGTGTTTCTCGACTGATGATTTATATCAAACGTGTAAGTTGCTCACGGTAAGGAAATTATATATATTAACCTCTGTTCTCCGAAAACATAAAACCACAACTTTTGACCGCAACCTTTTGAAAAAAAGGAGGAGAGATATTGTTATGCATCTACCAAAAACCAACACCATTTTTGCCAGTAGACAATATAAAAAACGCTCATCACATTTATATAATATTGTAAACAAGGAACTAGATATATACCCAAAGGTACAATATGACCTTAAAAGTAGAATAACAAGTTGGATGGAAGACAAGAACTACGATGCAGTAGAAGATCTGCTAGGAAATATAGCCTAGACACACACACACACACACACACACACACACACACACACACACACACACATACACACACACACACACACACACACACACACACACACACACACACACACACACACACACACACACACACACACACACACACACACACACACATACTCATACACGCACACACAATTAAAAATTAGGTAAAATAGTTTTAAGGATGGTACGATACTATATAAACTGTAGATATGGAAGAGCGGTGCCTCCTGGCACAGGTTATTTAAAATAACTTACAAGGAGACGCCGGCCATCATAAGATCTGTACTGGTTTGCTAAGGAAATAAAGAATTTTGAATTATTATTATTTTTATTTGAGTAATAAATATATCCCGGAAATGAAGCCGCGGACGAGCTGGCAAGGGAAGGGTCCAAGGGCGCATACGTCAGACCTGAACTATTTGTGGCACCCTCACCGGGCATTTTAAAAGCAGCCCTAAACAACAACGCTCTAGAAAACCACCAAAAAGGATGAAAAACTACGGTAGGCTTAGGGCATGCAAAGCTCTTCATACAAACAGTTGACCAGAGCTGGACCAAGAAACTTTGGAAACTCAGCAGAAGACAACTTCGATACATTATCGGAGTGTTTACCGGGCACTTTGGGGTTAAACATATCCTAGCAAAGATGGGCCTTTATGTGCCTTTATGACAACACAGATTGTAGAATGTGCGGCGAAGAGGCTGAGACAATGATACGCTTATTGTGTGAATGTGATGCCCTCGCCGGAGTAAGAATGAAAATCCTCGGTTGTGGATACCCAGAACCTAACGATTTTAAGGCACTGCCATTGCACTCCATCAGCCGCTTTTTGGAAGGGGTCGAGGCTGCATTGGATTAAGCGCTAAAAGAGGGATAGTTACACAAAAGATCCCACAGGGTCGAAGTGTATCCGTAAGGACCCCACCAAAAAGATAAGATAAGATAAGACGAGTTATTAAATTTCAAGTTCAAGTTTCAAGCACATTGAACCACCGCCGCCTGGCACTGCCACCTGGCACCCACCCACAAGTTGAGTGTATGGGATTTTTTTCATGGTCCTTTCGATTTTATATGCAATAGAGATATTTTTTTAATAAAATATCGCAGCAGACAGGAATGGTCTTTCATACGTTTATTTAGTCCTTGGAAGAATATGAGACTCTTTCTGTCTTTGTTTCTCAAAAGAGAAGCCGTCCTTAACGAGCATGTTTGAGAAAACAAAATTCCCAAAAAAACACTACTGATAATTATAATGTATATGTATATCAACAAATCAATATCAACATTGTCACAAACATTTAATGTTCATTATATTTATTATAATATACTAAAGAGGTAAATTTCTGTTAGTTTATATTTTGAATGTGGGGTCTAATTTCCGGCATTACAAAACCGATTTAAAAAATATATTTCCGAAGCTTCATTATCTCTAACAGTTTATTGTCTATTCCGAAATGGAGCGAGGCCTGTTTGCTAGTTATGTATGTAATGCAACCATTCTGTTAGCAAAGGATATTTAAATTTCAAAATAATTTAATTCATAAATAGAAACAATACCGTTTTCGAGGTAACAATCATAACTCGATATATTTTGGATGCAACCGTCATCATCTAAGGGCCAAGTTCACAACCCAATTTAACAGACGGTGAAATCTTAATCAGCTGTTAGTCAATATATTTGATAACTGTCCAACCGCTAACCGTCCGTTTAATTTTTGGTGAATACTGCACTTAATCCCACCGGAGTCAACGTGTAATAAATACATAGTACTATTTCCATGTCCTGATCACTGTTGCATAATGCATCCGTTCTAATAATAGCAAAGTAAATTGTAATGTCAAGGTAACATAATTAACATAACAATCAAAATAAGAAGGATTTTTGAGTTACCATTCCTAACTCAAACTACTCCAACTGCAACCGTCAACAACTAAGTGGCACCCACCGGAATCAACGTGTAATGAATATTCAGTTCTATTTCCATGTCCTGGTCATTGTTGCATAATGCATCCGTTCTAATAATAGCAAAGGAAATTGTAATGTCATGGTAATATTATTAAAATAAAAATAAAAATAAAAATAATAAGGTATTTTTAAGGTGCTATTTATTTCTACCTCAACCTATTTCAGCCGGAACCTTCAACAACTAAGTGCCACCGGAATCAACATGTAATGAATACACAGTACTGTTCAGCACTATT
Organism: Acleris sparsana; assembly: GCA_923062465.1. Lineage (NCBI taxonomy): Eukaryota > Metazoa > Arthropoda > Insecta > Lepidoptera > Tortricidae > Acleris > Acleris sparsana. Next base: position 12,127,551 of record OV281296.1, read on the forward strand.
TCCGTGGCCTGGTCACTGTTACATAATGCAGCCGTTCTAATAGCAGAGGAACAATTCCATTAAATTAGTAAGGCGCTCGGATTCCTGGCGAGCTTACACTACACTATACAAAATACAGTAGGATCTACTGAGGGGTTATTGTGACATAGCTATGCAGTTCATTTTACGGCGAGCGTAAAGGACAGAGCTATAGCAGTTATATAGCTCTGTCTTTTTCTCTCAGCGTAAACTGAGCGTAAAGTCTTAAAAATTTAGTTTCTGATTATTTTATATGTCACATACTTAATTATTTGTCTAAAAATAGCTTTGCTAAAAAAAATATGGGAAAGTAAGATTAAAATAATAATTATTACTATTGTCGTTGTATAGGAATGTAGGATATACCTAATTGACGAGAGCCCCTAATCTTCTTTATCTTTACATAGTATAAAATGAAGTCCCTTCCGCCGTCTGTTCGCTTAGATCTTTTACATTACTCAACGGATTTTAATGCGGTTTCCAGCATTAGACAGAGTGATTCAAGAGGATGGTTTTTTATGTATAATATATTATGTACGGGTGTTACAGAAAACCCACAAACACCGAAGCGAAGCTATGTAGGGTATATTATATTATTATAACGCTAATACATTTCAATCCCGTAATGAACTCTCCTCTGATTCTAACCGAATTAATAAAATATTAAATATTACTAGAAGCCTTATCATCATCAGCCAAAGAACGTCCACTATTTGGCTGTTTTTTTTCAAAGCCAATTAAATCATTAATTTACTGAATTGGCTGCATCAAGGCTCTCTTACACGCCGGTAATTCACTAGCGCTTCGAACAAGACCATAATAATAAGAAAAAAAACACTTTTTAATCAAAAAATACAATAAAATTCAAAATTAGATAACGTCACAAGATTATAAAGAAGCAAATAAAAGGTCTTCAGAAGCATCAACAGATTTGCCCAGGAGTTTATTATAGTAAATAAAAATGCTAGAGAAACAACACGATGAGGTAGGTACATGTACGTCAAAATCGATCGCAATAAGCGCCTTATACCGCCCACACCCATCTGATTCCCGCCACCTTTGAACATGCCACTTCTTTCATGTTGCTGTAGAAATTTCTTTGGGTACAAAATAATCCTTATTCTTTTTAAAGCCTACTGTATTTCTTTAACTATACAGCAGGTTAAATTATTCCCACGTTCGCCCGACACCTCCGGCATGCCCGGCCGCGCGACCGTGGACAGATGGCCGGGAAATATCATTATATGCTCACAGTTATACGATCAATGGTCTGTCTTTGGTATTTTAGTTTGATCACAGAAATAGGGGTGTTCTTTTGGTAGTTTTTAAGGACGGCACAGGAGTCACTAAAAAGGTTTTTTTTTCTGCTCCGTTTTCATTTGAATGTAGAAAAATAGTTTCTGAGACACACGACCATTTTCAAGAGAAAAAAAAAGACCACTTATTATGATATTTTGCACAATACTGTCGCGATATATTGTAAAATATTAAAATAATGTTGTATATTTTAGATTATTTGATATATTTGATGTGAGTAAGATATTTGGATATGTGTTACGTGTGTGTTTGTGTTCCGTTCTTGCACTTCTATTCTACGACGTTGCTAAGCTTAATAAATGCGTAATGTTTACTTCTACCATTTTATAATGTATTTTTCTACTATGAACATCAATTTTACTTAAGTAAGTAGTGTAATAGTAGTAAGTAAGGTTAGAATTACATTCAAAACACTTCCTGTTTAATTTATTTAGGTCAATGAAATGCCTACGATTTTACCCCTGTAGCGGAAGATAAATAAGTAATCCTTCCAGCATCATTTATTTATCCTAAATCAATTTTATTTCGAGCACTCCTGATATTGACTGGCTGGAATCTCATAGGATACGCTGAAAGAATTCGTAAACCGGTAATCTAATTCCATACCTGTTTTGCTGAAATCTTTTTCAGCCAGTGAGATAGTTATATCAGTCAATGAAACTTATTTTTCCATGTCGTAAGAAATCTGAAGTTTGATCTTAGAATGTATTTTTAAATTACTGTATTTTTGTGCAACATCTACGTTTATTAACATTCAAAACATTTGAATGATGATACGTCATCTACCTACCTTGATTGATTTTCCTTCAAAAGCAGAGATGGATCTAATTCAATTTTGGGATGTTAGTTTGATACAGACTGATCACCACCCTTTCACTGCCTATAAATTGTTGATGAGAAATCTATTCGACCATACACATAACATTACATAATATACTCAATCATATTTGAGAAGAAGTGAGAGCATTATACCAGGAAACTATAATTCAAACTATGTGAATATTTACTTGTATGAATTTCATATACATCTCAATATAATATGTAGTTTGGTTCACTAATGTTTGACCAAATCATCATTTGACAAACGTATCATTTTACAAAATTTCATTTCACAAAGAGATACTTCCCGCCGTATTATTTTCAAGTTTTTTCTGGTCGATATTGTAACCTAACCTAACTTATTTAATAAGCTCATTTAACCTATGCAATTTGTAATGGTTTTAGCACAAACACATTTTTGCGAAATGAAAGTTTGTAAAATGATACGTTTGTCAAATGTACTTTTGGTCAAATGAACGGACCCCATGTAGTTTATGTGACTATACATAATGAAGGGCATAGTTTTTCGAGCCAAAGGAGAGTTTCATAACAACATCACACAAAATTATGTACCTACAGTGACATACACTAATTTATCTACCCACATATCATAAGCCTCCGTGATGCATTCAGAAGCCGCGTAATATGACATTGCGGCGTTGTTTAGCTATTAACAGTAATTACTTTATGAAGTTAGTTGCTTTGTCACGGATATCAGGGGGCGTCGCCGAAATATCTATATCATCTTGAACGCCCATTGTATGGTTTAAATTAAACAAATCGAACAATTTTATACAACAAAACAAATTTTAACCGGTAATGGCGGCAATGAAAAGATGGAAAGGTTTTCTGGCAGCTATCATAGATTTTTTTAATTCAGAGGCAAACTAGACTATCTTACTTACATGCGACATTAGTCAAATTGATAATACATTTCGAAATAAACGTCATCTCGACAGATATTAGAATAGAGGTCAAATCAAATTTCTTTGTGTTCCATAGATGTTTGAAATTTGAATGAAATATTATTATCGAAATCGATGTTATTATTTAGCAATAATAAAAAAAATACAGATAAGAAATTTGATCTAACAAAACAGTCTATTTTTATGGTGGTCATAATGTGCGGTTCTTGAACCCATGGAGGGTTTATGATATTTGGATAGATAAAATCAATTATTTATTTGCTAAGAAAATAATGTTACAGGGTGGAAAAGAACAATTATGTAAAGCCAAGATTGGCATGCAAAACAACATTATACTTAAAGCAAGATAGAAATATGAAATATATAAAGATATTATTATAGCGGGTGGTAGGACCTTGTGCGGGGTCCGTCCGGATCGCTACCACCATCTTATCCATTAACCTACCGCCAAACAGCAGTGTTCGCATTGTTGTGTTCCGGTTTGGGGATAAGACAGCCGGTGTAATGACTAGCATAGAGGCATTCCATCTTAGTCCTCAGGGTTGGCAGCGCATTTGCAGTCTTAGGCTTGCAGTCTTAGGCTTGCAGTCTTGTGAATGCGAATGTCTATGGGTCACAGTTTCCACTTACCATCAGGTGGCCTGTGTGCTCGTCAGCCTTCCCTATGACATAAAAAAAAAAAAAAAACCTCTTGCCACAATTATTATACATATTAAAAATATGTACATGCACATTTTAAATCACTAATAATGACGTGCCCGGTCAAACCTTTTACCAAAGTATTCTATAGCACATTATGTGTGCCCATATTATTCTTAGACAATAGCAGATTGGCAGAATTATCAAGGCACTTGGTGGTGGTCTTATCCTTCTTATCCTTAACGTTAGGTTATCTGCCGCACTCAGAGACGTCAATTAAATTTAATGCATGTTTAGTGCCATGTTGTCTTATTCTATTGCTATAGGAAAGAAAGTGACAGCAGCAACTTTAATCAAGCATTAAATTTAATTGACGTCTCTGAACGCGGCAGTAAAGGTCTTATTTACTTGACAGTTATGGCGACTGAGTTAAAAACAATGCGATAACACTTTTATAGAAAAGTGTTTATACTTTGTTTATATCCTATACTGATTTGATTTGTTAGATGACTTTCCCAAACCCATTCTTTCGTTGAAAATAATTTTCTTTTCGCGTTTTTTCCCGAACGCAATATTACCAGTTGCCTTTTTCCCGGCAGTTTATTTTCATATTCTCGTTTTTCCCTTCCGAGTTTTAGCTTGGCAGTTGCTTCTTTTCCTAGCATCATATTTTCACTGTCATGTTTTTTCCATTCCATGAATCAAAGTTGACAGAGTCGATGGAGCTTCTATTTCTGGATTATTTGGCCCTCCGGGCCTGTTGCAAAAGTAACATAACCTAAATGTACTTACGTAACAGCTTCGCTTCGCTTTTCAGAAAAAGTGAGACTGGGATAGAAATCGATCGGGAAAAAATGCGACTAGGAAAAAAGTCGCGCGAGAACAAATGCGATGGTAATAAAATCGACAGAGGAAAAATAAAATTGGGTAAAATTAAGAATGGGAGAAAATACGAAAATAAATATCGCTTCACAGAAATAATAATTTCGTGAAAGTTATCTAACAAGTCCCCTGACTTTTTGCAATGAAATAACATTAAGGGCCGGTTTTATAAAGCTGAGACCAAATATACGACAGTAAGAATAATTTTAACGTATGGTTTGTCAAATGTCAGTAACTTATACCACCCAGCGTTTTATAAAGTAAGGAATCGTAAAATTTTACATTAGTTATGAAACCTTAGGTCTGCCACAAATGAGACTTGATACTTAAAAATACTATCCTTTTTTCGCTGGATTATTGTCTGCGGCTAGCCTAAATTGTCTATAGACTTACATTTTTTATTCGGTCTGTCATATAGAGAGACCGTTAACATTTTCAAAAATCTATAAAATATTAAAATAAACGGTCGTGAATCGTGATAAATAAAGACATGACATTCCTTGTGCGGATTTGGGACTCATTGTATAAAATTTCTTCTGGAGTCTGTGGGTTGTTTAAAGGAGTCATCAAGTATTTCTTAAGAGGATATTCACTGTCTCCAACTAGCATACATGCTCCAAATGTATTTTGCTCAAACTGCGATTTTATGGTGCTTGCATTAAATATCATTGAGTCATGTGAGGACCCAGGCCATTTCACAACAACATTGTTTATTACCAAATCAGCATCAAAAATGCACTGCACATTAAGGGAGAAATATCCTTTTCGATTGCGAAATAACTCAGCTTGTGGTCCACCGGGGGATTGCAATCGAATGTGCGTACAATCGATTGCACAGACGGGAACTTTGCAATGTCATAAAAATTTTCTTGGGTAGAGTTGGAACAACTCATTTTTATAAACTCTCGTTTTAAGGAAGTTAAAACTTTTGATACTCGCCACACCGTAACGCTGTAGCCTTTGACACGCCGACAAAATCACCAGCGGCGAGCAGTACCACCCCGATGGCATAAAATAGGAGCGTTAACAAAAGCTGCGTAGTTGGCGAAAGGGCACAGTTCCTCGCAGTTGCAGGCGTTAAGCGGGAACCAATCTTCCTTAGCACATACTCTACACTCTCCTTTGAGAGCCGAAAGCGGCATTTAAATTCGGTGTCGTATAATATGCTGCAATATTCTGGTCTCGGTTAGAAAACTCTTCTGCGCCGGTGGTCAGAATTTTCACTGGCACTAGAATCTGACGAATCTAGTAGTAGTTCTAAATCACTACTATCCGAAGAATACATGTTTAATATGTATATTTAACTCTTTTTGTTAAGTTTTGTAGCACGCAGTCTAAGGAAAATACAATATTTTTTTTTTTTTTTTTTTCTTTATTGAGGGTTACCAACAAGTGATACATTGTAGCAAACACCTTAAGTCCTACAGTCGAGACATACATTTAATGCTCACTTAATTATAGGTATCCACAACATGCAATGTTACACAGTATTCACTAAGCTTAAAAGTTTAGTACATTTACGTTAAGTATAATAGTTAATTATAGTTAATTATACCCGAAAATCGAATTAAAGACCAAAATCCTAACCTCAACGGGCGCACATTCGCTGTGATAACTGCATTTTGGTTTGAGTATAGGTATTTTTATCAATTAAACTTACCCTAATATTACCGGTTACACGAGTTCTCATTCATGTTTGTATGAAATAATGTTAAAATAACGAAATAATCGAAATCGCAAAGTTCAAACTTTGGTCCCCAATCAGATCCCCGAGCATAGTCATATAAATAAATACATTTAATTTCATTCCATTCCTTAATTACAAATACATAGGTACTACTTACGTACTACTTACACTAAAGTAATATAAGCACACAGGTTTTTTGAAAGTTAAGACAGTGAGTCGGATAGATATTTCAGCAACTTTCGTTTAAAACTTTGTGAGGTATCGTGCATTATATCAACTCCTGCAGCGTTTGACAATCCGTTGTACAAGTGGGTAGCTCTTGCGAGCGGAGCGTTTCGGCCCAGATTGGACTTATGCAGCGACCCTCCAAACAATCTACGTGAGCTTTTACGCGGCATTTTGCTAGGTGTATAAAAATTTAATTTAAAAGTCTCATTTACGTCAAGTGTCAAAATAACCATCCGTAACTAAGCTTAAACCATGATATCGCTGTCGGTAACTACCGGGAGTAAATTTTTACTGAAATATAACTAACGGACCGTTATAAAACGCAAAAAGTGACCGGTAAGTATAATTTACGTCAAAAAGATCCTAAAATATACTTACGGACTGTTATAAAACCGGCCCTTACTGTCAACTTTTCGGCAAAGTTAAAAGTTAACAACGGGTAAGAGTTACCATTTAAATAAACCAGGCTTCCCCCGTCACTTTGATTGGGGTAAAGCCTCTCAGTGACATCGCGCCGATTTTTGGTCAAAGTTTAAAATTTACTGCCGATTTGTGGTGACAAAAAGTTTCAACATTGTACCTCTTTACAATGTTGAAACTTTTTGTCTTATCGGAAATTGAAAAAAAAACATAGAGACGCCATTTTTTGTTTTTATTAATAAACAACATTTTTTGTGTCAACCCCTCATAATGCAGGAGGTAAAATCAGAAAAGGTTTTTATTTGTAACTTGTCAGATAATAAATGTGTATAATAGGAAGTCGAATCTACATTATCGCTCAGTGTATTTCTTTCTGACTAGTATTTTACTAAACACCTTAAGGAGCGTCCTCACAGAGCATTCGCGTGAATATTCGAGTGGTGTGTACGTTGAGCAGAGTGTTACAAAGCTTTGCGGGTGGTAGGACCTTATGCAGGGTCCGTCCGGATCGCTAACACCATCTTATCCATTAACCAACCGCCAGACAGCAGTGTTCGCATTGTTGTGTTCCGGTTTGGGGATAAAACATACAGCCCCTGTAATGACTAATGGAGATTTTGTTGCTGGTTTGGCGTGTTTGAAAATCAAGTTCGATTCTTCGTTACCGGAGAGCCATTTCTAACGGTAGGATGGTAAGTATTTGGGAGACTCTTAAATAAATCGCTTTATTCAAATATTATATTTACGGAAATAGAAAGATTTACAGAATTATATTTAAATAAAAAATAAAATAAATATAATGAAACAGCGAGACACGCCGGGACCCGAGTCTGCGCTTATCGAAATTTTCTCGAGACTCAATTATAGATCCAAATACCAATAGATCATTAACAATTTTGAATTTGGAAAGAAGTTAAACAAAATCTAAACTTGGCCAGGAACGCAAAAAGGAGGTTGAAAAATGAAAATGAAAAATGAAAATGATTTATTCAGAAAAAACTTAACTTAAGACAACAATGGTTTTGGGTCCTGCGCTAGGATCCCCTGTGTTGCAGGGCCCAATCATAATCAATTGCAGATCAATTCCTATATAACTAGTTAACTACTAATACAATCTTAACTTAAATAATCAGTTATTAAAGTACACCAATTAATCTACTTACTCAGATCAACATTAGTGGCCATGTTCTCACCTACATACGATGTATAAATATACAATAATAAATGTATAAGTGAGTACAACATAGAATGACGTACACCTGTGTGTAATTAATCAAATTCATAAGCAGAACATATGTAAGTATAAAACAAGACGTAAGTATACATATATATTTATTAATTTTCCAAAAGGGAATGAATCATTATTACAGGATAGAAAAGAAAAATAACATCAAAAAATAAAAATAAAAAAATAAAAAATAAAAACTGAGGGTCCTCTCAACACATTACAACTAGTAGATTCTCGGTCTCGTGGTAATCAAGCTGGGCTAGCCATTCCGTCAACCTGCGCTTGTAAGGTGGCTCGAGAGCATCTTTAAACCTGTCACAGAGTTTTTTCGCAATAAAGGGCGCAATAAATGGACTAAACCTCTGCGCAAATCTAGTAGCGCACATAGGAATTTTCCACCTTTTACGACGTCTAGTATCAGCGTCAAAGATTTTACTTGTTTCCCTACAGCAGTTCTGAATAATTTTCCTAAAGAAAAGCTGACGAACCGTGAGTACCTTAACTTCTCTAAACAGCGTCTTTGTGCAGAATCTAGACTTTTTATTATAGGCAGTCTTCAGAAGGGAACGTTGAGCTCTCTCCAAAGGAAGCATGTGAGTCTTGGCTGCCCCTCCCCAGGCAGAGTTGCAATACCCCAGAACTGATTCGCAGAGCGCATAGTAACAGTTCTTTAGCAACTCGGGGTATGCAACTTGTCTGAGGGTACGAAACACAAACATCAGCTTGCGAACGCGACTCTTAAGCGATTCAATGTGCTGGCGCCAGCAAAGATGGTTGTCCAGCATGACACCTAGATATTTAACACAGTCTGTACGTTCGAGAGTCTTTGTACTGTTTGATGAGGCGCTATGGTTTGCTGACTCCTGTGCTTGTTGAGATTGAGTCATGTCAATTTTGATGCAAAAGCCATCTCCAGGTTGCCCTTTCGAGTTCATAGAGAAACACAAGAATTTTGTTTTACTTACATTTAAACTTAGGAGATTTGCTCTGAGCCAACTCATCACTTCCGTCATATGTGTTTCAGCAAGTTTTTGCACATCACACCAACTTTTACCTTGTACTAGAATTGCAGTATCATCAGCAAAGGATATAATATTAGCATTCGACAGAGGCATGTTACATAGACCATTGATGTAAACAAGGAACAGTGTAGGTCCTAGTACACTACCTTGGGGTACCCCAAATGTGACTTCCGAGAAATCGCTCCGAATATCACCAATACGCACGCACTGCCTGCGATTGCAAAGGTAAGACCTGAACCAGTCTAGAACAATTCCTCTCAGCCCGAGCTTTTCCAGTTTACTCAGGAGAATGGGAACAGAAACGGTGTCAAATGCCTTGGCCAAGTCAAGAAAGATGCCCATGCACTTATGACCTCTATCCATGCTCTTCACTACTTCGTTTACGAGCAAATTGATTGCCTGTTCCGTGGAGCGCTGTCTTCTAAAACCAAACTGATTTGCAGACAGAATGTTATTAGCTTCAAGGAAGTTAAGAAGCTGGCAGTTGACGACTTTTTCAATAATTTTACCGATAACGCTCAGTAAAGAAATTGGCCTATAGTTCGTCACTTCGTTTCTGTTCCCAGTCTTGAAAATAGGAGAGATGGACGCACTTTTAAGAGAGTCAGGGAAGACTCCTGACGATATGCTAAGGTTACACAGGTTGTAACAACCTCGTTACAGCATAGAGGCATTCCATCTCAGTCCTCGGGGTTGGCAACGCATTTGCAGTCTAAAGCTAAGCAGTCTTGTGAATGTGAATGTCTATGGGTCACAGGTTCCACTTACCATCAGATGTCCTGTGCGATCGGTTGCCTTCTCTATGCCATGAAAAAAAAAAACTTGCACACCACTCGATGTTCCCGCCGAATGCTCATTACACGCGAATGCCTAGACATACAAATATATGAAATAGCTGCATTTTCTATATTGAAATGTTACCTACTTACTACGGAAAAATAGGCAAATTGCTAACTTAGTAAAAATATAATGACAAAAAAAATCAAACGCGAGTAACTACTTACGTTAATTGAAACGAAAAACCCTCGAGGCCGCTGTTACGAAAGTTTATAAAACTTTCCATACTTTAATTTTTCTCTTATGCCAATGCCGGATGAAGCATGAAAAAGTAAAGTTTTTATTATAAGTACCTACATTATTACTTTGGGAAATGGACGCAAACGACTTGAAAAATTAAAGGAACATTTTTTACGAAATCTTTGCTTTTTATCCAATCGCGATTTTTCTTAACCTCAATCTTATATCGACGGATCTGTGACTCAACCTCGTATATTTAAATATTTCCAGTATAAAATGACACGCACTGAGTATGCACTCGCGTACTTAGTGAGTGTCAATTTATACTGGGCCATATTCTATATACGATGATGAGCCACAGAACCGTCGATATGTTACAAAACGACATGTCTTGATTTCGAGCAAAAGTTTATCTATAAGAACTTGGTGTAACGGTATGTGAAAAGTAAGTAAATACTTATGTTTTCTGTACGAATGATTAACAACCAGATTTTTGCACCGTTAGTCAAATATTGACATTGGGCAGGTGCGTCAATGTAAAAATAAGTACCTAGTGGATTTCATCGTGTTGCCAATGCAATTTGATTCTTCTTCTCTAGTAGGCTAGTAGGCAAGTTGCTATTAATATAAAATATTGAGTTTTATTTTGCACTGCTAATTATATAATAACTTCACAATAATACCATTCATTGGAAAATGAGCTCTCAAGTGGATTCCGATTGAAAATTCCAACTCTGCTTTCAATTTTTTTCTTTGTACAAAAAAAAACAAGCAAAACTAGAACTCAATCGTTAGCTTTGAAAGTGAGTGAGCAAGTGTTTGATCGTAGTTTTCACACAAATCGCAATTTTGCTTGAGCTTCCTGAAAAAGTGTGCTGAGCAAATAAAAAGAAAAAGAGAACTTCAAAGAGATCAACTACTGCTTCGTATTTATCTGCCGTTAACCCTCAAACTTAGTTTCTTTTGCCCCAAAAACCTTTTAGATGAGCAACCTTTTGTTTCTAACATTGACGTGTCAAGAAATACAATAGAGTTTTTTATGGCTAGGAGAAGGCAGGTGACCCGGCAGGCCACCTGATGGTAAGTGTGATCTGAGACCCATAAACCTTTGGATTCGCTAAGTGATTAATTATTATTTTTGATGTCCAAAAATATCAAGATTGTTTGGGATTGTTTGTATTGGGAATACTTTTATTTGCTTACAGATATGTAGTTACAAATGTGTAGTACGTCATTGAACTTGAATAGGTAATAGGTAGACCAAAAATAACGGATCAGTTTACAAACAACATCAGTACAACGTGACGCCATTATTTTTGACTAATAGACATTTATCTTTAAACCCCTGACGCCAAAAGAGGGGTGTTTCAAGATTAACGTGTGTATCTGTGTATCTGAGAGTCCACAGAGCCACAGAGTCAGACGCCACAGAGAGAGAACCGTGTTTCAAGTGGAAGAACCGAATTGGACGCATTTTAAAATAGAAAGCTGCTCGTAGTTTAACGAGGATGTTTTTTAATAAGATTTATGAATATAATTTTTTAGATAAGATAAGCATTTATTGTCAAATTGTGTACAATTGTTAATACATCTCAAATAAATCCACCCAACAAAAAATTAAATTATGAGTTGGGTTGAATATTTTTTTTTGGATTTTGTTACACGTTTACGTTTATTTCGGCAGACGTAAATACGATACCACGTTAAAATCATTATTGTGTTACCGAGTTCAATAGAAACCCAGATCAGTTTAAGTAATACATAATCCAGCCATTACAATAAGAAAGTAAGACGTACCTACCAATAAAGAGGTAAATAAGATAATATTTGAGTACTAAAGTACATATTGATACCAATATCAAGTTATGGCAGAGCAATCCGCAGACATATTCATCGCAATCACTTATTATTTGAACAATAAATCAAAGCTCCTATTCTACTCGATAAAACAATACAGCTTTCGACATGTTATCGCATTTTTTAACTCGGCCGCCATTACTGTTAAGTAAATAAACATTTAAAGAAAGTCATTGTGAGATGCTTCAAATAAAAATATAAAATTTAGACAACACTATAATAAAACAACACTAAATAGAAACAAAAACAACAACATACCACACCTTTGAAATCGTTTTTATAACTTAGGACGAACGTCCATCGCATAGCAGAAACGTTACTATAATTATGGTTCCACATAAATTCTTTATTCATTACAAACATCTCGTTTCCATTGGTTTTATTTTAATTTCGTCACCAATAACGTCCAACATGAGCTTGATACAGAAATTAATGGGGTTAAACTAAAACTTCCTCGTTTTAATTGTCTCAATTAATCCGTGGTCAGACTACGCATGGTTAAGTTTGCCGCAAACCTGCCAGGGCAGACTAAGACCACTCCAGTCGGGGATTAGTCCGGTAACTTCGCAGAACCTATTTCATCTTACGTTGAAGCCAAATCGGATTCTAGTCTAGTTAAGTCTAGTGACGCTGCAGTAAAGTTGAAGTAAGATGTCAAAACGTTTTAAAAACCCATTATAATTATACTTTGAAGGTTTTTGGTTTGGGTAAAAGTGTTGTCATTTGTAAAAGTAAATTTTTAAGGTCATGCGGCCATTCGTAAAGGTAGTAAATTATGATAGAATTATTTAAAATAAACATATTTTGTTATGTAATGTTATACTCTAAAGTGCACCGGAGCCGAGATATATTTCATACCTGGGCGTAATTTCAGAACCAAACACTGAATACTTCAATCTTTAATTTCTCTGCTCCGATAATTATTTAACGCCTCCGATAATATATTTATATATGTATTTGCTTTTACTTACCCAATGTGCTTTATGATTTTAGTCAAAAATGTGTTTTTATCATTTAAATATGTAAAATATAAAATCACCGCAAAAACTTTCAAGTTGAAATGAGATATTTTGTGTGATTCGTTGTTTTGGAGTTGAAATTTAAAAATTTGGGCATACGAGTATACTCATTATAAGCAGGATTTGACACTTATAGACATGTGCAATCTTAAGATAGCAATCCTAAGTCCTATCTATGCTAAACGTATCAATATTATGAGTAAAATATCTATCATTTCCTAACCTGGGGCCCTAGAGTAGATGCATTCGGCGTTCGTTACTGTCCTCAAAAATGAAAAATGAATTGGATTGACGTAATCTGTCAGACGGTCGCGTCAAGCACCTACGTCAACTCCATACATATTGTCTGTTTTCCTTAGCATTAAGAAACGTGTCTAGCCTCACAGCTGTCTTCTTAGTTTTAATTCATATAATCCACTTTCAATACAATTGTCAAGGAGCAAAACCAATTTAGCGAAGCGAGAAACCGGATTAATGGGCATCCCGATTGAAATATCAAATCGAAGTTAACAAATTACCGAAGTTTGTGTTCTACAAGAGCCTCCCGAAAGACTTACATAGTAGAACAGATAGCTTTTCAGCGAGAACTGTCAAATCAGTTAGAAATCAAGGAGTTTAATTCGATTTGTTTGGTTCGATGTTCGGGTTTGTTAAAGATACAGGGTGGTAAAATTATAAGCACTCATAAAAGATAGTGAATGTCATGTTGATGTTTGTTCATCAATGAGAATGATTACGTTCTTTTTTTTTCAATTGCAAGGGTTTTAAATAACTCGTTTATCGCTTTGCCTCTCGGTGTTAATATTTTTGGGATGAAAAGCATTTTCTGTCCGTGTTCTGGGTGCAATTAGATTAAAGTCAGTTCAATGGTTAAACTGTTACAAAGAAAACAAATATGGGTTAATTTCGTATATATATTTTAAATATGGATTTAACATCTTGCATCTTATTTTTTAAAACGCCCTAAAACGAATTGAATGGACACCGATCATGCAAATTTAACCTACACAACTATTTATAGTAGTGTTTGAAACCATGTGCATAGAACAGTATTCAATTTTACCTATGCACTATTTTCCTCAGAACTCTATTAACTTACTTTTTCTCAAAGAACTTTACATTTCCATTTCACCTTTCAAAGCATAGCTAATAAAGGCTTCTATATACAGGGTGTTAACTGAATGCGGCTGCACACGGATTTGCATGGAAATCGTCTAACTTTGAGTTCCGTCTCCGATCCTAGTATCACGCCACTGAAGAATATACTGGAAATACAGGATGCTCGGTTACGAGATTCGATTTTAAATTAGTTTTAGTTTTAATTATGAACTTACCTGGGTTTATTATTTGTTTTAAGCAATCTATCTTGAGGCCTACATTTGGTTTACTACGGATGCAACGACTTCAACTTTAAAAAATAATGGACAAGTATATATACAATAAAACAATTCCAGTTTGTAAATGATAAGCCTAATCAAATACAATAAAACAAACGGATTTCATTATTATATAGATGTAAACAGGTAACTACTAACTAATTTACTCGATCTGGGCAAAGTATAATCACGAACCTTGGGGAAAAGTGGCCCTGTAATAGATTTGATTTACTCACTTTTTAAATAGCTAAAGAGAATCAACAAGATCCAGGATTTTATTGTAGCGATAGAAGGTTCTTGTGATTGCACCATATCACCATTACTCTATTACTCTTTGACCTGCCATCAATTTGCGGTGTTTGCATTGTTGTGATCCGTGACGCTGCTGCACGTCCCTGGTCTGTGGTATTTGAATAAACCATTTCGATGGTTATACCGCCATAAGTCGGTTGCCAGAGCCTCGTTTGTTGGTCAGCAGGATGCACTGCGGATTTTGCTCCCTACCATCTTCATATATGAACCAACCAAGCTAATCAAGCTAGTCGCAAAACGTTAATAAATTGTTTTTAATTCTTAGGAAATAATGATTTAATTGTTCACTACTATTTGCAACATCCTGTGTAATACCTAGAGCTTTTACGACCCCGCAGCTTTAAGCGAAGAAGCCTTATTAAGCTCGCTTTGTCAACATTTGCCATGTCGGTTACCGTGGTTTTATATCAATTTACTTTGTTATGAAATATTTTAAGGTAATGTAAGTGAATAAGACTATGAATAACGGAGATATACATAATTATATTCAAGGTTCTACAGTATTTGAGGATTCACTGCATTATTAAATGTTTTTTCTAAGTTTAAGAATTAGAACAATAATAACAAAGAAAGAGAAGTGGTTATATAAAATATTAATATTTAACCAGTCGAGAAATATAAGTATATTGATAAATTAATAATGTTTAATTTATGTATAAAATAACGAAAAATGCTAATATAATGCATTTTTTTTTCTCTATAATGCGATCCACCCCTATAGTCGAGAATCGTCTAAAAACAAATTTGGCTCAGTATTCGTATTTCAATTTAAACCAAACTACAATCTGCAACAAAGAGCGTTCAGTTTTAATTATTTCAAACATTGGAGTTGGTGAGAACGAATTGTGAGCAAGACCGCTTGTATTGCAAAGTTAAGCTGTCAGTGCACACGGAGCGCTAACGATAATTATGGAATGTAATAGAATAGAAAAAACTTTTTTCACCTTAATACGTAGGACATGGCAATAAAAATACAAGAAAATAAAAAAAAATCCATCGTTAATAAACTTGTGCAAGTTCTAAATATGTCGCATACCGGAGGAATTGTGGGCTAAAGTGTCCAAATGGGTCCCACGGAATCGTTTTTTTTTTATGTCGTAGAGGAGGCACCAGATGGTAATTGGAAACTGTGTCCCATAGCCATTCGCATTCACAAGACTGCAAGCCTAAGACTGCAAATGCGTTGCCAACCCTGAGGACTGTTGGAACTGCTGAAACCCGCGTTGGCGGAGATGAGCTTGAAAAAACTGACTGCCCAAGAAAAAAGGTTTAAATCTAGCATACTCCGCGTTCATGTATGTTACTTATACCATTTTTCATTACAACTCCATCTTGAACATGATTAAACTTGTTTTGGTCGCCTGGAAATCCCCTGGCAGCTGAACCGAAAAAGATGCACTAAGCGACAAGCGAAAAATACTAAGTAGTTGTACTGGCTGTGTACAGACACCAGGTGCACTTGCCGTCCTCGGCTAAGTCTAAATGGAGCGAAGCAACTTTCTAATTTTTCCCATTAAAATATCTATGGGAACAGATTTTCGGTGATTATTCCTCCGTGGTATGTCCGATTTTCAATTAAAAATTTTCCAACCCATATGGCTAGATGTCGTATTACGGGCTAAATTTGATCCTGATATCTTTAATTTATAGTTTGGGAGTAGTATGCGTACAAACAAAAATCGGGAATAATGGCCTATAGTCATGAGCAATGATCACGGGTCACAGAATTTCCATAGAAAATGACCCGTTTTCATTGCCCTTAAGTGTAGTTGAAGTGTTATTTGTATGACCCGCGGGACGATTTTTGAGAATCGGGTGGTCAACAGTATTATTTAAGTATAATAACGTACTTACGCGTGTCTGCCAAATGGGGTCGGTAATAGGTAGAGACTATGGAACGCCAGTGGCCTGTTTTATAACGCTACAAATTACTATTTATAGGTTAAACGCGACCAATGAGGACCAGCCATTTGAGCAGTGCCAGCTTAGCCCTGTAAAATTGTAGCTTGTAGCTTTATATGGAGAAATGTTTTTACAGCGTCAAGGAATACTTGAATGACAGGCACTCTTAGTTATAAGTTTTTAATGTTGACAAAAATGTAAATAGTATATAGTTGGTGATAAGTAAGCTAGATTGCGCGACCAGATATTTGTACGCTTGCTCTGCATGCTGAATACAAGAACAATAATGACAATATTTATGAGACCATGTACTGTATTCTGACAAATAAATGAATTTGAATTAGAATTTATAAACGTGCCCCAGGTGCACCGGTCTTAACATACAACTCGCCTCTCCCCGTTCATCAACCGCTTCATGCACGTAAGTCGGCTTCGGGTGCTTTTAAAAATAAAAATTAAACGCTAAATCCTTATTTGGTTGTGTCTTTATGTTTCATACGCGATTTATTATCTACCGCCGCTTAAGAGCATTTAATTGGGTGTGTAATGATCGGTATAAAAATAATTAATATAATTTCATTTAATATAATAACATTTGATATAATTTTAAAGGATATAATCACTCATTTTATATAATAAACGATTGGTATATTATCAAAATATCTATTTTTATTTACTATAATTATCATTTGGTATATCGTTTATTTATTATAAACATCATTTGGTATAATCATCATTTTGTATAAAAATCATATTGTATAACTATCAAGTGGTATGACAGTGAGGCAAAGTCGACGGAGCTCCGCTTTGCGGAGCTCCTATTCCGCGTAGTTATGGCGCTTCGCGCCTTGACACAATTCTAACCTAACCTAACCTATACATGAAATTAGCTTTATATCATAAGTTGATTATAGTAAATATGCATTATACTTAATGCATGTTATATAAAATATTTTTAGAACAAATGATCGTTATTATAAAATGATAATTATATCATATTTAAATATATTAAATGTTGTTATATGATTTAATTATTATATCAAATGAGCGTTATATCGACTGATATTATAGAAAATATTTTTATATCGATCGTTACGCACCCCATTTAATTCTTAAAAATCCGGCTAATTAAGAAATTGTTATGATATAATATAAAGGTTTTATAGAACCACCGTCAAAGTCCTATTTTAAAAATTTTGTTTTTTAATATTATTTTATGTTATTCTCTGTATACCGCAGACTAATTTTCCAAGTATTTAATTCAAAACTCCCCTTTCGTTGCAGCTTTGTGTAAGAAATTCACTTTTACATTTAAACTTGCCATTTTAG
This sequence comes from Acleris sparsana, assembly GCA_923062465.1. NCBI lineage: Eukaryota > Metazoa > Arthropoda > Insecta > Lepidoptera > Tortricidae > Acleris > Acleris sparsana. The sequence goes on from OV281296.1 coordinate 12,145,549, forward strand.
CTACAGGGTGAATAAATTATATAGGAATTGTGCTATTTGTTTCTTATCAATTAAAATTAATTGATGGTTTTGTGTATGAAATTGATTTAATAATTTTTTTTAGAGGGGTAAAGGGTGTTAATTATTTTATACAAATCGCCAATGCTCTTCTAAGCGAACTAGTACGGCCAAGAATTTTCCTAAACATCTGTTCATACTAACTTTGTGCGGGTTTGTTGTTATGGAACAAGCAATAGGTATATACTTTAGGTGGTTCATATTTATACATGAACTTAGATGTGTTTAAAATGAAAACAAAAAAACGCATGTAATGAAGAAGAACTAAAAGTGATTACTAAATGAATAAAAAAAAAAACACTACATGACAAGGAAAATTTGCACAAAATTTAATTAGCGCAGCCCATAGCGACCGTGAGCTGTTTCCTCATTGCGAATAGATAAATATTTTTAGTCTTTTGTTTAGTTTAAGTATTACCGTTTACGCAGTTCGGCTAAAGAGGCAATTACCCAGACCTGCTTTTATCCGACAAGCACGAGGGACTACTTTAACTTGCCAGTTAACCTCATCAAATTTACGAGCGATATATTATGTTTGTCTATTGACGCCCTTTGTAAGAATTCTTTCAAAACATCATAGTTTGCTTCATGCGTAATTTTGTCTAATGACCATAACTCCCTGAGTTAGAGATATCTATATCATCATGTCAGCCGAAAGACGTCCACTGCTGGACATAAGCCTCCCCCAAGGCTTTCCACTCAGACCGGTCTTGTGCTTTTCGCATCCACCGCGGTCCCGCGATCCTGACGAGGTCGTCACTCCATCTTGTTGGAGGCCTACCTACAGCTCGTCTTCCGGTCCACGGACGCCACTCCAGAACCTTCTGACCCCATCAGTCACTCAGAGGGCTATGGAGAGGGCTATGCTCGGTGTTTCTCTGCGTGATAGAATCAGAAATTGATATCCGCAGTAGAACTAAGGTTACCGACATAGCCCTAAGAATAGCTAAACTGAAGTGGCAGTGGGCGGGGCACATTGCTCGCAGGACTGATGGCCGATGGGGTCAGATATCTATAAATAATAAATAAATAAATATCAGGAGACAATGTGACACTAATTAACCTAGTCCCAAGCTAAGCTCTAGACTTGTACTATGGGTACTAAACAACGATATAAATACTTATATAGAGAAATACATACTTAAATACGTCCAAAAAATAACTACTCAGGAACCAATATTCGCGCTCATCACACAAATATCTGTCCTTACCGGGATTTGGACCCAGGACCGACCAGTCCCACCAACTATACCAGCGCGCCGGCACTACAAACTTGGTTGAACCACGACCAGAAAAAATATCCACCGCGAGTCATGTTTACATTATTTTTCAACCGTAAGGCTGTTTGTCCACCGCCGCCGTCACCGTCACGTCACCGAGAACGAGATGACGGCGCCGAAGTAGCGGTACATACATTTACTTAAGCCGCGTGTCCACCGCACATGACGGGTGACGGATCTCGGTGACGTGACGGTGACGGCGGCGGTGGACAAACAGCCTTAGGCTACTCCAATAGTCAATATACGAGGGATCTTGTAATTTATAATAACCAGTGAACGGGTCAAATAGTATCTCGTGTGGTTGTCAATAAACACATGGGCGACTTGTTTAATATTGTTACGTGTGTATTTTTGGGAAATTAAGTATATGTAAATGTAAATCTATCCCCATTTTACTATTAAATTATATTTTGAATAAATGGATCAAAAAAAAAACTGCTTCAACTCATAATTTATTATATTTTAAGCATTCACTTAATACTTAAATTTTAAAATAAAATTATCGAACTAAATATTGCTGTTATGTATTATAAACATTACAACAGACAACTTCTCTAAATTAATCTTTTTAGTTTCCAAAAGAAACCCAATAATGTAAAAACTTATTTACTCAATATCAGCTTACTAAACATGTTCTAACTATTATTTGGAGTCGGTCAGAAAATATAACAGATAAAAGATCCGGGTAATATTACAAGATCGCATTAATTTATAGTCGATACCAAAGTTTTGCTATTATCGGCTATCGGTGTTATTCATAGGCCGGTCGTTAAGAGTAAGGGCCCATTCTTGATACTTTGGTCTTATCTTAGTTCTTTGGGAAGGCTTCGAAATATTAGATAGGTTTTAGCTTGAAAGATAGCTCAAATTATATCAAAGTTACGAGAAATAAAATGTCATTGTCAATGTACGTTTTGGTTGCAAAATAAGGTTTCGTAAATGAAGTAACGAATGTTTCGATTCTTTTATCTCTAGGAAAGGCTATTATTTCCACTCTCTCACACACGCGAACGATAGATAAAAACACAATTACTCACACACACACTCTGCACTCTATTTAAGCCTTCCTTGCTTATTTATTGTTATTAGACGCAGAACAAATTTAAAAAGAACCCCAGGGACCAAAATTTACCCTCTGGACCTTTTATCTTAATTTTTACAAGGTAACTAATTCCCGCCAAACTAAAGTTTTGACAGCGACATCTATTGTTCCTCCCTCGACGCCAACTGACACCACATCGTAAGTCGAACTTGCCAACTTGGGCATTTGGACTGTTGATTACGCGTCACAGACGAACATTGTTGTTTAAAGTTTCGATCAAATGTTGGACTGCTTTTGTGTCTAGAACTAGATAAAACTGGTAACATTTTACTGTAATTGACGATAGTCTTAGTAAATGTTTTGCGACTTTGTTTATCTCTTCGAGGGCTCGCAAGATGCATATAACGACTAAAGTAAATGGTTTCCGAAAACTGTCAAAATATGGATTTGAGATCAGCGCTCGACCCCCATCAGTTAGCTCCGACTTTAATTACATCAGCACCTTAATACAAAGCGATGGTAAGGTAGATCTGAGGGGCTATTGGCAATCGCAATCGTTTTCATTTTGAAAATCGAAAGCTTATCTGCATACAAAATGAAAACGATTGTTTCGCTTTGAAGCCGATTGCGATTGCGACTGCGTTAGGCAATCTCCCTCTGAGTCTGAAGCACAGAATTAGCGCAGGGCAGGTAATGTCAGAAAACAGAATCAATTTGCGCCTCCGTATGCACCTGAAGATTAAAGATCTGTCTTGCATGGATCAGAAAACTGGTGTGTTATTCTCTCAAAACCGCGATCGGACGAACGAACGAGTGAATGTCGCAGCGGCGAGTTTAAGTAGCCCGTCAGAGCGAACAAAACACATTTTAGTGTGTGCATTTTCGATTTGGCAGCATGGCTACTGTCGATAAGATCGAACGTATAAGGCTGCCTAATTGAGAATGCACGCGCTAAAATATGTTTTGTCGCTCTGACGGGGGAAAGAATGTCATGAGAGGACAGGAAGGAATGTCACGAGAAGGGATGAAAGTCATAACAATATTTAAATGAATAAAGAGGTAAATGAGAAACCTAAAAAGAAATTGATGAAATGTGTAAAGGGTAATATGAAAAAGAAGGAGGTGGACGCTTAGATTACGGCTGGTGGGGATACGTGGCAGAACATCAATGCTGCGCCGACTCCTGAAGATTGAGAGACAAGGAGATGATGATAATATATTATGAGTCTTGTTATCTTGTTAATAAGCTTTTACTAGTATTTACACTACTTTAATTTGGTTACAGAGCTCAATAAAACAGCCGGTGAAACTTCTAGTAGTCAGAGATTCTATAAAGCCGTCAGGGCTGGGAACGCAACTTCATATGTCTATGAGCATATTGGGCATCACTAAACGTTCGTTTGATTATGTTATTATGATTCTCGAGGGTTAAACTTATATTGTGTTTTCGTTTAACCACGAACTGATGCCCAACTAATTAGGTAACAAAATTAACTAAATATTTAAAATTTCCCCTTCATTTTGGCACGGTCCAGAATAGTGTACACAATATAATGTAGGTACCCTTTTTATGTTTGAATTCCCGACTTTTTTTATTTTCGCCATATTAAGGGTTAAGTGGATTGTGAACTGACCGTCTATATTGATATGATGATTAAGTAAGTACTGTCCATACAAAATTGAATATGATAAAAAATAATTGCTTTCCCCAAATTTGTACACAAACTGAAACTCGGAAAGATTTATCCGCTCGTTATCAAGCAGATGCGAGATAATTACTTTCTGATGGTTTCAATAACTTTCCGCTAACGCCGGTTTCATAGCCTCGGACCGTTTCTGTTTGCATAATTTGTTTGCTTCATGCAAACCAGTTTGATTTTTTGTTTATTTCTTTGTACCTTACTGACGTTGAAATGTAACTGAAAATGGGTCAAACACATGTTTCTATCTAGTCGTTCGATGGCCCTTTATAATAATATAATACTACTTATAAATACTGTGTGTGTGTTTACTAATAAACTTTACTAGCACAAACTTTTCAAACGATCAAATAATTTCGTATCGCATTTATTTTGTAATGACATTCCAAACTAGACGTATTATCAAATTCACTTTTCTATCAAATTATATTCACGCCTGAAATGAAATCGCGTAACAATGTAACTCCTAGTTCAAGTTTTGTACGCACGCACATCCACTTAGCGTATTGTTGTTCTAATGTACTACATACTTCGACACATCTTAAATGTGTTTTCACTTCTATTGTGTTCTAAGTATCGTACGAAACTCTCCATATTGTAAGAGACTTTATAGTGGTCTAGAATGGGAGTCGGAAATGTTAAATAAATCAAATAAATAAATATAAATAACAATGTCCAGCAAAACCTACTCCGAAATTAGTCTCTATGTTTGTAACAAAATACTTGTGGTCATGATAAAATGATTGCTCTTGAACCAGGGCCAAATATTGCATTTGTGAGCAGTGTCACTATCAATTAATGTTACCTTAGTTATTTAAATTGAATCCGTTGTCAGCTTATGTTCTTACAAGTAATTCACCTCTTTAATGCATAAAAATAAGTCGTAAATATGACAATAAATTATGTGCAATCTGACGACGCGCTGGCGCTGGTAGTGATCCTGCCTACGAAGCTAGCGGTCCTGGGTTCAAATCCCGGATATTTCTGTGATGAAAACGAATATTTGTTTCTGAGGAGGTTTTCTATGTATTTAAGTATATTTATATTTCTCTCTATACGTATTTATATTGTTGTCTAGTACCCGTAGTACACGCCTAGAGCTTAGTTTGGCTAGGTCAATTGGTGTGACATTATCCCTTGATATTTATTTATTTATTTAAAGGTATACTATGCACTTGTATTGCAGTCTTGCTTCGAACTAAGTTCCCAGAAAATGACAAAGTAACTATGAATGACGATGCAACAAAATATAGAGTACCTACCCATTTTTTTTGGAGTTTAGACCGAAGATGGCATAATAATAGAATTACATAATGCGTAAAGCGAATTACCTTTTAAGGTGATACGACGTAAGTTTAACGGTAGACTGCTAACTTAATTATTTGACTCGATAAATTGTTCCGCAACTCCCGGCCTACGTCAACTTGTGATAGCAGTTTCGATAAAATATAGCGTTGAGCGCAAAGAAAGAAAACAATACATTTCACAACAATGGCGCCCAAGTGTTCGTTACATTTATTATTTACGTTACAAATAAGTATTGGAAATTTGTTATTGTCGGCACATACGAATAAAATAAGTTTTGGGAAAACAAGTTTTGAGGAATGTCATGCAATATTTCCCAGTTTCTCCGCTGGGACCGTTTTTTTCTCGACCGGCGGACATTTTCTAAAGGTCAGTATAGTCTGCCCTAGGGAATGAAATTTTCTTAACCTTCTTAATCAGATCATATTAGTGCTTAAGAGATTTACATAACGCTTGGTAAATTATGTTAAACTTTACTGGTGATAATAACTGTTTGTCTTGAATAAAACATTTAGATTTTAACCCGACAACTAACTTTGACAAAAGTTACTGGCGAACAGGGACCGGAAAACCCCTTTATTTGATTAAGTCTATCAATCGGGTACTACATCATATGCTCTCCCTATCGATAGGCTGACCCTATCGATAGGCTTACCCTAACGAAATGAAAACTGCTTCGAACTAGTTCACTACCTTTGAGGTTACCAGTTTCGTAAGGGTTTCGGATTTAAGCACTTACATTACGTAAGTGTTACCCTATCCATTCTCCCTGTCCGTTGACTCTGTTTCGCAGAATGGACTGCGGGTAGGGATTAAAATAGCTTGAAGCTGTTCAATAAACACTTCATAGGGAAAGCCTAACGAGGGTTTTAAGGAATTGGTAAGCGCTTAGTCGAATTAATTGTATCGTATGGGATAGCTTTTCATTGGGGTAAGTCGAAGGTATGCTTATTGCATTGTTAGGGTTTATAAAAGCCAGTCAATTATATATCCTAACGAAAACCCTTTAAAGGGTAAGCGGTTCTGGACCCTGCTGGCGAAGGATAACAATTGCTTGATTTTGATTTCAATGTAATGATAGCCTTTTTATGCTGCTTATCTTAAAGCGCCGGTTTTACCCATTTAGGGAGTGGAATTCTAGCTGTAGGGATCTTTATAAAATGTTTTTTTTCTTTAGAAGACAAATTAAGTTATTAATTAGAAAGAGATTGATATAAAATTAATTATAATTGTGATTAGAATTATGTGTGACTCGCATTTATATAGATATGTTTGTATGCTTGAGTGTCTTTCAAGAAAATAATTCTCATAACAAACTAACTTAAACTAACTACTATGACTTTACATTATGACTTTCACACGGTTGTTTGTAAGGCATAACACGCACTGCAGCAAAATTCCGTGTGGTCTTTACGGCAAAAACTGTGAAGTATAGAACTTCTTGCATGTGTGACACACTGCAGAATATAATGAATATCCTATTTCTGTACCAAACAATATATTTAAATCCGAATACAGATTATGTTCCGCAGTGCGCCACCTTTTACAATTTTAATCAGTAGTCATTGTGATATCAAGCAAAAATAACCCAAAAAAACAAAACTGAAAGGGTACTCCTTATTTCATCGCTAGCTCCAGTCTTATACATAAAAGATATTTATTCAGTAAGTAGGCCGCACGGGTACTTTAACACGACAAAAATCTACCAGCGCCTCGCAAGAGACCACTGCTGAGAAGAAACGCCGCAAGAAACTCAACAGTGAGTCGTTTTTTAAATACTACTTATGATATTATAAAATGATAAAACTTAACCTAGCATTATATAAAACAAGAAATTTAACATAAAATAAAAATAAAAAATATTCAAGCGTAGCTTGAGCAGGAAAATATGTCAAAGCTCAGAATTTTCATAGATAGAATTAGCAGCTTTCTGAGACAATACAAGACTCTCAGATCTGTCTCCGAAGTTGAAACCTACAAATATCTTGGTATGTCACAGTCTTTGGGTATTATGGACGGCAATGACAAGCAGTCAGTGAATCTTCTGCCGCTTGACAAAAGTTCTTAACAGTCTTTTGTCGGGTGGCAATAAGGTGCGCGCACACAATCACATCGCATATTTATTGCACCCACACTCATCATTGTACATCCTGAGGAAATGTCTAGGTCGAGGCATTTTAAATGCTAAGAATCTCCACAACCACGAGGTGTGCAATCTCAGGGATTATTTCTTTGACAATGAGTGTGGGATGCATCATGATATGGTTGCAGGAACCTCATGCTCCTTGGCAAACGACGCTACACGGACGCTTCTACCGGGCCCTAACAAGGCCCGACGTAGACTTTTTAGCGTCCGTGAACTGGCGGTTCGGTGACCTGTTTGGGGAAACCGAAGGTTTTGTCTGTGCAATTGCTGGCGAGGTCATAATGAGAAACAATGACCGGAAATATATTCTAAGGGATGCCACGGTCGACATTTGTCGAGCGTGCCGTTGCCCCGGCGGGTCCCTCAGACATAATTTCCGGTTGTTTGCATTTGGCGAACGGCGAGTACTTGCACAGATATAACCTCGTGGCCAGGATCATCCATCAGCAACTTGCTCTTCAATATGATCTTGTTGAGTCTGAAGTGCCGTACTATAAGTACACACCGGCGCCAGTTCTCGAAAATGGTCGTGCTATGCTCTATTGGGATCGATCTGTCATCACGGACAGAACTATTGTCGCCAATTAGCCTGATATCGTGTTGACAGATTGATCTCAACGCCGGGCAGTGCTCGTGGACGTCACCATCCCGCATGACGAGAAACTCGTGAAGGCCGAGAAGGACAAGTACCTTGACTTGGCTCACGAGGTGACCACCATATGGGATGTTAACTCGACGAACATTGTCCCGATAGTTGTTTCGGCAAATGGTCTTATAGCAAAGAGTCTCGACGAACACCTCAAGAGAATCTCGCTAGATGGCTGGATCAAGAGCCAGATACAGAAGGCAGTTCTCCTCGACACGGCACGCATTGTGAGGAGGTTCCTCTCTCTGCAGCCCTAACCACTGGTAGCTTGAGCCCTGCACCGCTGCCGGCGGCAGTCGGCACTCGTAGGTTAGGTTTTTTATAATGTTTATTTTTTGTATTAGTATTGTTATTTTACTTTTATATTTAATATTTATTGTAAAAAACTTAACTTATAGAAAATTTAATAAATATCTCAATAATAATATGGGACCTTACCTTACTCGTATTAAATTACAAAGGTAATAATTACCAGTCCCATAAATTAGAAGGTTAAGTCATAACCGATCTAGGGTTTTAATACCGCGATACCTTTTCAGTAGGCGATTTAAATTTTCATATAACATCAAAGGTCCATCCATTATTCATATCTACCTACATTTTGAGAGCTCTTCATCAATTTGTTATTACGAGATCCCTTTGTCTGGCCAATATCAAATCGAGGAGATAACAAACTAGGCACTATTTAAAGAAACGATCGCTTATTTCGTAATCTTTAGAGAGTTACTATGGGGTAGTAAAATTATATTGTAGGTCTTCGTCTTCTCGTCGTCTTTCGAAACTGACCCATCAGTTACTTAATCGTATTGGAATAGAGACTATCAGTTTCTCTTAAGTTTTAATATATTTCATCACGCACTTTCGACTGTCATGTGGCCTGACAGACTTGCAGGAATTAAACATTTTATTTAACTATCTCAGGTTGGGATCTTGAGCGACTTTTTAACATTTTTTAATAAAAAGTACGTCTTAGTTACAGCATTTCGCCTGATTACTTCAATTATGTTTTAAAGAATGATGAGGTTAGTTATTACCTGTTTCATTTAACAACAAGACAAGTGATACTAAACCAAAAATTCTAGCTGAAAATCTTTTAAACTGTTTACAAACCTAAAGGTTTATACAGTTAGATGCAATATTCATTTGTACGTACTCAAAAATTGACCAAACTCCAGAGTCGAGTTATTATTTATTTAATTTCTGGCTTTACTTTTAAGCGATACGGCGATTCTATCTGAACTTCCCTGATATCCTGGTTTCCATACCGTTCAATAGCCACTTGTACTAGAGGCCGGTAATGGAAAAAAGGTCGATTATGGTTATAATAGAATGGGTTTGTTTTTTAAGACTTTCTTTGAAGCGTTTGTGAAGGTTTATAACAAAAGGTTACGGATCAATTAGATTTTCGATGACAAAGTGGTTTTGTGACGTCTACTTTTAGAATTGATAACTCCTTAATGTCTCAACCAGATTTCATTTAACTAGGGGGCATATAGGTAATACGGCTGCGTTTATACCGTAGTAAAAGGCGGATAAAACTTCCGTCACTTTCTAACACGTATAAGAGCGACGGATGCGTTATCCACATTTTGTCACGTGATAAATGTAACCATACTAGGCCCACAGGATGAGAACTACTCCGATAAAATAAGCTTTCTATTTTAAAGTACGTAACTCTGGCAAAAATTACACTTTTCGAGTTCAATATTTGCGGGTGGTAGGGCCTTGTGCAGGGTCCGTCCGGATCGCTACCACCATCTTATCTATTAAGCTACCGCCAAATAGCAGGGTTTAAATTGTTGTGTTTTGGTTTAGGGATACAACAGCCGGTGTAGAGCATAGAGGCATTCCATCTTGGTCCTCAGGGTTGGCAACGCATTTGCAGTCTTGGGTGGCCTGTGTGCTCATTTGCCTTCTCTATGCTCTAAATATAAAAAATTATAGTAAAGATGAATTACCGAGAGCGTGAACATGCTATTTTTAGGGGCCTTCTAATCATACCTTACTCGATGTCATAATATAAATTAAAATTACCTTTGCTTTGTCTCTCAACATTTTTTTTAATTTAAATTATTGGCGTAATTTACGAATAAATGTACAAATATGCCAATTTACAGCACCAAGAATGTCTCTGAGTTAGACCGCGGACCGACGGACATACGGACTGAACGACACGGTAACACTTTTAAGGGTTACTAATAGTTTGACTTAAGAACCCTAAAAAGTGAAAACATTTAATCTTATTGCAAAATAATTTTAATTGCGTTTCAAAATATTTGCTTCATTCTCAAAATAAAATTAATATATTTTCCTATTCAAAAAAGTCAATGATTAAATATTTTAATATATTCGTCAGCTGTAAACATTGTAGCTTATACAAAGATTATTAAGAGCTGCGTGAAATTCGCCAGCCTGATACCCGGATGTTGGCGATTAAAATTAAAAAACGCTTTTCATTGTTTCCGAGGGTTCTGTGACGAGTCAGCTGGTCCGGTTAACAGGGAATATACATGGATTTTTTAAATCGTATTTCTCAACAATATATGAAAATACCGTAAAAGAGATCACCAAAACAGAGATAACATAAACTCACGCCTTCATTAGGTAGGCAGAGCTACAGACACCAACAATTCGAAAAAAAACTTGTTGATAGTTTAGTTTAGTTTAGTTATTTATTCATCAATGTAATGTTACAATATTAATTGCATCGCATGTCAAAAAATACGAAATTACATTGATATCGTCAACATTAATACAAAAATAATAAAATGGTAATAAAATAAAAATAACACAAATAATCAAAGACAACATTAATAAGTACATAATCAACTAATAAATAAATGGTCAGTTTCCGAAGTCAATATGCAAGAAGTAAAGGTCAAACAAACAATAATAATTTTACAATATAAGTGTCATAAATTCATCGACGGAGTATAATAACCCTGTAAACATATTTTGAACATATTTTTTAAATCAAAATTAGCAAAAGAAATACGGATGATACGAGCATTTTAAACTGCTAACTAGATCGGCTCGGCTATATAAACTCCATGTTAAATTTCTTTTTTGCTTAAGAGATAGGAACTAATCTTTGTTGGCATATATATCTTGGTTTTTTTTTATAGCTAGTCAAAAAAATATTATTCTCAATAGTTTCTTACATGAATCAGCGTTTATTATATGAATATTCTTAAAAACAAATAATAAATTATATCAATGGTAAATGAGGATAATTGTTATGAATAAGCTTAAAACAAGAAAAATAATAATTTAAATTGTTATTTATTAATTTTATACTTAAAGAAAGCATAAGGTGTCAACTTATAAACAAAGTTAAGGGAGGTAAATTTAATAAATATTTTACAAAACTAACTTAAGTGAGGTGGGGCAGGTGTGTCAACGGGGAAAGTGCGTCAATCTAACAATATTTCCTAAAAATAAATGGTTTATCGCGCATGCCCGTTGACACATTTACCCCGACTCACCTTATACGAAGCAAAACGAAAGTTATCTTACCAAATTAATAAACTTAATTCTTAGTCTAACTGCAAAATCAATAAAAATTGAATAAATTTTGGTTATAAATGATTATGAATAGATAATGTTAGCAAAGATCGTCTTGAAAGATTTTGATTGACATTATAATACAGAACCCTAGACAAAAAATATAGGTATATTTAGTCAGCGGAAATTGTTTCTCTTTAAATCTTTACCAGATTTTATTTTCTTAGAATTCCAAGAAAATAACGTAATTTCTCTACTCAGATGAAGAATTTTCGAATGAATAAAATATTAAAGACTAATAAAATTTCAATATCGTGTCGGAAATAATTTCAATAAGTCTAGAAAATATTATTGTTCCCATTTTTACCCGCGATTGCCGAAAAATTTGGTTTTTTTCGCTAACTTTATTGAATCATCCTGTATAACGAACCTCTACATACCGCTAATAAAAAACAAATGGAAATTTTCCTTCCAATTAGCCTTTTCACCTAATAAAGCTTTCCGTTCTGCTTGATTGGTGGCCAGTATTTTTAGTCATACAAGTTTACATAAATACGAACCTTAACATGTTGAGACAAGTTTGCTTTTTGCATATTAATCTACTGTATACACAGGGTGTTTCAGGGTTTTGGGTATGTTTCAAGTTGAATTGAACTTTTGCCTGAAATGATATGGTTTTATTTTACGTGTGGTCATACATTTGCATGGGAACGGGATGCGAATAAAAATTACACCGAATCCGGCATAATTGCCGGGCATATCGTTATGACCCTGATTTTTCAAAGGTCATTAGTCATTCCCTCACCCTTGTAATTAAACTCTTTTGGGGGTTTTGCGAAATGAAATATTATTTTAAGGAATATTTTTCTACAATGCGGGGATAAAAACTGTTTTTAGAAAGATTGGAAGTAATTTAGAAGGATCTGAATTACATTCAGATTGTTTTAAGTGTAAGGGAAATCATTTTTTCTGTTTGTTTATAAAATTACACATGATAATTCCAATTTGTTTGCTGGAACTAAAATAATTGAGCTACCGATTTGAATAGTAAGTACTTAAAATTCCAAATTGTTCTTTGAAACCAGGTACATAACATTTTAATAAACACAAAAATATAAAACGAGAATGATTTGCTATTTAGTAAAATTAAAAAAAAACAGTCTGAGGATAGTATTTTTTTGCGTTTTTGAACTAATGTATCAATTAATAATTGCATTTCTTTCGATTTTTTAAATTGTTATGTCAATGTAATTTTTAAAAACCTTTTATGGTTTTTGCTACAAGCCTAAAATATCCCTGGTTGACTAGTAGAGAATGCCATTAATTAGGCATTAAGTGCGCCATTTCTTTGTGATAATAAGCTTAAATAAATAAATGTGTTAACTAAACACTAAAAGCAACCTAATCACAAAAAAAAGCATTAAAAACTGTTCACTTAAAAATAATGATCCAATTATTCCGTTTACTGACAAAGAATGAGTCCGTCTACTGTTTTGAAAAAGTATATATTATACCTATTTTACATACTATAAAACCTTTTATGGATTTTTTTATTTTTCTGCAAATGAAAAGCAAAAAATTGCGCAGCAAACTCAACTCAAGCAATAAATCTTAATCAGCATCACTGGCCCACATTTTATTACAACACACATTTGCTTTAAATTTGCTTTTGCTTTATGATTCTAAAAAATAAAGGCTGTCTCAATTATTTTTATAATTATTTATAAATGTATTAGCATCCCCATCCTTTGAAACTATGTGAATCAATTTTACAAAATGTGACACTAAGTATCCACCTGCAGACCTGCACCAGCTGCAAGAGGCTCAGACATTTAATTGCAATTGAGATTTAAAAACTTACTAATTAAATTTGTAATAATTTATAAACCATTGTAAATTAAGATTTGATCGTCGATTATTTTAGTGTTTTTGTTTTAATGATATTTCAGTTGTTTTTTAAACAAAATTATATTTATTTAGTTTTTGTATGTCATGTTTATGGTAACTAGACTCGAAAGCCCATACACATTTACAATTTTAAGATGACAGACTGCAATTAATGAGAAGTTAAAATGCCTCATTTGCTAGTCATTTCACCGGCACCGAACTGTAAAAATACGGACGTAACCTTGTCTAAACGTAAACTGTCACTCGTGCATTGTCTTAGTAAGTCGTGTATAACGAACGAAAGTGCCGACCTTGCATGCTTCACACCTTTTTAGTGCAACGTTACGTCCATATTTTTTAGGTCCGTGTTAACCGGCTGCCCTTTTCCAGACGCATACTACTTTATATCCTTTATGCAGTAAACAAAGAACAATATCACCATTCGGAAAAATCCAGAAGAACAAACGAAGTATTGGAGTTCCCTACATAATGTTTTTTCTCCGAACTCCTAGCCGTGACACCACACGCGTAAAGCACGACGATAAAAACCTTTTAAAAAGTCCCCCCGAGTCTAATAAAGTAACATATTAGCACAAAGGTCGGGTTCCTTGCAAATTTGGCCAAAATTCATTTTTCTTTATCCTGTAGAAAGTACGCACGAATGCGTGACGTGCCTCGTTGAGTTGGTTTCAGTAGCGGAATATGAGTTACTAAACTATTAATGGGTAAAAGTTTTATACATTGTCATGATGACAACTGAGTTATGATTGTTGTGGGTGTTTTATTTATATTATTTTATTAGAAAGTACTTTTTACCAATATGCGCTAAACCAAAAGAAAGGTAGTGAGTTAAACAGTCAATTTAATGTATCATAATTTGTCAAGAACGTCCAAGTATCACATTTGCTTGAGGTTTATACGTAAAGGATGTCCCAGAATTTGACAGCGATTTCTTGCCAAGGGAACCAAAGTTTTTTACCATTTTCATTAAAACGTTAATAACTAATTATCATATTAGAAAGTTAAAACTATATTCTACACTTGTAAAGAAGGGACTTTTTATTTATTTGCGTAAAGTGCTGAAATACTTTGTATAAGTATCTAATGTAAGTATTAAATTGTATAAGAATTATTAGCTGATGCCCGCGACTGCGTCCGCGTAGAACTCGTTTATTGCTAGTCCTTTCCCGGGACTCAAGTTATCCCCATACAAAATTTCATCAAAAATTGTTCACCTGTTTTACCATGTTAGCGCAACGAACAGACAAGCAGAGTTACTTTCCCATTCATAATATTAGTTATTATGGAATGGATAGATGGAAAAGGGTGCGGAAATAGTAGTAACGAGTTGGATTATAAAATAACTTTTATATCATTGAGAATTGAACCCCAACAAAACAATGTTTTAACTGTTCATAGCATTTTAGTAAAAAGGTTACTGACCTATTTGACGCGATTCGTTAAACTAAAATAATAGTCAATATCAGAATATTTAAATCTAGATTCCTTACTAATTTTATCTTGATGAAAGCTATGGTTGCGGTTAAATCAAACGATTTAATTTAACATTCCACCAATGTCAAAAATAAAACGATAAAGCTCGAGGATCCATTGATTCTGATTTACTTAATCTTACTTTTATTTTCAATTTTCAATTGGTACGTAATAAACATAAATAAAAAAAGAATTAGTCTAAAAAGAGCCAACACGATCAACAGAGTTTAGATTGAGTTAATTAGATACGCAACAAAGATTTTTGTCTGACAAACTCAGATAGTTTTTGTAAGAACAACAAATAAGTACTTATTTCTACGTGGGAATGGTAGTTGAATGTACCTATTTTTCCATTTCAACAAACAGAAAATAATAATTTGTAAGCATTTTCAAAGAAAACAAAACACAATTTACTTTCTAAAAGTACACAAAAAACATACGCATTGAGAACCTCTTTTCCTTTTTGAAGTCGGTTAATACCTTAAGATGACAAAACAGTTAAGTCCTAACCACACAGTTCGATGAACTAAGCCGTTCAAACAGACCACAAGTAGACACGAATATAGCTCAGGGGATAATGTTATCGAGATATCTTATAGGCTAGGCTTTATTATAATGAAACAACGGATCATATTCGCTTGAATTTATAACGTACAGTTACATAGAGTTGACAATAATAAAGCTCATTAGAGAATTTGGTTTTTAGCATCGGTTTTTTGTAGGTTTTTGGTTGTGTATTATTTACCCTGCCGTTTGTTTATGTTTTACCCCCGAAGTAAAAAGGGGGGTGTTACAAGTTAAACGTGTTTATCTATGCGTGTGTGTGTGGTTGTCTTTGGCATCATAGCTCCTAAACGGACAGACCGATTTGGAGGCGGTTTAAATTAAACGAAGCTAGTTATATCAGGATGATTCTTAGCTATGTTTTATCAAAATTGTTTGGGCCTTTAAAGAGATATCAACTCAAAAAGAAGGAGGTCATTATGTCAGGGGTGATATCTTTTTAAAAGTTACGACTGAGTTTCCTATCGATTTGAAGGACGTAATTATCGTTCAGAGAAAAAAATAAAACGTACGGTTTTGGTATTATATTTTAAATATGTACTTTTAACCATTTTAACACATTTATTTCACAAAAACGAAAAGCACAGCACAAAAATTATGCTATAAATTCATGTAGGGATTATGATTTATCCAAAACTGTCAAATTTCAAACAGTGCAAGCGATGGAGCTCTTACAAAGTGCTTCGGGTTTGTCCTTGCCTCTCACTCGCTCTAATACGTAGTTATTAAGAGTGAGTGAGACAGGAGTACATACCCGAATCATCTTCTAATTGCTCACACACTGTAGGTACATACATTTTATATCCCTCTCACATGTTTAGAACTTTGCATATTTTATTACTTCCGTATACGGCATTGAATGCCTTATGAATGTCATAATCTTTAGGCTCATAAAAGTCACTTTGCAATGGAAATAGATCCATACCTATTAAATGGCTTCTTTTTTAATTCTCGTCCGGAAACCCGGAAATCCAGGCGCAAAATCAGAATGTAAAATTAAAATTTTATTTTTGCAAATTTTAGTGGCGGCAACGGTCAGAGAAATTAATTATTTACAAAGATTTTTCCGATGGGAAACACCATTTGTAACTGAATAATGAAATTCAGGCGAATGTCGAAATTTCCACGGATGTCGACGCACATCGATAATATTAATGAATGTTGAATGAAGTTGTAAGAACCAGTGATAAATACCTCACTTAATTATGAATTGTAAATTGGTTTGTGGTTTTAATTGAATAAGTATTTCACGCCACCAAGTTAATTAAAAACTGGTCGAGAGCGAATCAGACTTTTGCGGGTGGTAGGACCTTGTGCGGGGTCCGTCCATTAACCTACCGCCAAACAGCAGTGTTCGCATTGTTGTGTTCCGGTTTGGGGATAAGACAGCTGGTGTGATGACTACCATAGAGGCATTCCATCTTAGTCCTCAGGGTTGGCAACGCATTTGATTTGTGAATGCTAATGTCTATAGGTCACAGTTTCCACTTACCATCACTGTTGTGTTTTTTTTTTAAATACACCAGCTGTCTATTACGGTGCAAAAAATACAGCTCTTTAAAGGTTGGACAGACGGATGGATGGACAGCATTACTTAGTAATAATAAGACTAAAAAGTGAACACTTTCATTTTTCCAAATTAATTGAACGTCTATAATCATTGGTAGATAAAAATTAACAGAATCAAATTCAATAGTAGGAATAACTGTACAGGGTTGGGCAGATTAAGTGTCCTAGTTGTGTATGGCTTTTTTACTTAAATATAACTAAACTTCTTATTCACTTCGTTTTTTTTTTTGTTGACAATTTAACCTTGTTTATGATTTTTACACGTCAGCTTGATATATTTTGTTTTTATATTGTTTTCAACAATGGACGCGAAACGCCAGCTCGTGTGCGATTTGTACCAGAAAAAATACCGACCGTGTGAGATATTGAAGACGCTGAAACATTTAAATATCAATATAAGGTTTATATCGCGGACCGTCAAGCGATTCAAAGAAACGCGATGTTCACAAATCAGGCCCAAACCTGGGAGAAAGCCATCTGTTGGCACCAAAAACATCATTATAAATATTCGTGAGCGTATTAGACGAAATCCAGCTCGAAGTGCAAGCAAACTTGCTAAAGATATGAAAATATCCCGTCGAACAATGAGTCGTATTTTAAAATATGATCTTGGGCTAAAGGCTTTACAGATGCCCAGAAAAAAGCTAGAGTGAAAAAATGTAGGGAATTGCTAGCTTGGCACGACGGCGATGATATTATTTTTTCCGATGAAAAGATGTTCCAGTTACAAGACAGTCACAACCAACAAAACGATCGTGTCTATGGTACTTCATTGAAGGATATTCCTGTGGACAAATTAGCCGTACAACGGTTCCAGAGTGCATCAGCTGTCATGGTATGGGGTGCGATATCGCCTAGAGGCAAGTTACCGCTGCTGTTTATTGATCGAGTTCCTTTCGGTACCTGTGTCCTAACTCCTCTGATCAACAATTCCTAAAATTCACATAAGGTTTATTTAACGTACTTATCACTTTGGACACTTCCTAAATTCCCACTTTCATGTAATATCTACTTCCTAAAATTCCCACTTTTTCAATTCATCTCTTACTCATTTTCTATTAATCACTACTGCCTATAAAATGAGGTAGGTTTAGGTTATGTTAGTTTTGCAGCAGGCCCGGAGGGCCAAACCACCCAGAAATAGGAGCTCCGCGCCAGCGGAGCTCCGTCCACACTGTCTGATTGATTTGAAATAAGAGTGTCGACGGAGCTCCGCTGGCGCGGAGCTCCTATTTCTGGGTGGTTTGGCCCTCCGGGCCTGCTGCAAAACTAACATAACCTAAACCTACCTCATTTTATAGGCAGTAGTGATTAATAGAAAATGAGTAAGAGATGAATTGAAAAAGTGGGAATTTTAGGAAATGACATTTATAGGCAGTAGTGATTATAGAAAATGTGTAAGAGATGAATAGGTATTTTGGTAAGTGTGAATTTTAGGAATTGTTGATCAGAGGAGTTAGGACACAGGTACCGAAAGGATCGAGTTGTCAAAATTAACCAAAACTATTACATCCAGAACGTGTTACAGGGTCATTTGCTAGAAAATGCTCAAAAGTTATATGGAAACGACTATTACTGCTTCCAACAAGATAGTGCCCCATCTCACAAAGCTAAACGCACTCAAGACTGGTGTAGAACAAATTTGACAGATTTTATACCTTGGCAAGAATGGCCTGCATCGTCGCCGGATTTTAATGCTTTGGACTTTTCGATATGGGGTTACATGTTGAGCAAGATTGGGAGCACACAGGGCATGAATCTAAACTCATTCAAGCATCGATTAGTCAAGATATGGGATGAAATACCAGACGAGGTAGTGCGTGCCGCGTGCAATGCATTCTATGGAAGAATGCGTCAAGTTATTAAAGCTGATGGCGAGCGATTTGAACTTATGAATTAGTTTTTTTAAGTATAGAGTACGCTAAAAATAAAATCGTGATAAATTTAAAAAAAAAATCTGGCTTGTTTTAATTTTATTGCTCTTTTTAACCAGGACACTTAATCTGCCCAACCCTGTATTATAGTAATTTAAAGAATCTTGACAAGATCTCACAGTAGCCTATTTCAAAAAATTTAACTGCTACCCTACCGTTTTTTATGAAATTTATATTAAGATCTTTCTTAATTTAAATATAATCAAATATGCGCAATAAATTAACAAAAATCGAAAGTAACTCGACGAGGGACCAAGTATTGCAGGTAAGATATTACAAATTCTATGGTAGATCAAGAAAATCCATTTACCGCCGCTCTTAAATAGCAGTATGCCCTTTAAGACTATAGAGGGCGTTACTACACGTGTTACACCGTTATGCGTGGGGGTCTAATAGCACTAACTACCCGCGTAAGAGTGATGATGCGGCAGTTTCTTTTACTTTCACTTGATAAATGAGGAAGGAGATAATTGCTTTACCTGTATTGATAAAAAATGCGTTCTGTTGTGCTCGGAACTTTCAAACACGTTTCATTTGTAAATAATTATATAAAAGAAGAAACTAACTGGCTGATCGATCAACGGACAGCGCAAACCACTGGACCTAGGAACTTGAAATTTTAAGGGAATATTTAATTCTTTAGATACCTAGAAGAAGGGATTTCTGGAAAATCTTCCCCCTAGGGTTAAAAATAGGGGAGTAGCGGGAAACTAATTTTACGCGTCAGTACAAAGTCGCCGGATTCCTTTAGTATACATACATATATACTCACTCATGCCTTTGTTTCCAGAATGGGGTAAGAGATGCTACAGAATTACCTACACCCCTAAAAACTTGTTGACAATTCCGCACAATTTGCTAATATGATTACCATCGTAATAGTGACTGGTTCCAAGCCCATTTCCTAACAGTACTACAAGCCTTTTCCCCTTAGTCGCCTCTAACAATATCCACGGGAAGACATGGAGCAGCACTATTCTAACCCGGCAACCACTTTTTAGTATAAATATACCTATAAAACTATTTGGTGACTGACTGGCACAATGAAATTTGTAATTAGTGGAACTACCAAGTTATACCCTCTTAGGAGCCTTAGGGCCCAGAAGAAAATTCAGCATGTATAGTCACTACAGCCCGTTGTCCTGCCAGTAAGTACTTTTGCTATATACTCATTCAAACCCAAGTACTTAGAAAACAAAATTGCGGGTTTTCTATTAAGTCCTACTGGTAGGACTGTGGTACGATATCGGCGGGTTTTCTATTAAGTCCTACTGGTAAGACAATGGTACGCTATGACTACACCACTGTCGAAGGAGCTGTGTCTGAATGACAAAGTTAATAAGTACTATTGGTAGGACCTTGGGCCTTAGGAGGATACTGTACCATGTCTATGACTTTGCTTCCGTTACATTAGTTTGTTACGTTCAGCAATATTAAATCTAAAAAAAATTATTTTATTTAGGTATGTTTGGGTAAATCTAGTTTTATTTTACTACTATATTTTATAACTACTTTACTTGTAAAATTATTAGTTACAGACTGACTTTATTATTTGCAATAATTCATGTCGAAAACAAAAAGGTGTCCAATCAATAATATATTGCAAACAGAAGGCGACGAAACAAGATTGCGTCAAGACAAGAATATTATGTCGAATCGGGAATACGACGAAAAAGGAAACAATAATCAATACTTACCTACAGTGACGACAGCAACGTTAATTTAAGTGGCGCAGCGCTAAAAGTACTACGTCGTAGTTTAACACATAAATAGTTTTTGATGAAAACTAACCAAATGCATAGTAAATTCACTGAAAAAAGGTTGTATCAAAATTACATTAATTAACACCTCAAATTTAGAAAAAAAATGCTGAATCTAATAACACTTCAAGTCACGCAGTAAACAATATTATACAACCCTTAATTTTCCCCAACTTGTAAATTGAAAAACTTGATATCAAGCGACTTTCAAATAGTTCCAGTTTTTCAATACATATTTTCGAAGTTTGGAATTGTATCCCTTGTCGTGTTAATAAAATTTAATTACAAGTTAAAGCACAGTGTTTTAGAATAAACTGGTAAGTTACTGTGTCTTTAGACATTCAATTAAATACAAAGCAAGAAGTCAAACTACTATCGGAGAAGGTTAGAATACAGAATTCGTAGGTAGTATACGTATTAGTGTAAAACTTATTTATTGGTATTCTTTTGGAATACTAGATTGTGTCACAAGGGAGCAAAATGACATATTTTTGGCCAGGGCGTACATTGAATCGCAAACTTTCAGAATGGAATTCAATCTATAATTAATTCTCGGGATTATAAAATAGAATCCTGAGCGTGGTGAGGGATTCAAGTGTTAACGCCCAAGGTGGAATTAATTGTGATACCGTGTGAAACATATTAATTTTCTCATCACCTCTGAGGAAAATAAAAGATCTTAGTGATGAAACCAATTATGTACAAATAGTATGGCACTTAAACGACGAAAAATAAAATCCAGCACATAGGGTTTATACTGGCAACAAAATGTCCTTAAACAGAAAAGTGCAACTTGGATCCCTCCTAGCAGGAAAGAAAAGTTCCCTTTCCAAATAGGTGATGTGGAAGTTGTATGTTTTCCCTAGATGTACCAGTAATGTACATAGTCAAACTACAAGCTTACGTATCTTTATTATCTACTTTAAAATATTGCGTGATAAGTTACTTTCAACCTTAATAAACACGGAAGCCTTGTAAATGATTTGTGTGTTGGATCTGTCCGTCAATCACGAAAATTAATCTATTACAGAACAGAATTAATAAAATGCATTGTTTTAATATCCTTTAATTTATTTTAGTAGGAGTTCGCCTCGTTCAACTCGTTCAGGTGCGTAAAAGTGTCTCTATGGTTGTTCTTATGGCTCTTTGATAGTATCGCAACCTGTTACATCAAATGCTTTTACTTATGACTTATGATATAGGCTTGCCATTAGGCCATTCCGGAAGTTTTGTTATATGCGATAGTATTATCTATAACTACGATTGTAAATGCTTACTTATCTAGTAATCGTTCACTAAATTAAATTAAAGGATAAAAAATACAATGCATTGTATTAATTTAAGACATCATATTACATAGTAACAATTGCTGCTTTAAGACCTACACAAACGATGTCTAAATAGAAAAAGTGTCAGATTTATTTTCCAAAACGTCCGGGTTTGATTCCCGAGCTGTCGGTACATATAAAACATTTATTATGAATTATTTTTTTTACTAAAATCGATGACATGGTTCCTCAGGGGTCTATATCGGGATCAATAATGTTTTTGTCCTATATTTGAATTCCCTAATATCGTTAGTCCTAATGATTGTTTGTCCTAACGCACATTAGCCCTAATGCGATTGTCCTTACATTGTTTGGTGGTGATATTGTTTGCATTAATGCTGATATATACTTATATTGAATGTACTCATACACGAAAAGCATAATATTTAATAGCCATAATAAAGTTCATCATATTAATTAAGGTCAATGACCTAACCTAGCCTGACCTACCAAGGGGTTTGAGGGGGAAGGGAGTTGAGAAGGAGGGGGGAGGAGGGTTGGGTGGTGGTCTTGAAGGAGAAGGGCACCTGTCAGCAAGTCGACGAAGCCCGCGGGGCTTCTACTTTCCACTCTGAGGAATACAATGAAACTAACGAACCTACCAGTATGTAAGGGCCATTTTAGGGGGTTTTCTAAAACGGGGGGCTTTGTCCCCCGAGCCCCTCTTATTAGGGGGCTCCACCCCCGTCCCTCCTTATCTGCTCCTTTTATTATTTAATAATTATGAACGTGCATTATAATTTATTAAATTAGGGCAAATAAGATTAGATGTTTAGACGCTTAGGTAATGTAAAATTATGGTCAATGATGCTTAGGACAGTTACAGCAAAGTAACGTTCTGCGAAAAGAGTCATTAGGGCTTAATGTATGTTATGGCAAACATTACTTAGGGCAAACGTGCTATGCGATATAACTTTAGGACAAACGAAATTATGGATCGCGAATAACACCCGGTTCCTCAGAACGATCTTTGTATGTTATAGTTTCAGAGTTTCCCATACTGACGGATCTAAATATCACATTCTGTAAAAACATTTATTTTCTTTTTATTAACTCTTGTAATCCTGAGTTTTACCACGTCTTCCTGCTCAACTACGTACGATTTTTTTCTTTTGCCCATTTTTTTTTTTATGTGAAAGAGAAGGCAGATGAGCAAGTGATCCACTTGATGGTAAGTGATCGTCGCGACCCTTAAACACCCGCAACAATAGAGCATAATGCTAAATTAAGTTTTGTCACTGTCATACAAGATCCAAAATAACCCGAGTATCTAGGAAACCATATTTCCCTTAATCTGAAGGGTGGATGAACGGCTTACTTAAATCATTTGCCTAACTGGTTTGTCAAACTGCCATCCGCTCTATTTTCACCAGTTTTAAAGTCAAATCAAAGTTCGACATATAGATCAAGCTGCTCCAAAACCTTTTTTCTTTTGTTCAAAAATCCGCCTGTCTTCCTAAAGGTTTATTAAAATCTCGAAAAACAGTACGTCATCTAAAACACAAAGGTTTTCACATAAATCGGTATTTGCCCTGGTAACCGGCCATTCGACGAGCGACGTCAAGGCACCGTTAAATGCATGGTTACCCGGCTATTGAGTTATAACCGGTTTTTCACGTTAAATCGAACTGGTTTTTGCAAAAAATTAAATGGTAACTTTTGAGCTTTATTCTGATTTATTTAAGTCATTCAGCGGTGGAATAAAAGGTTTTATTGCAATAGTTTTCGAGTGATTCTTTGTTAAAACCCCGTTTAACTCGTAGATCGGTGTGATATCAGCTGGATTAAGGTTTCGAAATCAAACTAGAAGGAAATCTCAAATAGGCGTCGAATCGGATTAAAATGAAAAATCAAGGGAGTAAAACGCAAATTTTAACGAAAAAATATTATTTAAGTATTTGTCATTTCGATATCTTGCAAATCCCAGAAGATATGAATGAATAACCAAAACAAACCAAGGACCGGTCAATAAATGTACATAAACCAGTGTTAACATGTTTATGTGATAGTGTGAACAATAAAACACCCGGAAAAGGGTCTCAGTTTATTAGTACAAATAACGTGCCGAGTCGCGACCGCGGCAATCCAGCGCAATAAACTAAGATAAACCGATCAAAATAGTGGGTGCTCAATTAAACCTTTAGAACTTGGTGAAGTTGTTTTTGTGTAACGTACATCATTTTGTAATGCCATTTTAATTGTCTTTAAGGCGCTTACCAACATTTGATTAGTTTAAAGTTCACCCAATTAAGATATTATATTAGCTCTATGAGGAAAGGAACTATCATGGTTCAGTGCAAAGGATTCCTAAATTAGGAATACTTAAATATTTAACGCTACGCTAACAATGGGCCTCATAAGGAAGCTCAAGGTCACTCAGAGGGCTATGGAAAGGGCTATGCTTGGGGTTTCTCTGCATGATAGAATCAGAAATGATGATATCCGCAGTAGAACTAAGGTTACTGACATAGCCCGAAGAGTAGCTAAACTTAAGTGGCAGTGGGCGGGGCACATTTGATTGCTCGCAGGACTGATGGCCGATGGGGTCAGAAGGTTCTGGAGTGGCGTCCGCGAACCGGAAGACGAGCTGTAGGTAGGCCTCCAACAAGATGAAGTGATGACCTCGTCAGGATCGTGGGACCGCGGTGGATGTGAAAAGCACAAGACCGGTCTGAGTGGAAAGCCTTGGGGGAGGCCTATGTCCAGCAGTGGACGTCTTTCGGCTGACATGATGATGATGATGATGATGATGACTTAAATATTTTGCATATAGCTTTACTAATTTCAGTTCATGGAAGAGACAGCCGTTAACGAGAAAAACGAATGACGTCCGCGAAGACACATACATCCTTACTAATATTATAAACGCGAATGTTTGTATGTATGGATTAATGTTTGTTACTCTTTCACGCTGCAATGGCTGGACGGAGTTGGATAAAATTCGTAATGGAGATAGCTTATGGCCAGGATTAACACATAGGCTACATTTCATTCGTGGAATAACGATATTTGATGTCTACTACTACTACTACTATTCGAAAAATTATAATCCTGTAACCACATTTTGCACAATTAGGCTAAGATGTTAAAATAAACTGGGATAAATAAGTTGAACATGGACTTCATGGAAATAAATCAAAAAATATTTAAAAAAAAGTAATGATTGGAGAAAGAAGTGATAGTTGCGCCAAACGTTGTAAATACTTATACAGTTTATCGTAACAGAGAAAGAAGAAAGCAAAGAAGTGGCGCATTAGGTTTACAATATTATTATTATGATGATACTAATAATGGCGCAAGGATGGACGACATAGAGGCCAAGGCATGCTTAAGCTAATAAGCTATGGCCACTGTCGTACGTTACCAAAAAACAGCAACTCCTGCGAAGCATTTGTAGTACCTGCAACCTTATTATTTAAAAAAGATAATTTAATCTGATTTAGCTATTTTATTTGGAAACTTTTGACTTGTTAGAAGGGCACTTCGACTCGATAAAACCACATGGCTTTCAACATGTTATGATAATTATTTCCTTGGCACTAAATGCTGAGGTTTTACGAGTAGAACAACAATAACATATTTTATTCAAGACCTTTAAATCGTCTACGATTCGTTTAAAGAATCATTAAAAGTCGTCTTAGGTGTTTGAAAAAGGTAAGATATTTTTGCGTTAAATAACGTTTTATTTAAAGGAGGCCATAAAATAACTAATACGAGTAATCGTAAAATATTATGATTTCCCCAACGTATTTGGACTATCCATTTAGGAGTAGTAGGGTAAAGTCACCAGTGGTCAGCCAGAAATCAGTAGTCGACCTTATATGAGTGCGAAGAGTGGGAAATATATAGCTCGGACTCCTCACACTTATACAAAGTATAGGCAGAGGCCGACTACAGTTCTCTGGCGGACCACTGGTGACTTTTCCCTAGGCCCTCTAAGAAAAGTCTATTTTGCTATTTAAGTCAACTACTTAACCTCCTTAACTTAAAAGAATTTAAGTCTAGACAAAGCAATGACTTCTTATAGAATTACGGAGCTCCCTTTAACGAAATGTTGAAAAGTAAATAAATATCCAAGAGGCAAAGGTGAGTACGAAAAAGTAATGGGTGGTTAACCCGATAACTGTCACTTCATATTTTACAAGACCCTTTTTCGTAAATCTGGTCCTAATAGAAATCTATTGCGCCTAGAAAAGCTAAAACTCTCACTTTGTTTTCTTTGTGTTTTTTAGTTAGACGTGTTAATAGCACAAAAAAAATCCTGAGAGCAAGTTAATATATATATATATATATATATATATATATCTCATCTAATACCTTTCAACGAGAAATTCTTGAATATATATATATACAAGTATATATGGACCTATAAGTATATATATAATCTGAATATCGGACACGGCTACAACGATTTTCATGAAATTTAATATGCAGGGGGTTTCGGGATAAATTGATCTACTTAGGTAGGTTTAATTACTATAAAACGTCGTTTTTCCGTAAAAAATACCAAGCTAAGCTCAGTCATCCAGGTTCTTACTAGAAATAACATGACACCTTCTGAGTTTCGTCAACTGCAATAGAATAATTACTTATTTTTGTATCACGGCAACGTGGTTTATATGTATTTCTAACACAGCTTTTATTTGTATTATTTATAAATTCAACGTTAACTTTGAAATAATTAAATATTATACAGATTTACGTTTTCTTTTTAAATAAAATCGTGAATGGGTACAATAATAATTTTATTACGACACTCTTAATAAAATTGTACCCATATCAAATGTAAGTAATAATACCTACTGGAATACTACTCTCATAAATCCTAGTTAATTTCAAAGTCGAAATTATCCAAGGTAGTTAGTAATTTTTGTTTCTCTGGAGTAAAAGTAGGTACTATTTATTTATTTATTTAATCTTTATTGCACAAAAATACAAATTAGAGTACAAAAGGTGCACTTAATGCCTAATGGCATTCTCTACCTGTTGACCTTTGGGTAAATTAGAAATTATTACTATTGGTTATTTTGTTCCTTTATTTCGCCTTTATATTATTATTAATATTGATGCAAACATGTCTTGTTATTTCTTTGTGCAAATAAAGAGTTTACAAACATAGATTTAATAAAAGTTACTTGCTATGTTTTTACTACATTTTCCTAATATTCCTTTCGTCCTCTTTTGTTTACCATATGTGTAAGTCTAGCAATATGTTAAAAACAAGCCTCGGTTTTGTGTATTTTTAACATTATGCTTAAGTTAACTTGGTATTTCACGGCAAAGAACGAAACTGATTCGCAGGACAGTTGCAAAGAATTTGCCGAACAAATTAAGGCCGACGGATGAAGCGATGGTTTTTAATTAAAAAAACTGGCTGACATCGATCTCGCCCGGGGCGATCCTGAGATGAGGGGTGACGGAGATTTAAAAACAGGGTTCTGTAGGAAAATGGCATTATTTGGATTTACTTTGTTTAATTAATGTTTGACTTACTTCACAACTTTTATAATATATATAAGTTGTGAAATAAGAAAATTAGGTCGATGTTTGTAGGTCTAAGTGATATATTTTATGTATGTACGTATGAAAACTTTTTATTGCACATGAACAATTACGAGACATTAATGCACCAATATAGATTATGTACATAGGCGAACTTATCCCATATGGGATCTCTTCCAGTTAACCTTGGGGTAAAGTAAGCAAAGACAATGCTAATTAAGAAAAAAATAGAAAATAACAAATACATCCGATATAAAAGATGGAAAAAATCTCCTTTAATAAAATATATAGGTACATAAATAATTAAAAATACTAATATAAATGTTCTGCAACATAATGTAAATAACAGACCTAATGATCAACACTCCGAGTCACGTTGTTTATACATCCACTAACTCCTTATTTAACCTTTCCTTAAATGAACCGACAGATCTAGATTACATCAAACAATAGCTTTAAAAAGGTAGGTAAATAGGCCAGTCAAACTGAAGTCGGCGCCCCACCATATTTTTAACCAATAGCCGATTTCAGTTTGATTGACCTATCATTTTAAAAGAAGTTATTTCTTGCGTTGTTGTAGGCAGTTTTTGTGTTTTTTAAAACCTTATTATATTAATCGTTGTCTAGTTCCAAAAGTAAAAGCCTATACAACAATTTCTGTAAGATAACCTCAGTTTTTTATCACTACACCCTAAGACCCTGATTTTACCTGATCGCAATTTTCTCACAAGGAACCCCAGAGAACTCGATAAATTACAATTCAGAATCGCCGTTCGGAGCACAAGTTATTGCGGTGAGAAATTAATTGCTTTCGGTTACTTACTTTCATTTTTCTGAAACCTTGTCGCGAGCCTGAATTTTGTTATTGCCGAAGGACACAATGAGTTTTGAATTGAAGTTAGAAATCAAAGAATCAGGGCTTTTAAGAGGAAGTTTAATTTTATTTAGATTAGAAATGAACGATTGAAAGATTTGCAATTACCGATACCTAAAATGTATTGTAAACAGTTGTTTTATTAATAGATCACTAGCGACCCGCCCTCGCTTCGTTTCAATTCGTGTTAGTTTTTTGTAACACTCGTACATAAACCAGTATTTATTATACATAAAAACCTTCCTCTTGAATTTACTATATATTGATGAAAACTGCATTAAAATCTCTTGCGTGGTCTGAAAGATCTAATCGTAAATACTGAGGCACAGACGACGGCAAGTGGCTTTGTTTTATACTATTTATGTAAGAATTACTAACAAAAGGCAAGCTTATATTGTAATCTATGTACATAACGTCCAGTGAATTTCTTGGTCAGTCAGTTACAAATAAAGGTAATTTTAATGTTAATGATTTTCATCTAATCCAGGTTATTTTATCTTAAAACATTGTCAGAATTTCGTGACTAAAATTCTTCCTTCACCTTCCGGGGTCGCTACGTGTAATAATATTTGCGATACAGTTTGAATTTTCACGGGTGTGCCTCAGGGTTGCATTGTAGGCCATCAATACTTTATTAAAACAGTCCCTACGTAAATGTTGATAGCTTTTAAAAAGCATATAAGAGCGATTGAGAAATAGAAGCCTGATGTTTGTTTGAAGAGATAATGCACTAAATGAACATATCTCTTCATGATGGAACAAGTATCATTCTGAGAAAGTAAAAGATTATAAAAAAATGCAATTGACAAACTAGCTCTTATAATAACGTACGATGTCGTGCGTTAACCCACGTACTTAAATTTCAAAGATTATTTATGTCAGATTTATGCAGTGGTACACTTCCGCAGACTTGATGAGTTCCGTAATAAGCGGAATATGTCTCCCACTCAACTAGTCTACAACAAAAGAGATGCAATGACAATCATGAGAGCCGAAGGTCCGTCCACTATTCATTCTTCAGTACCTACCTAGCATGTTTAATGAAATGGTATTGTGTTTTATCGCCAAAGAATCGAATTCTATAATTCTATTCGAAACAAGTCTAAGGCTACATAAATACAAATAGCTAAAGAGGCTAAAACACTTGAAATATAACGAAACATTTTCACGGTATTTTTTAATAACTCAATTCCTCTTATCTTAACGAATATTATTATAGGCCTGTCACTTAACATTCTCGTTATTTCGCACCGGCGCGGCACGCAATTCATTTTTAATACGCTACCAACATCTTTTACTAACGATGTGTCGTCACGCACGAACGAAATAATAATTAAACAGATAACAGATATAAGAGGTCGTTTTCGCGTTTTGTTACAATAGTATTTTATTGTTATAATAGAGAAATTAAGTTTGCTTTCTTGTGCAATCGTTTGTTTTAATATTATGTTTAAAATAGATTTTACCCGAAAAACTTCACCGTAGAAGTTTTTTATCTTTTCGCTCGGGAACTGTTCATATTTTCGGGATAAAAAGTGCCGTTTATCCGTCTCTTTACACTATATCTGTACCAATTTTCACATCAATCACACACACATACTTTTGCATTAATACATTTAAGTAAGGTTTGCCCTTGAAATGTTTGACAAAAAAAGAAGAAAACATTTTACATCTCAGATTTTACTCTAGTAAAGTGCAAACGGGATAAACACTAATACGTTTTTTTGAAACAGTTTTATGCGAAAAGTTGGATAATTATAGAACATGCTGCGAACGATTTTATAGCTTTTTAAAACATTTTCTTTGAACAACATGTGTTTTGTGGATGTTTTTGTCAATTTAAATATTAATTTATTTATACAATTGTTATTTATAATGTAGGTATTTATGCTCCAATACATACATACATTTTTCATCAGTGCACAATAATAACAAAGAACCTATTTTATTTTTTATTTTTTTCATGTTAAAAGGAGGCATGCGATTAAGCGAGTCACCTGGTGGTAAGTGGTCATCGCGAACCTTGAACACCCGCAACACCAGAGGAATCGCAAGTGTGCGCCCGGCCTTTGAGAAATGAGTAGGCTCGTTTTTTGAAGGCTCCCATTTCGTATTGCTTCGGAAATACAGACGCCGAGAGCTGATTCCACATAGATAAGGTGCGTGGCAAAAAGGCTCAAGGCAAATTATTTGCTAAATAGTCGAAGTCGTGTTCTGGTTTAAATGTATTTCAATTGGTTTTTAACATCAAGGAAGACGTAAACAATTTTGAAAATACAATTTTGTTAGTCCATTGAAATTGAATATTCAGTCAACTTTGGCGGCAATTTCGGGAATTGGTGACTACCGCACTTCTGCAGGCCGGTGCTGTACGCAATTATTTTTGGGTGTATGTGGGAAGATCGTAGCGAATTATACTTTATTGTAGCAAAGCTCTCTTCTGATTCGGATTTTCGTTTGTCCGCATACTCCTCCCAAACTATTAAAGATACCTGGTTCAAATTTAGCCCCTTATACGACATCTAGCCATAGATAATTAAGAAAAAAATTGAAAATCGGACATAGCACGGAGGAATAATCACCGAAAACCTGTTCCCATAGACTTGCAATGGGAAAAATGGGAACATTGCTTCGCTCCATGTAGACTTGCCCGACGACGGCAAGTGCACCTGATTTAGTTTTTTTAAGAAACCTGTGGTCGTCACCAGTATTATCCAACTTCATCTGGTACTCTCGATCAAAAAATCACTTTAAATAAGGACAAGCAATAAAAACTCAACAAACACCAGTCACTGTATTTACAATTTTTAGTACACGTTGATGATCTGTGATCAGTGATGAATGTTCCCTTTCATTAGATTTGGACGTTCGTCAATCAGCGTGCCATTTGCATATGTGCGTATAACACATTGTGAGTGTGCAGGTCATATTAATTTTAGACACAGGAAATACTAATTAAAGTTTGAATCATGTTAATTTTAGTCTCACCCCAATGCATTGAGTCAATTTACTAAGGAACAAGCAAGGGAATACAACTCGTGTGAGCCGTACAGCCTTCAATGACTTGTATTTAAGTCGCTAGAGTATTTAACTTGGGCTATGACAGGAATATGTTGGGCCAATGAAGCCGGCAGCCATTGTCCAGCAGCGGTAATTGCCAGCAATAACTGGATATAATCACTGCCGCGTTCAGTTAGCTTTTGTCAGGAATGGCTAGAATGTTTTACGTATTTTTATCATTTGGACTGAAGCTGTTAAATTGGTTCAATTTTAGATGTCCCAGTTATTTTTTTATGGCATTTGCATTGGGGAAGGTAAACCAGCACACAGGCCACTTGATGGTAAGTGGAATTGTGACCCATAGACATTTGCATTCTCAAGACTACAATCTTAAGTCTGCAATCCTCAGAACTCAAATGCGTTGCAAACCCTGAGGACTAAGATGGAATGCCTCTAAGTTAGTAATTTCACCGGGTGTCTTATTCCCAGAACAGTGCGAACACTGCTGCTTAGTGTTAGGTTAAACTATAATTATGGTAGTAGGGATCCGGATGGACCTTTATGTTTAAAATATTTTATATATATATATATATTTAATAACAAGAGCAGTTTAGTTGTCCCACCGTGATCCAGTTTTTTACTAGTACGGGGGACAGAGGAAACTTACATCATAAATCATAATTGGATGTTTAAAGTAGACGAAAACTAAAAATCATGACCAATAATCCGCTATGTTAATAGTACCTTTAGAGGATAAGATTTTGATGTAAGTAAAAAAACCACTATGTTTTTTTTTTTTGTTAAATAAAGATTTTCATTTTCATTTTCATTTTCAGTTACAAAATAAACACCTTTTTTTTCTGTTGTAGTCCCTCATCGTGTCAACATTTAACAGGCACATTGGAAAATCTAAATTGATGCCTAGCCATGGAGTATGGAAAAAAGTTATACAGACCTGTTTTAAGTCCTAATGCAATAGCCATTCTTCTGTCGGTCTACTTGTTCCTGTTCAGTAATTGCTTCCGTTTATTCCAAACCAATTAGCCGTTGATTACAAACCAGCGAACTTAAAAAGTTACCTACCGACGCACGTTGTTTTAATATGCATAAAATGTCGGTAGGTAGTCGTTGGAAAGCTGCCCGCGGGACATCTTAATGTCGTCAGTTAATAACTAGCTGGCAACATCGTTCGTAATTTGAGAAGAATATTTTAACGTCAGATTACATCGATTTTTTTTTTGAGATTACCGTTTAGAAATAGTAGATCCAAGACTTATGGTATCCATCCGAACCGGCAGCCGAGGTTGTATAATTAAGTCGAGGATAAAATGCGTTTTAATACCGAGTTCTACACTCTGCTTTTCACTTCGATTACGTGGAAATAAAACAGTGATAATATAAAAAACTTACATGAATAAGAATGACTTGATTGCCGCTTCTTCAGAAGTTGAAATTTTAATACGATTTAAATTATTTTGTTCTTGGATTTAGGCGGAAACGTCTGTTCAATAAGTTCTTTTGCATTTTTTTCTATTCGTGTGTAAGGTTTGAGCACTATTTCCTCTTCCCAAAATTTAGTAAAACCACAAGTTTTGCAAGGAAAATAACTACCTAATTAATAGTCCATACTAAAGACAAAAACCTCTTTCCCGCCCCTGTATTTCTTTATTTTAATTTTTTTTTAATTTTCTGCTTTGGAGTTTTGCCTTAGGTTGAACGCAATACTCATACGTTCAATACTCAACGCCAAGTCATACGTTGATTTTTTAATGTTTTTGTCCATAATGCCTTTTTTAAAGTTTTAATTTAAAAAAATGTTAGATGCAACATAGAGTGCAAATAAATTAAAATGCATGTTTTCTAATAACAAATTATTTAATGCAGTCACCTCGTCTATTTGGCTGTGGGGCTTAATTGTCTTAGTCTAAATGACGACAAAACTTTATGCACTAGTACATAAATTGCTATTTTATGCAGCCGCAGCATGCAGTGAAAAAAAATAAGTCTCCTTTCCCAACGGGATACCACCGCTGGCTTAAGAGGCCACCTATGGTGCCAGGATCCCACAAGAATGAAAAGCTTTAAGTGCTTCCACGAGAAGAATGTGAGATGGAGATAGTTCGCGAGCGCCTTAATTGCAGCGTCAAATTCAATTAATTGCTGTTTACTCTAAAACTACAACAATGATTGAAAAAATGGTTTGCCAGGATTAAGAAGTAACATGTATACCAAACTATTGAATTGATAATCATCGTTAAAGATTATACGGTTTCGAAGATTCAACCAAAAACATGCAAAAAAGGTGTCATGTTTGATTAATAAAACTACCCAGAATTTTGTTTCTAATCGTGTATACACATTTGCCAGTCTAGAGCAAATATGATCAAGTTTAATATATCCAAAGAACAGATACAAAGGCGTTATGGTTATCGAGATCCAGTGGAGTTATTATGACTTATCTGTGCAATGCATGTTACGTTGTCAGTAAAGGACAGAGTTATGCAACGGCTACGAGTATTGCTCCGTCCTTTACGCTCACCGTAAAATGAATAGATGCAGATATCGCAACACTACAGACTTTAGCATAGGGGGCCTCTTAACAAGGGCTCATGCTGAGTTGGGACCGTCTCACAATAACTGTCCAAGCCTGTAACATGTTCTTTTTTTTTTACTTTATTTGTGTTTCTGTATTTTTCTATCTTCTTTCTTTCTTTCTTTCAAAGACAAATACTCAAGCTCACCACTCAAATACACATTTGCCCTGATTAGGATCAAACCTGGGACCGCTAGCTTTATTCAGGGATACCTAGGCTAACCCTGTCGAGCACGTTTCTCAAATATAATTATAAAGACAATACACATCGTACAATCAAAGGCAACTGTTTCCCAAACTGTGGCCGCACGGGTTCCAGGCACAGAGGAAAGTAAAGGGTTGCGTAAAATTATATCAAATGCTTTTAAATTCCCTTAATTGTGAATTCAAGTCACATTGTTTACGGTTACCGGAATCTGGTTCGTGACGTCATTGGAAAGTTTGAGCGTTATGCGAAAATGTAATGTGAATTTTGGTTACTTTACACTCTCTTTGACTTCATTTATGCTGAGGTAAATGGAACAAAGAAAAAGGTAAAGGTATCGTTAAATGAAAAATTTTCACGCTATATTTTGAGTTGGATTGCTATCTTAAATTAAGTAAATAATTTAAATTAACAATTTTATTCCATGTTTTTTTTTACAAACTGTTTACTCATAAAAATCCTTTCCTACTAATATTATTAATGCGAAAGTTTGTTACTCCTTCACGCTGCAAGGGCTTGACGGATTTTGATGAGATTTGAAATCAAGATAGCTTATACACTGGATCATTACAAAGGCTACATTATATCCAGGAAAAAAACAGTGTAACCGTACTCTACGCGGACAAAATCAGGGGCGGAAGCTAGTTTTATCATAATATTTAGATAAGTCTTATTGGTAGGGTAAAGTCACCTGTGGTCAGCCAGAGACCTGTAGTCGACCTCTGCCTATACTTTGAATAAGTCGGAAGAGTACGAAAGATATATTTCCCACTCTTCGCACTCATATAAGGTCGACTACTTGTCTCTGGCCGACTACTGGTGACTTTAATTTATTATATTTGATTCTTAATTTTAATTTGACATTTGGAGACTGTTTACATCTCCGAAATTGTATTATTTATTTTAATCCGACATTTTGATATATTTAATTATTATTACTACTGGGACCTGTACATCCCTGTGACATTTAAATTGTGTAGCTTAAGTTTAGTATTGTAATAAGTGATTTATTTGGAAAAAACGGCTTACTGTTGAGTTTCTTGCGGCGCTTCTTCTCAACAGTGGTCTCTTTGGAAGCGCTGGTAGACTCAGACTTGTAAAAGTGCCTACAGGGCCTACTTACAAAACTTTTTAAAATAAAATAAATAAAAATAAAATTTACCCTATTATGAGAAACGAATGTTACAGCCCCAAATTTATGAATGTCTATAAAAAAGTACTAGGCTTGCAGATACTTGTAAGAAGTAAATCGTGACCCATTGCACAGTTAATGAAGTGTCTGAATATAGATAATGATGACAGCAGCAAAGTAATTTGTTGCGAGTGAAGAAATAGTATTAACAGCATGACATCTCATGTAATCCAATGCGGGGCCTCTATTCAAGACCGTGAAAGCCATATCGTTTTTGAACTGTTATTGTATTGTCAACGTTTTGATAGCTCTTATTTACTTTACAATAATGGCGGCCGCGTTAAAACAATACCGAAACAGGTCAAATAATACTCGTATTTGGATTTTACCGCCTAGAATAGAGGCGCAGGATTAACTTCTTATCTGTTCAGTGGCCCTTGACAAGATGCGTGGCGACATCGTTATCGTTACCGAAAAATATAGGATTAATGTAAGCTGTCAGAAGGTCGCTTCGAGCGCCTAACGTAAACGATTTTCTCAGTTTTCGAAAATCGTTTACGTTAGCGTTAAATAACTTGTCTAGCCTTACAGTACTGTCGTGAATTATAAAATGTCATCTCATCAAATTCAAATGTTATTGGCCTTTATATTGCAACTCATTCTAAAAATATTTTGTTTAAACAAAGTGTTTTCTTTTGCCGTACCTTCAAACCTAATTATCTCGTGGAATAGGTAGATCTGAAAGGAAAACAAAACGTGTTGGCGCTGACCTATATTGGATGGAGTATCGCGTTACAAGTTGTTTGGGACCGACGCTTATTGGTGCCTATTATGTTTCAGAGCTTTGTCATTGAATTAACTTCGTGTATTATTTACTGTCATGTAACATTACGTATAAAAATTAATTTACTTAGGTCTATATTCGAGGAAACACTGAACAATACGTTATAAATTATTTAATAACAACATTTCTTCGTTCATAAAAAAACAATTCCCTTGTTTAAATCATATTTTAAAACCTGGTCGCTGAAATTGAAAGAGTCAGTGAACCCAAAAATGAAGTACGTAAGCTTTAACTGGTAGATTTCGTAAAAGTGCCCGTGCAGCCTACTTATTGAACAACTATCTTCTTTTCTTAAAATTTGACAAGTTCTAGTTAATAAAGAGGATAGAGCTATAGGAATCGTTTATCTCTGTCCCTTTTCCCATGTGAATGTTGACAGTTTTTGACATTTCATAGTAAGTGAGTTTTAAATGCTGACAATATTTTTACATTTTTAAGTCAAGGGTTGCAAGGGTTGTTTTACTTAACTGCCGTTAAAAAGGCATTGTAACCCTTGTTTGAAATTGGGAATCGTGAACAAGGCATTCGTCACTCTCACACTTACTTACTTTATATGACTGGGAAGACTACGAAAGATATATTTCCCACTCTTCGCACTCATATAAGGAAGACTACACTGCTCTCTGGCTGATCACTTGACTGGCGATTTTACCCTTTTTTTTCGCATAACACCCTTTTAGGTTTACATTGCAGAATTTAATAAACGTCTATAGTGTAGATTACGTTAGATTAGGGTAGCTTAGTATTAAAATAAAACCATATCTATTGTAAAAATCGTTTTAGGTCAAACGAATTTATGCGTAAAGATAAGTTATGCGTAAAAAAATATGCGATCCAATAGGAAACCGTTAAAATCCAAAGTTTGCAGAAGGTGCCAAATAAATAGACATAAATACAATGACATAGTGCTTGTTTCACCGACATGCTCATTTTATAGAACGTATCACTTTGCAGCATTTTCTTTTCATAGAAAGATATTTTTTGCTGAACCCGTGTCGATTTCCTATAAAAGTAAATTATGTTCGAATTTCTTGGAAATCGGACTTGATTGAGGGCGTGAGAAACGCCCAGAGCAAACGTTGTATGGATTCTTTTTGACACTACGCTATTCAAGGCTCGCTTCACAATCCTCTTGGCGTAATAATGGGGATACACACGAACTAAGAGCCCAGTTGGTGCAACGGCTCAAACGTGGCTTAAACAACAAAGTAGGAAAACACCTCCCTTTTGTTCGTCTGTAGCGCATTATAAGCAAATGCGGGTAGCCTTTTCTCCATACAGGCGGTTTCGCATGTTTACTCTCTGTTTTAACGTGAATTAAATTGTTTTTTTATGATAAAATAAAACAATTTCATTCCGTATTTATTAGTTTTTGACTTTTGTATTTAAAACGCTCCGAATTGTTTTTACCGCTGTCAACAGAAGTCTAGTATTTAAATTTGACAGCTATTCATGAACAAGTACTAAGTATGAACATAGGGCTACAGTTTTGGAGAAGGCTATATCTCGATTATTATTTTCTACAACCACCTAGACACCTAGTTTTCAAAAGTGTCTCCGACTGGAACCTGT
Source organism: Acleris sparsana (assembly GCA_923062465.1). Taxonomy (NCBI): domain Eukaryota; kingdom Metazoa; phylum Arthropoda; class Insecta; order Lepidoptera; family Tortricidae; genus Acleris; species Acleris sparsana. The sequence continues at coordinate 12,183,487 of OV281296.1, forward strand.
AACAGCGGAACTTTTAAAATAACCAATAGAAAATAGACGGACGATCATCGAGTCATTTGCGCTTACTGTGCTCAGCAATAATTTGTTCATAATAATTAAATAATGAATCTTAGGCCTGTATTAATAATCTGATCTCAACTCTAACGCTCGTCTCGAGATGCGTCAAAAATGACAGTGTTCTATGGTTTGACGTTTACTTTGACGTATCTTGTGACGGGTCTCACATTCAAGATGAGTTTATTAATACGGCCTTAAGACTTACCTAAACAAAATATAGAAGTAATAAAGATGACACTTATACCGCCTTCTTGTACAAACTTAGCGGGAAACTAATTCCTGGACACTGACAAGCGGTTAAAGCTATTCTGAAACTTTCGTAATACTAACAGATAAACAGAGAAATAAAAAAGGTTGGTCAGGACGCGAAATTACATTTGGCGTGTCACTGTGGATACAGGGGCCGAGAGTAGTGAGCTTGTTGAGAATTGGTTTGTGATTAGAAAATCGGCTTGTCACTAGGGGTGAACTGCGGACTGACTCGCTAAATTCTATTTTATCCGGAAATAGTAATGTTGTTGATTGTATTGAGACGTATGTAATGTGTTTTTACTTATTGCTATTAGACTTCCAGTTACGAATATACATCATTTGTTTCAAAATAGTGAAGTGATGATTTATAAATTCAAAAATACATTTGGCCATCTAAGCATACTTTATTTTCTAAACATAATATAACACGATTTTGTAATAAGTATTCAAAACAGCACAATTATTCTTTGTTTTAAAGTTTTACACCACTATCTTTTAACCGGTTTCTTAAGCTCTCTGCAGCAAAACTTCATACTCCACTTTTGAAGGCTTCATTTTGATAATAAATAAGAATTTTTAAACTACTTGGGCTACCTAGGACAGTGTTTATTTGGTAATGAGTAACAATTTTAGTTAACAGTGGAGTTCAAAAAAGGAGGAGGTTTTATGTTCGGATGTATGTTTATTTTATTTTATGTACTGGTTTTTTTTGTATTCACCAGCGGTAAGTACAGCAATTTTTACCGCGCATTGAAGCAAAGATGAGCATCGAATATAATCGATCCGATGACGCACGATCGAAAAATACCCGACCAAGAGCATGTCGGACCATGCTCAGTGTAGGGTTACGAAGCCGCCAAGTACTAGGAACATAAAAACAACAAGTAATAACTAATTTTGCTATCTAAAGTCATTTGATGCCGTTTTAGATGGTGAACACTTAAATCGCCTGTATCTCAAAAACAAATGATGTCTACTTAGTCGTGACAGTTTGTCTTTAAAATTCGTTATTATGCGCTTTCATTTAAGATTTTTAGTATTTGTAGTTTTGGCTGCAGGGGGATTTCAAGATTTAAATTGTTATCAAGTCTCCGAGATAGGCTGCGGATGGATGAACGGACGGACAGACGGACATGGCGAAACTATACAGGGTTCCTAGTTTGACTACGGAACCCTAAAAACGTTTATCGTACACCTGCTAACTTAACACACCTAATGTCAGTAACTAAACTAACCCATTGCTATATTTTACCACACCGTGCCGACGTTATTATTCTAATAGTAAACAATTTATTTGCATTGTATTTAAGTATATCAAACAAGTAATATACATTTTAATTTGTAACCTTCATCAACAGTCTAGTTACCAAAATGTAGTCAAATTACCACATGGAAACTAACGTTGTATAAAACTTACTTATTCTGCCTGCCAGTTTGCATACTGAACCAATTTATAACAGAGAGGCTATAATGGAAATACTCGCTGAATATTCCGGACGAAGGATTCTTATTTCGGGCTCCGTGTCACCTCTATAGGTTTGATAATGCAAGAATATATTAGGTATTTGAGTTGGAATTGATGCTAACTGAGCTGGGGAGGTTGACATGGAAATTGATCAAATAAAACACTTTTGTAGTGCTCAAAAAGAATCTTATTTATAATCAAAGAAATTGGATTATTTATTACAAATGTCAAACGACATTTAATAAACATAATGTTGGTTAAAATATTGCGTTCAAACGACCTTTTAATTACTTCACAGAAAGCTTTGAAGCTGTCTTCACAACAAAAAACGTTCTCTATTCACATCTAATTCCATTACACTGTCAACATAACAATCGAAGTTGTTCCTAAAAAATCGTCCATTATCGGACATAAGAACAACGCCACAAAGTGACACAAAGCTGGAGCCATTTGTCGCCACATTAGCGGAGACAAAGACTGCGGACATTAGCGGCGAGTTGTAATTGATGTCGAGAATAGATACCTACTGGACTGAAACACATGATTCTATTAATATGACACACAGGGTGGATGGTGAAACGATAATTATATCATAACAGCAATATGAACACAACGTTGATTTTGCGTGAGTTCGTCGCTCGGGGCCTTCAGTGGTTTGTTTTTCATATCTTTCAATGGCAACCGATTACGATGAAACGAGTTAATAGTTGCCATGTGGGGAGTCATGACTCCCCTTGAGCAATGATACACCCTTGTTGATTATAAACTCTTTGGTTTGTGGCATAAAAAGGTCGTGTTTGTCGTATATTTGGTACCTGTGTCTTCTGGATTCGTCTTTGAAGGATGTGTCAATTTGATATTGGCAGAGTTATCTTGCCCAAGAAAGGAGGCATTTGCATATTAGCCCGGGCCTCATAGCAAGGATAAAACAAAAGTGAAATAATATTGTTTCGTTTTACAAGTAAAGCGAACACGCGATCAAGAATAAAATTTATAAATTCGATGTTGTAGAATTGTTGATGTTAAAAAATAAAAATATGATCCCGTTGGCACACTAAGAGAAATTACGTGTTCGATTAACCGATATTATACATCAAAAAAATAATCAGACCAATCATTTTGGTGATGGTATGAGAATTTTGTTGCTATAACAAGATTGGCTTGGTTGCTGTTACTTTGTTCATTGAACGAAATGCTCGATTAGCGTTATTCCAATGTGAATATCCATTAATCCAACACGTAATTTCTCTCAGTGCAAACCATTGGATACGGAACCTTAAAAAGTGAAATTATCTTATCACTAAATAATTACTTTACTTACTGTGGCTTTGCGTAAGTTTGACATACTTTCTGACAGTATATCCGAGGCTATTGCCTTTTATCTATCACCACAAATAAAATTGGATATATTACCGACATGAACGTATCTATCGTGGCGTGACAAAAGTAATTAATAAAGCCGCCGAATATCCTACAACACAAACCGGTCAAGTGCGAGTCGGACTCGCGCACAGAGGGTTCCGTACCGCCGCACAGCAGGTATTCCAATTTGAATTAGATTTCGACTCGAATCAACGCACGCCCGGATCTTGACCATTTTACAAGCTTTTATTTAACTTGCAATGTATGTATATTATGTACAGTGCCCCAACGAAAATGTTAAATGCTTTAGTGCGTTGTCATAGTAAACTTCAAACAGCACATCACATGACACACATGATAATGACTATCACATTCACAATGACAAGGTTCTAAGTATGCTCAAATTTTTTAATAGGTGACTGTACGTATGTATGTTTCTACGGGTCAAATCTTGCAAGTTGAATTTGACCCACTTCCCGTTAACGGAATTGGCTGAAATTTGGACCACATGTGTAAACCCGATGACAGTGCAATATAGTGTCTAAGAGGTGATCTGATGATGGAGTCGGAAGGTGGCCACCGGATCTCCGCTATTCTTAACGTAGACTCACCTAGTTAGGACTCTACAATTTGGCAACAAAAACTTATTCAAAAAAGTATTTTTTTTGACAGAAACTTACTAACGGTAATCGATAGCTTTTTACGTTATTAAATAAAGTGAAATAATAAAGGAGTCCCTTTACAAGATAGTTATTTTCATAATCGTGTTATAATAGAGAGCTTTTTAGTCGAGTACCGTGTTGGCCTAAGTAAGGTACGAGATTAAAAAGCTTGATTATGACACTATTGTGAACAATACTTTTTGTACGAGTTCATTAAAATTAATAATTTAAGTCATTAATACAATCACCTCCACATCGACATTTGTATCAAACCACGGCGTCCGTAATTGTTGCAGTACTGTGCTGTTCTGTTGGCTAAAAACTAGCCAATCACAAACAGTAGTTTTTTAAAAAAATTATGCCCTGGATACAGATGCAGGTTTAAATAGATTTTTGACAGATGACGCGACGCTGCTACGTTCCGAAACGCCATAGATTGGCAATTTTGTATCGGATCGAGTCTCCTTAAACAAGGACACATATTATTATTGAAATACGAAGTTCTATTTTCAAAATTTTTTCAGTTGTCTTGAGCGTATCGAAATGGTTATTTCGGTTGTTTCGGAAGTGTCAACGATGAAAAGAGTGACGTTGCAGTATTCTCTATGAAATCTTAATACACAGATTTTAATCGACGAGTACAAAAATATTTTTTCGAGTATTTATTGTTTTTTCTTAAGGGTTTGTATTTACATAAATATTATACACTTTAGTACCGACTCTACTTTAGTAATCATACCATAAATGACGCTAATGTGTTTTACTTTTTTAACGATAGGTACAACACAAATAAAAACACCCCCTTTATTATTTCACTTTTTTCATATGTTTATTATTAGATCCGTCGTAATAACACATTTCTGAAAAAGTATTAACTCGCTATCTATTACGGTTCAAAAGACGGCTGTTTAAAGTAAGGACGGACGGACGGACGGACGGACGGACAGCGGAGGCATATTAATAGGGTCTCGTAGTTCGGGCACTGGAGCCTAAAAATACAGTGGAATACTTAGTAGGACGGAAATTGAATAATTTTAAATATTTTTTACTCAGAATATTTTTTTCTGATTAAATACTTACTACGCGTTTAAAAATTAGTACGCTTAACATATAATAAATATACAAGTCTTTTTATCTTTACGTTGTATTCGATTAAATATTTTTTATTTGCATTTATGAAAAATAAAATCCTTTCACATTTATTTAATGCACAAAGAAAGCCTTCTCTACCAGTCAACCAAATCATGAAGAAAGTAACATAAGTGGTGCACAGAAAAAGAAAGACAAAAACAAAGTTAAGAACATATTTTACAAAATAATAATACTTCACGCAGAAAGTACTTACAAAGTACTTACACATGACGTCATATATAATATTAAAGTACGTCGTCGTTCGCGTAGCAGTAGGTACCGCTATTGCCTTACGTTTTTTTTTTAATTATAAATAACACATAAATCTGCCTATCTCTCAAATAAGGCGTTGATTGTTAAAGGCGGCAAAGACGGCAGTAAGGACAAACAATCCTTCAGTTTTACCCTTAGTAAGAATAACGATAACGATAAGTATTGGTAGAACGCTCAGTGTGACTGGGAGACTGCCATCGTTCTACTCTTGACCTTAACCCACAAAGAGGCTTAAATACGTAATATCAGAAAATACATAATAACGAAAACATCACACTGTTTGTATGCCACATCAATCCTGTTATGGGACTAATTTTACTCCGATGTGAACCATTTTAAATACTTAATCCTTTCCGCCCTTCTTTATTCCATTCGCAATTAAGCCTTCCGGTGTGGAAAGCACATAAATTCCTTGAAATTAATAAAAGGCATGAATTAATTAAATCCCTATTCTCGCTTCGCTCATCCCCGAGTGTTTGATATTAATCTAATTACCGGTGAATCCTTTGTTAACTCACTTATTTTCTTAAGAAACTGTTAAGTGTGGGTTAATTTGGAGGATTAAGGGATATTTTAAGTTTTGTATTTAGTATACTTTTCTGTAGCATACATGCTAAAGCATTAAGGTAAGTAGGTAGTTAACAATAGCGTAGAGGGAAAGTAGCAGGACCTTCATTGGGTATTCCGCCACTTTCGGCCGTTTAGTCCCACATAACCACCTTGGGTCCCCTGGGCCAAGGTCGTATGAAGCCAGCGGAAAAAATGAAATTAATACCTAAGATGGATTTTTATTTGACATAATTACATGTATATTTTTCTGTTCAAGTACATTTTCAAGTTGTTTGTTGTATTTAAACTTAAGGTAATAAGCAGAATTATTACTATGAAAAAATATTGCATTAGATACATAGATTAAAACTCACCAGAGGGCCCTGCCGGCCAATCGCGTCACTGGTGGATCGCGTGATACGACAAGTCACGTGATCTACTAGTGACGCGATTGGTTTAAAAACAAAACGAATAGAAACGCTAGTAAGCGAAGTGCATCTTAGTAGAGCCCTCAGGAGATACCACCGAAACCTAATCAAAATAAATGCGACATTGTGACCTCGTCTTTCTAAGAGGCCTCCTAAAACTAAACAGGACAAACTGGCGATATAATTATATGTTTACAATCTCCCAGGACACTTCCAACTGTGCCAGACTATCTGCAATTCTGTCGTAAAACTTGCATAAGCAGTACTTGTTAATAGCGAACGGGGAAGTTGGCACGTAGCGAGCATGAATATGTTGGGAACTGAAATATTGAAGACTCTTGCGGCAGTTTCATGTAGCTACATAGTTGTATCAGTTTAGTTAAACAGCACTTTGATATGTTTGTTTTGTTGTAACTTGAATATAGAAATAGCCTCACCCACTTAAGGGGTAGCAGATGAGCAACGACTGAAGAAAGAGAAAATAATATTAAGGGTCGTGACACAATTTAGTGGTGGTAGGACCCTGTGCACGGTCCGTCCGGATCGCTACCACAATATCATCCATTAACCCACTGCCAAGCAGCAGTGTTCGCATTGCTATGTTCCGGTGGTGTGGGATTAATACAACCGGTGAAATTACTAGCATAGAGGCATTTCATCTCTGTTATCAGGGTTGGCAACACATTTGAAGTCTAAGGATTGTAGTCTTGAGATTTCAAATGTCTATGGATTTGTGTACAAGCTGTGTTTTAAAACGGTAGTTTATCTATGTGCACAAATTAATTTTCTTTTAAATAGCCTTAAAAAAAATATAATTATGAAATGATTAAAAAAACATAATTTACACTATATTTCTGTTTAATTAAAGTACAGTGAACTCAATTATATAATAATTAAAAAATATCCAAAACTAAGAAACAAATACTCATGCTCATCACACAAATATTTGCTCATACCAGGAATCGAAAGCGCGACCGTTAGCTTCGTAGGTACAACAACCAACACGACGTCTAAAAATAATTTCGTGACATAGTTTTTTCTCAAACATTCTTGGAAAGAACGGTTTTCCGACTGAAACACAAGGACGGAAAGTGCCTCATTTTACTCCTAGGAGTAAAGAAACCCATTTTAAAACACTTTCCGTGCATATCCATAGTGTTTAAAAGTGCTCCCTATTGCGTCTAAAATCACATGGATCTTAAAAAAAAACCGTACATCCAACTCGGTGCAGTGTGGGGCGGCGTCGGGCGGCGGCGGGCGGCGGCGGGCGGCGGCGGGCGGCGGCGGGCGGCGGCGGGCGGCGGCGGGCGGCGGCGGGCGGCGGCGGGCGGCGGCGGGCGGCGGGCGCGTTGTGCGTGAAACTATCTTAACAATACTCGTAGTTTTCAAACAAACATCCTCTCCGAATTTGTCAGAGGTTTTTAAAAACGCTTCTAATTATGTATTTGTATCGGTTTACCCTTGAAATGTACTCATTTATAGAATAGAATAGAATAGAAATGGTTTATTCGGTGCTAAAAATAAAATGAACATAAACAATACCAAAAAAGAAAAAAACATAATAAAAGTAGAATACAAACTTAGAGTACTTAATCTAAAATTAACACCGAAAAGGTTGCCACTCAGCATGGTGTCAGGCTTACTAGCCTTGACGCTGGTGTTCAGGGCCACCCGATTGAAGAGAGAGGAGGGCACTCCCAATCCATCTCACTCCGATTTATTAAAAATAATGCTTAAACCAAATTATTAACCACTTAAACTAAATTATTAACAATTGTTTATTCCAGACTTCTGAATTATTGCGTGTATGTGTGTGTGTATGTGTGTGTTATGTGTGTGTGTGTGTGTGTGTGTTTGTGTGTGAGTGTGCGCGCGGACGTCTGCTAAGTGTTGGCCAATTGGATATTTAGTAAATATTGTTTCATGTTATGTTTTAAGTTTGTAACGTTTTCATTCATTTCATAGAACGTTTCACTTCTCCGAAATTTAATTTCGTGAACATTCATTTCCACGTGCAAGAGCGTTTTATTTTGTGTCACAAGTCTAACCCAACCTAACCTACGTAACGAATGCTTAAGATAACCTGAAAACTATAAGGTTTCTACAGAAATTAGCTTTGGATGAAATGAAATTCGGTGAGATGACACATTCTATGAAATGTTTGTCGATATTTAAAGGGAATCCCATTTGAAACATTTCCTGGCCTTATTTGAGAAAAGCATTATATATAACCTACGTAACGAATGCTTAAGATAACCTGAAAACTATAAGGTTTCTACAGAAATTAGCTTTCGATGAAATGAGATTCGGTGAAATGACACATTCGATGAATTGTTTGTCGATATTTAAAGGGAATCCCATTTGAAACATTTCCTGGCCTTATTTGAGAAAAGCATTATATATATATAACCTACGTAACGAATGCTTAAGATAACCTGAAAACTATAAGGTTTCTACAGAAATTAGCTTTCGATGAAATGAGATTCGGTGAAATGACACATTCGATGAATTGTTTGTCGATATTTAAAGGGAATCCCATTTGAAACATTTCCTGGCCTTATTTGAGAAAAGCATTATATATAACCTACGTAACGAATGCTTAAGATAACCTGAAAACTATAAGGTTTCTACAGAAATTAGCTTTCGATGAAATGAGATTCGGTGAAATGACACATTCGATGAATTGTTTGTCGATATTTAAAGGGAATCCCATTTGAAACATTTCCTGGCCTTATTTGAGAAAAGCATTATATATAACCTACGTAACGAATGCTTAAGATAACCTGAAAACTATAAGGTTTCTACAGAAATTAGCTTTCGATGAAATGAGATTCGGTGAAATGACACATTCGATGAATTGTTTGTCGATATTTAAAGGGAATCCCATTTGAAACATTTCCTGGCCTTATTTGAGAAAAGCATTATATATAACCTACGTAACGAATGCTTAAGATAACCTGAAAACTATAAGGTTTCTACAGAAATTAGCTTTCGATGAAATGAGATTCGGTGAAATGACACATTCGATGAATTGTTTGTCGATATTTAAAGGGAATCCCATTTGAAACATTTCCTGGCCTTATTTGAGAAAAGCATTATATATAACCTACGTAACGAATGCTTAAGATAACCTGAAAACTATAAGGTTCCTACAGAAATTAGCTTTCGATGAAATGAGATTCGGTGAAATGACACATTCGATGAATTGTTTGTCGATATTTAAAGGGAATCCCATTTGAAACATTTCCTGGCCTTATTTGAGAAAAGCATTATATATACTTCGGCAGAAACGAGGATTTCCTGACTTGTATTTTAACCACCTTGTCAGGAAATCCCTTACTTTTCGCGCCTAGGCAATAATGTACTATAACTTTCCAATACGTTAATTAGTTTAGGAGTTGTTGTATATCATTGCTTACCTGAGCTAACAAGTCAAACGAAAAGCAAGCTTTAAAAAACCTAACTGCTGTCTAGATAATGTCGTCAAAGTAATTTTAGGTACTTATCATGTTATTTCTTTCTTAAATTTCACATTTAAATAATTTTAATATAGCCTATGACACTCTAGTGGTTAAGACAAATCTTACCACGTATAATTTATTAAAATCGGTTTATCCGTTTAGTAGTTACGAGCGGACATATATACAAGTCAAACAAATAACCCTCCTTTTGGGCTTTGACACAGCCGGGTAAAACTAGGAATAATTTGTGATTTCAAAATGTAATATTTAATCCTCAGTAACGTAGTAATTGTATGGGAGGAAACCGCGTGTTCATTTTACCATAAGTTAACTCATAACTTTCCCTCACAAAGTTGGTAATAAAATGGTCGTAAAGGTAAACACAAGGCAGCACAATTTTCTTGAGCTCAAATTAATTAGAATGAAGTTTAAGCTTTTAAGTTAAATTAAGATTTGCCGCTGTGTGACGCCGCTTTGCATTTTTATCACGAAATTATTTTCGGTTTTTGTTTATTTTGTATTTATGTACTCTACTTAATGGGGTTGTCTCTGGCCACTTAAAACTTGGCCGTTTGGATGTCATGGGTTCACGTCTTTTGGTTACGGTGAAGAGTGAAAATTGTGTGTTTGTGTGTGTGTTAGTTTCTTACTCGTTCACGATGCAACGGCTTGATAGATTTCGGTTACATTTGGAGCGGACATAGCTTATACACTGGTCAACACAAAAGCTATTTTTTATCCCTAAAAGTTCCCGAGGGAATAACGAACATCGAAATCTACGCGGACGAAGTCGCGGGCGGAAGGTAGTATTTTACGTAATAATCAATCCAAACACGAAAAAAATATGTGATGCGATACGATATGATAAACAATAATGATAAACTGGCTATTAGAAGACGAGTCAAACGAGTCAAAACTCGATGGTTCTACTATACGAGTAATTATTGGAAATTAAGTAGTTATTATAGCCACCTTCCTCATCGTCTATTATCATTATCATCCTACCAGCTTTATAGTACCAACATATTGCAGGCATCAAAAACGCATAAAAAATAAACAAATCAAACCGTTGACTACTAGCAGTTTAAAGCGACTAGATTTATTTACATACATCATAACAAGTAAAGGTTATTAACCTTTTATAAAAAACAACCGACCCCAAACAAAAATCTAAATGCGTGAATACCTTCTTCAAAACTTTCTCACTACAAAATATGACAATACTTAGTAATCACCAAAATTGTCTCAGCACCTCTTATAAAGTATGGTAAAGTCGTTAAATCCAAAGAAAAAGAAATCAACGCCCAAAACGTATTCCCCCTTTCATAACAATACATCAAACATAAAAAGAAACTAAACTCAAATAAAGCTCGTTCCCAATTCTACGGAGGCTGGCTGTATTCAACAGTTTTGCGCGCGCCTTCGCCTCGACTACCCCTCAGTTCATCCCTCATAGCCGTGGAGTCCGCACGTAGCTACACTACTGATGTATATAATATCGATACCATATACTTACGAGCGAAAAACAATCAAATAAAAACAAAAAAGAAAAGACCAGATTACATTTAAATTTAAATTTCGAACCACTTAAAGTTTTCAAATCTAGAAAAAACTTTAAAAGTGGCCAGTGTTTGTGTCAGAACAGATGTGACAGAAGTGTGGTGCGATCATGGTGTAACATGATCAAAAATGGTCATCAGAGATAACTCTTACTGAAAACGCGAAGCCAGGTACGTATTAGCATACCTCAGACGTCTGATAAATAATTGATGTATCGTGAAGAAACACTGACGGGGAAATTCACGTCAGCCTTCGGCGTTTTCGTTACAGACGTTATTTAATTACGTTATTATTAAAGTAAATTACGTGAAAATAAAGTTTTCCTAGGCTTAATTTCATCGCTTGGTATATAGGCTGGCTGTAATTGGGTTGGCGTTTAAGAAATCATCTTTCAGTATTTCGGGGTGAAGTTTCTGAGAGGTCATTAATTAAACTAATCACGATCAGACACAGGCAATGTATTTTTTAATTAAAGTCCTGATGAGACGGCGTTTACCCTTTTTTAACAAATAAAACGGTCTTTTATATTAAGCGTTTTTTTTGTCCATTGCAAAAGATTTACGTATTTTTGAGAAGCGAGTACCTGCTGTAATTAATATAAAAAAGATTTAAAGAAGAGTTTTTTTTTTCTTTCAATATAAATATAAGATTACGTTTACTTCGTTGGTTTGATTATTAATTAAAGTATTATCAACAAATATAACAGGAAAATCTAAATAGCCCTCTTACCATTCTTCGAAGAATTTAGTCTGTGACAAACAAATTTATTTCATTTAGGTACGACTATTTCAACCAGCACTGCAGCTCCTACTCGTGATTTTGTCGGTGTATTTGCTTTTTACTATTTCCGCAGGGTTTGTCCATTGAAGTATTTGTTACAACGGTAACACTTGATTATGATCCACGGCGTTCCATATTTAATTTTCCAAATCTATTCAATAATCATTATGATCATCATCACTGTCATGATCATGGTCATCATTAGATCAGTTTAATCTACAGATGGATTAGATCCTCTTCATGGATAAGATGGTCCCAAACACTATAAACATATCGGTCTTTTACATCCCCAATATTAGAGATATATTACAAAAATGCACGTGGATTAAGGTAAAAATAAATATTTGACAGGATAAATCAACACAGTAATATCAATTTTGGAATGATTATATATTTTTCTGATACTTATAAGGTATTTCTGCCAATAACAAAGAAATTGGCTGACCATTTAAAAAATGTGGTTACGAAGCATGTAGAATGAATGTACATTAAGCCTATAGTTAGAGGCCTTCTTTGATATTAAGACATATTTTTCGGTCTTTGTGCGTGATCGACCAATCCTAATCCTGGTTTTTAGTTGTACATTTCCCTAACTTGTTTCCTTTCTAGTAAATGAGCTCGAATACGGTGAAGTTATTTTTTTAATTTTAATTACTGTTTTATTTTTAAGTAGGTTGAGTATTTCCGTAACTCACAGTGATTCCGTCACTGGTTTGTGATGTCAAGGTAAATCAGAAAATGTATTAAAATCAATGTCAGAAACAAATCTCCTAATAAATAGTTGAAAATACGGCAATTCTGAAATCTACGAGTAACAATTCAATGTGGGTCATTGAGCCATTTCACCCGAAGTTATTTTCGAATAAGTACGATTAATAAAATAAAAGTAAAAATAGCCTTAAATTTTTCTGAAGCTTGACACAGTTCTTATAATTACTCGTATAATCAAAATATGTCCCTCATAGCTTCAGAGTGTCTACTGACAAAGGCCTCCTCTAGGCGTTTCCATTGTAGTCTCTCCTTTGCTAATCTTCTCCAGAATAGGCCAGCTGCTAGTTTTTGGTTTTCCTCCCATCTGTTAAGTGGTCTACCTCTTTTTCTCTTCCCGTCTCTCGGGTACCAGTTTGTGACAATTTTGCACCATTTTTCTCTCTCTTCCCTTAGCATATGTCCTGTCCATCTCCACTTTTGGTTGTCAATCCTGGTTAGAATGTGGTTCGAATACGATTATATTGTAAAAAATATGGCGTTTCCTTGCGCTTCGTATTAACTTGCGCTCGATTTACTTAATACAAGATCTATAATTCATCCTCATTAACCGGTTGCAAACCAGTTTATCACATATCGTTTGACAAATTTAACACCACTGGAAAATGCCTGCCGAGATTAAAGAACATTTTGAAGTATTCAATGAAATAAACAGTCGATATTTGCCTATCTTTGTGGGTTTGCGGTATCTGTAAACATTCATCGCCTAAATCGATCACCATTCAGCAGTGTTAATTCGTATAGAAACAAAACGGTACTAATTGCTCGTATTTATTGAATTTATTACAAAACGTTTAAACTACCTACGCTAAGTTCATGCCAAATAATAATCAACCGTACCTCGTATGTCTAACTATGCAATGAATAAACATGAACCAGGAAAAAAATAGGCGTTTATGAAAACTACGGCACAATGCAAGAGGAAATGTAATAAGTAGGTACACTCAGGAGCAAAAATAACGGGTCAGAGTGCGTTTTTCATACTAAAAAGGCTATTTCGAAGCCTTGGTTCCTCGCCAGGGAATGCTATTAGTGAAATCTGATGATGAATACCTCGAGCATCGATACAGGACTTCCAGAAGGCCTAGGATATCCAACTGAATAAATCTGCGGCTAACGCCGGAATTGAGCATGTTCAGAAAAACATCTAAAATGGCAATAAAATGTAAGGAAATCCAAGTGCTGACCCAAACTCTCCCGCTGTGGTGTTAACTGATTGTGCGATCAGTTAGGTAGCTTAAGAACTTTTGACCTCCTCTATTGAACCTCGCAGTATCCACCATTAAACCTCACTCAAAACAACCCCCGGCGAGGAACGAAGGCTTCGAAATAGTCTCGTTTGTATGAAAAACGCACTCTGACACAGTATTTCTGCTCCTTAGTGTATATTTAACGTTCCGCAACACCACTATACGCTCTAAGACGTGCACGACGAAGGTAAAAAAATGCTACTTTATTATTCGGTTTGCGGGTGGTAGGACCTTGTGCAGGGTCCGTCCGGATCGCTGCCACCATCTTATCCATTAACCAACCGCCAAACAGCAGTGTTTGTGATCCGGTTTGGGGATAAGACAGCCGGTGTAATGACTAGCATTGTAATTTAGTAATCATCTCATTCTTGTCAGCCTGCCTGGCTGTCCGGCCGAAATATTTTTGTTCGAATATTTTATTTTCCAAAGAGCTATTTTTTAACAAATTGAGCTGCCCGACGACTGTCCACGGAAGAGAAAACAAAACTGCAATAAAGCTCTTACAAATCAGTTGCAGAAAAAATCTGGACACGTTAATAAATTATATTCTATAAACTTCCCAATAACTGTGACTACGTTTTTACAACATACCGTTGCCGAGAGTTTCCAAGTGTAAAGTTTAAGATGTTTTAAAAACGATATCGTAAAAAGGATTCGCCTTTGACGAAACTTGTACGGTATAAAGCAGCTCTCTTTAATTAGGTAAGTACTCATTAAGTCGAGAGGGATGGAGTGATTTTGTCACTTCCTCGGGAAGACGGTAAATATTTAATGGTTTGTGTTTAAACCGACGAGAAATGGAAGAAGCAGTTAGTTGGAATTAGCATCATAACTATTGCGGCGGATGGGGTTATGGGAGTTAGGTAGTTAACTAGGTCCTCGACAATTTGTACTATTACGAATGTAAAGATCATGAGAAATATAAGTAATACAAGCTGTTGCCCGCAACTCTGACTGCGTAGATCTCGTTTATCGCTACTACCTCGGAAACTGTCCGTTTTTTCTGTGCCAAATTTTATTCAAATCCGTTCAGCCGTTTTGGCGTAAGTAACAAACATTCAAACTTTCGCATTTATAATATTAGTACGAAGTAAGAAATAAAGGAAATAGGTGAAGGCATTTTTTTAGTAATTATGTTTTGTCGCTTTTTACACCCAATCATTAAAATATAGCAAAATATATATGTAATGTAATGTATTAAATATCTCAGCTTTATTGCACCTAGACCTACTTTTTAATTTCTTCGTATCACGTCAATTACCAGTGAGCTAGGGCTCCAGAGGGCCGTGTCAAGATGCACTACGCTGACTAGCGTTTCTATTCGTTTCGTTTTTAAACCAATCGCGTCACCGGTAGATCACGTGATACGAAAAGTCACGTGATCTACCAGTGACGCGATTGGTTAAAAACAAACGAATAGAAGCGTTAGTTAGCCTAATGTATCTTGCCAGGACCCTCAGGCTGGTTATTGTAAACTAGAGGACGCCTGCGACTTTGTACGGATAGACTTCGTTTTCCACTACTACTACTATTTAAACCCCTTGTGGGATGAATTTCTAAATATTCCTTCTTAGCTTAGAATGTCCAAGGAATATTCCCTCCAAATAACAGTACATTAGATCCAGCGGTTTTGGGCTGTGCGTTGATCAATCAGTCATGCAGTCAGTTTTTTCCTTTATGAATATAATAGGGAATAAGCATGGATTTTTCAAATAGCATTTCTTAACAAAATATGAAAAAACTATAAAAGAGATCATCATTGAAATTTAAATTTAAATCCGCCGAGAAATACGGATGATACAAGCACTTTAAACCGCAAATTAGACGGCGAAAACATAAAAAAGCGGCCAAGTGCGAGTCGGACTCGCGCACGTAGGGTTCCGTACCACTAAACATCTAAATAAATGTTTTTCTTTATTCTTTAGTATATTGGAGTTGATTGAATGAAAGGTAAAATGCGGTTTACGATTTATAACGTCTTAAAAAAAAACTAATTATTAGATCTCGTTCAAACCAATTTTCGGTGGAAGTTTGCATGGTAATGTACATCATATATTATTTTTACATTTATCATTCCCTTATTTTAGAAGTTACGGGGGGGGGGGGGGGGGGGGGGGACACACATTTTTCCACTTTGGAAGCGTCTCTCGCGCAAACTATTCAGTTTAGAAAAAATATATATTAGAAACCTCAATATCATTTTTGAAGACCTATCCATAGATACTCCACACGTATGGGATTGATTGTATTTTTTCTATTTTTGTATGAAAATCTTAATGCGGTTCACCGAATACATCTACTTACGAAGTTTCCATAGTATAGCTCTTATAGTTACGGAATAAAGTGGCTGTGACATACGGACGGACAGACGGACGGACAGACATGACGAATCTATAAGGGTTCCGTTTTTTTCCCATTTGGCTACGGAACCCTAAAAAGTCCTGAATATTCCCTATTATAATAGATTAAATGTCATTTAAGAATTCAACCATCTATTTGTATTAATAATATCGGTTATGCAAAAGTTTATACAAATAAAACCTTTTTTTCTTAAGGGACTGTATTGTTCTTTCAATATAGCGTAATAGTTCTCAAGAATGCTTCAAATCAGATAGCGTTGAGATGCGAGTAGGGAATGGATTTCAATCTGACATAAGACAAAGATGGCGGCCTAGATGGAATGCGCGTTATAATTCAATAGGGAACCTTTATTCCACATTCTCTTTGCCACGGTTGGTATCGTATCGTTAATGCTATGATAGCTTAACTTGGTAAAGGTTGCCGACTCATAAAAAAGATGCAATTGAAGTTAAAACGAAGTGCAGAGACGCAGCGCTGTTTGTGATAATGATATTAATGATAGTACCTATAATTACATAAACTCACGCCTTCATTCCTAGAGTGGAGTAGGCAGAGCTACAGAATTACTAACAACTCTAAGATTTGTTGATAATTCTGTATCCATTTTTTGCACAATTAGGCTAAGATGTAATTAGACTAATATTATTAAAGCTAGATTAATGGCTTCAGTCTTGGGCTTGCGTTTTTCTTACACAATTAGAATTTGTTCTTAATTATTACCAGTATTTTACCGAAACACCTTTCTACCAACGTATCATTACGCTGATTATTCATTTCATTGAAAGGCATTTCTCGATAAAAAAAGCGGTAGTTAAGTCAAGTCTAACCTAACCTAACCTACGTAATTATTGTTTTAAAATATACTGGAAACATAATCTTTCAGCAATAATACTGACAGGACTTGTTTCACCGTCAACTAATAAAAAATAATTTTGACGGATAAATTTAGTCTTTCTCTTTCTTACAGTTAAAGACAAAGAGAGCAACTTTAAATGGCAGATTAATTTACTCATTTATTGTGAAACAGGCTCTTATGTACATTATAAACAACTCATAATAGTACAAGTACTTACTTAAAAGTAAGATTTTTAAAGAGTAGGTTTGAATTGAACTTTTAAATATTTAGTGGATTATTTTGTGCAATATAAAAATCAACAACAAGGATACTTTTAGCTCCAGGAAGTTAGGTAGTTCCCGAGGGTAAACCGATTAACGATAAAGTCAAAGGCGAGATAATGGTCATTCTAAAAAAGAACACAGACATTTTATATTCATATTTATTTTGACGTAAGCGTCCCGCATTTATCATTTTAATTGTGAACATCGCGAAAAATTACAACAATTAACGACTGCATAAATGAAAAACAAATATCCCGACGAATTCAGAACCTTCTGCTTTATTGAAGTCGGTTAAAAATTAGCTAGACATTGCCAGCGCTCAAAAGCATACTACTTACAATATTATTACTACCGTCCTTAACATTTCCAAATTGCATCTTTCTATTGCTTGCGTTATTTTGGGGAAGATCTTGTTCTTGGCCAATCTCCCTTGAATTGAAAATCCTATCTTTGGAAGAAGCGGAAAATTCAATTTAATATATAATAACGTCATGTCATCTACGCTTGTTTTCTAGCCGAATCTTGCTGGAAACCGACGGCGCAGTGTCACTAGACATATGGCGGTGTCAATGTCACGATGTCGAGTGTCGGATCGAGTGTCTCTAGCAAACTATTGGTAGATGAAAAGAGCTGGTAAAATATTGCGACGTTATTGTACGATGTTTTGGTAAAATAAGATATTGTTTTGTATTCTAACTGGTTTTTAATATTGTAATCATTTGATAGTAAAAACAGCCGTATTTCAACAAGAAAATAAGATCTACCCATTGAAATCAAATCTGGTTTATCTTGAATTGTTCTGTTTTTCAAAAACTATATAAGGGTTAATATTTAGTGAAACGGTATCTTACTGTAACACTCAAAAATCAATATAAGCATTTTTTAAAGCTAGGAGCGATTTCTATGCGGTCGCCGTTTTATTTTTAAGCGACTAAACCCATTTCCATTCAATCTAGCTATGAGCAAAAATAGTTCCAAACAAAACTACACTCGGGAGCAAAAATAACAAGTCAGAGTGCGTTTTTCATACTAAAGAGTCTATTTCGAAGCCTTGGTTCCTCGCCAGGGAATGCTTTTAGTAAAATCTGATGATGAGTACCTCGAGCATCAATACAGGACTTCCAGAGTGCCTAGGATACCCAACTAAATAAATCTGCGGCTAACGCCGGAATTGAGCATCTTCAGAAAAACATCTAAAATGGCAATAAAATGTAAGGGAATCCAAGTGCTGACCCAAACTCTCCCGCTGTGGTGTTAACTGATTGTGCGATCAGTTAGGTATCTTAAGAACTATTGTCCTCCTCTATTGAACCGCGCAGTATCGCCATTAAACCTCACTCAATACAACCCCAGGCGAGGAACGAAGGCTTCGAAATAGTCTCGTTTGTATGAAAAACGCACTCTGACCCGGTATTTTTGCTCCTGAGTGTACTACGACATAAAATCCATCAATTCGCAAAGTTGTAAAGCTACATACCACAGCCGTTTGTCACTAACAGAGTGTTCTGGCGAAACAGTTTAGTGCAGGTCCAGTCCTTTCCCGTCCTATTCGCAAGGTGGTCCATCTGTCCTCACCACGATGATAGATTGTTGTCTAAGGCGCGTTTTCTAGGATTACTTACCAAGTCTAATAGTTTTATGGAACCAGCTTATTTCGGCACTATTTTGGGACCACAGCGACTTAAGGACTTTCAAGAGTCAAGCATAATGCCATCCTCTTCTGTTGTTGCGGGTTCCCATAAGCGGCAGAAATCAGTTTTAAGGGTGAGCTAGCTAGTTTACCTTCACTAGAATAAAACAAAAATAAAAGCAGATGGACAAAGAGATCTTCTGGTCATGACTAGAGGATATACTCGTAATTTATAAGTTTTGAGATACATTGTATAAATCCCAGAGACGTTAATGTAAAATTCATTTACTTACAGCAGCGTCTCCAAGTTAAAGATTATTGGCACAGTGACTAAACTTGAAATACTATATTTAAACGCAATTTTCGTCAACGATAAAGTTTTGTCCTGATTTTGTTAGGAATATTTTACTTTGAGGAACAGAGCAAGCTAATATTTAGCTTGCTCTGTTCCTCAAAGTAAAATATTCCTGTTTACGAAAGATCAAACGTAAATATCTAATAAAAATTCCAAATCCCAGGAATCTTAAGGTAACGGGTTAGGATATATTTATAAACGAAAAATAACCTCAATGATTACTTACCTGAAGTTTTATTTATGCAAATATCTGCTATATATTTCGTATCCACAATCGATAATTTTCAAAATTTTACTGTAGTTCTTAACAAAAGCTAGTTTTGAGGTGATTCATGCAAATGTTTAAATCCGTTACGCATTAAAAGTTATCAAAACTGAAGGTACGGTCGCATATTTATCTCGGATTTTATCTGTTTAATAGTTATTGTAGGTACAGCCGAGTTCATAAATATGTTTCTACTTTAGTATGTACCTTGTCTACTTAATGTCATATTTAAACTGCCATGTATGAATTGTCTCAGCTGTTAAAGTGACAAGGTACTAAAATATGCACTTATTTATGAACTCGATTGTACTTACTTGTTGTTCAGAAACTTCATACCAAATACGCTTGTATCTGACAGTTCAGAAAATCGAACAAGTGACAGAAGTTCTAATCATTTGTCTCGTCTAATTTATTACTGTTGTTAACAGGCAACTATCAAAACTGGCTATTATGCCATTCGGGCTTGATGAATGATGATGGAGCGCGCTGTACCCGCGGTTCGTAGGTTTTGAGAGGTTTCGAAATGGGGGCGGGGTGGATATCGATGTGGGTCTGTAATATATCAAATGTTAAGAGGTTTGTTAAGCGCCGCTAAAATGGCGAAGCTGTCAAAAAAAAACTATTCAAATTTAGCTCCCGGCGAAAACGTTTCTCACCCACTAAATCAAGTCTGATTTTCACGATTTTTGAATATGTATTAGTTATTAAGACCTAGGTCTGTACATTTCTGTTTTTCGTTCTTTAAGTTTATTTGGTTCTAAGATATTTTTTTTAGAAAAGAATACGTACAAACATAATTTTTCATGCTATCTACAACATATTAAAAAATCGTAAAAATTGGACGAGGTTTGAGGGGAGAGAAACATTTTCGCATTTTGGATGGAGATTTTTAGCTTCACAATCCTCTTAAGATGTTAGTCTTTTGTCCAGACATTGTGAAACTAAAAGAAGCATTATAAGCAGGGCCCGTAATTTTCATGCCGTTGACGCAAAAGTGACGTCACGCTACATAGAGTATGATTCCAAATGGTTTTATTGTAATTACTAACCATTAGTCGTCAATCATTTAATCATGTACAAATGAGTTTAATCTATTGACGCGTAGAAAAATAAATATCTGCTTTATACCTAACACGTAAATTAAACTATTTGATTGAAAAGGACCGTGGCTAAAATCATCGAGTAACATTTTCATTTAAAAAAATAGTTTTTATGTTGTAATAAAAAATTATACGATACATACAATTATCGCATTGGCATTCATAGAAGAAAATTGTCTCAATTTGCCATTTTTAGTAATAAGTGGTGAAAAAAAATTATGATGCTGTCGTGATCCGTATTTTGATTGGGATTAAGCTGTATTTAACTAAAATCACTTTGCCGTTTCTTATTATTTATTTTTGTACCAGTTAATACATACCTAAACACCTGCCAAATGAAAGCAGAGCAGCCTGTATGTAAAATTACGTCATTTTGACGTCATCGGCATCAAAATTACGACCCCTGAATTTATAAGTTTATTGCGTTTACAGATAGATAAGTGATCAAAAATCCTATGTCCTACTCTTTAGCTACTGAATAATTGTACCGATTTAAGCAATTTAACTCTTCAAGGACGTGCGAATGTCAAAGGGTAAACGAAAGTTACAAGAGTGCGTATTATGGCACCGCTTTAAATTAAATTTACGAACGGTCGCTTGTTGACTTTTCGAACTTTGAATTTAAGTCGTCTTGTGCGCTGTTGATCAAAGTGAAAATTATTAAAATTGTGATTTTAAAAACATTTTTACCATTTTAATAAACATATTCTCCTTTCTATGTATATCTCTTCCTATTACTAAATATTTTTTTAATAATCATAGGATGTATTATGTTTCTAAAGTGTAAAGTTAAGAAAAAAGTTAATTTACAGGTTTTAACACTTCATAAAAGAATATCAGTGTTGTATTATTATTGTCAGTTGTATTGCGTGAAACTTTTTACTTTCTATTCCTACAAAATTGTATCCAACGAAAATTTTAAGCACTGTAGTGCTTTGTCACTTCAAACAGAACATCAAATGACACACATGACTATAACAATGACAAGGTTCTAAGTATGCTCAACATTTTTATTGGGTGACTGCACGTGGATGGCCTTAACAGCGAGCTTTGAATTAAGTTAGAGTGAAAGTTGCTCTAACAGGAAACGGGCGAGCAAATACACGGGCGGAAGGGCTGCGCGGAGTTGCACCAGTTCTAAATCGCTCCAGTTCCACCGTTTGCTTTTGCTTTTGCTTATCTATTTTTGTTCCGTTGTTAGAATCAAATGGTGACTAATAAAGGGGAATATAATGGCCTACATCCGAAACTTAGTCAATAATAATTTGTTCAAATGCAAAAGCTTTATCCTGCTTTTTCTTGACTGGGGGACACCGTTGATGCAGGAAAACATATCGAAACTTTTATGTGGACATCTTGCACCATCTCATATACACATATATAAGTAGTGGATTCTATTTTATTTTATTTTATTATTGTCTATCTTTCTCTCCCGTAAGATTTTTGGCATGTTTTCCTGCTGAACTACTGTTATTTGATATTATATTTAATTTAACAATTGTAGCTTTATATAATGCTAGACTAAGTAGTACCATTATAATATGAAATATGAAATATGTTTAAAAAATGACTAACTGCTGAGTTTCTTGCGGCGTTTCTTCTCAGCAGTGGTCTCCTCTTGGGAAGCGCTGGTAGTATCTTGACGTGTAAAAGTGCCCGAGCGGCCTACTTACTTACTGAATATTTTGTGAGTGACATTTAAGGCGGGGGGGGGAGCGGACTTCGTAACAGAAAGAGAAAAGAGTTGGAGGTTTTAAGGGTTTTAGATCATATAAAGCGACGCGACCCACTATTGTATCGGTATGTGGGGTTTTGTTGCCTTAAAAACAAAATATTTACCTATATCACGTACCTATTCGCTTTTGTTAAAGTGCTATAAAAGATGTTCGTGTTTGTAGAATAAAAATACCAAATCCCAGAAACTTATGAAACAAATTTATGTTTGATTCTAACAATTAGGTAGTCGTCGAAAGTTAATACACTCGCGGACAAATAATACGGGTCAGAGTGCGTTTTTCATACAAACGAGGCTATTTCGAAGCCTTGGTTAATCGCCAGGGGTTGTTTTGAGTGAGTTTTAATGGTGATACTGCGAGGTTCAATAGAGGGGTCAAAAGTTCTTAAGATACCTAACTGATCGCACAATCAGTTAACATCACAGCGGGAGAGTTTGGGTCAGCACTTGGATTTCCTTACATTTTATTGTCATTTTAGATGTTTTTCTGAACATGCACTATTCTGGCGTTAACCGCAGATTCATTCAGTTGGGTATCCTAGGCACTCTGGAAGTGCTGTATCGATGCTCGAGGTATTCATCATCACATTTCACTAAAAGCATTCCCTGGCGAGGAACCAAGGCTTCGAAATAACCTCTTTAGTATGAAAAACGCACTCTGACCCGTTTTATTAGTCCGCGAGTGTACATTACTTATCTACATAATAAGTAATGTACACTCGCGGACTAGTAGGCACATAATTTTTCAGTAATCATTTGTGAAATTCTAAAAGTGTTGGCCATCCGATATATTCATTTTATTTGAACACATAAAGACAATGGCAAATCCAATTTTAAAAGTGAACCTGTTCAGTGAACAATGAAAAATAAATCACTTTTGCAGAACACAACCGTCGTAAGTCGAATTAGAGCGATTCAAATTGAGTCTTACAGCGTTGCAACTCAACTTATAATTGCAGTTAGTCCAATTTAGACTTAGGTCAGTGTTATTGCCAAGTTTTTAGGCAACATCGAAACACGATGTTACACGCGCCTCGGGCGTAACGGAGTTATGATACACGAAACACCGAAGTTTTTATTCAAATTCTTTGACTTTCGCTTCGTATTTAGGGAAACAAGGTTTTAACTGCTTAAGGGAACAAGCTTAAATATGTCTTGTTTATACTTTATGCCGTTCTCGAGCAAATCCTGTTTGCAGTTTAATGTTTTTTTACGTATTAGACGCCATTTTTTGCGGGTTCAGCTATTAAGCTGGGAAATAAAGTAAAGAATGTAAACATAACTGTCGGCAAAAATTTAACAGTCCTTAAGGAAAAACTTTTAATTATAGGTAAAAAAGGGGGCCATTGTAACGCCAAAAGATGGCGGATGTGTAATTTGTTTTAGTTTTTATTTTTGTGTATTTAGGTGTTCAAAGTTTTTTTCTGTTAGTGATTTTTACTTTTAATGCCTTTTTTTGCACAGTGATAGAAGACTTGGACTTATTTCGTGTATCTGGCATCTTACTTCTCGTTTCAAGTGGACTCGCAGTGGTACAGAGGTTAAAACACACTGTCCTACATATCACCGTACAACGTTGCCCCCAATCTTCCTAGAGAAGATTGGACTGTGTTTTATTGCTATATTGATTTATACTTGACACTGGCGAAATCACTTCATTGTGGAAACGCCATATCCCCGCGGTAGTAGCTGTCCAAGACGCCGCGGGACAAAAAAAAAACTTAAGTTAAGCCCTTCTTGCATATGGTTGTACCTAAGTACCTAACACATCAGTACGTTCGATATTCAATGTATATTTGTAAGTGACGTTAATTCCATATCCAAAAGGGTTTTTTCTTTAACTCTATCTACTTAATTTATTGAAGTCAATTAACATAATATTGTCTTTTGAAATGTCGTTTTCTCGACAGAGGCACTATCCTGTTTTTAATAACTTTTAACGTTTGTCTCGCTATGCACCTTTTAGCGTATTGTGAGTTTTCATCATATTTTACAAGGGTTGTGTTCGTTTATTTTTCCCTTAATACCTTTTTACAAAAACTAAAAGTTTCGCATGTGCCGTTGATTGATGATTATGTTCAACATAATATATTTCTAAATCGAGATATCCGTGGCTGGCGTGAAGAACTTGATAATTCGACTTACACTTTTTTTTTATCGTCACAATGGCTTCCTACGGCTTTGGTTTTGTAGGAAAAAAATTGACAACTCGATATCTATTTACGTCACTTTTAGAGATATTGCATATGACAGTTTATGAATATCTCCATTTTTTGCGTACCTATCTTATTTAACGAAACGAGATATCTACGCGATGAGTCACAAAAAAACCTAATAATATCGTAATATATCCTTATGTCAAATTATACTTAAAAACCGACCTAGCGTACGTAAATTGTCAAAACAAGATATCAGAGCGACGAAAAACACACTATAACGTTAACGAATGAAAATATCGTTTTATTTACTTATATTCAACTACCAATAAAACAAACGTAACTTGATATGTGAATTTATACTTTTTATCTTGGTAAATACAGTAAATAATAAGTTGACATAACTAGATACTAAGTTATTTCCAAATATTTAGAGTAAACATCTCGACTTGTCAACATATTCACCGGACAACAGAATTACCTCATCTTGATTATATAGTCGTAAAGCACAATAATTTTACATTGGTGCTGTTCAATTCGATCTCATACTCGAACGAATCACATCGGTAGAGACATTAACAACACCTAGATAAACTATCACTTTTATATATTTCTTTAGTATGGAATTGAATTACCATCTTGCCGTATGTGCTATAATTAATTTTGGAATAAATAAACTGCTATCTAATATGCAGTTTAGGTATTGAATTGTAAAGGTAAAATGTCATTTAAATATCTGAAGATCTGTCTTTTATCCTATAACATAACCTAACTATAAAAATATTAACCGAGACAAAATATGTATCACCGATACAAAAAAAACGGTAAATTGTACCCCCTGTTCTTGTTTGTTTTTCTGCCGGTATTTTCAATTACTTCCAGCAACTTTTTAGGCTTTCACAATCTCGCTAACTGATTTACGGTTAAAGTTAACGCGCAGACCGCGTCAGCAAAAACGTGTGGCTATTTTCCACTCTATTGCCCAAGTAAGTTGGAATGTTTGTTATACAATCACGCTAGGACAGATCTAGGTGAAAATTTACTACTTTTTTAGTCCCGGAATATTGGACAGTTCCCGAGGCGATAAACAGTTCGCGTGCAAAAACTAGTAGTATAATATGCCGCTGGGGTTACCTTAATACGGGCGAAATAAGTCTGGCAAAATGTATCGTTTCCCAACCGTTTCATTTGCCAACCCGCTTTTTTCTATAACCGTAAATATTTCAGAATTTTTATAAACACCTAACCTAACCTAACCTATAGGGTCTACACGATGGTACTGAAATAAATCTTGAAATATTTACTGTTACAGAAAAAAAAATAGGTTGGCAAATGAAACAGCTGGGAAACAATACATTCTGCCAAACATGTTTCGGCCAAAATGCAGGATACCATGCCGCTGGCATAAAACTACTTTTCTATAAAAAAAAAACAAGAGCCCGATCGCACAGCTGTAATTCATAACGCAATCATGATATGCAGCCGTATCTTATGACGCAAACTACGAGTATGTTTAACTACATATGCCACAAAAAAAATGTTTTTTCACACTATTTCCTGTCACTAGAAAACGTCGACCTTTCGATTCGACACGCACATTTTACTGGCTCTAATAATTGTTTTATTACGTGCAAAGAAAATAAACCTAACTTAACCTGTCGGAAATAAACCACTTAATTCTTTATTTACTCTTTTTACCCGACTGCGGCAAAGCCAAAAAGGAGGGTAATGTGTTTGGGTTGTATATATATCCGACTCAATGTGCGCTTGTAATGGCTACACGGATAAACCGATTTTAATAAATTAAACGTGGTTAGATTCGTCTTAAACACGAGAGTGTCATAGTGTATATTAAAATTATTTAAATGTGATATTGGCGAAATAAAAAATAAATACATGATAGGTAACATTACTTTGACGACATTATCCAAACAGCAGTTGGGTTTTTTCAAGCTAGCTTTTGGGTAAGACTTTTTAATGACATTGAATAACAAACCATCGCATATGGCTCCTTATAAGTGTGATTGAGTCCTAATCTCAAGACTGCAATCCTAAAACTGGAAATGCATGGCTAATATACCAACTCACGGTAAAGCTAAATAAATAAATATCATGGGACAATGTTACAGCAATTGACTTAGTCCCAAAGCTCTAGATATAAATACTTACACAGAGAAATATATACTTAAATATTTACATAAAAAACATCCATTACTCAGGAACAAATTTAATATTCGCGCTCATCACATAAATATCTGCCCTTACCGAGATTTGAACCCTGGGCCGCTACATTCATAGGCAGGATCACTATCAACTAGGCCAGCGCATCGTCAATATGATTGACAATGGAATGTCTCAATGCTAATAATTTCGGTTATCCAGTGAAAATCTTGTTTTTATGTCGAATTACGGGTTACTTATAACATTCTGTCATGTCCTCTATTGACCTATAAAAGCTGTGCCTGTTATTCCATGCCGTAATAAATCACTGAGTATTATCTATTAATAATGTTAGCATCACCTTGCCTAGACCTTATCAAGTAAAAGGTTGAATACGTGGCGTTGCGTGGCGAAAAATAGCCTCTATAGTTACGTGATCGTTCTGAAGTAATTTTCTTACTCTTGCGAAGTGATTTTGCGTTGTGTAACGCTTCCCAAATTATAATCCGGGGTACGGGTTTGCGGGTGGTAGGACCTTGTGCAGGGTCGGTCCGGATTGCTACCACCATCTTATTCATTAACGTACCGCCAAACAGCAGTGTTCGCATTGTTGTGTTCCGGATTGGGGATAAGACGCATGCTATCTTAGTCTTCAGGGTTGGAAACGCATTTGCAGTCTTGGGCTTGCAGTCTTGTGAATGCGAATGTCTATGGGTCACAGTTTCTACTTACCATCAGGTGGCCTGTGTGCTCGTTTGCCTACTACATATCATAAAAAAAAAGTTTTTTGAGTAGTAAGCGTATTTTGAGTTGGCATTCTTTTTTGTTACCTACAGTTCGAATCAGATTTTTATGGGGAAGAAAATAAAAAAATCCCTTAAGAAAAATGTATAGGACAGCGTCTTTTGGGTCAAGTAGTACCTATACCTCATCCACGATAACGAGCTAATACTAGAAAACTCAGGTTGCACGTGATTGGTCAGCGATAAGGGCGATGCACGTGCAAAGGGTGGGTTTACATGACCAGTCTACTCTATCTATTGTACCGTGCGGACGCTCCTAATTGCTCTCCTTTGTTTGTGTACCTATTTGTAAAGTAAATGCCGAGTCATGGAAGAAATGTATCAAGCACGTAATAGAAGTGGTAGAACCTAAAATGAGTGCAGTGGAAGTGGAACCGGCGGAAAGATTTATAATCGATTTAGAAAACGATTCGAGTGCATCGGATATGGATATGGAGATATAATAAATATTTACATTAACAAACATTTGTTTTTTTACCTATACCCAACCCAAACCCCTATTTTAATTACCTTAACCTCGTAAGACCCAGACCAATTTTTCCGATTTTGAATTTGGAGCTTTCTTTTATTTTTATTACTTAGTATAAAACTCGAATTCAATCTGCACTTGTACAAGTACGCCAGGACTTACGAGGCTAACTATAGACGACCAAGCAAATCTTGCTTGACCGGGTATATTTACAACTGCATATCTAAAGTCAATTAAAGGTTGTTTATTTACAAAACATGTTAACAGCACAATAGTCGAAACTAAACCACTGCTTTAAACGTTAAGAAAATAATGAATATAAATATAAAATATAATTAATGAAAATATTCCAAGCGACGGCATGTAAGCCGAGCCGGACAGCGAGGTGCAATTGTTTACGCCCACTGCCCTTTTCTGTCCTTTTCATCTGCATACAAAATTGTGAAAGAGAGGCCGTTATATTAGCTCGTTATCGTGGACAGGGTATAGTTAACAAATGTAACCAAAAGACTTAAAGAAAATTAAAAACAACGTTAAATTTCCGAAAGATGCATTCATTAACAGCATCTTGCGGTTAAAAATTATTTTTAATGTATTTAATAAAAGAGAGAAAAATAAACACAGGTTGTAATTAAGATACTTTTACTAATAAAACAAATAATAACTAGGCAATGAGTAAAGCACTAGCCACTACATTTATTCCGGTTTGACCACTAACATTGCACAACGGATACTGCCATCACAGTTATTTTCACTATCGCAAAGTTGGTTAAGTTACCTAATAGTAGTGTCGGATTTCCCGTAAGGTTCAACCACATCCCGAGAAGCAGTTTAAACTGATCAAGTGAACGCAAGCGAACTATAACTTACCCCTAACGTCTACAATGGTATCCCTAGTTACATCAAACGATAGCAAACTTCAGAATAGTTTACTAATAAATTTAATAAAATACTGATATAACTAGAGGCGGTATTCCATTGCTTTTTTGCATTTATTGCAATTGTATAGTTCACAACTCGGTCACCATTACTGTCTAGGTAATACTTATCACAATGTTTTCAATATGATATCAATAATATAGGAAAAGAAATTGTAGAAAAAGGGCCCTATACTAAATAAATAAATTTTACTGTTATAATATACCTGACAATTTAATATTTTCTTTTGTAAATACGTCATACAGTCTGGCTACTTAAAGAGCATAAGTACTTATTCAGTGTGAGGAGGTAACTCGTCATCATCATCACAAAAAAAAGAAATGAATAAATATATTATGAATAGAGTTAAACATTCATTCATTTTAATTTAAGGTCTTGGACTCAAGCGGTTCTCCCAATTCGTTTCGGTGGACTTGGTGTTCGATGCTCTTCTAGCGTGGCACTGCCGGCTTTCCTGTCCTCCGCTTATGGTTCGTTGTCTCTCGTCAGTATTATTTTAAATCTCCCACAGATACTTGACGTTGAGATGGCGAACCTGGTGGAGGCCAGGGATGCTTGGTGTAAGTCTTGTCCCGGAGTGGATATGCCAGTCAAGAGGCATATCCAAAGAGCATGGGATACACCTCGACTCGAATCAATTCATGCATCTCTTGTACAAAATAGTCCGGACGATTTAGATCGCGCCCGTCTCCTCGCTGTCTCAGCAGGCGAATCAGGCCACTGGCTCCACGCTCTTCCTTCCCGTAATATAGGCACAGTCTTGGACCCAAGCTGCTTGCAAATTGCAATAAGCTTACGGCTTGGAGCCAGAATCTGTGAACCTCATACTTGTACGTGCGGGAAGGAAGTGAGTGAGCTGGGACGTCATGGCCTTTCATGTTTTAGAAGTGCTGGCCGTTTGTACCGCCACGGCACAATTAATGATCTGATCCGTCGTTCGCTTGCCACTGTCTCTGTGCCTGCTGTCCTGGAACCAGCAGGTTTGCATAGAGACGATGGCAAGCGACCAGACGGAGCTACGTTGGTGCCGTGGAAACTAGGTAGGGCACTGATGTGGGACGCGACGTGTGTTGATACATTCGCCCTTTCTCACGTCCAGACAACCCGTAATCGGGCCGGTGCAGCAGCTGAACAGGCCCAAACCAACAAGCGCCGCAAATATTCATCATTATTAAATAATTACGAATTTGTGGCGCTTGCGGTGGAAACAATGGGACCTTGGTCAGCTGACATGAAAAGTTTTATTAAGGCCCTGTCATCCCGGCTCATCGACACCTCCGGAGACCCTAGAGCTGGCGCTTACCTTTCCCAAAGGATTGGGCTAGCCATCCAGAGAGGTAATGCAGCCAGTGTCTTAGGGACCATGCCGCGAGCGGACCTGCTAGAGGGGGTGTTCTTTTTATAGTGGTGTTTATGTTTAATTTTTAATATTTGAGTAGCTTAGTTTTATTTTATTTTATTTTAAATAAGTTTAGTTTTAACTTTAACTTTTAAATTTTAATGTAAAGTTGTATTAAATGTAACATGAATAGAGTTATTTCAACTTCAATATATTTTGAAACGTGTGAGAAATTAACACAAAATGAAACCTACAAAATAAACGCGAAAAACGCAATCATTCTCAGAAAATGATCCACAAATTTCCAAGATTAACCGGAATCTCGTGTGTCGCAATTTTTTGTCCATAATTTTATCCTTCTCCATATAATTGTCCGTGAAATATGTACCCTTTTACCGGGAAATGTACCGTTTATCCTGGGTTAAGCCAAAAGGGTACGTACTTAAGATAATCCCTTCAGCAGGGCAAACAAGCGTCGATTTATTTTTGTTAAAACAGGTAATGGAATCAAATTATATTATGTACTAACGATTGATTGGGTTTGTATCCTGATCTTATTTAAATTTTAAACAAACAACTTCCGTGCGACACTTTAATTATTTGCTCTGCTAGATCAAAACAGTAGTGACTCAAAATACTACTGTATTTAAAAATCAACTTTAATACAATGTTTAAGTATGAACTTGAAACAAAACTTGCAAGGATTTTGAGTTGATACTGTTTTGATCTAGCAGTTATGTGATACTCGACATTATTTACGTGAGTAGCCCGTTGTGATCTCTTTAATAATAATTATGATCTAATCTTGTTAGTGGCGTCATCGGATACACTTGGACCCTACAGGATATTTTTTAATTACCCTTCTTTTTATGGCGACGCGTTTACCCTAGTTGGGAGCTCTCGGTCCCGGGTTCAATTCCCGTATAAATATTTTGTGTGATGAACGAACGCGAACTATTCCGAAGTCTTTAATTTCTTCTGTATATGTGTATCTTAATCGTTGCCTAGTACTCATACCACTCACCACCCACCATATACCATAATAATAGTGGTTACGATAACCACAGCCATTTTTTCTGCGGCGAGAGTATTTCACGTAATATGTGTTTCATTGTCCCTACCGCTTGGCCACACATTCTACAAAATATAGTATAGACCTTGACTGAAAGGTTTTTGCCTCCAAAATTTCCGGTTACTAATTTTGACGCAACGTATAGGTAAATTTTGTTAGCAATAGTTGTCATATGCCTTACATATTACCTACAAAGAGAAGTAACGTGTAACATTTTATAAAAAACCTAATAAATGAAAGTTTTTTTTTTAAGTAAAGAATAAAGTCCCTTTGCGCGTCTATCTGTCTGTTTGTATATCCTCTAGCTCCTCCTAAACCACGCAACGGATTTTGATGCGGTTACAACCAGTTAGATATTTTTTCACAAAAGGTTGTTATAAATACTTCTTTATCCACATGTGTAACAGAAAACTGACATGAACTGAAATAAAGCGAGGACATCCGTCTTTAGTTAAATATAAAATGTCGAGAGCAACATTGAAGCATGAACAACTATTAATGTACTTAATTGATCATGATCAACGAGACGAGATAAGGAAGCTTTTAAAAAATCATTTTCCTTCGAACGCAATTCAAACAGGAATGAACTTTACAAAATGGCGGCCCTAATGTTGACAACTTCTGTACTGACAGCTTTCCTGTACCAAGAATCAGTCAATGACAGCCGTCT
Organism: Acleris sparsana; assembly: GCA_923062465.1. Taxonomy (NCBI): domain Eukaryota; kingdom Metazoa; phylum Arthropoda; class Insecta; order Lepidoptera; family Tortricidae; genus Acleris; species Acleris sparsana. Next base: position 12,215,658 of record OV281296.1, read on the forward strand.
TCAACTAGCTGAATATAATATTATTGCGTACGAGAAATAAGGATAGATATAATAATCGCTAAATCGCTATTAAATATTATTTAGTAACGGTTAGTTTATTTACATTCTTTTCAACACACTTGCTCAAAACGACCTTTTTATTCCACCGATTTTTGGCTCATAAACCTAGATATTAAACACGCGTGCTTTTTCAGTATATTACGCACAAGTGCCTTTAGTTTATTAACCCAAACAATTTACATTTGTAGCCTAGTACCAAGTTGTAAGTACGAAGAAGAAGCGATATAATTTAGTCGGGTTATACCTTTTTTTTTCTTAGCAACAAACAGTTTTTATGCGGCAATTAACATTATCTACATATTTATTTCAATAAATTGGTGAAATCAGCTTTATTACTAAAAAATAACTCAATTTCATTAAAATCATTTAAATTTTTCTGTAATTTGTATTTTAACATGAATTAGGTATTACATTTTAAATTTGGCTGTTGGCCGATCTCGTTCGCGCCTTAGCCTTGCGCGCGCATCGGTATCGCGGCAAGAAAAAAAAACAACGCGCCAGCCGCCATTTTTCGTAAATAATTGACGGCTGTGACGAAGATAGTTTGGATTAATTATTGTGAAGTTTAATATTAACGAAAATGTCTTCTTTAAGTGAAGAAAATTAAGAAATTGTAATTTTACCAACTGTTTTAATAATTAATTAAAATTTGACTAAATGAAGAGTCTTGTTTTTTTTTCGCAAGTGTGTTGAAAAACGTCGTATGTAACACGTGTGCCTGTGACCATAATATACGCGGCTTTCTTGTGGCGCACTCGCTTTCGCTCATGCGCACACAATAGCGCCTTGTATACAATGGTCAACTTAGCACACTTGTATCATAATGTACTATTACCTCGTCTCGCTGGCCCTACTTTACTAATAATGTTCAATACGCTGGTCTCGATCGGTCTAAGTGCGTAAAAGAAACCACTACGAGCCTATTAATGGGTGATTTTGGTCTCGAGGTAGCGTTGACGCACTTTTAGGAACGGACAAGTTTCTGTAGAAACTTGTTATATTTTAGATAGTATTTTTTTTACAGGTCGTAAGTGATTCCGTGTAACTAATATTTTGAATAAACTTTGGGCAGCCGAACCTAAAAGGATTAACTCAATTTTTAATCTCATTATTCTTTCAGGAATAGTTATTGCCCTGTGGGCGTAGACAAGTTGAGTTTGGAAAACGTTATCGAATGCAGAAATCAATGAATCGTACTCGTTTAGGAATTGATGCAAGTTGTCATACGTTTAGCTGTGTCAATTGCATACATTTTGCCGAAATTTTCCAGAAGACGTATTTTGAAGTGTGAAGCGAAAGAGAGATATCGACGAGTATAGAACTAATAACTCTGTTCCTTTCCCTGAATGAAAATCGAAAGTTGTGACAAGTTACAATACAATACCCACAGAAAAGCATCCATAGAATGCTAATTAACTAGTGAATTATACTGATGAGAAACTACATGTCTGAGCGCGTGATGATGAGTGAGTTTACGTCCTTAAAATCTGTCAAAACGTCATCTCATAGATCGTATTCATGTTTGCAAATAAACAAAACTAAATCTAGATTTGAACATAAAACGTTACAAATTATTTAACAGCTCTTATATTTTTCAGCCAGATAACGATTCCCTAAAACATAACAAGAAAACCAACGTGAACCGCATAATAATTAATGGATATATCGGCACGTGGAATCCCGTGGGTGATAGGCGTTAATGATATTTATTGATTACATTCTGACCCTTTGGTTCTGGTGGTTGAGCGCCCCTGCCATGAGTTTAGTCTTTAAATTAGCATTGAATATTTTATGTATTTACTTCTCTCACTACAACTTAGCCAGGAGTCGTCAACTTACTGCATAAACTATTAAAAAATTGTGTTGGTTAATTGCTCCACACTTCTGGGAATGGGGTTAGACAAGACAAAGATCATCATGTCGAACACCCATGTAGTACTAACTTCTGTAATGGTGGCGCTTCACAGGGCGTTGCGTATCCAAGTATTTGGAATATTTGACAGATAATCGCGATGTATAAACGGCAGTTGTCAGAATATAAGGATTATTTGACTTTTTAATGAAGCAATTTAGTAAAAAAATACGCATTACATTATATCAATGTCGGTATTTTGACACACATTGAAACCGTTTTAACATGGCTTGGCATGGCATGGCAAAAACGTGGTTCTGTTAGTTAATAAATAAATATCAGGGGACAATCTCACATACATCGACCTAGTCCAAAACTAAACTCTACGCTTGTATGAATACCAGACAATGATATAAATACTAACGCTCATTACACAAATATTTGGCCTTACCGGGAGAATCGAACCCGGGACCGCTAGCTTCGTAGGCATGGTCACTACTAACTAGACCAAAACATCATCGTTATTTGAATCAACGTTTAACCCATACCCATACACAAGTACGCTAAGTGAAGTACCGCCATAATAATAGGAGCCTCGGCGCTTGACATTGTTGACGTTCATGTTTGCCTGGTACATACTGTCCAGTAAGGTAGGTCCAATATCGAGAATGAGGTCAATCGTAGAATCAGTCTCAGTAGGGAAGCGTTCAGGAAGCTACGCAATATCTTCTGGTCCAATATAATGCAGTATCTCATGTCGAAAAAGTCTTCGACCAGCGTGTTGTGCAACTGTGCCAGTGTGTTTACTAAGACGTATACGATACAAAAGTGCTTTAAAAAAAGCTCGAGTTCATTCAAATAATGGAGAAGGCGTTTCTCGGAATTTCTCTGCATGATCGAATTCAAAATGAGAATTTCAGCACGAGAACCAAAGTTACGACAAAGCCCTAAGAATTGGTACACTTAAGTGGCAGTAGGTGGGGCACATTTCTCGCAGAACAGATAGCCGATGGAGTTAAAGAGTTGTCGAGTGGCTTCTGCGTACCGGAAGACGCAGCGAAGGTAGACTTGTAGCAAGGTGGACCGCCGACGGTGCTAAGGTTACGAGAAATCGATGGATGCACATGGCGCAGGACTGTCCTTGTGGCAAAAATTGTAGGGGGTCTATCCTTCTGGGACCCCACGGCCGTCATGGTAACATTGTAATTGCAACGTTACCGAGCAATTTGGGATTAAACATCTCCTAGCAAAGATGGGCCTTTATGACAACATAGATAGTAGAATGTGCGGCGAAGAGGCTGAGACAGTGAAACACTTATTGTGTGAATGTGATGCCCTCGCCGGAATAAGAATGAAAATCCTCGGTTGTGGCTACCCAGAACCGAAGGATTTAAAGGCACTGCTATTGCACTCCACTATCCGCTTTTTGAAATGGGTGGAAGATGCATTGGATTAAGCGGTAAAAGAGGGGTAATTACACAAAAGATCCCACAGGGTCGAAGTGTATCCGTAAGGACCCCACCAAAAAGATAGGATAAGATAAAGGGTGCATTTTATGTTCAGTATTTTGCCCTCAAATTAGGACCAGGGGACCCAGGAGGCTATATCCAGCAGTGAACGTCTTTCAGCTAAAATTATAATGATACTGATGAATCGTATGCAGGGTTTGCAAATGCAAACCCCTTCATTCACAAACTCTCTATAAACTTATTTAAGTGTAAGTATTCTTTGTCCCTTTCTGTCAAACTCAAAATTTCATAATGACAGATAAGGACAGAGCATTTTAAGCACATTTTAGTTATTGCGCGTTTATAAATAAGATATATTCAACATTTTTTTTATAAATAAGATATATCAACATATTGATGTCCTTTAGTCTACTTAACGCAGTCTAAGCTTCATTTTAAGTTACAATATTGGGTAGTTAGAGCTCGCCTGGCGACTAGTAATAACGCACCTGTTCTGTTTTTTTTTATGTAACCGATGACACTATAAAACTACACTAACATATGACGACCTATTTATTAAACTTGATAGTTAAGGAGCTGGAGAGAAATAACTATGCGTTTTGGATTCGCGCATTCGAGTAAAAAGCTTATTTTTGTAGTGATGTGGAAATATCGATGTTTAAGTATTTATTTGACCTACATATTTACTGCGTCAAAACTTAGTGAAAGTGTCTAATAATAGATATATTATCAATCAATCTTAACTAATTTTATAAATGTGAAAGGAACTTTGACCGTTTGTTACACTTTCACGGCAAAACCGCAGAACCGATTCCAATGAAATTTGGTTTCTATCTTCATAGCTTGAATCCCGAGAAACGATACCAGACAGTTTTCAGACGGCTTGTACTTATCTATTTTGACCAATGTCAAACTGGTTCGGGTAAATAAGAATTCTACTTTACATCCAAGTTGCACTGTAAATTCACTTATTCACCGATGCCCACGCACTCAACCGCACCAATGCAATAATCTATGTTGCAGCGTTAACAAGATTCACGCGCCTTGATTGGTCAATTATTAACGGTCTCTCGCCTGCACGCTAAGCAATATACCTAAGTTGAGTCAGGCGGAAGCGAGACGATGAGATTGTGCAATCGGTTCACCTATAAACTAGTATTTTTTTCATGAAAAATCTTTACATATTTTGATTTACGTCATCACGTTGAGTCGTTGAACCGTTACGAAGGAAGGAACAAACAAACGAACATTCTTTCACGTTATTAATATTAGTAAGCGATTTTAGTACTATTAAAAATGCGAATTCAGTGATCAATACAATACCAAAACCACCCTAAAGGATATTATGAAAAAGTATGGAAAGCATAAAAATTGAAGACATTTAGACGTGTATACAAAAGAACGTGTGACAAAAATCTGCGTAGGAGATGGTAAAAGGTGTGAGTGAAAAGACATCAGTTACTCCAGTCGACAGTTTCATTAAATTTGACAATACCTCTCAAATCATCTGTCATTCAGGAACAGAAAAACCATAGAGTAAGCTTGAAATTATCGCACGGAAATAGACTTACGGGTTGTTTAAATACCAAAGGCCGCATTGATACTTGCAAGTTATTGGTTAGTTTTGAGACGCAACTATGGGAAAGAGTGAATGTCAAATATTAGTATACCTGTCTTGCATATAGCTTAGTTTCAAAACTTACAGCAACCAAGCAAGTGTAAATGCGGCCAACTTAAAAGTATAACCCTGCTCTTGTCATACGAAAGACCATGATAATTTATAGAAATAATGCTTTCATAAAAAATGTGTCGACTGTTCATGAATCGTGTGGTTACCGGGTTAGAATAGTATCATGGATGTGGATGTCATAAGAGGCGACTAAAGGAATAAAGGCTTGTGGAGTACTGTTAGGCAATGGGCTTGCAACCGGTCACTAATGCGCTGGTAAACATCTTAGCCAAATCGTGAAAAATGTGGTTACAGGATTATCAACAATTTTGTTGTTGGTAGTTCTGTAGCTCTGCCTACCCCACTCTGGGAATGAAGGCGTTAAGGTATGTATGTATTTGCAAGCAAGTTTTATCTTTGTTAATATCATCATTTTACAAGCCTTTTTTTGACATAGAGAAAAACAAACAGGCCAGCTGATGGTAAGTGGGATCCGAGACCCATAGACATTTGTATTCTCAAGACAACAATCATAAGCCCGCACATCCGTTGCTTACCCTGAGGACTAAGGTGCATATATCCTCACATCAAAAGACAACTTACCTGGTGGCACTAGATTAAAGGATAAGATATTGGTAGCAATCCGGTCCGAAAAATTTACTGTCCATTACTATAATCGTTTGCAAAATATGCCTTAGTTAAAACTAGTTTGTAGTATACTTCTCTTTATCAATTTTAATGTATCCCTTACTCTAATATTCACATAATATGGATAACAAACCTTTCCGATAGATGGGTATCTTTCTCATAATTCCTCTTCCTAATTGTATGTCCGTCCTTTACAAACAAAATACCTCTAGTCCAGTGTAATTCCAAATCGGGATAATCAAATTCTTGACTACGTTTTTTAAATTAAATTGCGTACGGTACAAATTAAATTATCGAACTCCAAAATATACCGCTTCTGAATTTTCCAGCTCCAATTGAATGCTGAATGTATTCACTAATATTGAATAATATGAACCACAGAGTGTGGTATAAACTGTGGTAAACCGAACCTACAAGTTAATGCTCTTTGAATTTTGGTGAACAAAACCTCATAAGATTTTGAAACAAGGAAGACTTGAAAACTTCGTAACATAACGTTTGCAAGAATAATGTATTAAATAGATGATCATTTAATATTTTCCGAAAATAAACCCAACCAAAACTATATGACATATAGAGATGCTTATATTTTACCCTATTATTATCATAATGTTGTTGACGATACGACCGCCTTTAGTAAAAACTTCATAAAAGTCACCATAACATTAACAATATGTCTTACGATATGGTTTAAGACAAAGTTAAATAAATAACTCAGCCAAGAGTGCGTCGGGCCACGCGCAGTTTATGGTTCCGTTTATAACTCGGTCGACTTGCTAACTTGTAAAGCCTACTTAGCTTTGATAGTATTCCTTATAACTTAGTTATATATAAAACTACGTTTTTGTTACAAAGGTTTACCTAGTAGGGCAGTGGGTCACACTCGAAAAAACAAAAGTTTTCTCTCCTGTATAATAAAAGGTATAGTTAATAGTAAAAGGCTTGAGTGCATATAAGTTATGTTTTTATTTGATAGGACTAAAGTAGACCTGAAGCCGTTAATACAGATAAAAACTCAACTTCGGGTGTGTTCACAGGAAAAACGGTAACCTAAATCTGTGTATAACTCGAGTAACTCCTAAGAAAAAATATCTCTTTAAAAGTTCATAATTCGCAAACAGATCCCGGAATCGAAAAATGTCCTACTATTTTAGAAGAAGCTATCCATTGACACTCCACACAATAAAGAAGACTAATTAAAAACAGGCAAAACACAATAAAATAGATGGGTAAAAAAGTCATTCCCGTTTTACGTTTAACGGAGGCACAGTATGGGAAGACGTACCTTTTTCGCCCTTGTCACAATGTGAATAAGACATTAAAAGCTAGGTTACGTCTTTCAATTTACCTTACTGTACGTACCCAATATATTCTTTCAATGTTTTTTATCCGTTGAGTTCGGAACGCTAAAAAGGGGTTACATAAAATCTAACAAAGTGCTATGTCTAAGCTATAATTTTGTGTTCTTGGCAGCCGCTCAAAACAAAATCGCATCAACAGCAAACAGCGTGGTCAGCTGCACGCTCGAAAAAAACTTTCAAATTATCCACGACACTGAACCTCATTAGTTCCATATTAGATGCGGGTAAATTAGGTCTTTAAAATGCGCATGTTTTTAGAAATGCTAAAATGTTATAAGAGAGCGTACAAATGCGCATCGAAATGGAATATTTAAACTAATTTTGGCTTGTTTGTTCCAGGTATGTTCTCGTCGAGCAGTTTAATATGAAACACTGGAAAATGGTTACAAAATGTCCAACGTATTTTTAATAGATTGGTCACGGTAACCTTTCCACGTAACTGAAATGTGGGTATTTTAAATTATTATTTACTTAACAGTTTATCATTTACAAAGTATTTTTAAGCAACTTAAAAAGAAGGAGGAGTTTGTTATTATTTATTAAACATAGTTTTTATGTTGAATACATTTCTTATACTAAAAAAAAATTACACATCACTTAATGGTATTATATATACGGAAAGGGTCTTTCAAAAAAACATATTTGTTCGAAGGAAGTAGGTATATAATCGGTTTTCTTCAAAAGTTATCCTTATATCGTAATATATCAGGGAAGTTAAGGGCAAGTTATCAGGGAGCGGCATTCACATTACAAATCGATTTACTCTTACTTTGACATTGGTGTATTTTGTTCAACAAGTACGTTTTTAGCCTTTAAAAACATTTTTGCATGTTATTTCATTGAACGTGTATTGAAAACAAATAAAATACTTGCGTTTGTATATCTCATACTCGTTCAAATTTTGCTAGTCAATTTTTGGAATATTCGACTCCCCTCTACTGTGTGGGTTAAAATTAACCAGGTGGCAATGTATATTATAGTATAAAGCAGCTGATCCTTTGATTGAGGCAGGTGGCAACAAGATTATCATGAGCTTATAATTCCCTAGTTGGCCGCAACGCACCGACAACTCTCCTTAAGTTGCTGGTGTTTATGGGCGGTTACTTCCCATTAGGTAACCAACACGCTCGTTTGACTACACTCTTATTTAAAAAAAAGGTAAGCGTCTCGGGACGCCCGACAGAATTGATAATATAAACTTATCTAAGTTGAACTATTTAATATTGAAATTATTTAACTGACTGCAAAATTACGCGCGCTAATGCAGAGACACACACTAACAAACCTAAAAAGTGGTACACTGTTGAAGGAGGTCATATATATACGTCTCTTTTTAACGAAGGGCATTTGTAACAGGTGTGAAGAGTACTATTTTATTAGCTATTTTTATACTCCCTCTATGCTTTCCTACCTCTATGCTGAGTTACGTAACGAAGCGGTTTACCATCCCATAAGAAGTTATCACTTCAAAAAGTTCAAAATTCCGTCCAGGTTCCTAGGGACCCTCAGATATATTATCGATTTTCAAGGCAATCGGCCCAGTAACAAAAAAGTTCAACCTGGCGGCCACTTGTTTAAATTCTGAGTACGGATCCGTATTTGTAGTCCCCAGGGACCCTCAGATATCGATTTTAAGGGCAATCGGACCCGTAACAAAAAGTTCAAAATGGCGTCCACTTTTCATAATTGTGATCTCAGATATCGATATTCAAGGGCGGGCCAGCGCCTGCAGCCGTTCCTTGACAACTCTCCTTAAGTTGCTGGTGTTTATGGGCGGTTACTTCCCATTAGGTAACCAACACGCTCGTTTGACTACACTCTTATTTAAAAAAAAGGTGAGCGTCTCGGGACGCCCGACAGAATTGATAATATAAACTTATCTAAGTTGAACTATTTAATATTGAAATTATTGAACTGACTGCAAAATTACGCGCGCTAATGCAGAGACACACTCTAACAAACCTAAAAAGTGGTACACTGTTGAAGGAGGTCATATATATACGTTCTCTTTTTAACGAAGGGCATTTGTAACAGGTGTGAAGAGTACTACTCTATTAGCTGTTTTTATACTCCCCCTATGCTTTCCTACCTCTATGCTGAGTTACGTAACGAAGCGGTTTACCATCCCATAAGAAGTTATCACTTCAAAAAGTTCATAATTCAGATATATTATCGATTTACAGGGCAATCGGACCAGTAACAAAAATTTTCAAAATGGCGTCCACTTGTTTTAATTCTGAGTACGGGTCCGTATTTGTAGTCCCAGGGACCCTCAGATATCGATTTTCAGGGCAATCGGCCCAGTAATAAAAAAGTTCAACCTGGCGGCCACTTGTTTAAATTCTGAGTAGGTACGGATCCGTATTTGTAGTCCTCAGGGACCCTCAGATATCGATTTTAAGGGCAATTGGACCCGTTACAAAAAGTTCAAAATGGCGTCCACTTTTCATAATTGTGACCTCAGATATCGATATTCAAGGGCGGGCCAGCGCCTGCAGCCCTTCCTTGACGATGTTTTTCTGCTTTGTGCTGGAGAAGTAGAGTCCTTGAAATATGCCTGTTACGCGTTACGTAAGAAACAACATGGTAATGCTTTTTGACATTCATATGTGCATTATATTATGCCTAAATTGAAGAATAAAGAACTTTGACTTTGACTTTGACTTTAACATTGACCCGATGAATCGGGGTTCGTTAATTTGGTCTCGATAAGCAGATGATGACTATACGAAGAAGAGACGTCGACAAACGCTTGACTTCACAATGATATTTTTGGCAGAAAGTACTTAATGATTCTACAAACTTTGTTCGTGTTTCCACAAACTGCCAGGTGGAGAGAGTAGACAAACCAACTTAAATGACTTAAGGTGCTTTTCCACCCGCGAGGCGTATTAAACCTGTTTTATTAAAAAACAATTCTCACTGAAAATGCGCGAGGAGGGAATTGTTTGTCTCAATACTTTAAATGCTAGTCCCGCCTCGTCTTGCCTCGCCTCATCGGTAGATAAGCTCCATTAGGGACCTTCAAGAAACAAGCATCTTGTCTCCATTAGGTGACGGCGATCGCTTCCCATCTGGTGACCTGTGTACTCGTTTTGTCTTCTTAAACATTATTTTAGTACCCTGTCACTTTAATGCCTTTGACAGATTAGTGTGCGCAGCTACTTAAGGCTGACCGTACTCTATTGGGACCCTACCACAAATTATCCGCGTCTTGCTTGTCACTCGGATATCCTTTAATAACTATGTACTTTGTTTGTAACGATGCATACAGACAGAACAAACGACAAAATAAGACGTGCTTAGATGCTTAGACAAAATGTATAATGCTAATGGTTGGGACCTCCGAAAGCTGACCAAATTTATAGAATAAATAAGAATAAGTAATAAAAAAGATTTTCCCGAAAATCGACCCCCAATGGGAAGAAGTAGCGGGAGTAGCGGGAAACTAATTCTACGCGTACGAAGTCTGACTCAATGTCAGCGCGTAACGACTACACAGATTAAAAAAAAAATAGGTCGTTAGATTCGTCTTAACCACTAGAGTGTCACAGGCTATATTAAAATGATTTAAATGTGAAATTGGTGAAATAAAAAGATATACATGATAAGTAACATTACTTCGACATTATGCAAACAGCAGTTGGGATTTTCTAAAGCCTTCTTTTCGTTAGACTAGTTATCTCGGAAAAAATAATAGTTCTCGAGGACATAGCGATATCCAACTTACACACAGAGTCGCGGGCATCAGCTCGTAGTAAACTACGAAACCATGTTCTAAAAAGTATATCTTACAGACCGCACTCCCTAAACGCAGAGTGCCCAAAAAAACAAGCCACGCATTAGGCACAAAGTATCGCATTTGCTCACAAAACACAGGTGTTTCCCCAAAATGGTTATTACATGAACGAACGTGCTCTACGTTTTAAATGGTAAAAATTTGGGTGCTCGCCAAAGGTAGTGGATTATTTAGTGAGGTTATAAGTCTTCGGTTTCTGTAGGAATGAGGGTTGGAGCGGCTTTTGTTGTCTGCAATGAGCTTTGTGTACTTTATGGTATTACTTACGTTTGCTATTGGCTATTTCATTTCTTGATTTCGTGTAGAACATGGTCAGCGCGTCATTTAATTTGAAAAACTAGTTGTTGCCCGCAACTCTGTTCGCGCAGATACATGTTCAATTCTGTTAATTTATTTTTAAATTAGTTACACGAGTATGATCAATGATTTTGATAAATGTTTTTTTTGTTCATTCCACCTTCTATCACTACCATTTATATTTATTACTAGCTTCTGCCAGCGACTTCGTCCACGTAGAATTCGTATTTTGGTCATACGACGGGAACCGTTCCTTTTTCCGGAATAAAAAGTAGCCTATGTTACTCATAGTTAATGTAGCATTCTAATGGTACAATATTTGTTGAAATCGGTCCAGTAGTTTTTGATTTAATTCGTTACAAACATTAAATAATACAAATCTTTCCTTTTTTTTAAAGATATTATATTATTAATGTAAATAATTTAAATTGTGGCTACTTTGACTTTACATATGAAGTATACAATCAGCAAATGAATGCCCATAATCATATAATAAATTCCTACATGGTCATTAATTATAGGTCTACCCATGTACCATTGTACAAAACCGTCTGTACGTTATAATAAAGTATATCCCACCCAAAACATAAATATAAAAAGAAGCTATAAGTTCCAAGGATAAAGAAACGATATCTTAAAATTTGTTTCTGTAACCAATGGCGCAAAGTTCAATAAAAGAATTGAGATCTAAATGGGTGCCAAATCTTTTGGGCATGAAGCTGCAAGAATGTACAATGTTCTTGGCTTGTTTTAAAAGAGTTTATTAGGTTTCTTATTACTAAATTTGTAACTTGGCAAATTTATCGCAGCTAAACTTTTTCCGTTACGCAATAACTGCATATGTACATATACAAATATTTTTCCGTGACATAGCTAATATTTAAATGGTATACTAAAATCAATAAGGCGTAGATTTCATTAACACGTGAGGGTAGGCGAAAGTTTTGGGGTACAGCTGTGACTTGAAGCACCGAGCTGAAGTTTTGGGGTTCAGTAGAATGATACTCATAATACATTTATGTATTTAATGTGCTTTTACATATGCACCAAATAGTTAAAACTATTAAAATATTTCAGTAATTAACATACTTATTGATTTTAATAAGTAACTTCTTGTAAGTATAGTGATAATTATAATTAACTTAGTTTAAGTTTGTTTGAGTTTAAGCTAACAACAATAAATTGCTATACTAGACGTACTTAATTATATGTTTTTTAGCTAATCACAGATTCAGGTATAATTTTAATCTTCGCACGATATATTTTCATATAAGTTCAGAATAACACATACAATGTACGCAATGGTACGTAACATTTATACGCAGTATTGCGGAACAACTTTAAGTCAGTAAGATCACACTTGCCTCGTTTTACGCCTACATTAGAGAAAGAAAGTTTACCAAGATTTCTCATAACGTAACAGTATTGGAAAAAATTGTAACTGCTGATACGTAAAAAACTTTGTAATTGAAAATGATGGCTAACACGATGCGCAACGAGCATTACGATCAAGCCGTTGATAGTAAATGAACAAGTTTGTTGTGTGTGTGTTTGTATAATTTAGAAAAAAATAAGATAGCTTTAAACATAAAAATAATCCTTTAAAAAACTCCTTTTTCTATGAGGTACCTAGTCTACAAAATATGTAGAGAAGGAGCAAATAACCGGGTCTACGCTTTCACTTAATTGACAATACACATACATGCAGCCACTCAACCTACAGTTAATCATTTTTACTTAATCATTAGCAGTAATCTTTTTAGGATAGCCACGCATTTAATAGTAAATACGATAATAAGTATTATTTTTAGATATTCAGTCAGATGTGAATTTAATTTATATGAATGCTCCTAGACCTACAAATAAATACGTAAAGAAATCGGAAAATCGCCATAATACATTGTGATCAATCTATCTATTGAATACTTCATGTGCTAGCATTTTTAATTAGTTATTTATTTATCAGATTTATTATTAAATTATTATACACTACGGACTTTACATTAAAATTTAAAAGTTAAAGTTAAAACTAAATTTATTTAAAATAAAATAAAATAAAACTAAGCTACTCAAATATTAAAAATTAAACATAAACACCACTATAAAAAGAACACCCCCTCTAGCAGGTCCGCTCGCGGCATGGTCCCTAAGACACTGGCTGCATTACCTCTCTGGATGGCTAGCCCAATCCTTTGGGAAAGGTAAGCGCCAGCTCTAGGGTCTCCGCCGTCTCCGGAGGTGTCGATGAGCCGGGATGACAGGGCCTTAATAAAACTTTTCATGTCAGCTGACCAAGGTCCCATTGTTTCCACCGCAAGCGCCACAAATTCGTAATTATTTAATAATGATGAATATTTGCGGCGCTTGTTGGTTTGGGCCTGTTCAGCTGCTGCACCGGCCCGATTACGGGTTGTCTGGACGTGAGAAAGGGCGAAAGTATCAACACACGTCGCGTCCCACACCAGTGCCCTACCTAGTTTCCACGGCACCAACGTAGCTCCGACTGGACGCTTGCCATCGTCTCTATGCAAACCTGCTGGTTCCAGGACAGCAGGCACAGAGACAGTGGCAAGCGAACGACGGATCAGATCATTAATTGTGCCGTGGCGGTACAAACGGCCAGCACTTCTAAAACATGAAAGGCCATGTCGTCCCAGCTCACTCACTTCCTTCCCGCACGTACAAGTATGAGGTTCACAGATTCTGGCTCCAAGCCGTAAGCTTATTGCAATTCGCAAGCAGCTTGGGTCCAAGACTGTGCCTATATTACGGGAAGGAAGAGCGTGGAGCCAGTGGCCTGATTCGCCTGCTGAGACCGCGAGGAGACGGGCGCGATCTAAATCGTCCGGACTATTTTGTACAAGAGATGCATGAATTGATTCGAGGCGAGGTGTATCCCATGCTCTTTGGATATGCCTCTTGACTGGCATATCCACTCCGGGACAAGACTCACACCAAGCATCCCTGGCCTCCACCAGGTTCGCCATCTCAACGTCAAGTATCTGTGGGAGATTTAAAATAATACTGACGAGAGACAACGAACCATAAGCGGAGGACAGGAAAGCCGGCAGTGCCACGCTAGAAGAGCATCGAATACCAAGTCCACCGAAACGAATTGGGAGAACCGCTTGAGTCCAAGACCTTAAATTAAAATGAATGTTTAATAATTTAGACAGAGTTGATTGAAGGGTAATATCTATAGAAGCCATGATGTCTGGAAATTTCCAAATTGGACAACTCCGTAATAAATACATGAACTTTGGAGTGAAAAGACAAAAACGAATAATAAAAAGCGCCATGTGGGGATTTATTTCGTACAAAAGGTCAGAAGTATTTTTAAAAAGATTTAATTTGCAATTTATAATGGGATTGATTGCTTCGTCAAAAATCGGTGAACCTAAAAGTGTTAAAGATGAATTTGAATGGACCGAAATGTTGGGTGAAGCTGCGTTAAAATTAGTGACGATATCAATTTTTTTTTCTAAAGAAATGTGATCTGGCACATACATTTCGCACTTAGTAAAGTTTAATGAGAGGCCTATAATAGAAAATTTAGTGATGATCGTATGCAGGTCTTGTAGTACAGTTGACGCGTCCCCACCAAGGGAACCGTCATCAAGGTACCACAGATTGAATTTGGAATTTAGATCTGAAATAATTGGATGAATGACTAAACTAAAAATTACAGGCCCGAGTGGGTCTCCCTGTTGGCAACCCATGCATGAAGATATGATTTTGTCACCGAATAGTAATTTTGATGGTGCCCCATAGCATTGCCACAAATAGCCGTATAATTCTGGAACTTCTTTTTTGACAGCAGCTAGAAGGGCACCACGATCTACCGAATTAAAAGCATTTTTGACGTCAATTTTTAGAAAAACTTCATAGTCCGGACGGCTTAGAAAAGAGCGCGCAGCGTGGACAGCTGCCTCACAACCTCCTTTGACGCCGAAACCCAGCTGCCGAGGTTTGAAAATGTCTGACAGTCTATTACGATATCTTATTTATTAGTTTTTATTTATTATTCCGAGATAAAGGTATTCCAGATTTCAATCTATCTCTGTGCCAAATTTCATTCAGTCAAACTTTTGCATTTATAATAGTAAAATGATGCGGTATTAAATGGAAATCGCCCAATACAAGCCAATACTGAAACCGCGGCATACCGCATCGAGATAACCAAGAAATGATCAAAGTCAGTCCCGTCTAACAGGCTATACGTCTATTCGCATTGCGGAGAGCCGACCTTTAATTAGCGAGAGTGATCAGGGTCATAGTTTTAGACCCCAGCGGCCCAACCTTGCGATAAACCTTCCTTCCACTTTGCTCAACCACTGCCTGAAAGCCTGAAGGTATATTGGGTACCGTCTAGACTTATATCCTACGGTTGAATTATATTTGTATTTTTGTGCCTTACGTTATTCAGATAGTGTGTGTCATTGTTATAAGTAATTTTGTTGTTTAGTTTTTTTGTATCACCAACTCTATTGCACTCGGTAAAACCATATTGCTGTAGACATGTGACATAGTTTTTAACTCGGCGCCATTATAAGAAATAAGAGCTGTAGAGCCCCAATTCGTCTCCTCTTTGAAAGCGTTTGTAGTGTCTGACATGTAAAAATGTCTACAAGGAGGACAATAACATGGCTGGTTTTCAAAAAAAAACATTACACATTAGTCGTACTTATTAAAAGATAAAAAAAATGCATTTTATAATCCAATGATAAATTTTGAGCGAAGTGAGAACGCAAAATGAATCTACGGGTAACTGGAAAAAAAGCAGTACCTTTTTTACAAAAGGGTACTAAACCTCCCTGAAGAAGGGCTATCCTACCGTATTTATTAAATCTCAACTTGACATTTTTCAAGAGCGACCGCCAATAAATTTTAATCTCAAAAAGTGGTGAATGCGAAGAGCTACAGTCTCGGACAGAAGGGACGGACATATTGAATCAAATTACAAGGGTGCTTGTGATTTACTTGCGGTACTTTGCAGGTTTTTTTATTTCACCGCGTAATAACTTGACATACCTTTTTTTACACGAGGGCACAAAAAGAGTGTTACGTTTTTAAGGCTCAGATATTTCCATGAGCCTAATATACACTCAGGAGCCAAAATAAGGGGTTAGAGTGCGTTTTTCATACTAAAGAGGCTATTTCGAAGCCTTGGTTCCTCGCCAGGGAATGCTTTTAGTGAATTCTGATAATGAATACCGCGAGCATCGATACAGGACTTCCAGAGTGCCTAGGATACCCAACTGAATGAATCTGCGGTTAACGCCGGAATCGTGCATGTTCAGAAAGACATCTAAAATGGCAATAAAATATAAGGAAATCCAAATGCTGACCCAAACTGTCCGGCTGTGGTGTTAACTGATTGTGCGATCAGTTAGGTATCTTAAGAACTTTTGATCTCCTCTATTGAACCTCGGAGTATCCACCATTAAACCTCACTCGAAGCAACCCCTGGCAAGGAACCAAGGCTTCGAAATAGTCTCGTTTGTATAAAAAACGCACTCTGACCCAGTATTTTTGCTCCTGAGTGTATGTTTTATTTGAATTAAACTTCAAATATTTATACGTTAGTAACATAAAGTATCTTAAAAGAATATTTTTTAACACCACATATTTAAAGTTAGTAGTTTGTACAAACACAATCCCTATGGCATTGTGCGCCATATTTAGAGACCATCATAGCCGCATTATAATACATATATTTCATGAAAGGATAACTACTTCGTATTTTTATTCCAGAAATCGCATAGAACGTCACTCTTTATCATTTCCGTGAGATGGATCGGTGACGTTTGCCCGGATCTTTACTATAATGGAGGAGGCTTCGGTAGGTTTTTATATAGGACTTAGGTTCTCCACTAACGGATAAGAAATGTTTTTGGAAACAAATGGATTTCTACTACTCTGTACTAAGAAACTAACTAACTACAAACTCAAACGGTGGAATAACGGCAAAGTGACGCAGTAAAATCCTAAAAGGTTTCGAACGATTTGATCTATTACGTGACTTTGACAATAGTTCCATAGTGGTTCAGAAGTTCACTGGTTTTACCGTACTTTTTTACTTGAAAAGATCAACTCTTAAACATAATAAAGTTACATGCAGATTAGTTTGTCTTTTTGTTTGTCATGTTTCAACAGTTTAACACGTCGGCGAGACGCGATTATTAACACAGTAATACTAATTCGTGGCTGAAAATTAAAGCATAAATTAAGTCCTACCTCAGCTCCTTTGACGGCTTACGTCATGTCGAATACATTCCTTCGTTGGCAGTTACTAAACAACGAGTCATTGGTATGGAAAAGATTGATGTGCTTAATGTCTAGTCTACTGAAAAGTGTCTATCAAAATACAACTTTATCGAGATTGTAAATCTTGAATGGTATCTTTGGACAGATCTTAGAACAGTACATTGTTTGTCACGGGATTAAAAAAATGCATAATGACTCGTAATCTTTGGCCATAGCTTGAGTGTCATAACGGCATTTAAGTCTAGATGAAACACTGGGTCAATTTGTGTTAGGTTGTAGCCTTTATAAAAATATACCTACAACAAAAACTTTTACTCACTTTTCATCACTAAAATAAAGAAAGAGAAAACTATACAGTTCTTAGGTTCTCTAACAAATAGTACATAAGACCACTTTCCCAAAACGGAGACAGAGGCATGATAGTACGTCACGAACAGCCTCATGCTGTCGGCGAGCGCAGTAGGGGGATAGGTTGGCCCTACACGACTTACGCAACCAGACGCACCTCCACCGCCGCAGCACCTTACCTCTTCGGCGACATGACCACCATGTAGCTGACTGTTTGTGGGTTTCCAAGGAAATTATCAGGAAATAATACTTTAGTCCCTAGAGACAAAAAGTATCAGTTTAGTCCGCCTATACCTGTCTATTTATGGGTCATTTTACGTGAAGTTAAAAATACAAAAATGGTGTCTCCGAATAATCAAAACAATTCACTGATGTAATCAAAGGTATTAAAATGGCTACTTGCCAAACGATCGAAATCAAACGGGTACCTAAGATAATGTACGCCCTTAAAGCGCTTTATACGCTCTGATGGGACAACTTGAACTTACCGGTTTATAATTCGTTCGTCGAGTAATGAGTCCTTAAGAGCCTTAAGTCCTGGGCCATCTGAGCAATGCGGCACGAGTGTTTTCGTGAACTGTCCTCACTCTTTGTATATGAGACCAGTGACTCCTTACGATGTTTTTAATATTATTAGGTCTCTGAAGAATACAAATAGTGTAGGATATGATGGAATCTGCACTAAAGTAATAAAAACGGTAGCCCATATTATTGCTCTTCCGCTTAGCCACATAATTAATGTATGCATTGAATTAGGTATCTATCCAGATAAACTAAAGACCGTCATCGTAAAGCCACTGTATAAAAAAGGTAATAAGGAGAACTTATCAAATTATAGACCAGTTGCTCTTGCAACTGTACTTTCTAAAATATTTGAAAAAGTATTTTATGGATCTCTCTATGCTTATCTTGAGAATCACAATCTTCTTGCAAATGAGCAAAAAGGTTTTAGAAAACAAAAAACCATTAATATGGCGATATTTGATTTAATACGTCCCATAATTAGCAACATGGACAAGCGAAAACATGTCTGTGCAGTTTTCATGGACTTGTCAAAGGCTTTTGACTACGTAGACCATAGAATACTAATAAAGAAGCTTAATGACTACGGCATAAGAGGGAATGTACTAGATCTATTTCAGTCATATCTAAGTGAGAGAGAACAGTATACAGAACTAACTCAAATATGTTTACGCACTAAACAACAGATTTCATACAGATCTGAGAAACGAAAGGTTGCGTATGGCGTTCCACAGGGGAGTGTCTTAGGACCGTTATTATTTTTATTATTTATAAATGATTTACCTAAGCATATAAAATACCCCATGATTTTGTTTGCTGATGATAGCACTGTTATAATTGAATGTAATAATATTGATGATTATGAAAATGAAATTAATGAAACTATAAGAAAAATAATTACATGGATAGATATTAACAATTTAGTAATAAATTTAGATAAGACGAAACTTGTACATTTCTTTCAACGTAAATTGCCCTTGCCAATGATTTGTAATTATCAAGGACATACAATTGAATCTGTTACGGTCACTAAATTTTTAGGAGTTCAAATTGACAACAACTTATCTTGGAAGCCTCACACGGAACAAGTTTGTCAAAAATTAAGTCAATATGTATATGTTTTGCGCAGACTTGCCAAAATAGGTAATACTGAAATCGTTTTAATGGCGTACCATGGTTTTGTGGCGTCAACACTACGTTACGGTATTATGTTTTGGGGTAATTCGGCAAACAGAGATACTGTATTTAAGGTCCAAAAGAGATGCGTCAGAGCAATGTGTGGTCTAAAACAGACGGATAGTTGTAAGCCGCACTTTATTAATTTTAAAATTCTCACAGTGCCTTGTCTTTTTATATTTGAAACGGCAGTCTTTGTAAAAACGAATTCATTGTTGTTCAAGAAAGTTTGTGATGTCTCCAGTAGAAACCGCCGTTTTAATGAGAATCTGTGTACAACATTCTCCAATACAGCACTTATGCATAAAAGTGTATTCTGTTTAGCAAGTAAGATATATAATAAGTTACCCTTGACATTAAGAAACCTACCAGCAATTAGAATGAAAACTAAATTATTTAACTTACTTGTACAAAAATGTTTTTATTCGATCTCAGATTTTCTGCTCGAAAATTTCGAGGAGTAGGTAATAATGTATATCAATTTTTATTTAATTTTTTATTTTCATGATTAATATTTTATCTTGTAGTATATAGTATGTTTGAGAAATTCTCATGTTTTTGTACGCCATTTGGCAAAACATAGTGTTCCACCAAGAAAAAAAATTCCACCACTATTTTAGTTTTACCTATGTTTACAAATAAACACTTTGACTTTGACTTTGACTTTGACTTAGAGAATAGTATGGAAAATAAATCGTCATTTTCAAGGCTTCGTAAAATATTCCGGTGATTATTGCGATTACGATCTATGAATTCTAAACATAGGTATACTCGTATATATCTAGGTAATGTATGTTCACGATATAAAAACTTCCTGTTACGTTTTTCATAGTACATACGCAACCTGAATTTAGTGTGTGCGGGTCTAAAGTAAAGTTTTTTTTTTTTAATGTTCCCTTTAAAAATATTCTCTCCTACTTAATAATGGGATAAACGGAAGTACCTGGAACTGAAACTGTGTAAGCAGTGGCTCCTTTATCAACAGGTTTCATGAGTCTGGGTGAACGGGAAACCTCTTGAGAAATGAACCATGTGTTTGCCAGTTACGTTAAATTCGAAACGTTATAAATAATTTGAGTAATTTAACCTGTGTTGAACCTTCCAGTCCTTTTTTTATTGCCTAATTAATAAACGGTTCGATTGTTAAAACGTACATTCCAGATTTTCTGCTTTGTTCTTTATGAAATTTTCATATATCCATTTTAACGCACTTGCTACGTAATCAAGATTTTTTGAAAAACTTACTTTTTATCTTATGTAACGTAATGCACTATTTTGTCTTGGGTAATAATTTATTTATTGAAATCATCGTAGTAAAACGTACAGACTAAACGGATACCGCAGATTTCGATAACCAAGTGTCGTTAGATTCATATTAGTATCACAAGTGTTTGTAGGAGGTACCTATTAGTTTATGGAAACCCCTTTCAATAATTACTTTTAAAAAATCACCAAGATGGCGGATTAAAAAGTATATATTATTCTCGTACCATGGGTCATACATAGATGACAATATCGAAATATGCAGTTGGATTTAAAAAGCTTGCTATTAATTTGTTAGAGTTGTAACTAACGCTCTTCTGAAAAAATGTCTTAAATCTCAACTTTCAAAACTGTGTAGCGAGTTTTGAAAGTGTACGTAAAATGAAAAAGTAAGGCGCAATTTCGTGTATAAAATCCAACACTATACTATACTTACTTGAAATACTGGCCACAAATAAAAAACTAAACTACTTACACAAAATAAAAACAAACACGAATAAAGTAAAGTGCCTCACACAACCCTAGTGCAGCCATTTGAAGAAATAACATTGGGTCCGCTTCGGGCCCCAAGGTCAGATTCCGATAGCTAGGTACATGTAATAGAATACATGCCTTTTCCCTCTGATTACTTTCTCGCACTCATAATATATCACACGACACGCAGTTGCTAAAACAACGTTGATACCAACAAAATAAAGTTCAATTTCGAAACTAACGTGAGAGTCACATGCGTGTTTAGGTGTAAGAAATCTATATTTCTTTCGCCCGTCATTTTGTTTAACGGTATCGAAACTTTGTCGGCAGCTCGATTCTATTCCATTACAGCTTGGAGGTTCGAAGGGCGTTTATTTAATTGCAGACGGACTTCCCTTTCACATGAGCGATTAGGATTCGTTATTTACGTGAATATTAATATTATTTTCCATTAAAGCGAGCTCGGGTGAAAATTACAGAAAAAGTTAAAAATTACCAAAGAGACGTGCCAGTTTAAACCATTATTTACTAACCAACTTCTAAAAAGAAGCGGGTTCTATTTTTAAATGTTATTAAAATAGATTATAATGAAATAAGTAACTCAATAATCTGGCGTTAAAATGAATGGGCATTCATTGAAATTTGTATTTTGAACTTCTCCTACCAAACTTGACGTTCATTATGTATTCACGACATCTGTTTGTTATTACTTTTAAATATTCATTTTTTATGGGCTCCTTCCTGTCAGTTTTCGATCTTTAAGCAAATCTCAAGATGAAGCAACAAACAAACAACTTAACAAACACACTTTCAAATTAATATTAGTAAGGAAAATCTACTCTCTAAACTTAGCAAGGAGAGTAACTTATAATTGAGTTCTCAAAAACTAACAAGTTTTGCGCAAGGAACAAAATATTCTCGAACTTTAGAATAGTTCTGAGATGAACCCGTTGTAAATATAAAGAATATTCTACACGAACATAAATCGTAGTTAACACTATTTAATATACTAGCTTCTGCCAGCTACTTCATCTGCATAGAATTCGTAATTTTGGGTATCCTGCCTTGCCTTTTGGCCGAAATATGCTTGGCAAAATGTATTTTAGGATTTACTTCAGTAACATCGTGAAGAACCCAAGGTTAGGTTAGGTTCGTTAGGGTTCCGTAGTCAAACTAGCCACGTCCGTCCGTCAGCAGCCTAGCTGAGAGACCCTTAGTACCAGAAAGCTGTAATTTGGCATGAATATACATATAAGTCACGTTAACAAAGCGGTTTATTTTTTTTTTTGTCTTCCTCCCCTACATTTAACTTGGGGATGTATTTCTTTTTCTCGTATACCCCATAGTGTGGGGTGTCGTTGGATAGTTCTTTCAAAAATATTCCGGGATTTTGAAAATAATTTTTTCGATTAAGGGATCCGTTTATGTTTGTCGCGAGGTCTAATTTGTTTGCAGTAACCGTTTCAGAACCCTACACTGAGCATGTTCCGACATGCTCTTGCCCGGATTTTATAAAAAACCTGAAATATTAACGAAAAAAAAGTGGGTTGGCAAATGATACGGTTGGGAAACGATACATTTGCCAAACATATTTCGCTCATACAAAGGTAACCCGTAATTTGGTCATACCGCGGGAACCGTACATTATTACGGAATAAAAAGTAGCCTATATGTGCTATTCCAGACTATATAACCTTTACTGTTTCAAATTTCATCTATATTTGTTCAACCGTTCAGAGGGCCCTGCCAACATGCACTACTCTATCTAGCGTTTCTATTCATTTCGTTTTTAACCAATCGCGTCACTGGTAGATCACGTGACTTTTCGTATCACGTCATCTACCAGTGACGCGATTGGCTTAAAATAGAAACGAATAGAAACGCTAGTTAGCGTAATGCTTCTTGGCAGGGCCCTCTGACGTGATTGAGTAACAAATGTCTATGCATTCAAACTTTGGTTATGCTGGCCACAACACAAACTATTACAAATGTAAGTTAATGGAGTTTACCCGGTGAAATATAATGACTCGGAAAAGTTTTATGGTCTTCATTACGGCACAGTCAAACCTTTTAGAAAACTACTTGCTGCTATTATTGCCCCCAAAACTGTTATGGAAGGCTAAAGGTTATTTTCATTAACCTATATTCGGGGTAAGTATTGTTATTGACGAAATGTATTTTTAAATATTATACTGACGATAATTTTGGTAGCTATGCTATTATGAAAATAGGCAATTTCTCCAAAATAAATGACGTGAAATTGTAAATTTTATCGTGAGCTTGTTTGTTTTGATCATCTTATGTAAAATTGAGTAAGCTGATCGTCTAACGAACGTTCCATATTTTGAATCTTTTTAGTTTTTTCCCAATTCTCAATAACTTTTTATTTGTTAGAATCTATTATAAAAATACAAAGGTAGCTTTACTTGATTGATTTAGCTGTAGTTTTTACTCGTATCTTTAACTTTTGTTAAAGGTCATGAGAACTTTTTTTTTGATTAAAATAAAATAAAAGACCGGTGAATTTTTTTTATGTAAGTTTATGATTTGTCCGAAGTCAAAAAAAAATAACGGTAATATTTTAAGAAGGGTTTTATAAAAAAATTTTTTTATTTATTTTCAGTTTAGAGTTAAGAGATAAAATTTAAATTATACTTTTACTATGCGTTGGCCGTCTTCTTTGGTATTGCGGTAGGATTGCGAAGGAACGTCTTTTTCATCACACTTGCTCGTAAATGGTGTTATTCCATGCCTGTATACAGAAGGACAATGGCCTAAATTGTTCCCGCGGGAATTATGGCGAGTTTATCATCCCTAGGGAGTAATGACTTTCTTTTTAAAATTTGCAACTCTTTCGTACATCATTTCTGACTAAGGAGGTTTAATTTTCAGCCAAAAATTAAATCGGTTTCTAATTTCATCTTTAAAAATTAGCTATAGACTCACTTACATTACACAAAACCTATACGCTTCATTAAACTTAATTATTTTTATACCTATTTCAAGTTTATATCAACATTTATCATTAATTTTAGTAATTATACATTTTTATCAAATTGGCTAAATCTGGCTCGAATCCAGGTCGAAACTAAACGCAGTTATTATCTGTGGTAGAGGTCACAAAAAAAATATCGTTTCCATTTACGTTCCCGTTCTTCAAAAGTTATTTCTTTATATTTTGCAGAGTTAAAGTGTTTTTCCTCGCAAATGTGATGAAAACCATTGTGTGTATCACAGGCAGTAAGGGGATTACTAACTCGAGTCATTAAAAGCCCTCCGCCTTCGGCGTCGGGCTTCTAACACTCTCGTTAGTAATTCCCTTCATACTACCCTTGATGCACAATGTACTATTACCCGACTGCCGAAGGAGGAGGGTAACGTGTTTATCAACCTTTACATTACTATGTATGCTTGTTCCTTTGTGGCGCTCTAGAAATGTAACGCGTCGACCGATTTTGATGATTCTTATGTAAATCTATTTTTCTTAATCTTTTTGTGTCACTATCGATAAGACAGTAAAATATAAAAAGGCGGCAACCAGAGGGCCTAGTTATGGTCGTGTTTAAAACACGTGGATAAAAAATCTGTCACTTTCTAACCAATAAGTACAAGAGTGACGGATGCGTTATCCACCGCGATAAAGGCAACCATAAACTCGTACGGGCCCAGTCTCCATATTGTAAAAAAAAACACGAACTATGACAAGTGAATTTATGAATAAATATTTCAAAATCATTTTTATGATTGTGTAGGAATTAAAAGATTTAAAGTTGGATAACCGCAGTTGGGTTTTTAAAGATTGCTATTTTTATATTGTTAGCTAACTATGCACTAAGAAAGTTACAAAGATCCATCAAATTGACAACATTTCATTTTGGTGACACCTGCAAATTACTATACGAATCGAAAGGGTTTTGCCTCCTGAACACGGCAAAATATTTATTTAGATTTATTTTTCTTGATTTACAAAATTACAAGTAAGTTAAAAAAAATATCGAGTTTTACCAATACTATGCCTGAATAGATATAATACCATTGCCTTTTTCACGAGAAAAAAAGCTGTCATACTTCAAATTTGACATTGACACTTTTTTTTTTTAAATACATATTGGACGTACGTAATATGTCCATTGTGTCGTAGAAATGAAGTTACGCCCTTTTAGAATAAGTACATCTTAATAAATTAATAATAAAATAATTATTCATTCTAGAGAAAATTTAAAACTATTAGTGTCTTCCTCCTTCCAAACAGTATCTATAAAACGAATAAAATTAAAGTCTTGAAAATATGAAATCTTGTCAATTATAGGCAGTGTACACCAGCGCAGCGGTTGACCAATTTGTGATTTGAAATGCCGCTACTCAAGACCGGTATTATGTTAAGTTAGATCGATTTTAGGGGATCTCGTATGAATGGTTTTTGCCTTGTCACGAACAATGCCTAATTTAATAAGAGCCTTTGTTCAGAATCTTCTTTGGCATACTTAAGGGATGAATTTGCATAATTATTTTGACGGGCTTTCAGGAATGTTTACACTTTTAAGGGTATTATGGCTCGTGGTTGGCTAGTTGGACTACTCTAGTGAATCAGAAATGTAGAACTTTTAGGGACTGTTTTTATTAAGGATTTTTCTGTATCAAGCATAGAAAATAATAGTTGGTAGCTCTATGTTTTAAATACAAAAAAATCTAGGTAGCCTATGTGGTTTGTTTTTCTGGTGCCAAAATAAATATCTATTATACTCGCCATTTTATATAAGGTGTGGTTTAATTATGATGTGCATCTATTCAGTTTAAGAGTTCTCACGTTAAAAATTCCGCTTAGTGGGTGTCAGTTTTTGGACTGATCAGCGATTTTACTCTATTTCACCTGATAGTAAATGATGAGAGTCTGGTATGAAGCCCGTTTTAGTAAAAGCCTATTCACTCTTGATTGAAGACACTCAAATATTATGTCCCTGGAAATAGGTACAGATGAAGAAACCGAATTCCATTTTGGGCCCTAGCCAAGGTGCAAAACTAAAGTTTTTCTTTTCTATTGTTCAAACTGTGATGACATTCTCATGCGTTACGATAAACCACGTGGGCAATTGTCATCCCATACATTTTAAACGATAGAAAATAAATACGTAAGTAGTTTTTGCATTAAAACTGAAACGCCCGCCTACCAGGCCGTCTGCTTTGTCAAAGACTCCTCCCAATGTTCTATAACCGGTCAGCAGTTATTGTATTGCCATAGGAGTGACGCTTGTGTTTAGTGTCCTAGTAAAAAAAATAGGCTCATGCTAAAAAACTGAAAAATATGTTGCTTTTCCAAAATACTCAAATGTGTGATTTTGTGAAGAAAATACCTGGGACTCAGAGGATTTTATCGACCAAAAAAAAGTGATTTGCTGAGGAGCAAAACTTGTTTACTCCAAAATGTTACCGATTACAAGACGTTGATTTAGCGTAAAGGCCTCTACGCACTAGCTAACTGGGAAGGACAACCGCGTCAGCGTCAGGGCTACGCACCATCCAGCAAATGGATAAAAATTCGGTCATGCAAGTCCATCACGGTAATAATAATAATTATTGACGTCCAGCAAGCCTATGCACTATCGTTTTGCGTCGTGCATCGTGCCCGGACGTACGTCACGGAAGGATAATGCGTAGTGGACTTAACATTAGCGTACGGTCAGATAAGTTAAAACGGACAAGGAGAAACGGAAGCCATGATTACCATGTAAAAAATATGTTTTGTGAATCCATTTGTCTAATAATTTTCTTATTAACTTATTCGTTCATCATACATTACATTTTTTGGTGCAATACATCAAAGCCAATGAACCATCGAGACGCTGCTCCAATATCTCATTTCTTCGAATAACATAATATCTAGTTGTACGTATCTATTGCGTAAGCGATCTTATTTTATAACCATGCACGGCTGAATTTACTTTGATTTTTAATATTTGCTTACGTCGTTTTAGCTGAGAGGGGTAGTATAAAGGACGTGAGAAAATACGTCACCCAGGACGAAGTATTCCGTACACGTCATTGGCATCGTTTGTCTCTGTCACGCTGTGACGCGCGAGTGAGACGTCCCGATAAATATTAAAGAGATGGGGAACAACGTTGTTTAATTACGTTGAAAGGGTTCTGTATCTGTTTTAAGACGCGATTTAAAATTAAAAAAACGTCAAACCATATTGTTATTTTTATTGTACACCAGGGAGAGATTTTCTGAGTTGAAATGGTTTTAATCAAGTAGAAAAAACGTTAACAATCCCAATTCTAAACTTAGTTACCCATCCTATATTTTACAATATGAGAATATTTTAATTCCATAGTTAAAATAAATTTCACCAAAAAATAAAATGGCGTCCGTGCGAAAGCGTTTTTCGCTACGCATCGCGCGTTAGAGCGTAATAAAGGAGCGTTTTTTCATCCTCATTACTTTTTGCAATCTGTTGTTTTCGTAATTGGCAGCACCTGGGCTTGTTTACGCGCCTTTTTTCGGAATAAATTAAACTTGTCTTGAATAAAGTGACGTATTTTTTGTCTCTTTATATTCATGGTTACATAAGGGACAAACAAGTTTTGTGTTTTGA
Organism: Acleris sparsana; assembly: GCA_923062465.1. NCBI lineage: Eukaryota > Metazoa > Arthropoda > Insecta > Lepidoptera > Tortricidae > Acleris > Acleris sparsana. Next base: position 12,243,456 of record OV281296.1, read on the forward strand.
AACGTTTCAAAGGAGGATAAAAAGAATTAGAATTAGTTGATGTTTATCAATCATTTGCAAATCTCAGTTTAAGTATTTAAAGCTTGTTTTTCACATAAAGCTACTAAACTCACTGGTTTTCTTTTAGAGATGCACTTATAGTGAGAGTTACGAGTATTTTACCTACAGTCTGGTTATTTTGTGTAATTTACAAAATCATACAAGATCAACAGGAAGAATGAAAAACTAACACATTTAAGTGTCAAGTGCGGAAAACAATTCCAGGGAATAAACGCGGTTTTTTAAAGAAAAACAAGCGCAACTTTTTAAATTTTCTTTTTGTAGTAGTTTAGTAGCAAAACTTGCACAAAAATAAAATAAATTATATTCAAACTGTTTTCTTCTAACCGAACCAAACGGGAATCGTATCAATTTTCTGTCCAATTAAAACAAAGACTTCGTAACAATATTCAAATTCGCAAAATAAACTGGCCAAAACTTCTGCTAAAGAGTTAAAATACACAAAGGCCTGGTTATATCGGATACAAAATATCTGGGTGTTCTCGCTAATTAAACAAATAAGGGAATTTATGTAAAAAGTTCTCGGGCCAAATTGAAATTGCAGAGTTCAGTAGGTACTTGTTCGGGCCTTCGGTGTTAGACCGTTGTTCGAGAGGGTAGCCTAAGAGGGTCGGGGTAAGTACTACCCATAGAACTCAAATATCCACTATTTGCGCGCACCAGGATGAGGTTCAATTTAGAAGAAGTCTAAAATGTAAAAAAACGCAGTAGCTATTGCACTGTATAACGTTAAGTTACGGAATTAGTCAAAGCAATGTTTTTTTTTGGTACGAACCATAATTATGTGGCTTATGAGCAGAGTCCGGAATTTTCATAGTGACTTCACATTTATCGACTTTTAAATAGGCACATATCAATGTATAAAACTTTGAAATAAAAAGTTTTCGTAAACCAAACGAGGAAAAATAAATAAATCATATTTTTAATACCAAAGATTTTTTTACTTTTTATACTAACACAAATTTTGAACATTAAATTGAAAAAGCTTAGATAGGCTTAGATATCGGTAGCCGTATTTGGGAACTGATTACCTACTGATTAATTAGTAAATAAATCAATTTCTGACTTATGTTGTTTACCTTCTGTTACATACCTATAGCAAATAAACAATGTGTTTGGTGTCTTAAGACAGAAATTAAGAAGGTTTGGACACTGGCTCCCTGAGGTAGCCACTGGGTACCAAAAGATCTTGGTTTTTATTTCTGTAATGTATTTTATCGATATATTATTGTGTATGACGGAAGTCGTTAAACGAGAAGTCACTAGCGTTATTGAAAAGTGGCATGAAAATTCCGACCTCTGCTTATGAGTTTGTAATCCTGGTTTACTATACTAGTTAATAATAATTACTTGATTTAAGACCCTAACTAATGTAACGGCAGCGCTTAGAACCTTCAAATTATCAAATTAATGTTATTACCTAAATATTGTGTTTGAAAACCAGTCTTGTAAAATCGGGATTCTATTTCATAAGATTGATTGAAATCACCACCTCAAATAAATATCAGTATAATAACTTCTAATGACAACTCGTTTGTCGTGGACGGACCTTCCTTCATCCTTTTAACTTCTACAAGAGAACAACGAATTATACGTAACTTTCATACAAGTATACCAGTGATAAATATAACACTCCTTTTTGGCAATTCTAACACTAACTCCGTTCTTTTGTCTTTAAAACGCATTTTTTTTTATCGCGAATTTTTCGATTTTTTTAAAGAGATATACATAGAACTCATAGGTTAGGTACAGTGGGTTAGTAAGGTTAATGATTCTGGAAAGTTAACGGTTTCAGAATAAATGCATTTCTAACTACTTAATGAAAATTCGGACATTTTATTTATTCCTACATAAACGTGACTTACTGCTTACTATAATAAAAAATAAAAAAATATTTTTAAAGTGACATTATAGTATTGTTTTCAATGTTGCATGCCTAAAATGATCTACTTAGGCTGGGTTTTATAAAGATCCGTTAGATCAAATTTTGGTCAGGAATGTCAAAACTTGTATGAAGTTACTAAAATATGATCTGACATATTTACAAACGGGTCTTTATAAAACCGGCCCTTACTGTGTTCTTGCAATAAAATTCTTTGTCTTTGTTTTGGCTTGACAAATGAAATAGTTGGGAACAAATATCCAACCTTGTGATAAGTATCTTTCTTTATCACTTCAAACGCCACTTTTGACTTCAACGGGACGTAGCTTAGACGTCAGTTACCGATACAAAATGTAAATCGTATAGAACAACTCAACGGTACCTGTCCGTCCAGTACTGTCTACGGCTTTAACACCCTTTGACCTAACAGGCCGCCTGCAGCGATATAAACGTTAACAATTAACCGGTCCACCGACCCACAAATCTGATTCAACACTCAGTGTCAATAGGCATACCAATGGATGATCCCCTAGCCATTTCACGATCCATTGAATAGAACGGTTTACAACTTTGTCGCTGATGGCTTCCCTCAGATTGGGTAGTCAAATTGCCGTGTCAATGTGCGGTTATAACAATTGAGCCAAGCCACTTGTCAAGACATCTCAATGTTATAATGAGAAGCGCGTGGCTTACCCCACGTGCAGCTTATTGTTTGTTCACAAGAGAAAATACTCTTTTACCTAACAAATGTCCTGTCAGCAATAAGTCTACGGGGGTGTCCAAAAATAACTTGATATTGGCGAAATACCTTAACACGAGTGAAAGTCATTAATTAAAATGAGAATGAAAATTAGAAAGTGGGTCACTAATGATGTTTGTACAGGAAAAATGTCCCCACCCACCAACAGATATGAAACATGTGCCAGTTTATAGATCTTAGCAACATTATGTATCTTTACTATGGTGATGATCACCATATGTATAGGGTTTTCTTTGAAAATCATAATCATATTGGTTTGAAAATGAACACATATATGAATAATATGCCATACTTGGCCCTTGTTTTCATTTACTAAATCCCATTGGTTTTACTACTAAAATAAGTATTTTGTCTTTTTTTGGGTCCTAATGAACATATAGACATGCATCCCGTTACTGTTGGAGGGCGGAGACGGGGTCCATACAAAATTGCCCATCGCCCTTTGTCTTACAATGACACCAACGGTTGACGAGTTTTGATAAAACTTTGCAAACAGGTTAGAACGTAGAACAAAATTTTTGGTTCTATTTTTTATATTTCCCGAGAAAAAAACAATGAAAACGCAGACCAACTTACATAGGCTACGATATCTCTATAACTGCATGACTTGAATATTGCTTGGCAACGTCAGGTTTACTATGAAATGAAAAGTCTGTATTGCAAGCATAGAATATAAATAAAATCAATTGCATAAAGTTACATCAAACAAAAAAATACCGGATAACTGCTAGTCTGACTCGCGTACCGAGGGTTCCGCACATGACACATTTAACTCAATTCAAAATTTGGACCGCCGTTCCTTGCATAAAGACCCTGTTTTTTTGTGATTTCATTAAAAATGTCCAGATTTCATATTTTTCCCTATACTTGTAGTAAAAGATGGTGTTACTTACCAAATTTCATAGTTCTAGGCCAACGGGAAATACCCTATACATTTTGATTCCCTCAAGAGTGTCGAAATACACGTTAATTGCGGCATAAATGGCCGTATTTTTTTTACGTTAATGTGGAAGTTTGTTTTTTTTACAGCTTCAAGGGACTGTAGATCGGAGTATTTGGTTTTAATTTCAACTCGGTACCTCCACGCGTTCTCGAGATAAAGAGTCTTGACAGACAGACAACAAAGTGATCCTAAAAGAGTGTTCTTTTTTTTGAGGTCTAGTACCCCAAAAACCGATCCCTAGCTGAACCTCGGTAGCAATAGCAAATCTGCACTAGTATTATAAAGAGGAAAGATTTGTATGTTTAAAATGAATATTTTAAAAAAAGTATTGGACCAATTTCATTTATTCAGTAGGCTATGTTTTATTTCTCTGCGCGGACGGAATTGCGGGCAACAGCTAATAACTAGCTAATATTTTGCAAAGCCTAAACATTGTGTTCCTAAACCTTGTTTTTTTGTTAAATTGTATTTATGTAATAATTATTTTAAGTGCCTACGTATTTTGTTTATTTAATACTTGAACATCCGTATGATGTAGTTTGTGAATCGTGATTATTGATATTTTTTTAAACCCTTTTTAAGAATCTACCAAGCTTCTGGGCATTTTTACAATTTTCACTTCTTAACTGTGGTGGAAACTGTGAAACCACAGAGGTAATAAAATTAGCTGTTTCAGCCACAGGCAGTAAAAGTTTGTATCTTGATTACGGGATTCGATTGCCAACTTGGTTGGCACAGAGTCACATTCTTTACGTAACTTTCCAATTTCATAACCGACATTAAATATTACTTTGTTATCTGTCTTTTGTTTCATTTAGGCATGTTAAGACATTTTTATTACGCCGTGACAAGTATTTCATAAAGTTACATGGAGGTTTATGACTCTGCTTTAATTGGGAGAATTATTTTTATTGAGTCATAGGGTTTTTACTAGCATACATACTAGATTTTATTGGCCTACGGTTAAATTTTCACTGAGTCCAATTAAAAACTAAAAGCTTTCATTTATAGCGTGAGTTAGTTATTAAACGAAAACCAAGTATGAAGTTTCTAAACATAATGTTAACGTTCGTAAATAACCCAATAGCTCGTACATAAATTAACGTGAAGATAACGGACATTAATCAATTTGCTTCAATAAACTCGCCTCTGAAACTCATCATTTACACGTAGGGTAGGTCATTGCTCATGGATCATTGACGCCAATGCAACGAATTTACGAGCTTGACAGTCCAGTGTAATTTGGTCGTATTTATAAGATGTGGATAAAACAATTGGCACTTTATCACCAGTATGTAATTGCGAGAGTGGAGTGGAGTAACACCACATTTCGAATGCCTCTATACGTTTCCTGAGGTCTTCTTTTATAGTCCAGGACTCACATCCGTATAGAAGAAAGGTGTTATAGGCGGATGCTAAAGATCAGTTGAACACAGAAAGTGACGAATCAAGAAGTCCTGCTATGTGTCAACATGAAGCGATGTCTTTGGGATAACATCCGCCAAAGAAAGATTGCATATCTTGGCCATGTACTACGGCATGATAGATACAACCTCTTACAGCTAATAATGATGGGAAAGGTCGCTGGCAAAAGACATGTAGGCCGCCGGAAGAAGTCATGGCTGAGGAATCTCCGGGAGTGGACTGGTGTCACGAGTGCTGCCCATCTGTTTCGCCTCGCGAGAGACAGAGAAAAGTTTTCAGAGCTGACTGCCAACCTTCGCTAGTCGGAGAGGCACATTAAGAAGAAGAAGAAGTGGAGTAAAGTGGAGATGAATTTAAATAAATTAAATATCAGAGGACAATGTCATACCAACTGACCAAGTCCCAAACTGATCTCTAGGCTTGTATTAGGAGTACTAAACAACGATAAACATACAAAGAAATATATACTTAAATACATAAGAAAACATCTATAACTCAGAAATAAATTCCGAGATTTGAACCCAGGACCGCTAGTTTCGTAGGCAGGGTCACTACCAATTAGGCCAGCACATCGTCAAATGCTTTATCACATTTATTTCTCGTGATAAAAGTGAACAACGCGCGGCGTGCGGCGGCCTACTGGTATAACTTTGTTAAACCGATGAGTTTAACATGCCTCACGCATTTGAAAACACGTGAGGTAGAGTTAGTACATTTTACTTTGGCCAAGCTTCGAAAATACACGTATTACCATTTTAACAATGCTCTGTCAGGACTTACAATTATACTCGACGGTGTATAATTCGCTACCCAATAATAAGTAAGTTTTCTTTTGCGAATCGACTATTCAACAGCTTACAAAGGTGTGAAAAAGTGTTATATGATTTGTTACACTTTGAACCTTACGGCGACTCGTTATGGTTACAGTAACCACGTTACGTTGGATACTATTAGTTAGTAATCAAGGATGGTTAACGGGAAGTTGATTCTGCCACTCGTATTACAGCTCGACGGATGAATCATTAACCGGTGAGGTCATGCTGTCCCGTTACAGCGTACAATCCACATTGTTGGGCGTGCATTCTCAATTAGATTCTTAGGCTTTGCTTGGTCAATCTGCCTTTCGAAAATAAGCCATTTCTAAGAGAATAAAGGTTAACAAATTGAGTAAAGCCCCTCTTCCATGTAGCTGCAACATATCTTGAATAGACCTTTCGACATTCTACTATTTAAAATTATTTGAAATTTGGCGCTTTTTCATATTAGTTTTGTTTATAACTACAGAGCACTAGCAGAGAGATACAAGAGAGGCTTTGCCATAAGTGTTTTACTTAAAATACTTCAGGGTACGAGTACAACTGCGCGACGAAGCTAGCTTGCCTATTACTATGGCGCTGATGTATCGTGTATGAAAACTCAACTGTTAGATGTAACATCGTACTTTAAAACAAACTAGCGACCCGCCATTACTTTGCAGTTTATGTGAGTTACATAAAAACCTTTCGTGTCCATTTTTTCTATCTGATGATGAAAACCGCATCCAAATTCGTTGCGTGGTTTAGGAGTTAGCGGATATACAAACAGACATACAGAAATATATTTTTATTTATTTTATTTTGTTTATTTGTCAATGTAATATTACAATATTAGTTGCATTGCATGTCAAAAAATACGAAATTACATTGAGATCGTCAAAACATAAATATTAATAATGAAAGAATAGACTACAATAATAATTCATAAATTAAAACAACAAAAGTTAAACATCTAATAATGGTCATTCGTCCGATGTCAAAATATGTACAATGAGTAATAAATGTCAACAAAATAATAAATTTACATTTCCATTTTCATATATTCATCCACGGAGTATAACGGATTATTCAATAAAAGGTTTCTCAGCTGATGTTTAAATGCTTCGTCGGATTGTAAATTTTTAAGTTTAAGTAAGAATATGTATATTTTACACACCGGGCCATTGCAATTCAGCTAAGAAGTTATGATAATTATTTATCCAACCTTAAATTAAGTCGTTGGAGGCGGTCCCACGAGAAATATGAATGTAGGGCCGGCCGGCTAAGGGTTGAGATTTATTTACGCTATTTACTTGACGCGGGCAATCGACCTTCAAATCTACGAGTTTCAACCCTGCCCGGGGATAGGAGAGTGAGAATTTGAATGAACTGCAAATCCACTGTAAGTTCTTGTACCTAATGCTTATCGTGTTTTGAATAAGTGAAAATCTTTACATGTTTATATAGCATAAAACAAAGTCGCTTCCCGCTGTCTGTCCCTCTGTATGTACGCTTAGCGCTTACAAATGACACAACATATTTTAATGCAATTTTCATCAATAGATAAAGTAATTCCAGAGGACGGTTTTTACAGAAAACTCACATAAAACGAAGCGAAGCGAGGGTGAGTCGCTAGTACTGGCTAATTTTAAAAAGCTACCTTGAAATAAGTCTGTGTAGGATATAGTTAATTAACGTTCTCATACAAAATAAAACCGCTTTTTACTCAAGTATAGTGTTTTTAATCTACATGGACAATACCCCCGGGCATAGAATCATGACAAATTTCACGATTAACTTTGCCGCTCGATCAAGGTTCGAATCGTCAAAATGTGTTGCATAATTACTGAATCAAAATTTAACAGCCTGTATAATCTGCGATGAAATCAGTCAATTATTTTAACAATGTCTCGTTAAACCACTTAATCTTTGTCGCTTACGATTGATAGATCCCGTGGGACACGCTTCATGTATTTCTAATACTGTGTCGACGGTTACAAAAAATAATAACTGAGAATGCATCACATGTGCAAGATAAAAATGTGTACAGAATATTCTAAAACTGAATTTTAAAACTAAATTTACATCGAAGACCAGGATTTTTCCCGTCGCCACGTAAAATTTTATTTTGTAATAAAAAAATATTTAAATAAACGTACCTCGGGCTAGCAAACTAAACTAAGGACGGTAGCTCATCTCCATGGCTGAAGCCAAAGTTAGGCCGGTCTCATGCAAATTTCACCGAGCCGCTAGCCATTTTGGATGCGTGGAAAAACCGCTGAAAAATTGCAGCGATCGCCAATCACAAAACGATTTATTCAGCCCCGTGAGCTGAAACGTGGGCTGGAAGATTTTACTATTAAATAGGGGCTAACAGGGCTGCGTTTGTCGCGTGAGAAAATATGGATAAAACATGTCATGTCACTTTTTGACACGTAAGTACGAGAGTGACGGATACTTTATCCACGTTTTGTCACGTTTATCGCGTGACAAAACTTTTTATTTTTCCGCAACCATACTAGGCCATTCTTACACAGATAAACATCTCAAACAAAGTTTAGTATAATTATTGCCTTATGACAATATTTGAAAAACTAAAGCAATATGTGAAAAACCAATGACTTGAGCATTCTTCTTACCATTGATCTCTTTTTCGGAAGCGCTGGTAGATTTTCGACGTGCAAAAATAAACTTATTTGATCTTTTTTATCTTTGATACGTTTATAGAAATATACAATTAAATACATAATAGAACAAGCAAGACACCAAAACAAATACTCACGCTTGTCACACAAATATTTTAATTTTCTGGGAGTTTATAAGAATATCACGTTTAGTGCTTCCCATTCGGTACAGACCAGTTAGAAAACGATTTCAACATCAAATGAGTCGCGGAAAAACATGAAAGCAAGGAAATTATTAAAATGACTGCGGTACCCTGCACGCTCGGCCAGTTTTTATTTCCATGGCAGCTTATCGTTGCCACAAGCATCTGGCATCACAATAAACTGGTATCGCGCCGGTTCCTCACATCAATGGATCCAGGGCAGAGGGTTCCGTAATAAAGGCTGCGACATACCGGTTGAAGTTGTAAACTTACAGCGACGTTTTTTATTTTTATTTTATTGTAAAAGAAAAAAAAAACGGTTTAAAATAAAGAGAAATAAGTTTGAAATAAAGTGCAGCTCTTACGAAAACTACAACGCATATGTATCGTAAAGAACTATTATTAAAATAATATTGAACAAAAAAGCAGAAAGTATTAAACATATTTACATAATTTAAAAAAGAAAACAAGATGTCAGCGTAGTTTGTTGTTAATACATAAAATTATGAACATGACAGAACTTTGAATAAACAAGATAAAAATAATAGAACATCATGTATATCTAGTGGGCCCATAACCTATTTTTATGTGCATGCGTTTACTACAACTACTCCCACTTATAAGTTTACAAGAGAAATATCAAACCAACACAGACTTCAATATCCTTCTTATCAACAGCACAGCAACTGAAGCAATTATATATCGATGACTCGATTAGTTTAGCTGACAGTGGCCCTGCCTACGAAGCTAGCGGTCTCAGCGGGCCTAGTATGGCTGCGTCTATATCGCGTGACAAATGTGGATAAAGCATCCGTCACTCTCGAACTTATTTACGTGTCAGAAGGTGACGGATGCCTTATCCAAACAATGTCGCGCGATAGAAGCTGCCATATGAGGGCTCCAGGTTTAATTCGCGATAAGAATAAAGATTAGGGGCCCTGATATGGATACGATTATAGCGTGACAAAATGTCGATAAAACATCCATCAGTACGAGAGTGACGCAACCATACCAACCATTAAAAAATGACTGCTGCGTTTCTTGCGGCGTTTCTTCTCAACAGTGGTCTCCTCTTGGGAAGCGCTGGTAGATTCTTGACGTGTAAAAGTGCCCGAGCGGCCTACTTACTGAATCATTTTCTTTTATCTTTTACCTTTTATGCTAGGCCCGCTGTGTGATGAGCGCGAGTATTTTGTTCTTGAGTAATACGAATTTCTCTATGAAAGTGTTGTTTATCACTGCTTTTTACGGTCACGGACTTTAATTGATGAACCACACCTTGTTGCATAAAATCAACGATCAATTCCAATGTGATTTCTATCTCGTCACTTGACGTTGTCATTATGACAAGGTTCTATGAACAATATGACTACATTAAAACTCCTTGTTGATACCTAATAGAACAATCTTAGAGCTTAGTTTGGGACAAGGTCAATTTATATGGGACTGCTTGTAATTTTTACCTAGATATACCATCCGAGAGAAAAAAAAAACATCAAAAGATCAACTTAAGCATCACCCTGTAAATATCGTGATCTCTTATGTAATGGACCATGAAACAAGCGTCAGTGACACGCCAGAAGCCCACAGGCTGGAGGAAATTGAACTTTGCAATTCAAATACTCTATTGTTCTCATTCAGGGCTTCCACCCGGGTTCCTACGCGCATCAGGGATGCTTATTAACTCATACAGAGTAATTAGGGTTGTCAGTATAACATTTGAAAGTAACTGGGAATAAACTATACAATAAAATTGAACGGTCGCAAAGGAGGCTGGGCTAATTGGCCTATATGACCAATGAGGACAAGCGATATGTCACCGGATAGGTAAATCTAAGTAAGTAATGTAGTTCGAAAATGTTTCAAACTAATTATGCTAACGTCGTCTATGTAGGCGTCCCGATATTCCAGATATTTTTAATATTTCTCACAATTATGTGAGGTTTCCCGCTACACAAAATCGTTGTAGAGTTAAAAAGGATATTCGATGATATAGTGCTTGTTATTATTAGTTTCTAGGTCAGTGTTCATTCATTAGATTTAGAAGAAAATGGTGGCTTTGACTCTGGAGCTATCTTTTACTCGGCAAAACCTGCCATTGAGGCAGTGGCGTCACCATTAAAGTAAAAAAAAAAAAAAAAAAAAATTGAACCTCCTTTCTCCGAAGCTTAGCTTACTAATTTTTAAAAGTATGAAATTGCTATAAAAAAAATGTGTCAAAACGGCTCGTCGTACCTTATCCCCCAAGTAATAAATAAAGGGTACACGACACGACAAGAACATGTCTAGCATTATTTTTAAATTTCAAATCGTTGAGTTCGCAATAAACTACTTACTAAATTTTAAAATCATGATAACTCATAAAGTTACTAAGATGACAAGACATGTTATTTCTGCGTACAGTCGACTACAAAAAGATATATCCACTTTTAGCCCTTTTTACAATGCTATAATGTGAAACTTCTTCAATGCTATAATGCGTAACTGTACCCTTCAGATGATATGGATGGTGGTTCAAACTAAATAAATTAATACTCTTTAGATTACAAATATTCATAAATTATTGAACGATAACATAAAAACATTATTACCAACATCTATACGTAGAATTTCTTTAACTTGTTCTTGATAACCATTGGCCTATAAAAATGCTCATTAAATAGCAACACGTGAGTTAATATTAATTCGTATTAAAGCGGCTTATGTCGCGAAGGTTCCACTTGGGCGGGCCCGATTAGATCCGGCTTCGTTCACGTTCACGGTCAGGGTTGACACTTATTGGATAAAATATAAAAATGATTTTATACAAACTAATATTTAATATTTTACATAATAATTACGAACACATCTAAATGCGAACTTCGTTTTAAAGTGATTATGTTTGATGCAAGCGTAATTGATTTTTATTGATTTAGAATATTCGTCTAATTCGTCGCGTTAAAACTTATTTTAAAGAATCTATAAAATTATTCTATGTTAAATACATGGCAACGTGCAATTTGCGGCATTTGAAGACAATCATTCCTACTAACTTTTTTTTTAATATACCTCAACTATAGAAACGATGATCTAATGACTATTTCCAGGAATGAGGAATTTTATTTAAAAACTATTGCAACGTGCAAATGTGGCACACAGAAATGACTTTTTTTTTAACACGATTGATACAAAGTATTATAACGGTTTATAAGCTACGATACCATAACAAATCCCCTGCCCCTGACAAGACTGTAACGCCTATTTTATAAGGCTCTATGTTTCTTAATTAAATAAAATAAAATTGCATTACTTTTATCTTTTAAGTCTTTTGATTAACATTATGACATTAGTATTGGAGACTTTTACCCAGGCTCTAATAATGGACACTTTACTCCTATTTCAATTATCATAAGGTTATTGACTGTAGAAAAACAATTGAATTAAATAAGAATCAAGTATTTAACATTAAAATTGCATCGTTCTTAAAGGCCCGTCCTGACAGCTGTGAACGTAATATCAAATATAACCTCAAACATATTTTGTACTTTTTGACACCTATCAAAACTTGCCTTTCAGAACGGCGCGGCTAATTAGTCCTTCTTCATTAATGGTGCTACTACCTTAATTAAATGACCAACAATATTTTGTTTGTGACAACCCTATGCTAGGGCGAACCTCGAATCCCTCGCGTCGTCTTCATTAAGATTAACACAATGAAAATGCTAAACAGATAACTATTTCATTATTAAACTGTTTTTGGTTTAGTTTGTGAATTACCAGTTTCACCCTAAAATATTATAGATGCTAATAAACATTTCTTCTCTATTTGTTTTTTAGTACGAAAGACCGAGTATTGCGTCACGTCATATAAAATTATGAATAATTTCAATAAAACATGCGTGTGTTAACGGAATTCATAAAATTATTGAATGATTAGTTAAAGCAATAGTTTTAGAAAATAATATAAAAAACATCGGCGAAATCCTACTCAAACGACACTTTGATAGTTCTCGAATGTGCGCGAACACGCAAAACCATCGTCTTTGTAGATGTTAGGCTATATTTCACTTTATCTTTATCCCTATTGTCATCGTATTGTTAACGTTATATCTCATTTGCTAGAATTAAAAGCAGCCAAATCGTAATTAATATGACTGAAGTAATTGTAATTTGACAACTATTAGAAGGGTATGGAATCGCTCGCAAATACAAAGCTTGTTTAACTAAGGTAGTTCTTAGCTAGATGTGATGAGGGTTTAAGACTTATAAGCATTAAAAGTCTATCTTATAATTAAACGTCAGGTAGGTGTCATTATAAACCACATTTTGACACTGACAAGTCATCGCTTCCGGGGACAAACTTATCATAAAGTCCCAATGCTCAAAACGTTAACCCGCTGTATTAAAATGAATGAATTCAGAGTTTCAAATGATAAATGGCTTAGCTCGGCATTAATTTGGCGTAATAAGTCATTTGCGGTAAACAATGTATCACGGGAAACACATTTATAACACACCTGTGTAAATACACGATTAATTGCGAGTGTGTTTGTTTATATAATGTGCACTTAATCGGTTGTCAGGTCTGAAATGTTGGTGTAAGTTACAGGGATTGCTCCACTATTATAAAAGTTTTTATTAGGGTCCCGTACCTAAAACGACCGGAACCCTTAAAGAATCACTTTGTTGTCCCTGTCTGCCTGTCAAGACCCTTTATTTCAGAAACGCGTGGAGGTATTGAGTTGAAATTAAAACCATATACTTCGGTCTACAGTCTTTTGAAGCTGTGAAAAAATCAAAATTCTACATTAACGTTAAAAAATACAGTTTTTTTTATTTATGGCATTCAAAATGTATAGGGTATTTCCCGTTGACCTAGAGGTTGTTAACCTCTACTACAAGTATTGGGTAAAATCTGAAATCTGTACTTTTTTTATTAAATCACACAAAAACAGGGTCTTTATGCAAGGAACGGCGGCCCACATTTTGAATTAACTTTGACTAGCACTTATCCGGATTTTTCTAAATTCTTTGAATGGAGACAATTAAAAAAAAAACCTTATTAAGAAAAGGGTGTTTATGCATTGATTTTTAAATCGCATTTCTCTAGAAAATATGAAAATACCATAAAAGAGATCACCAAAAGCGAAATTAAAATTAAACATGTCATTTATCAGTGTTCAATTCTGTTTTGCTAGAAAGAGATTCGACTAAAAAAAAACCCAGGAACAAATCTTTATTGGCTTATATTTTGGTTAATTGTATAGCTATTCAATAAAATATTTTTCTAATCGGTTTGTTACACGAATCAGCTTAAACAGTGATTTCCCAAAAATTGGTTTGTGCCTCGGATTTGTAACAAGCGATACAATCTCATACGGCGGCAATCTCATCATTTTCTACTCTACTATTTTAGTCTTAGCTTAAGTCTGATCTATAAACTGACTCATCAGTGAATCCTTTGACTGAGCGATAGAATATAATTGCGTATTACACTCTCTACGGTTTCCAACAAAACATAATTGTCACGAACGTCGCCAACGGCAACTATCAAAATTGTTTCACCCTTTATCACTGTCTCTCTCCCTTCTTTATATCAAACTTAAGCATCGCTCTCGCTCTTGCCTAAAATAAATATCCTTAATGCGTGCTATTGTGTGTGAACGTCAAGGCTGTGCTTTATTAGTGACGTTATCTTTGGCAGGCTTGACTTGACAATGGCTTAGGTAGCCGGCAATTACGGTGTGTCACGGGACAAGTAGTTATAATGTATGTACATTAATAGTCTATAGGGACTATTATATGTACGAAAGATTTATAGGATGTGGCTAATGTAGTATTAGTATTGTTAATAGACGGGTCGTTACGCGATTATTGGAGAGTTGGGGTGGAACTAGGTAAAGCTATTGATATAACATCTCTTTGTTATTATTATAACCTTATTTGATGTGATTGTGATTATGTTCTTTATAGTTTGCACACTCGAGGCAAGATTGGAAACATACTGACGTGTAATTTCCTTCTTTTTTTTTATTCTTATGTTTGACGATATAATTCATATTGAAACTAGTGTTTATAATTACAGCCAAGAGATTGATGATTAAAGGTAATTTAAAACGTTATAGGAAAAAAACTGACAAATCATTTTGATTCAATTAACTCTTTAGCGGAAATTGTACATGAAAAAGGAGTTTGGCGTGGCATGATAAAAAAGCTTTAAAGAATTTCCGCGTACAAACAAAGCGGACATTTCTCTCGGAAATCTATTCCGACTACACAAACGAAATCCAAAGAAGACAAAACTAAGCATTTTCAACAGGTTCTAGTAATGTGACATTTGAAAGGAAATATTCCATGAACAAACTTTTATTTAGACCCTTTGTAAAGTATGCTTCAGCTGTTGTTTATAAGAATCGCACTATTAAGCCTGGATAAAATTCCCAAATTATTATTGAAACCTTGTAAAAAGTTATCTTGTGATCATACATTTTAAAAAAATTGCGTCGACTTGAGAACCTCCTCCGTTTTTTCTCCTCGGTTAGTAACTAAATAAATGTGTGCCGACTGTACTTCTTTTTGCTTATCTAGGCCAAATAACGAGTTAAGTACTTTAACTATAGCGGAGATCCAGTCACCACCTTCCGATTCCATCAAATCGTCTCAAATGCATTGCCATCGGGCCTCCAACGTGTATTTTGCTTGCCTCACATCCATTATTTTACATTGAGATACTAAATTATCGTGTAATTTGACCCGGGTATGACATACCGGGTAATATCAAACAAAACACGGTACAACGGGGATTGAATAGCCGACCCCAATAACAATAAGTAATAACTGCCTAGAACGCTTCATTAGGCCTTTATTGTTCTGAACACGAGCAACTAACGCTCCGTGTAAGTTAGTCGGTGCTGCGTTGGTTAGGGGTAGTTGGGACTGATTTATGTACTCGCACTAATTTGTAACACACCCTTTCTATTTAGGGCAGTTTCATTGTAGGTCACCAAATTATGGAACAGTCAAGAAAGCTAAATTAGAAATTTTCGGAGTCATCATCATCATCATCATTTCAGCCATAGGTCGTCCACTGCTGAACATAGGCCTCGGTTGGAAGCGGCCTGCATCCAGCGGGTCCCCGCGGACTTGACCAAATCGTCCGTCCATCTCGCGGAGGGTCGCCCTACGCTGCGCTTGCCGGTACGTGGTCTCCACTCGAGAACTCTACTGCCCCAGCGGCCGTCAGTCCTTCGAGCAATGTGGCCTGCCCATTTTCGGAGTACCTTCTTTCAATGTAACCTAATTATTTGGTTCCTTTATGAAATAAAGGAGCATACTAACTTGTTACTAACTTGCATAGTTGACTTATTTGATCTCAGGCTAGTATAGAACTATGGCAAAGTAGTTAAATCGTGAGACTTTTATTTTGATTTGTTATATAACTTGGACATATTTACAAAAGTAGTCGCCCATGCAAGGAACTCAAGTAGACTTTAATAATAAAATAAAAAATAAGGGGACGATCTCACAAAAATTACCTAGACCCAACCGAAGCTTTAGGCACGTACTATGGGTACTAGACAACGATATAAATACTTGTAAAGAGAAATCAATACTTAAACACATAGAAATCATCCAAAACTCGGGAATAAATCGAACCCGGGACTGCTAGCTTTGTAAGCAGGGTCACTACCGGCTAGGCCACTACATCGTCAACTGTCAGGGAAGTCTTTCTCTGGTTTCCGTACAACAATGTAACCCAAAACATAAAGACTTAAAAATAATGTACCGCTTTGTTTCAAATACAACCTTCATAACTTTTCGAAACATCAAAGAAAACTCCTTTTAAAAGCATCAAACCATTATCAAAAGTCCCGTCCCGTTTCTTACAAAGCGGAACCACAGAGAATATACAGACAACTAATGAGTGCAATAACGGGGAGCAACCCCCCAGAATGCAAAAAATGCACCCCCTCCCTAGAAAGTGGTTCTAGGTCATGATTCCCCCGCCTATAAAAGCGGAGCTCTTTTATCTACGGCTCTAAGTAAATAAAGGTCTTTTAAATTTATCGCTTTAATTGGCAGAACGGTTTCTAATGGTCTTGTATTGATGTTGTTTTAGCGTTTACAGGAAACTGAGGTATTGAAGCGATTAGGTTTTAAAATACAAAAAAAAAATCGTCAACGAGTTACTATTTGAAAAAAATAACTATTTTATATAATATGGTAAACAATAGGATGTTAGACCACCACAATACTTCCTACTTTCATCAGGTGATGACGTCCGATAGGTGAAGGCATTTGGTGATTATGATGGAGGTTTTAGTGCGTGTTCTGATAGGTTTAAAAAAAACAATTTAAGTATTTATTAATTACATCTTTAAAAGTATTGAGCTAGTATTTTTGCTACTGTATAGCTATGGTTAACACTGTTAAAGATTTTCACAAGTATTGGTTCAAAAGGAATTAATGAAATGCCTCTGAGTTTGAGTGCTGTCATTGTTTAGGGTTCATTTTTGGTTGGAAGGATGTTTTTTTTGGTTAATCATAAAGAAATAAAACTTAAACATGTTTTTGACGATATATTCTAAAAAAATATTAAGGGGATTTTTTGTTGAAAATAATAGTACATCATATGTTTTCTTTAAATTGCATAATTGTATTATAATAATTTTTCGAATAATAAAAAATTAGGAATTCATAGATTTCCTAAATATATTTTTTAATACTCAAGTTTAAGTTTGCGAGTAAACTCCTAGAAAAAAAACATTTATCATTTAAAACTGAATTTTTGACCTCTTTCTACGTTAATATTTAACTTTCTTTGGGTAAACATTTAATATTAATCTCGTCGGCGGCGGCTTAAGTTCACTGAATGACATTGTGACTTTATAAAACAGTAAAACCTCCTAGTCTAGTTGAAAATCACGCACTTTTAAGGTTTTACTCGTAATTTTTAACAAATTGTTCATTAATAAATTCAAATAGGTACCTACATAAACACATTTTATCAAAATACACTGCAAAAAACCCGCCAAATATTAAATTGAATATCGATAAGAAGTTGTCCCCCCCTCAAAACACGTTAAATCCCCACCATTTTTATTCGTCCACGCGTTTACCCTTAGTTGGTAGTGACCTTGCCTACAATCGCAATCGCAATCGACTTCAAAGCGGAACCATTTGTTTTCAGTATGTATACAGACTGATGTGTGTGATGACTTACGGATCTGAGACGTGGGCGCTAATAATGGGCCTCATAATTAAGGAAGCTCAAAGTCACTCAGAGGGCTATGGAGAGGGCTATGTTCAGGGTTTCTCTGCGTGATAGAATCAGAACCTGGAGGTGGTCAGCAAGTTTTGCTACTTGGGTTCGCTTCTGTCGAGCAATCTCTTGCTGGACGCAGAGATCGATTCCCGCATCGGCAAAGCAGCTTCTACGTTCGGGAGGCTTCGTGCAAGAGCTTGGGACAACAAGCATCTCACGTTGAAAACGAAGATGCTTGTTTACCAAGCATGTGTTTTGAGCACACTCTTATACGGAGCGGAATCCTGGACGACGTACGCAAAACAGGAACGCAGACTGAACGCATTCCACATGCGTTGTCTTCGAAGCATACTAGGCATCACTTGGCAGGATCGCGTCACAAACGAGGCTGCTCTAGGAGCCGCTCAACTCCACAGCATTACGGCCACGCTCAAGCAGAGGCGGCTGCGGTGGTTAGGGCACGTTCACCGCATGGAACAGTCTCGTTTGCCCAGAATTTTTTTACTGGGACAGGTCGCAGACGCAAAGAGGTCCGTTGGTCAGCCCATTTTGCGCTTCAAAGATTGTGCTAAACGCGATATGGTAGCTTTCAACATCCCTAGCAGCCAATGGGAAGAGCTGGCAAATGATCGTAGTAGGTGGCGTTGCCTTGTTCAAGAAGGTCAAACAAGGCACGACTCCACCTGTTTAGGTCTCCTTAGAGAAAAACGCGCGAGGCGTCACAAGCGGGCCGCCAACCTCCGACCAACAGGGGGTGCGTACACTTGCCGTGCGTGCGGCCGGGGGATCCTATCCCGAATCGGCCTGCTGAGTCACGAGCGAAAGTGTGTTACTCGTATTTCATAATGCTACCTAAATCATCTGAAATAGATGAAAAGGCCTATTTATTAGAATCAGAAATGATGATATCCGCAGTAGAACTAAGGTTACCGACATAGCCCGAAGAATAGCTAAACTGAAGTGGCAGTGGGCGGGGCACATTGCTCGCAGGACTGATGGCCGATGGGGTCATATCAAAAGCCCAGAGCTTAGTTTAGGACTAAATAGTTCATTTTGTGTGTGATTTCCCAGTGACAATACTGTCATAATACCAAAGAAAGGGCCTAACTACAATGCACAGTTTTAAACTTATATTTTAAACTTTCGCGACGTGCGAAAAACTCGCACGCAACATAAATAAGCGACTAGTTTTTCGCTTGGATCTCCCTTTCTATTTAATCAGTAACGATAGAGATGCGCTGAGCGACAAGCGAGAAGATACAACTTGTGCTACCCGTGTTGCCCTTTCCACTCTGCTCGTGACCACGACCGTTGCAACACGATCGAAAGGTCGAGGTATAATTATATAATGTATTTACGCGATTAAGTCCCGTTTTAGTTTTATAGGCAACATTATTACAATGAACTAGTCAAAGTACTCTTTTGGTAACCGGTTGTGCAGTTAGCCGCCTTTGTTATCACGGCAGATATGTCATGGTATAGTTCTAAAACAAGTGATTATGCCATCTAAAGTACGAAGGATATAACCGCGGCTGTAACAAACCAATCACAGAAGCTGCCGGTAGTTAAGATAGTCGTAAAACTTAATGAAAAAACTTGCCGCTCTTGCAGCCGCTATATTTTCACGCGGGCCAAATTGTAGTAAGATTATTTGAGAACTTTCCAACTTCCTCGGGTATGGAAATAGAATTTGCAAATATATCTTTTAACTTACTAAATTACAAGGCTTTCAAAATGTAACATGTAAAGTAAGGGAAATTGAAATACATACCTTATTATGTATGTAGGAAGTGACAGAAGTACTGACACATCACGCAATTTAATTTCCCTTTAAAATTGAAGCATTTATTGATTTCACTAACATTTTCTAAGGACTCATATCATAAGTCAATCACAAAACGAATACGTAGTCAATTTTCGATAAAATCAAATCTTAAAATGAGCCGTAGGCGATATTGCAATGGTCATCGAATAAATTTGATTTATATTAAGCCAATTCAATTCGGCTAGCCACCAATTACAAAGGCCGGTCCCTGAAACCCGCAGACGTTTTCTAGGCTGATATTCAATTTCACTTTGTAACTTGGTGATAAATTGTGATAAAACTCACAGTAACAAATGCCAATAAAATAATAGAGTAATACTCAATATTTTTATTGGAAAATACTTTTTATTTAGATGAGCCTTAGATTACTGGACAGAGAGATGTGGAAATCCAGAGGAGACCTTATTTGCTATGGTCTAAAATGATAGGCTAATATACTCGTAAATGTTTTTCACAACAAGATAACAAAATACAAGCTTTAAAAACTCAACTGTGTGGTACAATTTTGCCATCTATTTTATGATAATTGACGATGCTGTGAGCCTAATCGGTAGTGACCCTGCCTACGAAGCTAGCGGTCCTGGGTTCATTGCCCGGCTATATACCCTATATTTGTGTGATGAGTTAGAGATGAGTGATGACTTTGTTTCTGAGTCTTGGGTGTTTTCTATGCATTAAAGTATGTATATCTTTAAATGAGTTGAGGTATCATTGTCTAGCACCCATAGGGCCATTTGAGTAAGATTTTACCCTTATTTATAATTATTTATAGCTAAGTGTATGAGTTTATTTTCCTTTTTTTACTTAAAATAGCCGAATAAATTATTTGACTTCTATTTCTATTACCATACTCACTGCGTTATTTTTAAAACAATTTAACTCAAATATGTTCATGCTGAAGACTGTTATTGTCACATCTTATCCAACGCCATTAAAGCTGCAACTGAGCGACTAAATGAGCTGCTCCATGCAAACGCTAAAATACGAGGCACAAAAATGCGAAGAACACTGTATTTTTCCTGAATAAGGATTGTGGCCAGAGCAACCGCGTTTTTGGTATGAATTTGTAAAAGTTCATGTGGCACATCAAATCATGAGCTTGCTATGATTAATCATTGTTTTTATTGGCAGTTAATTTTCCAATTTCCCGTACACATCATTATTTTGGATTTATCGAAGTAAAGTAAGGTTTCTAAGTATTATAATTTTAAGTATGGTGTAAAGCAATTTAAAGTTGCAATAATTAATGTTTTCATACAATTTGTCACAAGGCTCTGATAAATAATTAAAAGAAAATAATACAGTACTTTCGACATACTTTACTTCCCCCTATTCCTTACTTCATTGTTACTGTTATACACGTGAAAGTGTGTATTGTTTGTATGTTCTTTCTGCGCGGTTCAACGCCTCAACTGATTTTAGTACAAAGATAGCTTATAACCCGGAGACGGTCATTAAAACCCGAATAATTATACAGTTCCCTCGAACGCAGCGATAAACGACTTTTAAGCACGAATTACACAGAAGCAACGTAAGGCGAAAATACTCCGCAAGCGCAACTTTTTTTACGAGCGGCTTGAAATTTTTTTCGTGCGAAAAGTCGCGCCTGCGCCGTATCCACACCTTACGTCGCCTCTGTGTAATTCGCGCCTCAAAACGAAGATGCGCACAAATATCCAATAAATTAAGTTTGAAGCCGCTTCCTTCGTGGCCTCAAAACGAAAGATAGCTCTAACAAAAGTCGACATTAGTATCCTCTGCTGTGGGAATATTCAAGTACAGAGAATGATACAGTAAATATTAAATGAAACACTGCAAGTTGACATTTTATTTAACAATGTTCGCTACATATTATTTGCTGTGTCATTGTTGACCCGTATGAGCTAACATCAGCAGAACTGCAAATTAGAAGTGTTTTTGTAACATTGCGTGTTAATAGCATAGCGGGGTCCATTTTTTATTTTACTAATAGCTTGATAGTTATCATTTTTAACTTAAAGTCTACCTCAAATGACATAAGAGAAAAATACTTCAAATAGAGGTTAAAAAGTAATTTTCCATTACGTAGCGTATCTTCTATGGCTAAAGACTGCAACTTGATTTGAATTTCTATCCCACTGAGGAAGCTTACTTTGTAATTTGTAATATTTTCCGTGAGTACTCACAATGTATTATAATAGGGTACCTACGTAACATAATAATAATATATAAAGTTCAAAAGACATAATCGTCACAATATACCTGTATAATGATTCTTTATCTGGAACTTTTCAGGACTGTTATAGAACAAAGCTAACCTAACGGGTCCTATACAATATTTAGTACCGACTTCACCAAAACAATATTAAATTTAATACATTTTATTCAACTGTTACTTCTTACATTTTGACAGCTGTCAACGCTCTAATCGTCTGTTAAGTGGTTCACATAGATTGGAGGAATTGGCTTAGCCTTGTAAAAACCTTGAAAAGTTTTTGTTTTTAGAATTAAAACCATTATTATTTTTAATATATTATGATTATTATTGCGGGTGGTAGGACCTTGTGCGGGGTCCGTCCGGATCGCTACCACCATCTTATCCATTAAACTACCGCCAAACAGCAGTGTTCGCATTGTTGTGTTCCGGTTTGGGGTTAAGACAGCCGGTGTAATGACTAGCATAGAGGCATTCCATCTTAGTCCTCACGGTTGGCAGCGCATTTGCAGTCTTAGGCTTGCAGTCTTGTGAATGCGAATGTCTATGGGTCACAGTTTCCACTTACCATCAGGTGGCCTGTGTGCTCGTCAGCCTTCACTATGCCATAAAAAAAAATGAATTTAAAATTTTATATAATGTAATGTAAAACGGATAATTTGGCTCGGCGTCAAGCGCCTACTTGTGTGAGGTTAGAACTGGTAGAATGTGGAGGAACCAAATCAAACTTTTGAAGTGTTTGAGACCTAGGGGAACCATTTCGATGTCGAAAAACGGTGTCTTTAACTGCGTTACAAAACCAAAAGGTATAATGAGGATATATGAGCTTTGTACCTGAGTACTCACATCCTGCCTTTTTATTTTCGACAGCAAACTCCATGCATGCACAGCCAAGAGTTATTGCTTGAATTTATAGTCTTCTAGATCAAGACCTTCACCAACTTGACGACGCGTTAGTCTAGTTGGTAGTGACCCTGCCTACGAAGCTAACGTTCCTGGGTTCGATTCCCGGTATGTGCAATTATTTGGGTCTTGGATGTTTTCTTTGTATTGAACTATTTGTTTCTCTATATAAGTATTGACATCGTTGTCTAGCCTAGCCTAGAGCTTAGTTTGGGACTTTGTCATTTTTGTGAGATTGTCCCCTAATACTTGTTATATTTTATATATATATATATATATTTTATTAGCCTGTTTTTGTGTCCCACTGCTGGGCAAAGGCCTCCCCTCGTTTTCGCCATTCGTCTCTATCCAGAGCGCACTCCCGCCAATCCCGCGCAAACGACTCAAGGTCATCTCGCCATCTCCTTCTGGGTCTACCTCTGCTACGATATTTTATTTTAACTACAAATAAAATGTAATTTGTGATTGATTTACTGAGTATTTGAACCATTTCATTGACTTACTATTTGAAGTAAAAAGCTAAATTAAACTTTAAAATTAGAAAAACCAAAATAAAGAAACACATAAAGATTATACGTATAACTATGAGTAGTTCATCACCATTCGTTGAAACTTAGTACTTATAAAATTACATTCCTAGCTGTCACACTTAAAAACTTGGTTATAACTTGAAGGAGAAAGTAGCAACTTCGTGGCTTCGCGGCCGAGACGGAGGAATTAAAAGCGCAATTTATGTGTCCGACAGTGCACTAAGTATTATTGCGTCTTCGTTCTAATTAGTATTAAGGCTGAGGTTTTGCATAAAATGAAACGGTTAACAGAAAACTCGTTATTAAATTTACGTTGAAACGTTGAATTATTTATCTTTCCTTAATTGGGTTTAGTGTGACGTCGTGTTAAGAAACGGGAAGTATTTCTATCTGGTTGACCGTGACACTGGTTGAGCGTAGAAACAACATAATTCAGTATGAAACTGAGTTTGGAAGATAGAATTAAGTGAACAGCTACGTAAGTAACTGACATTTATTTCGTAAGCACTCATAGCAAAAAAAAACAATCGGCTTAGACTACATTTCCATCAGAGCTTTGCACTCTGTGCCGGGCAGCTTAGCGGTGTGCGGGAAAAACTACACCAAAAAGATTACTGCGCTGTACGGCGATAGAGTAATCCTATTGGTATGAATTGATATTTTCTTAAGTATTACCGTATTAGTTGTTCACAAAGGTTTAGTGGAACCACAGCCTTAATAAAAAATAGTGAACTTTTTTATTTATTGCTGAGCACTGTACCTGTTTCACGCGGGCAGAGGGAGGCGCTACTACGTAAAAGACATGACAATCGAGTCTTATCTATATCGCAGTCTTATCTGGACAGCCTAGATACTTTGATATATAAACGATGTACAGTCAACAGCATAAATAAGTGATCATTTATGTACCCTGTCACTTTAACGTCGTGTTTGAAGTGCCGTACAAAATTGTGAAACGATTGAAAGCGACAAGGTACATAAATGATCACTTATTTATGCTGTTAACTGTACATAAGCAGACCTTGAAATATAGCTAGGGATCGCCTATATCGATAAACTCAGTTACATGTGAACTAGTGACAGCTCAAAATTTTCTTTGTGAAAATATTTTTTAATTGAACGTATGCAAATGCAAGAAAATAGCAACATTTCTGGTTATTCTTTATTTTAAAAGAATTTTTGAACCTTCACTCATCATCATATTTTTTTTGTCATTGTGTATTTCAGGATTACTGTCTATTTCGTCTATTTCTATTTAATTATCTTAAGAGGTTTGATAAGCCTTTTTATAGTGCAATGGTACTCATAACCTAGGGATCTTTAAAAATAAGCTCTGTGTGATCTTTATAATGTCTCGAGTATAGTACATACAAAAAAATATACACCTACAAACAATGCTGGGGCGATCACTAGTATATGGGAAAAGCATCGATAATTTAGTTTATCGATATAGGCGATCCTTACCTGTCATTTAATGTTGCCCCGTGTATTCCGAGGTCTGATAAACGTTAAATAGGTTTACTTTTTTTATTGAAAATGGGTTTGCTCTTGACTAACTCTTGCCCTTGGAGAACGAAGATTTTATCGACGATGAAGCGATACCACCCAGAAGATGCCTGTCACCCTTGCTTTGAATAGGTTTAGCTTGTATGCACTTGGAAATACAGCCGCTGGAAGCGCATATCACTCTTTTGCAGTACGCATTATGAAAGGTGATGCAAAGCGCTTCAATCAAAAAGGCGGAATTTCAACCAGGTACGGATGGTATCCCGCGATGCGTCTAAAAGTCCAATTGTTGAAAGGAGACGACATTATTACCTCGTGGAGCTCATGTGCACACTCCTTGATGTACAGTCAGTAGAATCACATTATTAAAATATAAACTTCCTTACAACATACTTAGAATGCTTTATTTATCTCTGGCAGAATCTGTTATCGATTACGGGTTAAGTAGTTATGGCAGAACTTTTAAAACCTATCTTAATAATATTTATACATTGCAGTTAAGTTTACTCAAAGCAATCGTTCCAAATTCTATCAGACTAAAATTTATTCATAGAGAACTAGAACTTTTTAAATTTTGCCAGATAATTAGTGTTTATAACAGAAGTAAAATGTTAATTGTTAGTGAAGAAATTAGTAACTTAAATGACCTTAAAAAGACCTCCAGGCCACAACATCTTAGAATTTTGGAACGTTTGCCCAAATATATTTTGCCGAAAATGAATAATTTTTATGGGAAGCGTTCGTGGCAATATTTACTTCCAAATATTCTAAATGGATTATCGCCCGAAATATATACAGGAATCTGTAGCAACCCACACCGTTGTAAGCGCATCATGAAAACAGCTTTCCTATGCTGATGTTGACCTCATGCAAGGGCATTTGCATCGGCTTGGGGAACTGTTTTTGCCTATACCTAAATATATTTTTAAGTACATAGGTTAGTTAATAAGTTATTTGTAAATAACAAGAGTGAACACAGCGGCAGATAAACTTGTATTGTTTTGTCCGCTGTCAAGCCATTTTCTTCAACTTTCATTATATATAAATAAATTAAAAAAAAAAAAAAAAAGAATACCATCAAGCAGGCAGGTTTGACGATGAGACTTTTGGAGGTAATCGTCGCCTATGAGTCTCTTAGCTCCGCGTTCCACCCAGTCAAGTGGCTAATTGATAATTAGCTGAACCATCCCAAAGGTGACTGCAGTACTGCATGCTCACAGCAAATGGAGTTCTTCGTTTTGAGTCGACAGCTAGGTTTCCCCTTTTCTTCACTTGAATCGTAACGTAGATATCGAGATATTTATTATTTAGCTCAGTAAACGACATCTATTTCGCTCTTATTGCATGGACTTAAAGGTTTTACCCACCGCCTTAAGCCAATTCCGCATCGATAGATGTGGGGAAACCTTAAGACGCAATTCATAACTTCTCATTACAATTTTTAATAATTCCATATTTTTTTATTCTTTCGGCATTTTAAGAGCATTTCTGCGTAGGTGTATCTGTACCATCCCGACCTTCACGCGACCTTGATCGCTTCGTCTCGCTTTAACAATGCAGCCTGGAGAGGGGCATTGTTTCAGAACCTCAGTCGAGAAACAAAGACTGTAACGTGTTAACGTCAAATATGTACCAACCTACTTATTCCTGTTTACAGATAAATCGATACGGCGTTTAAACCCGTCTCGAGTTAGTATCTATATTTAAAAAAGTGCATTTCTGCTGGTCCATCTTCTTTTGCTTTCGTTTGAACATCATTTTATGGGTGTACTCGGAACCCCTATATTCATTATAGCCTAATCTGGTTTTCAGCTGAGTCAGACAACTTTACCTGCGGTCAGATTACATTAGGGTTATATTATAACACTGAAAAGTTATTTTTTTTGGTGGAAGTGGCTTTTGGACAAACGAAAAGTCAGTCAAACGATGTATCGGGACAATTGACGATTATATATTATTGTAATATCACTATAGCTTGTGATTATTAAGGTTTTTATTACAGTTCATTCAGCACACGAAAATGCCCGTTAATATGACGTTACACGAATAAGTAAATACACTTTAAATTAGGGATTAGGTACAGTCTTTGATAGTATCACAAGTTTTCCGGTATTGTCTAAAACGGTTACCGATAGACATCCACATAACGGACATCGGAGGTGAGGTAGAGGTGGCGCGGGACGACATAGATTCGTTTGAGGAGGATTTGGTCGAGGCATGTAAAGAATAGGACGAAGTGGAAATACCTGGAAGGCCCTTTGTCTAGCAGTAGGAAGAGAATCACATTAAAAAAAACAAAAGTATTGTAAAATTTTATTAGGTAACATTGGGCTCATTAGTATAAAGTTTGAACTACTGTGGCGATAGGTGCCAGCGACATAAAAATTCACGAAAACGAAACATCTGCGAACTCTGTTTATAAGCTTAAAAGACACAATGATATTGCTATTCGTCTGTACTCGGCAACGTGTCGCTGTAGTTAATGTCAATTAGTTTATTCACATAATAATATTATAAATGCGAAGGTTTGTGAACGTATAATTTATGTTTGTTGCTACTTTATGCTGGAGGACAGCCTGAATACGAAGTAGGCTACCTTTATCTGAAAAAAATCCACTATTTTCGTGGGATGGTCAACGCGAACGAATTTGCGGGAAGATGCTAATTTTATTTAGATAAATTGAATTGAATTAACTAATAATTTAATATAATGTAAATTTGAGTCTCGTTTTAATGAAGATTTAAATAATTATCCTCTTGAGTTTTAAACAATGGTTTCATCTTACAAAGCGCAACGATTTTTTTGCCTTCATTTGGTGTCTCATTGCTTCAATCCAACAGAATAAAGTTCGTTATCCAAGCTCCAGAAATTTGTGTCACGTACTACGTTAATACAATCTATAAAATTTAGTACAAATTCACTGAACCAATTTAATATTCATGCCGAGCTAACGGCTGCCATTATCCGCCCAGAACTAAGACTCGTTTCAACACGGATCCTTCCAAACAAAGCCACAAATAATTCACCTACATTGTTTACTCAGTTTCGAGATAGAAGTGGGCTTATTTTATTTACCGACAAGTCGATGGCGAGCACTTAAACTAATTGTTTGCAAATTGGGAGCATCAAGAGCGAGACGACTCTTCAGGGAGCGGCTTTGATAAGACGTTTTTCAGAAATGTTTTCCTAAATCGAGTTTTATTCGAGAATGACTAGCTACAATTTGCTGGTGAAATGGTTTTCTGTGAAATTTTATAACTAAAGACAACTTGTTATTAAGTTGTCTTTAGTTATAAAATTTCACAGAAAACCTTGGTTTTATCTTTGAAGAAGATTAAAGCTAGGGTGGTTTTAGAAGGTAATCAAATACAACACTTTTCATAATGAATTGGTTGCACTTTCCTGCTTGAAATTTATCAAAGTTGCTATCAAAATTTCAGTTTCCAAAACGACGCTAAAGTGTAAGGGTGTGTGTGACAGTATTTTTGGTTGCCTACCAAACTGGAAACTACCTGTTGGAATACCTAACGTTCACAGCATTTCGGATTAGCGGGATTTTTCTCTAAAAATCCGCTAAATAAAATTGGTGATCTTATGAATTGTTGATTTTCTGGCCATCATAATTCAATTGGTTCAGTATAATAATTTAGTTTTACCGTGATGACCGGTAAGGATAAAATATCCTGGAAGGTTATAAATTAATTTCAATTTTATTACCTTGCTCGGAAGGCACACATATAGTTTTTATTACGATTTCAATAACCCCCAACTAATAATACTATTGTAAAATTGTAGTCTGCACTTTGCCGTGACTCTGTAACTGGCAAATCCTGCCAAGTTCTAGGTTTTTATGCAGTGGAGGAGGCCACACAGGCCACCTGATGGCCATAGACATCAGTAAGGTGGAATAGACCAAACTATTGCAGCTATGGGGTCCTAGTGAAAAAAGATGAGCCTGTCAAGTTCCGAGCAGAAAAATAACAGATCCTAGGACTAGGACTAGGACCCCAATACAGCTCCATTCCTTTTGCTGTCTCTAACCCTGTTGGGTATACTCCCATCAAAATCTATGATTAATATTTTTTCAACAACATGCATATTATTTCAATATGCATGTTGCTAGCTAAATTATTTATGCTTGGTATCGTTAAAAATTAGGGATGTCTTCTACATTCTCAATTTCATCGCCTAACTGATCTTTAATGTCACTGACCAGTATCAAAATACAAACTCTGAGAGCTGAAACAGCAATTAGGGTCATTAAACACAGTTATTAAAACGTTTCAAGTACAAACATTAAATTCTCATGCATAAATTTCTTCCAACATTTCAGTACGATCGTGGCACCTTAAACATTTCAGGTGGAAAATTTAGTTCATGAATTTCAAAAGAGAATGCGAAAACAATTGGAGTAAAACTTTCGCTTCATGAATTTTAAACTGCGTCAGTATTTGAGATGGAACAGTTGAGGGCAAACATGACACTCGCCATTAGGGATAAATACAGTCTTGGGCTTGGGAGGATTTGAAGACGTGTTTACGCCAAATACTCTACGTGGAGCGGGCTGGGCTGACAGGCTTAGCAGTTGAAATCTGAATTAGCGACTACTTGGAATTTCCTTTAGGAATTTATTTCTAAAACAGGTTACTCGCGTACATTTCAACGTATTAACCGACTGCCGAAAGAGGTTAATGTTTTTGATCTGTAAGTTTAATATACAAAATGTCTTTAGAAGAAAGAACAAAGTTAACGAACCTAATTGAGGAGGTAGATAAATAATTTTTTTTTTTCACTGATTCAACAATAAGTGTAATGAACTACATAAGGATATTATCCAACAAACTGACCTCAAAGCGGACGTACAAATAATTGCTTTACTGCTACCTGATATACTGTGTAGCGTTACCATGACACAGCTAATCATTTCAATTTGCGGTAAAAGAGAGGGACAGCGCCTTATAACTGCTAACTCTGTCTTTTGCACACACTGTTAAATGCAAAGCTATGCCATGAAAACCCCCATATCATCGGAATAAACCTGTATCGTGAACCAACTTAGGTTTAACCACGTGACAAATAAACTGACAAATTGCTTTATTATATTCTCGTTATGTTCACATTAATTGGATTAAATCTTTTAAATTTTAGCCTTCTTACCAAAGGTTGAAAACGGTACTCTTATAAGAAGACTTTGTGGTCCGTCGTCTATACGTCTATTCGTCTATCCGTCTGCCCGTCCGTCCATCTGTTATCGAGTGAATTTTAAATATTTGCCGAACCCTCGATACTTGTTTGTATTGTTAATACTTTAATCCTCCTGTTACTGGCCGTGAACAAATCAAACTGCCCAGCTTGAGCCAGCTTTAGGCTTGTATAAAAATCCCGTTCTGCAGCGAAACATTTTCTCAAATAGTTTTCCTGCTAAGCTGTCACACTCACGCATATCTGGCAGAATATAAAGCCGGCCACACATAATCTCCGGCCTAAACCGTAAACGGACCATTTTTCCGACTAAATCCATCAAAACGATGTGTGAATGGGCCTTCATGCCAAAGTTATTAATCTACCCTCTTTTATGTAAGAGATGTCGTAATTTGATATCTTAAGTCACTTCATATTAATTAATCAATGTATTATGGAAGGGTGGGAGTCACAATATGTGTAGAAGTCTGTAAAAACGTGCGTGTTGATGCTTGAGACTTTACACGCTTTGTTTATTTTGATTTAAACAGTTATTTTACTATTACGAATTTAATCTATTTGTTTTGTGAATCCAACCGTTAAATTAATATAAGTTAATTTGATTATTATCTGCCTATTCTATTTAACGTTCTCTTCTTAAACACGTTTATTTGTAATTCTGTCAATTTGTGTTTATTTGTAACACGTAATAAAAGTAAAAGTCGTATTCTAGTAATGGTACATGAATAAATGAGAGCACTGTTTTGGATGTTATGTATGAATTTAAGTATAATAAGTATATATTTGTCTATATAAGTATTTATATCGTTAATTATGTCGCTAATTTGTAATATAATTAAATGTTGTCCCCAAAAACTAGTAGTACATGAAAATATTGTACCTAATTATTTTCCATGTCTTACTTTTTGTGTCTAAGCTATTACATGTCAGTCACGTAGACAAGTAGAAATCAAAGTCCCAAGCCTCCAACTCTTCAACAAGTTTATACGTAATTAACTATTGCGCAACTTCCTATTGTCAGGCCTAAATCTAGGGCTGCAAGCAAGTTGTTGAAACTAGCAAGTTTCGAGTGTAAAGGAAACATGGCTGGTGCCGAGTAGGAGATTGAACAACTTGCATAATTTGAGCATCTTGTTGACATAAAAGCTATTGTTGGTTGTGGCGTGTAAGTTTAAGCAGCTATTAAATGCAGAAGGTGCTAAGTTTACCTAACTGCTTGCTTATTAAGGCCAAAAGGCTTTGTTTTTATCGTATGCGTTAGGGTCTACCAATTATTTTTATTGTAAAGCCTACATAGAACGTTTTCAATGATGACGGTGGCCACTTAAAAACGGAAAATATTGATATTATTATATTAAATCTTCAGGGGTGACAATTGATTAATTACCTAAATCGGTTTAAATTTAAATCCTAAAAATGTTTGGACTTTCTGTCTGAATCTGTACTTCACAATGGAAGATATTTAAATTAATCTTGGAGTGCTAATACTAGGGAATAGTTGGCCATCGATTCTTCTAGCAATAGGGCTAGTCAATTGTATTCTACAGAGCTAACTAATTAATACTGCATAAATCAGTCCAAAGGGAAAGTGCGTGTCAACTAAAGTCAGTTCTATACAATACTTTTGGTTCCTTATGGTGGGGATAAAGTATATTTTTAACGAAGACCACGACTTGTAATTCACACTTGAAAATATAAATTATTAAACAACACGTTTTCAATTTTAAAACACCATGTCGAAAACACCTATCAAAAGTACAAACTCTAAACCATTAACAATATAAAGAAAAGACAGGAGATATCGCGGCACGATGCGCAGTTGACAAAAATGGATTACCTCGGCTCAGTAATGCGACACTATCACTCCCGTATACTTTATACGTACAGCTAGTTCAGTTCCCTGACGGATTCCCGATACATGCGCACGTATTTAGATATGAAATAGGTAGAATTGCGACAACCAAAGATAATTTCACTGAACAGAATGTATTGATTACTTCTTATAAGATTGTAGTGGTTTTAAATAAGCATCTTGTTTTCATACAAGCCTTACAAGACTTTGGATATAATAATCAACTAAGATGTTATGTAAATTACTAATTAACACTAAATTTGTTAGGTACTTTGGTTGATATAATTATCACATCAAATCAAAATCAAACAGTTGAACAGTTGTTGTGAAACGGTCCCAACTCAGCATGTGCTGGGTGTTAAGCTAGCGCTGGTCTTCGGTTGGGACCGCTCGGAGACAGCACAAATGATGACAATTTTTTTTAAATATATATTTAGAAAAAAATGTTTTTAAGTTAGTTATTATATATCTTAACATTCATAATTATTTTAATGATTTTAACTTTATTAATGACGACAGTAAGGTTTAAATTTGGCCATCTGACGTTGCGTGTTGTGTACTGGTGTGAGGATAACACAACCGGTAAAATTACTAGCATAGAGGATTTTAACGCATTTGCAGTCTTAAGATTGTAATCTTTATCTTCGTGTATATCCGTTACTTGGTGTATGTGGTGATTCAATATAGTGTTTTGTATTGTATTGTAGTTTGAGAACGTAAATGTGTATGGGTCTCAGGGCGTTTACTATCTACGATGAAGTCATATTGCTTTTGACATGTTATCGTATTGTTAACATTACGATAGCTCTTATTGACTTGACAGTCATGACCAGTGAGTTAAAAACAACACAACAACACATTTTGAATATTAGCTGGGACGTCCTGTAAAGTATAAAGTATCCCTATTCTTATTTCTTGCCTCTATTTTTATGTAAAATATTAGAAAACGCATACACTAAAGAGTATTTTCCTTGTCATACATCCTAAGGCCATAGATTAATAACGGCGTTCTTACATATTTTAACGTTCAACTTTGAGAGAAAACCTCCTTTAATAAAATGCTGCAGCTAATAAATTAAAAGATGGATGGATGGATGGACAATTTTTTATTGGAATATGCAATTAACTTTATTAAAATTCTTCTAATCCTACACACTACAGCTTTTACCCGCTACTTTTTCCACGTAGTTTTTTTTTTCTTGTGATCTGTCTGCCTTTGATTAAAAGTATTAAAGATCCTTTCCTAGAGCTCAAACTATCTCGTTTTATACTTTTTTACTAGTACAGAGGTCAGCATGAAGTAATCTTTAAAGGTGTAACAGACTTGATGCACTTTCAAACTGGTATATGGTTATGGATATCATATTATTATTAAAACTCTAATTTAAACCTTATTCTTAACGAACCCGAATAATTTTGCGGGTGGTAGGACCTTGTGCAGGGTCCGTCCGGATCGCTACCACCATCTTATTCATCAACTTACCGCCAAACAGCAATGTTCGCATTGTTGTGTTCCGATTTGGGGATAAGACAGCCGGTGTAATGACTAGTATAGAGGCATTCCATCTTAGTCCTCAGGGTTGGCAACGCATTTGCAGTCTTAGGCTTGCAGTCTTGTGAATGCGAATGTCTATGGGTCACAGTTTCCACTTACCATCAGGTAGCCTATGTGCTCGTTGGCCATATCTATGCCATAAAAAAAAACCTATACTTACTCCAAAAGCTTATAGTAAAAACATCTAGAACTAATTCAACTAACAACTTAGTTGAGTAATCTACACTTACTTATGTACAACAATCAGAAGCCACCAAGTTTCTTTTTCAGTGAAGATAGTACCAATTCCCTTGTTCATTTGTAGTTGATATAAGGCCATTAAGAACCTAAAATTTCCAAGATGTTTCCTAACTTCTCGTATCAACAACTAGGTTCTAATATTAACTACTAAATGTAACTTTAACTATTACATAATAGTTAGCTACAGCTACTAGATGAGGGATTTTTTTTATGGCATAGGGAAGGCAAATGAGCAAACTGGCCAGCTGATGGTAAGTGGAAACTGTGACCCAGAGACATTCGCGTTCACAAGACTGCAAGCCTAAGACTGCAAATGCGTTGCCAACCCTGAGGACTAAGATGGAATGCCTTTATGCTAGTCATTACACCGGCTGTCTTATCCCCAAACCGGAATACAACAATGCGAACACTGCTGTTTGGCGGTAAGTAAATGGATAGGATGGTGGTAGCGATCCGGACGGACTCTGTACAAGGTCCTACCACCCGCGGTGTGGAATTTGTCAATAAAATGAATTTTAAATCACCCGACCCAGCTAATGCTTAGCAATGGCAAAATGCAAAAAGATGAAGAATATATCACAGCTACTTTCTCGGAGGCAATAAATTTATTTGATTTCATGGGTGTATCATTTTATGAATATGATATCCATATTTTATTTCATAAATTGGTACGGAACATGGTTCGTAGGGATGAATCGTGATCTCATACATATTCCTATAATATATACTTACATAATATTTTAGAATTAGAAATGCATAGAATTTTGCTTCATGTTATACTACCGTATAAACTACTAAAATGTTTTTGCAATTCAATCCCGAAAATCAATTCAACTTCAAAAATAAATACAAGAGTAACCGCCAAAACCAACCAGGTACCTTCACATGATTCTGCCGTATTATTATCACCACACATCCTTTCGTAGCGTCCTTATAAAAAGTAGAGCCAAGTCACATCCCACGTTATCACGTTATGTATGTCTTAAGATGGCGCCATACTCCTTTCAACGGGTCCATGAAAAATGGCGTCATTGTAAACGTCACGGCAATTTTGGCGTCAATATTTCAAATTCAGGGAAGCGCCGGAGCCGTACGGTGCGTAAATCAGGAGTAATAAGGACTGAGAAATATTTGTTCCACGATAAGAAATAATCTTGGGACAATAATACAGATTTCTTTTGTTTTGTAAGTGGGACGTCAAAATTTGTGTTGTTTACGTTACGAAGCCTTAGGTAAACAGTCCGTATCTACCCGTTCATGCGCATTACGCGAAAGTTTTTGTCTATTCAAAGTCATGTTTAAACTGCCATAATATGAATTATCCCAACGATTAAAGTGACAAGGTACTAAAGTGTCTATATATTTATGAACTAGACTATACAATAATAGTACATTGTGCATCAAGGGTAGTATGAAGGGAATTACTAACGAGAGTGTTAGAAGCCCGACGCCGAAGGCGGAGGGCTTTTAATGACTCGAGTTAGTAATCCCCTTACTGCCTGTGATACACAATGGTTTTCATCACATTTGCGAGGAAAAAAACAAAGAGAAAACACTTTAACTCTGCAAAATATAAAGAAATAACTTTTGACGGACGGGAACGTAAATGGAAACGATATTTTTTTTGTGACCACAGATACTGCGTTTAGTTTCGACCTGGATTCGAGCCAGATTTAGCCAATTTGATAAAAATGTATAATTACTAAAATTAATGATAAATGTTGTTATAAACTTGAAATAGGTATAAAAATAATGAAGTTTAATGAAGCATATAGGTTTTGTGTAATGTAAGTTAGTCTATAGCTAATTTTTAAAGATGAAATTAGAAACCGATTTAACTTTTGGCTGAAAATTAAACCTCCTTAGTCAGAAATTATGTACGAAAGAGTTGCAAATTTTAAAAAGAAAGTCATTACTCCCTAGGGATGACAAACTCGCCATAATTCCCGCGGGAACAATTTAGGCCATTGTCCTTCTGTATACAGGCATGGAATAACACCATTTACGAGCAAGTGTGATGAAAAATAAATATATGTGCTTTACAGAATCAGTAGATTGAAAAAGATAGACCGAAAAGTACGGAGACGTAATAGCCTAGACTGTATTTTAAAAATTTCAGCCGTTTAGTGTGTTCTTACATTTTATTAAAATAAAAAATAAAGTGTTAAAAAACGAGACTGCATGTATTGATACCGTCATGAATATAATGTTAAAACAAATAAACCCAACTTTACTTTGATTTGAACCTTTTGTAACCTGTCACTCTCACAACCAAGACGAATCTAACAGCACCTCAGATGTTACAATCCATCAAGCCGTTTAGACTTCAGAACATGCGAAAGAAAGACATGTATTCATCCATACATCCTACTAATACTCGTAATATAAATGTGAATGTTAGTGTGTCTGTGTGTTAGTTTGTTATTCCTTCACGCTGCAACGGCTGGACGGATTTAGATGTAATTGGAATGGGGATAGCTTGTACCCTGAATTACATAGGCTACTTTTTAAACTTACCGAGGGAATAACAATAATGAAAATCGCCGCGGACTTCTAGTACATGTATTACAGTAACATAATCTGGCGCAGTCAGGTAAAAATATTAAAGGAAGTCAACGGCCTTTCAACTATAATTGTGTAGCACTCACGATTGAACCATTTTAGTTCCATCCAGGCAATATGTTAAATCAAACATTGTTATTTAACAAGCCACAGGATATCTGTCTGAGTGAAATTTCATTACGCGTTCGGTCTCGTCCGTAAGATGGCGACGATGTATCAATGTCAGGGAGACAGCGCGTGACTGTTGGTTTCAATGGGATGAACGCTGATCTATCGAGTTTACTTTAACCTAATATGTTGGTACTTTAGACGCACTTTTTTATTATACAGGCTTAAGAATACACGTTATTAAGTAAGTTTTTACGAGTTGAAAATGTTTATCTTTACTTCGTGGACATGAGTTTTATAAATAGCATTAAATTACTAATATTTTATCTTACTAAATATTACAAATCAGAAAGTTTGAATGTTTGGATGTTTGTTAATCAATCACGCTTTAATCGCTCAACGAATCTTGATGAAACTTGGCACACATAAAGGTCAGGTCCTGGAGAAGGACGTAGGATTATTTATGCCGGAAATTTAAAAGTTTCCCTAGTAAACAACGGTAATTGAAAACTACGCGGGCGAAGTCGCGGGCAGAAACTAGTAAATAAATGAATTTCTGGGGGCAATCGTACAAAAACTGACCTAATCCCAAACTGAGCTCTAGACTTATAATATAGGTACTAGATAATGATGAACTTACTTGTATTGAGAAATACATACAACATGCAACCGGGAATCAACCAGCGTAAATTTAAACAAATTTAGATTACTCGTCAACAGCGATCATAGGTACATTTAATTATTCCAATTGCATTCTATTCACACAGTATTTAGTGGAAAAACACTAAATGCAAGCCAGTCTATTTTCTATTAATATGATAAATATAAAATAATAACTCGATGATATTCCTTAAAGCAAATTGTTGTATGACAAGCATGAATATGTCTTTGTGATTCTCGGATGCGTTCTACGTTTCTGTAAATTTCAGGGTATATGGGACCGTCTATTGAACGCACACACAGCTAAATAATTATGGTGAATCAAAATTTAAAGCCCTTCAAGGCACCTTCAGCTTAGTATAGAATTATGAATAAGAGTACATAAAAAAGTCATAAAATAATTTTCGTCTCGTATGGTTCGGTATGAGATAAAAAATAAAACTTCTAGTACAGTCAAGGAATTTAATTCTTATACCACTTTGTACTACGTCAAAGTGACACTGTAAATAAAATCATAAGAAGTCTCTGAGGTTTTGATTGATTGCGTCACTTTGACAACGTCCAAAGTGGTATAGGATTTAAATTCCTTGACTGTATACAGGGTTTAATTTATCTATGGGTAAAACTGTTTGTACGTTCCGGTTCGATGGTTTTTATTTTTGCGTGTAACCAATGTTTTCAACAAAAGAAATGTTCTATTCTGCTCGACTCTATTCTACTAGACCATATTATAAGAGTCGACTTGTGAGCGTAGGGTACCTAGTTCAAACCCCCGCCTTCACAATGTATCAATGAGTTAAAGGAAAAACGTGAGGAAACCTACACATGCGAACAGCTGAATGTGTAGGAGGGTAATTGCACCAAATATCCTAAAGGATCGAAGTATATCTAAAAGGGGGATAAAATAAATCCATTTTATTAATCCCAGAAACCTTAAGAAGACTAAAGAGTTTTAATAAGTCATATTACCTGGAACACCTAGCGTGGATCTTGAAACCTAATTTTCCCGAAGATGTACTCAACAGATCGATGGATGGATTACTTACAAATATGTTAATATTGGTTGATCGTATAATGTCAAGAACAATTGGGTTTTTTATAGGTTCATTTTATATGTTGTGAAATGCAGAATGATACGGGTTGTTCTTAAGTGTTAAATCTGCATTACGTTTCCAACAGAAATGCTTTAAACCGAACAGTTTAGAGTATAATATACATGTAAAGTCCGTACCATCTAACCTGTCTTATTTAGAAAACGCTTTTATAGTGGCTAAGACGGCCGTTTTCTGGTGAATAAAGCAAATAGAGGGCACATTATGCACACTACGAGTATATTCCTGCTTTTATATCGTGGCAGGTAAGTGTTTTAAAGGTCATACAAAATATAACATCGATCAAATTTACTTTAATCTCCGAATTTTTCCAATGAATATCAATGCCTAACGCCACCCACGAGTATTATGGAGTATTAACAATAAAAATGTGATAAAGACGATAACCTTTATTGCTACTCGCCTTAAGGTCGCATTATCTTCGTCTTTGGGAGCTCGTTGCTTGGTAAAAACAGCTTTTTCACTTGAAAATTGCTCGCAATTTCTAATAAAATGCTAAAAACGTGCGTCTCAAAGAACATTAAACTAAAAACGTTTTTAAAATATTACCAATGCCAATGTCAGGATAGCTGCGGTGGATAAGGCCGTCACGGAAAGTCTACCAATTGTACCATTCTCCTGAAATTAAATTCATGCTAATTTCGATCATATTAACAACGCATTAATTATTTGGTAGATAATATATCAGATATTGAATTTACGAGTGCTCCAATAAATGTACATTTAACTATGTAAAAAGGGCCCAGAGCAAATTTTTACAAAATCTTAAATCATTCTAACTGATCTAAAAGTGGCGTATTCCCGACCTTTCAGGGAAGGGAAAAAAAATTTTTTTTTGGTTCAAAACAATCATACATTCCCTAATCTGTGGTACGGTAGCGTGCATTTGCGGTAAAATTGAAGAACGAGAAAGAAATTACTCACCTTTGTTAACGATGTCGCTAATATTTCTTGCCTCATTAACGTTTAACGTTTCTTGTATACTTACTGTAGTTCTGTTATTCACCGACCAAAACGGCTCGTTTTTTCAACAGAAAATGTTCTTTTCTCTCAAAGCAACTGCGATAAAATATTCGTTAAAGCCGTTGCTATAGAAACGAATGAAGTATTCATCAAAAGAGCGCGTCATACGCATATTTCAATTTAGCATATTTCTGTATATTTTGATACATTCCGACTATGGTGTGAAATGTAAGAAAATAATGTGAAGATTTGTTTGGTTTTAAAGTGGGTTTTACGTTTCCTATATATTATAGTTTCATCTTTTATTATTCCGAGCAAAATTTCACTAACAAGAGTTAGAATTAAATTTGTAAAGTTAGTTTAGGTAGGTTCAAAGTTTGCGTAGAATGTATGCTACATTTGCATGCTTAAAACGTTTAAATTCTCAAAGTAATTATAACTTTAATGTTTCATATTAGTCGCGTAAAATGTATTGTTTCAAGCGTTTTCTTTAGCTCTTATAACCATGTTTATAGCATTGTAACAGCCAATATAAATTAAGCTGCAATATGTGCTCATAATTCACCTTTGAACTAAAGAGTTAATTTAAATCTGAAATTGTTTTAATTATACGTTATGCTTAACTTGACCTACAAAAACGATTTAAAAAATATCTTACATTTGGTTAAAGCTAAAGGAATTGGATTCGTTTTTAATGACACAGACGTATTATGAATCGTTTAGTGGTAATATTGATAATATTATATAGAGGTCGAATAATCGGGAGCTAATTTTAAATTCTTGTAATTTTGATAAAGCGGTGAAACAATTAATATCAAACAATTTAAGCTCTAAGTCTAGGCTGGTTCTATGGGTACTAGACAACGATATAAATATTTCTAAAGAGATATATATAAGGTACTTATATGAATAGAAAACATCCAAGACTCAGTAGCAAATACTCGCAATCATCACACAAATATTGGCCCATATCGGTAATCGAATCCGGGACCGCATCGTAGACAGGATCACTACCAACTAGGCCAACGCGTCGTCTAAACATCGACAGAGAATTATAACTAATATTTACGTAGGTAATCATGAAAACCTTCACATACTTATGTACTTCAAAATGTCTTATTGCTCTTAGGATGATTGTTAAACTATAGTACCTAGACTATCCAAGAAGAGACTTAAATAAGCCATGATGAAAAGAGTTATTTTCCTAAATGCCAGCGAAGGCAAATGTAGTTCAAGTGTCATAATTATTCATTTATAGAAAGACAACAAATTACTACAACTGGTACACTCTTAACCTGCCATTTTTATTTTAGACTATTCACTCAGATTAGCAAAGAAATTACTATAAAACCAGTGGTTTTGAAAATATTTTCACGATCTACACTTACGTTCATGTCCTTCACTTCGTCATTCACGTGCATGCACAACATTCATCATACTTGATGAACATTCATGACCTTTTAGGCATTAAGTACGCCATTTTGTACATTTTATAATGTACTTATTGTGCTAAGAAGTTAAAATTAATTAACAAATTAAATAACTTGAAGGAGGAAATGTAGCCCGGCATGCAAAACCAGCATACATCTCCACCTACATCATTAGTCACAGGTTTTTATGAGTAGATACCACCACCAGGAACAAAAAGTGTTGCTTCAGTCTGCCTAAACATAGTCTCAAAAAGTCACTTTTAGAGCATGAGAATAGAGAAAAAGAAAAATCTATTTGAATAACACAACAACAAGAAACTTAGAGTAAAATGAACCCTATGTGAATCGATTCCCATTAATAATCGATATCTACGCTAGCAAATAATTACAGGCTAATATTGTGCCCAGCTAGCCTTAATAACAGGTTTCAGAGCGATTTATTATTCGAATAAAAATTGATTTGCTGCTATAGTAAATTTTAACTAAATTATACCTCGATTACAATTAAACTTGTCAGGAGGATTAATTATAGCATTTTCAAATACAAGTTTAGGTATAAATACCTACCTAATAAATATAATAGTGGACGGATAACATTACTCGTAACAAATACAAAAAATACAATATGCAGTTCATCGGTTCATTTGTTAATGGGTACTCTAACGTCCCAACTAAACGAACCAAATGTACAAATTACCTTAAATTACTTATCTGATCAACCAATCATCAAATTACCTCGACCATCAAGCTGCGAGACGTCTGTCTGATCCCAACCAATGTCCGCCATCTTTTTCAAGATAACTTTAAAGATTTGCCTAAATGAGATCTCTACTCTACACCTCTTATTCATAAACGAATTATAAACCTATACATACATACAATCACGCATCTTCCCCATAGGGGTAAGCCGAGACCACTTCATTCCACTTTCTAAGATCCAGACAAACTTCCCTCGCTTCCTTCACACTCATCTTTTCATACAAGTGCGTCGGTTTAGGGTACTCCTGACCTGGCCCTTTCTTAATACATCAATCTGATCGTTAAATGCTTGCTTTGGCAGCCTTCTTCCAACATTCTCATTTACTCTTGCCTCATATATCTGTTTTGTCAATCCCACTTCATCCATTCTCTCCACATGACCAAATCACTTCAGGCATTCCTTTATTAATTCTTGTCACTACATCTTCTTTTACCCCACAACGTTCTCTTATTACACTGTTTCTAATCCTATCACACAAGTTCACCTCAACCGTACTTCTCTACGCTTTCATTTCTACTGCATTAATTATCATACTGTCATGTTTCTTCTGCCAAACAAACCTATTTTATTTCTAATTCTTATTTTAGTTTAAGGCTTTCACTACTGTGACACTTTGCTCGCAGGACTGATGGCCGATGGGGTCAGAAGGTTCTTGAGCGGCGTCCGCGGACCGGGAGCAAGCTGTAGGTAGGCCTCCAACAAGATGGAGTGACGACCTTGTAAGGATCGCGGGAGCGCGGTGGATGCGAAAAGCACAAGACCGGTTTGAGTGGAGAGCCTTGGGGGAGGCCTATGTCCAGTAGTGAACGTCTTTCGGCTGGCATGATGATGATGATGTTTCACTACTGTCACGGTGTATTTCACCAATGCCGAGTTATTTATAGACACTCTCATGCACTTATTAGATAAATTTATAAGTCCACGAATATCACACACATAAGTCGGTGAAAGATTATTTTATCTTGTGGACTAAACAGAAGCACATGGGATTAGCTCCAAGCCCTTCTGTCAAGACCATATTTTTGTTAAAGTATGGATTTTCACTTTCTGTCAGATGCTAATGTTACAATGACAGATGAAAAAAGCGTACTTTAAGGATATTTTAGCTTTTGTGCGTTTATGAGTAAGAGGGCTTTGGCTAAATACCTCTGGAATCTCATGGACCCGCTAAAAACAGCTCAGGATTCAATT
This sequence comes from Acleris sparsana, assembly GCA_923062465.1. NCBI lineage: Eukaryota > Metazoa > Arthropoda > Insecta > Lepidoptera > Tortricidae > Acleris > Acleris sparsana. The sequence continues at coordinate 12,285,985 of OV281296.1, forward strand.
TGTTTCTCAAGCTTCAGTCGTAGACTACAAACAATCCGACGCCAACTGATCCTGACTTCACCCTATATCAACCGGATACGGTACGTTATTTTTCGGTTACAGTTTTCGTCACAACGCAAATGCTTGCAACCGATAAATTGGTCTTTTCAGAGGGAGTAGCCCAGATGCAAACGCTGATAAAATAGGTATCTGTTTTCTATCGGTTCAAAATATATAGAGTTGTCATAGCGGTCGAGCGATCTGTCATCACCTTAATAAATTATGTCAATCCTATACATTTTGTCAATTTTATAAAATTGGTAACTCAGCTGAGATTGGATCCTGAAGGTCTTACTTGCTTTTAGCCTTGGCATTCAAAACGTCTCAAAAGTACACTGACCAAGTACGCAAATGACTTGTTTATCTAATGTCATGATTACAAAATTGTCTTAGTTTCAGTAAGACTTACTTAGCGAGACGTCTAGATCGTGAAATACACAAGTAGGCAGAATGACTCAATTGTTTAAGGTCTTGATTGTATTGTCTTGATATGTGAAATCTTCACATCTCAATCCAGACGATTTACCTATTAAAACATTATGACATTAAGTCGTTTTACAGCCAAATCATTCCGCTACTATGGCTTATAGCAATGAGAGCGTTTTACAGACCAACACAATTTGCTACCCGGACCAATATACAAATAAGGTGCTCTGCTCGCCGAGGCTAAATGCAAGTAAGGCCTTTAGGACCGAACCCGCGTTATACATCCTAACTAACGCTAGGTCGCACTCTATAATAATACGAGGTCTGTGAAGGACTGAACATTCACTCGCTAGCGAGTAGGTACGTTAATTGTAACTCATGGTCAGTGTGGTCCAAACGGATCAAGTGTAGTCGACGGCATACCTACTGAACTCTTCGTTAGTTTTTCTCATACCGTGGAAATTCCGGAGTGTAGGCCAACCCTAACCCCACGTCTTCGAAATTGCCAATTTAGACACGTAAAACTTAATCTTTAGAGGACATGACATACTTGGTTGGCCATGAATACGAGGTGACTTCAAATCTACCTCCAAAGTAATGGGCTAAATTAAGCCCACCTAACGTCTACTATAAAAGCCGCCTAGCAAAGGTTTGCTAAAGCTCTTTATCTCAGCTTTAGTTCACTATTGCAAATTATTTTAACGAAGACATGAAAAATAAATAAGGCTTCTATTATTCTATGCAGTTTTAAGCATATACGGTACTTTTATAAGCAAGAGTACAACCAAGGCACAGGAATACAGAATACAGGGTTGTACAGGGAGTTTAGTTTTAAAAAAATAGTTTAAAAAAATTCTTGTTTTTTAGGCTTCTTTAAAACATAAGGCAAAGAAAAAAGGAGGGGTCTATTATTACTCGATAAAACTATTTTGTTTTTGACATGTTATCGTATTGTCAATGTTACAAATACATTGTAACGAAGTTTAAAACCAATACAATGGCTTAACCAAGTAGAATAGAGCCCCAAGTAATTTTTCAAAGTCATAATAATTTAAGCGAAGCTCCATTCTTCCCCGATTCAGATTTTGTTTGTCCGCATACTCCTCCCTTACTATTTATTAGAGATAATACATCATATCATAATACATCTAGCCACAGATGGCTTAGAAAAATTAAATTAAAATTGGAAAGCGGGCAAACCACGGAGGAATAATCACCGAAACTCGCTTCCCATAGACTTTCAATGGGAAAAATGGGAAAATTGCTTCGCTCCATTTAGACTTGCCCGAGAACGGCAAGTGCAAGTTAACCCAAGCACGATACTGCTTATATTTTTAGGCTATAATGTTTTCAATCCAAAATGGCGCACTCCCACTCCTTAAGAGGATTGTGAAGCTAAAAATGTCCATATAAAATGCGGTAACGTTTCCTTTTAAACCTAGTTCACGATTTTTTAGTTCTTGAAAAATAACCAAAAAAAAACCGTAAACATACAAACCTAGTTTTTGATAATAACCACAACATAATATTCAAACATCATGGAACTAGGACTTGATTTAGGGTGTGAGAAACTTTATAACCTAGGGCCTAGATAGCTGCATTTATCGCGTGACAAAATGTGGATAAAGCATCTGTCACTTTCTGACACTTTATACGTACGAGAGGAACGGATGCGTTATCCACTTTTTATCAAGCGATAAACGCAACCATACTAGGCCAGCAGAAGCTAAATTTGTTAGTTATCTCGACAGTTACGCGATTAAAGTGTCGGTCCACAATACTCAATTTTGCGTACATTGACGGTTGCGACCAGTCTCAGTTTCATTGGTCGTTAGCCCGCATGCTTGTAGCAATCGATTGACGAGTTGTTTTAACAATGTCGTGCACAGAGCTATTGCAGCGGCGCAATGTATCACGAAAATCATGCGGGCTATTTAATGTAAGTGGTGGGACGTGCCATCGTGGACTGAAAACACTTCGTTTGTAGAGTTTTGTCTGAACCTAGTTCCTTCTTAGAATTCCGTTTCCAAAGGGTGTTAAGGGTGGGACCCTATTTCTCAGACTCCGCTGTCCGTTCGTCCATAGGTATTAGGTAGTCAGTTGAAATGTACACAATGTATATATTACTATTGCCGCATGAACAACAAATAAAAAATAAAAAAAGTGAGTTGGCTCTATAATATCTTTGAAGAGCTTTAACCAGCGAAGTGCAGCCTATGACGAGCAGGCTTAACTTGCCTTTTCGTAACAATCAGTTGACGTTGAAAACAGGTTCTTAAGTAGCCATAATATTTAGCATATTTTATATTTTCTAGCTTCATAAATAATATTCGCAGGGCAAATAAAGAATTTATGTTTTACTAAGTGAGGTTTTGCGGTTTTACAAACAGGAAAGAGCTTCGAATTTTAAAGCAGATTTTCTATTAAGAGATGCATTTAAAATTGCGTTGCGGTTTACGCCGGCACGAATTTCTGCCTTTATTATAAATAATATAAACACACATTTTTATGACAACGAATAACAGTAGTTTACTAGTTTTAATAGTGCCGTGGGGGTAAATCGGTTAGTCTAAAATTGTTTTGCCTATTTTGGTTTCGTCACATATTTTTTTGCATAAATTGTCGTAAATTGTTTGATCGAAATTGTTTTTCATAATCTTGTTTGGGCGAAAAATTGTTTATTATAAATATATGTTTTGGAATAACTTTTTTTTTCGAATGATTTTTTGGTATAACGTTGACCGTGAGGAGTAGTCAACGAAGCTCCGTTTCGCGGAGCACCTATTCCGCGTAGTTGTGGCGCTTCGCGCCTTGATACAATTCTTACCTATCCTAACCTATAGATTAGATGAGACCTACTTACGTGTTTTATACTTACAACGTCAAGGTCTTACAACGTCAAGGTCGGACAACGTTATGGTCTTAAAACGTCCAGCTTAATACTCTGATATTCTACGATCTAGGTAGCTTGACATTTCAAGACATTGACTTTAAAAAATGATGGTGTTTTACCACCTTGTCATTCTGAGACTTAGACGTATTACTAGTATGACATTCTACGATCTAGGCAGCTTGGCATTTCAAGACTTGGACATTAAACGCCGAAGCAGACTACAAAAAAAATTACCTCAAGCGACGATAAATGCCTTTTGATAAAATGAAAATTCTGCGTAATGTGATGAATGATGATATTCGTTGAAAGGTGTTTCGATAAAATAATAGGTATCCGTAATGTTTGTTTTTTTAGGGCAATGAGTTAGTGGATAAGATGGTGGTAGCGACCCTGCGCAAGGTCCTACCACCACTAATTCAAAATACATAATTATAAAAAAAAAGAATGAGAAACAGGTAAAGAACCACTCATAAAGGAAGAAGGCAATTTGTAATAAAATAAAACATTAAAACCAAAAATATTAATCCTAGCATTGAAAAATCATATATTATTTACTAAATTAGGTAAATATGGAAAACCTATAGTAAATTACATCTAGGTACAACAATAACAAAATTTAAGCTTTCACGCCATCAATTATTTCTCAATGATTGAAGCCGTTTCACTGAACAATGAAGTATTAACTTCACAACGATATTGTTCGAGCGTTCACTCATAGGTGTATAATTTTAATTGGAATCGGTATATGAATTGCAAACAATGCGGAGTAACCGCGACGATCCGGTGCATAAATGCGACGTGATGCAGATTTAATGACCCTTGCATTGTGCATTTTAAGTTCCATCCAATACGTGTTATGGTGCGGAACAGATTTTGCTTTCAAGGATGAAAGAGTCTGCATCTTTTAGAAACTTTTAAAACATAACTCGTTAGAGATTCTTTTAATCTTAGTACCTACTATTAATTGTTTTTTAAATATTAACGTGATTATGAACTATCTAGTCGCTTTCACTGTTGCCTTGAACGTTCGGCCATTTTGTTGTTTTCAAACATTTGACAACCGCTCAAAGGTTGACTGGAAGAGATCCCTTAAGGGAATAAGTTTACATACCTTTTGTATTTCCGTCTATTATGTTATTTGTTATTTTATTACATACAAACAGCTTCAGGTTTTTTGTTAGTTTAATGGACGCAGAGCTTCAATGATGTGGGCTCGGAAACGCAAAGACGTACCTAAATGCAAATGAGTCGCCAAATAACAGTATTTTGTGAAATACCTCGATGCTCCTCCTCTACAGTGTAAACAGTAGTTCGTCTTCAAACGAAGGTATACTCGCAGCTTGCATGTGTGCGTGATTCGACCGTACGCCCCGCAAGCCACCACAATGAAACTCAACAGGACGTCAACCCGTTATAGTCAGGGCTGCGCCATCGCTGTGTTTGGGTGCGTATTAAGAAGCGAGCAATGCGCATTGACGCAAACCTCGTGCCCGAGCGGCTAAAATTGCTGGAGACGAAATTTAATACCTTTCTATCTAATTAAACAAGGTGCAAAATACACCTTAGGAAGTAAGTCTGTAAGCTTTTTTTTGCAACTAATTGAGTTCGTTAGTTACGCTTTATTGCAGTATCACCGACACTATGTATCCTTTTCCTACCGGTAAAAACAACGTGTGGCCTGTCACTTGACCAACAAGACCTTAATTGAGGATTGAATCAATACGCTTTCCAAAGCATTGCACATCTCAAGTGAAAAACCCTTCGGTTTCCCTTTTATCTCCCGATAAATGCCCTCGAATCACATAAGAGCGTTCCGCAATCACGGCTTACTCAATTAGCCTCAACTTGCCGTAATAGACTTCTTTCTCTGTATTTTTTTTAACTCCGCCGTTTTGCGGGGATCGGTTCTCGAGCGATTCGCTTTGTGAAAAAGATAGAAATCTGAATCTACAGTAATTACTTCGTGAAATTGAAAGAAGTAGAGATAAGACTATTACTCAAAATAGGCTTAAGCACTTGAATAGGTTATTAAGGGGGAAGGGGGGGGGGATACCTACCAGGAGCGCTTTTCTAATCGGGCTAAATCTAATTGCATTTGATGTGTTATCGTATTTTTAATGTTATGATAACTCTTATATACCTACTTAAAAACAATGGCGGCCGAACTAAAACACCTTATTAACCTTGTTATATACAGCGACTTAGTCCACTTAGACTGAAATGGTGTTTTTTAAGCGAATTTTATAATATTCTACACCATGTTTTTTCTCTATTTTCATCAAAACGCCAGAGATAATGCATAAAATTCTTGGTCTCAGCCTCAGTTGACATTCCATTTCATAGTGTGATTAAAAATCAGGGGGTTATTTTATATTTTCTTTTTCATCATTTGTTAACGTATTGTCAACATTATAATAGCTCCTATTGTTTGATAGTAAAGGCGAGTAAGAAACAATACGTTAAAAATTGATACAAACACAATGTATGTATGTATCTGTGTCATTATGGGTCTCAGATTAGTGCACCGAATAAGAATTGTAAATCACTTGTACTCTTTGCAAAACTTGTAAATACAACAACAGTTCTTAAATTTAATATGCTGTCAATGGCAATTGTCTTTTTTTGTACCTCCTAACGTCCACGCAAGTAAACGCAAAATCAAAATGTTTTAGCGATGCTTTTGTGGTTATTTTATTCTACAGCCGCTATTAAATATAATATCCGAGCGCACAAGGTTCTTAAAAATATGAGACAGACTCTACAGGGTGGAAAAAACGAACCCGACATTGATGGCAAGTATGTTAAATAATGGAAATAGCAAGTTCTGCACAAAAGAGACTTGATATTACTATTGGAAAAAAAAATGCATAATAGGATATTTGTAATAAATCCTCTTCCTTAACCGGTAATCGAACAGGTCGAATATAACAAAACAATGAAGTCGTGTTTTATGATACAGATCGAAAGAGTCATAATTGTGATCGTTTATGTGTATTATGTGTGTTAAGGCAGACAAATTTTCAAAAATTGCATTAATCCCTTTTTTTTCAAAATTAAAAGTAAGTCTCTTTTGCGTAGAATTGGCTGTTTCCAAAATTTAAGCTAGTTGCCGTCCATATGGCGTTAATTTTGTCCACCCTGTATAGTTAAGAGTTTTTTTTGAGCTAAAGCATTAACAGACAAATGGACGCAGGAAAATTAAAGCAAACTTCAATGTTCTGCCGCAGCACATTGTAATTGTATTCCCCTGTAATTGGTATGTAAACAAATCAGAAACTGTCCAACGTGTCATCCCCTACCTTCAAATAATTTCAAACTGGAACCCAGGTGACATTTTCCTTCACTACTGCTGCCGACCAGTAACGATCAAAGTTTCTTAAGCGTAAAGCCGATATTCCAATATTACTTGTACATCCAAATAGTCTATATCCTACTATGCTGCAGCTTAATTTGATATTGGAAGCTTCGGGAGTTCAAAATTTACCCGAAATCGTGCTTGAAAGTGCTGGGAATTTGTACTTCATACTGCGTTCTGGTACGAGGTACTGTTACTTACTAACGATCCACGTTCATCTTCAATTTGCGAGGTTTGTTCAGCTGGTAACAAACTTTGTACAAGGATCCACAATCCACGAGTAACTACAGCATCCACTTAATCATTGTATTTCAGTGAGCTGAGGTAATCAGCATCATATGCAAGTATGAGTAGTTTAGGACGTTATTACTTGGCCATCTGTTATTATTCTACAGAACGAACTATGAACAGAGAAATATTTACCTGAGAGCCGAGTAACTCAAGGCCATTTTATTATCCATGCGATTTTACTTTAACATCGAAGATTATTTTTGGAACTAACCAAAACTACGTTTAAATACGAAGAAATCCGTATCAATCAATTACAACGGAAATCAATCCCGTCGTAAAACGTTTTGGCTTCTATAAATGCAATTCCTGCTTTGTTGTATAATATGTATCATACCTACCTACATGTTTTCTTGTTTACTCTAAATCTATAAGAACAGTTAGCTATTAAAACTTCGACAGTTTTTCTCCTTCTTTGAATAGTATTTCAAATAGCAGATATAACTTCACAATATCGGAGATTTTTGACAGCCTTTATTCTCTCGTTTAAAACCTAAAACTCATCCGCCCATCGCCGCCATTGCTCTCCAAACTTAATTTTCATTATTTCGAAGTGCCCACAAACAAAACACGGGAGATTAATGTTCCGCCATTATACGTCGGTTGAATTTGAAATTCGAACTCAGGTAGAAAACCGTGTGTTGTGTAGCTTCGGATTAAAACTGACATCAACGAAATTTGACGTTTATAAATAATGATAACAACCCGCTCGCAATAAGGGGAAAAAAATGGTATATAAGAAAAAGACACACGGCATTACCTTATAGTTTCAATAGGTATATAAATTGTTCTACGACAATGGGCTCAGGTTTCAGCATGCTCAGCTGCGAGCTGGGTCAGCTGTACAGCGCTGGTTATCAGCCTGCACCTAGCTCTCGGCTACATTTTGACGAGTTACAAGGGAAACGTTAACTACGCTGTACCCTACCTATAGGTAATGAAGATCGTACAGTTGCTGATTTGAGATGAGGTAAGTATTGTGTCAAAGTAGGTATAGGTTCAAACAAGCAAGCATGCCTTTAGCAAAGCATTTAGGTACCCATAACCTTGGTAAAGCTGCGGCCGCGGTAAGACTGTGATCAAAACTTACGGGCTAAACTGGGCTCGTGTGCGAATTCGGAGATAAAACAATTCCATACCATACCTGCTCCGTAGATACAGGTAAGCATATGCTTATGATGGTGCTCGAATAATATGTCGTGTTCATTGCGCTTCTGAATACTTCACAGTCAAGGGAAAAGGAAATAATGGTTTTGCATTTTCCTTTAGAGGATATTTGAACGTGGTTTTCATGATATAAGAGCCTGATATGATTTTGTATAAAGGATGCTTAAGTGATGTTCAAGAGCACTAGCGTCAGGATGAGGACTCGCTCAAGCGTAAATAAAATAGCATAATTAGTCAATTATAATGGATAAGTTCGCCTTTGTACATTATTTTATTATCTCCATGGTATTGTGTCCCCAGCCACGTATAGAAACCACGCCCATAGCGTTGTCAATAGCAACCTATTTTTTTTTATGGTAAGGTGAAGGCACGCGAGCACTCAGCCCACCTGATGGTAAGTGGGATTTGAGACCCATAGACACGTGAAATCTCAAGACTACAATTTCCAAACTGCAATCCTAAGACTTCAAATGCGTTGCCAACCCTGAGGACTGAGGTGGAATGCCTCTATGCTAGTAATTCGGAACACAGCAATGCGAACACTGCTGCTCGGCTGTGGGTTAATTGATAATATGGTGATAGCAATCCGGACGGAACCTGCATAAGGCACCAAATACTTGCTTAAAATAGAAGCTCTACTTGGTACAGTCGATTAGAAAGAGATGGTTCCACTTTTTGGACCTAATTACAATTTCATAACGTGAAAAAGTAGATACATCTTTTTGTATTCCAAATTTGTTACTACAAGTTTGTTATACGATTGTTTAATGTATCGTCCACGTGCATCGTTTTTGTGATGGTTTATCTTCTACCGCTTTGAAGTTTGAACTGTAAGCATGTTTTATTTTCAAAGCTTTCTGTGATATAATAAAAATATCCAGAATTAGCTCATAGTTAGAAATAAGGGACACTTATAACTTTACGCTTTCCCGTCGGCAGCACGTGTTGGATTCTATGATAGAAAATTGATATCTTATTTATGAAACGAATTCGTTTGAGAAAATATCATTGTGGATTTGTAAAGAGAACACATTTGGCAGAATAAAGTGGTTGTTACCTTTTATTCGTAACGATAGTCATTACCAAAAAATACATTAAATATAACCTTAGACGTCTTTCAAAATGTTCTCAATTATGTGACTGCTCACAGTCAATTTAGACTTATTTAGACACTTTTTTTAAACAACATCTTTTCGTATTGTTTACAATATGGTACCTCTAATTACCATAACAATAAAAGCGGCCGTTACACTAAAGACAACTTCACGAGTATATTTAAAAAAGTTACATACAAAACTTCACGCCTGGGTGAGCAGAGATTATGAAACGCTAGATGCACCGGTCTAAACTTACAATTTTTGCTTTCTCTATATTCATCAACCTCTCCATACTCATAGGCCCTTATTCAGCACATCGCGAATCTGATCACTGTATGAGCGTCTACTGCGTCCATTACCAACATCTCTACTTCATCACATCATCATCATCATGTCAGCCGAAAGACGTCCACTGCTGGACATAGGCCTCCCACAAGGCTTTCCACTCAGACCGGTCTTGTGCTTTTCACATCCACCGCGGTCCCGCGATCCTGACGAGGTCGTCACTCTATCTTGTTGGAGGCCTACCTACAGCACGTCTTCCGGTCCGTGGACGCCACTCCAGAACCTTCTGACCCCATCGGCCATAAGTCCTGCAAGCAATGTGCCCCACCCACTGCCACTTCAGTTTAGCTATTCTTCGGGCTATGTCGGTAACCTTAGTTCTACTGCGGATATCATCATTTCTGATTCTATCACGCAGAGAAACTCCAAGCATAGCCCTATCTATAGCCCTCTGAGTGACTTTGAGCTTCCTTATGAGGCCCATTGTTAGCGCCCACGTCTCAGATCCGTAAGTCATCACTTGCAACACACACTGGTCAAAGACTTTTAACTTCAAACACTGCGGTAATTTGGACGAAAAGGTGTTCGACGAGTGACCTCTTTCTCAAAGTTACCTAACTGGACCGTTTATCCCAGGTAAATATAGTCGTCAACAACTTCGAGCGCAGAGCCTCCGACTATCACGGGAGTTGGCGCGACATGGACATTGGACTGAGGTCCTCCATGGTTTCAGCCACATCTCTACTTACTCTCTCAAAAAATGTGTCATCTCTATTTATTTCAATGTTTTTAAAAGTTTGTTTCTACTTGATATATTGTCACTAACTTTATTACTCTAAATTCGCGTGAACAGTTCCTACTCAACGTTTATCAATCTTAATCGTAATTGTTTACAATTTGGCCACTGCCGACAAGGGACCTCACGATACGGTCACCTTGAGAAACTCTTCAATTATATAACAAAACAAAAACAAGATCAAGTTCAGAGTTTGGAAGAATTTTTACGTGCCAAGTTTTTCAACAATTTGGGGAATATTGTAGGCGCTTCGTTGGGACGTTGCCTGCCATTACAGTGTAGTTTCAAAAGACTATTCCTTTTTTACGCGTTATTTATTTAGTATTTAGGAAAAAGTTACGTCGGCAAAAAGGAAACCTAAATAAAAGAGGAAAACTGAGGTCACTTCACATTTCATAATATAAAATCAAACGAACTCTAAATTATCATACTATACGTAAAATATGTTTAAGGGGTTTTTTACATTGAACTTGTAGCTTGTAGGCAGCTATGCGTCTGGGCATATATTTTCTTTCATGCCAGATTTGAACAAGCCAATTCGGACGAGCCGTGCTCAAGTAATACTCCGTCATAGTGCCACTGATTTTTTATTTAATAAAAAATATCCAAACTAAAAAAACCTTACTATCCATTCAAACTCAGTCATACAAGTGGGATCCCTTCGACTCCCATATATAGTTTCGATTTTCGAAAGTCAGAAACTGGTATCCATATTATTTTTAGTAATTATAATCAACAGTCATAATCGTTGTTAGGTATATCGCTAAAATTAATATAATGATTAAGAACAATAATTTTACATATCATACAAGACAAAAGTCATAAAATTGATCAGCCCACTATCAAAAGGCATCATCTCAAAGGCAAGGTACCGTTTACTTTTCATAAATATTGTAGGTTTTATTTTCATATTTACTATTATTTTTATTCATATAATTCTTTAAAACGTTGTATTAATAAATTTTGTTACACTAATTAATGGTTCTACCTCAATGTTATTATCAGTTGAGAGACCTATAGGAGGACTGCCCACGGCACTACTAAACCGCACTACTCACCAAAACTAGTATCATAAATATACGGTAGGTTTAGGTTATGTTAGTTATTCCGCAGGCCCGAAGGTCCAAACTACCCAGAAAAAGTAGCTCCGGGATAGCGGTGCTCCGTCGACTCCGTTAAATTTGAATTAGAAATAGAAATCATTGGTCAGTAGTGCGGCTTAGTAGTGCCGTGGGAAAGGTGGGGGGATATAGCTTGTCTCTCCTTTGATTTATTTGATAGAATTGGCAAAAGACGATGTACTTAAATTTATGGTTTAAAAATGTTAATTCTTGTAAGCATTATTTAAAATAATAATATTCCTTTTGAAATTCTACCTTTCAATACGATCAGCACATTTAATATTATGACCAATAACGGTATGGCATAAACGGCATTTGATAGTTATGACTAATGAACGGGGAAGAAAGAAAATTATGACTATTGTAATTATTAACAAAGACAAAATGACAAGCAACGATTATGAAGAACAACGGTATGGATAAACCAAATCGACAGATTTATGTTATGGGAGTCAATATAGACCATACAAGACCATATAAATTGAACATTGCAAATTGTATTGCTCTAAATACGTTGTTAACTTAATTGAAACCAATTTATTATACCTTCTTTTATAACACAGCGTAATCAGACATTGACGCAAAAGGTAGGTATTTGGAAAAGTTTTCTCAGAAAGGTCTTTCGTTATGGCGCTCTTGAGTCAACGAGTTGGAAAATTAATCAAGTAAAAGCAGTGTCGAATGAGACGTGAGCAGCGTGCATTCAATCTTCTCGTGCATACAATTTGGGCATGATGACACGGGAAAAGCATTGAGTAAGGTACGTAAAGGAAGTAGTGAATAATCAAACGACATCTCGTATTTTGCCGGGTAAGTATTTATCTTGAATGCTGAGTAAGATCATCGATGCAGTTTGATGATTACTACACTGTATGAGATTCGTAATGTACAATTTTTATTTTGACTCTTCGAGTTTCTTGGAAGTCATATTTACAATTGTCTAGATCATTAATTCTTCTTCGATTCAAATTTTGAATACTGAAAATATATCACGGAATGGAAAATCAACGCGATTTAAGTCAGAAGTCACAAGACAAGATTCAGTCTTAAATAAAAATAAAACTTTCTACAGGTTATTTTATTTTGATGAGAACTTGGAAGACTTTACATCAACTGCGTTTTATGACTATTTTATTAACAGAGTTGCTATTCGCTTAACGTCTCTTTGTCGTAAGGTTGATCTAGCGAGCGAAGTCATACGAACGGGCTTACTCGACGAGTAACGCTTCGAGTACCTAATTGAGAAAACGTGTCCTTAAATGTTGGTACTGAGACGGGACAACTTAAACTCGCTGGTTATTAATTGGTCCGACGAATTGAAAAGCGCAAGTGCTTAAAGAATCACCTACCAGTACGACTTATAAACCACTGATGCTCGTTCCAAAATCAAAACGTAAGTAGGTTTGGTTCGCGTTATAATGTTTCATTCGCCACATGCAAAGTGTGTCAATAACCGGTTGTAACAAAATCTATCCGCGTTCGCAATATTGGGGCCGAGTTTGAGGCATCCTTAGCATGATTAATGCGGATAAACCAATACGGTGATATTAACTTCCAACGAACTGTGAACTTGCACAATTCTGTCAATTCTATACTTGTTTAACTCTCATATTGGTGTTGATGAAGTGGTTATCTTAGGTCTATCGTTACGACACGTTAGCCTAAATAAATAGTTGGTAGTAACCCTGCCTGCGAAGTTAGCGGTCACGGGATCGAATCCCAGTAAAAGCTTATATTTGTGTGATGAGCGCGAGTATTTGTTCCTGAGTCTTGGATGTTTTCTAAGAATTTATTTCTCCATTATAAGTAAGATTATCATTGTCCAGTACCCATAGTACAAGCCTAGAGCTATTTGTATGAGATTGTCCCTTGAAATTTATATTTATTTATTATTATTTATCCACTATGTATGATCCAAATTCAATGCTCTTTGGTATATCTATCGCAAACAACTTTGATTAATGGCTCTGCGCAAGTGTCGCAACATGAGTTACTGAAATATTGCGTTTCGCTTGAATATTAAATTGGTTAAATCCAAATAATCCTCGTTTGGAATTTCTGTAACATGAATTTCCTACCACTAGTACATATCATTTTACGATTTAGAAATGAGATGTTATTCCAATTTCTGCTAGCTTGCCTTTCCTTTCTAATTATGTGTTTTCCTGTATTTAGATTTAAATTTAGACATCAGGGAGACTAGAGATGCTCTGCTAGTACGTTATCGTTATCAAAAATGTATAGGATCGACTTAAACTAACGTACAGTCAGCTGCAGAGAAATGTAATCCCGTTTGCAAGGAAACTTGTATGCATGGGGGGTTACTTTTCTCTGCAGCTGACTGTACATTTGGTCGATTCCATACATTATGACGATTATCGAATTGTTTCAATTTCCCGGCGTCAATAGACAGTCCAGCGTACTTTTTATTCGTAGAAGTCGGTGCTTTAAACAGAGACTTTAAAGAATGATATTCACTACCCTCTTTATTATATTATTAAATATTTGAACTGAAGCTGATCATTCCAGGGACTTTTTATACAATATTGAACTCGTAAAGTGTCTGTTTTGTTAGAGATGCGAGTCCTACTTTTTTTACTATAGCCAAAACTACTGTATCTACATATTATTAGAAAGAGGAAAGATTTGATAGTTTGTTTGCATTGAATATGCTCCAAAATCTTTCACCATTAGAATCCTACATTGCCCTGAAGTAACATAAGCTATGTTTTATTTTCTGCGTGGATGATGTCGCGGGCAACAGCTAGTCTTAAATGAAAGCAAAGAATATAAAAGGAAAACTATCATGAATAAGTACACTTGAATGGTTGCTGAGATATTGGCAACTTAATACATAATACATACATACATATCATGGGACAATGTCACACCAATTGACCAAACTAAGCTCTAGGCTTGTACTATGGGTTCTAGACCACGATATAAATACTTATATAGAGAAATAAATATATACTTAAATACATAGAAAACATCCAAAAATATTCGCGCTCATCACACAAACATTTGCCCTTACCGGGATTTGAAGCCAGGACCGCTACCATCGTAGGCAGGGTCACTACTAGGCCAGCGCGTCGTCACCGCGTAGTGTGTGAAGGGCTTAGCGTTTATACCTAATAAAAATCATTAAGAACAGCACCAAATTGATGTTTGTTGAGTATTTAGTTACGGCTTCAGAACTAGGGAATGAAAAACCGGAGAAAATAAAAAACCGGTTAATAACCGCCTCGACGGATTCAAAACCGGTTAACCGGTGTTTAACCGGTTTTTTGCAAACTATTTGAAATCGAAGAATTACACGATAATTTTACTATTCTTGGTTACTTTTGGTGTAAACAGCGTATTTATTTAGATGCAAATAGGTATTTAAATGATTTACTCTTTACCAAACTAATTATACATACGGTTATTTATGTTTATATATTTATAATATATTTAGAAATGTTTAAGCGAATAAATAAAAAGCATATCATTCTTCTCATCATCTTTATAAACTTCAAAACAAATCAACAAGTGACGAATTAAATTATAAAACTTAAATTATACTTATATAAAAAGTACAATTTTAAATTTTAAAAGTTTAACGAACTTGTAACTAAAATATTGGTTCTTTACTTATACTTATATGAAATTAACAATTTAACATTTCTACATTAACACACTATATAAATAATCAACTTAATAAAACATATTTCTTAAAAGCATAACGAAAGACCATGTTAATAATAATAAAATGTGAGGTATTATTTATGCGATAGTAAACAAACAAACCCTTTCGGCCCTTTTTTTTAACGCGGCCGCGGCATTACTAAAACGGAGGTTAATGTTTAAAGCTGTTCAATTATTATAGGGAATAATTACTATATAAATTAGCTCCAGCAATGTAAATTTTTCATGTAGCTCGTGTATTGTATCAGTAGTTCAGCACGTTAATGAAGAAATTAAATTAATAAAACTTCTTGCTATTCGCTACACGAAAAAATCGAGTATGTATTTTTGTTTTTTACAAAATAAGAATACGTTTCCTTTCCACGCTATAAGTATTCGTCATTTTATAGTCTGAAGAATATTCTGGGGTATCTAATTGAGGCAATTTACAGTCTTTTAAGGGCAAGTTCCAATTCGGTTAATAACCGGGGAAAGTTATAAAAAACCGGTTTTTAACCGAGTTCAAAAAGTTTCGGTTGATCGGTTTTTCGGTTAACCGGTTAACCGGTTTGCATTCCCTTCAGAACCCTACTGAGCATGGTCCGACATGCTTTTTCCCGGTTCTTCTTTTTTGTCGAAAACATTTTCCACGCTGAAATATAAATCCACCCCAGATTTGTAACAAAGAGCGAAACAGCCATTTCTATTCCACTTACGAATCAACTGTGAACGCTGAGGCCGGCTCGAGCCGTGAAAAGAAATTAAACTCGCAACATAAACGACAATAGGGATTCAAATGCTTCGCGCGACTCGAACTATTTCCTTAGACCGTTCGCAACTCGAGGTCACAGCGGCTAGTGGTGGGCTGAGAATAAATAATCACGATAAAAAACAACATCCTTTCATATAGTAAAAAAAAAAGGTAAAGTTTTCCGCGCACAGTAGGATTGTATTATATTCCAGTTTGAATTAGATTTTTGATCAAATCTGCCAAACAAATTTTGGCCGTTTTAGGGTTTGTTGTTTTTCCAGGATACTATGATCATACCAAATTTGATAAGTGTTACCGTTTTTACGATACGACACATGTAATCCGCAATAATAACACAAGTATATTGAAAAAAAAAAGAAACAGCATTAAAGTTAGGACAGACAGACAGACGGACGGACAGCTTAGTATAGAGGTCCCGTTAGGCATCTTTCGGACAAGGAAATCTATCTCTTGTAACGACATGTGTGAATGAAAAGAGAAATCGTTTGAGAGATATGTAAATTATGTTTTTTAGAGGCATACATATTTGTATTGAATTTATAAAAAAAATACATTGTTGTAAAAAAATATAATCGAAATATGGCCGCCACGGTTGGTTTGAAAAAAGCGCAGTCAAGTAGTCCCATTTGCGACCATGTCATGAAGCAACTGGGGCCGAATATCGGCAATAACGCCAATGTTGGTTTCCAAGTAATCCAATGTACGTGGTTAATAGGTGTGGACTTTACACGTGCCCATTAAAAATAAAACCGGAAAAAGCCTGACATTGAGCGCAGGACGTTTTGCGAATTGCGGGAAGATTTCCGAGAAATCGAGCGCACGAGCGTTGAACATAAATCGCACGCAATATTCTGTTATAACCAAACTCGAACTCAAACAAAAACCATTTATACGTATATATTTTTAAGCTATAGGTACGTATCTGTGGTGTTAATTAATTTCGTTCTTATTTCAATACCTCCAAAGACTATCATGCTTTGGCAGTTAAAAATTCTCGGTGCTCTTCTTCGCTGTATGTGTGCTTGCCCTTAGAAACAAAAATGTTTACTTTTACTGGAGATCGAACTGGGCCTCTATTCTACCATATTGCTTTGTCCTGCTCTCGTATTGTCAGTGTTTTGGTCGCTCTTATTTTCGTGACTGTAATGGCGGCCGAGTTAAAAACAATACAATAACAATTAAAAACGATATGGTTGTTACCGCCAAGTTGTACAAGCCAACCGCGTTGTAGAATAGAAGACATGTAAAGTGCTTAATTTGGGTTCCGTATCTAAAAGGTGCGTAAGAAATCTTAATACTAAGCCTTCGGTTCGCTTTTTCCGTCTGTTGTATCTCACAAACTGCAATAGATACACACACAACACACACACACAACACACACACACACACACACACACACACACACACACACACACACACACACACACACACACACACACACACACACACACACACTCACCACACACAACACATACATCACACACAAACAAACACACACACACACACACGCACACACAACACACCATACAACACAACACACACACCACACACACACACAACACAACACAACACAACACACACAACACATACAACAACAACACAACACACACAACACATACAACAACAACACACACACAACACAACACACAACACACACACACACTGATACACATGACACACACATACGTTAACATTTTCTCGAAGTGTGTATTTCTATTGCCAATATTACAACTAATAATAAAAGTAAAATTAAATAAAGTCCCTTATAATGCGTAGTGCAACAGCTAATATAAATGCGCATCCGGCGTCTTTGTTTATACCATCTGAACCTATTTAAAGCCATGATGAGTTTGCTTCTTCGTCGATAAAAGGTACGTCTTCGAAAGGCAAGAATTATTCAAGAGCGAACTCATTTTCGATACTAAAATATATATGCAAGAATAGTGTGCGAGGCCGGCTCGAACTTGGCCGGTTTTTATCTGTACAACCACAATATTTTGTATGCAATACCCAAATACATGGACAACGTGAGAATTTTTGTTTAGTACCCATACTAAAAGACCAAAGTTTATACCTCAGCAAAAACTTTCCGAGACAGAAAAAGAAACGTTCTTTGTATTTCGAGTTTCGCACATCACTAGAAACTTGACTCGCAACCAAATTACAAGTCAGCGCTGTATTTAAAATACAATTTCCTTTTACAATAACCGCCGCTGTTCTAACGCTTAACGCAAACATTTAAGTTTACGTTAATTGTTGATTGTTTGTAGATAATATTATGTATACAGTACAGTTGCGAGATAGTTTCGTTTTAAGTTATAGTCAAAGTAAACGAGAATGTTTAGCATGAGATCGGCTGGTTGTAAACAACGCTATAGCTAAGATTGTATGTATTTAAATTCTTTTGCACGTGATGATTAACATATTATAGCGAACTTACCCATTTAAGCAATGTCTTCTAATACCAAACTAAAAAAAAAAACACCAGAGGTACATATATATAAATACTTGTATTTCCTGTGGGTGATTTATAAACGTATTGTTGTGTGTCTGTATGTCAGACAAGCTTTTATTAGGTTTTGTAACTATGAAAAAAGTTATCGCTATTTATTCGTATGAATCGTAAAAAACTCTATTTAATTATTTATTGTTTCGAAATTCAAAATTTAAATTATTTATTTACTTAATTGATCACATGAGGGCTCTTTTACATGTCGGTAGTATGAAGTGAATCTGATAGCGCTTCGGACAAGACCATTACAGCGGGGAAGAAGCGCCTCCACAATAAAAACCCAAGCTGAGAACCATTTTTTTAATCCTGAAATACGCAATTACTTTAAAGTGTTACGTCAATAACAATAAATGAAAAATAAAGACTAGGAAAACAACTCGACGAGATTTATACGTCAAAACCATAACTAACTCGAAAATTAAAAATAAGTCCTTGCAAGCTAATACCTAACCTTAAATTTACAAAGGTCTTGCATTCTACATACTGTACTAATCACAAAGTAATCAAAAATGCTCTCTCACCACGTAGTTTCTGCAAAATTAGCCTGAAATCACCCGTCTCATTGTATATTTGAAATGTACGCTCTTTGTGAATTCGACATGGCCCACTGGGAAATTCAAAATCGTGTTTAATTTTTGTTTTATGGTTTCTTAATCAACAAAGAACCTTCAAAGTATCTGTCCGTCTGCCTTTGGATTAACTCAGGCACTTCGTTAAAAGTAATTGATTTAGTATTTTTAGTAAAACTTGAATCCTTTGTTGCAGGAGGGCGAGCGACCGGCGTCCGCGATGAACACATCGCTGTTGCTGCAGCGGCTGAATGACACTAACAGTAAGTATCTTCTATTCTACTTCTTTAACTGCCTCTTCATCACTGAAGGTTTGCAGTCATACTCTTGAATTTTCCTATCCATAGCCAGTGATGACAGTTGTTCCAAGGTTTTGATACAGGTCCAATATCGTGTTCTTTAGCCAGGACATCTTCCTTCTTCCAACCTTTCTATCCTTGGATTTTCCCCGCCATGATGTTACGCAGCAATTTCCTATCTATGTCAATAAATCTATGCTTTACTGCTGCTATCTGCTAATAATAGGTAACTATCACAAATTATCATCAATAATACGAGTATCTAACATCACAAATGATGTATCATCAGCATTCATTCCGCAGAAAGACGTCCACTGCTGGGACTTCCCCAAAGTAAAACTAATGGTCGTAGGGGCAGAAATATTCTAGAGTGGCTTCGCTTCGGTTTACATAAGTTTTCTGTATCACCCGTACATAAACTTTTTTTTATTTAAATAACTATCTAACTGAAAGGCAAAAACGCATAAAAATCCGTTGCGTGGTTTAGGAAAAAGACAGACAGACAGCGACTTTATTTTATACTATGTCATGAAAAGAAGATATTAAAGAAGATAATGCGTATAGTAATAAGCTCATGTTAGTATTATTTTATTTTATATCTGTGAGACCTGTTTATCGAAGAATCATAATAAATTTAATTAATCATATTCATAAATCATCGACTCCTAAAAAACAAATCTTTCATTCGATAGCTAACCTGTAATTATCCTTCATTTCCCAAGAGCATTTTTTATTTTTTAAATTTTTAGATTATTTATTGATAATATAAATTTTACACGTCATATTTTACATTATACAAAACAATAAAAACATTAAAGTGTATCTTCATTAAAATAATACTGTTATAATTATAAGAAATTTATAACAATTACGTTATAAATGTTAATTTCAATCTAAAAGTACATTTCCCGTTTGTAATAGTGCCAGTTAACTTGTAAGTTTCAAAGAATTCGTCAACACTATTACAAGCCATCTGGAGCAACTCAGACAAAAATAGTGAAAGCAATTCAATAGTAATAACTCATTAGCGCAAACAACCACTAGAAATCATTCTAAATCCAACGCTCTCCCGTTACCATTCTCTGGCGAGCCGGCAAGATTGCATGCACGTAAGTGCACTCACCTAGCCAACCGGCGGGTGCTATTGTGTTGAGCACGTGTTAGCTCGCCACTTTGAGTCTCTCGGTTAATGCGCTTATGGCTTTTGCTATCGATTAACTTTCATTAAAAGAAGGAAGTAAAAGATTGTGTTAAGAAAATGAAGGAAAGTCTTTTTGCTTTATTTTTGAGTATCCGAATATTGTTAGGTAAGTTTGACGCCTATGGATTTAATTATTTGTCTGTATCTATGCTAAGTTGAGTATGTAAATTAACCCTGTATTTGCGGTTTTTTTTTGGAGTGAACGGAAGTGGTCAAAGTTTAAAACTAATGTTAGTCATCGTCTCACTGTATGTAAAGGTTTTATTATGTAAGATATTCAGTTTAAGTACTTAGAGATATTATTTCACTACAAACAGACATTTCAATTATTATTTTTACTGTTACCTCACACCAAAAATCGATACGAACATTGAAAAGATCGAAACTGGAAAATTTTAAACGAATTCCGACCAATTGGCCCCTCCTAAGTAGAAATGGCGCAACTGCAACTTAACCGCCAAGGCAGATTCAACTCTAGGTAGTAATAAAAAAGGTTGCCCATAAGGTCTGACGAGGGTTGCCACATATTTCGTAGGGATGGTAAAAAACAACACGTCGTCACTCGTATCGAAAAGCAATTAATTGGCAATATATGCATGTGACGCGACCGCGCCGGTAGAGAGGCGGTGAGAATACTTGGTTAAGCTTGAAATAATAACGAATAAATACTATAGCGTGGTAAAAAGAGTTTGATCCGTTGACAAATGAATTATTATTTCTATTAAACTGTAGAGTGTGTAATAATGAGATAATTTTCTCTTGTAGTGCTCTTTTTATAACCCCCAACGCAAAGAGTGTGTGTCTGTGTGTCCTGTGTAACTATATGTCTGTCTGTGGCATCATAGTTCCCAAACGGATAGACCGTATCGGACGCGGTTTTTAATAAAAAGCTAGTTGTAGTCGAGGTTTTTTCAAAGCCTTGTTTAGTATAATATTGTAATATTTATATTTTTGTGCAATATAGAGTTTACATACATAAATATATTTCCATACATTGTGTCAGTTTTCGAAAATCGTTTACCGAAGCCCTTTTTTACACAATTTTAATCATATTTACCTATAAAATAAAACTAAAACGTCAGTCTGTTATGACACGGCTAGATCCGTCGTCGAAATATTTAAATATATTTAGTATTTAATAATAAAACATCAAAATATATATATAGAAACTTTATTAACTTTCTAAATATTACAATAAACAACATTTTACGACATCATTTATGACATAATGTGACGAGTTAATTTCTAAAATCAAAGGAATTTGTAATTTAAATTTAGGTACTTATTCAATATTTGTGATTTTAGTAATGCGATTTAATAATTTAATCAAGGTACATCTGTGTTATTCATAGGTCTACTGTAAAAAAAAGTCATTGTACATTACTGTTTTAGACTGTTAAGTGCCCACTATGATATTATGAATATGCTGCTAGGTGCCTCGTGTTATTAGTCGTGACCTTATTATACTTTATTCAGTTATCAAGTCAGAAAAACTGTGAACACGATAGACAACCAATTCCTCTTAACATAATACGTATTATGTGTCTATTTAACACATTGTTAAGTAATGTGGCATCTTGGCCCTTTGCCGGCTCCCAACATTCTAGATTGGCTCGTCATAGGCATTTTCCCAATAGTTTGTTATCCTCATGGGCTTGTTTGGAGATATTAGATTCCCCGGTTCCATGAGGGACCGACTCATAAGACAAAACCCATGTAGGGTTGCCTTGCGTCCGGATTTTTTCGGACATGTCCGGAAATTGACTCTAATCCGCTAAAAATATAATCAGAAAGTTAAATGATAATACCTTTTATCAATCATAATAGCAAAAAAATAATTACAAATGTATGCGAATGTCATTATGGAGTTTATCTTTCAATGTTTTATTAAACGTTAGCTTTTTGCCCGCAAATCCGTCCCTGTAGAAGTCGTTTATCGCCGCTCCCTCGGAAACTGTCCAGTTTTCCAGGATAATTTCCGGGATAAGAACTATTGCAAGTCCTATTCCAGGACCTTTATGTGTGCCAAGTTTCATCCCGATCCGTTCAGTGGTTGAAGCGTGGAAAAACATCCAAACATGTTGTTTATTGCTGCTAAAATTAAATTTTCGAATCGTTTTAAAAAAATATTACAATAAGGACACAACTAAAAATGGAATAAAGTGTAATGGTACAATGTCACACAAATTGATCCAGTCTTACTAAACCTTAGGCTTGTTATCACGAAGTCACGCCCCACATCTCAATTTTACGTGCATGGCCTCAACCGTGCAATCTCAATTTCAGAGACTGATTGTGCCGTCGTAAAATATGGTTGAGTCAATGTGTATATAGGTATACTAACGTAAAAAATTATCAAAACTTAAAAACAAATATTTGTAATCATCATTGTTAAAATAGTCAGGATATAGCGGGAAAAATAATATAAAGAAGCAACGGTTTACTCGTTTTTAATGCGTTCTCTTCAACGTTCAGCCAGCAAATCCGTCCAATTCAAAAATGGCGGCCTTTTATAAACTGTAAACCTGACATAACAAAAAGTATGAAAACGATTCTAAATCAGATTGATATCCGTTACAAAAAAATATCGGAAAAATACTAAATTAATTACAATAATGATTTTATATCAAATCAAAGTTAAATATTATTAATTATTAATGCTATTTGTGGTGAAACTGTGCAACTGGCGGAAGTGACGGAGTATTGCCCGTCGATGTTGCTAACACTCGGCCATCCTGGAACGGTCGTGCCCCACGGCGCTCGGAGGTGTTTGGGGTTGCAGCACTGGTTGCAGTTGAAGTGTACTCCAGACCCTTGAAATAAAAGAAAAAAAAAATCCGCAGAATTTATTTGTTCGATGTACTGTATTGTAAATAAAATATATTATGAGCCTATTGACTCCACAATATATTCGTATCACACTAGTTTAGAGTTAGTCACACAGTTCTATTGTCCAAGGTGGTAATATAACTGCATGCCCATCACACAGTTTGATCACACAGCTATGTCACACAGCTTTAACACACAGTTTATTTATATAGCTGCATGCTAGCACACAGTTCTCACACAGCTATGTCACACAGTTTTATCTCTCAGTTATGATATGATATTAGGTGTTACTGATTATTCACACAGCAGCTTATAAATCACACAGTAATTCTTATTATACCTATAGTTTTCTTGTAATATCCTGTTGTTTAAATAGATACACAGATAGGTTATCGGGTACCAATATCACACAGATATTTAGCTACTATGTTTATTTTATTTGGTGGTTTTGTGAAATAAGAGATCTTTCTAATTTGATATATAATTGACTAACTATATACTATATTATGGTATAGCGACATAAAATAATATAAATGTTACCTAAAACAATTATAGGCTTACTACATATAGGTAGGTATAAATATATACAATGTTATTGCAATGACAATAATAGGTAGTTTAACAGACTTCATACATTCTAACATTATACCAATCATTCCTCCTACTTAGGTACCTACATAATTCTGAATAAAATATCAAAATACGAAAATATTGCATTCTTCAAAAGGCTAGATTATCTTATCACTTTAATGCATACATGTATCAACAAAATCAATTAAAAACTTTTGAAGCATAGGTATACCTACTTGTTTTTAATAACCCTTTAACTCTCTAGGAGATCAATCAAATCATCCCTGTCAACTTCTCGGTCACTACCCGAGCTTCCATCATCATCAGAAATGGTCGTCTTATAGAGACGCAGCGTCTCACTTCGCACAACAGCGCTAAATCTCCTATATCCCTTCATGCCCTTTATGCTCGATATGACGTAACGATCTAAGGCCTGATCGGCTTTGGTAATTTTGTATGGACCTGTGTAACGACCCAGCAACTTCTTAGTAACCGTGTTACTATCACTAGTGACACCACCTTTCCACAATACAAGCTGACCTACTTTATACTTCGTGCAACGTTTATGCTTTCGGTCAAACCTACTTTTCATGAGTGTCATGTTTTTGTCAATCCTTAATTTAGCCGTATCTCTGCGAGTTTGTAAATCCTGTTGTTGTACCTCAGGATCAGAGGATTCATTAGTTGGATAAGCTGGCAACCGAGAATTACTATGACCAAACATAAGTTTAAATGGGGAAAATCCAGTGGTTGAATTAAGTGTATTATTAATACCCCAAACTACGTCTGCAACCTGGTCATCCCAAGTGCACTCACTTTTGGACATAGTATTTAAACCGTTCAAAATAGTGCGGTTCACACGCTCTACCTGTCCGTTCGACCTGGGGCTCGCGATGGCATTTAGTATGTGCTTAAACTGGGAGTCTTCAGCAAATTGCTTGAAGTACCTACTTGTAAATGCCTTACCTCTATCAGTGATGACTCTGCAGGGATTACCGAACTGATAAATAATTTCCTTAAGAAGCTTTACTGTCTCAACTGAACTACAATTTTTAGCTGGCTTAGCAAAAACGAATTTTGTAAAGGAATCAATGATAACAAGTAAATAGGTGTATCCTCTACGCGTCTTAACGAAAGGGCCCAAGTGATCGGCATGTAAAGTGTGCATAGGAATAGCTGCCTTTGTTATGGGATGTAACTCCCCCTCTACACGACCAAAATTGCCCTTTCCGTATGCACACTGCAAACATGCATTTATATATTTACGTATAAAACGTGTCATACCGGGAAACCAAAACTTTTCTTTTATAGCACTTTCTTATTTTTCAAAACCTGGGTGACCTATCTGATCGTGATGTTTTTGTAATAAGCCGTACTTCGCAAGTTTAGGTATTACAAAACGTTCACCGGCCAATGTTTTACGGTAGAGAATACCTTCTTTAACACAATAATTAGATGTTATGTCCCTGTTAGCATTTCCCTCGCGAAGCTGAGATAAAATGTTTTGAATACTATCATCCTGCATTTGTAACGTTATTAACCAGTCAGTATTTTCAATCATGTATACGTCGCTCATGGGATTCCTGCTCAAAGCATCTACATGTTTCATGCGCTCCCCGGCTCTATATTCAATAGTCATATCAAAATCTTGGATAGTAAGCCACCAACGAGCAATACGCGGTATGAGATCTTTTTTTACAAGTGTAGTTCGCAAGGCAGCGCAATCCGTGACTACTTTGACAGGAATTCCAACGACATAAACACGGAATCGTTTCAGCGACTCTACAACAGCTAAAGTTTCTAATTCGTAGCTATGATAGAACCTCTCTTCTTTGCTGGTCACCCTGCTAAAGTAGGCGACAGGCTTCAGACTACCATCCGCTTGATACTGAAGTAACATTCCAGCTAGGCCCAAACTACTTGCATCAGTGTGAATTTCAGTTACCGCATTCCTATCGTAAATGGCTAGTATAGGCCTTTCTATTAATCTTTGTTTTAAAGTTTGAAAAGCGTGTTCCTGTTCGTTTTCCCATTTCCATGGTACCTCTTTTTTAGTTAGTTCTGTAAGTGGCCGAGCTATTTCAGCGAATCCGCGAATGAATTTTCTAAAGTAGGATGTTAAGCCAATAAATTGCCGTATTTCGTGTACATTGCTCGGCCGCTTATAGTTACTAACGCAGTTAATTTTTGCCTGTCCAGGTTGAATCGATCCAGCTGTAACTTCGTGTCCTAAATAATTGGCACTTTGCTTAAGGAAGGAACACTTTTTTAAATTCAGCTTTAAATTAGCGTCTTTTAACGCCTGTAATACACGCTCTAGTAAGACGATTCCTTCCGCAATGCTCACACTAGGTATCATAATATCATCTAAATATAACGCTATGTCGTCACTCACCTTACCTAACACCATACGAATAAGACGCGAAAATACAGCTGGTGCGTTAGCTAAGCCGAATGGCATCTTAAGGAACTCGTATTGCCCTGTTGGCGTGACAAAGGCTGTCTTACGAATGGATTGTTCGTCCATTGGTACTTGCATGTACCCTTGAGCAAGATCCAGTGTCGTAAAAAATACTTTGCCAGATAAGCGCGTCAACTGATCGTCAATATTAGGCAAAGGGTAACGATCTTTCACAGTGCGAGCATTAAGTGCACGGTAGTCAATACAAAGCCTATAATCACCGCCTTTCTTCCGAACCAAAACTACGGGACTCGCGTAATCTGACATCGACTCCCTAACGATCTCTGCATCAATCAATTCCTGTACCTTGCTATTAACGATTTCGTTTTCTTTATATGACAAACGATATGGCTTAAAATAAACAGGTTGTTCGGTGTTTGTTTCTATATGCATACTGATTAAGTTTGTGCACCCTAAGTCACTAGTCCCCGTTGAAAAAGAACTAGAAAATCGGTTAAGTAAATTTACCAACTCGTGTGCATCGCCTTCACCTAAAGTACCTGCATCTAAATCGGATAAACTTATCTCTCCATCAGCATTCACGGTGCACTGATCGACCTGATATATTTCAGGAAAACTGCGTTCATTAAACTTCATAAGTTCCGCGCGTGCAACTAACTGATTTGCCTTCCATGTTATTAACTCATCACCAAGATTTATCACCTTTAAATAACAATTTTGAGGTCCGATAACAGTCTCGGGAATATAATACGATTTACTGCCTAACTGATAAACTACCGAATTAGATAAGAACGCCTGTTCCGAGTTAATATCGCTGCCGCAATCAATATATACTTCGACTAAGGTGTGACATTGTTTAGGCAAAACTAAATCACTCTTTAAATACACCGGGTATTTCGAAATATAATCACAAGTACCCAACCGAATGTCAGACAAATTGTTTTCCGATTCGTGGGTAGATATAAACTTCACAGAGTGGGCTGTAGTCACTAAGCTAATGTTTTGTTGATTTATCATCGGTTGTCCAATAATTAGCTGTATGTCTCCCAGATTGTAATCAGTGATTTCGACGCGGCCTTGTAAAGTGACATTGTCTATAGCTAACTGGATGTTTGTGTTGCCCAGTGAGTGCAAATGTGCTCCACCAAAACCTTTCATAACAACAGAGGATGGTCTAACACATAGCCCTAATTTTGTGACCTGATCTATCGTAAGTACGTTTAGCTTACTGCCAGTGTCTATGTATGCTATCAATTCACAATTATTTATGTACACAGTTTTTTTGTAAAGGTCGAGAAATACATTATAAGTTATATGCAGTATTGAACTGACCTTTTGTGTCTGTTGAGGCTGTCGCGAGGCGCCCGGCGCGTACCAGCACGTCGCAGTCTGGTGTCCCGCGCGGTGGCAGTGCTCGCAACGGAGTTGTGTCCTGCAATCCCGGGCTTCGTGTCCTGCTCGCCGACAAACGTAGCAGATTTTCGGCAGAAGCTGTCTACCAGAGCTCGTAGGTCCACTTCCTCCTCTCCTCCATTCCGATCTTCTCGCCGCATTTGCCGACTCCACGCGTTTGTAGTTTTCTAGAGATGATAAGTAGCCGAAGTATAGCTGTTCTGGGGTTTCGCACTGATAGGCCTTTGCGTTGGCTCGCAGTTCATTCGGCAGTCCTCGGATAAGGCATGAAATAGCCTCTTCTCCTGCTATTTTGCACTTCTTCAATAAGGATATTTTCTCGTGAAAGTACTTAGTCATGGTTTCGGTATCATTCTTATTTCTGTACAACATTTCTTCAAGTTTGTCCACGTAGTCTGTAGAACGAGGAAATGCAGTCTTTAAGGCCTCCTTCCAGCCGTCCCAAGTTAAATTGTACTCCTCCAAATCATCATACCAGTCTCTCGCTGCTCCTCGAAGTCGAATTTGCATCACAAATTGTCGATCCTGCGAGTTCCACCCGTATACTTCTCCCAGCTGGTCGATTTTATGTAGCCAGCCGACCACGTTGCTAGACTTTTCATCTGGACTGAATTTTGGTATGACTTCCGCTTCGGTTGGCGAAATCCGTCGACGTTTTGGAGGTGTCACTTCATCTTGTTGGCCGTACGTAGAAAAAAAAATTTGGTTTTCTTCTTTTTCTGACGATGAACACCGGTGTCTCTTCCTTCTTTTGTCCTTTTGACCTAACCCGCCGATGTAAGGGCCGGACATTGTGGGTTTTTTTCTTGGCAATCCCACTTCTGACTTGTTAAAATAGTCAGGATATAGCGGGAAAAATAATATAAAGAAGCAACGGTTTACTCGTTTTTAATGCGTTCTCTTCAACGTTCAGCCAGCAAATCCGTCCAATTCAAAAATGGCGGCCTTTTATAAACTGTAAACCTGACATAACAAAAAGTATGAAAACGATTCTAAATCAGATTGATATCCGTTACAAAAAAATATCGGAAAAATACTAAATTAATTACAATAATGATTTTATATCAAATCAAAGTTAAATATTATTAATTATTAATGCTATTTGTGGTGAAACTGTGCAACTGGCGGAAGTGACGGAGTATTGCCCGTCGATGTTGCTAACATCATACAAATATTAGCCCTAGCTAGGGATCTAACCTAGGCAGGGTCACTATTAAATAGGCTAATTCCATCATTATGAAATGTCATTTACAAAATACCTGATAATTTACAATATCAGCAATTTACATACATATACAATATTCGGCTTCTTTTTAATAATTTGGATTGGCCCAGAACCTTTATTTCTTCATGTGACAACCCTATTTCCATTCTACCCGCATCAGCGACGCTAAAGTTTGTGTTTACGTCTGTTTGTTGATAAGTTATACGTGTAAATAACATGATAAGTTGCTTAATACTTGAGTGCATAATTATATTATAGTATGTAGTAGTATAGTACCTGTGCCTACCAACCCGTGTGGATTTCAGGTTATTTTGTGATCGTTACAAGCCTTTCTTTTTGACGAAGAAGAGATGTCACCACGCGAGGTGCCCCCGTTTAGGGTAGTCATTTGGGGGGGCTGGGGGTTTAGCGGACTCTCAACCACCTCAGTGTCCTGCAAGAGCTGAGGTGGAAGCATACCGTCTAAAACCTCTCCGGTGTTAACCTCCAATGAGCTGTTAACGGGCACCGTGGGCTGATCACTATGCACCACTTGGGTGCTTCCGAATGATGGTCATACAATCTTACCTAAGCTACGTAAATCATATTTAAGATAAATCTCTGAAATCAACAGGGTTTCAGCAGAAAATAGGTTTCTATGAAACGAAAATTCTGCGAAGTTATACGTTCTATGAAATGTCTACGAAACAAGGGTAAGCCATAAAATCTACATAACGAAGCTTCTTTAAGTACGAGTGCCGAGGTAAGAGCGCGAACTTGCGAAGGCTCTAATGACAGGCACGAGTGCCTTAAGAGCTTATGATGTCCTGTTTCATACAGTAACATTTCCTACAAGCTTATAAAGGGAACCGAAAAGTAAGTAGTTTAGTTCTTTTCGTTGGTTGAGCTTGTTTTTAAAAAAAGATCGTTATTAAACTTATTGATTTAATATTGTGGAGATTCTAACTAATTAATTTTATTGATATTTTCTTAATTAGTATTTCTTTAAAAGCTTCTGTAACTAATTTAATTATTTTTCGTATACACATTTGAATTGTTGTAAAAATCAATTTTGAAAAGTATTATTAAAAATTTAGATGTCAGTTGATCATTAATACCATCATTGTCATAGTTCTTGCGCGTAACTATGGTAATAACAATATTAAAATAATTACAAAACTGTTTTCACGCCTCGGTTACGCTATAACCGTGAAAGATATCAAAATATGCGGCTTTTTTAAAGAAATTGAAATAATAATAATAGGGGTCCTCATTCAAAATACCTTTTTTTTTTCAATGTATTATTTTTTAAAGTAGATAGCGGTACATACAAGCGCCAAATTCAGTATGATATTACAAAGCCTGAGGAAAAACAAGAAATGCTAAAAATGGTCAAGTGTGAGTGGGGCGAGCGCTGATTCGATTCGGAATGGAAATCGAATTGAAATTGAAATGTGCGCGAGTCGACTTGCACTCGTCGGTTTTTTAAATACGCTGGATGAGTTGTAAAGGTGTTTCACTCCCAGGAGAGAAATAGCTAAATCGTAAAACAGAAAACTATATAACGTCTCTTGTAAATGAATTTCGCTATTTTCAATCTTTAATAAGTGAGTCCACCTGAGTGGAACTAACGGACAATATCTGAAGATTGTCCGTTCTTTCCACTAAGTGTAATTATCAAAATCATTTCGAGCCTGTATGATTAAATTTGTAGTATATACATTCCAAAGATGAATAAATTCGTAGTAAATTAATTTCAAAGTTGAATAAATTTGTAGTAAATACATTTCAAAAGTGAATAAATTCTAAGACTACCAATTTAAAACTTGTAAATTATGTTTCAGTAATCTTTAATGAATGCTTATTTACTTTACGTATTATTTATTACTTCAAGTTAAGTTAATTTTAGTTGTTGAAACTCAATTTATATAATACTAACGCTCAATACCTAATTAAGTATTAAAGATTTTTTAATCGAAACGCAATACATATAAAAACAAAGTTTAAATATTTGTTCATATTCTATGTTCGTCTTGCGGCTGATAATGATGATGATGATGATGATGATTCTATTTACACACTGTATGAGGTAATTTATTGCAGGTTCGAAAATTCGTTTACTGTCATCTACATTTGGAAAAAACATAAGTTACAAATATATTTTTTTTATTTTTCCGTTTTACTTTTTAGGATTGTAATTAAACAAACATAACTTCTGTTCTAATTATGATATTTTTAAAAACCGTGAAAGTTAACGGTTACGGATTATCATTAAAAATCATTTTTTTATTTATGGAAATTTGGAAATGAAACCTGTAGTGACTTATTATTTGTCTCAATCAATCATAAATAATATAAATTTTGCTTTGCTATAGAGAAGTAGTTTATCACCAAATTCTCCATTAAAATATTCCTTTCAGTATTTAATCTTACAAACACAGCAAAATAGTAGGTAAATTATTGCCAGAATACATCTACATTAAATTATCTAAGTTTAGTCTCGCTTGATCTGTATCGAATAATAAACAACTCCGGGCTTGTCAATGTTCTGACAGTTGCTTAATAAAGTTATCCGAAAATTTAGTCCAGTATAATTTAAATGTAAATAGTTGAACTTCTTCAGTTTAACATAGCAGACCGTTTAAACACTAACGCCTTAATCAGAAAGGCACAATAAACCCATTTTAGTTCAATTGTTCTTTGTCACTTTGTGTCAAATTCAAATGTCACATTAAAAGAGAAGGAATAAGCATACTTTAGCTATTTTGCGCTAATAAATAAGAGGGTAACACCTTAAATATAGACTTCTCGTGGAGCAGCTAATTATGACTTTTTCAAATTTACTTTAATTATACACACAGAGGTTTTTCTATGACTCATGTACCAGATGTACCTAGGTATATTACTCGCGTGTACCATTAAAATGTCCTCAATATCTTTCTATCCAGTGTTCAATACAAACGCTAGCGTTTGATGATCACTGTTGCTTTGCGTTGTCATGGAAAAATGTATGTACATTTTCTTTATTTCCCTATTCATACCTATTCATGTTTTACCCCGTCTTCAACCTTAATTCTTCTGTACAATTTTTTATTAAGCCGTCATGTCATAGGATTTCCAACGATTGTACCTCTCATATTGTCAATAGTCTATTATCTGTTTAATAGTATTGTGTTATCATTTTTTTTACGTCTCACTGCTGCTCTGCTGGGCCCATGCCCTTTTTTCGTCCACTTCTCCCTGTCTTGTTAATAATAATAACTTGTAACTCCATATCTACCCTCTAATTTTTTTTAATAAAAATGATATAACGCTCTCTGTAAATCATTTTTGGATAATAGAAAACCTATTCACACACAAAACCGCAAAAATTACAACCATCAAGTTATATAACGCCATGTTTTGTGAGCCAACTATCGCGGACCCTCTCTGCCCTAACTGACCTCCACGATTTATGACTTTAGCTACACACTTTTTGCCTCCCGATGGGAAAAAGATGAATTTGATTCATTTGCTTAGATATTTCTGTTATATTTTGTATATTTTTTATGGAAATAGATAACAAACAAGCCAGCCCAGGCTTTGATGTTAAACGTATTTTCGTGTCATGTTTTTGCAGAGAAAATTTTCAAGAAAACTTTGAGTGCGTTTGATATTAACTTAATTGAGTGGGCCCCTTCTTCTTAAAACAGCTTTATTTTTTCAAGTTTGATCCAGATTTTGTAAATTATTTTATTTCCGTTTAGTACACACACAATTTGAATCAGAAATACGAATATTTTCCGTTGAAGCTAGGATGGTCACATGATTGTGCAATCACACGTGTCATTCCCGTGCTCAATAATTCAATAACCTTGATAGCTTGACTAACAAAAAACACAGTCATAATAATGCGTCAGAACTGACAGGAGTGTCAGGTGTTAAAACTTAGAACATAGTGCAGAGCTCAATAATAATTGAGAGAAATTTAGAAATTTAAAAACGGTTTTCAAGCCTTTAAAACCCTTACTTATTCCCATTTCTTATGACAATCTCTGCACTAGACTTTGGGCATTTATCGTGGAGACCATTTCAATTTAAAAAAAAGACACGTTACATTTTTAAATTATAAACACTATTAATATTATTTAAGAAAACAGAAATGACCTTTTTTTAAATAAAATAAGAGACAAAAGCTATTCAACTATGCAACAAGTAACTATTTTAAAAACCATTTATGTGTAGATGCGTGTGTGTGTGTGCTTGCGTGTGTATGTGTGTGTGTGTGTGTATGCGTATGTGCGTATGTGCATGTGTGTGTGTTATTCGTTTATAAGGTATTCCGCAAATCGAATTCTACATTCAGGCTCTATTTTCCCCTTGATACTAAGCTTCAAACTCCAAGCCTTGATGCCTTTTCTATCAATCCCTAATGCATGCAAAATAAATTCCACTATGCACATTCCGTTCCGTCCTACATGGCTTTTCATTTGCGCATTCTGAGTTTAATTGGTCGGCCTAATTGGAGAGAAAGGGCACACGTTGGTGATAAGTGCAAACGAAATTTGATTCATTAAGGTCTCATTAAGAATGTAAATAAAAGGTTTTTTATGCGCAAGAATAAAAAAATTAAACAAGAAGGCACTTCAATCAAAAATGACCAATGTTCATAGACAAGATGCATTCGGAGAATGGTATCGTTATTGAAAATGTATAAGAATGAAGCTGCCGGATGGTCGTGACAAAGGCTTGTCAATTCCATACATTACAGTTTTCAGAGATTCGTTTACCTTAACGTTATTTATTTATTTAGTTATGCATCTCCTCTAAGGCCCGAGCAGTAAAAACTGTCATTTGTTAGCCAAAGAAAGGGAGAGTTAGAAGCAGCATTTTGCTGAGCCAGTGCACCAAAATAAATCTACTATCAAGAGCCAGCGACTTTTGACGTTTTGACGTATTCACGTAGCACAAATCAAGCCTGGGAACCAAAGCGTTTCGTATTCTGTCTTGTCTATTGTTATCACAATAGACAAGACTGGAAAAGGAAATGGGAATATCGAATTCTCCGAACGTTGTGTAACGAATAATATTTTTAACTTAACGTACAAGAATGCTTTCAAGTATTGTAATCCAAAGAAGTAAGTTCTTATTTTGTATAAGTTTAGATTTTTCTTAAATAAAATGGTACAAAGGAAAATTCTTCGGTGCAAGTCACGATCTACTTTTGATCTCGGTATTCAGGAACAGGATCTTTTAAAGCTAGAAAATGGACTTCGAATGTCGTCTTTTCAATACTAGAAATGACTCGACGAAACATTTAAGAAGCGTAGATATTTCTGCAATTTTTATTTTACTGTCTAGCGGTTGCTAGGTGAAATACTCATCCTCGTGCTGACCAATGTTCTTCATAAAACACATTCGATTTAATTATTATGACCGGTAATTAATATTTATGGACATTGGGCAAGAATCAGACATTATTTAAAAATGCTAGGGAGGACGAGGTATTGCGTTAAATTTGGTAATCATATGTATACAGCTGGTAGAAAAATACTTACTTATTTGGCTTGTTTTCATGCCAATATACAAAGACCATTAAGTAAATTTTGTCGTGCACTCAATACATTTTTAATGTAAACCACTATGTGTAAATGCTTTTCCCTTCACCCATTAATAAAAAAGTTTATTCTTAGGTAATAAATATCAACAAAAAAAAAACCGGTTAATAATCGATATACCAAATTCAACTTTGTTCCTATATTATTACGGCTGACAAGTTGTATACGGACCCTAGGAAAGTGCCACAAAAAGCAGCTTGTACATGGCACTGAAGTGTCCTTAGCTCACTGAGTATTGGCTTTGCGATTTTACAACCTCTGTTTCCCTTTTAAATTATTAAAACTGTCATAGGAAGAGACCTCAACGGGTATCTAGAGGTATAAAGGTCTGCTGTAAAAGGAAACGCGAAATACCATGGCGTTACAGATCGAAACCCAACCGCCTAAATGGGGAAGCGTTAAGGATGTACTCTTACACAAAAAATATAAACTAAAATATAATTAAAAACTCTATATATACAGTGTCAAGTTTCACTTTGTTTACACTTTTTTTTCCATGTATTTAACTTCTTTTTGTCATTAACAGGCTTTAATTTGAATCGAAAATCACGAAACACGCAGCATTGTTTACTTTTGTAGACATACCTACTTACATACAACTTTTGTTTGATATGTGACGACTACCGTTACCAGTACAAGAAAACAGTTCAACTTAATTTCGAAACGGCAAAGGTTTTTATGTAACTTATCGGGCTATATTTGTGAGCATAAATTTATTTAGCGTAATATGAAACTTCTGCTTAAATTAAGTCAAACTTTTTGTTTCATGTTAGGTCAGCTGTTACTTGACATTCAAACAATTGTAGAACATTTGCGCCATCAGGTTAATTAAAACTTTAGAGTAAATCAAATAGTTCTAGCAAATTGTAGCTAAAATATAAATAAATTGTAAATTTTTGCCAGTTTTTTTGTAGAATTTTTTCAATAACATTGAAATGGAGCTCAAAACAGAAACTTATTCTATTTCATCGTTGGTCCCGGACTTGAAAATCTTCAGTCATACCTGCAAGTTTCCATGGAGTTCCATATTACCAGCGCAATGCAATTTAAACTTTTCTTCGAAATAATTTTGTTTTCCTGTATTATTCGTACCTTGGGAACCAAATTTCATACTAGAAGCCACAAAATAATGCGATTCGACTTGACTACAGACTTTCTTGTTATACGTCTGGGAACATAACCACCGCCATGCAGCAGTGTTTTTAACGTTTGTATGTGTTTCAGTTTTCTACGTTGAGTCAGTCAGTTCAGAGTTCCTTGCCACCTTACAATTAAGTTCGATCAAAAACAGGATATTTGTGTGGGGTATTTCCCCCGTTATTTTTTACTTTAATGGCTATATTATATACGAGTAGCTTACACGCTCTGCGAAAATTTCAAGTGTCTAGCTTTTACAGTTCACGAGATACAGCCCGTTGACACACATACAGACTGATTGACGAACAGTTAGACAGGCAGACATACAGATGACAACGAAGGTTTATTAATAGAGTCCCTTTGGCACCCTTTGGGTAAGGAAGCTTATAAAATATAATTTCTAGGTATACATACATAGTATACTTATTCAGGCTTATTTCTTCTTACGTTAACAAATCATCTTTTTCCTAATCGAATTTTTTATCTGACTTTCTATTTTGTGCTCAATTCTTACAAATAAGTATACTTAAAATTGAACATCTTAAAATTGAATCTACATTTATTGCAACTTTGTATTACGTATGACATTTTATGCTTTGGAATACCAAGAATTGGGAGAGAATTACGATCTGAAACTTGGCATCGAGCTGTGTTTAAATCCTTTCGCTGGCCAAACCTTTCATGTCGGGAGAACCTGGCCAAAACATTAATTATTTTAATGTTAAAAATCTACAATGCTATCCATGTTTTATTTCTAACCAATATATAATCGATGTTCTTTTTAGCCGGAGAGCCATTTCTAACGGTAGGATGGTAAGTATCTGGGAGACTTAAATAAATTGCTTTCTTCAAATATTATATTATGGAAATAGAAAGATTTACATAATTATTTTTAAATAAAAGATTAATTAAATATAATGAAACAGCGAGACACGGGACCCGTGTCTGCGCTTATCGAAATTTTCTGGAGACTAAATTATAGATCCAAATATCAATAGATCATTGACAATTTTGAATTTGAAAAGAATTTAAACGAAATGTAAAAATGGCCAGGAACGCAAAAAGGAGGTTGTAATAACCTCGTTACAACCGACTTCAAAAAAGGAGGTTCTGTTTCACTGTATGTATATATTTTATTATGTGTGTTTACCGATTTATCTGTCAGTTGTGGACTGATTTTAAAGAGTATAGTTTCGAGCTAGTCCCATATTACCACCAAAACTGAATCTGATGAGGGGATCCGTGAGAAATTGAGGGAACTCCTCAAATATTATACGCATACATAATTATAGCAATTTTATTTTTTTTATTATCTAGTAGCATTTTCATTCAGAAAATATCATTTGGTGTAATGGAAATGTTGATAAAAACCACCAATGGCTACTGGAACACCTCAACGGTACTCCTTTCATTCCTTCTATTGACAGACTCTACCCTGTAAAACCGGTCAAGTGCAAGTCAGACCCGCGTACCAAGGGTTCCGTACCGTAAAAATACCTCTTTAAAGTAAAGGATGGACTGACGGACGGACGCGTACGGAAACTACGGAATCGCAATAAAGCAAGCTTTAAAAAATCCCAACTGCTGTTGGGATAATGTCGTCGTATTTATTTCACCAATTTCACATTTAAATGATATTAATATAGCCTATGACACTCTAGGGGTTAAGACGAATCTAACCACGTATAATATTAAAATCGGTGTACCCGTTTACTAGTTACGCGCGGACATTGAGTCGGACATATATACAATTTAAACACATAACCATCCTTTTGGGCTTTGCCGCAGTCGGGTAAAAAGGGCAGCCACGTGTCTAAAATAGTGAGCACAAAAACCGCAATTAAATTAGTTTTACTGCACCTTCGCATATCAAAAAAATCATATCAGCATGAAACACATTGAATATGGCAAATGAGGTGGAACATGTAAAATAATATCTGACCATAGCGCAAAACCATAATGCAAACCTTGTAAAGTCGAAGGAGTAGCAAAAGGCTTTTGCGCAGCAGTACAACGGGAACAAGGCTATGTTTGCCCAGCGTATACCCAGTTGTTCTCGCCGTTATACTACAAATTCTGTGCAATAATCTTAAGCAAGTCCCAGCGGAAAGCAAATTGAACATAACTAAAATTAACATGGAGTTGAGATACTCGGCGTTAGAATAATATACTATCAAGGTTTACTTACTGTATAATTTTACACAAGGCTTTGGGAATTCTCTGTTGGGTTGTTTTGTCTCTCATTCGAGATTTGTGGAAGTCATTAAACGCATTAGAGGAGTAATAAGTGATCTAAAATAAATGCGCACGTTACATATCCCCCTCATTATAGCTTAAAAAGACGTTGCGTAAATTGAGCAAAAAATAGCTAAAACGTTAAGGATGTGATCACACCAGACTGGTCTAGCCACGACTTTAATTACGCGGCAGCGTCGGTGGCGGCGGTTAGCGGCGGGCGGCAGAAACAAATGCATAGAAACAGTCTAGTCACCGCTCCGGCGACTCGTGGCATGCTTTATACATATTTATGCATTACATGCATTTTTGTTGCTACTTGCTGATCGTTACCACTGCAACTGCGCCCTTCGCACAATGATACAGCCAGCGGGTTAGCCACTTTCACTGGCCCCAGGGTATTTGATTTTATTTTACAACTTTTTCGGCGGAAATTTAATGTATAACTGGGTATGTTGAACTACAGCAGTGTTTTGTAGTAGGTACCAAAAGTATCTGAGTTAAATCACGGACAGACGGACATACGGAAACTTTAAAGGATTCCTTGTTTACTACAGAACCCTAAAAAAGGTGTAATGATGAAATTTATTTCAATTTTTATGTGGTCATCTTAGCCGTAACGACAACCACGACTGTAATTTTTAGGTTTATTTCTTCAAGTTTATATACCTAGGTTTGAAGGGGTCATTGGCCGTGGTGATTAAAATTAACAGGTAGGTTTAGGTTATGTTAGTCTTTGAGAGGGCCCGAAGGGCCAAAATACCTTAGAAATAGGAGCTCCCTCCCATTAGTTAAGGTGTGCTAAAATGTCCAGGTGAATTAATAAGGCGAACCAGGACTGATGACTGGTTTGAAAATGAGGGGGCTGAGTTAGGTCTGGGCTAAGTTAAGATTTTCAAAGGGGTCGTTACAGCCCCAGGGCTAAGATGACCACATATAAGATGAGTTTTTCAACATAACAAAGTCGATTCAAACTTCCTTTACCATTCTTGCAAAACAACGCATTCTGAAATCTTTTCACGTGAGAGCACTTAAAAGGATCTAGGAAATTCGCTCTAAAAACTTTCCTATAAAAATATTTATTGGATAATACTTTCCAGCGAGCTGGTCGAGCTATGCGTTTGCACTAGCTCCATTAGCTGCAGTTCAAGTCCTTTGGGAAATTAGATCTTAAGGCAAAGGAACTTTACAGCGGGATGAGGTTCTTGTTTTAATAACCAGCTCAAAGCGGTTGCTACTTGTTTGAGATTGCGTAGAAAAGAGTAACAAAGTGAACCGTATAAGTAGCTCCCTATCTGGCTTGCTATGATAAAAAATATTAAGGACTAGCTTCTGCCAGCGACTTTTTGTCACCTCACGGGAACTGTTGATTTCCAGAGTTTTGATAGATGGTTTTATAAGAGAGGGAGGCAAACGAGCATTCGGGTTAGCTGATGGGAAGTAATCACCACCGCCCATAAACACCAGCAACTCAAGAAAATAAATACATTTTGATATTGCTTTTAAATCAAGCTTAACCTTAATTAAAGTATGCATTTATGTACGAATAAAAATAATGATTGAATATTATCGGACTAGTCGGAAGGACTTCATTTTGCTTGTAGCCGTGCATTTTTTTTAGTCAAGCATTACCCGGTCGTAAATAGGTCATGTGGCGTTTAACCTCTTTAGCCATTAGCCGAAACTTGTTTATTAATATTCTCAGTAATTAAACAAAAAACATTATCTTGAGACAATTTTACTACCAAGATTATATTCAGAACAACATTGTTGTCAATTCTGCCCTCCTTAAAAAAAAGGGCGTATGTCTCATAGTACCATGTATTAGTGACCTTATTTCTTAAGACGGGGGGTTAAATTTGATTTGACTATCAAATCGAAGGGCAGGATTGGGCAATCAGTTTCCTATTAACGTATCTTTTTCTTCCAGATGAAGCCACGTATCCGACGACGGAATGGTTCGACGGCAACTGTTCGTGGGCCGACGCCGTGGCGTGGGGCTGCAACGGCACCGTCAACGGCACCAACGCCACCAACACCGACGTCACGTCGCTCGTCCTCATGGCTGTCACCTCCGTGGTGTTGGCGATTATCATCTTGGCCACTATTGTCGGTAAGTTAACAATTATTAAGTCAACTATTCATAGGCATTCGACTCGCAAGCGAGTATGTTAGAATGGTAACTCATGGTAAGGGTACTGAGGGCTTATTAACTAACGCACTCGCAATCGCAATCGTTTTCATTTTGACAGTCTGAGGGCGAGTCTGCTTAAAAAATGAAACGATAGGGAAAATCCATAACCTTTTTAACAGCTTCAATAAAAGCTGATTCATGTAAAAAACAGTAGAGAAAAATCATATAATAAGCCTCCATAATGTTGATCCTATTTCTCTCTAGCAAAACAGAATTTAACATGGAGTTTATATGGCTGACCTGTTACATGACGTCACAGTGCGTATCGGATCTCTCTGTCTAATCGCAGTCTAATTAGCAATTTAAAATGCTTGTATCATCCATATTTCTTAGCCGATTTTAATTTTAATTTCAGTTTGAGTACACATATTTTGTTGAGTAGTGCGATTTAAAAAATCCATGCATATAAATACCGGGGGACAATCTGACACAGATTGACCTAGTCATAACTAAGCTATAAGCTTGCCACTATTTGTAACTAGACAACGATAAACATACTTATACAGAGAAATACATATTTACTTTTTTAATTTCCGGGTAATCACAATCATGTATTCGCAAAAAATCGCGATGGTGATGCTTTATGAACCTGTAATTCGGAACATTGATGTATAATTCTGAACTCTGAAATAAGTGATTATCAAATTCGGAAAACAATGTTTCGAGATTATTATAGTGTAATAATTAATTAACTCATGCAGCGAGAACTGCGTTTTAATGAAATTAAAATTCTGTTTAATGATGCGTTCGTCGAAAGGTATTTCGTTAAAAATAATAGGTAGGGTAAAGTCATTAGTGGTCAGCCAGAGACCAGGGGGGGGGGGGGTGATTTTTGACTATGGAGCGCTTGAAATTTTCACTCGAAAGTGAATAAATCAGTAAAACCGTTTTTTTTTTATACGAGCGGTAGAATTGAAAACGAATGGTGTGGACCACTCGAATTTAATTTCTATCACTCGTAATTTCAAAAATACGGTTTCACTGATTTTACTCGATTCGACTCGATTTGATTTTTTGATTCGAGTGAGACTTTCAGCGCTCGAAAGTCAAAAATCGGCCGCCAGTAGTCGACCTTAAATGCGTGCGAAATACATGGAAAACATTCACTGCCAACAACGCTAAACGCGTCATCAAATTACGGAACTTCTATTGCATAATGTAATTTCTTCATAATTCATTCACTAGTGACTAGACTTCGTGATGACTAAATTTTTTTGTTTTCGGAATTAATGTAAGCATAATATATTAATTATTATTTAAGGTAAGTATAAGCTATCTCCATTCTAAATCCTTCCAACCGAACCGTTTAAGCGCGAAAAAGGAACAAAATCATACTTACTCAAACACACGCACATCGCACATCGATACATTTTGCCAAATGATTTTCGGCCAAAGGCAAAGAATCCTGTGTATCTATATAACTGTGTATGTGTGTATATGTGTATCTGTATGTCTGTCTGTGGCATCGCAGATCCCAGGTGGATCCCGATTGGATGCAGTTTTTAAAGAAAGATGGTTTATGGGGATGTTTTTTTATTAAATATAAATCTCGATTAGGCCATTTAAGAGACATCAGCTCTTAAAGAAAGGGTCACTATTACATCGGGGTCTTTTATTAACTAAATAGTTATAAATAAACACGGCTTTACCAGAGCCATAAGACCATGTGATATTTATTCCAGTGATAATGTTTCTGAACACGAATATGTAGGTTACGTTGATTAAACAAAACACACAAAACAGTCCCAATCGTGATAGTAAACAAACACAGTACAGTCAGCTGAAAAAACATTATTTCGCAGTGACCGATTTTATTTCTAATCAAATAGATATGAATGTTGGCACCCTCTCTTGGCTGGCCGCCAGAAAAGGTACGTACTAGTTTCCGTAACATGTGGGACTTGAATATGAATGGTCAGCTAAATTTAAGGCTTTATTTGCCACGCTAAAACATTGGCATTATGAACATTTTTTTTAGGAAATTATTCTACAGTTTTGTCACTTACCAAAGCTTCGAAGATTTATGTATGTAATCTCTTTATTGTATATAAACAATTACCAGACATGTTTGCATCAATATATAGATAATATACGGGAACTTTGCAATATGGGATCTCTTTATGCATGGACAATGCAGAAGGATACACAAACTACCAAAATGACAGAAAAATTAATAAATTGGTTTTAATGAATGAACAAAGCGTATTTTCATGTGATGACTGTAAAACGCGTTGAATATTATCGATTTGAACGATTATAAAGTCAAAAACGTGTATTATGGAAATGCCGTTGCTAATAAAACGCAAATTAACATGAAAAATATTTATATAAAATATTTTTGACTAAAATGCAAGTACCCAATTATTTAAAATAGTTCGGTTATTATTAATAACCTAACAATTAAGTTCTAATGTTACTTACGAATGCTCGTACGTCACACACATTAATTACACTGAGTTCAAATTGACAACAGGAACTTTGAAAGGATGTCCTTTTTCTTAATCTTGCTTATAGAGATTGGTTTGCGTTTGCTGACTATTTGTTATTCATTATTTACAGAAAAAAGAAAAAAAAATCGCTTTCGTTTAACACCGGCATCCTATCATTTCATG
The DNA here is from genome assembly GCA_923062465.1 of Acleris sparsana. Taxonomy (NCBI): domain Eukaryota; kingdom Metazoa; phylum Arthropoda; class Insecta; order Lepidoptera; family Tortricidae; genus Acleris; species Acleris sparsana. The sequence continues at coordinate 12,328,684 of OV281296.1, forward strand.
AACAATAGATTGGCAAATTTTCATTTCACAACCAACGATCGGCAAATGTATAATATGGCATATCAACGTTATGCAACTACAGGTTTAACAAATGATTCATAATTTAAATGATTTACTTGACATATTTTTATTTTACAACGTTGCAATTCTCAAATTAATTATTAATAAAAGATATAAATTAACAATGTTTTATTTCATATCGCATCATTTGTCAAAATTAGGCATTTACATTTTCCCAAAAAGGAGCACAAAAAATCAAAATTGGATGAGATATGTTGGCTTGGATAGGTTAGGTTATATTTTATATACTCCCGAAGTAAACCGCCCAGAAATAGGGGCTCCGCGTAGCGGGTCCCCATCGATTCAAATGCAAAAAGTAGGTAGATGTAATAATGTATATAACTTTGAGTAATAACAGTATGTAAAGTAAACCGTTTGCTTAACGATGAGTTTTTAAAAGCCCTGTTTTTAACCAAAACGTTATTAAAGAGTAATATTTGCTATATGATTCGTTGTTTAACGGCGTATTTCAATCGGGAACATATTTGAAACAATATATTTGTTAAATTAATAGCGAAAGTTGGTTGTGAAATGAACATTTTTGAAACAATTTTCGGTAAAACATTAGTGAACCTTTATCATCACGCAAGACCTGTATACGTTAAGGTGATTCTGTAGGAGCAACTTTTCGAAAAAAATCGGTGTCTATTTGTGATGACGTTTATCGTACTGACATTGCAATCTGATTTTAAATCTGTAAAATGTCAATACATTTCGTTTATCATTAATTTAATCGGACACTAATGAAGTGTAATGGATTGAAGCGTGGATAATTTGTTGGTTGTTTTATATACAACTTCTGGTGAATTCGATGAAACTGGGCATACGTTTTAATTGAAGTATTAACGGAAAATTTAACAAATTGAATTACGATATTCTGAATACAAAAGTGTTCGTAATGGAAAATTAAAATGTTTTCATAAATTGCTTCAAATATTTTAACGTAGGGATTACTTTAATTTATTACTATCTGTAAAACGGTACTTCTACCTGATCTATGTGGTGGACTCCTCGGTTTTTTTCAGGCGAAATATATTAACAAACATGACCCTTGGGATTTGCCACCAAATACAAAATATTTTTCATCACACTTTCACGTAAACAGTATCTAAACATACAGGTTAACCGGGCCGTAAGCCCCATATAAAACCCTCGACCTTTTTTTTTTCATGAAAACCTAGGTCGGTAAGTATTTTTTTTTTCACACCGTTCATGCAAGTTCAAGCAAGGAGTTTAAACGAAATTGAAAAATTGTTTTAAAATGTTATCTAAACAGTAATTTCATAGCAATCTCGCTACATGTTATAAATTTTAATAAATAAGTTTTTTCTGCCCTATAATTTCATTTATTTACTCGCAAATGTGATGAAAAACATTGTATGTTTCACGGGCGGTACGGGAATTACGAACCTCGACTCAGAAAGCCCTCAGTCTTCGACTTCGGGCTTCTACTAGAGCCTCGGTCGTAATTCCTTACTTACCGCCCTTAATAGGTACACAATGTACTAAAATATTTGACTTTAGTTTGAACTAAATACGATTATTAGATTATGCGAATAATTGAACTTTACATCATTTAAAATCTAATCACCATGTAGGTCATATGGTACACATTAAAATATGTACCATAATATAAACCACAATGCCAACAACAGAAATAAAACAAATTTCATTATTTAAAAAGCTTTAAGCAGGTTCGATTCCTAGTTTGGATGAGAGTTTTTTGAAATGTTGAAATGCAGTATTCCTCTATATATATATATATATATGTGTGTGTGTGTGTGTGTGTGTATATATATTGCAGTGGTCGCATTGCTGTTTTCCTGTGTGGGGATAAGACAACCGGTGAAATTTACTAGCATAGAGGCATTCCATCTCAGTCCTCAGGGTTGGCAACGCATTTGAGGTCTTAGGATTGCAGTCTTGTGAATTCAAATGTTTATGGGTCTCAGACCCCACTTACCATCAGGTGGCCTGAGTGCTCGCGTGCCTTCTCATTGCCATAATAAAATCTAAGCCATGGAGTTTAAGAGCTTAATTTTAAATACTATAATAATAATAATAAATAACTTTATTTTCAGGCTACTAGGCCCATAGATAAATACCTTACTGACTAAAATACATATATTTATAAACTTAACAATATTCTAAATTATCTTGGCGACAAAACAGCATGGCTCTGTTGTGTCGCAGCGTTCGAAGTCACGCTCGCTGGCAGGCCGCCCCGGAACCGCCGGAACACGACATCATCGACTATATTTCAGTATACAAGGTCTAATAACGACGATGATTTTGTTCTCAAACCTTCGCTTAGCTAACAGCAAACTCACTAACTAGTTGGCTCTCGGCAGTCGAAGAAGATCAATACCCGAAACAAGTGACGCCTCTTTATACGCCCGCTTGCACAGATAATTAAACGCGACGATCGATCGATTGAGGCGCTGCTTGATAGATGCCGATGTTAGACGTTAAATGGACCCATCTTAGAGTGATTTCATATACAAGGGGTACACGTTAACCGCATTCTGGGGCAGCGGAATGTTTCAGTAGTTTTTAGAAAACAGTTCCAATAGGCATAATAAGCTTTGGCCCGAAATCCAAAATAACACAAATAATTACATACATACATACAACGCCTTTATTCCCAGAGTGGGGATAGGCAGAGCTGCTGAATTACCAACATGCGTAAAAACTTGTTGTTAATTTTGTAACTACATTTGGCACAAACAGATGTTTACCAGTTTATATTAGTAACAGGTTGCAAACCCATCGCCTAACAATACAGGCCTTTATTCCCTTAGTCGCCTCTTACGACTTCCACGGGAAGACATCGAGTGGCAAAATTCAAAGCCGGCAACCACACGATCAGCACAAATAATTAATGCAAAAAATTATATGTTGGTGGCGAGACCCCTTCTAATTCTTATTGATAACAATCTACTAATAATTGCATTGTCAAACGCATACCGAAGTCCTTACGGCTACTATAGGCCCAGTCAAAATGCATAGAGCTAAGTTAGCAATTGTCGAAAATCGACAAAATGTATAGAATTAACGTAAGCTGATGCAAGATCGCGTCGACCGCTATGTCAACTCCATACATTTCGAACCGATGGAAAATAGAAACCTTACCAGCTTTTACATACACCTAATAGAAGATAAGCATCGACGAAAAATCCGTAACACACCGAGCAAGACCGCACCACAATTTAAATAAAAGCTGGAAAATACTTTAATATAGCATGTCCGTATAATTACTAGCAGCAAAATTATAGCTATCAGCCAAATATATATGCACTACATTCCATAATATCACATATAAACACAACTACTACTCAAATTATCATCCCATATCGTAACAGAAGCCAAAGGCATTCCTCAATATCCATCCATTTGCCACCATAAACAGCTCTGGCTAGAGTAGGTCAAGTGGCTGGGCTCGCTCGACGCTCTCTCTGCTCTCTACAGCCCCGTCGGAATGCTACTCGATTCCGCCTAATATGTCAAACGGTCTGGCTTAGGGGCTTTGACACTTTCGCATCCGACATCTAAAAGGAAGTTCTCAATTTTCATATTGGGTTTTACGTTTGTTGGATTTATTCGTTTTAACGGTGGCGGTTAAGATCGCCGAAGGCCTAGTAGCTTAGGGGAACGACTCGCTATCGTAAGGTACCGAGTTCGAACCCCCACCGATGCTCTTACGGTGAAGGAAAATCATCGTGAGAAAACCTGCACATTCGAACAGCTGAGTGTGCAAGAGGGTAATTACACAAAAGATAATAAAAGGTCGAAGTGTATCCGAAAGGGCCCATCTGTGAGATAAGAAGATAAGATAACCGTAGGGGTTAAAGCGATATTCAAATTATGGTTTGTCTTGATGTAATATGGGCCTAATTGACCTCATTCTACATTGACTTTGCCCCTGAATTACATTTGTATCGTTTTCGACCCGGCTGCCATTACTGTTACCGTTATGAAAGCTAACATAAAGTTGCCAATACAATAACAATAGGTGTATAGAAAATATAGAAAACAGGTCCAGGCACCGCCTCTTTTTCATTATACTCTAAAACACACACAGAGTCGCCCAAGTCACTTTGTAAAAACTTTAGTGACAAGGCTTGTAAATAACAAATTTAGTACAGATATTTTTTAACATATGCGTTTCCAACAGAGACCACTGCTGAGAAGAAACGCCGCAAGAAACTCAGTGGTCAGTTTTTTAATATTATTTATGGCAGTGATAGTACAGCACACATGTTAGAACGTTACGAACTCAAGTGTCACAATGACAGACAAGGAAAAACCATGGTTACTCCACGTTCATCAATAAAGGCAGAAAGAAAAAGCTGACGTATCTGATTTCTATCGACTCGAAGTGTATGAAGTTGACATAGCGGTCGAAGCGATCTGTCATCAGCTTACGTCAATGCATTTTGTCGATTTTCTAAGATCGCTAACTTAGCGTTACGCATCTTGACAATACAGAAACATGTCAAAAAAAAGAAGGTTATACCGTATAGAATTTCAGCCCTTAGATTACGATACAACCTTATTGTTTTGACGTGTCTTCGCATTATAAACATGTTGATAGCTATTATTTACTGAACAGTAATAGCGGCCTAGTTAAAAGCCAATAGTGCGTACCATAACGCGTCAAAAGCAATATTGTTTTACCTTGTTGAATAGAGCGTCATTATTAATCCGACCTTGAACGTATAGTTCAGGAAATAAGAATTGTCCGTCTGTAATTTTCACTTTTAAGATATATTTGTTAATTTCCAACAACAGTAAAACAGCCATCTTTCTTAAAACAGCACAGTGAGTTAAAAGGATAGGGATAAGGTTAGATCCGGTAAGTCTTAACGCAGAAAAAAAGATCGTAAAGTTGATAACAAACGGACAAATCGTATTTCCAGAACTATATACCAGTCGTTAGATTTTATCGTGTCAAGACGTGATTTAATGTCTAGTAAACGTCAAATTAAAAAGATTCAAATTAGCCTAAGTAATCCTTGTAACTCCTGGCTTCCGTGGCACAGTCGCAAGCTTTTTAGTTTGACCCGTAGCGTCAGCAACGTATTTACATAAATAAATATTAACAAAGTTCGGGACCGGACGTGTTGCAAACGATCGGGCGTCCATTTGCCGTATACCATATGTTTATTTGTTTGGGGTGGCGCCGGGTTTGGACTTATTTTAAGGTAAATATTGCTTTCTGATGAACGGAATTACTGTGAGGAAATCTTTGCAAGACTTGCTGTAATTACTCCTCAGTAAAATAGATCTCTCGAAGTTAAGTGATTCTCCCTAACAATTTAGATTTCAACTCGTGAATGAAATTATTAATCGGCGAATTTAAATTATCTCGTCAGAGCGATGAAACCACATTTCAGGGCGTGCATTTTCAATTAGGTTGTGTAAAACTGACACCGTATGAACTCGTTCCCTCGATTGACCGTACGCGACAAAAAGCTATTTTTATGAGAATAACACAACGAGTTAATACTTTCACAACTTAAAATATATAATCGTATTTTGGCCACATAGTGCGAAGAGGAGATGAGAGCATAGAAAAGTTGATCGTAGTTGGCAACACTAATGGCAAGCAAGCCAGAGGCCGATATCCTACCACTTATTATGGGATATTATGGAAAAAACGCAACCGTTCCTAATTATCTGGCGACCACTGTATATGTAGAAAAATCTCTAAAACACCTTTTTTTCTCCCCCTGCCGCTCTCATTTCTCCCCTTTCCTTAAGAGAGTCACGAAAAGAGAGAGTTATTAGAGTATAATTTAGGCTGTTTATTATCAGATCTGTCAGTCAATGTTTAACAGAAGCCTTCAACATTATGAATATATTATTATAAATGCTTTAAATTTAAACCGTTACTGTCTGTAACGGTTATATTGAAGCGAGACAGTTTTAGAAATCGAATTTATGATTCGATTGGAAAATACATTAGTGAACGCCAGAATAATTTCATATCACAGACAAATTCAATTATAAAGTTATACATATGCCTAAATTAACCGCAGGTCAGCGCTTTCAGTTTTAATTGTATTTGATTAACAATTTCCACGAAAACGGCCGGTGGTTTAGGTAATTTAACGCGCGAATAGAGTCTTCTATGAACGGTTTAAACAGCTGTCCTCAAACAAAGGTATATCGCGCGGCCTGCATGTGTGCGTGCCTCGACCGTACGCGCCGAAAGCCACCACAAGCAAGCTCACCAGGAAGCACCAAGCCGGTTCAGTCGGGGTCGCGCCATTGCCTAATAGCAATCTGGATGGGACCTACCACCTAACATTCCCTCCCTATAATTTATAATATCTATTTTATAGACACATAAACATCTTCACTCATCTTATAGGTGATTCTCTTAACAAACTCGCATATTAAACTTCGACGGATGAATTACTAACCAGCGGGTCTAAGTTGTCCCGTCAGAGCGTACAAACAACATTTTAGTCAGTGCATTCTCGATTCAACCGTTCAAAATTGGCTCGTATGACTTCGGTTTCTCGTTCATTCACCTCCACTCATTCAATGTTCAGTACATCCAAATATTTTCATACACTCGCGTTTTTAACATAAATGACATTGTGACCCTAAAACCTTCCGCTAGCGAACCTAATCGAGCGAGACAGCTTTCCTCAGGGATTATACAATTTAAATAGGTGTTTATTGGCTGTGAATACACCAGGGACATTTCTTACAGAGTTAACATAAACTTTTAATATAAATCTACCCCTTGTCGCCTTCGAAATTTATATTAAATTATGTTTAATTGACAAGGGAGACAGGACTTTATTTAGGGAGTTATTTAGGTCTCCGGAAAGTTTATCAATGACGTCACTAACATTTTGGCAACTTATCACAGAAACGTAACTGCGGAGTAGATGTAACAAAATTTTGTACAGAATTTTATTATCGGTGAACTAGTACTAAAAAATATATTAAGTATTTAAATTATGTAAGTATGAGGATCTTATTTTGTTGACCATTGCCGAAGATTGGTCTTCAAATAATTTCAGTTGTTGATTTTTTTATTAATTCGTCGTATGTTTTCGCAAGTTTGCCAATCCCATTTAACATAACAAAGATACGTTACGTGTTACGATATGAGTACATACAAATTTTCCCGTCCCAACCTCAAGACGCAATCAAAAACAGTAAGCAGAAAAATTGCAAAGAATAAGTCGTTATTTTTTGATACACTCCGATTGCGTTACTTAAACAATGGCATGAAGAAAATTATAAAAAATCCGGGAAACAGCAACATATGCGTCTGCACGCTCCAACCGTTTTTGCGCGCCGACGGCCTACTTACATTTTATGAACTGTGCCGTTCCCGCATGGTTTAAACGTCACTGAAACGTATATAAAAACGTTGAGTACGGTTTAATACCCGTATAACTGCATGCGTCGGTGAGCCCGGCTCTGCATGTTTTATTGGCGTTGTAAAAGTATGCGAGAGGCTCTATGACCCTTGTTACAAATAACTTTACGCTGACTTAGCGAATACAAATACTAGACGTGCTAGAAAAAGATTTTGGATCTTAAAAAGTATAGTGCCATAAATAAAGAAATAGCACTCCTTTTTTACTCGGCCAGGGTTACCAATAATGAAGACTTATTATTAAAAAGAACTACATAGTTTACATATATGTACGGTTGCCCCTATAAGTAACTGTAAACTTATAAATCTTTTCGCTTTACCGCGTTGCATCAGTTCAAACGTTACAGTGACAACGCACTAAAAAGTCAATCTACTTAACAAGGCCGAGTGTACCATCAGTTAGAAAATGTGAATACTCCATTTCAGAATCAGTTTAGCTTAAATACCCTATCTCTACTTCTAATGTGACCTCACATTTCATAATTATCACGTAAGACGGTAGCAAAACACATATTTCTTCATTCAAAAAATACAATATAATTTATAACAGACACTGAAGTTTCATTTAGTTGTATTACTCATGCAAAATAGGTTGTTCAGTTTAGAAATTTAATATGACTTGCCATGCCATTCTCGCCTAGGGCATAAGATAATTTCACACGACTTTCCAACTGCCACCTCGGAAAATATCACCCTACATACATCTATTTGGTAACAAAACGAGGCTTCGCTGAAATTTCAGTAACGAGTAACTGTGTAACAAAATCTGTGTTGTGGATGTATTTGTATATATTTCTGCATAAATACTACATAGTTCTTGCCATGGGCTAAAATGCTCATGTCTTTGTGTAGTTATCTGAATAGGTGAATTCCTTATTTCTTTGACTTTGACTGAATACTAACACTGTGTTTATCTTGTAACGGTAATGACCATAGAACTGTGTCACGGTGACGTTATGAGTCAACTCGTAATAGGTATCAAACAAAGTATCACTGTGACACCGTTCTATGGTGGGTAAGGGTTCCATTGAGCTGATACTTGGCTCACACGTACTACTTATTAATCCCATAAAATATGACTGTTCCTGGTCCAATGGTAAAACGCGGAAGCTGGTGAAACAATACTAATCAAACTCTTTTCTTTTCCCCCAGGTAACGTGTTCGTGATCGCAGCAATAATTATCGAGAGGAATCTACAGAATGTCGCCAACTACTTAGTCGCGTCGCTGGCCGTCGCTGACCTCATGGTAGCATGTCTGGTCATGCCGCTAGGAGCCGTCTATGAGGTAAGAATCATCTAACTAATCAATAATAGGTTGAATGGAACAAAGGTCCGGTCATTAACTAATGTTACAATTAATATTGTTGTGCTCTAGTAATACCAAGGCTCCTACTTTAGCGGAGTAACGTTTACAGGCAAAAGCACTAGTAAGTATTTATACGGCCATCGCGCCAAATATATGCAGCCTTACTTTTGGTGACATAGGGGCGTGTAAATATTTTTGATACATTGGGAACGTATATAAAAGAACTTGTCACTGTCGCCGTCGTCGTACATCGGCTTGCATTTCTGGGTGTGATTTTTGTATCGCTGGGTTGCGTTCGAATTAATTTAAACGTGTGATCGTTTATGCGCTAGAAAAGGAAGCATAGAGTTGGCACGTTCGACGTACCTAAACACTGTTTTGTTTGGAAGAGGGGATTCTATCCTTTTACAATATTATATTAGAATGTGGCTGAAACATTTGAACCATTTCAGGTCCTTTAAGTTTGTTTGTCGTGTTGTTTAAATGTTTCTCTGGTTACCAGGTCAGCCAAGGCTGGATCCTGGGCCCGGAGCTCTGTGACATGTGGACGTCCAGTGATGTGCTCTGCAGTTCTGCTTCTATTCTTCACCTTGTTGCCATCGCTACGGATAGGTGAGCACTCACATAATTAACCTACTTATTCGTCGTACAACCGGATACTGGTCTCATGAAGCTTCCGTTATAAGATATAATGGTAGCTTCAAGGACTTTACACTTCCTTTTTATTTTTCTATGTGGATGCAATGGTGTATCCACAGTTGAAATTTTATTAAATTGAAATTTGATTTGACGATTGTTCCGAAAATGCTGATATTTTAACCCTGTCTAATAACTGCGACACTTAATAACCGAACCACCACATAAATGCATTTCTTATAACATACTCTCTTTAAACTGTTACATCTAACAGTAACTACTTACGTCTCTTGCTACAACTTTTACAAGATTTTACAATTCAAATATATTCTGATGGCCTTATACACTGCATCACTACGTTAAAAAGTTGTTCGTAAATTGACGCAGTTTATTAGTTCGTCAGTAAACCATAACGGAACCAATCCCAGATACACAAACAAAAACTATTTTTCATCATCAGGTACTGGGCGGTCACAGACGTGGACTACATCCACCTCCGCAACGAGCGCCGCATCTTCACAATGATTGTGTTGGTGTGGGGCGCCGCGCTGGTAGTCTCGCTCGCCCCCCAGCTGGGCTGGAAGGACCCCGACTACCTGGCCCGCATCACTCAACAACAGAAGTGCCTCGTCAGCCAAGACCTATCCTACCAGATATTCGCGACCTGCTCCACCTTCTACGTGCCACTCGCTGTCATCCTCTTCCTATACTGGAAGATCTTCCAAACAGCCAGAAGACGAATCAGGAGGAGAAGGGAACCCCCTCCACCATGTCCTACTTCTGCTGACGGTTCTACTACACCTTCAGGGAGGACTGTCCAGTCGGCCAGAGATAGGCGATTTGTTAAGAAGCGATTCCTCAACCTGAAGAAGTGCAACCAACGCACGCGAGCTGAAACTCTCGCCGCTTCACTGCTTCTTACTGAAGGTCAAAGCACTTCTACAGTGGACACATTGGATGAAGAACCTCGTACCACCGCCTTCACAGTCAACGAAAAGGCACCGTCGGTTTCCCCTGAAAAGTCTTCCTCCACTGTCACGAATGGATCGAAAGCGGAGAAGGCTATTGTTCCCGCTCCCACGCACAGAGAAAAGAAGGAATCGCTCGAAGCAAAACGAGAGAGGAAAGCAGCAAAGACCCTTGCAATAATAACGGGGGCGTTCGTGTTCTGCTGGCTACCTTTCTTCATAATGGCTCTGGTGATGCCGATCTGTTCGTCATGCGTAATCAGTGACTACCTGGCTAGCTTCTTCCTATGGCTCGGATACTTCAACTCGACCCTGAATCCCGTTATCTACACCATCTTCAGTCCTGACTTCCGTCAGGCTTTCGCCCGAATCCTCTTCGGGACCCATCGGCGTGGACGTAATAAAAAATTCTAACGAAAATGCCCCTACTATGTATATAACTAAGCCATTGGCTGATAAATAGAAAATGGACTATAATATTCTCCTACGTGTACGATATTTCAAATATATTAAACGTTGTTAGTTAGTGTAAATAAGTATAGAAGTTTGTAAATATACGAGTACATACATATGATATAGGATGTTGAATAATATATTGTTTTTTTAACGCGTTATCATAGTCTATATATATTATACATACTATAGCCGCGACGGCTTTGCTCGCGAGTCCAGGGCAAGGCCGCCGCTCGCTCCTCAGTTGTTTCAAGTGACATTACCAAATAAATATATTATTAAATTATATCGGAACGAGTTCTTTCATTTATACAAACCCTGACTTTAACAACTAACATGGCCGACAGCAGACATTGAAGGGTAATTTTAACATGAAAAGTTTTGCGTGGGAAGTTCATACAGAAAAGTTAGCACGCCGTCAATACGCAAGTTTGCAACAATTACTGGCGTGATCGAGTTGAAACTGGAAACATGAATGCGAAATTAGCTGCGCGTTCGAGCCAAATGAGTTGAAAATTCAACCTCGGCGGCTCTGAGCTACGTTCTGCAGAGTTTGGCAATTTAGAAACACGGTAATAAGAATAAAAAATTACGCGTTGTTCTTGAAAGCGTAAAAGAATTGGAGAAACGAGAAACGCGATGTTGGTAATCTAACGTTTGCATAATCAAGCCCTCTTAAATTAAAGAAAACAAGCAAACAGCAATCCACTGTGACCACTAACAAGATTATTAGGAATAGGTTTTCCTTGTTAGTATTTGGTTGTGAATTTGAAATGTAAAGATTAGGGACAACTGGGATGACTTAGATTTATTTAGCAGTTTTAATGTTCCTTCATTGCCTGACAAAAGAATAATAAAAGTTTGGATGGGGGCGCCATTGATATGTTTTTAATCTGTGTTACGTGGATTGCAGTGAAAAAGACGGTTTATATGTTTTCTACAATATATCGAAGTTTTTTATTAGGGTCGTGGAAGTTAATTTGCTACCCATTTCAAAGAAGCTTGAAGATGTCATTGTCATTAGAGATGCCAAGTAATTTGTAATTGATAGGAAACTCTACCTTATTGCTGTAGAATGTCAGATTGACTTTGGAAATAAGGTGGGTGACAAATTTAATTCCTTGACTACAAGCTTAGTACTAGTAGGCTTAGTTTGGGACTCGGTCTATTTGTGAGAGATGGTCCCCCGATATTTAAATTTATTTATGAGGTACTCATAGTACCTACTAGTGCTAGGAGAGTAGAGAAATAAACCAAAACCATTTAACGCGGACACGTTCTGGCCGCGCTCAATCTGTTTGGTGGCCATCCGTAAAGAGCCTTTGAATCTCCACCGTGTTTTGCAAGTACTGAGGGTACGTGACGATGTACGCTTCGTACGACAAACGTGTACGCTTTGAAAATTAGTGCTAGACTAATCAGTTCAGTTGTCCAAAGACGGTGTCCCGGTGTAGCACCCTTAGTCAGCATTTTTTTAATTTATTTTTCAGGATAATTTAAGTTCTCACTAAAAGATGCGTTTAGTATGATGCGCTTTGATCTAAAATGCAAAGGCATAAAAAATTAAATGCGACTCTTTAAAGCACGCTCAAAAAGGTTTTGCATTCTTACCGCGAATTATTAAAATGTAGATTGATGATAAAAATAAAGTTGGTTTAGTTTCACATTTAATACGAAGTTTTAGAATAATGAGAGAAACTACGAGAATTAACATATCAAAAGCAGTTACGAGTAAGTAACTTTCAGAATTGTTACTCTTTAAAAAACGTCTCTCTGTCAATGGCTCGATTGAAGTCATACGTGCTCGATTACTTAGGTAAGGCGGGTAAGCTGAGAATGCACGCCTTTAAATGGACGTTTTACGCTCTCACTGGGCAACTTCATTTCGCCGGTTAATATTTGGTGCGTCGAGTTTAAGATGACCGAGATGTCTAAGAGAATCACTCACCAGCGGGACTAGTGTGGTTGTGTTTAACGCGTGAGAAATGTGGATAAAGCATCCGTCCCAGTTGTTCTCATATAAATGTCAGAAAGTGACAGATGCTTTATCCACATTTTGTAACGCGATAAACGCAGCCATATCAGGCGTTGATTAATGGCTCCGTTTCATGACGGGTAATTAAAAAACTATCAGACAAAACAATACTTTACACTTACCTTATCTCCATTAGGTTAGACCCTTTTGTTTGAATTTGACTGTTCTTTTTCTGTGTCACCGGGTTTAGTGGTGGTGTGAGTGGTTTACACTTAAGCTATCCTATCTTACTAATATTATAAATGCGTAGTTTAGACGTTGATTACTCAATGTGATCTGGATAAACACAAAGGCTACTTTTATCGCGGAAAAATTGGAGAGTTCCCGAGGGCAAAGCGATAAATGAATTGTCGAGCGGCTCGAGTCATGCGCAAAGCCAGTCTTCAATAACTCATGTCATTCTTTAAGCATATATAATATTATGACTTAAATTGATGATGAATTAATCAAAATGCAAACCTTATTAGAAACATTTGAATTTTTAAAATTTATCTTTCTAAAGCCACATCAAACATAGTCCTCTAGATTTATTCGGTTTCGAATAACCTCAATGTCATTCTGTTTTGTAATCATATTGTAGAAGCGAAGACAACTCCTACTTTCAAGTAGATAAGAGCTAGCATGAATTTTAAAACGAAAAGGCCAACTGCGAGTCGGACTCGTACACAAAGGGTTCCTTACGAGAGAATAAATATTCTGATATATTTTTTACCTTTTCCATTAAATTTATTTTTATTATATGTTTTTACAGCAGCATTGAAAAAGTACACCAAAAAATGTAACTATCTATTACAGTTCATGAGATCTGGTGGAACGGACGGACGGACCGCAGAGGCTAAGTAATAGGATCCCGTTGGATCCCCCTTGGAGCATGGAACCGTAAAAAGGATTACGATATCAAAGCAAAATGGGTAAAGTAAAATAAATTCCCTGTCCAACCTCTTTCAACAATCGACAGTCAACGAAGATCAACAAACACACAAATAGCCACAAAGCCGGCAAACTTATTAATCCTGGCAATCAATCAAGTCCTGCGTTTATGCTAATACATTTAAATTAGGCGGGTAACATATTCCGCTGAGGGAGTTCTTGGGTGTTCCTAATTCACTTTCCGATGTTCGAGAGTGTAATTACGTATCTATTTAAACTACCTCGATATCGGCGGAGTGTGCGGTTGGATGGGGGGTTTTGAATGTCTAGAATCGAACGAATAATGATTTAGAACTAAATAGATTATCAGATTTTGAAAATGTGATATTTCCGATACCGTTATGAAACTCGTGTTTGGCTCGTTTTATAATACCACACTCGTGTTTTAAGGACTCTCATTATGAATCATTTATGTACATTAAACTAATATTTTTAGCTACATTGTGGGATATAGGTACGCTTTTTACCGTCAATATCTTCAGAGAAAATAACAGTGAGTTCACCGCGGAACCCACTACACACGTAGCGACATTTCCACGTCTTTAAAGCTTTAAGCTGCATTAGCTTCCGGTTATTGGCGTTATCGAGTGCGACAGAAGCTCGAGCTTAAGAAGCTTCCAATAAAGTGTGCTTCTTGAGAGAAAAATACCGTAAACACGATTTTTCGAGCAATTTTAAAATTCCACATTTGACAAATGGATATCTATAAACGGTGTTCTAAACATAATATGCTTATTAAATAGAGGTTTGTGTCAAAAGCATACTATTTCTTTTTATCTTTTGTTTATGATTTACTGATAATATAATTTATTTAGGATTTATAACGATTTGAAGGTCTTTATATTATGCTGGAGTGTACTTAAATTACACGGTATTTTTATTTTTACACAGTCGGGTTTCTTTATTTTATAATTATTGATGTTACCAGCTAATCATGATACGTATTTAGGGAGACACCAGCTGCCTATTTCACAAAGCTGACAACGTAATAGTAGACAGCTGACAACGTTACGGTGTACATTACGATTTCGACAAAGGTTTAACGCATCAAATGGAATTTTGTTTCTGAAACCGTTTAACTTTTTAGGATTGTTATAAATACAACCTAACTATTATAGTTTATTGCTTTTACCATTATTAAAAATAGGGATTTCAAATTATGATTTTTCAAAGAAATAAAATTGATGGGTTTTTTTTTAATTCAATCTTTTGATAGGTTACCGTCGACCAGTTACTACATTACTGGGCTGTATAAGTAACGTAAAATAAACCGCATTGTCACCTGTCAGTTGGCACTTTAATCTTTATGAAATAGGAGCTGGATGAAGTTGTATTGTAACGCAGCTTTAATGTTCCTTCATTGCCTGACAAAAGAATAATAAAAGTTTGGATGGGGTCGCCATTGATATGTTTTTAATCTGTGTTACGTGAGTTGCAATGAAAAAGGCGGTTTATATGATTTCTACAATATATCCAAGTTTTTTAGTACGGTCACGGAAGTTAATTTGCTACCCATTTCAAAGAAGCTTGAAGATGTCACTGTCATTAGAGATGCCAAGTAATTTGTAATTGATAGGAAACTCAACCTTATTGCTGTAGAATGTCAGATTGACTTTGGAGCTAAGGTGGGTGACAAATCTAATTCCTTGACTGTACAGTCGATGTCCAAGATATGTTTACATCATGTACAGGATAATATAAAAACAACACAGAAAACACTTTTAATCTACTTAGATACTTTTTTTGAATGATTATTTATTACTTATAAACATTATAAAAGCGCTTCACAAGCAGCTATCTGGCCAAATCTTATTATTAAGTAACACAAAATGATCCTTTATGGATTCTATGCAGAAATCCAATAATATTTGTTGCGATGCAAAAGTAACGTTACAATTTACAATAACAAGAAATTCATCATCATCATCATCATCAGCCCGGGGGCGTCCACTGCTGGACAAAGGCCTCCCCCAAAGAGCGCCACAAGTCACGGTCTTGAGCCGCTTGCATCCAGCGGCTCCCCGCGATCCACAACAAATTACAAGAAAGAAATTACTTAAACGTTAATAAATGCCTGCGAAAATAGCACTACGCGCCACTTTTTCTATACGTTAACCAATATGTTTTTATATCGCTGTTTTATCTTAAAGTTTAGAGAAACCAGTCACAAACATTGTTGAGTACATTACGTCAGCGAAATTACTTCAATTTGCGAGATTTAAACCAACTGAACTAAAGGGCGGAAACTAAATTTCGGGGTTCTCTCTAGACCCAAAATCTAGAATTAAAATCATGAGCATACGTCATCATTTAACTTCATACAAGACAGGGACTGCGCGGGTTGGTAAAGGATGGCGATATAAATCCAAATGAACCTTCCAAATTATGACAAATCGAGGGTACAACTACTTCCTGTTTTCTAGTGGACCATTTCCGGCTGCGCTACAAATGCTCTTTTGTACATTTGATTGTGAATTGATACCGACTTTTACCTTCAGCCAGGTAAAGCGGGCTTTTACGCGGGCAATCTTATTGAGTAATATAATTCATAAAAGCCCGTCAGCGATATTACTTTTAAATTCGGATTTAATACAATGATAAGCTGCTGTGGACGGGCAATTATTGTTGTGGAATTTTCCCTTTTAAGTGCATCGTTAAAAAAAATTGCGTCTGTATTGTGTAAGATGAATAAGACTCATTTCTCGCTGGGGAAAATTCATTTACGCTTATCACCTGGGGGACCCAAGGTGGTTATGTGGGACTCATCAACCGAGAGCGGAACGAATACCCACTAAAAGCGCAGCAAAGGTAATAAAGTACTTATCACTTCTTATGCTCGTAAAGTTCTTCTTTATGCTGGGTATAAGCTGCATAAAATCGCATTTTATGCACTAGTGCATAAAGTGTTGTCGTCATCTAGACTAAGACAATTAAGCCCTACGAGGAGCCTGCATTAAATAAACATCTTATTTGAATACATTTACTTTAATTTATTTCCCTTCTATGTGGCATCTAACAAAAAAGAAATTTAAAACTATTAAATACAAGTATTATTAATAAAAACATTACAAAATCAAAGAATGATGTGGCAGTTTTGTGTTCGACCTAAGTTAAAATGTCATACAGAAAATTAAAAATAAATACAGTGGCGGGAAAGAGGTTTTGGTCTATAGTTTTGGACTATTAATTGGGTAGTTTTCTTTACAAAACTTGTGGTGTTACGGAATTTAGTGAAAAGGATATAATTAATGCTCACACCTAACCTAACACACTAATAGAAAATACGCATAAACATTAAAAGTCTGGGAAAGCGGCAAACAAGTGAATATATTCTCATACACCACTACTGTTTTATTTCCTCGTAATCGAAGTGAAAAGCAGAGTGTATAGCTCGGTCTTAAAACCCATTTTATCCTCGACTTAATTATCCAACCTCGCCTGCCGGCTCTGATGGATACTAAGTGTTGGATAAAATGGTTTGTTTTATGCTCCTGTTGTAAAATCTACTATTTCCTTTGAGTAAATTGGACAGATTCCGAGGATATAGCAATAAACGACTTCTAGCAAATGGCGTTGCACGCAAGAACGACTAAAACGTTTGGAAAAAGTATAGACAGTCCAAACGAATTTCTAACTTTTTAATAATTATTGGTAGATGGGACCTTGAGCAGAATACATCTGGATCGCTACCACCATCTTATCCATTAACCCACCGCCAAACTGTGTTCGCCTTGTTGTGTTCCGGTGTGGGTATAAGACAATCGCTAATTTACTAGCAGAGGCATTCCATCTTAATCCTCAGGGTTATCCACGCATTTGCAGTCTTAGGGTTGAAGTCTTAAGAATTCAAATGTCTATAGGATCCCACTTAATTACCATCCGGCGTCCTAAGTGCTTATGTGCCTTCACGTAGCCAAAAAAAAAAAAGTTAAACCATTTGTATAACACAGCGGCTTCTTTAACAGTGGTAATTTACAAATGCAAATTACGGGCCCTCAGCCGCACGATGTAAAAACTTGTAATGATGATTTGCATGAACTCCCTACCCACTAATGAATGCGTTTAACCGTCTGCTGAACCATTGAAGAAACATTTAGGCCTGAAACCTTTCAAATTGAATGATATAATTAGAAATGGCAGCACATTTTACGAGAGTATTTCCTTATTTTTGTTTAACTTTGCGTTTCGTTATAGTTGCTCATTTTAAATTGCCAGGAGCCTTATTTCTGCATTTTTATAGACAGTACGACAGCATTGCGGGTAAAGATAATGTAGAATAAAGCCCTAGGAAAAGCAAAAGTATTATAAAACAATATGGTTTCAAAAACAAGAGGGGTAAGAGAAACTGTCACTGACGCAAAAAAACTCGATAAATGATGTTGATTTAGATGTAAACATTTTTGTTGACCTGGTAGAGCGTGGACCTAGTCCCATGTGCTCCGTTTAGGCCGGTTAATAAGAATTTTATAGAACGTATCACTTCGCAGAATTTTCATTTCATACAAATCTATTTTCTGAGACCATTTTTAAAACCATGATGGTAAGACCAGTCGTTATTTATGGGTGTTGGCTAACCAATGAGAAGGATGAGGAAAGAATGCATGTGGCGGAGATGCTTTTTTATTGTGTATAATTAAAACTTACAGTCTAGCCAAACATGTTAATCGCAAACAGTTACTGGAGAAATTATAATTGATATATAATACTAAATTTAAATAATACTAATTAGCCAAATTCCTGCACTGAACTAGCGGTGGCAATGGTTTCCCAGTATCGACTGGCCGATGCAATTAGTTTAGACGAGTCGTGGTTAACATCTAGTGTGCTGTTGCTGTCTAGGATATCGTTTAACAGCTTCAGCGCGCGGTGCAGCGGCGAGTGAGAGACTGCACGCGTGCGCGTCGGCGGGACGGCGAACAGCAGAGCACGACGAGCGCGCAGCTGTTTACTGGAGTTAGGTGGTACCCGATAACATATCTGAGCTAGAAGTCCTGGATTATTGGCATATTCGCGTATCAACTGAATTAAATATTTGATAAGGGAAATATCGCTCCTAGCTTCAAGGTAAGTATAATTGATCATACCTAGAATATAAAGTACATGTGCGGATAATATCCATATATGTTCGTAAAAAAAAACCAGAAATGTTTTTTGCCCACGCTCTACCATGAGAGCGTACTGTTGCGCATGGGGGCTCCAGACAACAGCAATGATTTCGAGGCGACTGCGAACGTATGCATTATATATATAGAGTACTAATCGCGCTCCGATTGGTAGAAAACTTGGACTGTCACGTGACAAAGCTAAAAGATTTTCTAGCTGCATTACAAATTTGAGTGATGTTGTTAAAAGTATTTTGAGGGTGGAACCATGTGTGGTGATGTGTGGCGTCACTAGAATGGATAAAATTAGGATTGCGGTTTGCATCAACAGATAGAGTAGAATTCTGGATTATATTCGGGTGTTACCGAAACTCACATTAGTGTTCGTTTTAAAATAATTATTTATTACTTTATTACCTTTTAATGTTACATTTAAGTATTATTGTATTTTATTATGGGAAAATATGACTTTCTGCTGGAGTTTCTTGCAGCGCTTCTTCTCCGCAATGATGGTCTTGTGCGAAGCGCTAGTAGATTAACTTTATATTACTGACGCTGACGTGTAAAAGAGACGTCATGTGGATCAATTTAATGAATAAATATTTTGAATTTTGAATTCACATAAACTGAAGCTAAGCTAGGGCTATCCGTGACTTGCTTACTATCGTTAGACAAAAAAAGTCTTGATTTTTTTATAAATAAAACAGTCTTCCACATTATTATGTGACAAACATTAGTCAGCAACTCGTTTGAATAACTATTTAAAGGAAAAGCTAAAACTTGACAAGTTAACTTTTATCAAGTATTTATCTAATAATCCTTTTAAAAGTCATATATTACGTGTCGTATAAAATCCGCTTCCGATTCTCAGTTAAAATAAAATTTTAACACACAATTCCAGCTCGACCCAACTTTGTCCATTGACACCTATCATGGTTTCCCACTTTTGACAATTTGTAATTAAATCGAAACGGATGGACTGACGTATTCAATAAAGAAACTGTCGAAGTGCCGTAGACAATATTTCGCCGGCAGAGACGAGTGATATTGAAACGAGAACGTTCAACGTAGAATACATATTTGGTGGCTAACCTGAAGAGGGTTTCCTAAAAAAAGACATTTGGAAGTGACTTATTGCACATGATTTATAATGGAACAGACTGTTACTCTTGGTAAACTCATGGGTTGAAAAAATATTGGGCATGTCATTTTTTTACTAACCTAGTTGCTTAAAATTATTAAGAAAGTTTAACATAACTCCGTGTTGTTTGTAAGATGAGATAATAACCGGTAGTTGTAAGTCCAGTGATTGTAGAACATCGACGCCGTGTTTTAAAGGGTACACGGAATGAACATGTCTCGTCACTCACTCAATCTCAGTCTCTTCTCAGTAGTGGTCTCCTTCTGGTCTCCTCTTGCAGCCAACTTAACTAAGCATACTCGTATTTTATCTTTTATTTGATATTTAACTAGTAATATCTAATATTGCGCTGTTATGGCTGTAATAACAGAGACGTGTCTGATATTATTGAGCAAAAACATTGGATAATAAATTACTGCTGATGACTGTACGAAGGTCTCTTCAAAAGGAATGTAAACACTTCAGAATCAATCAAAGGTATCTGGCACGCTAATTATATAAAGTATTTTCCTTTGTGCGTCAATTTTTGTTACGATTGTCTTTTTTAAATGTCAACAAGGACAAAAATAGAACAGACAAAGAAGAAATTTGCGCCGCTTCACTTTCTAAAACGTTTGTGAAATCCGTATACGTATATTATTTAAAAATATCATTACGTTTGATTGACAGCCTACGCATTTAAGTATTTGAACTTCAATTACGGACATCGACTTATTAATTAGACAAATAGGTACATAGACATCACACGCGAAGACAATTGTTCGGCAAAAGAGTATTTTTTGTCGTGGACTTATCACTAGGGCCTACTTTGAAAATCTAAGTTAAAAGTTACGTTAGCTAAACCGCTTTCTCTCGATTTATTCTCGAAGCGAGTGACAGGGACGGAGCTAACGTAACTTCGAACATCGATTTTCAAAGTAGGGCCTCAGAGGCACATGGGGTTATAATAATATAAAATAAAAAATAAAAAGCCCATTTATTCCAACACCAAAAGTAATAAATTAAAGATATTGAAAAATTACATTCCTTATAAAACTAATATGGATTGGACCCGTCTCGGGTAAAGGCCTCCTCCAGCTCTTGCCATCTTTCCCTGTTTTTTGCCGTGTTGGGCCAGTCGGCGTCTATTTTATGGAGGTCATCTGACCATCTTGTGTTGGGTCTGCCAACTCTTCTTTTGCCACTTGGGCCCGTCCAGACCGTGGCGATTTTTGTCCACCTCTCCGCGTGCATCCTTGCTACATGGCCCGCCCATTTCCATTTTGTACACACACATGCACATGGGGTTAGCCCCACGCATTTCTGTCAAGTCACAAAAAGATAATAAAATGATATTATGTTTGCCCCGCATCCCATCCACAGACAGCAGTGACAGCTCATTGACACATGCAGTTACTGTTGTCAGGCAGTGGTGCCAACTACAGGGCCTTTATTCTAGTATACCACAGACAATTTTTGAATTCTGAGCAAGAAAACTATCTATCTCCAGCTAACCTTTTGAGGGCGTGTAAGGACATTAGCGAAGAACTGCGGGTTGTCTCTGAGGGGATTACGGTGGTGCGTGCGTGATTACGTTAGGGCGGGAGCACATTAGCCGCGGAAGGTGTGTCTGTGTGAAATTGCTCGTTTGATCGGTGTAACAGTCTAGTGGCGTTAGGAGGGAAATGTTTTGTTTGATATTTTATAACACCCTGTGTAAATATCAGCAGTTGTGTAAGGGGTTGTCGTAGTCAAGTTAAAAAGTAAACTAATACCCAGTAACAATAAAGTCGGGTTAATATTGCTTTTAGCACCTAATATAATACGTTTGATCAGACCAAAGACAACAGACTTGAACTAGATTTGAATTAAAAAAACCGCGCAAAATCTATGCCTGACAAAAAAAAAGATTACGAAATATTTATCCAATTCAAATGTTTAAATAAAACGCAAAAACAACTTTGCACGCCGTTTATTTTTATTTAAGGCTACTTTAAGCACGTCTGGCACGATTTTCTCCTTTATTGAACGCATTCCGTTTTCGACTATTTGAACCAATTCACCCAATTCCGAGCGAGCTGCACATTTGTACAGTCGACGTCGATTGTTTTAAACTTAAAGCCGAATTTACGAGCGAGCGTCGTGAGGAAACGTGCGCGCCGGGGATAATTCCCGCGCCGTAAAATAAGCTGTACCAACATTGGTGAAGCACCAATAAAATGTTGCCGACTATACTTCATACGGCGTTAAGATTTCTTTCTGGCTATTAAAATATCTTAATGGTTTTAACAATACTTTGCAGTTTTAAATTTGAGTTATTGGATTTAGCTAGATAACTTTATTGTTAACGATTCGCATTTCGAAAAGAAGTTGGTACCTTTAATGTATATGTATAAGTAGGTAAGTAAAATTATGGAAAGTAATTTCAAAACAATCATGTTTTTTTGCAGCGTTTAAGGAAACTGATTGATCGATGATTATTGTTTATCATTATGACGTGGTTTGTTTACTTTATTTAACAGAAGGTTATGTTTTTTACAGTAAATACATATATTATAAAAGTAAAATAACTATACTAAAATTTAAAAAATACTTAAACCAGCCTACTGGTTAGGGCTGCAGAGAGAGGCTCACTGTCTAGTAGTACTGCTGTCTGTATGGTTCTTGATCCAGCTATCTAGCAAACAATATTACTAGATATTTGTTCATGTTAAATACCCGTGAAAGCAGCATCTGGCATAAATGGTTCATATCCACTTCGGTAAGTACTACTAACCGTAGAATTGCTTTTACTACGCGTATAGGGTTCCGTCCAAAAAATGAAAAAACATAACCCTAATAGGATAACTCGTGCGTCAGTCTGTCCGTCTGTCTGTCACAGCCATGTTGCTCCGAAACTACTTGACCGATTGAGTTTAAATTTGGTACATTTATGTAAATTGATGACCAAAACACAGATGTGCAAAGTTTTTTTTTAATAAGGGTCATTTTCATGGGAGAAATGAAGAAATTAAAAAAAATGTGTAATCCTTACCGTGTCATATATCAAATGAAAGGGCTCGTTATGAGGATCTCAAATATATTTTTATTATTATTGTAAAATAAATAGTATTGATTTTATTTATGAAAGAATACGCACCAGTCTCACAAATGACGTTATGATCGTAAATAAGCCTATTGAGCGGACATATGAAGCGCACAACCTAGGTCTTTTGATGGATGGTAGTCTTCGTTATGAAAAGCATATTGCCAATACTGTCAGAAGCTGTTTTTATAAGCTTAAAATACTGTACAAAATTAGACCATTTTTAACCGAGACCCTTCGTATACAGTTAGTAGAATCACTAGTTTTATCGCGACTTAATTATATGGATACTGTTGTTGGTCCTCGACTTCTTGTTAAGACAAAGAAACTCATCCAGCGTGTTCAGAATGCCTGTGCTCGCTTTTGTTTCAGCATTCCGTTGAGGGCCCATGTCACCCCATTTCTTAACAAGCATAATATCCTGAAAATGCAACACCGCCGTAAGCTTCATCTGGCTTGTTTGCTTTTTGGGGTAGTGAAGCACAAGGCGCCGGCGTATCTCTTCGAGAAACTCTCCTTTAGTAACACGTCTCGGGATAGAAGCCGTCAGCGCGTAATTTGTTTGATAACTCCCAGACATTCTTCTGCTGCTTTCCGAGGAAGTTTCCGCTATGCAGCCACGAAATGCTGGAATAATGTTCCGCCTCCACTTAGAAGCCTGCCAAACGTTAAAATATTTAGAAATAAGCTCAAAAAGTTCATACAAGAACATCAGTTAAAAGAGGAGAATATGTGTCTGGAAACCAGTTGCTTTTAACACTTCCTCACCCGTTGGTTATGCTCCATATTTATTTCCATGCATTGCCATACGTTTGTAGGTCACCATAATTCAATTTAATTTTAATATTTGTTGTGCTAATTAGTCATAGGTAATTGTTATTATTGTTATATGTTTTGTAGCCTCAATCCCATGCGGTTTTTATTTGATGTTTAGTGCAAAGAGAATATAATCACTACGTTTGTTTAGTGTTTGGTTTGTTTATGGTTTGTTTTCTGTTCTGTTTCGTTGTGATCCCGCTGGCGCTAGTAGTTAACGGTTGTGTGTGGGCTGCGTTCACTGTTACCGTAAAGGCCCATACACACGTAGTGCGGGATGCAACTTTTCGATGTTTGTATTTTTGTTCATTATTTCCTTCTAATTTTTATTTTTTTTTATAATTATGTGTGTAGTTTAGTATTTTAGTTATATTATTTCTTAGTCCTTATCATTTGTGTATCTGTTGTTGTTGCCCACCGTGCTTTCACCGAATGGGTCCTGCGGAAGACCAGCGCTGGCTGTAAAGCTAGCAACATGCTGAGCAGGGTCCGTTTCGTGACAAAGTGTGTTTTTTTATTTATTAGTTTTATTTTTATTTTTTGTATGTGTTATTTTTTGTCACGAATAAAGACTTGAACTTGAACTTGAAAATTGACCATTATCCCCCCTCCACCCTGATTCCCGAAACTACTTAGACTAAAAATCCAAATATAGTTCATTGCTTGTAGATTATAGGAAAACCTATAAGGATTCTATCAAAAAAAAACCTATGTATGTACGGAACCCTCTCCACGCGAGTTCAATTTGCACTTGGCCGGTTTTTTTATGTACACTTAAACCTACACAAGTGTAAACCTACACTAGTGTAAAAATTATGTACACCTACTTAAAATTGCTTACCTCGCCACGGCATTGTGCTATAACCCTTTATTAATCAGAAACCCCCCCTTCCCCCCTTCCTTTGAAAAAACCTAAACGTTGCTTTACAACGAGCTAAGGTTGCCAGCATCTGTGGTACGTTGCCACTGGAGCCCTCTCTTTATTCGTTTGTTTTAACATACATTTAATTTTTAGCTTTGTTCTAATAAGGTTTACTTTTGCTATTTTTTTTATTTGCCAAAGTTTTAATTCTAATTTGTAATATTTACTTTGTATTATAGTTAACAGAGAAATATATACCTCTTAAAATTCAGTTGTTAGCTAAGCACGGTACAAGCAACGTGTCCTATCTGAATTTATTCTACAGATTTACGATGTTTGCCATTCAGTGCCCAGACAGGTGTTTGTTGGGCGATGTCGTCGGGTATAGTTTACCCACCAAGCTTTCAAAATAGAGATAATATTATTCTACCCTTTATCGGAGGAGAAATATTTGCTGTTTGTTAGCACTACTTAGCTGTGCATCTGTGTATGTCAGTGTTTGTGTATCTGTGTGTATGTGTCTACCGTCGAGCTAAACCTTCCCTGGTAAAGTAAGAATTATGTGCAAAGTTACGTTCACAATTTAATAACATCATGTATAGAGCTGCAGAGGAATAAAGACTGAGATATTGACAAACCTGTTTCATTAAGCTCCTCATTCGTCCCAGAAGACTCCATCTCTTCAATTACTCTACAAACTTACTGTTATTTTATTTCGTTTATTTTGTTTTGTCACGAGTTAAAACCTCCCGGCAGTTCGCCCAGTGACAAATGGCAGCTATTTCCGTGTAATTTTGAAGATTTTGAGACCTTTTTGTCTGTGGCATCCCTACCGGATGAACTATCCCAAACGGTTAGAACGATTTAGATGCGGGCTTTTTCAAAATGTCATGGTTCCATGTTTATTACTGTGTTTAATAAAAATCTTTTGGGACAGTTCTAAAAGTAGTAGTGGCCATTATATCGAAAATTGCTGTTTTAGCCTTGATAACATTCTATTTTAAATTATCTGGCAAGAGTCATTCAAATTCACAGTTCTTACCATGTTATCATAAACACGAGTTAAACCGTTATTTTTACTATGGTCACCGTAAAAAATCAAGTACAAACAATAATAAAATGAATTAGTGATATCAAATCTTACAATGCTCTCGTCTTCGAAAAGCATTAAAATTTACAATGGCCTTTTTTACTCTTGGCACATCTATGTATTTGTCTTTAAACATATTTCTGAGATTTACGCAATATGCACCTGAACACGTCTCAAGTTAATATAACTCTAAATCTTTTTTACTTTACATGAAACATTGGTTTATTTACTAGTTGACACGATTGATACTTGTTTAAAAGACTTCTTAGAGTTGTTTATATTTGAACAATTTCAAAAGTCTATATTCTACTGGTAAAACTACGTAGACGTGACATGGCTTTGTTTTTCAATAAGCCCTCATTACGATCAAGTAAACAAGAGCCACCGTAACTTTGACAATACGATAACATGCCAAAGGCAATATGTCTTTACCCGGTAGAATCGAAGCTATGTCGTCTCAAAATGATCCCAACTCAAAACAAAAAAACGAGATGACGAACCTATACGAATAATCGTAGTAATAGTTCAGACAACGTCCGTTGAGAGCGTCGGTGGCCTAGTGGCTTAGGATATCAACCCCGTATTCGCAATGTACTTATGATTTTTCTAACTGAAGTACCTTACCTACTGCTCTTACGGTGAAGTAAAAAGTATCTTGCACTTTAAAACAGCTGAATGTACAAGGGTAATTGCGCAAACGATCCTAAAGAGTTGAACTGTATACGAAAGGGCCCATCTGTAGTCTCCAATTACAATCGGCACGTGAAAATTGGTTGAAATATTCTCTCCGAAATCCAAGTTCCTTCAGCGGGTTAGGCCATGGAAGAGTTTCATGCGTAAAGATGTAGGCCGTTCCTGCACTATTATAATAATTAACATATTACCAACCATTTGCAAGCGCCATAAGTTGTAGAAAATCAAGCTTCGCGTCGCATTGCACGCATCTGAGATTGGTCACGTGGGACACTTCTGACACGCGAATCTGGTTGTATTTTCCACTTTGCTTTGCAGACAATGTGTAGATGGTAGACAGGTGGTAACAATCAGTTTTACTTTAGGTCATCAGTCGTTACAGTAGATTTCTTTGTTCTGGTACATATTATTCAATTTTGTTTCAGATTACCACAAGGAGTGTCTTTGCTAGATGAACTATTTGTACAAGGGAATAGTACATTGTTGCCTAGGCGCACAATAGCGAGGCCTGCTAAAATACGAGTCAGGAAATCCTCGTTTCCGCCGAGGCATACATAATGCTTTTCTCAAACATGTGAGGAAATAATACAAATAAGTACATTTTTAAAAAGCAAGTAATTTAATTATGCAGAATGAACGAATGTTACCGACTGTCAACTGTTTTTAAATACTTATCATAGAAATTGGAATGCAAATTCAAAAAGAAACACACGCACTGTGCTAAAAAAGCGAGCAGTTACCTTGGCTGTTTGGATTTTTTGTCATGGTCCTTTTGATTTTGTATGCAAATTGACAGCATTTTTAAGAAAAATATAGACATGAACGGAAGTATGGTTTTTTTTACTCCTAGGAGTAAAATGAGGCTCTTTCCGTCCTTGTCTTTCAATCGGAAAACCGTTTTATCCGAGCATGTTTGAGAAAAGATAAATTGGTCGCCAAAGTTACTGCAAAATAATAAGTCCTAAAACTTAGTGTGAAATACTGTAATGTACTATTATACAACTAAATACTCTTAGCTAACGTTTTCTGTATTATTTACTTACTATTTCTTAAATTAAATGACAAGAGTAATTACTCGCGACTGGTCACAATATTGGCAATGCTTCCATGACCCATGTCTACGTTCGTTATAACAAATGCTCTTTATAACATCGCTTTTATTAAACTTACCCGGCAACAACCATTATCAATAGTCAAAAGCAATGAAAACGGGTCACTTTGTATTGAATTACCACAGAAAGTGACTCCTGAGTGTATGTACGAGTATGCTTAGACGTTGTTACTCCTTTACTTCCTGTAAGGAAATTAAGACAAAGCATATTGATTTATAAACCGCGCTTACAATACCAAAATACTTAATAAGCCGGTTTCAGAGTCCTCATTAAAATTTGAACCATATATTATGCTTAAGTTGTTACAAACAGGATTGCTCGCTGGGGCGTGAGGCATATCAGGTTCCAAACGTAACATCATTACCTCACTGCTTGAGTAAACTTGTGGGGATATTCTAGTACTGAGTTAGCACATTCTGTTAGAGTTCCGATATTTTATGATTACTGAAGTAATGCTGAATGAGATGGATCGACGATCTGGTTAAAATAGCCGGTGCAAACTGTATAAGGAAGACCCAAGATCGTAGAGAATGGAGTTCATTGGAAGAGGCCTACACTCAGTATTGGGTGGCAACAGGCTGAAGAAGAGAGAAGTAATGCTTTCGATTGCTTGCCAATTAATCTAAAATATGAATTACGGACTTGCCCACAAATAACATTAGTTTCATGTAGGTTTTTTTTATATAAGAGAGGGAGGCATACGAGCATGCGGGTTATTCAATGGGAAGTAGTCACCACCGCCCATAATCACTAACAATTCAAGAAAATTTGTATAAATTATTTGTAATAATATAATAATTATAGCGTGTACTTAGCGACAAGCGTGTATTACGTGAGTAGGTAAGAGGAGCACCGACCCCTCACAAGACCAGTATAAATTACCAATATTTTGAAGAAAAAAATACATTCCAGAAATATATTAGATATTATAGACTATTGATGTTATTTCTTTCGTGTGATTTGATGATAATTATGTCAGTACGACAGTAGAGAGACTGTTTTATTTTGTGTTAATTACCCATCGACGATCGATAAATGATTCAAGCACACATTTCATGTTTGTTATAAATGTTGACAGCCCTAGTTATAGTTAAGTTTATACATACGTTTGTACATTTTTAAGGAAACATTTGCTACGTCGTTCTAGGTTTTCAGAAATAAATACGGAATTTAATGATGGGGTGGGAGAGGAAGACTGAATTGTGGCGGTGTGAATTAGCATTAGTTTAACCCTCCGTACGCAATCGGCAAAAAAGAAACCAAAATCTGGTCTCTTCGAAGATCAAAAAATGTCTAATAAAATTATAAAAGATACCCAAAATTTGAGCATGGATCCATTTCTAAGCATACAAGGAGTATAGTCAAACATTGTGGTAATGTGCTCGATTTTATAAAACTATGTTACGAAACTCGCAATAGAGGTAATAATGAAACATCTCAAAGCCTTAGGAATAGAGAACACGTTACTAAGCCCGAAGTTCCTACACTGTGGTAAATTAGCCCGTTTCAGCACAAGTCCGTATTAACTCCTAACATCCTGCAATCCGCTTACCATCTTAAGTACGACGTTTGAGTTCGTGAACTATGATCACGTTACGTCTTAGAAACTAGGCTAAGTTGCGCTCGAAAGTCTTCGATATTGATTTACCAATAAATATTTATTTTTGGTCTGGGGCACGATTACGTAATTTTTAAGTCTATACACTAAAATATACTAGAGTTCAGTCCGCGGTTATGCTACTTACTCCGACCAAATTCTTTCCTAGCGCACACGAGTACCATGCAAACAAGGGATAGGAATGGATTGTAATAAAACGCACGAGTCACGTACAAAATGCCCGGCGCGAATGCGTGCACGCCGGTATGTTTGCAGACGTCGGTCTTACTCGGCAAGAGACTACCACGAGACGGCTAAGACACGACCAGAGGGCCCTGGCAAGATGGACTACGCTAACTAGCATTCCTATTCATTTCGTTTTTAAGCCAATCGCGTCACTGGTAGATGACGTGATACGTAAAGTTCCGTGATCTACCAGTGACGCGATTGGTTAAAAATGAAAAGAATAGAAATGCTAGTTAGCGTAGTCCATCTTGCCTCTGGTGTTTCTCTTAAGCAATTTGCTTTAAAATTCATAAATGACTTATTAATCGTGTCATTTTGTTTGAGAATTCTGACTGTTACAGTTATAGTTCTATGGCGGGTCAGGGTTTTATTTTGCCGATTGTATATATATACAACGTAAAGTTAATCCTTAAGAGGGATCTATCAATTTGTTTTGATGTGAGGTTAAAGAGATGGCGATAAAACTTTAAACCTGGCCAGAAATAATTATTCTGGTCGGAAGAGGCTTCAGTGCCCTTAGGTATGAAAAATATCCAAAAGTCTTCAGCCAAAGGCAATAGAAAACCACATAATAAAAAGAAGAAGATGTTAAAGTCCAAACATCTGTAGGTCTCATTCATAAACCAATCGGTCAAAATATGAGTACCTCACTACTAAAGCATGGAGTTAATAAGAAGATATTCAAAGCGTTAAGAAGAGTAGACCCAGCCAAGATGCAAACACTGTTAACGTTTCTTTTTTCTATCGAAATGTATGAAGTTTGATGAAAATGGTCGTAATCATCAGCTTAGGCCAATCCTTTACATTTAACCGATTTTCTATAATAGAACATAATAGAATAGAACCAAAAATTTAAAGTTTTACATCTTGACCCAGTACTTGTCGGTCGATTGCGTATCGCAGCCTCTAAAAGGTTGATCTTTCGCGAGCAACTCACGATTGCGAAAAAAGGGGTTCTCTGATAGGTTTACGCAAACGTTTACCATGTTTCAGAGTGTTTGCGTTACACGTTCTCCCTCACAAAACCCGTCGGATTCGTGTTTTCTGTTTACATTAGAGATTATTTTTTAACGGACTTGAGGCTAAGTGGTTCCCCGATCGGAGCCAGGATATGAAGTTTGACGTGATTTACTGAGATGTATGGAAATGGAAAAAGTTTTTTTCGCCGCGATCATGTGTGAAAAATGTGTGCCTGAAAAACTTGCTGTGGAAAGATTTTGCTATCTTGAAAGCACCTACTTAAGTTACAAAGTCACGCCTAGAGCCATCAAATTCTTTGCCGTTGAATCCACTGCGATAACTACGGAAAAAGAAGTCACATAAGGGGCGATGTTTATAATTAACTGGAACAAATTAGTTTCATTGCAAAATGAAAAGTGCCTAATTATTTTTAGTTTCACTACAATTTCTTATATCGTTGTGGACTTTGTACTCACTCAAATAAAATGAAGCTGTCGCATACATTAATTACAATCTTTCTCTCGGTAATGTTTATTCAATATCCGATAACATTATTTTTTATCAAAATGCTATCAGCCTTCAACTTTGGATCTCTTTTCTACTCAGTAAAATCATATTACTTTGACATGTTATCGCATTTTGGACGTTACCAATACGATTCAATTTCAATTTGGTTTATACGAAGTAGGATAGAACACCTGGTTAATGTTTTTTAAGGATCGCCAGAAACACAGTTTTTTTTGTCATCAACGTCATTATTATGAAAAATTATTTAACGTCGTACCATCAGTGGGTTGACCCCATTAACGTTCATAGAAACAAAATCACAACATGATCCAACAAAGTCATCAGTCGTTTCTGTCTGTATTTTCACTATCAGTTAGACAATTTTTCACGAATGTTTTTAATGCATAATTAATTCTGGTTTATGTGTAGTCATTTCACATAAACCGAAGCGAAGCGAGTGTGGGTCAGCATACATTTTCATGTTTCATTCAAATAATCTAGTACCCAAATCCGATTAGAATTCACGGAAACTAAATGTTTAATAATTTGTAAATTTCGAACGCCATTTCGGAGCTGTGCCCGTCCGATGAAATCGCGTTAGCACGTCGAATTAGACACAAACGGAGACGGTAATCCTTTTTCTTGGCTCCGCGAATAAACTTGTCTTTGTCGGTACTTTGGTAAATTTAATTAATCCGAAGGGTTCGGGAGAGGGGGGGAAGGTAACGGAGGAGCTACGTTGAGTAATCTCTAGGAAGCTGCCGTGTTATATTTACAGAGAGTTGAATGAACATTGTCGGCAAGCATTGTTATTTTATAGTTCATACGATCAACATGATATTCACAGTATTATGCTAATCTATTGTATATGATATTATATGATATTGAGCTTACATTTGGAATGATTTTATTGCTGTTAGTTTTAAAATAAATATTTATTACTTTATTACCTTGTAATGTTACTTTTAAGTATTATTGTATTTTATTATGGGAAAAAATTACCTTCTGCTGGAAATTCTTGCGGCGCTTATTTTCCGTTATGATCTTGTCCGAAGCGCTAGTAGATTCACTCTATATTACCGACGTGTAAAAGAGCCCTCATGACGTCCAATTTACTGAATAAATGTTTTGAATTTTGATTTTTTTTATATTGTAAATAAGCTAATCTGGTTGATTGTTACGCTTTCACGGATAAACCGTTGAATCTACTTATTATTCATTATTTTTTTAAATATCAGGGACAATCTTACACAAATTGACCTAGTCGCCAACTAAAGTCTAGGCCTAAACTTACTTATATAGATAAACACTTTAAAATATAAAAAAACACCCGAGACTCAGGAAAAGATACTCGCGCTCATTAGTTTGACCCATTTGTCTGATGCCCGTGGCATAATCTTACTAATATTTTAAAGGCGAAAGTTTGGATGTTTGATACTCAATCACGCCAGAACGGTTCAGCAGATCTAGATGTAATTTGGCAAAAAAATAGATTATAGTCTGGAATAGCACATGGGCTTCTTTTTATCTCGATGGAATACCGATAAACGACGTCTACACGGATAGGGTCGCGCCCTAAAGCTAGTATAGTATAAAATGGAAAGGATACTCAGGAGCAATTAAAACGGGTCACTTTCTATGCTAATTCAATACAAAGTGGCCCAGTTTCATTCCTCTTGACTATAGTTCGTCTCCGGCCCTGTTACTGTTTCTGTTACCTATTGCCGCTCGGGCATTAGGGTTGTGTCGATGCGCGTTGCTCGATACCTAATACATACACAACCAAAAGCGGTCACGGCGCGAACTTGTCTAAGCCTGCTCGGTGGGTTATGTTGACGCACACATGCAAGCCGCGCGATATTATAGCTTTTTCGAAGACAAACTACTGTTTATACTGTACCGCCCTATGTGCTTGTAAACATTATCTACAAGGTAGTGTTGGGTATAAGATATAATCAAATCACAACTCTCTCTGTGCCACAAAGTTAAAACTCGTAGTTGAACCTATTTTCTTCCAAAAACCTTCTCCGCACATTTCTTCTCTGTTCCAGGAGCCGGCGGGCTAGCTATTTTACAGCTGTAATTTAGACGACAGAGAAATAAATGATTTAAAGTAACCGGGATCATTTTCCCCGCTGTCATTATTAGCAGTTCTAATGAAACATAATTTATTCATTAATATTAAGGACGATATAAAATACTTAAGTTACTTTTCACGTTACTTAATGTATGTTGAAAATACTTAATTATTTATTTTCATTAAATAAATACAGATAGATTACGTTCGAAAAATATAGCTAAAACCCTATCTCTCCCAGACCCAACCTCGACAACACAATAAAATTAATTTATAATGTAGATTCTCCCAATACGGACGGTTGCTCACTAGGGATGAAAATTGCGAAAGATACATTCTGTTTTTTTCGAAACTTTGTATCTTTCGTATAAAATGCTTGTTATTTTCGAAAAAAACAATTACTTAGTAGTTGTTCTAAGCCGTTCATCCGACCAAAGATATTACATAAAGTACCAGGAGCTCAGCGGTAATCAGGGGGTGCGTAGAGTAACTCAGATCATTTTCAACGCTATTGCTCACCCACAGGCTCACCATCAATATAAACCACGTATGTGACAAATGCAGATTTATAACATAGTCCAGTTACTTTATTTAACCTCCGTACAATATTTTGGTTTGACACTTATTAACAAGTAAATATTTTTGATCCTTCAGTTAGCTTGTTTTTTGTTTTTTTTTATGGCATAAAGAAGTCATACGAGCACACAGGCCACCTGATGGTAAGTGGAAACTGTGACCCATAGACATTCGCATTCACAAGACTGCAAATGCGTTGCCAACCCTGAGCACTAAAATAGAATGCCTCTATGCTAGTCATTACACCGTCTGTCTTATCCCCAAACCGAAGCACTGCTGTTTGGAGGTAGGTTAATGGACAAGATGGTGGTGGGACGGACCCTGCACAAGGTCCTACCACCCGCAGACTTGTTTTTTATTAATAATTAGTAAACACCTACCGTCATATATAAATTAATTTAATTTTACGGATTGTAAGATCTGACAATAAATTGTATTCTATTATAAACATAACTTTTTAAAGTTCTTTCATGTTCATATTTTACTGTAGTTATATTTAATAAAGTACAAAAAAGAAAGCCATTTTTGATTTGACAGCTTAAACCACATTTTTGCATCTATACAACAATTCAGTATGCCCCGAGTTCCAAGTCCAAAGTAACACAAGCTTGAGGCACATTTCAGTGTTAATTGCCAATTAGGAGCACTGGTTGCAGATGATAACAGCAAAACTAACCGCTTTTAAACGCAAAACTGAAAATTGAGCATCGAGCAAGTTTTTACGGCTGACAATCGCTCACACTCACTCATTTTATAGAATCGTATAGACACTCATTTCATAGAACGTCATCACTTCGCAGAATTTTTGTTTCATAGATAGCTGTTTTTTGCTGAACCCGTGTTGATTTCAGGTTATCTTGTGATGGTTACAAGTCTAACCTACGTGAATCATATTTAAGATAACGTGAAATCAAAACAGTTTAAGCACAAAATAGTTTTCTATGAAATGAAATGAGTTTCGGTGAAACAAGGGGACACCAATGCGCTCCACCATCGGCTTTCTGAAAGAGGGAAGGTCAACGTGGGCCAAGTTTTAAAAGAAGGGGTAGTTACACAAAGATCCCATATTGTCGAAGGACCAACAAGATTTGATAAGATAGTAGACGTAAGCATTTTTTAAATACATTTGTGGACTTATTAAAAAAAACTGTTACTCAACTATTTAGAGTTGTTTAGGCCTCAACTTTTATTTTTTTATAGTACAACAATTTTTACTCAAATAAAGTTTTTTTTTAAAGTAACTCAGCTGCGCATACCGTCGTTATTAACTAGAGTAAATGCAACAGGTCACAGCTAAACGTTACGTTATAATTATGACGTCGTGCGTTTTCCGAGAAATTCCTTTGGCATTGCAACTTGGCATCAATTAGCTTGACGTTTTTAACGGTTTGAAGTGGTGTCGCTGCATATTAGTCTTCTGTATTTTTGCAGTACCTATCTGTTATTGAGGATAATATATTTGATCTAAACTCAAATATTCTATAATTTCAAAAGCTTTTATATTATGAGTTATTAAAGAGTCCCTATTGCCACCTTCTATCTCGATCATCATACCAGCTCGATTTTACAGTCGAGTTCATTAATATGTGTACACTTTAGTACCTTGTCTATTAAATGTTATGTTAAAACTGCCATGAATGACCACTGTAATTAAAGTGATTAAAGTGACAAGGTACAAATACATACTTATGAACTTGACTGTGCCATATTATTGTATTGTCAACAGAATTATAATAAGTATACCAAAAATCAATCAGACAATAAAAAGTAGCTCCAAATTTACTTCCGGGATTTGATTACATTGTTTGTTAGTTTATTAAATAAAAGTTACTTTTAAGATTTAATGATTTAAAAATTAAACATGTTTTAAAGAAGAACATAAGTAAAGTTTAAGTATTTATAAGTGTGTTAATAATGTTCACAACCACCATTGGTTTATAACTCACGTGGATTTAATAAGCTTATACAGAGTTTAAGAACAAAAGAAAACCCAAATGATAAAGCAAAAAACTTTGCACGAAAACTTTGAGATGGAAAGTACGTAGACCCCGAGTCTACGAAGTTCGTAGCTCGTAGCGGCGTAGCGCGTAGCGTGTCTATGACAAACTTGGTAAGTGAATCAAGTAAGCTCGTCCGGAATTTTTGATCCGGTATAAAGGAAAAGTAAATATGAACTTATTTCTTCCGTCTATCTTACATTAACCCCCAACGCAAAAATAGGGGTGTAAAAAGTTGTATCTGTGCATCTCCCTGTAGCATCGTAGTTTCCAAATGAATAAACCTTTTTTTTTAGAATGTTTGTACGAAGTGGTTCTTTGCTAGAGTTGGTGAAAATCAATTTAGCAGTTGGAGAGTGATCATCTATGAAAGAAGAGGTCGCCATTACATATATCCATCATATATATCTTTTTTTTAGGTTACACATACATGATCAGAGCGTTTATATCATTATGATTAAAGTGATTAGTTTTTTTTCTGTAGTAATAATGACAAT
The DNA here is from genome assembly GCA_923062465.1 of Acleris sparsana. Classification (NCBI taxonomy): domain Eukaryota; kingdom Metazoa; phylum Arthropoda; class Insecta; order Lepidoptera; family Tortricidae; genus Acleris; species Acleris sparsana. The sequence goes on from OV281296.1 coordinate 12,364,815, forward strand.
AATAATTCAGACATGCCACGCAGTGTGAGGAGGTTCCTCTCTCTTCAGCCCTAACCACCGCACCGGTAGCTTGAGCCGCTGCCGGCGGCACTCGTAGGTTATGTTTTTTATAATGTTTATTTTTTGTATTAGTCTTGGTATTTTACTTTTATATTTGAATATTTCCTATAAAACGTTTAATTTACGGAAAATTTAATAAAAATCAGAAAAGTAATAATAAAAATGTTTATTAATCAAAATAATACATTTGTTACAATTGGAGCCATGGAGTCTGCGTTAGTTGTCACTATGTTGCAGCCCCCAGTGGTGTGTACAATAGAATAAAATCTTTATTTAGGTAAAAAATCTACGACATGTAAATTACAAAAATGCTACGGGGGCTAAAAATGGGCGATAGGGTTATCAGCTACGCCTAAAAATCCAAACAAAAGCAAGCAAATTTATTTAAATAATTATTTGAACGTGTACATTACAAAACCGTTTAACGTAACTATGACCTGTTCAAAAAGGCAGACCACATGATTAGGGAGCGTTTAACGCTGCGTGGTTTGCGGTTTAGACAGACCGCAACGTGGTCACCCTAATGTAGTGCACTCGTGCAACCTATTACCGACCAATAAGCTTACACAAAATAGTGGCAGCAGCCTAGTGACTTTTTTTACACGACCGCCCAAAAAAAGGAGTGTAATATTTTCAGGGTTTTCACGATTCTTTTTTTTCACCATAACTTCTAAACGCATGAGCCGATTTAGATGTGTTTAGTATCGTTAGAATCCTTTGACCATCCGGGAGATATAGAATACCTAAACTGTTAGAATTGAAATAACAACAATGGCAAAATGTCGTTTATTACCATATATAGGTATATCGACGACAATACAAACAATTCAAGGTTTGTAAGCTTGCTTTTCATTAAATTATTATATTTGATTATAATGTTTTACATAGGGATTTTTACATCACATTTGGGATTGGTAATTTGTCTATAAAACAAACAATAGCAATTTTTAAAAAGTGTATTTTTACATTTTTAACTTAGTAATTATATACTTACTTAGTTAACATATTAAATTTGAGTTAAAATACTGTTTATCGAAAACAGCCCGGTGAAGGTCATCTCCTATTCGGATCTCCCGCTAAATGTGCAAAGGAAAGAAGATTTGACAGGATCCCGTCTGAACAAAATAAGATAAGACCCAATCAACACGGAAACATCTCATCGACGCCTACAGTCGTTATCATCTTTGGCTTATGCCACGCAAGCCCATCGGAGCGGCCCATTCTATTCCCACTATATTTTCTCGGGTTGCATAATGGGTATTATTCTATTTTTGTATTCCATTTGGACGGGATAAATATAACGTTGTCATTCTCGCAATCCATTTTGTGTGATGTTCGTTTTTTAGGGTTCCGTACACAAAGGGAAAAAACGGGACCCTATTTACTAAGAGTCCACTGTCCGTCTGTCATTTTTTTATTTCAAAGAGAAGGCACGCTAGCACTTAGGCTACCTGATGGTTAGTGGGATCTGGGACCCATTGGACATTTGAAATCTCAAGACTACAATCTCAAAATTGCAGTCCTAAGACCTCAAATGCGTAATCAAGTGTGTAATTTCACCGGTTGTCTTATCCCCACACCGGAACACAGCAATGCGAATACTCTCTCACCAACTTCCCCAGGATCTCACCAGGGGGTGTCTGTCACCAGGCTGTATCTCATGAACCGTGCCATCTAATCAGTTGAAATTTTCGCAAATGATGTATTTCTGTCGCCGCTATAACCACAAATACTAAAAACAGAATAAAATAAATATTTAGTTGGGGCTCCCATTCAACAAACCTATTACTGAACTTAAACTTATAATGGAACGGAACCCTTTTTGCGCGAGCCCGACTCGCACTTGGACGGTTTTTTTCCAGACTGTCCGAGACGGAGGGTATTTTTTTTACAAATTATTTTTGTAACAGTTGTATCTTGATAGATTGATGAGATGTGCGTGGTTAGTTAATTTGTTTATCTCGTGTTCATCATATAGTTCCTTTACTTTTTTCAATCGACTAAATCTCTAGTCATGTGCTTTGACAGAACCGTTCGACATCAATTTCGGTGGCAAGGCCTTTATTGTCGTGGATTAAAAACACTATATATATAGTATAACAGGTCAGTAGTTTGTTTTTAATTTGATTTCAACATTTTATCGTAATGATCGCTAGTTTTGTTAATGAGAAGTAAAGGTAATCTTTGTATTTTTTGACATGATAACTTTGTCTTTGACTTATTTCTTTAGATAAGTATATTAGACGTTATACAGTAACCACAGTGTAAGCTTAGAGCTTAGTTTAGGACTAGATCAATGGGCAATAAGCATGAATTTTTAAATCGAATTTCTCATAAAAATATGAATATACCATAAAAGAGATAGCCTAAAGTGAAATTTAATTTAAAATAAAATACGGATGATTCAAGCATTTTAAATTGCTAATTAGACAGAGAGATCCGATATGCACTGTGACGTCAAGTAACAAGTCGGCCATATAAACTCCATGTCAAATTATGTTTTGCTAGTAAAACATAGGAACAAAATTTTGTAGGCTTATGTATAATATCTTGGTTATTGTTATATCTATTCTAAGAATGATTTTTCTCAACTGTTTCTTACATGAATTAGCTTTCATTGAAGATGTGGAAAAAAAACCCTATTTGTTTGAGACTGTCTTGACATTTATTTATTTTCCAATGAAATTATATCCTTCACCAATAAATGATGAACAACAATTGTAACAATCAAACATATATTAACACTTGTCATCACAGTTAATTACTTAATTTCTCGCATACCCATTCAACCCTCGTATTTATTTTCAAAGTCAGCGCCAACCCTATTACTGTGCGAACCAAATTAGTCGTCGGTATAAAATTGAAAACCCTATGAAATCGGCCCCTCGTCACACATCCGTTTAATAAAGCCAAATGTTACAGTATTCATTATTTGTAGGGTTGTTACAAAATTTTAAACATCGTGAACTTATTACAGTTATTGCTTAAATACAGATGCACACATTTTTTTTGTGTTGCATTTATATTCGGAATGCTATTTACTTTAAGTTTTAAATCACACAACTATTTTTGTTTTTGGATTGTCGCGCTTTTTTATTGAAGCTGCGAGTGACCAGTGTTATCCGAAAGTAGATTTAATATTAAGAAACAGTGCAAATCCATTAAGCTTTATCTCACCTTATGTGCTCAAGATTATAAAAAACCAGAAGGAAGCACCTTAAGTTTATTCTACTATGTATTGTCAGGTCTGGCTCTCGGATCCCAACCACTTTAACATAGTCTAGTGTCGAGGTTGGAGCGCGAGCAAGCTTATTATAAAACTGTTATTACCATGGTAACGCTCTTTATAGAATTGTGCTCACACTTCGGTTACCACGAACTATATCAATATCAGCGGTTTATAGTACGCGAGTAGAAAAAGGTGCTTTATAGTCATAGATACACATCCCTACGCACGAGTGTGGCTCGGGCAGTAAAACGGCAGCCCCGCGCAATGTTGGCCGGCCCGCTTATTACCTCGTAAAGAACCCAGAGGCTTATTGCGTAACGCACTCGCAATCGCTATTGTTTTGATTTTGACAGTCGAAGGCGAGTCTGCATAGAAAATGAAAACAAATGTTCCACTTCAAAGCCGATTGCGATTGCGAGTTCGTTAGGCAATAGCGACGCTGAAACGTCATATGTAGCGTTGATACTAAGAGGTACTTTTAAGGCACAAAGGCCGAGAGTGGTTTAATATTTTGTTTTTAAGGTTCCGTACTCGAAGGCCAATAAATATTAATATGCCTACGCTGTCCGTCTGTCCGCCGTATATTGAAAGAGCTTTATCTTTTAAACCGTAATAGAAGGCTGTTCTTTTTCAGAATATGTGTAGTTATTATTATTTTACTTCTCAACATATTTTTATTTTTGTTGTATCGTAAAAACGGTAAAACATACAAGATTCCAATTTTGTATGCTTATAGTAAAAAAAATATGCTTAAGTGCCTCGCGTTGATTTTGACAAATTGGAATATAAATACTTACTGTGCGCGAGTCCCGCTCGCACTTGACCAGGTTTTTTTGCATGTGCAAACGGTGAGAGGTAAGTTATGTGCCCAGCAGTGGTACATGACTATTTTTTCTAATAAGCTATTTGTATGCAAACAGTTTGCTAATAGTTATTTCCAATTTAATCGCACTGTCAGACCTAAAATATAGTATCAAAGGAAATAAATTTAGATATATAATTGTACGCTTTTTGTGCAAGGCCGCAAAGTTATTTTTAATTTCGGAGGCTAATGTCGTGTTCCTATACAGTGTGTGGCCCAAAACTAGAGATAATATTAAAAACAGGGGCTCTATAGACCACCGGTAATTACATTATTATGGTCTTACCTAATTAAAATCAAAACTTAACTTTCAGTTTTTTTCTAACAAACTTAATCGCAAATTCAATGTAATGCAAACACCGCTAAATCTACCGCGTGTTGTCAATGGCACCCTGTACTCAGACATACCGCGTACCAAGTGACCAAGCGACGATATCGCGACGGGAAAATACATTACCTAAGATTTTTAACTTTGTAGGCTGTTTTCTCCAAAATTATAGACTTTGTAATATTAGATTCTTGTGATAGTTAATTGAAATGTTCTAAAGAATCCCCATTTTCTTTTTCGCCCGGTTTTGGGCCACACACTGTATATAAACCTCGGAAAGATAAGGCTTACTTCAGGTCAAAATTGGACAGTTAACAAAATGTGTCAAATATTAATCCCAAGTAAGCTTTATCTATTCGCAGTTTGAAAATAGGAACGGGGCATAAATAGACAGTTGACAGTTTAAAAATATCTGTTTGTCTCGAAATACTGTGCAATCAGAACTCAGAAGCGTCGTTCTTTAGAACAAAATATAAAAACATTATTTTTAAACATTATGCAAGTGTTTTATGGAGTTACCAACTGCCAAATTTATCTCCTTAATATCAAATATACTAAAGTAACTTAATGCCACTGGTGTACAATAAACCTCTATTTACGTTGTTTATGTGGCTCAAACCATCGCTCTCTATTAAAAATACCCAACAACGGAGTCCCTACGTTATACGGCGTCGTTAAAAATCCCAGTTTATTACACGACACGTAACACGCGACGGACACCCTTGTTAATCTGCCCACAATGTTAAGATCCGGCTGATAACAGACAGTCGCAGTGACCCTTTGTAATATACCTAATAGTAACTTTACTACTATTCTACTTATTAACTTGCTGATATAACTTTTTTTTCTTTTTATTAGGCTTAGGAACGAAGCCAAATCAGGGTAAAAACTCGTGTATAATCCAATTTTGGCATAGTTGTAGGGAATGCTGTTTTAAACCACATACTAAAAGATCTGACGGGTGGGGGGAGCGTAAAGGTCCTTTTTTGTAGTTTTTTGTAAATAACTCGTAAACGGTGGCCTATAGCAAAATAAAATCCAGTACATGATTAATTTGCATAAAATTTTCTACAAACACACACACACACACACACACTTTTCACCCCCACCCGTCAGTAATTTTAGTATGTGGTTTAAAACAGCATTCCCTACAACTATACCAAAATTCGCTTGTACACCAGTTTTTTCCCCTGAGAGACAGTATTTGGTCTTCGTTAGATGGATTATTATAATATATATAGGCTTGGTAGCTACTGCCCGCGACTACGTTTACGTTGGCGATCTAAGAGATTAAACGTTTATTTTTTCGGGATTAAATATGTTATTGGAGAACACGTTGGCCTAGTTGGTAGTGACCTACTTACTAGGAATAGGCTTTTTTTTTATTATGATCATTGCGAGCATTTGTTCCTGAGTATTGATTTTTTTCTACGTACTTTTGTACGTATTTCTCTATATAAGTAAGTTTATCGCTATCTAGTACCCATAGTACAAGCCTAGAGCTTCGTTTGGGACTAGGTCAAGGCAGAGTCAGGGGCTAAAGTGTCGACAACGAAGGCCTCTACGCTAGTAATTTCACTGGTTGTCTTATCCTCACACTGGAACGCTGCTGCTTGATGGTAGATTACAGTACAGGATGGTGATAGCGATCCCGAGAGACCCCGCACAAGGCCTTCCCACCATTAAAATTATATTCTTCGTAAATAATAGAAGCAACACATTTGTTTGTATTAATAAATAAACATCAATGACCATAATACGTGTGATTTGTGATCATAACCAGAATAATGACTGTTTACACGTGTGTTTGAACACAGGAATTTATTTCGAAGCATTTGGTATTAATGGGTTGGGGATTAATTCTAAAATGGCTGCTTATATCCGACTAATAGTGTTTTTTATTTACAAGTTTATTTTTATTCGCCGTGTTTGTGTGTTTTCGTTCAATATCGCAAATCAGTTTCCATAGAATCTTAACTTAATAGAAGCCCTTATTGATAGTAAAAGCGGCCCTATCGCCACAGTACAATAACAACATGTTTTGAACAAAGAATTTTAATGCCAAAAAGGCTTCATCTCTAAAATGTATGTTAAATACACGATTCATTTTCTCTTCGGGCGTCACTGTCAGTAGTGTGGCGTTTCAACATAAACATTTAGGTTATGTGTCTGCTGTTTTATGAACATGGGCCATTTTATTAGTCGGTTCGTTTTACTGTCCGCACTTACGCAGAACTAGCATTTAAAAGCATTTTGTGGCCTGTACTAATCTACGAATCTTCCGTAGATTTTATCGTGTGCAAGTGTACTTGACTAGCAAAGGCTTTTGTCAAATATCCATACTTTTCTACTAATATTATAAATGTGAAATTTTGTTTGTTACTTTGTTATTTACTCCTTCATGCTGCCACAGCCAAACGGAATTCGATGACATTTTTAAATGGAAATAACTTATACCCTGGATTAACACCCTGGTGTAACACATACCGGTCATTCTCCAGACAGCCATTTATGTATGTCCTCGGGCTTAAAAAATATAAAACTAATGAATTTTGTATAATTTATATTTTTTGATTGTAGAAGGTACTTGTATTGAGGTGTACATGAATTTTCAAGTAAATATTCAATACCCTTCTAGGAGAAAAAAAACATCAATACCCCATTCTCCTAATTAACACCACGTGTCCCACTTCCGAAATCACTAATACACCTATTTACCCCGATCATATACAAAAGGAAAGATGAATGAAAGTATTTTTATTTAATAAAAGATAAGACGTCCTCATTGCAAAAAAATTACCAAGTGTATTTATTAATTTAACACTAAGATATAAAATAAAGTAAAGATGTCCCGAGACGTGTACTAATTCACGTGCAGCTTTCATTGTTGTCCGTGCAAGGCCATTGAAGAAAGAGACAGACATCGCTAACGCATTTCGCGTGAGCCGCCAGTCGTGTCGAGACCCTCTTGAGGTAAAGACGTGTTAGTGTTGTGTGGATCGCTGACTACAAACGTAAGTATCTAATTCGCACGTTTTGGTTCTCGTAAATTCTAATTCACACGTTCACGTTTTTAAAATCAGCCAATAACTCTATAGCTCTGTAAATTATTCTATACATTAAGGACCTCAGTATTTAACAGTTACTGGATTTTGTAGTTTATCACATGTACCTACAAGAAATTATATTTTTTTAATCAAGAATCCCTAATACACACGTCTAATTCACGCGTGAAAAGTGATCGCGTTAATTAGTTTAAGAGTAGTAAAAAGCGCTTTTTGGTACATTTATAAAAGCTTTTTAATTCTAAATTCTTAAGCAAACATTTAGAAATAAAAACTTTTATACCAGTTTAAATGAATTCACACTTTTTACAAAAAAGTAATTCCCGGAAGAATGATGGCGGGTCCCTATACTTACTACAATTTGCGTAAGATAATTAATAGTACTATGATGATTACTAATACTATGTCAAACTGATTTATTATTAGAGGTTCCTTAAAATCTTAACCTTATGCTCGTATCTATGTACTTAAGTGTTTGAACAATATGATCTTTAGGGGTTATTTTATTTTTTCTAGCATATTTCTCCTTTTGAAAAGTTAACAATTTTGCTCACAACATTAAAAAGTTGCATTTTCTCAAAAAGTGACACTTGTCATTCTAATCATGCGACGAAAATCCTAGAGACCCGCCATCATTCTTCATATTTGTACAAATTATGTATTAAAACAACCCACAATAACTAAGCTACATACTATAGTTGAATGTCTGTATGTTATGTTTAATTATCTTATTTCCTAAAATGTAGCAAATTTATATAATTAACGCGTAGTTTTTCTAATTCGCGAGCAAGTAATTCTAATTTTATCTAATTAACGCGCAGTTTTTCTAATTCACGAGCAAGTAATTCTAATTAACGCGTAACTTTTCTAATTCGCGCGTGAGGCAAATATTAAAACCCTTCTAGTTCATTAACCGCTAATAATAATTAAGTGCCCAATAAATATTATAGTTTGAATGGTCGATATATTACTACATTTAGTATAAAATTTATCAAAAAGCAGTTGGAAAAAAAGGGCGGTGTTAATTAGACTGAGAACACAATTCTGGAGAATGACCGATACGCTACCTTGTCGTCCCGGAATATTTAAAAAATCCCAAGGCAATAACGATAATTGAAATCTAGACGGACGAAGTAGCAGCCAGGCTAGTAATATTATTCATCAGTTTGTTACGCCTTCACTGCTATAATGCTAAACCTATATCAATCAATTTTTGTATGGAGATAGCTTGAACCCCGTGAAAGGTTAGAGTATTTTTATTTCGGAAACTTAAGGATATAATAAGTAAAGAAACGACCGATAAACGACTTCGCGGAGGAAGTGGCGGAAAACAGATAGTACGTTGATATTTATAAGTAAAATACATTTTTGTAACCAGACATTGTTGCCGACTGAATTTTATTTGCATTACTCGGTGATTCTTCCACGAGCGTTCTTACCACGTTCGAACTCCATCATCAGATCAGATCAGTTTTTTTTTTAAATACGGATAACAATACAATTCCTTTTAATCCAGGTCATTAACTACCAGTAATTCGAATACGAACTTTTTTCTACTATAGATACTTTTGAATAAGACCGTCTGTTGACATTACACTGTGTAATATTTATGTTTTGCATTGTTCCTTGGTGTACGTAGGTATGTAGTGTTCAATAACGGAATTTGTATTGTAATACCAAAAATCTGTAGAGAGTTAACAGCTAAACAAATTAAGTAATAGCGCATTAAACTAACGTACGTCTGCAAGGAATATACCGTGTTTTACGAGTAGTGCTTACGAAATTATGTCTAGACAGTTTCATTACTACTTAGCTCGTTGGGAAACATGTAAACAAAGCTAGCTAACAGTGAAAATATAATGTGTTAATAAATACTCACTACCCTAATACGAAACACATGAATAAGTATTCACCTGAAACAATTATTTCAGTTTTTAGGATGGATAAACAATGTGATTATGTGTTCGGCTATTATCAAAATTGATTATAAATAATCTGAGAAGACTATTTGTTAATTTGTTCACAACTACACTCAGGAGTAAAAATACCGGGTCAGAGGTTCCTCGCCAGGGAATGCTTTTAGTGAAATCTGATGATGAATACCCCGAGCATCGATACAGGACTTCCAGAGTGCCTATGATACCCAACTGAATGAATCCGCGGTTAACGCCCGAATAGTTCCTGTTCAGAAAAACATCTAAAATGGTCATAAAATTTAAGGAAACCCAAATGTTGACCCAAACTCTCTCGCTGTGGTGTAAACTGATTGTGCGATCAGTTAGGTATCTTAAGAACGTTTGACCTCCTCTATTGAACCTCGGACTATCTACCATTAAACCTCACTCAAAACAACCCCTGGCGAGGAACCAAGGCTTCGAAATAGTCTCGTTTGTTTGAAAAACGCACTCTGTCCGGTATTTTTGCTCCTGAGTGTAATTCTACACCATTTTTACAAAGAAACATTATTCGATAAAATATTTTACTGGGATAATCCCATTAAGTCGCTTTTCATTAAACCTATTACTAATCCAAACACGTTCTAATAAAACTAATATCAAACCGAGTGTTGCGAACGTAAAACATATTATCTTTTATATTAAAGCATGCAACAAATAACAGCTGGAAGGTTAAATTGAGGAGATTGTTTAACACACTTATGTACACCGCTCTATTTGCTGCCTGTGTAAAATTGCACCTAATTACCACGCATAAAGATTACACTTCCAAAGGTTTGTTAAAATGGTTGTAATTTTATGTTGGCAAACAGCTGTAACTAGCCACTTTGCAAATCAACACCTAAATATATGAGGCACTTTTTCAGCGCCGGCTTGGGAAGAGTGATAGCTCATTTAGGAGTGACGTGGGCACGCAATCTCGACTCCCGAGTTCGAGTCCTGCACTCCGACAAGTGTTTTTTAAATTGGTTTTGGGCTTGGCTGTTCAGATTTTTTAATAGAAATGTTTAGCTCGGTGTTTTTGTATTTTTACGATAGGTTAAGCACCAATTTGACCAAACGATGTTATTCACTTAACAGACGATTAGAGGGTTAACAGCTATCAAAATGTATGAACTAACAGTCGATTAACAGTGAAATTGGTACTAAGGCAAAGGGAACTACAGTACCCCTGCCATGAGTTACAATTACCATACTAGCGAGTCGAATCCGTCTTTCGCAGACCTCGTAGTATTCTTATAGAGTGCGAGGGACGGAACATTCGATTTGCTAGCGAGTACGGTAATTGTAACTTATGGTAAGGGTACTGTATTCCCAGGTTTATGATAGTTTTCGGCTGGCTATCGCTATCACGCTTTCACTCGCAACTGCCAGTATATTTGCCACTCGTGTGCGTTGCCATAAAAAAACGATAGCAATGTACTACTACTTTGGCCGATAAAATCGACCTAGACCGACCGTTCCCAATATTGAAGCTTTCTCCAATGACATTACCTATTCTAGGTGTCATGCAATCAAGTCTTAATAAACAAGCAAACAAATATAAATAAAGTAAAGAAATTAAACTCATCACTCACCCATTATACGTCGTTTGGAAAAATAATTACCATAGTCCCAGTAAAGCGGCCCATTCATTACAAATAGAGACCATGATCCTGGATTTGATATGTCGCCAGTGTCGCCACTCATTCGTATGATTTCGGTACAAACGACATTTGCCATGATTGAGTGTCTAATATCCGTGTCCACCTTATTTACTATATGAGCTGTGAATAATAAAAGATACGAATTTGTACATGTACAGTCAACCGCTTCAACGCTGACGCTTTGCTGTTGAAACTACGATAACAGGTCAAAAACGATTTGGTTTTTACAGTGTTGAATAGACGCCACGGAGCACTATAGTGTGGACCCACCTTAAGGCATCACTTAATTATGACACGGTCCTTCTCTGGTACGGACACATTTTGTTTATTGTACACTTACGATATAATATTATTCTAACAGACATAAAACACTTTTGTCGTAAAAGTGTCTCCATAACTTATAGCAGATAGTTGCACTAGGGGAAAAAGATGCTTTATTTGCGTTTTGCGAGCTTAGAGCGGGTGTAAGCGACTAACAGGGAGTGCAATAATTTATTACTTTATCCGCTTTAATATAACTGCAATAAAAATGGAAAATTTTCAGAGATGATAAAGTGTATACAAACACTTGATTTGCAACATCGTTTGTTTATGAAGCAAAAAGAGGGTTATAATATAAGTTTAACGTTTGTATCTGAAGGGTCCACGGACAGAACATGTCTAGTCACATTAGTAACTTTTTGAGATATCGCGATTTGAAAGTTAGGAACCATGTCATTTCGTACGTAATTTTCGTGTAGAGGTTTTTTTAAGAGTGAATAAATACAAGTTGATTTATGACGATTTATGCAATGAAGATTTATTTCCGAAACTGAGTGGTAGGTAATAGTTCATTTCGTCCCCTTCATTTCGAGATTCAAAACTCATTTTCAAAAAAAAGTGACTAGACATGTTCTTTCGGTGGACCCTTCATCTGTGTTTATATTTTTAATGGCAAATAATGTTAAATTGGATCTAAGAGCCATAGACATTTGCATTCTTAGGACTACAATCTGAAGACTGCGATCCTTAGATTAGCAAATGCGTTGCCCAACCCTGAGGACTGAGATGGAATGCCTCTATGGTAGTCATTTTACCGTTGGTCTTATCCCCACACCGGAAAACAACAATGCGAATACTGCTGCTTGGCGATGGGTTATAGGATAAGATGGTGGCAGGGATCCCGATGGAACAAGCACAAGGTTCTACCACCACTAAAATGATAAGTCTGTATATCTGTGTGTATATTTGTGACATAGTAGCTCCGAAACGGACAGATCGATTCAAATACGTGTTATAAAACACTAGTGTCCTGCCTTTGCTTCGCTTCGGCTCAATTGAGTTTTCTGTAAAACCCAGTTTTTTTTTATAACTTCTTAATCCAGTTTTTTTTAAAACCTTCTTCTTGAATTACTCTACCTTTTGGTGAACAACAACCATTAAAATCTGTTGCATAGTTTAAAAGATCTATAAGCTGTTCACCTTTTGGTGAACAACAACCATTAAAATCTGTTGCATAGTTTAAAAGATCTATAAGCTGTTCACCTTTTGGTGAACAACAACCATTAAAATCTGTTGCATAGTTTAAAAGATCTATAAGCTGTTCACCTTTTCGTGAACAACAACCATTAAAATCTGTTGCATAGTTTATAAGATCTATAAGCTGTTCACCTTTTGGTGAACAACAACCATTAAAATCTGTTGCATAGTTTAAAAGATCTATAAGCTGTTCACCTTTTGGTGAACAACAACCATTAAAATCTGTTGCATAGTTTAAAAGATCTATAAGCTGTTCACCTTTTGGTGAACAACAACCATTAAAATCTGTTGCATAGTTTAAAAGATCTATAAGCTGTTCACCTTTTGGTGAACAACAACCATTAAAATCTGTTGCATAGTTTAAAAGATCTATAAGCATAGAGAGCGGGAGCGACTTTGTTTTATACTATGTAAAGAAAAGATAAAGAAGCACGATTTTTAGCTAGATTTCGTTAAAATCCGTTGGGCAGTTGAAGAGATTATAGCTCTGATAGTAGGGGTTCCATTATTATACATATATACCTATTTAATAGTTATTTTCAGTGAATTTTCATCATGTATATATTATGTAACTATGTTGAAGATGCGTTAGCCTGGCTGGTAGTGCCTACAAAGCTAGCGGTCCCGGAATGGACAAATATTTGTGAGATAACCACGAGAATTGGTTTCTGCTTGGATATTTTCTATATACTTTGATTAGAAACAGCTTATTGTAATGCTAATATGACAAATATCAGATATTCAGTCTTGATTTCAACTATTTGTAACGCATTCAAATTACATTTCTGTCATTAGCATGTGCTACAGTAAAACTATGGAATATGGTAAATTTTGTGAAAGTCATAAACTAAAAACAGAAACCTTTTTCTGCAAAATCCGATATATCCAGATCATACACAAACGCCTGTTTTTTGATCATTAGTTAAATTAACCAATAGTCAAAAATCGTAGGTATCTAGTTAAATCTCAAGGATATGTGTGAAATGTTCGATTGTTTTTAAAATTCTATCAATTAGTTGAGTTAACTCAACCCACGGAAGTTAACCATAGTAATAGTTAAAAGTCGAACCCAATCGTTAGATCTGAACACTTTCGATTCGAATTTAGAATTTAACAATTCGCTCAGTTACTAGCGATTAAACAATCAGCCCTTAATCAGAGTTATTACACTAGCGAACAAAAATAATGGTAATTTTGTAAAGAATTTCTGTACTTACAACATGATCACAACATGACGCTATTTATTATTTTACCCTACACGCGAAGCCAAATATCGAATATATTGAATCGAATTTCAATAAACAGGTTCAATTAAATTCTGATATAAAATTAGAAAGGATTATTAAAATCAACGGATTTAATTGTTATATTGGCTATTATTATTTGATTATAATGGGTTTTCAGAAAATTGAAACTCAATTTACGTAAAACGGATTATAAATTGTATACAAGGCCGTCAGAGCGTTGTTGGACTTTACGCAAACGGGATAAAAAAAAAAGTTCTAATGTAATGAAATAGATAAAAATATGCGATACAATGGTGAGCTTTTTACTCTTAAGGGGATTGCGAACGGCCGCCTAAATTGCGTAGCTGTCAAAAAAATTGTATACAAATCAAGTCCGAATTAGTTCTTAAGAAAAACTAGGCTTATACATTTTCATTTTGAATGTTTCTTTCCTAAAAACATTTTTCTTCTGAAACGAAAATGTACAGACCGAGATTTTCGTAATAATATCCTACAACATTAAAAAATCGTAAAAATGTGACTATGTTTAAGGTTTAAATGCATTACTGCATATTGTACTGCATTTCAGTTCGACAATCCTCTTGAACTGTAAGTACAAACAATATTCGACAAACCTGAATCAATACATTCTTTAGCTACGATGCGACAAACGGATACTTACACAGACATACACATTAAATTTAATATTATGTCACTCCTCTCTTTGCTTAACGGTTTAAAAACAAAAGATGCCTGTTTGCTCTTCACGTAAAGATGCCAAAGTAAAAAGATTCCAGAAATACAGCAAGGCAAGAGCGTTTCATTCCTTTACAGACACACGAAGCCGCTGGCGGGGTTCTTATCGAATTCCCAAAAGGGAGAGAATTCAACACCCCACCACTCTCCAAAATACGCCTTTTCAGATATCTAACGGTAAATAACTCTTCGCCTGCTCTCGAAAGTTTGAAGTTAAGTCCCGAAGAGCGGTATAATTTCCTTCTGTGTTTATTATAAGAGCTTGGGAAACGAAAAATAAATCTGAAGTAAACCTTTAAACATTTCTAAACAAAAAACACTTTTAAAGACATTAATTGACATGAGAAACAATCACGGTAACCACGTTATTCAAATCAAATTAAGGCGCCATATTGGTTGATTTTTTGTACCTACTTTGTAAAGTACACGTGTCGTCACGAGAATATAAAATATACATATATAGGTTTGTACTAGAGGATAATCATGCGCAAAACGGTCAACAATTCTTTTGATATAATTTTAGTTGATTTTATCGTTACTATAACATAAATAAATAACTAAATATCAAGAACAATGTCACTCCAATGGAACTAAGGGGCTACAGCGGCGGAACAATTGTTTTCATTTTGTATGCTGACAAACGTTCGATTTTCAAAATGAAAACGATTGCGATTGCGAGAGCGTTAGGCAATAGCCCCCCTGGTCCCAAACTAAGCTCTACGCTTGTACAACGACATAAATACTTATTTATAGAAATAAATACTTAAATACATAAAGAACATCCAAGCCTCAGAAACAAATACCTCACAAATATTTGCCCGGGGATCGAACACGCGACCTACACCGAATGTTGTATATCGCCTTGCATTGAGATGGTGTGGCCATGTTTTGCGCATGGACGACAGTAGGCTGCCGAAGACAGTGTTTTACGCTGAACTCTCGTGCGGGAAACGTTGGTTGGTTGAACAGTACCTGCGATACAAGGACGTTTGAAAGCGAAACTTTGCAGCTGTAGACATAGCTAGCGATAGATAGGAGGAGTTTGCAAGTCACAGACCGGAATGGCGTCGGAACATTCACACAAGGGTGAACGCATTCGAACAAAAGCATCTTGAAGACCTTGATGCAAAGCGCCGTGTACAGAAGACTCAACCTAAGTGCTCCTATAAGTACACCTATAACTCGGCTAGCCAACTCTCCTGCGCGCTTTTAACGCGAAATTCGGTTTTGCCGGTAGAACACATCACCCGGACTAGACCATTCGCCGTTACCGGACACGGTATAGAGGACATGATCGCCTTGCAAGGATTTTCTGCCTTACTTTTTTTTGTTGCATTGTAACATGATCCTATTTAAAAATATTGAACCTACCTAAAAAAAACATCCCAAAATGGCTAAAGTAATTTCAATTATCAATTTTGTTGATAGTTTCCCTGCAACACAGGTATTCATGACGTACGTACCCGCGTCATTAGTCACTCGGATTGACTAACGAGTTTCCATTGTGACCGCGTGGAATTGTTTAAACAAGCTAATGGGATACTATACGGAATGGAATATATCTAATTCGAGTAAACATGGCAGAGCGATTCCTTTGAGCAGCTGAAGACAATTATACGAAGGGGCTCAAGATGGTAAATCAACAAATCCCACATGCTTTCTTATGGAGCTCCGAAAAGTTCATTTGCTATTGATGTTTATGCCGTAGTCGGAGTGTTCCCTAAACGAGGTGCTCGCGTACGTCCTATCAACCTAATGGATCCCGGACCCACCGTAGAACGGTGGGACAGTGACATTATAAAACAATTTGTTTGACACTTCTTACGACTTGAATCATAGCGTGCCCTTTGAGATAGCAATACAGTACAACTCGACCAAATCAGTATCACCTTTAACAGATAAAGCTCCTATCATTGAGTGCCTACATTATAAAGGAAATTATTACCAGTGTAAGGTTGTTTTTCAGCCGAAAATACAATAATTCAGATAACAGATATCTATGAAACCTACGAAAACACGAACAACACTGAATAATATAGTTAAAAGCAACGATTCATTTCATTGTTTGGCATCAGTTTTGCGCATGAATCCTAATCTTATTAGTGTTTTTTTTTGAACCGGTTGAAATGCCTATGTATTCAAATGGCGACGGTGTTGGGTGGGTTATGTCCGACTTGCACGGACGAAACCCCCGGGGCGTTGCGCCAATCGCTTTAGGAGCAGGGTACAAGACTGCTATATGGCGCCAAAATGAAGTCAGTGCCTTGCTGGCTCACCTTCAGGTGGGGTACTGTCAAGGATGGGGGGGTCTTATCTCTGAAATAAATACTGTTTTTTTGAACGAACTTGGTACTTACTTGGTAAGTACTATGTAATAAGGTCTATTTTACAAACTGAAACCTTATTGTACTACAGTACTTCACTAGACGCCTCGCTTGCTTCACTGAAGACACCCTGGAACACAGCAGGGCCCGTCCATACATACATACCTTCACGCCTTCATTCGCTGAGTGGGGTAGGCGGAGCTACAGACTTACCAACATCTCTAAAAACTTCTGGAATCACATTTTACAAACACAGGCTAAGATGTTTACCAGTGTACATCAGTGACAGGTGGCAAGCCCATCGTCTAACAATACTACTAGCCTTAATTCTCACAGTCGCCTCTTACGACTTCCACGGGAAGACATTGAGTGGTACTATTCTAAGCCGGCAACCACACAGCTAACCACCAGCTCATTGTATTACAAACCTAATCTTACCAAACCGCAGATATTTAAAAAAAAAGTAGTTAGAAGACTAGTGATAAATAGTCAGCGCAAGATCGGTCCTTTTGGCAAACCTTCGGGTGTCCAGCAGTGTGTCCAGCAGTGAGCGTCTTTCAGCTGAAATGATGATGAAAATGAAGTGATAAATAGTATTAAAAATATATAATTAATAATTACTTCCCATTGAAACTAATAAATTTCTATGTTGTTCCGGTGTGGGAATAAGACAACATGTGAAATTACTAGCATAGGCATCCCGTCTTAGCCCTCAGGGTTGGTTTTAAGATTGTAGTCTTGAGAAAGCAAATGTCTATGGAACACAGATACCACTTACCATCAAGTGGCCTGTTTGCTCATTAGCCTGCCATAATAAAATATACCCACACCTCAGATAATGGCTGACAGCCAAAGTAAATTAAGCGATTGAACCAAACCAATTATCATTTACTATCAATGAGCAGGTGCATCAATCAAAATGTTCATCATTTGTTGTCATTAACGTACTGCCAAATTGACAATCACTACTGTAAATGATCAATGATCGTATCAAATTCATTGAACACCTTTATTTTTAACATTCGTTAATGAAATAAAAATTGACAATCGCAAATAACATCGTTTTATTGACGCCTTTGACTATATTCCATGGCTATTCCAAAAGGAATTTGAACAAGAATAGTACATTGTGTATCAAGGGTAGTATGAAGGGAATTACTAACGAGAGTGTTAGAAGCCCGACGCCGAAGGCGGAGGTCTTTTAATGACTCGAGTTAGTAATCCCCTTACTGCCTGTGATACACACAATGGTTTTCATCACATTTGCGAGGAAAAAAAACAAAGAGAAAACACTTTAACTCTGCAAAATATAAAGAAATAACTTTTGACGAACGGGAACGTAAATGGAAACGATATTTTTTTTGTGACCTCTACCACAGATAATAACTGCGTTTAGTTTCGACCTGGATTCGAGCCAGATTTAGCCAATTTGATAAAAATGTATAATTACTAAAATTAATGATAAATGTTGATATAAACTTGAAATAGGTATAAAAATAATGAAGTTTAATGAAGCGTATAGGTTTTGTGTAATGTAAGTTAGTCTATAGCTAATTTTTAAAGATGAAATTAGAAACCGATTCAATTTTTGGCTGAAAATTAAACCTCCTTAGTCAGAAATGATGAACGAAAGAATTGCAAATTTTAAAAAGAAAGTCATTACTCCCTAGGGATGACAAACTCGCCATAATTACCGCGGGAACAATTTAGGCCATTGTCCTTCTGTATACAGGCATGGAATAACACCATTTACGAGCAAGTGTGATGAAAACAAAATTAAATGTACCTATAATTAAAAGTAGTTCTAATTCACACACATTTCAAAGTACATATCACGGCAAAAAAGATTTAATGGAGAAGGAATCACATACACGCAGCCCACAGGTCACCTGAAAAGTGGACTCTGAAGCCCGTTCGTACGTTCTTAATCACAAGACTGCAATCTTATGTTGACAATATCCACAACGCAAATGCGTTACCACCCTAAGAACCCATTTCAACGGTCACTTAAACACTAGTCTAGATTTAAAAAGCTTTTATCCGACGACAAAGTCACATATCCATTTTCTTAATCTCACCATTTGCGGAAACACTACACTAGGAGACGTAGGCATTTACTACGAAACGAGACGGATGATCAATCACGACCACTATCCACCAGCAAACGCGAAGAGTATCTCAAAGTCGACATACATTGCGCGTTTTTTTAAGAATATGGAAATTAGTTTGATGGTGTGGCAGCAATGGATGGTGAATTAGTGTTAGGTTAAGAATGGTGTAATTAATGTGAAATATAGTGGTAGCTAGGTTCCAAGTTAATGGGAACAGAAGCTGGGCTGATGTATGGTCCACGGCTATTCGGTCTGCGCTGCTGTTTGTGAGACAGTGAGGTATCGTTGTTTACGAAGTCTTTTTAAAAGAAAGCGTTTTAAACGCACTGTTGAGTCGTTTGTCAGGCTGCAAAGGAAGAATTAAAGTACTTTGGCTTAAGCAAATCGGTGTAGAGGACTTGCGCTTGCGCTCAAGATAGGCTGATATTTTGTAAAATAGCTACCGGTGACAGTTTTTAAAGTTGTTAGATAAATTACGTAAAAAGATTAAAGCACTTTCTTTTAAAAGAGGCCTTTTATAACAAATAATTAATAATTAAAAATATGTATAAGTATAGAAAATAAATATCGATGATATAAAATTGAATAAATTGTACTTTTTGTTAGGATTAGGATTTTAGTTTTGGTACCAACTGATTTTACTGTTCACTTTTATTTTTAATGTTGTTTTGACATGTTCTTGTTATGCAATAAACATATTTGATTTGATTTGATTTATTTGAATTATACTAGTTCCCAGAATGGTTGAGTCAAAAAGTCAGTACGTAGGTACGAATCCTGGTACAACTATAATGTAAATAAAATGTTTGAACATTGGCATTAGGTTTTCATTATTTTTGTAAAGGAAGGCCATAATCGGAGTATCTAACGAGTCTATTAGGAGTCCTTTATCATGATTTGCTTCTGTTTGTTTTGTTTGAAGTGTTCAAATGTCGGATTGCCTCATTAGTGGTGATTTCTTGCTATTAATTGCTTTCTTGTTATAAATAAATTAAACATTTTCTATGATTTATCTATTAAATATTATACCCATCGTGTGCCGTGTTCTGTATCCGTCCCAACCCCCGTCGAGTGCCTTGTGACGTATCCATCCATAACAAATTTAATCTTGTTATTAAAATTGAACTTTACTAGCTTAAAGACAGGGTTCTGATTCGTTAGTAAGAAAAAGGATAAAATTGATAACACTTTAGAGCTAGAAGCGTTTAGACTTGGTCACGTGACACCGATGACGTCAGAGCCCAACAGACGACAGGAACAGGTACCTATGAGAGCCTTTCTGCTACACGAAGCATATATGTAGCAGTAAGTGTATCAATTAAAATATAAAATGTATCTTTAGAATGTTAAATGCCTATGCATTTCAGTCAATGAGGTGTTCAGTTGCCTTCTCTTTGTCATAAAAAAACGTTAATTCTTTACTCAGCCTCCGTCAATTTTTAAAATATCAGATGTCTTCGATGCTTTTGCAAATTTCGACCTAATTAAAACTAAACCGGGGTACCTACTGATCAAGTCTAACCGCCAAGCCTCACTCCCAACAAATCCATTTGTGCCGATTAATTATCGACACTAGTCAAGAAACACCGCGGCGATGCGGCTGCTATGAACCGGGGTTGCCAGCTCGTAATAATATTAGATGTTCTTGGTTGATTTCATCGTTTTAAGTAAATTTTGTAGAATCGCGGCAAATATAGTTAAAAATTATTAAATTTGAAAAAAAAACGAACTATTATTGCTCCACCGAAAACTAAAGCGCTTTGAGTTTATGACCATCAAAATTACGCTTACTAGTCTTACTACGCTTACTAGTCATACTACGCTTACTAGTCTTACTACGCTTACTAGTCATACTACGCTTACTAGTCATACTACGCTTACTAGTCTTACTACGCTTACTAGTCTTACTACGCTTACTAGTCATACTACGCTTACTAGTCTTACTACGCTTACTAGTCTTACTACGCTTACTAGTCTTACTACGCTTACTAGTCTGACTACGCTTACTAGTCTTACAACGCTTACTAGTCTTACTAGTATTATAAACAGAGATTGGACAAATGGGCGTCATTACTCGCAATAATGTGGACACGATTAAAAGTTTTTTATTAAACAAATTAAATTACATTCATTGATTACTTACCCAAAAAATAATGTTGATCCTTTGCAAGACAGTAATAAATAATTAATGCAAAGACTTGTTAGTGTGTAGATTTATGAAAGCAAATAAACAATATATTTTATAAATTTTCCGTGGTTAGTTTATTCCTTTTCATGGCTAAAATAAACCTTTGCGGTGAAAAGCTCCTTTCAGAATCCACGGATGTCAATGGGGCAAACTGTCCGATCTCTGATTATAAATGAGAAAATTTGGATGTTTGGATGTTTGTTACTCAATCACGCTTCATTCACTGAACGGATCGGGATGCAACTTGGCACACATATTGTTTAAGTCTTGTAATAGGACAAAGGATAGTTTTTGTTCCGGAAAATTAAAAAAATCCCTAGGGAACAACTATAATCCAATACTACCCGGACAAAGTCGAGGGCAGAAGCTAGTCTAATATAAAGAAAACCTACGTGAGGAAATCTAAAATACGGGTACCTATTATAACAAAAGATTCATGAGGTGAATGCAGAATAGTCCGTCTAAATAAAGATAATCTATCAAAAATATCTATCTATTGTTTATTCACTGTCGATCCTGGCAACACCGCCCTGTATTCATCCATTATGGCGGATTCGACGGATCTGTAATCGAGGAGAGTGCTCATACGATTTTAATCGATTCATTTTAATCGGACGCTCGATTGCTCCGATACCTCGTAATAGATTGGAGGTTAGGTTGTGGTTTTGAATACAGAATTGGTTTTGGCAGTTATGTAATGTCGATGAAGTAATTTGATGTTACATTTGAATAATGTGTGGTTTTTTTACTAGACTAGAAGAACGATGAAAGGAAGGATTTATAATTAAAATATCAGGGGACAATATTACATAAATTGACCTAACCTAAACTAAGCCTTAGGAATTTACCATACCGTAAAACGGGGTGAGTAGGGACACCGCCTAAAATAAGTCATAACTTGTTACAAATAAGAACAAGTATTAAATGGACAACAACGTTACGTCTATTGGTAATAACTTCAGTCTTATAATTAGTAACATATTAGGTTAGGTTAGGTTAGGTTCATTTTAGGTTGTGTCCCTACTTACCCCTTAATCCTCACCCCGTTTTACGGTACTTAATAAATCCCTACCACCATCTCACCTTTGCCGTCATAAGATTGTAGTCTTGAGATTTGCATATTTCTATGGTTCACAGATCCCACTTACCATCAGGTAGCCTGTGTGCTCGTTAGCCTTCTCCATGATATGAAAAATACATTGAAAACATCCAAGACTCAGAATCAAATACTCGCAGACACAAATATTTGCCCTTACGGCGAATCGACAATGGGACCGCTAGCATCTTAGGCTGGGTCACTATTATTGGGAAGCCAAGGACTTATTGAATAAAAACAATATTAAAGTAAGGTGCGTCTACGGGTCAAGTACGTCTAACCATTAATATCTTCTAATAAATAATTATTTGTCGTAACTACCCCGTTGATGCTCTTACCCCACCTGACGGGGCAAGTCCATCTAACCAACAATATGTATGAGCGTATGTATATAAACACTTTATTGTGCAAAAAACCGAAAATCAAATACAATATTTACAGACTTGGAACGTACACAGGCGAACTTATTCCTTTTGGGGATTTCTTCCAGCTAGCCTTTGGGTGATTGAGGAAAAACGGTTTGTCGCTCTTACCCCGTTGATGCAGGAGCACCCCACCCCACCCCACCTTACCACCTTACCTTACCTTACCTTAAACCGGAACAAATTCTATATTGTATAAACCAAATTACCCAAGACTTTCACAGCCACCTTGTAATTATTCACTCAGTATAACTAAATGAAAAGCAAGGTTTTAAAAACCCGAGCTTTTTTGTATACTGTCGTCGATATAGGTACATATTTTATTAAATGAGATTTTGCCATTGTTGTTATTTCAATTTTAACAGCTTAGGTATCCTTTGTCACCCGGGATGGTGTAAGGATTCTAACGATACCACATATATCTAAATCGGTTCAGGCTTTTAGAAGTTATGGTGGAATAAAGAATATAATACATACTCGAAAATACACGAACTCTGAAAATATAACACTTCTTTTTTTGGGCAGTCGTGTAAAAAACACCTAGCCCGTCATTAAAAATAGCCAACTAACAAAAAAACGCTCCCTCCGCGGATGCGCTAACACACTACTTATACTTTTACATTCATATAAACTTTTAACTATTTTAAATATAAACTTTTTTTACGGCAACGAGAAGGCACGCAAACACTCAGGTCACCTGATGGTTAGTACTGTAGGATCTGAGACCCATATAGACATTTCAAACCTCAAGATTACAATCTCAAAACTGCAATCCTAAGACTTCAAATGCATTGCCAACCGGTTGTCTTATCCCCACACCGGAACACAGCAATGCGAACACTGCTGCTTGGCGGTGGGTCCATCGATAAGATGGTCGTAGCGATCCGGACGGACCCAGCACAAGGTAAAAAATGTAATAATTACTTTTAACAAATGAAAGGATAATATTCACAATAATATAAAACAATGAAACTGCTTTTGTAGTAATCAACTTCAGTTTACTTTTGACAAATTCAACCGGAAGCAAGGTAACTTCCTGTCCTTTTTTCAACAATGTAAGTCAATACTTATACTTTCAAATCGAACACTATTACTAAATTAACCGCATCGTCAAAGTATACATAAGTAACTGCTTTCTTGTTGTATTATTCGACGAAATATTGACCCACCATGAAGCAGCCTTGTTCGCATTATTGTGTTCTGGTGTGGAGATAAGAAAACCGGTGAAATTACTAGCATAGAGGCATTCCATCTTAGTTTTTAGGTTTGGCAACGTATTTGGAGTCTTAAGGATTGCAGTCTTGAGATAGTGTAGTCTTGAGAATTCAAATTTCTATGTCTCAGACCACTGAAAAACTTTAGCACATTCGCTGGAATGCTCGCTGAAAGAAGTAGGTATTCCGATTGATTTTTAATTTGAAACAAACAATCGGAACGCTGATTTCGGCACACATTAGAAGCGAATACTTGAGTAAATGCTTAAGTGAATCAGCAAGTTAAGCAGCTGTTTCTCAATCACATTTCTTTTTAGAATTTTGTAATAAATATACAAACGAACTCGACTTATATTAAGAAATAAATAAACTTTCATCCCGACAAATCCCACTCAAGCCGAATTGTTTCGTCTCATTAAAAATGTGATCACGTCAAAGTTGACAACTTGTTCATAATTTGACCAACTTATATTAACTTGATAAAAATAGGATACACTCGTATCTTGCTAGAAACAAGGTTCAAAATTGAATGGTATTATGTCCTGGGGCGGTAAATAAAGCTGGGAATGTCAGTCATTCATTATTGCTTGTCACATAGCAATGACAAATCCCGCAGCAATCTGTAGAGAGTTTCATTTACTCCGGGCTCTGTATCGTTTTATAGCTGATGTATTTATTTTACTTGTTTGGTTTCCTAACGGGTTTGCTGTCTTTATGGTTTGTACAATGTTATGGCTTAGTTTTTTATGTTGGTAGGATTAGCTTTTTTATACTCGCGCGGTTCTAAAAGGGCAGATTTGACAACTGTCAACGTGGTACAAAACATAACCTCAAACATGCTTTTAATTATATATTTTTTTATTTGGTAACTTCTCTCCTCGTATGCTGCCTATGTCCATTGGAGCGGAGCGAGGCAGCGGAGCCCTGTGCGAGGTTAAAATTCTCCAATAGGAGAGCAGACTGCTGCGTTGAGCTAGTCTAGGATAATTAAGTATTCCTATTGGTACATTTTTCTTCATTCCAGTGGACAAGCAGCCTTATGGTATATTTGACCAATATCCAGTTATTTATGGACACCTGAAGACTTTTGTTCGGGTAAATAGTATTTTCTCGAATGGACTACACAGAAGCACGTGGTGTCAGCTCCACACGCTTCTGTCAAGACTCTGTCGAACCAGCCTCAGGCACATACACTCCTGGAAAAATAATACGGGTTTGATTGCATTTTTCATACACACTAGGTTATTTCGAAGCCTTGGTTCCTCGCCAGGGAATGCTTTTAGCGAAATCGATGATGGACACGCCTACCCCTGGACATCGATACAGGACTTCCAGAGTGCCTAGGTATCCAACTGATTGAATCTGCGGTTAACGCCGGAATAGTGCATGTTACAAAAAAACAAAGGCAATAAAATAAAATGTTCCTTACAATCCAAATGCTGACCCAAACTCTCTCGCTGTGGTGTTTAGTGATTGTGCAATATGTTAGGTATTTTAAGAACTTTTGACCTCCTTTATTGAACCTCAGAGTATCCACCATGAAACCTCACTCAAAACAACCCCTGGGGAGGAACCACGACTTCGATATAGCCTCGTTTGTACGAAAAACGCACTCTGACCCGTATTATTGGTCCACGAGTGTATTTTGTTCTGAATTGACAGCTGTCAAATCGGGCCTTTTAAAATGGCGTGAGTATAGTCATTGTTACCTCCGAACGCTTATGACTGTAAAACTCTGTCAAATTGTATACACCGTGTTTTTTTTTATTTACGATAACTTTAAGGGAACGTTCTTTAGGTCAAACAAAGTTAATTTCCCGAAGACAGACAAATGATAAGTCTAACGATTTTAAAGATATTTAATTTTTAAATTTAATCAATTAATCACGTTAAACTAGTGTAAAAGGCTCTTAATTGATAACAACAATTTTCTTTTAATACTTATGAGTCAAGAGTTTCCAATTGTTAGGTTTCTATACGCGTCAATCTAAAGTGACAATGTCACGGAATTGTCGTAGGAATAAAATTGAATTGAATCATAATAATAATAATAAAAAATGCCACGTTATAATTTCCGTCCTGAAGAAGAAGCTGAGATGCATTTTATTTACGGCCTAGGTAACGGCAACGCTTCTGAAGCAGCACGGGAATACAGGCGGCGTTATCCCGACCGACGGACACCTAACCCTCATACATTCATAAATGTAAGTATCTCTAATTGATTACTTTATCCCTTCATTCATTAGTTCTTATTTTATGTTGAACAAACCGTTATTATTATTGTTACAGTTACACCGACGATTTAGAGAACTGGGCTTACAGAAAACTCCTCACGAAAGAGATATTAATTTAAGAGTGCAAGATGACGACGGGATCATGAACTTAATAATAGAAGATCCGACCTTGTCAACAAGACGTGTAGGGCGTATTTACAACGTAAGTCACGATAAAGTTTGGAGAATTTGGAAGCAGTATGGTCTACATCCATACCATTATCGCAAAGTGCAAGGCCTTTTGCCACACGACGGGAAGTAGGGGGTTGCCGGCCGAGCGAAGGCCGGATAGTTATGAGGCTGGCAACCCCTTTTTACGGCGAGGTATGTATAATGCTTTTGACAAATATATAATTCATTAAAAAATTAAGACAAAAATCACAACGTCAAATACTAGGAGTGCCCGAGTCACCCGCGCTGTGTCGGGTGCGCCGCCGCCGCCGCTGCACCGCACCGAGATACATCGCCTGCGATTTAAGTTGCACTACGCACCCCTAAGCCCTCACCGCTATATTTAAAGACTAAATTAAAAAAAAAAACAGCTATTTAGCCTCATAAACACAGCCAAAACACACAATAAAAAAAAAACTTTAATTTAGTATGAAATTCCTTTACAGTTCTCTCGAGTTGTTCCGCCCGCAACGTAATTATTTGAAGCCTAAAATAAGTAACATAACGCCGACATTCCAAAAAACAATTCCATAACCAGGGCCTCTATTCAATACGGTAAAAACAATATCGTTTTTTATCTGTTGTAGTATTGTCAACGTTTTGATAGCTCTTATTTAGTTGACAGTAATGGCGGCTGACGTCAAAACAATGCCATAAAAGATCAAAGACGATTTTTTTACCGTCGGGAATACAGGCCCACGTTTTTATTATGGCCCAGGATAGAAGCCCTGCTTGGTTACAATTTGCAAAATGTTTTTTTTTCTGACATTAGAGCGGCAATAAATCGTGTAGCGCAGATACCAGATTTTTTAGGATTTTAAACTTTACTTATACTCGTGGAATAACTGTGGGGTAGCTAAACCATGCTTTGTCCTTATCGGTCAAATTCAAATGTCACAATGACAGATAAGGACAAAGCATGGTTTAGCTACCCCACGGTTATTCAATGTTTAGAAGTATAGTTTAGTATAAGGGCATATTACTATTTTTTTTAAGTTATTTCCTCACTTTATTTAGGTGGATTAAATTATTTTCCCTTCTCCGTTTGCAAGTACCTTTAGTGTTTTTTAATCCACAATGATACACCCCATCTTTTAATTTTATGTCATCGTGTAACAAAGTAATAATTATGTTAAGTGCCGTGTGCATAAAATCACCCATTATGCAACGGTATATATTTCACGTCACCATTTTGGTTTCGTTGGTGGTTTTAATATAAATTTTGTTACTAACAAATTGAATCGTGTCACAAATTCACAGAAAATTGCTTATATACGTAACTGCATTACAATTTATTCAGTTAAGTAACGGATTGGACACTAAGTGATTGGCTTACAAATTGAATTTATATCAACACTAGTTAGTTTGAAAATACAAATATTCACTGGAAAATATTCAGTGTAACAACATTTAAATAATGCTCTTAAAATATGCATTTTATAACACGGGTTGTTAAACGGAAAATTTAAACAAAAATATATTTACAAAGATTTTATTTGTTATCTAATTATAGGTTTTATTAATCTTTGAAAATTGTCGTGTTATAAGTTTAAAGTTTGTTTTTCTGTGTAAATATTTATGTGTGCATTTGTGTCTGTATGTCTGTAGTTTCGTAGCTCCTAAATGGATAAACCGGTTTGGACACGGTTTTTATTTAAACAGAACTAGTTCTATCGGAATGGTTATTAACTAATTTTGATAAAAATCAGTTAGACGAGTTAAGTTAAGAGATATCATCTCTGAATGAAAATGTTCCATTATATTGCTGGTTTTCTATCTTTTAATTAGTTGACTTCTAAGCAGTTGTTTTCGTTTTGTTGTGTTCCGGTGTGGGGTTATCCTCACCGTCTTATGACAACCGATAAAATGACTAGCATAGAGGCATTCCATCATAGTTTATTTACAGTCTAAGGCCCGTATTAATAAACTGATCTCAACTCTAATGCTCGTCTCGAGATGCGTCAAAAATGACATTGTTGTAAGGTTTGGCGTTTACTTTGACGTATCTTGTGACGGGCCTCACAGTCAAGACGAGTTTATTAATACAGCCCTTTGGATTTCAGTCTTGAGATTGTAGTCTTGAGAATTCAATTGTGTATGGGTTCTCAGATCCCAGTTACCATCAGATGGCTTCAGTGCTCGTTTACCTATCTTCTCCTAGCCATAAAAAATAATAATACGTACAATGCAATAGCTCTTAATGAACCTTCTTGTTTTTACTTCTCTCTCACTCTCTCTCATACGCTCTCATGCTGGTCTATCAGACTTTTTCCCAACCTGAAAGACTTGAAGAACTATTAGTCACCCGCTCCTATTGACGTGGTGTGGTTTCGTCAATGTATGTCAAATAAAGCAGTGAGGTGCGACTTCGTAAATTGATAACACTATTTATTACGAGTAAGTTAGTATTTAAGTCACAACCATTTTACTTAAACCCTCTTTGTAGAGCAACTTTTCATAAATTACCAATGATAAATAATGAAAGATTAAACATTACGAGTATTTTACGTGGCATATGATATTAGTCTCTCGGAATCTCCCGCACTTCCAATCGGCAACACGATATTGTAATGGATACGATCCTCTCGGTCAGTAAACGAACGTACAATCAACAATGCCACTATTTACAGTAGCAGCAGGGCAGCAACCAAAGTTTTGATTGCCATAAATGGCAAAAAAAAAATCCGTCATACACCCACCCTCCCACACACACACTTAAACCATAAAGTAAATGAAAAACATCAAATAAATGGCACCTCATATATAACACTGAGGAATAAGGAGGAGTAGTTTATTTGTTGCAAATTCTTAATTAAAAATAGTATATAAGTAATAGTATATAGGTACAGTCAAAAGCATAATAAAATATGATAGCGTCAAATATATGTATACAAAGACCTTATTATCATTGGTATAGGGGCGTGAAAATATTTTGGACGTCTTAGAAACGTATGTACATTTATGACTTTGACTATACCTAACTTTTTGCATTAAAACCGCCTAAATTTTACCAATCATAATATGTTCTTAACAAATGTTTAATGTGCATTCGTGCATCGAATCGAATCTGAACTTTGAGCAATTTAGCGGCTAACACTCATATAAACTATTTTAACATTATTCCAACTGATATACTTCGTGTTTTTTTTGATTTACGATAACTTCGGCATATTACTAGGTATATCTATAGAAACAAATTGGTAGATTAGATTTTTAAATACTGCAAAAAAAAATTTTTTTTCGGTTTAGAACAAAATAATGAAATCTTTTATCTTTGGTCATTCTAAAAGGGCCTTTAGAGTTAACTAATAATCAGTGTCAAATACGTCTATGTTGGCGTGACATACACACACAAGTAAAGATAACACTTGACAGGTACAAGTCACTATAGATTGACGCGTATACAAACCTAACAATTGGAAACTCTTTACTCATACGTATTAAAAGAAAATGGTTGTTATCAATTAAGAGCCTTTTACACTAGTTTAACGTGATTAACTGATTAAATTTAAAAATTTAATATCTTTAAAACCGTTAGACTTATCATTTGTCTGTCTTCGGGAAATTAACTTTGTTTGACCTTAAGAACGTTCCCTTATAGTTATCGTAAATCAAAAAAAACACGGTGTATAAACTAGGTAATTATGGAGAATCAACCGAAAAAGGGAATTCTGAAACTAGCCCAATCAGCTAGATGAATATGCAACATTTCTCAACTCACAAAATTCGTGTGAATATTAAACGTTTAAAAATCGAGCGTTCGAAGGATGTTAACTAAACGTCTACATCAAATGTGCTAAGGAAAGCTATGGCATAATAAACCTTCTATTAATATGAATAAGGTATATTACACAATAAAAGTTTCATAACACTTGTGCTCTTTTTATAAGAGGGATAGTGTTGGCAGTTCTAAATGTTTTCGATAGTACCCGTAAGGAAGAATGTAAATATACGGTAAAACTAAACGTTTGCATTTGCATATTGAAAGGAATGATCTGAATAAATAAATCGGACTGCGAGGTATTTTTTAGTCTTAATAAAAGAAATACGAACGCTATCTATTAACACAGTATTCATTAACAGCAGTTCGTCTTCAAAAAAAGGTAAAGGTATATCGCGTGGCTTGCATGTGTGCTATCCTACTAATACCTTTGACTTTATGATAGGTTATAAAATAAACCTAACCTACCCTATTTTATCAGAATTACACAAAATATTTAAAAAAGTTGATAGATAGATATAAAACGTTTATTTGCGTTCACACCTACAATTGACGAAATAAAAATAGGCACAGTGACACTAACATTACACACAAATCGCCAAAAGACTATGTGCGTTGCAGCAGGGCGAAAGGTTAATAGCTCAGCGTATAACAATGCTCATCATGAGCAAGACATTGGTATTTCGCCACAGTCCCGACTAACGACAGAGCTACAACAAGCACAACATTATAAAAAAAAGAACAAGAAGATAATTAATTATGTTCGTACATACTGTCATGCGTTTGGGTGCTTGTGCGTGGATTTAGGTGTGATATGTGCATGTGTGCGTGCGTGTTTGTATGTTACCTGCAAAATATTTTCCGCCTAAGCTGGAGAAAAAGTATGCGAAAACAAAATTCGCCGAAATTTATACATTCGGCGTAATAAACCCTCTATTACGCCGAATGCGAAACCATTAATAATATTTACTGTGCGGTAGTACGGAACCCTCGGTGTGCGAGTCCGACTCGCTCTTGACCGGTTTTATTTTGATTTCCCATATCCATCGTCTAACAACGTTTTATAACTAGCTCAACTAAAATATTAAACCTAGTTCACGGGCTACTAATGATATTCTAGCGCAAAGGGAAACTTACTAGGTTGGCTTGGCTAGACGTATTAAACAGTTCTGTTTCAGTTAGACCTCGCCTTTAGTAATAACGAATAAAAGGTGATGACTCTAGACTTTTTAGGTTTAATTTGCGATTTTAACACTTGTGGGCCGTATGGCTGCGTCTATATCGCGTGTCAAATGTGGATAAAGCATCAGACACTCTCGTACTTATTAACGTGTCAGAAGGTGACGGATGCCTTATACAAACTTTGTCACGCGATAAACGCAGCCACGTTAGGGCCCCGATCAAAAAATAATATAATGATGACTGCAGAAGTGGCAAGGTTGTAACTGTTAGACTTTACCATTTTTACGGTTCTGAACCCAAAGGGTGATCTGGAGACCTAATTAGGCCCCACTGTCAGTCGGTCTGTCTGTAAGTTCTGTGGGTTGTATTTCATAAACCGTAATAGTCATAGTCACATTGCTCGTAGAACTGATGGCCGTTGGAGCGGAAAGGTTCTAGAGTGGCGACCGCGAACCGGGAGACGAAGTGTTGGCAGACCTTCCACAAGGTGGACTGACGATCTGATAAAGGTCGCGGGAAACCGCTGGATGACAGCAGCAGAGGACCGATCGTTGTGGAAAACCTTGGGGAAGGCCTTTGTCCAGCAGTGGACGTCTTGCGGCTGATAATGATGATGAATAGTCATACAGTTGAAATTTGAACACAGTATTTCTATTGCTGCTACGCCATAAAAAAAGGAGTTATAAATTAAAGAAGGCCTCCATACAAGAAGAATGGTGCAACTAAGGAATCCTTTACTTGTATGTCCTGGAATTTTGCAAGTTGTTCTTGAACCAGTTGCCGTCAACGGAATGGGCTGAAATTTGGAATGCATGTGTAAACCCGATGACAATGCAATATTATAATTATGGTACAGTCGAGTTTATAAATATGTGTAAACTTCAGTACCTTTACTCGCTGTGACAATTCATATATGACAGTTTAAACATGACATTAAATAGACAACGTAATAAAGTGTAGCTAAACATATTTATGAACTCGACTGTACCATCGAGCTGATCTGACGATAGAGTCGGAAGACTCTAGTCGGAAGACTCTAGTCGGAAGAGTCTGTTCTTAATAATGTATCCGCCGAGTTGGGGCTCGTTAATTTCTCCTTGATAAGCAAATGATGTCTAAGCGGAAAAAAGTATACCTGCTTTAGTAATCGGCAATAAAAGCTAATCCCAAAAATGATATACTTGCCAGATAAATATTTTCTCTTCAGAAAACGAGCGACTCCCCAGAAATAAGAGAAAAAGATCGGTAACATACATGAAAATGCAGATTTTCTATGATAATATCGCCATTCATCAAACAACCTCTCCTACGTTTAATTTTTTGTCTATCCTAAGTGTAAGAAATATTTTCTACAATAAAAGGCAGGACTATGTAATAGCTAAAGTACTTAGTCGATTTATAGAGAAGTTTGGCAAACGATGCAAAAATTGCAGGTTTATAATTAGGCTTTATTAGCAACACACTTTTTTTTTCTAAAAACGTCACATTAGTAAATTTCGTTTGTGTCAATTGAAAAGATCGCAAGCCTGAGCATATCGGCATTCCTAAAATTAAAACTAATCTCAGCAACAAACAAGTTTTCAACCAGTTTTAACCAAGAGCGGATCAAAACGCTTCCCGCTACACTTATCGCATGGCCAACAGTCGCAGCTTACTTTTATCTCCGTAATGAGCTGCGAGCAGAGCTTTGTTCGCGCCGGGGGTCACGCCGGCATACGCCGTGAATACGCCACACATACGCCACATATACGCTGCGAATACGCGCAAATGGTTTTTAATTACGAAGTTTTCTTGCGTTGCTGTTCTAATATAGAAGAATGTTTAATTAAGGCATATTATTATTAAACTAATTAGGTTTCGGATAAAGGCAATATTTTTTATTATGTCTAGATAGTGGTTTGTTTATGTAAGTCTTGCGTATAAGGAAGGTTACTGTGGCATAGTAGCGATACACGAGCGTGAAAGAGGAAAGTAGGATTTCTTGGAAATTACCTACTTACTCCTAGCGTGACTGCTAGTGTTGAAAAACGGCTCATCTTTTTAGCATTCCGAAGTCAAACCAGGAACCCTTATATAAATAGTTTCGCCATGTCCGCTCTCCACGGTCTAGCTCAGAGACTCTCGGCCCTAAAAATCTGTAATTTTGCATAGTTACCTATTATGTTTTATTTTTTTCATTGTACCTAACAGGGAGTGATCACTCGATAGCTTTTAGAAAACTATTATGTACCTGTAGAATTGTATGTAAAAATATTGAACTCGTGTCCGACATGCTGTTCCCCGGTTTTTACCTATAAATTGACTCAAAATAGGCATAGAATTGAGTTAATGTCACGTTGCGAAAAACTGTATTGCTACAACGTATTCAATTATAGGTTTCGTCTCGATCCTTTTTGAGTCTTTTGTGTTATCGTTGCCATAACGGCCGCCGCCTTTATGATAACCTTAAACGATTCAGAGATCCTAGTGGATTCTTATACCCTCGTCCTAGGTCACTCGGTGGGCGCGGGTTACCCTTCAGCCTATTTTTGTTTCCTCTTTTAATAAATCTGCCTCTATCTTATCCCGGCGACGTTATTGGGCTCTTATCTGCATAGTCGGTCCGGGGCAAAGCTTTCCTATTACAGAGGGACGTATTTTTTAAGATCTATCATGTTTTATGCTGTAGAGAGGTACTGAGTATTCAAAAGTTTTATTTTTGGGGGAAGGGAAGCATTTTCAATTTTAGTTAAACACTTACTTTACTGTAGATTAATTTAAGACCACTTGGAGATAAAAAATAATAATTACTAAACTAAACGGAACTAAATCCAGAATCTAGATTTGACTTGTTTCTTACAGTGGCCCTAAAAGAAGAATGTCATGCTAGATTAGCATATTTTTAAAACATATTAATCAGAAATCATTGCGTGTATTAAGCCCCATGCATGTTGTCACGGATCCACAGTGAAATCGGGCAAAAGCAATAAAATACATTTTAGCACGTTTGTGAGCAGTAATCCAAACGTAAAACAAGTGGGGTTACCATGACATACTAAAGCTATTCAGTTTAAGTTGAGAGAAAGGGATAGAACTGTATATAACTGCTATAGCTCTGTCTCTTTCTCTCAACTTTAACCGAACTGCTTTAGTATGTCATGGTAACCCTTATCTTACCAATGATAATAACATGTCCTGTTAATAACTCTATTTTCAATTTGTCGAGGAAATGTTTGCACTGAAAACAAGATGCATTCGACGAATGTCATCGTTATTGAAAATGTATAATATTGACGTAAGTAAGACCAAATTTAAAATACGTCAATAAAAATATTAATATTGCTCTGACACGACAAGTTATTCCCCCCGTGTAATAAAAAATAAAAAAACAGGGGAAAATGTCACACCAATTGACCTAGTCCCAAACTAAGCTCTAGGCTTGTACCAGACACATATAAAAAAATATTATATAGAGAAATATATACTTAAATACATAGAAAACATCCATGACTCAGGAACCAATATTCGTGCTCATCACACAAATATCTGCCACTACCTACTATGCCAATCCCTTGACGAATTGAAAAGCCAGTCATTTATGGAACTCATCTTGCTGATATGGATATTTAAAAGCAGTATAGATGCTCGGTGCGTACAAAGTGAATTATCTTCTTCTCGCTGCGTTAAGTTAAGGTCGGTAGTTATTTTTTACGTAGTTGCCTCCGTATTAACTTTGCGGGGTATTCAGGTCTTAAAGAACACCGTATAATGTTGTTATTATGTCCGTGTAGCGCTTAACTTCTATGCCGGGACTGACGTAATAACATGATATTATGATAAGGTTGAGGTTAGGTCGGCGAATCGACTCTGCGAATATATACTTTTTCATTTATACATATTCTATGACAAAAATCTCGCGACCGCCTGACTGACCAACAGACAACAAAGCATTGCACCTAGGGACTTAAAATTTGGAAGGAGGATTCCTTCAATACCTTAGGGGTGCACAAAAAAGCCTTTTTTTTTCTTTTTTTATGGCATAGGGAAGGCTGACGAGCACACAGGCCACCTGATGGTAAGTGGAAACTGTGACCCATAGACATTCGCATTCACAAGACTGCAAGCCTAAAGACTGCAAATGCGCTGCCAACCCTGAGGACTAAGATGGAATGCCTCTATGCTAGTCATTACACCGGCTGTCTTATCCCCAAACTGGAACACAACAATCTGCCACCCGCGAAAAATTTCTATTCCTTGGAAAATGGGGTAATTAAATGATCACTTATTTATGCTGTTGACTGTACTACGCTTATAAAATCTCTGCCGTCTTCTATTATACGGGTATATTATAAAATAAATGGTATATTATAAAAATATTTTAAATACCCCTACTTTTCGCCAAACTGTTAAGCAGTTAGGGTAAAGTCACCAGTGGTCAGCCAGAGATCTGTAGTCGACCTCTGCCTATTACTTTGTATAAGTCGGAGGAGTACGAAAGATATATTTCCCACTCTTCGCACTCATATAAAGTCGACTACTGGTCTCTGGCTGACCACTGGTGACTTTACCCTATATTATAACCGACGCACGGGCGACGAGGAATCTTAACAAAAACTGATATCAGGATTCAGTGCAGTGATTAAGTCGATATTACGTTAATGATATAGCCAATTAAAGTGGGCATTCACAGACGCGCCGTTTATCTCGGCGACAGATGGAGCGGATGGGCGTAATAATTTGACCACATTCACGGGCGCCACGCCATGCCTTAACGGTGCGACAACACGGAGCAGACTGATTAGATTTTTTTTGCATTCACGATAATTCCACTCGCGCTGGCTTCCCGTTCATTTTTTACAGTTCATTACAGTTTTGACATCCACGAATCGATTTTGGCGCGTCGCTGTTCTATTCAGCTTGTTGGAGCGGTCGTGAATTCCCAGCTTAAGGTGTTAAGGCCAACTCTCCTGCCTACTTACTGGGACAGACGAGGTACGATGCGATG
Source organism: Acleris sparsana (assembly GCA_923062465.1). Taxonomy (NCBI): domain Eukaryota; kingdom Metazoa; phylum Arthropoda; class Insecta; order Lepidoptera; family Tortricidae; genus Acleris; species Acleris sparsana. The sequence goes on from OV281296.1 coordinate 12,401,146, forward strand.
CGCGGGCGCGGCGCACACCCGTCATCTTCCCAACCCCTGATTTCTCGGAGCTTGCGCGCGGACTATATGTAGATGGCAAAGCATGTGTCCTCTTAATAATTCCTAAATAGATTAAATTGTTTTGTTTGTTACCTAAAACCCAATTTATTATGACATTTTTCATGTGCTTCTATAGTTTCAGAAAAAAACTGCTGTGAAATACAAACAGACAGACCCCGACGTCTCACCATAACCTTTTTTACCGTTTTCTTACGGAACCCTAAAAATAGTTAGTGGCTATTAGGTAAATTGGCTTATTGTGAGTAGTAAAGACCACATTCCCGGAAGTTTTATCTATCGTCATTATCAGCAAAGCAATAATAAATGACTTCTGATTAAAATACGTGGGACAGCTTTATTAATAACATTGCTGTAATATATTGATATATACAAAATAGCAGCCAAACAGCAGTGTTCGCATTGTTGTGTTCCGGTTTGGGGATAAGACAGCCGGTGAAATGACTAGCATAGAGGAATTCCATCTTGGTCCTCAGGGTTGGCAACGCATTTGCAGTCTTAGGATTGCAGTCTTGTGAATGCGAATATCTATGGGTCACAGTTTCCACTTCATAAGGTGGCCTGTGTTCTAGTTTGCCTATTCTATGGCATAAAATAAAAATAAAATGTCAATTTGAGCCTTTTGGCTGAAATGAGAGAGAACCGACACGATCGTACAGGCCACGACAGGCGCCCTGGCCCTGCGCCGCTCCAGGCCTCAAAGGCTTAAGCCTAAAAGTGTCATACCGCAGCTGACCACATAAGGGTTCTTTCTTTGTCTATGGTCCTAGCCGAGTTGGAATCGACCATTGACTTCATTCTTAAAAGTAGATTACTTATCCATACTGGGCTTTCCTTTCGCACGAATATATTTGAAAATTAAAATTTAAGGTTGTAGTAATAAGTAGTGAGTACACCAAAAAATACACGTATCTAAGAATTGTTAAACATAATAATTTACTAGGACGGTCGACTCCGACCCTTAACCTATGCTCTTTAAATAACCTTTTCAACCCTCTATACACAAACGCAGTCTGAAATTGGATTGAAATCTCTCGTTCATAATTAAACAGTTAAATCTGCATTACAGATGGATCAGCGTTCGATTCCAATCAGTTGGACAAATTGATTAATGCCATATCGCCCGCTTCGGGTACTTTGAGATTGTTACACCCGGGGCCTTTATTCTATGATGTCCTAGTAACAATATTAATTATCACTATACTAATTGCTGCTGCGGCTCTATTATTTACGGTAAAACCTACTTTTGACATGCTATCGTATTGTTTTTAACATGGCCGCCATTACAGTGAAATAAATATGAGCTATCGTAAGGTTGAGATTACGATAACATGTCTAAAGTAGGCTTTACTGAGTAGAACAGAGACCCTGTTTAGTTTTGATCTAATATAATTTGGACTCTTTAATGTATTTTTAAAAGCGTTGAGATGACGACGGTGCTCCACCGGATATAATGTCAGACCGTTTTCGATTTTTAATCATAAGTTTTCAGTTTAAATTAAATGCTCCGCTAATGAACGCCTTATTTACTATAGTTGAGTTGTGAATGGCAAATTGAAATTGAAATTTATATGCAAGGTGTCAATTCGGATTACTGTTCTCTAATTTTAAACATCTGTAAACCTTAATTTACGAGTATAAGCGTCAAACGTCTAGAGTAGAATCGAGTTTGACGTTTATAAAATTAGATTTAGAGAACGCTGATCCGAATTAGCTCCAGTGTTTGTTAAAATTAACTCATTGTTATAATACAGATATGAAACTCAAAGTTATTTGCACTTCAATTTTAATCTGCTTTTTTAAATTGGTCTGGTTTAGCGATGGTGTTGTATGTTAAGCCAAATGGTTTTAGCGGTTTACATTCATGTTGCATAAAATTTACTGTCATAATTTCGTTTTGCATAGCAACCCTTGGCAGAATCATCATTTCGCATAATTACTTTTGGTATAAAAAAAATCGCATACTGTCATTTGGCACAATTGTCTTTGGCAGAATAGTACATTGGCATAACGTTGATTAGAATAATAGTCCTATGAAGGGAACCCGGTTTTAGCAACCTTATTCTTAATACATAATATAATTAATTCTAGACGTGCTCTTTAGGCTTCATATGGTACTTATAGTAAAAACTTATATATTTGTAGTTAAATTAGACTTAATTGCGTAAAAAGAACATTATGAATTGTTACCTCGATGTTTACATCGTAATGCAACCGCCGTGGTCCTGAAAAGACCGAAACGTCGAGGTTATTATTAATAATGGTTATTTTACGCAATTAAGTCCCGTTTCATTACAAATGTGTGAATATCGTAAGAGTAAAGAAAAATTATGATAAAATCACTTATGACATGCAGTCATTGAGGGCACTAATAGAAGAAAATACGTTTCCAAAAAGATTGTGATTGTTGTGCATAAGCGACTTGCTTCCATACGAGCGTAACAAGTCATTTGATACATCAACTAAGATGTTAGTTGAATCGCTAAATAACTTGCTCTTGTTGCTGTCAGAGGGCCCTGCCAAGACACACTACGCTAACTGGCGTTTCTATTCGTTTCGTTTTAAAACCAAATGCGTTACTGGTAGATGCCGTGATACGAAATGTCACGTGATCAACCAGTGACGCGATTGGTCTCAGATGTTCATATAACTTAATGTCGCAACTATTGTAATATTCCTTTGTCAAGAAAGGAAAAATCTCTTAGTTCGCTCTCGTTTGTTTTAAGTGTGTATTTATAATGCCTAAACAACAATATTTCAAAACAAAAGTGACGAACACAGGTCACGATGCTTCTATGAGATTAAACGTGAGTTTTTTTTGTATAAATAGTAAAGGAAACTGATTGTTTAGCAGCTTATTGTAATACGTAAATTAGCCGTGTTATACATATACCGTTGTGACACGATTAATAAATCGTGGAAAATTAATAACCCGGGGAATTTACATGGCATGTCAAATTCCCAAAAAATTAAATACCTCGACTTTATATGTCAATATAAACCTATGAAACTGCAATGCGAAAGTATGAGTATGAGTACTAGAGTTATGTCGCTAAATGTTCCGTCCTTTCTTATTTGCCGGTTACAGAAATAGAAGAAAAGATCAAAATATAGCGGTATAAAACGACCGTAAGGAATATCGCTGAGATAATAATCGAAGGTTCCTCTCGGGAACAGGTAAATCCTTTCGTAGGAAAATTGTAAACAAATTCCAAATACCTAACCAATAACCGCAAACCGCAAACGCTCAAAAAGTCAACGATAAGACAGTATTAAAGTTTAAAACATTTCGAAAATAGAAAGTTTTTCATACTCTGTGCTTGAAGTAGACTTTAATTTTGTTAAATTATTTGGATTTGTTAAGAGTAAAACATTTCTACTGTATAATATTTTTCTCACGACTTCGTTGAAGTACTTATTTATTCGATAAGTATAATATTTTCGATATAATATTATCCAAAAGTATTCCCCAACTCTCAATATAAGTAATAAGTATCTTTACTTATTAACAATTAACGAGATTTAGTAATTAACAATTAACCGACAGACGAATAAGTAGTGTTTCACCCACTATCTATTTGTCTGCTGTTGGGTAGTTGCTCATATCACTAGTAATGATATGAGCAACTACCCAAGTACCTCTCCCTCTCTCTCTTGGTCAATTTTTAGGGTTCCATACTAAAATGGTAAAAAAGAAACCCTTATGGTGAAACTTCGATGACTATCTGTCTGTCTGTCTGTCTATTTGTATATCACTGCAGTTTTTCTCTGATAGTATAGATCGAAGCTATCAACTTGAAATTTGGCATAATTGTATGACTTGCTTGCCCCCATTAAATTTGTTTTCAGAAAAATCAATATGAAAATATTTTTCTAATTATTTGAAATGCGGTCTAGAATGGGAGGTTCAAAAATTAAAGTGATTTGATTATAGCAAATCGATATAATTAAAAACAAACTTAACAAATATCGCCCTCCTGTTTGAACTTCAATGGCGAAAACTTCTAAATAACGTCTTCAATTTTAATTTCATCTTAAATCTCCAAGCGCTAATGCAAATTCCGTGCCTTCAAAATTATTTAAGACATTTCAGGCGTTTTATTGTAATAAAAATAATCGTGAAATTGTTAATACTGTCATGATTTTTTGTCATGAAGCTTGGCAATGTATTTTTTTAAATTAGATGTTGCAAAATCTACTTTACTATTTAGCTTGTTATTAATGAGCGGCTGACGGATGCTATTTGGAGACGAAACTACGAAAGCACAAGGTGAATATGACTTTTATAAAATGTCGAGTACTATTTATGTCTGAAAATATTATTGAACATATTTTTTATATTAAGAAAGAACTGAATAACTTGACGGATACGCCTCTCTTACGTCTGTAGATGTGGAGAGGTAATTTTCCCTAAATAAGTAGACAGTGCAATGTGAACTATATATAAAAGTTATGAACTGAAATACATTAAATATCTATAACTCTTTTTTTATCAATTGGATATCGTTTGACATTATTTTTACGTAATTTGCATCCGTCGTCCGCCCATTACATATTATACAGTAGAAATTCTCTCTTAAATCCACATAAAGGTAACAAGGTGACAGATTACAGTTTCTCTTTTGAATATTTCCTTGGTTCGTACGTACAGTTAACCAAGAAACTCTTTTATCACTTTTCAACTCTATTTGTAGTGGAATCCAAAACTAGTAAAAGGATTTCGACTTTACAAACTTCTAAAAATAGTGTACGCCGATTAGACGTTTTGGCATTATGTCAAATAGTTTAATACAAAGCATGAGTTCAAACAAATAAGGCCTAAGCTATATGGTTTTACCAAGTGGAGTTGAACCCCAGTCCTTATAAACTTGTCAGTAAAGACGGCCTATACTCCGTTTGTTTAGGTACTTAAAAAAATGTAAACAAGCAAAGCCACATGGCATTGTTAAACAGCCAATCAAAACTGTTATCGCACTTTGACGTATCAGTGTTCTGCTTCTATTGGCTGACGAACTATATCACGTGGTTCTTTTGTTTACATTTTTTTAAGTACCTAAACATACGGAGTATAGTTAAAAACAATATGATAGAATAGGTATATAACAACATAGAATACTAGCCCGCGACTCCGTCTGCGCAGAAAAATAAAACATAGCCTATGTTACTCAAGAATAATGTAGCATTCGACTGGTAAAAGAATTTTTGAAATCGATCCAATGGTTTTATATTTATCGTTACAAATAACCAAAAATACAAATGTTTCTTCTCTATAATATTAGTGTAGAAAACACTCAAGAAACCTCAATCTTCAAATGTTCTTTTATCAAATCTAATCCTTCCTAAATAAATTGGATTAGTAATATTATAATGAATTTAAGGTAAATAACTGGCGCTGACTATAATGCGAAAGGTTTAGAAAGAGATCTGAGAGAATCGCAAATTTATTTCTTTGTTTGACCAAGAAGCGTTGAAATGCAGAACGAACGTTGCGGCCACGAAGTAAGCTGATCCATGTCTATATTAATTTAAAAGGCTATACTGTCTGACTCTACTTTCCCTTGCAGAATAAAAGTACTTATCTAAAAGTGAAATTGGAGGTAGTAAGCGACTCTTTAGGACTTTTACATAAATGAGGAATCACTTCAAAAAATAATAATATTATATCCAAAATGGGTTTGCGTTTTACCTTAGTTTCGTCTAATTTTAAGTGACGACGAGATCCAGGCTGGGACACGCCTAGCTAGAAAAAGCCTATTCACTCTTTTCTTGAAAACGCCAAATGTATACAATAGACTTTAACAGCGTGTGCGTGTAAAACGTATGGTTCGCTCCCAAAAGTTTGGAAATCTTCTTAAGAAATACTAAGAATATACCCGGTAACTTTTGAGAGTATTGAGTATGTTTTTCTAATAGTATTTCCATACAAAAGAACTTTCATAAACGCTACTGCAAAAAACTAACAAAAAACGCTTACTATATGAGAAATTTTATCCTCGGTACAATGCCGCAGCGCGGAAAAACGATAAGGTTCTTCCGCGCTGCGTGCCGCAAGTTTCTGATACCTTTGTATAATGCTAAGCCAGTGTCCAATTCACCCTGTAAATAAATTGAACGCTGTTATACTCTGTAAAGAGGATTCATTCAGAAGCAATTCGACGTAGAAGTGGTTGACGTCAGGGAACGAATAACAAATTTAAATTAGTGATGTAAAATTAGTGATGGGCACTTGGCGAAAGGAGGGCAGATGAACGAGGTTGGCAACTGGATGGTGGCCAACGAATTCAAAAAGATCCGTAGGTAGAAAAACTGTCGGATGTGTGGATGACATCCGTAAAACGGTGGGGGACAATGAATGCGATTAGCGCAGAACAGAGGAGAGTGGCGTGATAAGGAAGAAGCCAGTGGATACAGGCTGATTGGATGGATGGATGGATCGCAAAGAGACTGAACCATTTTCGTAGTTCTGGTTTGCACATTTTGTAATGGATAAATATATACTTGTTTTAAGTTAGTATTGTTTACGTTTAATTCAACTCATTTGTACGTATTCATAGTATTGAATCAATGTCTGTATTTTTTTACATTTGTAATGATTACTTGATTAGATAATCAAGGAGAAACTTGCTTTGTCCTCCCTATCCGTCCGTTATCCCGTGGGAAAGACACGAGTGCTTTATAGCTGCGGTTATACCGATGTGCACGTAGACAGGAAGTTGTTATGAGGTCAGTTTACAGAGTAGCTTGCTAGGTTACTCTGTAACAAAAGAACTTATTGTTAGAAGTCGTCTCTTGATCATAAAGTACCATATATACCATTGAGTTTCACCAGTAAAAGTACATTATTTTATGCTCCTACAGTGAAGTAAACACATCGCGACGGAAACTGCACATTTGAACAGCTGAGTGTGTAAAATGGTAATTGCACAAAGGATCGGAGTGTATCCGAAAGAGGCTATCTGCAATATAAGATAAGATACTCTCTGACAAATCCGATGAAACTTTTTCAACGAGCTCTGTGACTATTAGCTACCGTTGAGTTTGCAAGCAATTAATTTATACCTATCTCCGGGCATCGATGCTCATGAGTTACTAATATGGCATGAAATCATGCACGGTGAGTGAGTTTCCCGCGATTTTTCCGCCAGGCTGGTTCTGATCAGTCTGTCTGAGACTGTCGCGCACAAATTTTATTCTACTAGTAATCTTGTGGATGCGAATTTCTATGGGTCACAGTTTCCATTTACCATCAGATGGCCTGTGTACTCGTTTGCTTTCTTTGCCTTAAAAAAAACAATCGATTATTTATTATTCATACCTAACACAAGTCTAACAAAAAGTGAGCTTTAAAATACTCGACTCGACGAAATGATAATTTAAAATGAAAAATGATGAAAAAAAGTGCGTCAACTTTTACTTTTTACAATTTGGTGTCTGGTAGCCGCCATATTGAATTTTGATTACTGTCATATCTTTAATAACACTCACAAGATTAAGACAAATCGATTGACATAAGAATCATCAAAATCAGTCCACGCTTTTAGTTTCTAGAGCGCCACAAAGGACCAAACATACACGGGCTCATTCGACAGTCGGGTAGAAACGTACAACTACAAATTAAACACGCCGTTTGTCTGTCTGTACACGCCGACTGAAAACAACAATAAAGGTCGGTATAATTGCTACCCCGCGCACGTTGCGACGAGCCGCCGCGGCGTAAATGAGTTGGTGTTCTGTTCGTAACATCCATCACGGGTATACGTGGGGAATAGAGCGATACCTTGGTAACGCGACCCATTCATTTATAGTACTGATCGTGGTGTGATAAGACTGCTCGCTTAAATGTAGCTTGTCATCACGGGATTTTATCCTGACAGCAATATCTTTATTGTCGATGAACTGATGCTCAATTAGGAAAAACCGAGAATTTAAAATCTGGGCATTATACCAAAAAATCCAAGTGCCTAAAATACATAGGAACAGTAAAAGGCAACAGAATTTACCGTAAAATTTTCTTGTGTTAAAAATCGTAAAGAACTATTTAGTCACCACATTGTAACAAACTGTTAATTGAATAAATTGTTCTTTAGTTTGCTGTAGAAATTTCACCTTATTGTTAAATAATTATTACAATTATACACACTGTAGAGCCAGATAGTGTTTTCCGTTTTAGGAATGCTCTAGGTGAAAATAGACAATGAAGACAAAGATATTTTTCGCGAAGTTTATTTCTAAGATAGAGTAAAGCCAACCAGTAACCAACTAACTAGTTCAGTTCATTGATGATGCGCATACCGCGGTGCTGGCCACCTTCTCGAAGACGGAGTGAGGGAGGCGATGGCTGAGATACACATAATTTTCGTGAACGAGTGCTGTTTGCGGGTCCAGTATTTTAGTTATGGCTTTTGACGTTAAGACCTTGTCGTATTAGTCTCCTAGTTCTCATAGTCATTATTTTATTTTAATGTTATTGACCTTACAGTTGCACATTTTATTTGAGCACCTATGAATAATAATGTTGTAAATTATCTCTTCTGAAGATCCCTATCTGTCTCGTCTGAAGCGCTAGTAAATTTACTCTGTATTACAGACGTATAATAGAGCCCTCATCTGGCCAATTTACTGAATAAATATTTTGAAGTTTGCCACCGTCGAGTGAAAGATGTCGTGTTCCGGCTATTTCGGAGTAAACTTTCAGCAGCAAGTACGACGACTTTGACTAAGGATCACGGTGCTTTATCATCTAATTAGATAGTTATAAATATAAATTGTGCCCTGGGGTAAGATGGAGCGATGATGTGCGCAGATTGGCCGGTGTAGGTTGAATGAGAGAAGCTGAAGATCGGGAGCAGTGGCGTACATTGGGAGGTTTTGTATTAAATATAAGTTTAATATTATTATGTGTGGTAGACTGAAAGTTATTTGTAAATATGAGCCTAGATGCCTGAATATACGATCAACAAATAAACTTTTATGATTATTTTCCAGCTACTTTAAGTTTCTTATAAGGATTAAATAGATTAGTGTTTTGTAAGATAATTTTAAAAGATCAAACTAATTCAAAATATTTTCTATTCAGTTCATTTGTGAACACGGTACCCTTTTGTTTTAAACTTACTCAAGGGAGATACGGGGATATAGAATTTGGAGATAGGTGTGAAAGTGGCCGGTTTAGTACTTAAGCGGAATATATTAATAGTTTTAACAGCATTAGTCCCTTTTGGCGAAGGCCGAAAATTATTAGCAATACTGTCCCTTGAAATGGTTCCAGCCTACGCATTGAATAACATATTCCAATGTTGTTACTGTACTTAACCGAAGGGTTTTTAACTTTTTGGACAGTTGGTTGGTTGGTTGGTTGGTTGGTTGGTTGGTTGGTTTATTGTAATTTAAGTATTTTTTAGGTTTTCGGAGTCAAATTAGGAAACCGTATAGTTTCGGCGGTAAAATCAATGATCAGGACGCAATCCGCAATATTGAAATAGAATGTACTCCACGAAGAAAGCTGTTAGGGGGTGGGTAGATCCGTTTCCTCGCGAACTCTGGTGAACTGAAAGTTGGTGGATTTTTAACCGCAAGGGTCTTTCACCTTTCAACCAATACTGTAATTTTGATGCTGTAGAAGTTACCTAATTTTAATCAAGTCAAATCAAGGAAAGAGTTCACAAAATTTCAAGCCTAAACTTCTATCCTAATGCAAGAGCAGTCAACGTCGTATTCTACAATGCCCGTCGGGTTCTTAAACCTTGCAATCTTGCTGAATAAAGGTTTACTGCACAATCTAGAAGTTACGGTGACCATGAATTTCAAATGCGACGGTTTCAACGGGGACTAGCGAGGTGGAATGAATTGTTTAGCCTAAGCCAGTGGCTTGCTGGCATTTATCGGAGATATTTGCATCCCTAATTGATTTACAGATTACTAGTGGAATAAAACTTTAAATAGTCTTGATTGAATTACTGCTGACGTTGAAACTGAATATTATCTTCTTATTTAATCCTGACAAACTGTGCAATCGTTTTTAACACACTGTAGAAGATGCCGTGCTCGTTTTGAACGTCTTCTATTCCAAACGGTGAAACAGTATTGCTTTTAAAGTGTGATCGTATTGTTGACGTTTCGATAGCTATTTTTTACTTGACAGTAATGGCGGCCGAGTTAAAAATAATACCATAACACGTCAAAGGTTTTACCGTGTTAGAATCTCTGCCCTGTATGTATATATGATTCTTCTTTGTAGAGTCTAAACGGATTTCGCGACTTCGACACACGAGGTGTCATTAGATACGAGAGGCGGCTGAAAAGTTCTAAGCCTAAGGTAGAAAATTGTTCAGATTTTTTTTACTATTTTTATTTTTCAATATAATCTCCCTCTAATTCAATACATTTATTACATTTTTTAAATAATACTTTTAGACCGTTAAAAAAATAAATTTTATTTTGGCTGTCGAAATGTTCCTGTACAGCCGCCTTCATCTCTTCATCACTGCCAAATCGCTTTCCCCTTAAATCTTTCTTCAAATTGCTGAATAGAAAATAATCACTAGGGGCCAGATCTGGACTGTAAGGTGGATGATCAATTTCCTCGAAGCCAGTTTCCATCAGAGCAAGCTTGGCAACACGAGCGGTGTGAACGGGGGCGTTGTCTTGCAAAAACAAAATGCATTTGCTCAGTTTGCCCCTTCGTTTCTCGACTATGGCTTGTCGCACTTTTCTTAATAGCTCAGCATAATAAACTGCATTTACTGTAGAGCCTTTCGCCAAATAGTCTATTAAAAGAATGCCATCGCAATCCCAGAACACGGTGGCCATTAGCTTAGACGCCGATCTTTGAACCTTGAATTTCTTTGGCGGCCTTTCACCCTTTTCGATCCACTGCATAGATTCAGACTTCGACTCTGGATCATACTGTCTGATCCATGTTTCATCAACAGTTACTATGCGGGAACAAACTTCATCTAAACTTTCTTCACATAATTCTAAAAATGCCTGAGAAGTTTGAACACGACGTTCTCTATCGAAAGCTGTGAGCATTTTCGGCACCCAACGAGCACTTACTTTTGTCATATGCAAATGTTGATGCAAAATCTCTCCAACTCTTTCCTTACTAATACCTAAGGCTTCAGCTATTTGCCAAACCTTAATTCTCCGATCCTTTAATACTAACTTTTTGACTTTTTCAGTATTTTCTTCAGTCACAACCGATATTGGCCTTCCTGAGCGAGGATTGTCTTCGATCGACTCCCGTCCAAGTTTAAAAAGTCGACTCCATTTTTTAACAGTGGCATGAGAAGGGCCAGATTCACCGTAAATACTAGACATTTCTTCGAAAATTCTTTTCGGTGATTTGTCACTTTTCGTGAGGAATTTAATGACTGCACGGTGCTCAATTTTCGTTATATGCGTTGATAATTCACACATGATGACCTTTAGCGTCGGATATCTCGAGATGTAATAAACAAAAGACGACATTTTTTTCATTTATTTATTAACTTTTTAAATGGTCTTTTTAGTGGCCAGTATCGCTAACGCATATGCAACCTCAAAATACCTTAGGCTTAGAAATTTTCAGCCGCCCCTCGTACGTCATAGCATCGCAAATTTAAAAAGGTAATTTTATTTAAAAAAAATGAATTTATGGCATACATAGACGACAATATCGAATCGTAAAGACTTGTAACTCTAATAACTGACTTTATCCGCGTTTAGCACCCCTATGATGATGTCCGGTTTTTTACAGTATTCTGAAGTGAAAAAGTTACAATAACCACAACAATCATAATATTATAACGATAAGGTTCAAAACAAATTGAAAATATGGCACTAATTACCCCCCCTCCTTCCTTATTCTTATGTTTACATGAATTGTACGCATCTAACGAACGATTATAGGAACAGCGCTGTTTTCTCCTAAGGAGTAAATTTAATAATTAAGATTGTTGTTTACTGTAAAACAGGACGTAAATTCCAATTAAGCAGAGTCCCAATTACGTTGGCGGGGGGCTATTGGCAATTTTAAGTGTGCCGTAATTGATGAGTGCTTAGTACCCACGAGTGTCGAGTACCTTTCTACCCTTATCCAGATTATTGAGCCATTTGTTCTCATTCCGGAACAAAGTAAGCTGATAATTTTACAAATTTTAAACAATCAGAAATATTAGTATGTTTGTTTTATTGACCTACATAATAACTAAATGAAGAGCAAGCTTAAAAAACCCGACTGCACTGCACTGATATTGTTATTAAACCCGTTTATTACTCGTAATGCTACTTTATTGGTATATATTTGAGATGGTCACAAGAGCTTTCAAATTATACCTATATTGTATTTTTTTTGTTGACATATATAATTGTCATTTTGCCATTGTTATCTCAATTTTAAAAGTTTAGGTATCATATTATGTCAAACGGGGTGTTGAAAGGGTTCTTACGATACCACACACATTTAAATCGGCTCAGGCGTTTATATGTTATGGTTGAATAAAGAATCGTAGATATATGTATAAAGCCTGTTCCTATTACTGACCTAGCTACTGTAGCCTGTTACTGACCTGACTGTAATTGTCTTTAGATGGAGGATGAAATAGTAATGAGAATATAATATTACCACTAACTAGTTTAAATTCGACCAGTAGGTAGGCCTCCAACAATATGGAGTGACGACCTCGTCAGGATCGCGGGACCGCGGTGGATGCGAAAAGCACAAGACCGGTCTGAGTGGAGAGCCTTGGGGGAGGCCTATATCTAGCAGTGGACGTTTTTCGGCTGACATGATGAACTAGTTTAAAAAGGTTGATTAATTATTTTCATCATCATCATCATCGTATTATTATGCTGAATGTGACAGAGATGAAAACCGCTCTTATCAATCAAATCTATCAAAACCTTTACATTTCCAATGTCAAAAATAGTTCGAAAAAAATATCTTTTTGACATTAGTCTGTCAGTCTCATGGTATTTTCACCGTAAGTGTTTTTCATCAAAAATGCAATGTAAATAAAGATTACTACCTAAAAGTGGACATGAAGACAGTGATTAAGAGTATAAATAAATAATATGACTATGTTCAACCTTCAAAAGTACGCGAATATGGAGTTATAATCATAAATTGATTAGTTTATAAGAGTGACGAAATGAATAAGAACAGACTTTACATACATGAACCCTGAAAACATCGATAAACCTTCATAAAACCGCAGAAATTTTCATTTTATCCTTCAAAGTAGAGTTTTCACAAAGCAACCAAACATATTACAAATGATCGACAGATTTATAATTAGAATCTAATAGGCAGATTATTGGAAATTGATATGGGGAGGGAACAGAAAAGGGTGGATTATTGATAACTCCGTTTGGTCGGATATGAGGCATTTAAAGAACGGTCCGTTACCCGATCCTCAATACAAACGACCCAAATCCCGAGTCCTGAATATTCCACTATACCAGAAATAGGCGGAAAGGCGATTAGAAGCCAACAAAGAAAGGTACGCGTCAGTGGTTTAAACATTTGAAACGTGGGTAGTTTTATATATTGGCTTGCCAGATTATTATTTAAATATCATGAGACTATCTCACTCAATTCAAACAAACTAAGCTCTAAACTTGTATTGGTAGGTATTATTACGGAGCCTTCATTATACGTCTTCTTTCAAGGACTGTATCTTTTAAAACATATTAAATTGTTGGTTGTCTTTATAATAGAATTGGTGTTATAATTCTGAATTTCGTTATAAATATTTTGTTCATTGTTATTTAATTTTTATTCTATTGTCAAAACTGTCATACATAGGTACAAGTTTCAAAGTGGCCAAATGTAAGTCAAGCAGCACGGATGCCCTCGGTGCGCGAGTCAGACTATCACTTGACTGACTTTTACTAATTCCCAGACGTGTTATTCATCGAGATGTTCTTCTTCACCTTTTTCGTTTAATGGCGGTCCACCGCGGTATCTCGTAGTGATTTCGCCAATGTCAAGTGAGTAGATTAATCTGTAAACAAAGTAATAGCCGAACATCTTTCAATGGACCATCGTCCCTCCTCGAAGATAGGAAGACCCAGATCGAGATGTTTATGAGAATCATACGCTGGAACGCTGTCGACTCTGCTACAGTACTAGCCAACAGCCTCAATGCACTGCCGTTCCTCAAAGCGCTCGGGTATGCTGGCTCCTGTAACGCGTCTAATGAGAAATTCCATAACGGCCACGTTTGCTCAGGCTGTTAATGTTTGCCCAGCATTGCACCATTTGATACCGACCGTGCGACTACCAACAGTTAGCAAAAACACAGTAGAGACATTTTTAGTCTTTGTCATTCCAAAAGACATTTTGTTCCTGAGCCGATTTAAATGTGTGTGGTATGGTTAGAATCATTTCATCTTCCCGGTTGACATAGGATACCTAAACTGTTAAGCTTTAAATAAGAACAATGGCAATTATTTATTTTTAATAATTACAAGTCGGATATCATTTAAAAGGTCTTAATGTCGCCATATCAAATATATACCAATATATTAGCTATATAAAAGGATTTACCTGTCAAACGTGATAAATATTATACATTGATTACTCCAAGCACATATCCAAAACACATAAAAAATGAAGTGGCGTTTTTAATAACACATTTTATTAAAACTAGGCTTTACAAGGCAATAAAGATTCCTAATATAAAAAAAAAAAACAAAATTCAAAATTACGACTGCCGTTAAAAAATTTGAAGTAAAAAATAAGTTTAATTTTTTGAATAGGTCGGAAAAAAAATTGTGATGCAGTCGCCTAGTCGTGGGATTTTTTTCTACCGATATAGAAGAAAATTACTAACAAAAACGTTTTTCCGTCCTATTCGAAGGCAAAAAAAACAACATATCTCCACGATTTCCAAGCGTCATTGTCGAAAATGCAAGATTACATAACTATTTCACGTTACCTACTGCGCAAAAACACTACACTGTGGCTCTGACACTGATACAGAGCGTGCCCCGAGGCGACGCCTTGGTCAGTCACAGGGAGACAGCTATTTGTCCAGCGCTAAGCCATTTACAGAACTCGTTTCATTAGGTAATAGCAATAAAGTCAGCTGCGTTATGCTGTGTTGCTAGTTTCATTCCTTATGGCACCTGCGCGATGGCCTATCATGGCCCAGTATATACAGTAGGTCGTCTTCAAACAAAGGTTTATCGCGCGGCTTGCATGTGTGCGTGCCTCGACGGTACGCGCCGCGAGCCTACACAAGCAAACCCAACACGTCGCGCAAAGTCGGTGTAGGCGGGGACGCGGCATCGCCGCGTTTGGTTGCGTGCGTATTGATTAAGTATCGAAAGTCGCGCATCGACGCAACTCTAGCGCCCGAGCGGCAATAGGTATCAACTACCAAAGGGCCGGAGATGAAATACTTTCCTATTTATGGGGTAGCGTATGGGTGAGATACCAGAACTTTTTGCTCGCTCTAATGTGTAAATTCGATTTTTTTTGGCCAATGATGGGTCATTTTGTAGAGGGGTTATTACTGCCGGTAAGATTCAAGACTCACTCGTAAACGTAGTGTTCTTAATCCGCGACACGGCCCGGCTTGCCAATCAAATTGAGGTTGCACTGATGCGTCTAATGTATGCGTCATATTATATTAAGTAGTAAGGTGGCAACTAGTGCAATAATAGCGCTTAAAGTGCCTAAGGACGTAACGTTTAACATTCATAAACGTAATATTAATTCGTACCCATCAAATATAGAAAAAACTTGACAAAAAGGATGAATGAAAGTCTAATAAATGTCTTCCAAAATGGCAACCGCCTCCAGCATATTTCACACCAAATATAACTTATATTTTCAAATCACTTAGCGACGTCTATATATTTTCGTATTAAATGAAACATAATGACCTATAACTTTGTCTCCTCATATTAAAAGTCTACAAAGTTATCTGATTCTGCCAGAGCGTCACTGTTTCTGTAAGAAGTTGCGGATTTAGTATGGGACGTCGTTAATTCCATTTTTAGCCACTGGATTAAATAAATTTGTATAAAGCGACGATCGGAAGGGCGGATCGGATACGTAAAAAACATGGCGGAACATTCTGACTAGATTGATCCAAACTCTTAGTACACTGTTTTATTGAATTCTAATTTGAACCTTTTTGCAACATATTCAAGGTGGCTTTTACGACAGCACAATTTAATATGATACTCGCTTTTGAAACTTACTATCACATTTAACGGCTTTCGTTAACATTGGTTGTCGCCAAATTATGTACATTTAAATTTAATCTCGGCCCTTCTATTTAGGATTCGCTAGGAAACAGGGTCGTTACTCGATCGGAAATGGATTTCGGAAAATAGTGTCGGACGTGAAATCTGTTGTCCATCTATGTACCAGTAATCTGGTTACTGAAGGGTGCAAAATCAAATCAAATGAAAATCTTTAAGTATTTGCATACGCATCTTTACATACTATAAAACAAAGCCGCTTCACGCCCTATGTCCTATGCAAGTATTTTTGTGTGGTTTTCATCCATAGATAGAGTGATTCAAGAGCGAGGTTTAAATGTATAATAAATTCTAGATTATGTACGGGTCTTACAATCATAAAACTCGGGTATGCTGAAGCGTAGCGAGGGCAGGTCCCTAGTAGGTTATAAAGCAGATGTTATAGACTATTTGCGCCATGCCACGATGCATACAGAATAGCCAGCGTATTGGCATGCAACTAGCAGCAAACAACATTTTAAAATTACAAATAAATATGTGTATACAATTTATTGGAATATATAGAATAATAGACAAATGTAAATTAAAAACGTTTTTATAAGAATCATTCAGAGAATACAGCTATATTTTTTAAAATAAGTATATAAATTATTTAAATATCAGAGGATAATCTTAAACAAATTGACCTAGCCCCAAACTAAGATCTAGGCTTGTAATGGCAAGGTACATGGGTACTAAACAACAATGAATATACTTATAGATAGGAAACACATACTTAAATAATTATATAGAACACATTCATTACTCGGAAAAACAAATTCTCGCGCTCATCACACAATTACTTTCCCATCGGAACCGCTCGCTGAGCTTCTCATTTATCTTAATTTAAAATATGTTTTTTGTAACTCAATTTAATTGAATCTTTAGAGCTTTTCCTTTTAGATAGTAAAGCGATCCTATTGTATGAAATAATGGTATGGTAATTATAGCTGTGCAAGGGCCGTCCGAAGACGAAGTGTTGGCAGACCTTCCACAAGGTGGACTGACGATCTGATAAAGGTCGCGGGAAACCGCTGGATGACAGCAGCAGAGGACCGATCGTTGTGGAAAACCTTGGGGAAGGCCTTTGTCCAGCAGTGGACGTCTTGCGGCTGATAATGATGATGATGATGAAGGGCCATCCAACACGACCACCTACCAATCCTTTAACCTACCGCCAAGCAGTAATGTTCGCATTGTTGTTTTCCGGTGTGGGGATAAAACAACCGGTGAAATAACTAGCATAGAGGCATATTGCAATCTAATCCTCAGGGTTGACTACGCATTTCCGGTCTTAGGATTGCAGACTAAAGATTGACGATGCAAATATCTACGGGTCACAGATACCTATCCCCAAGCATGGTATGATTCGCCTGTGATTTCATTCGCCATTTCCACGCCAAAAAAAACGAAATTTACGTTATTGAATTGGTAACGATCTCCTGCTCCGTAACAAAATTGGATTCTACGTTCAAATGTTTTTTCATCGTGTGCCTAATGGATCAAATACAGGCATCGAACTTCATGCCTCGTGTGAACTATGCACGTGTAGCCAAATTTATCGTCAGCGAGATCTGACGTCGGGGTCATCTAGGTACAAAAAGTCAGTCTAGAATGGTGATAGTTTCAAACGTAGAAGCATTTTCTCATGCAATCAAACAAGTTAACATAACCGCATTTATGATGTCTTATCAGTTATAAGAAAGTTAGGCAGGTTCAAAGACAACCGGATTAATGTTTATCATAGAGGCATTTCGTCGTAATTCTCAGGGCAGGCTAAGCACTTGCGCCATTAAAAAAAGAATTTCTGAATTGTTGATGTCTTTTTTTAACTCTAAAAGTTGGTATAGTCCACTACAAAAAGATGTATCCACTTTTTCATTGGATTGTAATAAGATTCAAAAGTGGACGTGGGTTTATTTTTAATGTAAATAAAATGTTTTTTTATTGAAAAACGACATTAGACAATACATGAAGTAACATTTTTTAATTGCGGTACATTTCATATCTAAACCGAATTTAATGTGAACAAAAATCTCAAAATGAGCAAAGTTTTGTGGTTAAGGAAGGTGTTATTAAAATCATTTATAAATTTGCTAAAAACTTGGATGTTGAATCGAGCTTTCATATCTTATCGACCTCGTTTGAACCTCCTTTTAAGTAACCAGTTATTACTACGAGTAAATGTATACAGTTGTTTTGTCTCACGAAAGCGGGTCGGCCATACTTGTGTGTGTAGATACACGTGCACGTTGCCTCTAAGTGCGTAGCTGTTGTCACTTAACGTCGTCGTAGTGTGCGTGTCTACATATGCATACATGCTTTCGCGAATTGAAACAACTGTACAAATTAGAAGCTTTAAAAAGGTCTATCGCTTCATAAACTCAATATAATATTACATAAACACCATATATTTAGTAATAAAATCATTTTCACCGCAGACCGGTCGACTGGGCACACACGATCCATCAAAATTAATTCAACCGCCGCCACGATAGCGCGTTATAGGCGTTAATGGCCGTCCGATACAACGGGATCGTTCCGACGATATATATATATATATTTTATGCTAGAGGGGGCAAACTAGTTATCGACCTGATGTGAAGTGATCACCGCTGCCCATGGGCACCTGTAACTCCAGGAGAGGTATTGCAGCTGCGTTGCCGACCTTTGAGAAGAGTGCTCGTCTCTTAAAGGTCCCCAACCATAACGGTACGGAAATACCGCCGCAGTCAGTTGATTCCATAACACTGTCGTGCGCGGCAAAAAAGCTTCGTATAGCCTTGTGTGATTAAGACTGTGAAGATATAGTAAAAAAAAGCTATAATAACGACGTTAGACGTGGGATTTGAGATAGATCCTGAGCAATCCTGAGACTGCAAATGCGTTGCCAACCCTGAGTACTATGTAATGCTTCTATGCTAATAATTTCACGGGTTGCCCTATCGCCTTACATCTTACTGATACCCATTTCATTGAATGTATCATTTCATCGAAGTTATGAAATGAAAGCATATTTTTAGGTTGTTATAGGCAAGGGTTAGGAACGTAGTTTAGGTTGGTCTAGGTTGTCTGGAAGAGATCGCTAACTAGCGATAAGAACGCCTGTTGTTTACCTGTTGTTTTTGTTTTAATTTTACTGGATCTCTGTAATGTTTTGTTTGGTGTTCAATAAAGTGTTTTGTATTGTATTGTATTGTAGTTTAGGTTGGTTACACCTGTGACCACCTATGAATTCTGCACATTCAATGCCTGTCGATGAAATGAAAATAATATGAACACTGCTGCTTGGCGGTAGGTTAAAGGATAAGATGGCGGTAGCGATCCGGACGGACCCTGCACAAGGTCCTACCACCACTAATGAGCTAATGAATGACTGTTTGATGAGATGAGCACGAGTGTTTATTCTCTTGAATGTTTCTGTTTTTAATTAAGAGCACTTACACCTTCCTAAATTTTATTAGTCATTAACAAGAGCGACGCTGGAGATATCTCCTTACGTGTCTAATGTAGACTGCGGCGTGGTCTATCTTGTTAGTGACTAATTTGGGAATGTAAAAAGCTCTTTCATTATTTATATATCTTTAATAGTATTCAAAAAAGGACATTTCTGATGTTCAGAAAAATTGTGACAATTCTAGTGTTGTGGGCCATTTAAAAATTATTGTTATTTTTCACCCCGTAAAATGTGTATTAATTTCTTATTTGCGTGTTTAGATTTGTTTTGAATTTTTTGTTCACAAACAAAAAAAAAACTTGTCTTGTATATTCCTGCCGCGCGACGGCACCGTTCTGAGTGGCACCTTATTTGACACTATTTGCTTTTTTATGCTTGATCATAAATTTTATTTTGTTTTGTATTTTTGTTATGTAAGTACATACCTATACTGTAACACTATCTCAGTCGATTTATTTTTATTTTCTTTCTAAATAGAGATAATGCAAGTCTCAAAATTACATCAATTATTGTTCACATAACTTTTGGAACAGCTATAACTCTCAACCCATATTAAGTATTCTAATACAAAGCACTGAATTTCACGAGTATACCGAAAGTGCACATTAAAACACAAAACTAGTTATCACTAGAATAAACCGGTAAACTTTGATATGTGCCCGGGAGATTCGCGAAACTGGCATAGCTGGTTAAGTATTAAATGTATGCCAATTATTAGAACTTGTGCCGTTAACGCTTACGTATGCGCTTACGCTTGATTGCATTTTGTATTTGATTTATACGTACTGTTCAGTTTTAATGAAACCGTATATGTTTTATTCCTGTTTTGCCTTCTTGTTTTGGCCCTAGCCAATATGCAAACGCTGCTACCGGTTTTTTTCTATCTAAATATATGGATCAGGAGATGATGTCACACCTATTGACCTAGTCCCAAAAATGCTCTAGGTTTGTAGGTACTACGCAAAGATATAAAAACTTATAAGAGAAATATTATACTTATCTTATATTATACGTGGAAAACATCCATGACTCATGAACATTATATTCGCGCTCTTCACACTAACTTCTGCCCCTACCGGGATTCGAACCCAGGACCGCCAGCTTCGTAGGCAGGGTCACTACCAACTAGGCCATCGCGTCGTCCACGTAGTTGACCACATGGTTTATCGCAACGCACCAGAATGTCACCCCTTCATTTTGAGTGATAGAAACGAATAAAAACATCGTGGCTAGGGCCTGTGGTGTGCTCCTTCATTTTAGAACTGACGTTGGACAGTTGCACCTTGCACCAATAGTTACCTATACTTCAAGTAAAATTCTATTTTTTTGTAATAAATAATATCTCCTTCGTTGTCGATACCAGAAGAACTGTTCTGTTCTTCACTATATGGATTAGAGAGTTTTATGCAGATAACTGCCATCTTTTATAATGTCCTGGTACTTGGTTTACAGTTGCACCTTGCACCAATAGTTACCTATACTTCAAGTAAAATTCTATTTTTTTGTAATAAATAATATCTCCTTCGTTGTCGATACCAGAAGAACTGTTCTGTTCTTCACTATATGGATTAGAGAGTTTTATGCAGATAACTGCCATCTTTTATAATGTCCTGGTACTTGGTTTAAACTGGAGGCATCTAGTTTAAACCAAGTACCAGGACATTATAAAAGATAAATCTACATTTTTTAGTAATAAGTAGAGGTTGTTGAAATGACTTGATTTTGCACTTATCGACTGCAGTTCTGTAAATTGACATAAAAAAATAATACCTTAGGCTGCGTTTTCTCTTGACGCACCGCACTTTTGCTATTTTCAGATTATTTTTAGCACAGGTTTGAACACACACTGGTACACAAAATCACTCACACTTTTCACAAGGTAGCTTGAGTATCATTTAATAAGAATAGAGTAGAATTTCGTTACATAGCGAAAAAAAGGCGCTGCTACGGCGTAGCACTCGTAGCATAACTTAGTTTGAGGTCCCTTGCCTGATTATCTGTCTTCTCCACATTCCTTTTAACGATATCGGTATCGCATTTAAGCACGTGACAGTTAAGTCTTATCAATGCTAAACCAATTGCTCGTCCCTTGTCGTTTTTACATCCGTTAAACAGGATGATGCCTATTGCCTCTACAACAAGAAATAAAAGTTCAATTTGATGCGATAAATAACTAAAAACCGTTACAAAACATTCTAAACAGTATCTACTTTTTATTACCTATTTGGACATTACCACGACATTACCTTGGCATTTTATAATAAACGCGAAAACTATTAACAACCAAACGCCGCGAACAACTGAGTTGCATTCGGAGTTGTGAGTTATGTCGTTATGCCATAACTATGTAGTTAGAGGGCAGTAAAACACGTGTTTCGCCGTAAGTGGGTTACGGTCCCATAACGCGTAACAAGGGAACTCTCTTAGAGATATCGCGTAAAATTTTTAATGGTGTGCTTTGAAACATCCGCCTGTGTGCGATTACAGAACTTCTAACTAAATTAAATCAAGTAAACTAGCTTTTGTCCGCGAATTCAATGACCGTTTTTCCCTCGGCTACATGTCAATTTTCATGATGAAAAGTAGTGTTGGTAAAGACTCAAGTCCTTGGAGTCTCCACTTCTAAGATTCGACTTAGTTTTGTGGATTCTAGTCATTGAATCGAAGCTCGAGTTCTTTTAAACTTGAGTCTGCTGTAGTCTTGTTTTAGACTCAAGTTTTCTATAGAGACTAGAGTATTCTATATAAACAAGAGTGTTTTTTAAGCCTTTTTATTTTCACTCAAATTGACAACCATATCGGATTCAAATTATTAAAAGGTTTTAGTTAGTTCCTACTTATTGTTTAAAAACATTTAATGTAGGTATTTATTTTTATTTCACACCTTTTCTGGAACATGACATCGTGTCAATTTCATATTTGAATAGAAACTTCAAAGGCTAAGTTCAAAAGGGAGTCTTAACTATAGCATTATAGGACTCGCACTCTGTTTTCACTCTCTCGCACTCTCACCCTTTTGATGCACACCTACAGTTGAAAAAAACTACAAATAATACGATGGCTTGAGTCTTTTCTAGGACTTGAGTTGTGATTACAGGACTCGATAGGACTCGACTCAGGACTAAAAAGACTCGGATGTCTTTTAAGCTCAGAGTTCAGAAAATATGAGTCGAGTCCTTGTAGTGTAGACTTCAAAAACTCGAGTCGTTACCAACACTAATGAAAAGTAGCATATGTGTTAAATAATCTAGGTTATAAGCTATCTACATTTTAAATATCATACAAATCAGTCCAGCCGATGCAGCGTGAAGGAGTAACAAATCTATCTTCGTCCTCCAAACCACTACAAATAAAAAAAAAAAAAAAAAAAAAACAATAGCTAAAGCCCTGACTATCGATTTTAATTGTGTTCAGTAAAATGACGTCCATTATTGTTGAACTGTATTGATACCACATAAAAGCTGATGGTGATGCACTTCATTGACTAAGTAAGTGAACGATTTGAACAAAGAACGAACTGAAATGGTAAAGTGGCCCAGTGTAAAAACACTGATGAGGATGTTTTTGTAGCATTAAAACTTATTCACTAAAATAATGTCTATAGATATATACACGGACAAATAGCGGGCGAGAAACTCTTGGAACATGCGCAGCTTCCCAGTATCCAATTCACTTAATTACCTTCACCTGTTGACAAACACGTTGATTTTAAATTATTTTCAATCAAATTATTGTTTCGATTCGTAATTCGTACCTAACTATCATTTCATCAACACCATCGTGATAGTTGGAAATCCACAACCGTGCGTTTTTCGAGAGCCTTCTCGCCACGTACCTTATCTATGTGGAATCAGCTTTCGGCGTCTGTATTTCCGAACAAATACGACTTGGGGACGTTCAAAAAACGAACCTACTCTTTTCTCAAAGGCCGGCAGCGCACCTGCGATTCCTCTGGTGTTGCGGGTGTTTATGGTTCGCGATGATCACTTACCACCAGGTGGCTCGCTTGCTCGTCTGCCTCCTTAAACACATTAAAACATAACTTAATTTATGCAAATCCGACGACAATACAACAAATAACTAATAACTTATTGTCCGATGAATTTAGGTTCGTTTGATTAGTATTTTAATTTTGAGTTAGCTGTCAGTGAGACACGTAGTTAGTAGGTACATTCGAAATCAAAGCGTGTGATAAAAATAGTAGGTAGTCGCGTAGCCAGAAGAAAAAATACTATGAGAATACTAAGCTTTAAATTCTGCGGTGTAGATAGATGAAGTGCATTGCGAGCTATTTTTTTTTAATAGAAGTTTTAACGGCCTTATGTAATGTATAAAGCATTGGAGATACTCAAAACTTTTTCATGAATTTTAATGTCCCACGACGCGACTATAGATACATTTTGTTCTCTTGATTTCGTGTTTAATCCTATAACTGCTTTGCACCAAACTTTTGTGTCTGTGTGTGTGTGTGTGTTTTTATTATTATGAGAAATAGGAAATAACAATAATTTGCCTTCTTAACTCACTGCATGCATAATCATATTTAACTGTGGACACTACACACCTAAGCTACACACACACTGGTAACCATCTTATCCTGATTGTACAAAATGTGGTTACAGAATTATCAACAAGTTTTTAGAGTTGTTGGTAACTCTGTAGCTCTGCCTAACCCACTCTGGGAATAAAGGCGAGAGTTTATGTGTACGTTTAACTACGGAGCGCACGGACTAATCATCAAACGAACGACAGTTCTCTAGTGTATATTGTTACCGTTTTATTATAATAAGTTAATCCACCGAGGTATTAAGTACACAAGCTCAACTTAAATCAAATAAGCGATATTGCCACGTCGAGCCGCAAAAACGGCGCGTACAGGGAGCGAGTGAAATTAAATTTTGATGCACACCCTTATAAAACATTTACAGGCCACGCCGTTCAAGGGATAAGCGGCGAGCGGATATCGGCCCCTAGGTTACCTGGTACAGGAGCTCTATTCTACTCGGTAAAACCATATTGCTCTTGACATGTTATCGTAGTCTCAACATTACGATAGCTCTTAGTTAAAAACAAAATTAAAAAAAAAAAAAAAAAAAAAAAACAATACGGTGGCATGACACATGACATACGACATTAGGATATCGGGTTTATGGTAAATAATACACACACAAATGTACTGTGTATGGTGGTATTTTTCTTCCTACTAGTCATGCATGATTTTGATTTTTATACAATATTTAATATTAGTAGGTTTGCTGCCTTTCTAAGTCAGTGTCAAGTAATTTTGAAGCTTGACAGACTGCGTGATGGTTTTGATTGCTAAACATAGAACCGGACATTACCCAGCGCAGGGCCTCTAAACTACCTACGACGTTAAACAATATTGCTCTTGAAGTGTTATGGAGTTGTTTTGAACTCGGCCGCCATGACTGTCAAGTACCTACCTGAATAAGAGCTATCAAAACGTTGCCAATAACGAATCTTGGTCAAAAGCAATATTGTTTGTCGTATAATAAAGGCTCTTAAAATCATATAAAATACGTTTGAATTTTCCTAAATTACTCCTACTGGAACCTATAACGTCGCAAAAGGTTTTCGAGCCAACTAAAATATCGATTACTGACGGAATATTAAAGGTTTGGTCTCCTAATTATATGTGAGATGTACCTAATAAAAGGATTTGTTGATTGATACACATCGCGTTTTTTATTATACTTATTAAGGAATGTACCATCGTCCAAAAATGCGGTCTACCAGCCCACGGTTGAAGTCCATTTGCACGTCATGATACAACAAGTTTGTGTCAACCTTAACGCTAGTTAGATCTCACAGAAACTTTTGTCAAAAGTGGTATACACTTTCTTAGCCGACCGTACCACGTAAAAACCTAATTCCAAAATTTAATCCCCGCTGCCTCTCGTTACTTGAGCCTTTAACGCGGTACCACGATAAGCAAAAGGGTCGCGAATTAAACGTCAAAGTTTCCTATTACAAGCGAGATAAGGTTGAAAACTGCACGGTGGAATTATGTAAACGAGTATTTGATCTTAGATTACGTGTGGATCTGGTTACGGGTTTCGATATAGGAAATGGTTTTGATAGTGGAATATGTTACTTTATACGGAGCAGGGAGAGAAGGGAAACGGGTTTATTGGAAGAGCGGATATTAAATTTGTATTTTCATGTCGGTTTTTAACCGTTTTATGTACAATTGAGACCTATTTGAGTTTCAACGCAAATGGAAAGGATTTAGAGCGTGGGTAGATATTTAATATTTATATTTCATTATTTTTCACTTCTCAGGCTCTAAAATGACTCACAATTGGCTTGTATAGCCGGACTAAAGTGATGTATTTAATCTCTAGGGAATAAAACTACACTTTACTCCCTAGGGACTAAAGTACTTTTTCTTTTTAATTTACTTTGGAAACCCTTAAACTGCCAATCATCGCCTTTTTCAGTGATTGTATATGGATCATTTTTCTTGCAAAAAATATAAATTAATCGATTTAATTTCACGATTAATGATTACAAATATGAATCTATTTAAATATATAAGGGATAAAATCTATTTTATTAGGCATGGTCCAAATAGTTTTCAAGTTTGTATCTGTTGGCTAAATATGCAAGCATTTAAACATCACGGTGTTAATGAATGGAGGATTATCGCCATTTTCAGAGATTGTGTATGGACCATTTTTAGGCCGTGGAAATAACCTCAAAATGCCAACTGTGCAAAATTATTTAAAAAAAGATTTAATTTCGTGAAACACGATTAATGATTACTAATATAAATATATTTAAATATATTAGGGATAGTTCTATTTTATTAGGCATGGTCCAAATAATTTTCATGTTTGTATCTGTTGGCTAAATATGCAAGCATTTAAACATCACGTTGTTAATGAATGGAGGATTATCGCCATTTTCAGAGATTGTGTATGGACCATTTTTAGGCCGTGGAAATAACCTCAAAATGCCAACGGTGCAAAATTATTACAAAAAGATTTAATTTCGTGAAACACGATTAATGATTACTAATATAAACTCTATTTTGCCCACCTTTATGCGTTAGTTTAGGTTACATCTAAAGCGTTCGTCGTCATTGAGAACTAATTTTAAATAAACTTGGCTGTTTTGACCAATGTCCTTTGCCTTTCGTTTCGGGATAAAATGTAAAAAATAAAATAAAAAGAAAAAAGCCGCGCAACCAAGATAGACTAAATTAGATTTAATTTTTAATAAAAAATAAAATAGGTAAACAAAAAGTTTTTTTTTCTCGCATTCGAAGTGAAAAGTAGAGTGTTTAACTCGAGACTAAAACGCCATAATGACACTCGAACTTTATCCACCCTCGCTTTGCTCGGGTGGATAAATATCTCGTGTCATAATGGCTTACTTTAGTCCCTTGTTGAACAATCTACTATTTTAACGTAAAAGGTAAAACGAGGAAGACATTGCATACATTTTGGAAATTGATTACAGTACGTGGCATCAAAACATAAAAGAGAACTTAGTAATTTCTTTCTCATTCGATTTTTGGGGCTTCTCTCTTACACCAGGTATGCAAATACAACGAACAAACACGTAACGAGTGCGAAAAATATGCCATTTTATTGTTAGCTTTTTTTCTGACAATGAGAAGGCACGCGAGCACTCAGGCCACCTGATGGTAAGCTGGATCTGAGACCCATAGACATTTGAAATCTCAAGACTACATTCTCAAGACCGTTGCCAACCCTGAGGACTAAAATGGAATGCCTCTATGCTAGTAATTTCACCGGTTGTCCCCACACTGGAACACAGCAATGCGAACACTGCTGCTTGGCGGTGGGTTAATGGTTAAGATGGAGGTAGCCACTAAAAACTTCGGCTTTACATACGTTTTATGTTTAAGATATTTAGTAATAATAATGAAATAACATAATTGTTTATTGTTCTTCGTAATTTAGGAAAAAAGTGTGTGTTGTTTTGAGGCAACACTGAGTTATGGGCTCAAAAAATATGATACAATATTAGGGTCTGCGCGGCTGCCTTGATCGAAATCAAGCCATCTTCACTATCTGCACCATCATGCAGTGCATAAACAATGTAGTTGTCACCGAGGCGGTATGTTGCTTACATCAGACTACAGTACCTGGATGACCGAGCTTTGCTCAGTTATTTTTGGTAAGTTTTCTAAAAATGGTACCTAGCTAGGTCGATTTAAACCGAAACGCCCTGTATACTAAATTTCATGATTTTTTTTGGAGCAGTTTCCAAGACAACACACGATACAACAAACAAGAAAATGCTCGCTTAAAGGTATTAGATACTTAGATAGATAGATACAGAGGATTAAACCTTTTAAGTCACTCAGAGGGCTGATGGCCGATGGGGTCAGAAGGTTCTGGAGTGGCGTCCGCGGACCGGAAGACGAGCTGTAGGTAGGCCTCCAACAAGATGGAGTGACGACCTCGTCAGGATCGCGGGACCGCGGCGTATGCGAAAAGCACAAGACCGGTCTGAGTGGAAAGCCTTGGGGGAGGCCTATGTCCAGCAGTGGACGTCTTTCGGCTGACATGATGAAACCTTTTAAACGCCTTAGGTCA
This sequence comes from Acleris sparsana, assembly GCA_923062465.1. Classification (NCBI taxonomy): domain Eukaryota; kingdom Metazoa; phylum Arthropoda; class Insecta; order Lepidoptera; family Tortricidae; genus Acleris; species Acleris sparsana. The sequence continues at coordinate 12,429,487 of OV281296.1, forward strand.
TAAATAAAATGTGTCATACACGCCACATGTTTGCTACGCTATGCAAATAACACCTTAATTCGTGCGAAACAAACTCTCTTTCAATCTTCAACTCGTGTCGGCTGTGGCCGAGACGGTGGCGTCAGTGGCACGACTTTTAATCGTCGGCCAGAGACGACTATGGCGTTCAAGATGTTTATGATTATGTAATGATGAATTGCTCGTAGAACTGATGGCCGTTGGAGCGGAAAGGTTCTAGAGTGGCGACCGCGAATCGGGAGACGAAGTGTTGGCAGACCTTCCACAAGGTGGACTGACGTTCTGATAAAGGTCGCGGGAAACCGCTGGATGACAGCAGCAGAGGACCGATCGTTGTGGAAAACCTTGGGGAAGGCCTTTGTCCAGCAGTGGACGTCTTGCGGCTGATAATGATGAATGATGAATTGATGAATCGTGGCGCCACACCGCTATAACAATAAGAACGCTGCTGCTTGTCGGTAGGTTATTGGATAAGATGGTGGTAAGCGATCCGGACGGACCCTGTACAAGGTCCTACCACCACTAATGAGCTAATGAATTAATGAATGGTCTAGAACAGGTCAAAAATGATATGGTTATACAGTGTTGAAAAGAGGCCCTGATTTCAGTGAAGGTAGGGATGTTACAGTTTCGAATCCGGTTATGTGAGTCGGAACTTCCGATTGATATTATACTTCCGGTTCCGGTAATATTTAATCGGATGTCGAAGCTCAGAGGCGGCGACTGTACAAACAAGTTTAAACAAGTCGCGCTGCCAACCCCGCATCCCGCGTGCTTACACATTACACACAACTCATTTTTACCTCAGACTTCGACTTTGGTTCCGGATCCTGTTCCAACTCCGATAAAATACATTTAATAATTCCGACACTGACTTCGGTTGCGATAAATCCACGTTCGTAACATACCTAGTAGGGACCACCACTGTAACCTGTCACTTCGCCATGGCTAGAAATAAGACTCGTTCAGTGTCCAAATATTTATTCATCAACAATCTTCTTAAAACTCTCATATTAACCTAAATACTCTGTGATCGAACTTAAATACTACGTGTTATCACAGATAGAGCAAGTAAGACGTGCGGAAACGCAACAAGGCGGAAAGCGGAGAAAAGCGATTGAAATCATCCCGTATAATGCATTATTTTAACGTATGTAATATTTCAATGGATTTCTATACAAAAACAACCTTATTATATCAAATACTTATTAATCAACATAATATGAAAAGCACAAGCATTTATTAAAGCAATTGATAACTAACGTTCTTTAAATTAGATTTATTTCTTAAACTATTGTCATTATGCAGGTCCATTATTATTTATTTAAAATCTATTTCAGTGATAATAATTAATAATAATAAATTTTCTTTACAAAGAACAGTCGAGTAAAAAAAGGAAATTTGTATACATATTTTCTTACTCGTCTATACACTACACTCAAAGAGCAAAAAAGCTCTTTTTGTGTATTTAAACAAACTTTAAAATAGTCAACGTCATGAGATCACTTATGTGTTTTGTCGCTTTCATTCGTTCGACATACTAATGCCACAATTATTAATAACATGTATTTCTTAAGAATCATTCACCCATCTTCCTAAATAAGTATACTAGTATAATAGTTTTTTTTTTACCTTAGTTTAGAGCAACCTGTACCTCGAGCACGAACATTTCCCTTGTATCGAGTAAGTAACGTAACGTAGCGTCATTGCGAAAATTTGACGTAATACTTTTGCAATCAGCGTATTTAATACGGAAATTCCCTAGCACGTTGACTTTGACGTTAACTTTCACATTGTTGTCGATTCAAGTAGTAACAGATGGATTGGCTGTTTTAGGGAGCGTGCTACGGATAGATAAATTTCGTAAGACTTTTTATTTTGTCGTGACGAGAACAGTAGTTCAACGATAAACGACAGACACGACGGACAGTCGAGATATGGGAACAGCTAGAGCAACGTAAATAACGCATGAAATAATGATAACGCGGCCTAAAAAAAAAGTCTACGTTATCCATTAGTAAAGGCGATTCAAAAACGTAAAGAACAATTAAAATGTTCAAGCTCGAGGTACCAGGCACAAAAGTGATCATTCACATACGACGTTGATAATACAGCAGCCATATTAAACAGCAACATTTAAAGCCCTAGTGCATAAAATCGTTCTCTTTAGTCGCCATTCCCCCGCGCCGCACCTAATTGCGCGCCTCGCAGGTCACCTCACTAGTTGAGCGTAGTTCTAGAATGAACGGTCCTTCTTGGTTCGGGTAGTACGTGGACGGCATGATGGTGTAGCGGCCGGCTGGCAACACCGGCAACTCGAGAACTACGAAGCCGGATCTAAAAAGAAAATAAATGTGAACAATGTAAAGATAATGCGATTTTACACCATATAGATAAGAAAAGGTCTAGAATGGCAACCCTTAGTTTCAGAGCAAATATATTTTAAATGGCCCAAGCAATTTTCATCATAGCAATAGCAAAGAACTAGCCCGATTAAACTAGCCTATATCCTCAGACAGACACGCATATACTTCGTTCGTTCAATTAATGTGCATTGCAACCCTTTGAAGTCACCGATACCGCTTTGTGTGCGCTGCGGCGGCTTCCAATTGTACCAATTGTGGCGGCACATCAAAGCATGCAATAGGTAACAGAAACTCCTAAACTCCTAAACTATGTTATTATGTATGCAGGTATTTAAAAAGAACCTAAAATAAAGTAGACTAAGACTTCTTTTTAGGTTTTCCAAAACTAACTCGTGTTAGGACCAGTAATAATCGAACTTGCTTTTAAAGGACCAAGATAATTAGGATAAATAATAAGCCTCCCAAAAAAAACTAACCTATAAGCCCCCGAAGCCTCTTTGACAAACGGCGCCGTGACCTCAGGGTTGTCCAACGAGACGACCCTGGCGTCCAGCCCTAGTTGGAACTGCTTGGGGCCCTTCAGTTGGGCCACGATCTTGCAGGGCGGACCCCGGTCTGGGACCACTATTGTGTATTTAGGGTTGAAAGGATATGTAGCGCGGTGATTCTCGCAGCCGCCGGCGGAGCGGCCGGACCATTCGCCGCTGATCTGAAATGAGATGATCATAAATAAAACAATAAACAAACTTACTAGTAAACTTCATACAATGTTATGAAGATTGTTGACACCCTAGATATCACTAATTTTGCACAAGGCGTCTATTCCCGACGGTAAAAAACATATCGTCTTTTGATCTGTTATGGTATTGTTCTGACATCAGTCGCCATTACTGTCAAGTGAATAAGAGCTATCAAAACGGTGACAATACGATAACAGCTCAAACACGATATGGTTTTTAGCGGGTTGAATAGAGGCCCAGGATTGATGTTTACCGTTTTACGTAACGTGTGTCACCGATTTAGCATCAAAAGTTGACCACTATCCAACTTCACATTAAGTTTTACATGTCTGCCATACCTATAACTAAAAATATATAAACTCAAAACATATTTTTTCCAAATTGACTCATGATACCCAAATACGTTTTACGATGTAGATGTCAACTATTGCTGGTAAAACTTAAACAAATAGCGTGCTTCCATCCACATAGTGTGCTTCCATTCACATAGTGTGCTTCCTATCATATAGTGTGCTTCCTTTAAAATATGGTGTGCTTCCCTTTACATAGTGTGCTTCCTTTCAAATAGTGTGCTTCCTATCGCATAGTCTGCTTCCTTTCAAATAGTGTGCTTCCTATCGCATAGTCTGCTTCATTTCAAATAATGTGTTTCCTTTCAAATAGTGTGCATCCATTCACATAGTGTACTTCCTTTCAAATAGTGTGCTTCCTATCGCAGTGTGCTTCCTTTCAAGTAATGTGCTTCCTTTCAAATAGTGTGCATCCATTCACATAGTGTACTTCCTTTCAAATAGTGTGCTTCCTATCGCAGTGTGCTTCCTTTCAACTAACGTGCTTCCTTTCAAATAGTGTGCATCCATTCACATAGTGTACTTCATTTCAAATAATGTACTTCCTTTCTAATAGTATGCCTCCATTCACATAGTGTACTTTCTTTCAAATAGTGTGCTTCCAATCAGATAGTGTGCTTCCTATCACATAGTGTGCTTCCTTCCAAATAGTATGCTTCCATTCACATAGTGTGCTTCCTATCACATAGTGTGCTTCCTTCCAAATAGTGTGCTTCCATTCACATAGTGTGCTTCATTCCAAATAGTGTGCTTCCTATCGCAAGAATCCATACTTCAAAGGGTTACTCACCGTTTTAGTATACGGATAGCTCTCCAATTTCTCCAGCGTGAACGGACACGTGGAAAAAGCCCGCAGCGTGTAGTAGATCGTCTTGGACTTCTCGTACTGCGAGACGACGAGCGTGTAGCGGTTACAACTGTTCTCCTCCACTATCACCTTGCACAGGTAGTGGGGGCTGTTGATGCGGATACCATCGATGTAGGGGGCAGGGTCGTCTGAAAATAAATAATGAGTTCGTTTAACATGTTTTTGAATGATTTATTGTATGTATGAGGGGTTTAATATATTAAACAATAAGATGAACTGACGATCTCGTTAAGAGATGGGGTGCATTGGAAGAGACCTACACTCAGCATTGGGTGAGAGAAGAAAAGAGAGAGAGAGGAATACATAACAATGGCATTAATAAAAATCCAGGAACCATCGAGTTCATACATATGTATACACTTTAGTACATCGTCTATTTAATGTCTTGTTGCCATATAAATGAATTCTCACAACGATTAAAGTGACAAGGTACTAAAGTGTATACATATTTATAAACTTCTGTCGAACTTATCCCTGTAAGTTTTAAGTATTTCGTATGTAAACTATTATGCAAGGAGTGAATAGTCCAAATGGATCCTCGCGTCGCGTTTTCCTAGCGACAATTCCGAAAATGTCATTTTGAGGAGGGATTTTTGCGAAAGGAACGATTTGCAGAAAGAACGTTATTTTGAAACGGGACCATATGCGTCTTAAACTAGTCATACTCATGCTCACATGGATAAGGCTTTGAAAAATAAACGGTTTTCTAGGGAAGTTTTGCAAAAAGGACATTTCAAGGAGGGGTTTTTAGCAAAAGGAACTATTCGCGTCAGAGGTTATTTTGCAAACGGGACCATATACGTCGTAAGCTAGTCACACTCATACTCACATGGATAGTACACCCGCTTCCCATTATTCTTGTACACCAGCAGCGTAATGTACTCCTTGTTGTCCCTGAAGTCGTCGATCTGGGTGATGTGGCGCGTGAGATGCAGCCACACGGCGCCGGAGCCCTTCACGTGTAGGGAGAACTGGGGGTTCTCGCCGATGTTATAAGCATCTTTAACTGGACCGTTTCCAGCATCCCATTGTCTGTAAAGGGTTTAATTTTTGTATGGAGTTAGAATTTATAAGCGGTCGACGCTATCTGTAATCGGCTTAGCTCAATCCCATATTTGGTCAAATTTTGAAAATAGCTAACTGAGCTATATGTCACTTGAGCCCTTGAAACTCACAGTACCAAGTAGAATGCCACTACGACAACCTTCGATTCTTTTAACTAATTGGTTTTATTGATCAATTAGAAAATAGACAGTATATTTAGGAATAAATTGACGAAACCCTTATAATTTCGTCATGTCCATCCGTCGGTCTATGTCTGCCACACATTCATCATCATCAGTAATTTCTCAAAAACCAAGAGTACGTTTCGGTTGCATTTGGATATGCAGATAGTTTGTGAGCCATTAAATATTTTTTCAAAAAATTGTAAAATATTTAATTTAATAAAAACCATTTAAAAATCTGCATTGTCTGCAACCACTCGCTGGTGCAATAAGTGTACTGGAACCAATCCAGAGATAGAACACGTCGAAGAAGTTCAGTATGCTGGCGCAGTCGATCCAGAGCACTCCGTTGTCGTATTGCGCGGCGCCGTAAGGGTCATAGTTGGCTGCACTAACTAATATACTCACTGGTGTATAACATAACTGTACTCGAACAACTCCGGGTTCCAGTTCAAGTAGAACACGTCGAAGAAGTTCAGTATGCTGGCGTAGTCGATCCAGAACACTCCGTTGTCGTATTGCGCGGCGCTGTCAGGGTCGTAGTTGAGCTCGGCGCGTAGCTCGCGCGTCCAGTGGTGCACGTCCAGCTCGGAGTAGTTCCCGCGCCAGCGGAGGTGGGACCACGGGTTCTTAAGCTTCAGTAGTTTTTCACCCTGAAAAAAAAGTTTAATTTTACTTTTTTTGAAAATTGTTAGTGGCCGGTAATATAATGTTAGTCAGACGTCTTTCACAATAAATCTTAAAAAGCAAGGCAAGTGTTATTCTTGGAATTTCTTCCGATCTTCATTCATGGCATTCCATAGTCAACAAACAAAATATACTATACTCTATCTCTGGCTAGTTCTGGCGTAATTAAGTCATCTAATCCAAACCTTTCCATTTATAACATTAGTAAGACTAGCTTCTGCCAACGATTTCTTCCACGTAGAAGTCATTCCTCGCGATTCCCTCGGAAACTCTCCAAATATCCGGGATACAAAGCAGAATATGTGCGAGGGACAGAGCATTCGACTCGCTAGCGTGGACGGTAATTGAAACTCACGGTAAGGGTACAGAACACGTATAATTGTCATTTTGTATTAACTCACGCCCGCGAGCCGCACATCGAGCACCGCGTACGCATGCGTGGGCACAAGCCCGGTGCGCTCGGCGTCCGCGTCGCTCAGCGGGCCCGTCGCGGCCGTCACCAGCACGTCGCCCTGCTGCAGACGTGTGCGGATGGTCTCATACAGCAAGTCGCTGTTGAAATACGGCTCGTTGCGGATCGCGCTGCGCTCGGGGATCCAGCCTGTCAGGGCGTGGAGATCGATATTCTAAAAAAAGAAAACCATACATTTAACCTTTTTGGGGGCGGGGTTGACTAATAGCCTAACAAAAGCCAGACAGGCCGGATTTGTTTATATTTAGCCGGAAAAGCTGAAGAGCCGGACACCTGGCAACCCTAAGCACAGGTGTTACAACACCTATAGTCTGCGCCGATTGAAATTGGCAAAGATGTAAACACAACCCAGCGAACCAATTTACTATTATTATTCGATTTAACTATCAAGTGAGGCCTCAGCAGTGATTTATACACTTGTTGCTTCAAATCAAATCAAATCAAATCAAATCAAAATCTTTATTTTACATAGATCATGGTGTACAGAAAGGTCTTATAAAATTACATTGGCAACACATAATCTGCCGCTAAGCAGCACGTAAAATATACATAAGTGTGAATTTACTAAATTTAAAAATAATGAAGTCAGTGAATATGGAAATCATGAGAATAAGTTATGTCAATAATATCAGGTTATTACATTATTACAATTTAGTCAGAATTATTAAAATACTCGTCCATAGAATATATACATTTTTGTATGAGCCAGCTCTTTAGTCCCCGCTTGAACTTAATTAAAGATAAGTTTTTTAATACGTTGGGTAGGTTATTATAAATACTTATGGACATACAGTAAGTATTTCTACTGTATAGTTTGGTTCTCTTGGCGGGCACTACAAGGTGGTCTGGATATCTGGTTCGAAAACCGCAGGTATCTTTATTCTTTTTAAAGAAGTCCGGATGGCTCCTAACGAACAATGAGGCTTCGTATATATACATGGAAGGCACAGTTAGCAAATGTAAGTCCTTGTATAGGGGACGGCACGAGGTCATAGCATCTACATCACATATTGCTCTAATGCACTGCTTTTGTGCCAAGAGGACTCTTTTGACATGGTGAGAATTTCCCCAAAGGAGAATGCCATACTTAATTACGGATGACACATAACCATGATACGCTTGGATAGCAGTGTGCCTGTTACAAGTTTTAGTGAGTCGCCATAATGCATAGGCAAAAGAATTAGTTTTACTGCACACCCTGTCTATGTGGCTTTCCCAGGAGCACTTATCATCTAAAGTAATGCCAAGAAATGTGGTATGGGATGATTCTTTTATTTCCTGATCCCTTAATGTCACCCTCAAAGTACGTTTTTTACCATTCCTGTTTATAAATTGTATGAAAGTTGTTTTATTTACATTGATGCTTAAATTATTCATCTGCAACCAAGAGTCTATATTATAAATTGCATTATTTATATCTAAATTATAGGAATTACTATTTTGAGACGGTATAATAACCGATAAGTCGTCTGCAAATAATACACAGTTAAATTTTGACATTAACTTTAAGATTAAATAATTATCAATTTTACGTTGTTTTAATAATAAAATAAAAACACGCTTGATGCATATTAGAGGTAATGTGTCAAACAGTACTAATTTGTTTACATCTTTGTCAAATTCAATTGACACAGGCTATAATTAATAAGCTAGTACTCACGCTATTCGATCCTGGAAAATCATATCCCCCCATCACTTTCATGTAGGCTTTTTCCAGCAGAGAAACCCAGAACTCATTCTTGTTGCTCGAGTACGAACACAGAAGCCTCCCGTTCCGGCTGAACGGTAGACGATCATCTATTATAACCTAAAACAAACAAACAAACACATTTAAATAACCCAGTGGCAGCTTAGAATTAAGTATCGAGTTAGCAGGACTTATATTTATTTGTTTTTTATACTTCACTTTCATTTGTTTTTGGATTTGCTCACTCAGAAAATCTTTCAATATCAATCATACATGAATCATGTCATGTCAAATTTGTGACACGAACCATTGCAGTGTTATTTTTTGCTGAGAAATTATAAAGAAGTTACGCCAATTTACATTTAAAACTGACCTTTCTCCTCACTCCGTTGAGGTGTAGTTTAATCATGTACTTGCCAAAAGGATTGTACACTGGCTCCTTGTTCTTATTCTTGGGATAAATGATGGAGGTGATTATTTTCTTATTGAACCTGCGTTCGTACAGAGCACTGACAGCGAGCGATGCGACGAACGAACAGTCCGAGACTATCTGTGAAATAATATTAACGGTAAACCTAAATAATAAATAGACCTGGAGGAACACTTAAGGCACTTGTCCCACCAACGACGATAAGCGAGAAGCGAGTAGAACATGCGATCAACTATATATGTGTCTCTTTTATCGACACGAGATCCATATCTTTTGTTTCGACAAACAAGTGGAGTTCTCGTCGGAGATGTGAATAGCCAGAGTTCAACTATTAATATATGTGTCTCTTTTATTGACACAGGGTCTATGTACATCTGTTATATCTTTTGTTCGTTTTTTTTAACGAGAAAATAGCGATAACTACAAGTAGAAGTCGTTCATCGCTGCTTACGGTAATAAGTAGGTATCCTATGTCCTTTCTCGTGGTTCAAGCCAACATCGGTTCAGCGGTGTAGCCGAGAAAGATTAACGAACAGACAAAGTAACTTTCACATTTATAATATTAAAAGGATAGCCTTTTAACCGCCAGATCAAAAATACATAGTATCATGGTAATTTCACTAACAAATTATACCAGGACTTCATAGCAACCGCAATATGTAACTTTATATGAAAGGCGAATAGCCTGTGCCTTTGTAACCCAATCTTTACATAGTATCAAACAAAGCCGCTGCCCGCCTAGTCCGAGCGATTTGCATATTTACCACTTTATTTTACTCAATAGCTACTTTCCCCGAAGGGCTTTCTAACCATTCGCATATTTTCCCACTATATTTATTTTTCAATTGGGTTCTTCCCCACTGCTCAACTATCATAAATATGAGGTAGGTTTAGGTTATGCTAGTTTTGCAGCAGGCCCGGCGGACGGCCAAAACCACCCAGAAATAGTAGCTACGCTAACGCGGAGCTCCGTCGACTCTATTAAATTTGGTTTTGATATAAAAAAACAGGGTTACCTTTGTTTCGTCAAAATATTTTTGGTCAAATGTATCATTTCCCAAATTCTCATTTGCCAAACTGCTTTGTTTTCTGTAACCGTAAATATTTCAGTATGTTATAAAAACTAACCTAACCTAACCCATACGGTTCTACACGATGGTACTGAAATAAATTCTGAAAACATTGTATAACATTGGTTTGGCAAATGAAAAATTTGGGAAAGATATTTTGACCAAAGATATTTTGACGAAACGGCAGGCTCCCAAAAAAACAATTGTTCTCTTGAGTTGATTGATCAGTTCAGTTGAGCAGTGGAGAAGAAGGGGAAAATAAATATGGTGGGAAAATATGCGAATGGATAGAAAGCCCTTCGGGAAAAGAAACTATTGAGAAAAAAATAAAGTGGTATAATATGCGAATGGTATTAATCGCCACTTGGAAAAAACGATTTTCGGAATATTCAGTACACTCTGCCTGTATGTACGCTCAGATCCTTCAAACTTCGTGATGGAATTTGAATGCGGTTTTCATCAATGGAGTGATTCGAGAGGAAGAAGTGATTGTATGAACAAAAAACTCGTTTATTTATCTAAAAATTCTTAAATCTTCCGAGGATGAGTTATTTAAATAAATCTTACCGTTTGTTTAATACTGAAGCAGTTAACATCCCCAACTATCATTTTGGGGTCTGAGGCGATCTCGTGAGGTCGAATCCACCTGTCGAATTCGCTCGCCTGCTTGGACGAGAGCTTTAGCTCACTAGCGCGGTCCTCGAAGGGAATGGCGTATTGGAACCTAGAAAATGGATTGAAGCATGCGTCAATCTCGTAAAGCCCGGTGTGCGATAAGATACACAATATTGCATTGGGGACCAATTTAATTTAATTTAATTTATTTCAAAAATATACAATGTAACCGAATAAATACCCCAGGAAAGTTATGATTTCTTCGTATGGAGACACAACAATAATATTCATAACTATATTCTTCATTAATTCACCTAAAAATATGGTCGCGACAGTAAAAAAACACAAAAGTTGACCTGTTTTAATAATGTACAAAATAGAGGAAAAACGGTATACAATTATTTACTTTGAAAATATCTAGTTTACACGTTTTCTCTCATATAAGTAATTTTTTTAAATCTTTGTTACAAAGATACCATAGAGTGCATGACAAATAATTTACGTTTGTTTAAAAATTATAAAAGCATTTTAGAATAAAATTAAGTATTAATAACTATTGCCTTGCTTGTATATTCATGTTTCCCCCACACAAAGTATTCCCCCTGCTTTTAGTATGCCTTACGAGATTGGTTAACAAGTCGAATGAACAGATTTTCAAGCTAACCAAACTTACATTGACTCTTTAAAAAAATGCGTATAGCATGGAGAAGGCAAACTGATGTAATTGGGCTTTTTAGGCCCAAAAAGGCCAAAACACAACAAATGCTGCCAAGACAAATACGCCCAGATAATGCCAAGGTCTGCGTTAACATGATTCTATACATTTCACCAAAATGGAATATCCTGGTATTTGACATATACACGGTGATTATTAATTGGTGATAAGGTGTTCAAAAATATGAATTACCAACGAAAATTGTATTCACTAGGTGTGGTCTCACGCAATTACCAAAAGTAAAAACCAATAACCACTGCAGACATGGTCATCCGCTTTGGCGGGGAATAGGGAATATGACAGATCTGACGTCAATAAACTTTCGAGAGCCAGGTCTACCAAGCTGACAGAACAACAAAATGGCTTCACTCAAAGTCAACCAATTGCAGGTCTTGAAATCGTAACCTAGCAACCATTGTTAGTGTATGGAGATTCAAAATTCAAATTCAAAATCATTCATTGCGTGTCACATTACGTTACAACAGGTGGAACTATGATTATGATTCGTAATTTCGACATCGGTAAAACGAAAAACCCACGATTTTATCCGAATGCTAATAGTTGCTATGGTTACGTATAAACATACGAATACTATTGGTCAAACAACGCCCATCTGCTATTCTTACTGAACAGTCGTTATTGGTCGTTTTATAGCGTTGCTATGACCATGTTTCTATAAAACTACCAAATTCATTGAGTACTAAACTAAACCAATTAAAAATCACTGTGTATAATTACAAAATAACAATGGTGTCGAAAGATAAACACAACATGTATGTCAAAGATCTTAAGCCAATTATTCATTTAGAGTGATATAGTAGCAATGATTCTAGCATTCTAATAATAAGCATAACATTTGTATGTGTAACTTTAGCAAGTCAATTGCATGTCACAAAGTAAAAAAATTGCCCAGCAGTAGAACATAAAATATGACTCATATTTCAAGTCCATTCATACATACTTTTCAGCGAGATCAATATCCATAAATGGTACGAAACAATTGTTGTTAATATTTGAGGTCAGACACAGAACTGCTTTTTCTTCTTCTGTGTATGAGTGTCTGCCAGCCACTTTAAGGTGGACACTCTGCTCTCTAGCCACAGGAGCTTTTTTTGTTGCTGGAATTGAAGGAATAGATAGTTTAGTTACCAACAGTGTTATTTTTAATATTGGTTGTGAATTTTTCATACAAACAAATCCATTGAATTTAATTCAATATGTTTGAATTTATTAAAAAAGATACCTTTGTAACTTGATAAAGAATAATTAGAGACATTATCAAAACAACCGCAATGTTAATAACTAAACATGTATTCAAAACTTTTGGTCTGAAAATTAAATTAATGGAAATTAGGCAACTACTAATAAATAAATGTAAACTAAATCAAATGTTATGTTACAAAAATAAAGGGGGACTGAGAGACCCTACTTTACGTCTAGAAACTGATTGTCAATTTGGCAGAGCATTGTGTACCCAATGGCTGTTTTGGAAAATAACGATTTATTTAAAAAAAATGTCTTTGCTTTGCTTTGTGTACTAAAGCCGACTGAGACAGCAAGATAAAAAAAGAACTATTCCGACCAAACACATAGTCACTTGCTTTTTCACTACAATTGTACACTTACAAGGTATATTTGAATTTGTTGAAGACTCGGAGCCCATCTTGTTGATTCCTTTTAGCTCCTCAGCCCTATCCAAAGCTTGTCTTGCCAAGTTTTGTATCTTTGTTTGAATAACTGTATCAGTAGTTTTCTGTAATGGGACCAAAATATTATAGTATGGTAAGTTAACCCAAAATCTTTAAAATAAAACGCCTGCCACTAAGACTTATCAAAAACATACAAGAGGAATACACAAGGCCTATCAGTCTGCCACCTACCTATGGTTATAAGTAGGTGGCAGACTGATATGGTGGCAGCTTTATTGAACTCTATTCTGATTCTGGTTACAAAACATGCCAAGAGAAATATATTAAAATTTAAACAAACAAGTTAGATTAATAGGGCCTATGTATATGTAATGATGCCATTATGGTGTTAATAGATACCCCAAACCTTTATAACAGCCTCTTTTCTAGAAACCATATACTTACAATGGACACAGCCAACTCCACAGCTTGTGTGTACAATTGCAAGGCCAAGTTTTTGAGATTCGCCTCATCAGCGTCAAGCGCTTGCTGCAGTAGAAAACCACACTGCTGCAGCCATCGTTCACTCTCAGCCTGGTGAGCATGGTCTAAAAAATGTAATAATCAAATTTTGTATCATGTCTATGGATCAAAAAGATATTTCTAAGACCGTCTGACTGTCATACAATACAAGAAAATATGGTGCTGGAGTTAGTCAACCAAGAAGATATTAAAAACGAAATAAAATTACTAGTTTATACACCTTTAATTCTATTACTGTAATGAAAGCTAATATTTACAAACTTTTATGTCTGTATAATAGAAAAAAATACTTCATCGCATTTGTATAAGTCACTAAGCGATAGTTTAAACGAGTCATCATTATTACTGCGTGAGTCATCACCAAACAATCAACCTAGGTCTTAGTATTGTTGACAAAAACTAGTTAGGTTTAAGTTACAAAATATGTGACAGTATAACTTCTAGCGTCAATCACCTCTCTGTTCTAGCAGGTGATTAGCTCTTTCCAGATATTCTTGCACGTAATAACGTATTTCAAGCTGTTTTTCGGGTGGAACCTGGTCCGTTATTCTGTCCAACATTCGCGCCGCAGTTCTGTAGCATTCTACCGCTTTCTCTACTTGTCCCGCTCGATCAAACTTAATTGCGAGGGACGCAGCCTCCTTGGCTATCTCTAAATCATTCATTTTGCCTTAGCATGTGATAAATTATTTATTATTGCCACCTGAATTTATTCACAAACACCAGTCTTCACAGTCACCACACAAAAAAAATGACATTTGATGATTTGACATTGACGGCGGGATGAAGCGTTTTTCACTTGTATAAAAAGTAATATAAAGGTGGTTTACATTAAGAATTTAACGCGATAGTTCGGCAAAACGGTGGCGCTATTCATCGGCTATATTTTTAAAATAACTTAGTTAGCTTTTCAACATAGCTAAGCCTTTTTATAAGAACTTCTATTATGGACTTATTGTATAAAAAAACCAAAAACTAAGTAGTCATATAAACCAGACATCTATAAATTCAATCGGTTATGCAAATACTATGCATTCGGACATCGAAAACTCGAAAATAATGTTACCTCTTTTTAGCTATTAATTCTAAATTGAACCAATGGCTTTCAGTCCTGTTAAGGTCTTTTTCACCAATGTGACATTGGCAATGTCAAGTTATTTACACGGGTTATTTATAGACTATCCCTTGGACATTACAAAATAAACAAATTGGAGGGTTTAGCAGCAAAATATTGAAAATAACTTATGGTGGATTGATAAATTAATCCAAATAATAGTGATACTTTAACGTCCGTTGTATAATTGCAAGAACGTCATTAGTATCATTCCATTTTACTTTTATGTCTGATGCGTAATTGTACATTTAGAACCCTTCATAATTAATTCCAACATTATCTATTGTCATCTTACGGAGAAAAATAAAAAATAAATAAAGCTAAAGCAATAGCTTGAGAATATGAAATTGATTTAAATGAAAGTTACATATTTTCGCTTACATAAGCCAATGATTGAGTGCGCGATAATTTACAATTAATTTAATGTAATACAATGTTCAAAATACTCAACCAATGATGACTTGTGCGGTACCAATTGCTAGCTAAGCGACAATACGTCATAGAGTCATTTTCAATTAAATCCTTAATAACATACATAAAGGATATGATTATTTAAATTTAACTTGAAAACTTTCAAAACTTAAACAATGCAAGGCCAAAGTTGGTTTTAAGGGTTACGTAGGTAATTAATCGTTGCTAATATTTTAAAAGTCTGTTTGTTCCATCTTCACGGCGTAGATAGTGGCGTGACGTGTAATTTTAATTGTATTTTGGAAAATGGAATAATTTCAAAAGAAATAAAGACTTGTACCGAACTAAGTCCACCAAATCACAGTTTACCAGATCCGGTGAAAAATCTAATATCAAACTCTTTTTTTAATCCAATCACCCCGGCATTACAAGCTTAAAACCTTTTTTGTCATTGGAGTCTGGTAGACTCATAAGGTAGCACTAATTCCCGGTTTATATATGCAAGAGTCGCTAATGTTTATGGATGCGGGCGGCTCAAGACCGTGACTTGTGGCGCTCTTTGGGGGAGGCCTTTGTCCAGCAGTGGACGCCCCCGGGCTGATGATGATGATGATGATATGCAAGAAACGAATCGTTTTCCTAACGGACCGTAGCGTTATGGCATTTGCTTCGTACAAAATGTGTCATATCTTAACGAGGCGTAAGGAAAACGATTCGTTTCTTGATTATAGGAACCGGGCGTAAAACACTAACACAGAACATCCAAGCGACAAGTTTTTATTTGTTGGTATGTCTGGTGCATGAAATTTCTTAGTCATTGCATATTTACTGAGTATGACTGGTCGAGACGCACGCAGTTTCTAATTTTGATTGTCGTTAAATTATTTTATATATTTTTTCTTCATGTTGGTTAAGCTGAATAGTTAGTTAGATCATAGAGGTCGCACGTCGCAGTGATTAGTTTTGTCTGGTCTGAGTGATCTGTACCTACGTAATCTGTTCATATCTGTCAAATTGTCAATGTCATTTAATTTTATTAGATACCTATTGAACATTTTTACGGGATCCGAATTTATTATTTTTGAACATTTAAATTGGATTGTTTTACAACCGTAACTGCAAGTGCGCTTAGTGTTGTTTCGGAAGTGTATTGATAAGGGACTTGTATAATTAAAAAAATGTCTGCAGAGGCTATAGCGCACACGGCATCCGAAGTCCGGGACAATTTGGTAATTACTACTCTACTACCAATAATTTAAATGCAATAAAAATATATTTCTTGTGCTTGCGGCATATATGCTAAAATAAACAGTGTCAGTGTCTTACGGGGTTCCGACTTTCTCGCATATTTTTAACAGGTTTGACCTTCGCACTGGAGTCTTTTGTTTATCTTTTACTCCATTTTTTAAAATGAATATTGTCAATGTTCTTTAGAGTAGCCGTCCAGCATAGTTTTTAAATTAATGTTCTCATGCAAACTGAAGTGATTCGTTTTATGGGTTAATAATTTAATCCTGAAATGTTAATCCTACTTCTTACTTATATTACAAATGTGAAAGTTTGTAAGGAACTTTAGATGCTCGTCTTTCAATTTAATGGCTGAATGGATTCGATCAGGAACCTTTGGTGTTAAAAAATATGTTTGTTTATGTGGTTAACTGGTAAAGAATGACCTTAGGTAATAGGTAACCCTGATGTTGTAGGTGAAAAAGAAAAACTTGTAGTCTGTACTTAAATATAGTCCTAGTAATATATAAATTTTGAGCACAGATCTGTGACAAGACATATAAGGAGTTAAGTCTCCTCTTTATACTGTATTTGATTTTTGTACATTTAAAATAATTGTTTTTAATAAGCCCCTTTTCATTGAGAGATGTCTGTGGTTGGTACACTGCCTATGCAGCTTTAATTGTAAAATATCTATATATTAATTATTAATTTTGTTAACTACTTAAAGTAGTTGTAAAATTCTTAAATGTTAATGTATAAAACATTAAATGGGTAATTATTATTGGATACTAAAATCAATGTTCTGTTAAAAAATAACAATCATTTTCTGACTAGGTAGATACATGTGCATGAAACTAACTAAGTGCAAGTTACGCTGTTGAAATGTGATAGTGATCATATTTTAACAATTACTCCAAATTACCATTACTGCTAAACATGGAATAAATGTTTTGGTTTGAAATTAATATCTAAGAAACAGCTTTACTGAAGGTGTACAACTTAATTGAGAGCCAGGATAAGGGCATGAGGTACAGGGGCGTTGTATGATAATTCTCGTGTAGTCACCATTGCCTTCTCCCCGTACCTCAAGCTTACCCTGGCTCATAAGTGAGTTGGAGACCTATAAAGTAAGTTTTATTAAATACTTATTACTCTTTGATTTTGCCTTAGATTAACATTTATTATAATACATACAATTGCTTAACAATGTTCCAGGTAACAACTGCTGTTAGCTTCCTAAAGAACCCAAATGTGAACCGCTGCACTATGGAAAGTAAGGAACGGTTTCTCCGTGCTAAGGGCCTTACAGACATTGAGATACAGAGAGCTGTTGAGAAATGTGGCGAATTCCTAGATGTGCCATCTGTCACTTCAGAGCTCATGTTCTTCCAGCACTCAAGAAGGTCTTGGTTTAGGGACCATATTGTACCATTGCTTGTTTATGGAGGCTTTGCATACGGGTGCTATTGGATTTACAAGGTAAGTTGGCCAAGCATGAACACTTGGAATCCATCCCACAAACTGGTAATTGGGTTCATTTTGTTTTTATTTAATGAATTAGTACGGATAAAAACCACTTACTGTATGAAAATAGAAGAGTTTGGCCTTGGATTACATGCATGCAATAGAAGCCTGGTTGTGTAAATAGTACAGATACGCGTAATGGTGTGAGCAGACAGCAAATAGACTTTGTCAAATGTATTTTCTTAGAAATCTGCATAAGTCATATTTGGTGATATAATTAGAAATGCTTGCATTTTTTAGAATTTAACCATTGCAAACTGTTGATTTTAGACCCTTAACTTAGTGAACTGATGTACAATAGACCACTGTTAAAAATGGGCTTTATATGGTATAGGTATTTGAGTATAAACCATTTTTTTTTAAATGCTTTAATCATTATTAGATAAAAGTTCTGTGTTTTACAAAGATAAATTTTATTGTACTTAAGAGGTCACATAATTAAATTGGTGGTGGTCCATGATCTGGATCTCAATAATGCCTATGTGTCAGTTCTTTGGATATATTAAACTTGATCATAATATATCCTTGAGACTGTATACCTCTGTCAGAAACAAAATATTTGATAGTTTTATTTTTCAAACATGACACCTTTTTCTCATGTTTTTGGTTGAAGCACCTTAAACTCTACAACCTTTAGTGATGATTTTTGATTCAATAGTTGAGTTTTTATAACATGTTACTCCTGGTAGGTAAACCATTTTTTGTATCATAACAACATACATACAAAAACTCATGCCTTCATTCCCAAAGTGGGGTAGGCAGACTAGGCAGAGCTACAGAATTACCAACAACTCTAAAAATTTATTCATAATTCTGTGACCACATTTTGCACAAATAGGCTAAAATGTTTACCAGTGTATTAGTGACAGGGTGCAAGCCTATCGTCTAACAGAACTACAAGCCATTATTCCGTTAATCGCCTCCTACGACATCCAGCTACTGCCACGCCAACTATCGCGTAAACTATCTTCGTCTCACGTTCTTCGCGCGGCATCATATAAAGCCATCCCTTTTCATTATTGTGAGGCGTGGCAGCATAAGCGGCCTCTTAATTCTAAACCTTGCTTTATTTTATTAGTTATCGATAAGTGTAACTAACAATTAAATTGGTTGGTTTGTTGTGAAAATCATATTCATAGTCAGTGACCACCTATGTAGATAATTAGTAGTATTTTAGATTCAACATTTAATGTCACATTTGGAAGTAACATTTAATTGTATTGTGTTGAATTTTTTGCTTGTTCAGTCCCATGCAAGCGGATTCTTACGGCCTTCTCTAAGTCGCGGTCCAATGTTTCGGAAGAGTTACTGTTTAACTCACTGAGTCCAATAAACTTCCAATTTCAGAACTTCATACGTCAACTGCTCTTCGTAGAAGAACCGAAACGCAAGTCTACGGCAGAATGCATAGACGAGGTCAGAAAGTCTTTGGACATTTTGAACTCTAGTGTGACGTCATTGCGGGGAGATATGCAGGCCTCGGCGCAGAGCTCGCTGAGAACGCAGCTTGATGGGCTCAAGTCAGATCTAGCGTCAGTAAAAGGAATACTGCTCAACAGGTAATAAGGTCCCCTAGTTTCCATGCAGCATGCACTTCCATCGCGATATATGTAATAGTTACTAAATAATTTATGACACTGGGTCCCACGCGTTTAGATGCGCGTGTTACGTACAGTCCAACTAATATTATAAATGCTAAAGTTCATGTGTTAGTTGGTTTCTTCTTCACACTGCAACGGTTGGACGGATATAGAGGGAAATTGAAACGAAGATAGCTTAAACCCTGAATCAACACAAAGTCTACATGTCATTCCGGAGAATTTAAAAGTTCCCGAGTGAGTAAGCGAAATCTACGCGGACGAAGTCGTGAGCAGAAGCTAGTAAATAATAAATCTCCATTTTTAATCCTACGTTTTATCAATTTCGCATATATACAATTATTCTATTTAGAGTATTTAGAATTACGAGTATGATAAGAAATAATAATTTAGGTTATCAGTTTTCATGCGAGAAATTGGCAATATATGTATGTTTGCAACTTGCAAGTCTGTCCTACTAGGAAGTAAAACGTTTTGATTACAAGTCAATGACTTAACAATGTAAACATTGATAAGCGTAACCGGATTTAAGGCTTTCTGAAATAGGATTCATATTGTTCTTGCTATTTATTGTGTTCGAATGATAAACTTGTTACTGAATGAATAGGCACTCGCTCTGTTGTCTATATATTTAAACTCGATTAATGATTTAATCTATTGCATACCTAAATTTATTCCTTTTTCTTATACATAACTCGATTGTCAAATTTATAATGCAAGAAGATTAGATGTAATGTTCAAAATAAAAACTTACCCTTCTGGCGTCACGCCAAGTCACAAACCAAATTAATCACTAGACAAACGTTTTCAGAAACCAATTCCCCTCCCTAAAAACCCGTACAGACCCTCCTTCTATCCCAGCCTGGCAGCGGCAGTCCGAAGAGGCCACGTCCACAGAGGTCGCGGTGGAAGACAAGAAACCACACCGAAGCAGAAGCCAGCGTTCAGAGTCGGGGGGATCAAACTCTAGCGAAGGCGAGCAGGCTACGAAGAACAGTGACAGCAGTTTGGAGATCATGTAAGTAAAATGGCCAGCAATGTGTGACGATAAACATTTCAGTAGAAGAAATGTTCAGTTCGTGTCTTTCATACCCGCCAACTCCGCCGCGAGGTCGAGCTTGCAAATGTTCGCGAGAATTTCTAGCGCATCTTGTACTTTCTCGCTTGTCGCCTAGTGTGTCTTTATTGTTACTGACCGTAGACAAGGTATTATTTATAGACAAGCTGCTCGCTTATACCCTTTGAGGGCAATACAAACAACCGGACCAAATCACATATCACCTTTAGCAGATAAAGCTTCTCCCATTGAGTGCCTATTTATCTTATTATGAGAAATTATTACTGGTGAAAGGTTATGTTTTCATCTTTTCGAGCACTGTGGATTTTGTAGCCTAAAATAAACATAAACACAAACAACGAACAATCAAATAGTTATAACAACTCACTCCATTGTTTGGCACCAGTACTTGTAACAAACAAAATAGGCCATGAAACAATGTATACGCGGAGTGAGGTATAAAGTAAATATACTGTCGTGTTCGTGTCTACGTATAAATGCTTCGCTTTTACTCATATTATTTTGTCGTGTCCCGTCTAAGCCCTGTCCAGACTCTTCAGACTTACTTGTCTTAAGTAGTTAACAACTTTATAACCTCAAAATGCATTTTTTTGTATGAAACAGCTATTTTAAACAGAATAAAGCAATGACGAACGGTACATTGGCCAAGTTATGTCCAAGATGTTTTCTCAGTTTACTTTATTTACGATAGAAGAACTGTTTTGGCCAAAAAGGTTTCATTTTGAGGTTAGAAAGTGGTTTACCGTATAAGACAAGTAAGTCTGAACAGGGTTTAGGTAATACTCTGTCTACGCTACTGGCCAAGTAAGCAACGGATGTGTGAGTGACAAAAGAGTTGCGGACAACATGTGACCTTGGTGGTCTGGGTCTGTGCGCTCGTTTTCTCTGTCCAGTTCAATTACTAGTCAAGCCGACATAGCATCTATTTCTCCGTACTAGTGCCACTATTTCCGATCTTAGTAAAAATCATATAAGCAAGCCGTCAACTGCTGGACATAAGTCTGGTGATCCTGGTTGTTGAGGGTGATTAACAATTAGTAAGTCAGTACCTTCCATATCACCATAACAAAGTCTGTCAAATCTCATCATCTATACCTTTAACGAAACCCTATTCTATTCGTCCTTGAACCATCTCTCTCTTTCTTTAAGTGCCTCTCCACCTAGTGAAGTACAGCAATCAGTGACTTTTAAGAACAATGATTGCAGTGATAATATCATGCGTAGGATGACTGTAAAACCCACTGAGGAAGAAACTTCACATAAGCTGAAGCAGTCAGATTCTAGTGAAGGCGAGCTAGTTGCTACAAAGGACAGTGGTTCAAGTTTGGAAATTATGTAAGTAATACATATATGCAACAGCAATTCCACGGTAGTTAGTGGTTATAGGTATGTTGTAACGCAGTCTAGCCTTAGCGGAGCCGACCTTCTTTCTATTGGAACTTCTCCTTAGAATGTCATGCAGGAAGACTATCAAGTATCTGGCACGAAAGAATCTTCGAGGTCGGGAAGTCCATCTACAGTACGATAGATATAAAAAAATCTTGATTGTTGGATAGATGCAGGCCAGTGACGTTAGCTTTTTACTTGTAATTAATAGATTAAAAATCATCCGTCTAAAGCTTTTTAAATGACGGCGTTCCTACTCCACCTGTTTCATTCGAATGGCTAGGCGCGCCGTCGTATATTGAAAACACTATATTATGCAGTTTTGTTTTTTTTCAGCACATGAATCGCTGCGCCGTCCTGCCACGAACCGATCTAGTCCACCTGGGTCCTGTAAATCGGCTCCAACGGTCATTTTCTTGACATAAAACTGGCCGTCTAAATTAAAAAGAACCACTTCCTTTGATT
Source organism: Acleris sparsana (assembly GCA_923062465.1). Lineage (NCBI taxonomy): Eukaryota > Metazoa > Arthropoda > Insecta > Lepidoptera > Tortricidae > Acleris > Acleris sparsana. Next base: position 12,451,708 of record OV281296.1, read on the forward strand.
GCCATTAACAACTTTAACCATCATTTTCATCGGTATAATAGCAATCTAATTGTAGTATGGTTTTTAACCTTTTTTCCGCTCTTGGCGTTTCTAAAATGGCGACGGCGCTAGAGCCCTTGTTATGTCTATTTACAAAAATAGAAGGACGTAACTACTACTGGGTTCCTTTTTTATTTAGATGACCATATTGACCATAAGTAGTAAATAATGTATTAATATATTTTATAGATTTTTTATTGCTGTTGTGATTGGGCTATTATGGTTTAATTAACTATTAATTGTGTTTGAATTATTTTAAATCTTGGCAAAAATGTGGTTGGAAAATATGAGGGTTCTGTTCAAAGTATTTTGGCAATAATATCTGCTTAATCTTGTAGTAATAATTTTGTTTAAGTTTATGTCACCACCTCAAAATTGCGAAGCTATCTATACAGAGGCCTTAGTTTGAAAGTCGAAGTTCGAAGTTACGTTAGCTCCATCCCTGTCATTCGTCGTTCGAGACGAAGTAGGGAGAAAGGGATGGAGTTAACGTACCTTCGATTTTTATCGTACACATTGTTTTGAGTGACGAGATGCAACTGCCATTCGCCAATCTAAATTAGAAAAATAGTGTTCCTATGCTTCTAAGTTATAACTATTTGGGTCTGTTTTGTTTATCCTTGTAATGTAATACAACGAATATAAAAAGACTTGCTGTTAGTGTGACAGAAGAGTGAAGAAGTGCTGTCATTTCTAAACGAGCAATATTTTAAATAAAAAGGACGCATGCGCAATTTGATAGTCAAAGCAAATTGAACCCCCTGACTGAAGAAATAAGGTCACTAATACATTCGCGATTGTATGAGATATACTTTTTTCTAATGAGGGCAGTATGAGTGTTATGGAAAAATAGAGGAAGACACCTACACTTGCCGGCTCTATCCTTGTAAGGCACCGCGTACAAAAATGTACATCATACGATCATTGCAAATAAGATAACGTTGAAAATTTTGAGATACCCTTGTTTTTATGACTGTCATTAAATTTAAAAATTTACTTCTTTGAAATCATATCTTCATGCAACGGCAAATTCCGTTGAATGGTGCGCCTTAGGAGGCTATATTGACTCGTCGTTACGTGTCAGTATAGTCTTTATTTTTTGAGCTGAGCCGATCCTCCACGCAAAGCTATTGTTTGTGTACAATACTATTATCTTCCTTTGTTTCCGTAACCGCAAGCCGATTATATAAAAAAAGATAGAACTACATTGAATGTACATTGAATAATCAACCCTGTCTTAGTCAGTAGGTTTAAAATGTTAAGTGTCAGAATACAGGTATAAGTCTTGCGGTTACGGAAACAAAGGAAGATAATGGTATTTTGTACACAAACAATAGGCTTTGTGTAGAGGATCGGGTCGGCTCAAGAAATAAAGACTATATACTTGTTCTCGTTGCAGCGATTGCGTTAGTCAAAAGGAGCGTCCCCACTGAGAGCATTCGCGTGAATAATCGAGTGGTGTGGACGTTGAGTCGAGCGTTACAATGCTTACACACCACTCGATGTTTACGCCGTATACTCATTTCATTACACGCGAATGCTCTCTGTGGGGACGCTCCTAGACGAAAACAAGTATGATTTGGTCTTATATAGGTACCGGGTTAAATTAAAATTTTAGTAATTTTAGAGCTTCTAAAAATGAGGCTGGTAGTGGTTATTAACGTAGTTGATTGGCTTAGAAATACGGTTTAGGAAAGACAATGCTTAAAAAGCCCCAGTACAAATATTTGATTCATGCTCAGGAGTAGTGTTGCCAGAAGTCCCGATTTCTGCGGAACGTCTTGATTTATACTTAATCGGGACGTCAATTTTCCCGATTTTGAGTACAATGTCTGAGCGATCATAATTATATTAAATACTTATTCATAACAACAGGATGCCAAAAAACCGGTTTGCGGCAGTTGGCTATGCAAGACGATTTTTTAAACCTGACCTCCTACTAACTAGCTTTTGTCCCGATTTTTGATAGACTACCTGGCAACAGTTCTCAGGAGACGCTTGCAGAGATTATTCGTGGTGTTAATTTCGATCTTATTTCATCACGACCATAGACTATAATGCTTTGGCAGTGAAAAAGTCTCCGCTGTATGTGAGTCGGCCATGAAGGCCAGCCACAGTGTCATGTCGTGTGAGAATTCATACTATACACCGCAGTGGAAAGCGAACGCGCACGTCACGACTACGCGCACGCATCCGGCGTGGCACGGCCATAATGCTTTGAATGCAAAAAAAAAATTGCACTGGAATTTTTTTTAGCACTTCGATGAGCATTATTTTTCTCGTTTGTGTATGGTCATGAAAATAATTCGTGTGCATAAGGAGATACATTTAAAGCTTTTGTCGTATTTTGTTCGCTGAAAGTGTGTGAAGTTGTTAATGCGACGCTTAAGTTAAGTGTTCTGTTTGGCAGCCCCGGTCATTTCATTTAAAAGTTTATATTGAAATCAATCAGCGGCCTGTTTTATAAAGCTACAAATTACAATTTACGGGATAAAAGTTTCCAATTGACACAACCTCGACCGATGACGACCAGCCATCTGAGCAGTGTTGCCAGTTTAGACCTGCAAAACTGTTACTTGTAGCTTCATGTCCCCAGGAAGATAAAAGTAATGTCTGTCCTATATAGGTCCGCGCATAGTTATGTACCTTAACAAATTAAATTTAGTACTTTTGTACCTTGTGGTATAGGGTCATAGGTTGTGTGTACAAAATATGTAATGAAATCATTTAAATTATTTATATTCAATGAAAAATTTAATTAAGTTCTGTACCAATATGATGTATTGTATTGTGACATTTATTTTTATGACATGACACTAATTTTATATACAAAATTAAAGTCATTAAAACTATGGAATTGTCTTGAGTTCTTTTTAAATAATTCAAAAATCCCAGCATTTGTAAAACTTTGCGTTCTCCTTCTGAAGTCTTGCTCAGTTTTGTTTGATTGATAAGATGAAGACAAAAAGATTCATTCCAAAAATTTGAGTGTCTAATATTTTAGTGATAAATAAACCAATGATAAGTATTGTTCGTTTTTCATTTATTTCTGTTAATATCTGTGATTGATAAAAAAAACTAGCCGTACTTACACCAAATTATCGCGTCGCACGGTTGGATCTTTTGTTCGTTTAGTCGATTCAATGATCAGGATTCAATATGTTAAGGAGCGTCCTCACTGAGAGCATTCGCGTGAATATTCGAGTGGTGTGGACGTTGAGTTGAGCGTTACAAAGTTTACACACCACTCGATATTCGCGCCGAATGCTCATTACACGCGAATGCTCCCAGTTAGGACGCTACTTTAAGTAATTTGCAATTTTAATTGAGGAAACTGACATTCCCTTTGGATTATTTCCAAAATAGTGTCTGCAATCGCCTATCTTTTAGCCGTGACATGCTCACTTCACAAACGCGCTGTGGCGGTTGCCACTTACCCTGCGTCTTAAAATATAACCCTGTCGACGAAGCAATAAAAATGCAATCAATCGTGTAATATCTGTTTTATTTGGCGTAGTCCAGAGCCACGTATTCTGGAGAGAAATGCGTTTAAATAGACCTTTTCTACCCGACTGCGGCTAAGCCCAAGAGAAGGCTTATGTGTTTGACCTGTATGTATGTCCGACTCTATGTTCCCTCGTAACTTATAGTTTCGCCATGTCCGTCCGTCCGTCCGCAGCCTAGCTCAGAGACCCTTAGTACTAGAAAGCTGTAATTTGGCATGAATGTACAGTCAACCAATTTGATTTCTAGGCCACTATGGACTTTGTCAACGTGACATTGCAAACCAAATAATGTCTCTTACTCCCAACTAGGGAATGCAAAAACCGGTGTAAGTAAAAAACCGGTTAATAACCGCCTCGACGGATTCAAAACCGGTTAACCGGTGATTAACCGGTTTTTTGCAAACTATTTGAAATCGTGAATTACACGATAATTTTACTATTCTTGGTTACTTTTGGTGTAAACGGCGTATTTTTTTAGATGTAAATAGGTATTTAAATGATTAACTCTGTACTAAACTAATTATACATACGGTTATTTATGTTTATATATTTATAGTAAAACTCCCGTGATAGTCGGACACTCTGCGCTCGAAGTTGTTGACGACTATATTTACCTGGGACAAACGGTCCAGTTAGGTAGGTCCAACTTTGAGAAAGAGGTCACTCGTCGTATCCGACTCGGCTGGGCAGCGTTCGGAAAGCTTCGCAGCACCTTTACGTCCAAATTACCGCAGTGTTTGAAGTCAAAAGTCTTTGACCAGTGTGTGTTGCCGATGATGACTTACGGATCTGAGACGTGGGCGCTAACAATGGGCCTCATAAGGAAGCTCAAAGTCACTCAGAGGGCTATGGAGAGGGCTATGCTCGGGGTTTCTTTGCGTGATAGAATCAGAAATGATGATATCCGCAGTAGAACTAAGGTTACCGACATAGCCCTAAGAATAGCTAAACTGAAGTGGCAGTGGGCGGGGCACATTGCTCGCAGGACTGATGGCCGATGGGGTCAGAAGGTTCTGGAGTGGCGTCCGCGGACCGGAAGACGAGCTATAGGTAGGCCTCCAACAAGATGGAGTGACGACCTCGTCAGGATCGCGGGACCGCGGTGGATGCGAAAAGCACAAGACCGGTCTGAGTGGAAAGCCTTGGGGGAGGCCTATGTCCAGCAGTGGACGTCTTTCGGCTGACATGATGATGATGATGATGATGATTTATAGTATATTTAGAAATGTTTAAGCGAATAAATAAAAAGCATATGATTCTTCTCATCATCTTAATAAACTTCAAAACAAATCAACAAGTGACGAATTAAATTATAAAACTTAAATTATACTTATATAAAAAGTATAATTTTAAATTTTAAAAGTTTAACAAACTTGTAACTAAAATATTGGTTCTTTAGTGTAGCAAACTAAAACAATGGGGTTTACCCAGCCCAGCCACAAACAAACCCTTTCTGCTCTTTTTTTTAACGCGGCCGCGGCATTACTAAAACGGAGTGGGGGTGGTTAATGTTTAAAGCTGTTCAATTAGTATAGGGAATAAGTACTATATAAATTAGCTCCAGCAATGTAAATTTTTCATGTAGCTCGTGTATTGTATCAGTAGTTCAGCACGTTAATGAAGAAATTAAATAAATAAAACTTCTTGCTATTCGCTACACGAAAAAATCGAGTATGTATTTTTGTTTTTTACAAAATAAGAATACGTTTCCTTTCCACGCTATAAGTATTCGTCATTTTATAGTCTGAAGAATATTCTGGGGTATCTAATTGAGGCAATTTACAGTCTTTTAAGGGCAAGTTCCAATTCGGTTAATAACCGGGGAAAGTTATAAAAAACCGGTTTTTAACCGAGATCAAAAACTTTTGGTTAATCGGTTAACCGGTTAACCGGTTTGCATTCCCTACTCCCAACAGGTTGAGTTTGGGCACCTAAAAAAAATACGTGTCTGTTATTTTAGACTACTTTCTAACATATATCAAAATCAACAAAATCAGAGTCGGACAGTTTGGTACCTTTCCTTGTAAGTAGAATTCATTGGTTCTTGAGTTACAAACTGTTTAAATGTTTATACCTACCGCAAACTTATTTGCCATGTTGGTAAACTGACCGCGACCTGTATGGGAATAACAGTTTTCCAACGGCATAGTTAATTTGTCGCGAGGCATCGCGAGGTATAATCTGTTTATAGTATAGCTCTTGGAATTTACGATGGCGACTGGGCTTTACTTGTGGTAAACACATATCTGTACACATGTCCAAGTGTGCGTGAGAGCGAAAATGGGTATGGTAAGCATAAAAAATAAAGAGAAAATTCTATTCTTCTTGAAGAAAGTGAGACTTTAGCGACCATTGCTCGTCCCTACAAACAATATAAAATAAGATAAAACATTGAAAACAACATACTATTAGTGTTCTTGACGTGATATGCGAACTATTTAGTCATGTATGCAGCGACCTTCTTGGTTGCATCTTCTACAAAATTGATGTAACTAGGTATCATTTGTAATGTCTTCGTATTTTCTGTCCTTATATTACGTACAATTTTATTTTAATTAAATCTATCTGTAGGTTTTTTATTTATTTCAGAGGGCTTATTAGGGCCGTGTTTATCGCGTGACTAAACGTGGATAAAACATCCTTCACTCTCGCACTTATATACTTGTCAGAAAGTTACGAATGTTTTATCCACGTTTTGGGACCCAATAAACACGAATAGGCCCCACAGTTCTAAATTAATTACTTATTTTTATTTCAGCATATGTTAGAATAAAAATACTTAATTATACCTCACTATGAATAACATAATGACATGCTGACGGTACTTCGTGGCAGTTATCGTCGTGGAAACAATATGCACAAGTGACTTGAGCGACGGCGCGCTCGCGACTGATCGCTCCGTCAGACACGCTCACTACCGCAATGTGCATGTACACGTTCAACCACTAACAAAGCCCACTCGCCATCGTGAATTGCAAGAGCTATAACGGCCTCGGAACCCTACACTGGGCCAGGGCATGGTCCGACATTTACGTAGACGATAGTAATATCAAAAAATTACAGTCTCGTTTTTAAAGCTTGCATTTTATTACACTTATCTGCTTTTCGCATATAATATAGTAAGGTAGGTAAATGAAAAACCAAATGGCAAGGTAAACAATAAAGCTGATTAAATTAATTTTATAATGGTATATTAATTTGTTTTAAAGACCAATAAAAAGGAAAATGTATGCATATTTGTATGTGGATATGTCCATTCCATTGTTATATCCTGTAGCCTAAACTGCTTGAACAATTTTCAAGTGGTGTCTATAGATTAGTCTGGTTGTGGGAGTGACATAGGCTATATATATTATTTTTCATCACACTTGCTCGTAAATGGTGTTATTCCATGCCTGTATACAGAAGGACAATGGCCTAAATTGTTCCCGCGGGAATTATGGCGAGTTTGTCATCCCTAGGGAGTAATGACTTTCTTTTTAAAATTTGCAACTCTTTCGTACATAATTTCTGACTAAGGAGGTTTAATTTTCAGCCAAAAATTAAATCGGTTTTAATTTCATCTTTAAAAATTAGCTATAGACTAACTTACATTACACAAAACCTATATGCTTCATTAAACTTCATTATTTTTATACCTATTTCAAGTTTATATCAACATTTATCATTAATTTTAGTAATTATACATTTTTATCAAATTGGCTAAATCTGGCTCGAATCCAGGTCGAAACTAAACGCAGTATTTGTGGTCACAAAAAAAATATCGTTTCCATTTACGTTCCCGTCCGTCAAAAGTTATTTCTTTATATTTTGCAGAGTTAAAGTGTTTTCTCTTTGTTTTTTTCCTCGCAAATGTGATGAAAACCATTGTGTGTATCACAGGCAGTAAGGGGATTACTAACTCGAGTCATTAAAAGCCCTCCGCCTTCGGCGTCGGGCTTCTAACACTCTCGTTAGTAATTCCCTTCATACTACCCTTGATGCACAATGTACTATTATTTATTTATTAAAAAGATGATTACAACATACATAGGAACATATGTCCCACAAAACCGTTTGCACAGTTTGACTGTGGGATCGAGATATGTTTACATAACATTAAATTCAATTGAATTATTTAAAAAACCGACAAAGTGCGAGTTGAACTCGCATGGAGAGGGTTCCGTACATTTATGACACAGTACAAAATACCACATTTTAAAACCTCAGACAGACGCGAGTTAACTACTAGGTACTAGCGCTATCTAGTGGTGTTTTAGTGAACTATTTTCTGTAAGTGAATGTATTATATTGACTTTACCACTCTATTTTCAGTTGATAGAATTCTTACAGGTTTTCCTCTGATCTACAAGCAAAGAACTACATTTTGTATTTTTTTTTTAAATTTTGGATATTTGGCCTTCAAGTTTCGTCTCCTTTCATGCATAAAAATAAAACTATATTTGAAAAAATATATATTTGAGAACCTCATAACCAGGCCTTTCATTTGATACATGACACAGTAAGGTTTATCCCCAGAAAGAAACATATTTAAAAAAAAAACTGCACGTCGGAGGAGCAAATGGGCTGTGACAGACAGACGCATAAGTGATCCTGTAAGGGCTCCGTTTTTTTAATTTCTTGCACGGAACCCTAAAAAGGCATTATTTTTTTATATTTAGCGTTCATTACACTATGGTATTATAGTAATTAAGAATCCGGTATTTCGGGAATGAGCGAACTCCAGGTGTCAATTTTATCCCAATACGTCCTAATCGTCGCAATAAAACACATATGTATAATAATACGATTCTATATTATAAAAATACATCACAAGGTGTATATTGAGCTTAATTGAAAGTCCTGTATAAAGATAGAACACGTTGCTCCAAAGTTTTGGAATTGAGATCAACAAGACAAGATTTAAAGACACATCTAACCACTTCATTGGACATTGAATACATAGTATTAGGTCAACAGTTAACGACATCGGAAAGCGGGGTTTTTACACAGAAAGGAAAGGTTTAAATAACATTTTTAACAACACATAATATTTTGTTCGATATTTTTGCTATGGATCCCAACAGTGATATTACTACACTTAAATGAAGGCGTCGTCTCCTAGAAAATTAATTGTTGTAAAGATTGGCTTCCGGAGCTGTTATACCAGAATGCAAGTATAAAGGATGTCTTACTTTTTTTGATTTATATAGCCTCAGAGCACTTGTCTCTTTCATTGCGGGCTAGTTAGGGGGAGACCAAAGCCGCAAGCAAGTTATGCTAGCCCCCTGTTAATTTTATATGTTGGAGAGTGAGACAAGCAGGTAGCACTTTACTACAGGGGCTACAGCCACATCGATGTACTTTGGGTATATTGATGGCCTCACTGTTGAGATTCAATCTTAAAACGAGAAAATACGTCCCAGCAGTAGTCAAATAAGTTACATCTACGCTCGCGAGTTGCAATAGTTCTTTAGTCAAGGGTATAAGTACACAACGCGTACACGTACGATTACGATTTTTATTTACTGTCTATAGGTATTTAATAGAAAAATATATACTTATTTTCTAACGCTACAATTTAAATCGTATTTAACTGTGTGTAATTTTATTTCAATAGATAGCCGGGAAAAAAAACTTAAAATTAAGTATAACACTAATTTTGAAACTGGGATTTTGAGATAAGAAATAACAATTATAAATATTATAAACAGTCACAAAATATTTTTCGCAACATTTTTTTTTTTTGGTACTGGAGCAGAGATGTCAATTGTACATGTAAGTATTTTAAGTGTCTTAAACACAGGAAGTGACTGTGTCTAATTAGGAAAATATATTTCTTAGTAAGAGTTGACAGTAAAGATTTTTTAGTCAAGCATAAACGCTCCAATACCATATAATATAAAATGTTCTTATACATCAATATAATTAGACACAAAAAGACAATTAATATCAATTTCCCTTGAGACATGCTTAGACGCTGCATCAATTTATAATTGTGCTTGTGCCATCTTAATGTGGTCTAAATAATATTTTTGCTTCTTTAGTGATATGGGTGCGCACTAAATAACGACATGCTTCTTTTATAGTCATTATTCTGCAAACCTTTTAGTGGATCACCCACTTTTACACATTATAATTCCCATTATCCAACATCTTCTTAGCCTTGGTCAAATCTTCTAACAAGCACCTACCCTTCTCTGTCCTTACCATCTGTTTCTTCGGAAGTAAATTCTTCGATAAATATGCTATCAACTTGTTCCATTCTTTTAATAAATAGAATTTTTTGCCTTGTTTCGTTTCCAACGGTATCGGCCCATTAGAATGCTCAAACATGACATTAATTACATTTTTCTGGTTCTTCGTCCCTTGGCTTGCCTTGAGCATGGTAAGTTGCAATGTGTCAATGTTCTTATGTACGCTTAAGATTGGTTTCTCGTATATGTTATTATATTGGTTACTGATATCTTTGGGTCCAACGACATACATGACGTGTGTAGCGATTTTGAACGCCTCAGAAGCCCAGATGTACGGATCCTGGTCTGATGTTGAGGATATGTCACCGTCAAACATGATTTCGAAACCGAATTCCGCGCGCAAGTAGTTGACGAATGAGGAGACGCATTCGGCGTGAAGACGGTTAGCTGGTGAGTAAATTACTAGAACCTTCGTCGGAGCTGGTATTTCATGCCCTAAAACAAGGTATATTCATATTTTAGCTGTTTAAAAAGATTATGGGACTCTCTTTTTCACTGCGTTTTAATAATCAAGACAATAAAAGCTTTAGTAATTATACGACAACCAGATAAAACGAAATATAAAATGATATATTGCATATGTACAAGTTCACTTGCCTGAAGTACTGTAAGGGAAAATGAAAGACGTACCTGTTTCACTTATATCACAATGTGAATAAGACATAAAAAAGGTACGTCTTTCAGTTTCCCTTACTGTACACACCATAAATGTCCAAGAATCAAACAAAAATATCCGTTTTTTTATATTTTGCAACAACGCAGAATATAGCAAAATATCAAATGAACATAGGGTTATTTTTGGTCCTTAAGACATTTTTGATGCGTGTTAGACTATTATTATTATAAGCGATATTCTTGTACACTCGAAATTATAAGTAGCGGTACATTTTATTTGTCGTAAAAATGTATTAAAGTGATTTGGTTCTCAAAAACGAACTGACAATTACGGTTTTTACACAACAAGGAGTTCGAGAGTTCGAGCAAAGGCAATAACGAATATAACGATGTTACAAGGTTAAAAATATATTCACGTAGGTACATAATCATACACATTTAAATTGTATGGTACTTAATAATTCGACGAATATATTCGTCACGATTGACAGCGCAAATGGATGATGATGATGATGAGTGGGGACGCCGCCGAGGCAGGCGGGCGGTCGAGTGGCTCTCCATTAATTCCGCCCAGCGCAAATGGATAGTGTGAGCACTATGAGTGATATGGCACTCTAAAGGTTAAATAGGTGAATGTCAAAAATATTCCAAGTCATAAATTTAAACACATTCCCAAGACATCATTATCATTAGTATTATTCAAATTCAAATTCAATTTATTTAATTCAAAAATACTTTCCATATTGCACATACATGACACAAATAATAATAATAATAGTACAAATAATGAATACAAAGAGTTCTATTTGGGTCTGTGCAGTTTTTTCCAATGGTTCTGGAGGGAGCCATGAAACCTCTCTGCAATAGAACACAGCATGCTGTTTGGGCTACCCCGCAATCTGTGCAACAGGGATGCGACTTTTTTGTGCAGTATAGCAGTAAAGCCATCTGTTTGAGCATCTGCAAACATCAACGAAGCGCTGCAGAATCGAGGCAGCCCCAGCAACATCCTAAAACCATTGTTGTACTAGACTCTGAGGGCACTGATAGCCTTCTGCGTGAAGTTGATATACAAGCTGCAGGTGAAGAACTGACAAAAAGGTTTAAACAGCGACGCTTTTACGTTATTTGTACACCTTGCCAACCAATTATGACTTGAAGGCCGTAAAGATAATAATGCATTGGACTGTTTGTGTAGTAATGTGTTTAACTAATATTAGTCATATGATTGTAACTATTTATCATTACACAATGCAAAAAGTTAAACTTGTATCAATGAAGTCCTAGAATATGGAAAATGCTTTTGAAATTCACGCAAATAACATAGGCAGAAGTTTTGGTTAGTTAATAATCCTGACTTACTGAAAACAAGTCCGTAGTCCCGACAGAAGTATCGCCGAAGTACGCGGAGCATGATGTAATACGCGAACAGAGACGCTACAAATAGGGCAGTGATGCTTGCTATGCACACATTGAAGCTATGCACGTTGGTGCCTGAAACATTCACAATATTACAAAATTGAAATACTCAAACTCAGGCTTTTCAGCAGAAAATGTATATAGTAACATGATTAGATTATGCAGATACTTCCAAATAATATTGTTATACCAGAGGCACAACAAACAGTTTTAGCTCAAGCAGAAAAATTAGTATATTAAAGGCTAAATCGCCTAATCGGTTAAGAGGATTGTGAAGCGCCGCTATATCACGCAACTGTCAAAAAAATCACTCTATATGTTGTAGTTATTGTAAAGAACTAAGTCTGTACGTTTGTTTATTAGTTTCTAAGAAATATTTTCTTGGAAATGAGAAGGTACAGACATAGTTTTTCACGCTATCTACAACATATTATAAAATCGTAAACATCGAACTATGTTTAAGAGGATGGAAACATTATCGCATTTGGATTAGAATTTTTTAGATTCACATTCCTCTTAAACAAGTTAAAATACAGTTGCAACTTGTGAAGATCTTTGACCTTGAAAAAAAAAGTTATCAATCTTATTGAACTTACTGACTGTAAACCTGGGACTCTCGACAGCTTGACATGCTATACTCCCATCCTTACATCCTTCATGTAATGGCGACACAACAAAATAATAAGACCCAGGGCTCCCAAGTAAACTGTAGTCATACATTACTTCATCAGTAAAGTTCTTCAGACTCAACATCTTGTTTTTAACAACCTCTTGATCGCATGTGCCTTTGCATTCTCGGATGACTTGAATCCGATAGGAGTCTATCTGGAGTGGCTCTGGGGGCGCCATAATGTGAAGTCTGATGGAGTCAGACAGGATTTCCAGGTAGACAAATGGTTTCCAGTTTGATTCTGAAACCGTGCTACCTGTAAAAATACAACAATTTGGAAATTGATTACCATAACATTAGTTTCACTTCATTTTTTTCATATTAAATTACCAAACATGTAATTAGATACAAAATTCAACAACTTACTTAACATCAGAGCTGATGGCACATTGAAATAATATCGTCCCCTATTCACTACATTATCATCTGATGCCTCAAAGTCCAGGATATGGGATTGGCCAACACTGTCCACACTGTCGGGCCAATAGCAGTCATAGTACAAAACTGATTGGTCATTTATATTGGCTTCATTGGACAGCACTATGTTCCTGCAGTGATTGTTTTTGGCTTCCTCAAACCTGAACTTCATTGCTGAAAGAGATGTTTTTGGGGTTAGATTTCCATACAAAATAGAACACAATATCACATGTAATGGTATTAAATATGTTAAATTGGTCTTAAATAATGTGTAAACTAACTTGTGCATTAAATAATGCAATTGGAATTCTGATTTTTAGCTAAGAAAAATAGTTTAATCGCATTCCTGTTCATTAAAAAATATTTTTACTTTTTATTTTCATGACAACAAACTATTACAAATTAAATTTCAACAGGTTTACATTTCTACGGAACTGTTCTTTTGAATTGTATAACCTGGCAATCAGAATTTGACCTAAATAATATAAAAACCATCTTACTCTTCCATTTAATGTTGCTGAATGTGATGTTAAGTACTGTGTAGCTACGCTTGTAGTTAACTGAGTCATTCTTGAACACTCTGGTCAATATATGCGGCTTCAACTTTACGCCACCAATATGGGCATTTGATGCTATAGGCCCAAAATTCATGGCCTTGCATTTTTCACTGCTGAAGTATTCTACTGTACAGTAGTCATAATCATTATTGGTAAGGTGACCCAAAACCTTAAAAATCACAAAAGTTGAGTAGGTATGTTAGAATTTGCCAGATGGATTCAGAAGGGTAAAGAAGCGCAGTGTTTGAACCGCCCCTGCTCATATGTTACCAAAAAATACATGTAACATTACGCATCGCAAAGGCATTTATTTTCCAGGTATCTTGTAAGTACCTTATCACAACTACCTATTCTAATTGAAAGTACTTAAATGCCACAGACATACATATTAATGTCTAATTCGGTAACACAAAAGCAGAGCAGCTCCAACAGTCCGTGGCCTAACCTAAAATAAAAATTACTGCATAAGGTATTTTATTATAATTTTAATATAAGTATTATTTATACTGGGATTTTCCTTAGAATCTTAGATGATTAGAATGACAGCTCATTAAAACACTTATTACTCTTATTTATTTAACTTTACATAAATACTATATGGTACAAACCTAATAAGAATTTAAATAATTAATTGCCTATTTTTAAACACACCGCTTGTGAGTATAGTGACTTATGAAATACGGCTGTCATTCTAATCATCTATGGAAAATTCCAGTATAAAGTAACTTCAAATCAAATTCTTAATAATAAAATTAACTTTTCCGCCATTTAAAAAAGCTAATGAGATTCCCATTCAAAAACCCATGATAATCCTAAAACTATGATTTTGGGATTTACTGTCTTTTTGATTGATTCTTATTTATACTTTAATACCTTTCTTAATATTAATAATAAAAATCATTCAAAGCAAAAACCAATAATTTAATTTTAATTTTTTTACTAAGGCTCACAAGAAATACAGAATGCAGGGTGCATTTACATACATAGACAAAGGCATCAAATCACTAATGAATTTATTAAATAAGTTGCAAAATATAAAGAAAATGACAAATTTCATTAAATCATACTTATAAAAGAAAAGTTTGCCTTTTCAGTCAATTTATGGTCAAATAAGTGTTTTTTATGAAACTTTTTTTGTGTGCAATAATGAGTTTACTTACTCATAGATTATGTGAGTAAGATCTTAGCTGTTATGAGGTATTTTTTGTATTTATTAAAATAAATTTTCAATGTGAACTGTAGTCACCACTAACAAAAATGTCACCCAGTTACAAGTAACTACCTGTCGCGATAGATGTATATGTAGCATAATATAAATTAGCATTTCGGGTGACAGTCACCGTGACTCATGTTACCTCTCTCTCCCCTCGAAACATAATAATAGAATGACGCAATTGACGTCACATTCAAAATAAGTATGCATATTATAATAAATTACTGGTTAGAACTATACAGAAAAGCGAAGACTATAATAGATTTAGTAAATAGGTAGCACACAAGGAAAATCACGTAGAATAATCGTTCTTACGACGTTCTATGTACTAGCACAAAATAGTCGACTAGTCGAACATGGTAGGAAAAATCAATAAAACTAGTTCATAGTAAAATCAACTTTGATTATATATTTGCAAGTGGATCTTACCTGAGTAGTACATTTCTGAGTCTGGTTAACACATAAAGGTCCCGAACCAGAAGCGTATTGTAATGAATAAACAATCAAAAACAAAAACGCATATCGTGAATTCCACATATTAAACGGTCCAGAAAGCCAGTCTAGGATAATGACACGTGTTGTTTTATCATTTCTCCGTTTGACTTAGTTAAACAAGTTTTATATTTCACATCAGAACCAACTTAAAATAACTAAAAACTTGGTAAAATTGTTTACACCCAGAGCCGAAAACTCAATCGCTGATAACTATAAATACAATATGGCGACTTTTTTTTTAAATTATTGATTTAGAAAAGTGCGTTCCACTTTTGTTTGCTCAACATAGCTCAACATAAAATTAAAAAAATAAGTGATAAAAAAAAAGATTTGTGGGAAATATATGAACTAGTCGCTTTCTTAAATTTGTTATGTTTAGAAGTTATCCACAATACTGGATTTACTTAGGAGTCTTACAACAGAAATTATTCTGACCAGGGCCAAAAAACCATGAATTTATGACATAATGACAGTGACATCTGTCTTTTTGACATTAGCTTTATGTCGAATCTTCGACGCCTAATTTTTGGTACAAACACAAAATATTGAATCACAGACTGTGATGTGATTCACAGTTCTGGATCTACTACCCAACTATTTATTACAAAATCAGCCTCGTTAAATATAATGTTTCGTTAGTGAAATCAGATAACTATCACGTCGCCACAATGACCGTAAGTTTGAACTGTCGTATTTATGTCTATCTAAAATGTTCACTGCAGTTTTTATTTACATCCTATTTATTATTCCTAGTAAAATATCCACATCCTGCGATAGTTAAAATGGCAATTGATGTAAGGGACAAATCACTACTTTTTAGGAGAAATTAAATAAAAAATGTACCTATAGAAAACACCGCACTTTTTTAATTTTTATGCTTTCGTTTTGGTGTGGGACGATTTAGTTTAATTTTTCGATCTGAATCGATTACAACCATTAAATTTTACGTACCTAAATGGAATAGTTTCCAAGATAGATGTCCTTTATGTTTAAAATTTTACAAACTTGCCCTTTAATGCCTAAACACAAAAAAAATATCTTATTTGTTAGGTCTTTAATTACTATCCAAATGATATTTATGGGTCGTATTGGGCAAATTTGTTCGAAACTTAAACACAATGTTTGTTAAAATCTAAAAAAGTTTAACATTCAATTCATACATACATAAACAGACTGCTAACTATAATCTTTTTTTATTAAAGAATGAACATAACAATATTTCAACTTATAGTGGATTTATACCAAATTGGTATAAAAATAAAAATAAGTAAAATAAATATTTTTCCATTAGAAAATCGTAATGAACATTCTACAAAATGTAGCATTAAGGAACTTAGCTTCTTTGTTATTCTTCATTATTTATACTAGGACCATTAGCATATTTAAATTAATATAATCTTTCTGTCATTAAAGTCGGTCATTAGTTAGGCGATTCTTTTAGAAAATTGTAATAAACATTTTAGAAAACACAATATAACATGTAGGACTTATTTTCATTTGAATAATAAACTAAAACATTGGCATGATTAAATTAAAATGAACTAACAAATTGTATGTGTTTTTACAACTATTTTATGAGAAATCATAATAAACAATTAAGAAAACATAATCTAATAGGATTTTTTTTATTTTATTAGTGTAATATACTAGATCCAATTTACCAAACTTAGTCATTGGCCTCATCTTCATTTGTACTTAGTTCTTATTCAGCTTTTTCAGGAAGTCGGTCTTGAGTAGTTAAAGTAGTTGCTAGCGATAGGAATTGTGTATTATTTAAAAGTTGACTTCGCAATATGGATGGTAATAAAACCCATAGTAATATTAACATGCAATGACAAAACATTTTAAGGTAATAATTTCGTTTTGGTCTTAACATATATTTCATGTTTTTACTTATCTTAAAAAATACTATATTTTAGTTGTAACAGTGTCAGAATTGAAATTTGAATCTTATATGCCCCAAAGTACTTCAAAAAGAATAAAATTATGTGGGTTGTAAAAACATTGATTTGACAGTGCTATTTTTAATAATAATTTATTTAGAATCAAGTCCTTAGAACCATTTCAATTTCATTTATAATGTACGAGTATACAACCAAAAATATTTTTTTTGGTAATTTTTATTATTTCATATCTCGGTAAATATAATTGAGAGAGAAACTTTATATATACTAGTTAATAGAACTTTGCGTCTAGATTAAGATTATGTAAAATAAAATATTTGAGCAAAAATCCTATATGTCAATTGCCATTTTAACCTTCAATAATATAATTAATTAACTCCAACTGTATATAACATAATTCATAGATGCTATATCACAGACCATTTGCCGGATCTGTTACACACACAAACAGATAATTTGTTGTTTGTTATCAGTATAAAGTGTAGGTATTTTAACATTGGTTTCTATCAAAGAGCACTTCCTGTGTATTCTATGTGCTCATTAATTTTATTTAGTATGCAGACCACATTTTAACTTTTTTAAATTTGCAGCTTCCCAGGTATGTTAAAACTTCCTTTAAACTTTATAAAGTTTAAAGGAACTAATGTGTTTGGTTGTTTTTTATAAAGCATAATAATGGGTCAAGTTTAAAACTGTGATCATTTAAAACAAAAATGTAATTTTTGTTTTATGACACATCATAATCAGTTCTTATCAAACAGGAGTAAAGTTATTTCCTGTTAAATTTTTGACTTTGTTGAATGAATAGAACTCAGAGAGTCTAATTAATTAAATAAACTAATATAAGGGGACAATGTCACACAAATTGACCGAGTCCCAAATTAAGCTCTAGGCTTGTACTATGGGTACTAGACAATGATAAAATCAGTTACGTAGAGAAATACATATTTAAATACCTATATAGACAACATATACCTAATCTGGATGAACTCACATATACCTGCCCTTACTGGGATTTGAACTCCTGACTGCTAGCTTCATTGGCAAGGTCACTGCCAATTAGCTAACTAAGGTGAGCTAAGAATGTCGAATGTGTATTTAATAAAATAAATAAAATCTGTGTAATGAAATATCAGATTAGAACTCACCCTCTATACAGATTGATGATTAATTATAATAAGATCTAAGCGTGGAGACAGCGGGAGCGACTTTGCTTTATAGCAATATGTATGCTATTAAAATCTAAAATCTTATAGTAGATTTCACACTGAGGGGACTGTTTTATGTCACGGGTGCGATATTGAATTCTAAGCAAATGCTTGAGGGATCGTCCAGATTTAAGTCTCGAGCGCAGCGAGGGTGATACGAGTTAATTCCTGAGCGAAGCGAGGACATTAAAACAGAGTCCTGAGTGCAGCGAGGGATTCAAGGTCGCCCAAGACGAAAACAGCTTTATCCCAAAGAAGAATACTTTACTTTTCTCATCCTTTGGGAAACAATAAAAATCAAGGCTACTTGCTAAAACAACGTGTTACTAAAACTTAAAGTACCTTAATAAAAAAAAACTAACTAATTGTAATTTTTCATACGAATTCAAATCTCATTATTACCATATTATGACCCGGCGGGTTATGTGGTAAGCCGATGGTTATAATGACTTACTTTAGATAAGGTATGCATGATATAATTGGGCAATTTCGAGCATGTGGTATGAAAAGGTTGTTTAGGTACTTGTCTTTCAATCATGCAGGAATAGTTCATGTCTTGCCTGTTAGATTATATATATATATGTAAACACTTTATTGTACAATAAACAGAGATTGAAATATAATATTTGCGGAATAGGAATGTACAAAGGCGAACTTATCCCTTTAAGGAATCTGTCCCAGCTAGCCTTTAACTACCTACATATTATGATACTACTATTGTATATAAATATTGTACTAAAAAAACAGTTCCTAAAGGAATAACAATAAACGAGTTCTGTGCAGACGGATTCGTGGGCTAAGTAGTCATAAACCGACGAGGCGCTGGCCTAGTTGGTAGTGTCCCTGCCTACGAAGCTAGTGGTCCTGGGTTCAAGTCCCGGTAACGCGACTTGAACCTTGATGATCGCGAATATTTGTTCCTGATTAATGAATGTTTTCTATGTATTTAAATATATATTTATCTATATAAGTAATTTATATCGTTGTATAGTACTCATAGTATAAGCCTAATAGAAGGCTGAGATAAAGGGTCAGAAAAGATATAGGTAAAGTTACTTTCTGCTTTGCCTTTACAAAATGCCTAATTCTAGCATTTTTCAATCCAACCGGGCAATTCAGGTCGTAATAATAAACCTTATCAAATTACAGATATTTCGGTTAATTGGTCATTAAGTAAGTTTTATAGTTTACTTTTAGATTAATGGTGGTTTTAATTGAATTTCATTTTTGGCAAAGAACTTCTAGCCAAACAAAAACTTTATTTGTGGCCTTTATGAGTAATATTCGGTACCCCAAACACCATTTTTTACCTTCGATCGAGTAAGAAATGTTATTGAGAAAAGGTATATGGCGATTGATTGATGGCGCACCTGGTCCGTATTTAGTACCAAAATTTGATAGCAAGTTGACAATGATTTTGGTAACGTTAATGAGTAGTAAAGGTGAAGTGTACGTACAATAATATATAAAAATATGAGTCTGATTTATATAGGGATTCTCGCAACGGTTAGGTTAGGTTCAGAACACGTTTTCAATAAGTACAGACAACTGCAAAGAAAAGTAACCCCTCCCATTAACCTACCCCCAAACTAAGCTCTAGGCTTGTACTATGGGTATTAGTCAACGATAAACATATTACCTATATATATAAATGCGTACGTAAATACGTAGAAAACACCCAAGACTCAGGAACAAATACTCATTACACAAATATCTGCTTAAATCGAATGGAACCCGTGACTGCTAGCTTCGAAGGCCAGGGCTACAACAACAGGGCGTGTCGTGAACTACCTGAGGCAATGGACATGTTTCGCAATACTTTCTACCAACGAAATTGTTACTACACTAGGGAATTAAATGACACCTCTTGAAGTAGTATTCAGTAGGTATGTCTCGAATATTGCGAAAAATCTGGCTTATATAAGCGTAAAACAGTCTTTCATTTAACTTATCGCAAATGAAGTTAATTAATTTCGATTTTCCAATTACCTCTAGTGCTCATCAATTAAATTAAGTCGTAAAGCCGTTTTCAATCAAGGAATAGGTAGTACTTTTTTTATTTTGAGGGTTCCGCGCCCAAAGCACTTAACGAAGTCCTAATTTTCTTACTCTGCAAAAGGTAAAAGGTCTCTGTAAAAGGTCCCTCGTTCATAAACGGAATAAGTTCCAAACAAGGGGTCATTCTATGCAACACGTTGACCTATTTAAAACCGAACGTTGACCTAAAAATGTTGTTCTGAGTGGATTTGTTTTTCTATCTTATCATTATCAAACGTTATTCTCTAGATCTCATCAAGTACCTACTTACGAGTATATCAGAAAACACGTTTTAACTCACAAACTAGCGAATTTGGCGTCTATATCAAAAACGTAACTAGTTACTGCAACTTATCTATACTATGTACCATGTACTGTTTATAAACGACGAATACTGAAAGTGCTGATAATTTAACTGTAACGAAATAAACAAGACAGGATAATTTTATTCTCTGATTTCAATCAACCTTTACTTGCTTGCTAAATGGACAACTGCTCCACATCACTTATTTTAATAGATGAACTATTACGAAAACAAAAAAAGGAAATAATTAACTAGGTACTTAATTTAAAAAATACATGGAACTCTAATAGTACGGGGCCCGACTGCCACTTGACTGTTATTTTTTTCCTATTGTGTTTCTCAGTCTTGTTTAGGTATTGGATCTTGTGACTAACATGGATATGGAGAAATCTGTAATGTTTTTTATATTGTTTATAATATTGTTGTATGTTATGTTTATCTGTGTACATATGTCACCTATATGTTTTGATGTCTAGCATTTTTGTGGGCTGATAAATTGTTTTTAATAATATTGTATCTTATGTCGATATCGATCAAGTAATTCTGTACGATAAAATAATGTCAAAGTAAACGATGCACGTATAGGTTAGCCAAATAGTTTGGAAAATATCTCTGTACGTACATACAGTTATTGGCAACATGATCCAATTTTTACTGAGAAACTGGCGCATAGTGTTCACCACCTGAAAATATTGCAGTTTTACCTGTACGTCAAACTCCTTTTTGCCAAGCATTATTCTTTTTCGGTTGTCATGCTGAAAACAGGGCGCTGTATTTTCTTTGTGTTGCCAGATTAAGTGAGTACCTTATTTCAGGGAAATGATATCGTTTAGGCTACACAGTATTTTATGTAGTTGCGTCCGTCGTCCTAATTTCGCCGATTATTTTTTGGCAAAATTTTTGGGGTTTACCTGCTTTGACGAATAAATACTACCAAGATTAGTAATGTAAAATATTGCTTGGTAGGAACACAATTGGCGATCGTATGATTCCGATGTGGTCGCACGGTGCGTACGTACTGCCGCTCACTGCCTTCTTGATGGCGTAAAGGCTATCTTGCCTTTGCTCTGCCTGAGTTCCTTTGCATCTGGTCCAAAATAAGTAGTTTCTCCAGACTGCTGATGAGTGTTTTTTATGTTTTTTGTAAGGTTTTGTTTCGAGATATGTTATATACTTAACCGAAGATAAATTGACGTAAGCTTAGAATGCCATTCATTAATTTGTCCTTATCATGGCCATGCTGGATCTGGATATCTTTCGTTTAATGCTGCAAATCCCATCAAAGGTCAAAGGTACCTACCGAATCAAATGTTTTTTTTCCTTATATAAGTTTTGGTGTTGATAAAACTGTACCCCCATTAATAAATTGACGTATCATGTTAGTTTTCCTAATAATTATATTTTCCCTAGGTTTATTATTTTACCAAGAAAATTGTTTTTACTACTTTTGTAAAAAAAAATCTGGGCAATTTTCTCTACGAAACGCTTCATAAATGTAGTAAGTCGCTTGGTGATATTTGAGCTCGTTTATGTGATGTTGAGATTGTTGGGCCCTAAAGGATACAACGGACATTTGTGATAGGTGTCTTTACTAATGTCTGGTGTTAAAAGTGATGGGATAAAAGGTATGAGAGATGCCGAGTATGAGTGTGACTTTCACTACACATAGTTATGAGCTCATGGCTTTCGTACATGTATAAAAAGTCTGTTAAATACATTACCAACGTCGAAAAGGATGTATACTTAACTTATTTACTATTCTTCCTATACTTGTACCTACTTATATCTTAGTGATACAGTAATGTAAACTAGGCTACTCATGTAAATTGCTGGAATAAACGATTGATTGATTGATTGATTGATATGAACAACTAAAAAGGTATATCTACGCTGTTTACACAAAATACGTCATTTTTTCCTAGATTCGAGCAAAATTCTAAAGAAAATTTAATAATTTATCGATTGGGTGCACAACTGTTCAAATAGATACTTACTACTTACTAACGATTGCTTACGTGCATTGTGATGTATTTTTGTTGAATTTGCATGTGTCAAGAGGCATCCACGTTTGCAATGTCAAATACTAAATTATATAGTATTATTGTATTACGATTTATCAGCCGCAATGTGCTTGTCATACACGTGTGTTATGTTTATTATATTGTATTCTATTATATACTCTTAGGGTCTATGTGAAACAGCCGACATTATTATAGTTTTAGGCCTTTGGGCGTTAGGAGGGTATCAAAATCTTTTATTTTTTATCATACCGTATCAAGCCTTTCTTATTTAAGTTTTTATATTGAAGTTTTAACACAATGTCGTTTTCTTGTTTTTACCTTTCAATTGCTTTAAAAAACATGTAAACTAACGGCTAACAATTGAACCGATTTTTTATAGTTTAATTCTGACAAAACCAGTGCTGTTATTTTTTTTAGTCTTATTGGTTCTTTGAATATTGTTTTTGATTAAATCATCCATACAAACATGATTATTTGTTATTAAAAACTCGAGTTTATTGTTGCCTGTTACTTCAATGTTTGTATATTAATATCAGTATCTCAGTTACAAATAAATATACCCCGATTATCACCGACCAGCTAACCAACCAGTTAGTGAATTTTAAAAGCGCAGACGCAGTTTTTTTTAAGATGACATTGATCGATAATCTCTGAATAACAAATCGCATCTTCAATCGATCTTGTTGATCAACAAAATACCTACTTCTGCAGTAACACAACACTTTTAACTAGGGTTGTCCACATTCTGCAATATCTGCTCTTTTTACTCCTGCTTAGTGAACAGATGTTCTACAGATAAGTGATCTTTATTTTATATGTTACCTAAAGGTCAAATGGAGTTTTCTAAAATACTTATTGTTTTTTTTTTTACATTTTTACTGACAACCCTAACTACACGCGCACTTAATAAACAAACAATTTACACCTGTGTTTGTGACTAAATATATGCCTAAATACTAACGTAACACTGTTGTCTGTGTATGTGTATATGCGATAACATTTTCAGTGTCGGTGGCGGTCCGTTAGCACAGATGCGTCCAACCGCTGTTTAAATTAACCTCTTTAAAGTGCGCTTTCGTAAGTGTGTTCACGTCAAAATGGAACGTCACGGTTCGCATTTAAAAAAGTTTTACAATTTTTTAAAGAATTTTTGCCCCGTATGGAAGTGTTATTTAACACCCAATACCTCTGCCATACACTCGTCGAGTGGTTTGGGAAGTAACAAGAAAAAGAGGCACAAAGGTAGCCACGTTACTCTTCATGCCCACCGCTCCCTGTTTTGTCAGTTTCTTGGGCGCGAATCAAAAGACCTAGAGCGAAGCGTCGTGAATAAATTGCGCGAGTAGAGCAGTGTGTGGGCAGAGAGGGCAACGTCACGGCAGCCCGAAGAGCGGAGGGTTGAGCAGCGCAAGGAGCATAGTGGCAGGGGTATAAAATAAATAAGTATATTTTTTTGTAACCACTGCCGTACCCCTAAATAAGATATTTATAATGCTGGGTTGATTTGATGGGAAAGGAATTGGAAAGTTTTAATACTTACTAAGTAAAAAAGTTTTGATTTCTGAACCCACATCTTTGGTCTGAAACATTATACAGTATTTGTAATTATTGGTTTTCGATAAACCGCCGGTTACACCCTTTATAATAAATTACACATTTTGATGGTAATTGAAATAAAATAAAATAAAGTTTGTTATGATTTGATTCAATGAGTTATCACTGTTATCAGCTTTGAAGTATGGTATGGTGGGATTTATATAACTTTAAATCGACCCTATTTAAGGTGACAAGGGATTTTCAACGCCTATACATACCAACTGTGTAAATGTATAGTGGTGCAAAATACATATAGTTATATTTTTACAGCTTTATTGTTACATCCGTGTTTGAAGAAAATTTATGGCAATTTAAAATTAAAATGACTATGACAAAAACAAGTAGACACAAGACAATAAAAAAAGAACTGTACTTTAAATAACGCATGCAGCCAGCACCTGCTAAGTTTGCTTATTGAGCTGTAGGTAATTAATTGTAAGTTGAAACTTTAACAATTGTTACCTTATCTTAAGTTCATAAAACTATTGTCCGCTGTTTCGTTTGTCTGAAATTTTCATTTGAAACATCGATAGGTTACCCATTTAAAAATATTATTTTACAAAAAAACCTGTACACAGTATGGTACCCCGTTGCCTTAACAATCGCCAATTGGTACTTTGTCAACCATATTCAGGACGTTGAAATACTAAATGACCCAGAATCATTTATGAGACTAGCCTTGTAATAGTCAATTGCCAGTATACACGAACCATTTGAACAATTCAGCCCAGTTAAAGTGCGACTTTTATGCGGTATGTCATTATATCTACGCTGATATCTGATATATTTAATTGTTTGACCGGAATATCAGTTTATTTTGAATAATGCTTGTTTGTGACGCCCCTTTTTTCCCGTAACCGTATCGTTATCAGAAAAGGACTACAGTAACCAGTATGTACCTACTTTATTTTTAACGTTGTGCCAAGGCCCGCTTCACGTATGGCGGAATTGCTTTGCCCTCTTCTTTCATAAACAAATATCATAGTAAAAATATAGTTCTGTTTAGTAGCTATAGTGAAGAGTCCTGAAATGTTTCAGGCAGTGAAAGAAACAGCGCTATAGCAGTTACATATCCCCGTCCCGTTCAATGCTTTGAAAGCACATTATCATGTTTTTAAGTACTACAGGCGCTAGAAATATTTTACTCTAGTGAAATATTTATATAATACTTTGCAGTTTTACAAATTCCTTAGACGCTGTAGGTAATTACATACAGGGTATTTTCGCATTCACTTTATTATGACTACAAACGCATACGCCATTTTATGATGCGATAACTTCAATGATTATATGTTATATTAACTCATGAACTAATAAATAATAAATCTTAGATAAAATCGTTATAGTTACTTATATCCCTTGTATAATAATCTTAGAATTGCAGTTGGCAAACTCCTATTCGTACCTACTTGTTGTGTAGTCGTATCTTTACAGCCAATCGCGTATTTGAATACACAGACAAACCTTATCATTAGTACTATAGAAGCGTGGAAATATTCTTGACTTTTTGAGAACGTTCGAACGTTGTGAATTCGACTGTACAGAATATTTTTACAGATATAATGTTTTTTTTTTCTTTCGTTCTTAAATACCTAGTTGGTCAGTAAGTTCTGTTACAAAGGTTGAGTCAAATAACTTGGGTATTTTTTTTAATATCAAAATATTTATTTTAAATATTAATAAATCTACATTTTAAAGAACAAATGTTCTACGTAGTCACTGCCACAGTGTCCGATAAGATCTTTTAACATACACAGCCGGCGCCGGCGTCGATACCATTACGCACGACTTTTTTATCACGAGGTTAAGGAAAAACTCCTTTGATTTTTCTTTCATTGTAATTAATCTGTGTAACGGAACTTATGAACCGACTAGGTACTTATATTAAGTTGCGTTTTCATTATATTGCCAAGTTATATTTGGTAATACTTTTTTGTAGGTACCGATTACCCCAGCTTACACTTTCATTAATGATGATGTTGATGGTAGAAATATATTTAATTTTATTATAAATAATCAAACAACCTGCACAAAGTTATACCAACGTAGTATTCAAAGGTGTTGGTAAACCGCGTGACAAATGGATTTTAATGTGATAAGTACTTATTATCTAAATTACTTTTAATATAACGTTTAACAAACACTTCAAGTTACGTGTTACACTCGATGATTCATTTTAATGTGTCGATACTTGTTTGTTTATTGTTTATTATACCGATATAATCTACGAAACCGTGCACAAATGCATATCATTTTCTTTTTTATTGACTAGCCGTATTTTATAAAGATTCCCCGAAATAACGGGTTCTCATAATGTAAACGTTCTTTAGTTCAATACTTCCTTACAATTTCAGTTACTTTATTAACCTCGTAAGGCCCACGTCAAATTTCGTTATAGGTAAAAAACTTAAGTAAAGCTCCCCTTGCATGTAGTTGTAATACATCTGTATAGACCGTTCGACATTCTATATTTGAAAGTTGACGTAAATTCCATATTAGTGTTGTACACAACTACATGCAAGAGGAGTTTTACTTGAGTTTTTTACCTATAGTTCTTCTTGTTTTTCTTCTTTTTTGCCCCGCGTCGACTTCAACAGATACTACCCTGGGGATATGGCGTTTCCACAATTAAGTGATTTCGCCAGTGTCAAGTATATATCAGTATGAATCAATATAGCAATACAATACAATCCAATCTACTCTAGGAAGATTGGGGGCAACGTTGTACGGTGATAGGTAGGACAGAGGCCAAGATAGTTTTAACCTCTGTACCACTGCGAGTCCACTTGAAACGAGAAGTAAGATGCAAGATACACAAAATAAGTCCAAGTCTTCTATCACAGTGCAACACATAGGCATTAAAAGCACAAATCACTAACAGAAAAGAACTTTGAACACCTAAGTACACAAAAATACAAAACTAAAACCAATTACACATTCGCCATCTTTTTACGTTGCAAATGGCCCCTCTTCCTATAGTTCGAACAAGTATCTTACGTCGGTCGACTAAAGTCAAAAGTCACTTTGACAAATGTCCTATATTTAGGACGTTGGGCCTTACTAGGTTGAATTTATTTTAACTTTGAATTTGAGATTGTATGTATGTATATATGTTTGTTCCTTTTAACCTCGTTTTACATGAAACTATAAAACAATAAAATATTATCATGTGTCCCTAAATATATGTATGAAAGGTTCTACCGTTGTTTCTGAATTCATGCGTATTTTGGTGATAAAAAAGGGACTTTCCCGTAAAATTATTTTAAGACAAATTGGGATAATGTTGAATTAGTACATTGTTTTTTTGTAACCTGTAACATTTTTGAAACCGGTACATTTCCCTTACGGTGGTAATTTAATAGGAATACTATCATAAGGTAACATTCTCGTAGCGGCAACGGATCCATAGGTAAAGATGGTATGAAGTTATTTTTTATATTAGATAGTTTATCAGGTAATCTGCATTGTATACTATAACATTTCTTATTATATCACAGAATAATAGGTCAATGATACAACTACTTATAATCTACAATGGTGATTATGTTAACACGCTAACAGCATCCGTAGCAGCTGGCCTACCTTGCAATGATAACAAACATTAGCATTGTTTTGCGGAATTACTTTAAGAGGATCGCCGCTAAAATAGCGTAGCTGTCAAAAATACATACAAATTTAGCTCCGGGCGATAACTTTTCTCACCCCCTGAATCAACTCCGATTTCCACGATTTTATGTTGTAGTTAAAGAATTAGGTCTGTAAGTTTTCTGTTTTTTTTTTTTATTTGGTTGCGTTCAAAGAAATATTTGACTGCTAAGGAAAACGCACAGACATTGTTTTTCATGATATCTAAAAAATATTCAAAGGTCGTAAGGTTTAAGGGGAGAAAAACGTTATCACATTTAGTATGGAAATTTTTAGCTTCACATTTCTCTTAATTATTTAAAATAGCCGACACGTATCGCATTTGCTATGTCTGCAGCCATTCAGGGCTGGTAACAGTGATAGCTATTTAACAGCCGATCTAATTTCGATCAAACCTTAAAACTTAAAAAAAAAGCAACCGACTCTTCCCTTTAAAAATAACTCATACGCTGCTTGGACTTTTTTATTTTAGAGTTTATATAATAATTTATATAATGTTTTACTTCAGGTTACCGCTAAAAAACTAACGTTTAAACTCTTGAGAAATAATTTGTTACTCCACTCCGTTTAAGGTCTTTTAAAGGATTTCCAGTTAAGAGTGCTAAATCCTTTTAAATCGTTTATTTTTTTAGTATTTTTTTAGGGTTTCGTACGGTTTCGATGTATTTCTGTTGCCGCTATAACAACAAATACTAAAAACAGAATAAAATAAATATTTTGGAGGGGTCCCATACAATCACGCCGCCTTCATCTTGAATTCTTAGATTGATATATACTAACAACAAGTTAATCAGCGTGGTCGAGATATTTTATTGACACTTTTTCCTTCCTCGTGCGACAATGCGTATAAGTCTAGTAAATAAAATAAACTTAAGGAATGATTATTAACATTTTCAGTATCGTGTGCCTTTATTAAATTTATACAACGCTGAAGCGTTCAGCAAACGCGACGTAACGCTCATTGCGTGAACACACTTGCGCCAAATAACCTCCGTTCAAAATTAAAAAGAAAAATGTGATCGCGCGAAGTTCAGTTTTTTTTGTCGATAAGTGAAGTGATTTTTCTACTCTATAACTGGACTGACTAAGGTCATAAAACATACAGCTTTTAAATCAGGGAGACGAATTAAAAGAAGAGTTTTGAACGTTGGTTAAAATGACTGTTTACGTTCCTCTGACACCCATACAGGCGGACGGGAGGGTAATGGGTCGACGATTTGTGCTAACATTGGTGATTGGGATCTCTGCCGGATTTAGTTTCGCGTACATACTATTAACATCGACCGGATTCACCCGAGACGTTGCTTGGTCCACACCCTACAGGTAACTAAACTATTTTCTTAGCATGCAGCATGTGCCTGTGTAGCCCGCCT
Organism: Acleris sparsana; assembly: GCA_923062465.1. Classification (NCBI taxonomy): domain Eukaryota; kingdom Metazoa; phylum Arthropoda; class Insecta; order Lepidoptera; family Tortricidae; genus Acleris; species Acleris sparsana. The sequence continues at coordinate 12,480,963 of OV281296.1, forward strand.
TATGCTTCATGTCCTGCGAGCTAGGAAGTTGATGTGTGGGTCCGCTTTATGTGTAAACAAATGGGGAGTTAGTTCACGTTATTTTAGTTATTTTATTGCATCTCATCGCTTTACGGCTGCAAACTGCAAATGTCAGGCAATATATTATCCTTGTAGCGGTGACCATTAGATAAAAAATCACTGTTCTGTTGAATTTTAAAGCTATTTTCCCGGGCTCTATCGCCATTAACTAGATATAGGCGATTAACTGCGAAAATTAACTGTGAAAATGAAATAGTTTATATTAAAGTTTAAAATATTTTAAAAGTGTGTTAAATCGTATTGATTGCATAAATATTTTTTTAAACTTATATTGTTAATATAAGTAACAGGTCCAAACTAAACTAAGTGTTTAACATTATTATACCATTCCAAACGCTCAATTTAGACTGCAGTTCTTTTTAGCATAGTGCCATGTTGTATGTAATGTATAAAAAAAACACGCAGTACAATATTTTCCCGCTTTTATTTGTGTATTTACACGCGGATTTTTTGTTTTCAAGTTATTCTTTTTGTCTTTAAATATGATGCGAAAACTGTAGGAAAAACACGTACAAACAGTAAATTTTCCAAGGATAATTGTACAGTTAAACCAAGTGATGTTCGCATGGATAGATTTACGTGACGGAGTCGCAATTATTTTTGTTACGGGTGACAAAGATTTTTCTTACATAAGAGACACAACTTGGCCTTACTTACGCCAAAGAACGATGGCGTGTTTTATTTAACAACATAAACTTGCCCTTTATTAATATTACAAATTTTTGAAATCCTTTGTTGCCTTAAATTTGACCAAGTAATGTAGAAAATAGAAATTGTTAATTCTTACATTTGTATTTTTGTGGCGGGGCGCCAGTTGCGGAAACCACGCCACACCCTCACCTCGTGGCATGCTTCATACAGTCATCTCTTATTCTCTTACGCATGTGTTTGTTTGTTGTTGCCCGCTCATCGTCATGTAGTGACCAGAGGGGCTATTGCCTAAAGCGCTCGCAATCACAACACAAGACAAGCCTACAAGATGAAAACAATTGTCCCGCTTTGAAGTCGATTCTGATAGCGAGTGCGTTAGGCAATAGGCCAGCAGGCTATATATCACGTTAGGTCCCTAAAGAGTTACATGCGTTATCTGCAATCTGATTCTACTTACATTCTATAATAATAATAATAATCGCTCAAAGCTCATTTATATAAATAAAAACCGGGCAAGAGCTTGTCGGACCATGCTCAGTGTAGAGGGTTCCGAAGCCAATACTACAAACACAAATAAGGAGCGCAGTTATTCGGCAATTAACTCAAAAACGGTATATCCGATCATCTTGAAAATATTTTTCGTTGAAAGTGTTGATTAAGAATTTTGAACTTTGTTACGCTTTAAAAGATAAGAGGGGGGGGGGGGGGGGGGGGGGAGAGACACAATTTATGCAACTTTCGGAGCGAATAATTCCGAAAATATTTGCCACACGATGATTTAAAGTGAACAAAATGTTTTTCATCTGTAACATGCATTTATGGAGTGTCACCACTGGAAATATATATTTATCTTTGTTACTTAACAAGCAAACTAAGCATCGGCTTCTACAAGACACCTATACTCCATATTTCATTAATACCTCCTGTAGTTTTCGAGTAAAATGCCTGTGACATACGAACGAACGGACATGGCGAACCTATAAGGTTTCCGTTTTTGCCATTTTGACTACGGAACTATAATGAATCGCCGAAATGTATGTTCGCACATGACTTCCGAAATCCTGCACCAATTTAGATAATTATTTTTTTGTTACGTTCGTTATTGTGACAGAAGAAGCCGCTGGAGGGCCGCTGGTTTAGTATTAATATCTAGTCAGCGCTAGCCTAGTACAGTCAAGGAATTTAATTCTCATACCACTTTGGACTATGTCTAAGTGACGTAATCAATCAAAACGTAAGAGACTTCTCATGATTTTATTTACATTGTCACTTTGACATACTCCAACGTGGTATGAGAATTAAATTCCTTGACTGTACACGCTACGCAACGCTAATCTTTTACAGTACAGGCACAAACTTTGTTTTCTATGCTATATGAATACTTGTAATTTATTAACTTCCTCGTTAGTTAGGTCCGTTCATATCGTTTCACGACAATACTTTACAAAGTATAACGAACGGTATGAACGGTCTTTGTACACAAATACGTGCATGCTTGTATTGGAACTGCTTGAAGTAGTTTGACACTAAACAATTAAACGATTGGCGCCTATGTAACTCGTTATATCGCTGCTTTAATACAAAAGCGACGCAAAACAAAATGTGTCTGTGTTGCATTTGAAATCGGAATGCTATATACTTTCAGTTTTAAATCAAACTATATTTGTTTTTGATTTGTGGCGCTTTTGTATTTAAGCAGCGAATGTTATAGGTTTTACAAGGCACGGGCATAACATTCGAGGGTTCCTCGCGAACGCATTTTTTTCATAAAGCTTTTTTCCGAGTCGCTTTTATCTGGGATCGATCAATTTCAATGTAGCTTTATTACTAGTAGCTTTTGTAGTTTAATGTCTCATTATAGTCATTATTCATAAACAACTTTTTTTCGTGTTGCAATTTAATAATCGCATTTATTCCCATTTTGAAAATCTAATTCAACAGATTCGTAGGTTACAATTACAAATAACCCAGAAATAGGACGTCCTCGAAGCGGACCTCCGTCTCTCTCTTCCAAGCTATTATCAATCCCACATGGTGGGGTCAGCTTTCCTTATCTTTCTTCTCCACTTTGCTAAGTCCTCGACGTCGGCTCTGGATGCCTGACACTCCTGCATGTCCTTTAGCACTACATCCTTCCACCTTGTTTTGGGTCTTCCCCTCGATCTACGACCAGAGATGGAAAGATCTAATGCCAAGTTCCCAACGTAGTCAGGCGGCTTTCTCTTCACGTGGCCATACCACCGCAGCCTGCTCTCCTGCATCTTATCGGTGATATCACGTACACCCAAGCTTCCTCGCACGTACTCGTTGCGGATTTTATAGAGCCTGGTGACGCCGCACATCCACCTCAGCATTTTCATTTCGGCAACTTTCATGGCATGCACATTTATAACAATTATAATTGTGATAAAAAAAATAAACCTTTTAAACGCCAGTCTCTAATATATCCGCAGATTTAGCAGAATTATGTTACAAAGTTGAGCTTTTAGTCTTTATTTGCTATATGCTGAACTGCGTTGCATTGTATTGCTATAAGGTAGGGACCAAAAACGTATTACCTCTAGTTTACTCTTTGTGTTTGAACTACGGGTAAAGACGAAGTTGCCATCAACCCTGGTCCCTACTTATGATTATACTGGCAATAGACACAAAAATTCCCTATCTGTGTTTTTTTCAAGTCACTTCAGCAAGTGTGCAACATTCTTTTTTAACGCGAATTTTAAACCAGTTATATTGAATGTTTGATATGTGGTAATGCCTCTGATAAACCAAACTGGTTTTTTTACAGAACGCATTAAATTAGTAGGTATTGTTTTTTCTTTGTGTTGAATTGTAATAGGGTCCAACTTGTTGATTTAATAGCTCTAATATATTATATATTCGGCAATGTTTTCCTATCGGATTCTAGAAAGAAAACGGTGTACTGTATGTATTTTTCAAGCTTACCTTTACTTCACTACTGTTATTATTTTAAAAACAAAATTACGTAAGAATTGAAGCCGAGACGTGTGCCAAAACTGAAACTTCTAATAATCGAAACATCACAGATTACCTCTATATTCCTTCTTCCATTTTCGTTTGATATTCAAATAACATTCTTCGATCAATACTATAAGTTATTATGTGAGAGAGCACGACACTGTTCTCGTCATCGTACAATGTTTATTGTTCTAAACAAAAATCGATTGTGTCATTATCTATTGTCCTATTTTTAAGATGTACTGTAGTCACAGTTCTTAAATGATATTTCTTGAATGTGGATATACAGTGCGACACGAGTAGAAATTAAATGAGAGCGCCACTATCTACGTAACTATCACATTTTTGACGTAAATGCTTGGCAACAATTTAGTATGGCTATTTAATTAATTTCTACTCTTTGGTGTCGCACTGGTCGATGTTTATCTAAAAATTAAACGCTTACAGTATAAATCATCTTCTGCCGTAAAGTCAAGGTTACTGAGTGTTACATGCGATTTATAATCTGCTTTGGAAGTGTAATTTTAAAAGAAGTGTAAGATAAACGAATAAACAAAGATGGTGGTTCATCCTTTAGCATATCATTTGCTTGACGTTGTGAAACGACTAAATGTAACTAAGACTCATAAAAAAACGAATTCGAGTTTCCCCGTTCTAACAATGCTACTTTCAACTTGCCTGTAAGTACTAAGTTAACTAAACAGACTTCCCTTAAACAAATATTGGGAAACTACTTCCCACTAAATTTGTATTTTCCACTATAAATTAAATATGACCCGTTTGATTAAGGGATAACGTAAATTACCTACGGGTGTATTATTCTTCTCAATTTTAAGGTTCCGTTTAAAAAATGAAAAAACGGAACCCTAATAGGAATTGATTAATAATTTTCACTCGTGCGTCTGCCTGTCCGTCTGTCTGTCACAGCCAATTTGCTCCGAAACTACTGGACCGATTGAGTTGGAATTTGGCACACATATATGTAAATTGATGACCCAAACACAGACCTGCAAAGTTTTTTTTTTAAATAAGCGTCATTATCGGGGGTAAATTAGGAAATTTAAAAAAAGTTTTGCAAAGCGTATACTATGTTATATATCTAATGAATGGGCTCGTTATGAGGATCTCCAATATATTTTTGTTATGTTACAAAAATTGACCAACCCAAACCCCCCCCCCCCCCCCCCCTATGATCTCCGAAACTACTGAGCCTACAATTTTGAAAAAAGTACGAAATATAGTTCAATGCTTGTATATTATAGAAAAACCTATAAGAATTCTATCAATAGAAAATAAAGTGGTAAAGTCAATATAATCCGCTCACTTATTGAATAGTTCACTAAAACACACATTTGAATTCCTCACAGTAAGTTAAGTCGTGTCTTACTGTGAGGATTTTAAATGTGATATTTTGTACTGTGTCATAAATGTATGGAACCCTCTACACGCGAGTTCAACTTGCTTTTGGCCGGTTTTATTAAATACTAGGGACCCGCTCTTATTTCCCTTCGGTTTATGTGAGTTTTCTGTACAATATCCAGAACTTATTATACATAAAAACCTTTCTCTTAAATCATTCTACCTATTGATGAAAACCGAATTAAAATCCGTTCGCAAGAACATCTAAGCGTGTATGACGACTGAAGCGACTTTGTTTTATACTATGTAATGATGTAAAGATAAAGATGTAGAGACAGATCTCAATTAGGGGGGCGTTATTATGACGGTTATGCTGTTCATTTAACGGCGAGCGTGAAGGACATAACTATTGAAATTATATAGCTCTGGGGGTTTTTTATGACATTTATGACATAGCTAATAGCTATGCAGTTCATTTTTCGGCGAGCGCAAAGGACAGAGCCATTGCAGTTATATGTCTCTGTCCTTTTCTCTCAGCGTAAACTGAAATGCATAGCTAGGTATGTCATATTAACCCCATTTCCTCTTCTCTCAGCGTAAACTGAACAGTTATTTTATTATTATTTATTATGTCGTAATAATACACATCGATCCGTATAGGCTGTCTGCAAGGCGCTTATCATTTACCGAACCAAGTGTAAAAAAGGTTGTTAGACGACAGTCAACTCTAAAATGATGTGATATAAAATATGTAAAAATAAAGCGAAATAAATGTTTTCTATTCTATTCTAAAAAGGTACAATATCCTTTTTAGAATTTTACAATAATTCGTTTTTAAAACACATACTATTTATTTAACGTGTAATCATGCTATTAATAAGTGTGACTAAAATAATTCATGTCAAAACTAGCTTGTTTACTATTTGTTAAAAAGCCTTGCTTTAGCAAAAACTTAAAACGAAAAAGGTACGTGAATGTATTAATATTTGTAAAATGTTGATTGTACGTAAACTGTATTATTTCCATTTTAAGCCTTTGATCATCAAGAGCTTTGTTTATGTCGCTTGTCGGAACTCCGACGATGACCGAGAAGATAGTAGACAGAGACAGCAATTAACTATGAATATACCTTTGTTTCTTTTGTTGAAACGAGATCTTTGTATGTCTTTTGTTCGTAAATATATTAAAGCGAAAAAAATTCGTCGCTCTTAGGTAGGGTTCGAACCTACATCTCCTCTGGCTATCGCGCATTATCAATTATGCCACCAAGACCCTACTTAAGATCCTCGAAATTAGTTATAGCTTGCTTTTTATAATCGGAGAGTATGCTAACGCCATCTATCATTGTTTATCAACAACGACACTCGTGTTTCAAATTTCATTGAAATTAGCATGAGTACAATGCGCCACCAAATTCTAAAGATTTAATATAGTTTATAATTTCAATAACAGACGTTTCTGTTAAATTAAAGATCTTTTGTTTTATGGGCGAGAAAATAGTCCATAGCCTCGCCACAAGGAACAATAACAACAAGGACAACGTATTGCTAGAATTTATATGTTATTTTTACTGGTCAAATAGTAAAACCTGATTTTTGTTCAGTTTTATTCCGGATGAATTGCTTGGCTCAGTTAGATGTTTATGCTTCGGATGTAAGCTGCTTGTTAGTGTAAAATGTTATGGCTTAATTGTTTTGTTTTTTTTTTATATGGAAATGGATTGTATGTCATGTTTAGAATATTGTTACGGCATTTTTTTTTATTTATGTTATATGTATTTATTTCGAACTTGGCAAAGTTTTAATGTAGGAAGTTTGTTTGTTTGAAGTCTGACTATTTAGCGATTCTTGCTAAAACCACACTGTCGTTAATTCCTGTTCGAAATAAATTACTTCCGATTCCAAATCCAAGTAAAAGATAGTGTTATATTACATTATTATATTTTCTTAAGCTTGATCTTTTTCCAGAGATTCCATGCGCGATATAGACAAGCACCCAATCATCGCAGTTCAACAACATGGAAGTGAAGAGCCAGCTCACAGGGACGAGGATAGATCCGTGGCTGATGACTTGGCGAAGAAAGTCAGGGTGCTGTGTTGGGTGATGACGCAGCCAAGTAACCATGAAAAGAAGGCGCGGCATGTTAAAGCCACGTGGGGCAAACGGTGTAATAAGCTGCTGTTTATGAGCACGGCGGAAGGTAGGTCAAAACTAAAACTATGGGTGTTAACCGTATTTTTTTTGCTATATTAAGTTTTATTTATATTAGATACAAGTAAATTTTACAGATTCTTAATAATGATATATGTATATAAAAATCAACATCGCAAAAAATGTCGCTTAAAACAAATAGCTTTCAATCCGTTCACTAGGATCCATCAATGGGGTCAAGTGGACTTTAATGTACACATAAATCCATTAGGAGTAGTTTACACTTTTTAATACGCAGGGATCCATCAATGGATTCTGTTGCACTCTTAATTAATGGAGTACACTACCATGTATTTGATCTATCCAACAATGAATTTTATTAAACATTTAATACACTTGGATCCGTTCATTGATGGATACTCGTGAGAACGGAGGGCAAAATTTTGGCAAAGTGGAATTGGTGTATATTTTTTCGCCGTATCGCAAATTTCAGATGAAAAACTACCCACGATCAAGCTGCCTGTTTTTGAAGGACGTGATTTCCTCTGGGCGAAGACAAAAGAAGCTTTCAGATACGTGTACGAGCACCACAGAAGAGATGCGGATTGGTTCATGAAGGCCGACGATGACACGTGAGTTTTACAGCTAATGAAAATTAATATACTTATGGGATAAAATGGCTACACTACATAATCTTGTTTTTTTTTCCGAATTTGATAAACACGAATTACAGAATTCCGATTTTGAAATCTCCGAATCATCACTATTACGAATTTTAATTTCACGAAGCATAACCATCACGATTTTTTCAAATTCCGAATAATCACATTTCCGACTTATTAACATCCAGAATTTTTTTTTTCCGAACATCACAATCCCGACAAAACGGAAAAACTAATTTGGTAAATCTAAATATTCCTATTCCGAATGCTGAATATTCATCATTCCAAAGTTTTAACAACTAGATATCTCTAAGGTTTTTTTTCTCAAAAATGACCGGAATAGTTGACATTACTATCTACATATTGAGACGCGAAGTAAATAGTTTACTGAGACACTACAAATTAAAAAAAAAAACATTGCGTGCTCTCTACTCAAGCCCGCAATGTTGCATACAAATTTCATTAATATGTAGTTCGTAACTTTAAAAAAAAGTGAAATGGGCCATTATGAAATAAGGGCATAAGGCTTATACATCCATATATTGTTCAAAACATAACTTTTAATCTGTGTCTGGAATAGTTTGTGTTTAAAAAAAAACACTTGCGTTTCTCCTTGTGATAACAAAAAGGCGGTAAAGAGTGATGGTTTTTTCACGTGAAGTTTCTGTTTCTATGCAATTCAATAATGAGTTCAAGCGATGAAGATTTTACTCCAACACATATTTTTTTTGCGATTTTTGAGAAAAGCATTAGCCTTGGCAGGTACGGCGATTGGGAGCTTCGAATTTTTAAACGGACTCGCAAGTTCGTCCGTTTAAAACTTCAATGCCCGCCATTGCCTACTTCCCTGCCTAGGCAATAATGTACTATTATTTGAAATAAGCGCCTAATAAAATATTATATAATACCTTGTAAAATTTTTACATGCATAAGTAGAGTCGAATTTAAAAAGTGTAAACGACACCAAATGGATTTAAGTGTACACTCGAGTCCATTGATGAATTTAAATGTAGGTACAAAAAGTCCACTCGACATTAATGGATTCTATCAATGGATCCTAGTGGACGGACGGCTTGAAAGGATGAAATATGACTAACAATCTACCATTAAAGTTAGTGACGATACTTACATAATAAAAATATAATAGTGTTATTATAACCCTAAACGACGCGTGTGATTCCTAGAGCCAGTCTCGCCACGGCAGCACAGCCAATCAGTGACGAGAGCAAGCGTACGATTCCGTTACAGTGCTATATGTTCACGTACTAATATAATATATAACCCTTAACTCGAACTCGGTACAATTAAGTTACATTATGCTGATACGAGCGAGGCGCAGTATGTTATTATTCTTTTATAGTTAAGAATTTAAGAACTTTAAAGTAAAGTTGAAATTCGGCAGCCCACTATATTTTTATCACCTGTAGATATTTTCATTACTTACTACCTAATACAGACCTAAATAATTATTATACATGCAATACAATAAGCCTAGTAGTTACAATGCCCGTAATCAGTATAATTCCAAAAATACGGGTTCCACGGATGTTGCCTACATAATATCGTCTGTCAAGGTGTTTCGGCAGAAAAAGCCTTGGCAGACTTATACACCGTGGGCCCAAGTAACCCGGCTAATTTTAACCATCGATTCTAGACCCTGTTTCTGAGATTAACATTATTTAAAAAACACTTTCATAATTAATTTAATTCGAACTCTGTCACCTTAAGCATTATTTATTATGGAAGATTCATGTTGTAAGTAGCAATATCATCAACGTACAACATAAATTAATTTAATCAATTTTTCAACACAAAGTTCAAATTAAATTACATATGGAATAGGTTTTAAATAATAACAATCTCGGAAAATATGCTTTATTGCACTACATGTTATACCACATTATATACTCCAAATAGGCTCTAGAATCGATGGTTAAAATTGGTCGGGTTCCTCGGGCCCTCGGTGTATATTCCTGAAAGAAGGATCCTACCTACCTACTACCTACCGACTGGAATTGGTTTCATGCTTGTATCAAATGGATATATTATAGAGAGCCGTTGAGAGCGGGTGCCAAGCACTTCTGGCAAAAAATAACTTTATTTTTTTATTTTCGGCAAGTTCTGCCGTGACAGACTGTCAAATTAGGACTTAGGATCACTTTCATGGGAAACCATTGTCGGTACGAAATTTTGCATTCGGCTCTCTACCTATAGGGGTAAGACAGACGAGTTTTTGGCACCTAAACCACAAAGGATATGAGTTTATTGAAACAACAATTTAAAACTTCCATATTGCGTCATTTTGTTAACACGTCATTGTGTCATTGCCTGGTAGTAATTAACTAAATTTGGTCTACCGATACAATTGAATAAAGTGGTCGTCATATTTCTTGTAAAATTATTATAATTTTCTTTCACAAAAGTTGACGTTTCCGAGTTAAAATACAATCACAATATTCTTTTTAACTATTAATTCAATTATTTATGTACTTTATTTCCAGTTATGTGGTGGTTGAGAATCTGCGTTACATGCTGTCGGAACACAACAGTGCGGAACCTATTTACTTCGGATGCCGGTTTAAGCCGTTTACACCTCAGGTAAATATGATTATGTTACAGCTTTTAATTCTTTTTTATTGCTCGACGTGTTTTGTAGCAGTTTTTCAATACGTGGTCTCTACGACACATGGACATTTGGAATCTCATGCTCAATCTTTGCTCAACGCTTTTCCAACCCTGGACTAAAGATGGAATGCCTCTATGCTTGTATACAGTATGTAACTGAACGAAAGGCCAACCTTAAAACCGGTAGATGTTAAAAACGGGTATAATACAATGAACCACTTTTTGTTTTAATCCAATCCCTTTTTTTGTTTATAATCTTACTAAATGTAATAACTCTTTCTCATCAGTCGGTTAACCAGCCAAATAACATCCTGTGATGCAAGTTTGACATCAGTTATCTATCAGTTATCACTTCTTAACAAAAGTAAACAAACTAGGTATTTACAAATAATCTAATTATGCATATCAGGCCAATACAGTTTCAACTATGACCACATTACCGTATCAAGTTTACATTAGAATACACTCTAAACTGCACTGCACAATGAATTTTAAGCAATCCAATCCAAATTTTGTAGTGGGAATCCGTTACTATGATTGAGCGACCATTACCTAAATGCCAATGACTTATTCTGGCTGTTGCAGCATTTGCAAAGCTGTTGCTCGGCGTAGAAACTGATTATCCAGTAGTACGTAAATTGATCTCAAATGTGTAAATAAATTACAAAGACTAATAAACACCGTCTCTGACATTTTTGCTGTGTCATGTCATAATTGTCTCAAACCATAGAACGATAGAACTTTTTTTCATAACAAAAAGGTTAAGGTGGGTCCACACTTGTGACTTGACGACGGACCTGACTACATGGCATTGTAAATACAGGAGGTAGTAAAATAATTGATTATTATTATTATTTTTTCATTTCCATTAAAATATGCTAATTTTGCACAAGCCCGTCACCATAATCATATTTATGGTCTAAACATTAATGGGTCTCTTTCTTGGCCTTTCGTTCTGATACATACTGTATTCAACAACTGTCACACAGAAAAGGACATTGCTGCTCGGCGGTAAGATAAAGGCGTACGATGGTAGGTAGTACTGAAACGCTTGGAAATTGCGTTAACACATACCACCCAAGTCCGGGGGGACTCAGGATGGTTATGTGGGAATCACCATGCCACCGTTAATCAACGTTTATTAGCATACCCGGGCCGGCGAGAGCAAAAATGCTTCTGCTCCTAGTGCTTAATTAAATATCGACTATTCTATCGACATATGGATGATAGAATAGTCGACATTTAATTAAACACAATTATTATTTTTAAGCTTATATACTATTTCAATCAACTGATTATTTGGCTTCTATAGATATTACCCTTCAATCAACTCTGTCTAAATTATTAAACATTCATTTTAATTTAAGGTCTTGGACTCAAGCGGTTCTCCCAATTCGTTTCGGTGGACTTGGTATTCGATGCTCTTCTAGCGTGGCACTGCCGGCTTTCCTGTCCTCCGCTTATGGTTCGTTGTCTCTCGTCAGTATTATTTTAAATCTCCCACAGATACTTGACGTTGAGATGGCGAACCTGGTGGAGGCCAGGGATGCTTGGTGTAAGTCTTGTCCTGGAGTGGATATGCCAGTCAAGAGGCATATCCAAAGAGCATGGGATACACCTCGACTCGAATCAATTCATGCATCTCTTGTACAAAATAGTCCGGACGATTTAGATCGCGCCCGTCTCCTCGCTGTCTCAGCAGGCGAATCAGGCCACTGGCTCCACGCTCTTCATTCCCGTAATATAGGCACAGTCTTGGACCCAAGCTGCTTGCGAATTGCAATAAGCTTACGGCTTGGAGCCAGAATCTGTGAACCTCATACTTGTACGTGCGGAAAGGAAGTGAGTGAGCTGGGACGACATGGCCTTTCATGTTTTAGAAGTGCTGGCCGTTTGTACCGCCACGGCACAATTAATGATCTGATCCGTCGTTCGCTTGCCACTGTCTCTGTGCCTGCTGTCCTGGAACCAGCAGGTTTGCATAGAGACGATGGCAAGCGACCAGACGGAGCTACGTTGGTGCCGTGGAAACTAGGTAGGGCACTGGTGTGGGACGCGACGTGTGTTGATACATTCGCCCTTTCTCACGTCCAGACAACCCGTAATCGGGCCGGTGCAGCAGCTGAACAGGCCCAAACCAACAAGCGCCGTAAATATTCATCATTATTAAATAATTACGAATTTGTGGCGCTTGCGGTGGAAACAATGGGACCTTGGTCAGCTGACATGAAAAGTTTTATTAAGGCCCTGTCATCCCGGCTCATCGACACCTCCGGAGACCCTAGAGCTGGCGCTTACCTTTCCCAAAGGATTGGGCTAGCCATCCAGAGAGGTAATGCAGCCAGTGTCTTAGGGACCATGCCGCGAGCGGACCTGCTAGAGGGGGTGTTCTTTTTATAGTGGTGTTTATGTTTAATTTTTAATATTTGAGTAGCTTAGTCTTATTTTATTTTATTTTAAATAAGTTTAGTTTTAACTTTAACTTTTAAATTTTAATGTAAAGTCCGTATTTATAGTTGTATTATAGAAATAAAAATCAAAGAGATCAACTGATTACAATTAATAATAATATTTCAATAATACCTAATACAATAAAACAATTACAAAATCAAAATTTAAGTTTGGACGCCAGTTTAAATATAGTTTCAAAAGTTGAAAGTGCACTTGTCAAAATTACGGTTACATCCTCAAGGTAAAGTTATTCACAATAAGTATCAGAATGTGTTGAAGAAGAACGTTGGCATTTTAACTTTAAACAATTTAAATAATTTGATATCTGGCAGAGAAGTGGAACTACCTAATACAGAACAAATTCATAATCACTATGAATTATTTCGTTTTGCTCCGATTACTACAGTAGATTTAGAACGGTCCTTTAGTTGGATGAAATGGATTTTATCGCCAAGGCGAAGGAGTTTAAAATCAGAAAATTTTGAAAAAATGCTAATTGTATATTACGAAAATTACATAAAATACTGAATAAATACAATCACTTGGTTTTAATTTTGTTTACAACAATAATTAATACTTCTGCATATCATAACGGTGGTCCAGTACATCGTGTTGTTTTTATCGACATCGACCAAAGTGTGTGTCCTCGCACTATTAAGCTGTCAACGCATTTTTGCTCTCGCCGGCCGGGGTATGTTTATTAGTAAGTGGGGTAAGTATATAAAAAAAACATAGACCATGCTCAAACTTCTAAAGTACGTGATTACGGAGTAATAACGAAAATTGATTTGTATATATAAGGTCCAAACTAACACTTAACTGGGACAGTATGGGGGAATCCGAAGCCGTAGGAGCTGTAAAGTAATTGAGTATGGGCAAATTCTTGGGCAAGTGTAAGTTGTTCATTTCTAGTTTTTTTAGTAGTTCTATGTGCCAGTTTTATGTTAGGATGTTTTTTTTTAGTTATGAACGCAAATCGTTTAAAAATGATTTATAACTATCTGAGACAATTTTAAATACGCTGAACAAGGTTAATTGAATCTATGAAACATAAAAACAAAATAAGCTTCGGAGAACGTTCATTCTACGAGTGTTTGGATGTTTGAAATTAGTTATCACAGCTCGAACATGGTTTTGATTTCATTCATTTTCCAGCCACTGGCATTGTACAGTAGGTAATGTGTTTTTTGCGTTGGCCTGAAACTTAACTTCCCGTGCTGTTTCTGCAACAGTAAAGTAAACATTTTCGAGTAAATTGGAGAAAAAAAAACATGATTTCCAGGGCTACATGAGCGGAGGAGCAGGCTACGTGCTGAGCAGGGCGGCGTTAGATCGCTTCGTGAACAAAGGTCTGCCGTCACCGCACTTATGTAAAGCTAGCGAGGTCGGCGCGGAAGACGCAGAGATGGGTAAGCTTTATTATAACACTAGCTTCTGCCCGCGACTTCGTCCACGTACATTTCGACTATCGATATTCCCACGGGTACTTCTAATTTACCGGAATGAAAAAATCCATTCCAGCTGTTGAAGCGCGAAGGAGTAATAAACTAACACACTACATTATCTTATAGATGAGCCCTTTCGGATACACTTCGACCCCTTAGAATCTTTTGTGCAGTTACCCTCTTACATACTCACTGTTCCAATGTGCAGGTTTCCTCAATGTGTTTCCTTCATCATAAGAGCATCGGATAATATACATAAGTTAGAAAAACTCATTGGTGGATTTAGCATAAAAGTACTCAGAAATGAAGTAAATTATAGTTTGCAATTGTGCTTTATGAAGCTAGACCGTGTAAAGGTTTATTTTTTACAAAAGTGTTCCCTGGCGTCTATTATTGGCCACTTTCAGTAACTGACTAATTTGCAATAATATGTGTAAAGCAAAAGATATGCTAACATTTGTGCGATCCAGAGTTATTATTCGGACTACTGTCATAGTATCTCTACGAACTCCGTCTGTATACAGTATGTAAATGAACGAAAGGCAAAGAATTAAACCCGTCAATGTTTAGGCGAGAAAATGGATGTGGTACCTAATTTAATGAAATCAGGAAACTTTTGTCTGATAGTGTAAAATAATAATAATAATGTAATAAAAATGTAATACCTTGTCTCATTTGTTTACAATCTTATCAGTGACAACAACGTAATCGTTATAATGTCAGTAAAGTATAAAGGTGTGTGCACACTCACGTATTAAATACGACGCAGTTCTATGTGTCGTCCGCCGTCATGGACACATCTCTACAAACGACGATAATTATTTTCATGCACCCTTCTCATCAAACTAGGGTTTTCTCTTATACGTCGTTTGATTTTGTCGAAAGCTTGAACTATTCGTTATTTATTCCATTTCTTCGCGAGTACTTGATTCTCTTTTGAACACCAACTGTTTCAACTAACCCCAAAAGAAGTTATCCAACGGAGTGAGATCTGGCGAACGCGGAGCCCAAGGAATTGGTACGAACCGCCCGATCCGTTGGTTTACAAACATGTCGTTTAACCTGTTTCGTACTCGAATCGCGATATGAGGAGGAGCACCGTCATGTTGGAACCATGTCTGTACGTTGTGACTGAGAGGTAAGCTACCAACATAGCGACTCAGAGGCCCGTTAAGCACTTCGAGATACCGCTCAGCGTTTGTTGTGCCATTTATGAACACTGGTCCAATGATATCGTTGTCTCTATAACGGCCCATAGATTTATTGACCACCTGGTTTGATGAGACAGTTCGCGACCTACGTGTGGATTTGGTCCTTTTGGAGCCCAATGATGGACAACCCGTCGATTCCACATAGAATTCCTTGTAAACAGGCTCTTATCAATCCAAATAACTTTTCTTAAAAAATGTGAGGATCTTCTCTTTTTTTTTCTAACGCCCAATTAGCATAGGTACTCAACCCGTCTGGGATAATTGTCTGATTTCAACGCTTGAACCTTAGTTACGGAGAAAGGATGTTGTCGATCGCGTTCTAGTATTTTATGTCCGAGGGTGTGACTAAATTGCTTCCTGCCCGGCTAGTACTAGAACCCGGTTGGTTTTGAAAATGATTCAATATCCGTTCTTCCTGCGTAACATGAACAAGTCGAGGACCACCTGAGTTCACAGGCACCGGCCGATGGTTATTTCGCAGGCGTGTGTTAACGATGACACGAGCATTATTTGGTTGCCTTCTTGTGGGATACCTCTCGGAGTACAAACGGAGGGCTGCATTCCCATTGCCCCTGAACTCTCCGTACGCAAGGATCATATCCACTATCTCAAACGCAGTAAAATTTAAAGCCATTATTATTGCTTTTACGATTTAAATTTATATGACGAAAGTGAACGATGTCAAATATCAAATAGAAAGAAAATACAATTCTAAAAAAAAAGTTCTATCGTTATATGGTTTGGGACAATCATGACAGAGCAAAAATTTCAGAGACGGTGTTTATTAGTCTTTGTAATTTATTTACACCATTTTAGATCGATTTGTTCTACTGGTCAGTCAGTTTCTTCGAGTAACAGCTGTAACACCCAGAATAAGTCATTGGCAGTTAGGTAATGGTCGCTCAATCATAGTAACCGGTTGCCACTTGCAAAAATTGGATTGGATTGCTTAAAATTCATTGTGCAGTGCGGTTTAGAGTGTATTCTAATGTAAACTTGATACGGTAATGCGGTCATAGGTGAAACTGTAATAGCCTGATATGCAGAATTAGATTATTTGTAAATACCTAGTTTGTTTACTTTTGTTAAGAAGTGATAACTGATAACTGATGTCAAACTTGCATCACATGATGTTATTATACTCGTTAACCGACTGATGAGAAAGAGGTTAAGTTATTACATTCAGTAAAATTAAACGAAAAAAGTGATTGGATTAATACAAAAAGTAGTTCATACGCGTTTTTAACATCCACCGGTTTTAAGGTCTGCCTTTCGTTTATTTACATACTGTAAAAATTAGTGGCTAGTAACTAAATTACATTTTCTCATGGGGCCAATTATTGACGATTTGCCTTTTTAAACAAAAAACGGATCATGACGGAACGGATCACAGACATGGTTGAACATGGTTAAAAACCGCGTCGTATTTTGTTGATAACCTCCTTTATCAAGTCTGTTAAAAAGGATCTGAACGCTGAAGTTTCGACGAATAATTTATTGGTTCAATATCGAACTGCGTGTTTAAATATGATACACAAGCAGCTCAAAGCTGATGCATGCGAATCATTGTCCTTTTTTGTTATTGTATAGTTTGACAGTCTATAAAAAACATTGTAATATCTTTTATCGTAGACTCTTAGTATGTCGAAGTAAACATGAATGGGGTTAAAAGATGAAAAAAAATGTTCTTAGGTATTTGCCTAGACCGTATCGGCGTGAAGGCGATGGATAGCCGGGACAGCCTCAACCGCGGTCGCTTCTTCCCGTTCATGCCTCGGGATCATCTCTTCCCGAGCAAAGACAGGAGTTACTGGTACTGGAAGTACATCTACTATCCCACCGATGAGGTAAGAATGAACGTTAAAAAATTATACGTACCTTCATTTACTCAGGCATTACAATTATGGTTGTTTGAAAGAAAACAAAATTATTCAAAGTTAACGCATTTAGAGTGAAAGGAAACATATTTTACAGCATATTTAAATTATACACCGTAATTTTTTATTAGAATACAATCTTTGCAGTTATGGTGAATGATGAATGGGTTCTGACGCAGCATGTGTTGTGACATGAGAGCACATCGCCGTTTCTTCGATCGGTTTCTTTTTGAGGAAATATATATTGCTTTATAAAAGACAAAAAAAATATTATTTATTAACTTAATTTAATTTTAGTATCACATTATGGCTGGCATTCAGATCTCACTTTGTTTGAAGTTTCGAGTCTCTAATACAGGAATACGGGAACATGCGAAATTTATACGACATAGAACGGTCAAGAAAGTCTGGTAAACGTTGGTAACGTGTTTAAGAAAAAGTTAAAAATTGTATCTTTATATATTTACAAATTCAGTGCCAAAATACAAAGGCTTATAATAAAGTGAATCATTTTTCTTCATTTACAGGGTCTTGATTGCTGTTCAGATCACGCGGTTTCTTTTCACTATGTGAACCCTCAAGATATGTACGTAATTGATTATTTAATTTACCACCTTAGGCCATACGGTATTCGGTACGGTGTGGACATGAAGACAATAGGAAGTAATGAAACTAAAGCCCAAGGTGCTCAGTAGTTGAACCTTTTGACCTGATTGGAATCGAATTCAGCCACTTGTAAAGCCCCGAGGAGAAATGTATTGTTTCTTTCATTGTATTTGTAAACATAATTTGTACTCAAGTACAATTCAAATTTTGAAGTAATGTCTTGTTTTCAATTGTCTTAATTATTTGAAAATGTCATTGTCACCATCATAAAAACTTGTGGACAATATAGACAAACCTTTTAGTATTTTTTCTCAATGAAAAAATAAAATGTTTTTTCACTTGGCATACTTAATTACGACATAATGTTATGAGTTATGGCATTTTTGAAATGAGATGTGAAATTAAATGTAATGTTTTTTTGCAGAACATATGTTAAACAATAAGGGTCTTACGAATAGGTAAATTGATTCCCAGATATGTTCAGCCGAGTCAGGCGTGTGGAAGTTTAAGTAAACAATATTTATATTTCTATGTCAACGTGAATTAAAATAATACTATGAAGATAATCGCAACAAAGAATTTAAAGTAAATTGCAAACTAGCAGTTATAAAATAGACAGATACTTATGCTGCTGGCCGCATTATAAAGGAGATTGACCATATTTGTATGGGAGTTGGATCAAGTTCTGCCCAGAATGAACACATAGTGCATTATGTTCTTTACGTTAAAAACGAGACGGTACACTAAATCGCTTCAAGATCTACCCCAACAGTCATGAAAAAAAATATTTTGACTGACTGACATGACTGAGTGACTTGTTGAGAAGTAAATCATCAATCATCAATATACATTACTTACTGATGGTCGTCATCGTCGTTGATAATAATTCTATCGAGGAATGGAGCAGGGCGCCTAACAATGAGTTGGTGCCTAGCCCACCCCAAAAACCAAACTAGGCATAAAATATGCACTCAACAGCCAGTTGCACCTAGCTTGAAGATTGCTTGATGTTGATTACTGCATCAACGACAACATCTATAGTCGTCGACAAAACGAACACGACAAAACAAAACCTTTTTTTCTCTCTCATATATTATATAGATAGAGGTATTTTCACGCCTGGACAGCATTTGGTCAAAACCTCTCCTTTGTCTATAATTTTATTTATTTTAATCACGTGACAGCGTGCATGGCACGGGGCATCACAAAATAAAACTTGTAGATGACACGTCTGTCTCTGGCAATGAATCTAGTGTTATTTTATTGAAAATCAAATGTTTTTTCGTGATTTATATTTTCCTAATCTACGTTTCTTATCACTAGTAAATTAATCAAATCATAAACAAAATAAATATAGCGGTTTGTTTACATAGTTCAGAAGTTACGTTGACGGCGACTAGTATAATTTAAATGAAGAATATAATGCAATATCTGCTTTAAATTTTTAGTCGACCACAAGAAAGGTAATAATTCGCCAAAGGTTCTCATCGTGGTCAAAAGGTTAAACTGTTTAGTTTAAGAAAAAAATGTTTGATTTATAAATAAAAACATATTCCTAATAATTTACCAAATAAGGCCTCATGGGATAGTCAATAGGATAATACATTTTTATAAGCTATTTGTATATAAAAGTTAAGTTGTGTATATATTTGAATTTGGATGTAATTTTAATATTTATTATAATGTATTACTTAGTTTGACAAGGTTTTCATACTCGTTTTGCATATGTTTTTTTGCTTGTAAACATAACGGGTACAAGTTATGCATACAAAAAACCTTTTATTCTACCTAGTTTTTCTTCTCGAAATCACGGAATGACTGACAAGGCTAATCAGGATAGCCGAAATTCTCATTTATAAGTCTTAAATTGTGTTCAAAAATAAGATTGCTTTAATTATTTTGAATAAGATTAATTAGCATTTTCGGTAAAAGATTTCTTTAAATGATTTTTTTTTAAATAAGGAAATAGGGTATCTAGGAGTTCCTGCATTTAAAATAACAAATTGTCCACTGTCCGCTTGGTTACCAAAATCTAATACCTACATTCCACGGTAACCATAGGATATTCTATAAATGTTATCAAAAACATTGGGAACATTTTTTTTTATTGGCTGGACTGGTAATTCCCACCGATTTTAAAATTGCATTGGTCCTATTTATTACCCGACGACTGCGAAACAAAAAATGAGGGTTATTTAAACTACCCGTGTACAAAATTCTTGTTGAAGTTGTTGTGTATGCTACACCTGTATGGTGTCATATAAATGTAAACACTAATAATAACATACATCTTGACTGGGATTTAGTCTTTAACTACATACATTAGTATCACAAGCGAGCTGCTGTTATTGAAACATAATAAATAGCATAATTTAGTGATATTTCTAGAATAATTTTAACTTTGTTTCTCGATTCAGGGACACCTAAGTTTTTTTAACGTGTAAGTCATTTTGCAATTCATACATTTTATATATTTGACCATTTAGAATTGTGTGACAATCCCAGTAAATAAAGATACACTTACCGATTATCTCAACTTAGTTACCTACATGTTTCGTGAAGCAATAAATTTATATTAATTTGGTCGTAGAACAAAAAACATTATTATAGCTTAGCTTGGTATGTATGATACGTTAATTAAATGCATAATTATAGTGAGATTTCTAAAACCATAATGATATTTATGTCAGTTAAGATAACTTAATTTGTAAACGCTGATATTTTTGACAAAATACTCTTAAAAGTCGAATCGTAACGTGTCGATTACGAATGTCGGAATAGTAAAAATATCTCTCTTGTTTTGCATTTGAGGAGTGTCTAGTTAAGGCCTGGTTTTATAAAGGCCCGTTAGTAAATATGCATGCCAGGTTGAATTTTAGTAACTTCATACAGGTTTTGACATTCCTGATCGAAAGGGGTTTGTGTAAAAGTGTTGTCATTTGTAAAAGTCATACTTTTCTAAGGTGATCAGCCTTTTGTAACAGTGGTGAGTTATGATACAATTATTCAAAATAAACATATTTTGTTATGTAATGTAATGTAAATGTAACTCTAAAGTGCATCAGAGCCAGAGATATTTAACAGGTTCCCTGCATGCTGCATGTGCGTCATGGGTGGTCTTACTGATACGTCCATGAGGCACATGCTACTCATGCCCAGAGATAAAAATAATGCATATTTCTTTCTCTTTAAATATATATACATATGTATACCTATCTATTAATTACTATGACATAAAGTATCATAAAATACTTGAAGGCAATGACGTGTCTTATACGAAAAAATACCAAATTGAATTATATTATTATTATTATGGGGACGTGCCGAAAGCACGCTGCACGCTGCTTCGGGACAGGGAACCTGTTTAAATATTCATCACCTGGGCGTACTGTTAGTACCAAAAACTGAACACTAAGTATGTAAAAATCGTCCGTGGCCGATGAAAAAAATAATAAAATTTTCTTCATACAAACTTATCCAATGCCCTTTGATCTAACGGATCTTTATAAAACCCATCCTAAATATGTCTACTTAATTAAAGTGCCAGAAAGGAAAGAAGTATGGGGTTGATGAAGATTGTATATTTGTGCTATTAGAATGTCATAAGTAATAACGTTAGTGCCAGATGCAGATGGCGTTAAATTATTATTTAAATTACTCGAGAGCCAATCATACCGCTGTGAACCCTTTTTAAATGATGAGCATGTTTTTTTTAACTAATATGCATTACCAATTTGAGATGCTTGCTTCCGTTTTGCGGTAGCTTATGAAATATTATGTTAGTCTCTGCATCTGGTACGTGTATGCATCTATGCGTCGCGACGCATATGTGACGTTAGCGTATTAGAGCATAAAATAGTAACTGGAGTCGAGCTTGACATGTCATTTTATGTTTGTAATCTATAAAGTAGAGAAGGATTTAGTTTTGCTGTATTCTTAATTTAGCTTGATTAGTTGCTCTGCTTTTAAGTACTAGTTTATCTATCACACAGACATAATAAGTAATTTTTGTTTTGCAAAATAACTTACCACAGCAAAATATCTTCTCGCATCTTGTTACTTCACGATAACGATTTTGATAATGTCAGTAATTTATTATAAGTAGGTAATTTTTAAACTAGCAACGTCTGACAGAATGTTCATAAGGTGGGTAAGGCAATTCCAGTTACTATGCTCTTCTAGGCATGCGTTAATATTCCAGACGCACGTTTACGTTATAGCAGTTCTATAATATTTAAGAGGTTTCCATTAGTATATTTTAAATAGTAATTCCGAAATCAGATTTTAATTTTCGGCCATATAATATCGAGATAACTATTTTTATTAATTTTAGTTATATAATATAGGTGTGTGTACTGTATATTACGAAAATCGTTTTTTCCAAGTGGCGTTTTGATACCATTCGCACATTTTACCACTTTATTTTGTCTCAATAGCGAGTTTTCCCGAAGGACTTTCTAACCATTCGCATATTTACCACTTTATTTTTCTCAATAGCTACTTTCCCCGAAGGGTTTTGTAACCATTCGCATATTTTCCCAATATATTTATTTTTCAATTGGGTTCTTCCCCACTGCTCAAATATCATAAATATGAGGTAGGTTTAAGTTATGTTAGTTTTGCAGCAGGCCCGGAGGGCCAAAACCACCCAGAAATACGAGCCCTGCTAATGCGCTGAGCTCCTATTCTTGACTCTGTTAAATTTAATTTTGATTAAAAAAACATTGGTCAGTTGAGTTGGTCCAGCAGTTCAGTTGAGCGGTGGGCAAAAGGGAAAAATGAATACAGTGGGAAAATTTGCGAATGGTAGAATGGAAAAGTAGGTATCCTGTAGAAATGTTTTTTTTAATGCCAATGTTCCTAAATGGCGGTTCTCTCTAAAATGTAGGTACCAAAATAAATAATTATTATTTAATTTTATAACTGTTATAATTAGGGTTTTATACTAGTCTTCTTAAGATTACCAAAGAGGATGTAGCTGTAGGTTTAAATAACTATTTAATAAGGATTGTAGTAAAGACCTCTCACATTAGGAAAGATCTTTACTAAAAAATATATATATATATTGTCAGACTAAATGTAATGGAGTTTACATAATTCTTATTTCGTCTACCTGTACGATAAAATATTTACGACTTTTATATTAAAAAAAGCTAGCCCAAATACATGTACCACGGGCTATAATACCTATCTCTAGATCTCTATCTCTGTACAAATATAGCTAAATAACTATCTTGACTATACTCCGTTTGTTTAAATAAAAAACTACGTGAAAAGCTTCGTCAGCCAATAGAATCAAAGGATTACGTCAAAGTTCTTAAAACAGTTTTGATTGGCTGATTACAGTGCCGCGTGGTTTGGTTTGCTTATAATTAGTTTACTAGCTAATCAAATTGATTATACCCCATCTATTGGCATAATTTAATTACCTACGCTCTATTAGAGTTGCCACGATTGATGCCATTATGAATTTAATTTATAACATTCGAATAAAAATGACTAGTTTAAAAAGAAGATTACATAATAAAAAACGTGAACTACTAATGACTTGTTTTATTTTTCATTATTATAATATAATGTCTGGGGACAATATCGCGCTCTAGACTTGTACCATGGGTACTAGACAACGATAAACATACTTATATAGAGAAATGCATATTTAAATACATAGGAACTTTAAACTCGTCACACAAATACGAGAGTGGATTGAAAAGTTCTGAGCCTAAAGTGAAGCCTAAGGTGAATATAATTTAAAAAAAAGACAAGTACTGGCAGGTACGACTGCCATATTTAATGACCATTATGCACTTTTTTTTCTGCTACAATTTTGCGTTTTATGCTGGAACTGCTACACTTAAGATCACAGATTTTTCAAGTAATTGATAAAATGGAGCACCGTTCTGACAAAATATTTACAACATAACCATCCCATCCCATCTCGTAACCAGGTTTGGTAGCTAGCTACGAAATGGAAGACAAGCCTTATTAGGCTACGAAACGGGAATTATTAAGTACCGCATTCCATCCCTTCCCCTATGTTTTCTTTTTAATCTTAAAGGCACAAGGGTAAAAATTTTTCCAAACTGCGTGTGTTGCTTGGTGCGACTGATTTTAACCTACCTTCAATTTAAAGAGGGAAATATTCAAAACTTCGAAATGTTTCGCGGTAGCCCCTCAGAATATTTTTAATAGTTGGCTTTGAGCTGGGAAACACGTTTTCATTTCGTAACTGGCTGCCAAATGTGGCTTCAAGATGGGAAAATCGTTCCCATTTGGTAGCCAGGTACAAGATGGGATAATACATTTCCGATTTCGTAGCCAGCTACCAAAGGTAGCTACGAGATGGGCAAATCTTTACCCATTTGGTAGCCAGCTTCGAATCGGGATTATTTACCCATTTGGAAGCCAGCTACTAAATGTGGCCACGAGATGGGAAAATCGTTACCCATTTGGTAGCCAGCTTCGAATCGGGATTATTTATCCCATTTGGAAGCCAGCTACCAAATGCGGCTACGTAATGGGACTAAAGGCAACAGACCTTTGGGACTGTAACATTAACACCAAAACAAATATTTGAAGATATGAATTAAACATTAGGGTAATCTGATCCATCGTATGCTATGCTCCCATAAAAAGATAGGTAGCTGATTTTAAACGTGGTCTGGAGACTGTTCAAGACGAGCCTAGGAACGAAAATGTCAATAAAATATTACATACGATAATGAATTATAGGTGGTTGAAGATTGTGGAGATAGCAGAAGAAATGGGTATTTCTTATGAGCGGGCACAGAACATCACTGATCACTGATGTTCTTGGATTTTCAAAGGTGTCGTCAGCCAGGTGGGTGTCTAAACAGCTTTCAGTCGAAAACAAACGAATAAGTGTTATACAATATCGCAAGATTATTATTATTGTTTATTTTATTAATTTAATTATAAAAATCTATTTTTGAAACAAATGGTTACAATATAAAAGTAGGTAGAACATTGTCCCACAAAACTGTTTACACAGTTTGACTGCTGTATCATTGAGTTTCTTTATTAGCATTGATAATACGTGTAACTTAGTATATAATATTAATTTTAAAATTTATGCAATAACTAAATAATTAGTCGGTGTTCTTTTAAACTTTGTCTTATTGGCCTCTAGCAATAGCTATTCAACGAGGTAATGCAGCCAGCGTTAGGACATTTGTACATACTATAGACTTAATTTTAGTATTTAGTTTTAGTTATTTTCTTATTGTTTGTGTCTTAATAAATTGTTTAACTTAATATCTGTGGGTATTTGTAATATTATTTGGACATGTTTCACCGTGACCCTGAAGATTTTTTCAATCGTTTTATAACTATGGACGAGACATAGGTCAACCACATTAAATACACCAGAATCGAGAGAATAATCCAGAAAATGGAACGGATCAGGTTCACCACCACTCAAAAAAGCCAAGGTCATTTTGTCACCTAATGTAATGGCTTCAGTTTTCTGGGATTGCAGGGCAGGGCGGTTATCATGATAGACTTTGAAAAGGGCAAAACAATAAATAGGGTTTCTTAATATTATGCTCCTTTACGTCGCCTGCTGGAGAAGAATAAAATAAAGAGACCTGGAATGCTGTCGAAAAAAGTACTGTTTAACCAAGACAACGCTTGTGTTTACACTTCGGTCGAAATCAATGGCACAAATAGATGATTGTTTCAAAAATATATGTCACATGCTCTTTTATAATGGATAATTCTGAGGATGAACATTTTTTTAACCGACTTCTATAAAAGGAGGAGTTTCTCAATTAGTCGAGTTTTTTTTAATGTAATGTTCCCCGATTACTCGAAGAACACTGGACCGTTTGATTTTTTTTTCGTTGTTGGAATGGGTACCTACACTTTCTAGTTGTTCCCATTGTCAACATATCAGGATCTGATGATGAGATCTTGAAGAAATCAAGGGAACTCCTCAAATATTATAGCAAACCTATAGCGATTTCGGTATTTTTCACTGTAACTCGTGAATTTGCTTTTGAAAAGTACTATATGGTGAAGTGGAACTGATGATGAAGACCACAGATGGCCACCGAAACTCCTTAACGGTACCTATTTGAAGGGTGGCGATAAGATATCTCGATTGAGGTAGTAGAGCGACTAAGACGAAGCACATTTAGTTGTTTAAATATGACTATGAATTTACCGCTGAGTTGCTTGCGGCGAGCTTGAAATATTCTATAGTTTCTCATTGATTGAGAAGTGGGACTACATCACAGCATAAATAAATAGGATCACAATTTTTTTTTAAATAAAATAAATGTTTAAAAAACAATAATGCAAAAAATTACTTCTTATAAAATGGTAGGTTGGTCAGTTGAACTGAAGTCGGCGTCCTACAATATTTTAAACCAAAAGCCGAATACAGTTGGACTGACCTACCAACCTACCATTTTATAAGAAGCTATATTTTGCTTATTGAAGGTAAGTTTTTTTTTTAACAAATCTATTTACAGTTTTTAATAGGTAGGTAGTTACTATTTCTAAGGGTCTCTTCTTAGGGTCGGGTCACACATACTGGCTCGGAGAGCACCGGCACGCGCTCTTTTTCACACAGACGCCGACTCATATAAGCTTCCTTCTACTTCTTTTTTCCCCGCGGCGACTTCAACAGCTACTACATGGCTATATGGCGTTTTCACGAAGTGATTTCGCCAGTGTCAAGTATATGTATACATATAAATATAAATCAATATATAGCAATACAATAATACAATCCAATCTTCTCTAGGAAGATTGGGGGCAACGTTGTTCGGTGATTTTCAGGACAGAGGTGAATATAGTTTTAACCTCTGCACGACTGCGAGTCCACTTGAAACGAAAAAAAAAAAACCAGATACACGAAATAAGTCCAAGTCTTGTACAGGTGTAGTGCATAATGGTTTTCCTTCGTATTTTCACGGAAACGTACGAGCGTGTCATGCTACTTCAGTCAACCTCAGTAGTTTTTGTACTGTGACCGACTGAAATAGCAAGACACGTTCGGACGTTTCCGTGAAAATACGAAGGAAAATAATTATGCACTACATCTGTATCACTGTGCAACACAAAGGCACTGTGCAACATAAAAAGGACTAATAGCTTGTTGAGGTGTTCAGAAAAGAACTTTGAACACCTAAATACACAAAAATGCAAAACTAAAACAAATTACACATCCGCCGTCATCTTTTAGCGTTGCAAATGGCCTCCCTCGTATAAGCTCAGAATTGGCCATAAGAACGTCAGCCAGAGCGCGTCAAGCAGCCGGTCGGCTCTTATTAATTCATGCAAAAATAAACCTTATTACAATGACTCAAAAATTTGCGTCGTACGTGATAAAAATCTGGTCTTCTATCCGAGCCGGGCTGTGTGAACGGACCCTTAAGTTTAGTAACAATGGTGATAAAGACTCAATGTTGTCATAATAGAGCTTCCTACACTTACTGGGAATTGTTTCACTCTTGAGGAATTATAAATTATATCCAAAGAAAATATCCTTTGTATTGTTGGCTCCCTCTTAATACTTGAGAGAACGTTATTGAGCATCCACGTGCTATAAAATATATATTTATATATATACTACTTAAATATATATATTTTGTAAAAAATATATATATTTAAGTAGGTATCACACATTTATAATTTTAAATAAATATTCCTGTTTTTATTAAGTGGAAAATTGTGTCGCAAGTTTAAAAGTAAGTTTTGGAATAAAATACTTTACAAAAATGTGGTCTACACTTCTGAACATATTAATGCTGCTTGTAACTTGTCTGTAAGTATCACAAGTTAATTCGTTGCAGTGCGAATATACATACATTCAGTCATTGTTGCCTTCAATATATTAACGAAAATCATGATAACTACCAGCAACTTTGATGTGAAGAAAAGCAGACGCGGGGATAGTATCCATTCCATTACAAATAAGAATATTATTAATTTTACTTAGAACAAAATGCATAGACAATAATGATGTCGGTTAGAACGCCGAAGAATCACCGAGGTACAGATGTAATGAATAATCCTTTCCCATCGTTCTTTGTCGGATAAGTTCGTATTTATCTTGCTTTCTCAGTTAGCTTCAGTACCCATTAATAAGTCAACTGAGAAAGCAAGATAAATACGAACTTATCCGACAAAAAACCGATGGGAAAGGATTATTCACTACATCTGTACTTACTTCTTATGGGTAGCTGCACACTTCAATGCTTTGTCATTTTAACGTCATGTTTGAACTGCTGCACTGAACTGCCAAAGGCGATAAAGCGACGAGGTACCATATGTGTGCCTACTTATAAGAAAGACTGTACTTACGACAATATTTGTTTCTAAACAACATTTGATAAAGTTACTTTCACAATGAGGCATCGCGATCAAATAACTGCTACAAAACGCGAGTTGCTTCTTATCGCTGCTTCTGATTGGCTGAGACGGTTATGGGTGTAAATAATTAGTTAGGTATATAGTTATTAACTAGCTATAGTTGCAAAAAATGTCCTTGTGAATTTAGTTAAAACACTTTAAAATTCAAGCAGTCCAAACTGGACTGGATACCGGGAATTTTTATCTATCTAATAAATATTATTAACTTGTATTTCCTTAATTCTTTAGTGTGTGTGTGTGTGTGTGTGTGTGTGTGTGTGTGTGTGTGTGTGTGTGTGTAATATAATATAATTTATTAAATAATACTTTTACTTGTCCTATCTTGTTTTTTTCTAATATTTTTAGAAAAACCCTACACAGTGTAAAAGAACACTCAATGGTGTCTTTTAAAAGAATCGAACCTGACCACGGGATCATTGACAGAACTGTTGCTGATGCGTTAGCTAAAACAGTGAGGGTGCTGTGTTTGGTGATGACGTCTCCGCAAAACCATAAAGAGAAGGCGCGCCATGTTAAAGCCACGTGGGGGAAACGGTGTAACAAACTTCTGTTCATGAGCTCTGAAGAAGGTAAGGAAAAATATCATTTTAAAGTAATTTTATGCTGCTATACGGGGTGGAAGAAACGAACGCCACATTCGCGGCATCAACCTTAAATATTGGAAATAGCAAATTCTACGCAAAGGAAAGTTACATTTATTTTTGAATTCAATGATTTTTGAAAATTGCCTGCCAACCGGATATTGAGCTGGTTGAATATGACAAAATATTAAAAAAGGGGTTTTTTACGTTCTTTATTTAATTGAATAGACATATGATCACTACCAATGACCCTTTCAATTTGTATCATAAAACACAACTTTATTGTTTTGTCATATTCGACCAGTTCAATTCCCGGTTAAGGAGGAGGATTTTTTTCAAAAATCCAATAGTTTAGTATTATTTGTTTTCAAAAATAAATTTCTCCTGTGCTTAGAACTGGCTATTTCCAATATTTAAGGTAGTTGCCGTCCATGTGGCGTTAGTTTTTCCATCCTGTATACAACGTGTTACAAAATACCCCGTAAAAAATATAATTCATTATCAAAGCCAAAAATGTTGTCAACCCTATTAAGCTGTCATGTCGGGGAACCGAAGTTAGCATAGATTATTTAACAGAGGGGCCAATCCACCTGTTTTAATCATTGACAACTTTTGTGTGTTTTCATCCACAGAGGTTTGCTATCTCAATGCTAGGATGTCATTTTGCTTAAACATTGGGTTCAAAATGACGATGTTTTCTAACTCGGAATATTACGATATGATTTTATGCGTAGGCAATGGAGATAGCAATTTATATCGTGCCTGCGAACTGTATCGATGGAAGACCCCCCCGCTGAACAGCGACGACTACCAGTGTTTTCTCAATATGTCAAGACGCCTACATTCCATAGGTTCCTTTCATTGGTCTATTGAAAGTGCACGTCCAAGCACAGTCGATGCCAGGCAGGTTAAATTAGTGTAAGAGCATTTTGAAGAAGAGCCAACCACAAGTCCGAGACGAGCCAGAGCAAGATTCGGTGTTAACCATGTTGTAGTTTGGCGAATTCAGCGTGACGACAATCATCACCCTTATCACTATCGCCGTACACAGGAGCTGATACCCTCTGATCTTGCACCCAGGAGGAATTTCTGCTAGTGGTACCTCAGGCAGTTAGGGGAGAACCGTAATTACGTAAACTATGTTCTTTAGACAGAAACGGCAACATTCACGAGGTCAGGACTTGCAAATGTGCACAACGATCACGTTTAGGCTATCGAGAATCCACAAGCTCCACGGCAGGGCAGATTCCAACACTAGTGACGTGTAAAAGTGCCCGAGCGGCCTACTTACTGAATAAATTTATTTTATCTTCTTTTATCTTTTAGTGGCGGCTGAATGTGTGGGCTAGCATTTATGACGGGCATGTTATCGGTCCCGGCATTTTGCCATCACGTCTTAACTGTGGCAACTATCTAACGTTTTTACAAACGGAATTGGAAGAGGCGATTGATGTCTGTGGCCGACAGGGGTTACATTAACAACCAAAGGCACGTGCATCGTGTTTCAGCACGATGGAGCTCCGGCACATTTTGCTCGCGACTTGCGAGAGTATCTTAACGTTCGCTTTCCTGTAAATTTAACATTCATTACGGAAAAGTAAGTCTTAGTTTAGGCTTCGTTAGATTAGGTCTTTTAAATTTTTCCAAAACTCGACTTGTAATATCTATCTAACAGAATTCTGTAGATTTTGTTATTATGTCTCTTTATCGTTCCGCGAATTAGGTAAAAATGTACATGAACATTCTGGGTAATTTGCTCTTGTTTTTGCGGAAATAGGGTTTGCAAATAAATGAAAAAATAATGGTTTAATTTTTTTAGACGGTAAGTCATACAGTGACATTACGGTTCTCAAACATTGTAAATGGACTCGTTATTAGGCACCATTTAACCCCCTTCCGGCTTTACGGATATTTTTGTAACACCCTGTATAGAGTTGATCTAGTGACGTTTCTGAAGCTAGTATTTAATAATTTAATAATTATTACAAGATTCATCGATACCCACGATCGGGATGCCTTTTCGGGAAGGGCGCAGTTTCCTTTGGGGCAGAACAAAAATAGCTTCCAAATATATCTACGATAACCACAGGATGGACGCAGATTGGTTTCTAAAAGCGGATGATGACACGTGAGTCTTGAGAAAGTAAAATAAATTAGAAATATGGTTGTCATTCGCTCTTTGAATTAAGTAAAGTGTTGTTTTCAGTTATGTGGTAGTTGAAAATTTGCGCTTCATGCTGTCGGATCACAAGGCCTCGGATGCTAAGTACTTTGGGTGCCAATTTTTAAATAATACTCCACAGGTAGGCATAGTATCTTTAGCTCCAAGATATTTGTGAAAAATATGATACGTAGGTTGCTTATGACGTCTAGGCGTGCACTAAGAAAGGATTTTCCGTGCACTAAGAAAGTCGACAGGAAAAAATAGGGGGAGTAGCGTCAAAGTCATTTTACGCGTACGAAGTCGCGGGCGTCTTCTAGTAGGAAATAAAATGAGAGCTTTTGGTATTACCGCGGTAGTTAGGATGAGCCCAATGAAACCCTGACCCACCATAGAACTGTGTCACAGTGTCGTTATGATTCAAGTCGTAAGAAGTGTCAAAAAAATGTTTTATAATGTCACTGTGGCGGGTTATCTTTGTTTCTTCAGAATATTTTTGGTCAAATGTATCATTTCCCTAATTTGTCATTTCCCAAAAAGTGGTTTCCCGTGGCAGTTGATTTGTTTTTTATGTACTTAGTCACAAGTGTAACCTAACCTAACCTTACCTGTGTTTCGATAAACCGGATATAAAAAAATAAAAATACAAAATACCTATTGAGAAATGAAAATTGGGGGAATGATACATTCGACCAGAAATATTTTGACGAAACGGCAGGCTCTCCCCAGCGTGACACCGTTCCACGGTGGGTCGGGGTTCCATTGAGCGGCTGGGACATTTCATTAATATTACACAATTTCATGAAGCTTAACTAAGAACTTTCTTGATTTAAATAGATATCTTTAAAATATAACCGTATCCGATTATTTCCATCCGATTGAGAATAAGTTACCGCAAGCAAACAGAAGCTGACAGTAACACAGGTATTTGTCGGGGGTTAAATCTGGGGACCTAGTGAAAAAGGGGTACAAGTCGACCTACCTCGAAATAAAAAGGGTATATACGTAAACGGAGTATAATACAGACTTAGACCGTTTTTCACTTGATCTTTATGAGACTATACCCTTTCACTAGGACCCCAGAAATTAAGCTTTATTGTCCAGGAATTTATGTACGGAGGAACCGGCTACGTGCTGAGCCAAGGGGCGTTATATCGCTTCGTGAAGAGAGGGCTGTTGTCCCCGGATTTATGTCGGGGCAGTGACGTGGGCAGGGAAGACGAGCAGATGGGCAAGTTTAACCTTTAATTAAATCTATATTTAAGTATTATGCGTTTATTTCACAGAGAGCGAAGATTTGGTAGTTCTCCCACAGGGTGTCCCTCGGAATCCTTAACAATAGAGTGAGATCCCAGTCACCCAAGGCCATATATATTATAGATAAACATAGTTGAATGTTATGTAGGATCTGAAGTTTATCCCTTTTTTTATTCGTAACTACTTATCGACATCCTAAAATAGCCACGTTAAAAATCGACCTATCTTGAAGTCTTACTTTGAAAATCAAATCGAAGTTCAAAGTTACGTTAGCTGCATCCTTGTCATTCGTCATTCAAGACTAAATCGAGAGAAAGGAAAATGGAGCTAACACAGCGGAACTTTTAAAGAGGTTTGGCCCGTCAGATTTGTCTGGCTCATAGGAAAATATTTTAAAATATTATGCTAAAATATAAAATTCAGCCTTCCTAAAATGACGTCAGTTCCCACATTTTTTTAGGGTTCGTCTAAAGAACTGCTCAGTTAAATCGGTACCGTTATATACATTGACAAAAGTGTTTTTTTAATAGAACAACAGTTATAAATTTTGTGACAGTGCGTCGTCGAAAATGTTTAAATATTTATCTAAAAAATACGTGCTAAATATTGTTTGCAAAGTAGGAAATACGTTTCTTTTTTCCAGGTATCTGCATGGAACGGCTCGGCGTAACGGCAATAGACACCCGGGATTACTTAGGACACTCATTTTTCTTCGCTAACTCCACTCAGTTACATTTCGACCCAGAGACAAGTGTAAGCATTTCATAAACCAAGTTTTTATTATTGTTTATTTTCACAATAATAAGGGGTTTTGGGTAAGTGTCATTTGTAAAAGTCGTACATTTTCAAGGAGCGGCCATTCGTAAAAGTGGTAAATTATGATAAAATAATTCAAAATAAACATATTTTGTTAGTATAATTTAAATTTTCATACCTGGGCGTACTTTTAGTACCAACAACGGAATACCTACTTAAATCTTAATCTCAGCTCCGATATTATTTAACGCCATAAATTATTTGGCGTTAAACGACCGACATATGGCGGTATAACCATCAAAACGGTGTAGCTAAATACCACAGACCTGTGACGGGCAGCAGCGTTACCGGTGCGAAGAGCTATACCCTGCGATCGCCAACCCGCCTGCCCAGCGTGGCGATTAGGGCAAACCCTCCAATGGCAGCACACCATAAACCACGGCCCCCAGTTCCCGGCCGCCCTGCTATTCCTGATCATGGCGGCGGTCACGGTAACGGCAGGGTAGGGGGTGCGAAGAATCCCCGGGTTACGGATGGCCGCCAAAAACAATTGACTTTGGCGACGTATAACGGGCGGACGTTACGGCTCGACGAACACCTGGCACAACTCGAGGCAGAACTCGGAAAAATAAGGTGGCACATTCTTGGTTTGTGCGAAGTCCGAAGAGAGGGGGAGGACACCGTAACCCTTAAGTCAGGCCACCTTATGTACTTTCGAGAGGGAGATCAGCTATCCCAGGGTGGCGTAGGGTTCCTGGTTAACAAAGCCCTCTCTGACAACGTGATGGAAATTTCGAGTGTGTCGAGCAGGGTTGCATACCTCATCATAAAGCTCACTGAAAGGTATCGTCTCAAAGTGGTGCAGGTTTACGCACCGACCTCGGCACACCCGGACGAGGTGGTGGAGGAGATGTTTGAAGACATATCAAAGGCTTTACACTCCACCACCAAAGCCCATTACAACGTTGTCATGGGGGACTTTAATGCTAAAGTGGGAGTACAGAATCGCAGCGAATCGGTAGTAGGATCCCACGGTTTCGGTTGCAGGAACCATAGGGGGCAAATGCTTGTCAACTTCTTGGAAAAAGAGGGGCTTTTCCTAATGAACTCTTTCTTTAAGAAGAAGCCCCAGAGGAGGTGGACATGGCAGAGCCCCAATACTATGACGAAAAATGAGATCGACTTCATCATAGCGGACAAGAGGCCCATATTCAGAGACGTCTCTGTGATCAACAGGTTCAATACCGGAAGTGATCACCGACTTGTTCGAGGCTCTCTGAATATCAACTTTAAGCTTGAACGTGTCCGTTTGATGAAGGCCAGGCTCCGACCAACCATGCTTCAAGCCGTGGTGGGATCTGAAAAATTCCAGTCAAATCTGGAGAACCGATTTACTGGCGTGGAAACCACAAACGTCACCGACATAAATCAGGCCCTCGAAAATGTGGTGGGAGTCCTCAGGGAGGAAGGTATAAAATTTTGCACGATGCAGCATGGGGGTAGGAAGTCCAAACTTTCGACTGAAACTCTCGGACTTATGAAGGAACGACGTGAAAGCCCACCTGTCACTCCGTCAGAACGTCGAGCTCTCAACAAGAAGATTGGCAAACTGGTGCGACACGACCTCCGATGCTTCAATACATGCTGTATTGAACGAGCGATTGAGCAAAATCGGGGGTCGAAAGTTTTTGTTCAGTCTCTTGGGAGAAGCCATCTGACGAAGCTGACCACAAACAGCGGAGAAATCGTCGCTTCTAAGCCGCGGGTTCTTTCGGAAGTTGAGGATTTCTACAGCCATTTATACGCATCGTACGCATCTCCACCTGATCCGAAAAATGAGGACCTTAGAGCCCCATTAATCCGTCACTTTACTGAGGACTTGCCAGAGATTAGCCTACACGAAATCGAGATGGCTCTTAAACAGCTTAAAAATGGAAAAGCTCCCGGAGAGGACGGTGTAACAACTGAGCTCCTAAAAGCAGGAGGCACACCTGTATTGAAGGAGCTCCAGAACATCTTCAACACCGTTCTCTTCGATGGAAGAACTCCAGAGGCGTGGAGTAAGAGTATTGTGGTGTTGTTCTTTAAAAAGGGTAACAAAACCCTGCTGCAGAACTACCGACCCATTTCACTCTTAAGCCACGTCTACAAACTGTTTTCAAGAGTCATCACGAACCGCCTTGCACGAAGACTCGACGAATTTCAACCCCCTGAGCAGGCCGGGTTTCGAGGAGGATATGGCACCATAGACCACATTCATACAGTGCGGCAGATTATACAGAAGACTGAAGAGTATAATCAGCCCCTGTGCATAGCATTTGTGGACTATGAGAAGGCTTTTGACTCTATCGAAACCTGGTCAGTTCTGGAATCCATGCAACGTTGCCAAGTGGACTGGCGATACATCCAAGTGTTGAGATGTCTATATAACGCCGCAACTATGGCCGTCCAAGTACAGAACCAGTGGACTAGACCTATCAACCTGCATCGAGGTGTGAAACAAGGGGATGTGATTTCCCCTAAATTGTTCACAAATGCATTGGAGGATATGTTCGCGACACTGATCTGGAAAGGGCGTGGCATCAACATAAACGGCGACTACATCTCACACTTGCGATTTGCAGACGACATCGTTATTATGGCCGAAACGTTGCAGGATCTACAACATATGCTGAACGATTTAGCTGATTCTTCTCAACGCATCGGTCTCCGGATGAACTTGGATAAAACCAAGATTATGCTCAATGAACATGTCACACCGGGACCGATTGCAGTGCAAGGCGATACACTCGAAGTTGTTAAAGAATATGTTTACCTTGGGCAAACTCTGCAGTTGGGTAAAAACAACTTCGAGAAAGAGGCCAACAGAAGAATACAGCTGGGTTGGGCAGCGTATGGGAAATTACGTCGAGTTTTTACGTCGTAAATTCCACAGAGTCTAGAGACAAAAGTCTTCAATCAGTGCGTCCTACCTGTTATGACCTACGGAGCCGAAACCTGGACACTCACGGTGGGGCTGGTCCACAAATTTAAAGTCGCTCAGCGAGCTATGGAGAGGGCTATGTTGGGAGTTTCTCTGAAGGATCGGATCCGTAATGAGGTGATCCGACAGAGAACTAAGGTTATCGACGTAGCCCATCGAATTAGCAGTTTGAAGTGGCAGTGGGCCGGCCACGTGTGCCGCAGAACGGATAACCGTTGGAGCTATCGTGTTCTTGAGTGGAGACCGCGGATCGGCAAACGCAGTGTAGGACGCCCTCAGACTAGGTGGACCGACGATCTTCGCAAGGTGGCTGGCAGAAGCTGGATGAGAGTGGCCGCAGATCGTGATAGGTGGCGTGCAATGGGAGAGGCCTACGTCCAGCAGTGGACTAATATAGGCTGATGATGATGATGATGATGATAAATTATATATGTATTTTTATTTAGAGGTCCCCTAAATACCTATGTAAAAAAGTTAATTTTCTTCATACAAACTTACCCAATGCCATTCAAGGGGTATTACAAAACGGGTTTAACTATGAAAGTTTGAGTTTCTTTCAAAATCATCTGAACCAATTTTGATGATAATTTGCATTAAAAGATAAGGTTGATAAACTGACAGGTAAACGATTTAACTTGCTTCTACTACGGGAGTTGGAGATATAAGAAATGTCAGACTCGTGAGCAAAGGCGCGAGTCCAAAGATGTAAACAAAAATGAAAAGCAATCTTTAAAAACCCGAGTGCATTTTTGGATATTTCGTCGATATAATATTAAAAACATAAAAAAAAAAAAAAAAAGATGTTTTTTTTTGTATTTACCCATTGACACTTGCGCCATCAAGACGAATCTAATGGTAATGACGTATCATTTATCAAAATCAGTTGACCCGTTGAGTAGGTACGAGAGGAGATAGGAAGAGGAACAAACATACATACAGGTCAAACACATACCTCTCCTTTTGGGCTTCGCCGCAGTCGGGTAAAAATGTCTCGTGTTTGGCCAAGCATCCAAAGCTCCATCTCGCTAAACTACATCGCACTAAATGGTACAATCTCACAAATTTTAAAACAAAACACATATTGGTATTTCGAATTTCAAATCATTGACGACATCGAGGGTTCAGAGTCAGCGCGACACTGTGACGTCATGGAGTTGGAGTTTTACACCATTTTGTTGACAATTGATTATTCTAGAGGCTAGTAGGGACCATCAGACTAATGGAACCCTGACCCACAATAGAACGGTGTCACACTGACAAGTGACAATTTAATCAGACACAATTTACGACTTTAATTATAACGTCACTGTGACACAATTCTATGGTGGGTCAGAGTTCCATTGGGTTGATAGTCCGTAAGAAGTAATATGTAAGTCTATGTATGACCCATGGTATCTCTTTTCTGTTTTCAGGAAAAAAGTTGCTGCTCACATCATGCGGTTTCTTTTCATTCCGTGCATCCAAATTTTATGTACTTGTACGACTACTTTCTCTATAAATTTCGAACATACGGCATTCAGCACGGCGCGGTGTGAGCGTAAAAATAGTAGTTCACTTAATATGTAAAATGTAAAAAAATAAAGATATTATTACGTGATAGATGTATTACGTGGAAACAGAAATATATAACTTATCCCACTTTAACTGGTAGTTGCTATTTGAAAATGCGACCCCATTTCAGTTCCGTTCCATTATTATTAAAAAATATACATTTGCATTTGTTTTTCTAACTTTTCCAAAATAAACATTTACCGTTGCTGAAATAGACCGCTTAGACAGAAAGGTTTACGAATACGACACAGTATACATATTTGGGTTCCTTTTTGGCAAGAGACCCTAATTATTTTTAAATCTAGACCAAGGCGGTATGTTTCCAAAATGGTGTATCAAGTACGTGTTCTTTATCTTCTTTAACCCTTGCTTATAAACGTGGAATAGCCGTGGTGTAGCTAAACCATGCTTTGTCATTATACCTACTAGTGGCGAAGCGTCACGTAAATAAATAGAAAAGCCGGAGCAAAAAAAGGTGTATGGCGTGTGTACGTGTTTGCCCCTTCCATTAATTAAAAAAACATACCTACCTACCTTAATAAAATAGATGTCATCTTTTAGTTCCCAAAATGCAGTGCTGAAGTAAGTGCGGTAACTGTTTCTACGTGCGATCCTTGTAGTTAGTGTTCACCACCTTCGCCATACATGACATCACTGGTATTACATGAACAGTGTATGTCAAGTATGACAAAAGTGGCTTTGAAAAAAGCCGTTAGTCGCGTACGCACACATTAAACACACAGACAATATAGTTAATTTACGTTAGAAATCAAAACACAGTAAAAATTAGCTTGCCTATCATGCAAAATAAAAAGTTGTCCTTTGTTAAAAACAAAACAAAAATAAACCAAATTAAATACATGCACTGCAGGTCTGCACACAGAAACCAAAAAAAAGACTTAATTAAACATATATTTACAAATTAGTGCAACAAAATCAACCTAATAAAGAAAACCCACAGCCCGCGGCATGCGCCGTCCGTACCCGCCTTCCTGTACCTATTAAGAAAACCATGACACGCATAAAGCGCCAAACAATCCAAGTAAACCTAAACTAAGTTCATGCAAATAAGAGAGACAAAAATATTGAAAA
The DNA here is from genome assembly GCA_923062465.1 of Acleris sparsana. Taxonomy (NCBI): domain Eukaryota; kingdom Metazoa; phylum Arthropoda; class Insecta; order Lepidoptera; family Tortricidae; genus Acleris; species Acleris sparsana. Next base: position 12,519,843 of record OV281296.1, read on the forward strand.
ACCACGAATATAACCTAAATTAGATTTGGGTAAAACCTATAGGTACCTAACGTATTAAAAATAGAATAGAAACACCAACCTCCGTCGTCGTGAACAAAAACAAATAATCCAAACAGTAGGTAACTACAAACAAATCATTACAGCACATGAACACAGAACGAACACTTAGCGAGCTAAATTTCACTAGTTACCTACTTGAATCATAAAACACTAAATAAATAGGTAATTCAAAAAAACTTTCACAAGAATTACACTATGTATCTTTGCGCGACGACGCGAACTAAAGTAATGGCGTCGCGTAATGCGTAATTGCGTAATGAAAAAAGGATGCAAAATATTATTAAAGTTTGAAGGTCACGTCACCTACGTGGCGGCGACAGCGTCCTCGAGAAAAGAAAGTGCCGCGTGCTATACACTTAAAGTTTAAAATTGGATGAAATAAGCCGGCGTGTGAGCGCGGACTAGCGCGCTCGCTCACTCTGATTTTTATTGTTTTCACGTGCCACCGTGTCTGTGTGTGAGTTCGAAGCGCTAGAAAAATGTTTGAATGTGTTGGTTCAAGTCCGGCGGAGACTGACCGCAGGACTTGTAATAATTTTGTGGGTGTAAGTTCGCGCGCAGTGAAATGTAACTGCGCGTGTGTACGAATATATTGTTATTGTTTCTTTCTTGTAGGTAAGTGAATATGTGCGAGCGAGTACTGCGATAGATTTCAGCTTAGTAAATAAATTGCGTTTTGGTTATGCATCGTATTATGAAGATGGTAATGCAAGGTAAAGCTATAGTATACCGGGTTATTTTCGGTTTTACGTTTTGTCTGTATACCTACTCTATGCATAGGAATTTTTGGTAAAGCCGTAAATAATCGGCTTGTACGAACGCCTCGCGACTGATACCTACTGTCAAATCAAAGTCACAATGACAGAAAGGGCAAAGCATGGTTTAGCTAACCCACGGTTATTCCACGTTTATAAGTAAGGGCATTAATGTTTATATTTACATAGCATAAAATTAAGTCGCTTCCTCTGTCTGTCCGCTTAGATCTTTTAAACTACTCAACGGATCTTAATACAGTTTTCAGCAACAGATACAGTGATTCAGGATGAAAGTTTTTATGTATAATAAATTCTAGATTATGAACGGGCTTTTCAGAAAACTCAAAAAAACCTATGCGAAGCGAGGGCGAGTCGCTAGTTATACATTTAGTGGATTATCTTTCAAGCGACCCAATTGTTCCAGAACGCGCAAACTACTTTTTTTTTTAAATCTAATTTAAGGAGCTTGTTCGTAAAATGATCATGACGCTCCATACGATTTAACACAATGTATGGAGTTCTTAAATCTAAATACACATTGTATAAATATTAAACATTAATTTGGCTTGGGCTGAGGTTCGATCTGTCAACACAGCATTACAATGTCCCACGTTGTGAGTTGCGCGACGGGGATGGCCGCGCACGCACGTATCACTACTTGTCAAACTTTTGCACGCCTTTAGCGTTAGATGGCGCTTGACTAGAGTGCCTGATGTACACTTTTTAATGTGATTTCTCAATTCACTACCTATCTTAGCTAGCTTACTTCAAAAACAAATAATCAAATAACAGACAACCAACGGCAAAATTAAACCAATTAGAGTAAAGTATTGAGTACTTGTTCGCACGGAATTGTAGAAGCCAATAACAAACTTGCATAAATCGAAACTGTCAAAAGTCGTATTCATATATGAAGTCAATGGGCCTCTATTCTACTGAGTTTTTAAAACTATATTGCATTTGAAATGTTATATATGAGCTACTATCAAGGTGTTGCCGTGTAGAATGTCAGTCCCGCGTGCCTAGTATGGTTGCGTTTATCGCGTGACATAATGTGAATAAAGCAGCCATATTAGGCTCCCAGCAGGCTTATTGCCTAACGCACTCGCTATCGCAATCGTTTTCATTTTGACAGTCCGAAGTGGAGCGAGGAGAGCGAGCATTCATCGCTTTTTACCTTGTTGTGAGTATCTACTTATACTTTTTAAGAAATAACGAATCCAAGTTCACATCCATTATCTGGCACCATAGTCAACTTTTATTCAAAATATTTTTTCTTAAGTGTATCATGTATAGGCACATACGATAAAAAGCTTCAAAACGCCCAGTCATAGTTTGAAACATTTGGTTCGTTGCTTCTCTAGGACTTGTTCTAATTAACTAGTACAAATGTGGGGGGATACAAATGAATGACCGTTGGCTTTCGTACACCAAATAATAAAATAATTTGCTCTTAAATCAAATAGTTAAAATAAGTACTTAGGTATTATTTTTAGATGTATAAATGTACTAGATTACAATTAAATATTAATTTTCTTCGCAAAATTGTCTCTTTGAATTACCTACTATTTTAGTTTTTAATCACTGACTATTTTCGCAATTTTTTAAATAAATGCAAATAATGTTCTAATGTATCTTAGCCTAATTGTGCAAAATGTGTTTACAAAATTATAAAAAAAAAATAGAGTTATAGGTAATTCTGTAGCTCTTTCTGGGAACGATGGCGTGAGTTTATGTACCTATGCATGTGTATTATAAAACGTCGTTTGATACTCGTGCGGAACTGTCAATTTCACTCGTCCCGAGTGTAGTCCCTCGCAGCTCGGGCCCAGCCGGTCAAGACACCTCAGGGATTTTTGTCAAGTGAAATGGATGACTCGACGGCGAATTTAATGTTGAATTATATTATGTAAAATAATAACATCACTCCTATTGTTCCAACTCTGTGATAATTTAAAAATATATGGTTAAACATTCATGTCGGTAATTCAAAACAAATATCTATTGTCTCGCTGGCTTGCTATTATTACCTACTTAGTTCGAAGATAATGATTGTTTTTAACCTTGATGAAATTTCGCTTGCGTTTAGTATCAAATAAAAATGGCTTTTACTCGTACGTGTTAAGCGTTTTTTAAAGTGTTAATACCTACACATTTCTGGTTTTGTTATAAAGTACCTGTCGCAATTAAATGAATTATAAAAATGTTAGCTCAAGCGAATATTTTATTGAATGGTCTTGGAACTGTGACGGACCCGCCTGTTTCAAAGATCTTGGCCGTGATGGTGCTACTTACCAATTGTCTGTGAGTCTAACATTTTAAATATTTCTCAGTTATATAATATTGTGCTGTTTGATACTTCGGACAACCTTCGATTCGAGTACTATAAGGTTACAATAGACTTCCTAGATACATAGTTAAGAAATAACTTTGTTAGCATTGCTAATAAAAGCTTGTTAAATATACGAGTATGCTATTCTAATACATAATAATGTTTTGAATGTTTCGACATAAGTGTAATTGAAGAGTTACAGAAACAAACGTTACCTCTCTTACTTTATTCGCTTCTCGTGTTTCAGGAGTAGTTTTGGTCTGTATCATGATTATATTATGAATCTGGCACTCTCACGATGACTTATATTCAACCTAAATCTCTGTATGACCAGCAGTAGGTAATACTTTACTTGTGTAAATATTTTGAACCTTTATCAGGAAAACCCTTCGCGATGTAGAGAACCGTTCAATGGTGCCATCTGCTAAGTCGGAATTTGGTCATGGAAATTACAAGGAATCCGTCGCTGATGTGTTAGCGAAGAGAGTGAGGGTGCTGTGTTGGGTGTTGACGTATCCGCATAACCATGAACAGAAGGCGCGCCATGTGAAAGCCACGTGGGGGAAACGGTGTAACAAACTTCTGTTCATGAGCACCATGGAAGGTTAGTAGAAACTTTTTTGGCTGTATATTCTTACGATTATTTGTTTTCTTGACAAGGTAACGAGACGAGACTCATGTTGCTATGTTGTTTTAGTGAAGTTTCAGTTACAATTTGCCCCTGTTTTGGGGTCCGAAGACCTCCAGGATGACCTAGATGTAGAAAGGGAACGTATGACATGAGTTGTACGTTGTAACATGTTGGCTCGTAGGTTGACGCGGTGTGATCAGCCTGTCAAAACTACCCTTTTCACGGTGGTTTTTACAGACCTTCAACACGTACGGCCTATGGAACAAATGTAATAAGAATGAAGGGGCGTACAGATAAATGGCTTCAGAGCAACAAGGGCAGCTTCTTTGATGCGAAGCGTGCGGGACAACTGCAACTAGTTTGGAGCACACCTGCCTGTGCTAAAATGAAGCACTGGAACTCCAGTCACATGGAATCCAGGGGCAACATTTATATTATATTTTATTATATTTTTGAGTTATGAATTAAGATTTGAATTTTAATTAAGCGAGGCGAATGTAGTTGTCTTGGCCCAGAATACAACATTGTTCCATAAGGCATGCAGCTTTGTCCGTGGATTCTAGCGGTTTAAGACTCTTAGGGCCGTATTAGATAATGATAAAGATAAAAGAAATTTATTCAGTAAGTACGCCGCTCGGGCACTTTTACACGTCAAGAATCTAAGAGCGCTTCCCAAGACGAGACCACTGCTTAGAAGAAACGCCGCAAGAAACTCAGCAGTCAGTCATTTTTTAAACATATTTCATATTTCATATTACAATACTACTTAGTCTAGCCTAGCATTATATAAAGCTACAAGTATTAAATTAAATATAATATCAAATAACATGTGTAGTTCAGCAGGAAAACATGCCAAAAATGTTACGGGAGAGATAGAGAGAAAAGAAAAAAAAAATAGAATCAACTACTTATGTGTATATGAGATGGTGCAAGATGACCACATAAAAGTTTCGATATGTTTTCCTGCATCAACGGTGTCCCCCAGACAAGAAAAAGCAGGATAAAGCGTTTGCATTTGAACAAATTATTATTGACTAAGTTTCTGGTTTAGGGCATGCATTTTTGTCTGTTAGATAGTCCTCGACCCTATAATACGCTTTAGACATTAATGACCTTTTCAAATATTTTTTAAGTGCTGGAAAGGGTAACTTTAAAACTACTTCAGGTAATTTATTATAGAAATGAATGCATTGACCAACAAATTATTTATATACTTTACGGATACGGAATTTTCGAATAGCGATTTTATTTTTATTTCTAGTATTTAAATTATGTATATCTGAGTTTTTGGTGAAAGAATCTAAATTCTTAATAACATAAATAATATTCTCGTAAATAAATTGAGACGCTACAGTTAAGATATTAATTTCTTTAAAAAGTTCTCTTAAGGAGTCACGGGAATTTAAATTGTAAGTAGAACGAATCGCCCTTTTTTGTAACACAAGTATAGTTTGTATGTCAGCTGCCTTACCCCAAACCAGAATACTATAAGACATAACACTATGAAATTAACTATAATAAACTAAGCGAGCTGTCTCAACATTAGTTAGTTGTCTAATTTTCCTAACGGCATAAGCTGCCGAACTTAGTTTACCTGCCAGTGCAGCTACGTGGGGACTCCATTGCAATTTTTTATCTATTGTTATGCCTAGGAAAACCGCCTTAACTACCATTAGCAAACACTCGTCATTTAGAAAAATACTAGAATCTACCGGTTTAACATTAGGCAAGCGAACCTAACACATTTAGTTTTCTTGGCATTTAGTAGCAAGTTGTTACTAATAAACCAATTATGTACTTTAACTAGAGTGGCGTTTATCCTACTGTAGTCTACGGTTTTTCTATCTACCTTGAAAATTAGTGAAGTATCATCAGCAAAAAGTACAATATCGCAAAGTTCATCTATTGGTGGTAAGTCATTTATGTAGACCAAAAATATAAAAGGACCTAAAATAGAGCCTTGAGGCACACCTATTTTCACTGTAGCTCCAACAGATTGCGTTTTGTTTACAACAACTGTTTGAGTTCTATCACTTAGATAAGAAGACATAAGGCTTAAAGCTTTATTGGACAATCCATAATGTTCTAATTTTAAAATAAGGATCATATGTTCCACGCAATCAAAAGCTTTAGAAAGATCACAAGATATTCCTACTGCATCGCAAGATTTTTCGCAACTGTTTTAAAAAGAGGTATGACTTTACTACATATATTTCATGAGATCTGGAAAGATCCCCTCTGATATGCAATTTTTGTAAATTAATGCTATATGGGGTGCAATTACATCTATGATATGAAAGAGCACTTTAACTGATGTGCCCCACAAATTTTCAGTCTTTTTTTAAACTAAGCGATTTAAATATCATTACTATTGAATCTGAATTTACAGGGCTGAATTCAAAGTTTATATTACATTTACTGACATTAGTGCAGAGTAATGATTGAGCTTTCAACCGTGGATGATTTAAGACATTTCGTAGTATTAATTGCTATGTTGGAAAAATAATCTTCGAATGCTAATGCAACGTCTTTATTTGACGTGATTTGATGGTCACCTGTGTTCAGGGTGACTTGATTATCACGAGTTTTTCATTTTTCAGTTTCTCTGTTTATAATATTCCATACAGTTTTTACCTTGTTGTCAGATTATTTGAGTTTAAGACTAAGAAAAATTGCCTTAGCAGTTAAACAAACTTGCTTAAAGGTCCTCGAATAATTCTTAACATAATTTAGGAAATCAGCATTCTTATTGTCCTCCCTCTCTCTATATAGGTCACAAAGCCTATTTCAACTTTTATGAATGCCTGCAGTAGCCCATTCACTAAATCTGGTTTTCGACCTAGTAAAAGTTTTCATTTTAAAATTGTTGTTAAATTTATGTAGAATTACGCCAAACAAGTCTTTATAAATACTATTACAATCATTCTGTGAAAAAGGTAATATTAAAATCTCCACAAACTATAACATCATCATCATCATCATGTCAGCCGAAAGACGTCCACTGCTGGACAAGGCTTTCCACTCAGACCGGTCTTGTGCTTTTCGCATCCACCGCGGTCCCGCGATCCTGACGAGGTCGTCTCTCCATCTTGTTGGAGGCCTACCTACAGCTCGTCAAATCTTCCGGTCCGCGGACACCACTCCAGAACCTTCTGACACCATCGGCCATCAGTCCTGCGAGCAATGTGCCCCGCCCACTGCCACAGTTTAGCTATTCTTCGGGCTATGTCGGTAACCTTAGTTCTACTGCGGATATCATCATTTCTGATTCTATCACGCAGAGAAACCCCGAGCATAGCCCTCTCCATAGCCCTCTGAGTGACTTTGAGCTTCCTTGTGAGGCCCATTGTTAGCGCCCACGTCTCAGATCCGTAAGTCATCACTGGCAAGACACACTGGTCAAAGACTTTTGACTTCAAGCACTGCGGTAATTTGAACGTAAAGGTGCTGCGAAGCTTCCCGAACGCTGCCCAGCCGAGTCGGATACGACGAGTGACCTCTTTCTCAAAGCAATAACATGCTTCTGGCTATTACATGCTAATTTTAACACATGTTCCATAGTGGATTCAAATATGCAAAAATCAGCCAATGATGGTCTTTAAACACATATTATTATATAACTTTCTATTTCTGCGCATGAAATTTTTATAATCCTTTCTATCGATTGCTTTACAATATCCTTTCTTTCTTTGGATTTAAGAGTACTATTAATAATTATAAAAGAGCCACCATAAATGGCACTTTTCCTGGCAAAATAACTTACTAATTTAAAATTAAGAAAATCAGAAATTAATTGGTCTTTTCTAAGCCAATGTTCAGTAATGCACATTATTTGTACATTTTCATTATTTATGAATAACCCTATTTCTAGTTCTTTGCTGGAAAAACCTTGAATATTTTGGTGAATTTAATTTATACTTTTTTACTTAAAGGGTGTTTCCGCTGTCCTATAATATAGTTTAAATCAAGAGGCAAAGCATTATTGCCAATTTTGGCTTGTTGGGGCTGTGAACTATTCTATTTGGTTCTATACTAAAAGCTAATAGATCAACCAAGGTCAAAATATCTTTCTTGGGCAAATGAATTTTTCCTGATGTTAGATCAAGGCGCTTTATAAATTTGTTTAAATCAAAGAAATTATATTTTTTATTACAGCATATAGCATTATATAATATTGAATTAAAGTAAGCTATTCTATTATTATTACTAAATGAGATACTCTGTGATTATGGTAGCGCACACAGTATAATTTTTACCTATGCCTCTATCTTCAATAGTGTTTAGTGTTAATCAATAGTGTTTAGTGTTGATCAATAGTGTTTAGTGTTGAGATTAATAAGCTCATCTTGACTGTGAGGCCCGTCACAAGATACGTCAAAGTCAAACCATAGAACACTGTTATTTTTGACGCATCTCGAAACGAGCATTAGATTTGAGATCAGTTTATTGATATGGCTCTTAAGTTACCTTTCTCAATGCCATTACTTTAGCAATTTAATGAGGATATGCTTCCAGCACCTTTGGGGTGCCAATGCCCATTTTGTACATCTAAAACAGAGGGGCGTTTAATAAATCGTGAAGGGATATTATTAATAGATTATAAAAAAAAGGGTTTAAATATTATAAAGAGAGTACTACGCTAACATTTTACGCCAATTACGGGAAGCAATCAAAGAGAAGACGAGGGGAAAATTTACCAGATTGCTGCTTCTTCATGACGACGCCCCCATGCATACTGCTCGTGTTGCCAAGGCTGCTGTTCCTAAATCTGGGTTCGAAACTATTACTCACCCGCCGTACAGTCCAGACTTGGCCCCCAGCGAATACTTTTTGTTTCCTAACCTTAAAAAGGATCTTCGTGGACATCGATTTTCTAATGATGAAGCGTTGAAGGCAGCGGTGGTGGCAGATTTTGTCACCAAAGACAAAAAATATTTTTATTAGGGATTAAAAAAACTAATTGACATTCTTATAAGTGTATAAACATAGGGGGGGAACATATAGAAAAATAAAAATAAACACTAATCGTATGCTTTTGTTTTCCTTCTCATACCGAGAATTTATTGAACGCCCCTCGTAGCTTAGCTTTATGCATATCGTAGATTTGATTTTTAGTCTAAATTTTTTGTTGTTTTTTTTGTACAGTCGGCTTTATAAGTACACTTTGGTGCACACTTTAGTGCTTTGTCACTTTAACATCATGTTTGATCTTCTGCACTATTATCACAAAGGCGCTGAAGCGACAAGGTACTAAACTGTGCAGTACTTTGACGCACTCTATTATTATAAAAAGTACCTATTGTTTATTAATTTTATTAATATTTTGTGTATGCCTATTTAAAACATGCAGATATATTCCTGCCCACGATCAAGCTGCCTATTAAAGAAGGACGTGAATTTCTATGGGGGAAAACGAAAAAAGCTTTCGAATACATATACCGTTACCACAGGAACGACGCAGATTGGTTCCTTAAAGCCGACGATGACACGTAAGTTTTGAATATGTAACAAAAATGTTATTTGTATTTCTATCTGACTTTGAATTAAATAAGTATTGTTTGCAGTTATGTGGTGGTTGAAAATTTACGTTTTATGCTGTCGAAATACAACACCTCAGATAATATGTACTTTGGGCGCTGGCACACCACCACTTCACATGTAAGTTTCGTAAGCACCAGAAAACTGATGCTGAGATAAATTACAGCTTTTTTCTGAGATCGCAAGCGTACTTTAGACAGTTACCTATTTGTAAAAATTGCACCTATGCGATCTGGTTTCTTTCCTGATTTTCAGGTTAATACATTCTCGAATCAGAGGTAGATAACACCCTCTTTTCTCCTTAGTCCCCCGAGGCCCTAGCCAAGATGCATAACGCTAACTAGCGTTCCTACTCTTTTTTTTAAAAACCAAACGCGTCACTGGTTGATCGCGTGACTCTACGTATCACGTCATCTACCAGTGACGCTTTTGTTTTGGTCTCATCCTTATAAATATAGGTTCATTGGCTAACCAGTACTCATAGTAAGGTCTAAGGGCCTGATTCACAATTGACGAGTAAATTTATCTGCCATTTAAAACTGGCTCCCTCCTTGTCTATTTTTAAATGTAAGAAAGAGAAAGGGCTAAATTTATCTGTCAAATATGCTTTACTTGTCGATCGTTAAATAGGTGGTAAAGCTAAGTTTGGAAGTAGATTTTGTGTAAGATTGTCCCCAATATTAACTGGAGATCCATCCAGAACGTCGTTTCTTTTGTGTATGGCAAAACTTAAGAAAAAAAAGCTTTGTTGTACAGGGATACATGTCTGGAGGAGCAGGCTACGTGCTTAGCAAGGGGGCGTTAGATCGATTTGTGAAGAAAGGTGTGAGATCGCGGCATTGTCAAGTTCGTGACTCTGGCGCAGAAGACGTAACTATGGGCAAGTAAATTTTTTACAAGTTTTTATAAATAAAGTCACCTTGAAAGAGGCAGTTTTGTGTGTTTATTTGAAATCTTGCACATGTGTAAATTAAACGATAATACGTTATGTCATGGTGGTGGTTGTGGGTATAGGAGAACTGACGATCTAATCATCACCATGCTCGCACGGCCGAAAAAAGACATGCAAGAAAACTTCTACAAGAAATATCTGACAGTCTGTCATCAGTCTACACTTGCAAGTTTGGCAAGACACTGTCGGACACCATTGTCGTCTCGCAGATGTTTTCCGCAGGTGAAAATAAGGTCATAGATTGGTGGTGATGGTCATAGTACAGTCTTCGACAAAAACTTCCTTCGTTTTATCCAATATGATTATTTATTAAGTAGATGTAAATCTAAATACAGAAAGTATTATCGTATTCACATCGTATCACACTGCTACTGACCTGCTTATTATGTGAAGTAGCTTTTTCTCCAAAATTCCCTTAAAATAATACGAATTTAGACCTTTAATACATGTAGGCATTTGCTACAAAACTTTTTTATGCTATTTATTTAATATGTATTACCCTCATTTGGTCTAAAATAACAACGGCAAAAGGGATAACGCTATAGGAGTTAGGTACATATCTTTATCCTTCGTTCTTTAACTTGGCAATCACATCACACGTGTTAATAAAACTTCTTGTTCTTTATGATATGAGTACTTATGTTCTGTGCTCCTGATCCTGATTTCAAATAAAAAAAATAAAAAAAACAAAACAAATAAATAAATTAAATAAATTGTTGTCAAATAAATTATTTTGTATTTTGTATTTTTGTATTTTTTATTTCCCAACTTTATTACATTGTTTGAATTAAAACATTGACAAAGCTTTAACAATTTTTTTTACACGGAATTCCCCTGCCTTAGCCCTCAATTCCCTCTTCGTTTTCTGAATATCGACCAATTTCAATTTTTCCAGTCCTACTTATCGAACATTTTATAGATAGAAAACTGTCTCGCTTCCTTAACTTTCACAGACTTTTCAGTTTGTTCCAATCCGGGTTTCGCCCCTGGCATAGCACTGTCACTGCCTTGGTCTAGGTCACCAACGACTTTCATCTTAATGAATAGAAAACAGAAAACGCACTGTTCTGTTCTTATTGGACTTTAGCAGTACTTTTAACTCCGTAGATTTTGACATTCTCCTCGGCATCCTATATATATACAATAATTATCTCTTGTACAGCTCTCTCGTGGTTCCAATCAAATTTGCTTGGTAGAAAGGTAGATTGATGTTGTCTCTTCTTGAAAGGGTCTGTACGCTAGTATCCCCCAGGGATTTTTTGCTATCCCCACTTCTCCATCTTTATTAATGGTATCAGTATCACTGCTTCTCTCAAATTTTGCCATCACCTCTATGCAGACGATTTGCAGATTTACACCTCGGCTGATATTGATGATTTTCCCTCGCTTCAACACCGACCTTTGAGGCAGCAAATTACGGGTTTAAAACCAACGCGAATAAATCGTAAGCAATTATTTTCGATAATCCACATTTTATAGCAAAGTTGTCTAATCATGTGTTTCCTAACGGTAGGTACTTAGGTAATTCCTTTTCCATCACTGTCAAAAAGGTAGTTAATTATGGACAGACGCCTGCCTGGTCGGCTCGTGTTTCCAAGTTTAGTCGGAAGCTCTGTAGATCCCTTTATTCTTACCAGGATAACTCTTGCGCACTCTGTTCTTCTCCATTTTCTCGACTATGGTGACATCGCTGCTGAAGAGCTGCTTAATAATCTGGAACGGCTTCAGAACGTGTGCATTTGGTACATATTTGGCATGCGGTTTGATCAACTGTCTGATTTCCATCCTCAGCTAAAATGGTTGCCAATTAGATCGCGTAGAATTAATGATCATATCCTGTCGTTGCTATTTAATATCCTTTTCAGTCCCCTATCCTCTCTTTATCTTTTCCAACGGTTCTCATTCTTGGGCTACTGGCTCCCAGAACCGCTTACGCTCGAGTGCCAACCAACTCCTTGCTTTTCCTGCTAGCAAATCCAACTATTAACTAAATCCGTTCGTACTGTTCGTTTAAAGAATAGTCTACAAACTATTATTAGTTTATTCGGTAATCTCAATCAGTTGCTTCACTCAAATCTAGGCTGATGAAGTACTGGCTTGAGTATTGTTCCTGATCTAAGACTGTATGTCCTGTCTAGTTGTCATACTTATAGTATATTTATTTATTTATTTAGTGATAAATATATGTATATATTTCAACGTCTTTGGTCGCTATTTTAATTTTATCTACAGTAATTGCTGTAGGTTCAGCCATCCGTTGTTTTTATTTATCTCTCAATCACTCAAAGGTTAAAGGAATAAGTTCGCCTTTGTTCCTTTTGTTTCTATTTATTTTTTAGTTTGTGCAAACAAGAGTTTACATACATACCATTATGTTTACTTCTCATTAGTAAAAATAGTTACTATTTTTTGTAATCAAAGTATATGTCGTCAGGTAAATGCATGGCCAATCTCAATGTGAAGGCGGTAGACACCCATGATAACTTTGGACGAGGTTTATTTTTCGCGCGCACGCCTGAGTTCTATTTAATCCCAAGGAACAGACGAGTAAGTTGTGAACTCTAAGGTATATAACCAAGGAATACTCCCTACAAATTTCAAGTCCCTATATTCAGTGGTTTAGACTGTGCGTTGTCTGTAGGTCACTCACTCAGTTACGGCACTATTTAATATATTTAAAAGATATTTAGTGTTTAGGAGTTCCCAATTTCAAATAGTTTTTGGGTTTTTTCACGATCACAGAAGGACTGCCTGAGACAAGGTGCTGACGTATACTATTGACATAAGCACTCGAGTTGACTGTCCGGCAGCTTACTGATGCATTTGCATAATGTCTGGGGCCACTAAACAGATTTACAAGAACGATTAGAATTAAAAACTTAAATATGAAATATACCTTATTCCTTGCCGGTTAGACGCAGTCCTAAGCTTATTTTAAATTTCGAACATGTTTTTTTTTCTATTTACAGAACTCAGATTGCTGCTCAGATCACGTGATATCATTTCATTACGTGAGTCCAAACTTCATGTACTTATACGACTACTTAATTTACCAGTTTCGACCATACGGCATTCGGTTTGGAGAGAACGTAGATATAGGAAGTAACGGAACAAAACCTCAGAAAGCTGAATGAAATTGAACGGAGCCGGTGGAACTTGTGAATGGAACGGCGCGCGTTGTCATCATAGGAGTTGACTCGTGGTATCGCACCTCTATGTTTACTAAACCCTTATTACCTATCCTAAAAGAGTGGCAAGTGACACAGGATCCACCCAGGCCACCGATGGATCACAGTGAACTCCAGAGTGCTGTGCGGTCCACTAGTGGATCGAGTCAATGGAGCCTAGTGGAATGTCCCGAGTGGAATAGATGGGAAACAGGGTTTCATTTTTATATATAGGGTGGGCCAGAAATGTTTGCAAATTAGCTAGAGTATAGGTGAAAATCTTAAGTAAATGACCTCTTGCATGTAGTTGTGGCAAGAGACCTGATGGAATATCCTTGGTCCCGTGGAATATGGGTACTAGTGTGGGATGCAACCTGCGTAGACACGCTAGCCCCATCACATCTCCACCGGACCTCTAATAGGGCTGGTGCGGCAGCTGAAGCAGCCGAAAGCATAAAGGTAGGCAATATGGTGGTCTCGGCCCAGAATATATGTTTGTTCCATTCGGCATCGAGACCCTTGGTCCGTGGGGTCCTAGCACTCAAAGCCTCATCAAAGGAATTTCAAAGAGGCTCATTGACGTCACGGGAGACCGAAGAGCTGGCAGTTTCCTCGCTCAACGCATAAGTTTAACTATCCAGCGAGGAAATGCTGCCAGCATCTTCGGGAGAATGCCGCAGGGCCCTTTTTAGATATAGCTTTTTAATTTTAAAATAGAATAAGGTTTAAAAATATAATTTTAGTTTTGTAATTATCATCCCATGTAATTTATTAAATATTAAAAATATTATCGGATCTACTACTTAGTCTAAGCATTATATAAAGCTATAAATTGTAAATTAAATATGATATCAAATAACATGTGTATGTCTGCTGAAGCAGGAAAACATGCCAAAAATCTTGGGAGAGAGATAGAGGGGAAAAAAAAACACCTATTGTGTATATAAGACGGTGCAAGACGACCAAATAAAAGCTTCGATGTGTTTTCCTACATCAACGGTGTCCCCTAGACAAGATAAAGTATTTTTGCATCTGAACAAATTATTATTGACTAAGTTTCGGCTTTAGGCCATGCATTTTTGTCTGTTAGATAATCCTCGACGAATACGCTTTAGACATTAACGACTTTTTCAAGTTATGATTAAGTGCTGGAATGGGTAACTTTAAAACTACGTCAGGTAATTAATTATAAAATGAATGCATTGACCAACAAATGATTTATATACTTTACGGACACGGAATTTTCGAGTAGCGATTTTATTTTTATTTCTAGTATTTAAATTATGTATATCAGAGTTTTTGGTGAAATAATCTAAATTCTTAATAACATGCACAATAATATTCTCGTAAATAAATTGAGACGCTACAGTTAAGATATTAATTTCTTTAAAAAGTTCTCTTAAGGAGGGGATTCACGGGAATTTAAATTGTAAATAGAACGAATGGCCCTTTTTTGTAACACAAATATAGTTTGTATGTCAGCTGCCTGGGGAGGAGTTTTATGTCTTACGGTATTCCGGTGTACCAGACTACCGTAAGACATAAAACTATGAAAATAACTATAATTAACTAAGCGAGCTGTCTCAACATTAGATTTTAATTTTCTCATACAATTTACATGTAATTTTCAATGTATGCGATCCAAGTCTCCATTGACACCTGCACTGCTGCCATCTCGCGAACAAATTCTGCTCAGCGTAGGCTTTTGACATATTTTCCTTTAGCCCTCGTACCAAGGAAATGTCGGCCCCGTACCATGAGATAGTGATTATATGGCCATGATTTATTACACTTATTTTATAATTAGACTTTAACATCAATTCGTTACAAAAGTAGTTCAGTTTAGCGATTAGAATCGATCGTTGCATTTAAAGCCCCTACGTGTGAGGCACCCTGTATACATTCCGTAGGCTGCAGGCTGCATGTACCTAATATAAAAAGAGAAACTGACTGGTTGACTGATAGATTAACGCACAGCCTAAACCGCTAGACCTAGGGACTGAGGATCTGGGAGGGAATATTCCTTGGGTATGCTAATCTTCTCCTTCTAAGCCAATAAACAGTATCTCAGATAATTGCCAAAGTAGATTCAATCCTCTCCCCTTAGTATCGAGGTTGTGATTGCTCCACGAGTGTTATTTGAGATGCTGCTATTTGGCCTAGCAGGGCAGTATTGCACTGTATTATCATCTACAAATAGATACATCCAAACTCTGCTACGTTTGATTCTTCAGAGGCCTCATTCTACATTGATTTGATTGTATTGTAATCGTGTTGTCAACGATCCGATTAGCTCTTATTACTTGCCAAGGCAGCCGAGTTAAATACAATAAAAACGCTACCAATACGTGTAGAGGTAAAGTAGAACAGCATCTACTAAGCATCTTGAGTGCTGGTTAGATTCCCTTCCTGCTTCGGTTCCATCTCCAGATCGTTTGTCTGCCGTACGCCCTAAGATTATATATGAAGTAATCCATTAGATACATATCTTGAGGTGGTACATTGTAAAAAGAAACCGCGAGCTTCGAGACCCGACCCAGATACTGTAAACATGGAAAAATTCAAAATATTAAAAATTAAAACATAAAATGGCTGGGGACAATCTGACACAAATGAACCTGGTCCTAAACAAATTTTTAGCTATTATTACTAGACAGTGCATGATAGAAATTTATACTTTATTACATATAAAACATCCAACACTCAAAGAATATTTGGCCGTGCCTGTAATCGAATCAGGTTGTTCATAAACGCTCGTTTGGAGCGAATTGATTCGCGAGCGTTATCGTCGCAGGGATTAACCTAGCATTTTTTGGTTTTTGATTCTTCCTGCAGTTGGATGGCGTGGCGACTATGGTGTTTTTAAATGATAAGGCCGACTTGAGTTCAAGCTGAGCAAGTGAAAATGCAACTAAAGAGCTAGCTAAGTAACAGGGTAGGAAAGACGACAAAATGATGACGGTGGAGGGCGTAGCGAGCAAATTAGCTAGCGAAATTAACCGTTATTTCCAGCAGGAACAGTTTTGTTTTGCTCTTTGATCAGAACCGAAATAATATCGATTTTGTTCGAGCTTAACCGAAATGGAAATGCTCTATTTGAAATGCATGGCGTGTCTGACAAGCTGATGATAAAATTAACCAGGTTTCCGAGCCCTGCTGCCAACTAGGATTTGTAAAACTATGGAGCTGTAAACGTACAATCAGGGAAATGAAACCCCAATCCACCGTAGAACTTTGTCACGGTAATGTTTTGATTGCCAATTCTTACGATTTGATTTATAATGTCACTGAGACACAATGCTATTGTGGGATAAGGGAATATTTATTTTTCACACCAGGTTTAGAGTTCCATGCCCAAAGGGAAAAACCTATTGCTAACATCTTATGTCAGTCTGCCCGTCTATCCGTCTCTCTGCCCGTCTGTCCGTCCATATGTTATGGGTCTCTAGCGTTCAAACAGAAGAAGTTACAGATCTGAGATATTTAATGTAAAAGGTTGACCGAGATATTGAATTGGAAAAGTATTATACTTTTTTTATAATTTTCTTACCTCTTCCGTGGGATAGTACTTGAACTTCAGATTCCATTTCATTTGGTCACTAACTTTGTTCGGGAAGAGTTGCGTCCGGGGAATGAATGGAAGAAAACGATCGCGCCCGAAGCTATCCCGGGAGTCCATCGCTCTCACGCCGATTTCTTTAAGGCAAATATCTGAGGATAAGAAAAGCCTCATGGTACTTTGCTACGGGCGAGGCAGGCGAAACGAGGCGGCGCGAGATTTTTAATTTTTATTTTAAGACTATTTCCACCGAAGGTTGGGCGAAAAGGAATAGATTTTTTTAAACTTCAATTCTCCTTTCGCCTCGTTCGTGGGAAAGCACCTTAAGGGCTGATTTCTCACTCTATAAGTCTCCAATAACTAAACGGTCAGAGTATTTTAATTGAGGGTTGGAAATAACGGACTTATAGGTCTTATAGGTGATTGCTTGTAATAACCTAAATATTTGCTCCGCTGCCGCACCGGAAACAATGGACGTATTACAATGCGGTTTAATTAAATAGTATAAAAAAGCCGGTGGAGTGCAAGTCGAACTCACGCACATTTTTTAAATTCGAATATGTATCTAAAAATATTCTTATATTAAAATATTATTGTATAAAAATTTCAACTTGGATCGCAATAACTATATCAACAATGTGACTGTTCTTTACATAAATATTTAAACTTATTTTTTGTCTGAAACTGTAAAACGTAAGAACAGGATCAGTCACAGAAACCTTGTCAATTATTCTTATTCTTCTTTGTCGCATGTTTTATTTAAATCTTGGAAAGCATGAACTTGTGACACTATAAAGCTTGCGGCACTTTTTTTACGAAACTCTAAAAATACTACCCATCGTTTCTTCTTCCTTGCCCTTCTTGCCAGCCTGACACAATGGGGAAAGCAGACCTTTGTTCACGAAGGTATCTAACGCCCCCTTGCTCAGCACGTGGCCTTTTCCGTCCATGTCGCCCTGATAAATAAAACAAATTTGTAAATAAAACAAGTTTTTTTATGGCAAGTAAAAGATAAACGAGCACACCGGCTACCTGATCGCAAGTGGGTTCTGAGACTCAAAGACATTTGCATTCTCAAGATTGTAATCCTTAGACTGCAAACTGCCCCTGAGGATTAAGATGGAAGGTATCTATACTAGTAATTTCGCTGGTTTCTTATCCCCACACTGGAACACAAAACTGCAAATTGCTGCTTGCATGCAGCAGGTCAAAAGATAATGATAGTGATCCAGGCAGACCTGCACAGAGTCCTATCGCCACTAGATAATGGATTTTGCTCGCGTCATTGATGACGCGTTAGCTTAGCCGTTTCGATTCCCGGTTTGGGCAAATATTTGTGATATTTATTTTAAAAAAACGAGTAAGAGCATGCTCATTGTAAGGTACACAAAGAGTTCACCAAATCGTAGCCAATTAACAGACAATAAAAAGTCCACGTCGTACTCTATTAGGGCTCGGTAGAAGCGTTCGTGCTCTTCCATACGTTTTTGCGGTCTTCAGTGCTCAACACCGTTGGTTTGCACCACTTCTTGTTTGCCAAGGAGAGAGGCGTAAGGCTCCTGTCTAGTGTCTACCGCAACCACAACATGGTGCATCCCACACTCACTGCCGAGGAAATAATCCCTGAGTTTGCAGTCCTCGTGGTTGTGGAGATTCTTACCCCCTTACTAATAAACGTTGAGTAACATAACAGTGGTGTAGTTAAACTATGCTTTTTCCTTATCTGTCATTGTGACATTTGAATTTGGCGGATAAGGACAAAGCATGGTTTAGCTACACCACCGTTACTCAACGTTTATTAGTAAGGGGGTCAGCATTTAAAATTTCTTGAATTTCTGCGGGATGTAGGTAGAATCTCATATCAGATGAGCGTGGGCGATTTAACAGTAAACAGTTGACGTACCCTATTCAGTGCATCCAGCTCGATCCATTTTAGTATGCCAAAGGAGTATGTGAGCAGCGGCATCACCTTGCCATTGTACGCGTACCTGATTTCTATCCGACAAAAGACTGTTAAGAACTTTAGTCAACCGGTAGAGGAAGCGCCCCTTCACTGACTGCTTGAAATCGCCGTCCAAAATATCCAAGGACTGTGACATACCAAGATATTTATAGGTTTATTAATATTAAAATGGTAAAATATTGACCTGTTTTTCAAGCGATTCAAAGTGGCACCCGAAAGACATAGGAAGCGTGCTGTTGTGTTCCGACAACATGTAACGCAAATTCTCAACCACCACATAACTGGAAACAGAAATTACAAAATAAAAATTGAATGAATTTAGTAGGTAGGTATATTAGATAGATAGATATGAGTTTAAATAAAAATGTTATTTTCTCAAACATGCTCGGAAAAATATGCGTTAATGTCAGGAAATACTTCATGGCCTAGGCCTAGTATGAAAACCCTAAAAAAAAAAGATTTTTGTCCGCTGCTCTAACTTTTTAAATTTGCTTACTAACATTAAACTGACTAAGGAAAATTACATACCGCAACCACCACTAGACTCTGTAACCATATTTTGTAACATTAAAAAAAAAAAATAACTAAGCAAACAATATTTATGTGCAGTTTTAAGATCGTAAGTCGTAATATTGCACAGTCTTGAGATTGCCATCGTAAGATTGCAGTGTTAAGATTGCCATCGTAAGACTGCAGTCTTAAGATTGGCATCGTAAGATTGCACGCTCTTGAGATCGCCATCGTAAGATAGCAGTCTTGAGATTGCCATCGTAAGATAGCAGTCTTGAGATTGCCATCTTAAGATTGCCGTCTTAAGATTGCACACTCTTGAGATTGCCATCCTAAGATTACAGTCTTGAGATTACCATGGTAAGATTGCAGTCTTGAAATTGCCATCGTAAGATTGCAGTAATGTACTTTTAATATTTCCTCATTGCTTGAGAAAAGCGCTATACAATCCTCGGAAGGCACAGGGATTGAATAACTCGTTCTATCCCGCCTCGTCTATGAATCGGCTGTCTTCCCCAAACTCGTCCTTGATAAGTTTTTTGGTGGTAGGTATTTTACATAATTAGAATCATTTTTTGGTGGTATTTTACATAATTAGAATCATTTTTTGGTGGTATTTTACATAATTAGAATCATTACGAATCAGCGAAGTTTTTAAACCTATTTGCCCTTTGTTCAGTTTTTTTTTAAACTAATCACATAAAGTTGTTTTTTCCATACAATGTGAAAAGCAAACACTGAGACACCTAGTATGGAGAAAAAAACTTAGTGTGGTTACTTAAAAAAAAAACTTATGAAAACTTTATGAAACAGAACATGAAATTAATGATTTTTCATGACATGGACATAAGGGAAAATTAAAAAAAATAATATTAAAAGGATCAATATCTCCGAGACTGTAGTAAAAATCGCTGAACATACATAGGGGTTAAATCGTCAGCTATTTAGCTGCTTTATCATCCCTAGGCGGATTGACGTCGGTTTCTTGAACCCCCTGTATATGGGTATAAAAAACGTAGATAAGTGGAAACGTGTCCGGGGTAGACACGTTATTATAGCTGCGTTATTTACTCGTTCGTTACTCTGTTAACTAGTACGGAAAATGTATCGTAAGATGCATTGCTATCTATATATATAAAAGGCAAACCTGACTGACTTATATATCAACGCTCAGCCGAAACTACTGTACCTAGAAACTTGAAATTTGGTACAGGGGTTCCTGTTATAATGTAAGTGAGCACTAAGAATGAATTTTTGGAAATTCACCCCCTAAGGGGTCAAAATAGGGGGTGTAGCGGGAAACTAGTTCCACGCGAAGTCGCGGTCCTCTAGTAATGCATATTCCGTATGTGACAACCCTGAATGACTAGACACCTGATGTTTACTGTTCCGTCATAATGGGTTTATTTTTAAAGTATCAAGCAAGACTCACGACTTGGTGTCAGTTCTTATGAACCAATCCGCATCTTCCCTGTGGTCCTGATGTACATATCTTAAAGCTTCTTTTGTCTGTTCCCAATCGAAATTATTTCCTTTAGCAACATGCAGGTCGATCGTGGGCAGTGTGGAATCTAAAAGTTGGGTTTTGTTAGGACACATTATACTTAACCAACTACCGGACAAGGGAGCCCCGTAGACCTAGCCAAGATGCAAATGCTGCTAACGTTGCTGTGCTCAATCAACTGTAAGGCTGCGTTTCCACCAGAGATGTGCGAGGATGCGTTGCGAGGGATGTGTTTGTCATAACCAATAGAAACGCTTCATTTACCTATCCTCGATTAGCTAACTCTGGTGGAAGCGTTTCTATTGGTTAATGACAAACACATCCCTTGCAACGCATCCTCGCACATCTCTGGTGGAAACGCAGCCTAAATGTATGGAGATTACCTAAGCCTCGCCCCGATCGGCAATTGTTCAGGAATCATTTTCTTGAACAAGAGGTAGCGTAGAATATACATTTATCTCAACGCATGGTATTCATGTTTTAGTCTCCTCTTTATTTTTATAGGTAGATAATAAATTAACTGTATATATTTATTTATAGATAATTATGTTTTATATCTCTTACCTATAATGTTTTAATCTCATGTAAGTGAATGGTAAAAATTGTTACGGGAATAAACGATCTTAAAACATTATATAACTATTATTATGTATGAGTATTGAGTATTGTTTATGACGTCATATATATTTTATCTACGCACATATCGTAAGTCCTCTTTTATGCGTTCAAAACCCGTAGGAAATGACCAGCATTATTGCAACTAATTTTACTATGAAAAGTTTCTTGTCTGTGGTAGTAGGTAAAATTTGTACTGTAATGGTTATAACAGTATAGATTTTGGTAAGGTTATGAGTTTCAAATTTGGAACATGTTCCAAAATTAACACAATTTAAATAGGTCCAATTCTAGGATCAATTGGAACGTCAACTCGTTATATTTTTTAGTACAATATCGTAGGATATTTGAATTTCGAACGACATGAGAATAGGGACTTTATTAGTCGGTATGTCTATCATATGATTTAAAAAAAAAACCATTCATATTCGTGACACATGACAGGTTTCTTTTGCCGCCATTTTTGTTGTCAATTCGTCGTATCGTAAGTCGTAATTTGATTTCATTTAGTTCATTTCTTTGTTGAGTTTATTGTGCCACTTATGAAAATTCTGCTTATCCAAGTAGACAACAATTGAATAACATTGATTAAATTTAACATCGTTTGGTGAAATTGGTAGGTACTTAGATATGTTACAGGTAGCGCTGGTAGCAATGCAGGTCATTTGCCTTTCGGCTTCTGAACCCATCTTAGAGTACTTATAATATGTGTGTAGATAAAGTATTGTACGCGACTCTGCGTAATTGGCATTACAACACTCGTGTCATCTATTATGAAACTCGCCTTGCGGCTCGTTTCATAAACCACACTCATGTTGTAATGCCTGTCATTACGCAACCGTCACGTAAACTACTATATTATAGTTATTATTTGGCAATAATTAGGATACTCGTAATTCGTTATTATATTCTGGATCCGTAAAGAAGGGGCTCTTTTATGCCGTAGTATTAACGGTATAGTAAACCAGAAGTGGTAGACCCTGTGGATCTTTTTCAATTTACCTTTCCCAGAGCTCAAAAACAACAACTTGTTACACCGTTTGCCCCACGTGGCTTTAACGTGCCGCGCCTTATCGTAGTGGTCTTTTGGCTGCGTCATGACCATGCACAGCACCCTCACTTTCTTCGCCATTTCGTCAGCCTCGGATCTATCATCGTCCTTAGGCCTGTAATTCTCGCGGCTCCAAAGCTGGAATGCCATTTCTGGGTCATTTTCTATTTTGCGTACTGAATTTCTGAAAAGATAAGTATTATTTTATTCGTGAATAAGGAATCTCAAATAATCATCGAAGTTTTGAGATCAAGACTCATATTATTAGTCTTAACACTCTAAACTGTGTATAGTTTCATTTAGGTCTAGGTCTGTCGATATGTTGAATAATCTCTACCCAAAGAGTGTCATAGGCTGTCAGAACAACCTATACATATACGGTTCTATAAATGATTTATTTATAGAAACTGTAGATAGTTCAAAAAAATGCTAAGTACCTAATGTAATGACTTCTAAGTCTCTAAAAAGTAGCGATGCATCCGATACCGATATATCGGCGATACTTCGGGTTAGCCGATATATCGGTATCGACGATATTTTTATGACCGATTCAACGATACTTTTTAATTTAAAAATGTAGTGTCAACGAGCGATTACTTTGTTTTTTAAACAAAAATCTTATCAATGTTAATTTTAATTACTAAATTTTTTAATTATCTAATATTAACCTATGTATCTACTTCTTATATTAATAAAAAGAAATCTGTCTTGTGATTTATTTATTATACCTTCATTTTTGAATTCACAAAAAGCGTATCGGTATCGGTATCGGCATCGCCGATATTTTTATAAGAGTATCGGTATCGTATCGGCGAAAAGGCGTATCGATGCATCCCTACTAAAAAGGAAGGTCTTCAAATCTTGATTTTTGTTATAAACCCCTTTGCAAGGAAATCGGGCTCTCACGACAGACGACGCGGTAGCCTAGTCGGTAGTGACCCTGCCTCCGAAGCTAGCGGCCCCGGGTTCAATCCCCGGTACGGGCAAATATTTGTGTCGTGAGAGCGAGTATTTGTTATTGAGTGTTGGGATTTTTTTATGTATTTAAGTTTGTATTTATCTACATAAGGATGTTTATCGCTGCCTAGTACCCATAGTACAAGCTAGAGCCTAGTTTGGGGCTCGGTCAATTTCTGTTCGATTGTCCCCTGATATTTATTTGATTTGATTATTTCTAGTCGTTTAAATAGAGAGTGTAAAAGAATTAGATTTTATGCTACATAATTAAATTTATAGTTTATAAGTTTTTGGTTTTTTACCTTAATATTCCTTTTTTATTTAATACCATAAAATCTCAAATCCAAATCCTATTCCAAGTCCTTCTCGGTGCATTCTGTCAGGTTGTGGAACCGGCTACCAACTGGCATAAGGCAATCACAAACAGTAGATTCCCTAAAAGGCAAATTAAAGAAGTTCGGGCTTGACTCTCTCTCCTAAACATAAACTATCCTCTAGGTTAATAAAATATAGTTTATGTATGTATATTGAAGTATTAATATAGGTATATTTCTGTATCTATTTATGTAGGTATTTGAATGTATTATTGTTATTATTATTATATAAATATTTTATTTATATAGGCTTTATTGGTTAGTTAATAATGTTCTTCTAAATAAATTTGTACACTTGCTTACTCGATGCACAAACTTTCACTTTCTCAATTTCTCAAGGGTTAGCTGGAAGAGATCCCTGAAAGGGATAAGTTCGCCTTTGTACAAACTTTTCTAATAATTGTATTGTTCTCGTTTTTTTATGTACAATAAAGTGTTTTCATACACACATACAAAATCTAGTTTCTAAGCTAAGCTAGTACGACTTCCAAACTAGAACCCTGATCCTATTCCACTGCAGCGTTGAGTCTGAAGGAGATGTTGCTCCTTATAACCTTTGGTTTGCCGATGACATTGTAGTCTATGCTCTGAATTTATTTGCATGATCGAATCAGAAAGGAATCCTCACGAACAAAGTAACAGACAAATCCCTAAGAATTGCTAAGTGGTAGTCGGCGGGCCACATCACATCGCTCGCAGAACAGATGGCCGATTGGGTCGAAAAGTTCTCTAGTGGTGGGTAGAACTCCAACAAGGCAGACCGACGATGTGGCAAAGGTTACGGAGTCCGATGGACAAGCGGCGCAGGAACGGGCCTTATGGCAAACCTTGGAGGTGACCTATGTCCCGCAGTGGACGTCTTTCAGCTGAAATTAGGATGACAATGCTCCAATATAAGTAGGTTTATCGTTGGGATTAAGGGCCCTGATAGATATGTGTTTATTTATCCAGTAGTCTACATATTAAAACATATGCTAATACTTACAGGCACGATGTGAGCAGCACTGTCAGGAACGGGTAATGAGGAACTGGTTGATAATGATGAGTTTTAGAGAGATTTAGAGAGTTCGCAATGTTTGACCGGTCAAACAAATGATATGCCGGAGGAAGAGACACCATTTTTGTTTATTTCCTACTTACACTTATGATGAGACTTTAAAACAGATAGTTGTCCGTTTTAAATATATTGACTTTAATTTACTACAATAGAATATATATTAATAAATAATGCTCTTTAGATGCACATTCGAGGAACTCCCATGTAGGACTGCAAATATATTGAAGTATAAAGGCTAGACAATGGACAAATAAACAATAGGTTTATTATTATTGAAAAAAAAGATTATTAGGTTACCGAGTATTAAGTCAGACGTGTAGAGGGCTCTCGGTAGTCGCAAATGATATTTAAACTAAACCACGGGTCCAATCCTATTGTATTTTTCAGTACTAGCTTTTGCTCGTGACTCCGTCCGCGTCGAAGTCATTTATTGCCGCCCCGTCGGGAACGGTCCAATTTTCCGGGATACGAACTATCCTATGGCTTATTTCAGGATCTAACCAATATGTATGCTAAGTTTCATCCCGATCCGTTTAGTGGTTGAATCCAAACTTTCTCATATACTTATCTACAATGTATAAACATTCCAATTTTGTGTTTTAAGTTTTATAGCGATCTGAGCACTTTTTCGCGCTTAGCGGTCCCAAAAACCAAAATATGAGAGCTAAATTACTTATGCCACATGTATTTTAAATGTTTATACTTTAGTACAAAAAAATATATTCTACCTTTCCCACTTTTTTTGCTTAGCATTGTTTATTATTTTACGTTTTTGCTTTCTTCACTACTTTAGGAAATTGTGCAAAATAGAAAATTATATTTTTGTCACTTTGTGCATACACCTTTTATATTTTTTTCTACTCGCGTCCTATAAACCTCTCATATTGATATCGTTAACGGTATCAGAATACCACCTATAGTCACGCGCATGAGCAATTTTAGTCATGGGTTTGGTGATCAACTGACAACTCAATTTTTATGTTATACTTGTGTTTTTTTTTACAACAACATAAATGGTTAAAAATAAGAAAAATATTCAATTAATAACCATAACTAGAGCTTTAACAAAAATAATAATTAAAAACAAATCAATAAAACTATTTGGTTCGGCTGTGTCTTGCAAAACGGCGGCTCCAGAAATGGCGTTTTGTAAATTAAATTGACAATCTATTATAATCAGAGTTCAAATTCTCGTGCCTGTAACCTTTTTTGAAACTATGTTGTATTTTATTTCGTATTAAAGTTGAGATCTCTTTGCAAAAGGAATCCTGTCGGCAAATTTGAAAAAGTGGGCGGGGAACACCCTAAAATTTTGAATGTATTAAATTCCGAAACTCACAATTCAGATTTTTTATAACACTGAAAAAATATATAAGGCCGAATTATCAAAATCTCTAATTTTATATTACCGAGTATTAAAATCACGAAACCGTTATTCCGAATATTATTGCATTTTTGAAGGCGGTTTTTTGTTTTGTAAATTATTTACTGAATTATACTTCTTAGTGATCATAATACGCTGTTATGTAGTCCCACTTATTCTTAGTTTAAGTTGATATTAAACTTTAAGTTATTTCAAGCTCGCCGCAAGCAATGCCGCGGGAAAGTCTTAGTCATATTTAAACAATTAAATGTAGTTTATTGTAGTCGCTCAACTACCTTAATCGAGAAATCCCATTGCCACCCTTGAAATAGTTACCGTTGAGGAGTTGCGGTGGCCATATGTGGTCTTCATCATCAGTTCCACTTTACCAAATGATACTTTCTGAATACAAATGCTAGACTTATTACTATAAATTAACAAACGCACTAGTCGAACACTTCGAAGGGTCCCCTTCATTTCTCTGGGATGCATCCTGGTTTCCTTATCATGGTACCGCCCTTGAGATATCTCCTTTCCAAAAAAAATAATCATCAAAATCGGTTCATAAACGACGAAGTTATCCGCGAACACACATAAAAATATATAATATAATATATACGATCGAATTGAAAAACCTCTTTCTTTTAGTCGGCTAAAAAGAGATAGGGTAAGAGCACCAAAAGATGAACGATTAAGCGACTACACCAACTTTAGACAGTTTATATTCAGTGAAAGTAACAAATTTCACCCTATTTTTTTTTTATATGGTACAGTATATGGTCTAGATTGAAAATGACTATTATAAAGCCTGTTATTATATCTCCGTATTTTTCTAAAAATCATTGAAACCAAAAATGTACCGATTTGCCCAAAAGATGAACAGCGTGCCCTAATTCTGAACGGTTTGGGCCCAAAAGTTGAACTAACATAATAAAATACCTATATCATTTTAATTCTATTCACTTTTAGCAATAAAATGCGAGTTAATGAAATATTCTTTATTTTGTAATTGTTTACATTTATTTAATATTACTTACGTACATAAGGTTCCTATTTTTTATGGTTATTTGTGTCATAAAAACAACGAATTAGTATTTTTTATCAATAATCATTAACAAAACTTAGTTACTTATCTTTTTAAACAGATAAACCGACAAAAAGTGTTACTTTAACATTTATAATATTAGTAAACATTTCCATAAATACTACTAGTATACTACTACTAGTGTTCATATTATAAAACTATGCCTAAAAGTTGAACGACTGAATTTACTTAGTTCAATTTTAGGACACAGAATTTATGAAATGAACAAACAAAATCAATTAGGTGTTCACATATTGGAATAGAATCCAAAACATGAACTAGTAAATTTAATTCGTTCAAGTATTAGGCACACATTTTTTATTGAACAGTGATAGTTTTCATAGTATTTAAAACTCCAAAATCATTGGATTAGACATCAAAAGCTATGTTCATCTTTTGGTTTAAAGATACAAGAGCATTTAACGATCATTTTAAGTTCTAAATTTTCCATCGGTCATTTCAGTACGATTTATTAAGAAGCTTTAAAAAAAGTACGCCTTGCCTAGTAGCTGAACACCGTTCAAGTATTGGCTTAGGTATACATTTTTGAAACCATTACTTGAACCGCATATTTCTCGTTAACTAACAAGAAAAATTAAATATCGTATAACTCCAATAAAAGAGTGATTAATCAAGAATACATACCAAGCAAATCCTTCTAAGACTGACAATTATTGAATTTTATACGTAATTAAAAGCTTAAATTTGGAGAGCACTGTCCTTAAGTATTTTCCCATACTATCGACATTTTTGGCGGGAAGCTCCAGAACGATGACCGATCACGGCCAAAAAGAATATATTACTATGTTAAGATTTAATGGAGGTGTAAGCAAAGAGTTGCTGTTTAAGAAAAATAAATTCCGAACTATGTAATATTTGTCACGATTTAGTTATGTGGTTATTTCGATCGAGTGTTCAGCTTTTGGGTGTCGTTCATCTTTTGGTGCCCCTACCCTATGTTTTTTTTACCCAAATAAAAAACAAAAAAGCTCTACTGAAAAGTGGCGGAATGGCGCTTCAGTCTTTTTGCCTGGACGGTGACGATATAGCATTCGGATTTAACTAGATTGACTTTAATTTATGACAATGGAATTTTTATTAATAGATACTGTTCATTGTCAGATCTATAAATGCAAGGAACTCCCATAAAGGACTGCAAAATCTGCAAATACCATAAAACAATAGATTTGTTATTATTTAAAGAAATATGTTTATGAGTGTAGCCAGTATATTATCCAGAGGCGTAGAGAGCTCTCGATAGTCGCAAATATATTTATTTAAACTTAACCACGGTCTCTATCCTATTGTCTTATTCAGTATAGTAGGTATCATTTATTTAACATCTTAACTCATAACCATGGACTATACCCGCTTGTATTTAGAATCAATTTTCGAAATGTTCTTTGCTTGTTAAGAATTGTTTCAACAAATAAAGTTTAATGTATACCATGCCCTGTAATTAAATCAACATTCCAAACATTAGTCATGTTTTAAGTTTTTTTGTGATAATGATGTGATGTGACAAGCGACAAGTAAATTCAAACCGTGTTAAAAGTTTTAACTCAGGAATAATAGTTTGTAAAAATGTTGCCTACTCTTCAAGCGAGCATCTTCCCGAGTATCCCGGCCGTGATGGTACTTCTTACAACTTGTTTGTAAGTATACAATAATCTGACGCATATTATTATCGACCGTTGAACCTTTCTGGTCGAGGATCGTTTCTGCCCCTCTGGAATTACATTTACGTCAAAACTAGTGCACTCGTGGCATTTAAATTTAACTGGCTTAAGTTATTGTTTTAAATTGTAACCCTGAGGTGTATTTGTATTGTATTATTTATGGGACTCGAAGGCCCGCTTCTTACGGGGACACCATGTTTGCGATGTTTGCGTTGCGCCAGGTTGCGCCGCCACCAACGAAAAGGTATGACGCCATGCGCAACCAAACCAGACACGGTGAGATACTCTCCATAGATCTGTGTACCTACATTTTGTTGGTGGAGGTGACTAGTTTCGCTGCCAAGGTGTCCTGGTAAGAAATTTTAAAACGTATTTCAGAGATACCCTTCGCGACGTAGAAATAGGTTTAATGGAGTCATCTAATAGCAGTCGTGCAAGCGAAAATATGTCTGTCGCTGACGCGTTAGCGAGGGAAGTCAGGGTGCTGTGTTGGGTGCTGACGCAGCCAAAAAACCATATGACCAAGGCCCTCCATGTTAAAGCCACGTGGGGGAAACGGTGTAACAAACTTCTGTTCATGAGCACTGCGGAAGGTTAGTTTGGTTAGTCATATTATTAGTATTTTTAATGATTGGATTTCATTTTTGTTCCTTGAAACGTGAGGTAACAATTCTCATGTTACAAGTACATTACTAGGCTTCTTTTCTACGTGGTAAAACCAGCAATATTTCCTTTGACATGGTGTCGTCAACGTAATTATAACTCTTATTTACTTGACAGTAATGGCGATCGAGTATAAAACAGTACGATACCATTGTCAAAACCAATACGATACCAGAGGGCCCTGCCGAGATGCACTACGCTAACTAGCGTTTCTATTTGTTTCGTTTTACACAAATCGCGAAACGAATAGAAACTCTAGTTAGCGAAGTGCATCTTGGCACGGCCCTCATTTTTTACCGCGTAGAATAGAGGCCCTGATTTAGTAACGTTAATAAAGCGTATTTATTACCTGCTTGCAATGCGCAGAGGCATTGCTGCCCACGATCAAGCTGCCTGTTCAAGAAGGGCGCGAGTTTCTTTGGGGCAAAACAAAAGCAGCATTGAAATATGTCTACGATCACCACAGGGACGACGCGGATTGGTTCCTAAAAGCGGACGATGACACGTGAGTTATCGGCATGTTCCCTACATCCCTGTGTGTTTTGCGGGATGGCCGTATAGATATTTGTGCTTAACTCCAGGCTGTGGCTTCTTTCTCATTAAGTATTGTTTTCAGTTATGTGGTGGTTGAAAATTTGCGTTTAATGCTGTCGGAACACAATACCTCAGATCCTATATACTCTGGGCACCGGTCAGATCACTTAATTCCGGGGGTAGGTACACTAAGTATGCGTCTCCGTAAGATAGCTGAGTAATTGAGCACATCACGAATGTCTACTACGGCACAGAATAAGTAATAGTACATGTACTGTGGACCTATCTTCGGCTATTCAGCTCGGTGAAATCATAATGCCTTTGACATTTTATTGTATTTACAACGTTATTATTATAGCTCTTATTTACTTGACAGTAACGTTCGGGCAAGAGTATGTCTGACCATGCTCGTGTAGGGTTCCAAAGCCGTTACTACAGAAAAACTATCTCAAAAAACAAGTATTGTATAAACGAATTCATTATTTAAAGTTGCTTGGTGCTGTCTTAGATGATTTTAATATATTTAGTATAAACAATTTAGTCGCTTGTATCTCAGGAACCATGAAGGCAATTTCACACGTCTGAATCTACGAACCCTTCCCAAGAACCTATCAGATTGAGTCCAAACACAAGGTCTTCAAATTTACTGTAGGCTATTAAATAATTCTCTAGAATAGGTATTCACTTTCTGTTATCGATTATCTTTACAAATGTGTTGCAGCATTTTACAGCATTACAAATAACTTTGTTCAGGGCTACATGCACGGGGGCGCAGGTTACGTGCTGAGCAAGGAGGCGTTAGATCGCTTTGTGAACAAAGCTCTGCCGTACCCTCAACTATGTCTGGCTACTAATAAAGGCAGTGAAGACTTACAGGCAGGCAAGTTAACTCAATGATGATAGCTTTAATTGTACATTATTGCCTAGTCCCGGAAAGTAGGGAATTGCCCAACGAGCTGGTCGGCGGGCCGAGCCTTGGCGAAGTCTGCTGAAATCCGAGACAAGCAATCCCCGTTTCCGCCGAGGCATACCTATATGATACTTTTCTCAAACAATACGACGAAATGATACAAATACAAAAATTTAGAGATAATCTTTTTTCAAAACTACAAGTATAAAGATAGTTTCACGCACAACGAGCCGCCCACGGGGATTTTTCGATTCGTTCTACAAAAGAAAGGCCATCCTGTCCGAACATGTTTGACATAAAAAATATATATATTCCAAGTTAATGGTTAAATAGTAGGGGAAGCTGTTGTACCCCGGACAGTTTACATTTCTTTGATTTTTAGAAAAAAAACGAGATGCTTCAGAATTGCCAAATGTGCAAATATGCAAAGTTGTACTATTGTACTACATTCCGTGATATGATATTAAACGATCCTTTAGTTAGTTTAGACGGGACAGGCTGATAGAAAAAAAAGGGAAAAGTGTCCATGGTACAACACCCCTGATTTACCTTGGACACTCGGTGTTGTACCTTGGCCAAATACCATTTTTGCCAAGAAAACAGAAAATAATCATCTAGTATTTAGTTATTAAGGATACAAAAGGCAACTCGGACGAAGACTTTTTATACCTTTTCATAGGTTCCTTAATAAAATTTACAAGAAAAAGCCATATTTTCCCACTCTCCTAAAACAAATGGAAAATCTCCCTGAGAACAATTAAAAACATAAACAAAAATGTAATCAACAATTAAAATAGTAAAAAATATTTAACTTGTCATAAAAAATGCAAAATAATGTAAGAATTAGAACACTTTGGAACTTTTCTACCTTAGTCCGTAGTCCAAGGTACAACGTAAGTTCGGTGTCCAAGGTACAACAAAGCAAGTTTTTTTTAAAGTAACCCTTGTAAACGCACTTCGTCTAAAAGTTAGGATGAAACGACTGCACTATCTGATAGCTATTTAATATAGTTTTAGCATGCATTATTCAGTTTTATCATATATATACGAAACACTAAATAAACGAATTTGTAATAAAGTTCTAAAAACTCATTTTCTGTAACAAATTTTATATTTTTGTAATTTTCTCGACGCACACGCCGCTCTCGAGTTTCGTGCTAACTTTACTTTCATTTGAATAGATAATGGTTCAAATGACATATATATTTATTTTTGAAGAATACGGGATACTTTAAATATTGTCAACTGTCCGAGGTAAAACTATGTCCGGGGTACAACAGTTTCCCCTACAGGTTATTGAAATGAGAAGAGAATGATACACGTGTAAACCCGATGATAATAAACGTACGTAGTTATTAAGATCCGTCAAACAGAACTGATTATGAATCCACACCGAGATAAAAACCACCTAGAGGTAAAAACCATATTAATTGTGTTGAACTGTTATCGTACTGTCAACGTTTTGATCGCTCTTCTTTACTTGCCACCTCCGAGTTATAAACAATACAAACAAAACACCAAACAAAAACAAACGAACAATACATCAAAGACAATATGGTTTTAGCTGCCTGGAACAGTGGCCCTGAGTTTGTTGACCACTTGATGACAGAAAACAAAAGCTGGATAAGCATGTTTTGATAACATGCTTCCAATTGTCAGATAGGTCGTTCGTACTCATAACTTTATCATCTACATAGCGTGGATAAGAAGAGTTTTAAAGGAATGAGAGCGATGTTTGGCTTAAATTGGTAACATGATCTATTTATTATCCAAAAACTGCATAAAAACGTGTGCTTAATTAATTTTGGCAAGCGTGACGTTCTATTACGTAAAAAAAAACATCGTCTTAACAGAATAGGAACACAGTACGTATAGTGACTGACAGTTTACAAGAAAACTGTAAGGGCTGGTTCTGACGGGCAGCATTTGAACTAAGTCACGGAATAGATAATGACTAAGTACAATATTGCAGTTCGAGGGCAGTTCTAATGCAGTTGACGTAACCCTCGAACTGCCATTTTGCTGTTGCTGTTCAAATGCTGTCCGTCTGAACCATCCCGTCTTAACCTTTGCTTAAAACTTTTTATCTTTTGGTTTTGATTGCCGGTGAGGAAACACTGTGAAATCGCTATTCACTGTAATAAAAATATGTGACGGTTCTATGACTCAACCTCGTATATTGAATAATGTCCAGTATAAATGCATACTTAGTGCATGTCAGTTTATACTGGACAATTTTATATACTTATACGTGTTGAGTCATAGAACCGTCGATATGCTTATACGAGTATTTCTATATAGCACTCAGGTAAAGGTGCATAGAAAGAGGATTTAAGTCTTGATTTTTTTTAAGTATAGTTTTTACTGAATCTTACCAACTCTTACACACTAGTAACAAGTAATTGTTAAAATACAAATGTTTTGTCCTCAGCTATTTGCCTCAAAAATGTCGGCGTGAAGGGGATGAAGAGTAGGGATGGCTTTGGATACAGGCGTTTTTTGCCGAAAACGCCTCAGCACTATTTAAGCCGGAAGTTAAGTGTATAAGCATTTTTACAATGTTTAGCCTTTGCCCGTAATTTCGTCTACATAGAACTCGAACAGGATGGAATGACGAATTGGGTAAGTAAAGTTTTTGGAAGAGATGTAAATTATATATTTTTTCGATAGTCGTCATCCTGAAGATCATGGAACTGCGGCTCTTTTATTTTTATTTCCTCTAATATTTTAGAAATATTTGTTTTAGTTATGAAATTGACATTTGTAAACTTTAATGACCGACAAACTTGTGGCCTTCGTACTTAATGAAAAAGAAAAAAAAACTGTCACTTCTATAATTCTGTCATTGTCAAGTCAAATCTATCCTATAATCTGTGGTCAAATCAAAATAAACAAACGATTGAATTCAACGGCTCTTTTCTGTTTGCTTGCGTTCGTTGTGATCAGTGTTTTAGAAATAATTAGCCACGAGAGTACGTTTGAATCGTACAATCCACGCGATGAATTCCGGCAATCCCACTTTGGAAATGGAGTATTACAAAGATTTACTCAGATGCTTCGTACCTTCTTGTAAAAAATAGACGAGACTTTCCGAACTCGGCGTACTTGAGCATACCACCGTCTTTGCAAGCGACTTGGTGACATGTTTTGGGGATGAATTGCCCAAAACGCAACTTCCTTTGATTTCAAGTTCAATTCAATTAAATTTTTATAGGTTATGGCTCCATCGAAACTGACAATGAGAGGACAGATAAAGAAGTGACAGTTTTTTTTTCTTTTTCATTAAGTACGAAGGCAACAAGTTTTTCGGTCATTAAAGTTTACAAATGTCAACTTCATAACTAAAAAAAAGATTTCTAAAATTTACATCTCTTCCAAAAACTTTACTTACCCAATTGTCCCTGCCTACAAAGCCAGCATAGCGGTCCCAGGCTCAATTTCCGGTATGGGCAAATATTTGTGTAATGTAATGGGCGAAAGTATTTGTTTCTGAGTCTTGGATGTTTTCTATGTATTTAAGTATTTATTTCTCTATATAAGTATTTATATCGTTACAAGCCTAGAGCTAAGTTTGGGACTAGAACAATTGGTGTGAGATTGTCTCCTGATATTTTTTAATTATTTAAACTAACATCATTAAAGCCTCAGGGCGCGTTGTCAACGTTTTGATAGCTCTTATTTACTTAAAATTGCGTGTCCATTCTTGCGCAGCACCCGCCGCGCCCTACATTAATAATAATTAGTTTAATCAGGCATTATTATGTTTACATAAAAAAAAAAGTATTAATGCAGTGACTATGTCAGTTTATGTCATGGCATCTACTGGCTTATGTATTAAATAACTTAGTTTAATAAACACGTATATATTATTAAGTGTTTGGAGTATCACAGTAGTGTGCCTAATTAAACCAAATGTAAAGTCACTAATAATTATATAAGTATAAATATTTAAAGATGATGATGGGATGACCCATGAAATCAGGCCTCACATTTGACTTTATATCTCAAAATTTTGGTAAAACTAGAGGTGGCTCCTGATAATTATACACGGTGTAACACGAGAAAACCGAATAATTTTAACAGTGTGTTCCTAAGGCCGTAAGAAACAAAAAAGATTACATGAACCCAGGTCTAAATATGATTTTAATTTTTGTTATGTTTTCATACATAATAAATTAATTATTTTTCCTACACCAGTAAATCAACACCTTAGGATAAGCTGGCAACGTTTCTTATTGTTATCTCTTTTCATTAGAAGAGGCAGACATACTCATAGAGCAATTTCCTTGTCAAACAATCGTTTCAAAGCAGGATTTACGTACAAATGCAAACGAAACTTCTTACTACGTTTGCAATTGTTATCTCTTTCCATTAGAAGAGTTAAGTAACACTTGGAGTCAGGCATTATTGTTTTAAAGCAGGATTTACGTAAAAGTGCAATCGGAACTATTTACTAATAATTTACCTATTTAGACATGCTTCAGACTATCGCAGAGAGATTTACACTTTCGCAAAGTTAAAAATATTGTAACAGCCTCATTCGATTAAATTGGTGGTTATTTTTGCCCCAAACACTACGAGGACCAGGCAATTCTAGCTGTTTATTTAATCAAATAGTTCTAGGGCCTTATGAATAGGCCAAGAACTAGGGTTCATTTACTATTCGCTCTTGGATTCTCCAATGGTTGCGACAAGGCGTTGGGTACAAAATTAATTATGAAATGAACAAGTGGCCATGGCCTACCAGCAGTAAGCCAGTAAAAGTAAGCAAAATATTACTGAGACTAAATAAATTAAAAGGATGTTTTTAAAGCAAAGTCTACAAAAAGTAGCCCAGAAACAGTTATTTTGAACTGTCATGGGTACTCCTTACATCAAACTGAAAACTACTGGCCACTTCATTCCGCAATCATAATGACATTAATGACTTACATTGCGTCATTGACATTGTTGTTATTGATATAAGATTTGTACGACGTACATTTTGATTTTCACAACGTAACTTTTATTATCTTGTACTGGTATTTATTATCTTGTCAGCCTTATCTAGTTGTTAAACTAGGCATAAGACGTTACAAAGTGTCTTCAGAAATAATGAATGTTAAATTGAAGGATTGACTTATGGAACGGAGACGTGGTCCCTCACAGTGAGCCTTTTAAATAAGCTCAGAGTTACTCGGCGTGCTATGGAGAGAGCTGATCGGAGTTTCTCTACGGGATAGAATCAGAAATGAAGAAATCCGGAGAAGAACCAAAGTCACCGACATAGTTCTCAGAGTCTGCAAGCTGAAGTGGCAATGGGCTGGACACATTGCTCGTAGAACTGATGGCCGGTGGGGTGTTAAGGTTCTCGAGTGCAGACCACGGACCGGGAGACGCGGTGTCGGTCGGCCCCCTACTAGATGGACCGACGACCTGGTGAAAGTCGCCGGACACCGGTAGATGCAGAAGGCGTGTGACCGTTCGTGGTGGAAGTCTTTGGGGGAGACCTACGTCCAGCAGAGGACGTCCCCGGGTTGAAATGATGCAAATAAAAGTATCTATGGTATGCTTTTACTTAATAAATAAAATAAAAGAATTTTGTGTATTATTTCGTATAATTTGTGGATAACATGAATTGCATAAGTAAGATTAATTAGTAATTACAATAATAAAACGAAATGTTTACAAAATTAACTCGCAACAAGACTATCTACTCCTGTCGACAGTATTCATTCATAAACAAATAAAAATAAACTGCATAACATAAAAATATTACATCCATTATGATTCCGTTAAGTACTTACCATCTGAGGCCCGTGGCAAATTCATTGGATGGGGCCCTCTCAGTAAAATCGTCATGTTACTCCTGAGCTCGCAGCCTCTCGGGCCGGAAGGCTGTCTCGGGCCGAGGGGCCTCTCGGGCTGGGGGCCCGTGGCATTTTGCCGACTTGCCACCCTGTAGTTACGCCACTGGTATGTACCCAGTGCGTTGCTGTCGGTGTCTTTCTTACACTTTGCTACTTGATACTCCAACGAACTGGTAATAGCACGAATACTTTTAATCCGTCGGCTTCATCATTATCACCATTTCTTCAGCCTGTTACCGCCACTGGTGAGCACTCGAGTACGCCATTCATCCTGAATCCCGATCATATGCTGTTCTAATCTAATCCAAAATTGATCCGGCTTGCCTTCAGTAATTACAATGTTCCAAGATTTGTGAAAGTTTCTTCATTTTTTTTTTTGTCATAACATTCAATTGAATATTGGATTATTATTATTAATTTATCGATATTTTTACGTTTTTGGAGAAAAAATATTAAGCTGACGTTGACATGTAAACATACTAATGACGGTTCTGAATGAAAGTCAATTTACAGTCAACTTAGACGTGGCGGGCTCGCAACGTCGCAATTGTAAGGGTGTTTTGTACTGGAGATTTCATTACGACTTTTTTAAACATAAACGCAAATATCTCAAAAACCAAGCTGAATCTAGCAAACATTATACGACAATTTTAACTCCAAATAATGTCTGGAATACGCTGTTAAAATTATTCGGTTTCCTCGTGTAACACCGTGTATAACCCATATATGTATGTATGTCTAGACACAGATCTGTGCTCAAGATCTAGATATCTTTTTGTATTCATTTCAGTTTATCTTTCTGGAGCTTATCGTAATCCTGAGAGACTAGAACATGATATTTTTTTCACCCCCGACGTACGACAGAATATAATTTGTATAAAAACATTGAAGAAGGTATCTTGAAAGGCCGTAGCAGGATAAGGGAAGGAAAAATGCCCTTTGATTTTTTTCTACTGTTCCTTCCATCTAGCAGTGCAATTGTGCCGATTTATATGAAAATTAGTAATCGTTTTTTGAGAGGCGATGCAAATCTGTATATTATCTCAAAATTTTAAGCAAATCGCTGGATACATCCTGAAAAATAGTACATTTAAAAAAAAAAACTGAAAACTTTACGAATAACTAAAAAAAGGGACCTTTACAAGTTAGGTCCACGTCCGCCCGTCAGTACTTGTAGTATGTGGTTTAAAACAGCATTCCCTACAACTGCAAAAATTCGCTTATACACGAGTTTTTTCCCCTATCTTGGCTTCGTTGCTTAGGCTATAATATCTTAATATCGAATTGGTTACAGCCTATCACTGGCTTCAAATTAGTGTCACCTACCATCCATTAGCTGAAACACGTGATCTAAATATTGTATTGCATGCATTAGTCAACGCTAGATGGCATTACTGAAGCTTATGATAAAAAAAAGTTGATGTTCACAAGGGGCACTCTATGTATTTTACCTATGACATTAAACCTCTTTGCTTTAAACCTAGTTGCATGAAGAATATATTAAGAATTACCCCGCACCTTACTGAGAAATCACACCATAAATCCATTTTTTATTTACAGGCCAAAGAATGCTGCTCAGATTATGCCATTTCCTATCATCAGGTGGATCCGACATTCATGTATTTTTTTGACTTCTTAGTCTACCAGCTTCGGCCATACGGCATTAGATATGTACGTCGAGCTCAAAGAAGTTACAGAAAATATTACAAAAATAATTACGGGGGAATTGGGTAGATTTTATGCACAGGACATATGGCGAATAGGTCGGCTGAACATTTTCCGTCCAGTATACCGGGTGTACAATCCAAATGGGTCAGTATGGTGAAGTCGGAAACTATGAGAGATAGCGAGATCTGTTCTTAGGAACCATGACGTCGATTTTAGATTTAATAATAATTACATTCAAACTTTTTTATTAACTCTCATACTTTAAACAAGATTCCATTAGTGTTGTGCTTCTTGCGAGTTGCAGAATTTACTTATGCACATTGATTTTGACCAGGTTCAATTCCCGGTTATGTATGAGAGTTAATAAAAAAGTTTGAATGTAATTATTATTAAATCTAAAATCGACGTCATGGTTCCTAAGAACAGATCTCGCTATCTCTCATAGTTTCCGACTTCTCCATACTGACCCATTTGGATTGTACACCCGGTATAATTAATAATAAAAAAAACTAAACATTGCATACCAATCGAAAGTATGAAGCCTTATAGCATATGCCAATGTTAGGTTGACAATTTTTTCCCAGCATAACTATTGGGTAGGGTAGGTAGGTATAAACAGGTATGTCGGTACTAATAATTTGCACTTAACCTAACGTTTATATATTCGTATAGGCTTCATACTTTCGATTGCTATGCAATGTTTAGTTATATTTTTTTAATTAATAGATTGGTATGTTATTTGTCTATTAAACAAGCAAATGCAATTTAAAAAAAACGTTCACTCGCATTTTTTGTTAATTATATAAGTACCTACTGGTCCGAAAATTTTCAGTGTACCTATTCTCCATATATTACTTACCATATTCAATTCGATATAAAATACTTTTTAATGAATAAACAGCTATCAGCTGTCAGCGGCCGTCTCCTATTCGGATCTGACCATTTAGTATATTTTCAAGAGTAAGAATGTGTATTTAGTGTAGCTAACTAAGGAAAATCTCGTATGATTAATCATATGATTGTTGCAGTGTTTATCTTTAATTGGAGATTTAAATTTACCAATATTAAGTTATTTAATAACGTTGTCAAGATTGTATGTAGATTTTTTGTAAAGTATACTGATATTACTTACTAAAGTTATTAATATTAAAGACTTAGTAAGTACTGTAAATATTTACTTATTTTCCAAAATCGGAGGGATTTTATCTTTGTTTTCCGTGGACCAATTAATGTGGGATTCTCTGTCATTGTAGCTTGTATACAGAATCTTGTAGCCGTTTCTATAACAGACACTGTTTGTCACTTGTCTCTAACTTTTTGTTTTATTTGTAAGTACCTTTTTATTTATTCTGCCCTCCTACGGAAAAAAGGCGCATCTACTATATGAATTATATTACATTTCCAACCTTATTGTAACCGTTGAGAGTTTAATATGCATCAATGAATTAATTGCACTTATGCCTTTTCTCCGTAGGAGGGCAGTATTGCACTGTACTGTTTAGTAGAATGAAGTGAAAAAAAAATACACTATATACGGTTCTCTCCGGTTTCGCCAAACAACGTTTCCCAAACTGATTCATTTGCCAACTGTCTCATTTGCGAAAATACTTTTTTTTTTTTCTAAACTCTAAATATTTCAAGATTTTTTAAAAACTAACCTAACATAACCTATAGGGTTCTATACTATGGTCCTGAAATAAATCCTAAAATATTTACAGTTTTGGAATAAAAAGCATTTGCCCAAATGAAACAGTTGGGAAATAAATCAGTTTGGGAAACGTTGTTTGGCGAAAAGAAAGGACACCACTATATACACTATACAATAATAACAATATTAATTAAAAACCTATTGTCTACTTAAAACTACAATTATCAAATACATGTGTGATAAAACATACAAAAAGAATACCTCCTCTAATAAATCCGTTCGCGGCATTGTACCTACCCATGATGCTGACTGCGTTACCTCTCTGGATAGTTAAACCTATCCTTTGGGACAGGTAAGTGCCAGCTCTGGGATCCCCGTAGGCGTCGATAAGTTTGGCAGACACGGTCTTTATAAAACGTTTCATGTCAGCAGACTAAGGTCCCAGAGTCTCCACTGCAACCGCCGCATGTTCGTAATCGTTAATTAATGATGAATATTGGCGACGCTCGAGGGTCTGGGCCAGATCAGCCGCTGCGCCGGTCTGATTTCGGGTTGCTTTTACGTGAGATAGGGCAAAACTGTCGACAGCTAGCTAGTC
Source organism: Acleris sparsana (assembly GCA_923062465.1). Lineage (NCBI taxonomy): Eukaryota > Metazoa > Arthropoda > Insecta > Lepidoptera > Tortricidae > Acleris > Acleris sparsana. The sequence goes on from OV281296.1 coordinate 12,560,864, forward strand.
GATTGCTCTGTCCCTCATACTCTATATGAATAGTGTGAGGACAGAGCATTCGTTTCGCTAGCGAGTACGGTAATTGTAACTAATGGCAAGGGTACAGAGCTTCCACGGATCAATGTAGCTCCGTCGGGTTTACCACCGTCTCTGATCATGCTGGTTCTATTGTTTTACCCTGTTGAATAAAGCCCCAGGGCCTCTATTCAACACGATAAAAACCACATCATGTTTATCTGATCTATTATCGTATTGTTAATTTATTTACTCGACAGTAATGGCGGTCGAGTGAAAAACGATTCCGTAACAACAATGTCGTATTTGACCGGAGAAGCTATTGGCTAACGCACTCTTAATCGCAGTCGGCTTCAACTTGGAAAGGGAACGCAGAGCACTGTCAGTCAGGGGTAATATGCTTTCAAAAATCAAAAATCAAAATTCATTTATGTGTCAGAATACAGTAATATATGGTCTTAGTTATAAAATTTTAGCACTTGTATTCAGCATGCAAGCAAGCGTACAAATATTGTAAATATTCTATTTTCAAAATACTTTCCTATTTTATAAATTCTAGTCAATAATAACAAAAATTCAGACGTCTAAATATTCCTTGACACTGTAGAAACATTTCTCCATTAGCCATTTTGTCAAGTTACGTTTAAACATCTCTCCCGACAACTTTCTTAATTCGTCCGGTAAATGATTAAAAATTACAATGCTCATATTGAATATATTTCTTTTGTACATATCCTTGCGACAGGGAGGTTTATACAAAAGAGACATAATACGTGATCTGGTCTGCCTTTTAATGACTTGACTCCGTTTCATAAAATATTCTGGGTGGGAGTTGACGAACACACATACGTCTCTTATGTACACGCACGGTAGTGGTAAAATATTAAGTTTTCTAAATAACGGGACACAGCTGTCGTCTAACCGAGCATTAGTCATCACCCTTATGCACTTTTTCTGAATTTTAAATACTCGATCAAACTCCACCGAGTTTCCCCATAGGATCAAGCCATAACTTAGTACTGAAGACACATATCCATGGTAAGCCATTAGCGCCGCTTCTATAGAAACCGTATCTCTTAACCTTTTAAGGGCAAACACAAAACGGTTTAATTTATTACATATTTGATTAATTTGGTCTTTCCAATTTAGATGCTTGTCAATCATTATGCCCAGAAATTTAATTGAATCTACTGCGTTGATTGTCTCATTTTTATATTTAACTTTTAGAGGTATAGAATTAGAATTATATGAATTATATTGTATTAATTTAGTCTTATTTATATTAATATGCAAATTGTTATTATTCATCCATTCGATAGTGTCAAACAGTCCTTTATTAATATTAAACTCATATGTATCCATCTTTTCATATTTCACCACAATTGTTGTGTCATCAGCGAACATAATGGTTTTCTGTGTGATTGCTTTTGGTAGATCGTTGATGTAAAGGAGGAAGAGTAGAGGCCCTAGAATACTCCCCTGCGGAACTCCTGTATTATTAGCTCTGTATTGAGATCTATAAACCCGTTTTGACATCTCCTTACTTGAACTACCCACTGAAATTGTCTTAATTTCTACACATTGCAATCTATTTGTCAAATAACTCCCTATCCAATCAAGCACTTTCCCTCTTATTCCATATGTATCAAGTTTATGTAGAAGTTTAGAATGGTCAACAAAATCAAAAGCCTTCGACATATCTAAAAATATTGACACCACCGGGGTTCCATCATTTATACTCTCTGTTATTGCACGAACAAGGTCAAAACACGCGTGCGTGGTCGAACGGCCATTGCGAAACCCGTACTGCTCTGAACAAAGTATATTATGTTTAGTTATAAACCCATTTATCCTCTTAACAATCGCCTTTTCTAAAATTTTTGACAATATAGGGACTAGTGTGATGGGTCTATAATTGTCTGTATTTAATTTATCCCCTTTCTTGAACAAAGGTTTAACAATGCAATATTTTAATTCTTGTGGGAAGGTTCCATTAGAGAAGGATAAATTAATGATGTGAGTAAGAGGCACCGTTATAAACTGGGCACAAAGCTTTAAAATTTTTGTGGTAATGTCATCATATCCGCTGGATTTACTATTTTTGAGAGTCATAATAATATTATGTCTCGTTTTCGTCAATTGGCAATAAAAACATTGTATGGGGACTATAAGATAAGTTATAAGATAAGTTAGAAGGCGTTAAGTTTTGATTGCATGTCAGGTCTATGAAAAAATTATTAAAAATATTACAAATATCAATAGGATTACTAAAGTAAATATCATCATTATATTTAATTGTATTTATGTCATCGTCATGCAATTTGCTCATTATAGTGGACGATATCGTATCCCAAGTAGCTTTACATTTATTTTTACTATTTTTTATGAAATTACTGTTAATATTTTGTTGGGCCTCTTTTAAACATTTCTTTAAAATCTTAGTGTAATTTTTAAATTTAATTTTGTTTCGGAGTTTGTCATGTTTGAAGGATCTATATTTAAAGTAAAGCGTACGTTTGACTTTACACGACCGTTTTAAGCCTTTTGTGAGCCACTTGTTTTTTTTCGGTTTGTTGTTTATTTTAACCTTGATCAAAGGGAAGCACAAATAATAAAATAGACGCATTGTATCGTAAAAGCAAGTAAACGCATCCGCAAAATTCGTTGACTGAATTACATTCGAAAACGAAAGAACCGCTAAGCATTCACAAAACTTTCGCACGTTATCAGAACCGTAATCTCGCTTGTACTCAAACCAAGTTGTGATGGCGTTTAGTTTCCTTACTGGCAGGGTTATTGATTGGGCAGTTTCATGATCAGAAAGCCCTAGGTGGTGTATACCTGATTGAGCACATTTAACATTGCTCGCAATTTGGTCAATGCAGGCATTTAACCTTGTTGGGACCAAAATATGTGCGACAAAGTCATAATTCTGAAGCGTACTAGAGAGCTCAGCAGTAAAAGGGTTCTGTTTTAATAAGTCGATGTTCCAATCACCACATACTATAATTTTCTTATTTTTGTACTTAGATGTCAAACAATATAATAAATTATCAAATTTATAGAGAAAAATACCTACATGAGACTTGGTTTGTTCTGGAATTCTGTAAATATTGACAATAATAATTCCCATGCCAACGACCTCAATACCACAGCATTCAAAATAAAACTTAGTAGCCAATTGTGAAATACAGGGTAAAATCTTAGTCTCATACATATTCTTAATCAAAATGCAAGTTCCCCCCCTTCCCTTGTCACGACAGTAGGACGAAGCTAGCTTAAAGTTTTTTAGAACGACATTACATTCAGAGCTCTTACGAACAAACGTTTCACTAAGACACACCACATCTATTTCTTTACCATTATCATGAAATTCCTGCAAAGCCATCTCCAAAAAGTCCAGTTTACCGCACGCAGATTTGGACGTTGTTCTCGAGAGGTGAAGATAACCCTCTTTAAAACCTACTGCCATACATTGTACACGTGCATCTGTGGAGCGATACACCAAAAAAACCTACAGTGCTCTTCGAGTCCAATATAACAACGCCTGGGATCGTTAGACAATAGCCCCTCTGGACATGTACGATATTGTTTTACTGCCTAGAATAGAGGCGCAGGTGGCCAGTAGGCCCGTTTACCTCCTGTATTCCGAAAATATATTAAAAAATAAAATATTTCCGAACACGTTTAAGAAATAGTACATTATTGCCTAGGCAGGGAAGTAGACAATTGCGGGGCACAGCACTTTAGTAAAAACGGAAATTCCACGTGAAAAAACTATTTGTTACTCTTTACCGCCTTTTTGTTTATGACAAGGAAAACGCAAGCTTTTTTGGAAAAAAAAATCAAGCTATCCCAGACACAGATAATAACGTTATATTTTGAATAAAATATTAATTTATCTGCCAGTACAACTATATGGGGACTCCATTGCAATTTTTTATCTGTTGCTATGCATACGGAAAATGCCTTATCTACCATTTGCAAACACTCGCCATTTAGAAAAATTATAGAATGTACCGGTTTAACATTAGGCAAAGCAAACCTAATACATTCCGTTTTCTTAGAATTTAGTAGCAAATTGTTGCTAGTAAACCAATTAAGTACTTAAACTAGTGTGAATTTTATCCTACTGTAGTCTACAGATTTTCAACCGACCTTGAAAATTAGTGAAGTATCATCAGCAAAAAGTACAACATCACAAAGTTTGTCTACTGTTGGTGGTAAGTCATTTATATAAACCAAAATTAAAAACGGACCTAAAATGGAGCCTTAAGGCACACCTATTTTTACTGAAGCTCAACCAGATTGAGTTTTGTTTACACCAACTGTTTGAGTACTATCATTTACATAAGATGACATAAGACTTAAAGCTTTATTGGACGATCCATAATGTTCTAATTTTAATATAAGAGTGATATGATCTACGCCATCTAGAGCTTTAGAAAGGTCACAATATATTCCTACTGCATCGCAAGATTTTTCCCAACTGTTATATATATGTTTAATGTATACAGATGCCGGGTCAATTGTTGATCGACCTCTGGTAAAGCCGAACTGGTTATTGCTAAGTAGTTTATTTCTATTGACCTAACATATCATTCAGCATTCGTTTCTCAAAGACATAACCTAAAACTGGTAGTATAGAAATAGGACGGAAGTTTGTTAAATCACTCATTTCGCCCGATTTAAAAAGAGGTATGACTTTATTATATTTCATGAGATCTGGAAATATCCCCTCTGATATGCAATTATCGTAAATTAATGCTAGATTCGGTGCAATTACATATATGAAATGAAAGAGTACTCTAACTAATGCTCCCCACAAATCCTCAGTCTTATTTAAACTAAGCGATTTTAATACCTTGAATATTTAATCTAATTTACAGAACTGAATTCAAAGTTTATATTACATTTACTGACATTAGTGCAAAGTTATGATTGAGCTTCAACCGCGCTTAACGTACCTATTGTCAACTTTTCCGGTCATTTTTGAGAAAAAATACTTAATTATTTTGTAAGCACTTGTTGCAAAAGCGAAGAACCTCAAGAAAGACTGATCTGGATAGCTAACGGACTGATACGGATGTTATCGTGTAATAGAATAACAATGCTAATGTAACGTTTGATACTCTTGTTATATATTTTAAGTATTGCTTTTGAAAATATAGAGAAAAATGTCTATTGTTCGCTGGCTAGTTATATTACTTAGTGAACGTTTTAGATTTTCACTTCTAAGTAAGTCTTAGCTTAGTGATGTCCGGTCGATCCGAAATAAGTCTTAGAAACCGTTTTTTTGCATTTAAAGTACTGTTTTTGCAAGTGTGTTTGTGTAGTTGTTGTACTTGTATGTAGTTAAAGTAATAATAGATAATTCTAATTATATTTCAGTTAAATTAATGTGACTTTACTATTACTTAAACCGTGTTGCATTTTAAAGCAAAAGCCGGAATAAAACTTGATAAAAATGTCCTCTGCTCTAGCGAGCTTTCTATCGGAGGTTTCTAGCCGAATTACTTACGTGTCGGACCCGTCTGCTACGACTGTGCCACCCGTGATGGTGCTACTTACAACTATTTTGTGAGTCCATGTTCATATACATTTTATACAAAACCCGCCTTCAAATCTGCAAAAAATAACTTGTTATAAAATGGTTGGTAGCTCAGTCCAATTGCATTTGGCTTTTGGTTTCAAATATTGTAGTACGCCGACTTCAGTTGGACTGACCATTTCACAAACCATTTTATAAGATGTTATTTTTGCATTACTTTTAAGTGTCCTATTTATGCAGTCCCAATTCTCAATAATTGAAAGTCATAGTCATATTTAAACAATTAAATGTGCTACGTCATAGTCAAGTAGGTACCTTAATCGAGATATCTTATCGCCACCCTTCATATTTGAACCGATACCTATACCGGTACCTATTGGTACCGATAAGGAGTTCCGGTGGCCATCTGTAGTCCTCATCATCAGTTCCACTTCACCATATAGTACTTTTCAAAAGCAAATGCACGAGTGATAGTGAAAAATACCGAAAACGCTATAGGTGTGCCTATAATATTTGAAGAGTTCCCTTGATTTTTCCAAGATCCCATCATCAGATCCTGACATGATGACAATGGGACCAACTAGAAAGTGTACCCATTCAAACAACGAAAATAACTTCAAATCAGTCCAGTGGTCTTCGAGTGATCGGAAACATACATAAAAAATAAAGAATAAAAAGATCCCGACTAATTGAGAACCTTCTCCTTGTTTTTAAGTCGTTTAAAAATATCAGTTTATCACTAATAATTAAGCTTAAGGTTACGATTGATTGACTGATCGATCAGTAGTCAACTGAACTAATGGTTAAAAACCGAACCAATTGCATATCACATTTCAGATTATATTATTTCCGTTAACTACTTACTGATCAGACAGGCGAATCAGCCCGACGAGCGCGTTCCCACTGGTCGGTCTTTTGGGGTGTCGGGACCAAATATCGGGTGTTCTGGTGGCAGACCATTTAATATGAGGCTGTTCACACCTATCCTACAACGATTGACGTGAACATCCTCATATGAAATGTATTGCCACTAGAACAAACGATTATTTATCGGGCCGACACCTAACAAGTAGGAATCCGCTTTTAACGTAATAATTTGTGTCTACTATAAATTAGGGGGCTTAATTTAAGTTTTGTTAAAAATGGTTTAACTGTTAATCAATTAGTTAGAAAATCTCGGTACCTATGTATTCAAAGACAAGTTACGCGCATGCAAACCTATCCCCAGAGCGGCCTGACAATATGACCATACGGTCATACGAGCTTAAAATATATATATTTTACAGATATTCCTTACCCAATAAAAAAAATAACACAATCATCGCAGTTCAAGAGCATGGCTTCGACGAGCTTGCCCATAAGAACGATGATAGATCCGTGGCTGACGAGTTGGCGAAGAAAGTGAGGGTACTTTGTATGGTCATGACACAGCCAAGTAACCATGAAAATATGGCGCGGCATGTGCAAGCCACGTGGGGCAAACGGTGTAATAAGCTGCTGTTTATGAGCACAGCGGATAGTGAGTGAAAACGAATAATCGATCAACAGTCAATTAGTAGATTGTTTCACAAGGGAGCAATAGACATATTTACGGCGAGGGCGTACATTTAATCCTGAACGAAATTGTAAGGATTCCCGAGCATAGTGAGAGGGATTCAAGTGTAACGCCCAAGGTGGAAATACTTTTGCAACCGTGTGACATATAATGCTTTTCACATCACCTATGAGGGAAATAAAAGATCTTAGTGTGGAAACAAAATTAATTATTTACACTCTCTAAAAGTGCTGAAATTATCAAATTTGTCATCAGGAAATTCTCAAATCTTTAACAACAATTATCAAATTTGGCAACGAAATTTCCTTGAACAGAAAAGTGTCACTTTCATCCCTCCTAGCAGGGAAGAAAAGTCCCCTTTGCGAATAGGTGATGTGAAAATGTATTTTTTCTACTCGCGTACTATAAACCGATATCAGAATACCACCTATAACATAACCGAAGAGTGAAAACAATTCTATGATAAGCAGTGTCGTGGTAAATAAATAACAGTTCTATAGTAATTATTACAGCATTTTTTTTACCATGGTTACGCGCACGAATAATGTTAGTGACGGTGTTTGGTGACCAACTGCTATCTCAAGATACAAGATACAAGATAATTTATTGTCAGAAAGTGGGTATTACAAAATGATGTCATGTTACAAAGTCTCACCACAGTCAGCCAGTATCGGCATACAATAATACTTAACGATACTCGTAGTATCAATATTTGATTCATCTGTCATCATTATTTAAAAATATTATTGCGAATTCTTTTATTTACTTGTCAAGAACTCTTTTGACAACAATTTAAATTTATAAAAATACGAAAAATATTTAATACATTATAATAGCAGTAAAAGAAAAAAAAATATAAGAAAAGTATATCTATAAAATTAATTGGTTCGACTGTTTTGCAAAATGGCAATATGGCGGCACCACAGACTACTTATTACTACAGCGGTACAACACCAATGGCGTTTGGTGAATAAAATTGACATTCAAATTCTTAGGCTTTATTCATGGTTACCCTTGTTACGTTGAACTGTCATAGACTCCGACTGAGTACTTTAATCCACATAACTCGTCTAGTAGAACAGGGAGACCACACAGTTGGTAATTTTTACTCTTTAAAGAAATTAAGTTTTACTTCAACAAAGTTTAATTGTTGGTTTTGAGTTAATGCACTAACCATAATTTTGGTTCACAGCTTAGGAGTCACCCTGTATATCGTAATAGCGTTCGCTCTATTACCTGAAGTCTTAATATATTTTTAAATAATTTATAAATTTAGTAGTACTAATTAATACACACCACGAGTCACGAGTTGTTTATAGACTTATCTATTAATATCGCGTAATAATCCGAAATTTCAGATGAAGATCTGCCCTCGATCAGGCTGTCTGTGCCTGAAGGACTTGATTTCCTCTGGGCAACGACAAAAGAAGCATTTATATACGTGTACGAGCACCACAGAAGAGATGCGGATTGGTTCATGATGGTGGACGATGACACGTGAGTTTTTGAACAAGCGTGGGCCTTCTGCAACACTAACATAACTTTCACCTAAATACGTATTTAGACCTAATAATAAAAGGAAATATTTTCTATCGGGAGAAATTCGGATATATACTATATAATAGGAAATACTATCATCATCATCATCTTGTCAGCCGAAAGACGTCCACTGCTGGGCATAGGCCTCCCCCAAGGCTTAACACTCAGACCAGTCTTGTGCTTTTCGCATCCACCGCGGTCCCGCGATCCTGACGAGGTCGTCACTCCATCTTGTTGGAGGCCTACCTACAGCTCGTCTTCCGGTCCGCTATAGTATAGTATTAATTATTTCACATTCTGGAATCTTATTTCGAGTTATGTCGTGGTTGTTATCCCTTACCTCTCCTTCGATTTTGTCACAAGATCTTAAGTATAGAATTAATCATAATATTGTAGGTACTTTTGATATAAGTAGGTAAGTACCTACTTAATTCTACTGCTTGGGTATACCTATTAGCAACTACCAATTTTCATCCAAATCCGTCAAGCCGTGGCGGCGTGAACAAACTAACACACATTCACACAAACACACAAATTTTCGCATTTATAATATTAGTATGGTAATGTTGATATTTAAATCGTCACTCTACGAGTTCACGCAAATTAACAAATAAAAAATGATTTCTTCAGTCTTAAATCTATGTACGTAGGTATCCAATATAATCTGTATATTTAAGTTATTGTTTCCAGTTATGTGGTGGTTGAGAATTTGCGTTACATGTTGTCGGAACACAACAGCACGGATCCTGTTTACATCAGGTGTCGGTATAAATCATTTACTCCACAGGTAAATATGTTACAGTTTTTTTTCTACACACACACACACACACACGGGTAACACTTTAGGTTGCCAGGTCAAAAAATTGGGGTTACGAAATTATGCCAATCGTAACGCATTGAAAATAACTTAGATATCGATCAAATTCAGACAACTTAGTTAAGTACTATTTGTCTAAAGTAAGAGGAGGTAATCTATCGAATAAGCTGTCGTGAACGCTGAATGTGAAGCTAGGACGCCGGTTAATATCCATTTTTATTTAGCCTAAATGAAATTGAAATTAGAACATAACCGAATGATGTAACCATCAAAGTAAGGTCTGAATCAATCAGATTCTTAGAAAGTTTAAAGCAATCAACCTATTTCATCATTCAATACCACTCCGTCTGGCTACACCTCGTCTCATCACTCTCCTTCCTCTGTCCTTAAGACTACACAGGGTGACAGATAACTCGACCTATTACTTGAAATACGTTATACTAGAGCTAATTCAGAACAACTGGGGGTCTAATGCCAAAGGTTTTCAAGTTATTTAAACTTTTAGATAATAAAAAAGAACTGTTTTTTGTCTTAAATTGTAAAAAAAGTATTTTTTCTAATAGATAATGAATGAGCAAATGCATCAAATTAAAACACTTAGTAAAAAATCCAAAATCCTCATTAATAAAGGTTCTTAAATCACAAAATTACAAACCTTTTTTTAAAAAATTTAGTTCCTTCGATGAGCATTACTCCAAAAAAATGTATAACACTTTGCATATAAATAAAGGAATTACTTCCTCAATTTATGAGCTTTCCAAAACAGTACAAACGTTGTCCACTTCAGTACAGGTTTGCAAAATAAGGCTTATTAAAAGGCGATGTCAATTTAATTCGGAAAGCTCTTGGTTTGGCTTATTGACTTTAAAAGCATTACATTCGTCGCGCTTTGGTTCAAGCTAATGTGTCTTGAGTTCGAGCCACGGGGGTTCCGTTGGCTAGAGGCAGTTGTCTCCTAGGGGATGCAACGAGCTTCAGATTTTTGGCTTCCCCGCACCTCAGCCACACGATACGGAGTGTAGGAGCCGCGTGCCGCTGCTGCAGGTCATGCAAGGCTCAAGCACTCCAAATACTCAAAAGTTCAAGCGAGAGTATAAGTTTGTTCTGGTAGCGGTAGAAACCCAAAGAGAGACGACAATGTCAAAACATGCCGTATTCTCAAACCCAAATGGTGCCAACGGGACACAATTAATACTCCCTTGTCCGTCCGTCTGCCAGCACCAGTGGATGTATTTGTATAATGGCGAGATCCTTTTTTTTCACTGAGTAGGTATGTATAACTACGAGTATTGCCCTCTGTAACAAATATATATATATTCCCCTCGCCCCCGTATAAGTATGGTACGGAACCTCCGTGTGCAAGTTCGATTCGCACTTGTCCGGTTTAGAGACTTTTGTACAATCTTAATAAGCGTGGTTTCCTAGGGCTACTTGAGTGGAGGAGCGGGGTACATTCTGAGCAGAAGGGCATTAGATCGCTTTGCAAAGCAGGCCACTCGGCTTTCCCCGCACTTGTGTGAGGCTAGCCAGCCTGGTACGGAGGGCTTGATGGGTAAGTTTTTTGACAGACTTCTTTCTGTGACTTCTTAAAAATCTAACGATGTTATAATATGCAACAGTAACAGCGCTATTGTGAGTACTCGGATTTAAAAGATCCTGCATATTCGATTAATTGGATTTGGAATTCAAGCCTGCACCACTAGAAGCTCGTTACTGCAACTGCTACGGTTACAGTTGCAGCTCGCTTGTGTAAATAACCGACTTTATAAACTGTTATCGAAGTGATGCATATTATTTAAAATTACAGTATTTGACAGGTGCCAGAGAGCATTGCTATCTGCGCCTCTATTCAAAGCGGTAAAATTGACATCGTATTTGAACTGTTATGGTATTGTTCTTAAGCTCAAAACGTTGACAATACGATAATAGGTCACAAACGAAACCGGTTTTTACTGTGTTGAATAGAAGCTTTCAGTCTGTAGATAAGTAGACACTCTATATACTAGTATATGAAATAAAAGGTTAAAATATGTATAAATCCTCAGGTATTTGCCTAAATCATATCGGTCTGAAGGCACTGGACAGCCTGGATAGCTTCGGGCGGGATCGCTTCATAATGTTCATGCCACGGAGTCATCTCTCCTCTGAGAAATATAATAGGATCTGGTACTGGAAGTACATGTACAACCCTACAGATGATGAGGTAAGAATGGCCGAAATGGCCTATATATTTGTAATAAGGATGATGGTACCAGTAATGGACATGGAGAAATCTTGGACACGTATTTAGTAAACTTATTCATTTATTTTGCGATAGGCGACGCGCTGGCCTAGGTGGTAGTGACCTTGCCACGAAGCAAGTGGTCCTGGGTTCAAATCCCGGTATGGGCAGATATTTGTGATGAGCACGAATATTTGTTTCTGAGTCATGGATGTTTTCTATGTATTTAAGTATATATTTCACTATATAAGTATTTATATCGTTGTTTAGTACAAGCCTAGAGCTTAGTTTGGGACTAGGGCAATTGGTGTCACATTGTACCTTGATATGTATTTATTTATTTATTTAGTTATTTAGCGGATGCCAACGTCATACAAAGAAGGCACCCTTCAAGTTTCAGGTCTCTACGATCAACGCTTTAGGCAGCGCGTCAGTCATTCAGGACAAAGCATTTTATATGTTTATAAAACAGGCGACTAAAGTGTTTATGCATCCTAAAATAATTAAAAAAAACAAAAAGGTCTATTTCTTTTTCATTAAGAACGAAAAAAGCCGGCTTAAAATTACCCAACATCCTTAACCGAGGTTCAAGCTAATACCACATCAATGCTGCCAGCACCTTCGGGACAATGCCGCAGGGCCCTTGTTTAGGCATAGCTTTTTAGTTTTAAAATAGAATAACGTTGTCAAATGTAATTTTTGTTTTGTTATTATCATCCCATGTAATTAATACTTAAATATATAGCACATTTAATTTAAATCGGTTTGGCTGTGAAAGGTTAACAACCAAAAATAATTACTTTCGTTTCTATATTATTATACGTAGGTATTAGGAGTTTTTTGGCTGCACGACATTAAAAAGACGAACAGACACCTCCTTATGCTAGTTATTGACATTCCTCCGGCCGGCACATTCAGACAAAACCACGTGTAGATGCTGCGAGTGACGATCAACTGTTCACACACGAGTTCTAATTCCTGGTTGGAAACTGAAAACCAGCAGTGTTGCTGAGTCTCATGTCCATTTTACCTCACTTACTATATAAGAATTTTAGGTGAAAGCAAACTTTTATCTTGTTTAACCTAATGTACTGTTTTGTTGTGTTTTCGTATTAAATAAATAATTTCCTTGTTTAGTGTGTGAATAAATTTAGTATTAGTGAGGAATCTACATCTAATTCTTGCATGGATTAGCTTAACATCGATATACTGTCCTAACGCTGATATTTACTCCCTATCATTTGTGAGATACCCAATTGGATATCACATGAGTGTGATATAGACGCGTAGTTAAATGGCGGCAGTAGGTCGCTAATATGTCGGTTAACCATTCTACTCACTGCCAGGTGGCAGCATTAAATATGTACAATAAAAATACGCAGAATTGTTACAATGTCCAATGACTGTTTCATCCTACAAGTAAGAAAAGGTTTCGCCCAGTGACTTGTTAGATAATTTCGATGAATTAATATTCCTGCGAAGCGATATTTCTTTTCGCATCTTTTCCCATTCTTAATTTTACCCGATTTCATTTTCCTTTTGATTTTATTACCGTTGCTTTTGTTCTAACTTTTTTTCCAGTCTCATTCTACGATAAATGTTTTTATGAAACATTTTTTTTCTTGCTTACAGGGTCTTGCAAGCTGCTCAGATTACGCGGTTACCTTTCATGAGGTAGACCCTGAAGACATGTACACTATAGATTACTTTATTTACCATCTACGTCCGTACGGTATTCGGTACATAATGGACACGAAAACAAAAGGAAGTAACAAAAGGAAAAATAAAGTTTCTGTAACACTACCTAATATTGGCTATTAAAAACATATTATTATATCCTTATGTTATGATGTGTGATTAAAATATTTTTAACTGTAAGTTGGAAATAAATTGGCTCCTAAGAGGTCCCCCAAAGGGGAGCTGACGACATCGCACATATTCGTTTTCTGGAATTTCGAAATAAAACTAAGTGAAATTCTCAAGCGAGTATGTGCACTAATGTGCAGGTGGTCTATTTAAATCTGTTTAATGGAGTATTTAGTCGTTAATATCTAGTAGGATCAAATTAGAGTCATGATCGCCATAATTTCAGCTGAAAGACGTTCTGAAGTAAAACGGCTCGTTACTTGTGAATGCCCGATTACTACTGAAGCCACCACCTGATCGCGCGGCGCAGCGCGCATGTCTGTGTGCGTAAACGCATGCATCTCACTCACGTTCGCTACTAGGCATAGGCCTTTCCAAGGGGTGCGCTTCAGTCAGTCTAAAGACATGCCATAGGATGATTACAAAGTTAAAACTAACGAAATCAAAATTCGAATTTAGACGGGACTTATCTAAGGAAGATAGTAGTAGCTCTAACCTCACTGTTGTGAGTTGTGCTAAGCCAGAAATGTCATATTCTTATTACCTTCCTTGATCTCGAAAAACCTTTTGACATCGTGTCTTTTCCGCATGGGATAAGAATCCCATTCGAAACCTTGAAAACGGGAGGAGTCAAAAGCATCAAACTCAAATTTAAATTTATCAAGTATTATTTTCAATTTATGTCCGGGATACCGAAACCGCTTGTTAAGTCTAATATAATAGGTAAGTACTAGGCAGATAAGAAGTCCATAAAGTTTTTGACTATTAATATTGTTGACAGTAGTAAAACAATGCTAAACTTATTTGTAGCTTCTGAAGGAATAGTAATAACGGCATTGTTTGAATGCTGTCAAGATTGTCCACATTCAGAAATTTCATGGTTGTGCAATTTGTCAGGATTTACTTCTTATCGGCCGGGCAGTATAGTTTAGGTTATCCTTGCGACTAAATAAAATATATATTATTTACGTATATTTGCTTGGGACTGTGTTTATATATGTATTGTCGATGCTATCATTCGTACAATATTGCACCGCCTACAAAAAGTATCTGATTTGCGCAAAGGTCAACTGGTTAAGAATGCCATTGGGCATTATGTTCTCCTTTTGTACTGAAATTGGTATTTTTATGAATAAAGATTAAATAAATAAATAAACAACTGGGACGGGTCACAACTTTTTGGGAAATTATGCATTCGGACAAAAATATTTCGCTTAAACGGAATATAGACCCCATTGAAAACATAGCGTTAGAGATATCCCAATAATGCTATTCAAAGACTGTTCTACAACCATTTTACACTCATCCAAGCAACGAGCGAAAAAAGGTAAGTACTTACATCAGCGAAGACGTGGAGCGCCTTAGAACCAACTCTGTTCCGAATTCATATCTATATTTAAGAACTTATTCTCCTATGCTGGTGATTCTGGAATTGCAAAGCGTTTACTAGTAACAGTAGGACGAGGTCTGTAGGTAAACATGCCGAGAGGAGTCTCTACCTCTAATTATTGCTCACTAGTTACTCACAAATGTACTTATTAAATTTGTTTCACCTTTTAATTAACATAAAACTTAAACGGAAAATGAATTCGCAGTTAAGATCCACAACTGTTACAACCAACTAAACATAAATTGCTTGTGTTCTGCAATCAGAAAATTTTAACGATTAAATATCTTACATTGGACTAACTTTAGTCGTGGCACCCCAAATGGGGCTGATAATGAACTGGACAGGATAGCTCACTTGGAACTGCAAGACTCTGAGACATATCGCAATTAACCTGATATTTGAAACCTTTTATCTTAGAATTAGAATGATGTATAAAAAACCGTATAGATTTTTCACTCAGGACTGCAACGTAGGTAGGTACTTTGTGACCGTAAGAAAATTGTTGTTACTATTTGGGGTCCTTCAAAAGACAATGCATCTGCGATTCCTCTTCTGGTGTTGCAGGAGTCCTCGGGCAGCAGAGGTCACTTTACACGTCTCTTCCTCTACCAGCTTATTCCTGAACGATGGTCGAATTAGGTAGTGGTTTTTATTTTAAACTTGTTGTTTTATTTCGTGCATCTCAGTGCAAAACTTTGAAAATATTTCTTCTTGTTTAAACAACACTAATGGTAAAATCTTGAAAACAACTTAAAAGGTCCTGTTTTAGATCCTTAATTACTTCTGTAAAGTCATTTACGTCATTAGGAACTTTTCGCTTCCTGATTTTCATAAAAAAATCTAAATCCCTTTGTCGCAGTTTGTTTAGAACCGGAAATAATTCAGCTCAATTTTTAGAATTTCCTTGTGACGTCTTGTTAATCTTAGATCCCTCCATGTTCAACTGAAGTATCCACACGCGCAGCGCGGTGTGTAAGAAAGTACAATAGTCTTATAAATAAAAGGTAAAGAAATTGCAATTGAATCAGAAAACAGCTTTGAGTCGTTTTAAATATTTGAAGAATCCTTCGTTAAACATGGATGTAGAGAGAACGTTTAGTATTAAGGTGGATATTTTTATCTAAGCCCTTACTTATAAACGTGGGATAACCGTGGGGTAGTTCCTTCTTCTTCTTTGCCCCTCGGCGACTTCAACAGCTACTTCCGCGAGGATATGGCGTTCACAATGAAGTGATTTCACCATTGTCAAGTTTATATAAGTATAAATCAATATAGCAATAAAATACAATCCAATCTTCTCCAGGCAGATTGGGGGCAACGTTGCACGGTGATATGAAGAGGTCAAGATAGTTTTAACCTCTGCACCGCTGCGAGTCCACTTGAAACGAGAAGTAAGATGCCAGATACACGAAATAAGTCCAAGTATTCTATTACTGTGCAACAGAAAGGCATGAAAAGCACAAATCACTATCAGAAAAGAACTTTGAACACCTAAATACACAAAAATAAAAAAGTAAAACAAATTACACATCCGCCATCTTTTAACATTGCAAATGGCTCCCCGTGGGGTAGCTTAACCATGCTTTGCCCTTATCTGACAAATTCAAATGCCACAATGACAGATATGGATAAAAAAATGTATGTTCATTATGAAAACCAATTCAAAATAAAAATAAAAATCATTTACTTAATCATTGTTTTTATTTTAAAGTGTAGAGAGAATAAATAATATTTATTACAAATACAAATATATTTATTTTCAGAAAAACACAGGTAATGCAGGTTCTACAGGATAGCGGTGACTCCCACACTAGGCAAAGCCTGTATCGTGGGAATCAGAACATACACGAGAGTATCTTAATCAGTGCGGCAAATAATTGAAATAAAACATTATTACAAAAACTTAAGTAAGTAGGTAGGTTCTTGCTGACGCTTACCACAACACTTCTTCGACCTGATCATAATTTCACGATAGCAAAAGTCTTCGTATTTGCTTTGCAGCCTCGGCAACACGGCAGCGTTTTACATCACAATTTCTTATTACTACATTATAAATATGAGGGAAAATAAAAGCTTTAAATCGTTTAGCAAGGGAGGTTTTAAAGGATGAAATAGGCAACTAGAACACTCTTTTTTTAAGCATGTCAGGGTATGTCGGCAAACTCAAAGTTTGCTTATGCATAAAGGTAGTAACTCGCATCAGAAATAGTCTACGGATACTTAAAACTTGTGCTTCCCTATACAGATCCTCGGTCGCGAACCGCCGGGGTTTTTGAAGGGATACCTTTAATACCGCTCTTTGAGCTCTCTCCAGAGGTATCATGGTTGATTTGGAGTAGCCTCCCCAAGCGAGGATGCAGTAATTTAAGATAGGCTGGCAAAGTGCCAGAAAGACCTGCAGTTTCATCAGTTGCCTGTCGGCGGAATTTCTTAATAACTTCATTGTGTAAATGAGTTTACGCACCTTGGCAGCTGCAGCAACAATATGCTTCTTAAAATTAAGAGTTTCGTCTAACATGACACCCAGGTATTTTTTAGGAATTAACTCTACTAATATTATTACAACTACAGCTTAAAGCGGAGGCCGGAAGGGCAATACAGTTAGGGGTGTGAATTTTAAGGCTTGTCATAGAGACAGTGGGACTCGACGCAGCAGTTTTATGAAAGCACAAAAATTGAGTTTTAGCTGCATTATGCGTCAGGAGATTCAGATTTAACCAGGAAGTTACACTGTGCATACCCACTAATGCCCGATCACGGACGTCTTGCCATGATTGACCGTAAAACAAGAGAGCCGTGTCGTCGGCGTAACACAGGATTTAACTTTTTTCAATTTTCAGGGACACAAGGTCATTTATGTAAGCGATAAAAAGCGTGGGACCCAAGATACTTCCCTGTGGTATGCCAAATGACACAGGCTTCGGATCACTCATTTTATCACCAATTTTGACCTGCTGATTTCTATTTGACACGTAGCTAGTAAACCAGTCCAGCGCAATTCCACGAACGCCAAAGGATTCTAGCTTTCTGAGAAGTATGGGAGTCGAAACTGCGTCGAACGCCTTTGCCTTTGCTTTAAACATCGATAAAATTGTTTGTCACAAGTGTTGCTTACGTTACGTTTAAAAGTCCTTTTGACTTTCATTCAGATCTCCACGGGTTGTAGTTTCATAGTTGTGGTTTTCATTGGTGTCGTTTTTATAGTTGTGGTTTTCATAGTTGTGGTTTTTTAAAGTTGTGGTTTTCGTCGTGGTTCTTATATTATTTTCTTTTGTTTCTGAGTCTACGCCGTACCGAATGCCGTATGGCTTAACATGGTAAATCAAGTAATCGTATAAGTACATACTGTGAGGATTCACGTAGTGATAAGAAATTGCGTGATCTGAGCAACTGCCGATACCCTGTAAACGGAGAAATATTGAAATAAATGATCTAAAGATTATAAAATTAATAACTTTAAGGTGTACACTGTAAACACTTATTAAACAAATAATTAACGGCTTTTTTATTTTGTGTTATTAACGGCTTGTTCTGAAGGAAATGTGTTTTGTGTGTTGCAAGTGTAGTTTAAATGGCAATTATTGAGAATTATTTATAAAAGAATATTTATGAATAAGATTATTATTTTTTATAATTATTAATTGTCTTGTTATACCTATAACATCACAGTATTTTTAAATGTATCCTCCTGCACAAAGCTTTTGGTGGAAAGCATAAACAACGTTTTCTGAAATAGTTTGCTAATATCACCATTGTTAAGGATTAAGTTATCGTACCAATAACCTATCTCACATATAAATAATTCTTCATCACAAAAACGTTACTTTTATACACTAACTTCGTCCTGCCCAATATACTCTAAGTAATAAGAACAAATAGATTTAGTAAATACGTTCTGCACAGTAATTCAAACTATCCATACAAAAATGTCCTTCGTAGAGGATTTTGGGCAGGAATCGGAAATTGCTTAAATTTTTAAGCAGCTCAGGGAGGACCAGGTTTGA
Organism: Acleris sparsana; assembly: GCA_923062465.1. Lineage (NCBI taxonomy): Eukaryota > Metazoa > Arthropoda > Insecta > Lepidoptera > Tortricidae > Acleris > Acleris sparsana. The sequence goes on from OV281296.1 coordinate 12,579,813, forward strand.
TAAAGAAAATAATAATGAGTAAATTTCTATTAGGCTTACTTCTTTCGATGGATAGTAGATGTAGGACCAATACCAGGAGTGCAGGTACCGTGGGAACAAATGATAAAGAGGAATAAACGGGAAAAACCGGCGGCGCCCGCCGTCGTCTCGGCTGTCCATCGCCTTTACTCCAACTTTGTATAGGCAAGAACCTGATGTAGAATATCGTGTTACTTTTTTGTGTAAAATCAAAATTTCTTTCACTGCTGGCGTCATTAAAAAGTTTGTGCGTGTTTTGGTTAACTAAGGGGTATACTTGCTGCCAGACTTGAACTGCTTGAATGGAGTCCTTCAATTGTGGAGAAGGTAAATAGGTTTTTATTAAAGAGTCAGTAACGCGCATGTGATACTTCTGGTATTGCAGGCGTGCATTGGCTACGGTACAGATGTAGGTAGTGCATAAGTGTTTTCCGTCGTATTTTCACGGAAACTTACGAACGCGTCTTGCTATTTCTATCGGTCACAGGACAAAAAGTACTGAGGTTGACTGAAGTAGCATGACAAATACGAACATTTCCGACAAAATACGACGAAAAACAATCATGCGCTAATCTGTAACAGTTTACCATCAGTACCCTTACGCCACCAAACTCTAACCCTAACACCATATGATTTATTTACTCTTTCAAAACCGTATCGTAAAACTGCGCCTTGATACTCCAGGGCACCCAGGGCATCAAATCACTAGCACTGGTACATTTTGACCCCCGTCAATCCGGTGTATGATAATAAGTCAACTGTCAAACAAGCTTATATTTAACTTAATCATCATCATCATCATCATGTCAGCCGAAATACGTCCACTGCTGGACATAGGCCTCCCCCAAGGCTTTCCCATTCAGACCGGTCTTGTGCTATTCGCATCCACCGCGGTCCCACGATCCTGACGAGCTCGTCACTCCATCTTGTTGGAGGCCTACCTAGCTCGTCTTCCGGTCCGCGGACGGACTTTTTAACTTAATACGTTTGATCATTTATTTGTCAGATATTTTGCATCGACGAGCTTATCGTGGTCGAGTTTATCACCGTGCATAAGACTGGATAAAATACCCCGTCACGATTACGGCAAAATTTTGGAATGCACGCGTAGTTTTAATATTTTTTCCTACTCGTGTACTTTTATCTTGCTTATTATGGCTACTGCTAAAACTTACCCATGTTTACATCTTCCGCACCCGTGTTTTCACCGTCGCACAGCGCCGGGGATTTAAGACCTTTGTTGACGAAGCGATCTAACGCCGCCCTGCTCAGCACGTAGCCCGCTCCCCCGCTCATGTACCCCTGGACAAAAGGACCTAACGCTCTTAACGTGCTTGACCTAACTTTGGAATTTTGTTGAGCAATGATTGCCCATGAGCAGCTCGGACGTCTCATTGTATTACAGATGTAGGGCATAATTGTTTTCCTTCGTATTCTCACGGAAACGTACGAACGTGTCTTGCTATTTAAGTCGGTCACAGTACAAAAAGTACTGAGGTTGACTGAAGTAGCATGACACGCTACGCACTACACCTGTACACAAAGTTAGAGTAATTTTACTCTGCCAGGTTTGCTATCGGATTATTATTTCATTGTATAGATACATAAATACAATAGGAAATTACACTAATTCCTGGCTAATAGAGGTTATATTTTATTTTGTTGCACCGGAGCGACCAACCCTTTTTCCGTAGACTATTTAAATCAAACTCTGTAGTTTAAACAGCATTAGCCGACCTAAAAAAGGGGGGTGTTCAGCGTTTGAGGCGTTCGTTTGTCTATCAAGGCCCATGCAGCGCCTCAAAGTCCTTCTCACCAGACTGCGGCAAAGCCCAAAAGGAGGGTTATGTGTTACATACCTAAAGTCTGTTTCTCTACCTATACAGTGTTTGATTTTCACTTTGTATAAAAAACTGGTAAAAATCTCTGAACATACATAGAGGTTTACATATTTTTCCATTTCAATTGACAGAGATCATAATGATGGGGTCATTTCAATGAGTTCAGTGAATATCCTGCTTTAAGTCCGTGGGTGTATTATTTCAAAACGCAACAAGGAAAGGAACCCACCGGTGCTTTTGAAAGCTACGTATTTCTAAAGCTTAAAAGTTATAAAGTCACTTATTTCATTGTAAATATCAATCTTATGACTATACAAAACCTGTGATTTACCATTTTCTATTACATCTTTGAATTGACAGTTGTTTCAACGCGACTCCCGACAAGATCTGCTGACCCAAATAATTATTTAATTATTCGTTGTACCTATAAATGAATTGAATTAAAATGTTTACCTCAGGAGCATACGGTTTATACCGGCACCCAAAATAAATAGGATCCGAGGTGATGTATTTTGACAACATGTAACGTAAATTTTCAACCACCACGTAACTGAAAACAAATGAAAACATTATTGCATACAATAAAAAGGGAGCTAACATCATTGGAATTTGATTCATAATTTCCTAGGCTCACGTGTCATCATCCGCCTTCAGGAACCAATCGGCATCGTTTCTATGATGCTCGTACACGTATTTAAAGGCTGCCTTTGTCTTTCCCCAGAGGACGTCGCGTCCTTCACTTAGAGGAAGTTTAACCGTGGGCAGAACTTTATCTGTATGTTGGAAGATATTATAAAGGTGTATAAGTAACCCATCATGTGATCGAATTTCACTTCATCGATTGTATCATTTCATCGAATTTAATTTCATCGCTATTTTCTTCTGAAATTATGTTTCCAGCATATCTTGATGTTACCGGTGAAATTACTAGCATAGAGGCATTTCATCGCAGTCCTCAGTAAGGGCAACGCAATCCAAGTCTTACGATTGCAGTTTAGAGATTGTAGTCTTGAGATTTCAAATGTCTATTGGTCTCAGATCACACTTACCATCAGGTGGCCTGAGTGTTCGCGTGCCTTCCATTAAAAAAAAACATAAATAACTTATGCGGCAAGAAATGCCTTTCGATGAAATGAAAATTCTGCGTAATAATGCGTTCATGGAAAGTTCTTTCGCTAAAATAAGAGGTACCCGTAGGCACATACATAAAATGAACTCAAAAAAGGTGCGACCTCATTGCTGCGTCAAATATCGGCATCATCACAACTCGAACAGTTTACAACGTCATGAGGTTTCATACTGCAAAGCAAGGGGGGGGCATACTTGTGTGTGTAGATAATAAATAATAATATTAATAGTGACGTGGTTCCGTGATTGGTAATGTAATAATGACATACAAACAATGGACAGATAGGTAAATATCAGGGCACAATTGACTTAGTAAACTAAGCTCTAGGCTTGTACAGTCTCTATCAATAATATATTATCCAACATTAAGAGAAAAAATATCTAACAACTCTTATACCCTATAAAGACGTCTCAGATATTTTTGTGCCCGAAGTTGGATAATATATTATTGCTGGTGACTGTACTATGGATACCATCAAGGACTTTAAATGTTGATTCACCATAGAACCGTCAAGTGACGAGATATAAATAACATAGGAATTAATCGAATAGGAAACGATTTAATTTAATTTATTCGATGAAAAGTATTTTATAACAAATTTAATTTACCATAATTATTTATATCGTTTTCTTTTTTAGTTTAGTTTGGGACTAGATCAATTGGTGTGACGTTGTCCCCTGATATTTATTTTATTCAATTTTATTTATTTGTCTCTCCATGTTGTGCACGTTGTGTTTGAGTTGAGTGCGTAGCTGTCGTCGCTGTTGTTACAAAGTTTTCATTATCTTGCAATGTATGTATTTAAGGGTGTAGTTCGGTTCAAATCTTGCAAGGAAGATTTTAACCACGTCCCGTAGACCGATGGCGCGAAAATTTGATATAAGTACTTACATAACCTCGATGACTATACAATACCTAATATGGCAACATCGAGCTGGTCTGATGATGAAGTCGGAAGGTGGCAACAGGATCTCCGCTACACTTAACGTAGAACTACCGTGTTGGAACTCAATCGATTGGTCTCAGATTGATAAGCAGATATTGACTTAGCAAAACTATAGACGGAAACAAAAGCTTGTCCCAAAAAGGTTTTTTTTGACAGGAACTTATTTAAACAAGGGATGACCCACCTTCCTGGGTACTCATGAACAGCAGTTTGTTGCACCGTTTCCCCCACGTGGCCTTGACATGCCGCGCCTTCGGTTCATGGTTGGCTGGGTACGTCATCACCCAGCACAGCACCCTCACTTTTTTCGCTAAATGGTCAGCGATCTCTCTGTCTTTGTTCATATGAGTAGGTCTGCTCACTGTACTTTTTTCTACATCGCGAAGGGCCTCTCTGTAAGAAGTTTAGTACATTATATAAATACATAAACTCACGCCTTCGTTCCCAGTGTAAGATAGGCAGAGCTACAGCATTACTTACAACTTACAACTCTTAAAACTTGTTGAGAATTCTGTACCCACATTTTGCACTTGGCTAAGATGTTTACCAGCGTATTAGTGGTAGTACTATTCTAATCCGGCAACCACACAGAGATACAGTTAGTACAGTTACGTAGAAATCAAATTCCTCGTCGACTATACATCGGCTTGGATTTCTGTGCCTTTAGTATGGGCCGAGGTGAATACGAATTATACGATGAGAGACACATTCGACCTATTTTATCGCATTTTTGTAAGGATGAGCAACTTCTTTGTTATTGTATACCTTGTGTGTATACTCTAGGATAAATGAAGAATCAAATGGAAGTAGGTGTGCACACACAAAAGTTTCGGCTCGGGCGCTGCCTGCCCCCTTGCAGTTTTTAATTAAGTACTCTATATTTTATCTCTTTTACCGTTCCCTGCCGCGCCGCTGCTGCACCCAGAATACCTACCCACCTACTAATGGGACATTAAGGGAATCTCTATTAATCAAGATGGACTATTCAAAGTTATGTATTTTTATAAAAACTGATTCAATTGGAATGCTGCGCAGCGAGGGTAGGTGTGGCGGATGGAACTTTTATAAATGTACACTTACAGGCACGTTGTCAGTAGTATTATCAATCCCGGGGCATCTGAAGGCTGATAGGACATATTTCCGTGACTGAGAGCATCATACTGGAGCCAGTCTTCAAACGACATTCCTTGATGTTCTTTTTCTGACCGTGTGTTAAACCAACAACTTGCTTGGTTCGTTTGCAAGTGATTTAATTTACTTTACTAAAACGATAAACCATATTCAAACAATTACTTGAAACTATTAGTGTTACTGTTCGTAAAAATACCTTTGTTTAATTACTTTCATAATTTATCACATAATTTAAACTGCTTTACAAGAACAAACTAATTCAATGAAGTTGTATTTCAGAACAAAAAATACATCCTTCATCCTCATTGCCTTTATATTCGACAATAGTCTACGAGACAATAGACTGTTTATTGTTTAGTCTGTTGCACATGACCACTATTTGTAAACATTTTTCCTACAACCTTAAAGCCGGAATTTCTCTGCAGCGCACGGGCCGCACGCTCCGCACGCACTCGCAAGTCGTAACACACGTGAGCCGGTAATCCATTTTATAGAACTACTCTACAACGACTGTACCATTTCATCGAGTTTCATTTCATCAATATCTTCTGCTGACACCATGATGTTTTCAGGATATCTTAACCATTAATTACAATGTATGTAGGTTAGGTTAGGTTAGGTTATATATTTTCACGAATCGTACGAACGTGTTTTGCTATTTCAGTCGGTCACAGTATAAAAAGTACTGAGGTTGACTGAAGTAGCATGATACGTTCGCACTTTTCCGTGAAAATACAAAGGAAAACAATTATGCACTAAATGTGTACCTACTTGTAACCACCAAAAAGAAACTTATATGGCAAGAAATGCCTTTTGATGGAATGTAAATTCGGCGTAATGATACGTTCTTTGAAACGAGTTTCGATATAATAATAGTTACCCAAGTGAGCAACGTGGATCAATTTATTCTAGGCGTGCGGCACTGGCGTCATTGCATGCGTGTGTTGCTGTGAGTATCTACATATTAGGTACATTTAAGATGTTCATGTATTAATCTTTCCTTGTTTTTTGTGTGGAGTTCATTAAAGCGTGTTTGTATAGTATTGTACATTAAGTGGTGGCAGGAGTTTGTGACTGTGCACAGCTGTGGTAAGACTGATAAACAACAGCAAGCTAAGTAATCAATGGTCTCACACCGACTTTGAACCCACGCAGTTGTCAGTTACTTAAAATATGAAGTGCCGAATAGTGTGGTTTTAAAATTGGTGAGACAGTGTTATTTAGTGTGACGTAGATTGTCATGACATCTAAGAGATGACGCTCTTGTTGTTTGGCCAATCAAATGTGATGATCGCACGACCCTACGTACCAATAATTCGACACTCGGTAATTCTCGATATTCATCGGGAGAGATCGCAAGTACAAATGATACGATACACATAGTATGCACTTAACAGTCTAAAACAGTAATGTACATCACCTGCTACAATGACATTATATTACAAATAGATAGACCTATTAACAACACAGATGTCGCTTGATTTAATTATTACGTCGCATTACTTAAAACACAATTTTTAAAGTAGTAAATGTAAATTACAGATAATTTCATTCTAAGAAGTCTTTGATTTTTAAAACTCGTCAGGATTTGACTATAATCCTACTATAATCGAATAACGTGAATAGTTAACGATAATCGAAATCTACTCAGACGAAAACGCGGGCAGAAAATAGTGTCATAGAAAGTTGATTATAGTTTATTTTAATACAGAATATTAATGAAGTTTCTTTACTTAGGTTGATGATTTATTATTAATTATACTAAATAGGTATGAAAATTTTATGTGAGTGAATTCTAGGATTTTAGGATTAACACCGAGATGTCCCGAGTGTCAAAGTGGAAATAATCGTACTGTACCTAGTTGTTTAAATCAATGACTAAGGCACCTTGAGACCTCTGGTGCGCTACGATGGATGAAGGGGTCCCCCGAACCTGGCTACGCCCATCTTGGATGCCGAGCATGGCGTCAACTAGCCTTGGCAACGAGACGAGCCCTGGATGTTGGTGAGCAGAAACCTCTGAGGCCCTCATACAGAGCATTCCACCATGTTGCAGCGCACATCGTCGACCAGTGCGCCACTCTCGTGTGCTCTCCTCCCCTAATGCTTGCCTGATGGCAACCATGCTCAGAGTTAGGAGCTCGTTGGCAACCTCCTACAACCTTTTCCAACATTTTTATATGGCGAAGATCGAATATGACAGTAGTTCTGTCACATTGACTGTAATCTATGATTGTTCTATGACTGTCATGCGTTCTGGAGGAAATGTTTACTGGCTTCGTCTCCAATTCTTTGAATAATTCCTTTATAAAATACTAGTTACTGAAAGAAGATGTTCTCCAAGCAATGTGGATTAACGTTCGTACTTGGCTTCACAGCAGGATTCTTATGCATTTTATTAAGGTAATATATTTTTCTTCTATGGAATATAGAAGGCAACCGAGTTTACCTAATGGTAATCGAAATGGGCTCTTAGGTCTCATGATTGCAAAAGCGTTGCCAATACTGAGCACTAACGTACTTAATCTTATCTTAGTGACCTTACCTACCTCTTGATTATTTGACCTTACCTATATCTTGATCATAACATGGTTGAGGGAGGCGATGGCTGAGATACGTGTCATACTCGTGAACGGGTGCTTCCTGTGGGGTCCGGTCTGTTCACGCTTGCAAGGACCTGTTTTTTTAGTTAGTTATTTCTATTATCATTCCTGACGTAGAGAACTCGTCATGTTGTTCTCCTATCACTATTTTTAATTTAATGTTATTGAGCTTACATACTTTAAAATAATTATTTATTACTTTATTATCGTCTAACGTCAACTTTCAGTCGTACTTTCAAGTATTATTGTATTTTATTATGGGTAAAATGACCTTCTGCTGGAGTTTCTTGCGGCGCTTCTTCACCGCATTGATGGTCATTCACTATAGTGTAAAAGAGCTATCATGTGGCCAATTTAATGAATAAATATTTTGAATTTTGAATAATATAACATTGGTTTTTCCCGTTTATCTAATCACATATGAAAGCCATGTAGGTATACACCATTCTAGGATAAAGGTGCTAACGAAAATGTTTTTCCGTTCAGTCCAACCATTAGTTCGACTATCTATTTGGACAATTTTATTACAGGTAGGTAGAGGTAATTGTAATAAAATAAACATAACTTTTGTTAAGTGTAACTTATTGGAATAATTCTGTCCGAACAGTTAGATGATTAAAATATTAGTAGGATTATTTGGAATAATGCAGGTCAAGAAATACAAATAAATCCAAGAAACCGTTACAAATCCTGCTTTGATAACCGCTAAATTAATCAATTGACAAACACTTATAAGTACGTAATTTATATTGTGAATGTCTGATTATAAAAAAAAACCGTTGAACACCAATACACTAGGTTGTAGTGTTAATGAACACCGTTCCATTTAGTCCCCAGACTACCCTATTGTAACATTTGCCCCCAATCAGCAATTGATAACGGGGTCTACTGATATCATATGTGTACAGTCCTACAGATACTTACAGCTGGGCAAAGTCTTCTCTCAAAGTTGTGCTTATGGTAAACTAGAAATATTAGAAAAAATCTTTTCTATCGGATTTTGATAATCGGAGAAGGATTTGGCCAGTATTATTTTTCAAATCAGAGTGCAACCAGAAGATGATCGACCAATGCCGGAGCCGGCTCATGAAGACGAGGACCGGTCGGTCGCTGACGAGCTGGTGCAGGGAGTGAGAGTGCTATGCTGGGTGCTGCTCACGCAAGACGGCCACGAGCAGAAGAAGGTAGAGCACATCAAAGCCACTTGGGGAAAACGGTGTACTTTTCTGCTGTTCCGGACCTACGGAGCAGGTGAGTGGAACGTGTAAAGCGAGAGCGAGCGATAAATAGAAAGGAAAGTCATCTCCAGCTCCTTAGGAGTTTCCGTTACCTATTATACAGGGTGGAAGGAGACGGGGGACCTTCCCGGAACTAAAGCGTTAATTGAGAGGTACCCAGTCGATTTGTGATGGTTATTATCATGAATTAACTAATAAAAACAAAACCAAATTGACTCATTTTTCATTGTGGTGACAACCGGGTTACCCATTACGACTTGACTATGAAAACTCAGAAACTACGCTTACCGAACGTTGACGTTGCCATAGTGATAAGGTGATAACTTAATGATGCATAGACGTCAAATAATCCATGAGCAAAACGAAATGAAAATGAGTTTTATTATTTACACAATTTATTAACCATTTTGTTTACACATTATCATGTTGTTATAAAAATCTAACACTAAGTACGTCTACAAAAATCTTACATTACCCTCACATTCGGTGTTCAAATGTCCCTCCGCGTCTTATTATACACGCTGCAGCCCGTGCCCGAGTATGTCGGTGCACCCTTGACAAAATATACTCTTCATTTTTTCTCCGCCGATCGTTAAAGGCATCAGTTATTCGTCGTCGCATCTCGTCTGCAGTGTCTTATTCCGTTTTGTACACACTATATTTTACAGAGCCCCACAGGAAGAAAGCTTCTTGGTGGCCAACGCTGCGGCCCAAACCAGCCTATCCAGCGATCCCCAAACTCATTGTTTAATTTCATTCGTACTTCGTGTACAGAATGAGCTGGTGTTAGAACCAAGTGACTCGTCTTTCAGCCAGTGGTAATTCGTCCAGATAACTGTCTAACTCGGTGTTCAAGAGAGACATATATCCGTCTCTGTTTAGAGTTGAAGGCAGAAACACAGGTGCTTGCTCCTTGTTCCGCCGCCCAGACGTTAATAGACCACCGACCGATACTGGTGACTAGAGAATCGATTAGCGAAAGGATTCTCCTCGGCATACACATGTTCGTTTCGTTCCGTATTATATTCCATATTCCGTTGCGTGTGAACAAGCTTTCATCAGTTCAAATAATATATGCCTTATGAAATCTCATTCTTCTAATCTTTTGTAATAGCCATCGGCAGTAGGCTTCGCGCATAGGGTAGTCCCAAGGGAGTAGAGCTTGAACCCTCTGTATTTTGTAAGCGTGAAGGCTGGCACGTTTGAGAATTGTAACTAATGCAGTATGGGTTATTCTGAAATGTCGACCTTGAACTCGCTCTCGGATGTCTTCTAAAATAACGCAGCACCCTTTCTTCAAGTCGAGCCGCAATTCGAAGAACGCCTCCTCCACGTTGGTCGTTCTGGGCTGTTGCTGGTACAACGGGCTGGTTGTTGGCGATACGATCCAAAGCCCATAAAATAGTTCTATGCCTAGTTAGATGTGGTGGAGGATATGTTTCTCGGTATCGACGCAAAACTTCAGCCGCGTTATTATTGCACGTCGCGAACAATAAAAGCAAATTTAAATAACCACGAGCATCTAGCAAAGGCACGTTTTGAATGATGAAAATGGATGAAATATGCCTACTCAGCAGCACTATTTCAATTTATTCGTAAATAATTTTGTTCAACTAACTAAAACCTATTTATCAATTTAGGTAAACTAATTATACGATGAAAGAAGGTTCTAATATCATCTTTAATTGTTGATTAATTGTTATTGATTATACTTCAGTGTCTGTCAATGTCGCTATTTCAGAAATGTGTCAAGTTGTGCTTAGTAAATAGGTAGTTATTTATGTTATTATTTTATTCATAATTTTAGGGTTAAAATAAATAAGTTGTTCAAGGTGTAGCTACAAAGAGATTCAAAAATCCTGCAATATTCCTCACCGCATTGCAAGCAGGTCTAAGTATGCATCACCGACAAAAAAAAAGTTATAATATCCTGTAATGAAAGGGTTGTTTACAATTAAGTTTATTGACCCAATCATATGTTTAGGGTTGAAACAAGTAGTTTTTTGTGTGAATGTATAACCGGCTGTAATTTGAAAACGGCTGCTTAAACTCACATAGTTTTTATGGGGGAAATAAAGTTTTAACTATCTCCCTTTTTCGGGGAGGTCCAGGTCCACGGTCCTCTTCCACCCTGTACATAACTCGAGCGCTGGGGATGTGTACATTTGTGACATTTACGTTTCTAGGGGCCGTTTCTTTCGATCACGTCATAACTGAGGAGTTTAAGGGATAAGATTTCATAAGTTTGTGATTCGTTTTGGGAGTGACATACCTGAGTGCATAGCCGCGGGCGGTCTGTCAGGCGTTTCTTTCACAATTTATACTCTGAAAAGTACCTTCAGAAATACCATTTGGACATATTATGTTGATGAGGATGAATATACAGCCAACCAATTTGATTCGTAGGCCACTATGGAACTATGTCAAATGACGTTTTAATTCAATTCTTAATAAGTCTCTTACGATTTGAATGATTAGGTCACTATGACATAGTTCCATTGGCCTATGAATCAAATTGGTTGAATGTACATATATTCAACCTTTTTAATTAATAGTAAAAACTAAAAACTATAGGTACCTATACTTGTTATTATAATTGGCAGTCCGAATAGGATCCGACTGAATGTTGAAATTGGGACACCCGTTTAACCTCTCCTAGGGACATACATACATATACTTAAACACAAATGTACAGATTATAAATATTACTCTCCCCCTGCGGCAGTGGGGTATTAATAATAATTTTAAAATATTTTGAACTATGTATTAATTATTTCAATCAATGTTGAATTACAGAAGGGACTGTCTTAGAAAGGCGTAAATTGCTATGGGACAAAACGCAAGAAACCTTCAAATACGTGTACGAGCTTTATAAGACAGACGTGGATTGGTTCCTAAAGGTTTTGGACAATTCGTAAGTTCGCAATTAAATTAATCTTTCAAATATGAAACATAGATTATAACTGAAATTACTGTCTACTCTAACGTTATATCAATATCTGACATAATCACATAAGTGACTTCAAACCTTATCTCAATTAATATTTAGTTGATTATCGAAACCATTCGATACATAGGGTCTTTTCATTTCAAAAAGTGGGTGTTTTGGAGCGGATTTGGCAGTCGTTTTTGGTTGAGGTTACCCTTCCATGCTTATTATTATTTCGATATATTTCGATGAGTTGCACTCGGACGCAGCTGTACATTTAAGGGCCTGCTACACGGTCGTCAAAACGCCCTTCCGACAGCGGAACCTTGGTCGAATAAGATGGTGTAGACAGTTGTTTTTAGCAAAATCTCGAATTTGCCAACGGCCATGGCGACAAGCTTCCGACTTTAAACTCCTTTATCTCTGTAATTGGTATTAAAACAAGAAGTGTTTAACTAGCGTTCAAGGGAACGTAGTCATTAGTCAGGCTAGTCCCAGTCTCACCGCCTCATCCTTTTCAGTTATGATTTAGTTCTCATATCTGTTCCAGTTACGTGATTGTAGAGAATCTGCGCTATATGCTGTCGGAATATAACAGCTCGCATCCTTTATACTTTGGGCATCGATTCCAACCAAACTCTGAAGCGGTAAATATTGTATTATCACATCAGTTCGGAAAAAGTGTCTTTGCCTTAAATAACTGACGTCATTGTACCAATATGATGAAACTATGATGAAACAGCATCAAAGCGTCATTTCACTTGGCGACGGGCTACCATTGAGTCATCGCCACTCATTTTATAGAATGTTTTACTTTGCTGAATTTTCATGGTCACATGTCTAACCTAACCTAACTAACGTAACTCATGCTTCAGATCACCAAAAAACAATAAGGTTTCAGCATAAAATAGCTTTCGATGAAATAATACATTCGATCAAGTGAATGTCGGTGATTCAAGGGGTCCCGTTGCTAACATATTATGTTGACTTATTATTGATTGACATTGAGATACATCAAAAATATTTAGCAAAAAATTAACAGCCATTTTAAATACCGCCATTAGAAGTCATATTAAGAATCGAACACTTATAATACGCTGACGCATCGTTTACGCTGTGATACGTCAACTGCGTCACGTCTTACCTGTCTTTTACGCCGACCGGGTGTTGTGTACAAAAGAACGCTATGTAGATGATGTAATTACTAGGGTTAGGATTTTGGTGTCATTTCGTGGTTCTAGAATCCATGGAGTCGATATTTCCCAATTATTATAATACATAACACATTGATTTTGACCTTCGGTATTATCATATTCAAAAATGAACTAAATACATATTTAGTTCGGTTATTTCATACCTATTAATATTTGCTTGTTTGTAACGCTTTCACATCAGAGATATCCTCAATACCAAAATGAATTTAAATTGGTGCGGCCGAATAACGAATAAATGAATTTTGGAATATTAAAATACTGAAGGTCAAAATGAAAGTGTTATGTATTATAATAATTAGGAAATAGCGACTCCATGGATTCTGGAATCACGCCACCAAAAGTCCTAACTCTAGTAATTACTGTTTGACTTGTCGTTACATAGCGATTGTAACGTTTACATTTTGACTATTATTTTATCGAAACTCCTTTCAACGAACGTATTATTACGCAGAATTTCCATTACATCGAAAGGAATTTCTCGCCGGTTGCTTTTTTTTTTGGTTTCAGTATAAAATAGCTTTCGATGAAATGAAGTGAAATTCGATAAAATGATGACCTTTTGACTCAGCTTAAATCACGCATCTCCAGCGTATTTGAAGCTTTATGGTAGATATGGTAGATCATTTCCTAAAGTGTTAAAACTAGGTACTTATATCAAGTTCAAAACTACAATAACTTTCCCCCTTTCTTCTTGCAATTTCGTATCAAGGTTGACTAACAATCAATTAAGAGCCAACTAACTATAATCATGTTGTTCCATCTCCAGATTATGGAGAAGGTAAGAGGAGGCGAGACAGGCTACATACTCAGCTATGCAGCATTGGATCGCTTCGTGAAAATAGGTCTGCCAACGCACAATCTATGTCTATTCAATCTTACTGAGGAAGACCGCGGCGAAATGGAGACAATGGGTACGTTTTATTTTGAACCAAAAAAAAAACAGAGTGTGACCTACATTCCTCCCGTTGTCTAAAACCATACTTGCTTTGGCTATGCACTTATTTAGGTGGTTATTTATTTTGAATAAATAAATCTTTTGAATGAGAAGCTAGTTTGCCGGTCGCAGGCCGCACCGCCCCCTCCATTGCTCTGCTCCAGTACATTCATTGTGCAAGTTTATGAATAGATAACCTGGCCCAATAGACCCGGAGATAGTGAAACAAAATTTCCGGCTATTTAAAACAAGTATGGTGACCCTTCAGGGGTTTAATTACGTAATGACAAAAAGAAAAATGACACAAGTAATTTATTCGACTCGTTCGATTAACGCCCACGCTCATTTTCCTTTTCGTCATTACGTAATTAGGCCCCTGAAGGGTCGCCATACTTAGTATAATTTGTACTATCTCCCGGTCTATGACGTATCAAGCCTTACCTCGGTGTGCATATTGGGAATAGACATTACTCGATGGTGATTGTCAATAATTTACGCCATTTTTTAAAGATATTTGTATGAAGCAACTCAATGTGACAGCGGTGGATGGCCAAGACAAAATGGGCCGCAGTCGCTTCTTCCCGTTCCTACCGCAGGAGCACTTGTATCCAGCTACAGAACTTGATCGCTGGTTTTCAACGTATACGTTCAATCACTCTGTGGGGAAGGTGAGGTTTAAATAATTATCTGTAATGCCAACGACCCGCACCCCTCTTGAACACGGCAAAAACAATATCGTTTGTGATCTGCTATCAACTGACAATAGTCAACGTTTTGATAGCTCTTATTTACTTGACAGTAATGGCGACTAACCTGAACAATACAGATCAAAGACTATATGTTCATACGTTTATACGACGGTAGTCGGGAATAGAGGCACTGCGCCTCTATTCTAGGCGGTAAAATCCAAATCGTATTTGACCTGTAACGGTATTGTTTTTAACTCGGCTGCCGTTACTGTTAAGCAAATAAGAGCTATCAAAACGTTGACAATACGATAACAGATCAAAAACGATATTGTTTTTGCCGTGTTGAATAAAGGCCCTGGGCTGAGTTATAGGCGGTAAAAACCATATCGTGTTTGACCTGTTATTGTATTGTCAATTGTAGTGGATGGCGGCCGAGTAAAAACAATACCATAACACGTCTAAGACATTTTTTTTTTACCAAGTAGAAATGTGGTCGATATGGTTTTGCCTATAACAGTTCGTAGCAGAATTTGCTACGGCCTATTGCGTAGCGCTCTACGAGCTTGTTGACTTGGTTTTTGATAAGAAGTGACAAAACCTTGTGATGGAAATAAAAAGAGAAATAGGACCAAAATACTTATATCTTATTCTTTAACATACCGCCAAGTAGTTGTGTTTTCATTGTTGTGTTCCGGTGCATGGTTAAGAGAAACGGTAAAATTGCACGAGAAGTTGGATTTAATGGGATTGGATTTGATGGTATTGAGTCATGCCATGTTAGTCCAGTCTTGAGATTGCAGTCTTGAAATTTTAGTCTTGAGAATACAAACGTATGTGAATTGGGTTTCAGACTTGATTGTTTCGAAAAATGAGGGCTTTTACACGGATCATCTGATAGTGTAGTGGGTCCTGAGACCTTTACTCATTTGCAATGACAAGACTACCGACCGAATGCGTTGCCAGCCCAGAGGACAGATGAAATGCCTCTATGCCAGTCATTTCACATATTATTGAGCTTAATGTTGATGAAGATTATGCTAGATTAAGAACAATCAGCCCAATGGAATCCTGCCCCGACATAGACGCGTCACAATGACGTTATAATAGAAGTTTGAACAAATTCTATATGAAGGGTCCACGGAAAGAACATGTCTAGTCACTTTTTTTTGATAATGAGTTTTGAATCTCGATATGTAGAGGACGAAATGAACTTACCTACCACTCAGTTTCAGATATAATTTTTCATATAACTTGTATTTTTTCACTCTTAAAAAAACCTCTACACGAAATTTACGTACAAAATGACATGGTTCCTAACTTTTAAATGGCGATATCTCAAAAAGTTACTAACGTGACTAGACATGTTCTTTCCGTGGACCCTTCATATTATAAATGTGAAAGTTTGTGTGGGTGTGTGTTTGTGTGTGTTAGTTTGTTACTCTTTCACGTTGCAACGGCTGGACGGATTTGGATGAAATTTAGAATGGAGATAACTTATACCCTGGATTGACACATAGGCTACTTTTCATCCCGGATTTTTTTATAGTTCCTGAGAGAATTATATGAATCGAAATCTACGCGGACGAAATCGCGGAATATCACTGTGACACCGTTTTACGGTAGGTCAGAGTTCCATTGGGCAGATAGAACTTGAGTTACCCCAGGGTTGGGTAGGCAGAGCTACAGAATTACCAACAAGTCTTGAAGCTTGTTGTAAATTCTCTAACCACATTTTGCACAAACAGGCTAAGATGTTTACCAGTGTCTTATATCCTCTATCTATTTCACCCTCTTTATTGTTTTCAGGGCACTTATTGCTGCTCAGATTATGCGGTTTCTTTCCATTACGTAGATATCAAAGATATGTACGTGTTTGAGTACCTTATCTACCATTTAAGGCCGTACGGAATAAGATATGGAGAGAAGACGAAAATAATAAACAGCAATGACACCACTGGCTATATACTTATGAACAACACATCTCTTAATTCATCGATGAATAAGCAAACAGTGAGTTAAAGTTACGTTCGCTATGGCTTTGATGATTTTATTTAATGTACCTAAAAGCTAATTTGTAAATATTTAATTATAATGCAAAATTAACAATTTAAAAAAATATTGATTTGTTTTTACTCATTGGGTAACGTACGTACGTGGGTGTCGTAAGAGGCGACTAAGGGATAAACCGGAGGATGGGCAGCAGCGTCCTCCGCGGACTACCATGGTATAACTGCGGTCGCCAACCCGCCTGCCAAGCGTGGCGACTACGGCATTTTTCCCCCCCAATGGTATGAGTTTGTGTGGAAAGCCTTGGGGGAGGCCTATGTCCAGCAGTGGACGTCTTTCGGCTGACATGATGATGATGATGATGATGGGTAACGTACTTTCGATATCATTTTTATTTGATATCTGTTATATTATTCCGGGCTTAACGATGACACCCTGTACACTATTTTTATTTCGAGTTTAGTAAGTCGACTTCTACCCTTTTTTACTAGAACTCCAGATTTGATTTCTTTATGTTATATTCCGGTACCTTTTGGTTTTTCTGATACAATCCTTGATTCTGTTTGCTATATTGCAGTCATCGAGCAACACGGGCTTCTTAGCGGAAGGGAGGGCAGTCGCCTTAGCTATGAATATTACTGATATTACCGTCAAATAGTTCTGTCATTTTTTGTAGAGGAAATTTGCACACTTGCATATAAAAACAAAACTATAATGATGATACTAATACATAAAAAATGGACAAACACTGACAAAACTAGCACACCTCGTGCAAGATTTGTGAACGAACGAGATACAATTCACACATTGACAATCATTGACACGGGTTTCATCTCTTTCACACATTGACACGATAGTGTTTCGTCTCTTTTATCGCCGAAAAGTCGGATTTGTCGCACAACAGATCCAAATATTATACGGGCGAGCGGACAAGTAAACAAATCCGACAATTATATTACAATAAAATGTACGATTTTGGCGTCTCAATGCAATTGAACAGCAATAATACGATAAAGATTTACTTACACGTGATATGTAGCACCATCTTTTTGTAAGTTTGATGTCCCAGACTTCTTTTTACAGCAGAAAACAGAGCAATTCGGCATTTTAAGAGTAGGTAACGTGCACTCGCGCGAGTGGACTTTGTCTAGATGACAATCCGAGTGACAACTAGTTTTATTAGATGCGCATGCCCGCTTGGGCTTGTACTTTGACAGAGGGGAAATGGCGCGAATGCCTACTCCCCTTCGTGTTGCTCGATGGCTGTAGTGTATTTGCAAATAAATGAAGCTAGCGGTTCTAGGTTCGACTCCCGGTATGGGAAAATATTTTTGTGATGAGCACGAGTATTTATTTCAGTCTTGAAAATTTTCTATGTATTTAAGTTTTTTTCTTCTTAACATCGGTATTTTTATCGTCGTCTAGTGCCCATAGTTCAAGCCTAGAGCTTAGTTTGGAACTATATCGATTTGTGTGAGATTGTTCCCTGATAGGTATTTATTATTTATTACATTATGATACCAATTCTATAACTTAAACATTTGAACGCCAAGAACAGCTAAAGTTGTTGTGTGCTGTCACGCCACACTACACGCCACATTACACGCCGATTAGGTTGAATTTTTGATAGCTCTGGAAACGTGCTTGGGGTGTGACGCTGTGAGTGACACAATTTATATTTGACTGACGGCGTCGAAATTGTTAATTAAATAATTGATTTGAAAGGCAGAAACTGTTACCCTCTAGATCTATAATAATAATTTCCTGTATGTAGATACTCGTTACCATAAGTTTTCTTTTTATATTTGCGTTAAACCGTAAACCAGCAGAGAATGCCTTAAAGCATTAAGTCCATTTCTATTGTGAAATAAAGTTTAATTAAAATAGTTAGTGTAACCCATCTATTCATAAACGCACAATAACTAAAGTACCTACTTATGCTTTAAATATGGTTTGTCCTTATAGTGACAAACCATAACTAAAATAGGTTGTACGTTTATGACAAAATACGTACCTAGTTAATAATATACTGTTCAATAAGGTTAATTAATAAAGTAATATTAATTGTAGTATTGTTTTATTTTTATTCAATAATAAGGAAAGCTATGTCTAGCAGTGTGCCACATTCCTACCTACCTACCCAACCTAGAAAAGTTGGGTACCTATCCGCCGATTCTGGATATATTCTACGGCTACGGCTAGCACAAGTTGGTTTTCTCGCTTGTCTCTCGGTGCGTCAATATGTGTCAGTGTATGGAATCTATATAAGCGCTTGACACGCGCTTACGTCAATACTACACGTTCGATAATGATAACGATAACGATCTTGATATGAACTTGACAGTCCAAAGGCGAGTCTGTATACAAAATGAGGAACGAACCTTTCGGACGCGCCGTACCACCGCCCGTTACCCTAGTGGTACGGTGGGTACTTTTTTATCCCCACGGTACCACCATTACTTAATTAAAGTTCAATAATACCACTGACTAATAGTGATGTCAAACATCTATAATAGAATGCGTATAGCATTCCCCCATTAATGAGGAGACTAAATATATATGTCGCGGGCTCTTAGAATAGTAGGTAGGTTTAGGTTATGTTAGTATTGCAGCAGGCCTGGAGGGCCAAACCACCCAGAAATAGGAGCTCCGCGGCACTGGAGCTTGGCTCCGGCGACACCTTATTGATTTGAAGCGAACCGGCGGTGGTACGGTGAGTCCGGAAAGGAAATGCCAAAACAATTTTATTGTTCTACTTTGAAGTGGATTGCGATTTCTAGTGCGATAGGTAAATAGGTTTATGGTATTTTTAACTCGGCCCCCATTACTTTCAAGCAAATAAAGGTAGCAAAACTTTGACAATACGATAATAGGACAAAAATACTATGGTTATTTAGGTCCGTGATCACAACCACTGAAGGCTACGACCTGACCTGCCTAATACAAATTTCCTTTTTTTATTAATTTCCCAAACTGATTTAATTATATATATATTTTTATATTAATTTTAGCCTATATAACAAAACCCGTGCACATTTTTGTTTCATCTTTTTAAACATTTATAATCAAACCACTAAGAAACTTGCATTGTTTTTAAAAATATCTCTATACATCCCCCCCCCCCCCTGATATTTATATTTATTTATTTATTTATTTACATATAAGTTAGAGGGTTTAGTCACTTTTCAGTACTTTGGAGGTCAATATCTCCCAACATTTTGAGATAGAGCCGCTAAAAAAAAATACGTGTCTGTTATTTTAAACTACTCTCTAACATATATCAAAATCAACAAAATCGGAGCCGGAAAGTTGGGTACCTTTCCTTGTAAGTTAAGTAGTAAATAATCTAATTTAAGGTTTCCATAGTAACTTCTGCTGTAACACAGGTCCATGGTGGTAAAAAGGCGTTTCAAGGTTTTGAGTGTGTAACAATGATCGAGGGCTTTTTAATTGGAAAAATATATATAGTCGCCTCGCCTCGGATGACATTGAAAATTCGGTGAGACGTTTTTATGATATCCTTGACACTATTATTTCTGCTCATATTCCCTCTAAGCTTTTACAGACCAATAATAAATATCCGGTCTGGTTTTCCCGAGCTTTAATTAAAATAGTAAAGGAAAAATTAAAATTTCATAAAAAATGGAAAAACTATGGCCGTTTAAGTGATTATAATACTTTTACACTTCTGAGAGATAGACAAAAACGTGTACAAGAAGGTTGTTACCAAAAATATTTATTATTGGCCGAGGACAGAATTAAGGACAATTGTAGTTACTTTTGGCGCTTCATGAAATCGAAAAAGAGAAATTGTTTTTTACCAGACTATGTTTCTAGGTGACAAATCAGTCTCCGATGGTGGTCAGATCTGTGATTTATTTAATCAATATTTTCTGTCAGTTTTTGAGGCGCCTCAAATAACCGCTCATAATGACTCTAACTCAGCTTTGAATGCTGACTCAAATAGTCTGCTTTGCCTCGGGGGAGTTGATGTGAACTGTGATAAAGTGTGTAGTTATTTGAGGAGTCTCAACCTGAACAAGGGTGCGGGACCTGATGGCATTCCATCAATCTTTTTGCATCATTGCCGTAGCCAGTTATCTAAACCGATTGCGATATTATTTAATCTTTCTTTGCGGTCTGGAATAATGCCCAAGACTTGGAAACAGTCTTTTGTAACACCGGTGTTTAAGGCTGGCGATAAACATAATATCGAAAATTATAGACCGATCTCTAAACTTAGTACTATTCCTAAGCTCTTCGAGAAGATTATTTATGAATTTTATGATACTATATTCGCCTGTGTTAGACCCTTTATAATATCGGAGCAGCATGGTTTTGTAAGTAAGAAGTCGGTTGAAACAAACTTATGTGAATTTGTAGACAATGTTTATACTGCTATGGATGAGGGGTTCCAAGTTGACGCTATATACACCGATTACTCAAAGGCGTTTGATAAAATTTCCCATAATATTCTGCTTAGGAAACTGAAGGGGGTCGGGATTCATGGCGACCTATTGCGTTGGGTAGAGTCTTATTTGCGTGACCGCTGCCAGGCCGTAGCAGTGAAAGGATTTTGCTCTAGTTTTGTGCCGATTACATCTGGGGTCCCGCAGGGGTCCCATTTGGGTCCTTTATTCTTCAATATTTTCGTTAATGACGTCATCTCTATATTTAGTTCTAGTAATTGTTTACTTTATGCAGATGACAAAAAAGTTTTCAAAGTTATCAGAACTATCAATGATTGTTATCTTCCGCAAGATGATTTGGATAAGCTTTACCAGTATTGTTCTGATAACCATTTACATCTTAACATTGGTAAATGTAATGTTATTACTTTTACAAGAAAAACAATATTTATTAATTATGATTATTATATTAATAATAAAATTGTTAAGAGAACATCACTGGTAAGAGATCTGGGTGTTTTTCTGGATAGCAAATTGCTCTTCAGTAATCACGTTGATTATATTACTGGACGGGCTTTTCGACTGCTGGGTTTTATTTTAAGAATGGGAAGAGAATTTCGGTGCGCAGATACAATTTTAACTCTTTTCAATTCCTTAGTGAGGCCGATTTTGGAGTATTCTTCAACTGTTTGGAACCCTCAATACAATATTTACATTGATTCCATCGAAAAACTTCAAGACAAATTATTCAAACACTTAGAGTGGAAATCTAAGCGGTCGGACTGTTCGTTCTGCCGCGGCAATGTCGTTTCGCTTCCTTAGGGCTCCTCGTATTAATGAATGAATGAATGAATGAATGATATTTATTTTCCAAAGTAAGTCACAATATACATTGCATGTTAGTATGTCAAAAGTACAAGAAATTTCATTGGAATCGTCAAAAAATATACACAAATCTAATATAATCAAAAATATAAATAAGAAGTCAAAATAAAAATAAAAATAACAACACAAAAATAGAGTTATCACCGTTAAGGATCGTCGTAAAAATAGCACGTAAACAAATTAGCAATACTTAAAAATAAATAACATAATAGGTCAAAAACATCAGAAATAATAAAAACAACAATACATATTAAATCAAAACAAATTATAAATTAAGGTCCATAAACTCTTTAACTAATTAATTAATGCTCGAGGTAATACCAATTTATTTCATGTTCCCTTTACTCGTAACAAATATGCATCGAATTCATTTTTAAGTAGAACTTTTAAAAACTATAATAGTACGTTTTCTCACTTAGATATATTTAGTCTTTCCCTTCTTAGATTTAAGATAGCGTTGTCTAAACATTAAGTGTTGTCTGTTTTTAAATTAAATATTTGTACTTGAATTTAATACTAAGTATAACATACAACACACATTTTTAACGTGTTACTCTGTATTGTATTAGTTAACTGTGGCAACTTCACTGGTCAATGTATTATGTAAGTTTTTCTGTAATAATTTTTCCTTATTTGTACCGTTTGTGCCCAAATAAACATTAAACATTAAACATTAAACATATATTGTCATTGCCACTTCATCAATACACATCACAGAAAAAACAGCAAACTCATTCAGTGCAAGGCAAAATGCACCAATTCCATGGGCAAAGCTTATATTCGAAGAAAATTAAAACGTTACAAAATTTGATAAAAAATGTAGGTTAGTATTTTTTATAAGAAGGACATATATTACAATTCTCTTTGAGAAGGACTCGTCCTTCTTTGACGGCTGTTTGACAACTTTTACAATGTCAATTGAGAACGAGATTTGAAAACAATTACTTAAATAAACATCTTATAGAATCACCAAATTAAGTGCATGTTTTGCCAGTTCTAGACATGTATCGGTATTTAATAAGAGTAAGTTTAAAATACCGCTTCGGGAGCCATTTGAAGGCGTTGCTTACACCTCACATGGTGCTTACATTACTGATGGGAATCTTCGCTGGATATTATTGTTCGTATATTTTATTTCCACCACCGCCTGAACCCGTGGCATCCAGGTAACTAAATTTTACATAAAATAACTGTAAGTATCTTAGCTAAGTTAACGCGTAAGTAAAAATATAAGAATGTACACTCATTTAGTCCACTCTTATTATTTATTATACTTAAACCAGAACAATTACTAACTACTGATAAAAAAATCCATACATACATACATACATACATACATATCTTCACGCCTATCTCCCAATGGGGTAGGCAGAGATTATGGAACGCCAGGTGCATCGGTCCAAACATTATACACTTCGCTTCCTCTACATTCATCAATCTTTTCATGCACGTACGTCGGTTTCGGGTGCTTTTGATTTGGCCCTTAATCAGCACATCGCGAATCTGATCACCGTACGTCCGTCTAGGACGTCCCCTACCGACATCTCCGCTCACTCTCGCTCGCCATATCTCTTTCGTAACTCTTCTGTCATCCATCCTTTCTAAATGACCAAACCATCTTAGCATACCCTACAATCCATAGCAAATCCATATTTTTTCATAAAGCAGCACGGCCTTTATAACGGGTACCTGTTATTTAATCGAAACACCTTTCAAAAATTGTATCATTACGCAGAAGGTGGCAGAAGTATCATTTCATCGAAAAGTATTTCTCACCACATGAGATAATTTGTTTTGGTAGTTGAAGTCTAACCTTACTTACCTACGTAATTAATGTTCAAGATATCCTGAGAACTATAATTATATTATTTACATTTTGTATTAAAAAACGTTTGTCTTCATTTTACTAATTGTACACAAATTGTACATTTTAATAAATGAGTTGTTTCTGACCTATGATATTATTTATTTACTCGCAAATGTGATGAAAAACATTGTGTTCGGGAATTACGAAACTCGACTCAAAAAGTCTACTAGAGCCTCGATCGTAATTCCTTTCTAACCGCCCTCAATACACAATGTACTATAAAAGTTGTGGAAATCGGACTTGATTTCGGGGGTGAGGAAAGTTACCGCCCAGAGCAAAATTTGTATGGAAAAATATAGACTGCGTTAAAGCGTCGCTTCACAATCCTCCTAAGTCGTTGTTCGGTACTTGACGAATTTTACAGACAAATTTGAAAAAGTAACGATTTCATTGTCTCTAGAATATTTCTGAGTACAGCGATTCAGGAGCAGTTTTTGCTTCTAGGGACCCTCCGAATTACGACCCAGGGCATCCAGTCATTTTGGCAATCAAGGAACACGAAATCGACGAGCCTGCTCATAGGGACGAGAACAGGTCGATCGCTGACGATTTGGCGAAGAAAGTGAGGGTGCTATGTTGGGTGATGACGCTGCCGGAGAACCATGTGAACAAGGCGCAGCAAGTCAAGGCCACGTGGGGGAAACGGTGCAACAAGCTGCTCTTTATGAGCTCTAAGGAAGGTAGGCATTATTAATTGATGTTTACAAAGATCTTATGCAAAGGCGCTGTGAAACTTTTAACTTTTTCAACGCCATATTCGCACCGCTGTTTCAATGCCAACGGATATTTCTGTCGTGGTTGCCAGCGCAAATAGGCCTGAGTGTATATGAGGCAAGGTAGACATTCGCTCTAGTGTAAGTGTGTGTGGCTTGTGAGTACTTAACGTCTTTTGTATTAAACATAGCATTAAAAAGGTTAAATGCCACAATCAGTTTAGATGACGTGATACGAAAAGTATCACGTGATCTACCAGTGACGCGATTGTTTAATAACGAGTCGAATAGAAACGCTAGTTAGCGTAGGGCGTCTTGGCAGGGCCCTCTGGTGGCCTGTGTATTCATTTGCCATCTCGATGCCATAAAAAAACATTGTATTTATTTTATGGGCACCACAATGGGTACTACCTAGTACAATATTAAACAGGGCACTAAATTAATGAGGTCATATACTTATATATAAGACTGAAATTATTTCCAATAGGCGTAACATTATTGTCCATGTAATACTTGTTCTTGTTCACCCCGTTTTACTGTGAGCAGTTTATTAAAGGGGAGTGGACCGTAGCTTCCAGAGGCATGTGTTAGTGGCCAATAATCCATTATAGGTTTCCGTGTACCCCCATTAATGACAAGACTCAATATATATATATGCCTTTCAACCATGAATATCCCTTTCGACCGCTCAAACCGAAAGTCAAGTTTAGTATTGTGATTATTCTTCTTATTCAGACAGTTTAGTATTGTTTTTTCTTATTCTTAAAGACGCGGATCTGCCCGCAGTCAAACTACCTTTTGAAACTGAAAGACGTACGCAACTTTGGGCTAAAACAAAAGAAGCCTTCAGATACGTGTACAAGCACCATCGGGAAGATGGGGATTGGTTTCTCAAGGCTGATGACGACACGTGAGTTTTGTGATTCAATTGGAAATTAAACTAATAGTTGTCATGTGTTTAATATCTTTCCTTATTTTCAGATATGTTGTTTTAGAGAATTTGCGCTACCTCCTGTCTGAACACAATACTACCGAGCCAATGTATTTCGGGTGCCGGTTTAATTCTAAAACTAATCAGGTATTTGTTTAAAAAGTCGTTTGGGGCAACTATTATTGGTAATTATTATTGGCTAGTAGAACTAACAGAAGGTCGCAAAATTTCCGACAGAATCTCTAAATTCTGAGTCGCAAATTGCTACTTTCAGGTTTGTCTTAGCAAAGTCGATGGAGCCCTGCACTTCGGGGTTCCTATTCTTGGGCATTTTTCCCTTCCAGCATTTGAAGTTACGAAACGAACGAATAAACGACTCTGTCATTTTGCAACTCAGACATTTTACGATGTAGGCTAAAAATGATCTAGGGTCATTTTGCGAATCGGTAATTTTGCGCCCGAGTCGTTCTACTAGGTACTACCTCGGTACTTTTTAAGGTTATATTTTTGTTTTTAATGTAAAATAAATAGTTTTGATTTTATTCATGAAAGAAGACGAAAATTTACCATCTCCCCCCCCCCAAATCTCCGAAACTACTGAGAGTCAAAATTTGAAAAAATACACAGTAGGTATAATTAATTGCTTGTAGATTACAGGACAACCTGTAAGAATTCTATCAAAAAACGTATTCTTATATGTACGTATTACGTACATATTATGTACGGCTTTCTATGAGGGTTCTCCACGCGAGTTAAACTCGCACTTGGCCGGTTTATACCCTATTAACCTAGTGAATTAAATCGATCGATGCAATATACACGAGCAATAATACTCGGGTATCCAACTATTCTTCCTAGAACCCTTACATGGGTAGCCTTACAAGGTGAACCGACGACGAAGGTCAGAGGCAAGGGGCGGAATTTTCATAGCAAAAATCAAACGTCAAGAGGGATTGACCAATGTGTTTTATCGACTATCGATGATTAATTGTCATTTAGCACATGTTTTTGGTAGTGAAATTAAAACTAGAATGGGGGAGGCTTTTGCCCTGGAGTGGGAGACTCTAAGCTACCAAAAAAAAGTGTGTTAATTTTTTTTTAATAAAACGGGAACTAGTTTTATTTTGTTACAATTTAAATATAAAACCAATACGGAAATGTTAAACAGTATAACTGATAGTAGACTAACCTTCATTCAAAACAACAGAATCGAAGTCTATATCTGTACTAATTAGAGTTTCATCTTGTCTGTAGTAAGGAAGAATCGTGACTGTTTTCTCTACATTGTCATTTAAACTGGTCCTGTTTTAATTGTAGATCTATTTATACGATGAGAAAGAGCGTCCTACCTGAGTGGAAGTAACGGGAGCATATTTGTAGTGCTTGGTAACGCCGTCTTGGTTGTATACATATTAACTTTTTGCTATTAAATCGTCATAGTCCGGAATCGTATCAGTAAAATCGATAACTGGAATAGTCGATAAAACATAATGGTCAATCCCTCTTGACGTTTCATTTTAGCTATGAAAATTCCGCCCCTTGGTCAGAGGATTCCAATATGCGGGTAGGACGAGACTAATCCATTGAGAAAGTATTTGTCTAGGAGTGGTAGTTTTTGATTATGATAACTCTTGCTTGATTTTATCTAGAGCTACATGAGTGGAGGAGCTGGCTATGTTCTGAGCAGAGAAGCGTTACATCGCCTGGTGAACATAGGTCTGCCGTCCCCAATTGTGTGTCCCCTTAATGATGCAGGAGCTGAAGACGCCATGATGGGTATGTTCAATCCTAACACAAGGACATGTTATTTTTTGGGGGATTCTCAGGCATGTTTAATATATTTAGATCTGGTAGATTTGTCGGTTGATGACGGAGTCATCTGAATGGTTTCAGATTCGATGATTATTATTATATGGGTCCTTTTTTCACCCGACGCGTATTCTAACAGTATTAAATCTGACCTAGATCTTGTGTCTTGGTGTTTACCCGCGCACGGGGAAGGTGGACCACGTGGGTAAAAAGCAGAAGTAGGTTGCTAATAATAATGCTTTCAAGGTCAAGTTAGGACACGTTAGAGCCCCCTCACACCTAGCGTCTTTCAAACGTCAGCGTCTCATTAACGCCTCCGCGGCGGCGCTGCGAGAACGTGGCGTTGACACTGCACGGGCGTTAAAGACGCTGACGTTCGAAAGACGCAAGGTGAGAAGGGGTTCTTAGTCTCGCATTTACTATGTATTTAAGTATATAGGTACATATGTATGTCTCTAAATAAGTACCTAAATGCATCGTTGCCCACGCCCACCATATTACCCATAGTACAAGACTAGAGTTTGGGACTTGATCAATTTGTGTCAGATTAGCCCCTGATATTTATAATTTATTTAAGGTATTTGTCTGGAGAATCTCGGAGTGAGAGCGATGGACACTCGGGACAAGTTAGGGCGAGGTCGCTTCTTCCCAAATTTACCTCGGCATCATCTTTTCTTGGCGAAAGAGGATTCCTGGTTTGAGAGGTTAGCTTACTACCCCAGTGAAGAGGTAAGAAACATTTGAAAATAGGACTACGCAACCTGTTAAGGTCAACCGGGGCACATGCGTCTTATAAAAGATTTTAAAGGAATGCTACGCTTTAAAACTACTTGTGCCCTTGAATAGTAGTTTTAGGACCTATATTACTACAACCGTTGTAAGCGTATCATGAAAACAGCTTTCCTATGCTGATGTTGACCTCATGCTAGGGCATTTGAATCGGCACGGGGAACTGTTTTTGTTTATTCCTGAATATATTTTAATTACCAATGTTAATTAAGTTACAGATGTAGTGCATAATTGTTTTCCTTCGTATCTTCACGGAAACGTACCTACGAACGTGTCTTGCTATTTCAGTCGGTCACAGTACAAAAAGTACTGAGGTTGACTGAAGTAGCATGACACGTTCGTACGTTTCCGTGAAAATACGAAGGAAAACAATTATGCACTACATCTGTAGATATTTGTAAATCACCAGTGAACCTCCGCTGTTAAGTCATTTTCTTTAACTTTCATTGTATTTAAAACTACTAAAAAAAAAGGTTTGAAGATAGTGGTAAAGCCGGTAAATTTAATCAAAAGACGCATATTTACTCCCTACACGCATTTGCCCCAGTCGACCTTATGGTGTTTAAAGTTCACGAAAAATTAAGTATTTAGTGTGCTGTGGTGGGACTTTTTAGGTTAAGATTAGTTAAGACGAGATAACATAATATTACTGTACTCCCGGACTAAGATAGTACCTTTACCCGGTACTGCTAATAACCTGGGCTGACTCGTGGTCACACCACTGCTATTCGCTTTAGTCGGTTATTCGTCAGAAATCATTTTTATTCCGCAAAAGTAGGTAGGTTAGGTTCGTTAGGTATCTTAAGATGCCCGAAGGGCAAATCGCTCAGAAATAGGAGCCCTGCCATAGGCAGGGCTCCCTCGAAAGGCACTGGTGTGACAACCTGGTGTGACGACGAGTCTGCACCCCTAATAACACATTCAGGGCCGAGATTATAGGCGGCAAAAACAGTTTTGGAAGCTCTTGTTTACTTGACATTAATTGTGGCCGAGTTAAAAACCATACCCCATAACAGATCCAAGACGATATAATTTTTACCTCGTAGAATAGAAGCCGATACTGATGGGGGTTATGTACTATCAGGCCAATGGAACCCTGACCCCCCATAGACCGGTGTCACAGTGACGTTATAAAACATTTGCTTGACATTTCCACCAACTTGAATTATAACTTATTGTGGGTCATGTTGCCATTGGGCTAATAGTATATCATTTTAAATTAGCCGATCTATGATATTATATGATATAGTATTTGGCAACTGACAATTTGGTACTCTAATTTTATTTATTGTCAGTTTGTAACATCCAATTTATTTTTTTCATTGTATGGCGATGGATCTAGAAGGGTTAATATGATGTCGTTCGGTTTATTCTTATACTGTTTTTTCAATAATATATCTCTTCATTTTTAAAAGTTTAATTCATTTCAGGGTCTCAATTGCTGTTCAGATTATGCGATTTCTTTTCACTACGTTTCGCCTCTACAGATGTATATCTTCGAGTACCTTATCTATCATCTAAGGGCACACAGGAATACGACGGCGTTATTAAACAAAGAAGCGGATATTAAACTAACGACAACTGAACTCACGTAGATCTAAAAGGTCCGATTTGACAGTGAGCAGTCAATGCTAAACGCTATGAAAAATATCGTTATATCGCTATATTTCGTTAGAGTATTAACGTTCGTTTAAATATAAGTTATGCTACAAGGCAATAAAATCAAAATCATAAAACCAGGAATAATGTTATAATAACGTTATGACAGCCGGACTTATGTTTTTACTGCCCTAAGTAAAACAATCATACAGCTGGTGATTTTTTTAGGTATATTAGATGAGCGGCAAAAAAAGTCCACGCGATATTTTACGAACTAGTGACGAAGTGCAGTAATAAGACAGTAATACGGGTGACGTATAACATTTTTAGGTATCAAGATATAAAGTTCATATCGTTATGAATCCGAGCTTTATAACGTTATAAATGTTATAATAATAACGTTATAACGTGTGAATTGATAGAAGATGTCACATACATTAAATCACGCCTGTTTCCCAGATGGATAGGCAGAGACTACTTCTTTCAATCTGTCTCAAAGAGAATTATCCTGTAGGTATAGTCGAGTTCATAATTATGTGTACTTTAGTATCTTGTCACTTAATCGCTGTAACAATTCATATACTGCAGTTGAAACATAACATTATATAGACAAGTTACTTAAGTGTACACATATTTATGAAGTCGACTGTACTGCGTTGACTGCTGTCAAATCAGCCACGATGGGAGTTTGGTAGACTTTACTTTAATTGCCACTCATTTTGTTGCCATTTATTTAGGACCACCGTTTTCACCTTTTGCCCTTTTGCCCTTTGAAGCTGTATCAGCGAGATCATTATATTACAGGTAGTAGGTATTTGGGCTAATTGCATTGGGAATTTGTTGCACACCAATAACGATTGCGGTAACGTGGACAAAAGGTTAAAATTGAGTATCTGATTCAAAGTACGAAACGTAACAATGTCTGATGATGCGTCACAGTAAAGTCTGTTAAGTAGTAAATGTTTTGCTTATAAGTATAGCGGTTAAGGTAATCTTAAAATAAATGTATTGAAATATATTACGAGTGCATTATTACTTACAAATTAGAAGTTCTCGCCACCACCAGTAATTTTTTTCTAACAAAACAGTCTATTTTTATGGTGGTCATAATGTGCGATTCTTGAACGTATCATGGGGGGCTTATGATATTTGGATAGATAAAAATTGTAAGAGACCTTATTACCATGGCAACGCTCATTAAATAACTGTTTTCACGCTTCGGTTACGATGAGGTGGTATTCGGAAACCATTAACGATATCAACATTAGCGATTTACACGAATAGAAAAACTCGCCCATCATAAAACAACCACTGGAAATCGAATCTACCTACATAGCAACTGTTATACAATGCCATTTTCAAATTGAAAATGGACAATAAACCTTGTCCCCATTACTATATACCTAGTTTAAATTAAATTGCCTTCAATGTAAAAGAAAGAAAGAAAGAAAAAAAGTTATTCGTGACATACATAACAAAGAACAGATTAGCACGCAGGCACAAGAAGAAAGTAGCCACGAAATCAACCCAGTCCCAACTCAGCGTAGTCAGCGCTGGTCTTCCGTTGGAACCGTCAGGAACCGTCAAACCACGGAACGTTACACACACAAATATTTAAACACAAAACAGTGAGTAACAAAATGAGAAAAAGAAAACGTAATTCTGAGATTCGCAAAGTTTTCCATGCCCGTCCTTAAATGGCAGAAAGGGCAACAGTGCCATAGCCTTACATGGAGCAAGGATATGTGCATCCTATTGCACATGATAGTGGTTATAGTTGGTCAGGGCCTCTATTCCCGACGGTAAAAAACGTATCGTCATTGATCTGTTATGGTATTGTTCTGACGTCAGTCGCCATTACTGTCAAGTAAATAAGCTAACAAAACGGTGACAATACGATAACAGATGAAACACGATATTGTTTTTACCCACAACCGATCCGTAGTCACACTAATTTGCCACATTGGTGTGACTATGGTTCATTTTATTTACCCGTAGTCACACCAAGACCGAATTTGCGTCTGTTTCTCTTTCAAAATCAAACTCAACAGAGTCAACGGAGCTCCGCTAACGCGGAGCTCCTATTTCTGGGTTGTTCTGGCCCTCCGGGCCTGATATAAAAACGAACCTAACCTAAACCTTCCTCCTATTTATGTGTTCGTGTGACTACGGATAAATAAAATGAACCATAGTCACACCAGTGTGGCCAATTGGTGTGACTACGGATCGGTTGGTTTTATACCGTGTTGAATGGAGACCCAGTAATAGCCGCAGCCTATTAACGTTAAACCTTTTGAAATAACTAGTATTAGTTGCAATAAAATTTAAATGAGGACAGTAGTTAGGAAACAATATTTAAATTAAAGGCAAAGTCCGTTGCACACGATTTATTTAAACTTTAAGTCAAGTATACAAGTAGTTACAAAATATATATTAATCTGAAATAAGACAAAGATGTCAACAACTTAGTGAAACATGTCACAACTTAATAAGTAATACAATGATAATAAGAATAAATGTATGTGCTAAATACAAAATTGAAAATAACTGTTGTTGGTTGTAATATACCTACTTATACATCAGTCTAATGACAACACAAATCTTACATCTTACAAATCTTGCAACACTTTAACCTGACCAACAATTTCGCCTAGATATAAATTCAATTTGAACTGTACTTGGTTTAGCCAAGTAAATTGAACCAATTCAACGCTATTTCAAATACCAAGACACTAATAACGAGAAGATAAGTGTCAATTTCAACCTAAGAGGGTGGAGTTCAAAAAACTTATATAGACTTAATATAATTAACGTAATTAAACTTTCAGTGCCATTTTCCGTTGTAACAAATAAATTACATACAAACTGTAAGAATATTTTTCGTAGCACAACGAAACTTAGTCGTTTGACCTACGGCTAACTATTCACTAATTATGTCATACTTTAAGAACTCCACCCACAAAAGGTATATAAAAAAAATACCACCAGTTGTGACGGATAAATCCGTCAGAGTTCAAGAGGTGGCGTTAAGCGTGGCTATAATTGGAACTTATTTGGTTTTTACAGTATAAATACAATTACATGTAACAATATTATATACTTCCTCTAAATTAACTAGTCAAAGTAAAAAAAATATTACTTCTTTGTACTTCCCGGTTTTAATAGAGGATCCAATGCCCTAGACTAGGACGTCTACGCAAGATCTATTAAGGTAACAATAATGTAGTGACAGTTTTAGCTCACGGCACGGTAATAAATCAGCTGACGAACCTTGCCGACTGGGGCGTTCAAAATTTGTCATAGAGGGGTAAAGGACTTTCTCCGTTGACTATACAAGCAGTGCCTATAACTCTATATAGGTTTACTCGAAAAGGAATATAGTAAGCGTTGTTCTGAATGCTGTGTTTTGAATAGTCGAGCTTCATTCAGCATCAAAAGGATGGCCTCAAAAAGGTTCAGATATTTTACATGGTACAGGTTCAAATAAGGTAACCTCGCCTGACTCTTACGTGCTTTAGAAATGTAAATATTTATTTGTTATAATGCTCATAATTTTCTCTAAATAATCAAATAGAAATAACACAAAAAAATGGAGTTTACATCTTAAGACAAATAATTATATATCCTATGAGAATGACTAAATTTCAATATAATATTCCTAAATTATTGCTGCGTGTCTTAATTCTTTAATCCACCGAGATTCTTAACGTCAATAAAGGTAACCTAATAATTCAATATTGAATAGTGCACAAGTGTTTTCAATACTTGCTTTGCATTGTAAATGTTATAATTTAATACCACAGTGCTCAACATTATTCATTACAGATTTCCTGTCCTAATCGGAGTAATAACTACGATCTATTGAACCTTTAACCTTTTTACCGCCAAGTGTAAATATTAGCATTGCACACCACCGATGACGGATTAATCCGTTATAGTCGACAGTTTAAAAAAAATGTACACGTAAAGTTTTATTAGAGTGTATTTGCAAATGATGTCGTTATGATTGACTTTTGTAATGTAACCTAGCGGTAAAATGGATTAAAGGTTCAGGCATTGAACAGGGACAATCTTTTAGTGATGAACAAATGTTAGTACCCCAGACATAGATATTCAATATTTGCTTCCCAATGTGGTGTTAGTCTTAGATAGAGCTGTAGTGCTTTGTTTACAGGAATTACTTCGCAATCGACTTAAAAGTGGAACCATCGTTTTTATTTTGAAAGCAGACTCTTGCGAGTGCGTTAGCCAATGGCCAGCTGGGCATTAATAATACTCAGGTTTGCTCTTTCCTCTCATTTTATTAATAGAAATCCATCGCGTTATTCCGCAGTGGTTTCTCCAATGTCAAGTGAGAAGAGTAAATCCATCTTTCAATCGGCCATCTTCCAGAATCCCTCTCTCTCTGGCATACTTCATATACTGACAGATGCCAGAATGAGTGTCACAGCGATAGAAAGCTAAAGTTCTATTAATTCTATAGTTATAACTGTCGCCTCGCCTCCCTCCAACGCCTGCTACCCCGTTGGACGCTCGCGCCCGAACTTGTCGGATGTTTAATGTCTACACGATTTGGTCCGCAGCTCTCCAAGTAGAAGTACGACGCTCGCTATCCGATCGGGAACTATAAAGTACCTATGTCCAATGTTGTCTGGGCTATAAGGTTGGGCTATCTCTTTACCTTAGGGCCATTCCATATGATTTCAACAAATTTGAATTAAAAAGTGTGCCGCATGACTTTTGATTTGAATAAAAAAAATTGAGGATATACTTTATGGTGACAGAAGAGCTGAACCATCACCATTAATTTTTTTTTATTTTTTATTTCCGAGTTTTACTCATTCGAAGTAAATAGTGGGGTCAAATTCCTGCTTGTATATAATACGCTCTAACTTCTTTTTTTGAAAAGATAACGAAATAATTGTTGCTGTGTTTGATTAGGTGAGAAATATGGATGTCATACTGTATGTAAAAACTTATCTAAATTAACTACAAAAAAAATGGTGTCCGTTTGAAATGTTCAAGTAAATGGTAATTTTTTGCAATTTTAATTCATTTTTGTGCAAACCCTAAAGCATATTAGGGATAACTTTTTTCAGAAATATAAAGTACTCGTTTTGTTCATTCTGTAAAATAAATATTATCGTTTTAGAATTATAATTCGAACAGAAAAATAGTAGTGAAAATTTAGAATTTCGAAAAATGCTTATGTTTGACCCCCAAAAAACCCATGTGGAAGAATAATTAAAAATTTGAATTTATTCAGAAAATATAGTCCATGTCTTTGTCAATTAGATTCAGTTTAAAAAGTTTTGTTATTTTCCCTATTTTTGGATATATGTTTTTTTTAAACTGCTTATCTCGTGAATTTTCTCTCATCGTTTTTATATATGCAGATTAAAATATTTATGACTATAACTTTTAAATGTATGGTATTCAATTACCATACACTGAAAAATCAATAAATATAAGCCAGACGGTTCAAATTTACTAATTATATTTGATAATACTTATATATAAAACGAAAAAAAAAAACAATACTTGCAAACCTTTGCTACTTCGAAATTTTCTGAAGTAGAATAAGGTCGCACTATTAATTCATTTTGAGAAATGGGAACAAAACTATGATAAGAACGTGTATTTTTTATGGTTCTCATATTTTTAAATCGTTCTGATAAGTACAACTCAGTTACATCGACTTCTGATTTTGAGACGATAAAGAACTTGATTCCAAGAATTTTGTTTACACAAAACTCGTACATAGCTTCAGGGGATAAAATGTTATCACTACCTGTGGTGCGTTGCAGACTAGCCATGATGAACGCGAAAAAGTCGTTTTATGACAATCTTCTCATTCAAACATTCCAACCGAACAAGACTCCATTGTCGAAATAACTGAATTTCGAAGATGACAATTCAATAAAAAGTCAACTCCTTATCAACCAGTGGTATATAACGAACAATAACTATACATGAAAACAGGTTAAATAACACAAGCACTTCCTACAAAGAGTTTGCACCGCTTCATTATCTCCTAAGTACGGTCTCCTATATATAACTTTGATAAGGATTATAGTAGCACCTAAAAAAATATATTTCTTAAACGAGCAAAAATAACAAAACTTTTTAAACTGAATCTAATTAACAAAGACATGGACTATATTTTCTGAATAAATTCAAATTTTTAATTATTCTTCCACATGGGTTTTTTGGGGGTCAAACATAAGCATTTTTCAAAATTCTAAATTTTCACTACTATTTTTCTGTTCGAATTATAATTCTAAAACGATAATATTTATTTTACAGAATGAACAAAACGAGTACTTTATATTTCTGAAAAAAGTTATCCCTAATATGCTTTAGGGTTTGCACAAAAATGAATTAAAATTGCAAAAAAATACCAGTTACTTGAACATTTCAAATGGACACCATTTTTTTTGTAGTTAATTTAGATAACTTTTTACATACAGTATGACATCCATATTTCTCACCTAATCAAACACAGCAACAATTATTTCGTTATCTTTTCAAAAAAAAAAGTTAGAGCGTATTATATACAAGCAGGAATTTGACCCCACTATTTACTTCGAATGAGTAGAACTCGGAAATAAAAAATAAAAAAAAATTAATGGTGATGGTTCAGCTCTTCTGTCACCATAAAGTATATCCTCAATTTTTTTTATTCAAATCAAAAGTCATGCGGCACACTCGATTTGTTGAAATCATATGGAATGGCCCCTTACCTACATCGATCGGTCGAGGCCGTAAACAGAGTATTACCTAGACGGGACACGAAGACTTAATACAACAAGTAAAAGAGAAGCATCTATACGAAAATACATATAAATAAAGAAGACGACATCTTAACTTTCTCACTCTGCGTGTACTTTGTTTGAAGGCCGGTTAATGGCACCAGTTTTGGTGTCAAACAACAGCGGCCTGGATGGAGTGGATTGTTTTTTATAACTATTTTATTGTGTACTGTTTGTATTTATGTGTTTTCGAAGGTTTCGTAGACAGCTGCGATCTGAATTATTGTTTAGTCTTTAAAAGCCACAGGGCTCGAAAAGATGAAAACATTTCACCAGTAATAATTTCGCCTTATTTAGGTAGGTACTCAATTACAGAAGCTTTGTTTGCTAGAGGTGATATGTGATTTGGTCGGGTTGACTCTATTGCTATCTCAAAGGATATACGCGCGCAGCTTGTTTATGTAATAATAATTACTCTGTCTACGGTCGAGGAGTTACCATGTTAAGAGGCAAACACACTTTCATATACATAAAAGGCAAATACTATCTTTCAAGGTAAACTTGAAATTTGGTACAGGGGTTCCTTTCGACATGATGTAAGTGAGCACTAAGAAAGGATTTTTCAAAATTCACCCCCTATGGGGTTAAACTTATTGTACGCGTACGAAATCGCGGGCGTCCTCTAGTAATATTATTAAGGATATAAATTATACCCGAAAGCTGATAAAACTACACATGTTACAGTTTGCTGCTTATAGGGAACTATAAATACGAGCTATATATACAGAAGCTTGTTATAGGCGGCGACCTGACGTACCGGATTGACCGTAATATATAACTGGTACAACGAAATAAACGCTAAGACTAATGTGAGTTCACTTCAAAAAAGTGGCTTGGCCAGAGTACTTTATCTAGTTTCAACGCAAACGAGTATTAAGTATTTTTTGTGCATTATTATCGAAAAACATTTTTTTTTTTTTAGTTAACCTACGTTAGTCTGAGTTGCAGTATGCCAAAACACCAATTAATAGGGAATATGCATTTTTTTCATAGCTTCAATAAAAGCTGATTCACAGAGGCCGGAATTTTCGTAGCATTTTTGAGCTGTCATAGGGACTTCTCGTTTATCGACTTCCTGATATAATTTTTATATCGATACATTATAGAACACAACATATTAAAGAAGACTTAAAGTAGAGGTAAACAACAGGCGGTCTTATCGCTAACGAGGGATTTTTTTTCAGATAACTTTTGATTAGCTAAAAATTTGAATTAGAAATTTGCAATGAAAATAATCGGTAGCAATTCTTGATGCAATTTCTTTCGAAAAATGTTTAAAACGCATACGAAATACTCAAATTATTTTTAAATAAATAATTAAATATTATTATTTTAATTCCTATTTATAATTTCCAAAAAGCTGTTATCCAAAGGTCATCTCGAAGAGATCGCTCATTCGCGATAAGAGCGCCTGTAGTTTACTTCTGCTCGTAATCATATTTTACATATTGTATTATGTATTTATCGATATACACATGGATATCGGAAGTCGATAGATGAGAAGTCCCTATGACAGCTCGAAAGTGCTACGAGAATTCCGACCTCTGCTGATTCATGTAACAAACAGAAGAGAAAAAGCATTTTTTGAATAGCTATATAAACAACCAAGATATAAGCCAACAAAGGTTTGTGTGGAGTTTATATGGCCGAACTGCACGATGACGTCACCGGCGCACATCGGATCTCTCTATCTAATTAGCATTTTAAAATGTTTGTATCATCCGTATTTCATGACCGATTTTAGTTTTAATTTCACTTTTCGTGATCATTCGATCATTTACGGTATTTTCATATTTTGTTGAGAAATGCGATAAAAAAGTTCATGCATATTCCCTATTGCATAGTGACAACTTATAGACTTCTTTAATCAGTCATAATATCAAATTTTATAATATAATAGCAATTTATTGATTATGAATGACTAAGTTTAATGGAATTAAATGGAAGAATGACAAAACTGATGATGATGTTTATTGTGATGTTTGCGTAGGTGATGATGATGACTGATATTGTCTGCGTTACATAGGCCTAAGAAATTATAAATTTATGCTAATACCCTAACCTAATAAAAATAAACAATTAAGTTAGCTAATAAAACAATCTAAAGCTGAATCGTAAGCAGTGTTAATTATATCGCAGAGCTATTTTATATAACCTTTCTCGAATATTACAGTAATATCTGTATTTTATTAGTCTGGTTTCAAAAATAATACTGCCAAGGATCCAGCTAAACTTAGAAACTAAAATTACACTATATTTACTTGTAAGGCAATACAAAACTAGAATGTACAAAAAAAATGGTTAACATAATCGTTCACTTACACGAACAAACTAAAATGGACTTACTCAATACTTAATAAAAATCAGATTTGATTTGCTTTTGTCACTGGAAATAGCTTCTCTTCTTCCGTGATACTCTGAAATCATGTTCAAACGTGGATAGTAGTGTATATCTTAATTTAAGAACACGTGAATCGTATGGTTTGCCGTAGCTTGGGCGTTTAGCATAGTTTAATCAGGTCGATTTTAACTTTAACTTTAATTTTGACTATTCAAAGAATGAAAGTGGTATTTTTAGGTTTTCATTACAAGTTTGGTAAGTTTAACTTACCCAGTGTCTGCGGGAGAGAAGAAGAAGCCCCTAGGCCGGGGGGCGGCGAGCGGGGACGTTGCGTCGTTGGGGAATGCCCACTGCGCCCAGTAGTCAGAGGGCAGCTGTAGTAACAGCTGCATCACCTGGGCACAGACGCTTTTTATGTTAATTTTGTTTCATTTCGATGGTCTGAAGTTTCTAAATAGAAAGTACATAACAAACAGTCTGAAAATCTAAGGCGAATAAAACGGTGACTACGCAAGGCCGTGGAAAAACCGGTATGTATGTTACAAATGACTGGTTAGATCATTTTCATTCACATAGCGTATTTTCCCATCGCATTGTTCCCCATGTATAATTTGAACCACACACATATGTACAGTCAGCTGCAGAGATAAGTATACCCCCCTGCATACAAGTTTCCTATGCAGGGGGTATACTTATCTCTGCAGCTGACTGTACATTTTAGTTTTTTTTTTAGAGTCGCATGTTCACCCGTTTCAAAATTAAGTTTTGCAAAGTCGAGGGAGATGCTGACGGGGAGCTCCTTATTCCGGGCGTCATGGTCATCTTTACTTTTTACAAATGGGCAACCATGTGATTAGGAAAAAGCTACAATGTTATTAACGCGTGTGGTTAAAATCTTGGATGGGGAAAAATGCGACGATTGGAAATCTAATTCAAATCGGAATTACCTAACTCTCGGTGCGCGAGTGCGACTCGAGCTTGGCGTTTTTTTTTGTATTACTTACATTAACCATCTGTGCGGTGGCCGTGTACATTTCGGCTGCTTGCGTCATCATGCCGTAGCCTACGACTGTGGGCCCGAAGATCTTCGCCAGGTTGTCTATGCCCATCTCGCAGTCAGGGCTCTCTGCTACTCTGGAAAATTATTAAATTTTATTAAATAAACATCTTGTTTGGTCTTGGAAATAAATGATTTCTTAGAGATTCGAATTTCGATTTCGGTAAGAGTAAATATAATGAGCCGAAAATTAGAATAGAGTACTACGTGGATTCGAAAAGTATTCGAGCCTTGGGGGAGGTCTATGTCCAGCAGTGGACGTCTTTCGGCTGACATGATGACTATGTATGGTAATTATTATCTGATGATAGGTGAAATCTGAGACTCATAGACATTGCAAATCTCAAGACTACAATACCAAGATTGTAATCTTAAGACTCCAAATGCGTTGCCAACGTTGAGGACTAAGATGGAATAACTCTCATCTAAAACTCTACTGGTTGTCATACTTACACCGAAACACAACAATGCAAAAATTGCTGATTGGCGGTAGATTAAAAGATAAGATGGTGATAGAGATCCGGACGGACCCTGCAGCAAGGTGCAGGGCGGCGTCTCTTTGTCATGAGCAAGGCTTTACCGCAATAACAAGTGGACTAACTTATGCAGATGCAGCACTAAGAAGGCCAGCGTGTCCCTGTTGGGCGGCGGCAGCTGGCTGACGGCCTGCACGACGGCGGCGGCGGCGTCGCCCGCGTCGCCCAGCCGCGCCGCCCCCATGAAGTCGGCCCACAGCGCCGTCGACACCAGCGGCTCACGCAGCGAGCGCAGGAAGTCCTTGATGCAGCCGCACAGCACGTGGATGTCTTCTGTCGACAGTTGAGGCGAGCCGCAGCCGCGGAGGAACCTCTCCTGTAAACACAACGGATATTCAAAGTCGCCACCACTAATCGCTACCGCTATTGGTTCAGCTAAGCCATTGGAAGCAGCTAGTAACTATGGCCATGGTGGCTGCGTGTGCGGCCATTAAAACGTACGGTATGCGACAATGTTATACAAAGTGTACGAAAAACGCGTGCCCAACTTGTGGCGGCCACTATTCGTTCTAATTTGGCCGACACTAGTTAGTGCGTCGATGCAAACCGAGCGTTTAAGTGGCCGCGTCGCGTCGCGTCCGAGCCACAGGCTGCGGCAGTTACTAGTCGCTGATGGCGGCGTGTAGTGTCTTGACTGAACCACTAGTGGTCGCGTTTAGTAGCGGCGACTAGCGGCTCAATATGCGGCAGCCCTAATAGTATTCACTGAAAGTCAGCAACATGGCTGTGCCCCTGGCATTGCTAGTGATTATAGGCGACGGTGACTTCTTACCATCAGGTGGTCCGTCAGTTCATTTGTCTTTTATGGCTATACAAGTCTAAGAAAAAGTAAGGTTCAAAAATCCGATATCGTGCTCTATCTATATACATTAACTAGCGCCCTGCTCAGGCTTCGCTTCGGTTTATGTGAGTTTTCTGTAACTCCCGTACATACTCCAGAATTTATTATACAGAAAAACCTTTCTCTTCATGCCCGGTTCCTATATTTAGCGTAGCGCATAGGGTTATGACATTTCCTATGAGGCGAAAGGAAAACGATTCGTTTCTTGAATATAGGAACCGGGCATAAATCACTCTATTGATGAAAGCCGCATTACAATCCGTTGCGACGTTTGAACGATCTAGATTAAGCGTGCTTACAGAGGGACAGACAGCCGGAAGCGACCTTGTTTTATACTTAAAACGGTAATGCTCGCGACACAGGGCAGAAATAACCATCCATACATACAGGTTACAAAAGAATTTGAGATATCTTGCAGTAAAAAATACTGAAGTCTTCATCTGCTTATAGACATCAATTTAACAACACTAAACTCAATGGATCTACAGTTTAGTAGAGCAATGATTCTGGTAGGCTTCTCTCAAGTCATTCGTCAAATCCGCTGTAAATAAATGGTAATTCCTTACTAAATCCATTATTTCAAATAATATATTGATCCGAAAAAAAAGTCGAAGTCAGAAACATGTACTCGTTCCCATGAAGTAAAAAATATCTATACGCCCCTATGCCATTGACAATAAGTTCTATGTCTACGTTTGCTGCGATGGCCGTATAGATATTAGTGCTTTAGACTGTACATAAGATGCATTTATTAGATCCGAATCGACCTATATAAAAAAAAAGTTCTTACTTGTCAATGATACTGGCAGACAAGTTTCTGTTT
The DNA here is from genome assembly GCA_923062465.1 of Acleris sparsana. Taxonomy (NCBI): domain Eukaryota; kingdom Metazoa; phylum Arthropoda; class Insecta; order Lepidoptera; family Tortricidae; genus Acleris; species Acleris sparsana. The sequence goes on from OV281296.1 coordinate 12,621,904, forward strand.
TTTTTAATTGAGATAATAAATATTCTGTGACTACACTGACTACTGTCATTCATCTGCGACATGTCATTCATTGTCAACACTACTGACATTTTTTAGGCAATGTAAATAGATAATTATTGCACGAATAGCAATTTTTTTTACCATGTCGACACGAACACTATGAAAAAAGGAATCAAACTAAAAGCACGCAATGTCTTCAGAAGGAAAAAACAGCAAGCAGAAAAAGAAATGGAGCCGTAAATTACAAACAGTGATATGTTTTTTACTAAGTGTGATATTCACACCTGGGTTCTTTTTAATACAGATATTGACGGTTAATTTGTATTTATTCGAAATGGCCCTCTGGACTTACATTTTCGTCAACTTGTATGGGAATCTGATTTTAAGTATAATCACCGACACAAGAGTTGGATCGTATGAAGGAGAGGGCGAGTATTGTGCGATATGTAAGCGACAGAGACCTAATGGAAGTTGGCATTGCCCCACTTGCGAGGCGTGCATCTTACGGCGCGACCACCATTGCACGTTCCTCTCCCACTGCGTCGGACTAAAAAACTACCGTTACTTCATCTGCTTCCTAGGCCACTGCTCCCTTTTCATAGGCTACACCACAATATTCTACTGCTATAAACTGTCACATTATAGTTTCAATGATTTTTATAAAGTGTTGGATGCCGTGGTACCTTCTTTCGGTTACGACAAGGGTCTTATCTTAAAAAACAGGACTAAAGCAGACTTTACATTGTACTTGTATGTTGTGTTCTTCATTTATGACATAGTTATTTTAGCGGCTACCGGTACTTTATTTTTCAAGCATATCCAGAATATTTTTAATGGCGTGACTGCGTATGAGGCAGCGATAAACAAATATCCCCCTAAGAGGCATTGGAAAATTAACATAGCCCAGGCCTTGGGCACTAGATGGTATTGGGCATTGCTTTGGTGCATGGCAGATAGCCCTTTGCCCGCGGAAATAAATACTTGTGACAATTGATGTTAATTGTATTTAATATTAAGCGTATTTTTTTGTTGTATATTAAATTAAACGAATACACATTTCACAAATCTGTGTTCTTATTATTTAGTAAGGCTGTTGGCACGTCTCGGATGGTGTAGGGCTCTGGACTTCGAACCTTAACTTCTATCTTCACTATCATTGGGCTATAGCTATCACACGGCCCCGAACCATGACGTCCTCTTGCAGCACAGACTGGCTTACTTTAGGTCCCAGTGGAGCATAGCTGGCACTGACCTCCAGTGTTAACGTTTTCTATCAGCGCTGCCGCGGTAATTATTTGCTGCTTCAACGCTTACAGCTATTACAGGTCACTGATCTCGGGCCGTGAAGTTTTCTATTGAGACAGCTGAGGCATAGTCTAAATTCTCATTGGGTTTACAGCTGTCACAGGGCATTGACTTCGCACCTAAATTCCTATCGTCGCAGCCGCGGCAGAGTCGCACACTTCGTTTTCATTGGGTGTATAATTGTCACAGGGTACTGACGTCAAAACTTGACGTTCTCTCTCGGCACTTCCGCCACTTTTATGCCCACTTTCTACTGCAAGCAGAGCGGGCTCCGTACTGACTCCGTTTGGCTTACAACGGTGACTTTAAAAGAGGTCAGGTCGTGTTAGAAACATTAGAAGTCATCGTTGTAAGGCAAACGCGAGTCCGTACAGAGCCCGCTTCGTTCGCAGTGGAAAGCGGGCATCAGTTCCAGCAAAGCACAGTTGTCACAGGACACTGACTTTGAGCGTTCACACCTATAGCTGTGCAGGGCACTGACCTTAAGCCGCTTGACGTCCTTCTCAACGGCGCTGATGCGGTAGAGCCCGCGCTCGCCCAGTCCTCGCTTCTCGACCTCGTTGATACAGTGCACCAGCAACGCCGGCACCATCGGCGGCGTGCTCGGCGCGAAGTCCGATATGCCGCCCTCCTGAAGACAAATATTGAATTGGTAAAATTGAGGACTATTTGTTCGGCTGAACATGCGCGTAAAATATCATCTGGTGGGTCTTGGGAAACAGCTGATTAGAGTAGGTGTGTTATAGGAGTGGAGGAGGCACCTGCGCGTTCTGGCGGCGCGCGTTGGCCCCGGGCGGCACGCAGGGCAGCGGCAGCAGCGCGCGGCACTCCGGGTGCGCCTGCGCGCGGCACGTCTCGCACTTGATGCCCACCTTCGCGAACTTTATGCTGCAACAATACCAACACATGGATACTCACGTCGTACGCTTTCGATTATTACACGCTTTCAGCCCATATGGCTAAGAAAAAAACATGTAAAGTAGAATTGACTATGAAGTTTATATGGTTGGTTATGAAAATGTCACAGAAAATATAACAATTACAATGAGGCGTTAGATGTAGTAATTGGATGATATTATAACATGGGCTGATAACGATGATGGTGAATCGTCGGTGGTGGGTGGTGGGGGTGACTCACGTCTTGCCGCAGGGCCCGCAGGTCTCGCGCTTGTAGAAGTTCTTGGCGACAAAGTTGTGCTGGCGCGGGCGCGCGCGCGGCGACCCGCCGTACGCGGCCGACACCGCCGACGGCGTGCGGGCCACGGGCCGCGGGCCCTCCGAACACGACTCCGTGTCTGCAATAAACAAATTACTATCTAAACTAAAAAAAAAGCAAACATAGACTTAATTCAACTAAACTTAATGCAAATAAATTAAAACTAAAAAAGCACCCGTGGCAAAATACCAATGATGCTGGCAGCATTTCCGTGTTGTATAGCACTGCTTAGGCGTTGCCCGAGGAAGCTGCCAACTCAGTGGTATCGGGTTGTTTCTATTAGCCTTTATGAAATTTCCTTTAAAAGGTAGTTTTAAATGAATACATACCGTGACGCCTTCATCCCAGAGTAGGGTAGGAAGAGCAGAGCAATGGGGTAACCACTTTTTGCAGATACAGGCTAAGATGTTTACCAGTGTATATTAGTGACAGGTTGCAAGCTCATCACCTAAAAATACGCCAAGCCTTTAATCCCTTAATCGTCTCTTACGACTTCGACACGAAGGCATGGGGTGACACTATTCTAAGCCGGCAACCACACGGCACCACACGGCACCACACGGCATTAATTAGCGACTAACGTTATATTTAGAGAACTTATGGCCTAACCCATTCGCAATCGCAATTGTTTTCATTTTGACACTACGAAGGCGAGTCTGCATACAAAATGAAAACGATTGTTCGACTTTGAAGCCGATTGCGAATGCGTTAGGCATTGGCGGCGCTGGTGTGCCGTGTAAGGGCCTGACCGGAGCGCGGCGGCGCGGAGGGCGTGTGCTCGTCCTTGACGCGCTTGGCGGCCGCGCGCGCCGACGGCTTCGGCGCCGGCGCCTCGTCGCTGCTCTCCGATATCGGTTGCTGTAAATACATCATTGGCACATTGATATAAACTCACTCATTCTAAAGCCTCTCATGTTGGCAGCGCTGCCAGACAAACTCACTCGACTTGGCAGCGGGCATAGTGTTGGTCCGTACACTTTCTGACACGTATCAGTACGAGATAGACAGATGCTTTATCCACATTTTGTCACGATATAAACGCAGTCATATTTGGCTTCCTAGCATTACGCCACTTCATCTGACAGCACTGCCGACATGTTGCACGACATTTGTCGTCTAGTGAATACGAGGCTAAGATTTACGGCGGGTCTTCGATAGACCTTCTCATACTTTTATTATATAGAAAATAGCTGACAAGTAAGTAGGTGCGAGAAAGTCGCTTGCATTATTCCCAGTTACCCAAGTGATAAAACACGACGAATATTAATTTAAATTTGATTACCCATTACAGCCGTCTATAATACATCGGCTTGCTTCACGGAAAGTGACTTTTGTATGGGCTGAGTATCGTGCGTGTGAATATGTAGGATGAGAGGACAATAGAGATCTCTCTCGGCGACCGAAGTCCATTGGGATGAAGTTGGAAGTTTTAATATATGTCAACTGACTAGCGAAACTTCTCGTTAGCGCGATGCCAGATTTAGTTGCGCTGTCGAATTGGTTGTTGCAAGTTGTTACTAGATGTACGCAATAGCAAGCGAAGCATAAAAAAACTCCTGTGCGGCTAGTGCAAGTTGGCCGCGACTTGGTGGTCGCTCGGTCAGATCTCCCTTTCTATCTAGTCATTTACGATAGAGACGCACTTAGCGACAAGCGAGAAAATACAACTTGTGCTACACATGCTGTACTTAAACAATAATATGTAGTAGGTATAGTAGGATTACTTACAAAGTTCTTTGGCGGTTTCATGTCTACGTTAGCGGTGGCGCGCTCCAGCGTAAGGGTTGTGGTGGCCGTGGCGAGCAGTTTCCCACCCTGCAGCTCCACCGTCTGGAGATACACTTTAATACAGTGCTATTTTCCAATAGACATAAGTCGGTAGAGTGATGTCGTGTATCATAGGTCCGTTAGTATAGTTAAGAATGAAATACTTGCAGCAGTTGCAGCATAGATGTAAGTGGTTACATTACGAAAACATTTTATAGCTTAAAGAACCATATAGACTAACCCTAAGGGCCGGATTAACCATGTCAGGGCCCCTTGGAAATGCAATTCCGGGGCCCATTTTCAGCCGTTTTCAGATCATGACTTCATTTCAAGTTGGTGAATTTTTGATTTATTTTGTGCGCGTTCGCGGCCCTGATATTTACATTTGACAGAAAAATGCAACGCTTATCTTAACTAAAATACAGTTTATAGTGTGTTTACGAACTAGAGGGTCCGCCAACCAATATTGGCTTGCCAGATTTGTATTACCAATTACTACACAAGAATATCAGATCTCTTAAAGTTTGGTACAACTCTTCACACAATTTGGACTATCAGGCCTGATAGTCTTGGAGCTGCAGGTAAACTTTAAGTCTATGCTACCCTTATAACAGCATTTGACAAACATTCCGTTCGGGTAAAACCTACACATAGCAAAAACAGAAAGTAGTTTTGTCTTATGGCAAAATCTAGTAAAAAAACTAGTGGTTTTGACGCTGGCTCTCGAGGTAGCCAACAGGTACCCAGAACTATAAACTTTTTTTTAATTTTAATAACCTGTACACCAAAACAAGTGATAACTCAAACTGTGACTAAAGTAACTAGACATATTCTGTCTATATACCCAATGGTAGACCAGCGCTGCCTGTCCAATGGAGCGGAGCAGTGAGCGAAATCTCATAATCTCACAAACAATAAAACTCCATCAATAGGAATACTTCATTTTCCTAGCCTCTCCAGACACAGCTCTTCTATTGGTGGGTTTTTCCTCGCACACCATTGCCCTGCCTCACTCTGCTCCAGTGGACAGGCAGCCTAACGCCAGTGTCTATGTCAGTATTTTGTTTCTCTGTTTGTCATGAATAGGTAAATGTTTTTTGTTTCTGTTCTTTCCTTCTTTCCTTCATGTTCTCTTATTACCTATTCACCATGGATATAATATAATATGGTTTACCTTAGTAGCGGAGCTAGTGGAGGATCTGCGTTTCTTGGCAGGCGCGGTTTCCCGGGCTGCCCAGTTGCCCCGCTGAACCCACGAGCGGCGCGTCGACGCAATGGAGATGTCCAGGTCTTCTTCAGACCGGGAGTAAGACATCTCCGAGAGAAGAGTGCCTGCGGACCAAGTTATGCAACCACTGTATATGGTTCTCAAGTTTGCCATTAGAGGAAAATTGCTGCTCGAGAATATGAAATCGAGAAATTATTTTTAACCTTTCATACAAAAATTGGGGATTAGTTTAAAGTTTGTATCTGTATGTCTGCAACATTGTTGCTCGTAAACAGATAACTTTTTTTTTTTTATGGCATAGGGAAGGCTTACGAGCACACAGGCCACCTGATGGTAAGTGGAAACTGTGACCCATAGACATTCGCATTCACAAGACTGCAAGCCTAAGACTGCAAATGCGCTGCCAACCCTGAGGACTAAGATGGAATGCCTCTATGCTAGTCATTACACCGGCTATCTTATCCCCAAACCGGAACACAACAATGCGAACACTGCTGTTTGGCGGTAGGTTAATGGATAAGATGGTGGTAGCGATCCGGACGGACCCCGCACAAGGTCCTACCACCCGCAAAAACTTTAGGTAATTATGGATGTTGCTTAGGTAGTTTACAGCTAGTTTAGCTTAAGATATGATAAAAAGTTGGGATGTGTAAGAGTCAGAGATATCAGCTATAAAAGTAGGTAGCCATTGTATCGGGTTTATATATATTTTATAGTTATTTGTCTATAAATCTAAACTATGCCGAAATGACGATGTCCTACACCGTTAATGAACGAGTCATTATTTAGTTCTGGCATCTAATATTGGTTTAGATTTAGATTGTGGCGGAAATCAGTTGTAGTTGTTAACTGATTTTAGACGGAATAAATAAATGTGCATATTTATGAGTAGCAGTACATAAACTAAGGGCAGCAAGTTAATGCGAACACTGCAGTGATTAAAATAGGTAGTCCAATAAAATGGCAACATCTTTTGCCATTTCTTAGTTTGAAGCAAATAAAGAACCTTAAAGGTTACGTAACCAATATTTAAAGACAAACGAACACAAAAATAACTAACTAACACTTAAAATACTCAAATGTTTATTGCATTCCACAATGTATTGGCAGTTTACAGACCCTGTAGGGCACAGCAACATTAAGACAGGTACTAATTACGTACCCATTTCAAATGTCAGAATTAGTTTTCTACTGATATAACTGATTTCGAGCACAATTATTGCAGCTTTAGCAATAAGGAACCATTTTGTATGAAAACTAAAACTAACCAGTTTAAACAAGTCGTAGGTTGTAGGTAAGAACACAACGGAAGAGGCAAATTTATTTATTCTTTGGCGGGAATATTGAGGCGAGGCGAAGTTACGTTAGCTCTATCCCTTTCTCTCAATTTAGTCATGAATGACGAGTGACAAGGACAGAGCTACATAACTTCCAAATTCGATTTTCAAAGTAGGGCCTCTGTATGCCACTTAGCGCTAAGCCGGCGCCACACCTAGTGGTCCGTCTCCGTTTTACCCACCAGCTTGAAGCAAAAAGAAGGATAATTAATTAGGATTAAATAAAGGTAATTAGGATTTTTCACTTGGTTCCGATAGGGTTCACAGCAATATATATATTTTTTTTAATCCTAAAAAAATCTAAATAATGAAACAATGTTTTTTTTTTATCTTCATTGAAGTTGCATCTAGTTTTGTCTCCATTCGTTTGTGCACTTTATACAGGGACACTGTAATTAGTTTGTTAACTGGGTCCGAACTTACCAGTGGAATTCATTTCTGGGACTCCAGTCAGCCTAGCATTATGGTCCTGATGAGCAGTTCCATTGAGAAAAGCCAGCTTCTGAAGTGTCTCATCATTCAGCTTAGCTCGGTTGTCATTGAACAGGAGGTCTCGAGCCATGTCTAGAAGCTTACTCTGTAATAAACATATAAAATAGATATTATATCGTCGTTCAGCATTCAGTACCGCGAATGTCAGATTGTAACTCAATATAACATTCGCGGTATTGAATGCCAAACGACGATATGATGGAATGGCAAAACTAGCTAGAGGTCCAGGGTTCAATTCTCGATTTGGGCAGATATTTGTGTGATGAGCACAAGTATTTGTTCTTGAGTCTTGGATGTTTTCAAAATATTTAAGTATGAATTTCTATTTAAAAGTATGTTTATCATTATCTAGTTCCCATAATACCTACAAGCGAAGAGCTTAGTTTAGGACTAGGTCAATTTGTGTGTATTAGTCACTTGGTTTTTTTATTGGACAATCAGGTGTGTTATGAATTTATTTACTTGTTATGGATTGCTACTCAATCTGGCAGAAACTAGGGGGCCTACTCATGGCGGGCCCTGAGTACTGACCTATAAGTAAATAAAGTGGCCAATTGAAAAGCAGTCCTTGGTACGGTGCCAACAATAAGGTAGTTACCCCTATTACCTGAAGCTTAAAAATATAAGTAACATACCAATTCACTGTACTTCTTCATAACAATATTCCTCTCTCTCTTCTCTCCGTCCAGCAGTTTCCTCACATGTGCAAACTTGGCCTCCCATTTGGAAAGAGTCTTGAGCGCCTCATCCAGCTCTGTCTGCAGGCGAACCGATTCTGCTTCCGCTGATGCCCACTGACCACGTACCCATTCCATCTGCTTGACGAATGCTAGGAAACCTGTACAGAGGAATTACGATGTCGTATCGTATTATATTACTAGACTTAACACATTATAAGAGGTAAGCTTATGCTTCTATTAGCCTGTGTTGCTACAGAACCCATGCCAAATCATATTTTTTAAGTGTGCGGGGACGTAATCTGTATTTAATCACGACAAACACTTGTCAATATCTCTTTAGATGTCCATGGAAAGTCTCACCAATTCGAGACTATAATCTAAGACATCCCCAGAGATGTTTAACAATAGTAAATTATGATCTATGATCAGTTTTAAAACTTTAAATCCATCAAAAGGCTGAGATATTTCCAATCTACCGAGTGTAAAAATCAATTAGGCAATTCTTTTGTATTACCTATATATTGCCGACCATTATAAGATAGCAACCGCTGAAAGGGGGTAGACAGAAACATTAACTAATGCTGTCATAATAAACAGCACCTATACTGAATTTGTATAAGGTTAATGTAATACGTAACTACGGGGCCAAAACATTAATTATTTACTTACATTGTTCCGAATATTCGTCGTTGAGGACGTTGTTCAAACGATTTATATCATCGAACTGTGCCACCATCGACAGAGGAAGTCTTTGCTCAACATCGGAATTACCTGAACTCATTTTGATTTAAAATAAAATTATACCAAACATTAAACAACACAGACTAAGAAAACCCTAATAATATAGCACATTTCACGAATAACTAATTACCACTTCTTGAAAAACAACACCCAGACAATTAAACAACCAAACCAACGAAACGAAACCTTGAAAATTAACGGCTTCGTTCAATCGTGCGTCGAGTTGGAGAGGGAGGGAAGGGATCAAGAGAAGTTCAAAACGCGTTCGAAATCTATGACATTTTAAAATAACAGAAAAAATACTAAATTATTAACGAGTAGATTTGGTTCAAAACAAATGACTTTTTATTTTTTATTTATTTATAATATAAAATTGAGTCTATTTTACAAGGTACTTAAAATAAATTTAAATTAACCTACATAAATATCACTATTATACACGAATGAATCTCTTACAAATGAATCTTATGGTTCAAACGACTGGTGTTGCCAAGTCTTAGTGGAAGAAACGTGTTTAAGGGTGAATACTAGCCACTAAGCATGCTAAGAAATTAGACTTAATTATTCGTACTTGTAACTGCAAAAATGCTGCGTTTTGTGATGGACATACTTTACATAATTATACTATTACCTAAAGCAGTAAAAATTGCACCCCTTTGCAACACAAATGACGTCTCTTATTAGAATATTTCAAAGAATTAATAACTTCAACGGCTGCATTGATTTCGATGGTTTAAATATGTCATTCGAAATAAATTTACTCAGTGTAATGAAAAACAAAGTAAAAAATAATGACAACACTAAAAACTATGTGGTTTTTAAATTTGTTTTGGGTATACTTCAATTTTGTTAAAACATATTGGAAATATGAAAAAATTGGTGTTTTTACTAACTTGCATTGTTACTGAATTAACAACCCGTTTCATAAATAAAATTTTGATGTAATAAGTACCTTCAATATTAGGTACTTATATGCGCGAGTGGGCTGTGATTTATCTCTATTCTCATGATTTAAGGTATCGGACTTCTTACCAATTATTTCACGTCATGCGTTAAACAAAACGTACTTAAGGGAAAAAAGGGTCACGCAGTTTATGCATTGTGAAGTGAAGTAAATTAATAATACCTATTTTTGACTCCAAAAAGCTTGGGACCCTAATGGTATTGCTTATGACCTTATACGAACTGTTTGTTCGTTTCTTTCGTTCGCTGTCAGCTGGTCCAGCTGGGGGTCCCACTGTCACAGTTTATTTATGAGCAACAGTTGAAGTAAAATCTTCACTGCGGCCGTTGTTAAATTATGATTTTTTTAAACTGTCATAAGTCAAACAGCGACACTACGTCGTATATCAAGCGCAGTTGAATATAAAGTAATTAAAAACGATTGTTAGGTTCTGAATAGCTGCCACATTTTCTAAGATTAATTTTCTTTAAGTATATTCCTCTTTAATACCACCTTTGATAGTGACAATATGTTTCGTTCACGAGTAGGTACACTGTTCCTTTAATATGCTTGAGTATAAAATCCTTGATTCCGTGAGATAACGCTTTATTTTTTCTGCATCATTGTCAATCAAATGTCAATATTATTCCGCAAGGACAATTTAAATTTTAAGGGAATACAGAAAACAAAGATCAATACAAGTGTTAGGGTATCGAATAAGAACACATGGCAACATTCTTCACTATTTTGACACTGACAGTTGTGACAGCCGGAAATCTTCATTGGCTCGGTTGGTTGACACAAAACGCGATGACGTTCGGCTGAGAGCGGCGGTCCGGTCCCTTGGTCGTGTAGTCTAGCGAATACAGTGGGATAATAATTTCCGATTCTACCGGCGTCCAGCTCGCCACCGCGCGTCGCTATGGCGGACGAGGAGAATAACTGTGATGACGGTGACCTGAAATTGGGGCAGGCGTTCAAGCAGCGGGGCCGTAAGGGCGCGCTGAAAAAAAAGAATGTTTATTTCGTGAAGGATCACAAGTTCATGCCCAGGTTCTTCAAGCAGCCGACGTTTTGTTCTCACTGCAAGGATTTTATATGGTAAGTTTAAGTTATAGGCTGATTGACAATTTCTTTAGTCAGACGGTAATCTGCACGCAAATTAAAAATACACTTTGTTTGTTTACAATGTGGAAGCGCTTGGCAGTGAATTTGGGGTTTCTATACATTGCAATAATAGACGGTGTGACCATTCTAATTATTACATTTACTGACTTCAGTTATGTGGAATTTGTTTTATTGCTTCCTGCTTATTATTATACCTATACTAATGAGATATAAAATGGTTTGCAATGGTAAAGTTTTCCTGCTGTTATTCAAATTTGGCTCAGTCAAGGTTTTGTTTATCATTTTATCTTGTTTGTTTTTTAACATTAAAAAAAACCATTCAAATATTATTTATAAAAGTAAAATGTTGCATGATATAAATATATTGATCAAAATGTGAGTTTGAGGTCTGGTATGTCTTCATTTTACCCGTTATATCATTGCAAAAGTATTTTACCTGTTTTGACAATATTTCCTGTTGGTCTAAAAAAGTAATGAAAGTGATGTCAGAGTTGAACAACCAGTAATTTATTATTTATTAAGATCTCATGACCTTTTTTGTATGATATTGATGATAGCAAAAAGTTCTTGCCGCTGGCTGAACTTCCTGGTTTTTTGCTAACTGTGCTGTTTTATTTTTTGTTCATTAAATAAAATTCAGCAATTAACAGATATTAATTTTAGTTCTTACCAACTAATAGATAGTTACTTGTTAGTGTATAATTTGTTCGTGTTTAGTATTATGTTCCAGCACTGACGCTTTTGAGATGTTTTTATTTTTATCAATTTGTCGAGATTGAGGCAATGACTCATCATTTTGTCAATAACTACACAATGATATTCTTTTTTTAATGAGCTGTTTTAAAAAAAAAAGTATACATAGATAAGAACAGATAAAGCCTCAATTAATATCTGTAATTTTTTTCCATTTCGTAACACAAGTAACCATAATCTATAGCTTAAATGACAATTATAATAGCATAAAGGACAACTAAATTCTACTGTAAAATTGTCCTATATGCCAATTGCCATTTTCACCATAAAATAATTAAAGCATAGAATTTTTTGTTACAAAATGGAAAAAAAAGGGATTTTAATTGAGGCCTTAACTGTCTTTAACTATGTAAAATGTTTTCGAAAACGGCCCATATGTTAAAAAAGTCGTCTATTCTCATCTAGATGTTTTCTATTCCGGACTGTAAACTGTTTCATATCAAGAATTATTTCTGACTCCTGCAGTGAGTAATAACTAGTGAATATAGAATAGAATGTATTATTTATTTCAAATCTGAATGTACAGAATTCAACAATAGAGAGAAGTAATATGATTCTTATTGTAAATTCTGCAAGCAATGTTACTGGATGAGGCATGTTTACTCAGCATTGTAGGTATTGATGGACTTAACTGATATTTATTTAAAAAAGCAATTGTCACATACAGGTTATTGTCTATGCCAATAGAAAAACATGAGTATTGTCAACTACCCCACTAAAAGGAATACAAACAATCTGTGCATTCAAGCAAATAGGTAATAAATTGTTTACACTATGTTAAAAAAAATATGTTTGGACTTAACACATGCTCCGCCGGCATTGTTTTTCGGACTTTCGCCAACTGCCGCATCTTTTGTTTTATAAGAAACACGGATGCTGTAAGGACGCACATACGAGTTCAAGGCACTGGGTGTATCTACGTGTGGAGAACACTTATATGCGTTGTCGGCGGTAAATGCGTTAAAAATTGCAATTATAAGGTAAATCACCCAATTACCCAGTATATAAATAGAGTCTATCATGTAAATAATCAGTAGGGCTCCAGCGATAGGTCTGTGTCCCTTGTTAACTAACTTTCCCACGCGGCTCCGTCTAATAATAAAAACCGAGCCTTTTTTGCTTTCCTTTGCGGCTATTATCAATAAAGTTAACGAATCACCTATTCGTGATCAGAATTGGCCTCGACCCACGTTTGAGCAAAAACACTGTTTTTATCCAACGATTAAATTCACCTAGGGTAAAACACCTATTTACTGGCCTCAAAAATAGCAGTTACTGGCACCAATGGATTGTTGAATTATCGTCTCCATTACCTTTTAAAGTTCATGGGGTCAACCATAGGGCAGGTCACCCTAAGATACTTTGCGATGCACGGTTACGTTAACGTAATATGGTCGGCCTTATGAGTAGCTGAACACTTTAGTGCTTTGTCACTTTAAACTGCTGCACTAATCTGTCGACGGCGTTAAAGCGACAAGGTAAAATTGTGTAGCTACTTATATAACACCGACTGTACCCGTTGGCATGAGTTTCTGAACTGGCACAATATACTTACTTGATAGTCTGAGTTTTAAACAAAACCTTTGTCTCCTATTGTACCCTTAACCGCAAAATCGTCAGTTTAAAATAAAATCAAGTATGTATCATCATAGCACTTTATTGTTATGGAATACAATTGAAGACAGTGTATTGTTTGAAACTCGACTGGCTTCCAAAAAGCTATAGGTGCCCTACTTCGGCGTGGATTCAAAACGCTATATCTACATATTCTTAAGCAGCAGGCTACTCAACCACTGATGCGTGAGCGAGATGAAAATAAATAATTATAGCAGCAATTAAGACTTAAAAACAATGAATCGATGCTGATGAAATCTACACTAATTGTTATAAAGACGTAAAATTGATTGTTGGTTTGTTTGTATGTTGGGGGTAATGTCTAGAACTTACAAAAAATATTCAATAATACTGTTTTTTTTGTATAATTTAAAACTCTGTTATCCCTAACTAATACATTATTAGGACGACGCGTGAAGCCTAGTTGGCAGTGACCCTGCGTACGAAGCTAGAGGTCCCGGGTTCGATTCCCGGTACGGGCAAATATTTATGTAATGAGCTCAAGTATTTGTTACTGAGTCTGGGATGTTTTCTATGTAGATATTTATTTCTAAATGTAAGTATATTTATAGTAACCCGTTGTGATTTAATATTTCTGATTTTCACGGAAGTTTTATGTTTAAAGTATTTATCGTTATTCAGTACCCGTAGTAGAAGGCTAGACCTTAGTTTGGAACTAGCTCAATTTGTGTGATAATGTCCCCAGATGTTAATTTATTTATTTTATTTTGTATGAACGGGAGCGAAGCGAGGGCGGGTCGCTAATAGGTGTATTATAGTAGGTGTATTTATACACCTATTTAAATCATTCTAGTCCTAGGCCAAGGCTTCTATTCTACTCTGTAAAATTGTATTGCCTTTGACATGCTGTCGTATTGTCAACGTTACGATAGCTCTTATTTACTTGACAGTAATGCCGGCCGAGTTAAGAACAATACGATAACATGTACAGTTTTACCCAGTAGAATAGAGACCGTGTAAAACAAGTCGGCGTTAAAAATAAAAGCAGACTATAGTTGGGACCGATCTAGAATGATTTGAAAAGGTGTTTTTTATAAATCTTTTTAACCCATGCAAAAGTAGGGGTGTTAAAACTTTCAACACTGCTTTGTGTGTGTGGATAAAAGCAGGTTTTCAAGCGGTGGTTCTCTGCTAGGTTTCATGAACATCGGTTAGGCCGTTAACGAGATATCAGCTCTGAAAGTAGGGGTCGCCATTATTTCGGAGGTTTTTATGTAATAGGTATTATATACGTCACAAGTGACTCATACTTTCATACAGTTGATGATTATGGGCGCTGAATATGTAACACGTTCAAAAGGTTAGATGATTATCTTGATGACGATATGAAGGTTAGTTACGCTTATTCTTAATGTGTACCTAATGTATACAACTGCGGTACGTGCAAACCAGGTCGCGCAGTAAGCATTAAAAATGCAGAGTTGACACAGTGCAAATAGAATACTAAAATATTTAAAGAAACTACTCCTAGCCTTAGAATAAAAACATAATTATAGTTTCATACAGCCGACGCGTCAATCTCGAAGCCGCAAATGGAAGCATGTAGGCGTTATTCTTCGTACGATACGATACGCACACAAGTTCACAAGCAGACCAAATTTGGTCTGGTTCGAGTGGCATCACATAAGTACGTGGACTAGGTCTCTATATGTGTTTTTATTCTAAGCTACTACCTACCCGGTTCAAAAATGAACAGGGCCCAGATTCTAGGCGCTAAAAATCATATCGTCTTTGACTTTAGACCGTCAGGTAAATAAGAGAGCTATCAAAACGTTGACGAAATAGTTTTAACCTCCTAGAATCCGGCCCTGAAGGCTTTAGTTAACGTCATTATTGGTTAAGGTTTTTTAACAGTCATGCTCTAGTTTAAATTATTATGAGGTTACACACTTTGCAACGTCTATTTTGGATTTAGAATCTCGTTGGTAATGATCGAATTATAGAAACAAGCAAAACATTGGCTTTGTCGAATCCGTTAATTTTTCAGCACCATGAACTTAAAATATCTTTAATTTCTCGAAACAGTTGAAGCGTGTGTGTGATGCGTGGCAATAACGTCTGACATCACACAATTCAAACTGTCATAACATTCTTTTTTCAATTTCGAACACACGGCATGTTTAATAGTTAAAAAGTACTAAGTCCGTAAGCTATTTATTACATTATGAATCTACGTATCACTGAATGAAATTCAAATTTAAGTGTTCTTATTGACGCTCATTCCTTTTTAATACCTATGTTACAGGCGATTCGTAACTGTTTTTATACTATTTTTATTTGCACTCTAGTTCAGCTGTTCAGAATTGAATGAGTTGGCATATTGGACCATAGACAGACAAAAAATGTGTTCATTATTGAGTAATAAAGGTTGGTTAGCGCGGCATCTTTGTCATTTAAAACTATTCGAGGCAACGATCCGTGAACTTGTTATTGCAATTGTATGGGAACTGAGGAATTTCATGGCAGTTAAAATATTTTAGGTGCGCCATGTACACGTGTTTTACTACGAGTTACTACATTCATGGTATTCCCGTACAATATCGACAGATGTTTCATAATGATGTATCATTTCAGCGTTATAGGAACGCCATTTTGTACTAAATTTTGGTATTTAACCCATTAACATTAATTATGTACGTACGTACATTAATTTAGACTTCCATCTACCACAAGAATAAAATGTTTGAAAAGTAGAAATTGTCATACAAATATTTATTGAATATAAATGTTTGTTTATATACAAATTACAAATCTGCTAGGTTGATATAGGGAACCTTTTAAACGTAATATGGTATTTTCAACTCGTGCGAAACTGTTTATTGCTATCCACATGAAAACTGTAAAAATATTCCTGTTGAAAAGTTTTCTATATTTATCCTCGGATCTCAGCCACGTCTCTCCCATTATTTTATGAAATTGGTCTGGAAATGAAACAGTAAAAGCAATTTACACTAAAGAAAAAAAGTAGTCATAAATTTCTCAGGGTGTCTATTTCAATTTGTCTTGAACCATATTTCTATGATATTGTTAATGCCACTAATTCTAATACACGCTAATAAAAGCCACTTTAACGTTAACAATATGATAACTATATACTTTTAGTCAAAGTGGAATTGAGACCCAGGTCTTGTGACTTTTCCAGCTGCAAACGTAATGTCTAATTCCAGACGTCACGATCTCTTACGTAACTCACACCTCGCACGTCAAATCAAATCTGTTGATTCGTCAAACCCTGAAAGTTAAATGTATTATTTATTCCATTCTTCCTTTCAATTGCGCATTTATGAAAATTGACAGAGTTTCTTCAAATACTTACGTACTTACCGCGACATTCCGTGGTAGTGTGGTTTTCGCTAAGGCTTTGGAAGGACTGCGTGGATTTTGTTGCGGTTTTTACCTCTAGTACCCGGAAGACCGAGCGTCGCGTGGGTTGGTCACTCGGGTTGAAAACGAATTTTCCCGAAGATGACAACTTGACACATGGATTGGTCGCCTCCGGAAGCTCCGTTTCGAGAACGTGATTGCAAATATTACTCATTTAATAGTACAGTATTAGACGATTACTCGAGCAAAGGTTAGGAGGACTGTGAAGCGATGCTTGAATCAAAAAGAATCCTTACAAATTTAGCTTCAGGCGATAACGTTTCTCACCTCCTGAATCAAGTCCGATTTCCACAATTTTAGAATATATGCTGTAGTTACTATGAAAAACTATTAATACTAACTATTTTTTTCCGATATTAAAATTCCGGAATTGAACAAATACAGTTTTAATTAAGGCATGAATTCCGATACTCTCCACGAACTACTTTTTTGAAAAGAAAACATACGGACCTATTTTTGATAGTATCTACAACATATTAAAAAATTGGACTAGGTTCAAGGGAAGAGAAACTTTATCGCTTTTTGTATGGCAATTTTTATCTTCGCAGACCTCTTATGGTCATTTAAACACTTATACCTGAGGAAGGCAGACACATGTCTGTAGTTTATTAACGCATTCACTGCCAGCAACGCATATAAGCGTTCTCCTGTCGTCCACCCAGTGCCCTCAAGGTATATATGCGTTCTTTCAGTAGGCAAGCTCCGTATAAAACAAAAGATGGGGCACCTGGCGAAAGATCGAAAAGCAGTACTGGCAGTGAATGCGTCAAACGCGATAAACTTACAGATAAATATAGCTAAAACTATAAATATCCGAACCTAAGTTGTTTGACGTTTGGTATGATAGTGAGCACAGTTTACGTAGACAAAGTCACGAGCAAAAGCTAGTAATAGCGCACTATCTCGTTTGTTTGCAATATGACCAATTCTATCGTAATCGTTATAATAGAATAGTTATCTTCAGTTAGTGAGTATTTAAGTGCACACATCCCATGTAGGCAGCCGTCTCGTGTTTATTTATTACATATTTCTGATCCACGAAGTTTACCTAACGGGTATAATTATCTCGGTCGTTAGTCACGCATTGTTTATATTGTTAAAAATATTTTCAGACGCGCCTTTATCTTTCAAGATGTTTGATTTACGATGTGGTACTTTAATCAGCCGTAAAAAATACTATATTTTATTTTGCCAACTGACGTTCGCTACTTTTTTCGCGTACAGTTACTTCGGTATTTATAAACTGTGAGGTATTACTGCATCATTGCACCGCGTACGATATGAAACCGTGAAGAATTGAATTGAATTGTAAGACTAGTCAACTTCACATTATTATGTAGGTATTTATCGCTTTTGTACATATTCGCTTGTTCTTTTTGCAGTAAGTTCGTTAAACTTGGAATCAAAGTCACAAGGTACAGAGCAATAGCTCTCAAAAAGTCTTCGGGGATCAGGTTACGTTGGTTAACCTAGCATAAAAGCATATGAGAGGGAGTGGAAGAGAAGTACAAACCCGAAGGCAGTGAGTTATTATACTGTAGAAAAATAATCAATTGATTCGTTATGACGCTGATGTTAACTCGTTATTTGCTAGAGCGCATGCACAAATGATCTAGTGGGAATTGTTTACAAAATTCTCTGATTATGATTGCGTATGGTGTATACAATATTTTAATAGGTTTTCTGTAACATTCCAAGCATGCGCCCGGCCTTTAACAACTTTAAAAACTATTAAGATTAGTAGGAGATCCGAATAGGAGACGATTTGCACCGGGCTGTTTATTCGATAAAAAGTATTTTATATCAAATTTAATATGCTAAGTAATATATGGCGAGGTTGGCTGAAAAATTTCAGTCCACTATATAATCATTTATAAATTAAATCTTTAGTTTTTAAAAAATAACAAATTACAAATTACATAACCAATCGAAAGTATGAAGCCTATACACCGTGGGCCCGAATAACCCGACCAATTTTAACAATCGATACTAGAGCCTATTTGTAGAATATAATGGGTATAATATGTAGTCCAATAACGCATAATTTCCGAGATTTTTATTATTTAAAAATCAATTCCATAGTTAATTAAATTTGAACTCTGTCACCTTAACCTAAAGCATTATTTACTAAGAAAGATTCATGTTGTAAGTAGCAATATCATCCACATACAACATAAATTAATTAATCAATTTCTTATTAAATAATGCTTTAGGTTAAGGTGACAGAGTTCAAATTAAATTAACTATGGAATTGTTTCGAATGGAATACTTTAAAAAAATGCCAGTATTGCCAACTAAAAGAGATAAGAAAATAGAGAGAAGTGGTCCATTGACAAGGGTTGAATAAGAATGACATTAAATTAATAAAATAGCTGTGATATGATAATAGAATTAAGAAATAGAAATAGAAATATCTTTATTTGTTCCAGCTTACATAATATCACATCCATGGCTGAGGTCCTCTTTTTTAAATAAAGATATACCTGTGCCAGGGGACCCCGCACGATAATAGTTATAGTAACTAATGATGACTCTAATAGCAGCAACTTTATGTTTGTTATTAATAACACCTTAGTTGATTAAGATACACTCAAAAACGTTAAAACGTCGGCTTTTGTTAGGCTCGCATGGAACTGAGATGTTAACTCGTATTCACAACAATCAAAACGTTATAAGAAGTTACGAGCTGGTAGGATAATTTAGAGAACAATTATTAAGTCACTAATATTCTTTTCGGTGTTAAATTCTCTCCAAAAAATAAATGATAAGAAGAGTCTCATTTTGGATATTCTTTGCGAAATGTATACTGGTAAATTGAGATCTTACTACCCGAGAAGTTAATAAATTGCATAATAAAAGCGAAGCTAAGAAATCGCTTCGGAAAGCTAGACAGGAAGGTCTGTCGGGAAATTCTATCTTAAAGAAATTGTATTTTTTAAGCCGGTGACGACTTCGCGCCAGCTGTCCGCCCGTATATATGTGAATATCACATTCGAAAAATATCATATATGCATAACATCATTCTAGCAAAACACGATATTAGCAAAACATAATATTTACAAATAGTCGGATTTGGTTATAGAATCGTAGGTAGGTTTAGGTTATGTTAGATTTACAGAAGGACTGGAGGGGCAAACCACCCAGAAACACGAGCTCCGCGATAGCGGAGCTCCGTCGTCACTGTCTAATTCATGTCTTACTAATAATTATGTTTTACTAATAAATTATGATTTGCTACTATGATGATTTGTGAATGTCATGGTTTGCGAATATGATGTTTTGCTTTTATGATATTTATGAGCATAACATGTTTTGCGAATGCGATATCAGCATGCACGAGCTTAGAATATTAATGTCCGCTTCTCACTACTATACTCGTATCGTATCTAAGCGAACTTGTTGTTTTAAGTCTAGAGTATGAAAGAGGTTTCAAAAAAATACATGAGGGGACAATCTCACACCAATTGACCTACCCCAAGTAAGCTCTAGGCTTGTACTATGGGTACAAAAATATATTTATTTATTCAAATAATTTTACTACATAGGTATGTCAAGTGCACAACATAAATTAAATACCTACATATTATGTACATTGCCAGGCATTGCAACTCAGAAGAGAGGTAGATTGATTCGTATACCATACAATGCTAGTGCATTGTATGGTATACGAATCAATTTACCTCATATAATATCATAATTAACTAGTGTTAATTATGATATTTCTAAGTTATCAAATATTTATAGACGGCGTACTGTGACTTCTATGTTATAAATAGTTATACGTTTGCAAAGGCATTGAGAGCGAAAATGGAATGTCAAGTTATATCTCCGGCTATTTTATCTATCCGAAACATCAAAGCCGTGTAGAGAAGAAGATACGTGAAGACGGTTATTTC
This sequence comes from Acleris sparsana, assembly GCA_923062465.1. Classification (NCBI taxonomy): domain Eukaryota; kingdom Metazoa; phylum Arthropoda; class Insecta; order Lepidoptera; family Tortricidae; genus Acleris; species Acleris sparsana. The sequence continues at coordinate 12,642,409 of OV281296.1, forward strand.
GCATTGCATTTCCTCGCAAAGGACGAGGAGGAAATCGCATTTTCGGATTTACTACATCCGGTTCACCTTTGCTCAAGAATAAAATGGAGAAAGGTCTTGTACAGTCACATCAAGGGAATGTTAACTTGTGTTGTGCACTTCCTACTCTTCGCAATTTAGCCGAGTAGGATACGCGAGTATAACTAACTATACCGGATTTGCATTACACGGCCGAAATACGAACAGTGGCAAGTGGCTCAACATTCCCGTGTTGTGACTGTACATGAGAACAGACGTAGAATAGATATATAAAAAACCGGCCAAGTGCGAGTTGGACTCGCGCACGTAGGGTTCCGTACCACTATACATCTAAATAAATGTTTTTCTTTATTCTTAAGTATATTGCAGTTGATTGAATGAAAGGTAAAATGCGGTTTACGATTTATAACGTATTAAAAAAAACTGATTATTAGATCTCGTTCAAACCAATTTTCGGTGGAAGTTTGCATGGTAATGTACATCATATATTATTTTTACATTTATAATTCCCTTATTTTAGAAGTTACGGGGGGGGGGGGGGACACACACACATTTTTCCACTTTGGAAGCGTCTCTCGCGCAAACTATTCAGTTTAGAAAAAATATATATTAAAAACCTCAATATCATTTTTGAAGACCTACCCATAGATACCCCACACGTATGGGATTGATGAAAAAAAAAAATTGAGTTTCAGTTCTAAGTATGGGGAACCCCAAAAATTTATTGTTTTTTTTCTTTTTTTGTATGAAAATCTTAATGCGGTTCACCGAATACATCTACTTACAAAGTTTCCATAGTATAGCTCTTATAGTTACGGAATAAAGTGGCGGTGACATACGGCCGGACAGACGGACGGACAGACATGACGAATCTATAAGGGTTCCGTTTTTTGCCATTTGGCTACGGAACCCTAAAAACCAATATTCATCCGTGTACTAGGTATCGTGTAGGATCTTTCAAATATACTCGTTGAAAGTTTTTTACGTTAACAAGGAAAAAAAATGTGAAAAATTACATCCAGTGACATCTTCTTGGCTCTTAAACAAAATTTATCAATTCATTCGGACTGCAAATATTCTTTATGACTATTCAGAGTTTTTTTTATGACGTGCCACGGGCGAAAGATATACCGCTAGAAGACTTGTATTGGTGTTCTATAATAAGAACAGTTATACCTATTCTATTTTTAAGGCTAGTTATATTGGTTCCTTCCTAACAGCAAATGCGGAACGATTTAAGCTTACACAAGCAATTCTCAATTCGTTAATTGGAAACTTATCCAATTCTCAAATTCTAGCTACGAACCCTACCCTTTTTAAGGAGCTGACTTGAACATTTTGTTTAGGTGTTATAAACAACTAAGTTTCCATATTGTTTTCCACATTCGCGAACCTGAACGCTTCGTAGATTTGTAGAGAAAGATGATAGAGATGTTTCGTCACCGGATCTCATTATTAAATCCAAGTTTATCAAGGTTGATTGTTCGATTAGAATGACACTCCGCGTGAAGTTGTTTTGAAATAAGCAAGCTTCAAGGATGCCTATTGTAGCTTATACATCCTGAGAGTTTTTACACGGTTAGTTTTCAAAAGATCGAATTTTCCGAACGATGTCCATAAGGTAGGGCCTGTCCACATCACCGCGGCGTACGATGCGGCAACGCACCGTCTATCTGTACGGACTCGGCAACGTGCCTCTCTACGGTGTCGCGCTGCGGTGCTGTGAATAGGCCCTTAGAAAAGCATTACTTTATGAAATCGTATAACTGTCCAGGATTTTTATATTTTTATATTTAAAACAAACCTAATAACCTAACCTACAGGTTCAATAGGTATATTACGTGTTTAATAATTTTCAGGGGTACTTAATGGATTCAGAAAAATGCATTAATCAGCTTCTTGTCCGGGGAGGCGAGACGAGGCGGCGCGAGAATTTTAATTCGTATTAAAAAACAATTCCCAATAATTGTTCAATAAAAATTTCAATTCTTGTCTCGCATCGCGTCGCCGCCGGCGGAAAAGCAACTTTATAAATGTATAAATTTTGGGGTAAATGAGACTGTTTGGATCGAAAATTCGATTTGGAACTGCGTTGTGCAGGGTTTCCTTTCTTTTTGTTTAATTTGTGCGGCACCTTAACTTTTTTTTTAAACTTAAATAAAAAAATAGACCTTGCCCCTTGGTATTTGAAATTTCGCAACACTACAAAAAAGTATAACGTGCACAAAGTTAGTACAGAAAGGCGTTTGGGTACCCCTTCGCTTTACATACTCGTATATGTCCAGGCAACTCCTAATATTAGATTATTGTTCATTTCAGAATCCTTCAACCCTGAAAAATCTAGTCCCCGATTCCAAAGTTATTCATCCTGAAAATGAATAGTGATTTGTTCACCCATTCACCGCTCGAGACTCGCCGAGAGCTGCTCTCGTCACGCCCGCGACGCACCTTTTGCGTCAAAACTTTTTATGCTAAAAATCCTTCAAAATGAATTGTCGCGGGATCAAATACGCTTATGTTGGATGGTTCCCAGAATTGTGTTCATGCGCAGGACGGAAAAGTGAATGGATTAATTCATTTTTTTTAATTTGTCGTCCACGGGATAATGATGATGCCTAGTAAAATTATGCAATTAAAGCTCATTGTTTTTAATTTAAACCCTGCCTACAACAATTAACGGTTTTCGATCGGCTTCATAACTCATTCGGCTTTTTAAATTTCAATTTATATAGATTTACCATAAACAAGTGACATCTCCATAATAAATTAAATAACTAACACATTACGAAAAAGTAAAAACAATTGCAAAAACCTAGCAGTTTTATTATAAAAAGGATTTCAAAATAGAACGCCTCCGACGTAACTCATTTCTTATTACTCCCCTTTGCTTCCTTTCAGAAGATCTGAAAAGGGCTAGAAGATTTATTATACGAACAGATCGCCCATCAGTTATTGAATAGATTAATTAAATTTTCATTTACAAACAAAGTTCTGCCTTACCGAACTTTTTGACATTATTAAATCGTTTGACTTTGATTTTGCTTTAGACAATCAATATCAGAAGCTGTGAACGATTCTCACTCAAAATCAGGTATAATTTTTATTAACTTAGGGAAAATATTAGAGAGGATGTGTCTTATATTTACGTATAGACTGCTGAACAGGTATTGATATATCAATTAGCTATACGTCTGAAGATTTGTGTTAGTTTTGTAAGTTTTGATCATTATAAATAGTGAAATGTAATGATAAAATAATTAGTTCTGGTTTTTTTCTGGTGAGTAACAAGTACCCAAAGTACGACAAACCCACCATGGCCGCCCAATAGTGACGATCAAATTATAACCGTGCCATCGCATGAGCTGCTACTGTACTCACGGAAAAATAAAATGGATCAGCTTACGATCAACTTTCAAACAAATCGATGGAGTTTATAAGTCCGTCAGTGTGTATGTGTATTTTGGTAAATGTTTGAAGGATCCTTTGTTTCGGTAAGCTGATTAACTCCGGGAATTCTATATAACTCTCTGGAGAGACACAGGGGTCCAGTACAAAGGCTTCAACCCAAGGATTAGGTCCAAGGAGGCCGGTTATAGTTTCAATAATGCAGGCATTGTCTGTGCCCTGGGCTATGGAAATTTATGGATCATAACATTTTGGAAACGTAATACGGAGGGTATTGTGATTTGTAAGGTAGAACAGCTGTTGTAGTTTAAGAGCAGACGCGCGGATTATGTTTATTAAACAGTATAGCGGTTTTATATAATTGACAATGTGGGGGTTCGATTGCAAGAGATTTGAGTTGAATCTTTGATAATTGTAATCGTACATTCAATACTTAATAATAATAATAATAGCTTGAATACAGTAAATAGTTATGGCCTGAAAGTTTTTCAAGTCAAGTAAAACCCAGACAAGCTGTAAAAATAGTATGTGTATTCACTTATTGCATCTAAGTACACGAGCTTAAGAGTATTTTTAATCCACGTAGTTGCGCCCTTTTCCTATTTTTAACGTACATGGACGCAATCGTGTCAGATCAATTTAAGTGACGGATTAAAAACACTTTTCTTTAATAATTTTAACAATGGTTTAGTAATATCTCCGTGTTTATGATTGTATACTATACTACTAGGTATATTAAATTTTATTTCAGGCAACAAGGCCCATATTTAGAAATACCTTACAGATGAACATACATACATAACAAAGTATACTTAACTATAAATTAACATAACAACTAAAATAGCTAGTCGGCGACCATGAAATCCACGAAACAATAAGTTTGATTCCACATGCGCGTAATTTATGTTACATTCGGTTTCATACAAACCTCTTGTTAATTCATACTGCGACGCAAAATCAGCTGGCCTTTTGTAAGCAGCAGAAATGACGCGACCAAAATTACGCGACTCACAACTCAAAAAATTACGCTCGTGTGGCTTCACCCTTATAGTCGCTAATTTTGGTGACGGCAATTTTGGCAAAACAGGACCACGCTGTTCTGTCACCTCGGTGTTAGTTTTAAGTTTTATATTGTTATATACATGTATGTTACTCTATAAGGTATTCGTAATTATGAGCCTCGTTGCTCGAAATAAAAAAAAAATATTCTTATAGTAATAGTTCCATATTTCAGCGTATAAAATATAAAGACATTTAAAGGTCTTGACTTCGCTCTTTCTCGTTAGGCCCTGCCTTTCTGTATATTTTTTAACAATTCGTAGGCTACTAGCTCTCAGGCTATGCGGCCGTTCCAGGCGTCTAGGGTATCGTTGATCTTGAACCCCAATTTAATTGAACGGTGCCTCAGCGAGAAACGTGTTAAGGTTATGTTGTTCTTGCATTTCAGATGAGCGCTGAGCGCAGAAGGCACTGTTTTACTTGAAGTGTTTCGTGTAATAGAATCAAACTCAATAGGGTGGTTGTCGCTTGGTCCTATGAATGTCTGAAAGGTTTATTAACCCCTCGTATAACGAAGGTGAAAAAAGTATCTAGTTTTAATCTCATCGGATTATGATTTATTTCAAAAAAATACAAAAAAAAACTGCAAATATTTTGAGCACAGCATCTGTGCCAAGACATACGACGGGTCCGAATGAAGTGGGAAATTAATTATACGAGTATATGAAGTCGGGGGCGTCGTCTCGTTTCAAATAAATATCTACAGGCTTTGACGCTTGATACGAGTAAAAGTAGTTAATTTAAGAAAGAAAGAAAAAAATAACATTATTTATCTATTCGTGACATAGATAACATAACAAAGAACAGATTATCACGTACAAGAAGAAAGTAGCCACGAAATGGTTCATGTTAAACATCTGTTTTAATTAAGTGTTGTCCGTTGGTAATAAATGTTATCAAGTGTTACTAGTAAACATAATTGTAGTTTATATATTAACATTTTTATCGAACTGTAATTATGACGCACTATGACAGAATCTAATAATGTTAGTACAACTACCGCAAACACATCTGTTAAAGAGTAGGATTCATAGTAATAATCTAGGACCTAGGTAGCATACACTGCGAATAAACTATGCTAAATAAAACGTGTTAGTCTATGGTCCAGCGACAACAATAGACCGTTCCGTGAGGTTCCGTGGTAATAAACTTCTAATAAAAGCGCATGCGCAAATATACAGACGCATTTAATTACATATGTAATGTAATGTAACGAACTGAGATACGCTTACAAAAAACTTGCTGAGAAACTATTACTTAGCCACTATTCATTGGATAATTTGGGTGAGATTTGCGACACACTTCGACCATGATATGAGCCAGGCATGCTATATATTCTGGAATATTGGGGAATTCTTACCGGAGCGCAATAAAGGGATTAGAAATAAACCATATCGCGGTATGTACATTTAAGATTACTGATTGGCTTTACTGAAATATTGACGTAACTAGTATTCAATAAACACGTGTGCGAATAAAACCCAGCCAGCACATAAAAACAACCTTACTCTATTAGGCTGGCCATTTGAACTTGACGTTGCCGATGACTATAAAGATTTATGTAACGTCACACCCGTAGCGGTAAATGTGTAACATTAATCCTGTTACAAACCGTACAAATCATCTCGAGATTTCGGGAGCATCTTATTCTGCCAAAAGAAAATGCCGAAAATGTTTTCACTCGCGTGCGATGAGGAAAGGTGCTCTAACGATTACTAACTGACTCAGCTGAATGTAAGTAATATTCCCCACAACTATATCAATGAAATTGATGGATTAACTTTTCTGTCTGACGAAACTTTAGATATGTGTATTCTAGGCGGTAAAATCCAAATCGTATTTGATTGATTATTACTGTCAAGTAAATATTTAAGACCGTGCCGTGTGGTTGCCGGCTTAGAATAGTGCCACTAAGGGATTAAAGGCAAGTATTGTTAGGCGATGGGCTTGCAACCTGTCACTAATATACACCGTGTTTTTTTTGATTTACGATAACTTTAAGGGAACGTTCTTTAGGTCAAACAAAATTAATTTCCCGAAGTCAGACAAATGATAAGTCTAACGCTTTTAAAGATATTTTGAATTTAGAGATATTTAGATTGATAACAACAATTTTCTTTTAATACTTATGACTTATGAGTAAAGAGTTTCCAATTATTAGGTTTGTATACGCGTCAATCTAAAGTGACAATCTTGTACCTATCAAGTGTTATCTTTACTTGTGTGTGTATGTCACGCCAACATAGACGTATTTGACACTGATTATTAGTTAACTCTAAAGGCCCTTTTAGAATGACCAAAGATAAAAGATTTCATTATTTTGTTCTAAACTGAAAAAAAAAATATTTTGCAATATTTAAAAATCCAATCTACCATTTAGTTTCTATGGATATACCTAGTAATATGCCGAAGTTATCGTAAATCAAAAAAAACACGGTGTACACTGGTAAACATCTTGGCCTGTATGTGCAAAATGTGGTTATAGAATTAACAAGTTAGAGTTGTTGGTAATTCTGTAGCTCTGCGTACCCCACTCTGGGATGAAGGCGTGACGGTATATATTTATGTATGTAAATAAGACCTATCAAAACGTTGATAATACTATAACAACTTAAAAACGATATGGTTTTTACTTTGTTGAATTTTCGCGTGCCGTAAGAAATGGAAACAAAATAAAGTGCTTGGGGATTTTTTAATTTCATTCTCACGATTTTTAAACACAAGCCCGCCTAAATTAAAGGAGCATTATTTAATTTGTTTTATTCAAAAAAGAATTTGTAGAATTTAATTAACAAATAAAGGTTGGATATCTTTTGTAAAATTTTCTTTACTTTAGTCAGTTGATATTTCGGCAAATTAATTAAGGCAATTTGTGTTTTATTTAGCGTTCTAATAAGTATCGATTGAAGTTAAATTGTCAAGAGTGCCATTATATTATTTTGACATTGTTTATCATCATCATAACTGAAGAGCTTCGTTTTTATCGGTAAAGTATCGTTAGGTTCATGATTTCTGATACGATTACCTTAATTTTCTCTTTCACTTTCTCAATGTAACTTCGTCTGCGTCACCCTCTGTCTTTATTGCGTATTTTTTTTCCTTCTATGATGCAGTTTAAAAAGTTTTGGTGTTATACAAGTGTCCTGTCATCTTCCCTCTTCTATTGTCTATGTTTTTTACAGACTTCTCTTTTCTTTTCTAAGGACTTCTTTATTTGTTTTCATCTCCGTCCCATCGAATATAATAAATACTAATTAAATACACAACTTCCATCGCATTTCAGTCAGCGAGTACTATTTACAATTCTCGCTTTTAGCACTTAGGTACTGTTGCAGTGTTGGCAGCATTGACATACACAATTCGATCAGGTTATAAGCGCTCTTTCGAGTGTAATTTACCAACGTGACATGATATGATTGTCAATCTTGCTTCAGGCCCTCTATTCAAGGCGGTAAACAACATATCGTCTTTGACCAGCGCCTCTATTCAAGACTGTAAAAACCATATCGTTTTTCATCTTTTATCGTATGAGCAACGTTTTATAGCTATTTATTTGACAGTAATGACGGCCGAGTTAGAAACTGTTGTATTTCTGGCTTATCAAAAGAAACAAAACCATAACAGGGTCAAATACGATTTGGATTTTACCGCCTAGAATAGAGGCGTTTTTATGCTATTGTCTTTAACTTGCCATATCGCCATTGTTGTTAAGTAAATATGACCAATCAACACGTTGACCATACGATAACAGTTCAAAGATGACTATGGTTTTATCCCCCTGTCGAATCTTGCAAGTCAATATGGAACCAATTTCTCCTATCGGAATTTATAAAACATGACAATGCAACATTGTTATGTCTGAGAGCTGATCTGATCATGCAATCGGAAGGTGGCAACATGATCTTCGCTATACTTCGAAGTGGCTCCACCGACTTTGGATCCGTTAGTATAGTTACGATATACATAACGACAAAAAACACAGTCAGCAACAAAACCTGCCACATTTTCTGACCTAAATCGAATTGATCTGCAATTTTCTAGGAATTACCGTAACTTTTTATATTAACTGCTTAAATCCTAAGTAACAAATTTAATCAACGTATTACGAATTCCAACGATGGTAACATATGCGGAGTTGACAGTACGAGATACTAAACAAACACAGAACAAGTCAAGTCCCAAGTCAAGTTGCCTGTAACTGAGGTCCTTGATTAAATTCCCACAGACATATGGACATTGTCTACGTAAATACGGGTCTTATTGACGTAATGTGCTCGTATTTATGTTGTGTATTTGCGTTGCATGTGTGAAACCGTTTATATTGTAGGATCATCTTTATAGTTTGTAAACGTTTCCAACGGCCGAGGTGGGCCTTCGACCAGTACTGAACTTTTTGCATCTAGGAATTTCCAGATGCTTTGGGCAGTGAGGAGTCGTATCTCTTGTGGGTCCACGATATGTCGCCCGAGGTGGATATTTCCTTTGCACAGTAGTGGTCAGCAGGAACAGAGGATGTGCATTGCTGTCTCCTCTGTTTCCTGACAGAACCTGCATGTCGTGTCTTGTTTCATACCCATACAGATGTCTGTTCAGTTTACAGTGGCCAGTTAAGATCCTAGTCACTGCGCAAGTTTTTACTCTTTTGAGTTATAGAATCTCTTTGGAGAGCTTGCTTCTGAACCCTTAATTTTTGATTTCGAATGTTTTTGTCCTTTTGTGGACTTCCACAGCTCGGTCGCTCTACATCTATATAGGTCGCTTCGCAGGGAATAGGCTTTTTGTTTTGTGATGCCACAAAACGGCTCCGCGCCGACAGGGGGTTGTCAGCACCGTTCCTAGCCTGCTATTTCGTTTCCATCAATGCTGGAGTGCCCTGGTACCTATCTCAGAATTACTTTGTTGGAGTCTCCTAGGGCATTTAGGTTTTCTTTGCATTCCAACCAATACTTAGATACTTATAGTTTCTCTTTTGTATGGTTATTAGAATAAGGGATCTGGCCACGAAAAGTATTTAAAATATTTTGACGACGCGCTACCCTAGTTGGTAGTGACCCTATCTACGAAGCTAGCGGTCCTGGGTTCAAAATCCCGGTAAGGGCAGATATTTGTGTGATTAGCGCAAATATTTGTTACCGAGTCATGGATGTTTTCTATGTATTTAAGTATATATTTCTCTATATAAGTATTTTTATCGTTGTCTAGTACCCATAGTACAAGCCTAGAGCTTAGTTTGGTACCAGATCAATTGGTCCCCTGATATTTATTTATTTATTTATTTATTCACTGCCACCAACTATGAATTATATGTAATTTCAATACTCCAGGAGTGTCACTGGCTCTGACTGAATAAGTCAAGGGTTCAATTGTCGCTTCGTCTAGGACGTGAACATTGGCGTGCACTCTGTTTTATTAAACTCGAGAGCGGTGGGTCATTCTCGTTTATTCCACAACGTGTCCTGCAAAAATCATGAAAGAAAGAACTCTTATTTTCAGCTAGAATTTACTCCCGACGTCATATGCTGTACCAGTTGTTTATACCGTTACCGTTAATCCGGAGTAAGAAGTCATCATTGTTTTGGCCTAAATAACGTCAAACAAGAATTAAAAGCCCGACTACTTCTTTTAATTTTGTTTGTTATATAAATATATATCGGCGTATATTTTTTTTAACTAATTTTAAAATCGGGCCCTCCTATCAAGCTCTACAAGGGAACAAAGAAGCATATACACTTATAAGTCAAAGAGATGACCTCCCTTGGGCAGTCGTAAATCAAATATTAAGAAATAATGTTCTAACTAACAGGCAAATGCCCAGGAACAGAGCCACAGATTGTTTGGCTGCTATACGTACGTACGAGTATGTACAATAGAAACATTCCAATTTGCACACATGTGCAAAGGTTACGATAACAAAGCTTTGAGATTCTGCTAACCGCCACACACCTGCAAAAACAACTACACATGGGTGTTGTGATTATATCTTCTATTAGTTTAAGTTTAGACCGAGAGATGGCGTTAGCGTTTATGTTCGTGAAATTAGAGTGTTCATGTTAATTATCGCAACGGCCGTTTAACAATGTATATTGAATACTATTAATTTACCAAATAAAATTAGGCATTGTTAGTCCTGGGTTTTTAACGGTTTATAAGGACATAAAATTAATAAATTGGTACATAAACTGCGCGGAAAAATACTAAATAAAAGTGTCGCTAAAAACAGCTTAAGTATACATGCCAAATAAATGTATGGTCACATGACTTGGTGATTTTATTTTCTATTTAATAATCGCATTTATACCCTATATTTGTTAAGTTAATGAAAACATCTAAAAAAAAAAACATTTATTTTTTTGTACAAACCTTATGAAAAATACTTTTCGTCCTATTCTCAGACCTACTGAATATACACAAAATCGGTCAACCATCTCAGAGGAGTTTTATTACAAACACTGTGACACGAGAATTTTAAATATTAGAGATTCAATATTTCAATACGGTTCGTGACTGTGATGACACTAGTCTAGATTTCGCCAGTTAATTTATCGCTCTTCGGTCTAGAATACTTACAATTGAAAGGATTTTATTTTCTGTAATCGTATTCAATCGAACAATATTCGAAAAAAAACCAAGTACCTATGTAATTAGACGAGCAAATTCGACGCAATGTCAATAGCCAACATGACAAAAAAACACAAAATATTGTTGAACGAATTGCTATTTAATCCTTCCTAATTATTCTGAAATAAGTATAACATCGTATTATAAAATCTATTCCTTCCATTGTTGAGTTATGATAACAACTGACGTGTGACTTTAGGATAACCGTTGCAATTATAACAAAACAGTACCACTAGGGCATGCTCCCGGGAATTCCCGGTACTGAAAAAACCGGGAAATCCCGGGAATTATCATTGCAACTGGTACCGGTACTGGCGAAGAAAATCCCGGTTCAACGGTTTCTTCGGTACTGAGTTTGTGACTAGACTAATTGTCATTTTTTCAATTAAAAAATACATGCGGTCCGGGTGACGCTTTCACCCGGCCGATTCGCACAAGCTCGGTTTTATTCGGATGCGAAAGACTTATAAAAATGTTAATAATGCGTGTTTTTTTTTGGCGCCTATTGACACTTGTTGATTGGTTTTCTCATTTTATTCATTTGTTTTGTCCTTTGTTGATTATTCTGGATTAAATACTTAATAATTATCACTTAACTGGTTTTTTATCTAACAAATTCACCATTAACAAAAAAAAATACAAACAATTTACTCAACACCGAAAAATACCGAAATCCCCGGATTTCCCGGTTCTTACTCAGTACCGGAAATCTTAGTCCCGGTTCTGGAAATGGTACCGGTACCGCATGCCCTAAGTACCACTAAAGTACCGAAACATGACCAGTTTTTTATGTAACAATTTTCAGCCAATATTTATATAAAGATTTTGCACCCAGAATCATCAATTTATATTTTGTCTTCTTTTTTACTTCTGTGACAATTCTCAGTCAACCTAGTCTAAAATAGCTCTACAGTTATTTGGTAAAGTATACTACTTTAAGAACAGTACAGTCGAGAGTATAAATTATTTCAAAACGAGCCTCTAATCAGGAACGGAAAATCATAAAACAATTGCCAATCACGAACGCACCTTTAACCCTCTTTTGTTCAATTTGCGCATCTTATTTGAATTCCGAATCCGGGCTGAGCAAACAGAGAGTAACGAAACACAAATAAGAGACGTTTTTCGGAGCTTTAACATAAGAATGTTGCTGGGAATTTGCAATACTAATATACACCGTGTTTTTTTTGATTTACGATAACTTTAAGGGAACGTTCTTTAGGTCAAACAAAGTTAATTTCCCGAAGACAGACAAATGATAAGTCTAACGATTTTAAAGATATTTAATTTTTAAATTTAATCAGTTAATCACGTTTAACTAGTGTAAAAGGCTCTTAATTGATAACAACAATTTTCCTTTAATACTTATGAGTAAAGAGTTTCCAATTGTTAGGTTTGTATACGCGTCAATCTAAAGTGACAATCTTGTACCTGTCAAGTGTTATCTTTACTTGTGTGTGTATGTCACGCCAACATAGACGTATTTGACACTGATTATTAGTTAACTCTAAAGGCCCTTTTAGAATGACCAAAGATAAAAGATTTCATTATTTTGTTCTAAACTGAAAAAAAAATTTTTTTTTCAATATTTAAAAATCTAATCTACCAATTAGTTTCTATGGATATACCTAGTAATATGCCGAAGTTATCGTAAATCAAAAAAAACACGGTGTATAATAAATATTTCCTTAGTGGGAACTACCCTAGGCTAGACAATAACGACACGTACCAGCAAAGTTTCAAGTCTTATCAGTTATTGATTTCGAGCTCGAAATTCAACCTTTATTTTGCGTAGGTAATGCAAGATTGTTCCGACAAAATTATTAAGCAAAATGTGAGTTGAATATTAAATTGACTACCAAGAGTCGACCTTTGATCCGCTTTTGTGCTTGTCTTTGATCACAGGTTTCCTTAATTGCTTGTTTTATTGTGGAGAGTTAGAGATTCAATTAGACAAGACAGTTTCAAAAGCAAAATAATAATTTTATACAACGTGTAGATGACAGATGCCTATGTCACTTTTGCCTAACTTTAGGTAGTGTTTTAGAGCTAAAAGTACTATACTTTTTAGCTTTAAATAATCACAAAGCATCCGTGGAAGCCTTGTCGAAAACTTTTTCTCAAATTAGTACCTATTCAGCTGCCGAAAAGAATCGCCGTTTCGGTCTTTATGAGCCCAATTCGATTGTGTTGGCCCCGTGATCAATCGAAATTTGAAACTTTGTCAATGAAACCGAGCTGTGACGCCAACTGTACCTGTTGCGCAACATATTGACATTTTCAACGCTACGTTCAACACAATGGCGGTTAGATACTTAAACTTATTTCAAACTTCTTAGACACTCAGGTCTATTTTGCGCTGTGAACCATGACAGACTTAGCCGTTGTTGGTGCTGAAACGGCGGTGCGGGTATATCGGGCATTGAAAGGGTTAACATATAATTTATTTGAGGTTCTGGGCCCGCGTGAGGACCATGACGTATAACCCCTCATCTTAAGAAAAGGCTGTGCCCCGCAGTGGCAGAAGGATGTATACAGGCTGATGTTATGTGTTGACGTTATTCGCAACTACTTACAAGAGTTAATAACTGGCGGAAATACAACTGCAACGGAATTGTTATCAAAGGAATAGTGTCTACTATTTGCTTGAATTAATTGGTAATCCAGTTCTGTTTAAGCAGGATTTCGCTGAAATAGCGCAGAACCAACAAGTATGTTGACTTAATGGTTTACGGCTCAATCGACCCAATCTTAATCTTTGTGTAGTAAAAAGCTTTCGTTTATCGCCGCTTTTACAGCTTACATGACCTGAAAAAAAATACAAATTTAATTTAAAGTAGGTCTAGGGAATGAAAATAACCATAATCTAAATAATTTTATAGATTTATTGTTAATAACCGGTTAAATGGCATTTTATAATTTGTACTATTCTTGTGTTATTTTTTTATGTCAATCTAATTGTGGTAAAAATACTTACGTACGTATTTTATACAATCTACAACGTGGCTCCGCGTTAAATTTAAATTCATCTGGTAGGTATTCGATATTACGTATGAAAAAAAAACAATGTTAGACATGTTTTTTAATGATCCTGATCTTAAAATTACAGACTAATACGGCTTGTGTTCTAAAAACTCAATACTGTACGTCACTTAAAAAAAAAAGATCATATATATGAGCCGATAGACGTCCACATCTTCCCCAAAAAAAAAAGGATTATCATAACATCTGATTTTTAAAATAAGCTAATTAAACGAAAAGGCCTAAGCAACTGACAATAATACCAACAGACGGAAGACTTCTCTAGATTTCCCTAATCGGAATCATTAAGATCGCAAATGGTTTATGCCGTGTACTTCAGCAACAGTAGCGTTATAAAACGCACCCTTTGTGATGTTTCTGCGCACCAAAGAGAATGTAATTTACATTTTTATGAGAGCGCCAGGTGATTTTAAAAGCATTTGCGGAGCCGCGGCCGGGAAATTAATATAAAATTTCGTTGTTTACTGTTACCTAAAAAATTTACCGGACGAATGATGGTGGAGTAAAAATTGAGCTCGCTTATTCATAAAGTACCCTTGGGGCAGCGATTTTGTTTACAAAAACGTATTCCTTTTGAGACGATGTCGTTCGTTAAACAAACAAAACGAAAGGAAAATACTCAGTAAAATTTCTCATTTAGTAAGTGGGACAGTGAACGAAGGAGCTGATACGCCGACCGGGAAACTTTATCTTTCTAGCAACATAACAGCAACTCTTCATTTAATTAAAAATATCTGTCGTCCTGATTGGCTAAGCGACACGCGAACTTTAGAATTCAATCAAATTGCCAATCAGACACGGTAGATTATAGTCGCCTGCACTGTTACTTTTAATCATGCCTAATAGAAACATCTGACCAAAGTAAACCTTTTTTTATTATTATCACTAAACATTCTGTCACACTGTAGACAAAACAAAGCCTCATTGATTAAACTATAGTTTCACATAAAGTGCCAGACCCTTCGGCCCTTGTCGGTGATATAAAGGTTCATCTCATATGTCCAAATGGCAGTCAGATGTTCGAAACGTCATAAAACGGCGTAAAGAGGGATCTTTAGGAATGGCGCGGTCCGTGAATGGACACTTCGCTTGAGCACTTTCAATCCTTCTTATTCTTTAAATGCTAGTGTTGCTATTTTAGCAGCCGTTTTTAGGAAAGCTGCTAGTGGCATTATTTTGATTGGATACTTTATACAGGATGTTTCTGTAAAAATGTTTTTAGATTTTTTATTTGATATTTATTTTTAAGGGTATTTTCATCATTAATACATTAGTTATTAAATGTTCATATTTTTTTCATTTTTTTTATTTATTGGTAGGAAATCCAACAGTTATAACACAACACAAGACACAAGAATAGGAAACACAAAACCAATTAAAGGATTTCACATGAAGTGACTGAGTAGCAAACATAAAGTTAAATACAAACTTTAAAGGTATACGCACTTACACAAAAACACTTGCGCAAATAAAAGGTAAAATTAAAACTACTGGTTCAAAACCAAAAGGTTCTCTTTCCTAGGTTATTTATCCTTTGACATTTACATAAAGGACCTCAAACAAAAGTGACTGACTAAAAGTAATTTAATTTAGGAATTCCACAGCCAAATACAAAAACAAGGACCTTTGGCATTTGGGTAAATCAATATTTAATGAGCAGCGTACCTTCGTCTTTTATTTTATTTCGGATTTTGGGCACATTCGCATTAGCCTAATAGGATTTTAAGTGGGGGCAGGTGTGACCCTGGGTTGCCATGAACTTGCACTTTGACCAAATCTAATTTCGTGACTAAGAAACTTTGTTTCGAAATTGCTGAATTCGATTACGATGAAAATCTGTTTTTTAAATTCTTCTGAAAATTGGCCGTTTTAAATGATATTTAGAGATAAATATTTATAAAGAATATTAAAAAGTTTCAGAATGCCAAATTGAATTGTGTTGTGTTTTTTCTTTGTTTTCATTACTTTTTATCTTTATGTCGTCTGATTGTTTATAGTTCTTAAGTGAAATTATGCATACTCTCGTTTCGGTGTCTGTACGAGACTCAATGTCAGTGGCCTTTATTATAAATTGGTTTGCTTTCACCGACAGCACCTCAATTATTTCATTAATGCATTGGTTTTCCTAACTGAAGCCTTAAAAAAACTTGTCAAAAGATTTTGACAGATGAAGTGGTGATAGTCTTAAATGTCCCTCATTTTTAACCCTCGGCGTGAAATGAGGGGTATAAGTTTGACCGCCATGTGTGTGAGTGTGTCTGTCTGTGACACCGTAGCTCTTGAACAGGTGAACCGATTTGGATGCGTTTTTTTTTATTTGAAAACATCTTTACTAGCGGTCCTTAACTAGATTTCATGAAAATCGGTTGAACTTAAAGAAGGAGTCGTCATTATATCGGGGGTTTTATCTAATAGATACCGAACTATTAATTACCAATCTTAAGGGTTATCCTAAGAGTACCACGGAAGTGTTAGTAATGCCCCTCCCTGGGTGAATAAAAAAAATGTACTTTGTTATGGACTCAATTAAAAACAACATAACTTTTTCCTTTGTGTAACGAAAATTAGCCATGCAATAATTTGGCAAATTTTCGTTACACAAAGGAAAAAGTTATGTTGTTTTTAATTGAGTCCATAACTACGTAAAAACAACATTTTTCATTTTTTATCTTCAGTTCAGCTGTTTAACTACATGGTCAGTTGTTATCCTCTTTCCTAGTTACTTTAGTCAGCCTTGTTTCAAAGTTCTCGTAACCGTAAATTTAATTACGATTTTAGGGTTTCGCCATGTCCGTCCGTCCGTCCGTCCGTCCGTCCGTCCGTCCGTCCGTCCGTCCGTTCGTCCGTTCGTCTGTCTGTCCGCAGCCTAGCTCAGAGGACCCTTAGTACTAGAAAGCTGTAATTTGGCATGAATATACAATACACATAAATCACGCCAACAAAGTGGTAAAATAATAACTTGAACATTTTTTTTTACTGTTCCTCCCCTACCGGTAACGTGGTGATGTAATTTTCTTTTCTCGTCTACCCCTTAGGGGTGTCGTTGGATTGGTCTTTCTAAAATATTGCCGGTTTGTCCAAACGATTGTTCGATTAAGGTACCTATCCGATTATGAAATATTAAGCTTTAAACAGCTATTTTTTTGTTAGTCAAGTACCCCCTACAGCCAAAACTACAAATACCTACTAAAAATCTGAAAAATATCTTAAATGACAGCACATATAATGAATTTTATAGATAAACTATCACGACTAAGTAGACTTCGTTGGTTCTTGAGTTACAAACGGTTTAAATGTGACGAAATACCTACCCAAAAATAATTTGCGGTGTTGGTAAACTGACCGCGACCTATGTCGATGTATGGGTATAACAGGTTTGCAACGGCATAGCTAACTTTGTCGCGAGGTCTAATTTGTTTGTAGTAACGGCTTCGGAACCCTACACTGAGCATGGTCCGACATGCTCATGCCGTTTTTTTTCCAGGTGAGCGATCTATCCCTCTGGTAACTTCGGAAGTAATTATATCTTGTATATTTATGCCTATGTAATTAATTGCTTTTTTAAATTACGGATTAAGTTAATGTAAACTTTTGCTAGGGCACATGTTGATAATTTGTATGTGTATGTATAAATGACTTAATAGTATGATTATTTATTAGTATCTACAATCCAAGAAACAAATTTGAAACTACTTGTATATTGTTGATTTTTCTATTAGAGCGCTTTGATCAGTTGTTGCATATGACCATGATGGCTTGTAGTACGCGACCGAATTAAAGACAGCACCGGTGCCAATATCTACATAAAAATGAAAATGTATTCTTGAAAATATCAGGTTACATTAAAGTTTGTTTTCGAGCCTAGGGCACATGTTCAAAATTCGAAGTTGTGTATGTGTAAATGACTTAAACAAATAAATAATATTTCAACTGTTCAATCACTATATTATTCAATTATTCATTATGAAATAAAAAAACGGTTAAATTACTTAATCTTTAAATTATTGAAATAGATAACAAAATATTCTCAGTTTTCAAGAACTTTTTACACAAATCACAAAAAGATGAAGAAGAATATTAATATTAAGACTTGTTTTGTGTTCTGGTACATTTTAGATTATAGATTTAGGTCACAAAGATTTTACCTACTTTTTTATATTATGAACAACCACAGTATCTAAATGCCATAATATGTGGTCGCTATCTGTATTTACTTTCATTTCAACTTGAGTAGTTGTGTTCATCTGAAGAGCGCCTAGAGTTATTAGCAATATTATTTATGACTGTATATTTTAACGCCCTAAGAGCCTCCGTATGTTTTTATTTCTAGTCAAAATAATTGTTTTAATCCACCATATTACTTTACCTTCTTGCTCATTAGCCGAAAACTTTCCTGCAAATAAGGGTAAGTTTCACGCATAATAAGTTTCCTCAACACAAGGGAAATAGCCTCAGGGAGATCGTGCATACTGATAGATATACTGCCGGGGATTATCCCAAAATTTGGAGCCTTTAGGCAAATTACTTAAATTGGCTCATTTACATACTCTGTAGTTACTTGTTATTGAATAGTAATCGTTTGATGGATTTCCGTGTCGCAAATAAGTCCCTTATTCAATAGAACCACTTTCGGTAATGAAGTCACATAGTAGATAGGTACGTATGCTTAAACAATCGTTTAGGTACGTATTTAAAGGTTTACTGCCTTTTGGCCGAAATACGTTTGGTCGAATGTATCGTTTCCCAACTGATTCATTTGCCAACCCATATTTATTTTTGTAACTGTAAATATTTCAAGATTTATTTCTGTACCTTCGTGTAGACCGTATACGTTAGGTGAGGTTAGTTTTTATAAAAATCGTGAAATATTTAGAGTTACAGAAATAAAAGTGGGTTGGCAAATGAAACGGTTGGGAAACGAAACATTCGACCAAACGTATTTCGGCCAAAAGGCAGAGAACCGTATTTAAATTATAGTATAAATATCATATAATAGTTTAGACGATAAAGATCTTTGCTGACGTGTTATGGTAGGTATGTCAAGTAAATAAGAGCTATCAAACCGCTGACAATGCGGAAACACGTCAGAAGTAATAAGGTTCTACCGTATAGAACCTTAGCCCAGATATAGTTAATAATCATGCGACATCGTATTTGGTCGACAAGTTCATAATATTAGGGTTCCGTACAAAATATGAAAAAACGGAATCCTTATAGGATCACTCGTGCGTCTGTCTGTCACAGGCAATTTGCTCCGAAACTACTGGACCGATTGAGTTGAAATTTGGTACACATATGTAAATTGATGGATGACCCAAACACAGACGTGCAAATTTTTTTTTTAAATACGGGTACTTTTGGGGTACAAATTAGGAAATAAAAAACAGGTTACGAACCTTACTGTGTCATATAACAAATGAAAGGGCTCCTTATGAGAATCTCAAATATATTTTTGTTATTATTGTAAAATTATAGTATTTTTTCTTGCTTTCTCAGACAGCTTTCATAGCCAATTGAGAAAATACGCCACATACTTAGTACTTTGGTGAAAATCTGTATATGCATGTATTTATAGGTTATTCGTATTTGCAAGTATTGGCCTCGAGATGTAGTGGACTCCGCACGACGCCGACCTTGGCCCGGCTCCGATATGACATTATTCATCAATTCCGGACCTGGTGCGGAACGGGGTTCTGATGCTTGGTATTTAATTCAGAGCTTAATTGTTTTCGCGGCGTCGTCTATGAAGAATGTGTTCACAAATGAACGACCTTTATGTTCAATTGTTATTTTACATACGGATGTTATGATGTAATAAAAAATAGTACATTGTGCATCAAGGGTAGTATGAAGGGAATTACTAACGAGAGTGTTAGAAGCCCGACGCCGAAGGCGGAGGGCTTTTAATGACTCGAGTTAGTAATCCCCTTACTGCCTGTGATACACACAATGGTTTTCATCACATTTGCGAGGAAAAAAAACAAAGAGAAAACACTTTAACTCTGCAAAATATAAAGAAATAACTTTTGACGAACGGGAACGTAAATGGAAACGATATATTTTTTGTGACCTCTACCACAGATACCTAATAACTGCGTTTAGTTTCGACCTGGATTCGAGCCAGATTTAGCCAATTTGATAAAAATGTATAATTACTAAAATTAATGATAAATGTTGATATAAACTTGAAATAGGTATAAAAATAATGAAGTTTAATGAAGCGTATAGGTTTTGTGTAATGTAAGTTAGTCTATAGCTAATTTTTAAAGATGAAATTAGAAACCGATTTAATTTTTGGCTGAAAATTAAACCTCCTTAGTCAGAAATGATGTACGAAAGAGTTGCAAATTTTAAAAAGAAAGTCATTACTCCCTAGGGATGACAAACTCGCCATAATTCCCGCGGGAACAATTTAGGCCATTGTCCTTCTGTATACAGGCATGGAATAACACCATTTACGAGCAAGTGTGATGAAAAACTAATTTATATTTTCGTTTTTAGGGTTCCGTCTCATGGGTAAAAACAGGACCCTATTACTAAGACTCCACTGTCTGTCTGTCTGTCTCCTGGCTATATCTCATGAACCGTGATAGCTAGACAGTTAAAATTTAACAGATGTTGTATTTCTGTTGCCGCTATAACAACAGATATTAAAAACAGAATAAAATAAATATTTAAGTGGGAGTCTCAGACAATGTGGCAGATAATGGTACGGAACCCTTCGTGTCGGAGTCGCACTTGGCCGGTTTTTTTAAATGTTTCTAACTTAAGTACATTACCTGATGCTCTTATGGTGAAGAAAAAACATCGTGAGGAATCCTATACATTCGAACAGCTGAGTGTGCAATTGTAATTGCGTGAAAGATCGTAAAGGGTCGAAGTGTAACAGAAAGGGCTCATCTGCAATATAAAATTATGTACCTACGTAATACTACCGTGTAATCTTTTAATAGAATCGTAGTTTTACGATCACGACCGCCGACGACGACGTGTCATTGATTTTGAAATGTACATTGTATTTAAAACTGGCGTATTCCAGATGTCGACTACCTGTGAACGAAACAGCAAAATTTCCCCGGGCGAATCAACGTAATAACATTTACAGGCGTGCATAATTTCGAGTTTCTGACCCAATCCTATCTTTATACCTAATATACCCACAAAGCCCTTGACACGTTCGCGGCCGGAACCCGATTCGATCCCAATTCCAGGCAACAGGTCATCAAGAGAATGACCTTGATTAGTCCCCTCGCCCCGTTTTGTTAACCCCTAATTGAAAACCTCAATTTTCTGCCCACGTGCACACGGTTCAATTTTCAGCACACCCAATTCAGCTTACCAAGCTGATATGTAAAGGTGTTTCAGCGAATACGTAAAACGGGTAACTCCGGGAATGATAATGAAAATGGCGACTGTTTACGAATACAGCTTTACAGGGTAAACTGGCGAGGTGGCCAAAACTGGAACTAATGTTGGCACATACTAATTTCATTAGGCTTTGCGATGGCCGCGCCAATATGAACCGCTGTTGTGTATTTTTGGTGCTTAAGTATTACGGTTACGGTAATTCGCCGTTGTCCCTCGGGTTGAGTATAGATTGTGAAAAAAATACATAATGGCCGCCGAATATTTAACTAAAGTGGGTGACATTTAGCTCTTGCACTTGCACAGAAAGACGTAGTTTTCAGAGGAGCGATTTCGAAAATCGATAAATACACTCACGAGCAATGGAAATGGGCCACTCCATACATTTCGAATCGATTTTAGTCGATTATTTTTAGTTTTCCTTACGGCTTCGAATCATGAGACGATGTCGGATAGTCTCGAAAACAGACGGTAAGTTGGTATTAAAAACTCCTTACTAATTAAAATTGGAATGTAACGGCTGCCAAAAATAATATAAGACAGATGCCGCGCACCTCGTTAGATCGATTGTGTGATTTTATAATTCGTATTCAAGGTTAAATTTTCTTTGACACCGTGACAAAAGAATACGTAATGTTTCGATAACTAACTCTAAAAATTAGCGTTGACAATTTGCGTTCCCTATGATTTCTTTCCAGAATAGGTCTTTCCGATGCAAACTACTTGAGAACCAGTGCTTTCCAAGAGTAGACCACTGTTCAGAAAAAGCACAACAATAATTTGGAAAAAAAATATATCTTCATATAAATTATTTAGATGTAAGAAAATAAACATTGCCACTTTATCTTTTATATAACAGTGGTAGAAGCTATAAATGAATTGACACAAAGCTTTTAATCACACGTGTTCACTTTGAAAAGCTTTCACAATGAAAAAGCTCGGGTCGTCGAATTAATAGCAATAAATTGCGTAACGAAAATAGCGTAAGAAAATAGAATCGATATATCTCCAAGCATTATGGTGACTTTGTAAATATTAGGGACACAACATTTTCAATACAAAAGCATATTTGGAAAGGGGTTGACTAAATCATGAATTTTTTTATCATATTCGCATCTGAATTCAACATTGTCTTGGAAATATTGTAAACAGTAGGTGTTACTGTAACGCTGGGTTATTTTCCCTGTAGGGAAAAAGGTGGAAACAAAATGGAGTTATATAAAAGAGCGTTTCCAAACAGCTCATGTGTGGAGTTTCTATAAGTGTTTGTAAGTATGGACAAATATTAAATCTGACACAAGCGAAGTGATTTGAGTGCGTCAGTTTTTATGTTGAATATTGTCGTTACCACTAGGGTTGCAAAACCGGTTATGGCCATCTCTACACTTTTTTTGGCCACTCTAAGTTTTAACTAGTTAATACGTACAGCATTATGAAAAAGATTTTTATATTTTAACTGTATAATAATCTTCATTCTGAACTATTTATAAATATTATTTTTAAATTTACACTTTTTTTGATACCCATGTGGCCACAAACGGTACTTCTACCCTACACATGAGCCTCTATTGAACACGGTAAAAATGACATCGTTTTGATAGCTCTTATTTACTTAACAGTACCTAATGACGGCCGCGTTTAAAACAATACATAGGGCAAATAAGACTCGGATTTTACTGCCTAGAGGCCCTGAAGACCCTATTAGGGACGGTAGCAACACGACGTTTCGGTCTTGTAAGTGTATTTTTAAATTATTTTGTGAGCTCGCAGCTCGATACATTTATTAAAAATTTAACTACTAAAAAAAACAAATGTTTGTTTGTCTTTTTTTACATTTTACTCAGATATTATAGTAATTAAAAAAAATATAGATTTGTAGGTAACGATTTTGTCCAACAAAACACCTTAGAAATCAGTTTAAGTACATTTTTACCATGTCCCTAATAATTTGACCCATGTTATATTATTACATACTGAAGCAAGGAACCAGAAACAAGCCACTACACGTTCCGCGCTAGCGGTGGTTTTCTCGGTAATACGTCATCGTTTTATTCCATAAAACTTTTGATTAAGTTACACACAGTAACAGGCAGTTGAAACCGTTTCATTAGTGCTTCAGAAATTACCTGCGAGTGCACAAACTTCGTTCAACAACTGCACAATGCACGAAGAAACTCAATAGGGTTCCATTAAGTATACCTTTCAGCTCGAGTTTAGTGTCATTTAACTTGATGTTGTGTTAAGTTTGTTAGCAACTTGTGTTCGCGGGTATACGGACTGGGATTAGTCAATTATCCGCTGTACGGAAATGTAATAAACGAAGATCGCATTAAAGAGAACGCTGCCAGTTTAGTTAAGGTCATTTGGAAATTATCTTTAGGTATATATATATTATTTTTAATCCACGATGGCGCGCCCCGATACTCAGATTGACGAAGTAAAAGATAGAGTTTCCAAATAATATAGACGGCCTTTTTTTTTTTAAATATCTCGTCTTACGAGATATCCTTGTTTAGTTTAAATATAGACATAGCAATGGTTTTTTGTAGATACCTAATTCGCAGTTCGAGATTCCCGAGATCATGGTTGTTGGTTATAGTGGTGAAGTCAAGTCAAGATATAGAACAAATTCGACGCATAAGTAGTACATATCATGGGACAATCCCACAAAAATTGACCTAGTCGTAAACGGAGCTCTAGGCTTGTACTATGGGACCAGATAACGATATTAATACTTATGAAAAAAAAAAAACAATCAAGACTTTTAAAACAAATACTCGTGCTCATTACTCAAATATTTGTCAATACTGGGAATCGAACCTGGGACCTTCGTAGGCAGTCTCGCTACCAACTAGGCTAACGCATCATCACTTTGCTTGTGTGATAATACTGATAATGCATTTCACTTGAGAGTCTCAACGATTTTAAGTCGTATGTTTTTAGTTTGGACGCATTCACTTAAGGAAAACAATATGTTGTGTTATAACAAAGCCATTGTGTTGCAGCACGCGACACACAACATGAGCGTAAATCGTAGAAAAGACTGCATCTGTCTTTATTTTTTCATACTACCAACCCTATTGTGTGCATGCACTTTATTTTTTAAAAGTCAGCCTGATGCCTGATGCCTAAAGCGTTGTGAATGCCATTCTTTTTTTAGTGCATTTGTAATCTATTGTCTAAAGTGGTAGAAGTGGTAAAGTGTCTAAGTGCTCATAATGCCTTTATTTTTCGCGGTTTTAGTCTTGTTCTTCTTTCATCTAACCAATGAGAGCTTGAGAAAAATGAAAAATGAAAATATTAAAAATAATGATATTTTTTATGGTTCTCTATTGGATCGTATATTTTTTTCACGCATAACGTATCTTTACGCATAAAATAGTATGACCTAAAACGGTTTTTACAGTAGAAATGGTTTTATTTTAATTAATTTTAAAATCTACTCTAACCTAGTCTACACAATAGACGTTTATTAAATTCTGAAATGTCAGCCTAAAGGGTGTTATGAGAAAATGTTTTATGCGAAAATATTAAATATGAGTAAAAAAAAATATGCGTTTCAAAGGGATCCCACTTTTTATCCCTGGTCATTTTTGACGTATATTTCGTACTATTAGACAAAATAAGTGTGTTATTTGATATCTTTTTCAACGAAATTTTATCGTATAGCCAGCTCGAAGTAACTAATTTATTTTCAATAATATATGACACAACTCGTATGCTTTCAGCCATTGATGCTGCCGCTCCAATTCCTTTGTTCTGGTTATAAAGGGTGTCCTATTTCAATGCAGCATAGAGACTCCATAGTCGTACTTGAGATATTAAAAATATCAGACTTTGCTAACGATCAAGGAGTGACAACAGAATTGTCATATAAAATACATATTTTTAGGTTAGGTTTCCTCAAGTATCAAAGTCAGTTAGCAAGAATGGGTTGACTAGAACGACTGATGCTTAATAAAGGATATAGGTACATAGATTTTTTAATTCGCACTTCTCAATAAAATATGTCATTACAATCAAAGAAAACACCAAAAGAGAAATTAAAATTAAAATCGGTCAAGATATACGGAGGATACATGCATTTTGAACTGCTAATTAGTCAGAGATCCGAAGTGCACTGTGACTTGAAACATCATTATAACAGATCGGTCGGCCATATAAACTCCACGTAGAATTATGTTTTGATAGAAAGAGATAGTAACAAATCTTTGTTGGATTATAGCTTGGTTATATTTATAGCTATTCAAAAAATGTTTTTTTCTTACTTGTTTGTTACATGAATCTGCTTTTACTGAAGCTGTGATAAAAAACAATGGTATTCCCCATTGTAGAAGGGGATCCTTTTTGGGCAGAGTAATTGATAGTTCCTAAAGGAATACTTAGTTAGTTCTACGCAAACGGAGTCCCTGGAAAATGCTTTATATGATAAAAACGTTTATTTTACCGTTAAAAAATAAACAATAATGCTAATTGAAACTCCCAATTTGTTAACAGCTACAATACCGTCGCGACACTCAAGTTCACACAAGATAACAACCCTCGAACGTTTGTTAAATCGGAATTAGTATGGAAATGTAAACAGCACCCCTAGCGGCAACAACGGAACATTTACACCAAACAAATTGACAATGCAAACGTGCTCAAGATGTTTGTTAAGACAAAAAAGTTTAATTGTTTCTTGTTTGGTGACAACAAACAATGTGCGTTTCGAGTACCCGCTTTGACCTTGCTAGTAGGGAATGTAAGTATCCGGTTTTAACCCGTTTCAACTAATTGTTTTCGTACAAAAACGTCTAATAACCGGTTGGATTGAATTCCCTAACACCCTAGACATTTTTGATGTTATTTATTTATTTATTTATTTATTTATTTATATAAGGAAAACCAACAGCTTAAATAAATACACTAGAAATGTACATTTAGTCAGAAAGCCAATTACAGGTTCTCGCCGATAGAAACACAATATCAATAATAATTTACCTCGCATTAAGCCGATACAAGTGCATCGACTTGGGATTATTAATATTAACCAAATACATACATCACTTAGCTTAAATAATATCTAGATAATACCTACTACGCAGGAAGGGTAAAAGGGTGGGGAGGGTAGGGATTATCAACTAAAAAAACTGAGAGAAGGTAAGGGGAGGGACACGCTCACTCGAAGTAACTGTTTATTAAAGCACGTCTTAGAGTCTGGGTATTAGTATTGAAGACATCAATGTCGAACTTTTTTGACAGTTTGTTTATATTCTTACTCGCGCGAATAAGAAAACTGTTCTGCCTGTAGTTAGATGATGCAAGGGGAACAGAAATGGGAGGGAAATATCTTTTTTGCCTATTAGGAGTGATGAATGAGAGACTACTGAGCAATTCAGGACAATCGATACTGCCGTTACAAATTTTTAACAAAAATATAGCGTCTGCGATTTCACGACGCTCAAATAATGGCACTAAATGGTGCTTTTTGCAAATATTTATATAGTTGGAAGAGTTGTAAGTGTTGTTTAATTTAAAAGAAAGAAATTTCATGAACCTTTTTTGAACACGCTCGATTCTATCAACGTAGGTACTATAACACGGGTTCCAAATTAAGGTTATGTTAAGACACAAGTAAATATCGGTTATTCATCATCATCATCATCATCATGTCAGCCGAAAGACGTCCACTGCTGGACATAGGCCTCCCCCAAGGCTTTCCACTCAGACCGATCTTGTGCTTTTCGCATCCACCGCGGTCCCGCGATCCTGACGAGGTCGTCACTCCATCTTGTTGGAGGCCTACCTACAGCTCGTCTTCCGGTCCGCGGACGCCACTTCAAAACCTGCTGACCCCATCAGCCATCGGTTCTGCGAGCAATGTGCCCCGCCCACTGCCAC
The DNA here is from genome assembly GCA_923062465.1 of Acleris sparsana. Taxonomy (NCBI): domain Eukaryota; kingdom Metazoa; phylum Arthropoda; class Insecta; order Lepidoptera; family Tortricidae; genus Acleris; species Acleris sparsana. Next base: position 12,669,799 of record OV281296.1, read on the forward strand.
TTCAGTTTAGCTATTCTTAGGGCTATGTCGGTAACCTTAGTTCCCGAGTTTGGTAATATCGGTTATTACATGCTTTTATTTAACGTGCAATGTATTTATGTATGTACACAATCTTGCAAGTCAAATTTGAGCCACTTCCCGGTTTCCGATGAAGCTGAAAATGAGCATACATGTGAAAATTGGATGACATTGCAATACTATTATGACATGGAGCTGATCTGATGATAAAGTTGGAAGGTGGCGACAGAATCTTCGCTTTACTTAACGTAGACCCAGCGTGTTTTGACTAATTTGTTTGCTCTTGATAAACAGATAATGACTGCAAAAAAAAATACAGCCGGCAACAAAAGCTGGTCCCGAAAATGATTTTTGTGAATGGAACTTATTTACTTTATTTAACCTATAAAATCAAACAAAAGCAAACTGTGCAGTGAGGTAGAGTTTTCAAACACTTGAAACATTGCAAGAGAAGATAAAAAGTACATCTGAAATATATATACCCGGAATTTAAAATAAAAGCCAATGAAAAAGCCAACACTGGCTTTTCGAAATTCAAATGAAAGGCATTTTCCAAAGTGCATCTGAATGGATCCAATTGGATAGAGTCCCGTAATCCGATAATCATACAGCGTTCGAACGACGACGACCGTTTGGAATTACCGGGAACCGGATTAATATACCGGTTCGCCGGCTGGTACCGGTATAAACTCGGTGTCCGGCTGCAGTGTTTGAGGTTTAACTGGTTTAGGTATTTTACGGTTAATTGGATAGTTTCACCGGTTTTACGCAAAGTCGCAAATGTTTGTGGACTTCGACGCCATTGGCGAGTCGTATTTATCGAAAATTAACAGTTGCCGATCGATGAAAATGTAGTAGATTGACGTAAACTTTCGTGCTAGCCCATGGAAATTACAATTTCTCTATGGAGACACAACAATATATCTACATATTATATTAGTAATTTTAACGAACTTGTCTGGGCACAGCCGTGTGTCTAGATTTAACTAATATTGACTTTGGAAGTTAATAATTGTTCTCCTAAATAATCTCCGAATTTAAAGCCGTGAAAGTAAAAAAATATAATTGTTTAAATTTTGTAAAAAATATTTCGTTTGATATCACATCACATTATTAGTCACCAAAACGTATGTGGTCTTGCATGTATACGGTCACTTCGGTTGCCTATTTAAATTCCATACAATTAAACAGAATTGATGAGTCGTTAGTGTCCGCAGAATACAACTCGTCTAGTCCCACAGTAAAGTCAGAGACATTTATAATGTGCTGCCAGCATTGAGGGTGCATTATGACCTATTTTAAAACCTGGGAAGTTGTCGGCAGCGACAAGGATATAACTGGGTTAAAACCTTTTTCGATTTATTTAAATAAGTTGAATAAGTTTGAATCTATGGTCATTTGAAGTAATGGTCAAACATCGTCAAACAAAATAAAATATTTCTTCCTACAAAAAAAAAACCACATAGTCACATTTCTCTGAGACAAATTTTAATGCAACGAAAAAGATTTTCCAGTTAAATATATTAGTGCTGTAATGTAACTCCCTCAGGGCATATATTCCACTTTGGCTTTCCCCCTATTGTTATCATATTGTTAATAATATGGTAAAATATAAAAAGCAATATGGGTTTATTGGAGATGAGAATTAACTGAGTGTGTTGTTTATTCTGTATAATAATCATAATAATCATTTTAGTTAAAAGGCTTCATTTTCGTATCACCATTTAAACATGTTTTTTCACGGCTAACCTAACATAAATTTATATAAAATCTTTTAATTCAGTTATCACCAACTTCTAGTGTTAAGTTGACTCAAAATTTTGCTTTTATTGAAATATAAAAACAAAAACCGCTGACCCGCACACGAAGGGTTCCGTACCGTAAAACAGCAAAAAAAACACGTTTGTTGTATGGGAGCTCCCCTTACATTTTTAATCTATTCAGTTTTTAGTATTTGTTGTTATAGCGGCAACAGAAATACATCTTCTGTGCAAATTTCAACTGTCTAGCTATCACGGTTCATGTGACGGACAAACGGACAGACAGACGGACAGTGGAGTCTTAGTAATAGGGTCCTGTTTTTACCCTTTCGGTACGGAACCCTAAAAAGCAAATACAAAATATAATTTTCACGGCCTCTAATCTAATGGGTAAAACCATAAAGTCTTTGATATATTATTGTATTGTCAAGGTTACTGTAGCTCTTATTTACTTGACAGTAAAGGCGGCCAAGATAAAAACAATACGATAACATGTCACAGGGAAATGGTTGTATCCGGTAGAATGGGCCCAGGAAACCTTTTCTAAGGCAATTTTAAACGTTGGTGCCCTTTGACATTGCCAATAAAATTTACTGACAGAGATATTCGCTGTAACGGAACAAATTTCGTACCGCCATAACAGTAAATAAAAACACTTATTGTTTTCCGATGTTTATAGCGTACCTCGTGTCATATGACAAAAGTTAGTCTGCACCTTATTTCCTAAAAGATAAACGCTCCTTTATACCACAGGTGAGGCAAATGATTGTTTGGAAATGGTCTTTTCTCGTTCGTTTTTACAAGCGAGAGCAAGAGGTGAGATGGGACACTTACTTCCTCACGTTTGTCAACCATCTTCGTATTTGCCTGGTAGGTGTTCATGCGCGGAGATCGTTTTTTTATTACGTCTGAATTTCATAAAGGCTTGATCTCTTACTAGCCTAATTCTTAAATTGTCTTAGTTCCAATTTCCAGACGATTGGAGCGTTGACAGCTGTCAAAATGTATGAACTAACAATCCATTTATCATCATTCTCCTGCCCTTATTTCAACTTATTTGGGGTCGGTGCAACATGTATTTTTCTTCCGTACTAGTCGTCATCTCGGTAGTCACTCCCTTTCTAGCCATATCATCTTTCATACAGTCCATCCATCGTTTCTTTGGTCTTCCCCTACTCGTATAGCCATCCACATTCATACTCAAAACTTTCCTGATGATATTTTCCTAATTCCTACGCATCAAATGCCCATACCATGACAACCGATTTCCACACAACTTTTCAGTCACCGTTGACACTTTCAGACTTCCTCTTACATCCTTATTTCTTATTCTATCCAATCGCGTAACACCACACATCCCTATTAGTATTTCCATTTCAGCTGCATGCAATTGCCTTTCATTCATCCCTTTCATGGCTTAACATTCTGATCCATACAAGAACTACTAACAATCGATTAATATTGATTAATTTTAACATCGTTTGGTGAAATTGGTATTGAGTCTCATATCGCACTAATTTCAAATTGTCTCGATCCTAAAATACTCGAAAATCATAACGACTTTGACCCAAAACGTCTGATTCTTACAATGCCCTAATACTGATACGACTTAATATTAGAATACTTAAATTCGAACATAAGGGCCAGTCTACTGGGCAAAACAATATTGCTTTTGACATGAAATCGTACTTTTTAATTTTGCCGCTATGTCAAGGAAATAAGAACTATCGTAACGTGTTGACAATACGATAACACGTCAAACACTTGTTTCACCATGTAGAATCTCGGCTCTAGGTCTTTATTCTGCAACGTAAAACAGTATTGCTTTTGATATGTTATGATATATACTTTACAGTAATCGCGGACGAGTTGAAACCAATACCATAACTGGGTCCAGATTGTAGGTGGTTAAAACAAATAGCCTGTTTAAAATAGAGTCTCAGGTCAAATACGATATGGTTTTTGCCGTCTAGAATGAAGCCCTAAAATGAATTCTTATTTCTTCGCGTTCACAACTTCGTACCCTTGATTTAACTTGAATAATATACGACGATAATCCTTTGAACCTAAATGCTAAATTTCGTGTCAAGACCTCAAATTCGTGGTTTTTTTCCAAAGGATATCAAAACCCCGGCTTTAAATGAGTTAAATCAGGGTTGCAATCGCCAACGGTTCTATAGAAGTAATTAGTCAAAAAGTTCTCCCCAGCATTCAGCCTCATTTCGAGGATCGTTAATTCTTTTCAAGCTGTCAGTTGGAGAAAGTTCGTGAGCGTTCGAGAAATTTGCAGATTTCACTTATAGATAGCGCTTAAGTTGCGTCGAAGACAATGAAGTACGATTGTTAGGACGATGAGGACGGCTGACAATTGTTCTGTCTCTGTGCCGAATTTTGAAACTTGTCGCCATCCCCCTTGGTTTTATGTTTTAAAATAGTTGCGCGAAAGAGACTAAGTGATGGTTATCGTGGAGTTTTTAAATTGCTTTTTCGTTTGCACGTGTAGTTTTAGTGTTATTATTATCACAGAAGTTTTTGATTAAAAACTTTCGGGATTCTCTAATTAATTCAAGATTTAGGCGACTCCTCAAGGGGGTAAAGTTTTGTTGACTATTTTCTCACGTTCTTAACGAACCTGTGTTTTAAAGCTATATATTTTTTGCTTTCACAAATACGAAAAAAGAACACTTCAAATAACTCAACTTTTTATCTTGAATTTTGAAGTCCTTTAACTTGTCACATAAATTGGTCACGTTTGTAAGTTTGTGGGGGTTTTAAGTTATTTAATTTACAAGTTGACGTATTAAATGTGTTAATAGTATATTCTTAGTAGTAGGGTAGCGGTTCTTTGAGACCGTATTTGCGCGTACAATAAGGTTCTGGCATGAATCCTACGAAGATTCGATACTTTTTTACGTTTTTAGTAGTGCAGGATCCGTCTGGATCTATCTCGTTATATCTTGTCCTTTAATCAGCGGTGTTTGCATTATTGTGTTCCGGTGTGGGGTAAGTATTAGTCAACCGGTGAAAATGCTGGAATTTGTGGTCTTAGGATTGCAGTATTAAGATTGTAGTCTTGAGAATGCGGGTCTCAGGCCCGTAGGTATTAATAAACTGATCTCAACTCTAATGCTTGTCTCGAGCTGCGTTAAAAATTACAGTGTTCTATAATTTGGCATTTAAGTGGACGTCTCTTGTGACGGGCCTCATAGTCAAGATTAGTTTATTAATACGGCCCTCAGATCCTCATCTATAAGTGACTCATCGATCGGCCTATTTCCATTTGTCTTTGGCAAGTAAAAAAATATCAAAGTTTCCACACCGGTCGAACGATTCATTGATATAAAATGTTCATGGTTTAATTTGCGATGCGGCGTGAAAACGGATATTGAAATGCTTTTCCACCGGCGCAGCGAAGGCAAGATTGGATTATAGTCATTATACTCGTAGTTATTTTACAGCAAAATTTTAATAATCTGTTGCATATTCTACGGTAAAAATACGTTCTGAATTGAAGAGAGAAGAACTGATAAGTTGTCATAAACTTTAACCATAACTTTATTCACAATGACTAGCTTATCTAACATTTCTATTGATATGAACACATTCAGCGCCTACGACCCGATAGTCGGGTACACTGTTCGTAGCAAATTTTCGCTACATAGCGGAAAAATGCTGCTACGGGCTACAGCGTAGTGCTCGTAGCGGTGATTGACGGTGAATATGTTAATAGTTTTTAGTAGTAGGTAATGGCCCGATAACATTTAGATCTCGCCTCGCCTCGCCTCTCCTCGTCTCGTCTCGTCTCGTCTCGTATCAACACGAGCATTCCGCATTCGGCCCTCTTATACCGCGCGCTCGTATATTTCATCCTTGCGTTACAAATTTTCTGCGAATATTATAACCGTAATGACGACCGCACGTACGCCTCACGTTAAGAACCACGTTTTAATTTATAATTGTTCCGTTCGTCTAGACGGTTATTGCCTTGTTTGTCTTAGACTGAATTGCTTATAAACACGTGGAGTCGTGTTTGCGTTTCACAAAGGTTTCGTTATAATTTATATTATCTTTCGTTTCGTTAAGAATACAACTGTGTCGCTGTGATTCTTTCGTGATTGAGATGTTATGAAAGTAATATTGTGTGATGTAGAAATGTAAAATTAATTCTTACAGCTTTTGCTTGCTGGTGAGAAAAACTTGCAAAAGCTCTACGCTACGTGTCTTTATGTGCTTCTTCACTAACTTTGTTCTTGTTCTACTAACTTAAAAAAAAAATACGCCTAGCATTTTATCGCGCTGCATTAAATCTTGAAGAAGTTGTAGTTTCATTTTTCCGCCATTTATTGTTCTTCTCAAGCTTTCCTTTTGAGTTTTAATGAAATATGACATTTTATTCTTACTTACATAGACATACATTTTATATTCATTAACGCTTGATAAACTATTTTGAGTTAAATCTTTGGGTTAAAATTCAGTATCTGGGCCCCAAGATATTGTCTCAGCCTAAAGTTTGAACACGCCAAAACGTGGGCATACATATATGTACTTATTTTTTATTTATTTACGACTATACAAACTATTTAGTAATATATTTATAAACTCCATAGTATGATGAACAAAAAATATTATGATAGCATGTCACTTCGTACATTCGATTTCACCATGGAGAGCCCTGAACTTCAGCAGCGTGAAATGATTTTGCTCAAGCACACAGAAAATCCCCTTCTAAGCTACAGAGCACTAGCAAATTTATTGAAATATCCACAATTCTCTGTTTGTTCTGTTTTAAAAACCTCCGGGAACGGTTGACTGTAGAACGGAAGACAGGTACCGGCGGAAAGCAAGGCGTAAGACACAAAAAAAGAAGCCAGAGTTTTACAGCTTTTTAACACAACTCCGAAGATCTCGTCACGCGATGTCGCTAAAACGGTACAAATGTCACAATCTTATGTACAAAAAGTAAAGACAAAAGCTTAACGTCGTACAAGGCTCAAGATGCACCTGACCGCAACGCTCAGCAGAATTTGACGGCCAAACGAAGGGCAAGAAAGTTATACGACAATTTCTTAACAAAATTTAAATGCATCGTGTTGGACGACGAAAAGTAACATAAAAGCTGACTTTAAACAAATACCAAGCCAGGAGTTTTATACTACTACGAGTCGCAAAAATGCTCCTGAAGACTGTAAGTTAAAAAAGAGGTCCAAGTTACCGAAAAAGTACTTGCTTTGGCAAGCTATTTGCAGCTGCGGTAAAAAAAGTCGATCATTTATCACTACAGGCACTGTAAACAGCGATATTTACAAAAAATAATGATTGGAGAATCGACTTTTACCCTTTCTAAGAAATCATATTTCGCAACCATTGCTTTGGCCTGATCTTGCAAGCTGCCACTATGCCAAAGCTGTGTTAGACTGGTACAAACAGAATGTTGCTGTGGTACCAAAAAACTGCAATCCTCCTAATTGCCCATAACTCAGCCTATCCAAGAATATTGGTCCATAATGAAAGGGATATTAAAAAAGAAGGGCGGGCAAATCAATTCCGTGGCTGATTTGCTGCTGAGTACCCTGACAATGCCGTGCAAACCTCCACATTCGACGCAAATTAAGGGCAATGGCATATTTAAACCATAATTAAAACATATTTGAACGTTTATGTTTTTTTTTAAATTGTATTTGCTTATGTTTTTATTGACTTTTTAATATGCCCACGTTTTGGCGTGTTCAACGTTTACTTTGGGATCCACTGGATATTTTGTTGTATGTTCTTGTGCTTTGTTAATCAATAAACTTATCTTTATCTCCTTATCTTAATATTTTCTGTTCGTTTTGGAAATATAACAAGCAAAGTGTAAGGCAAAGACAGAGCTTCATAAAACCATAGCATATTTGACCTATATTACTTAAGCGAAACACATTTATTTCTCATAATCACATGTCAAAGTCAACTAAACAAATTAGTGAAACGGTTAACACTTGGTTCGCAAATTAAGTTCAATCGTGCTACGACACGCTACGCTTGCTACGACGGCGCTTGTCGCTACGCTGAAACGTAGCGAGCGTAGCGAGTTGTTACATAATAATATGCTGTTGCAGGAGCTCGAGCACGAACGTATCAATCATACCTCACTTATTCGAATTGCCTTTACTATTCGAAAATTCTAAAACCTAGCAAAGATGCATTACGCTAACTGGCGTTTCTATTCGTTTGGTGTTTTTTACCCGTCTACCGAAGGAGGAGGGTAATGTGTTTCTCTGCCTTAACATTTATGTATTTTTGTTCAATTGTGGCGCGCTAGAAACCGAACGCATGGACCGATTTTGATGAGTCTTATGTGAATCGAGGTCTTAATCTTGTAAAGATATGACAGTAATCAAAAATCATTTTTAAACCAGTCGCGTCACTAGTAGATCACGTGCTTAACACGTGATATACCTGTGACACGATTGGTTTAAATACGAAACGAATTGAAACGCTATTAGCGTAATGCTTCTTGGCCAAGGGCGCCTGAATCTATCGGTAGCACGAACGCGTACAATAAACTCACGTTTTCATACGACAACCACACAAAAGACGTCGATACCAACATGCTAGCAAATTTTAGTACTAAATACGGACACCGGGGCGCTAATTCAATCGCCATACACATTTTCTCGATGACGTTACGTTAACGTTAAAAGAAGAAGGAAAATGTTCGATATATTATAGACACTCTTTAAGGTTTTTTATTGTTTGGATGTTTGTATTTTTACATGTAGTTACGGTTCACTGACTCATGAAAGTTATAAAACACAATTTGTAAAAAAACAGTTGTAAAAGTTGTATTTTGGCTTACTTTTATACCTTAATTGGACAAAAAAATAATTCAACCCTTCTTGTTTTGAACCAGCACAAAACAACCAAAAATCTGAACACTATGTTAAACACGAGCCCTATGTCACACCACAATGTACAAAGCCAAAGTTGTCAAAGATATACCTGTAGCATTTTGAATTTGGTTCACCTTTTTCCCTTAAGTGTAGTTACGGCAAAAGGAAAACATGCTTTGATTGCTTTAAAATTGATATCCCGCGGGCTGTGTACTCCATTTAAATCTGCCTCGTGTATCATTTCAACCTTACTCCGCATAATATGGTATTTTAGAAGTCTTATTATAACGTTGTTTTCAACTTTGTGTCTTTTTTTTTAATACTTCCTTAGAGCCATTTCCATCTCAGTCCTCGGCTTGGCATGGCATTTGAAGTGTTCACGATTGCAGTGTTGAGTTTGTAGTCTTGAGAATTCAAATTTCTAAGGGTCTCAGATCGCACTTACTTTAAGTTCTTCGTCTACCTATGGTTCCTTCAATTATCATCTTAATGTACTCGTCGAGCCGTAACTGGTTACCAAACATCTTTCCCCGTCTATTATCTAAATATTGTCTGCAATAGACTTCTTTCATTCACAATGCTATTGATATTTTATTCATTTGTTAATCTTTTATAAACTTTACTAGTGATACCTGAAGTAATTTTTAATATTATTTCTTATCGATCTCTATTCTTTATTATGTTGTAACGATACGTTCGCAGTTTACTTTACATGTTGGCGGACAAGTTAAAAGAAATAAGAATTAATGACAAAATCAACATAGTTTTACAGCGTTCAAAAGTAAGTTAATAAGAGTACCATGACGTTAAAAATAATAAATAATAAATTAATATTATGGGACAATCTCATACAAATTGACCTAGTCCCAAACTAAGCTCGAGGCTTGTACTATGGGTACTAGACAACGAGATAAACTATAAAGACATCATTACGATTTGGTTAAATACAAAGTGGTATAGCAGTTCTACCTTATTTCTTTATGCAATAAACCTTAAACAGCTAAATAAATGAAAATAAAAAGTCCAATATAATTTAAACCTTGACACCTATCGATAAAATCTCAAATTAAATCGATTTCCATTTACGCCTTTTTACTCCTAAGCGCTGTTGTTCAAACATTTGACGCTACCTTGTTTCATATTCGTCTTGTTAGATCGCAAATAAAGATACTGTATTATGAAATATGTGCTTGATTACACCGAAGAACGATATAAATTGGTGTGGCGCAAGATTTGGCGGGAGTTTTTCACTATTCCTAACATGCGCGGTCGCTTTTTCAGTGAATAAACAAATTTGGGCATTTCACGCGTAGTAGAGATAGGGGAAATTGTGCCTTGTGTCATGTTAGAGTTATTGCGGGACGTTTTGAGGCACTTCGTTATTTAAATAGACGTTCTTCTTTACTTTCTCCTACTCAAATATGCATTATATTTCATTTTATATTCATAATTTTATATAATGCTAGGTTAAGTATTATCGTCGTATGTAATTTATGTTTGACAATGACGGACTTTTCAGAGCGGCGCTGCTTCCCAGCAGTGGTCTCTCCTGGGAAGCGCTGTTACATATTTGACGTGTAAAAGTGCCCGTGCCTTTATTTACTGAACGATATGCTGGCCTTAAAACCTAATTTAAAAAAAAAACAATGCCTCAAAGTGAAACTAACGACCCACATGTTAGTATTCCAACACTTTATTGTATATCTTTGTAATATTCTTTCTGATTCATATTCTCCTTAGTGCATTCGTCTTACTTTTGAATCCATGCTTTCTTTCGAATCAACCGCCAAGTAAATTTTAATGGCAAGTAAATAAAAGCTACGGCAGCTTATCTTACACAAGTGTTGATACAACGTGGAATAATGAGCAACAATACCGGGTCAGAGTGCGTTTTTCATACAAACGAGACTATTTCGAAGCCTTGGTTCCTCGCCAGGGGTTGTTTTGAGTGAGTTTTATTGGTTGGATTGCGAGGTTCAATAGAGGAGGTCAAAAGTTCTTAAGATACCTAACTGATCGCACAACCAGTTAACACCACAGCGAGAGAGTTTGGGTCAGCACTTGGATTTCCTTACATTTTATTGCCACTTTAGATGTTTTTCTGAACATGCACAATTCCGGCGTTAGCCGCAGATTTATTCAGTTGGGTATCCTAGGCACTCTGGAAATCCTGTATCGATAGTCGGGGTACTCATTATCAGATTTCACTAAAAGCATTCCCTGGCGAGGAACCAAGGCTTCGAAATAGCCTCTTTAATATGAAAAACGCACTCTGACCCGTTATTTTTGCTCCTGGGTGTAGTTAGATTAATATAATGTGTGATTGCCGGGTTAGAATAGTGCGACTCAATGTCTTCCTGTGGACGTTGTAAGAGGCGACTAAGGGAATAAAGGCTTAGTACTGTTAGGCGATGGGCTTGCAACCTGCCGCCACTTATACGCAACAACAACAACTTCTTAACCTAATTATGCCAAAAATGGTTACAAAGTTATGAAAAAAAAATTACAGTTGTAGGTAGGTCTTTAGCTCTGCCGATTGAAGACATGAGTTTATGTATGTATGTACATTCGGCCCTTTAGTAGTAAATGTTAAAATTACAAAGGAAGAAAACAACGATCCAACAGGAAACGGTTGTGTTGTTGTGGTGTTGCCAGACCGATACCATTAGTTTTTGTTAAGATTTTTCCGTGTGTATCTATATTGTTTTTTATCTCAACTTATAAGTCGATTTGTCGCTAGTGTTTGTTATGTTACCTGTTACCTGTTTACTGTTACTCGTTTTCTTTTTAATTTAGATTAGTTTTTAAGTCGGGATCCGTCTGAAAATCAGCGGCACAGTGCTGAGAGGGATCCTGTTCAACGTAATGTTTTTTTTTTACTTTATATAAAAAAATAAATTGTTTTTTTCTTGTGCGTTAAATAAATATTTTCTATTCTATTCTATTATATTCTAAAATGTCTGTACGCGACTTAAAGGGACATTATATTCACTAGTACGACCTATTCAAGAAAAATACTTAAAAAGTATAAATATATGTATAAATGTTAATACAAGCAATATTTCTTTACAGGTAAGTCAGTCACACCTGCTTCAGGTATTAAACATTCCGGGCAATTCCATGGCAGAGAGTAACGTAAGTTACCGATTTCTAGCACTCTTGCTTATTTTAATTAAGCAACTTAAGGCCGAGCGACAACAGATGCGTGCGCGAAGACGTGCACGGGCACGCGTACGTCACGCAAGAGGTATGACATATTGCACGAGGTTTCATACCATACAACGCAGTGCAACGCACGCTCACGTTCAATTCCACGCGAACGCATCTGGTGTGGCTCGGCCTTTAAGGCAACTTTTTCTTTTCTATAAACTTTGTTTTTAATCTACTATTTTTACATGTTAGTTTGACAAGTTGAAACCTAAGAAAACATTCCATACTCCTCTCTCTTTAAAAAAACTATGTCAACCACACGTTTATCGTATCAACACACAAAGCACCCGAGCTCCATAACAAAGTCACTGTAACAATGCCGAGATACTCTTTGTATGGGGTTGACGCCGCGACAAGCATAGTTCAGTGTAACGGGGGATTTTGAAATGAGAAGCGATTTACTTAACATAAATCCTGTTGCATTTAAAAGGATCTGAAGGATGATATAAGGCAGCGGTTTTCAAACTTTTTTAGCGATGAAACCCTTTTGGAACCCTATACATATTTAAGTAAAAAAAAACACGATGTTGTTCTTTGGTTTGTTTTTTCGGCGACCCTTTGCCGGTCTCAAGGAACCGGCTTTGCGGAGCACACTGAGAATAGCTGGGCCTATATTCTACTGGAGACACGCAACTCCAACTAAAATTACACTTTTCTAGATCAATATTTTCGAAACGGTCCCTGTAAAAAAATATAATAAATGTACGTTATATTTTTTAAAAGCTAGTTAAACCGCGGACAGACGTACTATCGAACCAACGGAACCCTGACCCACCATGGAACCTTGTCACAATGATTGACGTACGATTGTCGTATAGCGTCGTATGACAGTCCTAACGTCAATCACTGTGACAAGGTTCTATGGTGGGTCAGGGTTCCGTTGGTTCGATAGTACATGGCGAAACTATAAGGGTTCCTTGTTTGACTTGAGAACCTTAAAAACGCGTTAATATCTAAAAGCGGTATATGTTGAATTTGTAAATTTCCTACATTTGCCTTTTGGATTCTGCGGATAAGCCCCACTTAATCGAATTAATTACCCCAAACCTCTTCATGGAAGAAAAACTCGGCTTACGTTTTAAATCCAAATACAGAAGGGTTCATTGTACAACTTTACCCGGCCCCGGGTACTTTGCAGATTAACCGTTAATTCCGTCTGTAAATAAAGATGTAATTTAGAAATTCATCCCTTGTTTATTCTTTTTTAAAAGCTGAGTCATTTTTAAATGAAATAAAGCTCAAGTTGTAATGTAACGCTTAAATATTTTTAGGGGGATCAATGAGGGTAATCTTTTAAGTTAGATTAGAATTTAAAATTTAAAATTGGTTGCTGGATGATACATGGGAAAGGTTTAGTTAGGCAAACGATTATTAACTAATAAGTGAACATCCTGTCGTGTGTCAATTTTTTCAACAGTGTTTATCTCTATAAATACTATTTCGTATTCAAGCACCACGAACTATACAAAAATAAAAAAATAACAGTTTTCTCTTTTATTTTCATTCAACATGCATTACAAGAGCTAAGTATTTACTTTACAATATACATAGTATTTATTGGAATTTGAACATCATCTTTCCGCTTCCTTAATAATGGTCCAGAGTGTGTATTTAACTTTCAAAATGTTCTTTAAACTAATTTTGTAAAGAAGAAAGATTTTTATTTTTGTATGGTTGTAATGAATAAACTCAAAGAATAAAAGACCGATTTCAAAAACGATATCCCTATAAGAATGATACATACACAGTAGCGAAACTGTTTGGTTTTGATGATGGAGCTGCCCTTCCTTACTCCACATAGTCGATTTTGTTGTGTACTCATAGGATATATTTGTTTATTTAGTTTCATAATATTTTTAAATTGTATGTATATTCAAATTGTAATAAAATATTAACCCTATAATATAAAAAAAAAAAATGATACATTGTCCCTGAGTAACATAGGCTATATTTTATTTATCTGCGCGGACGCAGTCCCTGGCAACAGCTAGTTATACTATACTTTTATACCGTGTTCTGAAGATTCTGGGGCGCCCGAACTATTAAAGGGAATTTCGCCGTTGCACTTGTTTGTAATAAATGACCGTTTCGTTTTATGTACACACCCTGTTTATTTTGTACGCATTCACATTAACCCTTCCGTAAACTGCCGGAACAAATCTTTTAATTCTCATACATTCGCAGAGACGCTCGCATTTATCTCGCTCCGATGGGTTAGAAACCTGTGTTTTAGATTTAGGTAAGGCTTTAGGTGTAACCTTTTATACTAAGAAAATTAAATATAATTGTGATAAAGGGTGAATATTCGGCGTTTTAACCGCCGTCATTATTGTCTTCGCATATTATTCAAGATAAACTTTTTAATTGTCTTATGATTTTAAATGGAATTAATACTACCCCCGGGTCCGTTGACTTTGACATCAAAAGTTTCTGGTAATTATCATTGTTTTCGTCAATATATTGATGAGAACAATGACGGCGGTTGAAACGCCCAAATATTCACCCTAAAATGGCAAGCTCAATTGTAGTCACTGGATAGTTACTCTTTAGTTCATTATCATTCACTTAAGGTCTTGCCTATGGAGTCATTTCCAAGCTTCCCTATTCCGAATCTTGTCATTAACACACTGATACGGCACAACGCCTACTTTTATTTGGTCTTGGTAAGTTTTTCTTGAAGCTTGAGTTATTATATTAAAGGCAATTTTATTGGCCCGGCAATCGTTGTTTTTTCATGGGTTTTCGTGGAGGTAAAGATGTAATTATTTGAATTTACTCGTAATAATTGAACTGAATTATTTGATGTTAATTAACCTACCGCCAAATAGCAGCATTGTTGTGTTCCGGTTTGGGGATAAGACAGCTGGTGTAATGACTAGCATAGAGGCATTCCATATATGTCCTCAGAGTTGGCAACGCATTTGCAGTCTTAGGCTTGCAGTCTTGGGAATGCGAATGTCTATGGGTCACAGTTTCCACTTACCATCAGGTGGCCTGTGTGCTCGTTCGCGTTCTCTTTGTGACATTAAAAAAAAACCGTGCTATGGTCTGTTTATTAACATTTGTCATACGCTATAAACTACTAGGTGTTATCATTAATGTCAGGACTGGAGGTGCCTTTTACTCCACCTTTGGATAAGGCGAGAATTAAGCTTCGATATATTCGGGAACCTAGGCACGAGGTTATAATAAAGTGGACTGTATTGAATTATGAAGAAATGATGGGGTTTTATATAAGTAGCAGAGAACGTTTAACACAAAAGACAAAGAATCACTTGCATCGGCTTACAGTTTGTATGGAAATAAATAAGGTCGATGAGAGAAGGAAGAAAGGATATGAACATGCGCACTCACCTGAGTTTCCTTGCTTGCCGGGCTTAGTTGCCGGGAATCGAACCCCGGACCGCGTCAATATCAGCCTTAGACGCTAGATCACTCCACTGCACCATTAGCCTTGTTGTCCTTTGCTTAAAAGCTCTTAAATAATTGCCACAACCACGACACGAGTAATGTTAGATGCTCACAATATGGCGGTTTAACGAAGAGTGATTTGACATAAAAATGTCCGAATGCGACGGCCGTAGATAAGGATGGCCATAGCATTAGTGCGCATGTATAATAGGGATGGAAGTTGTGAAGGAGTAAGCCTTTGCAAGTGCGTAAACTACCTTACTTAAAAATATAAAAATATGAAACCCAACATCCTCCCGGCCTTGAAGGAACCCTTCAAAACAACGTGTTAATAAAGAGTAAAGTTGCTCTACGATGAGCGAAGCGGATTTATAAGAAATAAACAAAACGAAATATAACTAGAGAACTCTTATAAAGAGAGAGCACATCAGTTTGTGCAAGTTTATGACTAAAAGATTTATAAAACTATTGTGTCCTTCTTCACATTATCTATATATAAGAGATGAAGTCGGACAGTCAGAGAAAAACTAATAACTAATTATAATAATAACCCTCCTTCTGACGCAGTCGGGTAAAAAAGGACTCTTACTGAGTCGGTAGCGGGCACAGTCGTACAACTGGACGTTTGTACGTGCCTATTTTTGTCCTTACTTCCGCAACGCGAATAACTCCGTCCTTACCAGGATATAGACGTGTAATAATACCTAACGGCCACTGTAAAGGTGGGGCGTTTTCTACGTTTAACATCACTACGGTACCGACGGTAATTGGGTTTGATGAGGTATTCCATTTTTCGCGCAATTGCAAATTATGCAAATACTCTGTTTTGAATCGCTTCCAGTACGACTGTACAAGCGAATCCATTAATGAGAAACGAGACAGCAAATTGGTTCGTTCGTCGGACAAATCCGTAGCGGGAAGGTACTCTAGCGGGGAAGTGGACAAGAAATGCGAAGGTGTTAGTGCTAGCGGCTCTGATGGGTCAGAGCTTAAGACATATAGAGGACGGCTGTTAAGCACTGCCTCAATTTGGGTGAGTACGGTCGACATTTCCTCATAGGTGAGAATTTGATTTCCGATTACTCGAAATAATAACGATTTAGTGCTTTTTATATTAGCTTCCCATATGCCGCCGAAATGGCTAGCTGTGGGAGGATTCATTCGCCACGTAATTCGATTTTTCGCGAGCTCTCTACTAAACGTCTTATAATAATCGTCAGATAATAAGAACTCGTAAAGTTCGTTAAAATACGCTTTTGATGCGACAAAGTTCGACCCGTTGTCGCTGTACAGAAAAGTGCAAGGGCCTCGTCGCGATATAAAGCGCTTAAAAGCGTCAATAAAATTAGCGGAAGTCAAGTTCGAAACCAGTTCTATGTGAACTGCCTTAGTCACGAAACAAATAAAAAGGCATATGTACGCTTTAACGCTACGAACGCCGCGTCTGCGGTAAGGAGTAATGTATAGCGGTCCTGCGTAATCGACGCCCGTGTGTAGAAACGCCTTGCATTGCTCTAATCGGCACTTGGGCAAGTCCGACATAAGCGGGAATGTGGCCTTAGGATTTAACCTAAAACAAGTGTTACATTTGTTTATGCGATACCGAACAATACGGCGAGCCGAAATAATCCAATACTTGGATTTTAAAATGCCAATTAACAGTTGCGGTCCAGCGTGCAAATTATCCCGGTGATAAGAATCTATTAAAAGTTCTACAACGTGTCCCTGTCTGGGTAATAAGATTGGGTGCTTAGAAGAATAATCTAGCGTCGAGTTCGATAAGCGACCTCCGACGCGCAAAATGTCATCCGAAAGAAATGGAAACAATTTTCTTAATTTTTGAGAACATACTTGACCCTTTAAAAGGCGGTTAATATCCTCGGAAAAATATACGCGCTGTATAATACGAATTATCTTTGATTCAGCAAAGTTTAAATCTTCAGCGGTAACTTCCTCGTTTCGCGGAAGCATTTTCAAACATCGAAACACATAAACAGTGGCACGAAGGAACTTGTGCCATGTGGAACACCGAGAAGCGAGCGTCAAGATAGGGTTTTCAATATTGGTGACTGCAGTAGTCACGTGAGTCGCCGTCCTCTCCTCCGGCAACGACAGTCGGCTCGACACGAACCTTTGTATAGGCCAGTCGACTACAGACAAAGACAGCCACGCCGGGCCTCTGAACCAAAGCTCGTGTTGTACGAGTTGAGAAGGAGTGAGACCGCGGGATACGCAGTCGGCGGGGTTTTGACAGCCGGGTATATGAATATGATACAAGTCGTCAGGCGAAATATTTGCCTGAATTTGCGAGATGCGGTTGGCAACATAAGTGTCAAATCTGTGTGGCGAGGCAACCGACCAGCACAGAGCGACCTCCGAGTCCGAGAACACGAAAACCTTGTCAATAGTGTGCCTTTTTGACATAGTGTCGTGGACGTCTTTAAGAAGCCGTGAGAGTAACAAAATTCCATTTAGCTCTAAACGAGCGAGAGTAATCTTAGGCTTAGCGGATGCTACGCGCGACTTCGAACACAGGAGTGTAACAATCGGAGACTGGTCGCCATTAACGACGTGTATATAAATGACACAGCCGTAAGCGGATTCACTGGCGTCCGAAAACGCGACTAAAGAAACCTTAGAGCCGATTTCAATACCCATGTGGCGGGAAAAATGAAGGCGGGATATCTGCGGAAGGTCACTCAAATATTGTTGCCATAAATTAACAATGCGAAAAGGGGGCACTTCGTCCCAGTCAAGATCGAGAAGCCAAAGCTCTTTTATTATTAACTTTGCAAATAAAATAACAGGTCCGACGAGTCCTAAGACATCGTACAAACGAGCGGTTGCGGAAAGAATGGCGCGTTTAGTACATGTAGGTAGGCGGTGGGCTTGATGTATCGAAAACGAAAGTGTCTTGTGCGGGTAACCAGCGCAAACCTAAAATCTTAAATGTATTTCCTTCGGCAAAGGAAATAGACCCAGACTGTCGGTGCGACTCAGGTATGTGCTCGAGTAATTCGAGGGAATTTGACGACCACTTAAGCAGGTCAAAACCACCAGCCTTAAAAAGATGGATTAATCCGTTTGCTGTCTTGACTGCTTCCTCGACAGAAGAAGCAGAAGAAGCGAGATCGTCCATATAAACATCTCTGTCTAACACGGTGGCCTCATTTGGCCAGTTATGACGTTCGTCAGTAGCCAGCTGACGAAGCGTGCGGAGCGCCAAAAATGGAGAAGATCGGAGCCCAAACGTTACTCGGGTGAACTCGAACACTTCGAGCGGGTCATTCTCGGAGAAGCGGTATAATATTCGCTGATATTTGCGATGCGGAGCATTTGTATAAATGCATAAGTACATTTGTTTTACGTCAGCAAAATATGCGACTCTAAAAATTCGAACATTCAAAAGAATGTGAAAGATATTTGCTTGTAAATTGCAGCCAGAATGCAAAATATCATTTAATGACAACCCCGTGTCGGTCTTGGCGCTGCCATCCAAGACGGGGCGAACCTTGGTGGTCGCTTTATCGTTGCGAACCACGGGGTGGTGCGGTTAGAAAAACCCTGGGGAGAGACACTCCTCAGGTGCGGTGCGGGACAAAATACCTTGTTGTAGGTAATCACGAATAATTTCGTCATATTTCAATTTAAGATCGGGGTCCTTAGCGAATTTTCTCTCTAGAAGAAGAAAGCGCTTTTTTGCGGTAATATAAGAATTGCCTAACTTATTTGGATCGTCTTTAAAAGGAAGATCAACTGAATAGCTGCCGTCAATATCACGAACGGTGGTCTTAACGTAAATATCTTCGCATTGTTGGTCATCTGGACTTAAAAACGCGCGCGAGGGCAATTCCTCGATGGCCCAAAAGTTTTCGACAAGTCGATGAAGCGGGTCAGAAGTAAAAGCACAAAGCGTGTGCGAAGCGGGTTGCGGGGAAATAATGGGAGCGTCACCCATAATTAGGTAACCAAGCGTCGTCTCAAAGGCGGAGGGCATGTTAGCACTTGGGCTTTTAATTTTATCGAATAATAAAATTTCACAATAAACATTAACGCCCAAGAGCATGTCTATAGGCCCAGGCTGCGAAAACTCGTCGTCAGCAAGCGGCAAGTTACGAATGAACTGGATGGCGGCGGCGTCCACCCGCGAGCTGGGCAGCTGCGCCGTGATCCGCTCGACCACCAGCGGCTTGGCGACGTATTCGCACCCATTATTAAAGCGGGACGTAAAATTAAGTGTCGTAATTCCAAGTATTTTCTGCGAGGCTCCTCCTATACCTTGAACTTCCGAGTAGCGGGTTTGTTTACCAATCGGAAGCGAAAGGCGCTTACAACAAGCGGCGGAAATGTAATCACTCTGAGAGCCAGGATCTACTAAGCATCTCAAATAGTGAGTGCGGTTAAACGAATCAACAAATTTGATTTTTGCGGTTCCTAGTAATGTTGTCGTCTGATAACTATTAACGCGATCGCACGAAACTGTGCATACCGATGTATTTTTCTTATCAGGACAACGACGCGGTGAACTAATATCGACCTTAACTGCAGTAGTCACAGAGTCTGTAATGGCGGGCGACTGAGTCATACTCGACTCAGCGTGGCTGCTCGACTCGGTGCGAGTCAAGCCACGAGCGGAAGCGGAAGTAGATAAAACGTTAGCGGTAGCGGGTTCGATCTCGGACACCATTGCTCCAATATTACAATGCGATTTGGTATTAGTATTAAAATGTAACAGCGAATGGTGTCTGGAAGAACAATGAGAACAGTTATGTTTAGAAATGCAAGATAATGTTTTATGTCGAACACTTAAGCAATTGTTACAATAGGCGTTAGTTTTAATAAAATTATAACGTTCATGCGGTGTCAATTTCATAAAAGACGAACACGAATACAAATGCTCGTGTTGTTTACCACTACACAGCGCGCAGTTACCGCTCGCGCTTGTGCCGGAGCCCGCGTCCGCGTTAACAAAAGACTTGGTCGAAGGCGACGGCCGCGTAGGGTTGTGCGATTTATTATGGGAATTATCAACCGGCCTATATGCATTAGCGGCTGGAGAATGAGACAACACTTTGCTCTGTTCTTTAACAAACTCGATCAAACTTCTATAAGTAGGTATTTTCTCCTTGCGATACAGAGTTTCAAATGATTTTATCGTATCTGCGTCTAATTTTTGGAGCGCTAAATGCAATAAAACAAAGTCGGTTAAATCATTAAGCTGCAGTTGCTTAAGTGCTTCTACCGAAGAATCAAAGGCATTAATAAACGAATCGAGTCCGGCAGAACTTGTGTTTGAAAGCGGTTTAAATCGTAACAATTGATTAAGGTATGCGCTGGCGAGCAAACGCGGGTCGTCATACTTGTGCACGAGCGCGTCCCAGATGACGCGGTAGTTGTGCGCGGTCGGCGGCAGCCCTGCGCAGACACTCAGAGCCTGCCCGGTTAATTTGCCAACTAAGTAAAATACCCGGTCACTATCAGTCAGCGATGCGTTATCATGTATAATATTTTTAAATTGCTGATAAAACAATGGCCAATTCTTGACATCTCCATTGAATGACATCAAGTCAATGGGCGGAAGACGGGGTTTCGATTTAGAGAGACCTTGGTGATTTAGAGGGACCTCGGGAGAACTATTTGGCTCATTTTCCAATAAGATTTGTTTAATGTAGCAGTACATTTCCTCAAATGTCGTCCAAGAGTCATAGTCGATACTAGAACCGGGGTTCATTTGTAAGTGCAGCAAGTTATAAGAATCCAAAACGGTTTGGTAATCAGTACGTATGGTATCAATATTTAATGCACTAGTGCGAAATGCTCTAAACTGAGTGGGATCTGTTTCCGCTTTGTATGCGAGTTCTAAGATGTTTTCTACTCGCTTGTAGATAACATCACGTCTAACCGAGTAAAGCGTTAATTGATTTTTATTAGTGTCACAATCGTCATCTCCAACGAAGCCCTCGCTACCTTTCCGTTTAGGTTTACCCATTGTAAACAAACTATGTTAAGCGATAACTCACTAAAAAATAATTATACAGTGTGTGGCCCAAAACCGGGGATAATATTAAAAACAGAGGCTCTAAAGACCGCCGGTAATTACATTATAATGCTCTTACCTAATTAAAATCAAAACTTAACTTTCAGTTTTTTTCTAACAAAGTTAATCGCAAATTCAATGTAATGCAAACACCGCTAAATCTACCGCGTGTTGTCAATGGCACCCTGTACTCAGACATACCGCGTACCAAGTGACCAAGCGACGATATCGCGACGGGAAAATACATTACCAGTGATCGGATCTCGGATGCAATTTGGGGTGAACGACCTCTAACGTTATGCTTAACATGGATGTGACACGGGATTTCCCGGGATTTTGGGAAATGGGTTATTTTATTATTAATGATTAATAACTTTTGTCGAGGGTTAAACTAAATAAACAAAATGAAAATGTTCGCTATCTATCTATAATAGGTCATTTATTTGACACATACTTTTAAAACGTATACTGTAAAAATGTTGTTATTAACTTATTAACTACATATTATTTTATTACTTTTATAGTGTAAACTACTTACAATTAAAAGTTATTCACCTTTTTATAAATGTAGGTATCAAAGAGACTCGCGGGATTGTAAGTCATATCCATGTTAAGATAACGGACTTAAATCCCGGGAAATTGCATCCGAGATCCGATCACTGTACATTACCTACGATTTTTAACTTTGTAGGCTGTTTTCTCCAAAATTATAGACTTTGTAATATTAGATTCTTGTGATAGTTAATTGAAATGTTCTAAAGAATCCCTATTTAATTTTTTCGCCCCGGTTATGGGCCACACACTGTATATTAGTAAGTGCGGGATTTAATATATTTGACTCTTTGCTATACAAAATTAAAATAAATAGAAATAGCGGTAAAATAAATTTGAACTAGCGGTAGTAGAGAAGTACCCTCAAATTTGAGGCGCGTTATAAAAATAAGCGGTGGCGTGAGCGGAGCACCTCGCTCGGTCGTGTGTTCCGTGTGGGGAAAACGAACTTAGCCGACAGTAGCCGAACCAATCCGACTAATTTAAATATGGCGGACCGTTAAGTACGCAGAACAAAGAAAATATGCATACACGTGAATCTTACGAGTAATATCGATCACGAAAAATGAAATACATAAATTAGGAGCTAACTCACTACGATATTATACTACGTATGCGGTGCGGAAATAAAGAGAAATAGCTGCCTATGCGGGAAAAGTACCAAAATAAATGACAATCTATTTCGATTACGTAATACAATGAGCGTGTAAGTTAACACCTAGCGTAGACAATTTAGTTAATAATTACTAAAAAGGTTATAATTCCGGTTCGTATGGACCAAAAAAGATGGAGGTGCCTTTTACTCCACCTTTGGATAAGGCGAGAATTAAGCTTCGATATATTCGGGAACCTAGGCACGAGGTTATAATAAAGTGGACTGTATTGAATTATGAAGAAATGATGGGGTTTTATATAAGTAGCAGAGAACGTTTAACACAAAAGACAAAGAATCACTTGCATCGGCTTACAGTTTGTATGGAAATAAATAAGGTCGATGAGAGAAGGAAGAAAGGATATGAACATGCGCACTCACCTGAGTTTCCTTGCTTGCCGGGCTTAGTTGCCGGGAATCGAACCCCGGACCGCGTCAATATCAGCCTTAGACGCTAGATCACTCCACTGCACCATTAGCCTTGTTGTCCTTTGCTTAAAAGCTCTTAAATAATTGCCACAACCACGACACGAGTAATGTTAGATGCTCACAATATGGCGGTTTAACGAAGAGTGATTTGACATAAAAATGTCCGAATGCGACGGCCGTAGATAAGGATGGCCATAGCATTAGTGCGCATGTATGATAGGGATGGAAGTTGTGAAGGAGTAAGCCTTTGCAAGTGCGTAAACTACCTTACTTAAAAATATAAAAATATGAAACCCAACAAGGACAGTTACTATGACCTTGCTAAGCAAGTCAGTTAGGACGAGTGTAAGGGACAAAGCTATAGCAGTTACCCGGCTCTCTCTTACTCTCATCCTAAACTAAACTGCATAACTGTCATGGTTCCCACTATGACTACCATGGTGCCCACTTGGAGCGACCTCCACTGGCCAGCCGACGCTCCCCCTCAGGCCGGCCCCGGGTACCTCTTAGTTTCACCGTGGCTGACCACGGTTACTAACAATAAGCCTCACCGCCGCGACAAGTCGGGTACCCGCGGGGAGATGGTACCCGTCTGATCTGTTGAACTTTTTCTTTTTAAATCGTTTGTTTTGCATAAAAACCGTGTATATTATGCGTAAACTTGACCTCAAATGAATACTTCAAAGGCGGGTTAGCGCGGCGGCCGAATAATTCGACGGAGCCAGCGCCGTCTGATGTTGAATTAATATTGTACAGACTAAAGAACTAGCCCCTTTCAGATATTTACTAATTGTTCTTGTTTATTTCGTTTCTCACAGGGTATAAATTACAGAACGTATGACTAAATCATTTCAGTCTTTTCTGTTATATTAATGAAAATAGCTTTGGATGAATTGATTATGATTCCAAAGTTACAAAATTCGTTTGGGTAACACTTGCGTTATTACAGCCAATACAGTTGAAATATTATTTTTCGTGCACGTATTAAAGCCACATACTCACATATAAAGTAATTTATCATAAAAAGTACATTATGCACTATGAAATTAATCCCTCGTTTAAAAAATAATTTTCTCATTACAAGGCTTAAATAAATTCTTAAAAGATTCTTTTTCTATAAATTGTTTCATAATGGCGGCGGGCCCGTAGTTTTATAGCGTCTAGGTAATTTAATTAAAATAAGTACCCGTAGCGTAGCAGCTGCCTTGGAGGCTATAAGCCCAGCTTACGGTTTTATTATGAACTACTTTATACTGTAAAATGTTTTTAGACTTTTTTTGGTAGTATATTCAATCCAAGTTGCCGCAAACATTACTAGCGACCCGGCCTGGCTTCGCTATTTATGTGAGTCTTCTGTAACACAAATACATAAAACAAAATGTATTATACTTACGAGTATTCCTCTTGAATCACTCTATCTAATTATGAAAACGGTATTAAAATCCGTTGCGTGTAATTTGAAAGATTTAAGCGTACAGTCAACCACCTTGAATAAATAGGCTACGGCCGGCTATGGAACTATGTCAAAGTGTCGTAATGATTCAAAATTATCTGAGACTTCTTAAGAATATATTTAGAACGTCACTTTGAGATAGTTCCACAGTGGCATGTGATTCAAATTGGTTGAGTGTACATACAGAGGGGCAGACGGCAGGAAGCGACTTCGTTTTATACTCTGTAGATAAGTAACTGCAGTAACTACTTTTAACTAAATATTTAAAAGACGGAATTCTTCCATGTAATGGCGAACCGTTCTTTTAGATCTCATATCTCCTTAACGGTCCAACCGAAATTGAAACCTGGCTGAGATCCTTATACCGTTGAAATTAGTTACATTTTTTTAAAACCGCGTCCAAATCGGTCCTTCCATTTAAGAGCTATGATGCCATAGCCAGACATACAGATAAACAGACACACATACACAGATACTGTCGTCAAACTCATAAACCAGGCAGATATTTGTGTGATGAGCGCGAATATTTGTTCCTGGGTCATGGATGTTTTCTATGTATTAAAGTATAATATATTTGTCTATGTAAGTATTTATATCGTTTTCTTGTACCCATAGTAAAAAAAGAAGGCTTAGTTTGGGACTAGGCCATTTGGATGGCATTGTCCCCTAATATTTATTTATTTAATTTTTATTAATTTATTTTGTCGTGGGTTAAAAAATAATAGACATTGTAATCTCTTCGGTTCCAATGAAAGGGATATGTAATTTAGAAAATAACTCTCGGTTTCGATCGCGACCGTCGTCACGAGCATACTGATGATGGTATCTATGTTGACGGCTGTGTCTTTTCCTAACTCCTGCTTAAACTTAAATTATGTCTCGTAATAGTAGTTTAGGTGACGGTTGCGTAATGACAATAATAGATCACACGAATTTTCCAATGGGTTCAGAAGTCGAAAGGCAAATGATCAGCATTAAATGTGGAAGTAGGTGACAACGATGACAGCTGTAACGTAATGAAATTACGTTATCGAATATTGTAAAGTAATGAGATCCAAATTTGGAACATCTTCCAAAAGTAACAGCTGTCATCGCTGCCACCTTTTACTACAGGCAATGCTGGTCATTGCCTACCGGGTTTGAACGCATAATGGAGGATTTATGATATGTGTGTAGATAAAATTACATATATGTTTCAATATAGCAAAATTAAAATAACTAAATAAATCGATAAATCGGTATTCTTGCTACACTCGATTAGCGGGTTAAGTAATATTCAATATTACCGTACGTATTCAGTATTGCCGTCCACGGCAGATTCTCATCATATCAGTAATAGATGACGTGTAAATCCATTGCTTTGTTCGAGTAATAGTTAATAAAGCGGCGGTATTTAGAAAACAATATTATAAATAGCCAAAGCAATCACCTGACTTTTTGTAAATAATCAATTACTTGTGGTTAAAATCAATTTTATGATCAACTTCAATTCCCTAAATTAAGGTCGTTCCAAAATGACCTGGTGTTATATGGATACTATATCGATAAACATTCATATAAACAAAAATAAACACATCATAGATTAAGAAACAAATATTTGGGCTCAATACATAAACATTTGCCCCGCGGTTCGAACCCAGAACCGCTGATTTCGTGATTTCTACAAATAAATTTATATTAATTGTAAAAAAATGATCTTATAAGTTTTCCTGTAAGCAATGAACTATATTTTGTATTTTTTCCAAATGTTAGGCTCAGTAGTTTCAGGGATCGGGGAGGGGTCAATTTTCGTCATCTTTCATGAATAAAATGAAAACTATTTATTTAACATTAGTAACAAAAATATATTTGAGATCCACGTAACGAGTCCGTTCATTTGATACATGACACATGGCTTGCAAAAATATAATGATTGAATAGTGTTTTTCTTTCATGAATTTATCTAATAGTAAATGTTACTACTTAAATTACAATCATGTCAATCAATGAAAATATCAAGATGATATTGCAAATTAAGAAAGAAACTTCATTTTAATTAATACCAGTATCGATCCCTGCTCGTAACAAATCATGTTGAGGATACTCCCACAGAACGCGAGACGGGTTGACTAATTCAGCGCTGGCTGTAATTTGTTATTGGCTCCAAATGATTGCTAAATTATTGAGCGAAGCATTAATTGTTGAGCTAGGCATTAAACATTTTAAGGAAGGTATCATTTATCACCGACAGGCGTGACGTAATAAATATTTGCCAAGTCAACGGTCAAATGTATTTGACTTCCACTTTAAGCATGACAGCCGTTGGGAGCAACGAGCTGATAATGGTCGGCATAATAGGTATCGTTACAAAGGTTTATCGGTTTTTGTCGGAACAGGAAACTGTCTAATGGAAATGAAAGGGCATCGGCCATCTTTATGATTGTTGGATTTTAGGAAAAAATTGAACTTTTAACTTTCATTACGTCTTTTGTCAAGTCCGGATATAAAAAGACGAGTGTTATACAGATTGGAAAAACAAACGCCACAAACGCAACTACCTTAAATATTGGAAATAGCAAGTCCTACGCAAAGGGGACTTTAAAAATAAAACTATTATTGGATTTTTGACAAAAAAAGCCTCTTCATACATACTACATCTTCCGACCCATGTCATAACTGGTGGGAAATACCGCCGAAGGGAATTCGGTCCACAGTTTCACAGTACGAGGCCAAAAGTGCCGAGTGAAACGCACGGTGGAAGAACGCCATTCATCACGGTGATGAATACTCGCGCTCATCACACGAATATTTGCCTGGAATCGAACCCTTTTGTTAATTAAATTTACCACCACCTCATTTTTTGGGATGTATTTCCTACTATCGGTAAAACAAAAGTTGGAGTATAATTGTTAATTTCTGTTCAGATCGGTTCGAAGCGTCAACGACTCTGCTATCTCTGTCCTATTGCATTCCTTCTGTATCCGATGGGACTTCAGTTCACTTTGCGTGTGAGTGTTCTGAAGAATGATTCGGCCTCTCACCAAAGCCAGATTCTATCAGCATCACCTTGATGAATGGTGTTTTTCCACCGTGCGTTTAACATATCACTTTTTGCCTCGTACGTATTTCCCTAATTGGCCGGTAACGGACCGACCACTCTTCTCGAGTTGCTGGTGTTTATGGCCGGTGGTGATTACTTCCTATCAGGTTACCCGCGTGCTCGTTTGCCTCCCTCTCTTATAAAAAAATAATAATAAAGTAAATTCACATGATTATATACGCTGCTATAATTGTGACATTTCCTTATAAATACATATAAACATACACAAACTATTGTGCTTGCAAACTGATGTCATCTGAAGAAAATAGACCTCTCTTCCCGGGATCAGTGATACGGCATCCAATAAAGGCAGAGGAAGCATGCCAAGGCTGTGTTTTGGCGTGCTGCCAGCCATGTTATATGATGTATCTACGGTGCACACCTGTGGTTGGTTGCACTATGCGGATTACGGTGATTACGAGTACATATCAGTGTGTCAAGGGCAAATAGGTAAATGTTTCAGCGAACAAATTCGGAGATGTATCTATTTCGCGACAGTTTTTATCTAAGGCTCCACTGAGGCCAACGCATTTTTTTTATTGTTCTTATAAATATTTATAGTGAATGTTCAAAGTGCCGTTTGTACGATTGGTCATATTTCTGAGTATATTTGTAAATCACAAATAGACATATATTTCTTTCGACCTCTATCATATTGACTAATTTCACCATGGGACATGATTCCATTTTAGATGTAGAAGTTTTCTTGACGTTGTATTTCAAATTGTATTTTTTTTAGTTTGATGTATTATTTCAAGTGGTCGATTCTTTACCCCAATGACAGTAAATTCTCGTCTCAACGACCGTTACTTTTGTATAATGTTCTAAATACGAATCTAATATGAGTAATTGAATATATAAATGCCATTCATAACAAATTCCTACTGGTTAGCGAAAGGGATCGTCAGAAATTGGCCACAATTAATTACTACAGCGATACAATTTTTCCTTATCCCTGTATTACGATAAAATCCTTTATTATCCCGGTTCCTCAGAAGTTCTGCTTCGGTTCGAGATTATTAATAACGGATTATTTTTCTTATTACTTTTAAGTGTTTTCCTTGTTCCCGTGAAGTTAATGTTTTCTGACATTATCCAATCTTTCTGTTGGAATTGGAAGGGATATGACTTATATGACGTCTCAAGCCGGTTCCATCTAATAATATTGGCTTAGTTAAAAACAGGGACTCTATTCTAGGTGGTATAAGCCATGCCTTCTTTGACCTGCGGGGTTATTATGAGATAGCTATGCAGTTTATTTTACGGTCAGCGTCAAGGACAGAGCTAGAGCAGTTATATACCATAACAGATCAAAGACGATATGTTTTGTACTGCCTAGAATCTCGGCCCAGGGCCTCTATTCAACACGGTAAAAACAATATCGTTTCTGATCTGTTATCGTATTGTCACCGTTTTGATAGCTCTTATTTTCTTGACAGTAATGGCGGATTACGTCAAAACAATACCATTACAGATCAAAAACGATATGGTTTATACCGCCTTGAATCTCGGTCCAGGTCAAAGCGATATTATTTAACGTCGTAGAATAGAAGCCCATGTAGCTTGCGTGCTACTTAGCCTTCTCAATGACGTTTTGATGATGTCGACTACTGACCCTTATCTGTCTGTGCCGATGCAGTTACCTTACCTTACTCGCTACCTATTACCTTACTCGCTAGCGAGTCGAATGCTCTGTGCGAAATGCGAGTACAGTATCCTTATAGAGTGCAAGGGACAGAGCATTCGACTTGCTAGCGAGTAAGGTAATTGTAACTCATGGTAAGGGTACATACAGGTCACTTCGCGCGACGTAGCGTAACTCGATATCTGCGTGGAAACAATAGAACATTCAGTGAGCGACAACAGCTGATTCAATATTGTAACGTACACTGTCACAATGTTGACTGGGATAGCAAGCTAGCGAACATTTGGAACATCGGGCTGAGCGCTTTGTTTTCACCTTTATTATTCTGTAACAAATACTGAAAAAAGAAACTTTGTAACAATAGATACGAGTAAATCCCTAACGCCCGTTGGCGTGCGAGTCTGAATAGCTTGCTGGAACTCTTTTCTGCTCGGTAAAATCTTGTGTTTGACATGGTATCGTATTGATTTTAAGTAATATGAATTATCGTTGCGTTGGCCATACGATAATATGTCAAAAGCAATATGGTTTTACCGAGTAGAATAAAAACCGTGGTTTTTAGGAATGTAAAAGATTTCATCACAATTTAAACTGACAATTTGACAGGCCGATCGGTCTGAAAAAATTTGCTTTTTTATGGTTAGTAAAAAATATAGTAGGTATATGTAAACAGTAAAAAATTGTGGACTAGGCTGCCGATAGAATAAACATACAAATAAATAAAAACTAAATAAATATCACGGGATAATATCAGTTATCACATAAACTTGCTTGTTAGTTTGCTCTCTCGAACTCGCGCTTATCACACAAATAATTGCCCTTATTAGGATTCAAACCCGGGACCGCAGGTTAAACGTTAGTCAAAATATACTCAAGTTGAATTCCCTTAATATAAAAGCCTCTCTTGGCTTGCGAAAATTGGATCACGTGTCTGAATTCCAGTCTCGGCTGAATTAGTTGCCCATTAGATTTCGTAGAAACATTCATATCCTGTCGTTGTTTTTTAATGTTATTTTCTATCCTCATTCCACTCCTTACCTTTCAAAACGTTTCAGTTTTATGGCAACTGGTTCCCAGAATCGCTTACGGTCGAGTGCCTACCTATCCCTTGCTTTTCCTTCTAACAAATCTAAGATTTATTCTTAATAATTTTCGGTGCACTCTGTGCAATTGTGGAATCTGCTCCCAGTTCATAGGTATAAAGCAGTCTCAATCTGTTGCGTCGCTTAATCCTTTTGTGTTTCTGTCTATTTTGTTGTTTGTTATTTTCCCGTTTGTACAATAAAGTATTTACATATATACAGATATTTGTCACATCTTTGCTTCAGCATTAAATAATACAGCTCACGAAAAAATACAAAAAAAACCAGTGAAAGGAAAATTCATGAATGAAGATGTTGGACGAATTGAAACTGGTTTCAAAGCGCGATAACAAAAAAGGGAAAATAAAAGAAATGGAATAATTCTTCGTTTGATTTGAATATGGTTTCGACGCGAAAGGATTCGAGATTGTTAATAGAGGGATTAATACCAAGCCTAGGTAGGTAAGTACCTAAAATGATAGGTAGGAAATACATTTTTCACGCCACTGCTCGGAAATGTGGCGAAAGATGGTCTGTTCTTGGTCCCCAAAACAATCGATAGTTGTACATTGAATGAGCAGGCCTACTATGAATTTAAACAGACCAACTATGTTAATATTGTTGGTCTGTTCCATTGACCAATAACATCGGTCCGCTGATCACTAATTCGACCAAACAGAACACACTTTGTGCTGCATATGAAATTAAATTGGCCAATGAGAAGTCGTTTTATTTTTTTAATAATATTCATCCCTTCACGAATAGGCAAAGGAATCAGATTCCATACAGCCATATATGTCTGCTTTTAATTATAAGATATATTTTTTATTTCCTCGCAGTAGTCGTGAAAAGCACTGTGTTAAGCCTCGGCCGAAAGTGCAATAGATGGACTCGTACTTTCGAGGGCCTCCGCTACGCGTCGGCCCTCGAACTAACTAGTCCATCTATTGCTTACTTTCTAACCTCTACAACAATGTACTATTTTACCAACTCCAATATATTATTTTCTAGCTTTGTCCGCGACTTCTTCCGCGTAGATAATTGTTGTATCGGGATCTGCCGGGATGAAAAGTAGCCCATGTGTTGATCTATGGTGTAAGCTATATCCATTTCAAGCAAATCCGTTTAGCCGTTGCAGCGTCAAGGAATTACACACACACACACACACAAATTTTCGCATTTATAATATTAGTAGGATTATGTGTGTAACATGATAGATTCCGTTTGATTGGCAAAACTTCGATCGTCCGAAACGTATTCTGCGTAACATACTTTACATTATAGTTTGAGTTAAAATGATGGGCATTTCTTAACGGTAATATGGGTATAACTAATTCACTGTTACATATATTTTAAATACTTAAGTATTACAAAAGTTGTGTGTTAGATTGTGTGTTGAGCCGCTATTAAAAAAACTTTGACAACTGTCTCCTTTGTCAACATTATCCTTATAGGTTATAGGTTGTGGCGGGCTCTTTTCCGCAACTCGTCGACTTAAATATGGCGCCTATTTTGCGTGGGATATTATCCCTAACTAACATTGACAATATCTCCTTTACATAGTATAAAA
Source organism: Acleris sparsana (assembly GCA_923062465.1). Lineage (NCBI taxonomy): Eukaryota > Metazoa > Arthropoda > Insecta > Lepidoptera > Tortricidae > Acleris > Acleris sparsana. Next base: position 12,701,569 of record OV281296.1, read on the forward strand.
TGAAGTCGCTTCTGCTGTCTGTTCGCTTGGATCTTTTAAAATACTCAACGGATTTTAATGCATTTAACAGCAATAGATAGTGATTCAAGAGGAAGGCTTTTATGTATAAAAAAATCTGGATTATGTACGGGTTTTTCAGAAAGCTCACATAAACCGAGGCGAAGCGAGGGAGGGTGTTAGAAAAAAATCTTTTTTTGACAATCTTTTGATGCCGGGTGTTTTTTTTTTTGCATAATCTTGATCTACTTTTCAAGACCAAACTATTGAGTCCTAACGCCGTCGGTCTACGTAAAGAATAACGGAGATCCTGTCGCCACTTTCCGACTCCAGCATCAGATCACCTCTTAGATACCACAATATTGCATTGTCATCGGGTTTACATATGTGCGGGTATAATTTAACTTGCAAGATTTGACCCGTACATACAAACATACATAGATGCATACATACATACATTGCAAGTTAAATAAAAGCTTGTAAAATAAGTTTTATTTTTATTTATTTTTTTACCTTTCCACTTAAGTAATGGTTAATACTTTTAGTACCAGGCTCTCTGATTTCTCTACAAATAAGACTCAATACTGAGTCCGTGGCACTCAATTTGACATTTTCATCTCAACGTAGGCGGCATGCGGCATTTCTATAGGCAGAAAATTATAAATGGCATGAATTTAGCCATAAGCCTACGTGCTACGCCGTAGCATTTCGTAGCAATATTCGCAGCTCTGCTACGAAGTGAAAGGAATGGCCGGAATTACGGAGGTATTTTGCCAAATGCATATTTCATTTATCAAAACGAACACAATATACGGTAAGTCGGTAACTGTTCAATGTTTTATGTTGATCTTTGTTGGGCGTTTTTCTAGCATTACGCATGTTCATTTGATTACAATTATTCATTTCATTCAAAGCTTTTATTCTAAAAGCCACTTAAGTCTATTATGTTGAATAAATAACATTTTCACTTCTCATGCTCCTAAAATTTTATTTTAGTCTCTGCACATCGGGACTAATAATTAACTTTGCAAACCCCTAAACAACCAAGCCGTTGTTTGTGAATGGAGGATTACCGCTATTTTCAGTGATTGTGTATAGACAATTTTTAAGGCGTGGAAATAACCTCAAAATGACAACTGTGCAAACACTATTGACGAGGCGCTGGCCTAGTTGGTAGTGACCCTGCCTACGAAACCAGAAGTCCTGGGTGCCAGTAAGGGCAGATTTTTGTGTGATGGGCTCGAATATTTATTACCGAGTCATGGACGTTACCTATGTATTTAAGTATATATTTCTTTATATAAGTATTTATATCGTCATCTAGTACCCATAGTACAAGCCAAGAGCTTAGCTTGGGACTAGGTCAATTGGTGTGATGTTGTCGCCTGATATTTATTTATTTATTATTTATACAAAATTAAAAGATTTAAAAAAAATCGAATAACCCCACTAGAGACAATTTCAGTCGATGGTGTAAAAACAATAAGCCTTATAATAAATATTAATCTCTTCCATTACACGAATGAGAGTCTGCAACTCGCAAAATTATTTGAATACCATATCCCATTCGAAAAGTTAAATCCCACTCAAATAAAAACCTTCCATCGTTACACTAAAGTTCACTTTCAACTGCTGCTCATTGAATTGCAAACTGACTAGCTCATCCAATTTAAAAAATGCACATGTTGTTTATAGTATATTTCGAAAATATACTTTAACTATGTCATTTTAAGAGCCACTATTCAGTGTTCCAGAGGACTCTTACTGAACCAACAACGTAGAATCAACTCAATGTTGAAAGGTGACAGTCAATAATGAGTTTTTGTGCGATTGAAAGAGGGTTCGATTTAGATTGTCAGTGCACTAGAGGCTATTTAGGTCAGTGTTACATTTCGCCCGTATTTGTGCTTCCTGCGTACAATAGGTTCGTAATAAAAATCTGTTATGTAGTCAACCTGATATCATAAGTAATCATTTATGTATCTTGTCGCTTTAACGCAAGGTTTGAATGGCCATACGAAGTGCTTAAACAATTAGAAGTGAAAAGGTACTTAAGTGATCCACTTAACAACACACTAAACTTTCTCTGTTTGGCCAAAGTTGTGTGAAATTCTCAAATGTAATCTGTTTTATTCGTTCTGCATTTAGCGTATTTATTAAGCGTGTAATGAATAATTCGTTAACGTGTTGCCAATAATTGTTTTTACGTTTACGAATTAAAATACTTTATATGTAGTTTGTGATTCGAAAAAGACTCACGAAAATATAACATTACTATTTTCTCGCTCAAGAGAAGAACAAAACATACAGATCCCGTGTCAATTAAAGAGGCACACCTCGAACTCTCTCCACTAGTTCTGTCGAAAAAAAATTGGATACCCTGTTAATAATTTATAAAAACATGACGTCAGAGTCACAAAGCCTTAGTGTGCGTGCGGCTGCTAATAAAACTGATCTGTTTTTATCATGTCTATGATCCAAAACACATAGTTCGTGTGGTACTTTACCGGTAAACCCTTGTAGCATCATATTTCAAGCCACAATAGCTTTAATCTTAAAGGTTACAGTCCTTTGTGCTATAAAAGTAACAAAGGAATATCGGAGTATTTTAAAAGGATCTATTGCTCGTTATTTTTTTCCTCTTATTTTTACCTTTGACAAGCGACAATGCCCTATACGGGAAATACTCATTTTACCTATAAGTACCTACGTTAAGGGCAATTTTTATCAATTCCTATTTAAATAAATAAAAATCTACTCATAACGCTTTTTAAAAATAGAAGGACGGGTAAACTTTCTAACTTTTTCAGTGCCTCCATACTAATATTACATTCTTACATTTTGATGACTTTAATACAACTATAAATACGGACTTTACATTAAAATTTAAAAGTTAAAGTTAAAACTAAACTTATTTAAAATAAAATAAAATAAAACTAAGCTACTCAAATATTAAAAATTAAACATAAACACCACTATAAAAAGAACACCCCCTCTAGCAGGTCCGCTCGCGGCATGGTCCCTAAGACACTGGCTGCATTACCTCTCTGGATGGCTAGCCCAATCCTTTGGGAAAGGTAAGCGCCAGCTCTAGGGTCTCCGTCTCTTACATTTTTACATATTTTTTAAAATATTTCTTTGTACATTGGTTAAACTGTTTATATGCATACATACATACATACATTGTAGATATGAAAGTTACTCTGTATGACTGTCTGTCTGTTACGCTTACACGGCTAAATGGCGGAACTAATGTCGACGAAATTTGATACGTTTAGTCTTTGTCAATTGAAATTGCCAAAGATGTAAACAAATTAGTACTGTTTGACACATAAACTCAAATATATATTTTTTCAATTTAATGTTGAACTTAATGTGAAAGTAAAGATCAAGTGTACAAATAACTGCTAATCTCACTTGATCTTTAAATACAAGTGAATGTCGAGTAATATTGGTAAATTGGTGCGTTCGGTTGTATTTAAACCTTTGGCAACTTCAAGTGACACATACTATAGATAGCTTGAAACCCGGCGTTGCGATAAATAGCGAAAAAAAAAGCTAGTTTCTTATACATAAAATGAAAATAGTTGTCAAATGCATAAGAAACAAAATACGACCCGTATGAGCCTGCAGCGGTTTTGCGGGTGGTAGGACCTTGTGCGGGGTCCGTCCGGATCGCTACCACCATCTTATCCATTAACCTACCGCCAAACAGCAGTGTTCGCACTGTTGTGTTCCGGTTTGGGGATAAGACAGCCGGTGTAATGACTAACATAGAGGCATTCCATCTTAGTCCTCAGGGTTGGCAGCGCATTTGCAGTCTTAGGCTTGCAGTCTTGTGAATGCGAATGTCTATGGTTAACAGCTTCCACTTACCATCAGGTGGCCTGTGTGCTCGTCAGACATCCCTATGCCATAAAAACAAAAAAAAAATACAGGTAAAACGGCGTGTCCATACTAAGGGAGTTGCGCTTCTATTCTAGGCAGTAAAACAATATCGTATTTGGCCTGCGTCGCTATTGCCTAACGCACTCGCAGCAGGAACAATTGTTTTCATTTTGTATGCAGACAAGCCTTCACACGGCCTTCACATTACTGTCAAGTAAATAAGAACTATCAAAACGTTAACAAAACGTTTTTACCATATTGAATAGAGGCCCTGGCGATATGATTGTGTTTATTTTTTAACCTAGCCGCGGTAGTCGCCTAGTGTGGTCACCGTAAAATTCAATTAGGGTGAACGGCATATCATGTCAGTTTAGATCTGTGGCGCGGCCGATTCAATAGAGATAGTTGACACGACATCACGCGTTCGGGCGCGGGCTTGAGAAGCAAAGAAGCACATAAATGTAGACATGTGTTTAAGTTTACTTGTTTTACTTGCAAGGTATTGTTAGCCTTAAAATGAAAAGAAAAGAAAATACATTTAATCACACGCAAGACAAAGAAAAAAGAAAAAACAGAACAACAATAAATAGGGTAGTGAGTGGGTCTTCGCGACAGTCACTGGCTCAGCATAATGCCAAGGTTTTAAATTTTCAGCCAGCTCGGACTATGACAGACGGACAAAAGACAAAAATGTACACTATTGAACAGATAGTAACTAAATACTTAACTAAAATATTGAGCATAATTCTGCAAAACTCTGCCTAACCCACTCTGGGAATGAAGGCGTGAGTTTATGTATGTATATATGTAAAGAAATATATATACTTAGTGACAAAATAAATACATATGCTACATGAAAATACCTTACATAAACATTATTTAAAATAAAAATATCTACTTAACCGGTATACACGATCGACAATTTGGCACAACTAACAAAAAACAAAAGAAAAACTATTTTTTTTTAACTATAATTTAAGGACAAAGTGCTAGTTGGGAAATTATGATTTTTAGAACGTCAACAAATAGCAGGGGTCCTTAATATGGCTGCTTTTATCGCGTGACAAAGTTTGGATAAGGCGTTATCAAGGCCTCAAGGTCACCTTCTGACACGTAAAAAAGCACGAGAGTGACGATGCTTTGTCCACATTTTACACGCGATATAGACGCAGCCATACTAGGCCTGCTTTAATATTAAATAGATAAAACCCTCGATATAATAGCGACCCTGTTAGAGCTCATATCTCTTAAAAAGCCGATCAGATTTTCATAAAACCTACGTAACAGTCATCCCGAAAATCGTTTTGCAGGTGGTAGGACTCTGTGCAGAGTCCGTCCGGATCGCTACCACCATCTTATCCATTAACCTACCGCCAAACAACAGTGTTCGCACTGTTGTGTTCCGGTTTGGGGATAAGACAGCCGGTGTAATGACTAGCATAGAGGCATTCCATCTTAGTCCTCAGGGTTGGCAACGCATTTGCAGTCTTAGTCTTGTAGTCTTGTGAATGCGAATGTCTATGGGTCACAGTTTCCGCTTACCATCAGGTGGCCTGTGTGCTCGTTTGCCTTCTCTATGTCATAAAAATAAATAAAAAAATAGCTCAATTTTTAAATAAATTGCGTCGAAATCAGTTCATCCTTTTGGGAGCTACGATGCCGCCGATTACTGATGTATAACTTTACATAACAAGTAGGTATCATTGTGCATTCCGTTTTGATATAAAGAGTTATATAGGTATATACAGACGGAATTTACAGCCAGCCAATTTGCTTCCCGCGCCACTATGGAACTATGTCAAACTGACGTAATAAATCAAATCGTAAGAGATTGCTCGCAATTTGACTTATTGCGTCACTTGACATAGTTTAAAAGTAGCGTGAGAATCAGATTGGCTGGTTGTAAATATCGTCTGTATAGTTTTATACTCGTACCTTTATATAACTCTTTAAATCAATATGGAATGCAAAATGGTACCTACTTAGCACATTCAGTGTCGGTTATGCTAACAGAGCTACTTAGTAGCCTGTAGTGGCATTTTTTAATGAAACTTTTTTATAGCTTAGGTTCTTATTGTCTCTAAATTTATTTATAGTTCACATAAGCGTATTGCCATAACCCCGGTTAATGTTTGTCGCGCGGATATATCGCTTCGATCGTAACGTTTGTTTCATAGGGTTGCCCGTTTGAAACTAACTGGGGAATGATTTATTTATTATTATATTAAATTACGTTCGTCTTAGTGACGTTTACAAGCTTTATATTTTTCACAATGATTCTGGATTACAATATAGACGTAGGTAAGCAAGGCTTAAAAAAACCGATATACAGTCCCTTTTAGAATATTAAATAACATCACTATATGACTGTGTTACAACAGCCGTGAGCACGAGAAGACTGAAGGGTGTTCGTTTGCATGTCGTCCGATTTTTAAACCTACCCGCAGTTACTCTTTTTTTTAAATTCGGAATATCATCATACTAATACCGCGGACCTAAAAAAAACGAACGTAACCTCGTCTAATAATGACTAAAGCATGCAAAATAGCTGTCTCTGTGGATGCATACGAACACATGTAAACTGTCACTCGTGCCATGACTCGGCGTGTTGTCTTACCTAGTGTATCTGTGTGCGTGCGGTAACTCGTGTATAACGAACGCAGGTTTTGACCTTGCATGCTGCACACCTTTTTAGTGCAACGTTACGCCCGTATTTTATTTAGGTCCTTGACTGAAACCTAACACTCACAAAATTCGTCGATTTATCCGAAGACAGGCGTCCTCGCTTACACATACTAATGACTGGATTTGGAATTGCAAAGTACCCAAAGTACCTTATCCATGCTTTGAATATTAGGAATGGGTATAAGTAGTCTAATTTGGATGGCAGCCCTGAAACCACGTCCTGTCCCAGTATCACGGGTGAGTCAGCGCGGCAACAAGCATATTGAGGATATCTATTTTAATGCAGCCACTGTTTTATGGATCAATGATACTCATCTCTATTACAGTATTCCCAGCTTCTTAACAGCTTTCGGCTGGCTATCGTTATCACGCTTGCACTCGCAACTGCCAGTATATTTGTCACTCTTGTGTCATAGAAAAACGAAGATTGCCGATCGCTATAAAGGACATGGCAGGCGTGCGTCACTGACGTCATCTCGTGCGTACCCGCCATTGGAGGATATCGAAATCTACATATGGTTTGCAGGGAAGCGACTTTATCCCTACGTTTGTATGCGTAGCGTGCGCCACTGAGCTACTCCGCGTTTACCACGGGGTCAAACATTTGAACTATAAGTTCAAGTAATACGAATATAAATATCCGTTATCTTTAAAGCAACCCGAGACTTAATTGGAAATTATCTTGCTTACATTTTCATTTAAAGGGATAATGGCTGGTTCAGTTCAGCCGTAAATAAAGGTTCATTTTAGGTTAGAAGTTTGTTTGCCTAGACATCATTTAAGAATATTAAATGTGTTCGAGAAATTGTATTGTCTCGTCTAAATAGAAACACGCTCAGGTACACTTTTTCAAATATACCACGACAAAAGAACCTTAAACATGAAATTAAAATTTCGCTGAAAACGATACTTCAAATTGACATCTTATCGATTTTAGAGGCATTGTTTTGTAGTTTGTAGCGTGCTATCGATTTTCAACCATAGGGTGGAAGCCCTGGTACTTGGCCGAATGTATAGCAGGACTCATATTACGGTCGCCTTTATCGCGGTTGATAAAGCATCCATCTCTCTCGCAATTACTAATAGTTCAGAAAGTGACAGATGTTTTGTCCACATGGATAAACACGACCATAATAGGCCCGCAGGCCTAAATAAATTGCATTTTTCTGACTGTAGAACTGGAAGTCATAACTCCTTTTTTGCCAACCATGGGCCAACGACTCAATAGTCATTTACGCTTAATCTGGACCCCTATTCTTGTCGCTAAAACCACATTGCTTTTGACATGTTATGAGACTTAAGAAAAAAATCTTATTTACTTGAGAGTAATGTTGGTCGAGTTAAATACATTGCACAATTAAGGACTTCCGCAAAAGCTTTAATACTAGAAATAACTTGCTTTGTTAATTTAAACTACTGACAAAGTACATTTGGCAAAAATGCTCATAATTTATATTACAGTGGAATAATATCTATCGAAGGAATCCTCTCGTAAATATGTTACGCAGTTCTTATTACATCCCGTATTTTTAAACATAAATGTACCATACGAAAATTATATTATTTAGAGCAAATATAGCTAGTACGGTTATCTCCATTTACAGGTCCTATTCGTAAACCCTATTCAAGGCCTTAACTATTATAGTTAATGAAGCATAATACTCAAAAAACTGGTCACTTTTTTGCTCTTACGAGTAAATATATATGTTAATATTCATACAAGCAATATTTCTTTACAGGTAAGTCAGCCACACATGCTTTTAATATTAAATATTCCTGGAATTGGTAAGTGGATAAAGCTTATTATACACTCGAGCGTATAAATAACTTTTTATATACCTAGAAGTATGTACGATATATGTGGACGACGCGTTTAGCGTAGTTGGTGTAAGTGAACCTGCCTAAAAAGGTACCGATCCCGTTGGTATCGGCAAATATATTAGTGATAAGCACGAGTATTTGTATACATGTAGGTACTTATTTACAATACTTTATTGTACAAACAGGGAAATAACAAACAACAAAATGGACAGAAATACATAAAGGTACAAAGGCGGGTTTACCCTTTTCCTTAGGCATATTTTGATCATGAGTCTTGGAAGTAACTTTATATTTAAGAATGTATTACTCTATATAAGTATTTGGTGCGTTGAGTTCAAGAACGAGTTTTTTATGAGAATGACCTACCAGAAGTTTCCAACACTCGTATTTTCCCTCATTGAAACCCTTAACAAACAATGGCGCAAACAACCCTTTTTGACTTAAGCGAGATTAATTTCCGAGATCGGCAACTACGGCTTCGATGAATCAATTCTGTGGCATATTCCCTTTCGAAGCAAAGGCGAGTTAACCGTAGCTTCAGAAACATAGTGACATTAAAAGATTCAGTTCTTCAGGTCACAAATTTATTATTATAGAGACCTAACTCGAAATTTAAAATTTCTTAATTAGGTATCTATTGTACTGAAGGTGCGTTATATTCGACATATATAAATAAATATCAGGCGATATTCCACCAATTGACTATCATGCTTGCACCATTTATGCCTAACAACGTAATCATACTTAGATGAGTGTCCCAGAACTTGACGTAAATATGAAGGAATAAAAAAGCAACTCCGATGTGTTAATTAGTTGAGTTATTAATGTTTTAATAATACGGATAAAAAACGCTACCTTGCGGTACACCTTTGGCTACCTTCGATATAAATAGCCAAGTATATTTTTTTATTCCAACACTGGATATCTAATCCTCAATATCATAGCAATGTATTGCATCACATCGTAATTCAAAAATATTAACGCATTTGAAATAAGTGTATTCGATCTAAGCCATCAACGCATTTTTCGTTTTTTATTTCACAACTTTGACTCTTTGTACTGAAAAAATATTGCTTACCAACCGCCTCGTATGGGACATCAAGGCCTTTCCTGTACGTGCCACCATCGCGCGGATATTTGTCTCTACAACGAGTGAACGAGTGAACCAGTATTTAAGACACGAATCCTTGCACGATGCTTATGTGTCCAGGGGTCAAGTCCAGGCTAGTTTTAACGAGAACTCTCCCTTTTTTGATATACAGAATAACACCGCAAAACCATTCGCTCGAGTAAACTTTGCGATCAACCCAATCAGTTCTGATTGAAGGAGTTATCGATGGAATTGACGGCATTCGAATCAACTCAAAATGATCTTGAGTCCTAAAGATCTATTGAAAGGCTTTGTTGTTCACTTTTCGAGATGGGTTAAGAATTGCTGATTAGTTTATACGAAGAACCCCGTTCTAAATTCTAAGATACGATTAATCGACGTCTTTTGTTACACAGATTAAAAATTAAAATGACTGACGTGCCCAGGAGGTTGGAGCGCGAGAGGCTCGGACTATTATTTTGATTAATTGATACTTAGAATATTATGGTATAAATGTTAAAAAAGAAGATGAAGTGGAAAATGTTTAGTCGTGTTTAAATTAACTTCAGTCGAGTGGTGGTCATAAAATCGATTTCAAAATAAAATAAATAAATATCAGAGGCTTACTAAGCTTTAGGCTTGTACTCGGTAACTATAAACTTACTTATACAGAAATACATAGAAAACATCTAAGACTCTGGAACAAATACTAGTGCTCATCACAAAAATATCTGCCCTTACCGGGATTTGAACCCGGGACCGATAGTTTCGTAAGCAGTGTCACTGACAACTAGACTAACGTGTCGTCCTAAATGAAAGCCACGATTTTTTGAAGTATTTGTTTTAAAACAGCCATTCCTGTGAAAAACAAATTAATGCCTATTTTACATATATCCGTGGAGACATTACAAAGTTAAGCCAGGGGTACACTACACTACCTATGTGTAGATATGTCAGGCGAAGTTAGTAGACTTTAACACAACATGTCAACTTTTTTATTTTTTATTTAAAATAATAATGTTGTATATTCAACATCTATAAATGTTATCGTTACTTATAAGTACTACTGCTTGTTAAATTTTAAATTCATGAACTCTCTCTAAAAGGATTTTTATGTAAATAAACTTTCGATTTTCTAGAAATGCTCAGTCATTGAATAACTGCAGATAATTCGTGCTTTTACTTGAATAAATAGCGGGCCGTTTCGCCTCAGTCAGACGCTATTAAACAGTTTCAATTTAATTTTTCAGCTACAATTTTAATTTTATTATTTGTTTAAGCGTACTTTCATATGAAAAGAAGTTTTTCGTGGTTTACTAGTATAATTGGATATTTGGGTAGGACAGCTAGAATAAAAATTACTTTCTTTTCACAACTAGTATAGTTCTGTGGCTCCATCTGCGTCACTAGCACTAATATAATATCAAACATTGGGCTCAGAAACATGTGATATTATGTCTCTATTATTACAGGCATAAGAGCGTGCCTGATATATTATTAGGCACAAAATTTGATAACACATTATTGTTGATGACTGTACATCAGTGTTCTGTTCGTAATACCCTGATTTTAGTGGTCGTAGGACCTTGTGTAGGGTCTGTCCGGATCACTACCACCTTATCCATAATCCAAGTTTTTCACCAGTCCATGTTAGTCTTAGGATTGCAGTCTTAAGATCGTAGTCTTGTCTTTCTTGGGTCTCAGATCCTACTTACCATCACATGGCCTGTGTGCTCGCTTGCTTTATAGCACTTAATGGCATAAAACATTTTGCTTCGTTCCGTTGCGTCGTTTTTCTTTAGGCTTTTATAACTACTTCATAGTGGCTCAGCAATGGCGATGGTGATGAACGGTATTATAGTTTCGTAATGGCACTTTTTTCCTCGTACTCTGTGCGGTGTTTCTGAGCAGGTCCTCTATTCAACTCGGTTTAACCATAATGCCTTTGACGTATTATGGCACTGTTTCTAACCGTCATTATTATAAAGTAAATAAGAGCTATCAAAACGTACGGAAACACGTCAGAAACAATATTGTTTTACCGTTTTGAATAGAGGCTCAGTTATGGATGCCTTCATGAAAAGAGCTTTTGTTTGCCTAAGCGGCCGGCAACAGACCGAAAAACCTTATTGTCTGTGTTTATGGGCGGGCATGATTACATCCCATTACCCAACCTCCTTCGCTCTTAAAAAACTCTTTGGTTTTCTTATTATAAATCGATCCAATCACAACCACACTAACCACAGACAAAAAAAGTTTCCTTAAACACTGGCCGTAAATAAAACAAATTTATCGTCAGTGATCTTAATGGCGCTAGGCCGGAGCGGAACCAATTTCAGCCTTACCGATTAACGATTATTTACCGATGTAATTTCACCGTTTAGGGCTTTCTCTTTACTGTGGTTAATAGCGTTTGTGATGGGAAATAAAACCGGTGAAAGGTATTAATAGGGAGTCAAATATTGAAGGAATAAGGCAGGCTTTAGGGTCCTACAGACTAACAGTCAACCAGACAAACAACAACAACCAACCGGTGAAATTACTGGCATAGAGGCATTCTATCTCAGTCCTCAGGGTTGGCAACGCATTTGAGGTCTTAGGATTGCAATTTTAAGATTGTAGTCTTGAGATTTCAAATGTCTAATGGGTTCTCAGATCCCACTTACCATCAGGTGGCCTGACAGCTCGCGTGCCTTTTCATTGACATTTAAAAAAACACTCGGGTCGAGGGCCGAGATGAACAAAAGTTATTTGTAAGAATTGTGTTGTTATGTCCATGTCTCATTCTAGCAGATAGTTGCGTCTCTTTCGAAGAAGTGACCGTCCCGCGGGGTAACGTTCGCTGGCGGGGACAAGGTGGTTTCTTGGAATATTTTCCACATATATTCTCACACGCAAACTTTCAATTCGCATTTTTTCCCAGCCTTAAATTCTTTCAGTCGTATATTTTCCGATCCAGGTTTCTTCTACTCGAAATTTTCCCACTTACCTACAATCAGGTTTAAAAATGGAGGTAGGTACAAGACTCATTGAAAAAAAATCATGACAAATCGGTTAGTAATTGGAGGAGAAATCGACTAACATATTTACACACAAAAAAAACTCTACGAATTGAGGACCTTCTCATTAATATTGAAGTCGTTTTAAAAAATAAAAAGCAACGCTCTTTTAAACCTTTCAGTCTGTGTGACGCATATGCCATAAATCATTTCAATTTGCAATTTAGGAACCTCAAGAGGCGTCTCGTTAGGAACAGGTTTTTTATTGTGTATTAATAAATAATATGCGTGGCAACCCTCTTGCGAAGTTAATAATTGAATTAGCATGAAGTAATTAATTCACAGGAGGAATTATAACGAAATGAAACGCCAAATTTAATTAAACTATGATTTACGCGTAATTCGGTAATTTGGCGAATTTGGTTTATCTACTTTTTATTAGCCTGTTTTAGTATCCTCTTTTTCGCCGCCACTTACTTACTTATGCAGTTATTTTCTTAAGGCACTGGAAGAAAGGTCAAAGCCTTGTATATCAAGGCTTGATCTGTTTGCAGTTACGATATCGTTGAAAAAAGAAAAGTCAATTATTTAACTGGACATTTTCTACCGTGTCTCTATGTAGGTACACTGGATGTAATTTTATCTTGAAAAAAGCATGATTTTCTTGTAACGTTCTCACTTATTCACCAATAAGGAAAAACTGTTCGATTCAAACGACAACTTACCGAAGTTCTTTACATCATTGTTCTCGTTCAACTGTTCTTCGTTTAAAAACTTTTCCCGAACAAATGCCCAATCAGGCTATATACCCTATTGTGCACGTAATAGGGTCCAATTAGGGTTGTTTACTGAGATAATTGCGCTTAGGCAGTAATTGGTGGGTAAATTTGGTGCTCGTCGGTTGTTCGAGCGAAGGGGGGAATTAAGTTTATGGAGGGAGTGTTTATTCTCTTTTGGATCGAGTTTAGTAGGCACTTTAGTTCTGAGGTTGCTTTTGTCATATTATGATGCACTTTCGAGTTTTCGACGACACGTTGGCCTATTTAGCCCGGTCAGTGCAGTTGATCCCTGTGAAAGCGGCATTTCGTTATTTTAACTATTAATTAATATTCACTTACGTTCGGACAAGCATTTTTTTTATTGGTACATGTTATAATTAATGTAGACTATAATTAAATTACATACCAAAATAATATGTATGTTTGGGGTTCGTGCCCGAAGGCCCAACGGGCCCCTAGTAATTAGCCTTGCGCTGTCCGTCCGTCCGCCCTAACTTTAAACAGCTGGATCTTTTGAATCGTAATAGATAGCGGCCTTTTTTTTCACTATAAGTATGTGTTTTTACGGCGGATTTACTAACAAATATAAAAAGTTAAAGAAAGTGAAATAATAAAAGGAGAACAGACAAGAAACTTTTTTGCAACATATTTTTATTTTTGTTTTGTCGTAAAAAAGGTAAAACATGCAAATGCTAAAAATGGTCAAGTTGAGTAGGGTTCTCCAATCAGGGCGAGGCCTACTCAATCGACTCGATTCGAAATGGAATTCAAATTGGAATATAAGATATAATACCTACTGTGCGGACGGAACTCTCGGTGCGCGAGTCCAAATGGAATTTGACCGTTTTTTAAAAATTTAAATTACAATTAAAATGGATGTTGTGTTGGTGTTCAGGCTGCCCCGTTCCCAGCTGAGCAGTGAGGTGGCCTACTTGCGCATGACTTATTACCCGACTGCCGAAGGAGGAGGGTAATGTGTTTATCAGCCTCTATATATATATACGTGTGTGTGTATGTTTGTTCATTTGTGGCGCTCTAAAAACGCGTGGGCCGATTTTGATGATTCTCTTGACAATCGATTTGTCTTAATCTTGTATGATATGAAAGTAAGCAAAATTCAATAGGGCCGCAACGAGATGCCATATTGTGAAAGAAAGTCGAGTAACTATGACAAGTGGGGTATCATGGAATAGGTATTTAAAAATCATCTTTAGGTTTCTTTTATCGTTTTTAGAGTTTGAATAAGCATTTAGGATTTAAGACGATTTAATGTTGATTAACAACCGTATTGTTATTAAATCTGAAATTGGCGAAACTAAAACATGCATTGCACCTACCTAACTAACATTACATTGACGATATTATCCAAAACAGCTGTTGGGTTTTCTACAGCTTCCCTTTTTCAATTACTGAACGTCGTCGCAAGGTTAGTATCGTGTTTGGGAGAAAATGCAAATGAGATTTCTGCTACCAATAAATGAATATTAACATACAATTATAGACAAACATTATTAACAGCAGACGGATTTTTCAGATCCTGCTTTTTCTTAAATTCGTGATGAAACAACCACCAATTCGCACCACCTTAATATGTAACAGCTAATCGTTTTTTCATGCCCACTGATTAGCGAAGCTGTTCCTAACGAACTCTCCGAGGTCTCACGCTAAATTAAAGGCATAGAGCATTATCCTCGTCGCTTAGCAGTAGTCGCGTAATTAGGCCCTCCCCCGAGACGGAAATTTCGGCTAAAAGACAAGGGACCACCGAAATATGTCTCGTTACTGATTATCTCGATGTATTCGGAAATTGAGGTATTGTAATAACAGTGAAAGGTTTTCTACATTATGCTTAGGGCGTTTACTTTGCTTTGTGTAACCTTGGTACTTGTTCAGTTACAATAAGGGAATAAGCCACTTGCTACTCTTCATAATTTAGCCGTGTAATACGAGTAATACGTACTATAAAGGCTTGTAGTGCTGTTAGGCGATGGGATTGCAACCTGTCACTAATACACTGGTAATCATCTTAGCCTAATTGTGCAAGATGTGGTTGCATGATTGATTATCAACAAGATTTTAGAGTTGTTGGTAATTCTGTAGCTCTGTCTACCCCACTCTGGGATTACAAGCGTGAAGGTATGTATGTATGTATTACTATTAGCTTCTTAATACATGGAATGATCAGTGTAATTTCTTAGGTTATTTTTTTAACTTATGTGATTTAAGAGCAACTTCAGCTACAAGATTACCAATTTTTAACCCCCGACGCAAAAAGGAGGAAATTGTGTGTCGGTGTATGTATGTCTGTCTGTGGCGTCGTAGCTCAAATATTCATGGACCGATTTGGCCGCGGTATTTTAAAAAGAAAGCTGGCCTAATTGGGATGGATCTTAGCTAAGTTTTATAAAAATCGATTAGCCACTTAAGAGGTATCAGGTCTGAAAGTAGGACACAGGCGTGAAGGTACACGGGTGCAACCGATCAAACCCGATTTATATTATACGGCCAAAATACGAAGTGGCAAGAGCATCAATAATCCCCTGTTGTGACTGGACTATTATTTAATATTTGCCCTGCGGCCTTTTATGGCCTTTATATACTGACCAATATATTATTCTAATATTAAAAATGTGAAAGAAACTATGTCGGATTATTACACTTTCATGGCAGCAGAACCGATGAACCGATTTGGACAAAATTTAGTATGAAGATAGCCCAAAATCAGAGAAAGTGTACTTTTTACTGCGAGCGATGAAAAATAATATCTACGCGGATGAAGCCGTGAGCAACAGCTAGTCTAGCATAAATGCCACTATAAATCGAAGTCAGAAGCGATTTCTCGTTTAAAATAGTTCAAATATGAATGACGTAATTTTTCTACGAGTATATATATATATACCTAGCAGCTACTAGACATAAAACAAAGAATAGTGGAGTAATAAAAACAAATACTCATTTAGTCGGTGTAAAGTTTAAACTGATTTATGTAAAAATACGTCAGTATTTTGTTTAATTCAGTATATTTATTACCTATACGTATTAGTTTTAAAGTGAAACCGCTAACAAACTTGGTTTCAGGAAATGTTTGGATCGCAGTTCAAAACAAAATAACTTGGGCAAGAAAGTTCCAAAACTTTTCGTAAATAATCGAACGGGCTTAACCTTTTTTGTGTTCAAAAGTTTACTTCCTCCAAGTCTAACTTTTTTTTGGGAATATTATTGCGAAACCCGAGGATTCAAAAGGGTCTTAAACAAGACAGCGGATTGTGTTTTCAGATCATTGGAAAGTATTTTTCTCTTAATTTTTCGGGTTAACATTTAGACTACGTCTTTGGTCGTTAAATAGTTTATTTGACTCACTATAAGGATGGGAATAAACTTAGGGCCCCAATTATATTTATTAGTTCAGTCTTTTAACTAGATAGCAGTAGGAATTATTACATGAGTTTTGTTATCAACCGATGGTTCGTTAAATTACTTCATAAACTTTTTATTTATTTGAGAACAAAAGAATCGTTTAATATAAAATAATGAGCGTTTTTGTTTATATTTTGGTACGATACCAGTAGCTCTATTCAAGGCGGTAAAAGTAAAAACCATATCGTATTTGACCTGTTATGGTATTGTTATGACGTCAGCCGTCATTACGATTAAAACGTTGACAATACGATAACAGATCAAAAACGATATTGCTTTGACCGTGTTGAGGCCCTGCCCTGCGCCCCCATAAAACCCATATCGTGTTTGATCGTATTTTCAACGTTTTGATAGCTCTTATTTACTTGACAGTAATGGCGGCCGATTGAAAAACGATTGCGTAACAGGTCAAATACGATAACGTTTTAACTGCCTAGAATAGAGGCGCTGTTATCCTACTGTCAACGTTTTGATAGCTCTTATTCACTTGACTGTAAATGAATGGTGTGCGAGTTCAAAACAATACCATAACAGGTGAAGGACGATATGGCTTTGTTCCATCTTGAATAGAGTCCCTGTTTTATCAATTCTCGTGCCGTAACTTAAAACACCATTCGACCAAAAATCTAATACAAACCCGCCTTCTATCCAACTTATAAAACTACCCCGTATAGTCGTACGTGCAAGGGATGTAAATTGTTTTCTGCATTCAGGGTAATGCTAGCTGCTGTCTCACTCACTCACCTTTCTCACCATGCAAATGATAGAGACAACAGTATTTTTATGCATTCAGGACATAAACAAACCAGGAATAACGATAAACCCGTATTGTGAAGGAAGGGAAACAAATGATTGGCGCAAGATGTAAATTCTGAATGGACGAGATCTTCGTGTACTGTTCCGGCAATAATATCCAACATAGGGCACAAAAAATAACCTAAAAAACTACCGACTGCAAATAAGTCGCTGAACAGATCAAAATAAGTTTTCATTAATTTCAAGCCGCATTGTTTATTTTGTAATAAAACAAAATAACCCATTACCATCGCCAAATAAAGGCGAATCGACACACACTACATTAGTCAAAATCGGTTAATTAGGAACGACCATACGTAGGGCGTCATAATCATTAATTTCGTTTGTTTCGCCGTAGCCGGGTTAAAATATTGGATACGTCTTTATTACTAACAGCATAAGACCGTGTCAGATATATGTTCAAGCCCAATGTTTACATAATATATTATTACTGGTGGCCGTACTAACTCGTAGTACACAATCTCTTTTGTCAATCGTTTCTTTTTTACATACACAATTTTACATGAACAATGGCACTCCTTTTATTATATATTAGCGAGCCACCCTCGCTTCTCTTTGGTTTATTTGAGGTTTCTGTAATACTCGTTTATAAAATAGAATTTATTAAATACTTAAGTTTAACCTTTTGAACGCCAAAGACGGCAATTCACGTCGGCAGATTTTTGTGCCGTGGACGCCAGACTGTCAGCGAGTTGTTCTAACCTTCATACATTTTGTTGCGGCATATGACGTCCGTGGCGTCACGGGCACGTAAAATAGCAATCGACCGTGGCGTTTAAAAGGTTAAAGTTATTAAGTGATTGTGAATACCGCATCTCAATCCGCTGCGTGGTTTAGGAGTTAGCGGATATAGAGACAGACGGACGATATTTTAATCTTCTTTGTCAATGGGTTCCGGATCCCACTTACCATCTGCGGGGCTAGTTAAGTTGCGTTTATCCCGTGACAAAATGTGGATAAAGCATCCGTCACTCGTTGTGTTATCCTCATTTTGCCACGCGATAAACGCAGCCATATTAGGCCCCCAGGTGGCGTGCTCGTTTGCCTTTTCCCGTATCATGAAACAAAAGTTAAACATGTTATCTATAATACAAGTAGTACAGCTAGAGTTTAGATTGGCTCTTCATATTAATCTGCTATAAAACGTAAAACTACCAAAAGCACACCCACATATAGGACACGTACCCTCTCATAACGACAAGGATCAGGCGATAATCCCCCCACACGTCCAACTCAAGGACTTGGGAATTATAACTATCAAGCTAACTAATTTTGATCACACATGATATCTTCTCTAAACTCCTTATCCCCCGGTACATAATTGTAGAATGCGGTCTTGGAGAGGTAAAGCCAAGATTCAGACCAAAACTGAATTGTCAAGATCCTAAGGTGGGTCCACACTTGTGACACTTTACCGAACATTATACCGGGACCGTATCAGAAACACGTGTCTGTACCGTTAATGTGGACGTCTTTTTGTTACGCGAATAACTGTCACAAGCTGCATTACGATTAAATCCATTCCGAACACTGAAAGAAACTGCTGAACACAGAATAAACGGCAGGAGAATGTATGGAGTTACGATCTACTAGCCGGGCCCAGTGTGGACGCTGGTCTGTGTACCTACTGTCACGCATCTAAGTCACGTGTTACGACTTACGAGCCGATCCATTGAGAGTCGGTTGTTTCAAAGCATGTTCGCTATTATTCGCGACCGGAGACGTCCACACTTGCATTTATGACACGCATCGAAGTAAACCAGATGACACAGATACAGACACGGGGTAGGGGTCGTTAACGGTACTGACACGTGTTTCTGATACGGCCACGGGATAATATTCGGTAAATGGTCACATGTGTGGACCCACCGACCGAGTCTTGTAGCTATGCCATTACCACGCAGTCTAGTTCGACACCATACGTCTACACTTGTAACATATTATCGTACACGGTCTGTGACCGTGTAATCACAACCTTAGATCGTCCGCATTTAGCGTAACATGTCCTGTAGCGATGCCACGTAGTCCGGTCATGTCAATAGTGTGGACGCACTTATAGATTACTAGCATAGAGACATTCCGTTTTAGTTCTCAGGGATTTAGTGACCTCTTTCGGTTTAAAGTGTCTTGGACTGCTTTTTACCGGGTCCCGAGTAATGAGCCGGTAGCCGGGTACGGATTAGCAACTTGTCCCCTAATCTGTACTTAAGTGGTCTGGAGTGGAAACTTTAAATTAAGGGTTACTGTACACTGGTGCGAATTATTTATATTTAGTTTTCGTATAAAGTATGTTTTTAATTTATTTGATGTATTTGTATAGTTTAGTTAAATTTATTTAATCATCAATGTAATTGATATTGTCAACATAATGAAAAACAAAAATCATAAACAACTAATAAATGGTCATTCAAAAAGTAATAAATGTCAAAAACAATAATAACTTGACAATTTAAGTTCCATATATATTCATCGACGAAGTAAAATGGATATAATGTACCTATATATAGCAAATGTAACTTTTCTACATCTGACGCCTGAAGTTTAGGAATTGTTTAGCTCTAAAAGTCTAATATTAGCCGTCAAATACAAATATAAAAAGACTTGGATCTCATTATACATTATGTAAGTATAACGAAATTAAATAGAATCCAATTACGGCTTAAGCTTCATTGACTCTTGACTTCTACCGGTGGCTGCTGAAAATCATCTAAGATAGGCAGGTACTTATAATTTTCAAAGAATTTTATTTTTACTTTTGGGAACGGAAATGAATCAATACACTGAGTCCTCTACTGGCCCGACATAAACTTTTGATATAAAACATCGACCCTTTGTTGTTTATGTGGACGACATCCGTAACGGTGGGAAGACAATGGATGCGATCATGCGACAATGCGATACGGACAACACGATTACAGATAAAAAAGGATACGGTTTTTACCGCCTAGAATACCGGCCCTTCACCATACCTCTACTTATTATCAAAGAGCCCCCTTTCTTAGTAATAAAGATGTGTTTTTGTATGAATATAAGACGCATCGCATCCCCTTGAGAGAGGCTTAAGAAACAAATTATGGGTTGTTTAAATGGGTAACACAAGTTACGTAACGGTTACCTAATGCTCTTAAAGGCTCATGTAAACGGACTCTGTGTGCATAAGGGCTTAAAATTATATCTTTGAAGTACCTGCCTCTCGTTATTGGCCTAAAAATAACCCAGACGCTTTTTGTTTTGTTTTCAATTAGCTACTCTCGATGCTGCCTGCGGTATATTTACCGCTGGATCGTTTACGTAAATAAGCTCTTTTATTTAAAATATTTATACAAGTTGCGTAAAAAAACAATGCACGAAAGATTACTCATTCTTTTTAAAACTACTACTTACATTATATTAGAATAGAAAAGTGACATTTGCAATAAACTAAAACACCTTTCAAAGTCAATGTTGTCAAAATGTACCTAATTGTGCTGAAAAATATTTATGACCAAATTTATTTTCGTTGTAATGTAATCAACCCCGAATAGAATTTTCTACATTATAAATTAAAAGCAAAATTAAACGCGCACAAAGCGAATGAAGTCTTATAATAAGGTATGAATAACGTATTCATTAAAGGAATTTAGCTTAGCGCGTTCTAGCGTGTAAGAATTAAGACCATGAAATTTGTACTTGGGCTCAAAATGAATTATGACCAAACGGTACTTTTCCTGAATCTACGCCTATATCAAATTTGACAATTCTACCATGGAACATGATTCAATTTTCGCCGATGTTCTGGACGGACAATTTGTCTTGTGGATGTATTTCAAATTGGCGTTTTACTCATTTTACGTATAATTTAACGTTATCGATTTTCCATTTGTCATTACGTACAAATGGAAAATCGCAGTAAATCGGGTTTTGTCTGGGCTCAAACATTAGTCCATCTATCGGCTTTATGCAATCATAGCGCTTAGTTCTGGATGCAAATCTGCCATTGCACTGGGACTAAATCATCTATTATGTCCCGTTCCTATTGTCCTCTCCGGGATTATTTGAACAGGAATTTCAAACGGAATATTTCATGATGTCCGGGAGTCAGGGACGCACACAATTGTCGAATCCCTGAATTTCGTTTTGGCGGGACGTTTTTGATAGAAATGTTAATTAACAGAGGTTACTTAAGTATAGGTATTAAAATTAAAATGGCGACGTCTACTTTCAGATGTGATACTTCTTAAAGGGTCCCCGATTTTTATGAAACTTAACTAAGATCCATCCCGATTAGGCCAGCTTTCTTTTTAAAATACCGCGGCCGCTTCGGTCCATGAATATTTGAATTACGACGCCACAGACAGACACACAACTTATAATTTCCTTCTTTTTGCGTCGGGCGTTAAAAATTGGTAATCTTGTAGTTGAAGTTGCTCCAAAATCACATAAGTTAAAAAAAAATAACCTAAGAAATTACACTGATCATTCCATGTATTAAGAAGCTAATAGTAATACATACATACATACCTTCACGCTTGTAATCCCAGAGTGGGGTAGACAGAGCTACAGAATTACCAACAACTCTAAAATCTTGTTGATAATCATGCAACCACATCTTGCACAAATAGACTAAGATGTTTACCAGCGTTTTAGTGACAGGTTGCAAGCCCATCGCTTAGCAGAACTACAAGCATATATTCCCTTGGTCATAATAGTAATAGTAAATAATGAAATAAAATAAATAAATTAGGTATATATATGTATAGGTGCCTACTCAGACATCAGTAAGTGTGAGTATAAGTTATATTGGGTTACCAATCAGCTCCAACTCAATTTAATTATCATCATCATCATCATCATCATGCCAACCGAAAGATTTCCACTGTTGTACATAGGCCTTCTCGAAAGATCTACGTCATGGCTCATGGCTAGCCAAGATGCAAACGCAAATAACGTTTTTCTTTTCTATCGCTTAGAATGTATGTGATGACAGTTGACCCCAGGGTCCAGCAAACACTTCTAACGTTTTTCGTGGTCAACTGTCATCAGGACTGGTCCTGAGATACTCACACAATATCATTATAATAAAACCATAATGTTCTGGTTTTGTCTACAAGGTACAAGATAGAAAACAACATTAAACGTAACATAACCTCGTACCTATGTAAAAAGGCGATCTTCTAAGTTGTAACCACATCAAAGCAGTACCAACCACAATTCACACCAGGGCTTTTATTCTAAGCAACTGGTTAAAAAGATAGTCTTATTTACGTGGTAATGGCGGCCGAGGACGACAACATGTCAAAGGCAATATGGTTTTACCTGTTATAATCGAAGCTCAGCTGCACGATACTGGGTTTTAATTAAGCCGTGGCCCATACAGGGACATCAATAGGCTAGGACTTATGTACCTGATTACCCGGGAATAATCAAACGGGCCCACCCCGCTCAAGAGCTCTTCTACACCGTCCTTGAAGTCACTATAGAGGAGATGAATCTCATTGGTATTGTTAACGAATTGAAAGGCATTTGAGTGTTCAATTACTCGTATGCTAGTATTAAAAACAGGGTGTTCAAAACTTAATGTATATTATTTGCCCGTGAATGTCTTTCATACCTATTTAAATGCTAACGAGCAGACACGTCATGAATAGTGGTCACCGTCGCCTTAAAGGCGTTACGACTCAGCAATATACTCGTAGAGGCACAGCCAAGTTGTTGCCTTTCAGCGTACACTCTTAAAGGACGTTACGGAGAACATGTTGTAGTGCTGAGGAAATGAAGTGTGTTCCATATAGTTTTAAATTGAGAGAAAGAAAAACTGTTTTTTCAGAGCAGTACGTGGGAGTACCAGAGTGAATGTACGCTTTAGCTGTGCTACGAACAGCTTTCTTTATATCGGCTACTGTTGGGGTTTTCTCTTCGAGGATTAGTTCACCTGTAATGTAGAGAAATTCAAGCTTTTTGTCTAGTCATGTCAGCCTGTTACAAAGATTTAAATAGTTTTTTAGTAACGGCGTAGAAAAATTACAGACCACTTGTTGGTGAGAGAAAAGTGTCACCTTTTGACCAGTACGTAAGTGGGAGAGCAACGGATGCTTTATCTACCGCGAAAAAGGCGTCCATAACAAGGGCCCAGAAGAGCTTATTTACTTCAATGTACGCGGAATGTTAATAGGCAAATTATTTTAAGCAGTAGATAGATTAGAGAATGCGATTAAATATAAATGTTATGTAATGTATTAATTTCGGGCATATTACATTTGTTTAATAGAACTTTGCATGTTGTTTTGAGCATGCATAGAACAAAACAAGTGCGACACATCTTAATACTAATTAAATTCTTTATTAATTACCTTCTTGATGAAATTATCGGCGTAGGTTTAAACAAATTACAGAGCAAGTATTCTTTAAAAGTATTTCGGGTTCGGCTGATTTCGGTTAGACTCCCGTAAGAGCATATGAGAGAGGTAGAAACCACAAGCCCTTAAGAGCTACCGCACTGTAGCTTTGCGTATACCGGTCACAGCCTATCGCATTTGCCACTATAATTAATTCCTGTGTACATTATCCCTCAAATACCCTAAAACCCTATCGACATGGGTAGGCACGTCACTATGATACATGAATAGCTACGCGCTATATCAGTCGCTTTGATGCGGCCCGCTGGTCTGGAATACAGGTTAGCGTCGACGTACAAAAACGGACGGTTTTTATTATGTAATTATGATTGACGTCGATTGTCTATGGGGTGCTGATGGAATGGACGTTTGTTATTAGAACATATGAGCTGCCTGTAACTTAAAAGTTTTTTTTTCTGAAAAACTGATTTTTCTTCATTTAGAAAACCTGTATCTTCTGGTATCAAAACTTCTTTTTTTTTGTAATGTTTAAATATTCATTTTTTAAGGTTTCGTACCTAAAGGGTGTTAAAGGGACCGTATTATTTAGCCTCCACTGGCGGTCCGTCCGTATATTTGTTTTCACAGAGTGTGTATTTAACATTATTTTTTTAAAGGGGATACAATAATGTTACGGAACCCTTCGTGTGCGATTCCGACTCGCACCTGACCGGTTTTTTATAGTTTTACAAAGGTTATAAGTAACATTAACCTTATATTGCATTAGAACGTTACACAGAGCCAAATATACTTACTCGTACTCGTGTCAACTTGTCAGATGTATTGAATATATTATTGGGATTAGATCCCAATAATTTATTTATGTATCCATCGTGCAATACGAAAAAATACACTTAATATACAAAAGCCGAACTTAATCCGCACTTACTGTCAAGTAAATAAGAGCTATCGTAACGTTAACAATATGATTACATGTCAAAGGCAATATGGTTTTACCCAGTAAAATAGAGCCAGGCACATTCGTACATTTTGACCATTAACTTATTATTCAATAAAGTTTAAAGTTTTGATAAATTAAAGTTTGGAAATGGGCTCTGGGTGTTTCACATTTAACACGATATGCATTAAAGGACTAACTTAAACAATAAATAGCTAACTGTTACTTTCATTATGAATTCGCTTTTGACCGCTAAATTTAACTGTTGGCCACATTTTCTGCGAAACGATTCGTATAAAGGCTTGGTTTATGCTAATGTTTAAGCAGCTTGGATGATGAACGGGAGGGTGTCGGGGGACGCCGATTGAAAAATAGAAGATCGTTTTATTTGTTCACACGGTTTTTGATTTGAATATCAATGAGTGCTATGTTTCACTGAAACTGTAAGTTAAAAAAAAGTCTTAATGCCTAAATTATCGAGCTATTTATTAAGTAACAGTGAAAAGAAGAAAATAAGGTAACTGGCACGTTTTGACTCTCATAAAATACAGTAAAATGAGTTAATAATCCTGACATTTTGTCATTTTAGTACAATTTATAACTTGTTCTTGGGTTTAAGTTTATAATTTGTCAGAAATAACAGGGTGTTCGGTTTTTTTTTTGCACTGTAGGTACAGGTGTTCTATTATTATTTGTTTCATATTTTTTTATATTCCATTAAAATTGCTCTATCATGTGGAGAAAAGCTATCGTAGCATACCGTCAACAACATAATCAAAATATAGAAACGAGAAGAGTCAATATAAAATGGAATAGAGCCCAGTGATAGGGATCGTATTGTACTCCTATATACATAAAAATGGAAGCGCGATCTCATTCTTCCGATCTAAAGGCACGAAATACATTGTAAAAGGGGTGATCTTTGAGAGTAGTGATAAAAAGATAAAGATATAAGATGTTTATTCAGTAAGTAGGCCGCACGGGCACTTTTACACGTCAAAATCTACCAGCGCTTCCCAAGAGACCAATGCTGAGAAGAAACGCAGCAAGAAACTCAACAGTCAGTCGTTTTTTTTAAATACTACTTATGATATTATACAATTTTAAAGCTAGCATGATATAAAACAATGAATTTAACATAAAATAAAAATAAAAATATAAAACATTCAAGCGTAGCTTGAGCAGGAAAATGTGGCAAAAAAAACTAAGAATTTTCATAGGGTAAGTAGTAGTAATAAAAAAATATATAAAATATATATTAAAAAAAAAAACTTCCCTATGACAGTGCAAGACAACCAGTCAAGTGGTAAGGACAACCTATCAATGTAACCGAACATTATTAACGTACCTATGTACAGTCACGGACTTGTGACTGTACATAGGTACTCGGACTTGACTTTGTAATTTCTATCTCGTCATTTGACGCTGTCATTATGACAGGGTTCCATGGTGGCATAACAATTAAAGTCCGTGACTGTACACTAAGGGAAACTGACAAACTTTGGTGTATGTTGGTCGTATGACTCGCCATATTTTTTTACCTCTAAATTAGCTTCTCAAAACTGTTGTTTTCGTGCTATTTATTATTCGAATACCTGCCACTTCCATTTACAAGAACATTCCTTTGACAGTGGTAAGCTTGCTCCGTCTGAGAGCATGTTTCAACTCCCCAGATACGAATTTTAATGAATTCGCATGAATTAGGTTTGAAACTGTCGTTCTTACGTGACTTAATTATGCCGTTTTAAGGAGTACCATGCATATCTTGTATGGAGATTGCAAAGTTTTTTTAAAACGGCATTTATGTGAATCAATCTGGAGTGAAACGTGAAACCTTACTGCATTTGATGTGTTTCCCCGTATAGTCAACGTTTTGATAGCTCTTATTTCCTTGACAGTAATGGCGGCCGAACTAAAAGCATTATTGTTTTTACCGAGTTGCATAGAGGCCCTGTACCCGCCTGTTATAAGACAAGAGTAATTAGAATTCGAATAAACTAATCGTTTTTTAAGCTAAGATTATTTCATACATACGAGTAGGTACTACTTGAGACTGATTCCACAGTTAAACTATTGAAACAGTTTTGTAAGACTAATGTAGGTTTGTTATTAATAATAACATGATAAAAAAATTAAGACTTATGTTTTGTTCAACACTACTGAAAATCTGTAACATGCCTGTTATATGCGCGTGACGTGTATTTTCCCTTAAATCTTCACTGGTTTTTTTTTTTATGGCATTGAGAAAGCAAACAAGCACACAGGCCACCTGATGGTAAGTGGAAACTGTGACCCATAGACATTCGCATTCACAAGACTGCAATCCTAATACTGCAAATGCGTTGCCAACTCTGAGGACTAACATGGAATGCCCCTATGCTAGTCATTACACAGGGCGTCTTATCCCCAAACCGGAACACAACAATGCGAACACAGCTGTTTGGCGGTAGGTTAATGGATAAGATGGTGGTAGCGATCCGGACGGACCCTGCACAAGGTCCTACCACCCGCAAAATATTACCTAAATACGCGTAATTAGGTACGCGTATTACCTAAATTATGGCGATCAAACAGAAATTGTCACAACCGTATCTACCCAGTCTACCCTACCCTTTAACTATAGAATTAAGCCTAAGTAAAGCGATATTAATAACCTATCAGGTCCCTCGAGTTACATTATCCATGTCGTTAGTCATGCCATATTGTACCTTCTCTTTAGCTGGGAAAATCTGAGAGAGTTGGTTTTCCTGTGTTTTTACAACATGAAAGTACGGGAATATGTTTTTTTTCTTTCAAGGGCTTTGGCTGTTTACTTTTGGATTTTGCTTTTCCCCGTTGCTTCCAATCATTGATATTTTCTGTTTGAGTTACGTTATAGCTTACGCTGAATAAATATACGGGAGATTTCTATGATAAAAGATTTTACGTTGTACGATCACGCAGCCATTATAATTGCCCTTTTTTGTGTTGTACGTTTTGCTGTTCGTTGTTATTAGTTGTATCTCTTGAAGGGATGTCTTCGACTTTGCACATTGCTTTTGTATACCGTTAACCGACTGCAAACAAAAGAGGAGGTTCTCAGTTCGTTGGGATATTATTGTGAATTAAATCGTCGTCATTAATAATTATTTAATTATAAAATCGCTGTTGTCCAAAAAGTTAATTTTCGGGACTCGTCTTTGTGGATGTTAAACGTTATACGTAAACTACTTTTTAGTTTCACACAGATTTGAACTCAGTCATCTTTTTGATCGGAAAATAAGAAGGGCTATTCAATTAAAGCGCTGGCGCAAACCTGTGGAAGCTCAGTAAAAGGTTCTTTATTGATACCTCCCGTCCGCTCTCTGAGGAAACTGTGATTTATCAAAAACGTCCGTCCAGCGGCCCGAGGGCCCTCCGACCCCGTATACGCTGCCACTGGCTGGTATTAAATCAAAAGCCAAATTATACCAGACTGGAATAACGTTAACAGGATTGAATACGTACTTAAGTACAATAGTTTAAACTATTGTATAAATACCTAAATCTGGTCCCCTTTGTTATGCAGGAATCATTACGCAAAACACTTGTTAAGAGCATTGTGAAGCGCCGCTAAAATTGCGTAGCTATCAAAAAAATCCATACAAATTTAACGTTTCTCTTCCCCTAAATCAAGTCCGAGATCCAGGATTTTAGAATATGTTGTATCAGCCTAGTTATTATAAAGAACTAGGTCCTTACGTTTCTGATTATAGTTTTTTAAATTTTGTTTCATTCTATGAAATATTTTCTTGGAAAAAAAACCGTAAAGACATAGTTCTTCATGTTTTTCAAATTAGCTTCACAATGCTCTTAAGAAGTCGAATAATCTTTATTCATAACATTGATGAGTCGAATGTTCATAAGGAATAAACAATGAAACGCGGAAACTTATTCCGAGTGTTTTAGGCTTTCAGCATGAGCATGAATGCAAGGCAGCAAGATGTTCCAGCCTTATAAAGAAAGCAATCTGACCAATGTTAGACAATCCGAGTCGCTTCAGCCCCGACCCTTGTTGCTCATCGCTTCCCTCGCTCCCATTATGCTACACAACAATATTCAATACCGAGATTATTCGTGATTAAATTCGGTCTCATCCATCATATGCTATTTAAAAATCGACTATATAGTCATTCGGATGTTTACCAATTATACTAAACATTTTTCCTACGATGTTATGCGAAATACATTTTTGACAATAAAAATTATACTGTAAGCACGTTAACAGAGTTTATACCTCGTCTTAAATATCACTGGTATCTTAACAGCCTTCATAATGTGACAGTTGCATAATTTACCTAATTATAATACCTATAATATGATCGATTTTAAATTATTCAGACTCATGTTTGTTACGCCTTAAGTCCCAGTTTCAGAGCGTGTTTCACTTCGATCGAGACAGTGATAGAAACTGGTAGTTGCATTATTAATTGAGAGCCCGCTAAGTGAAAACAAAAATATATCAGTTTTAATATACTTTAAGATAGTTTTTTATAAAGTTTTTTTTACCTGTCTTCAAACTTACCAGGGTCTCTATTCTACAACGTTATACTCTGATTATTCGAAGATGATGCCTGTCACAGCTCATATAAACCCTTATTACACTTATTTCTTTAACTTTACATCGGTATAAACCTATGGACGCCGTTCAGGAATTTAAGTAATTAACGGCCTATTTTTAAACACATCGCTTGTAGGTAGGTATAATAAATGATTGAAATAAATTCGATATTTGTGCTTTCTTTTAAGATGGTGTTTGACAACTTTGTCGCCGTAATTTAAAAATATAACTACTTATGCCAAATTACAGCTTTGTTCCAAGTAGTACCAAGACTCTCTGAGCTCGAACGCGGACAGACGGATGGATGGATATGGGGAAACTATAAGGAATTCTTTTTGGACTTCGGAACCCTAAAAAAGAAATTTTATAAGTAATAAATATACATAGAGCACATTTTATTTAAAAGAAAACACCCTATATATGCTAAGTAGGCATCGAGAGACTCATATTCAGAGAATTCATTGACCATTCGTCTTGTGTCGAGATCCTTGCACCAATCAGACTTAAACACTTAGCAACAGAGACATAACCTCAGTGGTGCCGATCGGGGGTATTAAGGCGCCCCGAAGGTCGTAGGGCTTCCCAAGCCGGGAATCCACTTACACTGGGTCAGCCTACTTACCGATGTTTTATGGCTTGTTGCCAACTGGTGACTCATGCTGTACCAGCTGCTTTGTGAGAGTAGTAACGACCTTCCGCAACACGTTCGTTGCATTTGGAATTCCCTTTCTTGACGTAACATCAACCGGGGTTGGAATGTTTTAAAACGATGAACTCTAGTGGTAAATTAATAACCTAAATTTATATAAAAGGAGGGAGAGGAAGAAGGATGACTACAAGTACCAACCTGGCAAGCTCCGAAAAAGCAATCAATATTACGTGTAATTAATTGATTTAACGGTGTTGTTATAAGTATTGATATTTATTAAACATTTGACTCAATTGTTCAACAAATACTTTTCTAGATTTGTAGGTTGGCTAAAAAGAGTTTGACGTGGTAAAAAGCTAGAAACTCTTAGGTATTCACCAACTTATAATAATATATAAACATTATACCACTTTCTACAATGGTTGGCAACTGCTTAAAATAGTATCATAAAACTCATGTAAAACCCAATTTAATAAACCGTTACGATGTCGTTAACTGCTTATTAAACAGATAAAGTGCCAACCTCTCCAATTTCGATACAAATTAAACCCCAAATCGGGTTCTTGGCACTTAATTGTTAACTGGTTTACATTGACAGTAACAAACCAATACTTTATTGAGTGAACGTCAAAACCCAGTACAAACACAATTCACCGGAAAGCGAACCAATTCCCAAATTAGTGTTCACTAAAAACTCCATAAACACTAAATAACAGAGCCCTAAAGTTAACATGCTATAACAATATTAACTGGCAGTAAAACTAATCTAAACACGGCCGTCGTAAACTAAATACCTAACGCGCCATTTGACCTCGAGGCTTAAATCTACAGAAATCTAATTTGTGCTTCGTATAAAATTCAGAACTAATTAATGAACCAATTGTTCGTCGCATCTGAAATTCTGCGGGATTCGCAAATTGCGTTAAGAATGACCGTGGAGGCTGTTCCAATAAAATCTTCTGTTTTCGAACGGTGGCTTCTAAAATTTGCGTCAAAGTAGTTTTCTTTTAAAAGTGGTTTGATATATTCTTCGAAAGTGTTTGTCAGGTTTCCGTTTTGTTTTGTAGTTTATATGTATTATGACAGTTCTATTTCCCAGAGCGGAGAAACACAACGAAGTTAAAACGTGAAGTTGCGCATGGGTTACCCTTATCTTGCATAATATTAATCATTTAAAATACACTTCGCATTACATGGATCGCAACACACTTCTAGTCGAATGATAATTTTGCATAAATATTTACTTCCCATACTAAACATTTTGCTTTATATTATTTTGCAAAAGGCTATCTACTTTTGCCGACTTTCGTTTAACATAATTTAATGTACCGAACAATCCTACATATCCTAATCTTTCCTTTTTTTTCTGCTACCAAAAAAGTTGGTTAGGTTAGGTTAGTGCTACGACTCCAACATAAACGAAACCGTGCCAAAAAAGTAGGTTAGGTTAGAACTGCAACCGCAACACAAACGAGCTGTTGCCAGAAGAAGAAAGAAGGTTATTTCTGAGAAATCAATCTTTGATTATATTAATATTATTATCATCAACAGCATGCCAATGTATGATGCTGTATTCAAAAAGAATGCGAAGGTTGTGTATGCTGAAGGAAACTATACGAATTGTTATTCTGCCAAAAGTTATTTTAAAGTTAGTAAACCGTCGCGGGTACTATTAACGTCACAAGGGTTGAAGTATTCGGATGAAGCAGTTAAGCCAACACAACCGATTCTGATCGAAACAGAAGCACGTGTGTGCTAGTCTGATGTGTAAAGTTGGTAAAATGACGAGCCTTTCAAACTGAAAATGTAATGCCGGAGCCATTAGGGTATAATTATTTATTAGAGATTGATAAAATTTGCAATCTCAGTCTGAAAAGTTATAAAAGAAAGCTCTTTTATATCACGGCAATACGTCCGTCGCAGTAAATCTTCAGTTAAATCAGGGACTTATCTTTTCAATTCGTGGGCCGGAGGGCCAAGAACCCGAGAGTAATGACGGCGGGGCTGGTCGAGAATTTCATGTGCTGATTCAATGAGTTATGGGGGGACGATGTGGTAGATGGAGAACTGAGAAATATATATTATAGGACTAGCCTATATCGTTAGACCGCTGGGAACTACGAAGTTTTCCGAAATAAAAGGTATCCTACCCTATAAATCTTATAATTCGGGATGTGAACTATTTGTGTTCCGAATTTCAACCAAATCCATACCCTTCCAGTTTTTAAAATGTTATGTATGAACGAATTGTGGATCGAAAACCCTTCGGCGGTATTCCCAACCAGTTATGACATGGGATCATTCGAGACAAAAAACTTGAATTTACCTAATTGGCCGGCACCGCACCCTCGACTCTTCTTGACTTGCTGGTGTTATGGGTCGTGGTGATTTTCATCCATTTCCATCATCAGGGAACCTACATGCTCGTTTGCCTCCTACTCTTATAAAAAATAATTATATCGACACCCAAATTGACGATATTATTCACCATTGATGCTCGCATTTTCTTCTAATCAAAAACATTTGCTAAACTCCACCCAGAATGGAAATAAACGTCGTCCAATTCATTTGATATTACGGTGGCATTCCCCGAAAACGAGGCCGATTTCCCCCATTCCCCAATTCCAAGGGAAATCAAAGAATGCCAATTTACGTAAGATAAGATTTGAATATAATAGCGTCCGCTTAACAGAATTCAATGCAGATGGTAGGGATTCATTTTGCTAATTTACAGCAAAAGCAGAATAACGTAGGCGAAAAAACATTCGTTATAGGGAAATAACGAACTAATTTTATTGAGAATAAGGACTTTTAAGCATTTTTATGTTTAGTTTATAATAAAAACTTCTTACTACAAATAAATGTGTTCCTAATTGTTCATCGAAGACAAGTCTAACGCCCCTTATTCATTAAAATTGATCTATTCTTTTCACACGACAGTAAAGGACCAAACATACACACACAAGTAAACTCATAAACATTATTCTATATTAAGATATAGAATAATGTTAACGGACAATTAAAATAAAATAATAGCAGGGGCGATAATCTACATAGATGAATAAATAAATACATAAGTAACGTAATAAATACCCCCATCTTCATAAATCCACATTAAACCTATTTTAGTTAAGGTATTCCTTGTCCCTTTCCGTCAAATTCAAATGGTATAATGACATGACAGATAAGGAAAAAACACATTTTAAGCACAGTTTAGCTGTTGCGCGTTTATGAATAAAAGAGTTAATCTTTATAACTGTGACTACAATGCAGTATAATTAATTATATATGTTTATTTGCAGGTATGTCCACCTTATCCTAAGCTGCTTCACTAAATGCTTCACAGTAAGTCCGAAACCTAAATCTGATGAAGGTAATCATGGCTATTAGACCCTCCCATGGGTTGTATCCGAGCCGTGGTTTGCCTGTTACCTAAGAATTAAATTAAGGTTAGGTTGTGGTCTGGAGTCGGGGCTTAGTAGACTTTGGTTAGGTTAGGTTAACATCAGTACACAGCGGGCCTGTCTAAACGGGCACAGTATAAACAAAAAGCACATCTTCGAACAAGGGTATAGTCCAGTTCCTATATATGTGAACACTTTAGTACCTTGTCAGTTTACTAGCTGTGACAATTCATATATGACAGTTTAAACATGACATTAAATAGACAAGGTACTAAAATAAAGCTGTTAACACTGATTGACGCTGAATCAGTGGTGGCTAAGCCTCCTGCGTGTGTGTGTGTGTGTGTGTGTTGGTACATAAGTCAAGCTCTTATTAAAGGGCCAGAGTAGAATTCGTTTTCTATTTGGATGCAGTTTTTTTTTATTTGAAAGCGGGTTTTCTAGCTGTGGTTCTTAGATATCAGCTCTGAAAGAAGGGGTCACCATTAAATCTACTTAATTGTTATTGACATCTCGTTACTGTTATATTATAACCTCGTTATTTTGTTTTTTCCTATCACCTACACTCAGGAGCAATGAAAACGAATCACTTGCTATGGTAATTCAAAACAAAGGGACTCGTTTTCATTGCTCTTGACTATATACCAGCTCTAGACCGTTGTAGATTTATAGCCTATTGTTGTTACTTTTTTTTAATAAGCATTAAAATTAAACCTTAATTTTCATAACAAATTAAAATATACGAGTAAGCTCTTGTATTACTGTCTTAACAAAAAAAAAACTCTTATTAAAAATCGCTTACCAAACAAAAATGTACCAACAAAGAAAAAACTTAGGGATGTGAGCGCCCCACGGTAAGCGGAGCAATTTGGGGAACACAACTTTATGACTTTTTTTTGTAAAGAAAACCGAAGGTCTTAATTACTTTAGAAAGAAGTTAAGTCAAATTCTGACTCCCTCTAGAATTATACGTGCGAAGTTTGCCTGGCAATTTATGTTTCCTGTAAAACTTAAAGATTTATAATGCGCTTGTGTTAGTATATTTATCTTTAAACTTTATTATAATATTTTTTATATCTTATTGTGCCTGTAACGTACAAGATGTCATTTTGCAAATTTAGTGATGCTGCTAAATAAAATCCTTTTTTTTGTTTATTGATAAGGTATTTAAAGGACATGTAATCGATGTCATCTGTTATAAATTTGTCTACTATAAAGTAAGGTATCATAAATCGTTTAATATCACACTAGAAATATTGCTATCGTATGTTAAAGTCTAGATAGGTGTTTTTATATGTAATACTAGTGACCCGCCAGCGGCTTCGCACGCTGCAAATTTCCGACATTCCCGGTGGTTTTTTTTTTCTTTCATACAAACCTTGCCCTGACAATAACGAATACAACCGAAAAGGAATCAGCCAAATCGGTTCAGCCGTTCTCGAGTTTTAGTTAGACTAACGAACAGCAATTCATTTTTATATATATAGATAAAACGCAATGACATTAAATGACGAAAATCGCCTCGGTACTTAGAATCGATTTGGTCGAAGAACGAGGTTATTGTCAAACACTATTAACGATAGGTTTTTCATTTTAAAAAAAAATTATTCATAAAACATTAGTTATAGATTTTTAGTTTGACTGCTCAATTGGTTGAAACAACACTCGCGTGAAATGTAAAAATTTCAATCTGTCGCAGGAGCAATAAGATATGGCATATATTATAAAGGAACTTTTTTACCATACAAAAGTGCTTACGGTTTACTGACCACTTGATGGTAAGTCGGCTTTAACCTTTGCAATCTCAAGATGGCTACTCCGAGTCAAAAGCCACTTGCCGCTGTACGTCTTGCTCTAGTTAATTTGTAATGAATGTGAAGTATTGAGCCAGCCAGAAAAAGGAAATTGTGCTAGGGTTTTTGGTTATTATTTACTACCTAATTGGGCCTCTATTCTATGCTGTAAAAATACAAATACATATGGTTTTTACCGCTTATAATCTCAGCCTTGAAATATTATTATACCTTTTGAGTACTCGTTTCATACAAAACATCTGTTGTGTATGAGAATCAGAAAATTCTCAAATGGAATCTGATAAAATATATGAGTTGCTAGTTTGGAACGCCTCACCCAGTTGGGCGGATTTTTATTTTATTCATCAATTTAATCTATCTTGCATTAAAATGTAAAATTGAGTACAAAAATTTAACTGAATGCCTATTGACCAGTTGATCTTTAGGCTAAGGAGAAAATTGCTGTGGGCGAGCAATATTATTTTGTTGTCCCTATACTCGTTCCTTGAGAGCGGTTACGAGACTTACGAGTATCTAGAGCCGTCATCTTGGACCGTCATTGCCAGCATATTCTGGGACCTGTACACTATTCGGATAAGTAAGGCTGTCCCTACGAGAGTGTATGTAGAAAAATCAGGAACAAGTTACTACATTATTACATATACCTACAAGTTACCTTCACGCCGTCTTCCCATCGGCCTACGCAGAGACTACGAAACGCCAGGTTTGGTACCGGTCTAAACATACAAGGTTCGCTTCCTCCGCATTCATCAACTCGTTTCGTGTGCTTTTGATTTGGCCATTATACAGTGCATCGCAAATCTGATCACTATGTGCGCCTAGGTCTTCCCCTACGGCATCACCACTCATTCTCGCTCTCTATACCACTTTCATAACTCCTCTTTCATCCATCCTTTCTAAATCACTAAACAAGTTTCTTGATAAAAATTGAGTTTTAAAAAGTGCCAACATTACATTGAAAATAGTTATTTCCATCTCAAAGAAAACTAACGTAAGCTTCTTTTTACCGATGGGCATCCATACCATTAAGTCTCCTTTGATGCTGTTCCCTCATCGACCTTAAAAAGCCTTCGAAATTAGCATGTTTGGAGCAGTATGAATATTTGATCGGTATCTACAGGCAATTACTTCAGTCCGTGACGTTTGATGTCCCGATGGAATATATTGAACAAGTTACTTGCTTTCCAAACTGTTAAGTCGTTAAGTATAAGCCATAGATATAACTTAGGTGAAGGTAAGTTCGGAATTCACTTAAATGGAGATGAGCAATGTTTCGTAAATGACCAATGATATTGAAACTATCTATCATGAAATAGGAACCATCGGACAGGAATTATATATTTTAGTATTTTTAGAAACCTGCCATTTAAATTTAAATAGTAAAATATTAGACGCCTTATCCCACAAACATCGGTTTATCAGTTTCCTAGCTATTCACAAATCACAATCCTGCTGAGCTGAAATGTGACGTTTGAAAGTAATCACTTCCTAGAAGTTCTCTCGATTATTTTCAGGAAAATAATGCTTACTGTCGCTGGCAGTAAATTCACTCGAAGTATTGACCTACACACTTTGAAGTAAGGTTCAAAATCGTTTATTTCCGGTCACACGTGATGCTCAAAGTTTAGGTAAGAGTTAAATAAAAGTGTGTTATATTATTCCCGGTGGAAACTTGGTAAGTGCGCCATCAATGTGACGCGCAAGAGTTGTGGCCCATTCGGTGCATAAATTATTAGATCGCATTGGTGGGAATCTTAACGATCGGAGTGAATTATATGGCGTATTTTTCTTAGAAAAGTTAGGGCAACTGTATTAAAATAGTTTTACAGTGAAAGTCTTGAGTCATTTATAGGTTTAACTTTAATAAAGTAAGTAATTTAAAGATAATTGGCTTGAAGAAAAAGTCTTAGCTATAACGAAAATAAAAATGATACATGGTCACCTGCTCTGTGAGGCTCCTCGGTTATTTGCATTCAATAAACGTTAAAACTACAGAAATAAAAAAATGTTGACGGGACTCTCGGTCGCGTATGTAATATCCATCTTTCTTGCACATTTCTATTGTCATTCACATTTGTAGGAGGCATCTTGTCTATCCCTACAAGCTGTCTAACCTGACCTCGTTAACCCACTGTCGTCGTTATTCTTTGGAAAAAGTTTTCTTAGCTCTCACACATCCCACTTTCGCATCTACTAATTCATTTCCTAGTTCCCTGAGTGAAAAAGGCGAAACCATCAACTTCGAAAAGCAATTTTCCGCACAGCTTCCCCTCGAATCTGTTAGCGTGTACCTATATTTGTCGTCGGCTCACTTGTCACTGTCTATTCACCCCTCTTCACCCTGCACTCGCCAGATCCAAAACGCACCAAGTCCAAAGGCTAAGCTTCAGTTTATTTTGTTTTTCATTATATGCTGTTACAACTAAAGATGACGCATCAATATAAAATAAACAAGTGATAAACGTCTTCTGTCATGGAATCATTGTAGCCTTAACTTTTATCTCTTGTCCCTTCTTTGGTTAACAAATGGGATTGATATAGTGAAATACTTTGCCTAAAAGTTCGTTTTACGCTTAGTTTCCTTCTAAATCTGTAACTGAATGTATTCGTCGTAGCACACTTGTCACTGTCCGTTCCCCACTCCGCCCCACTATAGTGTAAATGATCACGGTCGTAAACAAAGACGGCTTTTATCGAGCAGTAAATTCGGGAAAGGCCAGTGATAGATAAGACCAATCTCATCAGAAAATTCAGCTATACAGGGACATATTTTCACATGACGTTGAAATCTCCTGTGCTGTTATTTCGGTATGATATGAGAACGAGAACTTCTGTTCTAGATTTACATTCATACATACATTAAATCACGCCTGTTTCCCAGAGGGGTAGGCAGAGACCACTTATTTCCACCTGCTACGATCCTGACAAATCTCTTTCGCTTCTTCCACATTCATACATCGTGTCATGCACGCACGTCGGTTTCGGGTACTTCAGATTCGGCCTTTTTCTAGGTATTTCGCTGATTTGATTTGAAAAAGTACGCCTAATTTACTAGATTTAATATTTATTTTTCATTGTCATACAAGTGAGAAGTTAGAAGCAGCTCGAGCTCGAACATTTCACGTAACGAACATGAACGTTTAAACGTCACGTTTTCTTATCGCTTTTACCATTCAAAAATCTGTTCTGAACCTGTCCGTAGTACGAACCCTTAAATACACTATTTTACGTTTACTTCTCGATGACAATACCTGTCACCTTCTATCACATTCTAATAAAATAATATCGCTAGGATAGAAAGTGACCACACTAAAAAAATACGTTTGTGCAATATAGTTAAGCAAAGTAGAAGCGTACAAGTACAAGTTTTTAGAATTGTTGGTAATTCTCTAGCTCTGCCTACCCCACTCTGGGAAAGAAGGCGTGAAGGTATGTGTCTATGTATGTGGAAGCCTAAATATATCAATACTCAATACGCAAACTTATTTGCGTTCCACAAATTGTTTACAGGATGTCAGGTTAACTTAAGTTGCCGAAATCTATAAGGAATACCTTTATAAGGCAGTCACATAGCCAACGATTGTCGTCAATCAAGCAGCCTTGATCTGATCTATAAACATGTCATTCGATTACGGTAATAGTTCTTGATCCAATTCGGAAACAATAACCGTGTTTGCCTTGTTGTACGAAACGGGCGGATTCTGTTATCCCATCCAATATTCTCCCACTTTCTCCACTTACAGTCACTTTCGACGGTGCTGCCCTAATATATATAAACCCGAGAGATATTATTACAAAAATAAGTAATATTTCATGGTATGGATTCAAAAAGCCACTTAAATAAAATTACCATTCTTATCATTTAGTAGAATCGCACTATAACATCTAACTAGCGTTCCGCCCTCGCTTCGCTCCGGTCTAAACAAAAAAAATAGCCTAAGTCCATCTAAAATAATGTTTCTTTTAAATGGTGGAAGAATTTTTCGAATAGGTTCCGTGGTCCCGGAGATACTTCGCACTTTCTCTGTATAATATTATGTAGTAAAGACAAGAGGTTTTTAGAATAATGTAATGAACGATTAATAACATAACATTTATTTGCCGTTGCTTGAACATAAACATCATGACAAATTTATGGCCACCAGAGATTCGATTCATCACATCTGTCAGATAAAAATGGAATTAATTATGTATACATATAATAAACGTCGCACAACATGATGTGTAAGTTCTACGTTAGTCTTATACGACTTTTCATGTGTTGAAAATTGGTTTACAGGTTAGTTCCGATTTCATGTAGGTTATAAATAATATCTGCGGATCTTACCTGAGAACACTGATCTAGTCTCAAACTAAGGACTATCCCTATACCGTGTAGGTACTAGGCACTAGACGACGATATGCATCCTTATATTGATTAAAAATAGCTACATACTAAATACATAGAATGCAAACCAAATTCTCAAACAAAGACTTTTTTTATAGAATTTTTATAGTGACATTTTTACAGTTCATTTGACATAAAAATTAAGCAAATCTTTGGGATCGAACCCAGGTATCTCCGTTGGTTTCAGTACCGACAAAACCAAGCGCCGCCCCATCACGAGTTCTTCCAAAAATATGCTCTAATGTAGGTATAATTTCACTAAAGGGCAACCTATATTCCCTGAACAACTGCTATTCCCATGCACAATTAGCAAATGCCCCATAGAAAAAACCTTCGTAAAATATTATTATAGAGTGGTTCCATTAATAAATATGCAATATGATAATAGAGACATCCTCAAAGGAGTGGCCTATTATGTGGGGCTAGTTACGAGCGTCAGCGGGTGAACGAGCGGAGCGGATCTCATACCAATTTAACCTGGTAAAGCGGATATACAAACGTTGAGTGGCCAGCCGTGAGGTCACCAAATGGTTCCAGCAGAAGACCAGCGGTGGTTTTACAATCAGAAACATGCTGACTTGGGACCATTTCACGTCATCTGGCATTGGGTCAGCCACATGTGTTTGTGTGTTTTGTTAAGTTAATTGTATTGTCCTTTTGTTAGATATCTGAATACAAATGTTTTTCATTCTTTCTTTCTCAACGTGTCTGTCATTATTGAGTTTATAATACCACGAACAATTGAAAAATGCGTTGTTCTAGAATGTTGGACTTTTCTTACCATTTCCACTTTCTTTAAATACCTACTTGCCGTTTCAATGAAACGATATCGATTTATCTATGCACATAGAGAGAAATGATAGCGATATATGTTATTCCATTAGAAATATAAATAAAGCAGTCGTTGCTGAAAAAAGGTTTTGAATTGTAATAAGTAAGTACTTACACGAGCAAACCGTTATTGCTCAGGTAATTCGTAGAATGTTCTCGAATTCTCTGATACAAAACCAATACAGCGAAAAGCTCTTAACATTCCCGAATCCAGGGTATTTGCATGAAATATTCGTCACAGCGGAACTCGATACAACACTCGAGGTGAGAGGGCTCGACATCGGTGGTGATCGTCCGTGATCGGGTTGTGTTGTCTCTATCTGTTGTGTCATATTCTGAAAAAATATTTTGTCAACAGTTTAAAACTTTCCCAATTTTTTTCAACTCGCTGTGGACTAATTAGTTTTTTTTGCTATCCTTCAATTGCGTTATCGTCATGTGTTCCTTCAAAATTTATCGGGTATCAATAAATAATTAATTACAACGGAGCTAAATAGCAATTAAAGTAATAGGATGTTAGTGGTGTTAATACGGTCTCTACTTTGCCCATAGGTTTACTGGTAGCGAATGGCTTACGGCATTCAATTAAACTAAAGTATAGCTAAAATTGGCCACACAATTGTATGGTTTATTTTCGTTTTACAAAAGAAAAATCGGCGTGATAGTTTTTCTTCATTAAAACGTAAAATCTACAAATTAAACCCCCGACAAAAA
Source organism: Acleris sparsana (assembly GCA_923062465.1). Lineage (NCBI taxonomy): Eukaryota > Metazoa > Arthropoda > Insecta > Lepidoptera > Tortricidae > Acleris > Acleris sparsana. The sequence continues at coordinate 12,742,711 of OV281296.1, forward strand.
AGAGGGGTTTTATAAATGTAAGATATGTGTGTATGTCCGTGGCATCGTAGCTCCCAAACGGATGGACCGATTTGGATGCGGTTTTATTTTAAAGAAACCTGGTTTAATTGCTTTGTTCCTTAGCGGTTTTATGAAAATCGGCTAGGTTGTTTAGGAAATGTCGCCAATAGTCGCCATTATATTGGGAACTTTAATATACTTAATAGTGTACGCTTAGTTTGATAACTTGCGCCATACCCCCTCCCCCGCGTCCACTGAGGCTGTCACGATATTAATATAATCGACCAACTACCACTTCATATACCTAACTAAATGATGACCTAGAATATTACTTGTTCCCAGAATTGCTCGGTTAAGAATACGATTAAGCGCAGCTGTTGGGAATTACTGCTGAATCTGAATTTGGGTATATTAGCTAATAAATAACACGCCGTGGGTATTTAACTGGGAAAACCATATTGCTTTTGACATTGCTATCGTATTGTCATCGTTACAATAGCGCTTATTTACTAGACAGCAATGGTGGTTGAGTTTGAATCAATACGATAACATGGCAGAGGCAATATATTTTTAACCAGTACAATAGAGGGCCTTAATACTCACTGTAATGTAACGTTTATTCGTTTGTTTAATAAGCAACTATATTTCTAAATACTGAAGTTAATAGCGAATAGCGATTACTTTTTTATACTATCATTGTTTGTGTGAGAGGTCTGTTATGGTCGAGTTTATCGACGTGGCTAAAACATCTGTCACTTTCTGACCAGGGATTCTATTCCCGACGGTAAAAAACATATCGTCTTTGACTTTTTATGGTATTGTTTTGACGTCAGTCGCGATTACTGTCAATGCTATGAAAGCAAGCTATCCAAAAGGTGACAATAAGATAACAGCTCAAATACGATATGGTTTTTACTGTGTTGAATATACAGGGTTATTGGTAAGTCGACCTATTCCCGTTAGGACGTGATAGGGGTGACTATTTGCGATAATTTTGACCCCCATATGCATTATGCAAAAGTGAACCATTTTTGAGTTATCGCGTTTATTAGTTTTTTTTTAAATTAGTCGGAAATTCAACTTGAAAAATTTATTACAAAAAAAGTGTTAATTTAAATCTTTCTTTTTCTTCTGATTTACAAAACCGATTAAACACTGGTTATTTCTCAATATTAAAACAATAATTATCGGTCCAAATTTAAAAAAGCGAGACGGAAAACGAATTTTTTTCAATATTTTTTGCGATCGCTTTCCACTAAAATGCCTTAAAAACAAAAAAAAACGTTATGAAACTTGGCTTGCAGATTATTTTAAAAACTTAACTGTTTTCTTAGCTCTCCAAAAACGCATAAAAAGTAGAAAATTATTTAAAAAAAACCTGAAAAAATAATCATCACAAAGGAAGCGGGCGGAAACAAAAGTCACAAATGCAACTTCAAAAATTAAAATTAAAAAACATACCAAATGTAAATCATACATTTTTAATTTGCTTTTGTACAAGATGAATTTGTTGTTCCTACGCAAAATTAAAAAAAAAATCTGTACACGTTTGAGAATGCGAGGCCGAAAACTAAAAAATACATGTTTTTTTATCAAACTCCAACATAATTATACGAAAACAGAAAAATTTACCAATACATTTGGCGTGCAGATGACACATAAAACATTGACGTTTTTCCAGCTTTCTAACGAGCTATTAAAACTGAAATGAGTTTTGTTAAAGATTGCTGGAAAAAATTGATCACAAAGGAAGCAACAAGGAAGTCACGTCCGAACAAAACTTAAAATTAACTAACTAAATCTATCAAAACTAACTGTTATACTCGTAAACACAAATAACAACATTAACTTATGTAAAAAGTTACAAAATTAAAACTAATAAACAATTAAAATTGAAATAATCAGGATTTTTATAGTTTATTTTCATAATGGCTACCTTAATTTCTTATTCTCACATAAGTTAATGTTGTTATTTGTGTTTACGAGTATAACAGTTAGTTTTCATTGATTTAGTTAGTTAATTTTAAGTTATGTTCGGACGTGACTTCCTTGTTGCTTCCTTTGTGATCAATTTTTCCAGCAATCTTTAACAAAATTCATATTAATTTTAATAGCTCGTTAGAAAGCTGGAAAAACGTCAATGTTTTATGTGTTATCTGCACGCCAAATGTGTTGGTAAATTTTTCTGTTTTCGTGTAATTTATGTTGGAGTTTGATAAAAAAACATGTATTTTTTAAATTCAAATTCAAATTCAAATTCGTTTATTATTGCATTTAGTTTTCGGCCTCGCATTCTCAAACGTGTAAAGATTTTTTTTTTTTAATTTTGCAAAGGAACAACAAATTCATTTTTACAAAAGCAAATAAAAAAATGTATTATTTAAATTCGGTATGTTTTTTAATTTTAATTTTTGAAGTTGCATTTGTGTCTTTTGTTTCCGCCCGCTTCCTTTGTGATGATTATTTTTTCAGGTTTTTTTTAAATAATTTTCTACTTGTTATGCGTTTTTGGAGAGCTAAGAAAACAGTTAAGTTTTTAAAATAATCTGCAAGCCAAGTTTCATAACGTTTTTTTTTGTTTTTAAGGCATTTTAGTGAAAAGCGATCGCAAAAAATATTGAAAAAATTTAGTTTTCCGTCTCGCTTTTTCAAATTTGGACCGATAATTATTGTTTTAATATTGAAAAATAACCAGTGCTTAATCGGTTTTGTAAATCATAAGAAAAAAAAAGATTTAAATTGATACTTTTTTTGTAAAAAAAATTTCAAGTTGATATTCCGACTAATTTAAAAAAAAACTAATAAACGCGTTAACTCAAAAATGGTTCACTTTTGCATAATGCATATGGGGGTCAAAATTATCGCAAATAGTCACCCCTATCACCTCCTAACGGGAATAGGTCGACTTACCAATAACCCTGTATATAGGCCCAGTTTGTAAGTGTGAGAGTGGCAAATGCTTAATCCACCGCGTTAAAGCGACCATATTACCTTGAGCGAGAAAATATATGTGCAGGCCTGGAGCTGACCCCCTATCAGCGATTCTAACATCACGACTATGGCCGCCGTAAAGTTAGCTAGGAGTCAGTTGGTCTGTAGTGATATTACATTATTCAGCGAGGTCGGCTGCGGGCACTTTAATTAGTTAGGCCCACGGTGACGCGACATGTTGAGGGACCCCGGGTCAGGTAGGAGAAAATACAGTAGGGCCATCGTTAGTTCTCTGTCGTTTTACATTACCAATGTTAGGGTGGCCAGCCTAATCGTATTTGAAGAAAGCTGTCATAGTCATAGTTGATACGGATCTCTTGTCCTCTAGATGGCATAGTCTATACATATTGGTCTCGATTAGTTTTTTCAATTCACGACGGTAATCGCCTGGAGCCAAAGTAACGTTGTATGGTTGCGTATGTATGAAAAATTAATGGTACGGCGTGGATTAAAAATAAAATAGTTTGATAATATGATATAGTTACTTACCCCCACGTATGTAACATTTAGTAGTAATAGCGTAGGCAACATTTCTATCAAGTGATGAAAGTATAACGATATTTTGTACCCGCGCTTCTTACCATTTGATCCAGGACTCGGAGGTCTGTCAAACTTAATGAACGATTAATTCGTTCCTTAGTGACGATTTTTCTCACACACGTTTGAACAAGGAACAAGTAAATTGTCTCTAACATATTCCACGAACACGGAAAAAAAACAGAATAACATCATGAACAAAGGATGGCAACACAGAAATCGAAACTAAGACTATAATAATAGGAAAAAATATATTGTAGGATAATGTTGCCATGAGTGGGTGGATTGCTTAGTACGGCGGCAAGTTTTTCGCTCTGTACCTGCTGTACCGTTATCCACTGCCGTGTGATAAATAGGCGTGTTTGGGTAAACTTTACGGCTCAGCAATAAGGGCGAATTATTCAGTTACAGCGGTCGACAGGTGAGCAATGCTCAGTGTCGACGGTTCCCATTAGCCATTAGACCGCCTGGATTGATGCCCTTTTAAAGGTCAGGGGCTACCATGACATACTATAGTACATTATTGCCTAGGCATGGAAATAGGCAATTGCAGGTCGAGTATTGGTTTAAACGGACGAGCTTGCTAGTCTGTTTTAAAGTACGAAGCCCGCAATTGCCGTTCCTGTCACGGCAAATATAGTGCTTTGTGTGTGCTTGAAGATCTTCATCGCTTGAACATTTTTTTTTAATTACATGCAAACAGAATCTTCACGTGAAAAATCCATCACTCTTTACCTCGTTTTTGTATAAACAAAGTTTTTCACGTTTTTCTCCCTGTCATAAGACAGGGAGAAACGCAAGTTTTGTTTAAAAAAGCTCATGCTATTCTAGACACAAATAAAAAAGTTACGTTTCGAATAAAATATGGATATATAAGACTTGTGCCCTCATTTAATATGGCCCTTTTTAAAAAGTTATAAACTAGACAGTAATGAAATTTCTAGTCAGTAAACCATGCAGGTACTTTGTGTCTCAATATATACACCGTGTTTTTTTTGATTTACGATAACTTCGGCATATTACTAGGTATATCCATAGAAACTAATTGGTAGATAAGATTTTGAAATATTGCAAAAAAAAATTTTTTCAGTTTAGAACAAAATAATGAAATCTTTTATCTTTGGTCATTCTAAAAGGGCCTTTAGAGTTAACTAATAATCAGTGTCAAATACGTCTATGTTGGCGTGACATACACACACAAGTAAAGATAACACTTGACAGGTATAAGATTGTCACTTTAAATTGACGCGTATACAAACCTAACAATTGGAAACTCTTTACTCATAAGTATTAAAAGAAAATTGTTGTTATCAATTAAGAGCCTTTTACGCTAGTTTAACGTGATTAAATGATTAAATTTAAAAATTAAATATCTTTAAAACCGTTAGACTTATCATTTGTCTGTCTTCGGGAAATTAACTTTGTGTAAATCAAAAAAAACACGGTGTAGATAGTAATGTCAACTTTTCCGGACATTTTTGAGAAAAAGCAGTTAAGTTTAGGTCGAGAGAAAGGGACAAAGCTATATGATTGTTATAGCTCTGTCCCTTTCTTTCAACCTAAACGGAACTGCTTTAGTATGGTAACCCTTCAGGTATCTACATGACCAAAGTAAACTAGGTACTATGTAAATGAGTGACTTCGCTTGGCAATTATGCATCTCGAGCAGAATTATAAACGAGAAATCTCCGGTGCTAGTATAGAATCTAGATATATGCTGACGTATAATAATGTCTCTCGTCTAGCTTAGTCATCTCTCTTTTATGAGATGAGGTAAATCTGAAAATTAAACGTCTTGGCGTCTTGGTAAAAACTAGATTACTATCACTTTATTTCGTAGTTCTTACTTAGTTGCATTTTTGACCAAAAAAGTAACTGACACCTGTTCTGTTAAGTCATGTCAACGTGTGTCAATTCATTTATTAAGGATTTTTTATATATATATTTAAGGTGTCCTTTTTTACTTTTATCTGGTTAATGAATAAATCGAGCCTGAATGGAAAAGTTTATACATAAAAACCTCAACGTACGTAAATAATCACAAGCACACAAATTACTCTTAGTCTCCCGTTTGTACTTGTCACGAGAACACTGTCGCATGTCGGAGCAGAACGTTTCTCACCATTACCTCCCCTTATGTACAGCTGTTCTGTGAAAATGGGCGCATGTATTAGACTCCTTTTGAAAAATTCAATTTTCTTTCCATTCCAACCACTTTGATCTATCACAGTGGCTTCTCTGTGCGTTTCATACGGAACTTTCACGCGTTCGACAGTTTTATGTAACCAGTTTGGCCGAATTTATCGCGTCCCTACGGCTGCTTTTATTTTTATAAATGTATATATTTAATATTTTTTATAAAACTAACCTAACCTAACCTATAGGGTTCTACGTGATGTTACTGAAAGAAAATATTAACAGTTACAGAAAAAGAAGCGGGTTGGCAAATGAAACAGTTGAAACGATAAATTCGGCCTAACATATTTCTGATAAAGGGGGATACCAACCAGTTTATAGTGGCCGTACTTCCGCGATTTTGGGACCTTTAAGAGACGCCGGCAACGCATCTGCGATTCCCCTCCTGAAGTTACAGGTGTGCATGGGTGACGGTGATCAGTTTTCTTAGTCTCTTTTGCCATATCTAACATTTAAAAAACTCACAAGTGCTCTTTTTCTCACGAAAGCTGAGTACGTCCCAGTGCTCTTAATGTTCCCGTAAATCTCTAAACGGCCGTATTAGGCTATTTGTTTATTTTGCTGCCGCTGCGCTTACGTAGACGACATGATTGTTACGGGCGGGCAATTTATTTCCAAGTTTTTAGATGATTCGTAGGTTGAATTTTGTGGAGTAAGGGACGTTTTTTTTATTGATTAAGTCTTTGATTTAGGCACTCGAGCTAGTTGCAATGGAAGTGCTTTTTATTTCATTTTTATTAATGTCGGTAAATTAAAAAAGACGGCATTGTCAATTGATTTCGTTATTCTATGTAATATCGCTTAGATAATGAACAGTTACGAGTTAAGAGTTTACTAGACTTGTAAGAAACAATGCCCTTATTTTTCTAGTGAATGTATTTTATTAGTTGTGCAGAATTCCATGTGTCCATCTTTCTAGAGAAAACCAGCGCTTGTTATATGGAAGTAGAAATACCGGAACAAATTCAGAATATTTCATGTAAGGGTTTGCGTACAGTTATACGTACGTTGGCTGTACATTTTAGCACCTGGTCGCAGTTATTGGTATACTAAACATTGCCTCTATTCAACACGGTAAAAACAATATCGTTTTGGATCTGTTATCTCTTATTGTCAACGTTTTGATAGCTCTTATTTACTTGACAGTAATCGCGACTGACGTCAAAACAATACCATAACAGATCAAAGACGATATGTTTTTTACCGTCGGGAATAGAGGCCCTGCTCTTTCTTTAATACGTTACAACAACAAGGTAATGTTGATTTCGATAGTAAAGTCAAATTAACAGTTTACGTTGTCATGTTTTTTGTCAGTATTTACCACTTTCTACAAGACTTCAAGGCTACAAATATTTATGATTAGAATAATTCTAAACTTTGTTTTTGGCAATTCGATAACGCTGTGTTTATCTTTTTCCTACGTAAATAAATTCCACAGATAGTGCACGTCCTGGAATAGGACATAGAATATCGTCCTGGAAAATGTAATAGTTTACGAAGAAGTGACGGTAAATGAGGTTATTTGAATTGAAAAGAAGAAAATTGTACAAAGACAAATCTGTTTCACTTGATTTGTTGCGATATGAAAAAATAATTCTGCGATATTCTACCAATAATGCCTTTACCTATAGAACTTTAATCTGCCGTAGAGTCGACAATTGATAAAGGAGAGTCGATCCTAAAGATATGCCTCAAGCTGTGCCCAAGACCTAGACTTGTAATATGAATATCAAAAATCACGGATTTTATACACTTTAGTGTTTTTAACATGTATCGACGACAATATAAAAAAATGCATTGGGGTTATTAGAGCTTGATAAAAAGATAAAAGTCATTTATTCAGTAAGTAGGCCGCACGGGCACTTTTACACGTCAAGAATTTACCAGCGCTTCCCAAGAGGAGACCCCTGCTGAGAAGAAACGCCGCAAGAAACTCCGCAGTCAGTCAATTTTTAAACATATGTTATATTACAATGGTACTACTTACGAGTAGTATAAGCAATCAAGCAAAAAATACACCTTTTGTGTATATGAGATGGTGCAAGACGACCAAATAAAAGTTTCGATATGTTTTCCTACATCAACGGTGTCTTGCTTTTTAATAACTTTATATGGTCACGTTGGTTATAAAAAAAGTGATATTGTTCAGTTTTAACCTCTGTCCATACTAAAATGTAATACAGTTAGTAATAAATCCTTTTTAAAGTACAGTTAAATAATAATTTTTGCGAAGCTAGAAAAAGCTATTGGGGTTCAAAAAGCAGTATTTCACGTTGGTGGATTTAGGTCTATGATTTATACTTTTCATATCTTATCATTATTATAAAAAGGGTGATTTATTTAGGACTCGAGGCTGTTTTATAAGCTCTTAGCTATATATATACGAGGGCTGATGTATCCCAAATGAAGAAGAAAAAAACTCATTTTTTTCATGAATCTAATTTATTTTTCTACTTATGTTCCTCCTAACTCTATACATTTTACCCAACGCTTCTCCAGAGCCATAATTCCATTTTTAAAGAAGCTTCTCTCGAGACCCTCAAAATAACCATTAACGGCGTTAATGACCTCGGTGTTCGTAGAAAAATTTCGTCCTCCTAGCCACTTTTTTAAATTTGGGAACAGATGGAAGTAGCAAGGGGACAAATCTGGTGAATACGGTGGTTGGGGCTGTAATTCCAAGCGTAACTCTTGAATTTTGGTCAGCAACTCTAGCCGTGTGAACTGGTCGTGATGGATTAATATCTTTTTCTTAGCCAAATGGCGTCTTTCTACCTTAACTACGTCGCTCAGTATGTGCAAAAGGTATGCATAATATTGGCCATTTATTGTTCTTCCTTTTTCAAGATAGTCTACAAAAATTACGCCTCTAGCATCCCAAAATACAGTTGCCATCACTTTGCCAGCTGATAACGTAGTCTTTGCCTTCTTTGGTGCGGGCTCGCCACTTCTCGTCCACTGTGTGGACTGTTCTTTAGTCTCTGGCGTGTAGTGGTGGATCCATGTCCCATCAACCGTTATGAAACGACTAAGAAATTCATTGGAGTCGGCTCCAAAACGTTGCAAACACTCCTCTGAAGTATTCACTCGTCGTTGCTTTTGCTCGTGGTTGAGTAGCCGCGGCACCCATCTGGCACAAAGCTATTTCATTGACAAATGTTCGTGCAATATATTAAAAACGCGTTCCGACGAGATATTTACAATCTCTGCTATCTCCCTTAGCTTCAAACGGTGGTCATCTAATATAACTTTTTTCATTTTATTTACCAATTCCGGAGTTGTGACTTCATTTGGTCTTCCAATGCGGGTAGCGTCTTCACAGCTTTGGCGTCCGCGTTTAAAATCCGCTAGCCTAGTGTGGACAGTGCTAAAAGGAGAAGAGTCCCCCAAGACACGGTCAAGCTTTGTTTTAATTTGACTTGCCGTTTTCCCTTTTAAAACATAAAACTTGATCACAGCACGAAGCTCCATTTTGTACAGAATCCAAAAAATTACATGAAAAAGATGTCAAATGATGTTTCGGCGGGAATTATATTATTTAAAAACAAAATCATTGTTGTTTCGGATACTTATCAATCAGCCCTCGTATTTGTCACTTCCACACTGCTTGGAATTTGTTAGAATTTGACGGCTCATAATACAGCCTCTAAACTTTAAATAAATAATGTTCCATTTAGTGATTAGTGTTGCGATATGGATGAGACAGCCTTTCCTAAGACTTGGATGCTTTCTGTGTATAATTTCTTTCTATTTATGTTAATTGTTTTCTTGTACTCATATTAAAATCCTAGAGCTTAGATTTACTCATCAAAAATGTCTATGGATAAAAAATATACCTACTCTATCCTGATATTTTGTTTTGTACTCCTGAGTTGCGACACTTTATAGAATATAAAAATAATCTAAGGATGTGTTTAATATCTATGGACATGTTTGAAGTGTGTGCAAGGCTGAATAGATTTACTTATATTTGGTTGTTTACGACAATCGTAAAAACTTGTTTTAGACGTAAATATGCACTACACAGGAATACGGACAGATCACGTGAGACGTTCCATGTTTAAATACATACGTAATCGCTTAGGGGAGAGGCATCTTGGTATAACCGGCCAGAACGTCTTTCGGCAGCACTTTAACGTCATATAAATAGAGTCGAAAGGGAAATTCTTGGTTGGTTGAATAAGGAAATGTCACGCCTGGCACGATCTTGCCGTGACAGCTTCGAGTCATAGGCTTGATATGCTTTGTTACCTCTTACATACGTTATGTGTGCAGTGAATTTTGGAGAGTTTTTGTCTGATGTAAGAAAGCATTGTATTTCTTACGAATCACTTTTTTATGGCGTTAAGAGGGCAACATAGAGATGAAGCAAATAAGTTTTAATTATTTTGCTAGTGTATAAAATTCGGCTGATGCAATAACTCACTTTTTATTAGTCGTGATAGTTTTTCCATAAAATTCGTTATATGCGCTTTCATTGAAGATATATCTTCAGATTTTTTGTGTTTGTTGTTTTGCCTGTATTCAGTTGACTATAACAAAAATTAGCGCTTTAAAGCTTAATATTTCATAAATCCCTTACTCGAAAAATATAATACCCGCAATATTTTGGAAAGATCTATCCAACAACACCCCACACTCCGGGGTAGGCGAGAAAAAAAAAAGTATTTTATTTTACCACTTTCAAGATTTTATTTTACCACTTTTTTGGCGTGACTAATATATTCATGCCAAATTACAGCTTTCTCGTACTAACAGTTTGTAAGCTAGGCTGCGGATGGACGGACGGACGGACAAGGCGAAACTATAAGGGTTCCTAGTTTGACCACCGAACCCTAAAAAGGTCCTGTCTACAGCACTGTAGATTTAATCCAACAAACTATATCTTTATCTTTTCACAGTATAAAATGAAGTCGCTTCCGCTGCCTGTTCGTTTTGATCTTTTAAAGTACACCACCGATTTTAATGCAGTTTACAGCAATTGATAGTTTCAAGAGGAAGGTTTTTATGTATACTTATTAATTTCTGAATTATGTACGGTTGTTACAGAAAACTCCCACTATTCCTTATAAAAACTATAATAGTATTTCAATGTTGAACTAGTGTGGACCTAAAAAATCTCAGAATATTTTAGTTTCTAATTATTTAACACAAAATGTCTACCATTCGACCAGGGTCGCCAGCTTTTGTGCGTATAATATCACACCTAAACTTAACAAAAGCACATCAGATTCCATTTACCTTCCTGTGTAGTAGAAGTAGGCCGTATGTAAAGCTCTCAGACTACCTGCCACTCACAACTTTCCACATTCATACCATCCACAATGAGCTTTGAGCTTAAAGCTCGACCTATTTTAAACTCCTGATTTGAGCACACGTGCTATACCAACGAAAGTTTAAGCTGGCTTATGTTTTCATATCACTACTAGTATAAAGTTGGGTCCGGCTACCATTCCTTTGGAAACGCCTCATCTCTAAGGAGAGTGCGCTTGATTTCGTATATCATTTACGTATTATGTCCCTAGTGATGGCATGGCTGGTACCGCGCAATTGTATTGTGTATTGGATTGAATTCATCATCATTATCATCATGTCAGCCGAAATACGTCCACTGCTGGACATAGGCCTCCCCCAAGGCTCTCCACTCAGACCGGTCTTGGATTGAATTACGTTAAGGAAACGTAATGATATTTGACAAGCTGCAACAAAGAAATTAGGAACTTTATCATAAAACTAACAATATTTCCTGTAAGCAATGTATACCTGCATGTTGAACCTCCGAGTTAAATTAATTAGATTTTAGAACTGATTATTCTGAAACCGTTAAATCAAAATTCGAATTGAGCTAAATATAAGATTAAATATGGGCTGCTCAAAGAGTGTTAAATATCAGTTTTTATTAGAAACAAAATCTACTAGGTTAGGTTTGTTTATGTATCGTTACTTTGTATATATAACTGCGCTTTATATTACCTAAGCTTAACCATAAAATAAACAAACATACATTTTGCGTTGCACGAGGTCGGGTATCCGTAATTTTTAACTGATTTCGTAAATGGAATTGGTAGTCACCCTGCCTCCGAGAAGGGGCTAGCCTTTTTAGCGGTCACAGTTTCGATTTCTGGTAAGGGAGAACTTTATGTATGTTATACGCATGGGCATTGTTTCCTGATATCTGAATGTTTTCAATGTACCTATATAGATTTATTTCTCCGTATAATTATGCTGTCGTTCTCTTAAGAATACGGGCCTAAAGTTTAGTTTGCTCTACTCTGTATAATGTTGTTTATTTCATTATTCCTGACGCATAAACGGCTCATAAACGGCAGCCATAACCGTTTGACTGACAGGTCAATATGAACTGGAGACCTCTATATAATATTTAATGATAAAACTCATAAAGTACCCGCATTCCATTTTATTGTTCACACGACATTTCGCACACTGAAATAAAAATTAAAACTCGATTGGCTTGGCGTTTGATTAATTGATATTTGTTTTTGATTGGTGTAAATGAAAGTCATGCGCTTGTGCTATCGAGTCATCCATGTTCTAAGCCCCAATAATGGAGAGTGGGAGTTTATTTGCTTACTTTAGCAACTATTTCAATTACAGCAGTAGAGATTCAACTTGTAGTGTGTTTTTTTTTAATTTCATTGCAGAACACAAAGTACTGTACCAGACAAGATAGATGGAACTATGACAGTCCAATTAGTGTATTGTATATTAGTGTATTTAGAGAGATTTCAAGAATGCTTAAACATAACTCGATGTAAGTAATGGAATAAGGCTGTTTTACTTACGCATGGTCTTCTCCGCGGCGTCAAATACTCCGCCATTTTGCAGCGTCATATAAAGATCGATGGAAATTATATGAAACTTAATTAAGTTCAAATGCACGGGTTATATATTCATTGCGCAGCCCTTGGAATCCTTTACGAATTGGACGTGATATGGCGTCAGGACGAATGTGCAAGCGCAAAACTAAATGATTTATGGCTCGAGCCTTACCATTATCTAGAATAATAGTTTGCTGGTAAATTCTACTTTGGTAATTATAATACTGAGGTACATACAGAAAGAACGAGATAAAAGGAGAGTTTCTTTTTAAGACCCATAACATTTCCTAAAATATAATCTACACGCCGCGCCGATATAAAAAAGGTACGTATTAAAGTATTTTCCTCCCACACATTCACTGTAAAAATAAAGCGATACGTTTATTTTCCTTTATTTTCTATAAAAATACTCACAGTTCAGTAACACGGAAAAGGTCAGCAGATACCCCGCATTCCACGAACTTTATGTTCTGTAAGATATAGTTCTTGTGGCTACAAACGCGGCCGTCAACACCTTTCATAACTACACGAGAAAGTCCATTTTTCCGCAGCCCACACGTATTTACGAGATCCTACAAGTATATGTGGAGGCGGCAGTTATGGACGAAAGTATCATAGACTTTCTCGATGGAAAATACTGCTTTAACTACGTACATTGCGCGTCATGCCCAGTTCTTTTGATGTGTAAATTTGAGAGACGCGTAGTGGACTATGTGAGAGACAATTTTTCCTTTGACACTGTAAATGCATGGTGGATGCCGAAAGTACGCTACGGATTGCATTTTTATCGCTATATTTTCTTGGTGAAACATATTCTTTTGGTCTTTGTTGCGAGTATTTTGACTATAGATATTTAGGATTTGTCTGAGGTAGAGCGAATCTAACAGGTAAAAATATGTGGTTTTAACTAGGTATATTGCTATCAAATTATAACGGGGCATAAGAATTGTGTTTTTAGCTTTAATGATAATTACTAAGAAAATTAACATTGTAATTCTCTCTTGACGACAGACTACTTACTACTACTTGTCTGCTATATTTCCCCTCATATTTTACAATATCAAAGTGAATTTCAAATGAGGACTTGCTAATAACGTTGAAACGGACGCTAAAACAGCATTTACCCGACGTATGTTTTAACAATGCATGAGTTCCATTCCTACTTTCCACTAACAACTAAATGCTTGGATAAATAAGTTTGTGTTTAAAACTAAATTTTTGGGACAATTTTTTGCTGCCGGTTGTACATTTTTTGCACAGTCGTCATCTGCTTCGAGACGACACTAGAGAGTCTAAACTCCTCCAAGATCCTGTTGCCACCTTCTGATTTCACGAGATGAACTTTTGTCTTAGGGCTTACATTTGTATTCCTCAGGCTTCCGGGTTTATATGGGTACATATAGCAGAAAAAGGTTGAAAAATGTACTTGCAAGTTTTAGACTAAACATGTTAAGTAAAAGAAAAAACTTGGTAATTTAAACGAAAGCTTTCAACAAATCCCAAATCTTCGTCGTTAGAAATTAAAAGCATCCGCGAAATTAGTTTTCTTCAAGAGTCTGTCAAAGTTTGACGAATGATCGGTTCAATCGGAATCCAGAATATTCCAATGGAAAACTTTTAGGAGGCGGCCGACTAGGGCTGTCTGAATTGTTTATGTTCAGAGGGGTTGTTATGACATGACATAGCTATGCAGTTCAGTTTACGCTGACAGAGCTATAGAACCTATAGAACCTATAGCTCTGTCCTTTACGCTCAGCGTAAAATGAATCTGCATAACCATGTCATTATAACCCCCTCAGGGCCTCTATTATACTTGGGTAAAACCATATTACCTTTGACGAGTTATTGTATTGTCAACTTTACGACAGCTCTTATTTCTTGACAGTAATAGAGGCCGAGTTAAAAATAGTTCATAACATTTCAAATTATGTTTTAATGTGTTGCATATGAATATAGCCCCTGTGTTAGGCGCTGTCAGTGTAATAATGCTGAAGTTATATGTAGGTAGCTGAGTTGAGTTCATGTTTAATGCTCCTGTCAAAAGGCACTAAGTATTTCGTAACTCCTTAAGAACAATTATAAATAAATCACGCAATTTGGCAGTGGGACTTCGTACTGCTATTCGTATTCAAACTTAAATAATAGTTCTTAACAAACAGTGAGGCTAGACAACTTAGACAAGTTGCTTAACTCTAACGTAAACGATTTTGTAAAACCGACAAAATGTATGGAATCGACGTAGGCGCTCGACGGGATTTCTGACAGGTTACGTCAATCCTGCATTTTGGTTAACTAACCAACGCTAACTGCAATTGTTTAAGGTCTCTGGTATAACCAAGCAACCCTAATGCACATAAAAGTTTTCAATGTTTAGTGGAGAATCTTTAAAACGATGCCGTTTCCAATTCAGCCCTATCAGCCATTCTATCCGCGATTCCGCTTTTACGTGCTAAAGAGGTTTATTTCAATGTGTCGTTGTCAATGGTAGAAATTTATTCAGCGGAATATTTTATTCTCGTTTGAATTTCATGCATTCAAATTTTCAGCCATATCGGAAAGCGGTATATTTTTTTTATGTTCAAAAATACATGCTTTCTATTTGGATTTGGATTTTTCTCTTTTATTTGTTTTGTTTGTTTAAATAGTGATTAGGTACCTTTAAGGTCACAGCTTTTTAGAACCCCCGACACCCGACCCGCTCCGCCTCGCCTCGAGGCGGTTCGTATTCTTTATATGTATTTTTATGGGCATGCGCTCATTAAATCAACTACGCTAACGTTCTTAAATACTAACCGCGAGGCGAGGCGGTGCGGGTCGGGTGCCGGGTGGGTCTAATGAGCTGTGACCTTTATTTGATGCACGGTAGTTTCTGTTCTGTAGTATTTTAACGTTGCGTTTTACCAGGGGTTCTATTCTTTTATATTCTACTAGCTTTTGCGCGCGACTACGTCGGCATAGAGGTCTTTAATCGACATTCCCTCGGGAACTTACCTATTCCGGGATAAAAAGTACCTTATAAGCTATTACAGACGATAATAATATTAATCGGCGTCATATCATCCAGGTCCGTTCATCTAAATATACGCATTTATAATATTACTTCGTAAGATTATACTCGGCTTATTACTTTTCACATGTTATCACGAAAGTTTTTGTGTATAGCAAATTCTGGTTTACGCACATGTGATACAGAAAACTCACCGAAAGGCTTTTTTCTAAGATTTTCTTTTACATCTTTTGGCATACCTAAGTTTAAACGTATGCCTATGCCAAATCAGAGCTTTGTAGTACTAACAGTCTCTGAGTAAAACCACGGATAGACGGACACACGAGCATGGCGAAACTACGAGGGTTGGTAACTACGGAATCCTAAAAACAGCATAATAAATGAATTAAAAATAGGTACAAAGTGATGGTAAGTGGGACCTGAGACCAGATTTTTGAATTCTCAAGGCTCCATGTGTGTTGCCAACCCTAAGGCCTAAGATAGAATGCTTCTATGCTAATTTCATTTAAAGACGGTACTATTAAAATATCCAGTATTTTTTCCAGTTTCCACCTCATTCTTTGAGTGATTGAGACGATGCGCTGGCCTAGTTGGTTGTGACCCTGCCTACGAAGCTGGCGGTCCTGGGTTCAAATCCCGGTAACGGCAGATATTTTTGTGATGAGCGCGAATATTTGTTCCTGAGTCATGGATGTTTTTTATGTATTTAAGTATTTATTTCTCTATATAAGTATTTATATCGTTGTCTACTAACTAATACAAACCTTGAGCTTAGTTTGGGACTAGGTCAATTGTTGTGACATAGTCCCCTGATATTATTTATTTCTTTATTTATTTACGCATTCTGCAATAAGGGTATTTAGTTATTATAAAAAATGAACTATAATACACCACAAATGCAACTAGTATTCCACAGTGGCGAAGCGTCACGTAAATAAATAGACAAGCCGGAGCAAAAAAAGGTGTATGGCGTGTGTCGGTTTTACGTTTTGTTTATATACCTACTCTATGCATAGGAGTTTTTGGTAAAGCCGTAAATAATCGGCTTGTATGAACGCCTCGCGACTGGTATTCCAAGGTACATAATTAAGTGCAGAATGAAAAGCAACCCGCTGAGTAAATAGTGAAAAAAGTCCAACTCGAGCATGAACAGAGAGCTTTTGCTAAGCGCTTTTTACAATGCGGCGCTGGTTAAGCTCTGGTTATTTTAAGTTTCTATTTTTCTTCACCGAGTTAACAGGAAATTAATTAAATGTAAACATTGCGGGTGTTTTTATTGGTCTAATGTTACTTGTTCTGTTTTAGTACGGAAGGGTTATTTTTTTTATGACTGATGGACAATTGAACGTTAAAATTGTAATTGTGACCTTTGAGAGTTCTCCAAAAATAAGCGAATATATTCTTCGTGGAAAAACTCACGGCATGGAGAAAGTTTGCCGAATAAATTAAATATCTATGCATAATCTAAATATATAAAACAGTACTGTGACTGACTGACTGACGTACAGCCTTTACAGCTCATGTAAAGACTTGAACTTCAGAGAGAGCATTCTTTGCGTACTCTAGGGTTACACCCCCTGAGAATGGAATTTTCGAAAATCGACCTCCAGCGGGAAGAAATAGGTGGATTAGCGGCAAACTAATAACGGGTGTCCTCTGGTACTAGAATAAAAATCTGTACCTTCGAGAAATGAACTTAAAAATACTTAACCCTTAGAACGAGCGGTAGGTACAAGTAGAATACGTTTCAGTAATCTTTACTGGGGGGGTTACCATGACATACTTAAGCAGTTAAGTTGAGAGAAAGGGACAGAGCTGTATAACTGCTATAGCTCTGTCCCTGTCACTCGGTCTAAACTGATCTGCTTTAGTATCTCATGGTAACCCCCCAGTTAGTGTCTGTTAAAATCACTGAACCAACGTTCAATGCGGTCTTCACTAAACGTTTTTATAATAAATAAAAAAAGTGGTAAAATAATTTAAGAGGAGTCAAATTTTATATGGAAAATATCTGTCCGATTGAGTTTATCACTTCAATTTTGTATAGTATAAGTAACTTTAGTAACTGTTCCTTTATCAGGATTTCTCGATTAAAGTTAAAATAATTCAGAAATTATAAAATTAGGTCAGTAGCATATTGAACCAAACCGCTCGTATTAAAACAACAGGACCCCTGTTATAATTGAGGTCATGTACACGGAACCCCTCTGTTCGGGTTAACTCTGAGTTTCCTGCAGAAGTTTCCATATACTTTGGTCTATTGTTACAGATTCATCTAATCCCTTTTACGTACAGTCAATACAAGTCTTTGCGTGTAGTAGTAATGCCAGCATAACAATGGTTTGTAACAAAATTAACGCACGCAAGTCATGGTGTATGTGAAATTTAAATTCAGTTTTGACTGTCATTTGTTTCGTTTGCAAACCCAAAAGACACACTCGAGAGACTTAAATAATACTTGTATCCATTAGCGGCGTCAACGAATAGTAACCCTTATGAGTAGCTGCACACTTTAGTGCTTTGTCACTTTAACACCATGTTTGTTGCACTAATCTAGTTAAAGTGACAAGGTACATTAGTGTGCAGGTTTAAAGACACTTCGACACTCTTTAAGTTAATCAAAATTTACAGGGTATTTTTCGTTGACCTAGAACTATGAAATTTGGTAAGTAATACCGTCTTATACTACAAGTATAGGGTAAAGTCTGAAAACTATATTTTTAATTATCAAATCACAAAAAAACAGGGTCTTTATGCAAGGAACGGCGGTCCAAATTTGAGCCGGGTCATGTCATCGTATGTAAGCGCTTCATTGGTATTACAACACAACACATTTTTAAGAATTTTTAATGCAGTATAGATTTATGACGAAGATTTTCCCTTCTTTATAAGAACCGTAGGTACAAATTTGTACGCAACGCTCGGTGGGCGAGTCCGTCTCGTACTAGTCCGGTTTTTTACTAGTTGTAGTAGTAGTAGTAGATCCGCGTTCAACTGTTCAAATAAACACATATGTTTATAGGTACACCCGTTTAAGAAAGTTTAAACGTACTCGTACAAAGGCTTTTCACAGCAGGAAACTGTATGTTGCATATACCAACCCCTTTATACAGCTTGTACTCGTATAGAGTTCCTTGCCGTAACGTTTCCACGGTAATGGACAAGTCTTGTAGCAGTCTCAGCGGACCGTCGTGCTTAGAGTAAATACAGTATTAGATTTTATTGTTGCGATGAAAGAATCTGACGATTGCCCGCTCTACGTGGGTTGGGTAACGAGCTGAGATGTTTGAGTCAGCCAATCAGGAGCAAGTGTCGAGAATATTTTTATTGAATGGGTTTTAGTGGTTGTTGTTATTAGCACTGGGCTTTTTTAATCTGAAACCTATATTTTCTTAGCCCACACATAGCTTAGTTATCCTTATTTTGTAGTGTTTTATTGTTTGGTATTTTAGGAACATACTTATATTTGTTTTTATGTGGCTTTTATCTTTGTAACCTTGACAATCCGTACTCCATGTTATCAATGAAAAGCATTACTTATCATAATAATTGACCTAGTCCCAATCTAAGCTCTTGGTGTGAGAAATACATGCTTAAATACATAGAAAACATGCAAGATGCAGACACAAATATCCGCTCTTAGATTTGAACCCTGGATCGCTAGCTTCGTAGGCAGGGTCACTAACAACTAGGCCAACGCGCCGTCAAATGTACGTATCCTTTTTTACGTCAAAACTTGATTCGGAATGATACTTTAGCTAACTATGACCCATACATAGTACTATGTACTTAACTACAAGTGAGTACACTCAACTAAACCCCATATAGGGAACAATAAAAGGTACATTTGACACGAATTCTGCTAAACTTTCGCCTGCACATGTATTAAAAACGGAGTAGCCTTGCTTTCAAAATCGCCGTTGTTATTTCAGCCATTCGTAACGTTGCATGTTTGAGTCAACAGTAGCCGACTCAGCTGCACCAGCGATTCTGCAATTTCGCCCAACCGCTCGCGCTGCATAAAAATGTATCGTTGAATCACAAATGTAACATTCCATATAGTTTTGATAGCTCTTATTTACTTGACAGTAATGGTGGCGGGGTTAATAACAGATCAAAGACGGTATGATTTTCACCGTCTAGAATATAGGCCCTGTTGTCCTAAACTGAGTTCTAGTCACGTGCTCTATGGATAGCGATAATGGGTAATATCTCATGGGTTAGCTAGAAGATGGTCAAGCCATGGTCTTCTTTTAAGTGGTCATCTTCGGAAAAATTCGTCGGCAACCCGAGTGGCGCCCGGCGTCCCAGGTGTAGGGAATAAACAGAAATCTTCCGAGACTCAGGAACAAATACTCGCGCTCATCAACTAATATTTGCTCTTCCCGAGGATACGGACGTGTAAGCATAAGTGATTAGCTGACATTGCAACCAACACTCCTTTTATTAGAAGCTTTTATTTAACTTCACGTATTTTATGGTTGCCAGTATTGTTTAGTAAAAATCTTACATATGTAAATTCATTACCGTTATTGGAAACGGGATGAAATTAGTTATTTATATAGCTGGTACATAATGAAGGTTTCTAAATTAACAGAGACCATTGAGAAAAACTGTGACGTCGTACGTCATACAGCCTAGTTGATGTATATTATTTATCGATTCTTTGCGATTAGTGATTAATAAATATACTTAGTGCTCTTTGTTAGGCTTAATTATTTTTCTGCTTGAGCTAACCCTAATTGCCTTTGACAGGTTGTCGCATTGTTTTAACTCGGCGGCCATAACTGTCAAGTAAATATAAGCTGTCATAACGTTGAATGAGCCTCAGGCCTTGTTATTTATTAGCTAATACAGGTCTGCGTTTAAACATATTGTTAACCGAGCAATTCTGGGAACAACCTAATATTCTAGGCCATCGTTTAGTCAACGTAAGTGTTTTACTTTATCTGGGCCCCCTTACCATGAGTTACAAAATAATTACCGTACTCGCTAGCGAGTCGAATGCTCTGTCCCTCGCACCGCACTCTATAAGAATACTACGAGATTTGATAGGGACAGAGCGTTCGACTCGCTAGCG
This sequence comes from Acleris sparsana, assembly GCA_923062465.1. NCBI lineage: Eukaryota > Metazoa > Arthropoda > Insecta > Lepidoptera > Tortricidae > Acleris > Acleris sparsana. Next base: position 12,763,361 of record OV281296.1, read on the forward strand.
AGTACGGTAATTGTAACTCATGGTAGAGGTACTGATGATGGATTGCTGGCAAAAATATCTCCACTGAATTCACTAGATTGGCGTTCATAAGCAGCAGATGACTATGCAAAAAAGGATAGTCGGTGGCAAAAGGTTGTCTCAATAATGAAATTTTCTTACCACGTCTTGTTACGAGTTTACGTTTCTACCGAAACTAGGGTTTAACAGAAAATATAAAAATATAATATTACTGAAACATATAACACAATAACTAAAATCTAATTGAAATATAACAGAGTATCAAATAGTATCAAATGGGGTACACCATGATGCGTTGGCGTGGTAGGATACATTTGTTTATAGTGGGTGTGTAATGTTTAGCATAAAAACAAATGTTCATTTTACATAACACGAATTGCATAATTTTGATCTCTGTAATAAACCAACGATGCATAAAACGAAATACATAATTTCATAAATGAAAAAAAGTAATATTTTTCACGGCTTTCATTACTATACCTAACCTAACCTAGTTAGAAGAAATTGACTAAAATGCATAATAACAAGAAAATGAGAGTTATACTAAATGGGTGTTATGTTATTCGATCGTATGCCAGATGAAATTACACCATTGTTTTTTATGCTAGACGTTCATTGTGCTTTTCGTGGTTAGTAAAATGAAATTATACAAAATGTTTTTAGACTGATTGAAGCGCACCCGTTTTTAGTGATAGTTGTGGTTGTGATATCGTCTACCTATTTATATTTACATTTTAAATGTTTTACCTTTTTTTCTGGTGTTTCTCTTTGTCGTTTTCGAACTGCTTTTACACTGTATTACTTGATCACTGCTGCTTAATTCCCCAAGTTATTCAACAATAGATATGTTAAATCTTACATAAGCGTTTTGCGTATTAGGATTGACATTTGTAGGCGAGTGTAGCGAGGCGTCTTAAGGTTAGGCTCTCCGACCTTCAGTCAAGCGTAGTCAAATATTATAAAACTAGCTTGTTACCTATGACGACTGCTGCGTGAAATTATTATTACTTCATTAATTGCCATATTCTCGTAATGTTATCAAAGGTGTTATTCTCATAAAACCGGCTTGTCCGAGTTAGGGGCGCTTATTTGGACGCTCTAACGGGACAATTTAAACTTGCCGATTCAAAATTAACCGTCTAGTTGATAAGTAAGTTTCTTAAGGGAATCATTTGGCATTGGAATAATATGTAATGCTCACATGTTATTAGGTATTGCTTCTTTTTTTTATTAATTGGCATAATATATGCTCCCACTGCTGGGCAAGGCCTCCTCTCTTGATGTCCATACCTTTTTGCCTGTGGCAATCTTCAACCAATCCTTCAGAAAAGTGTCCAAAGCATCCCGCCATCTCCGTTTGGGTCTTCCTCGCCGTCTGTAGCCGTCCTGGGGGACCCACCATGGTGGGCGCATGCGATTACCACAAACATGCCCACTATGCCCATCGGGTATGCCTGTCTGTAGCGCAGGGTGGTGTTCCACACTCGATCCATTCTTTTTACATTTAAGTATTGTATGTTTTTCAAATATTAAACTCATTCCGTTATAAATCAACAGCATGAATGAAACTAATATCAAATTGTCTATTTTAATCCATAAAATACCTAGACTTGAAGATTACATATTAATCCTCCCAAAAAAAGATGCTGCAGCAGCAAGCGTCGGCACAACACATGTCACCAAGTGCCATCTGTAAATCATATCCTTTATAAATCTGGCGACAATCAATTTTCAGAGCGAATCATTCATCACGCATTGACAGTTATATTGGAGGCTGTTGTACTCCGTTAGTCAGATTATTTATTCGCGATAAATATGGCAAAGCTACTCGATACGGCTACGATACGAGGGCGATACCGTCATGTACAATTATTCTGAATCGTGACATTTTATTTATCTCAATAAATAGTAACTAAAAAAATTGTGATTTGTATTTTAGTCGGACTTTGGCTATGAAACTGAAGGTGACTTAATGTTTTTGATAAGGATATTTTGAAACTGGACAATTGTTAAATGAAATATAAAGATGTTCACCTATAAATTACCTACCCATTGTGTTGGAACTTGGAACACAAACATTTACCATAAACTGAAAAAGTCTTGGAATAATAGAAATTGTTATAAAGTCTATTTTCACAGGCAAGATGTGCTACTAGTCCTCATATAAAAATACATAAACTGAAAGAAATTGAATGTTCAATTTAATTTCCCATCTTTTTTTATGGCAAATAGACGGCAAACAAGCGCACCGGCCACCTGATAGTAAATGGCATCTGAGACTCACAGAAATTTGCATTTTCATGACTACAGTCACAAGACCGTAGACTAAGAAGCCGACCGAAGACTAAGATAAAATAAATATTGTCATTGGTTAGCGAAAGGGCCCACGCCGCCCACGGCCATAACTAGCGTCGGCATTATGTTTTTTCTACATTTTTATTATTTTACTGACTATTTCATAATTTACCAATAGTCTCTTTATTAAAATGGAATACATGTAACTTGCACGGGATAAATAGGATAAGTGAGAAAACCATCCATCACTAACACCAATATTCCGTAGAAAATGTACGCTCGTGATTTTGTCACCTTTTACGATAATAGGTTTCTGTCAAACGGCGTCAATCTCGACGTATACGGTTCTTTAGTAAGGAAGTCAGTGTTTCTGAAAGATTGCCTCACTTGATTGAAATTGAAATAAGCTGAACGATGGTATAAAGAAAAGTTATTTTCAGATTTTGTGGTGTGTAAGATTAATGTTTCAGATGTTGTTGTAGATTCAATATTTAGTGCGCTATAAAAAGTTTATTTTAAGTATCTATTCTTATCATGTTTTTTTTTATAATTTATGACACGCTGTCCTCTGTATTTTATCATTTATGACTATTGTTAAAAGACAATCATTTATTAACCAGACAGACCACTCTTCACCCTATGGCCCTCCGAGTCCTCTTTCATACCAGCTACCATCCATATTCTTGAAAAAAACTACCCTTAAAGTAGTAAAACGTTTACACCATATAAACACACACCTTAAAGTTTATTCCGAATTTATAGAAATCTCTAATTTTCAAAATTCGAACGTAATTATTTGATTGGTGGCTTTAGCGTTTTACCGCTTTATGTGTTCATTCTTACGTGTAGGTTGTTATACCTTTGTTTCCTCTATGGTTTAACGATCAAAATAGGAATGCGGAATCTTTTGCTGAGATAAAAGAGATGGCTGTCAAGGACAGGGCCAGGGGAGATCTTCTAAAGAACATACATAATAAGCAACCGCTGTACCTAATATTTTATATTATCTTTATGAAGGGATACAAGACAATCGTTATTCATGTTCTGTGTTTTATTCATTTAGTGGCCGTACCTGACCACCCTCATAGTATCTCTTACCACGTTTGGCAATTAAATGATGAAATTACCTTTACAGGCATAGGTTTCCAAAAAAAATACATATATTTAGAAAATAAACTAAATTTCAATGTGATACTTAGAAAGAAAGTGTGTGGAAAGAGCTTTTACTGACGCAACGCAAAGCTAGTCAACTCATAAAATAGTAATACCCGTATTTCTGGATACACTGTATAATGTATTCATTGACCTTTAGCTTCTCATCCCCATCTTTGAAAACAAGAATACTTGAGATACGTCCCCGGGGACGTATTATGTTGTATTCGTACGAAGCAGCTGATATTCGATTCTTTTTTCCAGCAGTTTCTACGAATCCCTTGTTGCCCGGGAATATTTCAATTCTCCCTTTTTTAATACACTATTCATTTCAATATTGCTCTCGGTGTTTTGTGCAGAAATTGTGTTGAGACCGAATAAACACGAAGAAAAGATTCCGTTATAAATACTGTCAGTATTGTATTTTACGTTTATTCTGTGTTTTGCATATTGTAGTTTCGTAAAACGGCTAAGTGTTTTGCACAGTTTCGTTGTGCATTTAAAATACCAGCAGACATTTACAGATTTGTTTGTGTAGGTCGTGGATTTTTATCTTGTGTCGCTCGAGAAAGGGCTTGTACTTCTAAATACGCGGTCATAATAAGTGAGATTCTCCCGTAATATTTGTTTATTATTTATTGCGTGCGTATAATTTGTCAATAATGTCGTAAATAATAGAAACTTAGCATATTGCGCCGATGGCAACAAATTTTACCTATCTCACGAACTTTGGGCGGTCGCCACTAGTTTTCGACAGAATCGTGATATGATGATAAACTACTGTTTTCTGCTCAACTTATCTGACATAGGTTCGCAGTGCACATATTGATCTGTTAAAAAGACAACTTGCTTAGATAAGGGTGATCTGGAGATAGTACGAGAGTAACTTTAATTAAACATCCAGTTCGTAATAAAAAAAGGTTATGAAGGAAACTACAAAACGATGTAGAAGAATACAGAGTATACTAGACTTATAACCTTTTTCAATTTAACATCGGAAGATTTTTACCCTCTTTCACTTAGGCCACTTTTAATATAGCAGCGTTAAATACCTTATCATATCACCTTACCTAATACTTCTAGTACACTTTTTCGATTAAGTATAAATCAGTATCCACTCGATTGATCAAATCGATTTTCATGAAAAACACAAGCTCAAGTTCTGTAGCGACTTTTAATACCGCACCGTATTTCCTTTGTTTCCAATAGTTCCAATACTTCAACTTGAATCGATGGAAGATGAATCGGTGTCCAATCGATTACTCCAGCTCGATTTATACCAGGTGGCTTACGTGACTCGCTTTCAGTTATCAGGGACGTGAGTTTTCTCCCATCACGTTGGCGTGCCGGCAATTTATCGTTTAACACTCTCCGTACCGAGACCTCGATATGGAGTCCGTCTTCTAAGGAAATCAGGGAACCTGGCATTGAAAATGCTTAGCCTGAAATCTAATACTAATAAGGTACCGTATTAATTTGATGAGATAAATAAAATATGGTGGGTTTTGATTAGATATAAAGTTCTGTTAGTCTAAAATGCGTGAGCAGTTTTTCGTATTGTAGGTACTGAAACTTCGGTTATATGTAAGAAAATGAAGTTTACTCTCGAGTTATTAAAATTTTAGGTCTATCTTGCATTATGTTTTAGTAAGAATGTTTATCATTTACTCTTAAAGTAACACAGTGCAAACCAGAGTTGGGCTTTATTATCTAGATAATTAGGGATCCCCTTGAAATATCGACAAACGTTTCATCGAATGTGTCATTTCACCGAATTTCTTTTCATCGTAAACTGATTTCTGCTGAAACTTTATAGTTTTCAGGTTATCTTGAGAATTCATTACGTTAGACGAGGCGGTTAGGTTAGACTTATGACCACTAAAAAATAAAGCTCCTGCACGTGGAAACGCCTATCGAAGAAATGAAATTTAGGCGAAGTGCAACGTTCTATGAAGTGAGTTTCGATATTTCAAGGGTAAACCAGATAATCTTAAATAAAATCATTTGAAAATATTTTTTTCGAAGATAACGTCAATGTCAAATAATTCTGTTGTCAACTCTTTTATTTAAATAAATAATCTAGATGAAGATAAATTAATTTATATAGAATGTCACGTGTCGGGTCAAACCGTCACACTGACATTGCTCGTAATTTTTCTAAAAAACAACTTTCTAGTATAAAGAGTCTCTCAGCCAAGCTGCGGATGGACAGATGGACGTACATGGCGAAACTATAAGGGTTCCTAGTTAGACTACGGAACCCTAAAAAGGTTATATGTATATTTCGTCTAATTATTTCCGAAACATTAATTACTTTTGTTGTAGATTATTTTCATTGCGCCCGACAACTTTAAGCTCTGACTGTACTACTAACATTCATCTTATATTTCAAAGCCCAACTAATTAATCTATATATGAATAAAGCTCATCTAGATAAATTCAAAATAACAAATGACTGATTATTTGGTTATTTCAAATAACGAATGATTTAGTTATCTTCCCAGTTATTCGTAAAAAGGTAAATTTTGCCCGATTCTGCTGCAAACTTATGTTGAAAAATATACCTACTGTTAGTAGAGTTCACTTTATAAAACTAATTCCGCGGAAGTGATTTGTACAAAGACTACTACGAGTAGTCGAGTAGTAAAACGACACTTAAAGTTAAAATAAACTTCCAATCTGCTGCGGAAAATAGTCTATCTGTGTTGGAACTACAACGTCCAAATAAAAAAGGATTTCAAAATTAAACCTAAATTATAATGGAAATCATCCGACCACTAAAGTCTGTTTTCTTAAAGTACAAAGTCCCTATGATATATGAACTCACCTCACCTCACCAACGAACCCTCAATATATCCGACATCCCTTTTTTAATTCCAAGCACGTACTGACGAATTATTATTAGGTTCCATATAATCCGAATTTAATCGTACAAACTGAGGTTGCATTGAACGCGGATAATTCTGATTTCGCATTAGTCTGTTGGAATATTCGCTTCTCTCAAAGCCTCTGCCTTAGAATTATTCCCATTGTCCCCTGGGCACGTCGGTATTCCAAGTGTTCGATGAATGGACCTTAACCTTGAACTTGGCCATTGATTATTGCGATCAGGATGCCATTAGATCGAGAAAAATGTGTAGGGAAATACTGGCCGGAAATTAAAAGTTATCCGGCGGTATAAGTTCCCTAAAAGGATTATGTAGCAAACAGCGATGTTATCAATTTTTAGGTATGTATATGCATGCACACAGAATGTCAAATTGTTAAAGTATGATGATACGCAGTGAGAACAAATTGAAAAAAGAATTAGGTTGCATTTCAAAACTGGCTACTTTTAAGGCTTGAGTTGTGTTTCGCGCATGTCCGTTTTGCAAACATTACGACAAAAGTTTTGCAGTCTGTACAGAGAAGTTTTGTGGAGTAAGAGGAAACAAACATCAATCTAAACTAATGCGGAAATACGCGTTGCCACGTTAACAAATACTACGCACTGTTATCTTTGCGCTTCTCCAGAGTTGCGTATTTGTTTGTTTTTGTTATTTGGTCACGTTGTATGTTTTCTTTTACAGATTTTCGGAATTTCATAAAGTTAACAGGACATGTTATTACGTAACGATAGCTTTTATTCGATTGACATGAAAACATGATGGTTACAAACGAAAGTGTCGTGAATTAAAATGCTTTGGTTTCATTATGGTTTAATTTCGTTTTACCCTTCAAGTGTCAAAATACCTAAATCCCAGAATACCTAAAAAAAATCTCAATATGGCTGAATTTTAAAAAGTCTTAGGCTCATAATGACCAAACTTCACAACACCTTTATCTCAAAACATCATAATTTCAAAACAATCAAATACCAAAATACCTAAAATTGAAAAAGTTAACTTAACTTGTTTTGTTTCCTTGGTGTTGCCAGTAATAACTGGACGCAAATTTTTGGTCGAACGAATGATTGTTTCTTAATTCATGTTGTTTTTTGTTAAGTGTGTCACTTTTCGTCTCTTCACCTAGCGGTTCCAACGGAAGATCAGTGCTGGCTTTACGCCTACGGCTAGCGAATGCGGAGTTGGGACCGTTTCGCAACAATTTCTCTGTCTTGTTCTTTTTTGGATTTATGTGATGTAATATTGTATTGTTGCGAATAAACGTATCTTTATCTTTATCTTTATTTTTAACCTTCATGCATATATACTATCAATCTTAAGTGCCACTTGAAATTGAAGTATGTACCAGTATAAAGATAATAAAATAATAAGATAGCAAAAGGAGTTAGAAAGAAACATCCGCTTGTAATTTGTAACTTGTAGCTTCGTGAAACGGGCCTCATGGCGTTCAATTGTCCCCGATGAACTAGTGAAAACGAATTTAGGAATTTTGAGACTATGACATTTTGCCGTTCAGGTGTTTTCGGCTATCTAATTATCTTGAAAGTATGACGTATCTATGATTCGGTATTCGATTCGGTACTCGCTAGCGAGTCGAATGCTCTGTCCCTCGCAGAGCTCGCAGTATTCTTAAGAGTGCGAGTTGGGAAATTAATCAGTTTGGGAAACGTTGTTTGGCGAAATGAAAGGACACCAGTCATTTGATGTCTCTATCCCATTGGGTTTCCCTTTTATTGAAGTTCCGTAATCAAACATGGGACAGTTTAATTTCGACATATCTGTCTGTCTATTGATAATGTTACGGATAGTTTTTATACCCACTGTTATGGTCATAAAACTGAAATTTGGTATTCATATAGTCGATGTTTATATGACGTATAATAAAAGGACCGTCTCATGCATTGAAAACAAAGTAGTTTTTTTTATCCAACACTGTCGAATGAATTATCGTCTGAAGCCGGTACGTTCTGTTAAAACATCATTGTGTGTGTTGACACATGTTGCGTGCTTTTCTTTTATTAAGTTTTACCTTTATTATATTGGAATGGCTTTCTTCTTCTCCTTCTACATGTTATTCAAAATAAGATTATGAGGGCCGTTTAAGAAATATTGAGACCTGCCGACCTATTCTGCCCTGCTAAGCCAAAATGCAGTAACTCAGATAGAACTCCAGTAGCAATATCAACCCTATTACTAATAGCAGATAATTGAAACTGCTTTGGTTATTGAATTTGGGATACGGCTTATTAGCTTAGGAGGGCAGTATTACGGTCGTGTTCATCGATGTGGATAAACGTGGATAACATCTGTTACTTTCTGACCAATATGTCAGTGCGAGAGTGACGGATACTTTATTCACTGCGATAAAGGCGACCAGAATACAGATTCTGTGTGTCATTTTTGCTACAGTTACGTGTAGGAAAAAAGTTAGTATAAAATCACTCGTATTTTCTCCCTAAAACGTTTTCACTAAATTCGTTGTTAGTTATTACCAATTTACTCACTATTAACGCTCTTAAAGCTCCTATCAGAAGCCCTAATATCCCCTAAACGTCCGCAATATCCCTATATTGCGCCCTTCCGTCTGAAACTTCGTGTCGGCATGCCTAACGGGATATAAGGGCCGCCGTTACTCTTCCTGCCCTGAAATATGGCCTATGCAACCTTGAGTCATGAGTTCATGACAAACAGTTTGTTTATTAAACTTTGAGGTTATATTATGAGATGAAAACTTTAGTTTTCTTTCCATTTTGATTTTGTAAACAAATCGTTCAAGTTCTTATTGGATTTATCTTATGTTATAGAGCGATTTTTTTACTTTACCGTTTATAAGAGCATGGAATAATGTACCTAAGCTAGAAAACTCATTGGTACATAATATGGTAACCGCGAGGGTTTCGAACTCGGTACCTTATGATCACGAGTCGGCCGCTGGGCCACCGACACGCTTTTAAGTTCTTATTTACTATCAGCTCTACAAGTAAGGTCGCTGTTTCATTAAATAGTTATTGTTATGGTCTTATCTAAGGCTACTTATTATTGGCTCTTTCTATGTATTCAAGTATGTACCCACAGCTAATATCTATGCTTGTACTGCGGGTGCTAGACAACGATAAACTTACTTATACTTACATAGAGAAATAAATATAGTTAAATAAATAGAAAACATCCAAGAGTCAGGAATAAATACTCGCGCTGATCATACAAATATTTAGCTTTACCGGAAATCGAAACCGGGACCGGTAGCTTTGTAGGCAGGATCACTACCGATCAGCCTAAACACATCGTCAATACATTTATTTTATATATATTTTGTGTTTTCTTAGACTAAAACTTTGTATTTTCCCCAGCGTCTCCACGAACACAGTAGGTAACTGGCATTAGCACCGTTCTAATTTTACACCGGTGTTTATATGAATAGGAGTTTGTTTGTACATGTAATAAAATAACTAATATGCAACGTGTTGACGCGTTGTCGTCTCCACACAAGAATTTACACCGCAATAAATCGTGTTTCAAAGAGCGTGTTATGATCGTTTATTTTATTTGCATGTGTTTGTTAAGCCTTGTTTGTTGTCTTGTTTTTGGGTCCTGTTAAAATCGCTATAAGAATATTATTTTCCTTTTATATACCTACTAAAAAAACGGGCGTTCTGGGTCTCTATTGTAGCATATTGGCATTAGTCTCTTCATACACTTGCGTCGGTTTAGAGTACTCCTGACCTGACCCTTTCCGAATACATCCTCGATCTGATCGTGGAACGTTCGCCTTGGCTTTCCATTCTAATTTATCTATTTTGTTAATCCCACTTCATCTATTCTCTCCACATGACCAAGCCACTTCAGCATTCCTTTATTAATTCTTGTCACTACATCTTCTTTTAAACCACAACGTTCTCTAATTACACTGCTCATAATCCTACCACGCACGTTCACCCACACCAACCATACTTCTCGACGCTCTAATTTCTACTAATTTAACAAACTTTACAATCGGATTGATTTGTAAGCAAGTTGTTAATTTTAAGGTAAGCGATCACTGTTGCCTTTTTATTTGTTTATTTAAACGTTACGCATTTAGTTTACTTTTAGTACACAATATCGTCAGTATTTATTTTTGTGCAATCAAGACTAAATAAATAATAATAAACGTCAGCAAAGCCAGGGGCTGAAACCAAATTAAAAGAGGACAGAGTTGTGGACATGTCATAGTAAAAAAACTTATTTCAAAAAATACATATACTTAAATTACAAAAATAATGTTGTTTCCTGATATTTCGATAGTGCCTTTCATTCAAATCGTTTATGTAAATATTTTAAGACCTGGACATGCGTTTCCTTGCTACTCTTCTTTTTTATCATGCGCATTGTTCCAAAAAACCAGAAGCCTCGTTTCTCCTTTACAATTTTCTTAGCACTTTTTTTTTCATTTCAAGTGTTCCCTAGTCCCCTGCTCACCCTTTAAGGGTAAATCCTTTAGCCCCACTTATTTGGGGGATATTCCCTTCTTATTTGCGAATCTTACAAAATACTAAGCGTTTGTTATTTCCGGGAAGTTCACTTATATTGTGACTGAATGTCGATTTATTTCCTATTGTGCCTTATTCCGCTGGAATATTGGAAATACTTTGAAAAGGCGGATAAAAGTAATCTATTTAATATATTTGCACATTTTCGATATTGTCGGTTTGCAATTAAAATCTTGAAAATTGTGGAAGATTGGATAAAAAGGACTAATGTCTTGAAAATATTCGCACATTTTCCATATTGCTGGTTTTTTAATTACGATCAAGACATTGTGGATGGGTGGATAAAAGTAGTATATTGAAAATATTCGCACGTTTTCGATATTCTCGGTTTTGCAATTTAAATCATTCGTGTTTTCTGTTATGACTGACAATACGCAAAGAAGTGGGTAAGGCAAGTAGGTGGACTAGCATAACCTCAGCCACGTGTTATGTTCAAATTCAAATTCAAATTCAATAGTTTATTGCATATCACATTACAATTTAAGTTGGAACAAACAGGACAGGCATACATGTGACACCCTGCAAGGGCGCGCAAAATGTTATACCGGTATAGAATACCAAACATAAAAAGAGATGTCAAATAATTTTGGAATTTTTAAGTAGCTATAATACAAGTTATAATAAATAATTTTCCTGGCGTTTAATTCCTCATTATCTTTTTAGGAACTGGTTTATATTTTATTTTATTTTCCATTGAAAAACGTTTTCCTTTATAAACTAATTTTAAAACTCTCCCTTACATCCCTTGCTTAGTTGAAAGATTTCGGTTTGTTTGGCGTTTTTTTCAACATGCGTGTTGAAGTTCCCTGTAACTATTTCGTGATTGACACACTTTTTTATTTTTAATACACTGATAACACAGCAACCCGTTTATCCATCCTGAATAGAAAACCGTTCCCACGCAAGCTTATTCCTTTGTCAAACAAACTTGTATAAATATCGGCATGTCGCTGGCATGGCGTCACGGATCAGCTTGTATGAAGGGATCTGCGAAGGAATCCATTTCTCTGTAGTGAAATACCACGGCCTTTCAGGACTACCGACTTTATCCTCGATTAACTCAGGGCTGCCACCTTCTTCTTATACACTTAGAAGGTGGAAAGTACAGTCTGTGAGCACTTAGAACACATTTCTCTCGCACACGCTCTTAATAAGAACATTTTCATTTTCATTTTAAAGGGCCTTCGCTCTGTATGTTATTAAGTGTAAAAATCGGTGCTTTATCACGGACTTATGTGTAAGGCACCATAAAGTCGTTTTTGCAATAACAGCGTCAGCTCGAATGAATTTATTTCGTTGAAATTAAACTTTGGCATTCAACGACTGTAGTCCGTTACCGTACGTCTCGGCAATTTCGACTTGTTGAATTTCCCCGAAACATATGGCGGCCCTTTTATTTTATATTTGTTTAAGGCTCGCCTTTCTTCCCGTTCGCATGCAAATTCAAGTGTTGCCTCCATTAGACTTGTAGGTACGTAATTTATTCAGTAGGGATGCCACTGAAGAGAAAAAAAGGATTTTTAAAATATAGTAAACTTTAATTTGTGACAAATGATGATAAAGATTGATACAATTTTTATTTTATTTATAACTTTAGTACACGCCACCTTGTAAAGCTTACTTTTTTTTAAGTTGTAGAACCCATAGTTAGATATTTTGTGGCTTAAAATGGGTATAACAAATCTCTTATTTAATGCAAAATGTATTCTTTTAACATTTTATTGCATTAAGTGTAACAGTTGCATTTTACCTGAAAAGAATCTTAAATTTCAGTTCAGCCATGCCTTTCGGGAATTAACATGAACAAAAGTGTGTGTGATGAAAACGCTTAACAAACCGATTTCATTTTTATTTTATGTGTATTCAACATTGTCTCTAAACTAAAACAGACACGTATATTCGTAAACATCGTCAACAAAAGGAAAAAGAAAAATAGGGAGAATGTGAACAATAATGTGTCCCGATTATTCCTCGTGACGTGACAACCCTACGACTATTTTCACATGCATGGCGCGTTGTATGAAAGCGTCGCCCTGAAAGAGATTATTAGCATTTGCATTCCCATTTGAGCGCACAAAGGGAATAAATGTGCTGTTAGCTCGTTGTTAGCGATATAATCGATTTTTCAGTTTAATACGTTATTGCGTCAAGGTACTTTAATGTACTGCTACCTACTTCTGAGTTGGACTGTATACTCATTTGGTACATGAAAAGTCTTCCGGGAATTTAGAAAATGTGATTTTATACATTTTAACGTGCTCTTTTCTTATTATCACTTGGCTACTCACCTCAAATACTTTTTTTTAATATGACATAGAGAAGGCAAACGCGCACACAGGCCACCGGTGATGGTAAGTGGAAACTGTGACACAACACTGCAAGCCTAATACTGCAAATACGTTGCTAACCGTGAGGACTAAGATGGAATGCCTCTATGCTAGTCGCCGGCTGTCTTATCCCCAAACGGAACACAACAATGCGAACACTGCTGTTTGGCGGTAGGTTAATAGAAAAGATGGTGATAGCGATCCGGACGGAGCCTGCACAAGGTCCTACCACCCGCACGTTCAACGGTAACCAAATGCAAGTCCGAAAAACGTACTCTTTTTTTCTGACCCCAATAACTTTTCAAAATATTCACAGAGATTTACCTACTTTACCTACAGAATCTGTAGTTTAGGTTAAGTTTGATATATATTATAAAAATCCAGGAAAACGATGTCAGAAAAAAAAAAACAACCCATGACAATTCGGACAAACGAAAAAGCGGGCAAACCCATTAGGTAGCGGTGCCGTATGTTGTGCTTAGAATTTATGTTTTATTGTTGTACACATTAATAGTAAAAAAAAAAAAAAAAAAAACTACTAGGCCCATATTTATAAACCTTACATAACAATATATAAAATAGAATGAACATGACTAATAATACACTTTCACGGTGTCGGCTAGCCGACGACCACGAAATCCCCGAAATATGACACCCCTTGGCCAGAATTCCTCCTTTTTAAAGGTCGACAGATCTTTGGTCGGTAGGTACTCTCACCACAAATGATTTAAAATTAATCTTGTGGCGGGATTCCAACCACTCGACCCTAGGAGTAACTCAGGTCTTAACTCGTACATACTCTACAAGACATAGCAAGTGGTTCGCTCCGGTCGGTGCGGTGCTGCACATGTTCCTCGGGGCAGGCTTCTTCTTCCTCTCCAGCCGGGTAAAACCATCTCTGTCCTGCTTGGGACACGTCGGAGGGTGTGATAGCCGAGTTTAAGTTGTGTATATGTGTGTCTGTCTATATCATCGTGGGATTAACCGAATCGGATCCTATTTTTTAAACAAGCTTATGCTGCCCTCCTTAGAAAAAAGGAAAGTGTGGAAAGCAGAATGTATACGATGTTTTTCTTGGCTAGGTTTCATCAACCTCGCTAGAAGAGATATCAGCTCAAGGTCGCTATTATCGGGTTTTAATAAATTTAATATCTATATAAAAACCCTCTCGAAGTCACGCATGCTGTTCCCTCCCGGAGGAAGGAAACATCTCTGTGAATTTCCTGGGCGCGGGACAAAAACGCGCATTGTTGAGAAACGCTCACCCTTCACCCATTTGACCCTTGATATTTAATATCGGACCTCTTCATATCTGATAATATTTTTGGGGTTGTTTCCAATGACGATTTTTTAATATTTCGTGTGTAAGTTGACTAACATGAGAATGCGAATGAAGTTTCTACATACCCACCATAAAACGAATTTTGTCAATGGTATTATTATAGAGTCAATTTAGTCATAAAAACAATGGAATATTTCCTTTTTGCCCGTTCCCAATATTCAAATCTCGAATATATTACGTTACTTACTTCAAATTAAAATCTGACACATTTTGTACATTGCAAATTCTTCAACAAGTTAAACTTTTGATGTATTTTCGTATTGAATGAATGAATGTTTTCGTATTGTCAACGTATATCTCTTATTTATTTACTTGACAGTAATGGCGGCCGCATGCCAGAGGCAACATGGTTCTACCCAGTAGAATATAGGCACTGTATTATGTTGTGCTCCAAATTTACAATCCAAACGTGATTATGTACCAGGGGTGCCCGCAAACCTCCCGCGTGTCTCGCAACTCCAATCAGTTTTGTTGCTGACGGTGACATTTATTGAGAGGGGCGTCCGGCACTTATCTAGAGCGGTGAATATTGAAAATGTATTGTTGAGGTGAAACCTATTTGGTTATGTTGGCGGACTGTGATTGGACAGTGCGCGGTTTGTGATGGATAGTGTGGGGAACGATTTAGCATATTCAATGTTGAAAACTGAATACTGGGTATATTTCGAATGGAGGCGGCATTCGAGGTTTTATTGAAATTGTGTTACTTTTGTTTTTGAGTCACAGATACTACCGATGCTACGATTTACTACAAGTGTACTACAGCTGTTTTTTCTCATAAAATTTGTCATAGGTACTTGTATATGTAGATGCACGTGCACGTTGAGTGCGTAACTGTCTTCGCTAAGCGAAGCAGTAGTGTGGGTGTATATATGTTACAGTTTATTTATTTATTTTTATTTATTTATAAAGTTTTGTAAGTAGGCCCTGTAGGCACTTTTACAAGTCTGAGTCTACCAGCGCTTCCAAAGAGACCACTGTTGAGAAGAAGCGCCGCAAGAAACTCAACAGTAAGCCTTTTTTTTAAATAAACCACTTATTACAATACTAAACTTAAGCTACACAATTTAACAGTTACAAGTATGACAAACCCGCTTTCGTGAGGTAAAACATCTGTACCAGTTTCTTAACAGCGATCGGCAATCTTCGTTTTTGTTTAAAGCAAGAGTGACAGATATATTGTCAGTTTCGCGTGCAAGTGTGATAGCGATAGCTAGCCGAACGCTGTTAAGAAGCTATACTTATAGGTACGGTCGGTGTTTTTTGTAGCTGCACACTTTAGTTCTTTGTCACTCTGAACTGCTGCACTAACCTGTCAAACGCGTTAAAGCGACAAGGTACAAAACTGGACAAACCACATAGGGTGAATTTATTTTTAGTGTATATTACCTATTATCCTTATTTATGTGTTTTTATGAAGAAATACCAACATAAAAAAAACCTCGCAGCTTATTTCCAAATACTCGTACTTCAGAATGGTCGCTGTTTTTTGTCTAATGTTCATTACAAATGCAGAGAGGTGTCTACTATCCATTAGACGGTATTCATTTCAGACTGTTTTAAATTACTTAGTCTTTTCATTTTCATGAAAAGTAAAAAATGACTAATGGAACAAGAATCATTTGTTTTGTCAAACCTTGTTGCAATATAAAGCACTTGCTAAAAACGAATATTTCTGTCTAAATGACTTCAACAACTTTCTGACGCGTTCACCAGATCTACGCCGTTTTAAAAATGATCACTTAAGCAACCTGAACTATATTAGAATCCCACTAATATTGGATTTGGATGAAATTTGGAATGGAGATAGCTTATGACCTGGATGAATAAATAAACTTTTCATCCCGGAAAATTTTAAGTTTCCCGAGGGATTAACAATCATTTAATCAACGCAGATAAAGTCGCGGACAGAAGCTAGTTTCATATAAAACTAGCTGCGAATTTCCGACATTCCCGGTGGTTTTTTTTTCTTTCATACAAACCTTGTTCTCGGAATAACGAATACAACAAAAAAGAAATCAGCCAAATCGGTTCAGCCGTTCAAGAGTTTTGCGCTTAGCGATGCGTTTTTATTATATATTTCTGAGAAAAGACATTGTAGTAATTGATGAACATATTTTAATTCATCCTAGGCCTAATTGACTGACTAATTTATTAGTAAAGTAAGACATTTAAAGTGTTTTGTGTTGTTTCAGGTAAGTCTTTGTCGGCAGACGACGGTTCCGTAGTCCGAACGACACTGTTGCAGGCGTGCGGAATGTAAGGTACGAGGGACAGGAATTTAATAATTTAGGAATATATTAATTATTATTGTCAAAGTTAACTTTATTAAATATTGTAGTAGACCTCAGAGTCTCTTAAAAAATACTCAACATAATATAAACTGGAAATCAGACGATTAATATTCAAGGGTGTTTTTCTCATAACCAGCAAACTAAACTGTCTAAATGCGCGCACGCAGATACACGTGAACCGTGTGCATTCTTCGGTATTTGTCTTATTTGGCAATCAACTTTTTAACCTCAAAATGAATCTGTTTTTTGACTAAAACAGCTCTTTTATCATAACATAAATAAAGTAAACTCAGTTAACATTTTGTACATCACTTGGTCTTTCATTGCTTTATATTTTATTTAAAGTAGCAATTGTAATATCATTTTGAGGTTAGACAGTTGTTTACGATAGTAGACAATTAAGAATGAACACGGTATACTTGAAAGTCAGAGTTAGGTTAGGTTAGTAAGTACCAACCACTTTTGCCGAGCTACTTTATCGAGGGTATTTGGGACTAAGTTTGCCATTATGTTATCCGATGTTTGCGTTTGTGGAAATGAAAAGTCCTGACATTTTTCACAACAATAGAGATTCATTCTCGATTTGCGCCATTTAATAATTTAAATTTTATTTTTATAATTTCAGATTTTATGCAAAATACTTGTGCATTTTGTTGATAAGTGGCTACAATTACCTTTTTATTTGATAAACGAATCATAAAAATGACAGTATTTGTATTAAAATTTTGCCAAATCCTTACAAGTCTTATAATTCGGACATGTCAGGCCAAATCCTGATGTTAAGTCAAAGTCAAAGTCAAAATCATTTATCGTTTGATTGCAGATGCACAATAAGTTGTTATGGATACATTGGACACATCACAACACAATCAATCGTTTCCGGTGTACAATAATTAAAGCACTATCGTTCTTAAAAGTAACCTATTATAATGAACGGCATTTAAATTATTATCAATATTTACCTTCATTATAATAATGCAAAACCTTTTTTTTTTTAAATGCGCATTTACTTATGTCAACCGTAATTGCGAGTACATTAAATATTAAGCTCTAAAATGCTTGTCAACTAATAAATGGTAACTTGTTTACGAGTAAGTATGAGAATCACACGGGAACGGCCTGTCATGTTTCGGACTCGTTGGAAGTCCTTCATCAACAGGGAGAGGGCGCTCGCGGCCGCGGCGCTCGTATATAATCTGTGGCAACGACGCGTCTCTCGCTGGCGGTCGTTTGTTAATGAAGTGTTTGATAGTGCCTTTTGTCCTACCGTTTTTTACGTTACGATTTAAAAAGTTAGCAAATGAATTATCAAATATTATATTAATATATATATTATTATATTATACGAATAATTAATGGGTTATAATTATTACATTGTTAGTCTTTTTCATTTTTACCTTCTCTTATGCCTCATATATTGTGTTTAAATATAGTTGGTCAAAGGTATATCTACATATATAAAAGGCAAACCTGGCAGACTACTTACTGTATTTAGAAACTTGGAATTTGGTATACAGGGTTTCTTTTCATGAAGAAAGGATTTTTGGAAGTTCACCCCCGAAGGGGTTAACATAGGGGAGTAGCGGGAAACTAATTCTACGCGTACGAAGCCGCGGGCGTCCTCTAGTCCGGTATAAACTTGTTTTAATCCGACATTTGGATATATTTAATTATTATTACTATTGGGACCTGCACATCCCTGTGACATTTAAATTGTGTAGCTTAAGTTTAGTATTGTAATAAGTGATTTATTTAGAAAAAAGGCTTACTGTTGAGTTTCTTGCGGCGCTTCTTCTCAACAGTGGTCTCTTTGTGAAGCGCTGGTAGACTCAGACTTGTAAAAGTGCCTACAGGGCCTACTTACAAAACTTTTTAAAATAAAAAATAAATTGACTTATCTTTTAACAGCGAGCTAGTGATATAGAAGTGCAGTTGGCAAAAAGCGTGTTTTTTGTGAAGTATTTTGATTAATTGGCAGTCTGTCTGAAAAATCGATAAATCGATAATTCCCAGTTCCGACGCAAAGGTCAGACGCAACTTATAACACCTTTTTTTCGAGCTGCAGAAATTCTAAATGATAAATTCCACGGTACGCTCAGAATTCCAAAACGATGAAGTATTTCCCGCTAAGTCCATTAGACGCCAAGGACCCGTCAGCAAAAAAGATATAAATGAGTCCAGGAGTTACCTACCGTTTTAATTGACTGCGAAACCTTTTTGACGGGGATTATAAATTCAATTAGTCAGCTCTTGAGAGAAATTGTGTTTCTGTTGTTTACGAATTTGTTTATCGCGCGGTTTTGTGTGAATACTGATTAATGTAGGCCTAAATTAAGGATCTATAATGCGTTTAAGTTATGATTATTTAATAAATATGTAGGTTGGTAGGTGTAACATTTTCAACGTCTTTTAGGCTTGCCCAAGTTCAGCAGTTAGACGTGTTTCGGCTGGAATGTTTGTTTTTGTTTTCATAAAACAAATATTAAAGAAATATAGTGTGAAATTAATAAAGTTCTGCTGGTGCCGAAGTTAGAGTAACCGTTCGACGCTTTCCAAGGGAACATCACTTGACATTTTCTCAGTCTTGTAAGACTCAATTATGAACATGGTGATATTCTGAGTAAGTATAATCTTTATCTTAATAATCTCTTCTGAAACTTGTAACTCATGCGACTAAGGCAGCTGCTAACATAATCTACTTTAGCCATTCTTCTGAACACGTGCCTAACAACTTTCATCTCGCATTTTAATGTGTTCCCGCAACTCTTCCCTCGTTCACAGGATTTTCGAGAAATTTCGGGAATGTTCGAAAGAATTCGGTAACTTGAGGCGAAGTTGCCAATTTTCACCCGCGAGTTTC
Source organism: Acleris sparsana (assembly GCA_923062465.1). Classification (NCBI taxonomy): domain Eukaryota; kingdom Metazoa; phylum Arthropoda; class Insecta; order Lepidoptera; family Tortricidae; genus Acleris; species Acleris sparsana. Next base: position 12,783,063 of record OV281296.1, read on the forward strand.
GTAAGAGCATAATAAAGTTAAATCGATGAATACTAATATCTAATCCCTCGTATGTTGGTGGAAAAAAAATCGAGTTCTAGTCTTTTCAGATTATGTCCAAGTATTAAAATTGTGACAAGCAATATTTAAAAAACGACTGACTCTTGAGTTTCTTGCGGTGTTTCTTCTCAGCAGTGGTCTACTCTTAGGAAGAGCTGGTAGTATTTTTGACGTGTAAGAGTGCCATTGCGGCCTACTTTATTATGTCTTAAAAGTTAATAAATTAAAAAAAATACGAAAAGATGTTTACAAATTTCTAGCAACTTCGACTTGTTTAAGCTGATGATGTTGTTGCATATCAGCTCTGAGCCATGCATAGTTACAAAATGCTCTTTTGTTTGTGAAGACACTGTTAGAGATCTAGTGCTGAGAATTGCAAAGACCCTGTTCATGTCCCTGAACTAGCCAGATAGGTACACACGACAACGACACCCTATTGATGGGCAATTTTAGAGATAAAAGATAAGATTTATCACAGTTTATACGTACTTAATCTGCTTAATTTTTTGTACCCTTTCTACCGTCTATTCTGTTAAAAATATCAAAGTTCATTATTATTCAAAGAACTTTGACGATTATATGTTCGCTGATAGGTACTGCTAACAAGATAGTTCGTAACAAAATGCAAGCTCGCGAAACCTTTTAATATTAGAAATCCTCGTTCAATACCGCCGTCCTTGTTGCTCGCAGCACTATAAAAAGGGAGGCAAAAAACAGCTCCGGGGTTATTACGTGGCCGACATCGCGTCCAATTAGTTACGAACGTATTGAACCTTTGTTCCCTAATTAATGTTTGTAAATAAAAAACCGCAGCGCTGAGAAAACTGGCGTTTGTGCTGAACTGCTGAATAAGTAATGGCTCGGAGTTGAGGCGCTTACTCCATTTTACTTTCTTGTTAGTTATCTCGGGAGTAAACGTGGAATCTGTATTAAATAGCTATAGTTTAGTAGTGATGGTCTCTTAGATAGTTGTTTCTAAGAATGAGTCTTTTTTTTTTGAGTTCTTACACTTCTTACTTAATGTTACTGTTTCGATTTTAATGTTACCTTTGTTCAGAACAGTAGACTTGTACATTCGGCAATAAATGTGGTCAACAAGTTCTGAAGTCAGAAGGTTTGTTGTTTAATGGTCCAAACAAACAAACAAAGAATATTAATATTAATATAGTATGGATATAAATTATGTACCTTTAGTTTTAGTTCCTGTGGTATAAATAAAGATAGAGTTCAAATTTAATTTTATTATTGATTAACTAATGTTCTCCACGACTTTTAACCTATCCCTAGTTCAAGTTCAAGAATTTAAATGTTACAACATCGCAGCTAGAAGACAAATTTAATATGGCTGTCAGCTGTTAATCGCGCGAGCGAATAAAACTGAATTGTTTGTGTTCCCGCTAGCGAGGAAATAGACGTTTGACGATGATAGCTTCTCGCATAAACGACATTGGAACGAAAACGAAAGGTGAGGCTTATAGAAGTTTGGCTCAAAAGCATACGTGCTATTTAAAAAAAGTTATTTACTGAGAAAATAAATAAACATATTACTGTGAATGGCTAAAGAGTTAAACGCCACATGGTCTTTTCTACATCACAGCTAGTGCAAGACATAAAAAAAACGCGGTTACAAACAAATTGGCGTCACTCCGACCACTAGCCCAACGCGGGCGTAGCAAGCTATGATAATATTTAAAACAAAATACTTGGTAAATAATAAAAAAAACCTCTATAAGCATGATTAATACCAAAACAGAACATCTTTAAAAAAAAACCAGTTGTCAATTTTGTAGACGGTGATGTATAAGTAAAAGACGAATGCCGTTGCATCAAAATGTATACAAAAAATATACAATAAGGTCATAGTGTGACGTCACCAGTTACCACCCACAAACTCGCTACTCGACTAAATTACTAATGTAGCCTGCACAAGCCTTTACGAGTACGGACTAAGTTTCGATAATTAACAAATTCAATGTATAATAGAGCTTGTGTGGCGGTGGTGTATTGAAAAGTTTCATGCTAATGAGTTTACCCGATCAAGAGTAATTAGATTTAAAACTTTTTGAGGGTATTTTTTTGACGTGGCAACACGCTTGAATGGCACCTGATGGTAAGTGGAACCTCATACCCATAGACATTTGGACATTTGCAACCCTGTGGACTAAGGAATGTCTCTTTTCGGGCATCGGTGTTTTTGGATAAGATTTTTTTTACATACCATTACTTGTCCATACGTAAAGCTTGGTAGCGAAAAAGGGACTTTATTTCCATGAGCGTAAAACCCCGTGTCACGGCAGCTCATTAATAATAACTATAAAACGTGTCTCTTGGAAAGTTCGTAATGGATGAGTCGGCGGTAACTCGGTTCATTAATAATCCCCTTGGATTAATGGCCGATTGTTTCACTGCTGAATGTAGGGCACTTTTACCGATGCAGACTTATAGCAATATAGGGTATTGATATATTGCTAAATATGTTTTTTAACCAAGTCAAAAGCGCCCGAAGCCGACGTACGTGCATGAAAATAGGTGATGAATGTACTTCGTAAGCGTAGAATTGGTTTCCCACTTTTCTCTGTTTAAGCACGTTTGAGGAAAAGAATCCAAAATATATCCAAGAAATATTCCCTTCAAATTTCAAGTCCCTAGCATATAAATATCATATGGATAGGTGAAAATGTTACACTAGCTACAGAGTTATGAGAACATTAAACTAACAAAACTTGGTTGTTATGGACTGAGAACTAGAAAGTACCATCCTTATGCCACGTTACGCTTCTACTACTAACTTCTCTTTGATTGTTTAAAAGTAAAAATATTATGTAAGGTTAAAATATATGTATGTAATAGATGCCTTCCTGGAAGAGAGACTTAAGTTAGTAATTAATTAGTAGCTTGCATTTGGTCTGCTTTCTCTAATGGAGGCATAGCTATGCAATATTAATTTTATTTTTTCATTAACATAGGTAGGTGCGCAGTAGATTGGTACCGCAAGAGTGCTTTTAGTATTCTATAACGAAATATATCGTAGTTTGGCAAAGCGCGTACTCACGCAATAAACAAATTATTATGGTATTATTTTCAACTCGACTACCATTATTATCAAGTAAATAAGAGCTACAAAACGTTGACAATACGATAACAGCTCAACGACGAGGGCCGAGATTATAGGAGGTAAAAACTATATCTAGTTTTTACCTCCTAGAATCTCGGCCCTGCTTAGCACACCCATCAAAATAGTCTCTAAACCAACGCTCAATTTTAACACATTTTTATGTGAGTAACCGCCATAAGAAAACAATTGCAATTCTATATCTTAACATAAACTATGGAAAAATAAATTCGTACGTCATATTCTTGAGTTAGGTCTCTGTTTTACGAGTGCTAAGGCAGTTTCTCACGGCGGTAAACGTTTATATTATCCGTAAACGGTTCACTTGGAGCTATTAGCGGCCAATATGGTGTATAACATGCCGCCGATTGACACGCCGCCTTCTGACATGATGTTGGTATTTTTATTGCTTGTAGTTGCATGCTGATTTTAAATGATAAACCGTTTTAGGTCGCTATTCAATATAATTTTGCATTGGGTTATAAAACGAGTTTTTATTCAACTGACTAAGCGTTAAGCCTAGTTGGTTAACCTGCTTACGAAGCATTCTCGGGTTCGATTTCCAGTATCGGCAGATATTTGTGTAATGAGTGTGAGTATTTGTTATCTCTTTTAGTATTTACACAAATTCAAAGCACAATATACCCATAGGCGCCTAGCTTTGAGCTCAGTTTGGGACTAGGTACATTTTGTGAGATTGCCCGCTGCTGCCTAATTGAGAATGCACGCGCTAAGATGTTTTTTGTACGTTCTGACGGGAGTACTTGAACTCGCCGGTTAATATAAGCTGCGTCGAGCTGATATAAAGAATTATTGGATTTACCCAGTTCTAATGAAACATTAAGAGTAACCCGTTGTTGTTATTTATATTCGCTTCACTATCAAACCAGTATAACACAATAAAGAGTATCTCTTATTACCACAGTTTATTCTATGCCGGAAAATATTTTTATTCATTCGTAAATAGAACCACCAAAGGTTTATTTAGCCATTTTAATGAAAAAAGATTGCAGGCAATTAAATAAAATTACGTTTTAAAACGCCCGTCGGGAATTTAATGCGTTCATTAGTAGAAATAATTTGCCTCTTTATTACTTAAATTAATAAAATTAGGTTGAGGGCTTTTGGCAGACAATTTAACTCTGAAATTGGCAGGTTAACCCGTGTCACCACCCACTGATGTTTTTTTATGACCATAAAATATTAAACGAAAAAAAACCGCCTTTATACTTTTAGCCTGTAATCTTGTAAAGTTTTCATTTCATAATAAGATATAACTGACATAAGTTACTACATAGTTAAAAGTCAATAAAAAATTGCTAGACAAGCTATTATAATGACGTGTTCGATAAATAATTCCAGCTAATGATAAAAACGTTAGTCGACGACTCGACGTGCTATTGACATAAATTATACCTACAGGTTGATTCCCAGCGTGTGTCGCCTTGGTCTAGAAATGTCGGCTATTTAGACGGAAAAAAAGTCGTTCATACGCCTAATAAAGTCGCTCGCGGCGGGGTTTTCGTCAAACAAATATAGTCTTATATTTAATAAGATAAATGGTAATCATTAGAATGGTTGTAAAATTTGTTAATTTGTTGTTTAAATTACGTTACGTTACGTTAATTTATTTTATATAACAGGAAGCAAAGAGTTCCTCTTTGCTTTTTTTTATTTGAAAAAAGAAGGCAGTCGAGCAAGCGAGCCACCTGATGGTAAGTGATCATCGCGACCCATAAATACCCGCAACACCAGAGGAATCGCAGGTGCACTGCCGGCCTTTGAGAAAAGAGAAGGCTCGTTTTTTGAAGGCTCCCAAGTCTTATTGGTTCGGAAATACAGACGCCGAAAGCTGATTCCACATAGATTTCCAACTATCAAGATGGTATTGATGAAATGATAGTTTGGTACGAATTGCTTCTGTAATAATTTTACATTCATGTTTTTTAGCATACTCATTAAAAATATAATGAAAGGATCTTAAGAAAGCTTTAAGAAACCAAATTGTAAAACTGAATACGTAAACGTATATTCAACTTTGCTAAATTTTCACTTAGGCGCCGCGAAAATTTGCTTAATAATGTGTGTTATTAAATACGTAACCTAATGAAGTAAAACAAAATTACAAAACCCACTCAAGAGTAAACTGCGTGTGCGTAAATTTTGGCATGGTAGCTTGTTATTTTAAAATAAACTAGGAGATAGTACTGATTAATAAACTAGTAGAACACTCGTTTTTAGAGTTTAAGGTAGTTCTGTAGCTCTACCTACCTCACTCTGCGATTATTTATGTAGAATTGAATATACGAGAAGCTAGCCTTTGTTATTAAAAAATATGTAGGTACAGCACAAAGCAAACTTATAGACAATCCGTACATACGTACATACCGTCACGACTGTCTCCCAATGGTGTAGGCAGAAACTATGGACTGCCAGGTGCACCGGTCTAAACATAAAACTTTCACTTCCTGTACATTCATCAACCTCTTCATGCACGTACGTCGGTTTCGGGTGCTTTTAATTATGCAGTACTAATCACTGTATGTGCGTTAACGGTGTCTCTTACCAACATCTCTAATCACTCTCGCTGGCCATACCTCTTTAGTAACTTCTTTCACGCCCCCTTTTTAAATAACCAAACGATATTAGCATACGCTTCCCTTTTCGGTCTTTGTCACTACATCTTCTTTCAATCCACAGCGTTCTCGATCTCGTTATTTCTAACTCTATCTTATCATCCTAACTCCACTCATACTTCTCGGAGCTCTCTTTTCTATAGCACTAATCCCAATTTCATTCTTCTTCTAACATACAAACTGTACTTAATAAAATTATTTTTTCGCGTGTAAGTATAACACTGTTAATTATTTTATCTTTTGTTTATTCCCAAGCTTATTTAATTAGTCGAATGGTATGAAGTTTCAAGTACTTTACGTCGAGTATGTACGTTCATTTTGAGCTCTAGAGCGCTTTCAGACATAATTAATTTACAATTAATACTACACGTAATGGAATTGTGTCGGTGTTGTCACGCTACGCTTGCAAATAAACAGCGTGATGGGGGAAGGTGAGGCTTCTACTGGTAAATTAGGGGGGAGGTAAAGCTCTTAGCACACAATGGGATAACGAGTTAGGTCAATGAGATGGGCGAGTGTGTAAAAGCGTCTTTTGATATCGGTTGTTGTAATATAAACGTTTATGTTTTATACGTTCGCTCTTTTCAAACACGTTATTGCTGCATGTATACACGTTTTTATTCCTTCGGAATTCTTTCTACGTACTACCCACTCGTATATTGTATAACGATGAAAATGCTAAAAATATTTAACTATTTTATCACTAATTTGCTAGAAAAATATATTACAAAATAGGTTCTACATATTATTCATTTTTAGTCATAATGTCTTTTAAGTCATAATTATCGCAAGTCATAAAGTATTTTTTAAGATACCGTTACATTTTCAGGATTTTTTAAGTCAAACTTAAACTAACCAAGCCTAATTACCTAAAAATTATGACTATCAACGATCATGTCAACGAGGACAGCATGACCAAAAAAAAATCTCAAATGCGACCGCGACTAGTCCTTTATTTCAATGTTATCAAACAGTGTAAGATGAATTGGGATGGATAATATTGTGACTCAGCCGCCTTTACTGTACTAACTATAGGTACAGGTGAAAACGACGACCAAAGACCTACATTTACAGAAAAACACGTGCCGTCAAAAATCTGGCACGAAATATGCCTCGCGAAAGTAAAAGAAAAGCCACTCCGTTGAGTGTTACGACAGCGAGGTTTAACTCCGCCTCGCATTTCCATGTACAATGTAACACTGATAATTTTATGGTAAGTGGGCGCTCAACTTTTCCCGCTCGGATTTTTATGTCTCTCATGAATTGTTTAACCGTATCTTTGATCACCCTGTATCACCTACGTGAGTGGATGCTTACAACGAACTAAGTTTGAAACTTTGTTGCCTTATCCTTTTCACTCGTCATTCAAAACCAAATCAACGGAATAGGATGGAACTAGCGTAACTTCTAACTCCGATTTTCGAAGTAGGACCCTTGAACAAGGGTCTTTGCGTGTACCTGACACTTTAAATCTCGCTAAGTTCTGCTAAAGTTTAGACTGATTCTTATACCCACTTGCATCAAATTTATATTCAACTGTTTAATATATAGGTACTTACTGATATCCTTTTGTACATTTTTATAATAGAAGAGATTATAACGGCATGATTAGATAATAATTTACACCGGGTATAAAGTTTTCACAACACAGATTGGGTCCACGACGAAATTGTCATCAACATAGCAACTAGCTAAGTTTAATGTTTATGTTGGTGAAGCATAGATGTAGTCAACCAACATGGAACACCTTTTATCTGTTGATAAGCTAGAGTTTGTATACACTCTAGTTAAGAAAGCAAGAGTGTATACAAACTTATGAAGTTGGCCTTTATCACGATTTCGTTTTTCCGTATCGTCAAGTTTGGTCTCAATCAACATAAAGTATAAAATAAATCGAAAATAATATGGTTCAAGACAAATAAGACGGCCGCTGTACTCAACCAACAACTATAAATGTGGTTGCTATGGGCTCAAACAATGAAATAATTTCATTATAAATCCAAATTATACATTCCCCACGCTATTGCAATTGGTGTTTCTGTATCTACGTCATTTGACTTATAATCAGACTCGCCTTCAAGCTGTCAAAATGAAAACGATTGCGTTTACCCTAACAAGGGCGGCCTTCCCAACTTCGTAGTCGTTACTAAAATATGTATTGCCGCGCAAATCTGCGTTGAAAATATTTATCACTCCAACATGCTTGAAGGGGTTAATGTTTTGCTTATATTTACGCGAATAGGTATCTGTAGGTAGGTAACTAAATTGTTAAATATTTGACTTCTATTCGTAACCATGAAAACTTTAAAGATATTAACCACATATTTTAAATTGGGTACTGGATAGTGTTCCGCGATCTAGATCTCAATAACCATAATGCCTATGTATCCGTTTTTTGGATATATTAAAATTGATAATAATTCCGTGAGAATGTTAAAAGAGAAAACACGATTAGAAATAATATCCTATCAAACATGACATCTATTTCGGTTAAATTACCGATCCCGACGATCTTAAACGATGATTTTTGGTTTAGGTTGAGTATTTATAACTTCTTAATCTAGGTTTTTTATTTTTATTTGAATTCAACGCTGCCATCAAGGCGCGTGCAAACTAACTCCATCTGATGTTCGTCGTGCGGAATCACATAAAGCCATCCCTTTTCGTTCTTGAGTGGACGTCGCAGCATGTGGTCTGTTAGCTGTGAAAGATCTTTTGGAAATCTCGTTTTCAACCTAAGCAACGCTCGGGTGCCCAGGGTGCTTTGTAGAAGTCGTTTATTGCTATTCCATTAACTGTCCACTATTCTAGGTTAAAAAGTAAGTTGTCCGACTTCTGCGGGCCCAGTATGGTCGTTTTTATCGATGTAGATAAAGCATCTGTCAGTTTTTGACCAGTCTGCAATCACTCTTGCACAAGAGTGATGGATGCTATTTCAAAAGCGACCATAATACGGCCCAAGGCCTAAAACTGTATCTTTTATGAAACTGTAATGTAACATCGCTCGATTAAGGTAAAAACGGAACAAACAAACAGACATTAGCTTCATTCTGACTTTCTTGCAGTATATATTTCAAATAAATAAATAAGTATAATTTGATCCACACGTTCGCATTTAAAATATTAGTAACGATGCGGAAACAAGTTCCTAATGTACCTACTTACTGAAGCTATAGTTATACATACGTATCGTACTTCGTATATCTAGCAGTCGAACGAGTAAAATGTATCACAAGTTCATTATCCCGGATAAACGGCCTGAACTCGGCCAGCGGCCTTCCACTACATTGCTTTCCTATGTAGCTATTGAAAGTTGCTCTTTGTCAACGAAATAGAGGGATTCAGAACAAATAAACGCTGGCTGTAGAGACGCTAGATCAGGCGCGTTGTAGGTAATGAATATTGAGCCTATTACGTCTTAAATACTAATTAACTAACTCGGTTAATTGAAAATAACGTGTTTACTAAGCAGCGTATACACAGGGGAGCGTTTTATAAAACTTTTATAGGTCTAAACTGGCAACACTGCTCAAATGGCTGGTGGTCATTGGTCGAGGTTGTGTCAAATGAATACCTGTAACAAATTTTAAATACCCGCTTTGTAATACAGGCCCCGGGTCTTCCTTTCCACTTTGTTGTTAATTATGCTGTTATTAGATATGTTGTTTACAAGGCAATCTCAAATATAAAGGCGAGGATATTGTTAATGTTCTGATTTTTGTAAGGTTTCATTTAGATTTCCATGTTTCTCGGTATATTGTCGTGTTTGTCATTAGTGAACCTATTTAGCTACAATGAAATGGAGTAAAAAAGAAAGTACCAGATATCCGTTGTTCATAACGCACGTCCATCAAATTCGGCCTCATTAGATTGATAATGAGATGTAGCGTCATGACTGTCTCGCAAAATAATCACTGCCAAAAAGCCTTTTTTTTTTGTTTAACAGAAATATATTTGATTAGTACCTACATTGCTTATCTTTTCTCTTTCATCAATTATCTCTTCTGGCAAAGTTTGTTTCTGCCAAAACATAATTATAACAAAATAACCGATATGTTTACAATATCGATAAGGATCCAACGTTATTAATTGAAACGTTATATTTGTCGGTATCGTTAACGCTTGTGTTTATTTACGCGATAGATTTTGTTAATCGAACTGTTAGGGGTCGTTACTAGGTTAGGTTCTATCTTAAGCGCTGTTATGAAAATATTTGATGCGGGTTTTCATGATCACATTCTGATCCAAAATTACAATATCGCGTCCATTTCTTAAGGAAATCTGGGAATCTAAGTCAAATACCATAGGTACCACGGGCCCATGGGGGATTAGAATAGGACCCTTTGGAGACTGTAAGGATCGCCTCCAAACAGTATTGTTAGCTCTGTTGTGTTTCACATACTAATAATAAACGCTAAAGTGTACCTAGCGACCGCTTTCTCGAAAAATCGCGCTCAGACAGACAATTAAACAGTAAAGTGCGGTTTTGACCTGTCCAAACCAAATACGTCTGTCTGCGAGGCGTCTGAACGCTTCAAAGGGATTCGCGTTTGCTCGCTCATGCTGATAGGTCTTTGAGTCGCATTCGGACCCCGTATCGCGCGACCGCACGGACTTATTGCATTAACTTAAGTCCGATTCACACCGCGTCCGAGAAAATATGGTCTAAAAAATGTAAACACTCACTTGATGTACCGATGTGTTTTTCTTCTTCAGGGTTTATAATGTTAAACAGTTTTACGATACAACAAAAAAAAACTTGGGTATAAACCTTTCTTGTATCATCTCCATTTATTATTTTACTCAGTTTAAAAAAAAAAAGGTAAATTCGCCGTAATGATAATGACATGCCTTGGGCTCTCTTCGGTACGGAACTCTGAAGTGTTTTTTTTGTACTAGTAATCGAATTATAAAACTATTCATAATTTAAGTATTTTTTAAATAACATAATAAATTCAAAGCCTAAAATATATCGATGCGAAATCAGACTTATTCACGGTTCGGAAATTCACCGTTTATTCACCGACACGGTAAACCGGTTAACAGTTTGCGTACTCTTCTACCGTGGGCCAGTTTTATGAAGACGCAAAGTATGATTTTCCACTTAAAACGTGTAGGTAAAATTGTAAATTGTCTATAAAATTGGAACTCAGTTAAATTTAATAAGAAATATTTCTGAGGTAATTTTTGAACGTATGTAATGTTATACGTCTTCTTGGGCACAGTCACTGAATTCATCATATGGTTTTGATAATATAGTTTTGAGTAAAGCGGGTTTATGGCTTATTAGACACGTCAACGCTCGTAGAAAAATACATGTAAATATAATATTTAAATACAAAAAAAATATATGTTTGTCTTCCTTTCTTATAAATTCTTAACTTACAGAATTGCGCGCTAAGATTACAACATACTGTTCAGGTTTATTTCTTAGTTTTCTTGAATCACTTACTTAAACCTAAGACTTGGCATAAATCTCAAGTATACCTTTGACCTGTTACTGTCCTTTAACCTGTGCAAAATTAATTAATTAATATAAATTGAGTGATGAGGTAGCGGTTCCACGGGCGCTAGATCTTATTCACCTGTTGCGCGCGCATATCGACCCGCGCGGCCTGCATTCTGCCGACTGTTAACCTGCCAAATGTGGGTCGCCCACTTTTAATAACGAATTTCGAACCATTTCAAATCCCGTGGTGAGGTAACTGTCATTTATTAAAACACCATAAACTACCCACAACCTGCCAGAATTTTTTTTCAGAATTTTTTCGACATTTAAGCTTTTTTTTGCTCTCCAAAGTAGTCTTCGGTTTTACGCCAGGAAAATGGTAAATTTTCAACAACTTTGTTCTATATTGTTTGAGGTCGCCAGATCTGACCTGCATTATTCCACTACGGCCCGGATCGCAATCTGGATTTCGCCCCTATTTCGAAATACATTGACGCGCTATTAACGTGACTTTTATCATGTAACAAACTTCACGATACAATGTATTATAAACCTGAAGGCCGTAAGGGAACGGTCCTGGTTTTAATTTTATAGCAAATAAGGAAAATCTTATAATTACATTTTGAAACGAAGCTTCTTTTCGCATTTTTTCGGCGTGTAATCTCTGCTTAGTAATCTTTAATGTTGTTTTTTTCCATATGTAATAATAAAGTATAAATAAGCGGTCGTTTTCCTACATTTATATTTTTATTTAAATTACACTCCAAAACTTTGACGGCTCACAGCTTTAAGGTTTGTGCTCTTCGCAATATGAAGCACTGCAAGCGAACACAACTTTGTCGTGAAAGTTTACTTGGGAAACTTTTGTCTGCCATCTTATTTGCTTTGGAAGTTAACTTTAAAGTGAACTTTTATAATGGCTTTAGTTATAATAGGATCGAACTTTCTTAAACTGAAGTAATATTTTATGTCGTAATGTTTTTTAAAAAATTGTATTCAACGATTAATGCTTTTTTTAAACTAAGCTTTGAGGCATTATCGACGTCGCAAAGAAAATAATAATCCCTTTTTTACACGTGGAGATGGCAAAAGTCTACACAGGACTCTTGATGATAAGTGGGCATGTTTTTTATTTAACATACGCCTGTTGGAGATATATTATGTAGGAAAAAAACCCATTGGAAATACAACTTAAGAATTAAAAAAATTAAATGGTATATTATAGGTACTAAATGTTTATTTGATAAAAACGTAAAATACCTATTTATTAGGGTGCAAGTTTATTTGTATTTGTAGCAGTCACTGTCTTTAATCCCTTTTTCTTACACCTTCGAGCCGTCGCGTTTGCTGTAAGCCGGGGTGACAGCCGCTCACTCAAGTAAGCTTACGGTTTAGGTGCTCGTCTTGTTGAACCTTTTGTTATTTGTTGAACCTTTTTGTGATTAAACCGAGTAAAAGTTTAAAATTAACCTTGACATTTGTTAATATGGAAACAATTTATACCGAATATATCGAAGTAATTAATATTATATAAATAATTAATAGTTTTGCAGGTTGTCATGTATTTCATGTTTATGTGAATGTAAGTAGATATAGATCAGTGAATGAACCTCTGCTTTTTGATAAGCGACATTGTTAAGAAATTAATTTTCTATAAATGCCATGTAGTTTAGTTTTGTATAATATATCCTGAAACATCATGGTTTCAGCAGAAAATAGCGTTCAATGAAATGAAACAATCGATCGAGGTGAAATTCGATAAACTGACGGCTGATGTAAGCCATCAGCCGTCAGTTTAATTCATCCATTAAGACCTGTAATGGTAAAAATATTTGGATAAGGCCAATGCAAATGAGTTCTGTATTTTTTTTCCTAAATTATCGGCCCAGGGATAACTAACCAATTTTCTCTTACTTCGGCTAATTTACACGTTTTCCGATCTAGCATTTTTATTTACTACAAAATATAAACACATTTTCGCATGACCACGATTGCAGTCAGTAAGTGCTTAGAAGGTGCTTCGGGTTTGTACCTTTCTCTCACTCGCTAGATAAGAGAGTATAACGAGTGAGAGACAAGTACAAACCCGAAGCACCTTCTAAAGCTGGGCATTCACGGCCGCGCCGTTTCTCTCGGCGATGATGGAGGGTATACATATGGATGGCCTTAATATTTTGACCACATTCACGGGCGCGCCACGCCATGTCTCAACGGTGCGACATCACGGAGCAGACTGATTAGAAAATGGCAGCCAGAGAACGCATTCGCAGCCATTTGGCTTGGCGCTGAGGCGTGGCGTGTTCCAACGTTAAATTTCGACATTTACGATAGTTCCATTCGCATCGCGCGTTGGCTTTCCATCCAGTCCGGAAATCCAACGGATCGCGCCAATTATTTTTAAACGCTACAGTTTTGACATTCACGGATCGATTTTGGCGCGTCGCTCTTCTATTCGGCTTGTTGGCGCGGTCGTGAATGCCCAGTTTAAGAGCTGTTGCACTGTATGATTTAATGAATTACCTACGGATCGCAGGCGCACCGTCGAAAGATTTTCATAAACACGTAAAGAACGTTAGCGGCCGATTAATATCTGTTGCCAGCACGCGTGTTGCCAAAACTGCGAGATTAGTCAAAACATGATTAATCACAACCCTGGACACGCCTAGAAATATTGATTTTAAATGAAAATGATTGATAGCTCTATACCAAGACCATTTGGCGGTGATACAGGCTGAGCTAAAATGATCTTAGCAATGTTTTATACATAAAGCATGCGCTAGAAAAGAAAAAACTTATACACACAGTAGAGCAAAAGACAATAAGAATAACTAGTCACGAAAAGTATTATCAATCATTTGAAACAGTAAAACACAAAACGTTCACGTTTTCTGATTAACCATTACTATTTAATTCATTTACAATATTAACAATGCTGCACACATTTCAATTTACTGTCAGAAAATTTGCCCGCGAGCTTTAACTGTTTTTGAAACTCTCGTGTAGTATGGTAAAGGAGTGAAATGTCAGGTTTTTTCGGTTTAGCATAATGTTCGGGTTTTTTCAGTGTGCTTTTTTTAAAGAGCTTCTAAGAACCGTTGGAAAAAATAAACTGATCCCGAGTGTGATTTCTGTTTCATGATACCTCAAAGTAGATGTCAAGTCATAGAAAACTGTCATGGTTGACGCGTCTTGAGACGAGCATCTTACCCGATATCATTTTAATAAATCTCTTTGCGCATAAGATTTTATCACAGATTCCGAAATATCTTTATTATATAAAGGGTGTTGAATTTTTACCGTTTTATTCATAAACGCCAAATAACTGAAAAACAGTTAAACTTTTAATGTGTTTTGATTCAGAATTGAATTTGAAAAGATTTGAAAGCTCGTATCAAGCGTTTATGAAAACAATTCTAAGCATTTTATTATCCTACTGCACCTTATTTAAATGGGTTTGTTAGCGTATATAAATCATCATTTTTATCTTTTTAGAATAACTCGTACCGTGTTACGCCTTTGATTTTCCATTAGGGATTGCGGATGTTAAACTAGCAAACAACGAACGACCCAAATACACTTAGGGACAAATTTAGAGGAAGACAGAAACAAGTTAACTATATGATGGTATGTAATACGGTGTAATTCAGACTTTAATAACAGCGGAGTGCCGATGTTTCCAAAAAATCTTTTGTAATGAATAATTTTGATTAATGTTTATAAGTTTTTTTTTTCCTTTGGTTCAATTATATGCCATATTTCGGTAGGCACATTTGAGTTTGGGTAATGTAAATAGTTATTTTTTTATTTTAATTTTTATTTCTTTAAATAGTTAATATTAATCCTTTTAAAGACACTAAAGGAACAAATAGTATCAACGAAAACGAGCTCAATTATCCAACAAAAATACACCAAACGAGGTCATTAATGGGTCAATCAACTTTTTCTTGTAGCTCGTTGCCATGGTGATGTCTCTTGGGTCACTCTTTAAAACTATGATTTCAAAAGATACAAGTCCACTAAAAATCAGTTTTATTGGCCATAACAAACCCATTCTTTTATGGGTTTTCTCCTGAGTGTGCTATTAGTATATATTATATTAGTTTTTATAAGAAACTTTATCACTGTTGTCTCCTGGCTTACGGGACAGAATAACAACAACAAAAAGTTGATCCACCCTAATCCAAAAATACACAATATTCAAAGGGGTAGTCGTTGTGTTTATTATACTCAAACGATACTGGCTGCTCGCAGGCAAACTGTTAAATGGACTTACAGTTATAAATTTAAAATGATTGTTTAACACAATAAATATTATGATGATTATAATTACTATTATGCTAATAAATAAATTTAACGACACTATTAAGAAAACATTTCATTAAAAATATATTTCTAGCACTTCTTTAAATTTGTCCCAGATTTTATAAATAGATGGCTCCCCTCGCAGCCAGTGGCACCGGATGTCGTCAAGAAGGAATTCATTTGTTTGGATCCATCCAATATCGGCTGTTTCCTCACATCGTGCTCAACGTCACCTTTTCAAAAGCAACCTTGCTACCTAAAAAATAGAGTTATAATTCATAGCTAGTTCAGAATAGACATAGTTTTGCCATAGGTTATCGCTGGATCGAGGGTTTATTTGCGACCTTTCTCTTTTATTTTAGTGCAATAACTAAACTGAAAGGGTGATTGATTGACGGCCAGTAATTACCTCTTCGGTTCAGCCATTCATCATTTTCAATGGGTAGGTACGTGTTGTGGTAAAAATTGATGGATTAGTTTACGCGTTGTCATTTTTGATGGGCGTAGGTCAAGCTTGCGTCATTTGTACTTGGT
This sequence comes from Acleris sparsana, assembly GCA_923062465.1. Lineage (NCBI taxonomy): Eukaryota > Metazoa > Arthropoda > Insecta > Lepidoptera > Tortricidae > Acleris > Acleris sparsana. The sequence goes on from OV281296.1 coordinate 12,799,135, forward strand.
GTAGGTTCTGGATACGGTAAGGTTGAACGGGGCTATGCCGACACGGGTGTTAATTGGTCATTTAAAGAAATGAAACGCTTTAAAACTACTTTTTCTGTGTTTTATGGAAGTTTTGGGTCAACCCATTTACTCTGACCTTATTTTTAAAAAAACGTACGCTCATTTACAATAAATTATTTCATAATAATTCACAGTGAGGTATTAAGTGAGGTACTAATTGAAACACAAAATAACTTTCTGTTTTTTTTTCGAATAAGATCTGACGGAGAGATTTCACTGTGACATGAGTGAAACGTTCGTTCTACGAAATAAAACATATTAGGGCTTATGAATGACTGATGCTAGCTGAACATTGATGAATTATCATTTTAATAGTAATAAAGAAGCTACAAATATGGTGTTTTAATAGGAAGTCTTTGCGTGTCCTTGTTCACTTTCAGGTCGATTTAATAATGAGATAGGTGTGTATTATGTCACCTCATACTGTGACGAAACACTGTTGGTTCTTGAAACAAACTACAAAAGTGTTTATGGTCTTATGTCGAACGATTCGGATTACTGCATTATCTGTGATGTGTCAAAAATTAATGAAAAATACTTAACTTTACCAGAAAACTAATTCATAATGTTTCAACCCAATTACAGCCGGTTATTAGCAGCACTGTCTCTGACAGTTCGGCTTAGCAATCGAACAACGAGTTTGACAGCCCAATTTAACTTCAAAATGTGTATGAGCTGAGTTTCGGGTGCTGAGGCTTTTTACAATAGATCTTGGTAATAGAGGTTAAACAATACTTTGCTGGTGAGATTGGTGGTTTGTAATGCCGCATCTGTTGATGCTTGGTGTTTAGTTTCCCACAAACACTGCGGGACGCAACTATACGTTTAAGTGAGCACGATGCATTTCTATCTCACTCTACTGTTGCGTCCTGCAGTGTTAGTGGCAAACACCCAGCATGACCTTGCGGTGAAAACAGTTACCTACACCTGAGGCATGGAGATATAATATTAACTGGCAAAAAAAAATTTAGTCCGGTACTCGCACTGTCTGAATACAACACCATAGTAATACTAATAGAGTACGTTGATTTTGTGAGAATAAAGTACTGCCCAAGAGGACTGACGCAACCAATACCGCATACACATGCCGCATACAACTCCATGTTACATTTCCAATAACAATCCGTTTTTTTTTTCACGCTTTCTAATCATCGTCTAGAAATAAAACAGCCTTTCCTTACAGTAACGGCAAAAAAGTATTGTAAAACCCATTAGAGACCGACGAGTCTAACCACATGTCATCAGATACTCGAGGGACTGAAAATACAGGCATTTTTCCAGCGCCAACTGCGGCTGTTTATCCAAGTTACTCGCGGCGCTCGGGGCGTTCTGCGTCCCCGCTGTCGCTTTGGATGATTTCTCTCAAAACTCTTTCTAAATTGAATTAAAATAACAACTCGGATTAACATCGCAATTAATTCAAAACAAGCTTGTCTAAATGGCTCGTTTTTTTCTGTTTATATTCAATTGAGGACTGAAAGCTTTTTGTGATAATTTATAGGAGAAAAATATAGCCTTTAGAATGTTATGCTGGATATTTTTTATATAAATACCTCTACTATCCAGACGGTATATTTCGTACCTACATTGACGCCGAAATGGCGCCTGTCAATTTCCCAGTGTTGCTAATCAACACTCCAGTATGGAAATGGCTACAATTTAGTGGACTGTTCCTTTAATTAAACTGTTGCCATTCCATCGCCATCGTATAATTGTAATACTAAAACCAAATATAAAGTCCGATTGACAACATAAAACATATTAAAAAAATAACACCCTTTACTCTCTTTCTATCGTTATAATACAGCCTACAGGCAACAATCGGGCGGTCGTAACAATGATCGGGGATAAAGGTCCGGGATAAATGCCCGGGATAATGCCGTGTGCCGGACAGGCTGTTAGCCGTAACACGGCAATTACGTCACATTCGGCTTAGCCCCGTAACGGCTGAATACGGTGCTAAATGGCGGGATTAGCTCGATTTTAACGCTAGTTTTTGATTAGGCAATGGTATTTTTGTCTTGTGTGTCTAAGGGCACGATAATCTTGTTGGGTATAATTAATACGTTGTGACAAAACCGAACCTAACCTAACCGTATTATGAGTATCGTTTATGTCTGTCTTTAAATTACAATAAACGGTTAAACCAGAAAAGTTACAGTTTAATTTAAAGTAAAGTTAATTATAAAGTGTATAAACAGGCTTTACTAAGTTATATCCATATTCAGAACAATTAAAATGATTCATCATACGTTTTACGTTAATAAATTAAAACATAACACAAGCTCCACAGATATTAATACATGTTAACTTCAGCACAACTCAAATGTATTTTTTCGTATACCCTCTTAAAAGTTGATCCGGTATGCGCCACCGAAACTCAAAGTATTAAGTTCCCTTCTGTAAACTCTTGACCCCGTAAACCACCGAAGGCGAGTTTGGAGAGCGGCGAGATGAGTGCCAGGTCAGGAGACTCGGATTGCAAATTCTCTTTTGCTTATGTAATCGTTAATTAGGAATTAATATACACTGGGCTCTTTTGAAGTCAATTCAATTCAATTCAATAGTTTATTGCATATCACATTACAATTCAAGATGGAACAAACAGGAATAGGCATACATGTGACACCCTGCAAGGGCTAGCTATATTCGACCCCTCTACAGTAAAAACAAACTATTAATAGAACTCGGTTGTCTAATGCTTTTATATCTTTATTTAAGTTACCTATATTAGAAAAAAAGTGCATAGAATAGAATAGAATTTTATTGCCATAGAATTCTTGTTACAATAATTTACAGAAAGAAAAGAGGGAAGGAAAAAAGACATTGTGGCAAAAGTAGCAAGTTCAGCATTTGCTGTGATTGCAGCCGGGGGCACGTTTTATAAAGCTACAAGTTACAATTTGCAGGTCTAAACTGGCAACACTGCTCAAATGGCTGGTCGTCATTGGTAGAGGCTGTGTCAATTGGAAACTTGTAACCTGTAAATTGTAATTTCTAGCTTTATAAAGCAGGCCCCAGGCCGCTTCTGCACAGAGCTGGTTTTCAGACCCTTGCACTCGGTACCACTTTAACACAACACTTACTATAAAATAAAAAGGAAAATTATAAGAAACTAATGCTACAAATTTGTCATAAAAGTTCCCCAAGTAGGTATACCAAAAAGAGAAATCGTTGAACACATATGTGCTGCTTCAAATTCTAACATAGATATTCTAGATATAGAGTTGTACATTTGTTATGGAGAAAATTTGACCCCATGAACCAAGACACTATGTTGACATAGTATAAAACAAAGTCGCTTCCCGCCGTCTGTTCCTCTCTTTGTATGTACTCTTGGAACTTCCAAACTCCGCAATGAATTTTAATGCGGTTCGCATCAATACAAAGAGTGATTTTCGGTTTATATGTACACTACACTGTAGTTTATTTAAGATACTGCCCTCCTAAGCAAAGTCAGTATCTCAGACAAAACTCCTGTAGAAATATCAACCTCATTACAAACATAATAGAATTAAAACTGCTTTGATTACTGAATTCGAGATACTGCTTATTGGCTTTGGTGGGCAGGATAGACAGCCGAGTACTATTAATACTCTAATTTTATTGAACACACATTTATTTATTATTTATATGCAAATGTAGTTCATTCAAAGTTGCACTTGCATACGAGAAATGCATGTTTAGTTCAACAAGAAACTCCGTTAACATTTTCAACTTCTATTTGTGGGACGTTAAGATTAACAAGTTGTTAAGGAGTTTCTCGGTAGACTGTACATATTAGAGTTACTCTTAGATGAAGCACCAAAAATATCGCACTCACTTCATTTTGTCGCGCCTAATAATTTTACAAAGTGACACTGACATTGTAATCTCTCACTAGCATAGTGACATAATAATATGTCAACGTCAACTCGGTTTTGAACCGTTCCTTTGTTGGGTTACGTTCACACACAATTTATTAATTATTAGTGTGAACACACTTCGAGATAAATGTAGGCCCACAGAAAGTCTCTAAGTGTGTGACACGTTTTATGGTTGCAGAAAACTCTGGCTTATGTCTCAGCGCGTGTAGACCCGCTTGTATGGTTGTAAAATGCTCTCAAGTCCACTCGCATGTAACTACATGGGGTGTAGAAAACGACCTTATCGCAATATATCAGAGGATTTATTGTGTACCTGTCTTTATAGTCGCACAAAACACTCGAGCCCTTGTGAATGTCTCGGCGAGTATGTGCCTGGCCTTATAGTTGTAGAACTCTTAGCGTAGCGTGAAGCGGGCCGAGAGGGTCGCCGCGCGTGCCAGATACAGCCGCTGTACTCCACAGATAACGTTTCTCTATGAAACAGCTAATGTATTTATCTGACTTAAGGCTTAAACTTGTAAAGCAGTTTACGAGGTTCATTTTACATTTCTACTGAAGATGAGATTTGTCTAAACATCTCGAATATTATGTCCAATAAAAAGCCTGCCTAGAGAGAAATGTTCGTTTGGAAAGATCACCAGAATATACCATAAAGTCGCGGAGATTTGTGACAACTGTACTATTATGACATTTAATTTGACAAAGTTATACTTAGCCAATTTTTATCCCACCTCACCTTGCTTGATTTGCATTTCTCCGATGTAGATTTTCCAATCTGGCAACCCGACAAATAGCGCGCGTTCCGAAACCCATTGCGAGCTATTCGGTCGTCATTCCTCAAATTCCGTTGGAATCCGACGCTACAAGATGAACAATACGTCTGTTTCATACGTTCAGTGCCAAGACGGGCAATTTCCATAAGAAAAAGACCCCATATATTTAGTTCTTATCTGTGATAAGTTTACGATAATCGGAGTTCGATAATATGCAGGGCCTCTATTCCCGTCGGTAAAAATCATATCGTCTTTGATCTGTTATGGTATTAATTTGACGTCAGTCGCCATTACTGTCAAGTAAATAAGAGCTATCAAAACGGTGACAATACGATAACAGCTCAAACACGGGTTTTTACCGTGTTGAATAGAGGCCCTAAACTTCCTTGTTGCCTCGTTTTTCTCCGGTTTTCAAGCAACTATGAACATAGCATGTTGAAACATCTTGCCATGGTAATAAACCTACCGTGTATACAACCTACTTTCATAAGTTGCCGTCGTACTCGGAGAAATTTTCATAGACAATTAGCTGGCTTCTTAATTTTTAATTAGGTATGTATGAAAAATCGTCACTAAAGAACGAATTAATCGACATTAAGCGCCTTTTGAGGGCGGCTGTTAGTTTCACTTTCACCTGCAGATATTTTTATAGTTTTCATTGGTTATTAATGTGTCGAGAAGTATCGCGATTTATAAAAAATAATACATGAAGGCCCTGCCAAGATGCACTACGCTAACTAGCGTTTCTATTCGTTTCATTTTTAACCAATCGCGTCACTGGTAGATCACGTGACTTTTCGTATCACTTCATCTACCAGTGACGCGATTGGTTTAAACAGAAAACGAATAGAAACGCTAGTTAGCGTAGTGCAACTTGGCAGGGCCCTCTGTTTTCTACCTTGAAGTTATTACTTGGCATCATAAGAAGTGCTCTTTGACTTCCTTCCTTCCTCCTTAAATGAATTAAAATATGTGTCTTGGTTACGTCGATAAATCCAACACGAGTAGCACCTTTCGCATGCAAATACGTGTGATGGAATCGCGGTATTAAGGAGTTGCCAGTATATGACATGTGTTTAATCACTTTTTCAAAAATAAACCTCTATTGGAAAATGAACTGTAACATTATTGAAGCAAGGCCCAATCACAGTACGTCGTTATGATACCGATTTGTCTACCGATAAACCGATGTGGCTGTCATTCGATATTCAAACGTGAACCGACGTCATCAATCAAACGTTTCAACAAGTCATGTATCGAAATATACCGTGTTGCTTCTGCCATTGACAAGTTTAAGTAGCAGCAAATTTAATGTCAGATTTTCGAGATCTAAGAGATAATCTCAATGAATTAAATCGGTAGTCTAGAAGTAACAAATCGACTGATCTGAGACTCAACTTCGTATGTTGAATAATATCCCGTATAAACTGACACGCACTAAGTATGCACTCGCCTAGTTAGTGAGTGTCAGTTTATACTGGACATTTTCTATATACGAGGTTGAGTCACAGAACCGTAGAAATGCGACTTTAAGAGAGCCGTGAAATAATTAAAAGTAGCATCTGTAGATATTTTCTATGCTTAAGCTACAGGGGCCGTAATATGGCTGCACTTATCGCGTGACAAAGTTTGGATAAGGCATTTGTCACTTCTGACACTTAAATAAGTACAAAAGTGACGGATGCTTTGTCCACATTTGACACGCGATATAGATGCAGCCATACTAGGCCCGCTGGAAGACTTTTCTGCACTCAAAAAATAGTGAACGAAACATGGGGGATTATATCTTAGTTGACGAAAAAACAATAGTTATTATATTATTAGCATCAACCAAAGCAGGGCCTCTATTCGACACGGTAAAAACAATATCGTTTTTGATCTGTTATCGTATTGTAAACGATTTGGTAGGTCTTATTTTCTTGACAGTAATGGCGGCCGAGTCAAAAATAATACCATAACCGGCCAAATACGATTTCGATTTTACCAACTAGAATATAGAGGCAATGATAGTGACAATAGCAAGTTATTTATCTAACGTCTTGTTCGTCGAATGGAATCAAGATGTTTATTCACAACAATCATAATTTTGTTAGAAGCGTCCAAGTTTTTGAAGTTCTCTATGACTGTTTTTAGCTGGGAGACTAGAATAAACATGCAATGAGTGGCTGAATTTTGGAATGTGGCGTGCAATTATATTGTAATAGCATACAATATATCTTTCCGCAGCATCGAAATGAGCAATAAATTGCAATCAACTCTGGAAAACGAGATTGTTAACGAAGTTGTGCCACTACGCTGAGGAAATCACTATTTTTGTATAAATACAAAGATGAAGAAATAGCGCCAAGATGTTACATTATTATGAAAGTATGTAAGCACGGGTAATATTAATTATGAGCGCCATACCCAACATTAAATTGTGTTTTCAACCAAGACAGCTATAAATTAAATTACCACTTTGATTCTGATATAATCATACACGTGAATAGGTGCGATATTACGACCATTTTAATTGAATAACCTATTTGGTATCGTGTTCACATCCTATAATTATAATACGATAATTATACACGAGACACAAAGTTATTTAATAATAAATATCAAAGGAACACGAGGTTAGGAATAGATCAAACGAGTTTAATATGTCTATGTACAGTCAACTAATTTGACTCATAGGCCACTATGGAACTATGTCAAAGTGACGGTTAAATTCATTTGTTTGAAGTTTGTTACGATTTGAATCATTTCATTGCCTCACTTTGAAATAGTTCAATAGCGGCCTATGATTCAAATTAGTTGACTATACAACATGAACAAGCAAGCACGTACTCTTATTTCTACCAAACAATTGAACAGCGCGAAACAAATAACTCTAGATTTCTAGCTTGTCTCAGTTTTAATTTTATTTATAACACAATTATTTCTCTGTCTGATCGAAACGGTTTTCTAACAAAACTAATAACTGACTAATTAAGATTTACCAGACATCATCGTGTTATTTAAATACCTACGACACTAAAAAGATTTAGAATTTAGTTGAAACCTAAAATGACAGTTGCAATTTGACGTTAGAATATGCCTTCGAGCTTTGAAATGCGAAATTCCTGATCTCTATAATAACGCTTGACTTTATATTTCTCAATTATAAGTACAGGTGAACTCGTGAAATCACGCTACTGAAGAAAAAATAGGCGTCTGTAATATGCAGAAAAGAGATATCGTAATATCTCTGGAGACACGCCAGCACCCACGTGTTCAGGGTTCGGCGACGATGAGATATCGTCGATAAATAAATCGTAGCGTTTATTTCAGTCTGTGATTGATTAACTTTTAGAATAAATAGTACGAAAAAGAAACGGTTTTTGCTGTCTTTTGTAGTATTATTTTAATTGTATCTGCCTAGCTGTTATTGTTGTGTTCAATTCAATTCAATTAATTATTGGTAAATTAAAGCGTTTACAGGTCAGATTACATTTATACATTTTACACAAAAAGTTCATTGTCAGTTGGTCTCTCCAGTCACTTTATCTGCGTTTAGAAATTCGTCCACAGAGTCGCCATGCCTACCAGTAGAATTTTTAGCTTTTTTATGAGACCCTTTCGCTAGGAGCCTCTTTGACCTCGCTCGGGAGCGCATTCTATATTTTGGGACCCGTGACCAATACGGATTTTCTCGATTTGGGGAGTGTTTTTCGGTGTATAGACAAGAAGTTGCGGAATCTCGTTTTGAAGATTATGTTAAAAGCTACCCTGCAAGTACACTGCTAAATTCATTCGTTTTGATGACGATTGACTGTTCGATAAGTTGACTTTTAGCAGGTTCCAAAACAGTTGGACTATTCGCCCTAGTAATAATCTGTAGGCACTTGGCATTCTGCGAACGTCAACGATCGCCGTTATAATTACGAAAGAAAATATATATTAATGACGTTAGCTGCTAGACGGTCGTGTTGGGCTAGTATTTATTTAATTAATTAATTAATTAAATTAATTTGCTAGTACGGTTACCACTTGCACAAATTAATAAATATATTTAAATGCCAAACTAATTATTATTCTTATTAGGTACTTAGGTAAACATTATATATTTTAACAGTTTTGAAAAGTCGTTAGCTTTAGTAAAGTTGAACTTGTCTATTGTATATGGACGGCTGAGACCCGTCAACGTAAACGTCAAGTCTTAGATAACTGTCAGTTCAGCGAGTATTGCAACCAAGTTCAGTTTACTAATAAGGTTTGAGGACCTTGTGCAGGGTCCGTCGGAATCGCTACCACCATCATCTTTTAACCTACCTGCAAGAAGGAGTCTTCGCGTCATTGTGTTCCGGTGTGGGGAACTGCTAGCGTAGAGGAATTTACCTGGCAGGCCCCTTAGTCCTCAGGGTTGGCAACCTACGTATTTGCAATCTCAGGATAAAGATCTTGTGATTGATGTCTTAAGAATGTAAAAATGTCTATGGATCCCAGATCCCACTGGTGGCCTGTGAGCTCGTTTACCTTCTCATAGCCATAGTAAATGGGTCTTAGTTTTCCAGAAGTTCGCCAGAAGCAGTGTAATGAGTACTTTTGCCAAAAATTACCATAAATTACATACGGAACCACGAAAACTGTCACAGACGCACTTGTCGCGTTTATTTTCCCGTTCCTGTAAATTATGAACACGCCTAATAATAATGACAGTGTCGAGGTAATTTATACGTCCGCAGAGAATAACAATGTGGAACGCAGACCTTTTTAACGTGTGAATGCTTAGAAAAACAAATGAAACGCGCCCGAATACAAAATGGCGGGAGTATTATTGTTTTAATTTTGCAGGCAAAGGATTAGGTTTAGTTGTTAACTTAAAAGTGTTTTTTTTTTAATAACGAGAATTACATTTTTAAAATGGTCAAGTGTTGAAAAACTATTAGCTGGGCCATATTGCTGTTATAGGACGAAAGATTTTTCTTAAAAAAATGACCAGAAAATAACTTAGTAACCGTTACGAAATGAAATGAGTCAAATGACAGACACTTTCGTCACGTGTATAAAAAGTATGTCAGATATTTGGTATTAAAAAATAAAGGATCATTTATGATCTCGTTAGTTTTGTCTCACTAAACTAAATAAAACAATATTATCACAAAGAAAATATATACGAGTGCTTTTATTATTTTAAATATATAGTGTTTGCTGAAATAGGAATTCTATTGAATAAGGCTTTTTCATACTGTATTGTTACCGTTTTGATAGCTCTTATTTACTTGACAGCAATGGCGGCTGACGTCAAAACAATACCATAACAGGTCAAAGACGATATTTTTTTTACCGACGGGAATAGAATCTCCGCACAGTAGGTAGACGGGATAGACCACTTTTTAACACATTTAGCTGCCACGTAGCGCTAGGCGCTACGCTCGTAACTCGTAAATGATTCCAGCGTTTTCTCGCTTTTTTGTAGCGAAAACTGCCTACGAACAGAGAACCTGCCTTGCGGGTTACTGGCAATGAACGTGTTCGGAATCGCAGGAACAGCTAGTAAAGAATAAGTTTAAGTGCAAATATATCTTTAGCGAGGAAACACTAAAAGTTGTAGGTACTCGCTACTCACATTAATTAAAAGAAAAAAATAAAGAAAAGGTCACTTACTTTACTTAGATACTGAACTTACTTAACCTTACCCAAAAGTAACTCGAGATATATCTAGGCGCCGCGCCCCCACTTTTAGGAACCGTAGTTGGTCACAGTTTGAGCGACCGTATTCGAAATGGAAAAAGTTTAAATGAAAACAAATTGTACTGAGACTTGAGTGAGGTCTAGTTGGAATTTATTTATTTCGCGGTAGTTTTTGGGCCAAACTATCAAATGTATTGGAGCATAAATGTGATTTCCAGTCGAGATTGAATAACATGCATGATACAAGCCCAACCTTGCTCTCACATCGATTCAGTGTGGGTGTTGTGATCTGGTGCGGGGGTAAGACAACCGGTGAAATTACTAGCATAGAGGCATTCCATCTAATACCTCAGGGTTAGCAACGCATTGCTCTCAATTATTAGATTGCATAAATCTATTGACTCCAGAGACATTAGCACCGCCAAAGGCCTATGTGTCAAATCCTATCAAGTTCCTGGAGGTGGAGAGGACGGAGATATGAAGTTACTATAGCACTTCCCTTTCTTATGCGTATTAATCTGTCCAATGTTATGTCACATATATGTTATAAATGTGTTTCTTTCTTTTTCTTTCATTGGCAGTCTTGAGTCTTCAGATAATCATTGTAACAATGCAATCTTGACATTGCAAATGTCTATAGACAGTCCATTTACCATCAGGTCAGGGCCACCTGATGATTTGATTTTTCATATTTTCATGGTAAAGGCCACTTTACCATGAAAATATGAAAAAAATGTTGACCCTTCAATGTATCAACAACCAATTGCAGAAAACTACCATAACATCAACAATATAATGCATATCCTATGTTTTTTTTTTTTTAAGTACACTGTTACATAAATATTGTCCATGCACACTTACAAGCTAAGCGCCTATATTAATTACAGAAGAACATTTTCTAATTAAATGTTATGGCGTAGAACTACTTAATATTAAGAAGTTATTTTTTTATTTTTGGAAAAGAAGTTACACTGAGATCAACCTCGTTTTGGTGTCGCTTGTAAATATTATACATGCGTGTCAGTGGGTAATGTCTCTTGAGATTGGTGCGACAATTTGGCAGACAAAACAACCTGATATTAGATGGCCTTGGTATCTTTGATGGAATGTAGAAATTGATTTTTGTAGCAATTCCGAACAGTTGAAACTACCTGTTACTATCCTTTTGAGAAACACCAGGTCAAACATGCGTCTTCTATCAGATAATGCACTTATTTAAGAGTGTTCAATCCTTAAAGGCCATATTATGTGTCAAAACCTGCCAAGACCCAGGCCGTGAAGAGAATGGACTTAGGAAACTGCTTTAGCGCTGTCCTTTGCATCGGTTTCTTCACGCCATAAAACCCTCGAACAAATAGCGACGAAGCTCGACCCGGGCGCTAACAAATTGCCAGCATCTAGGGTGTGCGGAAATCCTGGCACGCGAGGTGAGGCTCCCACACGTTACAAATTGCATCGTGGGTGTACGGTGTGAATTTCATTAGCCTTTCACTTGCAAGGCAAATTGGCATGCACCATATTATATCAGGCTCGTTTGCCACATAAAATACAATTACGGTCATCCACATAATGTCATTAAATTTCAGAATTGATGACGTTAGTTTCTTAAAAGTTTTATAGAGCCCGAATGGGTTCGTGTAAATATAAACACTGAAGTGTCGCTCGGCTTTGTCTTCGAATTTGTCCGAGCTGTAGTGCCCAAAAATGCTTAACCTTAAACTTGTTATTAATCTTAAACAATGACATACTAAATCGACTGCAAATCTTTTTGGGGCAATACAAGTAATAATTGTGTCTGAAAGTTGCTTAAGTATTGCAATCATAAATATATTCAAATATGGAAATTTACATTATTTTGAAATACAAGCATAAAAGTTACACACCACGTGTGCGGGAAAAAGAAAAAGAAAAAGTTTCCATTCAGCCAAGCATTGTGAAAAACGACGGCAAAAACTTTTTCTGGCATTCAGCCATTATTATCACAGTCCGAATAAAAAATAATCTCTATGGGTATTCCGTTATCTGTGCCAACCTAAATTTAATTATGGAGTGGCATTTTCGCGATTTTCAATGGTCAAAATGGCGAATGTGGTGATGTGTTATTACGAATAATTCTGAGTGTCCATCTTACTTTGGTTAAAATTTAAATTAGATACTAAAATACCTCATTAGAAAATATAGTTATTAAAGTTTTACAATTATGTCGGATTTGACCGATGAAACTTAATTTTCTTTTCTTTATGGCAACATGGCAAGCAATGAATTTATCGAACAGCCGTCAAACTTTTAACCGTCTCTTTAGAATAAAACTGAGTGAACTCTCATAAATTAATTCATTGGTTGTTCATCACTGTTATCGACTATTAGTTCATACATTTTGACATAATCGTAATCGTCTATTAAGTGGTTGGGGAAATTCAACATTACTTATGTTGGGGTTAAATTTTCAGGCTAGCCCCGTACGAAATGTCTAGTTTCAACCCAAAACTAACAACCCATCCGCGGTTGAATGTTTGAAGCGGGCATGAGTCTTTGCATAATTGCAAATTAGACTGAAACAGGTTTTCATTTATAAGTAAACAGCTGCACATCAATTCTTTCAATCACATCACACCATCGCGCCGGGTCTCGCAGCCCATTGGTCCGTGAAATTGTCCCCGCCGCCGCCTATTGGTGCGCTTGTCTATGGAATAAATTTAAAAATGGCGATGGGAAGATTTACTGAATTGCACCCATTAAAGTTAAATGCTTCAATTTACTGAATTGTTGTTTAGATTAAAAAAGTAAGCAATACGACTAGGTACTGTTAAATATGTATGTAGGGTAGATCGTAGATGCAATCTGTAAACCAATCTTAATATACGGTTGTACTTAACGCACATCTTTCACTATTCAGCAGGTTTAAATATAATATGATTGGTATAATTAAAATTAGGGTAACCTTTGTTTCCGCGAAATATGTTTGCCAAATGTATCGTTTCCCAACCGTTTCATTTGCCAACCCGCTGTTTTCTGTAACCCTAAATATTTCAGCATTTTATAAATCCTTCCCTAACCGAAACTATAGGGTTCTACACGGTGGTACTGAAGTAAACCTTAAAATATTTATTTAAAATTGGTTTTGCCAATGAAGAAGTTGGGAAACGATACATTTGTCAAACATATTTTTGCCAAACGGCCGGCTCCGATACATAACTGTATCGGATTAAGACATACGCAAAAAAATAGTTTACTTGTATTACGTTTATTTCACTTGTTTTTTAAGAGAGCTAAGTTCAGTGCCATAACAAATAAAAACGTTACTTTATGATACCTATTTATACTTATTTGCATAATCACGTTTAGGTCCATATTTCCAGTAAAGCAAAATAATCTATTCCGTTTGTCCTCCTTGGCTAGCTTATTATTTACGAGTTCGTCGACCTTAGCCTACGCAATAGATCAAAGCCAAGGAAAATTGTGAATATACTCGTAGAGTTAGTATATTGGACAGCGATCCGTCATAGAGTGCGGGCTTTTTTGTTGATAGGCAAAGGGCTTTGGTTGTACAGCCACATCTAATATTCAACTAAACTTTACTTTAGTTACTAAAGTAACAAAACGAAATGTTATTTTAAGGAAATTCATAGATCCTAAAACGTTTTAACTTATTAGCTTTATTTCCAGATTACATCATAATTCATCGTAACAGTTTTACGCTTCTTTAGCGCATTCTGTTCCGATTTTTATACAAAGGGTTTGTGATCGAGTTTTAGGTATCAGTTAACGTCTACTACTGGATAGGATTCGTGCAAACGGCGTCACGTGGGACGCCCGCGCGCCTTGGGGCAAGATGGAGCGATGATATGCGCAGATGGGCTGGTGTAGATTAAATGAGAGAAGCTGAAGATGACGACCAGTGGCGTGCATTGGGAGAGCGTTTGTCCAGCAGTGGACTAATACGGGCTACGTGTCTATTTGTATTTATAAAATTCATACACACACACACACGCTTCTGACGCTGATATTGATATTATTATGGTAATGATTTGCAATAAAGCTATTACAGGCTAGATCACATAATAATTCCGCTGACATACAATGAAAATTAACTCCTTTTTCAGGAATCAGTGCGTCTATTCTAAGCAGTAAAAACCATATTGTTTTTGACCTATTACGGCATTATTTTTAACTCGGCCGCCATTACTGTCATGCATGTATATAAGAGCTACCAAAATGTTGTCAATACGTTAGCAGATGTTTTTTATCACCTAGAAGTTCGTCCCAAATAGTTTTAACAAAAGATGGTAATGTTGAATTTAAATAAGAATTAGTATAAATAGACAATTTTCTGCTAAGCCAAGCGTGGAACGGTTCTCGAGTTAGCAAAAAAGTTATGTAATTGTAAGCTCAATTTATTTTCTTTCCTAACCAGAGAAATGAGATTAGTATTCCGAGCTTTCTTTGCTTAGTAACCGTAGGTAATGAATTATTTGATGTTTTAAATGTTCAAGCAAAATTAATCACTGGTGTTATTCGACCCGATTTCAGGAATGTTGCTATTAGATAAAAAAGTTCAGGACTTCAGGACAAGCAGTACATATAGACAAGGAAACTGATTGTTTACCAGTTTGATATAATACGTAAAATAGCCGTGTTAAACATTTCCTGGCGTGACACGACTAAATGACACGTGGAAAATGTGTAACCCGGCAAATTTACGTAGATATTACGTCAAACTGATAAATAATCACATTCCTGGACTGTACATTGTAATTAAACGAGCTTGTGCTGCTTCTACTGAGTGTCACTAATGAGATTTTATGAAGCTTTGAGCTTAAGAGGATTGTGAAGTGCCGCTAAAATCGCGTAGCTGTCAAAATTCCATACAAATATAGCACCGCGCGATAACGTTTCTCACCCCCTAAATCTATTTTTGAATATTTTATGTTGAAGGTAGTTATGACATATAATCTCTATATATAAAATAAAAGGCAAACCTGACTCACTGACTTAGATATCAACGCACAGCCGAAACTACTGTACCTAGAAACTTGAAATTCGGTACAGGGGTTCCCATGATGTAACTGAGCACTAAGAAAGGATTTTTCACAATGAAGGGGTTAAAATACGGGGAGTAGCGGGAAACTTATTCTACGCGTACGAAATCGCGGGTGTCCTCTAGTTGCATATAAGGAACTAGATCTGTACGTTTCTGTTTTTTGTTTTTAAAATTTGTTTTTTGAGCAACTTGATAACGGTACTTGGCGAGTGCCCACAGCGGTGCAACGCTGAAACAGCTATCCGGTTTTCTTTCAATGTCCATTCCATCGTTAGAAATCGCAGCAATCATTTGCTGCGAGTCAGTTGTTTTTTGTTTTAACATAATTGTCGAACATTTAAAAATGGAACACAAAAACATTTTCTTAAAATTATGTTCTAAATTTAAAAATAATGTGCCTGTGACAGAAATTTAGGACCGACTAAATAGTTATATTATTAAAAAGAGAGTGCGAATTCATTGAGGTTAATCTCCGGAACCACAGAACGTATTTTATCTACGCACATATCGTAAGTCCTCTTTTATGCGTTCAATCCCGTAGGAAATGACCAGCATTATTGCAACTAATTTTACTATGAAAAGTTTCTTGTCTGTGGTAGTAGGTAAAATTTGTACTGTAATGGTTATAACAGTATAGATTTTGGTAAGGTTATGAGTTTCAAATTTGGAACATGTTCCAAAATTAACACAATTTAAATAGGTCCAATTCTAGGATCAATTGGAACGTCAACTCGTTATATTTTTTAGTACAATATCGTAGGATATTTGAATTTCGAACGACATGAGAATAGGGACTTTATTAGTAGGTAAGTCTATCATATGATTTAAAAAAAAAACCATTCATATTCGTGACACATGACAGGTTTCTTTTGCCGCCATTTTTGTTGTCAATTCGTCGTATCGTAAGTCGTAATTTGATATCATTTAGTTCATTTCTTTGTTGAGTTTATTGTGCCACTTATGAAAATTCTGCTTATCCAAGTAGACAACAATTGATTAACATTGATTAAATTTAACATCGTTTGGTGAAATTGGTAGGTACTTAGATATGTTACAGGTAGCGCTGGTAGCAATGCAGGTCATTTGCCTTTCGGCTTCTGAACCCATCTTAGAGTACTTATAATATGTGTGTAGATAAAGTATTGTACGCGACTCTGCGTAATTGGCATTACAACACTCGTGTCATCTATTATGAAACTCGCCTTGCGGCTCGTTTCATAAACCACACTCATGTTGTAATGCCTGTCATTACGCAACCGTCACGTAAACTACTAATATTTTTGAAAAGTACATTATATTCAGGATGTTTTTTTTGTTTATTACACGATCATGGTCTGTCAAAATCTACCATCGATATCCAAGTGCATATCACTGGTGAAAGAAGCGCTGCAAAAACAAATGTCTAAGCAATATCGTTTATGTATCACAAAGTGTAGGGTTCCTCACGCTTTGCCAGAAGAGAAAAAGGAAGAATGAAGTAAAACTTAGCATTTGATAAAATGTTCTTAAAAACTGCATTAGTCCTCTCTTGGGACGAGCTGGTAGATTTTGCACTTTTAAGTACCCGGGCAGCCTTTTACTCAATTATATTTAATGTATTTTTTAGTTTATTTAGTTCAAGAAAATTGGAAAAGTTACCCAGACTCATAAATTCTGTGTAATTGTACGAAGTATTTGAAGTCTTAGGATTGCAGTTTTGAGATTGTTGTCTTGAGATTTCAAATGTCAATGGGGCCTTTTACTCAATTATTTTTAACGTATTTTTTAGTTTTTTTAGTTTAAGAAAATTGGAAAAGTTATCCAGACTCATAAATTCTGTGTAATTGAACGAAGCATTTGAAGTCTTAGGATTGCAGTTTTGAGATTGTTGTCTTGAGATTTCAAATGTCTATGGGTCTCAGATCCCACTTACCATCAGGTGGCCTGAGTGCTCGCGTGCCTTCTCATTGACATAAAAAAGCGTGAAACGGCGTCAAAAAACGATTCAAATTAAATCGACTACTCGTCTTACTGTAATCAACAAGTTCAAATCCTCAAACCAATTTTAAACTTACTATCGCTTATTTACCATAAAAACTAGAACCCTATTCACTGCTCCAGTATTCAGGAGAGATCGAGATAGCTCGGCTGTTTCCGCCGTCTGGCGGCTGTCATGGCCGCGCACAATCAGCTGTTCGCTTTGTTCTGTTTCAATACAAGTTTAATCTTGTTAAAACTTGCGGACTTTCAATTCAGGATACTGGGTACTTTTACAGGTTATCCGACTAGCTACTTTCAAAAAGAAAAAGAAAGACCAATCTAACGATACCTGGGATCTATTATCCGATTTAATTTACACTTTACAGGGGGGTGACCATGACATACCAAAGCAGTTTAGTTTCGGTGGAGAGAAAGAGACAGACACTAGAAGTAATACAGCTCTGTCCCTTTCTCTTAACTTAATCTGAACTACTTTAGTACGTCATGGCAAACCCCCCCTAGGTCACGAAACAGGCATGGATCATTGATTTATACAACTACAGATATGTTCGTGCAAACAAAAATGTCACATTCGTTGGGCCATTCTTACAAATGTCCTACATATTTTAACACAACACAATTCGCCATTTTTCATTTTAAATAATCGACAGCCGGGTTCGGTTCGGAGTCTGCGCGAGAATGAGCACGTTACTGTGACGTCACGAAGATACAGTTTTTACGCCATTGAGTTGGCCATGGCCGAGATTCTAGGCTAAGAAGACTAGGGGTTTTTACGGATTTTAAAATAGGTTTAAGGTTTCGTTGGTCTTTTTTCAGTGACACCCTGTTAAAGTACCTAGTCGGATAGGCTGTATAAGTTTGTCCACGTGTTGAGCTCTTATTTACTTGACAGTAATGGCAGCTGAGTTAAAAACAACATAACAGATTAAAGATGATATGGTTTTTACCGCCTAGAATAGAGCGCAGAGTTATTTGTAGAGGCAAGTCCATACGAAGTAATACTATGCTATTAAGTCTAAAGATATTTCAAAAAAAAAAAATAGGTACCGTACCTATCATTTCATTCAAGGGTATTTCTAGCTTCATGAGTGTTTTTTGGCTGTCAAAAGTTTAACCTTAACTAACCTACGTAATTGATATCCTGAAAACATCATAGTTTCAGCAGATCAATGAAGTGCAATTCGATAAAATGATGGGTTACCAAGTCTGTGGCAGTACGGTAAAAAAGAACCTTCAAAAACTCGGTGCTCATAACGCATTACTAAAGGCTGGCCTTATATCGATATTGGCTAAACAATATCGCAAATGATTTAGCTACTATCAAGCTCTTTATCATTTGACAGCAAAGGCGGTATCGTAAAAAGAATATAGTTTCACAAACAAGACAAATTAAAATAGAGACAACATATATGCCGCATGCCTAATTAGTTCCTTGTATGGTTGTCGTTTGACCACATTTCACTAAGCCACGTGGCTGGGCCGGTCTGCTGTGTTTGCGGTCACCAACTATTCGAACTGCGGCATTTGACAAACCGTATCGACATTGCTTAGACTGTTCTATTGCGATGTTCAGTTCAATAAAACATTATAAAAGCTTATCACAAGACCCCACCAAACTTTAAAAGTGTATTGACAAAATTGTACGATATCCTTAGATAATTAATACACTTGTTCCAAATGAAATATATATCAAGGGCGCAGTCTCACACAAACAAACTAAACTCCAAGGTAGTTCTATGGGTACTAGAATATGCAACGACTAACATACCTGTATAGTTTATGAAATATATTAAGTACTTAAATACATTGAAAATATCTAAGACTCGGCAACTTAATACCTATTCGGACTCATCACACAAATATTTTCTCTTATCATCGTGTAGCCGAAATATGTCTATAGAGCATACAGACAGACCGCAGCCGAATTTGGGAATTCTCAGCCACGAAACTGCAATCCTAAGACTTAGGACTGAGGACTACGGTAAAATGCCCCAATCTATGCTAGTAATTGTACCGATTATCTTCTCCCCACACTTCAACACAACAATGCAATTACTGCTGCTTGACAGTAGCTTAAAGGATAATACAAATAGACAACTTGAGGACTTAGGTAAATACTCGTACATTCTGAAACATAGGCGTTCCCAAACATCTTTACCATGATCGGTTCTGTGCTACTCGCTTCCAGCTCTAATAATAATATCTTGAATGTATTTCTATATAAAAGTGCAACTTCGTTGTAGTTACGTTTGATGTAAAAAAAGACATTATAAAACTATAAACTAAAGTACAAAATATTTTAGGCCGTATTCCAGTTTAAAAGCAACATCACAAGATCTGCAATATAAATTTTAGCAATAGAAAATAATTTCAACTGAATCGAGAAAAGTCTGAATTTCGTATTCAAATAAATTTATCTGAATACGAAATTCAAATTTAACAGTTATTTCAAGCGTTTCCATCTTTACGACATGAAATGAAATGAACGCTCTAAGAAAACGAATGTTTTCTCTTTATTAATTTAAAATAAAACCGTTTTCAAAACAAACCAACTGTCGCGAATGATCGCGATATGCATGAAAGATGTTGTGAGTGAACCTCCTTAGTTCGTTAGTATTATGACTGGCAACTTTGAAAGGTTTTGAAGTTTTGGGCGGGAATCTGAGGTTGGGAAAAAAAGGAGAAATGGTGAGGCTGGTTCTTGCTTGTGAAGTGAGAGATAATTATTCTGTGCACTGGTGAGTACTTGTAATATTGACGATGTAAAGAGAAGGCAAAAGAATACTATTGTTTTGGAGGCCTGGGTTGATCTGTAGGGGAGTGTAATGATCAACAGGGGGCTTCCGGCTCCCTCCCTTGGGCTCCGTGCTAGACGTCAGGGTCTAACCCGTAATAAGAGAGTTAACGTTAACTTAACAATCAATGAATGCAAAACAGATTTATGCTGTCACTCCATTATTATGATAATGCTACTTGAACTTGAGGTATGACGAGACATGTATGGTTATGGTATACCTCGCAACACCAATAATAGTCCATGGTTAGTAGCGATGAAAATGGCGAAAGATTCATGTTGTTTCTTTCGAAAGTTTGTATCTTTCCTATAAAATACATGTAACTATCGAAAAAAACAAAACTGACGTTTGTCTGAAAAATACAATCATACACGTATAATACCTGTTTAATACTGTGTATTTTACATGTTTATTTAATAATAATGACTTGATTGAATAATTGCCCCATGGTCCCTTGATAAAGCAAGACATACAAATAATAATAATATTTTTGTAATTTACTTTTATAAACATATTGTAAAAAGCCTAGCCTGTAGTCACCTGTTTGTATGAGAGCCAATACATTCTGAGTCACTATTCATAATATAATATAATAAATATAATAATGCGAAAAATACAATGTATTTTACATGTAAAAAACCTAAACTTGCGAAAGATTCAATCGAAGCTCCGCAAGGAAAGATACTGTATTTTACTGAAAAATACAGGGGCCTTTGAAAGATACATGTATCTTTCATGTAATTTTCATCGCTAATGGTTAGTCAACCATGCCCAGCAATAATTGTTTTATTGTTTATGCTGTCCGGATAAAGACCAATGTTTTAATCGTAACACCATGATACGTGTATTCTGATATAACTTGACAGAATAGACGAACCAAGTTCTTGTGCCACAAAAAGTAGTCTAACCAACCCTATTTATTGCCAGGGTGAATATTCGGGCGTTGCAACCGCCCTCACTACCGTTCTCAAAACAATGAAAAAAAAAATACCCCTGACTTCTGACGTAAGTAGAAGCAGAACTAGGAATACTTTCCATTTATTTCAGATGTAGGTGGTATCTTTGTTATCTTCATTGTTTTGAAAACAGTAGTGGAGGCGGTTGGAACGCCCGAATATTCACCCACTCAATACATTACGCGTACAGTCGACCTTATAGTATTTTGTACCTTGTCGCTTTAACGCCTTTGACAGATCAGGTATCCTTACCATGACTTACAATTACCGTACTCGCTAGCGTAGCGAGTCGAATGCTCTGTCCCACGCACTCTATAAGAATACTTGCGAGGTTTGCGAAGTATAGAGCACTAAAATGTGCTGCTTCATATACAGGGTTATTGGTAAATCGACCTATTCCCGTTAGGAGGTGATAGGGGTGACTATTTGCGATAATTTTGACCCCATATGCATTATGCAAAAGTGAACCATTTTTGAGTTATCGCGATTTTTAGTTTTTTTTTAAATTAGTCGGAAATTCAACTTGAAAAATTTATTACAAAAAAAATATGAATTTAAATCTTTTTTTTTCTTCTGATTTACAAAAATGAATAAACATTGGTTATTTCTCAATATTAAAACAATAATTATCGGTCCAAATTTAAAAAAGCGAGACGGAAAACGAATTTTTTTCAATATTTTTTGCGATCGTTTTCCACTAAAAAGCCTTAAAAACAAAAAAAAACGTTATGAAACTTGGCTTGCAGATTATCTTAAAAACTTAACTGTTTTATTAGCTCTCCAAAAATGCATAACAAGTAGGAAATTATTTGAAAAAGAAACTGAAAAATAAGTCATCACAAAGGAAGCAGGCGGAAACTAAAGTCACAAATGCCACTTCAAAAATAAAAATTAAAAAACATACCGAATTTAAATCAACTTTTTTTTATTTTCTTTTGTACAAGATGAACTTGTTGTTCTTATGCAATATTAAAAAAAATATTATCTGTACACGTTTGAGAATGCAAGGCCAAAAACTAAAAAATACATGTTTTTTTATCAAACTCCAACATAAATTACACGAAAACAGAAAAAATTACCAATACATTTGGCGTGCAGATTACACATAAAACATTGACGTTTTTCCAGCTTTCTAACGAGCTATTAAAACTAACTGTTATACTAGTAAACACAAATAACAACATTAACTTATGGAAAAAGTAAGCGATTTTTAGTTTTTTTTTAAATTAGTCAGACTAATTTCAGTCAGCCAAATGTATTGGTAAATTTTTCTGTTTAAAAAAATATGGACGACGGTACAAAATCGCAGTCAAAAGGTAGTTTTTTTCGCTAAGTAATATTATTCTCACAGGTCGTTTATGTAAATGAATGTTAGGTTTACAATAGGTCTAAAATCCGAATAGGAGACGATTTGCACCAGGCTATTTATTCGATAAAAAGTATTTTATATCCAATTTAATAAGCTGAATAATATGTGGTGCGTATATCATTAAAAAAAATAATTGTAATTGCTTGTTTTATAGTCAAATTACATACTAATCGAAAGTATGAAGCCTATAGAATATGTACACGTTAGGTTTCGTGCAAATTATTAGTACCGACTTACCTGTTTATACCAGCCTACCCAGTGGTTTGACGGGAAAAAAATAGTCAGCCTAACGTTTGCATATTCTATAGGCTTCATACTTTTGATTGAAATGTAATTTGTCAAATAAACAAGCTAATGCATTTTTTTAAAACGAAGTTAATTTTTAATTTTCTAATTACTTGAGTGAAATTTTTCAGCTTACCTATTTGACATAAATAAGTTAAATTTGATATAAAATACTTTCTATCGAATAATCAGCACGGTGCAAATCGTCTCCTATTCGGATATCCTGCTATATATACCGCCTGGTAGCCCTGTGACCTACAGTATAACTAAAATATACATAATATACTAAAATATATATATATTATACTCTGCCAGCAACCTTATTTCCAACCGTATTTGTTTATTTTATTTTTTTAACATACTCGGAAATGATGGCTTATTGTTTAAAAACAAAAACGCACATTGTCTCATTTTCTTCCTACAAGTAAAATAATGAATTAACATTCCTGTCCGCTACGTTTTTTTTAAACGCTCTTAAGTCGAAACGAACAAAAAATCCCATACAGCCACCTTAATGCGGCGGCATCATCGAGCGGCAAAATTACGTGTTCTTTTGAACGTGGAGGAAAATATAAAATTACGTCTTAAAGCTCAAGGTGTTTCCTTAAACGTTAATTTTTTTTTCCGACGATTAAAAACATTTTTACGATACCGTACCAAAAAGGTAACTTAACTATGTAAAACTAACTGCAGCCCACCACGGGAACAGATTATTTTTCCGGGATATAAGTTACTGTGTGTTAATTTAGCTATCACTGTTTCAAATGTTATCCAAATCCGCCCGTTTCGGCGTGAAGCAGTAACAAACATGGATAAAACCTTTCGCAGTTTTTATAGTGTGATAGTGGTAGAACAGGGTTTGCACTTGCGGTATGGTGGCAACAGGTGGGCTAGGCGTGACAACGTGGAGCGACGGCAAACGTGCCAAGCTCGGAAATGGCGCTATTTGTTCTGCGAGGTCCAGCTAGCGGCCAATTTGAAGTGACTGTACATGGTCGGAGCAAGCTGGCTGCACTGACGATGTATGGTTGTTATTTTAGGAATAACTCACCGTGACAAGGTTTTGTGGTCTAAAGTTGGAATTGTTAATCCTATGTCCAGCTGGCAGCCAATTTGACGTGACTGTACGTGGTCGCAGCAAGCTGGCTGCATTGACGATGTGTGTTTGTTATTTTAGGAATAACTCACCGTGACAAAGTGTAGTCTAAAGTCGGAATTGTTAATCCTATGTACAGTCGAGTTCATAGATATGTGTATATAAATTATGTGAAAATTCTCTGGGAACTTTTTGGGTTTCTGAACTAAAGCATTTACTTTAAGCTGCCAGGTTCAATAAAAACTCGAGTAAATAAAAAAAACATCCAGGTAGAAGGGAGTCTTACTCTAGTTAGTGTCTAAGCTGATAGATAAATTTACCCAATACCCAATGGATTTTCGCTAATTAAATAAAAAAGTTGCATTGAATTGAGTGTGAGTTGCAGTTGGTTGATTGTTGCATCCACCGAGCCCTAAGTAATGTCATATGGTCAAAAGTCAGCCAAACGCGGTACATACAAAATACCTTTTTGTATCTGACATGAAAATTGTATATTATTTGTATAATTTATCACGGCATGCCACCCTAGTCACATACATACTCATACATAACAATCACGCCTCTTTTCCTTAAGGGTAGGTAGGGACCACTTCCTTCCACACCACACTCCACACTTCCCTCGCCTTTTCCTCACTCATAAGGCTCGTTATCCACTTGCGTCGGCTTAAGGTAAAACTGACCTGGCCCTTTCTTGATACGTCCCCGATCTGATCGTGGAACGTTCGCCTTGGCGTTCCCCATCCAACATTCCCATTTACACAACCATAATATACCAAGCAATAACTCAACCAAGAATATAAATCACATGTTCCACTAACCAACAACCCCAACCACCACATATCAAAAATCACTTCCTAGTATTACAAAGTTCATAAAGCAATCAAATGACACAGTAAATCCCTCTGAAATTGCTTTCCCGTCGCCTCCCGATGAGAATTTCATGAAGCGATATAATTCGAACACTTTAAAGTCATCTCGCAAGCTCGGCGGCGCTAATTGAAGCAATATCGCTGAAGATGCAATCGAGTTGCATCCTATGCAGTACATGAGATTTTACTGCCTGCGCAACTTTTGAAGTAGCTTCAAACGGCGTTCTTGGCACGTATTTGCTTTAATTTGGTTTTGAACTTCGGTGAAAGTCTAAGTATGGATATCTGAAGTATTCTACTGCTGTTTTACTTGCTTAAAAGTTACCTTGTGTTTGTCATTTATTCAAAACCAATTTGCAGCGGAATCTGCCAACTTTTAAGAAATAAACCTATTGTTAGTCTTGCCTAATTCTTTGGTTCTTCAGAATAATAATCTCGGAAATATCTGAACCAGGGCCGAGATTCTAGGCGTTATAACCATATCGTCTTTGATCTGTTAACGTATTGTCAACGGGTTGATAGCTCTTATTTACTTGACAGTAATGGCGGCCGAGCTATAAACAATATACACGTGCTGAGGATACATCCCTCAATGGCGTTAAAAAGCTTAAGGGTTTCAGGTTAAAACCTATATAGGACAAACTATTATTACAACTATGAAATTCAAAACCTACAATTAAGATTTCCATCTTATAAGATCGCATTCGATGCCCCATTATCCCCTGAAAGTAAAACTAGTTATCACCATTCCTTACTAAAACCTTTCTCTCTTGTTACAGGGGTTTCGGCAAGCAAGGCTTCCAGTGTCAAGGTGAGACCCATTACGACATTAACAGTCAGAGCCCCAATCGACGGTGACGCTAACCAATTATGGCAACCATTTTACTGCCTCGCCGAATCAACGCGTTAATTGCCAGGCGCCCTGGCTGGCATGCAAAATGAGACCGATTTGGAGTCTTGGGCCGTTAACATGATAATTAACCGCTCAGTTCTCATTGATGAAGTTGTTTAGAATATTGCTAGAAATATAATTGAACTAAATAAGCAAAGTTGTTACAAGCTTATTTTTATTTTCATAGTAATGAAGTAGAAGAGCTCACGCGTATATAATGTGACTCATGTCGCTTTAATTTTAAAAATGACTACGGCTTTGAATTGCTTCCGAGTCTTACCGATTTTATTAAGACACTCGTCGTTCGAATGTCGTTCAAATACAGGATGGTTACTTAATATAACGCAATCAATTCGAAACTGCGGATTCTCTATGCGTTTCATTTGTCTTCTTACTTCGACGCCCTAGGAGTGCCGTAAGTTGTATTTACAACTTTTAAACGGCTCTAAGGCTCTATTATCAATGATTGAAATGAGTTTCAAACTTCGCATTTAAAAAAAAAGCTAAATTGACACAACCTTAACATAAGATTGTTTCAAAAGGCAGTAGAATAGTAAAATAAAAGGAAATGCGAAATAGTCGACCCCCTTGTCAAGATGAACGTTTTGATTACAGTATGCAGCTTCGTGGTCCACAAGCGGTGTCACGAATATGTCACCTTCACGTGCCCCGGGGCCGACAAGGGAGCGGACTCAGACGTAAGTATACCTACTGCTATACAGGATGTTTGGTAGTGGAGCGTAAGGGTTTTAACTGACTGCAGATAGGGTAATTTTGAACATTTCACAGTACTTTTTTTACATCCTACAAATATAAATTAAAAACCTTGTGCGGGTGTAGCTTCTATCAAAGTTAGTTTAAATGTTTAACTCTACAGATATCTTTGTTTTTTTTTAAACACTAGCAAATGTTAGATTAATTAAAATACCTCTTTTGACGAGACGAAAAATGATTTTATAGAAAATAATGTTACGTGCTTATTAAAATAAGAGTTATTCAGCTGGTTAAATTGTTTTTAAACTTTCTTGATTGATGAGCTTACTAAAACATGTACGATGTTAAAAATACTGATAATTTTAATTCAATTAGGAAATCCATAATCAGAAGACTATTCCATTCATTGTTTGGTAAGTCAATATCGGTATAAATGTAAAAAAAGACCCTATCTACTCTTAATACCTTTAAAATCAACACTCGACTTCCGATCACCCAGCAGGATAATAATGGTTTTAATATATTTTTAATAGAAAATTAAATTCGTTACTTTTATGCGGTTTTAATATTTTATACATTAAGTTAATTAACTCTACCTTATTCGTAATACGTATTTTTGATTTCTTGAAGATAATATTTGTCAACTAATTTTACATTTAAATGTTAATAAAATAAATGAATGTAAACGCCAGCCTACTTACACGCCTTAGGCCGTTTTGTTTTTGCCGGCCGATGTTACGAGTATTATGAGACACCGCTGATGTTACGCGAAATTTGTTTTATAATGAGGTAAACGCCGGGAGCGTAACAGGTGGGTCAAAGGTCAGATTGTTTCAAAGTAATATAAAAAAATTAAACATGTAAAGCCCTTTGGGTTTTTAGATATGTTTATTTGACATTCTCGGATTAACGGTCACGATGGAACTATGTTGTCATAAATTAGTGAAATGTCAAAAATATGATTGAATAAAGTAATATGAGGGTTTTAAATATAACCTATGAATTTATTTTTTATTAATAGTAACATTTGTAACAGTTCGATTATTTAAGGTTAGGAAATGTAATGTGCGTTTCCAATATTCAAACCGGGAATAGATTGGATTACAAACGGTTTAAAAATTACACATTTCGTACGTACGTACGTATTACGTGATTCATGACAGTTTTATACCCGGGGTAAGCTTTAATCTATCGGCTGTTTGAATATAGGGAACGGTCATCTAACCCTACTGTCTCCATAAAATGAAGTAGTTACAAATTACGACACAAAAAATGTCAATATGATGTAAAAACGTTATGTGGAGTTCGAACTTTTATTGGAGTAAAAGTTGGACCAAAACTTAATATTTCTTTTTCAGCGCTAAGAAAATCTATTAATCTCCAGTATATTTAAGTCTAACGTTTGTCAAACTTTTCAGTTACTTTGACAGTTTTTATAAGACATTTATGTAGTAGTACTAATAAAGTACCTACTACTTCTTAGCTTCTGATATTCGGCTAAAATTATTTTTCCTCTGGAAGCGTATCGTTTTGTTATGTTATAACGTTTTTTTATAGGTTGACGTGTAAAATACTAAATCCTATGCAGTACTAGGCAGATAAGAAGTCAATCGTGACAGACGATTTTACTGCCGTCAAGATTAGCAATATTCAAAAATTTCATGGTTGTAAAATGTGTCAGACTTGACTTTTTATCTGCCTGGTACAGTCGAGTTCATAAATATGTGTACACTTTATTTTAACAATATGAATTGTCACAGCGATTACAGTGGCAAGGTACTAAAGTGTACACATATTTATGAACTCGTCTGTACTATAATGTAATTGACATTTATCGTTGATACCAGTCCCCTATTTTAAAGACCAGTCAGGTCAAGTAAGTTTGTACATTGCTTAGCTTTTATGAAGCCTAGTAATTTAGGGACTCGTTGACTTTGAAAATGATACCACGTCGCCATCTGTCAATTATTACTGTCAAGTTTGTGAAATGGGCCCAGGGGTCTCCTAAGTGAGGGCCGCGGGCATCTCTAATTCATTTCGGGGATGGATTTGATTTTAGCTTTGGCATATATTTGGCTTTAACTAAATAATATTGGTTTACGATCGTTTTTGGAGCGTCTTGTCCTAGTGTCGCCTTACCGAGAAATGGAAAAGAAAGAAAAAGAAAATACAAACCGGCCGAACACAATGTCTTTGACGTAAATGACGATTGAAGACCGTGATTTAACAATGGTATTAGATATATAAATACCATTGTTAAATCATGTAGTGTATTAAACAGTACCCTTTTTCTTTCTCAGGGTTCATGCTAAATATCTCGATACCAAAATTGACAAAAATCGGTTTTACGTTTTATTTGTGAACGCGTAAAAAACGAGCGAAATTACTTTTTTCGTTGTCGGCCTAGGGGAACGTTATAGTAGCGTGCAACGTGTAACCATAACGTGCTCATTAGAATAACAATTAACAACTCCCGTACAACATCAAATATGCTAGATTCAGCGATAAGCTAGTAATATAACTCTAGTCTATTCGCCACTAGAACCTAAACTTGTCACACGATTTCAGCCTTTGTTGCAACTTCCGCGCTATAATATTTAACTTAATCCTCGAGAACTATTCAATTCTCCGGGTTGAAATATGTCTAAAACAAAGCTCAACAAAATTGTTTTAGAGGAAAACGCGTATAAAAGTAACAAACAGATAGACAGAGACGATGAAATTGTAAGGGTCATTTAGCTTCGAAACCCTAGAAAGATTATAAAAGAGAGACACACAGGAGATGAAATAATGCAAACACAGCTCGACGAAACTGAAACAAAGAAACATGTCACAACACTACCAACATGATGAAACTCTTTGCATTTTTCATATTAAACCACTTAGGTACAAATACAAAACAAAGTAACATTTTCCATTTAAATTGAAATGCGAGTCGGGAACTCGGGAGATTACAGACAGATTAATTATTTAGTTTTGCGTTTCTAGTTCTGAACCCTGCATCTAATAGCTTTCTTGAATATTAATCAAGACTAAAGACGAATTATGCCGAGTTTCAAGTTTCACCACACCCTGTACCTTTCAAACAAAAATAGTGAGGGGAAAATGTCGATAGCTATACAACTTTAGAGATATCAAGTATTTTAAGGAGTATTAAAATAATCAAATCGGAATTTAAATGTACTTTCAACCGAATTCAAAAAAAGAGGAGGTTGTCAATCATTTTTGTTCATGCTACTTGATTTCCCCGCCAATTTTCAACCAATTTTAAAGATTTTTTTCATGAGTTCTCATTTAAATTTCGTAAAGGCTAGGTTATGGAATCCATACAAAGTCATCGCAACGCCCTATTAATTTGGAGTCCGTTATTTTTTTTATTACACACTACATTCGCGTGCCCGAAGTATTTATAGGTGAATAACATTTATATACCTATTTTCTTCTCCAGTACGAACTGCTTTACTTGACTACATTACACAAAGCGACTTCACTTACCGCCCAATACTTGCAAATATTTCGTTTTATTAGTCGCTGGGTCCGATACTCAGATTAAAATCTACTTTACTTGAAAATATTTGAAATATTCTTACTTACTCGTACACTACTGGCAAGGACCATATATACTAGGACTTACAATCCCATACAAAAAAATGTAACTCTTAAATAGCTCAAAATTCGGTATTAAAACTAGATGGCGCTGTTTTGTAGCCTGGAAGTGGCAAAAATGTTATTTTCACAAATACTTTCACGTGTTTTTTTTAATTTTTTAAGGACAAACGTCCAATTGCTTTATTTTAAAACCATAATATCACTTATATACACAACTTATAAATATTATATTTTTTATTCGTCAACAACGTGAAACATGTCGTATTTAATAGATGGCACTACCTCTGGAATCACTGATTGCTCAAAGCTGCTCGCGGTTTTGTCAATTTTTGCTACATTAAATAACTAGATGGCGTTGGTGCACTGGTAAAATGTGGATAAAATTGCGTATCGCGTAATTATTGACAAATTCGATATTTTCCGCGAATAAAACAGTCACTAACGTAATTTGGCGATGTTAGTTAAGTTTTGTTTGTAAGTACGTAAGAAGTTTATATTTCGTAAAATATGGATGTAATAATCAAGGATGCAGGTAAGTATAATCAATAATAAATGAAAACCTTGTATTCCTCTCGTTTCCCGCTGCCGCAAATATGGGTCAGATTCAAATGTTTTTATTTTCAGGGTTCCGTAGTCCTACAAGAAACCTTTATACCTACTTACTTACCTAGTTTCGCCATGTCCGTCCGCTGCTTAAAGCTGTAATTTTGCGTCGGTCAGTAGGTACCTTAAAGGTACTACCTTTCAGTCGCGAGGCGTTCGTATAAGCCGATTATTTACGGCTTTACCAAAAATTCCTATGCATAGAGTAGGTATACAAACAAAACGTAAAACCGAAAATAACCCGGTATACTATAGCTTTACCTTGCATTACCATCTTCATAATACGATGCATAACCAAAACGCAATTTATTTACTAAGCCGAAATCCCTATTACCTATTAATTACCTATTTATTACCTAATTAATTACCTATTTATTTAGTGTTTTATGACTCAAGTAACTAGTGAAATTTAGCTCGCTAAGTGTTCGTTCTGTGTTCATGTGCTGTAATGATTTGTTTGTAGTTACCTACTGTTTGGATTATTTGTTTTTGTTCACGACGACGGAGGTTGGTGTTTCTATTCTATTTTTAATACGTTAGGTACCTATAGGCTTTACCCAAATCTAATTTAGGTTACCTATATTCGTGGTTTTTCAATATTTTTGTCTGTCTGTAGGTACTCAAAGTAGGTACTAAATACAAAATAGGTAGGTGTCTAATCTGGGGGTAATTTCCATTGAAAAAAACATTTACTTCTTAAAATTCAAAAGAAAAGCAATTTCCATGATAACGTTTTAGCTCATTTTGTTAAAAAACCCCGCATAAATATTCTTGAATATAAATAGGTATCGAAGTAGGTATTTATAAGTATCGAACTGTACCTAGCGTATTTCAAGTGTAAGTATATAATTATATTGAGTTTTCAATCGGTTTCTATATTTATTTGCATGAACTTAGTTTAAGTTTACTTGGATTGTTTGGCGCTTTATGCGTGTCATGGTTTTCTTAATAGGTAGGTACAGGAAGGCGGGTACGGACGGCGCATGCCGCGGGCTGTGGGTTTTCTTTATTCGGTTGATTTTGTTGCACGAATTTGTAAATATATGTTTAATTAAGTCTTTTTTTGGTTTCTGTGGTCTGCACACAGATGCAGTGCTTGTATTTAATTTGGTTTATTTTTGTTTTGTTTTTAACAAAGGACAACTTTTTATTTTGCATGATAGGTATTAGCAAGCTAATTTTTACTGTGTTTTGATTTCTAACGTAAATTAACTATATTGTCTGTGTTTTTAATGTGTGCGTACGCAACTAACGGCTTTTTTCAAAGCCACTTTTCATACATACTGTTCATGTAATACCAGTGATGTCATGTATGGCGAAGGTGGTGAACACTAACTGCAAGGATCGCACGTAGAAACAGTTACCGCACTTACTTCAGCACTGATTTTTGGGAACTAAAAGATGACATCTATTTTATTAAGGTAGGTAGGTATGTTTTTTTAATTAATGAAAGGGGCAAACACATACACACGCCATACACCTTTTTTGCTCCGGCTTGTTTATTTATTTACATGACGCTTCGCCACTGCTACCTTTGCAGTAGGTAGGTACGTAAACCTTACCAGGACCAAATATTTTGACCCGTGCATGTTTAGACGAGAAATACGGTTGGGGTAATTAGCTTTTTGAAATAGGTGCAGAGTTGCAGACACTACTTACTTATAACTTTTAATCTATAAATAATGGTAACTTAATTATAATCTTGTAACGCCCTGGTATTCATTCAGTAAGGATTTACATACATAGTACAACTTTATGGGGTTTGACGTTTCACTTTTCATTTCAACTCGCGCAGGAACTAAACTTTCTTTTAATATTTTTAAACTAAAATATAATTGCGGACACTATTTGGGTTCCGAAAATAAACTATAAATAATAACGAACTTTGAAATATATTTCATTTGTAAGTATTATGTTAGTACAAATAACAGTTTAAAAATAGTGAAGTGAGCCGGAACGGAACGTAGTAATACAACATCGCACCTAACGCCATCTATTCACTTTTTACTGTATCAATTGAAATGTCGTTGAACGCTCGATGGCTCGCTTACGGGTATAGATATTGTAAAATTACGACTTTTGAATGAATTGGTACTCTTAGCGCCATCTAGCCACTTAGAAAGATACTAACTAACGGAGTACGGTGCGTAGTATGAAGATTGTAAGTCCTAGTATATATGGTCCTTGCTACTGGTTACACTACGTTAAACAAAAATACTCGTCATGTTATTATTAGAATACTTAGTATTTTCTGTACCCGGCTAGAATAATTACCAGTATTCGTTAGTACTGAGGTAATACTTAGTTCCTTGAAGTCTTAAGTCCCGCCTACGCGTCTGGTCAAAGGGCAGCTACGTTATCTTTGTGACCTTTGCACTTTTCGGAGTCTCTAGCCGCGGGGTATGCTTATTAAGGAACGTATTTGGGTTTCATGTCGATAAATAAAGAAGTCTTGACATTTGGTTAGTTTTAGCCTTTGTAGAAAAATTTGTTATTTTATGTCTCAAGGGTGAATTTAAAAAATATAGTACATAGATTAGGACTTAGTTACGCTGTCTACAACAATGTTCTGATTTTCCCGAAGGTCAACTGGTAGGGTACTCAAAATTTGAAAATAAATTTCGGTGCAATAAAGATTAAATAATAAAAAAGTGGTTTTTATCGTTTGTGTAATATAAATTAACCAAATTATGATTGTAAGTCTAATTTTCGTTACACATTAAAAGAAAGTTAGTGTTGTCTCAATCAAGTACATATTTTGGAATCCTCCCTTATTTCGATTACGTTTTCAACGCCTTTATGCGTTAGTACGATTGTATTTCGTTTAATTTATAGAAGAACATAAATGCTAAAACGTGTTTTTTTTACAACCGCACGTTATCTAGAATTTTAGGCCAGAGAAATTGTCTTGAATTCACATAAAGTTATTCCGATACACAACTGAGGAAATTGTTGTTAATTTCCAAATCCACGAATACGTACTTAATCTACGTAGAGAATACGCGCGAAAGTAATTAAATAAATCCCTAATACCGAAACTTGCTCATGATCGGGATTTGTCGACCGCCATATTGTTCTTCGGTGACAGTTTCTAGATAAAGGAACAAGACACAGTATACAAGCATGGACCCGCATATACTTTACGAGTACGCAGTGAAAATATAGGACTACTATTTCACTATACACCTAGTGTAGTGTCCACGATTGGACGTCATTAATAAAATCGTGCTGGATTGTTTCCAAAATTTTAATTAATATTAAACAATCATTATAACCAATTCGCCTGCGCAAAGTGACCGCTACGTAGATTTTTAGGTTATATAAGTTCAAAGCTCGACCGGACGAGAGAATGATGATGATGTGTGCGTTTTTTGACAGTCGTCGTGCACGTCCGGTGTCGTAGTAAAGACGTTTCGTTTTGCATTAACACCTAGTTTCTTTTTTTTATTTATACGAGAAAACTTGGCCAGCTTACATTTTCTACCAAAGGTCAAGGTAATAAGAAGATATACATTATGAAAATTACATAGATTTATGCCTAAACTAAAGAGGCACATGATATAAAACGCATATAATGCCTATTTAAGTTACCGTGAATTTCGTTAAAGATCTCATTACGAGTATATCGTTGTTGTTGTTTTAATGTTTGGTATAAAAGTCCAGTATTTTGATTGCCAATGCACCAATGCACTAGACCTAATCTAGAACTGTAAAATTCTGCCTAAACGTCCATGTTGAAGACCTTTCCTTCACATTTAGGTTGCTTATTGTAACTATTTTCTTCGATGACTTGGTTAAACATCTTGGAAGCTATTCTAATTCTTGTAAAAGCCTTTAAAAGTTTTACATCAGCCTGATCTACTAAAAAAAAGAATTTGAATAAAAAAAGGTTACTGAATTAGGTTGCGTAATCCTTCCTTCTGTGGATCAGACCTTCTGTGCTTTTGTATTTTGTAAAAGTAAAAGAAACAATGCGTGGGAGTTGTGGAACCAATATAAAGTTACCGAATAACGGAGATATGGTCTTTAAGTCGAGTTCGCAACAAGTTGTCCTTAAGTATTTGATATTGCGTGGATTCGTGAAGCTTTTAATATTGTTAATAAGCGTTGCGATGTGCTTTATTTATATAGTTTAAATGTAATAAGGTGTAGGTAGGTATGAGTAAGAATAATACAGGAGGAAGCACTGCACTTGGGCAACTTCGTAATTCAGAAGCGGATTTTTGAATTTAACCCAAGTTTACAAAGTGTGAACTAAATTATCCATTATTATTGTTGTATTTATGACATCGCTTTTAGTTTAGAAAAACTGAATACAGAATGAACGTTACCGAAATTTTGATTTGATTTTCCATTACAGGCTATATATAAAGTGTTCTTACTAAAACTGTCAAAGTATCTGTTAAACTAATTTAACCGGTTAACATTGTTTATGTCATTCGTTTTTTGGTTGTATTACAGGGAGGTAAGTATAATTTTGGTGTACCAATTTTGGTCTTAGGTGTAAAAACTGAAACCTTTCATAAGTTTATTATACCCCGTACCCAAATCCCTGCAAACTAAATAATAAATTACACAACTGGCTAAATTAAACAAGTAGCTAACTCAAATAAAACAATGCCTCGGCGATTCACTGAAAAGAGGTCGTTCAAATATGATGGTTAATTAATGATTTCTAAATTGTAACCTGCTAGGACCATCTGGAGTAGGGAAAACCTTTAATCTACTTCTCTTGTATTCATATTTAATTGTTTTGGCAATCAATGATTCACAGAATCAACTATAATTATGGTTTATTTCTTATCGATTGCTGTTCTTATTCATTCAATATTTCTTTGTTCATAAAATTACATGCCAGACATTTGACAAGGTTTAATTGAATCCTTCAATTCTTTGCTTTCCATTCCGTCAAATTTCACCACTCCCGCTTGAAGAAGAATGTGTAACGGCTGTATTTTGTTTGTCCTGACCACCCAACGACCGTATTTTTCCTCCACAACCACCAAATGATTGCTTTTAGTTTTTCGTTCAAAACTTTCCAGAACTTTCCCCTGCAGTTGTCAGTTCTTTCTTTCCAACCCTCATAACAATAGCATTGGCCAACAGGACACGCGTACCCGCCACAATTTCCGCCCGCACACGTACGCGTCGCCGGCGTTCTGCGACCACTGTGGGTCGCTGCTCTACGGCCTCATCCACCAGGGGCTCAAGTGTCAAGGTACAACAGGAGACGGCCTTCGACTAACGCTGTGTGTGCTAGCTCTTTTCAGCTCTTGGTGGTGGTGCTTTGCTAATGCTTTTTCTCTTTCTTCTAGGAGCCATTGCTAGATTTGAGGCGGTTCTGTCGACTTTGTGATTTTTTTGAGGTTAAACTGTAGTTTGCTCAAAATATCTACAAAAAGTTTATTCCATATCTGTTTTAATTCATATTTTTTCACTAAAACAGTCGCCTCATCTCTTGCCGTTGCTACACTTCACCCGTTTTCTACATTTTCTACTAACTTTCTTTTACTTTGCTAAGGCTGCCTACGCCCCCCACAAATGGAAGTCTTGGACGTTCATTGCCCCAACGTTTTGTGACCATTGTGGTTCCCTGCTTCACGGCCTCGCCACGCAAGGACTCAAATGCGGAGGTACATAACCACCGACATATAGACCCTGTAGGTGAATGATGTGGTCCCTAACAGAACGACGGCAGAAAGCGCCTGGAAAGCATAATAGTGTCAGTCGAACTAGAAGATAAACACTTGTTTTTGATCAATATGTTTTGGCTCACTTTTCTCTTCACTCACATCCCAAAAGAGAGCCAAATCATACTTCTCAAACTATTTGGTGTTTTGCTCAAGGGCATAAAACTGTATGTTGGAAAATTTGGACTGGCTTGTTATGCTTTTTAGGGGCGATACTGAGAGCATTTGCGGTCAAGTCAATGCTTCTGGTATGTATCTTATCTCAAGCTTTTATTGAATCGAAAATCTACTCAACTACGGTAAAAAGTAACTGATCCAATATAAAAAAAACAGAGATAATAAAATATTTGAGTAAGCTCTAGATTTTCGGAAAACAAAACTGTACACGTCTTTGAGAATCTAGTTTCTTTATTCTTCTGAGAAATATACTAGAAACATTAGAATAAAAGCTTGTTTAACAAAATAGATTGAACTGAATAGTTTGCGTGGCCCTGTAGTAAATGAACATGACGTAATAACGTTAAATAAATAGCCACAAATTAATAGAATGGAATTACTTGAGGTAATTCGTCGCAAGGCTATGTTGCACTGAATGAATAAATACGTACACAATACAAACAATTATTCATGGCCACTAGTATTAGTATTAGATTGATAAATTTGCTTTATAGGAGATCCTCATAAGGTGCTACTCAAAACGTATAGTTAACACAACATTTTACACCTGGTTCAAGTTAATCAACAGCATAGTATAAATATAATAGTTCCTGTTACCTATTGCCGTTCGGGCGCCAGGGTTGCGTCAATGCGCGTCTCTCGATACTTACTTAACGCGCACGCAACCAAACGTGGCGATGGCGCGGCCCTGATTAGACCGGCTTGTGGTGGCTCGCGACGCGTACCGTCGAGACACGAACACATGCAATATACTCTTGTTTGAAGATGAACTACTGTTTATACTGTGTCAAGAGCGAGCTGAATCAAACAATTTGAAATGAAATGAAATGTATTTAATCAATCTCACACACAGCACCATCACCAACTTAAACATATGTCTAATTTAATCTCTAATTAATTAATCTTAACATTTAAAGGTGCGGTAGTGTGACATTAATATGGGTCTTCACTCAGCATTGTGTTGCGACACTAAAGTGCTGCAACGCTGGTATTCTGTGAAACCCAGATCGTGTGCGACAGCAACCGATATGTAACGCCTATTCCTAGAAAATACAATTAGTAGATAAAATGATAATAATCTTACAACCTATACTAAGTACAGTCTAAGTCTAAATTCCTCCATTTATGCCTTTGAAACAGAGTTTGACAACAAGGCGCAGGATAATTAACTAGCAAATTAATTGCGCAAAGCTACCTGTATAAAAAGAAATCACGTAGCTAATAAGCAGAAATAATTTGGCCGTGTAGGTACAAAAGCATGTCAATTGATTAAGAATTTCGTAGTCAAACTCAAATTAATGAAAAGTCGCTAAAATGTCATTATTTTCTTATATTTCTGCAACTAATGTTACTTAGACATCGCTTGGTATTTGTTTCGAGTAGCACCCCAAGGGAATCAGATATCCGTCGCAATAATTGTCTTCTTATCTAGGAATGAAATCCCCACGTTCCCGCACGAAGTCGGATGATGAAAGACGTCCCAGATGACTTTCTTAATTTCCTCCCGTATATCCCGAGATATCTCTTCTCTCTCCAACTTCGAAGAGAAGATAAAGACAGCAAACTGTTCCTCTCGAGTGTTCCCGAGTTTGGAGTCATTTAGTCGGCCAGATTTAATTACACTTTGTAATTTCATTTACAGTTTTCTATTTGATCTTTCGTGCTTTACGCTTCTTTTGTTTGCTAACTTTAAAGTGGTGTTAATAATCTCTTTCATCTTTCGGACTATAATTTGTATTATGAGATGATCTTTAATATTTACTTTTGCCGTGTAGCTGTTTCACTTATCTTCCAGTGTGATACTTAGTATAAGAGAAACTATTACATGTTTTTTGTTAGGTAAATGTCAATGTTGGTACCTATGTGTTATGTTCATCCTTTGCACGCATAATGTAGTAGGTTTTGCACCGTATGTTGGACTTTGGAAAAAACATATAAATATAAAAATGTCTAGAAGCGGATAGTATTGTAGTTAATAAAATTGTAATGATAAGAACTGAATAAAGTTTTGTTCTCTAACTGGCTACAGCTATGCTACAACTTTTATAATGCGTCACGCAATTTTGAAGCATTTATCGACATTATTTAAACCAATATTCAAATGCGATGAAGCTCTTTCAATATTACCACATATTTTGAACATTATTTTTCTTCCTATATGGCATCTGTTAGGTTGCCTACATGGCTTTGTTAGTAACTATAGCATTGTTTCCCCGCTTTGCGTACTTGTAATTAGCTGAGTAGCCGTGCTTGCCTTTTGAAAATGGAGCATGTTTTGCCTTCACTGTAACCTACTTTAAGCAAGAACCTTTACCGTAGAAATTTCACCAAATTAGATAACGACTGCAAGCTAATTGCGGGCGTAAGGTTTTCCGGAAGGCGGAAATAGTTTTACACAATGTTTTGTAGTGCATACAATAATTAAAATTGCCTAAGCCAAACTTTATCAAATGATTATGATGATGTCTTATTTGCGCTACATGCATAAAATT
The DNA here is from genome assembly GCA_923062465.1 of Acleris sparsana. Lineage (NCBI taxonomy): Eukaryota > Metazoa > Arthropoda > Insecta > Lepidoptera > Tortricidae > Acleris > Acleris sparsana. The sequence continues at coordinate 12,838,057 of OV281296.1, forward strand.
TTCATCGTGGATACTTTACTTTTTACTTAAGTTTAATGTAGTCACAGCACACAGAAAGAGGCTTTTTACATTATTACTTATCCCTGTCTTCTTTATGTTAATAGCTTTATTGCGTTCATAAAACATCTGTCCCTTTCGCACAAGCTTACTCAAAGAGATTACCCTTTTTATGTAAGGGGCATTTCAACACCCACATGTTTTATTTATTCATTTATCCTTCGCGTATTTGCACAGCTAATCCTGTGAAATGATTACTTAGCTATTCAAAGTCGCTAATGTAATTTTCATGCTAAACCAAAACAAATCACTTCATTTAAAGCGATCCTCGAGGCTAAGTCGCATCTTCCTGGGCCTCTACGATATGTAATTAATTTCGGCGTAGGCGGCATGACAGTAAACAGAATTATTATTATGAATTAGATTAAGACTTCAGTTGGATAGTCTTTTGCAGTACCTACGCGAATAATATGCAGCGTAAGTGATTATAGATCACGTGCAAGTATTATTGTCTTTTAAGTATTATTATGATGGTAACTTTTTATTTATAACATAGTGTCTCCATTATAAACAATGTAATTTTAAAATGGTCCAAAATATTTTATAAGAAGTTACCCGCGCTCTGCTTAGTACATCAAAAAAAAATGTATTTCTTTAGGATTTTTGTTTTCAATAAACAGCACACGAGTAGTGTTTTTGTAGTCTAAACTGTAAACATTAAAAATCAATCGAACCTGTAGTTTCCGTAAAATTGACTAGTAGTTACCAAACATTGTGTAGTCAATAACTGGTGGCTGACTTCGCTACATTTTTGACTATTGATATATTTAATGGTGCATCTGGATAGCTTATTGTCTCCAACATAGCCACTGTGACGGGATGGTAATCAAACCCACGTACGGTGTTCCATAACTTTTCATGTTAATCTTCGTGAATTCAGGACATACGTCAACAAAGCCATCTTGTACATCTACACAAACATATTTAACGACACTATATTTAGTCAATATTACCCTGGAAAAATATGATGGGTATTCAATGTTGAAAAAGACAATTGAAATAATTGATATGAATTCGTTATATATACTTAAATGTGTAATAGATTACAATTAGAGAAAAGAGTGTTAATCTATTTGATTCGAGAAAGTTCGGGATTAGTCTCGGGATTACGAAAATCAAATAAGCGCCCGATTATCCGACCTCTGCCAATAGATTTATTTCGAGACCACCCTCTATTAGCGCTCTAATAATTGCTGTAAAATAAGCTAACAATGAGAATTTAGGGTTAAATTACTAAATTATCGGTTCCACAAACGTTTACAAAATCAAATAGACACCAGAGTATATAAAAAAAAATACACCCCTGAGTCGAGCTCTCGGTTTTGCCATAATAACTATAATGCTTGGTTTTGAGCATAGCACGGAAGAGAACATAAAGCTGGTTTGTGATCGTTCGGTGTTTTAACTATCTAACCAATCGACAAAACATGCCATTTTAAATTGACATTAATTTTGGCTTAATTGGGTGACGAGTGTCACTCGACATGAATGCCCGTTCTAATGAAACGCATGCGAGATCTATCAAGCTGGCAACATTCAAAATAACCAACAAAATGTTGATTCTTCTTATCAATTGTGTGCATTTCTAAATGAATTAAGGCCAGCTGTTCTCAAAGTGTGCTCCGCGTAGTCCTAGGGCCTTTCCACTATAAAAAATCATCTATAGATGGACCAATGATTAAAAATATCTATTGTTTGATTTTTAATGAAGAACCTAAAGGTTTTCAATATTTTGGGGCTACGTCAAATATTTACGGTTGTTAAAAGCTTTTAAAAGGGTACCGTTTCTAAAAAGTTTCAGAGCCGCTAAATTAGACAGTTTTCCATTAGGTCACTAAAACGACAAGAGTTCAAATGAATTTTCAACAAATTCACGTAAGCATTTGAAAACTTCCAATTGAAAATGTTATACCTTGCAAATTACAAGCTGCACTAACAAAACGCTGCCATTAATCTTTTAATAAGCTTAGAAGGAGTCACTGTCGAGGGTTTTGATGTATGCCTTTTGTTTAGTGTATTTATTCATCAATGTAATATTACAATATAAATAGCATTGCAAGTAAAAATATACGAAATTACATTGATATCGTCAACATAATGCAACTAATAAAATAATACAAATAAACACTCAAATAATTACTACAGTTATTTATGTCAAACCTGCCGTTATGCCGGCTTTAACGCTTTTCGACATTCTTGATTTTATAAAATGCCTACTTGTGTGTTATATGATACAGACTTGAGTGCACCTTAATCCAGTTTAAACATGATGTAATCTGTTAAAATAGGCTCACGTGTACTTATCCGCCTTTTTAATATTTTGTACCTTCAACTTAAATAAAAACGCTTTCGTGAAACCGCATGCTCTTCTAATTGTGTTGATTTTCGCAATCACTATAGAGTACCTCTTAGAATTACTAGTATTAATCAAGTTTCCAACTTCGGAGCTTACTTTCCGAATGTATACGACTATCTTAAGGTAAGTACGGATAACTTTGGGCTCGAGGGCTTTTGTAACTTACTAATTGAATAATTTATTTATTTTGAGACTTTTTGGATATTTTAAGGAAAAATCCCGAGATTGAAATAACTAATAAAGATGCTTCAGTTTTTTGGGTCTAATCGTTTTTTACTCCTCGGTTTTTAATCCTCTAGTAACTCCAATTAAAGAGGTCTAAAACCTTTTCAATTAAAACTTTAAAAACTTCTTTCATACAATGTAATTTTTTATTCTGTAATATGAAACAAAAACTATTCTTTGCACAGTATTCGGAAATGGATCAGCAAAGATAAAACCCGCATCTTGTTAAAAAAAATGGTATACCGACGCTTTCTACAACGCCATCTACATTTTATACGTGAAACTAACATGTTGTTAACTGTAGCATGCGACATGAACGTGCACAAGCGGTGCGAGGAGTCCGTACCGAATCTGTGCGGCTGCGACCACACCGAGCGCCGCGGGCGCATTCAGCTCACCATCACCGCCAAGGGAAACAAGCTCATTGTAGAAGGTAACTAGGTGTAGATTTTAGAACATGAACAAACTGATAGACTAAACTGCTGATACTAGGTTCAGTGGAAAAGGGAGGAGTAGCGGGAAACTAATTCATGTTTCGTACATGAAGAACGACGAAGTCTGGTATTTTATACATAATATGATCCTAGCAATAATAGTTAATACAAATATAAGTTATTTCTTTATACCTAAGGGCCTCAGTTTAGTAATAAGACAAAGACACCAGATCAGCACCAGTGGACGTCGCGAGGCCCACGATGCGGCAATTGTTTTTACTTTAACTTGAAAAATGTATCGTACTAACACTAGTCACAGCTCACTTTTTAATGTTTCAATTTGAGAAGAGGCGGTGTTGATCTTGTGTTTCGGCGTTATGGTATGCAATGACCATAACATTGATTTTTGAGATTTGATCGGTATTTTAAGAAGCTCTGATAATTATGGAATTCACAGTGAAGCAAGGCCGCAACCTGATCCCGATGGACCCGAACGGCCTCTCCGACCCGTACGTCAAGATAAAGCTGATCCCTGATTCCGACAACGTGAAGAAAAAAACGAAGACCATCCGCAGCACGCTCAACCCTGAGTGGAATGAGACTCTAATACTTGACCTGAAACCAGAGGACAAGGATCGCAGGCTGCTCGTTGAGGTTAGACTTTATGCTACCGTTGGGCAACGATTCAAGGCTCCCGTTATATATTTTTTTATTAGGTTGTACAAAACTTCGGATCTATCTCTAGTTGTTTATTTCTCACTAGTGACCCGATAAACGTTGTTCTGTCCAAATTCTAATAAAGTTTAAACAAATATGCCAAATTTACGAGCCACTTTATTTTTTTCCCCCTTAAAACCTTACCAACATTTATAAAACAAATGGATCCAGGAGTTCTTAAGCTATGCGCTTACCAACGAAAAGCATTTAAATAGATAGAGATAAAGAAGAAAAAGTTCACGTTGTAGCCAAACCTTGAATTTTTTGCAGTAGGGGTTGTATAACGAACTATTGTCCTGGTACATACGGTTATGCATTGATACAAACAAAACCATGCCGTCATCTCAATAATAAGCATAAGCACTCATAAGCAAGGCTTGTAAGGGTTTTAAAGATATGCAACTAGTCCATGCCTCTCCAGATCGAATTTCGTACTTCAGAGAAACCTTTTACGATACGTAGAGTTTAGCCCTATGAACTATGTTATAACACTTAAATCTTGAACTTTCACCTCAGGCTTGGGACTGGGACCGCACCTCCCGCAATGACTTCATGGGATCACTCTCTTTCGGCATATCGGAGCTGATGAAAACCCCCGCGGACGGCTGGTTTAAGTTCCTCACTCAAGAGGAAGGTGAATTCTACAACGTGCCTGTGCCAGAGGAAGGAGCCGATATGGCCCAGCTTAAGACCCAGATGAGAGCTACCACTATAGGCGCTAGGAGGCCTCCCCCTCCTCCTGACAGAGAGGTTCCACACAACATGGCATCGTCTGACGTCATCCGAGCCTCCGATTTCAACTTTATTATGGTGCTTGGCAAAGGATCGTTCGGGAAGGTACGGTTGTTTCTGTATTTATTGCTTTCTGCATTTATGGTTTGGAAATATGTTTTATTTAACTATTCTATATCTTGCTTTGACGTCTTACTTAGTACCTAAAGTATGTATAGTTGGAATGTAACTTAACTACGAAAAAGTAGCTGATTAATTAATTGAAAACATTTTAGGTATTTTTATAAAGATAAAGATAAGATAAATTTTATAATGATGCAGTTGGTGCACTTGCATATTATTATTAACCTCACGATGCAAACAAACTTTCTTCTTCTACCAGGTAATGCTAGCAGAGCGCCGCGGGACAGACGAGCTGTATGCCATCAAGATCCTGAAGAAAGACATCATCATTCAGGACGATGACGTGGAGTGCACGATGGTGGAGAAGAGGGTGCTCGCTCTCAGCACCAAACCGCCATTCTTAGTGCAACTGCATTCCTGCTTCCAGACTATGGTAAGTAGCTTATAAATCAGATGAAAGCCAAACCAAAATAATTCGTTAAAAGCTAAAGCGTCACTGAAGAAGTGAGTCACCGACGAGGCTTAAGAAAACTGTCAACATGTAAGGGATTACATACGGGATAGAAGCGACTAAACGGCACTTTACGCCAATCCTATGTATTTTCTTTAATTTAATTTTCTTAGGCAGTCCTTGACTTTAACGTTAGACAATGGTGTTACGCTTTTACTTGGTTTTCGGTAACGATGGCTTCTTGCAATAACCACAGAACGTTGTCAATGAACTGTCAACTCGTGGCGTGACGCAGCCACCGGTAAAACAACATAGCGCAGTGCGCAGCAGCGTGTCTGTCCCAGGCGGCTCGTTTGCGGCTGCGGCAACTGTTAACGTGCAGAATTAATTTAATCATAGATTGGCCTTATGGCCACAATACAGTGCAATACCGTTGGCTGAAGTTCTTTCTACCGGCTTCTCTCTATACAGTGCAATACCATCGGGTGAAGTTCTTTCTACCGGCTTCTCTCTTCAGCTGTACTTACGCGAACCCGAAAGACTTTTAAGTGCTATCGTTTTATAAGTAATAGTATATTCCCCCCCCCCCCCCCCCCCCTTTCGTTCTCTAGCCCTTTTGCATGAATAAACAATTAAACAATCGTAGAGCGATGGGGAGCTTGCAAAATCCTTTCGAAAGTAGAATAACACGTCAATCTGTTAAATAACTTCTCTGTTAGAGATTAATGTGCTCTCTCTGCCCGGTGTTGTATAATTGTTTTGCTTGCTGCTGGAATCTTTTTATACTATGGGGTCCAGAAAAAAGTTATTGCCAAGTGGCGATGGACATTATAGACATAATTTCATCTTTAAGAAAACTGTATCACCATCACGTATCGGGTACCTACAAGCGGCTAGGTAAATAAATCACGTTTTCTGACAACATTTCTTGCTTAAAAAACATTATTCATAGCAGAACTTTAGCAATTATCCCAAAGACTAAGTTAGGTACTACTAATTATTTTAGAAGTCTTTATTTCCAAGTTTTGTCGTCCCAACTCTTACTTTAAATATTTTCATTGTATTAAAGTATGTAAATTATGGTGCCTTTTTTATTGGAAGGTCTCGATTTAGATTAATTTGGATTTAAAAGTCTTTTGACTAGGGATATAATTTTTAATATTAAAAATAACGAAAAAAGTTGATGTATATTTAACGATGCTTGCGATTCTGCTTAAAACTTATTTTTATTTGTTTCCAGGATCGCCTATACTTCGTCATGGAATACGTCAATGGTGGTGACCTGATGTTCCAAATCCAACAATGTGGAAAGTTCAAGGAGCCTGTTGCTGTGTAAGTTACACATTTTTCTCTTAACACATTCACCGCTAGCCACTGCTACGAGTGCAACACTGTAGCCTGTAGCAGCATTTTTCCGCTATGTAGCGAATATCTGGTAAGAACAGTGTACCCGACTATCGGGTCGACAGCGCTGAATGTGTTATGACCGAATTCTTATCGTTAAACTATCTATATTTTTATTAATATTCAGATATTTATAAAAAAATATATCAGTTAGTTTTTTTAGAATAAATATTCAAATATAAAAGTAAAATAACGAGACTAATACAGAAAATAAACATTATAAAAAACCTAACCTACGAGTGCCGCCGGCAGCGGGGCAGGGCTCAAACTACCGGTGGTTAGGGCTGCAGAGTAGGAGTAGAGAGTGTACTCTGCCTTCTGTATCTGGCCCTTGACCCAACCATCTAGCGAGAGTCTTTTGAGGTGTTGGTCGAGACTCTTAGCTATAGCGGTGATGGCCGGGTCAAGGGTCTGAAACAGGAGCAGCATTCGATCAAGTACGCGGTGAGGTTAGTTCCTCCCTCCGCAGCCCCGTAGTATGCTCGCATGCAATTTTCATTGTTCGACGTTGACCATCGCATGCGGCGCACTAAACCACCGATAGCGGGACCCGTGCGCGGAGCAGGATGCCCCGCAGGCTCCAAGCGTGCCGGCAGCGGTGAACGCCCGCGTCGCGCAGGTGGTCTCTCGGTGGCGGAGGCGGCGGCCCGCGCTCGTCGCTCGACTCGCTGGTGTAGGGCGCATTGGCAAACTCATCACCCAACGACGATGGCGTCCTCGCCATCGTCGACAAGACAAACGAGACAAGACAAGGGTGGAGGGCGTGCGTCATTTGTAGAGTCCGCTTGATTTCGTCTTTCTAATCTCGTATGCATTAATTAGTTTGATAATTTGATATTGACGTGAGATGTCATTTCAAAGATGTTACTAGAAACATTGCTATTTATCCAGGTAGGTACGTACATTATAACTTAGCTTAATTCTGTTTATATGGACACATAATGTTATTTATCAACTAAAAAATCACACCAAAGATCATAAATAACTATAAACGTAAAAAGAGTTGTAAAAAGCATGTGACTGCGTCAGCGTTTTTTTATATTATTATTATTAGTCTCTTTATTTCTTTAATAAAAAATATTACATTTCATCATTAATCATCGTAATAACATTTTACATTTTAAATGATAATAATTAAGTAATCAATCTATATACCTAATCGTTATCATCCATTAAAATACTTTTAATTATTAATATTAATTTAATTAAGGACCTCTCAGCGAGTAAAGCGGCCTCCTCCATTTTACTCCATGCGTTTCTATCTTTTGCCTTTTAATCCATTCTTTGCCAGCAACTTTTCGTACCTCATCTTCCCATCTTTCTTTAGGTCTTCCTCTGTTCCTTTTTTTTCATTTATTTTTATTCATACGCATGACATGGCCAGCCCAATCGCATTTCAGTTTTTTGCAATGTTCCAAAGCATCGATTACATTTGTTGTTTTTCTGATATCGGTATTTTCTTTCCTGTCAATTCTTCTTAAGTTTAAAATACTTCTCTCCATCGCCCTTTGGCATGTTTGTATTTTATGTTTGGTTTTGGCATTGTATATCCAAGTCTGGCAGCCATAAGATAGACATGGCAATATACAGGAATCGAGAATTATTTTCTTGCGTTTTACAGACTGTCGATTTCATTACGTCTTTGTAGCTCCAAAACTTGTTCCTTGCTAGGTTTATCCGTCTGCTTATTTTATCCTGATGTCTGGTTTTGGTATAATAGTAATAATTTTGTTAGAAAACCAATAAATACTTCAGTAACCATGTCAACACGTTATAATCAAACATAGCTAATCATTACCTTTGATGATTAGCTCCCTTCTACAGCGCCCTTCCTGCATCCGGTCTCATTAGGATTGTCCCTTAAGCGTGAGATAATACTCACGTTAATGATTGAAGTCAAGTGGTTGTTATGAGATCGAATCCGCCATCTTGTGTAAACGCTGCGGCAATTTTTGGGTCGCCCGAGCGTTTCCGGAAAGAACTGAAAATTACTTAGAGCTAATAATTTTGGAATGTTTCAATGTCGCCGGACTTATTAATTAGTAATAATATGTTTTAGAATAAGAAGGAAAGCGAAATTTATAAATAATATTTAGTACTACAATTGGCTATCTAGCTTAGTCGTTGCCTGACCCCTCTCGTGTTTTTTTTTTCTTAAAGATAACGATACAGAATACAAATTATAGAAACTATAGAATGTATAGGTAGAAGAGGAAAGATGATGGGCCCCCAAAAAAACGAGGGCAAAGTCGAGGGAAAAATAAAAATTACGTTTGGCTTCAACCTTAGCCTGCATAACAATTATAAAGGTGCTACATACTAAAGCGAAGTGTTAGCAGGCCTTCCACAAGGTGGACCAACGAACTGGTGAAGATCGCGAGAAACCGATGGATGCGAGTAGCACAAAACCGGCCGTCGTGGAGATCCTTGGGCCGTGGAAGACCTATGTCCAGCTGTGGACGTCTTTCGGCTGTTATGATGATGATGATGATGATGATGATGATGATGATGATGATGATGATGATGATGGTGGTGGTGGTGCTGATGATGGTGGTGGTGGTGGTGATGATGATGGTGGTGGTGATGGTGGTGATGATGATGACGATGACGACGATGATGATGGTCTTTAATTTGTTTCTACTTATTTTTCCACCTTGATGACGTAAAATTGTATATGTAAATTAGTTCTGTTATCGTAGCAACAAACGCGTGACAATAAACATTTATTCTAGGCTTTTATTGCTAAGGACAACCTCCTCTTTTCTCCATCCTTTGTCCACCGTTCAACAGAATAGAACTTTTCCCTATTGGCAAACGTTGTAAGGAAATATATTATGTTAACACAATATTTGTTCAATGGTTCCCCTTTCAAGTATTCTCTATGTTTACTTCGCTATTGACACTGTCGCCCGATTGAACGCTATTGAACCCTTTCTTGAGCTCAAGTGTCTTAAAAGCTTCTGGAAATTCGGATAGGTCAGTAAACTGCTAAATAAATAACACAAATATTATAGAGCACTTCAAAAGCTACAGAATGGTGGCCGTATATTGATGTCTTTTTCGGTGGCGCCGGAAATATTTTCGTTTAAGGAACTTTTTTTAGGGTTCCGTAGCCAAATGGCAAAAAACGGAATCCTTATAGATTCGTCATGTCTGTCCGTCCGTCCGTCTGTCCGTCCGTATGTCACAGCCACTTTATTCCGTAACTATAAAAGCTATACTATGGAAACTTTGTAAGTAGATGTATTCGGTGAACCGCATTAAGATTTTCATACAAAAATAGAAAAATAACAATAAATTTTTGGGGTTCCCCATACTTAGAACTGAAACTCAATTATTATTTTTCATCAAACCCATACGTGTGGGGTATCTATGGATAGGTCTTCAAAAATGACATTGAGGTTTCTAATGTATATTTTTTCTAAACTGAATAGTTTGCGCGAGAGACGCTTCCAAAGTGGAAAAATGTGTGACGTCCCCCCCCGTAACTTCTAAAATAAGGGAATGATAAATGTAAAGATAATATATGATGTACATTACCATGCAAACTTCCACCGAAAATTGGTTTGAACGAGATCTAATAATTAGTTTTTTTTAATACGTTATAAATCGTAAACCGCATTTTACCTTTCATTCAATCAACTCCAATATAATAAAGAATAAAGAAAAACATTTATTTAGATGTATAGTGGTACGGAACCCTACGTGCGCGAGTCCGACTCGCACTTGGCCGGTTTTTTCCTTTGTAGTTGTAGTTAGTAAACTAATCAGAAAAATGATAGATTTGGTTAGTTTAGGTTCTAATTTGACAATTGTGTATGCCGAATGTCAAATTTAAGTCTAAGGTCCAAATCTATCCCAGTTTTTTGTTCATATTAGCTAACAACCACTTCCAAACCTTTCAATTAAAATAGTGCTTCCGTTCAGACCCTCAGCGTCGCCTCACACACGCAGAAAGACGCACTATCACTATCAGCCATATTAATTTACGCATAAAAAAACCATTTGTCCCTTTCTGTCAAATTTAAATGGCATAATGACAGATAAGGACCAAGCATATATTAAGCAAACTTTAGCTATTGCGCGTTTATGAATAAGAGCTTAGGCTTGAAACAAATTTCTCACCTCTATTTTGGTCTTGTTGGTTAATAGTTCAAGAGACTTTAATATAAACCCGTGCCGTTTCCGGGTGGTGGCCGGCTTAGAATAGTGCCACTCCATGTCTTCCCGTGGAAGTAGTAAGATCCGAATAAGGGAATTAACAACAAGTTTTTTAGAGTTGTTGGTAATTGTGTAGCTCTGCCTACCCCACTCTGGAAATGAAGGCGTGAGTGTATGTATGTACTGTACTTTCATTTAAGCAAAAGAGGCTGATGATTGGTGAACATTTCTGGCAGGTTCTACGCGGCGGAGATAGCGATCGGGCTGTTCTTCCTGCACTCCCGGGGCATAGTGTACCGCGACCTCAAGCTGGACAACGTGCTTCTCGACCAGGATGGTCACATCAAGATCGCTGACTTCGGCATGTGCAAGGAAGGTAAGTGCGAGGAAAAGCTTCTTCCATAGAATATCTGACATTAAGATGATTGTGACGCGCCGTGGCGGGCGTAGTTGCCAACATTACACATGGAATTATTGCTCTGGGAGATTAGGTGAACCGTCTATGAAACCCCCTGGCCTTTTTTAAATGAGACAACTCAGGTCTACATTCATGCGATTTCCAATTATTGAACTTTTTCAACTATAGAGTTCCTTATTATACATTTTTAAAATACCTGAGAACCGAACTAAGTTTTGGGGGATAAACTATTACCGCATTCTGTATGCAAAACACATTTCAATGTTTTTGAGACACAATCAAGAAAAAACCAAAAACGTTAGTTAATGCCCCACGGGACTAAATCTGCAATAACTATTCATTATATAATCTGTGCCACAAGCTGGCTGATGGATTGAACAAAAACGTCTTATTCGTTTAAAGGCATCTCGGGCGACAAAACAACCAAGACCTTCTGCGGCACACCGGACTACATAGCTCCGGAGATCATATTATACCAGCCGTACGGGAAGTCCGTGGACTGGTGGGCATATGGCGTGCTGCTGTATGAGATGCTGGTGGGACAGCCGCCGTTCGATGGCGAGGACGAGGAGGAACTGTTCGCTGCTATCACTGATAATAGCGTGTCTTACCCCAAGACTCTAAGCAAGGTAAGATATCTGGTTGAGGTGGTGATGAGACGAAAGGATAAAGACCTATTTTTAAGTTAGGTTAGGTTGAAACAAACCGGAAGTTAGGTCTATTCTATGCCTAAAGTTTTTTTATCTTTTATTTTTACAATAAAGAGTATACATACTTTCAGTTTATGCACACCGCGGTACAATGACCTATTAGGTACAAAAGCTTGCATAGTGTCGTCATCGTCGCTTACAAAAGCAACCAGTCATGATTTTGAATCGCACTAATCGTTTATTGTTCTGATCTGAAACGACACTTACTCAGATCTTCAGCAAAGTCATAAAAAACTGCGGTTCCTTCATTTTAAAATTCAAGACTAAAGTTTGTACTAAGACCGCTCCTATTCCTTTTTAACTAGCATCGGTGCAAATGTTTCATCATAAAAATACAAGCTAAATTGGAGCTGTTGTTTCCAGGAAGCCAAAGATGCGTGCAAAACGTTCCTGGTGAAAAACCCCCAGAAGCGGCTGGGCTGTGGGGCGAAGGGCGAGGATGATGTGCGGACGCACCCCTTCTTCAGGAGAATTGACTGGGCGCGCATCGAAGCAAGGGATGTGCAGCCTCCTTTCAAGCCCAAGATTGTAAGCATTCCTATGAAAGCCGCTAAAAAACTGGCTGCAAAGCGCTCTCTTTTGTTAAAATTGATCTGATTTCCTGCTTATTTGCCAGGATTATAAATTGTAGGTACCTACCGCAGTTTGACTTATTTTGATATTTTCGGCTCATAAACTGCAAAGACTACATTACCGAGTGGTCTAACTCCATCAATCGATATTTAATAGGAATATAAATTAACCTATCTTGAACTTTTCCAGAAACATCGCAAAGACGTGTCGAACTTCGATAAGCAGTTCACGACAGAAAAGACGGAGCTGACGCCGACGGACAAGCTATTCATGATGAATCTCGACCAGAACGAGTTCATCAACTTTTCCTACCTCAACCCCGAATATGTGCAGCACGTCTGAACGCGGGTAAGGGAGTTATAAGATAGCTAACAGCTATATTTTCTGTGGTCCATTTCTTCACTCATTGTGCAATCGTACGCGTTACGCGTAGTAGGAGTCATATGCGTTATGCAGCAGCGATTTTCACGCCAGCTATTCTGCATTATAAATTGATGTAACGGTATAATTTCATCCACCCAAAGTGACAGCAGATTACATCATTTTGCGATTTTTGCTTATTTATCTGACAAATTCTACAATATGTAGTGTTTTTCCTAAATAAGGCCTTATAATGTGTAATATTAAAAACAACAGTATTGAAAAGATTGCTTTCCTGTTAAATTTTGCCAATTTTGAGGAAGAAAGTGGATAATGTGACACGATTCATTTTGAGGTGCAGTGTTTATCTTATGAATAAATTTGTTTCTTTCTATTTATATTTACAGGTTTGAATCTTTCTACAGTATTGACGCTGGTGCGAAACATTGATTGGTTTCTGAACATGGGCTCTCTCTGTCTCTGTCGCTCTCAAGACGCCAGCTGTTCGCTGTCTCGCTTCGACTATGAACTGTTTAGTTCAAAATGTGTGATCTGTAGTTTGTTTATCTTGACGGATTCGTAAGTTGAAATTTTTGAAACACCATTTTTTCGTAGTTGTAAGCGTAAGGGAGGCGTAATATTAATCGTTTGCTCATTTCCTAACAATTTTTTTTATTTCCATCCATTTGACATGACATTATTTTACTGTTATTTTTTCATTGAAGTAGGTAATTCGAAGTAGACATTTCAACGAATTTGAAAAAGCAATAATAATTGGATTATACATTCATGACTTAGATCTATTTAAATGTTACTGTTCAAACGTGTTCTGTGTCGTTTTATTTTAAAACGGCAACATTGCGTTTTTGATCTGTTCATTTCGACCTTTTAAGTAGAGATTGTGGTTTTTTTTAAACTCTGATTATCGTATCTTGGGGCCACTTGATATAAATAAATGTTTGTAGAAACAAAGCTGACCGTACTATTTGTCGTTCGGATCATATTCCGAATGCAATAAGTATTTACAAATAGTTTGGCAAGCAATGTAACTCGTCTTACATCTATCACATATCAGTGTTAATTGTAAATAGATATAATTCGTTGTCGTGTCTAGTGGGTGGTATTATAATCAGTGTTTTTTATTTCGTAATCAGACATGTTTTTATGCTCGCTTTACCATGAATCTCGTATTCTGTTTTATAATCCATTTTTATAATGGTTTGACCATGGCTGTTAGCAGTATACAGGCGAACTAAGAAGTTTAGTCTGACAGCTATCAACGTAGTGAAAATTGTAACCTCCAATGTTGAAATAGGTTCAAGTATTGCGATGAAAAGTGTTAGGAAATCACTTTTCCTCTCGCCGCTAATATTGCAAATCAATTTATTTAGACTGTAATGGAATAATTTTTAGATCTGTAACTGAATTAACTCTCGAATACAAGAGAAAGAAACAATTTAGAACTCCTCTTAATCATTTAAATCAAATTGAGACAAGCGTGCTGACATAAGATGAATACACATCTAAATATTTTATGATTTAATAATGTATAGCGGTTTATAGATGGCCAGATTTTTTACACCTTATATCCCTGGTGGCCGAATGGCCATAATATAATCATTTTTACAAGTATATTAAGTTTACATTGTCTACGATCGTTGATTTATTTAAAGAGAATTTAATCCCGTCACAAATGTGTTTGAGGGTAGATGTTATGTTTATATTTTTTTTACACTAAGTTGTACCTACTTGTTGTTAATGGAAACTTGTTTTTATTGTGGCGTCACATACTAAAAATGAAATGGGTCGGATTTGACGGTTTTAATCTCAGTAAGAAATATAACCTTAAATTAGGGTTTATGATATGATGCCATCATGCCGTTTTCGGTAACAGTGCTGCTTCACGGACTCCTAAAAGCTGCAGAGCCAGATTGTGCAGCTCTCTGATCATAGTAAATTGATACCTGTCGAATTCTACTTTCAAACAATTTTGTGGCGATCAACTTTACCGTGATTGCATTTTGTGATGTTTGTTCTAATCATGTTGTGAATGTGTGTGTTTACTCAGTGTATGTTAAGTATGTTTCGTGCGTGTTTCTGTGTGATTCGGTCTTAATCCGATTTTGTGGTGTCATTAGACGGCTTAATGTGGTTTTTTGAAATTAAATCTAGTTGATAGAAACTTTCACACTTCAAATGAGAACGAAACTATGACTTTCTCTGTCTAATAGCACTACAAATGAGCACGTTTATACACTCACCTGATTTTTAAAATAAACTAATCAGTTACTCGAATCATTAGTAATATAAAATTAATACGTGTTACTAAATATAATAAATTATACAAAAAATGTCTATCCTATCTACCTTTAAGGGTGTGTCGTGGAAAATAAACTGAACTGATTTAAAATAAAATCACTGTTATAAATATTATGGATTGAATATAAATTGTGCAAACAACAATAACTGAAATAAAGACTAATGGAATTTAGCCCCGATTCAATTGAAAATATTTAAAAGATGGCTACGGCCATAGCTAAAATCATGTGTGTGATTGATTAGAGTTGTTGATCAGTTTATTTTAAACATGTTGGAAGATTGGTATTTGCTGACAGTCTACTAAAATAGCCTTACTAACTTAATTAATAATATCGTATGTTTAAATATTATATAATATATATTTAAAAGTGTAACTCTTAGATTAAATTGTATTTAAAAATAAAATGAGAAAAGCATTTGATTCTAAATTGAAATGTAATGAGATAAAGAAATAAAATGAAGTTTTAGGTGTTCCTTTACTATTTTAAGTATTTGTGAATAAAATGTATTTGCGCTGTTTAACCTTTTGACCGCTGTTGTTAAAGTACGCATCAGCGTGAAAACAAAAGCAACTTTACTGCAACCTAAATGAATATTAGCATGAATTTTTAACCAATTCTAGCGATGAAAAGGTTAAAATTACCAGCTGTAATCGGTGATGGCTTAGTAAAGTATTTAGTGAATTAGCATGGCTTAGAAAATCTAGCGTTTTTTTTTAGTGTTAAGCTTAAGCATAGGTTAGCGCACTGGCTCATTTTTCTGTCCAATTTTGAATTTGTATAAAATTAACCACTATTTTTAATCGTGGCATTAAGAAAAACAAACTTATCACGTATTTTTCGTCACAAGCCGGGACTGACGTTGATGCAACGAGGTGGAATCCCTCATTTTATAAGTACATGACGCTCCCGGTGTGACTTCTCGTGGTAGTAATCGGTAACGTAGATAATCGGTTCCAAATGACCAACCGTCTGTATATTTCGCTAGAATAGCTTAGCGTATTTTTATTTGGCTACTCATGTTTCTTTGAAAAGTGAGCCAGGTTAGGTTTAAATCAGCTGGAGAGGGAGTCAACGTAGCGAGCGCTTTGCGCTTCCCACCAATACAGACGCACCACCCGAATGAGCACGCGTCTGTTTGTACGATCGCACCATCCCATCCTCTGGTATTGGGAACGTTGTTATGAAATATTATGCTTTAACCTTTTGACCACGGGTGAAACTAGTATATTTAGTTTAATGTTCTCTGTGGTACTACTACATTTTACGACATACGTAGGTGTCTAGAGAAACTAGATTTATCAGGCCTATGATAATTTACTCAATTGACTCGAGATTTGTCAGACTAACATAGGTTTCACCGTGCGCACGCTGTTGAATATAACTCAAATGGCAATATTTCATAACGGCGTTCTCAGTCGACCAGCGTCCACCCAGCTTTTATCATAAGTACTCGTATTTTGAAGCAAATTCAATCATATTTTAGCTATTATAGCATAAAATAATTTGCAATCTAACCCAAGCACTTTCTTTGAAATATTTTTTTCACATATTTTATGGTAATGGCAACACAATTAATTGCTGCCTAATTTAAAAAAGAGGATAATGTAGCCTCTGTGTAAGTTTTTCCGCCACCGACGGCATTTAAAGGCATAGACAAGGAATATCTAGAAACCGCGAACCAACAATTCTCTGTCGCCCTTATCGTGATAACAGCTTCCGATTATAATATTTTATAATTTGAATTAAGGTGTAGGTACTCTTAAGTTTGTAAAATTATTAAGGGAATTTGGAATATTTACTGCATGTTAATAATTATAAATATACTTAATTGGTCCCAATAGGAATTACATTCGTGAAAAGTGAAAACGGATGTTATTTATCTGCCTATTTAAATTGAAGAGAAAGTGAAAGAATAACAATAGTTTATTTATTTATTTAGGATCACTTCAATACTAAGGTGATGGAAAATATACTAAACGTTTATAACCTTATTAATGAGAGTCGTTTGTTTCTTGTATTACAATTTTCTTAAATCATATGAAATTCCTTAACCCGAAAATACTTACGAGGATATATTTATTGATTAGTTAATAAACGGAAAATGAGAACAAACGTCTGTTATAATTTAAGTTTATATAAGTTTTTAACTCGATAATACACGTACAAAAGATAGATTACACCTCTATGGTATTCAATTGAAGATGCCTGGGTTTAAAGCAGTTTGAATGTTAGTAACGTCTGATATGTGAATGGTTTTTACCAAAGTTCAAAAAAGAAATCATCTCGTAAGTCGTTTTTACTCATAAATACCTATTATATTTTAAATATGACCGGTTCCTTAATATATTTATACTAATATTTAACATATTGTCATATTTAAATGTCTAAAAATTTAATTTTCAAGTATTGATCAATCTGTTATGGCATGGAGCGACAGACTAGCAAAAGGCTAGGGGATTGTTTCGAGCCCGTTCGCAGTTTCTACTTTATTCCTAAAGTATTTGAGTATCTGTATTATTCTTAAAATATTAATTTCCTATAATAAGTGTATGCCAGCTCACGCCTTCTATTCCCATCATTTCTCTGACTTGGTCAGCTAGTGAAATAGCTAAAAGTTTATAAAACTTATAGTAATCGTATTTATTCATAATGTATCATTATAATAAGATCTCACTTGTAAATAACTATTGCTGGTCATTTTATCTCTTAAGTATTACTAATTAGCTGTGAATAAAATAATTGCTTTTACTAAAAAATATTACTAAATTTGCTTTATGTGAACTTTCCATGATTTTAAAAGCCATATCTGTATTACAATAAGTATTTTTTTGAGGAACTTATCAGTAATTGATTATCTTTATATGTGTTCAGTGAGAAATTAGTTGGTAAATACCCTGATATTATTTGGATAGGATAGCGTAACATGAAGCATTCATTTGCTCTTGCTAAGTCACTGCTGTTATCTATTTTTATTGAAATAACTTTGTCACAGTTGCTGAACTAGAAATACCTAATTTAAAGTATTGTAAGTTAACTTTAAAATAATGTAACTCCAGCGGATTAGAAATGCC
This sequence comes from Acleris sparsana, assembly GCA_923062465.1. Classification (NCBI taxonomy): domain Eukaryota; kingdom Metazoa; phylum Arthropoda; class Insecta; order Lepidoptera; family Tortricidae; genus Acleris; species Acleris sparsana. The sequence continues at coordinate 12,856,170 of OV281296.1, forward strand.
ATTATCTGGGTTTTTAAAAACGGTTACCCTAGCCTCTGGTGGCGTGCTGCCAACTCAACAATATAATCGTTTTTTTCTGTGCAGGATGTTACAATGTCAAGAATAGGCCTAAACCTTTTAGATTAAGCCCGTAGTTAATACAGGTTTCTAGTATACTTTTAAAAGTATTTTACTAATGAATATTTGAAAACTTAAAATATTTTACATTGACGATGTTGTTGCTAGCAACCACCTGTACCTGCACCTGTACCTGTGGTGTACCTGTGCCAAAATATATTTGTAAATATTTTTCCACGATATTAGTGATTGAATTTGATAAGTGTGGATAACTGCTTTTTATATTAGCGCCGCATCGCCGCGTTTAAAAAAAAGTACGGTGAAGGAAAATGATGTGAAGTGACTAATCAATCAAAACGTAAGGGACTTATTATGATTTAATTTACAGTGTCATCAATTTCCTTCACAGTACCTACAGCTTAATTTTCTTTTTTTAATTTAATATCAGAACCGCGGACTTTTACGCGACTCTGCTTGCTCGAACGTTTTCCATGCTAATAAATTTAAGCTTACCATTTGAACAAAACTTAACTAGAACTTACTTTATCAAAAAGTTTTCAGTTAAGGCTGAGGCGGCGCTGGGGCGCTAAGTCAGCATTGACCTACGTCTTACTATCGGTGTTGATACTATTTGAGTGGGGCAATGGAGAGGCCTCCGATTGGCTCTCACTCGCCGGGCTGAGTCAAATGCATATATAGCTTAACGTTACAGCGACGCAAAAATCAATAACCATCTCCCACCTTCATGACTGTATTGAAGTTTAAAACCACCCTATAGAGAGAGACACCTTATGTGGTATCGACCAAGTTTTAAGTTGCGACCGCTCCGCTGCTTAACGGTGCGTCGAAAACGGCGCCATGTTGTTACTATGACCGTCTTTTGTTAACGCAACGTCACCGTATTTTACGCAGCGGTGGGATCGCACCTTTAATCTACCCGAATAATAGTGTAACACATCCAAAAATAACTCTGATCCAGATTTGATTTTTTAAGGTTTGCATTATGGCATTCCATATATCCTCAGGGTTGGAAAAGCATATGCGGTCTTGAGACAGTACTGTACAGTAAATGTCCATGCGCATCAGAGTCCACTCACCATCAGGTGGCCTGTGTGCCCGTTTGCCTTCGCCACGCCATAAATAATGTGACACGTTTGGAAATTAAAAGCTAGTTGTCCTTGTAAGGTCCATAGGATGTACATTATCAAGGCAGTTCAATTTGGATAAGGTTATTTTCCCATTTTCGTAAACTGAAAATAGCATTATCGAACAAACGTAAGTAATTGAATTGCGTTGATGATAGATTCAAAGTCCCACTCACAAGAAACTCACTGTTTGGCCTTAGGAGGTTAGAGTTGCATACTTAAACAGATTTGCTTTACGGATTCAAAACTTTTGGGTGAAGGGCACTGCGACGCTTTCATTTCTAAAGTAGGTAGGTACCGCGACAGTAATACTCGATTTTACCTTTAACTTTTAGTTTTAATTAATGATACAAATTCTGTGGCATTATAATAAATACCAAGACTCGAATGTTTTTCGAAAGCGTTAAATAATGTCATTACCGACTAGCACTATGTAGAAATGATTTCACCTCGATTGATATTTTTTGCACGTTTTCGTTTAGTTTAGGTACCTTAATAGTTAGATAAATGTTTAACTAACATCTTTAGAATGATCCAGACCTTTAAATAAACAGTTTGCATTAAATAACAGAAAATCACACACATCAATAGTAAATTATAAATTAGGGTTACCAAGATATATAGAAACGAAAGTCTGTAAAATTACTTACATGTGTCAAATTGAGTACGGATAATCCAAGCAGGCGAGACATTTTTGCTGGCCGCCATAAATACTGAAACGCTAGTTGCGAGTTGTTTAATCAGCAGTTAATTAAACTTCAAATTTAACAATTGTTAGTATGTTTACTTAACCGCTACTCAAACAGCGGGCCCTTAGTCGATGAAATGAAACAAACGTACCTATGCCCCAATTATGTTAAACCCGGTTTAAAATATGATGTGCCAAAAAAGCATTGCCTACACCGAAAAGTACCAAAGACAGCAAATAAATAAAACAAAACTCTTCCACGTAGCTTTTATAAAATTAATGTTAAAAGTGCACTTTCCATTTGCGTTATCTGTGGTTGACGCTTTTGAATAGAAATAAAAGTCGTATTTTAATTCTAAACAATTTTAATGGTTGTGTGTGGAAATTTTACTAACAAAATATCTTCTTTATACAATAAATTTCTGCACATGATCCTCATTTAGTATATTTATGAGATTTTATTGCATATTATAAGTAATCTTTAGTGTAGTTACCAATATTTCGATTTGTAGTTACATTCGTCATTTTCAAAATGTAAAATTGTCATTTTCAATGATAAGTGGTGGAGCAGTTCGGACGGGGTCGATGACCTCAGTTCGAATGATTGTATGGAATTTTCTCGAAAGTGGTTTTCGATTGTATTCAACAATATAAATTTCTAATCCATTAGATTTTGTGTGTTTTATTTTGACCAATTCCTAAGTAAATCTACTAAGTTTCCTCTCTATATAGAGAGGCCAATTAAAAATGGCTTGTACATTTCTAACTTTGCTTTTTCTATAGGACCAAATCACGGGCATACGTAGTAGCAAGTAAGTAAGGTTCGGGGTCGGTAAGACAAGAAACATTTTCACGGCAATGTGTAGCTGGCAACTATAGGCGTCTTGCTTACTTAGCGAGTAAGGCAGCAATATATGCCGACCACGTTTGCTAGGAAACGTTTACCAGCCCACAAGTTCAAGATTAAAAGACAATTTGTTTCGTCTCAAATGAGTTGTAATTTGCATAGCATAGCAGACATATTTTTCGTGTCAGTGGCACGTTTTGAATTCGTCGTAAGGCGTTCAAAAGGTAATGCCAAATACACGATATATAATGCAATAATAATGCTACTCTGGCTACTCTGCCATCCTATGCCACAAGATTTTTTACAAATCTGAAGCGGTCATTTACAGAGAATTGACCGTACAGTCGGCCTTATAAGTAGCTGCATACTTTTGTACCTTGTTGCCTTTGACAGATTATTGCGGTAGTTTAAATATTACGGTAAAACCTTATTAACGGGAGATGGCTGGTTACTACATGAAATGCATTGCAAAGACACCCTTTTGCTTGAAGTGAAGTGAGATACATTTTTCCCGCACTAGATGTCGCTACTGGTCTTCGTTTCATGTAACTTCATAATTAGAACGGTAGCTAAAGAACTGCCAAGGGACACCGAGTATTCTACTGTTGAACTAACTGGCTATTATATATTGTCTAACTTAACCTCCCCGCTTCTCATTACTTCGCTCAGCATCTGGTTGCACAGCGCCGCATAGGGGTTTAACTCCACCACCTGAAATGAAAATTTCAATATTTGCGTATGTTTAGCTATACTGGTTGCTCATCTTATTTCCGTCTCAAGACGCATCAGAAATAAGCTTTCTAACCAGCCAGCCTAAATAACCTGACACATGTATAACTCTTACAAGGTAGGTATTGAGAGCCGGGGGAGACATAAGGTGTGGGGGTGAGGTACGATAAAGTACGCTCGACTAGTCATCGTTGCACTTTCCCTGCACCTAATGCACACCCTGGCTCTCAGTTAAATTGTAGGTACGCTTTTAGGTAGTATCATAAGAAAAGGAAGCACCAAGAGCTGTTGGGGTCGCAGATATTAACCTTTTGAACGCCACAGACGAGTCTAGCCCTCAACTAAAAGTCATGACACTGACGCCACCAGAAGACAGAAGTTGAAGATTAAAAGAGACTTTGTTTCGTATTAATTAAGTTGATATTTGCATAGCATAGCAAACATGTTTGGCGTGTGAGTGTTTAAAAGGCTAAATAGAGCCTTTCATACCTGTTTTTTCGCAAACCCGCTGCCCAATTTGGCTGCTTCCAAGAACGTGGTTCTGGCCTCCTCGGAGCCTCGCTTCCTCAGCAGCAGGCCTCGCTGGCACAGAGCCAGCGCGCGCGCCTTCGTCTTCCGACCCTCGGTAAGGCGCAGGGCGCGGTCTAGGTCTACCATCGCTTCTGTTGTAGAAGATATAGTTAGTGGGATGATTCAGATATAGTTATTCTATTGCTCTATGTAGTGTTACAGCATTAATTGCACCTGATGTGCACCTTACCCAAAGACCATATTTAATGTTATCTTAAGTAAATGAAGTAGGTAGATGTCATGTCATAGAAAACTTATTTCTCGGCCCTAAATAATTGGTGATTCGTGATGTACTACAGCTACAGGTAACAATAGCTCTATTTCCTACACAATAAATACCATTTCTGTTTATCGTGTTCTGCTTGTTCCCAATTTTCGAACATGAGGCATTAATTATTTTCAGGTAGCTACAAAAATGTTAGCATCATATCACCATAAGTATCTATCTCTCTTAAATAGAGCACTCCGGGTTGCTCTTTGTTGTTGATGGAGTGCTGACTAGGTGTCTGTATGTACCTATACATAAACCTTATTTTTAATGGCATAACGGCGTGTAGATATTTTTTGATTTGTTAGTTATTGTCACCTACTTAATATGTATTTATTTGATTTACCATCGTCTCGCTTCATCAGCCTGAGCAGCTGAGCCCTATCGTTGCACGCCGCTGCGCGCTCCGGTGCCGCTTCCACGCCCTTGTTGAGTACCTCCAGTGCTTCCTCGAGCTTCCCTTCGTTGGCCAGACGCACCCCAAGCGCGCAGAGCTCCACGGATTGCTTCTCGGCATCGGTTATTGGCTCTTATAACGAAAATATGCATTGAAATAGAAATAAAACTAAGCACATTAACGGTTAACCTAATGATAAATAGCTCTTCAATTTACCTATTTACGGAATAGAATGACTAGAACAGCTGATATTGGCTCGCCTTTATCGAAACAATCACAGCCGTACTGAGCTTGGCAAAATTAACGATGCAAGGTTGCGTCAACGTAACTAAAGTTAAGTACTTAACCTAGTGAGGCGGGACTTCGTGCATTGAAAACATTACGGGAACCATGAGAACCTATTACGTTGGTACTATTATTTATTAATAATACCTACTTACTTCATGTCATGGTATGAAATATTTACTAAGTATTTAATTAAACATTATTTATAGGTACCTCTCGAACAAATCGTTATTGCCTGTATGTCTTTCAAAGGCTTATTTTTCGGACAAAGATTCAACGCAAGGGTTAGCTTACCGTTGTCTTCCTCAGCAAAAGTGTCACCGTTCACGTCCACATCAGCGATGGTTGCAGTAGGGTCGAAAATACTCCTCAACACGGCTTTGTCCCGGTCACTCAAACCTTCCAAATCAGCCATGATCCCAATTGACAAAATAAACGAGCCGTTTAAAATCCTTGCCGTAAGGTTTTAAAACGAAAACTAACCCGCTTTATTCTCGATTCATAAACAAAACACGACTGCGTGTTACAAGTTTCACAAAATAACAGAGACCTCATGGAGTCTACAAACCCGTTTTATTTTATTCTTGCATATAATTATTGGACTAGTTTACCTTAGCTGCGGAGTTTCGATTGAAGTGGTATTAACTGTCTCTGCTAATATGTACTATAATTCAAATAAAGTATGATAACTAATGTAAATATATGTGTTGGTAGGTAAAGTCGGCATCAAAAGTAACTGCGCAATCGAAGACGTCAAAAGCTCTTATTCCCTTTTAACAAAGACTGTTGACGTCTTGGTTTGCGTAGCTACTTTTGATGCTGCTTGTACAGTCATCTATTTATATACCTAATATTCAACATGGGGCTCAAAAATACATGCGTTTATTAGGTACTAGGGTCATAAGACCCTGTCAGTTATTTTAACTGACCAATGTTAATAATAGATCGACAATGTTATATTGCCGGTGACTATGTGGGATTTTAATCAGTAAAATCATGTAGGTACCTATGAATGTCCTTAGTTGATTTTTAAAATCATAGTCACCATTTCATACGCGTGTAAATATTCTGAAACATGGACCTTGATACTTATTGTAAGGGGCATAAAGTTAAAAAGTTGGTGGTTAAAACAGTAACGTAATCAATATTTAATCCTACAAAGAATATAAAAATAATTTAGCAAACAATATTGTATTACATCTGGAAGAGCGAGACCTCCTGCCACATATTTATAAACTTAATCTACTAGGAGTCAACAAATTTTTAGGTTAGGCACAAAAGTGAATGAATTTACGTTTTTTAAAACCAAAAGAAATTAGGTTCAATGGTGGCCGAATATACTCTTTTACTCCTTTTAGACCTTAACACCATACAAATATAGTGAAAAAGTGCAGGAAAAGGAGATTCTTCGTCAACTATACTTAAATAGTAGGAATCTACTTCACTTGACCGTATTTTAGTTTTGGGATATGATGGCTTTAACAGCTATGGAATCTTGCCGAGATCACCGATATCTAACCTAATTAAATGTTTATTAAAAGGCGACGATGCAAATAAATCAAATTGGTTAATAGTTCTTATCACAGAACAATCAATAGCGTAAGGTTGTAAACACATCGACTATTTCGTAACACCGCGTAATATCGTGTTATCTTAAGCATCTTAATAGGTGTCACCTACTTTAGTAGACTTCAGAAAAATCGCCAAGGACAAAGATAAAAAAATATGATGCAAAAAATATCATAATACTTATATTGACATATGGGTATTTCGTCCGGTGACTGACAGTAGGAGATTGTTAACTGAGGGATGACAGTGATCAATGCTATCCCTAGATACGAGTATTTAGGCTGTAATAGCACCTAAAGAGCGAGTGCGCGGTAGTTTCGAGGGAGCAATTGATGGGTCCAGTCAAGTGCACAAATATGTCTCGAAAGAATCCTCTCATAAATATGTTACGAAGTTCTTAATACAGTGGATTTTTTTTTCTTTGCCCCGCGGCGACTTGATCAGCTACTACCGCGGGAATATAGCGTTTCTACTATGAAGTGATTTCGCCAGTGTCAAGAATATATTTATTTATTTATTTATTTATTTATTTATTTATTTGGAACACAAACAGTCATTTACATAGATCTTATTACATTAAAAAGAATAATAGTTCATTGACAAAACAGTGTTCACAGGTGGAATATAAAATATAAAATAATCAAGCCTCTTAACTAGTCAAGTATCAAAGAACAGGAAGAGAGACAGACAGACAGCGCACACATGCAAAATGCGCCATCTTGAATGAGAAAGACATAACCTGGACTTGAAGTAGGTACATAAATCAATGGTAGGTGAGACAAGTTAACAAAGAGTTGAATTATGCAAGGCACATTTAAAACTAACTAAAGAAACATTGAATATTTCGATATTATTAAAATAACGATTATAAGAATCACAAGCTCGAGAAATAAACGTATTTTTTGCATAATTCGTTTTATAAAGGGGTACGTGAAATAGCTTTTTCTTGCGGAAATCACGATTCGGACAACGAAAATTGATCTTATTTAAAAGTTTTGGACTGTCGATGTGATCATTTAAAATTTTAAACAAAAAAAGTTGATCTCTAATAAGACGTCGAGATTGCAATGAGTGTACACTTATCTGCTTAGACAAAACGCCACCACTCGTATGACCAAACCGATAGCAAAGGTGCCTATGAAAAGTTTAAATCAATATAGTAATAAAACACAATCCAATCTTCTCTAGGAAGATTGGTGGCAACGTTGTACGGTGATAAGTAGGACAGAGGCCAAGATAGTTTTAACCTCTGTACCACTGCGACTCCACTTGAAACGAGAAGTAAGATGCCAGGATACACGAAATAAGTCCAAGTCTTTTATCACTGTGCAACACAAAGGCATTAAAAGTACAAATCACTAACAAAAAAGAACTTTGAACACCTAAATAGGTACACAAAAATAAAAACAAAAACAAATTACACATCCGCCATCTTTTGACGTTGCAAATGGCCTCCTACACTGGAATTGCATTTTCTTTCAAGATGTTGCGTTTTCTTATATTTTTTAATTTACACTTGACTGTACCTTCACTCGAGTTAACTCTAATTTCCGACTGAGAGGAAAGTGAACAAAAAGTCTTATTGTCACATATTAACTTTGTCTTTGTCTTACAATAATGACAAATGTGATTTTATTGAACTTTTGACACCATTTAAGAATACAATAAAGCACTGGCTTTTTTTATTTTGTTAGTTATTTCGCAATGGCTGTATAGAACTATTCCATGATCAAGTAAAGAGGCACAAGTTCCTGAGTGTTTGCCCAATTCTTTTTTCAAAAGGACTTTTCTCCCAAAGGATGGGAATGCAATTTTCATCCTACTATTGTGTTACGGAACGGATTCAAAGAGACGAAAAACTAATTTAATTACTTACCTAATGCTTTCACTACCGGCAACGCATATGCGTTTTGACTGTTACCCTAGTTCCTTGAACGCGTTCCGCACGGTGATTTATACTCGCAGGAATTAAGTACATTGTTAACCAAGGGATGAAAGTGATCAATTGCACCCCAAGATGTTAAGGCTGCACGAGCGCAGCTAGCGAATGCGCTTGGTATACTTTGCATTTTTTTAAATTTAATATAAATAAATACAAGAGTACAATCTCTCACAAATTGACTTACAAGGAAAGGTACCCAACTGTCCGGCTCCGATTTTGTTGATTTTGATATATGTTAGAGAGTAGTTTAAAATAACAGACACGTATTTTTTTTAGCGGCCCAAACTCAACCTGTTGGGAGAAATTGACCTCCAAAGTACTGAAAAGTGACTAAACCCTCCAACTTATATGGAGATATTTTTTTTTAAATATTCATGTTTCATAGTGGTTTGATTATAAATGTTTAAGATGAAAAAATAATGAGCACGTGTTTTGATATATCGGCTAAAACTAATATTTAAAAAAAATACCAAAGAAAATCTATCTTCGATGATCTTTGAAGGGTATTTATTATTAAACTTGAATATTTAAAAAAAAAATCCATATAAGTAATCTCCACATGCCAATAACAATGACATTCACAAAGACAAGATTCTAGGTATGCTCAAATTTTTTATTGAGTGACTGTACCATGGGAGCTAGACAGCGATAAAAATACTCGCGCTCATCATCATCACACAAATATTTGGGAATCGAACCCGGGACCGCTAGCTTCGTAGGCAGGGTACCAACGGCTAACACATTATGTTCTGAGTGTTTTAGCACAATTTCAAACGAATTGAAAAAAAACCGAGTTGTCCTGTAATGGCTATTTTAGATTCTTCCGTAGTCTAGAAAAAAAAATGTGTTTGTCCAATTATTTATTTTCAAAATGAGATATGGAAATCCTTAGTTTCCGAACAATAGAGATGAAAATTAGTTTTTTAGTCGGGTAAAGGTCACCACTGTCTAACAGTTTAACAGTTTAGCAAGTCCGTCAGTCCAAAATGCGTGAAGATTTTTCCAACATGGTCCTTGTCCATAAGGGTACTTGGGTACCCAAAATCCTTTAATGTGTCGAAAATCCGCCACATGAGTCGATTAACGACAAACGCCAACAACACTATTACCGCGATAACAAATTAGCTGCATCTGCGTAATGGTTAGCATTGCATTAATTTACGTGAGGTGGATCGCGATCCACTCCACGATGACGCATCATGGGCTAACGTCGGGACGAAGTAATGCCTATAGGTACTACGCGAGTGAGACACAAAAATGTTGCTCGCTCTAAGGTGTAAATGCGTCTCTTACGCTCGCTCATGATGGGTCATAAGACTCATACGGCGCAGAATACTTTCATGAGTAGGAAGTGTAGCAATGGAGGGGATGTTTGCGCATGGGTACAGTCGCCAACCATAGCATGCGCGCATAAGCATTCTGGCGGAGTGTTCCCAAGCCCCGCCCCCTTCATAAAACCACCAAATTTTTGTCGTCAAATCCGCGAATGCGCAGGTACAGCCGCTAGCAACCTTTTTACGTGACCGGAACTATACGCAGATTTAAATCAGCATTTAATTTGCAGTTTGCTGAGCGGCTGAGGCCGACTCCTCCGTGAGTCCGCTCACTCTATTGATGCACTACAGAATCGTGACTGAATACCAAGCCCTAAATTCGAAAACTTCGATACTTTATCCCTTATACTTGTCACTCGAGACTTAATCGGAAAAAGAGGTGGAGATAACGTGACTACGAACTTCATTTTTCAATTTAAAATCCGCCGGTTGTTGATACAACGCTTACTGAAAGCCTAATGTGAACGCAACCTTAAGGTGTCATTCCGTAGCCGACCGCAGATGGCAGCGACAAACATCCAACGTCTGCTGCTGCCTTCTGCCGTTGCCATCTGCTGTCGTGATTCCGCAAGCGACCGCAAGCAGCAGATTTTTTTAAATAGTTTTTTCTTAAAAAAAATACACTGAAAAATATAAACCCATTTACACATTATACATAATTTAGTCAGATTGTAGTGCCCGTGAGGTTTTATGAACAGTGGTCTGGTAGTAAAAAATACAAATCCACGTTTTGTCATTTTATTATAAACAGATGTTCAAAGGTTTGCAACAAGACGATTATTCTATATCACAATCCTCAAGAGTTTTTTGTAAACTTATGCTAAAATTAGTTACAGTTTGGTCACATTTCCTTCTGATTCTATCAGTATTTAGCAATTTAAGGCTAAGACTAAATTGTAATAAACATGATCGTTTGGAATAAAAATGCTGTATTGACTTTATCGTATTACTGTAATTTGAATCTTTAATCACAGCTTTAAAGCTCATTTTTACGGCCGCACCACATCCCGGAGTCAAGCCAAAAGCCAGGTTGTTCGTTTTTGCCACAATATTATTTCAAACGACGTTTTGTGCAAAATACACAAATCATTTTCTATTCTACTCTGTTTTTAACTCGGCAGCCAGTAAATAAGAGCTATCGTAACGTTAACAATACGAAAACACGTCATAAGCAATTTGCTTCAACAGAGTATCATAGAGCCTCACGCGTCAGTTCAAAAATAAATTTGTCTAGACCTTTGGCATACTTCAAGGGCATCCAAATGGGCTACATTTTTCTACAATGTATAGTCAGCAACAAGAGTTGTCCTTCTATAACTTTAATGATCTGGTAGTCATGATGGCCTATTGCCGGCTAAACATTACAGAAAAATATAAGCCTATTATACTACTGTTACAAACCCGGAATCCAAATAAGATAATTCTTGGGTTTGGTGCCAGCCAACATTTCTCAACAAATAACAAAATATTACACAATGATTCTACTGAGTTTTTATAATCTTAAATTCAAAACTTCAAACTCGATTACGTTCTAATTATAACTATAATTAACCGTGCCGCATAACTTTAATAGATTTTGAAGTTTTTTTTTTAACAAAACTCTTTCATTTTGGATATAGGTAGATTATTGTCACAATGCTAAATATTATTTCTGTTATATTCCTTGAAATAATTACTCAAATTGAAAAAAGCAATGCTAAATTTGTCAGGTTGTCTTTATAATACTTTTATGGCTACACACTGTCTTATGTGTCTGTAGCTGCACAGTTATATGTAACAGCTTGTTGTACATAATTACTGTAAATTAGAGCCAATGCGTCGAAATAAACTGTTACTGGATTGATAGATGGCTAACGCATTTGTTTACCTAATTTATTTTGACTCACTGGCCTCCCTTTAGAGTTAAACCCCATATTGTCTTCAACTTGCTTTTACATATATAATTTACAACCATTAATTGGTAAAAAAAATAGGTATTGATTTGCAATGGGCTATCAAAAGAACACAATTTATAGTCTCTATACGTCTTCGTTGTCAACAAAGCAAACATCTTGAGGGACATTTTCTGATAACAGCGAAGCTTAAGCAAACCTAACTTTTCTAATTTGATTCAAGTAATTAAACCACATATACTTTATCAACTAAATAATATCATTTCCCCTAGATCACAAATCCAGAATTATATTAAGGAGTATCTCCCGAGTCTATTACTCAAATATTAGATTTTCCTGACCGACTATGATAAAATCAAAACAAATTCTGACCAAACTCGCACCTCAGTCACTCCTCATGCTAGCATGATCTGCTTGTGTCAATTATATTTAATCTATAATCATAGGCCCTAGTACTAAGGACTCCAGGATATACTGAGTTTGTCAGTCACACATTTGGTATTCTGACCTTATGATTATTAGGAAACATTAAAAGGATGACACAAACAGAACAAGTGCATCATCAAACTTAACACAGTAAAATAATGCTAAAAATATACAATTAGCAAGTACCTTATCCTAAAAAATATACTATATGTATAATGTAGAAAAATGGGATATAAAAGTTTCATGTTAAAATTTTGACAATTACAGTATCAATTCATTGTATGCACACGTTTTTTTTATAATAAATACATTATTATTAATGACATTTTTATAATAGTTATAGTGTTAGTAGAAATGTGATGGTTGACCAAAACAGTAAAGAAATGAAAGGATGCAATCTAGCATGAAAACTAGTTCTGACTTTAAAATTTACATGTTTCTTATGTAAAAATAAAACTCATAGGTTTGAAGTGTATCCAACAGGATAACTCATTAATAAAAGATAGTAGAAGATATAAGGCACCGGCAACTTGTCTGATTGTCAGCACCCATCTTTAGTCATTAACTCTGTAAGGACCTCGCTCCCATGCCTATGTAAAAGAAATGTATGGTAAAGAATTTTACATGAAATGTTTTGTTTAAACTAATAATGACTACAATGTCTTTAACCCATGACGGTTCCTCTCATAAATTTAGATAAAAACCAAGAGTTCATCTTCTTGCAGTGTTTCTTTGCAGCAGTGGTGTCCTCTTGGGAAGCGCTGGTAGATTTTTGACATGTAAAAGTGCCCATGCAGCCTACTTACTGAATAAACATCTTTTATCAAGATTAATTTAAATCAGAACTAGTTTCAGTCCATTTTGAGCTAACTTAAGTGAATACCTCATAAACTAGCCAAATTCATCATGCAATGTTGTTCCTAGTGGCTTCTATACCTCACTTACTTGTTACATTACAATAAATATTGTTCCCGCTAGTGAGCTCAATGATCTGATCATTCACATTCATAATGTATGTTTAGTGGAATAAATACAGATGTGTCAATGACAGTGCATTTCTATAATTATATTCATGTAATATGTCAAAGATTTACGATAATTGATAACATACAGCTTTTGCAGTATAATTTGTAACTCAAATTAACTTGCGATCATGGCTTCATTTAACTAGTAAATATTATTTATTATTATTTATCCTTGATGAACTATCTGGCAAACAAAGACGATTTATAACTAAATTTGATACAAGAGAGTAACTTTAATAAAAACTTCAACCAGTAATTTTCAACTATAGGCCAAGAATAGTTTTACCTATCATGAAGTGTTTGTTTTATCTATGTTTGATGTCATTTGCTGTGTCAATAGAAACATTTCATTCATCATTTGCTATGGACAATATGGACATTAAAGAAAATCTTAAACTTTAGAGGAAAACAATTTAAACATAACATTTCCTTCTTAACTGACCCATTGAGCAAACATATTCTACCATTTGCATATGGTATCACCATAGAGACGTGTGCACCAGAACAGGCAATCCCATGTCACATTTCTTTGTCCATAACAGTGATACAAGAACACATCTAAAACTTAACACAGATACAAACAACATCAACATTTGCTTACGGGTACTATGTGGATGGACTTTATTACGATATAGTGAATTAGTGTATGAGTATAATATTTACTCTATGCTACCTCTGCTGGAAGCCTTTGGTGCCGTCGGGGCCCCGTGGCGTGCGTATCACGAGAACCCCGGGCGGCGGCGGCCCCGGGAACACCCCAGACGCAGTGGCTCCTGGTGGTAACCTCGCTAGGACTTTCCTCTCCTTCCCTTTGGCATTATCATTGTGACAATTTTTCACCTTGTTACCATTCTGACTATCGCTTATATTATTAGCCTGCAGTTTCTCTTGCAAGCGGCCCAAGCTGAAACAGTATACATGTATGATAAGTCATGAGATAAGGAATCATGCTGTTATATAAATTCTGTAAAATTCTGTCGCCTACTTGTCGTCTATGACGTCCTCGGGGCTCCTCGCTTCACCGAGTATCCTAAGTCGCGCCTCTTCATACTCTTTTTGCCTTTGTTCGAGCGTCTTCACAGGACGCGCATTACGCTCCCCATTGAGCTGCCCGCTCGCCAGAGATGATGGCCGCTTCAGAATGCGAATTGCTGGCTCCGGCATTACGCACTGGGAACCAATACACGCGCTCTCCTCCACAATTACGTTCGTAACCTTGCAACCTTTCAGTGCCGTTTTCACTGGCGCGGACGCACTTGACATCAGCTTGATCTTCTGGTCCAACTGAAACATATAAACCTTTGTGTGAAGGGCTGAATGGGGGCTGGCGTCGACGTCAGGAATGCCCCGGTTCAGCGGTAGCTAACTTACGCCAATTTCGTCCATATCCTCCCAACTTTCACATACGTCAACTTCATCTTGGGCCGCCATGTTGACTGACTGATTAGAATTGTTGCTATACTAAATTATGTCAACGTTTACACGAACTTTTCGATTTTTGTCATCTATCACTAAATCATTGTATTGAGCGTTGAGCGTAAAGTGTGATTTAAGCTCTTGAGCGTTTTCCAAAATAAGTTTTAGGTTGTCCCCTGTGTTTGAAGTCTAATAAAAAGTAAAATTTATATGTGGTTTATTATTTCAAGGTTTGAAAAGCATTAATACATTTTAAACCAGCAAAATTCCATCAATAACTTTACTAATACTTTGCGTTATATTTAAATAATAATAACTATTTCAAAAACCAAGTTTCATCAGTTTTTCGCTGGTTCCCCCACTCAAGTTCCTCGATGTTAGAAGCGAAGCGATTCTGAAAACATTTTGTACTAGGTTGCACGAATTTTTAGTTGTTTTTAAATACTTTCGTCTCGATGCTCATTTAAATCCAATTTGATTTTCATAAAATATCTTAAAATGTGGTACCGACCGGACATGTCGGGTTTATCACGGCTAAAATTACTACATGAAATTATTAATTTAAATACATAATCTGTAAGCACTTCAATATCATTTCATAAACTATCATTGTCACTTAATTTTATCTTAATATAACACATACATATTTCAAATATGTATAAATTCAGATGCGTAGTACACTTTTTTTTTGAAAACGCCCACGCGCCGCACTTGTTTTGTTGTGACATTTATTCCATAGACATACCTTGTAATCTGTCTGTGATTACATGTTTTTTTTAAATTATTATTGAAGCTTTGGCTACTAGGCCATTAGCTTAAAACGATGTGATTACATGCCTGTTCACCACAGATTATTAAGGTATTTGCCTTTGACATCTGACATTTGGTGACATTTCTACTTGATTTGATTTGATTTACACCGTAAAGAAACGTGACTGAATGCTACTTTAAATTGTGATATTAGTTAAAGTTATGGATAACGAACGATAATGTAAGTATAAGATTAATGTGAATTACAGGAGTATTATTTTGCAATTCAGTTTCAGTGATCATATATACAGTACATACTTATTACAATATTTTGTGAGGTTATGTTTTGAAATCCAAGTGAGAGTATTGTTTCAAATTATGATTATATCTGCTTACAGAAACGGAAAATGGCTTTTAAATCGGCGTTTACGTCTGCCCTTAAGGGTCTGACGGCAGTGGATCCTAACAGCGTCCAATTCTTAATGTTCAACGATGATGATATTAGAAAGCTTAGCGTTGCGAAAATTACCAATTCCTCGTCGTTCGATTCCATGGGCAACGCAACGAAGGGTGGACTTTATGACCCCGCTTTGGGCCCGATACGAGAGAGAAATGACTCTTGCGCAACTTGCACCAACCCACTGCTGCATTGTCCAGGCCATTTCGGCCACATAGAATTACCTTTGGTTGTAGTCAACCCGTTATTCTTCAAAACCATATACACATTGTTCCGCATCAGCTGCTTGAAATGCTTTAGAATACAAATGGATGACAATGTTAAAATGACCCTGTTGTTGCAATTAAAATTACTTGATGCTGGACATGTCACGGAAGCTTTGGACTTAGAGAGCTTCTACCACATTGATTCTAAGGACACCAGTGACAATTCAAGTCCCAGCAAGCCCCCTAAAATAATTAGAAAGTACCAAAAAATGTTAAAGAAAAGAGATCCTCTAGCTGAGACTTTTCAAAACAAAAATTCAGATAGCCTCAGGTCAAAATTCATTAGTATTGTATTTAAAGCAATCAACATTGCTAAAATATGTATGTACTGCAGTAGTCGTTTAATAAAAGTTACAACATCTGACAACAAAATAATGCACAACATAGCCAGTGAAGGCAAAGAGGTTAAGGGTGTCAAAATATTAATGCCAGATGAAATAAAATATTACTGCTCATCAATAGCACAAAATGATGAAGATATTTTGATAAATTGCATTCCTATTCTGAAGCATGCGAAGACAAAACCGGTCACAAACTTATTTTTCATGGAAATCATTCCTGTATTGCCCCCATCTGTCCGGCCCTGCAATGTTCTGATGGGAGAACTTATGGAACACCCTCAGAACAACATCTACAAAGCTATAATGCAGTCTGCTTACAATGCTCGAGCTGTTCTGCAGGTGCTATCAGCTTCAGACCAGCAAAAAAGTGTTGATAGTCTTGAGCAAGCACCACGGCAAGCATATGAGAGTGTCCCAGGCAAAAGCGCACCTGAAAAACTTCATACAATCTGGCAAGACTTACAGAGGCATGTAAATGAAGTCCTTAGTTGTGATGGCCAGGGATTAGCTAGTTTGGGACTCAAACAAGTGTTGGAAAAGAAAACTGGTGTGATCAGAATGCACATGATGGGCAAGAGAGTTAATTTTGCAGCTCGATCTGTTATCACTCCAGACCCTAATGTAGACATAGATGAAATAGGTATTCCAGATGCTTTTGCTACAAAACTTACCTATCCAGTGCCAGTAACAGAATGGAATGTTGATGAATTGAGGAAAATGGTAATAAATGGACCAAATAAACATCCTGGCGCTGAAAAACTTGAAATTGAAAATGGTAGGGTTATACTGATTCCACCAGATTGCATTGAAAAGAGAAAAAGCTTAGCTAAAAGATTACTTACCCCTGATGAGTATAAGAAATCGAGCCTGAAGGTTGTCCACAGGCATTTGGTTAATGGAGATGTTCTAATACTTAACCGACAGCCATCCCTCCATAAGCCCAGTATGATGGCTCACCGTGCCAGGATTTTAAAGGGGGAAAAGACCCTCAGATTGCACTATGCCAACTGCAAGTCTTACAATGCTGATTTTGATGGTGATGAAATGAATGCACATTTTCCACAAAATGAGATAGCAAGAAGTGAAGCTTACAATATTATGTCTGTCAGGAAACAGTATCTGGTACCAAAGGATGGTACACCTCTTAGTGGGCTGATTCAAGATCATGTCATCTCAGGTGTAAAAATGTCCTTAAGAGGTACATTTTATACTAAGTCTGATTATCAACAACTGGTTCTTCAAGCCTTATCAAACCATAGAGGAGAAATAAAGCTGTTGCCCCCTACAATACTAAAACCAATTGTCCTTTGGTCAGGAAAACAGGTTCTGTCCACAGTTATCATCAATAGCATACCTAAAGGTAAACCTTTCCTCACCTTGACCGGAAATGCAAAGATTAGTTCTAAAGCTTGGCAAAAAAATCGTCCTAAACCTTGGAAAGCAGGTGGCACGAAATTAGACGGAAATAACATGACTGAAGCTGAAGTGGTCATAAGGAATGGAGAACTTTTGTGTGGTGTGCTAGATAAAACTCATTATGGTGCTACGCCTTATGGCTTAGTACATTGTATGTACGAATTATATGGAGGAGACAGTTCAAGCGCCTTACTTAGTTCATTTTCAAAGGTTTTTACTTTCTACCTACAATGGATTGGCTTTACACTCGGAGTGAAAGATATTTTAGTGGTGGAGAAAGCCAATAATAAACGAGATGATTATATACACTTGGTGAGACAAGTAGGAAAATTGGCAGCTGCCAAAGCAACTGACTTGCCAATGGATATTGATGAGGCCACACTGAAGGAAACTATTGGGGAAATGATGCAAAAAGATCCTAAATTTAGAGCAAATTTGGATAGGCAATATAAAAATATGCTAGATTCACATACAAATAGTATAAATACTGCATGTTTGTCTGAAGGTTTGTTAGAGAAGTTTCCATACAATAACCTCCAATTAATGGTACAGTCTGGTGCTAAAGGATCAACTGTTAATACTATGCAGATTTCATGTTTGCTTGGTCAGATTGAGTTGGAAGGAAAAAGACCGCCTCTCATGATATCTGGACGGTCACTCCCCAGCTTTCCACCTTACGACGTCTCTCCTAGAGCCGGTGGATTTATAGATGGCCGTTTCATGACTGGAATACAACCCCAAGAGTTCTTTTTCCATTGCATGGCTGGTCGTGAAGGTCTCATTGATACCGCTGTCAAGACCAGCCGATCAGGTTACCTGCAGAGGTGCTTGATTAAGCATCTTGAAGGATTGAGCGTCGCTTATGATTACACAGTACGAGACTCCGACGGCAGCGTGATACAATTTGCGTACGGAGAAGATGGACTGGATGTCCTAAAGGCCCAATATCTAAAAAAGAAACAATTCGAATTCCTCGACATTAACGCTAGCGCTGTTGTGAGTAAATCCGTCATCAAAAAATTAAAAGAAAACGCAGATCTGAAACCTATTGCAAAGGCGCAAAAATCTATTAAGAAGTGGAAGAAAAAGAGCGGCGATCCGACTGAAAAAATACGCGTTAGCCCATTTGCGGAATTCTGCAAGGTGGCCAAACCAAACATTGAATTAGAAGAAATGCCTACCGATCAAACTAGAGATCCTTATTATTGGGAGCTAGAAAAAAAGTGGCGAGAATTAGATGTTGACGAACGTCAACAGTATTCTAAAAAGACATGCCCTGATCCGATTCAAAGCAAAATGTCTCCAGAATACAAATTTGGAGTAATTAACGAGCAACTAGAAGGTATAATTCAGAGTTACTTGAAAAATCGTAACGAAAATCCGTACATGGAAACTACGGAAAAGGAAAAGTTCGTTGAAGTTTTAAATGCGAAATACTTAGAATCAATGGCAGCGCCTGGCGAGCCGGTAGGATTATTGGCAGCACAGTCTATTGGGGAACCATCTACTCAGATGACACTGAACACCTTCCATTTCGCCGGGCGTGGTGACATGAACGTCACACTGGGTATTCCACGTCTTAGAGAAATTCTTATGACTGCCTCGGCTAAATTAAAAACACCTAATATGGACATTCCGTTCAAAGAACTCCCGAACTTAAACAAGAAAGCTGAAAAGCTACGACAGAAACTTAATAGAGTGACGGTAGCCGATGTTTTAGAGAAAATCGATGTGCAGTGCGAAATTGTCATTGAGCCTGATAGAAAATTGAAAACTACTATGCGTTTCTCGTTCCTGCCTAAATCGCAATACAATACACAATACATTGTGAAACCAGCGCAAATCATAAGGCATATGCAACGAAACTTTTTCGATGAAATGTTCGCTACAATTAAGAGGCAGGCTAAAGCGACAAGCGGAGTTTTGTGGTCAGAGGAAAAAGTTAGTAAACAGAAAAAGCGAGGAGATGAAGAAGACGAGGATGAAATGCCGGTGAAAGAAGCTGCAGCGGACCCGGATGCCGATAGTTCGGATGAGGAAGGACCAAATGAAGACGACGATAATACCCAGGTTAGACTTAGTACATCTTTAAAATTGAAAATTTGTTTCTTCAATGAAAATCATTGTAGCCTATTGCCTACCTAACCTTTACACATATAAATGTACTTAATCGTAATAAGATTGAATCTAGATATTCTGGATCAAGTTTTGATCAGTAGAAAAACTGTTCTTGTCTTTTTATAAAACCGGTCTAGTGCCAGTTGGGTTCCGTACCGCCGCACAGTAGGTATATTACTAACTAGCTTCTACCCGTGACTTCGTTGCTTATCGTAATCCCCACGTGAAACTTAAATTCCGCGATGAAAAGTAGCCTATAATTTATTCATCTAAAGTCGCCGTCAATAGAACTGGTGAACTATGTAAACAAATTAGTACTGTTTGACACATAACCTCAAATATTCACCAAGCGTGTTTTTATTAAAAATAAAGTATAATGAATGCTTATTTCATCTTAAACTGAATATGAAAATAATTATAGTGTATTAATTGTTGCAAAGACCTCACTTGATATGGATATCTCTTGATAATGAAGTAATCATGGTGAATTGGTTCGTTTGGTTTTGTTTACATCTCCATTCCAAATTTCATCCAAATCCGTCCTCCCGTTGCAGCGTGAAGGAGTGAAGGAGTAACAAACTAAATTTATCGCATTTATAATATTAGTGGAATTTATTTATTCCCTATTCTGGGTTTCTTATCTAAATAGAAACTAACCTACCGTTTTTCATTTTGTAGGTAAAAAACCGTAACAAGAGAGCAGAAGAGCAAGAATACGAAGATCCTGAATCTGGAGAAGAGGACAAATCCGACGACGAAGTCGATTTAAACGAGGAGCCATCTAAAGATGTAAATGAAGATGAAGACCTAAGCAAAGACTCTGAAGAGGCGACAGAAAAAGATGCCAAAACGATGATGGAGGTTGTTGAAAACATCTCAAACGCTACAAACTACACTTTTGACACAAAAAATCATCAATGGTGTGAGTTAACAGTTCTCTTTCCTATTTCGTTTCTTAAGGTGGACCTGTCTCAAGCTCTAAGAGATGCCGCAATGAAAAGCATCGTTCACGAGGTAAAGAACATAAAGCGAGCGATAACTAACAGGGAAAAAGATGTTCTTTTCCTTAAGACTGAAGGCATAAATATTGTAGAGATGTTCAAATATAGTGACTTGCTACTGGTAAACAAACTGTACAGTAACGATATACACGCGATCGCTCGTACGTACGGGATTGAAGCAGCTAACAAAGTCATCATAAAGGAAATACAGAATGTGTTCAATGTTTATGGGATCACTGTAGATCCCAGGCACTTGACGCTTGTTGCCGATTATATGACTTATAATGGAATCTTCGAACCTATGAGTCGTAAGGGGATGGAGTCGTCCACATCACCGCTGCAGCAAATGTCTTTCGAGTCTTCTTTGATCTTTTTGAAAGAAGCAGTGTTGAATGCTAAGAAAGACAAACTCCAATCGGCTTCTAGCTGCCTCATGTTGGGACAGCCATGTCGAAGCGGTACTGGGGCGTTTGGTTTGCAGAGCCCGCTATTGAGGTAGTAAATTAAGTTTAACGGGATGGACACCAAGGGACTCAGGACCAGTACAGACAAACGTACTGCAAATGGCAGTTCGAGTGCAGTTCTGATGCAGTTTACGTAACTGCATCAAAACATAAGTACGTCAACTGCACTCGAACTGCCATTTTGCAGTTGGGTTGTAGTTTAAACGATGTCCGTCTGTACCGGCTCTTAAACTCGGCATAATGAGTTATATCGACGTCTTTTCAATAGACTTTAGGCGTCACAGTCAATGGGAAGGGTAGATCTCACTATTCCCATTGAGCTTTCCCATTGATGGTAATAGTGATACTACTTGTATCACTATCCCCATTGCGTTTATATAACCGCTACTATTCGCGACCAATAAAACGCTCGGATATTATGCGTATATTTGTTTTTTTGGGTGCAGACTCGTCGTCACACCAGGTTGTCACACCAGTGCCTTTCGACGGAGCCCTGCCTATGGCAGGGCTCCTATTTCTGAGCGATTTGCCCTTCGGACATCTTAAGATACCTAACGAACATAACCTACCTACTTTTGCGGAATAAAAATGATTTCTGACGAATAACCGACTAAAGCGAATAGCAGTGGTGTGACAAACTGGTGTCACCACGAGTCAGCCCCTGTTTTTTTCTGTAGGATAGTATATTATTTTACACCCGACGTTTAAAAAAAACCGCTCAAAATGGGAATAATGAGACATTTTGTAGGAGAACATAAGTCTCGCTATTACCATTCGGCGTTTCGTAATTCAATGGGAATAGTGAGACTGATTTGAAAAAAAAGTGCAGTCTCAGTATTACCACTGCAATGGGAAATGGGAATAGTGAGATCTACCCAATGGGAATGAGAGTCAAACTGCTATCAATAATGTAGTTCGTAAGTACAAAAGTGGACTGTTTTGTATAAGTGACTTTTCCTGTGTGGAACAGCGACGCCAATTAGCGATATAATTATAGATTCATATAGCAAGATTTGGCCACAAATTAATGTTCAGAGTAAACATGACGAAATCCCCTTTTTTTTGCATATGTGAATTTTAAGAGCTTATTTACTGTGTGATTAACCACACAAATAGATAAGAAAACAATCAATTTATCAAGACTTTCGGCTATACCAATCTGTGACGGATCGATCGGCTGATTTAGTGGTGTAGTAAAAATTATTGATAGCATTAATCGATTAGTGTGGTAACGTAACTCTCTGATTTAGTTTGACTTATGATATTATCACTAATGCGTTGCGACTTTTATACATATTGACTAAGAAAGAATAATTAACTAAATAATAATTATGGTAGATACTTACATTTAAGATCGATTAAGCGCGGCTTCGATGAGTGCTGTTCTGTAAATTTCTGTAACGACAGACCATCATTCTGTCATGTTTTTTAAAGACCTTCCTAATAAATATGTTTTGTTTAAACTGGTATTTTTCTTTAGATTAGGGCAATAAATAAAACTGCTGTTCAATTAATAACGTGTTTGTATTTTAGACAAAAAGCTTTTATGAGGAACGTTAATAGATTTTATAAGGCATTTTCTTAGGGATGTTAAAATTGGAATACGAATGGTCCTAATTCAAGGCAGAAATATCTTTGTCTCAGACTCAAAATAGATATCTATAAAACTTTAACAACAAAATAACAATAAAAAGCTAATTTTATGACCACCCCAAAGTGTGTGTTCTCTCGGAACTCATTTTTTATTTCGGCCAATATTTTTGTTCTTTACTACAACATACATAGCTTAAAATTATTAAATATAATGATCACATTAGCTCTGGGCGTGCAGCGTCAAACGACGTCACAAAAACGTAAAACTACATCCGTAATATATTACATATACTTATGAAAAACTTAGTTATAACGACTTATCTAATGCAACAACTCTCGCGTCCAACGAACAGTGAAATTGTACTGAAATTTGTAAATTTTAACGTTGGCAGTCTCTGGCGAGAATTAGGTAAATGTCAATTGCGTTTTTTCCATCAGGTGGGCCGTTTGCTGTCTCTGGCAAAAATAATTTAACAGTAGTTTTTTGAGTCGCCCAAATAAACAAATGCGTATGTACGAGTAGGTATAATGGCACCTTTATAAAACAGGGAGTACCTAACTTATTTATAATGCGAGGGTTGATATACTGTCACTGGCTCGGACGGTAACAAATTAGTGAGCTCGCTGATCTTTTGATACTATTTCTTGATACTCTATAACATTTTATTACCTACTTAGATACTTATAGGTACGTTATTAAGAATTGATTTTCTTTAACTCTAAGATACCTACTCATGATGACGATATACAAAATTATGAAACATTTATCGTGATACAGGGACAAGTCATTTTCAGAGTGAAATGACATCAATTATTAACTTATACATGTCATACATTTTGCTTACCAAGATCAGCGAGTTGGACCCGTTTATACCTTTCATACTTCACTCTTATATACTTACTTCAAGCTTTTAAAACCTATACTATAAACAATACTTGTATGGTATCATAATTAATATAATTATAAATAAATAGCCTTTTCCTTTCCCAGTTCACCCGATGTTGCGGAATAGGGATTGATTGCCCATCATAAAATAATAATTTATTTGCATCACTACAACTTGAGGTATATCACAGCCCGATTGATGTGCGACTTGTAGTATTTTTCTATTAAAATACTAAAAGTGCTGGTGATATCGTAATTATTATAAAAGTATTCTCGTCCTTTTTAGCGACGAGATCATTGACGCTACGTTTATTCAATGAAATCAAATAGAGATTGTTAGGGAGAGAAATAAACAAGTGTTTCAAATCATAAAATCGGGTGAAACTATAACACAACCCAAAATTTCGCGGGACAAATTGATTATCGAATCTTAAAACTTACATTTAAAAATTTAATTTTGTCATTTTCTAAACCTAACGGTCCAAATTGCGTTAAAGTTGTTATTGTAACACTACTTCCGAATTACCATACCATAAAAAGATACAAAATGCTTAAATAATTATTATAAGAAAATAATTTTTAATCATTTTGATGGCATCAAAACAAACTATTTTAACAGGTGGCAACTCTAACGCAATGTCGCTATCTTTGAACTCCTCACTGCGCTGTTTCAGCCTCGTTTGATACTTTATCAGATTGTTTATCTTGTTTCGCTTGTTTTTTGTCAGCCGCTTTCTTCGCTAATGCCTCATCCTCGGAGGGGTTGTCCCATTCTTGTCTCCTACCGGAACCGAAGATGTTGTAGAAAGTAGCAGCGAATATGTAGATCCCGGCGGCGATGTAGAACACTTTCCGCCATTGAGCTTGCGTTGGCTGTAAAATATAAAAATATTGAGTTAACTCTTTCCGTCATAATGGCCACCTGTGATGATCACCTATAATCGGCGTGTTCTTGTTAACGAGCCATCTAGCGGTAACGTGTTATTAACCGGGAGCAATCACATGTTCTAAATGAGCGTAGACAGTGACTGCTAGGGACAAGAGGAAAAAGAAAAGAAAAGCTGGCACAAATTATAAAAATATAGCAAAATGATAGGTAATAAGTTACCTGTTGTTTTGCTTATTTTTAGTCTTAAATAATGAACTACTGTTGAAGCTACTGTCTCGTTTCTCCCTGTTAAAGCTACAGTGCAAAAGTGTGCAGTATACCTATACCTTTCCGAGTTTCTTACGCCGGTTCTTCTCGGGGCAAAGGTTTTATTTTTCGAACCGGTGGTAATGCTTTTTGACATTCATAGGTGCATTATATTATGCCTAAATTGAAGAATAAAGAACTTTGACTTTGACTTTGAGTAACTACTTACTCATAAGGCCAACTGTGCATAGTTAATGGCAATAATGACAAATGGCAGCACCGCAACCGCAAGCTCTTTGACTTCTAGGACGCCATAATTACGGCGTTTACAAGTCTTATATACAAGGCATTCCAGCGCTATTTTTGACCTTTCGTTTGTTCTGACATTGTTAACATTAATACTTAATGATAATGACTTACCTTCCCCTCAATGATGTAACCAGCGACGATGGGAGCCAGCAACCCAGTCAGGTTGGCCAGGCAGTTGGTGAACGCCATTAGAATACCAGCAAAGCGCGGCGAGATGTCCAGATGGTTCACCTGCGATCAGAAGTGGGATTCAAATAAGAAACAAATGGATAGATTCAGAAGTGGGAGCGAAAGTTGATTTAAATTCAGAAGCGGAACTTTTAGTTAAGATTCAGTAGTAGGATAAGTATCGATTAAGGTTTATTAGTTTTATATCTGAAATGGGAGTTATGGGGTTTAGATATATTTTTGTAACTAAATAATACTAACTATGTAATATTACATTGATTTAATAGATTACCTTAAAACCGGAGTAGATACCACCGTTGAGGCCGACACCGATGGCCAAGATGGCGACGGTAGCAGCGGGGTTGCAGCCAGTGTTGGCGGCAATGAAGAGACCAATAGCAGGACCGTATTCACCTGGGGACATCATAATAGGTTGGTTAGTAATTTTGCACAATAAAAGTCCACCAGTGGTGGATCTAGAGGAGAATCATAAAAAGCACTCATACACTTTAAAAATCCTTGTGAAATAACTCATTGCCAATTGAAGTTTGGCTCATATACCATATTCATGTTGTTGATGTCGAGATAGGCCCAGGTTTCCGTGTAATGTTTCGATAGTATCCCAACTCATATCATATTGAAACTCACCGATACTGTTAATAATCTTCCTGACTTGGGTGTGGTTGAAGCGGCCGCTTGACAACATCCAGTCAGCAACGACGGAGATAAACATGGAGAACAGCCACATGCAGAGGTACGGGAGCGCGGACACGAAACCGTTCTGAAAAACGACAACGCTTGAAAACGTACTGTTACGCTAACTTACAGACATCTGCACCCTTACCATGGATTACAATAACGGTACACGCAAGTGGGGTGAATGCTAAGTCCCTCACAGTATTATTATAGAGTGCGAGGGACAGACGATTCGACTCGGTAGCGAGTACGGTATGGCACTGGCTTAGTAAAAAAGGGCGCCCTTCGGAAACATCATCCAATTTGTGTGTGATCACTGAATGTGTTGCCTCGTCAAATATATTTTTACCAAACTAAGCTAACGTCGAAACTGTATCTCGACTCTATAAACAAAAACAACACAACATACCTAATTGGTAGCTTTTTACAAGATTGTGATTTGTGATTGTTATAAATAGCCGTTTTCATTCCGTGCAAGCCTAATAAGACCTTAGATACATCAACACCGACCAAATAAAATGGAGAAGATTTAATGGTACTCGGTTTTGGAATTTCCTTAAATGTTTTGGTTTCCTTTGAGTTAGATAAGTGTGACAGTCAAAATCTTGACAACATAGATAAAGTACTAAGTACCTATATCAAAGTCAGTAGTCTAATAAAAGTAATAAAATATACTGAAATAATCGTCTAGATTTGCGCAAGCGGAGCTTCTCTAATAAATCGAGCTGGCCGCGGGTTCAGGGTTCAAAGCCGGTCAATTGGATGATTGGGTTTATTCATACTACATACTACTGCCCTCACTACGTAACTCAAACTCTGAATTACGCAAAATGTATTTACAGTCATACAGATTAAGGTACAGATTTGAAGCTTAAAAAGGCATGAAAACATTTATAGTGGGAGATTCTTTTTTATTGCACTAGTTAATCAAAATTGTGATCTTTTGGGTTTTTCTTATGATTTTCGCCAAGAATTTGCAGCATGATCGTTAAGTTTTTGAACGCCAAAGCCAGCAAATCACGTCATCGGAAATTCGTGGCAATGACCTCAAACGTCTGCAATTGCCGTCAAACTTCATACGCCACAAGACCTTATGGCGTCTGAGACACGTCATACCTATTACTTCGCCGCTTGGCGTTCAAAAGGGTAGCTGTAGGATTTCATAACTTGAAAATTGTTGTAGGATCTCAGGAAAATTCCCTGCTAGTAATGCAAAAATATTCTCTGGACCGATCTGGGTTTAATTTATGACTCCCCACAGTACTAAGTACTTACCAATAAAAATGCTTACAGCCGTTAACAAAATTCAAAGCTTTGTGAATCACTTTGAAATCTTTCCGCACTGTGCCGGAATTTTAATAATATGAATTAATTGCATTGTAACCAATTTACATTTCATACATTTGTTGCCAGTTTTTCCTGGAGCTACGATGCCTCAGATAGACAGACAGATAGATATGGATACTTGTTATTTTATATAAACGAAGCATTACACAGAATTTTATTTCATCGAAAGTCATTTCTCGCCGCATGTGTTTTTTCGTTGTAGCCACATGTGTAACCTAACCTAACGAAATGAATGCTTAAGATATCGTGAAAACGTCATGGTTTCAGAAGAAAATTATACAATCGGTTAAGTGAAAATCGATAAAATGATCCAGAAGGTCCAGATACTTACGTCCTTGATAGAGAAGTGCAGCACTTGCCGCATGAAGGTGGGCAGCTCCGTCATGAGCGTCTCGTAGCCGTAGTTCTGGCCCATGTGCGCTAGCATGATCGCCCAGAATGGCGTCGACATCAGGATCTTCTTCCACGGGATCGGTGGGGACTGGAAAATGAACAAGGTCATAGTTATAATAGAGGTTATACTATATAATTCCGAAGTTTCGTAATTTCAAACGCAATGTTTTGCTCGTTTTTTTTATGTGGCTTATAAAAGTTATAAATTGAACCTAATCCAACTATGTATGGAAATTAAAATATGTACTCAATCAAAAATAGCTTCAACATAACATAGCTTTCGGAAAAATGAAAATTCCGACAAATTAATATTCGATAAAAAGTAATTCGGACTTTTGAGGTGTGTCATACGATTCTATTGTCAAGAGAATAAGCGCGTTTGTAAAGAATTTTGAGCTCTTCGACTGTGCATATCAAATTCTACTGCTGACTCTACATCTGTTTTCTTGGCTGAAAGTTGAATGTCACCTTTTTACCTAATTACTAGGCCGCTACTGGCCCATTCTCGGTCTTCCGTTCAGGGCCATGTAAGGCTGCGCTAAGCTATCATTGACTCTTAACCTAGACACTTAAATAAACAATCTGATAACATCACACGACGTCGTTAACTTAAGACGTAACTAACTAGGTAGACATCAACGGCAACAAATCTTCCTGATTTAAAGATAGTGCCCATTGTAAACTAACGACGTGAAATCAGCGATGACAGTCATCGATCAACGACGGATGGTAGATTAACCGTCACGCGGAGTGACACTTCAATGTACCTTATAGTAAATGGGTCGTAAATCTTAGAGTCAAGTAGGTTTACAGTGGAGCTTGCTTGTTACGTATCTTTCTAGTAATATCGAAATGCATAGAGTTGACAGTAGCGGTTGACGTAGGTGTACCTACCTTTATTCGATTTTAGAAAATCACTAACTTAGCGTTAGGCAACTTGTCCTGCCCGTGCACAAGAAATTGGTATTTCGAGGTGCATACGCTTCATGAATGCACCTGACACTAGGGCACTACCAACTTCATGTTCATGCGAAGCACCTGTTCATCAGCTAAAACTAAAACCAACCCATATACCAACAGAGAGAAGGGTCAAATTTAATTCCCAAGTTACACAGAGGGCCCTGCCAAGATTCACTACGCTAACTAGCGTTTCTATTCGTTACGTTTTTAACTAATCGCGTCACTGGTAGATCACGTGACTTTTCGTATCACGTCATCTACCCGTGACGCGATTGGTTTAAAATAGAAACGCTAGTTAAGCGTAGTGCATCTTGGCAGGGTCCCTTAGTAAACCCGTCAAGAACAGCAATGTTATGAAGGCAATTTCAAAATACTCACACTAGAGCCGGCAGCGCCCCACAGCGAGCTCAAGATGTACTTCTTCTCCGTCTCCTTGATCTTCGGGCATTTCTCCGGGTCTTCAGAGACGAGGAACAGGAACGCCAGGGACCACGCCGTGCCGATCAGACCAAACACATAGAAGATCGAGGGCCAGCCGCCGGCGGGGCCGTACGCGGACAGTAGACCCGACAGGGGCATGGAGATCACTGTGCCGAATTGGGCTCCTGGATGGACAAATAGCGTGAAGAATTAGTCTTAGGGCTGTATTTATTATCTGATCTTGAGTTAGATGGCCGTCTTAAGATGCCCCAAAGTAAGCGTGAACTCATAGACAACTGTCATCAATTCTCACTCAAGATTAGTATAATATACCTACCGGTCGGTGTCAATAGCAATAGAGACAAACCTTTATAATAACAATTCAAGTCTTGTGTGTTGCTGATCTAATCGGATTGACACTTATGTTAACTACTATCTAACTAATATTATAAATGCGAAAGTTCAATTACGCCAGAACGTCTGAACGGATAGATTATAGTCTGGAATAGCACATAGCCTACTTTTTATCCCGGAAAATTTGACAGTACCCGAGGGAATAGTGGTAAACAACGCGGAAGGAGTCGCGCGCAAAACCTTGTAAGCAGGACGCTTACCGGTCATCGAAATGTAGGTACTTAGGTAAACAAAATTTAGGATCACATGCATAGGTACAAACAGCAACACTCTTAACTGTACATCAGTGGATCTTATTACTAAAGGCATAAGGTCTACCGATGGACAGTTAACAGTGTGGGCGATGGTACTTAGTCTAGTCCAGATATAGGAAGGTCGTTGATCTATATTCTCCAATTCCAAAGTCATACTATAAAAATGCCCAACAGGTATTATAATTAGCAGGCGATTGTCAAAAACAATTTGTTTATCGTTCTGTTTATCACGACGTAAACAAGCAATAGTTCCGAAGCTAAACATTTCGGCGTCAATTAGACGATCAGGTTCGCATACGAAATTGTTACGCAATACGCATACGCCTTAATGTGTTTGCACAAAACATTTAGTATTGTTCGAATTACAGTAAGTACTTAACTAACAAATTAGGTACTGAAACTGAAAAAACATGGTAGCACCATAAGTTCCAAATAAAAACCCACAAGATTATTAGAAATTTTTGAATTTGAATTTTTGAAGCGTAAATGGACGACGCATCCATGTCTTTGCATCTGAATAATAAGAGTATAAAAAGATAAAAAATAAAACTTGTTAAATACCAGTCACTAAAAGAGATAGACCTATAGGTAGTTTATTGTTACAGTAGAGTTTATTTTGACAGTTTATAATATTTTTAATAACGTAAGTCACTTTTTTAATGTAAAGTGTAAAAGGAAAAAAAAACTAAGTACCTCGAGTTCGAATTAGACCGAGAGCAATCAAAACACCAGGTAGATAATAAACCCGAAGGTCCTCCTTCGATCCCTCGATCAATATACTAGCTCAGGATATAATATTAAATCTAACAGTAGTTTAAGTTAACTGAATACAATCCAAAGCAATTAGTATCAAGAGAATCAGTTAATAAAAAACGAGGAAATCGACAAAATGACATAGTAAACTAACCGGCGTATACAGCTGCTCCCATCCGACTTCTCTCGTTGGGAGGGATCCATTTAGCCAACATCGCGTGGGAGCATGGTACAATTGGACCCTGAAAGCAAACACAATGTAAACAAGAGCATTAAGGAATTGCTTAATTACCTACGAAAATCATGGCAAAAAATATAACCGAAGGCCAATTAAAGTAAAAGTTTCAGAAGGTGTGGTGGAGGGGAAATTCTTGGCAGGTATAATGTGTGGTAAAATCCATGTAAGAGCATCGATAGCCTTACCTAATAGCTTAGGGACCGAGTTATCCGAGGCAACGAGTGCTGTGAGAGTCGTCGGTCTTTAGAAGAAGGAAAAACATGTTTGAAATTTGGAAATTTGCATATCAGGAAACTGAGTGTGTTCGTGGGGTAAAAGATCCTTAAGGGTCAAATGAAAGTGCATATATAAGGGTCCATCTATAAAACATGACATGGTTAGATAGCATCAGCATAAGGCGACCAATATTAGCAGCAGTGACATTTGTTACGGTACTTCACTAAATAAACAAACCAAACCATGTGCCTCTGTTATTCAGCCAGTACAAACAGTTTTCTCGAGTTATGACGTACTATCGAACCAACGGAACCCTGACCCACCATGGAACCTTGTCACAATGATTGACGTACGATTGTCGTATAGCTTCGTATGACAGTCCTAACGTCAATCACTGTGACAAGGTTCTATGGTGGGTCAGGGTTCCGTTGGTTCGATAGTACCTATCAGTGTTCTGTTTCTATTAGCTGACGAACACGTGGTTTTTAGGGTTCCGTAGTCAACAAGGAACCCTTATAGTTTCGCCATCTGACGATCTCTCCGCGGTTTAACTTGGAGGCTCTTGGTACTAACTTTACTTTTGGTAATGTAGTTATTTAAACAAATGAAGCATACATACTATGTATATAGTAGTTTTCATCTCATAGTCTCACCTCGCCCAAACCCTGGATGAAGCGCACCAAGATGAGCCACTCGAAGCCAGCCTCAGCAGCCACGGGTACCAGCAGACCGAACACGGAGTTGATCAGCATACCCACACCGAGGAAGCAGCGGGCCCCGAATCTGAAATTATACAGACATTTTACAACCGATCTAAGAAACATGATAGGAATTGCACTGTAGAGGATTGGAATGAAACTTTAGGAACTGGAACTAGCGAGAAAATATAGCTGACAACATAGCTAGATTGTGACTCTTTGCCTATAGACACTATAGCTCGACCACAGTAAGTGAGCTCTCGTAAAGACTGCGTGACGCGGGAATAAAACGCGCTCAACCTGACCAGTTAAAAAATCCCCATCTCAGACTTGTTCCAGTTTTAACTGTATCTAAAACTGTCATATCTACGACTTTGAAACAAAAAAAATAGCGTTGGATTAATACTAAACGCGCTATCAAATTGTATATCCAGCTTAATCTCTTTGCTCAATGCGTATGGATGACGTTACTTCAAACAACATAAAAGAACGATCAAAATACTCATTGTCTTACAGCGGCAAGGTTCTACCTATAATAGTTTTAGAGATAAATTCTAAGAACGTACACGAACTTATATGTATAGGTAATTTTGCTATGTACCTCTTGGATAAAATTCCGAAGGGAATCTGAGTGATGACGTAGCCATAGAAGAACGAAGAGAGGATGTAACCTTGCAGCGTGGAGCTCCACACGAACGAGCCGTCTTGAGACGCATTCTGAAAACAAAGGAATGTAATTATGAATGGTAGCGATTCATCCTTTTAATGGGATTTAGGAGTTTTCCAGCAAAGTAGGCGTATACTTCTTCGGTACGTATAGCTTATCAAAAAAGAGAGTTTGAAGTGTTTATTATTTAGTGGCAACCACGACATGAAGCTGCAATGATTGACTTAACATTTGATGAGATTTATTGTCTTACATGAAATTCACAGCACCCTCGATTTCTCCCTCTCTCCCCTCTCTATCCTTCTCCCCCTTTCCTTCTTGCCGGCCCTTTGTCTCTCCCTCTTTCTGTAATTCCTAATGATAGTAATGATATAAGCGTTTGCCGATGACTATCCATACTGATACTCACACTGCTGCTGTTGGCGTAGGTATCGCCACACTCCGTGTCCGTGGCTTCCTTGTCTACGGGTAGCGCCGTGTGGTTGACCATGGCCACGATGGCCACAGACATGTTGGTCCTCATGATGTAAGCGTTGGCCATGCCGAGGAACAGCATGAAGGTGACGAAGTGACGCCTGCCGAGGCCGCCTGCGGGAACAAGAAGGAAATGTTACTTGATGAAGCAATAAACTGCCATAACCTTATTGCTTTCTCTACTACCTTTATATTGCATTACCTACCTACTTAATTCGGAAGCGTTCATACTAAATTTACAAGATTTGTATCAATGTGAAATCTACTAAGTATATGTACAAACATTTATTATGTACCATTTTATGATGAATTAAATAATTGCTATGCAATTGGGCAACTTGTTTTTGATTGGTTGTCAATCTTGGTAAGTCATATGAGACGTAACTTTAAAGGTGATATAGGTACCTATTACTGGCCGGTAGTGTATTAGAGATAGAGACTCAAAAGCTAATCTTATTGATAGGTATTTTACTTTAAATAGTTACTAGATAGTAATGTAATACGACTTGGCAGTTAGCATTTGCCGAGTAACATTTCAAACAGATCTGATTGAGTAGCCGGCGTCATTAGGGAACTTGGCAAATTATTTATTTCTTGGTTGCCAAGGTGCCAATTAACGTGTTCTGTGTAAATGGAAACTGCAATTATTTTACTGCTGAAGGTCTGTATCTGTGAGTTTAGTGAGGAGGTTACAAGTTTTATACGTAGTGAAAGAAAACAATTTTAGCGTAGTCAAAAGTTATTGTTGAAAAAAAAAACTTGCATTAAGTAAACTTTTTTATCTTAGACCTTGTGATTTGTGGTGGATACCAAGATTAATTGTTAACCAGCGAACCGCCCACAACTGTAGCGATATAGCTTGGTATACTATTTTTTTAGGTCATTCATTAATTTGCGCTTATTGACATACCTATCCAAATTTATAGTGCATCTTTGTGGGCTTCATCCTGCGTTTGGGCGAGGTGAGACTATGCGACTACAACTACCTACTATACCTAGGTTCTTCATTAGTTTAAATACTTTACCAAATGTAAAGTTACAAAAGTACTAAAATATGTACACATAACCCTTATTGCCATAGTAATAAGATCTAAGTACATATTTTTGAGACTCGTGTGTACACATATTTTAGCACTTGACTGTACCAAGAGCCTCTGAGTTAAACCGCGGAGAGATCGACAGATAGACATGGTGAAACTATAAGGGGTGCTTGTTGACTACGGAACCCTAAAAACTAAGTGATATAGTTAGTCAGCCAATAGAAGCAGAACACTGATAGGATAGAAGTAGGTACCCTTCTGGCCACTATACCCTTTTTGGCTACTTTAGGTCGAAATGAGTGTAAAAAATACTCTTAAATTAAAAATAATATTCATAAATAGTTAAGACTGGAGATAAATATAAAGAAAAAATATAAAAAACATTTCCGTATTTTCTTTATTTTTTTACACAATATTACCTATTAGTTAAAATTTTGAGTGGCCATAATCGGTGTAAAGATGGCCAAAACCGGTACTTCTGCCCTACGTCAAATCTAGACGATTTTGTTTATTGGCTGTTTAACATAGCCACAAACCTGAACAAATGAAGTAGGTATAATTAAACATTTCCATTTAGATTTGTGACAACAGAACGGCCTCTATTCAACACGGTAAAAAACATGGTCGTGTTTGAGCGTTATCGCATTGTCACCATTTTAGCTCTTATTTTATTGACAGTAAATCTTATTTTAGTGGCCGACTTAAAAACAATACCGTAACAGGGCAAATACGATTTGAATTTTACCGCCTAGAATAGAGGCGCAGGAAAAACATATAAAGCTTATAAAGGCAACAACGTTATCGCTACTTCCATGTTTTAATATAAAATGTTGTCCACATGGCCTGCACTTCATTGAACCGCAGTTGATTATGACGTCAGCCGAAAAAACCCTTTCCCGTAAATTTCAGCAAACTGACGCCAACGGTGTAAATATGCCAGAGCGTTATTTATCGCCCAAAGTGTATCCTACGTAAGTTCCGGATCGGTGGCGGACAGATATAGCAGCCAAACATTTGGATATGTTTGGCGGGAACGAAGCCTTCGCGTATTCGGTAGAAGGCCAATGATTAGTTTATGGGATGTAAGAATATTAGAGCAACTGTAGTTTTGTGGCTATGTAGTTCTATTATTTATTATGTGATGTACCTAGTTGTGTGGTAGCTTAGCACATGTCCAGCTGCGTGGCGGGTTCCTATTCATTTGGCATCATGATATATTTAATAAGTACTACAGTTATGTCTAAAACTGTGGTGTGTACTTTTCCTTTTTTAATTGCATGTATTTTGTCGCATATAAATGCTTGTTATGTTTCAGCATGTTTTTGAAACTTGTTGTAAGTTTGAGTTAAATATTAACAGCCTTAAAAGTAGCTTAAGAATGAGACGAAATTAACTTATTTAACTAATTAAACTACTTGAATAACGCTCTTTTTAAAAATATCTGTCAGGTCCTACATACAAGTAGTCGGCCTACATGCAAGGAGTAGTGGGAAAACTGAACGATAATTTATGATATTCGTTGTATCAAATATATGTGTTAGATTGCAAATATGTTTATTTTATCACTATCCAAAGTCATCACTTAATTCCAAACTAATTTCCTGTAAGTTTTAAGATACATTTTTTATTTCCGGACGTTCCTTTTTTTCAAATAATAGACTGTGCTGTATTGCTTCATATCAAACTTATTTTTTCTTCAAATCATTTAAAAACGTTTCTAGGACAAGCTTTTGTTGCTAACTGTATTTTACCTTTGTACATTCATAATTTTTTATTCGTCGGGATATTTATGTTCCCCGATGACTCGAAGATCACTGGACCTATTTGAATTTTTTTTTCGTTGTTTCATTGGGTATACTTTCTAGTTGGTCCCATTGTCAACACGTCAGGATCTGATGATGGGATCTCGATAAATCAAGGGAACTCCTTAAATATTATAGGCACACCTACAGCGATTTCGGTATTGTAACACGTGCATTTGCTTTTTAAAAATGGTAGTGGTGGTGGTGGTATGGTGAAGAGGAACTCATAGGAGCATGAAGTATTTAAATATGACTATGACATTCGCGCGGCTTTGCCTGCGGCGAGCTTGAAATGATATAGTTTCTCATTAATTGAGAAGTCGGACTACATAACAGCAGAAATAGGATCAGTAAAAAGTATAAAATTAAATAATAATTATTTTATAAGAAGTTATTTCTTCTTCTTTTGTTGCGTGTTTTTGTTTTTATATTTGCTTATTAAGACCAAAATAACGACTCACAATTCGGTAGGTCTACGTTAAGTACATTAGAGACCTTGTTGCTACTTACCTTCCGGTTCCATACCGATACCATACATTATTTCGTCATGGTATACCATAAAATATTATGGTATGGTAAAATATCTGGTATGGAATCGGAAAGCCCTAAGGTTTAGTTATCTATGTATTCCATTACAATATCGGGAAGTGGTTTAAAATTGTCCGAAAAGACAGATATACGAACGACGTAAGTTACTTATATAAAAGCTTGTGAAAACTTGGTAGATCAGGTAAATTCTTGACAGCGGTTACAGTAGACTAGAGATAGGCAGAGAGTATTTAAGATTCAAGAAATATTTTAAATTACGTTACAGTTATATGGCTTTTTGTGAAAAGGATCACCTTTGCGATTATAACTGGTAGTCAAAATTTGTTTCATTTTTTACCCAGAGTACATTTAAAAATAATAACAGAATACTTACCTACCTTCAACCTCATCACCACTATTTCCTTTTCTCTACAATGCATGGATAAATAATATGTAGGTAGGTACCTAGTCGTTGTAGGGCCTTTTCAAGGCCCTACAACGATTAGGTACGTCTTTCAAAATATAGATCCAGGCTAATAACAACGATTGTTTTTGGCTCACAGTGTTTTAATATAGTCGGTAGCAAATAACGTCATTGCAATCGTCGAAGCATTCCAAATGCAGCGCGTAATGAATGAACGAGACGCCTCATATGGCTGCGGGGCGGGGACACGTTATGTTGTGATAAAAGGACAAAGAAAAGTTTGTTTAGGTGTGGAAGTGGGGTTTTCTCTTTAAAACTAGAGATATTTTAAAAGTAGAGAGATTAAATTGTAGGTACATTAGGTTTTTATTTGCACCAAGGCGTTTGGTTACTTAAATGTAAATTAGTAAGAGTACCCAGCAGGAGAATGACTTTGGTCGGTTGATTGAATTTTTTTTTTGTTTATTCAATCTCTCCACGTCTTGTCGGTGGAAAACTTCATACCCTCAATTTGACAAAAATATAAAACAAGTGAAAAATTATGGTACGTTCACTAAGATGAATACTGTCAAATTAAGGGATAAGGCGGTTTTCCACCGACAAGACAGGACAGAATGAATAAATAAAAATACAAAATGCAATCAACCGACCAAAGTCATTCTCCTTCTGGGTACATTTTACTGTATTATACGTAATCGGAAAGAAAGGTAACGCTAACGAAGGTATATAAGTAAGTACCTGTGTAATTTTAACCTTACAGTTTGATAAAGCCCATTTACGAAAATATAAGTTAGATTAAGTTGGTTTAGGCAGTGTCTCAATCATAATTTAATAGGGCAACACACACGAGTTTCCACAGGTCGCAGTGACGTCACCGCGTACGATAACTTCCCGCGCACGCGCCGGTGACGTGGCATTGCGCAACGTATGAATGGAAGTTTGGTCACCGTCTAGACGAGTAGCAAAAAAATTGGCAAGTATTTCTATTTATAAAGAGTTTTCGTTCTAAAAGATGTCTTTATACTCGTAAATACCCTCCTATCCCGTATATCCAACAAATCTAAAAATGTTGCTTGGGACCGACGAAACAAAGTTTATATGAGGTAATTCCCCTATTGACTTCGAAACGAATAGTGAAATTTGATTAAATATCTTTGAAAGTCATCGATTTCAGAGGATGGAAATTTGGAGACTGATGTAAGTAGACTATTGCCGAAACAAGAGAAATTATGGTGGAATAAAGAATCGTAGACACAATACATATAGGTAAATTAACGTGTTACAGCTTAACAATCTTTTTTTTGGGCAGTCGTGTAAAAAAAACCACGTGACATAGGTAGTTCGTAAAACGCTGGAAACAGAACACTGGTACGAACGTGATAGTGTTGGCTGAGCTACGTTTGTTTGTTTACATTTATTTAAGAACAGTCGCCCAGTAGTCGGCCTTATCTGTACGCTTTTGTACCTTGCCGCTTCAACGCCTTTGACAAATTAGTGCAGTAGTTTAAATATGACGTTAAAGTGACAAGGCACTAAAATATGCAGCTACTTAACGGCCGACCATACTTAAACAAATAATGGAGAGATATAGGGTGATGGCACCTGTAATGGACACTTAACTTTTAATTCAAATTCAATTTCAAATTACATACGGTCCTAAATTGATTCTTGCAAAACAAATGAATAACCCACATAAAATCTTCCGTAAAATAAGAATCAAGTGTCCATTATTCGTGTCTTGTCCATTACTGGTTCCGTCACCCTACCAAATCTAAAGTTAGTACCAAGAGTCTCCGAGTTAAGCCGCAGCGCGATCTACAGATAGACATAGCGAAACTATAAGGGGTCCTTGTTGACTAGACTACAGAACTTGGTCTGTTAGTCCTTGTCCATTACTGGTTCCGTCACCCTAGGTTCATGCTGAACGTTCCGTATCTATCACAAACATATACAATAAATCACAATCTAAACAAACAAAATGCAATTTAAACTGACCTGAGCAAAAACAAGCTGGTGTGAACAGGGTGTGACAAACACAATAGCCGCAACCTTGGCCGCGAAACTAGTAGATATGCTATCCGTACATTCCCTAGGTGGCTATGTATTCGGTTTATTCCATATGCCATTGCCATTACGCACGTTCCTGGTGGTTTTTTACACATAAAAAGGTGTTGTGCCTTTGCAGGGCTAAAAACGGTGGACTGATTTCAATACAGTATTTTTTTATTATATCTGGAGGTGGTTTTTTCCTAACTACAATTTCTCGAATTCCGTACGAACGAACGAGTTTGTATAGGGTACTTTTCAGTGGTATTTTTTGTACTATTATTATTGTTAGCGCCTCGATAGACTCAACGAAAACAGCGTTATATTAAGTAATAACAATTTTAACCCCTCAGATTTTTGACATTACGTCACTTATTAATTCGACCTTAAGTTTAATTTTGATGTACGAAAACTTTGACATATCGCTTTACGGGTAAACATACAATAACAACAAAGAAAGAATTAAACTCTTCTAAGTCAGAACCAATTTGTCTTAAGATAAACTCATTATTATTGAATGTTTCCATGTTCTGTGATATCACTAAAATCTCATTCCCTCAGAAAGCCTTATTACACATTCCTCGACATAAAAATATTCCTAAATGATAGCTATTAACTATTATAATCGGCGATGGCGACGAGACGCGTTACGACAGCTTATTTCGAGGGATAGATTCTGTATACGGATCGCAGCCATAATTATGGTCCTTTAAACGGTATTTTGATACTTATTAATGAAAATCAGGGAAAGGATAGCACTGATTTATATCGTATTAGAATTGCAGGCAGGCCGTGTTTTCATACAAATAACGTTTCTGCCTATACAGTATAACTGTGTATTAGCTAACATCGTACAATTTTATCGCGCATCATCAAAATCTGACGAGCGGATAAATAAAGTGATTAATTGACGAGACATGTATCGTATGACTCGCGCACAACACACATAGATGCATGTATGTTCGTAGCTTATTCCCAACCCATGACGTTCTTTTTAAATATATTTTTCAAGTTATTTTGGTTAGTGCTCTAGATTTCTGGCGCACGTGTAGGAATAAGACAGAAAGAATAGCGAAAGGTCAATGTGTAATGGCAGAAATATATTTACGATAGACTTATTTTCTATAAAAAGTGCATGGCATTAGAAATCACGACCGCGTATCGCGCATATTGAAGGGTACAGCGAGCCTACACCCCTAACCTACGCCCTATTACACGTACACCTGACAATGGCAAGTTAAATGTCAATCCATTGCACTTTACACAATGAACAACTCGAAGCCGCGGAATATCCACTGCGGCCCACGCGTGTACGTACGTAGCGTAGCGTTCGTCGCTGTGGAATTTCGGCATAATTGTCAAGCCACTACAGACCCTATCGCATACAGACAATTATTAGTTCCTTTTCTCGTGACTTGATGCGGGCATCTACCATATTATTATATGGAAGCCCAGCATTACAATGTACATCAAATTAAGAGGCGTATTTGCGTCACTAGAACGAGTTGATCAAGATAATCACCTGTCTGTCCAAGGATGTTTTGACCGCGTGTCAAACCATCCTTGGATGTATTGGTAAAACTGGCACCCTATTCGTACGTACCTAACCTTGGCAAGAAGGTCTAATTCCTCCTAATTAATGGATACAACAAAAACCAAAACGCAAAAAACAAATCTCACAGAATCGTCAGATTAACCGAAGGATGGAAATCTTGGGGTTAACTGGAAAATGCAAAACTTCACAGAGCAGTAAACTTGCTTTCCAGGAAAAAGCTCGTCATTTATTACCTTTACTGATAGCTTATCATCAAGGCCGCTACGAAATCAACAAACTGGATTCATTACTTAATTATGATTACGCTTATTTAGAGTTTTTAGAGATGATTGATAGCATGTCAACTTAATCGGGTGACGTTTGTAAAAACAAGAAATACGTAGCGTCGCGACGGATTACGCAAATGGCATTCGACTCGCCTTTCGGCTCGTTTCATAATAAGATCACACTCGTGTGATTATGTGTACAGTCGCATACATTTATCTTCAAGAATATCATAAGTTTTCTACAATATATGAGAAGCCTGTATCTGTGGTTGCCCGTATCTTAATGTTTGTATCAGTGGCCGATACTTTTATGTGAACATAAAGATGCAACCACATCGACAACCGATGCTTTAATGACATGAAATACTTTAATGCTGACATTAAAAAACAACTACAGATACAGGTTTCTTAATATTAGGCTATTTGCTTATTGTTTCAGAACATACGTAAGATATGATATGGATGTAGATAAAAGATCTAAGTATAGTCCTACAGAGGGAAAGACGGCGAGAAGAAACTTTGTTTTATACTATGTAGAGATGATACGTCATTGATGCGTGGTTGGTTTAAAAAATGTTTCTACGAAATCGTAACAGGAATACTTAAAAGAATACGTCTCTTTCGGAAAATCAAATACAGCCATGGTAAGCTATACAGTGTGTGGCCCAAAACCGGGGCGAAAAAATTAAATGGGGATTCTTTAGAACATTTCAATTAACTATCACAAGAATCGAACAGTACAAAGTCTATAATTTTGGAGAAAACAGCCTACAAAGTTAAAAATCGTAGGTAATGTATTTTCCCGTCGCGATATCGTCGCTTGGTCACTTGGTACGCGGTATGTCTGAGTACAGGGTGCCATTGCCAACACGCGGTAGATTTAGCGGTGTTTGCATTACATTGAATTTGCGATTAAGTTTGTTAGAAAAAAACTGAAAGTTATATTTTGATTTTAATTAGGTAAGACCATTATAATGTAATTACCGGTGATCTATAGAGCCCCTGTTTTTAATATTATCCCCGGTTTTGGGCCACACACTGTATACTTACCTATATATTGATTAACACAGATGTATTTTAAGGGCCAGAATATATTTTAACCCTATATGTCTGAAGGCCAATATTGAAGGCATTCATTTGTTTTAACTGCCACTGGGCCTTTATTGTTGGCGGTAAAACCACGTCGTCTTTGACCTGTTATGGTCTTATGGTAATATGTGTTTTTCCATATGTTTTTAATTCGGCCGCCATTACTGTCAAATAAGAGCTATCAAAACGTTGACAATACCATAACGTCGATAACAGATCAAAAACGATACTGTTCTTACCGTGTTGAATAAGAGGCCCTTAGAATCATTGTTTAAAAATGGATAAGGACCCCCCCCATACATACGATCTGATAAAATTTGCAGGCTGAGGCGGCTTTAAGCGAAGTCCTGTCGTTTTACAACGGAGCGTGTTTGTCTGTAGTGTCATGAAGTTGCAGTGTAAATAAACAATAGACAAATCCTGCGCAACGGTTCCGGCAAAGGCTTATTAGCTATAATTCCTAAAGTCTAAGTGTACTTCATAGTCAACTTTGTAACTTGATTAATTTATTTGTGTCGGCGTTTGTTTGTCGGCAAGCATAATACCTACAGCGTTTCTGTTTTAGCTGAACTATGTAACTATAGTCGGGATCTTTTCGTTTTATCACTCATATAAACAAAGCAATTTACCATTATTACTCCATAATCACGCACTTTTGAAGTTTGAGCATGGCATGGTTATATTATTTATATACAGTCGTACACTTAGTCACTTGGGTCGGTATCAAAACGACTGGATTCTCAAAACGACCAGAACCACATAAAGACTTGATCGCAAAACGACCACATCTGCAAAAAGCCTTTATCTCGTAATGACTTTCTAGTAAAACGACCACATAGCATAAAGTCTGAATATCAGAACGGCTTGCTATCATAATTACTTGTTCGCAAAAAGACCACCTCGCAGAAGGTATACATCTTAAAATGCCCTAATAGCAAAATAACTAGATCTTAAAACAACTTCCTAGTGAAACGACTACAATTTATGGTAGCAAAACGACTAGTTATCAGAATAGCAACAATATCCATCTATAGAGTACTATTAAATAAATATTTTATTTATTTATTTATTCATTTATTATAAATATCGTGCTTCGTGAGCAGGGTCACTACCTCTAGCTCTAGGCTGTGGGAACTATGTATAACTAAGTAAACTATGAATGAAAATGGCGTTCTAAACAAGTTTTTTTTTTGCTCAATTGCTGATTTTTCTAAACTTAGACAATAAAACATATTTATTTCAGATAGAAAAAAATACTTTATTATAACTTAAATTGCATATAACAGGGAAATATGCATACTAACTAAAATAAAACTGTAGTACTTCCTGAACGTAAAATATTATTGGACTT
This sequence comes from Acleris sparsana, assembly GCA_923062465.1. Taxonomy (NCBI): domain Eukaryota; kingdom Metazoa; phylum Arthropoda; class Insecta; order Lepidoptera; family Tortricidae; genus Acleris; species Acleris sparsana. Next base: position 12,899,295 of record OV281296.1, read on the forward strand.
ATACACATTTACACACACACATACACATTTACACACATTTACACATACACATTACACATTTTTAAATTTAACTTGATCTCCGAAATGTTTTGGAGAAATTGGAAACAAGTTATGTCTCCTTCATTAAGCGAGTTGAGCTCATTTTTGTATTTCCGGTCAAAAATAATATCTTTTTTTTTGCGGTACGACGACGTATTACGATGATATGATGCCGATGGAATGATTTCATGCTATTTTACGTACAAGACTAATTGCTACCATGCCATTCTGAGATTAAGTTCATTTGCGATCTAGTTATTTTGATATTAGGGCATTTTAAGATGTATACCTTCTGCGAGGTCGTCTTTTTGCGAACAAGTAATTTTGATAGCAAGCCGTTCTGATATTCAGACTTTATGCTATGTGGTCGTTTTACTAGAAAGTCATTACGAGATAAAGGCTTTTTGCAGATGTGGTCGTTTTGCGATCAAGTCTTTATGTGGTTCTGGTCGTTTTGAGAATCCAGTCGTTTTGATACCGACCCAGTCACTTGTCTTTATGTTTATTTTGAGATAGCCATTTCTATTGATAATATATTATTTTTTTAATGAAAGAACTTTCGGTGAAAATACAATGAAAGCTGACAAAAGGTTGTTATAATATTCTTCGCGTTAAAAAATGTAGGTAAAATGTAGGTATGTGATGTATTTGTATTTATTTGTAAGATTTGTTTGACTAATGACCTAAGAGAGGTTAGGTTAGGTTAGGTTAGGTTAGGTTAGGTTTACTCAGCGCAGTGCGAAAGAGGCAAAACAAACTTTCAAATATTTCAAAAGACTTTTTATTTTAAAAGCACTAATTTATTAGATTTGCTACGAGATGATCGCGCCGAGTGATTAATCCCCAAATCGAATTGGATGTTACGTTTACCCTCCTCTCCTGTGCCTTTGTTTCGATCACGTCAAAGTGTGGAGCAAAAGGGGTTTTTTTTTCAAAGTTTTTTGTTATTAGTGTTTCGGAGTACCTAACCCACCTGTTGGCTAGACATTGCGAGACGACCACTTGGCTACGTGATTTAAAAACTTTGTGTGGTCTAATTTTAAAAAACCCTACGCCAGAAGGCTTAATAAATAATAAATCACTGGGTTTTATTACATTTATTACATCGAGCCGAACCACCGCGCGCATGGTCAATCAGGCGAGTCTTTGCTATACTCCGTTTGTTTAGGTACTTAAAAAAATGTAAACAAAAGAACCACGTTTTATAGTTCGTCAACCAATAGAAGCAGAACACTGATACGTCAAAGTGCGATAAAACAGTTTTGATTGGCTGTTTAACAATGCCACGTGGTTTGGCTTGTTTACATTTTTTTAAGTACCTAAACAAACTAACTATAATAATCCGAAGGGTACCTACATCTGAGGATGAATATGATGATGATGAATATACATATAATAAGCCTTTTTAATTAACTATTATAGGTAACGTTTGATTATTCCCATCATTATTTCATGCTCTACCTAAAGACAATTACAGTGGGGTATTATTTTTGATAGTGAATAAGCCCACCATAATTGCACAAACTCAATGGTATACGGATAATACGAGTATAATGTTTATTAGAGGTATATTTGATTATTTTCTTTCTAATAATAAAACACGCAAAAAGATTGTGTACCGTTGGTACGTTTGTGTATTTTATGTATCATCACGACATGTGCAGGCTAATGCCAAAGTTTGTATTGAGATCCTGTAATTTACTATGACTGTTAATTGTTAATAAAATAAAATATAAAATACCTAAGGTACCTATAAAAAATTACCAAAATATGTAAAATTCATAGAGGTATTTTCTATGTGAATAGCAGCCACTAAACGATGAAAAGTTATTAATGAAAGATCGGTTTATTTAGGTCAGACGAATTAAATACCGCGATAAAATTTATCCGTCCGTACAAGTATAAAATTTACGATTGTCGTATGAATGTGCCAAAGTTACAACACTAAAAGTTGCCGCGCTCGTTGCCATGAACCAAACCAAAATCGCTTAGCAACGTACTTAAATAGCTTAACGCCGACTGCGATAGCAACGTTATCATTGTATTCTTAAATGCCCAGTAATTCTACCGACTAACCTGTTGCACCCTTCGGCCTCTGGTCTTCCAGGCCTGCCTGCTCCCACACCAGCACATGACCGCTTCTCGATACCATATCGCGAAAGGAAAACGCGTGGGAAACTCTACCAAAACTACTTAAAAGAAACCTTACGAATACCGCGACTGCACCGAACGCAACTACGTTACATTACTAAGTGATCCAAGTGAGTTTTGAAAAATGGACATTTTCGAGGGTTGTAAAAGTGAAGTTATAAATTAGTGTCAAGACGACCGGTGCGCGTTTCAGCGAGTTCAGGATAGACGGAAGCGGCGGCGGGGAGGGCAGCGCACGCGCGGTTTGAATGCGGTGACGTCAGCGGGGGGCCTATTCTGAGATATGAGTTTTCGTTACATTATTTATGGTTGGTTTTGGGATTTTTGTAATATTTTTGTAGATGTGAACGGTGAAGTTTTGATGCAGGTTCCTGTCCCACGAATCACATGAAAGCAGTACTTGTCCCTGGTCTGATAAGTAAGTACGTTTATGAATCAAATGTGATTAATGGATATAACTTTACACGCAGAAGCAAGCATTGGCGTTTGAACCGGTTAAGTTAAGATGTAAATTCATCTAAACGTTTTTGGAGATATGCCTTTTTTGCTGTCTGCAACTTTTCTTCGAGAGCAATCTACGGGTTCAAGCTCGGTGATTCTACGTTTATAGCGAAGATCTTAATATGATCTCCTAACGACGTCATATGCTCGGTCAGCTGTTAGCTATCATTATATTGCATTGTGTTCTGCTTTACGCATTAGTAAACCGCTAGTGACCATGCTAGTTTATTCCTGTGAATCTGGTGACCATTGTAAACAAGTGCGTTCAAAAACCTTACTTGGTTAATATCAGCTGTTTTCTGTTAGTCGATAACTCCACAAAACTTGAAAACACAATCAGGGCTTTCTTATCCAATAGGTAGGTGTAACATATTCAATGTTGTAAAGTGTCCTTCATCAACTTGTCGCTCGTACGTAGTTGTACACTTTAGTGCTTTGTCTTTTTAACATCATGTTTGGACTGCTGCACTAATTTGCCAAAAGCGTTAAAGCCACAAGGTACAAAAATATGCAGCTAATAAGTCCGACTGTACTAAAAATAAACTTAATGAGATCGTTCCGCTTGTCTGTCAGAATTGGCCCCTTTTTTTACAAGCGAAGTAGGAAATACCAGGAAACGACTATCGAGTGATACTCTGTGGGTTCAATTAAGGTATCAAATGCTTTCTCACATTAGTAATATAATAATAATTAATTATAAATATTAATAAAAATATTAATTATTATTAATTATTATTATAAATATTAATTATAAATTCAAAAGTTTGTACCTCAGTGATTTAATATATTTGTTTCTCCTTCGCGATGAAACGGATGGATGGATTTTAATGAAATTTGGAACGGAGATGGTTATACCCGGATGTCACGGAAAAAAACAGAGTATTATGTAGTTTATCTCGGGTTAATTATTTATAAAGTCACAGTTCCTGTCAACGTATAATATCCACCAACACATTACTTACTTACCTAAGTTATTCTACGGCAGATACTTAGTGCCGCGAAGTTGTATTTCTATTTCTAACTAAACTGTAACGATAAAGCCACACCGAGCGACAAGCCAGTTGATACACCTAGTGCTAGCCCCTCTGGTTTCCATACTTCCATACTATATTACCTAGACTCGATTTCGATCTCTTGGCTAATATGTTAATTAGGAGATGTCAATCGTCAAACTTTGGCTGACCTCGTTGTAAGTGGCGGTGACATCAAAGGCTTATTATAGGAACTGATTAAAAACGCCATGTCCATATTTTTATGTCATAGGCACCATCGAAATTACAATATTTATTACAAGTTGACGCGGCACTTTTTTTTGTAAAACTGTATAGTATTTATAATATAAAAGTATGGTTCATGAATATACCTTTTACCAAAACTAAAGCAATTCTCATTTCATAAATATATTCTTATAAACGTTTGTGACTACTAACGCCATCTAGTGGTGGTGTGCCAAAGTTAATAGCTCGCGACGCTGACAGGTAATAAGCGATGTACACGGTTAACTAGTCCGGCACGCAGTCAATAGGTAGCGCTAACAGTAACAGGGAACGAAGTTCTGTCTACATATCGTACATTTTTATTAGTAAAGCCAAATAAGTTAACCACCAGTAACCCAAAAAATGACAAAAAGTATAATGATTGAAGTGCCTATCATACTTATAAGGACAAAGAAAAATTATTCAAATAGCATTTCGCATAATATATCGGTGAAGAAAAAAAACTGACACCCTCATCTTACAAAAGAGAAATAGTAGATTGTGTCACACGGGACCAAATGACATATTTACGGCGAGGGCGTTCATTTAATCCTGAACTAAGCAAAGGATTATAAATCCCGAGCGTAGCGAGGTATTCTAAAATAGAATCCTTAGCGTAGTGAGGAGGGATTCAAGTGTTAACGCCCAAGGTGGAAATAATTATGCTACTGTGTGACACATACTGCTTTTCACATCACCTATGAGGAAAATAAAAGATCTGAAACAAATTTAATTATTTATACTCTCTAAAACTGTTGAAATTAACAAATTTAACAACGAGAAATTATCAAATTTAACAATAAATCTCAAATTTTGCAACGAAATTTCCTTGGTCAGAAAACTGCCACTTTGATCCCTCATAGCAGGGAAGAAAAATTACCTTTCCGAATAGGTTTAGCTTTTAATGCATTTTTGCAAAGTGAGGCTGGTTCAAGTGCCATTAAAGGGATCAGAGTCAGATTTGCCTGAAATCCTTCTGCCAATTCTGCAAAATCTGCCAATTCCGAATATGTAACTATATCACTTTAAATATTACATTTTGGTTCCTCGCTTGAATATCATTTTGCCTATCATACGTCATTTTTAAATTGTCAATAAATTGGCATGTTTTTAAGCTTATTGGCAACTAGACAGACGGTAGTGTATTTTTTTTCACCATGAGTGCTGATAGTTCGATCGGGTCGCCACTTTCCCGAACACATGGTTGAGTGACGCGATGGCTGAGATACGCGTCATACTCGTGAACGGGTGCTGTTTGCGAGGTCCGGTCTGTTCACGTTTGGAAGGACTGGTGTTCAATTAAGTAATTATATTAGTTATGGCTTTTGACGTAGAGACCTCGTCGTGTTGTTCTCAGTCTTTTTTTTTAAGGTTTACTGATCTCTCATTTTTAATAATTTTAATTATGCTAGTTTTTAGAATTTATTATTTATTACTTTATATCTTAATATTACTTAATGTATTTTACTTTTAAGTATTATTGTTATTATGAATGAAGAATGACCGCCTGCTAGAATTTCTTGCGGAGCTTCTCCGCAATGACGGTCTCGTCCGAAGCGCTGGTAGATTCACTCTATATTACCGACGTGTAAAAGAGCCCTCATGTGGCCTATTCACTGAATAAATATTTTGAATTTTTAAATTTTGTTCCCTGTACGATTGAAAACGCAAAAATTAAGTTCAAGTTCGTTTTTTTAATCCGTTGTAGTCCTACAAAAATGGTGATTCCTAACCACACACAACGCCCGTCTGATAACACACAAGTATTCAAGAATATTAAGCAAAATAAAAATTGCTTTGAATGGCGCTATGATTGAACAAGAATGTTATTTTCCAAAAAAAACCTAAATATCAAAAAATCTCGAAATGCGTTTGACCTTTACTAAACCTATTTTAGCTTTTTCATAACGTCCTAAGTGCCCTATCCGTAGTTCAAGGGTTATCCACTCAATACACCCTGTATAAATGGTAGTCAATTCGTTTTTCCTTTTGTGTCTGTTTTGATGTTGTTTAATTCGTTCTTTTATAATCGTTATAGGTATTAGAGTATATGTATCTACCTATGTTAATTTTTCGTTCTTATTCACCTACCCTGTGTTTACTTTGCAAGGTCAAACTTAAGTAGCTACATAAAGAGCCTGGGTTGTTATAATTTTAGTCTTATAACAACAGTAATTACAAGTCCTATGAATCGGAATTTTATAATGTATAAGCATTAATCACAGATAGAGGTTGTTACACAGATTTAAAAGATAATGCCGATTTATTTCGCAATATTACATTTAGTGACCGCTGGAGTGTGGTGTCCGAGTAGATTGAACCTACATGATGACCCATATGATGCTTGTTGTCCAATCCCATAATGAGCTTGCATGAACGTCCAAACCCTTAGGATGTATTGTGTCCAGCATTGGCAAAATACCGCTACCATCATAATATCCATGAAACGTGGAGTTCATATGCATATATTTAGAAAAGGAACAGATACGAGTAAGTTTAAAGAAATAACAATCTTTAGTCATTATCGTATAGACCATGCAATGCAATTGGGTGAAACATATCCCTACTTATAAGAGTGTGTATGAGCAAGTGTTTTTTATACTTGATTTTTATTACGTACCATGTCACAAACGGTAAGTAATTGTTGTTTGAAATAACAAAGACCTAACATAAAGGGGGTTATTGCCCAGTAACTAAAAAACAAGGTATTGCTAATCAGTTCTATTTGTAAAACAGTATACATAGGAAAGATTACAGAAACGCATGCTTTGAGCTCTATAGAAAAACTGAATAACAGTGCTGAGTATTTTGTCGTACCTACATCATAACGTTAAAACCAAATAAAAGCCAACTTTGGCATGCTCAAATCGTTTGTTAATCAACAACAGTACACCATAAGTTCATCCCACGCTGTTTGATCTAGGATTAGGCAGCACTATCGAGGATCAGCAAATTGACAAAATGGCACTTTAAACCGATAAGTCAATGTTGTCTCAAGTTTTAGAAGGCTATGCAAAATTTGTAACATTAATTACAGATTAAACAAGAGTCACTTCTCTAGTGGTCGTTCGTTGTGCTCATCTCTTACTCACATATGCATACCTAGTACCTACCTAAAATGCTAGTAGGTATAGCAAATACTATTTAACCCTAAATGTATTTAATCTGTGTCATAAATAGTAGAACACACGTTAGCAGTCTGCTACTGACAACAGCAGTCAATCAAGAGAAAAAAAAAACATTTTGGAGTAAATACGAGCATGCATCATTCAACCACGCATTAAGCACGATAGACTTGCGCAGGCGCTCTTTTAGCACATCATGGCATTAAAAACCTTACCTACATACAAATTAAGCGTATTCATTAATGTATGAAATACAGCAACTGTCACTTGTTTTTCCACGAAAGCCTGAAACAATGGACTTCGACCCATTTACTTATAAGAATAAGGTTTACTCCTCCATTTTTACGACAATGGTAGATTTGCACAAGTGTTTGCGAATAAACAGACTTGGCAATATTTGCCGTAGGATGAGTGTAGTCATGTTTTGTTCGTGATCGTCTCGCCAGTTTTCTTTTATATATTTATTTGTGCAACAATAACGACATGCAAAGTTTCACGGAAATTAAGATGTGTCGAATCGATTTCAGTGACATTCACATTACTTATTCATTTGCATATTATTCAAGTGAAACGAAAGCGTGTTTTGAATTGACTGGACAGCGACTATGCTCACGTCTTCGTATTTCGTACCCGTAGAATTACACAAATTACCTCGCTTCAAATTAGATCTTTGGAATTACTTCACCTCAGGATTATTTTCACGAAACTCGTTCTAAGAGCGTAACTAATGAAATTCCTTTTTTCTACGTAGCCATACTCCGTACAATTATTTTACGTTCAGTCTGTCAATTTTATAAGTACCTAGGTACAAGTACGCTCTCAGTATCAGGTGAAATATCAAATATTTTAAACTTTCTCGAAAATTAGTCAAAGAAGATGGTGAAATCCGCACCAAAATCCATCCAACAGTTCCAGAGAATTGTGCAAAAATTAACAATGTATCTACTTTTATAAACCAGAACTTGGCGTTACACTGCAATGCACATAATATGTCCCAATAGTGGTTTGCCTAAATAGGTCCACGCAATGTAACGTAATTTGAAAGAGCGCACGTAGTTCTATGAGTGATAACGTAAATGGTAGATATGGGTTTTAGAAGTAATAATGAATCGATGCGGCAACGAAAATGTAACCTTACTACTAACCTCAGTAAGGTATATGAGGAAAGCAGTCACTCACTTGACACATTTTAATCAAAAGTTAATCTCCTAAGGCTGAAAAGGCAACAATGCTGCGGTTTCTTCTTACACGTCATCAACATTGCGTATGGTACTCGTCCTTCATGGATCAACCATCGATGTCCAGAAGTTTCAGACAAAAAGTCAAAAAAGACGGATTAACAAGGTTTTGTTTACAGAGACAGTAGGATAGTAAGTTAGACAGGAAAGGTATATCTTAGACTGGAGGTTACAGCTCTAGACTAATTCAACAGAGACACAGTCGTAATAAAACGTAACATGGAAAAGCAGTGGGCTTCTCCTATGATATGCGAAGTGATCAATTTATCGTATTCTTACTTACGTTTTTGGTTCACTAACCTAACAAGCACATCTATCTTTTACACTTATCTAAGGCAATCTCCGTAAAACCACATGACAGCTACAATAATTTTAGCAAATTAGACATATTTAGGTCACAACGTTATTATGCTGGATTTAATAATTTAGCTAGAAACTAGAGTTATTACAATTTGTTGTATAAAAACAAAAAAACCAACTTTTGAAATAGTGTAGCAAAAAGTAAAGGTGCAGTGACCAGGATTCTCAGTCTTTTAGGAGTGATCTTAAATGTTTTAAAGATTGTCAAAAAACCCGGTGGAAGCGCTAAATACCCGATTATATTCTAATTGAAAACATCTGCTTCTAAATTAAAAAAGTTAATTTTTAAAGCTTTTTATTATGAAAATGATTGATAGTTTATTCAACCACAGTTTATATCCGTCAGCGTCAAATTGTTAATCCTCTTATTTATCTAATGGGTGTTTTATTAGTGCCACAAACACCAACCAGAGGTGTATTTATAGTGTCGCGCCACGCCTGTCCGTCTGTACTCTAACTGGCATCCAGATTGAATAATAGCCTCATCGAGATATCTTTTTGTTGTCACCGGATGTATACGCCTAACCTACCTTACATACATTCAGGTACGTTTGACTCATCAGTTGATCTGTTAGAATATCTTACTAGTTCATGAAAACAGAACAGACATACGAGTACATAACTGGATAAAGGCCTTGACCAAGGATCGCCATTAGTAAAGACTGGCCAAAAAGTTCTCCTATATAATGAGGTGTTTGAAAATAATTTTAAAATAATATATTCAAACCTTTGCCTTTTTACAATACTAATAGTTACTTTTGTTGATTATCTTCATCAGGTATCAATTATTTTGCTATATAATGAAATTAAGCTACTATATACTTGTTTGGTTTTAAAGGCGTTATTTTTGAAAGTGGTAAATAACATATCCACATTTTATCCTTCCATGCATGAAGAAGAATAGTTAACTGCGCACAAAATCGTCATTTAAATAAGGTTCAGTGGTAGGACCTTGTGCAGGGTCCGTCCGGATCGCTACCACCAAATTATCCATTAACCTACCGCCACACAGCAGTGTTCGCATTGTTCTGTTCCGGTTTGGGGATAAGACAGCCGGTGTAATGACTAGCATAGAGGCATTCCATCAGTAGTCCTCAGGGTTGGCAACGCATTTGCAGTCTTAGGCTTGCAGTCTTGTGAATGCCAATGTCTATGGGTCACAGTTTCCATTTACCATCAGGTGGCCTGTGTGCTCGATTGCCTTCTCTATGCCATAAAAAAAGGTTGAGTGGCACGGTCAGCTTCCCGTACAAGAAATGAGAACGATATTAAATTTGATTTTTCTGTTTAATATTATCTAGTTAATCAATCCTACTCCAAATCCTGTTTTCCATAAAATAATTCATTTGCATTATTAATATATTTGTTCAGTATTTTGCGCACTGATTGAACGGTACAGTAGGCATCGACTGGGGCCTAGTCAAGCATAACACTAAGTAAGCGATTTTCGAAAATCTACATAATGTATCACCAAATATACATATATCCCCTTTGTACACATCTCATACGATCACCTACAAATATGACTCACCAAAATTTACAACCAATCAAAAACCAGTTGACCAATTGTATTGCTATTATTCAATTCATTAGATGATTTAATAAGGTTAAGTAAGTATGGTATATAATATAACAAATGCTTGTACATATCGTAGTTTTCACGGAGGAAGTACCTATAAATACATAACCGACGCGTTCATACTAAATTTACAAGATTTGTATGAACGCGTCAGCAATGGTTTTTTTAAATACTAATGGTAATCGTATGAAATGTGAATACAAAGGGGATATATTATTGGCCGGTACTGTAAGCTGAAGACCACTTATGTCAACTCCATACAATTTGAGTCGATAGAAAATAGAAACGGCTTGCATCTTGGCTACCTACTTGGCCCTCTGAATCCAGGACTCGTATTGAGATCAAGACAAATCCGGACGTTATCCGCCCTCAATTATCCTACAGTATTGCGGTACATAGACAATGGACAGACCACATTCTGGCACGACGGTACCGTTGCTGGTGACACGAGTGACAATGGCGGCACGCGACTCGGCGACACGTGCTCGATACTTGGATAATCGATTCGAATCGAGTCGATGAATGGCATTTGATTATTATTCCGAGCCGTTAGTGTAGTGGGCTACGGAACAGTGGTGTAAGGTGACCCCTTTTCATTGTTATTAGTTATTAGATAACAACTAGTTAAAATAATTGAGAATATTCATGACATTTTTCACAGTTTTAATAAAAGCTGATCCATGTAACAAACAGTCGAGAAAAATCATTTTTTGAATAGCTGTATAAATAACCAAGATATACCTACTCGTACCTAAGCCAAAAAAGATTTGTTCGTATCTCATTCTAGCAAAAGAGAATTTAACATGGAGTTAATATGGCCGACCTGTTACATGACGTCACAGTCGCATATCGCATTTCTCTGTCTAATAGCTATTTAATTAGCAGTTTAAAATACTCATTATCATCTGTATTTCTTGGCCGATTTTAATTTTAATTTCACTAGTGACCTCTATGGCAGTATTTTTATATTTTGTTGAGAAATGCGATTAAAAAAATCCATGCATATTTCCTATTCTGTCGCTAGTATCTAGTAGCTGACAATCATAACTTGAGCCTATAAGCACTCGTGAGCATTATGCCTGGTTAAGGATCTTCGGCTTCGATAAAGCTGCGATGTCCGACCAATGTCTAAAGGTCATTAATAAAGGTGCGTCCGCACCGCTGCTTAATGGTGCGTATATTACGGTGCGTCAAAAATGGCGCTATGTTGTTACTATGACCCCGTCTTTTGTTTACGAAACGACACCGTATTTAAGGCATCTGTGGGGTCGCACCTTAAACTGATCCTAAATCAGATGCGTCGGAAATGATGGTCTTCACAGACGCATATATGTTCGTCGGTACTCTAAAGCAAGATCCTCTACAAATTCTTCAACAGCGCGGAGTGCGCTGGTCAACCTTTATAGCGGGTTCCCACTTTTGAGTGGTGGACCAGGGGACCCGATATTTTGTCGGACACCGGATAAGTGCGAACCCGCTTTACTCTCGAGCGTCGCTAACTGGAAAGCTTGGATTTTGTAGAGACCAGTAACTGCGGGTTCCCATTCCCGCTTGTCGGTTATCGTATCCGATAAAATGTCGAATGTTCTGGTGGCAATGCATTTTACATGAGATTGGTCGACGGATTCATATAAAATGTAACACCAGACATTTTGTCTTATCCGATACCCGACATGTTGGACCCAGCTATGAGGCGATTCTCGGTCGCAATCGAGATGAATTCCTATACGAGAATTTACATCCTTTTGAAAATTCCTTGGTCATAATATCTGTGAACTTGTCCTTGTAACCTTTTTGATAATCAATAATTTTGTTTTATTACCTACTTAGTACTTATTTAAATCAGCAGTAAATCACCATTATGACTACTTTGTTCAAAGCGCCGGGCTAGCGTGTTGATCACTGTTAGTCTGCAAATCAGAATAATAATGAACCACTTACACGCGATGCGAAAATATCACCTTGCCTGTCATTTATGCCATCCTACTGGTTTTATATTGTGAAATCAACAGATAAAATGTTCGTTTTAATAAATAGGTTTGGATATTTGCTGGCTTCATTTGACAGCTTGTAGGGAGAAAGCTAGTGCCTTTAATAAATAAAAGCTTTTAACTATCTATCTTGCATGTACAAACTCTTTTTAGCGTTCGATAACGTAAAAAGTTCGAGGTATCGTTTAGCCAGTATAAAATGCTTTATTTAAACAAGTAGGTAATTACATTTGACATTTACACACGACGCGACGACACGTTTATCCTAGTTGTTAACTGACACTAGCGACGACTCTAGCGGTCCTGGGTTCGAGTCCCGCTAAGGACAATTATTTGTGTGATGAGCAAGAACATTTCTTTCTAGGTAAAAAATATTTTCTATGTATTTCACTATATATACAGGTTATAGATAGTACAAGTCGCTGAGAAGTCAATCCTGACAGCTGTATTCGCAGTACAATTTATAACCTATTCTTGGGTTTGAAATATTTATTTAGATAAATTAATCGCATAAAACAGAGAGCCCGGCAATATCGACAAAACGTAACGCGTTTCTAGTTTCCACCCTGTATGTATAGCACCGATTTCCTAATAAAACCACCAAACGCCTGTTGACATCATACATACATCATACTCCGAGAAATGACATACAAAAGACAATGACATATCCGTTTGTAAGAATAAAGAACAAAGCGTGTGATGTCTGATGTGTTTATTAATTCCCGTTGCGGTAAATACCAAAACCTCGGTAGGTGGCGCGATGAGTGTGCTGGTAAATTCGGAACCGGGCTTTCCCTGGCCTTATTGTCATTCTAAACGCGTTTCCACGTACAAAATTATCATCCTGTACATGCCTGTAAGCTTGTCAGCCAACGATAAAATATTTTTATTTGATTACTTCGCGACAATTTAGTCCAGTATAGGTAGGTACGCGACGGTAAGAAAAAAAAAACCGGCCAAGTGCGAGTCGGACTCGCGCACGTAGGGTTCCGTACCACTATACATCTAAATAAATGTTTTTCTTTATTCTTTATTATATTGGAGTTGATTGAATGAAAGATAAAATGCGGTTTACGATTTATAACGTATTAAAAAAAACTAATTATTAGATCTCGTTCAAACCAATTTTCGGTGGAAGTTTGCATGGTAATGTACATCATATATTATTTTTACATTTATCATTCCCTTATTTTAGAAGTTACGGGGGGGGGGACACACATTTTTCCACTTTGGAAGCGTCTCTCGCGCAAACTATTCAGTTTAGAAAAAAATATATTAGAAATCTCAATATCATTTTTGAAGACCTATCCATAGATACACCACACGTATGGGTTTAATGAAAAAAATTAATTGAGTTTCAGTTCTAAGTATGGGGAACCCCAAAAATTTATTGTTTTCTTTTCTATTTTTGTATGAAAATCTTAATGCGGTTCACCGAATACATCTACTTACAAAGTTTCCATAGTATAGCTCTTATAGTTACGGAATAAAGTGGCTGTGACATACGGACGGACAGACATGACGAATCTATAAGGGTTCCGTTTTTTGCCATTTGGCTACGGAACCCTAAAAACAGCGTTCTGTTAAGAGTTCGTACGGTCGCCAATATACAAAAGATGTCAAGAAATATCTGAAATCGACTCGATTTGTTAAAGGAGTTTTTTATTATTTTTGAGCACCATGGTGGTGAAACACATTCAAGGGCTATCATAATATAGACTTAAGCTGTAAAAAATATTTAGTCTATGGGAATTTTGTATCAATATCATGAATGCATACTAACATGTGAAGCAATTTTGTAACTTAGTTGCATAAACGTTCGTGTTGTCTAATTCTTCGGCAAATAAGAAAGTGAGAGAAGCAGTCCTAATGGCACATCAGTCCTAATGAACGTTTGTGAACTGGATGTACTTAAGTGTTATCTCGATATACTAAAAGTCATAGTCTAAGTTTTGTCACAGAACTTAATAGTTGTACAATTTAAAAACTGGTCGTCTGCGAGAGCCCTTATGCTTTCTTTGCATTCGTCGCAATTCATTTAGGGTGGCCGTATCTTCGATATTTAAATTGGGTCAAAATCAAAACACTAAAATGTGCAACTGAGGTAGTAAATATGTTACATCTGGCAATCGTAACATCGTGACAATAAGATCCTATGTATTTTTACCCCAATGCCAAAGAAGGTGGCCGAGTGTACCTGAGTACTTTCAATAAGAATTAAAGCTTTTGCTTTAATTCTTTGGCCAATTGGAAACCTAACAAAACTCTATACCAACGTAGGTACCTATAAGGTATCGTGATAAAAATACAATATATAAGTATATATACATATTACAGTAGCCAGTATTATTCACATATGTTTTACTTTCTGTACTTCCACAGTCATCGCTCAACCCTAAAAAATAAATAATGCCATCGAGATAACAATTATAATATTAAAGTACAGAAAACCAGAAACCAGAGTTTTATTAACCAATTATTTTTTCATTTTCATATTACTAAAAAAACAAACATCCATATTTAAGTCGCATTAATATACTATACACACGCAGCTGGATTCTAAGCCTTGCTTTTTGTTATTAGTCTAGATATTCCATAAATGACAGCAATTATGAAACTACCTCAGTCTTTTACAAAATTTTATAAAGCCATTTTACGATAACCGAAATTTTCCGAACTTTTCAGGTATACTGGCAACCCTATCACAAAATCAAACGTAATAATACTTAAATCATGTGCTATTATGTCTCACTCTAATCAAATTATGTCGCACTCTAATCAAGTTCGCGGCTTATACTTAGTCCAGTAGCATAGCATAGCATAGCATAGCATTACCACTGAACCTACCGTCTGGTCATACTCATAACGTACTAGTGGACATACATTATTAGCTACTTGCGGGGACAATCTCGTACTAATTGACCTAGTCCCAAATTAAACTCTAGATAACTCGTGTGCATAATTATCGAAAGTCATTTTTATATCGCCGAGAACATTAACTTCTCAGAAATTTTATATAACTATAATTACGTGTTGGTTAGAGTAGGTTAGTTTAAAAAATAACCTGAAAAAAAAGCGTTTCATCAAAAACATACTTGAACAAAATTATGACTTATAACAGGGAATTTGCATGGATTTTTTAAATCTGAAAATACCGTAAAAAATATCACCAAAAGTGAAACTAAAATTAAAATCGGCCAAGAAATACTGATGATGCTAGCATTTTAATCTACTAATTCGACAGTGATTGGATACTCGGATAGAGAGATACGATACGCCTTGTGACGACATGTAACACGTCGGCCATATACCTAAACCATGTTTAATTCTCTTTTGCTAGAATCATATTTGGTTATTTTTATAGCTATACAAAAATGATTTGTTACATGAATCAGCTTATATTGAGGCTGTGAAAGACTGTGAATATTCCCTATTATGACGGACAAGACGCACAGGCTCATGTGAAGTCCCTACACAATTCCACATTCGCGATGCAAAGTACGATCCCAACCGACTACGACTCCAGGTGCAAGGCCGCAGCATTGACATTCATTACCGACACTCAGGCGAACTTAAACGTTATGTTACCACCACAGCGTCGTAGTTGGTCTGGCTAGACTAAATAAGTAGGTTGAACGCAGTAATTCTCACGGTGAAACTACCGGGCAAGTTAGTAAGTGCTGAAAGATGGATGAACACGTAAATTTACTTACTGATTTAAACGATGGGTTTCTTAAGCACACTTTGTTGTGTTGTCTATATCGGGCTTTCTTACTTTTTCAAGATCAAGACAAAAGACAAAATAACCCTAGTCTAGTCTAGTCTAGTCTAGTCTAGTCTAGTCTAGTCTAGTCTAGTTTAGTCCTAGTCTAGTCTAGGCTAATAACTATATAGGATAGAAAAACCAAAATGATAACCCAATATTTGTAACTTACATAATAATAATATAATAATAGATAATAATAAGCCTTTTTTATTTCCTTATCAGTTATAAGTACAATTACCTTATTACTAAGATGTGTTAGTGCTTAACTTACTTTAAATTTGTTAGTACTTAGTAGTATTTTAGAAGTGTTTTTTTAAATCTATTATAGAAACCCCTTCTTGGGTGTAGGCCTCCTCCAATTCGTTCCTGATTTCTCTCTCCTCCACTTTGTACATCCACTGTTTCCCCGCTAGTGCCACTATGTCGTCGCTTCAGCGCTTTCGTGGTCGTCCGCGGTTTCTCTTACTGCCAGGTCCCGTCCATAGAGTCGCCTCTCTATGTTTGTACCTTTTAGGCCACGTTTTATGGTTCTTCTCGCGATCAAGGGATAGAGTGAATACTTACCTACCTATTTACACTTGCATGAGGAAAAAAAGGAGAGCAACTATGGGTTTTGTGAACCTATCTGATGTAATTGCTGAAACCAATCAAACGTGTTAATAAATAACTAAGTCAAGAATTTAAATAATTGACCACGAACGCGATGAATTACTCATTAACTTAATTATAAAACTAATTAGAAGAAATGCCAATGTCGAACGTAAACAATCAGAAATAAATATATACTGGTAAATAGGTAAGTAAGTTTGAAGGTATAAACGTTTATTAGGTACTGTAAGTATTAGTGGAGCATCAAAATAAAATCTCTGTTAGGTACAATGCATGTCATTTTGTAAGATCGATCACAAAAAAAAACGGTTTTATTTTACTATTCATGCTTGTTTGTTTGTCACTGAGTGTTAGTGGAATTATTTATGTCAATTTTATACCAGTTATACGAGTACCTTTTTGATATAGGGTGATATTCGGAATACATAAGTAATATGTAAACCTGAAGTTACAATGGGCAGGCCACATAGCTCGGAGAACTGATAACCGTTGGGGAAGAAAAGTTCTCGAGTGGCGGCCCCGCACCGGTGGACAGAGTGTTGGACGGCCTCCCACCCGGTGGTCTGACGACCTGGTTAGGATCGCGGGGAGCCGCTGGATGCAAGCGGCTCAAGACCGTGACTTGTGGCGCTCTTTGGGGGAGGCCTTTGTCCAGCAGTGGACGCCCCCTGGCTGATGATGAATGATGAATGAAATGTAAACCTGATGACAGTTTAATACGATGGTAAAATGTTGATGATGTCAGACGGTGGTCTTGAATCACGTGGTTGTGAAAAAATGGAACAATCAGCTAAACTTATTTTTTTTAATATAATTTATTTCCTTGACGGTAGACCTATTGCATTGTGGATTTGTGGGAATTCTGATTTGTGTTTGATGTGTAAATTGTAGCGAAATTAGATAATCACGATTGTATTTTTGATAAGTAAAATAATTTGCTTTGTATTCGAGCATAGTTTAAAAATATGAACAAATTGTCCACTTTAGACAAGAATGGTTACATTACGTGATCAAAAATAGTAGTTCCGGAGAGACCTCTTCTTCTTCTTCTTCAGCATATATCTGTCCACTGCTGGACATATGCCTCTTTCATGGATTTCCATGTAGATCTGGATGCGGCGGTTCTGGTCCAGGTCGGCCCTGCCGTCTTCTTTATATCGTCCGACCATCTAGCCTGCGGTCTCCCAACACTGCGCCATCCCGTGCGTGGTCTCCATTGGAGTGTTCGCTGGCTCCATCTGTCATCGTCTCTGCGGCATATGTGCCCGGCCCATTGCCACTTCAGTTGCGCTACCCTCTCGCCTATGTCGGTGACTTTGGTGCGTTGGCGAATGTCCGTGTTCCTTATCTTGTCCCGCAGAGAGATCCCAAGCATGGAGCGCTCCATTGCTCGCTGGGCTACCTTGAGCCGGTGGATCCTACCGCCGGTAAGCGTCCATGTTTCGCAGGCGTAAGTCATGACTGGTAGAACACATTGGTTGTAGACCCTAGTTTTTAGAGACTGTGGGATTTTTGATCTAAAGACGTCGTCAAGCTTGCCGAATGCACCCCATCCAAGTTGTATGCGTCTATTGATTTCTGCATCTAAGGGGTCTTTGTCAAGTGTGATTTTCTGACCTAAGTATATATACTCACTTACTTTCTCTATCGTTGCGCCATCTAATGAAATATTCGAGGTATTTTCGGTACTCATCCACTTTGTTTTCTCTCTATTCATTTTCAGACCAGCCCGCAGCGAAACCTGGCTTAGATCGTTGAGCATTCTCCCAAGATCTTCGGGGGTTTCCGCGAGCAAAACGATATCGTCAGCAAAGCGTAGATGGTTCAGTCGCATACCATCAATGTTTAAACCTATGTTCTCCCAGTTTAGGGTTTTAAAGACGTCTTCGAGTGCATTAGTGAATAGCTTCGGAGATATGACGTCTCCTTGGCGAACTCCTCTTTTTAGCGGTATAGTCGTCGTGGAGCCTTGAATTTGCACCGTCATCGTCGCTGAGTGGTACAGGTTTTTCAGCAGCTGGATGTACCTATAGTCTATTTGGCAGCGTTTTAGGGATTCGAAAACGGCCCAATGTTCCACGGAATCGAACGCCTTTTCATAATCCACGAAGGCAAGGTGTAGTGGCAAGTTGTATTCTTGGGATTTTTGTATCACTTGCCTCAGCGTGAAAATATGATCTGCAGTGCTAAAACCGCCCCTGAACCCCGCTTGCTCTTTTGGTTGGTATTCGTCCATTCGTTTCGTTATTCTCGACGTGATGACACGGGAGAATACCTTGTATATTTGACTTAAGAGCGCGATTGGGCGGTAGTTTTTGAGACTTGTCTTGGCGCCTTTCTTATGGAATAGGACGACTACACTATTCTGCCATTTGGTTGGTATTTCGCCAGTGAACATAGCTTCATTAAAGATCCAGCGGAGCTCTTTCAATATTGGGCGTCCACCTGCTTTCAGCAGTTCCGTGGTTATGCCGTCTTCTCCAGGAGCTTTATATTGCTTAAGTTGTTTTATAGCTTGTTTCACTTCATAGGTGCTTATTTCTGGTATATCCTCGGTGTAATGTTTTGTCAGAGGTGCCCGTTTGTCTTCAGTACCTATAGTAGCATGTTCACTGGTTTGCGACTGGTATAGTGCTCTGTAGAATTTGGATATCACATCTAGCGGAGAGACCTGCAACTGCCTAATCATCTTGGATCAAAATATAATACTTAAAAAACTACACCACTTTGACACAGTCGCAAAACTTCTTATCAAAAAGAAGACATTTATTATCTTTGTCAAATAAAAAGACAAAGTATTAGTTCATATTTGTGTAACGGTTACAACTTAATGCAAATAAAATATAACTGCTTTATCATTTAGGCCTTAAATCAGAGTCAAAGTCAATGTAAAAGTTATACAAGCGGTTCGAAGTGTCCTAAGAGCCATACCAATCTAGGCAAAAAGGCAACTTTATATCAAGTACATAAGACTTCTTTTGAAATACCTCGTAACAGGTATGCCCCGGTATGATTTTTTATCAGTTACGGCCGATTAGTTGATTTGATCCTTCCTGGCGGTTGAATGTAAATATTTAGTTCAAGTATTTAGAGATGTCTCGCTAAATAAGTACGTAATTACAATACGGGCATCAGATTCAATGTCGGAAATGGCTTTGAATTCTACTGTATTATGAAACCGACTGCAGCAGATGTGGCATATTCTTCTCGTGGACTCTTTACGCATTCCCATACATACTGTAAGGATACTTGGTGCAGAGGCGGTGCAAAGTGGAGTGTTAGGGGACTTTTGCCACGCTTTACAGACTACGTGAAGCGAGATGATGAGGATATTGTTGAGGATAGGAAGTAGGAAACGGTGGTGGTACATCAAGGAAGGTCAACAGATGAGAGAAGATGGTTCAATTGGCTAAAGAGAGAGAGAGAGAGAGAGATGGCACGACTGCAGCAGCAACCCACCCGTCCCAATACAACTTCCCATGATCTTGACTTGCCGGTTGTATAGCCACGTAATCGGGGACAAAAGTAAAAAATATGTTATTTATGCCGCCAAATAAAGTTCAGAAAAAATGAGAATTTGAGCCCGTGGAAAACCTCTTTTGGTCATAAAATGTATTTGATCAATCAATGTAGATGAGATGATAGATGACACTTAATGATGATATGGAAAATTTATTACAAAGATCTATACTTACTTACTTACGTGCAAAAGTGCAAAGTGCTACTTGTAAAGTAGTACGCTAGAACTTACGAGATTATGTACTCTTTGATGTTATGAATTATTATCTTCCCTAATAAAGAAATCTCATAATAAGTATTATAAAACCTGCATCACGGTTTACGGACCTCTAGGTCCGTGTATTGCCCGTGGTCCTACTGCGTTGTACTACTGAGCAAAATTAGAACCATAAATATGAGGTAGGTTTAGGTTATATTAGTTTTGCAGCACGTAGAAATAGGTGCTCCGCCCTAGCGGAGCTCCGTCGACCCTATTAATTTGATATTCAAATATAAATCTTTGGTCAGTACGAGTAGTACCACTCTGGTAGTATCTATCACGGGAAAAAAGGTCTAGGTCTAGCCAAGGTACGAAAGCTGCTAAAGTTTCTATTTTCTATCGACTTGAAACGTATGGAGTTGACATATCAGTCAACGCTACCAGTCATCCGCTTACGTTAATCCTATACATTTTGTTTGAAAACGAATTTTCCCCAAACACTCAATTCATTAACACCATCTCAGTTACCACAGAGTAAACTACAACTTTCTACGCCAGGAAAGTGTGTGTCTGACACAAACATTTGTCAACTGCAAGGCTATATTTAATATCCTAGTGTATTCTGCACCTCAATGGGATGAAAATAAGGTCGACCGTAAGTGCGTCATGCGTACCGCCATTTGTTACTCATTTACTCATTTCCCTTTCGATTCGACGTCACGCGACCGCCAACCGCAATTGGATTTAATTCAACTTCTTTACTTCAATGAGTCGTAACTCAACAACTGAAAATGAATCATTACTCGTAGGTACCCCATGTCGTGAGTATGTTAATTGGGTAAACCAATGAATTACCTATAGTTATCACTGGTATAATTAGAATTACTTTTTGCTACCTATTGTGCCAGCCAACACAGGCATTCCAAAAAAAAGCCATTAGTTAAGTATGTAAGGTATGAAGTCTATATACGCTACTGTCTTGTTTTGGTCGGCTGAACAGCCCTTAGGATGTGTCAAGTATAAAGAAAAACCAGTCAATGCGTGTATCATTTTTCACTATCCCCCTTTGATTATTTCCAATTTTGCGAAATTAAATTTGCCCTATGTCCGTCCCTATATTTGAAGTCCATAGGTTGAGGCGTTGAACCGTGGAAAAAAAACCACGTGGATGTCCAAAATGAAAATCATTCCAAATACAGCATCTTATCTTGACCGTAACTTCATCTCCATTGACATGAAAAGGGAGCAGGGTTATTTGACTCACGTTAACAATATAACATACGAGTGAAACAATGTGGGATAATTCGCCACCGCCCGTTCCACATCCCGCAGATTGAATAAGCACACGCCCACACTCGGTATAATATCAAGCGCAAGTGGAAAATTGCACGCAACTATTGTAATACTTATTACAACAACACGATTTACACGATATCAGCCGGCGAGTCACTGAGGATTGATGTGGACCTCAACTTACAGGATTTATTGATATAATAGGCTTTTTTCGCATATGGGGTAAAGTCACCAGTGGTCAGCCAGGCACCTGTAGTCGGCCTCTGCCTATACTTTGTATGACTGTGGAAAGTACGAAAGATATATTTCCCACTCTTCGCACTCATATAAGGTCGACTACTGGTGTCTGGCTGACTACTGGTGACTTTACCCTAGTTCCTTTTGCAAAAGACGATTAGACGGGAATTGATATATAAAAAATTACATGACATCCGCTGAGGGGTTTAGGACTGGAATAAACAAAATTTCCTTTCGTTACTTTCGAGAAACGTCCCTTCTTAAAACGTCCCATTAGCTCAATATGAGCGGCATTTCACGAAAGATACCTAAGTTTTACGGAAAGGATAGTTTGAATAAGACGTTATTTTGCAAAAACTATAGCAATTTTGAAATTGGTGAGATGTCAACGCTAACCTCGTCAGCGTCACACCAAAAATAGTTTCAACTCAAAAATAAAGACCCTATACTAATTAAACTTGGATTTTTCTTCAGGTTAGATCCATCGCCCCCTGCTCCCCCTTGCCAGTCAGAGTTCAAGCACTGTCAATGACTGCCATAATGCATACGATTAATTTTGTTAACAACGTTTGTGTCAACATTACGTATTATTATAATACCAAGTCTTAGGTGCTTGATGCTGTAACTAAGCGCGATAATACACAGTACTTTTTTGTTTCCGCAAAGCTATTGTACTTATTACGAAATGAATGACGCATACATTGACCATAAACCGGTATCGGCGAAAGTAAATGCGTAATTGACCGTTTTGTTCTTGTTTTTTTCTTTACAAAATGCTGTTTAAAAACAATCATACAACACTACCAGCTCGGCCCGTATACGGTCGTCTTTATCTGTCACTCTCGCACTTACGTACTGGTTAGAGAGTGACATTACGTTTAACCCACATAGATAAACATGACCGTAATCATATTAAAAATAAAACTTCCGTGAGACTCAGGCATACTAAGTAGATCACACCGGGTTACTCAGGTAAATATTGTCGAAAAACGCTCGATATGTTGTGAGTTGTGTTATGAGTAACTCGGTGTGATCCCTTCAATACGACCATACTTAATCATTTTTAAACTAAGCATTGTTGATGAGAAAAGCCGTCTGAGCCATAAAATTCCTCCGCAGACATTTGGCTACAAATCTGATTCAGGAAGAACGCTTATCTCACCAAAAGGATTATTTTTCGAAGGTTCAGTTCATTTAATATTTACTAGTAAGTATTTTCAAAACGGCCTCCACATTTTGAAAAGGCAGCAACCACAATGAGCTGCAACAAACTGAAAAGTGATCTATTTTTTTGACAAGCCTAAATTATAGGTAGAAAATTGTGCTCGTGATCTTGAATGCTATGTGATGCATGTGAGATAGGGATGGGAGCGTGCTGCCGCTCGAACTATATTAACATAAACCCGTTCAAGGTGGGTTTAACCTTTACCCTGATTTGGCTCGTTGAGGATGTTACGAGTACGTGTGGATCTTGTTGACCCCTATCATCATGAACGTACTATCGAACCAACGGAACCCTGACCCACCATGGAACCTTGTCACAATGATTGACGTACGATTGTCGTATAGCTTCGTATGACAGTCCTAACGTCAATCACTGTGACAAGGTAGTACATCAACAAAGACAGTAGTCACGATGGTAACTGGATCGCATTTAATTCAAGTATAACCTAATGGGCCCCCAAAAAAAAGTAGTAGAGGACTAAGGAAAGTCTGCATTAGTATGGGGATGGAATAGTAGGATGGGGTTACTTTTATTTCAAATATTAGAACTCATAGCTTTAAGAATGCTGTATTATGGTAAAGCTGAAAAGCTGCCAACCATAAACTTAACCTTTAGTAAGTTTAGTTTATATTATTAGTCCCGTTAGTACGGTACGGAACCCTAAAAAAAAGAAAAATACAAGCCAGATCATACGCTAATGTCCTAGTCAGCAGATCTTCTTAATTGCACCAGTCATTACTGTGTCATAAAACTGTCAGTTACTGAATTGACTGGATCATTAGGATTTGAGGACAATTTAATTGAGAATTAGTCGCTTACCCACTTTGAGGACCATCTTGGACCAGGGTGATATTTACTAGATATCATCAGTGACGTTTGACCTACATAACAGTCTCCGGTGATGACTTACCTGCAAAAAAACATATAGGTACATTAATTAACTGATCACTAAAGCTTGTTTTTTGACCACAATAATTGATAGTTTTTTCAGTTCAGTTCTAGACTCAGTTATTACGCAAAATCGACGACATCGACATTCGACGAATCGAAACATAAACAAGCGTCGGATATTGTAAGCACAAATTTGGCTACAAATACCAAAACAATTCGAATCAACAAACGATATAAAGAATATCGAAAGTATACGAAATAAACATAACATACGCACAATTCACAGGAAATAGCAAGTGGTCCACAAATCAACGCATAATATAATGTTTGGAACATTCCACAACTACTTCCTTCGCGCGGATGATAGCGGTGTAGCATGCAAGCTCACAAGCCCAGACACCACGGGTCAAGAGTCCTAATGATGCTGACGGGAAGTCGCCAATTGGGAGTTGACTTTGCCGAATGTCGATCGACTGTCAATGCCATGAAATTAAGGGGTTGGACGCAATTTGGGAGGACCATTTCAACAATAACAAGAAACGTTTAAAGATAAAAAACATACCGATTGGAACTAAGGTATGCTGCTTGTTATTGCATAAACATGTAAGGTACAGTCGACTACACCGAGATGTATCCACTTTTGGAGCTTATTGCAATTCAATAAAGTAAAAAACTGATCTTAATGTAACTTTTTGAATGTGTATTCATATCGATTATGCTAAGTAAAATATAATAAGGAACAATAGTGAAATCCTCTCATAGATACTGCCTTGACCAAAGTCATATTGAACCCTAAAAATCACCACACGAACAAAAGATATATAACAAAAACAGACGATAGAGTCAGAATGTCTTCTTCATTCTGAACTTAACGCGTAGTTTACGCCCAGATGGGAATCAAAAGTTAATTTCGCAGTATCCAAGGGCACTGTGCTTGCCTCCGGGTTGTTAGTGATGTTACTAGTATATGTTACACAGGCTACAAGGCAAGTCGATGAACATGGAAAAACATACATCGCATTATTGTAGAAACGTGAATAAAAGTATGACATAAACAAGACTAATACTAACACCGAAGCTAATCGATGACCTTGCTCCGACACGCCTTACTAAATAACGTTAGAAAAAAGTTAAAAGCAAGTGTTGAACCTTCACCGCCGACTGATTACTAATCCATTGTAAACATTTGGAATAACACCTTAATCGTATCGTAGAACGTGTCACCAAAATTGGTGATGGTGGTTTATAAATAGTCCTGCCGGTTAGTTCAATCGCAATAAATATCGGTTCTAGGCCGAGATTCTAGGCGGTAAAAACCATATCGTCTTTCACTTGTTATTCCATTGTCAACGTTCTGACAGCTTTTATTTACGTGACAGTAATGGCGGCCGAGTTAAAAACAATACCCTAAATGATCAAAGACGATATGGTTTTTATGAAATGATGTCTTATGTATTTTTTCTACAAGCGATGGGTATATATTTTTTAATGTATATTATCTATAAATCCCTATACGTATTAAAGTATTAGGGCAATCAAGGCTGCAGGCTTCAGGTCCAGGTAAATATGGTCGTCAATACTAGAAGTAGATATTTTTCCTTGACACTTGACTGACAAGAACTGATAGCCTAGTTCAGGTTTAGATAAGATCTTTCAAAGGCAGCACTTGTACATTGAAAACAAAACAACTATAATAAACTTAGGCGTTTGCATCAATTGTCTCTTTGATATCTTAATTACTCTTTTCCTTCCTTTCATTAGAACGTACAATTTAGCTTTTTTTTAATTTCGAAATCGTATTAATAACTTTATTTTCATCGACATGCTCGGAAATATTCACCTTACTGTTGCAAAAACAGAAAATTCTTCGTTCGAAGACAACGCAAATAAAAAATAAAATGTTGTCTTTCCATTGAAAGACAACTTTTTTTTTTTGCAGCGGCTGCGAAAAATGTATGAAATTCTATTAAACTAACTCCGAAGAGTCAGACACTTGTACAATTAAAGCTCAAGACGTACCCTTACAATCTGTGAAACAATGTTGATAATACTTTTTAAAATGTCAAAAGCTACACCAAAAGAAGGTTAACGTTGTGCTCCTTTGACCGAATTAATAGCCGGTCGGTCATTCATTCGGATCGCTTTGCTGTCAGTGTATCCCACGAGTTACGACTCTGCGCTCCGTTCGGCTCTTGCTCCGCGTGTACTAATTGAACTAAGAGCAGAATCTTTACGGAATACTTAGTTCGTTCCAGTACAGGGATGGGAATCCATAATTTTTGGCTCTTAGTGCATGTACTACACAACCCTACTGGACTCGTGTAGAGCCTTGACTGCGTCTCGGCTGCGCTAACTCATGCTCATTTCGCAACGACTTTTTCCGGTCTCTGCAGTAATGTACCTACTATTAATAGTAATAAAACCGTAACTAAGAGCACTGTCTGGTATCCTTAAATATAACTCATTACCGCTTTCTGATGTAATGTAAAAAGGACAACAGTTGAAATATAATTATACTTGCGCAGAAGCATTGTAACTATATGTAAAAGCATTATAATGTAACAAAATTAAAACTTTTCCAGTTATAAGACGTTTAAACCAATGCAAGTTACGCAACCACAACGAAATTAAAAATCTTATGGCAATACCTAGGTAAATTAGTACATATACTCGTACGACTCGCCGATAACGCTTTAGAAATTATAGCAAGTTACGCTAACTGTACTATGCTAGGTAGGTATAACATGTAAACATGTCTGTCACGACTAAAGAACTCATCGATAAGAAATGTGGTAATGTTTTTACATAGATTGCATGTGCACTTAGATGAGGGGTTACGTCAAGGTTGGCTTGCTGGAAAATAAGAAAATTGTTAATAGTCTTGATTTCATAACTGGACACTTGAACTTGTTCCAGACATTGACCGTAGTGAATTATTGTATTTTGTCAATAAACTGAGGTTTGAGTCCAGTATTTACGAAACAATAGAATAAGAACAAGTTGTTCATTATGGTCCTAACCAAAGACGACCTGAACATAGATGTAGGTAATAACGGTAAATTGATGGAATTTAATTACGGTTGCCGCACTCCTTTAATGGCTTTATAGATCGTTATAAGATTTCCAAACACGGTAAAGTTAAAGTGATTCCTGATACCACCACTTCCTTTCCCATTGTTGTGCCATCTGCGTCGTCAACGTCATTATCATCAAAGTAACTTAACTCAGTATTGTATTCCTCGTCTATTGTATTTTCAATTATATTCCATCAATTTGCGGTTTGCTTATTGTGTGTTTTGTGATAACGGCTAATTAGGTATTGGGCTTCTCTTGATTTCAGGCCTGAAATTGAATACTGATTTAAGCGAAGTAAGTTGCTGTTTGAACGTAGACATCAGACAGCGATGAACATTATTATTTTGGAATTCTGTCTAGTTTATAGACCACGCTTTGCCCATGTGCGTAAGGCCAAAAATCTAAGTAAAAATGAGGTCTGTATTTGTTTTCTCGATTCAAACATGAATGAAGTGTAATAGAGATTTGTTTCCTTTTTTGAATTTAGTAAAGACAGGGACATTCCCGGTCGCCCACCTCTAGGGTGATATTAATTTGTGCGTTTGACACACGTCACTGGTAGATCGCGTGACTTTTTGTATCACATCATGTACCACAGTACCAGTGACGCGAGTGGTTTAATACCGAAACGAATAGAAATGCTAGTTAGCTTAATGATTCTTGGCAAGGGTCTCTGATCGCTGTAGGATTAGCAAGCTGCAACGAACAAGCCAAACATTTTTTAAGTACCTTAAGCGAAGATTTGACAGGACCTGTTAGATTAACGTAAGAGAGCCATCTTTACCGTATATCCTTTGCACGAATAACAGAGGAATCGATCACGGCCACACATTCTCAGTGACCTGAATATGCAACTGCCAAGAACACCTTTTAGAGAACAAGCGATAATAATACGCTAAGTTGATTTCCATTCAATGTCCTAAGCACCAGAAAATTGATTATTGTTCGGAAATACGTACATCATCCACGTATTGTACAGTCCTTGGGGCTGTATGATTGACCTAACAAACTAAATTCACAAAATATTTATTTTTATTTAGTCTGTTAGGCAAGAGGCAGTTTTTATTTCCCCAATTGCATTCCCCCCCCCCCCCCCCCCTCTCTCTCTCTCTCTCTCTCTCTCTCCCTCTTCTTCACCGTTCACACCCAATATTGGTTTCTCTAATGCACCCATTTCTTCCAATCTTGGGCTTTCCTCACCCAATGTCTCCTCCTTATCCACATACTTAATAACCCCAAATTTTGAGTTGAAACATTTTACTTCGTTCAGTTACCAACCCCGGGTACGCCGACTAATGTGGTTAGCATGGGAAGAATACAAATGTCTATGAGTTTGCATTTTTAATACTCTACCATATTTATCCGACTGCGAGAAAGGGGTAATGCTTTCACGTGTAACAGATGACTTTGAAAAAAACTAAATACTTATCAATGAAATAGTCCCCATGAACAAACACGGATAAAGTTATCAGGAAAGAACCTTGCGTAACGTTCGTAGCCAATTGCAAACAAAACAAAGCGACCAGAATGTTAAGTAACGTACAGTAACTTTTTTTAAAGAACACGGCTGAGTCATTCATACAAATGTTGAAATAACAGTTTTTATAAAGCAACGGGGCTTTAAGTTTTAGCCCTTTTAACACATTCATATAAGCGTTCTCCTGACTTTCACCTAGGGCCTTAAACGCATATGTGCGTTCTTTCAGTAGGCATGCTCCGTATAAAACAAAAGATGTCGCACCTGGTGAAAGTTCGAAAAACAGTACTAGCATTGAATGCGTTCAACATCAACTATGCCTAAAATCAGTGGCTGTCATGTTCGCAACATCTTAGACGCATTAATTTCCACAGGTACAGTTTAAAAGATAATTTCTTTCGTATTCCAAGAGCTGATCTGATAATGGTTTCAGAAGGTGGCAACTGAATCTTTGCTTTACTGAACTTAAAGTCACCAAGATTGTGGTACAATCGACAAAAAGCTAGTCTTTGAACTGACGCATTTGACAGAATCTTATAGACTAGTAAAATTTATAACCTGCCTCTCTGACAGCAAGTAGCTTAGCTACCTTCATTGTATTCTCGCATATCAGTAGCCCTCGTCTCGAACAGTTCCACGATGTGAGTACCTACGTGTACTACAGTCACTGAAAACGCCAGCTCCGGCCGCAACCTAGGCCTTGAGTGATATTTTACCTAGATACAATGTAACCTGTTTACAAGTGTCGTTTAAACAATGAGCCGTAATTCATGATTAATTTCTAGTAATTCTCCAGAGCATACAGCATTTGCCTTAAATACATAGTCAAAGGGGATCTGGGGATTTTAGCATTCTCATTATATATTCCATTATTATACCATATATGCCAGAGCACGTAATAACTGTAATTATCAGGCATTTAAGATGAGACCTAGCTCACAGCTGGACTGAAACGTGTTTCAAACACGTTTATGTATTTACTAGTTGGTGGAACATATGTTAATGGCGGCATTGTTACATGCGGCCATTTTCTCGGAAATTTACATGTGTAAGTATCGAGTAACTTTTGTCGCCGGAACCGGTGCTCGCGGAGAAAATGCAAATACAAATAACAAGAAAAGCATAGAAATTTCTATGACCTTAGAAGCAACACAAGCGATAATAAGTCAAGACGTTTCGTTTCTACGGAAAAAGAGAGATAACGAAACGTTAACTTGACCGTTAGTACGTATGTATATATGAACAGCAGCAATTCGACCTGGTTCTTTTTTTAACCGCCTGCGGCAAAGCCTAAAAGGGGGGTTATGTGTTTGACCTGCATATATGTCCTACTCTATGTCCCCTCGTAACTACTAACCGGCTAAACTGATTTTAATAAATTATACGTGGTTAGATTCGTCTTAACCACTAGAGTGTCATAGGCTATATTAAAATGATTTAAATGTAAAATTGGCGGAATAAAAACTATATGTACAAATGATAAGTAACACTACTTTGACGACATTATCCAAACAGCAGTTGGGGTTTTTTAAAGTTAGACTTGTTTAGGTAAGCACTTAATCTACATAATACGTGAGCCGCGAGTGGCTTAAGTAATATATATATATATATATATATATATATATATATATATATATAGTAAGTTGAGGTCTATAATATCTATTGCGCTAGAAAAAAATAGTTTCGCTATCGCTAACCAATCGAAACGTTGAAAATTACCATGTTTTTCCATTGATGGTCGTGTTTTTGATCGCTGTTAGTTACTCAGGTTCAAACAAGGTAAACTAAAGTGTTCGTTATTTTAAGTGAGTAACGCGGAACCTTATCGTTCATCAAACCTTCACAAACACAATTTACCTCGAAATGACGTCATATGTACATTTCAACAGCTGCAACAAAGGTTGTGCCGACAAACAGACACACATGTTGTGATTCACGGTACAGTCACTTGGAACTATGAAAAACAAATACTTTTTCCACTAATAAAGAACCATAAGAACCGGTAAAGGGTATGTTAGTTAATATATTTGAACTACGAGTAGGTAAAAGGAAGTGATATGTTACATTCTTGAGGAAAACATGTAACTAACTTAACCCGCGAGTGCTTAAAGACTATGCATTAGTGAGTATCTTGAACTTGGTCCATTTGATGCTATCCTACTCCTTAACTGTATTTGAATCATACATCAACGGTCACAACGATGTAATACATTTATTTACTAATAACTAGCGACCCGCCCTCGCTTCGCTTCGGTTTATGTCAGTTTTCTGTAACACACGCACATTATTCAGAATGTATTATATATAACTGGTGATAAAAACCGCATGAAAATCCGTTCAGTCGTTTTTGAAATAAGTGCGAACATACAATTTACTTTGAACGGTTGGTTTTTTAAATGAAATCTGCCTTTGCTTGGTTTAGCCTTTTTATTTTTTTCTAAACTAGCTTTATAAAATTAAAAAAAATCAAAATCAATTCATCAAATTTCTGTCATCCCAATATTAACCTCATGACAGGTGTCAGGGTTGACTTGTTATCTTACTTTTACTGTAAAAATTGCACCTCAGTTGGCATTAGAATGACGTAAGAGTGAAGTACCGAGTGATGAGTAAAACCGATTTTCACAATAGTGTATTAGAACTTTGTTCCCTTTGTTCTTCGGTTATACTTTTTATAAGCTTGTTGCAAGTACATGATCATAATACTTAAGACATATCTTAGAACCTTAATAAAACATTAATAGGGAGGGGCAAGTAATTGTTTGATGAGCGCAAGTATTTCCTCCTGAGTCTCGAATATTTTCTATGTATCTTTGACTAAGTAGTAGGTACTCATAGTATAAGCCTTTACGTAGTTCAGGGCTGCGTCAATTTGTGTAAGATTGTCCCTTGATATTTCTTAATGTATTTTAGATTATTTTATTCCAAATTGACAACCCTAAGTAAAACCAAGAGCATGATGAATTTTGTCAAATAGCAGCCTGTCAGTTCACCTTTGTGAAGCAAGACAGAAAGCCAATTTATCATGCATTTAGTACTAGGTACATCTCTTCACAAATATGGTTATTTATTTAGTCATTCGAACTCAACTATTTCAGTGCCAGAATTACTGATTTCCTTTCAAAATCGACTCGATTTTGAGTTATCGGCACAGATACGTAAAGCGGTTAAATGTAAAAGGACGTCATTTAAAATAATAATGAATCCGCATGTTTTGTCGCGCGTTCAAAGTTACAAAACGTTTTGAACAAAAGATATTTTTGGGGTATTTCTGTTATTGATAAAATATTGCTGCAATTAATTTAAATTAGTCGTCCACATATTAGTGCTAATACTGGTTTATTTGGACGATCATGGTATCCTAAAATCCTTGTACGGTCACCAGCAAAAATGAATTTTCAACATTGGGTTCAAAATTATCTACAACGTCACGTCTTTATTACTAGGGACGTGAAGGCGAGTCAGTGAAATGTCGGATAATATGTTATTGGTTAAAAAGATAAAAGATAAAAGACATTTATTCAGTAAGTAGGCCGCTCGGGCACTTTTACACGTCAAGAATCTGCCAGCAGCGCTTCCCAAGAGGAGACCACTGCTGAGAAGAAACGCCGCAAGAAACTCAGCAGTCAGTCATTTTTTAAACATATTTCATATTTCATATTACAATGGTACTACTTAGCGTAGCATTATATAAAGCTACAAGTATTAATTAAATATAATATCAAATAACATGTGTAGTTCAGCATGAAAACATGCCAAAAATCTTACGGGAGAGATAGAGAGGAAAGAAAAATAAATGAATAGAATCAACTACTTATGTGTATATCAGATGGTGCAAGATGACCACATAAAAGTTTCACCCAGACCCAGACAAGAAAAAGCAGGATTATTCAAATATAGTCGTAAAGTGCTGGTAGTTAGGTCTTAGGGAATGTTGTTGTGTAGGTTTCTCTTTCTATACTTTTTGTAAGCTCTACCTATTTTTAATTTTAATGTATTTAAATAATATAATCTCTTAAATAAACAAGTTAAGATTGAAGACAACAGGCAATTATTTATTAAAACTACCGGAAAAACTAAAACTATCAAGGAAAAATACTGTAACAAATATAATAATTATTCATAGCTATTTCCACCAAAAAACAACAACAGCAAAAAAAAATTGGCCAATTCCGTTATTACCCATATCATGTTAAGCATAAAGTTATAAATAAGGTAATAAAAAACGTAACATTAACTTTAAGCAGTGATTTAAATATATCAAACTAGCTTCTGCCCATCAAACTAGCTTCTGCCCGCGCCTTCGCCCGCGTAGATTTCGATTACCGTTACTCCCTCGGGAACTTTTAAATTTTCTGGGATGAAAGTAGTCTAGGTGTTAATCCAGGGTACCTATAAGCTATCTCTATTCTAAATTTCATCCATTTCCGTCCAGCCGTTGCATCGCGAAGGAGTAACAAACTAACAAACACAAACTTTCGCATTCATAATTTTAGCAGCATTTAAATACAAATTTAAAAAACACACGTCATACGCAATAATAATATTATTTGTGCATAATATTATCATTTAACATAATGACTACCTACATGTTTTTTTTAAATAAAGGTGCTGTTGGTTATGGGTACTTGTTTTTTCTTGTAAACCTACTATTGAATACCCATTTGAATGTATTTAAATATAATAATCCAGTTAGAAAAATAGATCAGCGTCTAGACAAATAAAAATATGCCGCGGTAGCCTCACAAAAAAGTATGTATAAAAATTACAGGGAGATTTAATCATGCATAATTTATGAATACTTCCGGCTAAACACAACAACAACAGTATTGGCAAATTCCATTATTATGCTGTGGTCAAAGTCATAAGTTGATTTAATCAAGGCCAGCCAGGTTTTTTTTTTTTAATTTTTACATCGTTTAAAACAAGTCTAGTCGCTTCCCGTCGTCCGTCCCCCTGTATATCCGCTTAGATCTTTCAATGCGGTTCTCACCAATAGATGGCGTTATTCAAGGTTATTTAAGGAAAATAAAATTATTGGTTATGTACGGTAGTTACAGATACACGTAAACCGAAGCGAAGCAAAGGCAGGTCGCTAGTATATATGAATTAGTATGAGTCAGTAGCGTAACAATAAATTGCAAGCGCGTTATCTGAACGACGTGCTCGTCTCACGTGGCTGCTACCTGACCTGAGGAAACTGCTATGATGTTTAAGTGTTCAATGTTTGTGTTACAAGCGTCTGGGGCTCGTTTCATCATTTTGAATACATACTGTTGGAGAGAGTTCCGCTTATAAGATAAGCTATTATTGTATATACAATAGGCTCGCGACTTCGTCCTCGTTGAATTTGTCATTTCACTAGACCTTCCATTTCGTTGACCATATCACGTGGGTAGTGGTATTTTTTGGGATAAATATTCGGAGTCTACACTTTTCAGCGCCTTATTGTACGGGTAATAGCAGTTCAGTAACACCATTAGAAACATGTTACAGATTTAAAAGCGTAAAGACAAGTTTATTTTCTTTTTTTAATTTAAATATTCAGGATCATGGCTCCCCTACAAACGTACTCAGTTTCCATGGCCGTAATTTAAGTATTTATTAGGGAAACTTAATATTATTTTAATAAAATACTAAACTCTAATTGTTTCAAAAACCACAATACTAATAGAATCTCAATCAGTTACTGAGGTGAGAAAATTAAGTCATTCTGTAATTATATACTAGCTTTTGCCCGCGACTGTCGCCCGCGCAAAAGCAGTCTTTCGCTATTCTCTCTGCAACTATTAGATTTTCTCGGATAAATGTCGCACCTTTCGTTTGTCTTTGGGTTTTGTTTTTATGTGATGGAGAAGGCAATTGAGCACACAAGCCACCTGATGGCAAGTGATATCTGTGACCCATAGACATTCTCAAGACTACAATCTAACTACTACTACAATCCTGGTGGTGGATGGTGGTGGCGATCTTGCACAAGGTCCTACCATCACTTAACGTTATAAACTATTTCCGCACCCAATTTCACATCGATCAGGCGTTGAACCATGAAGGCGAACCAATGGACAAACGAAAAACTCTTCAATATAATTAATCATTTTAGTAAACATATAAGAATTCCGCTACTGGTGCTTTATCTACGCGGTAAAACCATCGTTGCTATTGACATGTTATCGCCATTACTGTCAAGTAATTGTAAAGCAATCAGAGCGTTGGCAATACGATAACGAGTCAAAAGCAATATTGTTTTACGGCGTTGAATATAGCCCCTGGCTGACTGACTGACTGAAGGACACTGCACGGCTTAAACTATTATATTCGAAGGTTTAAAATTCAGCCCCTAACTATACAAAATAGGAGGAATAGTAAATTACAAATTCTACGCGTACGAAGCCATTATGTACACTACATAATTGCACTGGCCATAAATATATGTATGTATGTATCCTGCAGCGATAACAAACAATTCAAGAGTGTCTACGCCACTCACGTAATCTATATAGCCCTAATAAAATTACAGTTACATATTTATGTGTAGGTATGTAAATAAACATATGAATAAATTATTGTCACATAACTCTCGTCTTCGCAGGTAAAATGTAAATCGTGAGAAGAATGGCCATTACCCAGGATTTAAAAAACGTATATTATTATCCTCAGCGTAATGCTACATTACAGCGTAATGTTACATATTTTATGTCTCATCACTGTACTACATAAAGACAGACTCGGTTCTTCTTTTCTCATTTAGCTACGGAACGCTAAAAAGGGAAATTTAAAAAGAATAACAGAAAATGAAAATGAAGTGGAAGTGCGGTTATACCTACTTAATTAATATTATAAAATTATAACGATCCATCAAGCAACTTCCCGCATTCGTGAGTTCGTTGCTTCTTAATTTAACACCTTACAGTATAGCTAACGGACGTGTGTACCTTCCTATATTTCCAACACCCAGCACGCGACACAAGAACTAAATTGACCCTTTTAAAACCCTAATTATCGGTCAACAACGTCAATAAAAAATTGTCCATTTTGCAACGCATTTGTGAACGCTCGAACTTAGCAATAAATACCTCTCCCTTTGAAGGCCTACCTTACCTAACAAAACATGTTACAAGAATAAATTAAGAGCTTATCTTTTCTTA
Source organism: Acleris sparsana (assembly GCA_923062465.1). Classification (NCBI taxonomy): domain Eukaryota; kingdom Metazoa; phylum Arthropoda; class Insecta; order Lepidoptera; family Tortricidae; genus Acleris; species Acleris sparsana. The sequence continues at coordinate 12,934,974 of OV281296.1, forward strand.
TTCTTCTTACGTTTTAAGACATTAAAGACCTGATAACTCCTTCCTTTAGCTATTGTTAAAATGACGCTGATTATTCTTCCACCGCATTTTATAGTTCAATTTTTTTTAACAATATCAACAAAGGAAATTCCTGCCATTCTTGATTAAGTACAGAATCACGGACCGTTTATTTTCTTTAGTTAGAAGTTAAAACTCTAATAGTAATGTTATTTACTAAAAAAACTAACCAACAACCACACGAAATTGGTTTAATCAGATGCTAACTAACAATGCAAGGAAAAACCAACTAAAAGCTATAAAGATGAGTCTTTGCTAAATAATCAACTTCACTAATCACGCCATCTAAAGGCCCTCCAGCTTTTAGTTTTCCTGTTTGCACCACTCTCAGATCACGTTTATTGTTATCAACTCCTCCCGTGTTTGTCCAAGTTTAATGGCTTGCCTTGTAGAATGTACCTGTGTTTATTTCACGTACTCAAGATGACGCGTGAAAATTATTAATCTCCTCTTCTGTCTTTTCTGCCGCAATACTACATTTGTATCACCATCGTCATCCTAGCGCTTGATCCCGATTTTTCACGTTTGCCATGCACCTAATATAGGTGTATGGTGGATGAGATATAACAATGAATTCTCTGCCGTCTGACTTCAATGACTCTTAACAAAGGGAACTAGAGGCGATTATATAATGCGACAAATCAGGACCTGCCTAGTTTCCAGGCTGTGAACGGGACAGAAATACGCAACTGCTATAGCGCCATTCCTTTCACTGCCTGAAACTTGGCCTTTCATAATAAAGCCCTAGACCAATATGATTCAATAATAATAGAAACCAAGGCGATTTCGGAGACATTCAGTCTTATGTTTCTGAAACCTTTTAAAGAATAACTCCATATACTCGTAAAAGATGTAAGAATAGAAGCAGTCGTGAGAACGCCAATTAAGTTACAATACCGCATTAAGTATAAATGCATAAACGAGCTATAATTGAATGTGGTTTAAAATGACATAATTGTGTTAAATTAGAGGTTAACTACCAGTAGAACAGTAAAGAACGTCTCTTGAGTTTTAATACCATATCAGACATTAGTGGTGGCCAAGATTTGCCGAGAGTGGGGAGACCATCAGCCTGTTTGTCTGAAGATATATGCCAATCAGTTGGGAATAGTTGGATAAGTTCAGCGCAGGACCACCAACTAGGCAGAGTGCAGGGCTGCAGGCATTTTTAACCGACTTCAAAAAAAGGAGGAGGTTCTCAATACGTCGGGTTTTTTTTTTAAATGTATTTTCCCCGATTACTCGGAGACCACTGGACCGATTTGTTTTTTTTTTTCATTTTTTGAATGAGTAAGTATACTTTCTAGTTGGTCCCATTGTCAACATGTCAGGATCTAATGATGGGATCTTGGAGAAATCAAGGGAACTCCTGAAATATTATAGGCACACCTATAGCGATTTTGGTATTTTTCACAGTAACTTGTACATGCTTTCGAAAAGTACTATATGGTGAAGTGGAACTGATGATGAAGACCACAGACGGCCACCGGAACTCCTTAACGGTACCTATTTGAAGCTACAAGTAACAATTTTACAGGTCTAAACTGTCAACACTGCTCAAATGGTCGTCATTGGTCGAGGTTAACCTACCGCCAAACAGCAGCAGCAGCGTTCGCATTGTTGTGTTCCGGTTTGGGGATAAGACAGCCGGTGTAATGACTAGCATAGAGGCATTCCATCTTAGTCCTCAGGGTTGGCAGCGCATTTGCAGTCTTAGGCTTGCAGTCTTGTGAATGCGAATGTCTATGGGTCACAGTTTCCACTTACCATCAGGTGGCCTGTGTGCTCGTCAGCCTTCCCTATGCCATAAAAAAAAAGCTTGTGTCAGATGGAAACTTGTAACCTGTAAATTGTAATTTATAGCTGTATTAAACAGGCCCCTGCTGTGCGGTAGTACGGAACCCTCGGTGCGCGAGTCCGACTCGCACTCGACCAGTTTTCTTAATCTCAGCACATGCACTCCACGCCGTAGATGTATGGCAGATAACTTATCCAAGTACCGCGGTATATTCATCCACGAAACCGTAGTAAAATAACTTATCAGTACTTTTTAGTGTTTATCTCAAGTGGTTCGTAGTCTAAGTGGCCGACCTTGGCGTTAAGCCTTTAAGTTTAACCTGTCTCGGCTGTAAAACCTGGAGACTGCGGTAGTGATAAAACAGCCTTCCGGTTAGGCACGAATAAAACAGATAAAACTAAGTACATCTTAAATGCATAATTACCACAAAAAAAACATCGCCGTGTACGTCAATTGTTCTTAAGGTTCAGTACATTATCGATTTAGTTTATAAAGTTACCGTTTTTAGCCGCCCAGGTTACGGCTAACGTTTTTATGCCTGTGGCCTCATGCGATAGGTCTCTTAACGACACACTTGTTAATCTGTTGATCACACGTCGGTCAGAGGGCTCTGAAACTAGCGTTTCTATTCGTTTCGTTTTTAAACGATGGTAGATGACGTGATAAGAAAAGTCACGTAATCTACCAGTGACGCGATTGGTTAAAAACGACACGAATAGAAACGCTAGTTAGCGTAGTCTATCTTGGCAGGGCCAGTACGGCCAGTACGGCTCATGCTTTGTAACATGTATTAACGTTCTTTGCCACCCCGTCTGCGTAGAATCAAACGGTTGATCCACCATAAAACCTTGTCATAATGACATCGTCAAGTGACGAGATAGAAATTACATAGGCCGTTGGTTTTATGCGAGAAGGTTATATAGTGGCTCATCAATTAAAGTCCGTGACGGTACAGTTGATAATCTGCAAGCAAAAGCGTACAGTCATAGACGTAATTATGTGACCTACCTAGGTTCATGCTCAATCTAACATTCTACAGCAATAAGGTTAGGTTTTCTAAAAGTTACAAATGACTTAAATGACTTTAGCATCTCTGATGACGTGGACGATATCAAGCACATTTCTTTTGAAATGAGTCCTAAATGTACGCTCGTGACCGTACACTCATTTCGTTCACAACGTTGCATGTGCAAAGGACAATAAAAAATTAAGGCCAGGGCTAAAAAAAATATGTAAAGAGGGCTCTGAGAACAAGGTTTCCGAATTTTACATCTTCTTACGTTTTAAAGGCCGACAAGTTATAAACTGGGTAGTTTATTGGGATTGAATTGTTGTACAGAAATCTGTGAATCATTATTTTTAAGTGTACAAAGACTTAATATATCGTTCTACTTATTTCGTCATACTATGTGGGAAATGCGAGTTATCGTGTTATCGTGTTCTACCTTTTTTGCAGACACATCAATACAAATCATTAAATAGTCTAACTTTTTTAATAATCCAACTGTGTGAAAATTAAGTAGATAAATTCAGTGTCTCACATAACTTTTACTAAAGCCGTTTTTTCGTCACCTGCCCGATAAAGATCAAACAAATCTAATTAATTCAAACTCACTCAGTTCACTACTTAAGTGTTAACCGTATTATTAGATTAACTAGCGATAAACACCAATGTGTATTGTTATAGGCGAAACACAATTCAAACAACTTCGACAGAACTCATTGCGTTCTGTGGACGGCCGAGTTTTTAATCCACAACAAAAGTCTTATAAAATTATTAACTTTTGAGAGGAGAAATTGACCAACAATAAAAAAAAGTTCACGTGGTCCGATCGGTAGGACGAAGCGGAATTACAGTTCCTCGTAGTCCAATCAATCGAACCAACCGGAAAAAAAAGTTCACTTGGTCCGATCGGTAGGACGAAGGCAGTAGGACCACGTGGCCAGAGGGATAAATACACACTTAAAAGTGTTTCAGAAATGTTTAATCCTTTACTGCTTTTCTTTTAAAATAAGTGATAAACACACAACCAACAAACATGTTTAGATCTGTGCTTATTCCATGCCTATACAACGTGTGACAAAAATGACGCAAAACCTGAAAACTACTAACTCTGTAGGTCATACTGATCAACTTTTACTATGGAGCTACATCAAAATCGCAAAAAAAAGGTGTTCCACACAAACATCGAGCAGCTTCTTTTTTTCTAGATTTGAGAGATAGTATTATATTATAGTTACTAGAATCTCCGTAACCCGCCATGGCCGCCATTCACAATCAAAGTTGATCTTAATTAAACGTTATGATTATGACATGTCTGACGAATCAAAGTTTCGTCTTACATGTAAGTTAGACGAATCGCATTGAACGCTTCAATAAGTTTGAAAGTATGTCGAAACGCAAGCCCGCACTATATACTCATGCAGATACAATCGTACAATCGTCAACAAAATATAAGAATAAACAAAGATCTCAAAAATATCAAAATCGACCCTATTTAAAATAGTGTAAGAGCGTGTTCAGATTTATTTTGAGGACCTTGTGTGCTTCAATATATTTTGGCGATTGTACTTAGTCTCTTTAATCTGTTACCCATCACATTACATTACATAACTACGTCGTAATCTAATAAGTAATAGTACAATATTGCATTAACGGTTGCTTTTACTTTCGTCATTACGCAATATAATGTTTGGAATCTACTGTAATGGCTGTATCACTTATTGTGCAAACAGTTAAAAATAAAGCAACGTTTAAATACGATGCCCTATGTAATGTTTTATATCACCGGTTCTGACTTTCGTGCTTAAATTTGTGTTCACGGGAATATTATAAAAAGATTCATAGAGAAAAGTAATTGAGTCATAAATATAATTGTTTCATTTTTATTAACATAAACTCACGCCTTCATTCTGCTGCAGAATTACCAACAACGCTAAAACTACTTAGTTGATTTTTCTGTAACCACATTTTGCACAATCAGGCTAAGATGTTTACCAGTGTATTAGTGACAGGTTGCAAGCCCATCGCCTAACAGTACTACAGGCCTATTATTAACCTTATGTTTATAATAATATAAACTGAATGACTAACCTTATAAACATTATAAAGTTGACGACAGGTGCGTAATGATTGAACTGTTAATATAACGATAAGTATTATAATTAGAAAAAACCATTAGATTGCGCAACTATTTAACATTCTCTAATTAAAACATTTTATCATTATTGAACCCATGCAAATGCGTTTTTTTTTCCAAAGATAGTAAGACTCTACTGACTGAGGATCTTTTTAAAATCTAAACTACAATTTTAAGTCAGTAGCAACATGAAAACATAGATATAGTAATATGTTGTAATGACAACTGCATTGCGATGCGTTTGACGCTGGTTTCGGCGTTGCGCTAGGACCGGAGAAGCCAGTGGTAACGCAGCGTACTAGCCGTAAATACCACCACAAATACCTCTATCTCATTAGAATTGGCTGCGGCTCAAAAAAGTGAAAACATAGATAGATAGATTTATGAAACGTTTATTTGCGTACTACAAAACTCAAAGACAATTGACAAAAAATATACATAAAAAAATAAGCAGAGTGACACTAACATTACACAAAAAATTAGCAAAAAAGAACGTGTGCACTGCAGCAGGGCAAAAGGGGGCTCAGCGTATAACTTTGCTCATCAGAGCAAAACACTGGTATTCTGCCACAAACCCGTGGAACGACAGAGCAACAACAAACAAAAAAGGACAACAAAATAGTTAATTATGTTTATACATACTGCCATGCGTTTGGGTGCCTGTGCGTGGATTTAGGTGTGATATATGTGTATGTGTGCATGCGTGTGTGTGTGTTTCTTTGCAAAGCGTGTGAGTATATACCTACATAATTAAGTCTGGCGAATGTGATAAGCCGTGAAGAGCATTAAATATCAAAATCCGATACCAAGTAACCGCTAGGCATACCAATGGTCTGTTTTTGTAGTAGTAAATCCCTATAATGTTTTTAAACATATAAATTACTCATCATCATATCAGCCGGAAGACGTCCACTGCTGGACATAAGCATCCCAAAAGGCTCTCCACTCAGACCGGTCTTGTGCTTTTCGCATCCACTGCTCTCCCGCAATCCTTACAAAGTCGTCACTCCATATTGTTGGAGGCCTGCCTACAGCTCGTCTCCAAGTCCGCGGACGCCACTCCAGAACCTTCTGACCCCTTCGGCCATCAGTCCTGCGAGCAATGTGCCCCGCCCACTGCCACTTAAGTTTAGCTATTTTTCGGCCTATGTCGGTAACCTTAGTTCTACTGAGGATATCATCATTTCTGATTCTATCACGCAGAGAAACCCCGAGCATAGCCCTCTCCATAGCCCTCTGAGTGACTTTGAGCTTCCTTATGAGGCCCATTGTTAGCGCCCACGTCTCAGATCCGTAAGTGGCAACTGGCAACACACACTGGTCAAAGACTTACTCATATTCGAAAAATTACTCATATTCAAGTTTAATTAATATTCAAATCTGGTAATGCCCAAGGACCAGAGTCAACTACATCCGGACATCGTTGGAGGAAGGAAATTTCATTAAACAAACAACGCAATAGACATCCGTTCGAAACGTACAAAACGATATAAGATGTTGCGAAAATGTGTCAGATTCTAAGAAACAACTTGATCGTCGTGATAACACCCTTGGTAGCTAAGTACTGTATTTGATATTTGTCCGACAGATGTCTCGCTTGCATCACCTTGCGTTTGTTTCTCTAGAATACATAATTATGAGGGTGTTTGTTTCGTTATTGTGAGTGTACTGGAGGAAAACAGAAATTTAAGAACATAACACATAAGTTTAATACTTAGTGGGTCTCTCTCTCTCTCTATTGACTGCCATAAAGTTAAAGTTTCGATTATTGTTGCCAAAACGTTTTACATTATACTTTTTATTAGTCATAATATTGAACAGTATAAATCGGAATCTCAATTATTGCGGGTCATATCAATTTATGTTATAATAATTAAACTTCATAATGTCTTATGTAATAATAGTACTTGTAATAATTGTTATTAGGTAAAAACTTGTTAGTCATAAAAGTACAACACATAGGTACCTACAACCTACAATAGACGCAATCCTGATCTAACCTAACCTAACCTAACCTATTGATCAAAATTTGTCATCTATAGCAGGGGTTTTTTGATTTCAACTCGGATCAGCGCGTGGTTTGGTTTCAACTCACATTTGTCATTTTTTTAGTATTTGTTGTATTTCATTATTATGGTCTTTAATACTTTCCAAACATAAAAAATGCTGTAATTCACAAGTGCTAGAAAAACGGTATGAATAAAAATAATCGATACTATAAACAATATGTACTAAAATATTTCTCACTTATTATAAATATTACTTTTGATAATATAATCATTTACATTATGGATAATTAACGTTCGAATTATAACGCGTTATGATTATGACCTACATTTCTTATGACTTCCGATACTACAAAAATAATCGAACCCATAAATGTATGGCAGTTAAATAGATCCCATTCTTCGTAAATGCTGGAGCTGATTCAGCAGCTAGCAATGCTATTGTAGACGCAGGGACAAAAATGACAATAAGCGTTTGTCCATAGAGGGTACTTCGATAGTAACGTAGCGTCTATGAACTCGTAAATTATTATGATGACGTTATAAATTCTCGAAAACCACGTAATTATTTTAGATTTTTGGTGGCGGGAAAGTTCTAACTAACTTTAGAACAGTAGTTACCAAGTGTGGTAATATTGTGAAATATTCCTTTTTTAAGTTAACTATACCAATAATATGTGTAGTAATTGTATGTTGGTAGTAAAAACAAGTGAGGGATTTACAGGCGTTCATAATATTAAAATCTCTTGTTTAACCATTGTGAAGGTGGAAAATCTAATTTTCATATTGTCATCTTCATAAACTTGTCACTTGTTAGAGTTGTTAGTATGTATGGAAGATGGCTACGTACTAGCGAGAATTTATGTAATTAACTGTAGATTGAATATACTCGTTTACGCTGCCAGGGCCCCACATTTATTACTTTAACTAGTCTTGCTTAGCGTGAAGCCCTAAAGGTAAGGTATACAATGCAGGACATAGGAAGACGACAATAGGGAATATGCATGTTCTTTTACCACTTCAATAAAAGCTGATTCATGTTAGAAAGAGGTGAGAAAAAACATTTTTTGCATAGCTATAAAAAAAACTCGAAAATTCTAGCTAACATAATTTTACGTGGTTTATATGGCCGAACTGCAGGATGACGTCACCGGAGCACTCCGGAACTCTCTGTCTAATTAGCATTTTAATATCATCCGTATTTCATGACCGATTTTAATTTCAATTTCACTTTATTGATCACTTTTACGATTTAAAAATATCAATACATATTCCCTATTTGTAGCGTTCACTTTTGCAATCTGGACCACGGGTATGGTGGTAAGCGACAATGGTGATAGGTTGTGCCAATTTATTATTCTTAAATTAGGTATATATATAGGTTTTTCTTGGTCACATTGACTTACTACTTATCTTCCGAAGTAGCTACTTGTAGGTATATAATACTTTTAATCCTACAGCTATCATCTTTTTGGAAGCGCTGGTAGAGTGCCTTTGCGGTCTTGCATAACAAAGATATTCGAAACAGGTAACACAAGAACCCTGTAGTTGTCTTCTTGTCCAAAATAGCCGCTAATAAACATGCATGCAAGGATATTTAATTTGGTACAAGGCAGTTTGACTTATCCTTTGCGTATTCTCGCTTTATTCCGTTTTATTTTGGTATTGATTCAAACTTCGCACAGATATGAATACATAACAAGGAATAAGCAAAAGCAGTGTTCTTAAAGGAAGGTCAACCTTTTATCATAAACTAGATGTTCGTGCCTTCGTGGCCTTTTATAAAGCTACAAATCACAATTTACAGGTTCCATTTGACACAAAACAACCTCAACCAATGACGACCAGCCAATTGAGCAGTGTTGCCATTTTAGATCTGTAAAATTGTTACTGGTAGCTTTATAACACATGCCCTAGGTGAAGCAATTGATTATTACGGTCCCGGCTCCCAAAGGGAGCCAACGGGACCCTGTTATTAAGCCTCCGCTGTCTGTCTGCCTGTCAGTCCGCGGGCTATAGGTATCTCGTGGACTTTTTACAGAGTCAGTAGGTATAACCATAGTCTCTACTACAAGAATTAATTAATATGAACTAAATATAGTTGATAAATTGAAGAGGGTCCCGATGACACAAATGTTTAATATAGTACTGTCGTATATGCGAGTCCGATTCGTACTTGGCCGGTTTTTTATTTATACAGAAGAGACTGTATAATAAAAACCATTATTTATTGCTCCATTAGTACCAAGATGGTTAACCTACACATTCCGGTTTCCAATAAAGTGCCAAAAGTTCAAAGACTCCTGGAAGCGTGGAACGCTTAAATGTCAATTCCAATTTGGCATTCGTCTTTTGTCTGACCAGTTTTAACAAAGTTGGGAATGTTAATACTTTATCGCAAAAAACCGTTGACGAACCGAGGACTGCAATTATGGTAGCCATCCACATAAACAACCAGATGCAGTCAACCGGTTCCAAACATAATTTCGGAGTGTCCGCGGTCACATTTTGCAAACTTTTCACGTGCCCAGTTCACCCTTGACACAATTTTCCGTGTTTATGAATTGTTAACAATCTAATTATTTTCTCATATTGGTGTATCGAGTTTCGCAAACTCTGTTATCGAATCGATTGTGTCCTAGAATCGATAAAAATACGTGGAATTGAATTTCGTAAGTACGTGAGTGCGTGGTTTTAGAAAACACTGGCCGCCGACAATGTTATCTATTATATTTTTGAAATCAGAATACTTTTCAGTTGCGCAAGATCCATGATTTGATTTTGTGACATACCTCACTACGCAATTAGAAACTATTTTTATTATTTTTATTTGCATTAATCAAATGACCATGGGATATATACAATGGAATATAAATGGAGATATGTGAGAAAAGGTCGGTAGGCCTAGCCACGAATGCCACGATGCAAACGCTGTTAACTTTTCTGTTTTCTATCGACTCGAAATGTATAGAGTTGACATGGCGGTCGAGGTGATCTGTCATCACTCATCAACTTACGCAATTTGTCGATTATCGAAAATCGCTAACTTAGCGTTATGCATCTTGACTAGGGCCCCTGTTGTAGGACGTTACCACGGAGTAAAAAAAATCATCTTTGATATCACTCTCATTGTCATTAATCAAAACATAGCTATTGTCTATCAACCGTATTTAGACTATTTAGTATTATTTATAAAATACGTGTGGCCGTTGGAGTTTAGGTGTAAATAATGAGATAATATGAATTAATTCAGCAGATTGCAGAGCATTACGAATGTTTTTAAATAACTTTTTTTAATGGTATTTGGGAGATTATTGTGTAGCAACAAAAAATGTTCGCAAACCTTCTATGGCAGCTATTCTCAGTGTGCTAAGCGGAGCCTCAAAAGGCTTCTGCTTAGGATCAGCCGATGTTTTATCGAAATAACTATTTTTTAATTTTATTAGGTTTTGCGTAATTCGGGGCTCCGTGAAATATCGGCCTAAAAATAAGGGGCTTAAAAATGGAGTCGGTCGCAAATAAATATTCAGCACCGCTGTTCTTGAAATATGCTAGAGCTAAGCGTGAGGAATCTATTACTCGCCTTTGCTACTATATTACATATAATGTTACTTTTGCACCTTAACCCATTGAAATAAGGTACACGCGTATGTCACACATCTTAGTCCTCGACTGTACAAATTAAGTTTATTATTTTACTAGCTACTGCCCGCGACTTTGTCCGCGTAGATTTTGATTATCGTTATTCCCTCGTTCTCTTAAACTTTCCTGGATGCATATATGTTAATCCAGTGTATAAGCTATCTCCATTTCAAATTTCAGTCAAATCCGTCTAGCCGTTGCAGCATGAAGGAGTAACAAACAAACACGCACATTTTCGCATTTATAATATCAGTAGGATTACTTCTCAATCGCTCGAAGGACTGGAAGAGATCACTTAAACGGATACGTTCGCCTTGGTACATACCTGCTATATTTTCGTCTAATTTATTACTCGTATTCTCATTCCTTTTTTTGTGCAATCAAGTATTTATAGTTTGTTCCAGTTAAAATGACGAAAATACACTTAGCGTGGGATTTTACAACTTCGTTTGTTGCTAAATATGAAAGGAAAAGAAAACAATGAGACGTAATAAAACTGCCGGAAGTGTGGCACTGTACTGGAGTAGCTCAACCCTTCGGTAACAGGTCTTGTTGGTACTAATGTCTAAATGTACCTATAATGGTTCAAAATGTCTCATTATCAAAATGTACAACGGGCGAAAAGTACCTAAATGTAAACATGTTATAATGAACAAAAGACAAAACAATTAAATGTCACAAAAACTTAAGAACCTAATTGTATGAGGGACAAAACGTACAAAAAGATAAATGGTCAAAATTCCAAAATACTCAATGGGTTCAAAAATCCCTTTGTCAAATTGTACAAAAGTCAAAAAGTCTATTAATGTCAACATGTTTGTAAGAAAAAACGACAAAATGGTAATGGGTAATGTTGTTACAAGTGCCGGAATGTTCAATGGGTTAAAATGTACAACCGTCAAAAAGTATGTAAATGTAAACATGATATAATGAACAAATGACATAATGTTTTGATGTCATGAAACCGAGGTGTACCATTGGGAAGTACCATTGATGGTACAAATGGCACTGATTTATTTTGGATTTACGGTCGATTTTTCTAGCATGTTAGGACACTATTTACTAGCAAGTGTGATGAAAATAAATAAACAACATAATGAGTTTTATTGTAAAAACATTTTGGGTAGAGCACATTTAGTTAATCACGTTTTGTACATTTTGGCCACAGAGTATTCCGTGCTGAAAACTTCCAGTCAAATTGACACTTGAGCCCTAATGAATTCTATCGAGAAAACATTTCGACTAGAGCACATTTAGTCAATCTCGTTTTGTACATTTTGGCACAGAGTATTCTGCCCTGAAAACTTTCAGACAAATTGACAATTTAGCCGTAATTCATTCTATGCAGTAAACATTTTGACTGAAAGAAATGTTGTCCATAGCATATTTTGCCTTTAAAATATTCAGACAACATGACCTGGTGGCACAAACATGTTGTACTTTTTGACAAAATTACATCTCAACCATTTATGTATTTTGGCATTTGTACCAACAAGACCTGTTACCAACCCTTCTTGATTGTAATGCAACCAGGATAAAAAAAATACATAGTAGATATTCTTATGGCTAATATTAACATTCAATATTATTTAAAATGTCGTTAACAATAAAATCTCTGCTCTCCCTTAAACAATGGACGTTGAGATTAATGGGTTTAACTTGAAACAGACCCTTTTAAGTAGGTGTAGTGATTTCCAAATACGATAACACAGTGCGGTTCACATTCACATAAAAATGTATTTTTAACACTTTTTTTTTTTTTATGTCATAGAGAAGGCAACCGAGCACACAGGCCACCTGATGGTAAGTGGAAACTGTGACCCATAGACATTAGCATAAGACTGCAAATGCGTTGCCAACCCTGAGGACTAAGATGGAATGCCTCTATGCTAGTCATTACACCGAAATTCAAAATTTGTACAAAGTGATACTGAAAGAGTATTTAATTATTATTTTAGAAATGCACGTCATGCAGTGTAATACTGACACACAACATCAAAACTATCAAGATTGTTTGTTCACAGTATGCTTTGGGCCTACCGACCGACACGCCTGCTGCGTAATTGTTTTACAACCCTACTTGAAGATAACAATTGAACAATAGATTTTGGTAATGGTTGGCTTTATGTAGTTTTCGTCATTTTAACTAGAACAAACTATACATGCATACATACATCATGTCATACATACAAACTGCTTTCATTGTACATTGATATGCAAACACAAGTAAGTAGTTCTTAAGCCAACATAGTTTTCACCAATGTATTTAGGAATTAATCACACAAATCTACAATTTTATTGTTTTATTTATCTCACGAAACCGGCCATATTTGTGTGTGTAGATGCACGTGCACGTTGTCTCGAGTGCGTGGCTGTCGTCCCTAAGCGTCACCGCAATGTGCGTGTCTGTACGCATTACAACTATTCTCCAACTATAAAAATGTTTACTAAATAAGACAGAGATAAAACAACTGTAGCAACTTCTATTAAAACAAGCACCATCAAGCGAGCTTTAGACTTTCCTTTGCTTGGCTTTGAGATTCCTTTCTTACTCTAACTTTTTAGTTAGAAAGAGACAACAGAGTTTTGCTCCTCGCTCTAGAACTGAAGTTAAAGTGAGACAGCAATTAACTTCTGCAATTTTTATTCCCCAGTCTTATTCGCGCTTTACGAGCTCTTAAAACTTGCATGCACGTGTCTTCGTTTTATATTTATATGCTGTATATACAAAACGCTGTGTAATATATGCATTTATGTGTTATATGACATATGTGCGTACAATAGAAGGTTTTGGTTCATGAAGACAGCAAAAGTTGGTTATTGCTGGAGCGTTGATTTTAATTGCAAGTAAAAAATAATTAAAAAGTTGCTTTGTCTTAAGCACGCAGCAAAATAAATTTTGCTCACTGTGTTTAATCAGCAAAACCTGCCTTATTGAGGCGCTGAGGTGAAAAATAATAACTTGTAGTCTGGTACTAACGCTGATGTATTTTAATACCACTTATATAAATCTCCTTTTAAGTATTTTTAAATGAGTCCTTATATGAGCGACCGAGTACTTAATGAGCTATTGTCTCACATGTATAAATTGTTCATAATGTTTACGTCTCAGCACGCGTAGCATTGAAAAGGACGCGCTTATAATATTTTTCATATTTTATTGTGTCTGTGACGGATTAAATTTTTACATTTCACGCGAGCGTTGTTCATTTTGAGCAGTCAAGTTACGTAAAAAAATACTTATTTATAGTAGTCATTTCGAAAAAAATCTTTTTTTTTTTACGCATTTTTGAAAACAAATTGTGAAAAACTAACAATATATTTCAAGGAAGTAAAAACCAAATAATAAAACTACATTTACTTTCTATATGCAAAACGGACCGTTAAATAGTTTTTGACAATAACCTACTTCTTCGAATTAATTACCTTATTTTAAAGTAGGTAGGTAAATTCAATTAAGTTAACAACTTTACAACAGAATATGAATCGATTACGTTTCCTTTATAAACCTTATCTATAATCGTAAAAAAACATGCGATTTTAATTAGCGGCATTACTAAATTTGCCAAATGACATCTATAACGTCAATAATATATGAAAAATAATATAGTATAAGGGGGCAGCCACCTGTACAAACGAGCTATCCCAGATTATAACAATCAATGTTACATTTAAGCTCCAGGTAAATACTGTCCATATAAATAAAAGCATTAAAAGAAAAAAGCCTTTATTGTTGTTCTTATTTTCCTTGATTACAGAGTTTAATGTCTATTTCGTAAATAACTTTATTTTATTACTTATATCTTGTTTAATTAATATCTTGATTATTTTGTTAATATCGGCAACGGTTACTAAGGTACAACTGTCTTCCGACAAAGGTCTCCTCTAAAGCTTTCATTCGGTTCTGTTTCCAGCTGTACGAGTCCATGTTGGTTCCGCTATTTTTCTTATGTCATCTTCTCATCTCTTAGTCTGTTTCCCTCTATTTCCTTTGCTATCTACTGAGTATCATTCTGTTAAAATCCTTGTCCATTTTCCGCCACAGTCCATATACCTATTTATAATTGTAACATAATAAAAAATGAAGATATGGACAGCATCAAGTTCACTTTTATCAGGAAGTATTTATCCAACCTCAAACAGTTGTATAACCTGTCTTATGCATGTGACATAAGGATTAACAAAACGTAATTGATAAGAAAGCGTAATAAAAGTAAGGCTTTGGCGTAATAATGGACAAATATTTAAATAACGTTATTTCACTGGCGTAAAAGCATTTCACGTTTACTGCGATATTTTTACTGTGCCTAATACGCCACAGTAATGTACGTTTTCCCGAACGCTTAAGACCTGGATGTAGGTACGTTTATTTTTTAAATAAGGTCTGAGATTTTTATACAATTATTATCAATAGTAGAGTGGTAACTTTGATAAGTTTGTCGTCATTTTAATGTACCTGGAAATAAATTACATCGCTAGATATATACCTATATATATATATATATATATAATTTTTTTTTAATTGTAAGGCTTACCCGGAATTGTACCATTTACAGAACTAAGAAACTTGATTTGCTCATTTCACCATTTAAATTGTAAAAAAAAAATTACGCGGAACAAGTTTTTAAGAAACTTTGCTATCGTCAATATTGTAATTTTGGTATAGAACGTCTTTTTTTTCTTCGCAAAAGTAGAGTGTTTAACGCGAGACTAAATAACCATAATGACACTCGAATTAAGTCCCTTGTTGAACAATCTACTTTTAGTCCCTGCACATCGGGACTAAAGCTCCTTATTAATCCCTAGGGAGTAAAGTTATCACGGTGTTTGTGAGTTGAGGAGTATTGCCATTTTCAGTGATTGTGTATAGACAATTTTAGGGCGTGGAAATAACCTCAAAATGACAACTGTGCAAAAATAAAAATAAACGATTTTATTTCGTGAAACACGATTAATGATTACGAATATGAATCTATTTAGTTTTATTAAGAATTAATTATGCATGGTCCAATTAGTTTGAAAATAGTTTTAAAGTTTCAGCCTGTTGGCTAAATAGGTAGGTATGCAAATATTTAAAGCGTCTATTTACAAAAAAAAAACAACAAATTTGTAAGAAACTTTGTTATAATCAATATTGTAATTTTGTATAGAATGTCGTTTTTTTTCATCACATTTGAAGTGAAAAGGAGAGTGTTTAACGCGAGACTAAACGACCATAATGACACAATAGCCACGCGCGCTCCTCTTGGGTGACTAAACATCTCGTGTAATTATTGCTTGTTTTAGCCCCTTGTTGAGCAATCTACCATTATTTATTTGTGGTTAATTTACGCACATACATCACGATGCTGGGCTGTTTTTTAATTATTATTACTTAAAGTATAATATAATCCAAGGGGAGGGATATTAGGGTCCTATCTTCCCATTTTCTAGTTTCTTAGGTAAAAACGTTGAACAAGCTCGACGCGGATCAAACCACGAGCAAATCTCTTTATAAAGTTGAAGTCTAAAAAAGATTATGGTTTGAAAATGATTTGACAAATCAAACCAAGTTCTCTTCATAAACAACCAAGTAAAGCTATAAAACTTATCGGAAAATTTATAGGGACATAAAATTAATTATGCGTTTTTTTATGAAAACGAATCGATGGAAACTAACATTCCTTGAGATAAAAACACAAACTTGAACTTGACTATTACGTAGTTGCACAAAGGTTCGTTTAATTGAATGTCACCTGTACTATCATGCTGTCATTTTCTTACATGGCCAATTACAAAGTGATAGGTGTCATGGGACATTAGTGCTAATGTGGGGGAGTAACGGGAAACTTATTCTACGCGTCAGAAGTCGCGGGCGTCCTCTAGTTAAAAAAATAGATTTAAAAAAATCATTTATTTCAGACCATACAGAGATCCATATTATGTTAAAACTTCAACCATATTATGTCAAAATTTCTACAGCAATGGGATCATGGCACTACCCACAAGTTGGCAACAAGTCATCGATCAAAACGGCACATACATATTATAAATAAATAAAAAATTATACCTAAAAAAAATTTTTTTTTGTATGAAAAATACGAAAATACTTTTGCCCCGACCTAATATAATTAAATATCAAGGGACAATCTAACACTAATTGACCTAGTCACATACTAAGCCCTAGGCTTGTACAGTCAAGGAAATTAATTCCTATACCACTTTGGACTATGTCAAAGTGACACAGTAAATAAAATCATAAGAAGTCTCTTACGTTTTGATTGATTACGTCACTTTGACATAGTCCAAAGTGGTATAGGAATTAAATTCCTTGACAACAATATAAATACTGACAGAGAGAAATAAATACTTAAATACAAAACAAAAGCGTCTAAACAGAGATAAATACTTGCACTCATCACACAAATACTTGCCCATTCCAGGAATCGAACCAGAGACCGTTAGTTTTGTAGGAAGCGTTACAACCAACTATGCTAACGCGCTGTATATAAATAATTATAGATAAATACATACTTAAATAGATATTAAGCATTCATGACGCAAGCATGTAGGTACAAATTCCTCTGAAACAACTTTGCACTTATATCGATGTTATAATTGAACACAGGCAAGATTTATCACTCTGCCATTATTAAATTAGCCCACCATTGTCATAATAAAATATTGTATGCAAAAGTTTGTAAGTGTGTCTCTCAACTCATCAGTGTGTATATTCGTTACTGCTTCACGGAACTGAAACGGCTCACGGCATATTTGACGATACTCGCCTCGATCGACATAATTTATATACCAATGGAAAGGTATTATTACATGGAGCAAGGAAAACTGCGGCGCTTATCTCAATTTGCTGTTTTGTTGCTACTCAACACACCACTTTGACTGCTATTGAGCGGCTACCAAAATGCCCACTGTTTTTACAATGGAGACAGCTTATACCCTGAATGCATGCTCTTTATTCCGAAAAAAAAATCTGTTGCCAGAGGATAGTCAACACCAGACATCGGGATATTTCGAGCAAAATCATTTAAAAATTCGTCATTTCGCATATCGATAAAATTACTGGACACGTCACTAGTTATAACGTCGAGGTTTGTTTGTAAAATTCAACACATTATTACAACAAATATTAACAATTAAAGTAATTTGACAAAGTTGTTTTCAATTTGGCTTCCTGAGATGAATATAATTCATTGTTTAAATGATTTATTGAAAGTTGAAACTGATGTGTCTTGTTGATTTTATTTGGTTCAAGCTTCTGCCCGTGACTTCGCCCGCGCAGATTACGATTAGCGTTATTCTCTCGGTATCTTTTAAATGTTCCGAGATAAAATGCAGTCTGTGTAACTCACACACATACACACACATGCACACGCACACGCACACGCACACGCACACGCACACGCACACTCACACTCACACGCACACGCACACGCACACGCATACGCACACGCACACGCACACGCACACGCACACGCACACGCACACGCACATTTGCATTTAAATTTGAAGTATCGATAAGTGATTTTATCGATATATGAAATCACTACTTGCCAAAATTATTTTGTCCCATATTTTGTGATGTCTGGTCAACACGAACCGTCGTAAAACCGTCACAAAACCTGCTTGTTATTAACAAAACAAGAATCGTTTGCGAACTCGAAAATAGGTTCTCAACAGCGTCGCGTGCACCACGCACCAGAACGGCCGGTCCGTGAAAAAGCAAAGGTCAATAGCTCAGCGAGGCGGGGAATAAAGAACGAGAATTAACGAACTGATCTAGCAATAACCTTCATGATTAGCCTGGGTCATGGAGGTGTGTTTTTACATGGATGTCCAGCGGTTTTGATGAGAATTTTTCATAGTAATAGGGGATAGTTTACTAAAAAACTACTTATAACAATTTACTATGCACTTTGCCAATCGGTGACAATGTATTGCATTACCGCTTGGGGAGGCGCATCTAAGACTTCTTTGCTTATACTAGAGAGAGCTCAGCGAGCAGTGCTTAAAGTTCTAACCTTCAACAATTTTAGATATCCAACTACTGCACTTTACGAGGATACTTTGGTTTTAACAGTTAGACAACTCTTTATCAAACAGCTATTAACCAACCAACACAAACGCATCCCAGATTATCCTGAGTCTAGAAGAAGAAACGATTTTGTTTATTCAACTCCTCCTCACAAGACCATATTCGCTAAAAAAATTATAAATGTTCTCGGTCCCATATTATATAACAAAGTAAGCAAACATATCCTATTACGATCACTTAATTTACATGCTTGTAAAAAATCATTGGAGGCTTATTTACAGAAACTAAAATACGATGATACTGAGCAACTACTAAAAATCTTGGTGTAATACACACACACACACACACACACACACACACACACACACACACACACACACACACACACACACACACAAACACACACACACACACACACACACGAACACACGAACACACGCACACATAGACACACACACACACACAACATACTTGCATCCCAATGCACGGGCACCTAATCGCAATCATGCATCAACACATATACACACACACATGCACATAAACAATCACATGTAGCCATACATACACTTACCACAGTCAGTTTACAGTTACTTATACATGTACTTAAATAGTAGTGTTTGATTTTTGTAACGTGGAAATTATTTTTATTTTTATGTTAAGTTTTTGCATATACTACTTGTTTACGCTTAAGTTGGCCAAGCAACCGATGCTTACGAGTTGCCATGGCATTGTTCCTCTACCCACATTCGTTTTCTTATACAACGATACTACAGTACGAATTTTGTGTTATTGTATGTAAAAGCGTTATTATTAAGTGATACTTATAAGGACGGTTAATCCTGACCCACCGTGATACAGTGCAAACTAGTACGGGGGTCAGTTGACACTTACTTTTGGTTTTCACCATAGAAATAATAACTTAAAATGTAAGTAGAAATGTACTTTTCTTGAGAAATAAATTTATTATTATTATAGATATTTATTTAATTTTCTATAAATTAGGTTTTTTATAATAAACATTCAAATATAAAAGTAAAATAACAATACTAATACAAAAAATATACATTATAAAAAACCTAACCTACGGGTGCCGCCGGCAGCGGGGCAGGGCTCAAGCTACCGGTGGTTAGGGCTGCAGAGAGAGGAACCTCCTCACAATGCGTGCCGTGTCGAGGAGTACTGCCTTCTGTATCTGGCCCTTGATCCAGCCATCTAGCGAGAGTCTCTTGAGGTGTTGGTCGAGACTCTTCGCTATAAGACCGTTGGCCGAAACAACTATCGGGACAATGATAGTCGAGTCAACATCCCACATGGCGGTCACCTCGTGAGCCAAGTCAAGGTACTTGCTGAGCTTGTCCTTCTCGGCCTTCACGAGGTTCTCGTCATGCGGGATGGTGACGTCGACGAGCACTGCCCGGCGTTGAGATCGATCTACCAACACGATATCAGGCTTATTGGCGACAATAGTCCTGTCCGTGATGACAGATCGATCCCAATAGAGCGTAGCACGACCATTTTCGAGAACTGGCGCCGGTGTGTACTTATAGTACGGCACTTCAGAATCAACAAGATCATATTGAAGGGCAAGTTGTTGATGGATGATCCTGGCCACGAGGTTATGTCTGTGCAAGTACTCACCGTTGGCCAAATGCGAACAACCGGAAATTATATGTCTGAGAGACTCGCCGGGGCAACGGCACGCTCGACAAATGTCAACCGTGCCATCCCTCAGAATATACTTCCGGTAATTGTTCGTCATTATGACTTCGTCAGCAATTGCACAGACAAAACCTTCGGTTTCCCCAATAAGGTCACCAAACCGTAGCCAGTTCACGGACGCTAAAAAGTCTACATCGGGCCTGGTTAGGGCCCGGTAGAAACGTCCGTGTAACTCCTTGCTCTTCCATATGCTCTTGCGGTCCTCAGTGCTCAACACCGTTGGTCTGCGCCAGTTCCCGTTTGCCAAGGAGAGAGGCGTGAGGTTCCTGTCTACTGCAACCACATCGCGATGCATCCTACACTCATTGTTAAGGAAATAATCCCTGAGATTGCACACCTCGTGGTTGTGGAGATTCTTAGCATTTAAAATGCCTCGACCTCCACATTTCCTCGGGATGTACAATCTCATAACAGATGAGCGTGGGTGCAACATGCGATGTGATTTAAACAGTAGACGGACCCTCCTATCCAGAGCATCCAGCTCAGTCTGAGTCCATCTTAGTATGCCAAAGGAGTATGTGAGCAGCGGCATCACCCAGCCATTGAAGGCGCGCACCTTATTGCCACCCGACAAAAGACTGTTAAGAACTTTTGTCAAGCGACAGAAGAAGCGCTCCTTCACTGACTGCTTGACATCGTCCACCACGATACCCAAAGACTGTGACATACCAAGATATTTGTAGGTTTCAACTTCGGAGAGAGATCTGAGAGTCATTGTCTCAGAAAGTTGCAAATTTGATGAATTTACAACTTTCCCTCGTTGAACATGCATAACCGCACACTTATCTACACCGAATTCCATCTTGATCGCACTACTGAACTCTTGTGTGATTTTCAATAGTGCGATAAGATCTTGGCGCTTCGATGCAAACAGTTTGAGGTCATCCATGAACAATAAGTGAGAAATGACTTCAGCTTCTCTACAAAGTCGATAGCCAAGCCCGGAATCCGACAGCAAAGAGCTAAGAGGATTCAAGGCTAGGCAAAACCACAAAGAACTCAGACTGTCACCCTGGAAGATGCCTCTTTCAATCCTTATCAAGTTAGGCAAATCAGAGGGGACATCTCGACCACCTGGTTGACGAAGGACTGTGACCCACTGCCTCATACACACACCTAAAAAGGACCTCAAAGTTGCATCAACTTTATACAACTCTAAGATCCTTTCGAGCCATGAATGAGGCACCGAGTCATAAGCCTTCTTGTAGTCAATCCAAGCAGCCGAGAGGGCCGCTTTGTTTCGCCTAACTTGCTGGCAAATGGTCATGTCTATGAGGAGGAGCTCCTTAGTACCGCGGGACCCAACCTTACACCCATTTTGAGCAGAGGCCATAACGTTGTTTGCAATAAAATGTGCATTTAATTTTGTGCTCAAAATGGATGTAAGGAGCTTGTAGATGGTAGGCAAGCATGTAATGGGTCGGTAGTTCTTTGGATCCGCGGTACTACCGGACTTGTGGAGCAGGAAGGTGACACCGGTTGTTAATAAAGGTGGCAAGGAACCAATCTCAAGGGCATTTTGGAGTTGTGCTGCTAAACACTCATGTGAGGCTTTGAACCATTTAATCCAAAAGTTGTGCAATCCATCCGGCCCAGGACTTTTCCAGTTCTGAGCCATTCGAATTGCACAACTTACGTCTTCGGGGCAGATAGTAATAGGCCCCATTGGTTCAATAGCCTCACATGCGCGTTCAACAACACACATCCAGTCTCCTTCTGTGTGCACGACAGGCACCGACCAGATGCTGCGCCAGAAATCAATCATAGCAACAGGATCCGGTAGGTGCCCATCGCTCACACCTTGATCAGTTCCTTCCCACTTTCTGTACACCTTCCTCTGATCGCTTTGGAAGAGGCGATTTTGTTGGTATCTATCCACGCGCTCTCTAAAGCGACGAATACGGCTTGCCCACGCATAAACCTTCTGCTTCAGGAAGTCAATACGTTCCGTGACACAAGCCATATAATGCTGGGGCCTTATTCCGGTCCCAGCAAAGGCTTGGTTCACGAAACGCATGACACGGGGGCGTTCATTGCCCCCCCTGAAGCAGATTAGCTTTGCTATGAGAGTCCTAAACTTATCGATACGCCGCTCAATTCGTACTTGCCAAGCGGGGACAGACCCGCGAGCACGCGGAGCTCGGTCAGTGTCCGGAAACTTGACACGAGCTACGCGGCACGCAGCTATGGCCCCGCAGTATAAAATTGAGTGGGTATCGATAATATCCTCGCTGGCTTGTAAATATGATACCAGCAAGGCGTTTAGGGCTCCCATAAGCGCCAAATTTCGTTTACATGCAGGCAAGCGTGGTAGACGAGGCCTAGAGTTGGTTGTGGACCGATACTGCGCCATCGCGTCTTCCAAAGCCCTCCTCAATTGCTCATTTACCTGGCTAGTAACACTTATATTCGTACAATCCTCAACGTCGATAACGGGATCATCCTGCACTGACAATACGTGTTGGGCGACTGGCATCGAAACCGATAACGCAGCAGGAGGGTCCCGTGACGACGCGGAGGTTGCACGAATAGGAAGCGATTCCAGGCGGAGCCGATCAAGTACAGACTGATCCAGCCGCCGGAGCCGCTGAATGGCCCGCACTTGATCCGATAGTCGTTGGGCGGTAACGGTGATGGCCGGCTCGAGGGTCTGAAACAGAAGCAGCATCCGATCACGGTACGCAGTGAGGTTAGTTCCTCCCTCTGTAGCCCCGTAGTATGCTCGCATGCAATTTTCATTGTTTGATTGTGACCATCGCATGCGGTGCACTAAACCACCGGTAGCGGGAGCCGTGCGCGGGGCGGGATGCCCCGCTGGCCCCAAGCGTGCCGGCAGCGGTGGTCGCCCACGTCGCGCAGGTGGTCGCGGCGGCGGAGGCGGCGGCCCGCGCTCGTCGCTCGACTCGCTGGTGTCGGCCGCGGTGGCGAACTCGTCACCCGACGACGATGGCGAGGAGCTGGACGAGGCGGGCAGAGGTGGAGGGCGTGCTTTATTAGTGTCCGCTTCTTTCTGTTTCGCTCTAGTTATCATTTTATTTTGGCATTTTATTGTGTTGTATTATTTTTATTTTATTATTATTATTATTATAGTTTTGTTCAGAATGCCTACATGCTTTTGTTAAACATTTGATAAGATTTGACCATTTAAGTATTTATATAGTCATTAATTCCCAGAGTGTGGAAGGCAGAGCTACGGAATTACCAACAACCCTAAAAATGTGTTGATAATTCTGTAACCTAACATACTACCATACCAGTTTGCACAGTTAGGCTAATATGTTGACCAGTGTCTTAGTGACAGGTTGCAAGCCCATCGCCTAACAGTACTACAAGCCTTTATTCAATTAGTAAAATAATATGGTGCAAAACTAGGTTTTCGTTTTAAAACACACCTTATTGTTATTAATTACATGTATACTATCACCGACGCTATATGCTAAATCCTTAAAGGTTTATTGTTTGAATCAACTATAATGTAGGATTTATATATTATATTTTTTTTACCCTTTTGTGACTAAGGTAAGGTTTTAAGGTTATTGGTTTATTTTATATAGAAAAGACGTCAACGCGTTCCAACTTGGCAAATATACACTAGCGTCCCGCCCTCGCTTTGCTTTGGTTTATGTGAGTTTTCTGTGCATAAACCAAACTTTATTGTTCAAAAATCTACCGTGAAAAAATTTCTAACTGATCGTGCAAACCGCATCAAAATCCGTGGCGAGGTTTAGGAGTTAGCGGATATCAAACAGACAGACAAACAGACTTGGAAAGCGACTTTGTTTTATTCTAATAAGAATTATATTCAAATGCAGTTTTAAATTGTTTCACTGACTTCAACGGAACTCAAATCAGCTGTTTCTTCGCGACTGTTGAAGAAGCGTAATGTTTGGAACTGTATAATATATCTGTATAGCTCTTTGTTCTCTCGTAAACGCTGAACGGATACCTCGATTTCAACAAACGAGATGTCGTCAGATTTGTCTTAGCGCCTGAGTACTGCATGCATGCATACCTTCACGCCTGTCTCCCCAATGGGGTAGGCAGAGACAATGGAACGCCAGATGCACTAGTCTTAACATACAAATTTCGCTTCCTCTACATTCATCAATCTCTTCATGCACGTACGTCGGTTTCGGGTGCTTTTGATTTGGCCCTCATACAGCACATCACGCATCTAATCACCGTACGTCCGTCTAGGACGTCCCCTACCGACATTTCCACTCACTCACTCGCCACGTCTTCCGTAACTCTTCTTGCATCCATCCTTTCTAAATGACCAAACCATCTTAGCATACCCTTTTCGATCTTAGTCACTCACTACATATTCTTTCAATCCACATCGCTCTCGGATCTCGCCTTTTCTTACGCTATCTATCATCCTAACGCCACACATACTCGTGAGCACAATAATTCAGTATATATAAGTATAGTATATTTCCCGCGACTCCATCCCCATAGAAGTCTTTTATCGCGTAAAGTTCCCTATGTCCTTCCTCAGAGTTCAAGCGATCCCATATCAAGATCAACAAATTTACTTTTAGGTACATTTATAAGTACCAATTTCTCCAAACGATGTTATATGTTAATCAATGTTAATCGACTGTTAGTTCATACATTTTGACAGCTATTAATACTCTAATCGTCTTACATTCGACATAAGTATGGATAGTTATTACCGTACGTACCTATATCGACGATGGTTAAAAACATGGGTCTATGGGTCACAGTTTCCACTTACCATCAGGTGGCCTGTGTGCTCGTCAGCCTTCCCCATTCCATAAAAAAAAAATTCAGTCTCTATTTACTCAGTGAAACAATATTGCTTTTAACATGTAATGGCATTATTTTTACATTGGCCGCCAACAGCTAGTATGCTCTCATTTTGTAAGGCGACAAAATCAAATTTCAACGAGCTAGTTTCAGCATTATCAGAGTGACAATGATTAATGACTGACAGGCGATTGCCTATCGGCAGATCTGAAGATCATTTCACGGCTCATATTATCTGTATCTGATGCTCAAGTTGCGAAATACCTGTCAAGTATTTGTCAAGTAGGCATTGAACACTTGAGTTTTGGTTTAGTCGAATATTAAATGTTCATTAATTTTAATGTACTTGGCGAATTAGAAAGAGGCAGGTGTACTAATGGGACATGCATTAGGTGATAATTGACGTTTTTGCAAATGGGTGTAATATCAGTGAAATAAAAGGAAAAACGGTCTACTGCAACATTAAATTACAACAATTTAAGCAATTCTAAATAATTGCCGCCATATTAATAGTACAGACCATGAGCGAAATTCTCGACAAGTCATGTCAAAGTAAACGTCAAATTATAGATAGGTAACTGATATATTTTTCATTGCACAGAGAAGATAAACGAGCACTACCTGGGCCACGTTTCATAAAGATACAAACTAAGTAACAATTTTACAGGTACAAACTGGCAACACTGCTCAAATCGCTGGTCGGCATTGGTCGAGGTTGTGTCAAATGGAAACTTGTAACCAGTAAATTGTAAGTTGTAGCTTTATAAAACAGGCCACTGATGGTAAATGGGATTTAATAAACGTTTTTATCCTCAAGACTACAATCTTACGTTGCCAACCCTGAGGACTAAGTACTTCTAGTAAGTAGGTTAAAGTAGAAGATGATGTAGCGAACCGGACCCTGCACAAGGTGCTACCACCAAATCAGTCGAAGATCAATTTATTAACAAAGCCAATTTATTAAATCAGTACCGAAACTGTTTTCATTCACAAGCATTGTATAAGTTTTGGAATCGAAACATTTCATTCGTTCATTTCTTTGACAATCAAAAGATGTGTTCTGAAACTTGGCAGAGAGTAGAGATCACGTTACTATATTTTGAAAATAGAAGTTCAAGTCACCTTATCTCTTTCATGAGTTATTATGATTTATGAGGTAAAAGGAGAGGCCATGCGAGGTTTTGAATTCAGTCGTAGTTACCGTTAAGAACTATCTAGGGCTGCCATTTAGGCCGCAAACGCAGAATGTCATAAAAAATACACCTCAGCCACGTTTTAGATACGTTTTATAGCATAGGATCGCGCAGCACCACGCCGCCTACCCTCTCGTATTTAAGAGGATTGTATAGCGCTAAAATCGCGTAGCTGTCAAAAAAAAACCATACAAATTTAGCTCCGGGCGAAAACGTTTGTCACCCCCTAAATCAAGTCCCATTTTCACGATTCTTGAATATGTTGTTGTTATTATAAAGACCTAAGTCCGTGCGTTTTCTGTTTTTTTTTTTTTTATTTGTTTTGTTCTAAGAAATATTTTCTTGGAGAAGAAAACATACAGACATAGTTTTTCATTATATCTACAACATATTCAAAAACCGAATAAATCGGACGAGGTTTAAGGTGAGAAAAACGTTTCACAATCCTCTTAAGGCTGCATTACCACCAGAGCTGAGCGAGGCAGCTAAGCCGTGTTGCGTGGAAAAATCCACCAATAGAATTATTTTGTTTTTGTAGCCTCACTATCTATTGGTGGATTATTCTTCACACCTAACGTTTTATTCTCTTAGAAACCTCTTCGCTTACTGCATCCCTAATATCTCCTTACAGTCATAACTTGTCCGATGTCCACCTTGTCTCGGCAGTGCTATGTCGAAATACGATCAACTTCGAAATATGCCCGAGCACGCAATTGATAAGTACTGGCGTGTAGGCGAAGTCAGAAATGACGCGCATTATCACATATTATGAAAGTACATTTGAAATGAAATATCAAAATTATTCCAAAGGTTTAAACGGTTAATAGATTAATAGATAGCAGAAACTATCAAGTTAGTTGGTCCCCGTGAAACGCATTTAATGTCAATAGCTAAAATACTTTACAAAAGTAAATAACCAATATTATTCAAATTGCATTTAAATTGTGCTCTAGTCCTCGTTGACAATGTATTTTATTGAAGTTTAAAAAATATATTTTTAATTATATTTCTATTGAATTAAAATCGGCTTAATAAATATGAAAGTTTGTGTTTTATGATTTTCATATTACCATTATTTTTAAGGGTTTGAAATCATAACAAAGTGTACCATTTATTTTTCAAATAAGAATGATAATATAATCCCAATTGAAACGTATATTTAACAAACTAAATATTAAAATCCCAATCGACGGTACCTATTGTACATAAATACAATTTGGAAGAAATTGAAATTCGGTATTAAATACGTGTTTTATGTTTTATGAACCTATAACTTTTATGACTCATATTGTTAAGGTAGCCCCCTTTATTTACGTGGTAGATCATTGCAATGAATAGAATGATTGCGAGGTATCACGACAGCTCTTTAGGGACTGAAGCAATTATACTATGAGTCACCTTGCCGAGTAGCCGGCAGATTTCGCGGGCAAGGCTTCGTATGTTAATGATATGCATCGTTAAATTTCAATAAGGGACATGAAAATTATCTTTGCTACGTAAGTACATGAGTTTGCTCATTATTTATAATTTCGTCAAAATTACCATTACCGCCTCAGGGTGCGTTTAAGTATAATTTTCACGACACCCTGTACGTTTTCTATAGCCGAAATAAATTCATAGTTTCAGTGAAAATGAACAGAGAATGACACTTAGCTTTTTCTAAAAGACTGTTGTTCTAATTACACGAGTTTTTAACGATGGACACAATTTTCACTAAAATATGTCCGTGCAGGAACTGTTGTTTACTTTATTTGAATAATATGTTTTTTTATTGAGGATTTCCAACAGATTTTATTTCCATCTGAATTTATGGTTATTATTTTAACATAAACATCGATGCTTACCCAATTATAGACAACCATATCTTACCCCAGTAACGCCAGTAGGTACATAACATATACAAATTGAACAACGGCATGCGTCAAGAACTTGCTATCAAATGAAATAGGTTAAAAAAAAACAGCAATATAAAATCATACATTACGATTAAGTGCCAAATATATATAACTATAAAAAAAATAAAAACATACTTGGCGTGTCCGATATGTCATCCATAATCGCCAGCTTGCTCGGCCTCTTGTCATCATCCGGCTTCAAACCCATTTTCACTGGAACAGTTGAAAAAAAGGAAAAAACTTGTAACGTCAAAAACCGCGCACTTTTTGAAAATCGATTTAAAACGCGTGAGCCATATACGGGCTGTTTTACTTTTGTCCTATATTTTTAATTGGTAATTTGAACATTGAATTGTTTTACTGGTACGATTATTTTTATAGTGTCGCGCGTCGATCGATCGTGTTTGCTGGCCGTGTGGCCGCGTACTTCGCCCGCGAAGGTAGTACGGTCGACTGTCGCGGTACAATAGGCTGGAGTTGGTTTTAACCAAGCCGCTTCGACAATGGCACGTGTGCCGGGCGTCATTCGGAGATCAGCGAATATGACAAGTGGATAAACACTTCTCACTTACACGCTACTTATCATGCACCTACCTGTAAATTGGAAAAAAATACGGTATGCGACTGTTTCGTATGACATGGACGGTGGGTGTTTGCGTAAACAAAACAGTTATAATGAAACTAGTAACACACTTATATTTTATGAAGACCCTTTGCAGTGTATTTTAAAAGATACCTATGTATTGATTGATTTTTCGATTAATTGGCTTGTTTTTTGACAGTGATAAGGAGTTAGGTACCTCATCTTAGGTTAAATGTTACCAGTTTCGTAATTATTCATAAAAGGCCTGTTATTAACAGTATTGTTAGCGGTTGCCATGCTTAACAAAATTTATACTTACTAAGTAATGAAATATTGTGAAAATCTTCAGATAAGAAGAATAATAATACGTTACTTAGTCATTTACTACAATAGTCTTTGTACAGTGTATAATTACATGCAATAAGTAGCATTATCATCTGCTTATCACTAACACTACATGATAGCTCTTGGAAGGGTACTTGGCCATTTCGCTCCTGAGTGGTGTTTTTAAACATTGCTAGTAAATCGCGATTGGTTATGTTATTTGCTACTGATATTAGTGTCAGTAAGTTACTTAATTATTAGTAGAGTATTGTGAAGCAACGCCACGCTTAACTCGCGTAGCCGTCAAAACGGTCCGTACAAATTTAGCTCCGGTCCGGGCGGTGACGTTTCTTACCCCCTAGATCACGTCCGATTGCCAACTGCCTGCCCGATGGCTAAGTGCTAGTACTTCTAATGACAACGAAGCCGCCGGTGCAATAAAGTCTAAAATTATCAATCAAATAGGTCTTTTTTCCTTCATAGTTCTTAGTATATATTGTTAAAATATGCTCAAATGCAGTGTATGCATTCATGTGAACAAACATTAATTTCACTTTTACTAAACATGAGTGCGCATTTAAAGGCCGGTAGAGATTGTTTATCACTTAATTACAATGACGTTTGCAATTCTCACCCGCGACAGTCAAGTTTAGCACTTTCGAGGCTATGTTATGTATTACTAGCGACCCGCCCTCGCTTCGCTTCCGTTAGTGTGAGTTTTTTGTACCACGTCCCGTACAAAATCCAGAACTTATCAGTATAAAAACTAACAATTAATCTATCTATTGCTGAAAAGTGAATTAAAATCCGTTGCGTAATTTAAAAGATCTAAAAGCACAGACAGAGCGAGCGACTGTTTTATACTATGTAAAGAAGTATTTGGTTCGAAAAAAAAAGTGAACTAAAAGGAAAGAGCCCTTCTTTATTTAATTAGTACGCGCCATATAGAGTGTAATAACGTCATGTTGAATGCAATGTGGCTATCACTTAGTAGGATTAATACTACGTTTGCATAATAAAGGCATATATTATGTTACTAGCTTTTACCCGCGACTTCGTCCTATCCGCCGTAGATTTCGATTATTTTTTAACTCTCGGGAATCTTTATATTTTCCAGAATGAAAAGTACCTACCCTTTGTGTTAGTCCAGGGTATAGGTAAGTTATATACTTATTTAAAATTTCATCTGTCTAGCCGGTGCTACGTGAAGGAATAAGAAAACAACACATTTTGCTTTGCATTCACAGTTTGCTAAGTAAACAACGAAGAAATAAGTTCAGTGTTTTATACTGTGTTAAGTAAACAACGAAGAAAATAGTTAAGTGTTTTATACAGTGTTACGTAAACAACGAAGAAAAAGTTCTGTGTTTTATACAGTGTTACGTAAACAACGAAGAAAAAGTTCAGTGTTTTATACAGTGTTAAGTACACAACGAAGAAAAAGTTCAGTGTTTTATACAGTGTTAAGTACACAACGAAGAAAAAGTTCAGTGTTTTATACAGTGTTAAGTAAACAACAGCTGTTAAACTAGATGTGCCTCAGGGGTCTATATTAGGTCCTTTCTTATTTTTGATTTATATTAATGACTATTACCACCCAAGTTTGTGACATTGTGCTATTTGCTGATGATACATCATTAATTTTCCGTAATTAGTCGATTACAGTAGGATAAATGCCACGCTAGGTAAAGTACTTAATTGGTTTACTAGTAACAATTTGCTACTCAATGCTAAAAAAACTAAATGTTAGGTTCGCTTTGCCTAATGTTACACCAGTAGAATCTAGTATATTTCTGAATGATGAGTGTTTGGAAATGGTAGATAAGGCGCTTTTCTTAGGGATAACCATGGATAAAAACTTTCAATGGAGTCCCCATATAGCAGTACTAGCAGGTAAATTAAGTTCGGCAGCTTATGCTGTTAGGAAAATCAGGCAACTTACCAATGTTGAGACAGCTCGCTTAGTTTATTATAGTTATTTTCATAGTATTATGTCGTACGGTATTCTGGTTTGGGGAAAGCTTCATTTCTATAATAAATTACCTGACGCAGTTTTAAAGTTACCAAAACTTACTTGAAAAAGTCGTTGATGTCTAAAGCTTACTATATAGGGTCGAGGACCATCTAACAGATAAAAATGCTTGGCCTAAACTAAGCTAAACACCTAAATAACTTAATAATAAATTATTCATAAAAAATATGTAAATAATATATATTGTCTAGGGGACACGGTTTCTGTAGGAGAATGACATGTATCAAAACTTTGTATGTGTTTGTCTTGCACTGTCATAGGTAAGTATATTTTTTTATATACATTTTTTTTATTACTACTACTTATCCCTATGAAAATTCTGAGTTTTGACACATTTTCCTGCTCAAGCTACGCTTGAATATATTTATTTTTTTATTTTATGTGTATATAATGTTTTATTATTAGGCTTTATAATTGTATAATAATATAAGTAGTATTTAAAAAAACGACAGACTGTTGAGTTTCTTGCGGCGCTTCTTCTCAGCAGTCGCTTACGAAGCGCTGGTAGATTTTTGACGTGTAAAAGTGCCCGCGCGGCCTACTTACTAAATAAACACCTTTTATCTTTTTTATCTTTTTTTATCTTTATTAACGAAGTAAAAGCTCAGTGTTTTATACAGTGTTAAGTAAACTAGCGGCTTCGCTCGGGTGTGGTTTAGGTTAAAGTTAATCCTAGTTATCATCATATCAAAATATGATATTGTCATCCTTATTATAAGCTTTAAATAGATTAGAAACATAATGTATCCAGGACTAACAGGCGTCAACGAATGTCACTCTATTTTACTGTCGATTTCGTTATACGAAAGCTAAGCGCTGGTCATTTTGGCACCACCGCAGACCTATGGTTTATTTACCTAGATTGTTTAGGTAAGCAAAGATGGATTTTCTCGCAAGAATATAACAACACGTTAATGACTCAATATTCACCGTTTAATAATAATCATAGCACTGCCTTTCATATTATTTGGACAGGTTCTAACACCATTTATTGCTATTAAATAAATGAATGAATGACCTCTTATTACTTAATTTAATATTTCAGAATATACAACATTTCTCGTACTACTCCTTAATGGGTTTTCTGCGTTACCTCATCTTGATAGGCCAACATACAATTGCCCATGTGAAAAACATTCTTGTCTCAGGTTAACGCCAACATATTTGTTTGTCTGACCCTGAGCATTTATTAATGGTTACAGCAAATGAAGTTTACACAGAAATTGGAGGCCTTTTAAATTGAAAAGGCACATCTGTTGGAGTCTTAAACGGATAAATAAGTTGAACCAATTAAAATCTGATTTTTGAATACATTATTTAGTGTCAGCTTTGAAATAACGAGAATCCCGTACAAATTTTCAACCCCTTTTTCAATCGCTTAAGGGTTGAAT
Organism: Acleris sparsana; assembly: GCA_923062465.1. Classification (NCBI taxonomy): domain Eukaryota; kingdom Metazoa; phylum Arthropoda; class Insecta; order Lepidoptera; family Tortricidae; genus Acleris; species Acleris sparsana. The sequence goes on from OV281296.1 coordinate 12,967,556, forward strand.
TTCCATAAACGGTTAAATTATATGTATTTAATTCGTACAAGGAGACTACATTTTAAAATTTATTTAATTTACTTCAAAAATGACGTATCTCTCATACAAACTTTAATCCACTACCTTTCAGAGTAATTTTTTTTTTAAATGGTACGTTTACAGCCTTATATTTATAAGCCTTAATACCAAATTTCATGTTCGTAGCTTTAAAAATGACGGACTTCCATACAATGGTTTATACCCTATTTCATCCCTTTAGGGGTAGAATTTCGAAAAACTCCTTCTTATTACTTGCTTACGTCAAAAAACATACGTATTATTAGAGTTTCATATTTCTAGCTTCAGAAATTTCGGTGTGGGTTGATGAGTGACGCGCATTCCGGTTCTCTCTTAATAGTATAGATGCATACGCACTCGTATGTAGGTATGTAAACTGTTTATTGAACCTTAATAATTACAAAAACATTGCATCACTATAGATAATGTAAACAGGTGAACTTATCCCATATGGGATCTCTTCCATTTAACCTTATAGTAGAATAAGCAAACGACAATGCAAGAGGAAAGGCAAACTTACATACCTACACCCGAAAAACGAACATATTAAAAAGAAATAATATCTGCTGCTTACAATAAAATACATACGTAATGAAATTAATTAATGTAATAAACTACCACATACGCAAACAGCAATTAAAACCTACAACACAGACACAGAATAAGTTTCTTTAAACTTTCCTTAGCACGGTGGAAGCCCATTCCATAATTGAAACCGTGAAAGATTTTGCATAGGTACTAGTCTTGTTGGATGGAACAAGGGTAAGGGAAAGGTTAGCACTATTCATATTCATATTCATATTCTCGCTAAAACATTGTGCTAACAAAATTACAATTTTTCCACGAAACTCTATTCTGTAGCGCACAAAGATGTTCATCGCGCTTTTTAACATTTCTTCTCATGCATAACGTCTGCCTAATTTCGTATGCCGGCCCCGTCACATCCACTGACTACGAAGAAACTTGACAGTTTTTAGAGCACCTGTAATTTCGTTTCATTTTGGGATTCGGATTTTTACCCGACTGGCCAAAAAGGGCTTTTGACCTGAGTGTATGTATGGGTCTTTATTCCTTCGTAGAGAACTGGACAAATGACGGTCACTTATAAAACAAAAAGGATACTAATTAATTGACGTGAATAGTTAGGCATTTTAGGCAAAGTCCTTTTGTTCTTGTTTTTGTGAAATAAAGATTAAACAAGGTATTAAAACATAAAATAGACAGTAGAATAGGAAAAATAACAAAAACAAAAAAAAACTAGTGCGCACGCGCACTATGCGTCAATCAAGCAATAACATTATAATATTTATAATACAATACATAATAAATCAGACGGAACTTATCATCTGATCTTATGTAAACATTGAAAATTGACTGTCGACGAATGGAGTTGTTACTTAAAACTGCCCCAAAATTAAACGTATTTGGTGCCACCTGGCGCAATAAAACTGGCTCACTACCTACTGCTAGACTGCGCGGAAGCAGTAACAGTGTACACAAAGTTTTTGCGGATACGTTTGAAAGTCCTCTGATGTGGAAACTTATTAGAAGGACCTGTCTGTGTCCTTAGACACCCAGGTAAACTCCAACACAACACCCAATCTAGCGAATGCTTGAGTAAATGCTCAAATATATTAGCAACTTAAGGCATAGGTAACTCAAGTTTTTTTTTTTAATATGTCGCATTACTAGCATGAGCAATTGGTCAAACAGTCGCTACACCTACACTGCAGAGATATGATATCTACTTGACTGTTGCAGAACAATAAGTTAATCTGAAGATAGGTATCTATTTGTTCAGTAAATAGGTTTACGGTGTTTAGAAACTTGACAGGCGCGGTTTCCGCTTAAAAATAGCATTGGATTTAAATAAAAAAATAGGATAATGTGCTATTGTGCCATGACGTTCGCATGTGAGACATGGACACTGACTACTGTGATGATCCACAAGCTCAAGGTGACACAGCGTAACATGGTGCGCGCTATGCTCGGCATAACGCTCTGCGAACGATTCCGGAACGAGCTCGTTAGGCAACGCAGGTCGACGTGGACAAAATTCAAAATTCAAAATATTTATTTAGTAAATTGGCCCCATGAGGGCTATTTGACACGTCGGTAATATAGAGTGAATCTAATAGCCCTTCGGACAAGATCATCATTGCGGAGAAGAAGCGCCGCAAGAAACTCCAGCAGAAGGTCATTTTTTCCCTTAATAAAATACAATAATACTTAAAAGTAACATTACAAGGTAATAAAGTATAAATAATTATTTTAAAACTAACACCAATAAAATCATTACAAAAGTAAGCAAGGGCCACCGAGTCGGCTTGGGAAGGTGTGCCGACGACACGACGAGCAATGGAGCAAGCGCGTTCCGGAGTGGAGACCCCGTTGGTCCGATGACATTAAAGAGACAGCAGGCCCAGTTTGGACAAGGGAAACGGAAAACCGTTCTAAACAAAAAGGAAAACTGGAGAGGCGTAGGCCCAACGGTGGGCGAATATAAGCTGATGAAGAAGAAGATATTGTGCCAATCGATAGCCTACCTACCTATGCCTATACTGTACTGGTCATAAAATTAAGAACGCTTGCCATTTTCGCCTAGAATTGCCTACAAATAGTACCTACTTAACCAATTTTATTGCTAACTAGAAGACGCGACTTCGTACCCGAGGAATTAGATTAGTTTCCCGCTTCTTCTCTAATTACTTCTCTTAGAGGATGAATTCCCACAAATCGCTTCTTAGTGCGCCCCTAGGATATTTAAGGAATATTCCCTGCAAATTTCATATCCCTAGGTCCGGCGCAGCGGTTTCGGCTGTGCGTTGATCTATTTGTCAGTCACTTTCTAATTTTTACCCGACTACGGCAAAACCAAAATGAGAGGAGGGGATTATTTGGATTATTAACTGATGTTTTAACCACAATAACCACCAAACAGCAGTGTTTGCATTGTTGCGTTCCGGTTTGGGGATAAGACAGCCGGTGTAATGACTAGCATAGATTCATTCCATCTTAGTCCTCAGGGTTGGCAACGCATTTGCAGTTTTAGACTTGCAGTCTTGTGAATGCGAATGTCTATGGGTCACAGTTTCCACTTACCATCAGGTGGCCTGTGTGTTCATTTGCCTTCTCTATGCCAAAAAAAAAACCCTGTTCTTGTCCATTCATAATTTATTATCTTAGTATAATAATATGACGCCGTTTATTGATTAAGACAAGTGTAACTAACAATGAAATGGTTCAAACTTTATGTTGGTTGTCTTTTTAATAAGTCGTATTTGTAGGTTTGTATGGAAAAACCGTAAGCGTTCCTAGAACAGAATCCTTTGGAATGGAACCTATATATTTTCTATAGACGATGCAGCAGTTAGAGTTCTATCTCGAATGAAACATCATCTCGAATGACATTTAAAAAGGGCCCACCACAACACCCCGCACTCGCAATCGCAATCGTTTTCATTTTGACACTCCGAAGGCGAGTCTGCATACATAATGAAACCAATTATTCCGCTTTGAAGTCGATTGCGATTGCGTGTTCGTTAGGCAATAGGCCAGCAGGTATTTTTATCTCGACCGGACAATTGTTGATTTCTTCTATGTTCTCGTAAATCTTATAGAAAGTCCGGGTCGTTAATGTCTTTTCCAAAAACTTACATTATTGTCAAATAAATGCCAAAATCAAAAATAATTTCTCGAAAAAACATTACGTACACATATTGCAAATCGGTCATTATTTCGGTCGGTCTCAGTCAATGGTTAACTGGTTAAGTGGTTATATGGGATTCGCCCACATAACCACTTCAGGTTCCCCCAGAACCAGGTGGTATGCGTAATTTCCCAGCGTACAAAAAAGGAATAAGTAACTACGCATGCATGTAGGTAGCATATCTCGAATAAAACCTCATTGCGATTGGCGAATGCAAAAAAAGTCAAAAACAATACCATAACAGGTTAAAGATATTATGGTTTTTTCCCGCCTAAAATAGAGGCCAGCAGGTCTTTTAAAAAAAGATTAAAGAAATTTATTCAGTAAGTAGGCCGCTCGGGCACTTTTATACGTCAAGATACTACCAACTATATTTTAAGTTAAGAATTCTAATTAGGATGGATTATGTGGCCTCTTATTTCTTTTAAGGAAACAATTTATTGTATTTGAACAAAGCCATTGTATTGCGGATTACGGCACACGGCTAGCTTCTGCCCCAGACTTCGTTCGTGTAGTTTTCGATTACCGTTATTACCTCGGGAACTTTAAAATTTTCCGGGATGAAAATATGTTTTATTTCAGGGTATAAGCTATTTCCAGTTCAAATTTTATGTAAATCCGTCCAGCCGTTGTATCGTGAAGGGGTAGCTTATCCTATCCTACTAATATTTTAGTAGGATAGAATAAGCTGGGTTTCACGTGGCATGGCATTGTACAAGTACGTACTGCACGTATTTTCCATACTTTTATCGAACAGCAACCGAATAAGGTAATAACGGTTCGGACCGAAGACGGCGCGTGTGTCGAACTTTACGTGTAAAGGCCGCTATTAACTTATTCGGTTGCTGTTCGATAAAAGTATGGAAAATACGTGCAGTGACCATCTCAAATATATAATAACATTAACACATATATAATAGCATTAACAAAGAATATCAAAAAATGCATTCGGGTTTTATAGCTTGCTTTTCATTTAGTTATCTATTCTATTCTCTTCTATTATATTCTACGCCATACTCCAAAACTCTATCTATGTTCGCGCTTGTTACGAAAAACTCACGTAATGGTACATTTTCCGTGTTACTGCTATGCATTGAAGAGGTTGCATATTCACCGTATTCGTGCCGCGACATTTCTGTTATGTTCATTTGATTACAATAATTATCCATTTGCTCTTATCAATCAATATCATGAAGGTAAACAAATTTCTAACCTAAAACAATTACTTGCATGGTAAAAAACAATTTTATATTAATAGTAAGAGACAAGTAAACTATCAGTTTTAATGCGTCTTTGGGAGAAAATAGTTACCTGATTTAGCTCTTATATAAAGTCTTGCATAATTGTTTACTATATCAAACAAGTAAAGATGAACCAAGCTTTGTTTACTGAAAGATCAAGTTTTAATCATTTAACTTGAATTGACTTTAATGGACTTCACTTTTCCACAATTCTACCAGGAACAGTTGCTTTAACGACTATTACGTGTTCACATCGTGTTTACACGAAGGATAAGACAACAAACATTGAGGAATGCCATATCAAGTATGACAATACCAAAGGTAAAATAACACAACAAAAAAATTCGCATGAAAAGAGACCACTCGAAGGAGGTGTGTTATATTTATACCACGTAATGACATTTTTAGGGATCTTTATTGTAGAAATATCAAAGGAAGCTACACAGAAATCTTAATTAATTTATTGTAATGGTAGAATACTACTACATAGATAGTATACAATGTTGAATCAACGTTCAATAACATTCATTTCACTCGGGATGTTTTGATACCCTATTTAACAAAGAAGATTATGTTTTGTCTGCTAGATGGCGGTTTTACTAAATAAAAGCATTCTTAGAACTCTGTCGTTGTGATTATCATCTTCATTCGTTAATAAATAAACAAATATCAGGGGACAATGTCACGCCAATACAACTAGTCCCAAACTAAGCTCTAGGCTACTATGGGCCCTGAAAACGATATAAATAATTATATAGAGAAATATACACTTAAATACATAGAAAACATCCATGACTTATGAACAAATATTCGAGCTCATCACACATATCTGCCCTTACCGGGATTTAAACCCAGGACCAAACCCAAGAATCCCTCTTCGTGGGGAGGATCACTGCCAAATAGGCAAATCGGCCAACGCATCGTCTAAATCATTGCCTGCTTGTCATTTCTTGTTCGGCTTGAAGTTTATTAATTTAGGACAAAACGCAAAGTACACTTTCCTTCGCTTACTGTACTTATTATCCAGAAAGGTTCAGAACTTTTTGAGTTTTGTGTTTAGTTTCTCTGATTTTTTTATTTATTTCTTACATAAGTACCTATTTGTAACATCCTCGTCTAGTGCGACGGAAATTCATGAAAGTAGTTCCTGGCGGCTGTAGCTCAAAATACAGTCACCCCGATAACATAGAAGCAGTAGATAATAAACAGTAATGACTGGGGTGCAGTAATAAACTGACGTAGTGATGAACTGATCTGATGGCTCACTGATGATGCGTTCCAAGTCACGTTAAAATTGTAATACAAAAAGCAAGCTTTAAAAATCCGACCGTATTGGCGTGACATTGTCCCCTGATATTTGTTTTTAATTAAGGAATTAAAATGATAATCACAACGACAAGGTTCTAAGAATGCTTTTATTTATTTTGCTAATGTTGTATAGATTTGCTAATGTCGTACGGAACCCTTCGTCCGCGAATTCTACTCGCACTTGGCCGGTTTTTTTACAATATGGCGTCTTGCTTCCGCCATATTGAATTTTAATTACTGTCATATCTTTAGTGACACTGACAAGATTAAGACAAATCGATTACCATAAGAATCGGTCCATGCGTTTAGTTTCTAGCGCGCCACAAAGGAACAAACATACATATGTAGGCTGATAAACACATTACCCTCCTCCTTTGGCAGTCGGGTAAATAAATGCCATCGTCTCTGGAAATGAGGATCTCACTCAAGATTAGAAAATTTTCAGACTGTCATTGGCACTTCAGCAACAGTCTAAGTATTACTAAAGAAGATTAGATTAGCGATGCTACACGATACTACCCGCTAAGCATCAACCGATATAATTTCTCAGTGGTTAGGGCTACATTCATGCCAAGTGCTGGAATGATCTCCCTTCTCCTATCCAGGACCGTTTAGAGCACCCTTAAGTGCGAGCTTAAGGGCTCTGTTGACGCTTCAGAAATCGTAAGCATCATTTAGCATTTACACACATATTTTATATGCTAACTTTTGCTTTTAAAATAACAGTTGTTTATTTTTACTTTTATTAAGGCTGTATATCAGTATTTAATGCATGCGATTTTTTCTGCCTCTATGTTTATATAGCTACCTAAGAAGGTTTCAAGTATCATAATATAGTATGGTGTGCCGTGAGGTATGGTTGTGCGGCGTTCCGTGAGTCACTGCAGATACTGGCTAAAAATCAGCGCAGTAGTGTCTGCCACCTCAGCATTTTTCTGGTCAGTACCCGTTCAACTGGCGCGAGGACACGCATTCTGTGCTATTCTTGTTGCTTTGATTGTTTTCTTTTACTTGTATTATATTTTTGTGTGTCTTGTGGTTAGTGAATAAATGTCTTTCTTTATTTCTTCTTCATATTTCGTCAAGTTGGTAGATACTATATGTTCTTGAATATGCCCAATTAACAACAGCCTACATAGACAGACGGTAGATCAACCCTACTCAGAACCACTTGTACCATGATAAAAATAATCCTTCTCCTAAGCGACAACACGGATATCGCATCTTCAATTTCAGCCAATCACGAGGCAGGGTTCCTTCACGCCCACGCGACATGGCAGTCACGCACACGTGCACTGAAGTCTTGAAGTGACAGGAGATAAAGCCTACACACATAAGAGTTGAGCACTTTAGTGCCGTGCCTCCTGTAGATCCTATTGTAAGCATGAACAAACAACTTACAGATTGTTTAATCAATGATAAATACCTAGTTATTTTTTCGTATGTTACTTGGGTCCGGGAAAAGTGTATGATGTCAGGTTGCGGTGGCATTTACCTTGTCCAGTTAATACTAAATCATTAGAGCTATGGCCGGATCATGAACGGTTAAAACTTATCAAGAACCAGACAGCGAAAAAGACAAGGCTGCTATGAGCCTATGGCTGTCCTTTTAGCTCTTTGGAACATGGCAGGTACTATAAAACATTATGACCCCTTATCTGATTGGAGCACTGATACTGATCCTGAGATTCAGGTCCGTGGCATGAATAACATCATTTTTAACGTAACACAGATTCCTACGAATCCCGCGGGCATAGTATGGCTGCGTCTATATCGCGTGTCAAATGTGGATAAAGCATCCGTCACTCTCGTACTTATTAACGTGTCAGACAGAAGGTGACGGATGCCTTATCCAAACTTTGACACGCCATAAACGCAGCCATGTTACGCCCCTGGTTTAAACGAGGTACGTACGTGGGACTATAAAAAATTATACATGCGAATGATATCGTCAAGGCTAAGAAACGCCAGATAGGAACGGAAGACTACCCACGAGCAGGTTGCAGACTAAAGCGGGGACAAAAGATTGCCCCCGCTTGCCTATACAAATGACGATTATTAAGGGTCAAATTTCGAGATTGCCACTAAGGCAGGTGTGTGAGTAGCCCGCTTAAAGGCTTTGCCACACAACTTTAAAGGGGTGATATTTAGACTTACGAGTAAGTACGCCGTACTTATGGCTCGGCGACCTTACTCGCCCGTGCGTCACACTAAGTACGCGAACTGCTATAGGTAATCACGGGCGAAAAAGGTCGTAGAGTGTACTTACTCGCCCGTCTATCTGGGACTTAAAGTACCTACACCTGATACTCGACAGCTACTACAGCTAGATGCTCAGCACTTAAACCTTTGTCCTAATGAACTTTATGCTAAATGATAAACACATACCTACCAAATTACAAGTAGGTACGATTGAGTTTTAGTCTGGCATTTATAATGACAAGGTTGTCAGCATGCTTAACATGCATGACAAATGTTAAAAGCATTCCGACTGTACACGTGACAACGACGCGACGGCGACTCGTGTAGATAAACTTACTATACCTACCTAGAAACAAGTACCCAGTAATTTGTCAGATTACGAATCGTCGAGTAGCTGGTACCATGTATGAAAGAGATATGATATTTATTTATTTAGCCATTATTGCAAAAATGGCGGACTTAATGCCTAGTGACATTCTCTACCGACGTTCTCTAAACGAGCCGAAAGGCGAGATAAAGTTTCATAATAAGATTCCACGAGTGTTTTAATGACAAATTATGTGTACAGTCGCACATATAGGTATATAACTTTATCTTCAACACTTCCATCGCCGAAGACAGGAACATTATTAGATTAATCAACATTTAGAATTGCAACTTCACTCCGCTTGGGTGCACAGGGTTGTGCTCCTCACCGCTGCCAGTGTGGCGCTAGTGTCAATCGGCTTGGTCACCACGGTTTATGCCGTACGCGAAGTGCTGTTAGCTTTTCCCGTCACTCCAGCCAGCCTTAATGATGTCATCCGCCGGGCTTTTACCAGCGCCAATTGTGCGGAAATGTTGGAACCAAATGGTCTCATGCGCGACGATGGTAAAAGACCTGATGGGATGACTCCTGTTCCGTGGAAGTTGGGCCGGCCGTTGGTTTGGGATGCCACTTGCGCGGACACCCTTGCGCCGCCACACCTTCCCGGGACAAGTACTAAGGCTGGTTTTGCGGCGGAATCAGCGGAAACCCTCAACCGACCGCAAATAAAGTCAACTTGATAGAAGTTACATATTTGAGGCTTTAGGGGTCGGAACTTTAGGACCATGGGGACCAGGAGCACACGGTATTTTTAAGGATTTATCAAAGCCCCTGATCGACACAACTCGTGACCAAAATAACTGGCCTGTACTTGGCCCAAAGATTAAACATTGCCATTCAACGTGGCAATGCTGCCAGCATTTTGGGAACAATGCCTACTGGTAGCAGTTTGTTAGATTAGTGTAGTTTTGTAAGTTCTTTAGTTTGTTTTTGTAAAACGTTAATGTATTTTTAACACAAAATTTTTAGAGTGAAAAAAAATAATCTAACTTCATGCATATCATTTATTTATTTATTTATTTATTTATTTACTTCATAATAATTACACAGCATAACAGTAAAACACTACAGCACTGTGAATTACATACTAAATATAGGTTAACAAAAACGGTAATAATGATAAAATAAACATAATATATGACACGACATTATAATTAGATAGTAGGAAAATATTATTTACACCGATGAAACACGGGCATCCATCTTCTCGCATAACTTCAAACATTCAATACTCACAACCTTCCATCCACTGGCAAATACATCAAAATCATCAAGACTCTGCAAGCGTGTTCAACAAAATGCAAAGCGTGAACCAGAGGCAACCTGGCGCGAGCTAAAGTGCGCGTCGCAGGCGCCGCCAGCAGGTGGCGGCAACGTGGACGGAAGTCAATTTTTGTCATCGAGGGGACGAAAAGACGCACCACCTGCATCACCAGTTCCAAACAGTCGGAGTCTCCTCGCAATACACCGCTAGCAAAAGTCAGCAGTCCATAGTGTCGCCTCACCTCCAGAGAGTTAAAACTTAAGGCGCCAAGCAAAAATTTCGTAGGGTACAAAAAAGGGTAGTATCCGTAAGTTTTTTTATATAAAAACCGCAAGAACGCCTTCTGTACTTTCTCCAAAAGCAAGACATAGGTAACTTCGTGAGGGTTCCAGACAACAGAAGCCGTGACGGCCGTCACATATTGTAGGAAACTTATGATGGCGTATTATATATTATTATATTACCTACACGATCATCATTTCAGCCCGTTGTAGTCCCTGTTGAACATTCCTCTTTGATTTCCAGCGATAACGATCCAATGAGGCCTGCATCCATCGATTTCCTACCACCAAATATATTTATTTAATGTATTTAAAATGTAAAATTAATAAGCTTTTTATGCCACGAGCTATAGGCCCCTATCCATTAAATGCCATGCGAGCTCGTTTGCACTATCAATGCTATTAAAAATAATCTTATTAAGTACGATCTAAGTAACACCAACTACTTTTTATTTTTTGATAAAGAATTTTTAAGAAGTTTTTTTTGCATTTTAGAAGGCGGGTTTTTGTTTTTTTAAACTTTTATTTTTATATGTACGAGGGCGACACTAAAAGTTTTTAGATCTGGCCACTTGTAATCAATATAATAAAAAAATAAGTTTAAATTTTGAAAATGGAACTCTTTGCCAATATTATTGAGTATGTATTTTATTCATTTGTCATTGTTTTACGATTTGGCGGCAAATTGAAAGTTGTCTGTGTCACGTCAGCATGAATTTAACGCAAGAAAATTTTCGTGCAATGATTTTTTATGACTTTCGATGTCATTTAAGTCAACAAGAAAGTTATGATAGACTACGATTGGCCTTTCACGATGAAGCCCCATCTCGTGCCACTGTTTACAATTGGTTTAATGAGTTTAAACGTGGTCGCAATAATCTCACCGATGATCTGCGTGAGGGCCGGCCTTCTACGGCAACGACTGAAGATAACATCAGTGTTGTGCGGCGTATGATAGAGACTGATAAAAGAGTGACCTAGCAGCAGATTCGTACAAGCTTGTCAAGTGCACAAAATCCTCCATGAACATTTAGCGGTCAGGAAGCTTTGTGCCCGGTGGATACCTCATAATTTGATCGAGGCCCAAAAACTCCGTCGCGTTGATTAGTGCCGTGAAATGGTTTTAAGATTTAACGGAGGTGACTCAAATGCTGTGTTCGACTTACTTACGGGTGACGAAAGCTGGATTTACTGTTATGATCCCGAAACCAAAAGACAGTCTGCTCAGTGGGTGTTTCCTTCCGAGGAGTTGCCAACTAAAGTGAAGACAGGTCGAAGCGTGGGAAAAAAGATGGTAGCCTCGTTCTTCGGAAGGACAGGTTATTACGCGACAATTGTTTTAGAGGATTGAAAAACAGTTACTGCAGAGTGGTACACTAACAATTGTTTGCCACTTGTCTTGGAAAAAGTTCGGGAGAAACGACCTCGCAGTAGGATCCTCCTTCACCACGACAACGCCTCGTCACACACCGCCAGGCGAACGATCGACTATTTGGCGACGTCAGACGTGGAATTACTGGGTCACCCGCCGTATAGCCCGGACTTCGCACCTTGCGACTTTTATTTATTCCCGAAAATAAAATAAAAACTTCGAGGAAAACGTTTTATGGACGCCGAGGAAGCTGTGGCTGCGTTTCAAAAGGCCCTCGAAGAGACCCCTAAGGACGAGTGGGCAAAGTGCTTTTGTCAGTGGTTCCATCGGATGCAGCGATGTATTGACGTCAATGGACACTATTATGAAAAGATGTAATAAAGCTAATAACTTGCTAGTTTAATCAGTTTTTGATTTTCTAAGAACTTTCAGTTTGACCCTCGTATAGATTTAAAGTTACGAGTATTTGCTGCTGTCTAGGTATAAACACTTTAGCCGCCTGTATCTCAGGGACCAATCAAGTCTACTTATTAGTCATGAAGTCATGATAGTTTGCCTTTCAAATTCGTTATATATGCTTTCAAGAAATACTAAGCGTAAGGGTATACAATAAGGGTATGAAGGCTTGTAGTATTGTTAGGCGATGGGCTTGCTTGCAACCCGTCACTAATATACACTGGTAAAAACATATTAGCCTGATTGTGCAAAATGTGGTTACAGAATTAACAAATTTTTTTTAGACTTGTTGGTAATTCTGTAGCTCTGCCTACCCCACTCGGGGAATAAAGGCGTGAGCGTATATGCATGTAAGCTCTGTTCAGTCTTATTTGTCTTAATAATATATTTATAGAGGTAGTTTGTGTTGTTTACAACTTTCTAACCTCAAAATGAAACTTTTTGGCTAAAACAGCTGTCTTATCGTAAATGAAGTAAACTGAGAAAACATTTTGGACATCACTTGGCCAATGGATTTCCGTGATTGCTTTAATTTAAAATAGCTGTTTCATACAAAAAAGTTGTATTTCTCGCGCGCGTGGCTAAACATCTCATGTCGTTATGGCTTGTTTTAGTCCCTTGTTTAATAATCTACTATTACCACACATACCTAACCTTGCTACTTCCAGAATCTCCAAGTCACTCAACTTTTCAATTTTCAGGGAATAAAACGTAGTTAGCGTATGTTATCCAGTGTATAAGCTCAGAGACATCAAATCGTCAAATGTTAAAGATAACGACAGGAGAGGTTAACAAATAATCAATATAACATAATATATAGTTCATTCGCTTAGATAATGTCGCCACACTCGCACGGACTTGTGATTCTTGTAGTAAAATACGAATATGATTCGA